>CM053783.1:7087500-9760000 GCA_028749045.1 Cupressus sempervirens
CTAGGACCCCTAAGAACATATAAGAATGCATCATATGGATCAAAGGGTGTCATAGGTTTACCTGTGATGCCTTTCGACCCATTAAATGATGACATATGTACCTAGGGGTCTTAGGACACCTAGGGACATATTGCAATCATTCTTATGAGTCAAAGGGGGTCATAGGTTTACCTATGATCCCCTTCAACTTATTAAATGATGACATATGTTCCTAAGGGGCATATTAGAATCGTTCTTATGGGTCAAACAGGGTCATAGGTTCACCTATGACCCTCTTCCACCAATTACATGACCACATATGTCCCTAGGGGTCCTAGGGACATATGTGGTCATGTAATTGGTCAAAGGGGGTCATAGGTCACCTTATGAGCCCCTTTGATGCATAATAACGATTCTAATATGTCCCTAGGGGTCCTAGGACCTCTAGGGACATATTAGAATCGTTCTTATGGGTCAAAGGGAGTCATAGGTTGACTTATGACCCTCTTCGACACATTACATGATGACATATGTCCCTAGGGTTCCTAGGACACCTAGGGACATATTAGAATGTTTCATATGGGTCAAAGGGTGTCATAAGTTGACCTATGACCTCCTTCAACCCCTTAAATGATGACATATATAGCTAGGGGTCCTAGGACCACTAGGGACATATTAGAATCGTTCATATGGGTCAAAGGCGGACATAGGTTGACCTATCACCCCTTTCGAGCAATTACATGATGACATATGTCCCTAGGGTTCCTAAGACCCCTAGGGACATATAAGAATCATTCTTATGGGTCTAAAGGGATCATAGGTTGACCTATGACCCCCTTCGACCCATTACATGATGACATATGTCCCTAAGGGATCTTAGGAACCCTAGGGACATATTAGAATCATTCTTATGGAGGGGCCCATAGGGTTATCTATGATCCCCTTCGACCTATTAAATGATGACATATGTTCTTAGGGGTCCTAGGACCCCTAGGTAGATATTAAAATCATTCTTATGAGTCGAAAGGGGTCATAAATCAACCTAGGAGCCACTTTGACCCATATGAATGATTCTAATATGTCCTTAGGGATCTTAGGACCCCTAGGGACATATGTCATCATGTAATGGGTCGAAGGGGGTCATAGGTCAAACTATGACCCCATTTGACCCATATGAACAATTCTAATATGTCCTTAGAGGTCCTAAGACACTTAAGGACATATTTCATCATGTAATCTGTCGAAGGAGGTCATAGGGGTCATAGTTCAACCTATGACGCTCTTGAACCCATTAGAATGATTCGAATATGTCTCTAGGGGTCCTAGGACTCCTAGGGACATATGTCATCATTTAAAGGATCAAAGGAGGTCATAGCACAACCTATGACCCCCTTTGACCCATAATAACGATTCTAATATGTCCGTAGGGGTCCTGAGACCGTTAGGTACATATGTCATCATTTAATGGGTTGAAGGGGGTCATAGATCAACCTATGACAACTTTTGACCCATATGAAGCATTCTAATATATCCCTAAGGGTTTTAGGACTCCTAGGGACATATGTCATCATGTAATGTGTCGAAGTGGGTCATAAGTCAACCTATGACCCTCTTACACCCATAAGAACGATTCTAATATATCCTTAGGACATATGTCATCATGTAATGGGTCGAAGGGGGTCATAGGTCACCCTATTAGCCCCTTTGACCCATAAGAACTATTCTACTATGTCCCTAGGGGTTCTAGGACCCCTAGGGACATATGTCATCATGTAATGTGTCCAAGGGGGTCATAGGTCAAGCTATGACCCCTTTTGACCCATAAAAATGATTCCAATAAGTCCATATGACTCCTAGGACCCCCTTTGACCCATATATATGATTCTAATATGTCCCCAAGGATCTTAGGACCCCTGGGGACATATTTCATCATGTAATGGGTCGAACGGGATCATAGGTCAACCTATGTCCTCTTTTAACTCATATGAATGATTTTAATATGTCCCGAGGGATCTTAGAACCCTTGGGGACATATGTCGTCATGTAATGGGTTGAAGATTCTAATATGTCCCTAAGGGTCCTAGGACCCCTAGGGATATATGTTGTCATTTAATGAGTTGAAGGGGGTCATAGGTTGACTTATGACTCCCTTTGACCCATATGAAGCATTCTAATATGTCCCTAGGGGTCCTAGGACCCCTAGGGACATATGTCATCATGTAATGGGTCAGAGGGGGTTATAGGTCAACTTATGACCCCCTTTGATCCATAAGAACGATTGTAATATGTCCCTAGGGGTCCTAGGACCCCTAGCTATATATGTCATCATTTAATGGGTCGAAGGGGGTCATAGGTCAACCTATGACACCTTTTGACCCATATGAAGCATTCTAATATGTCTCTAGGTGTCCTAGGACCCTTAGGGACATATGTCGTCATGTAATGTGTCGAAGTGGGTCATAAGTCAACCTATGACATCCTTTGACCTATAAGAATGATTCTAATATGTTCCTATAGGTCCTAGGACCCCTAGGGACATATGTCGTCATGTAATGGATCGAAGGGGGTCATAGGTCAACCTATGACCCCCTTAGACCCATATGAATGAATCTAATATGTTCCTAGGGGTCCTAGGACCCCTATGGAAATATCTCATCATGTAATATGTTGAAGGGTGTCATAGGTTAACATATAACCCCCTTTGAACCATAAGAATGATTCTAATATGTCCCTAGGGGTCCTATGTCATCATTTAATGGGTTGAAGGAGGTCATAGATCAACCTATGACCCCCTTTGACCCATATGAATCATTCTAATATGTCCCTAGGGGTCCTAAGACCCCTATGGACATATGTCGTTACGTAATGGGTCGAAGGGGGTGATAGGTCACCCTATGACCCCTTTTGACCTATTAAAAGAATTCTAATATGTCCCTTGGGGTCTTAGAACCCTTATGGACATATATCGTCATGTAATGGGTCGAAAGGGATCATAGGTCAACCTATGACCCCCTTTGACCCATAAGAATGATTCTAATATGTCCCTAGGGGTCCTAGGACCCCTAGGGATATATGTCATCATTTAATGGGTCAAAGGGGGTCATAGGTTGACCTATGACCCCCTTTGACCCATAATAATGATTCTAATATGTCTCTAGGGGTCCTAGGACACCTATATTTCATCATTTAATGGGTCAAATGGGGTCATATGTCACCTTATAACCCCCTTTGACCCATAAGAACGATTCTAATATGTCCCTAGGGGTAGGACCCCTAGGGACATATATCATCATGTAATAGGTTGAAAGGGGTCATAGGTCAACCTATGACCCCCTTTGACCCATAAGAATGATTCTAGTATGTCCCTAAGAGTCCTAGGACCCCTAGGGATATATGTCATCATTTAATGGGTCGAAGGGGGTCATAGGTCAACCTATGACACCCTTTGACCCATATGAAGCATTCTAATATGTCCCTAGGTGTCCTAAGACACTTAGGGACATATGTCATCATTTAATGGGTCGAAGGGGGTCATAGGTCAAGCTATGAACCCTTTTGACTCATATGAAGCATTCTAATATGTCTGTAGGGGTCCTAGGATCCCTAAGGACATATGTCGTCATGTAATGGTTCGACATATCAACCCCTTTGACCCATAAAAACAATTCTTATATGTCCCTAGGGGTCTTTGGTCCCTTAGGGACATATCTTGTCGTTTAATGGGTAAAAGGGGGTCATAGGTCATCATATGACCCCATTTGACCCATATGAAGCATTCTAATATGTCCCTTAGGGTCCTAGGACCCCTAGGGACATATGTCATCATGTAATGTGTCGAAGGTGGTCATAGGTCAACCTATGACTCCTTTTGACCCATACAAATGATGCTAATATGTCCCTAGGGGTCCTAAGACCCCTAAGAACATATGTCATCATTTAATAGATCAAAGCAGGTCATAGGTCAACCTATGAGCCCCTTTGATCCATATAAACGATTCTAATATGTCCCTATGGGTCCTAAGACCCCTAGGGACATATGTCATCATATAATGCATCGAAGGGACCTATGACCCCCTTAGACCCATATGAAAGATTTTAATATGTCCCCAAGGGTCCTAAGACCCCCAGGGACATATTGTTAGATTGTGGTGACTGATAAGGAAAGTACTGTACATACTTCATAAATAGTGGGGTTCGGGGCATCGCCCCGAAAAAAAAAATTTTTGGAAGTGGCCGACATATGGCCGACATGTTATAACCCTAAAGAGGTTTAATACTTGTATAAAAAGGGCTTAGGGTTGGGTATTTTTCAGATGTGGTGATACAAAATTGGTTCTTGCGGCGGTATTGAGCTATAAGGGATTACGGATTGTAATCAGGTTGTAATCACTGGATTGTAATAAGATCGGACTTGTTGTTTGGTGGATGTAGCCCAGGGATTGGGTGAACCACGTTAAATCTTGGTGCCTTGTGTTTATTTCTGTGTGTTCTATTATTTTCTGTTATTGGTTATATTTGCATGTAGTTTTTATTTATGTCCATGGTTTTTTCCTAACACATATGTCATCATGTAATGGGTCATGAACAATTTTAAGACATTCCTAGGGGTCCTAGGACCCCTAGAAAAATATGTTATTATGTAATTGGTCAAATGGGGTCATAAGTCAACCTATGACCCCTTTTGACCCATAAGAATGATTCTAATATGTCCCTAGGGCTCCTAGGACCCCTAGGGACATATGTCATCATTTAATGGGTTGAAGGGGGTCATAGGTCAACCTCTGACCCTCTTTGACCGATATGAATGAATCTAATATGTTCCTAAGGGTCCTAGGACCCCTAGGGACATATGTCATCATGTAATATGTCGAAATGGGTCAGAGGTTAACCTGTGACCCCCTTTGAGCTATAAAAATGATTCTAATATGTCCCTAGTGGTCCTAGGACCGCTAGGGAGATATGTCATCATTTGATGGGTTGAAGGGGGTCATATGTCAACCTATGACCCACTTTGACCCATATGAAGTATTCTAATATGTCCTTAGGGGTCCTAGGACCCTTATGGACATATGTCGTCAGGTAATGGGTCAAAGGGGGTCATAGGGTATGACCCCCTTTGACCAATTAGAAGGATTCTAATATGTCCCTAGGGGTCTTAGGACCCCTAGGTACATATTTCGTCATGTAATGGGTTGAAGGGGGTTATAGGTCAGCCTATGACGCCCTTTGATCCATAAGAACGATTCTAATATGTCCTCCTTTGACCGATTAGAAGGATTCTAATATGTCCCTAGGGGTCTTAGGACCCCTAGGTACATATTTCGTCATGTAATGGGTTGAAGGGGGTTATAGGTCAGCCTATGACCCCCTTTGATCCATAAGAACGATTCTAATATGTCCTTAGGGGTCCTAGCACCCCTAGGGACAAATGTCGTCATTTAATAGGTTGAAGAGGGTCATAGGTCAACCTATGACCCCCGTTGATCCATAAGAACAATTTTAATATGTCCCTAGGGGTCCTAGGACTGTAGAGACATATGTCATCATTTAATGAGTCAAATGGGGTCATCGGTAAACCTATGAACCCCTTTGACTCATATGAATGATTCTAATATGTCCCGAGAGATCCTAGGACCCCTAGGGACATATGTCATCATGTAATGGGTCGAACGGGGTCATAGGTCAATCTACAACCCCCTTTAACCCATATGAATGATTCTAATATGTCCCTAGGGATCATAGGACCCCTAGAGACATATATCATCATGTAATGGGTCGAAGATTTTAATATGTCCTTAGAGGTCCTAGGACCCCATGGAT
The DNA here is from genome assembly GCA_028749045.1 of Cupressus sempervirens. NCBI lineage: Eukaryota > Viridiplantae > Streptophyta > Pinopsida > Cupressales > Cupressaceae > Cupressus > Cupressus sempervirens. Next base: position 7,093,300 of record CM053783.1, read on the forward strand.
ATATGTTGTCATTTAATGATTCGAAGGGGGTCATAGGTCAACCTATGACCCCCCTTTGACCCATATGAAACATTTTAATATGTCCCTAGGGTTCCTATGACCCCTAGGGACATATGTCATCATGTAATGGATCAGAGGGGGTTATAGGTCAACCTATGACCCCCTTTGACCCATAAGAACAATTGTAATATGTCCTTAGGGTTCTTAGGACCCCTAACTATATATGTCATCATTTAATGGGTCGAAGGGGGTCATAGGTCAACCTAACTGTTTGACCCATATGAAGAATTCTAATATGTCCCTAGGTTTTCTAAGACCCCTAGGGACATATGTCATCATGTAATGTGTCAAAGAGGGTCATAAGTCAACCTATGACCCCCTTTGACCTATAAGAACGATTCTAATATGTCCCTAGGGGTCCTAGGACTCTTAGGGACATATGTCATCATCTAATGGGTCAAAGGGGGTCATAGGTCACCCTATGAGCCCCTTTGACTGATAAGAATGATTCTAATATGTCCCAAGCAGTCCTAGGACCCCTAGAGACATATGTGATCATTTAATGGGTCAAAGGGGGTCATAGGTCAACCTATGACCCCTTTTGACCCATATGAAGCATTCTAATATGTCCCTAGGGACATATGTCATCATGTAATGTGTTGAAGGGGGTCATAGTTCACCCTATGACCCCCTTCAAACCATATGAAAGATTCTAATATGTCCCTAGGGGTCTTAGGACTCTTAGGGACATATGTCATCGTAGAATGTGTCGAAGGGGGTCATATATCACCCTATGATCCCCTTTGACCCATATGAATGATTCTAATATGTCCTTAGGGGTCTTAGGACCCCTAAGGACATATGTCGTCATGGAATGTGTCAAAGGTGGTCATTGGTCACCCTATGACCCCCTTCGACCCATATGAAGATTCTAATATTTTTCTAAGTGTCCTAAGACCCCTAGGGACAAATGTTGTCTTGTAATATGTCGAAAGAGTTCAAAGGTCATCTTGTGACCCCCTTCGACCCATATAAACTATTATAATATGTCCCTAGGGGTCCTAGGATCCCTTAGGGACATATGTCGTTATGAAATGTGTCGAAAGGGGTCATAAGTCATCCTGTGAGCCCTTTTGACCCATATAAATGACTCCACTAGAAATAATATAGTAAAAATAATAATAATATAGTATAACAATCATATATATATATATATATATATATATATATATATATATATATATATATATATATATATATATATATATATATATATATATATATATATATATATATATATATATATATATATATATATATATATATATATATAATTTATAGATTATAATAATAATAACATAATATATTATATATTATAATTTACATATGATAATAATAATAATAATATATTATAGATTATAATGTATATATGATAATAATAATAATGTGTCTTAATAACATATATATAATATATTACATTATTATATTTAATAAAAATATAGTAAAAATAATAATAATATATATTATATTTATAGATAATAATAATAATAATAACATAATATATTATTATATATATTAATAGATTATATATTATATCTTTACATTACGTTATATATATATATATAATATTATATTAATATATAATATATAGATTATATATTATTTTATATATAATAGTTATGTTATTATATTATATATTCATAGGTTATATATTATATCTTTACACATTTCATAACTCAAATTAGTTATATCACTTACAAATTTATTTTTCCATCTAATTTTTGTGCCTTTTCCCTCCAATTTTTATGTCGCCGATATCGGATATCCGATCTCAAATCGAATATCTGATAAGGCTTGGGCCTTACTTTCCAAGTTTGGGACCTGGATAGGTGAAAAAAAGTCAGAGCGGATTTTGAAGCGCTTTTAGACGTGTTCAAACTCTATTTTTTTCACATTGCCACTTTTTGGCACACCATGATCCTGCACATACCCTTATTTTGGTTTCTTTTGAGGAGCTAATAATGTGCACTTTGAGTTCTTTGATGGTTTGATGCCTTGGTTGATTCTCATGGTTAAAGGATGGTTTCCTTTTTCATCATGATGTCATGGATAGCTTGGATACACATTTTAGTGGGAGCTCATGATAGTGGTGAGGTGACAATGCAAGATTAGTTCTTGGTTTGGTTTGTATCTTCATGGTGTATGGAGATGGTTCTTCATGGTATATGGAGATGGTTTCTTCATGGTGTATGGAGATGGTTGCATCTTGAGGACTAATAGGGTTCTTAGTAAAAATGTGGTTTATGCTTTTATTTGTCATGTTATCATTGGTGTGATGATGGTTTTATTATTATGTCATGGTATACTCTTGATACGTGTTTAGAGTATCGACAAGTTATAGTATTTTCATATGGAGCATGTTATCTCTTTGATTGAGATGGTTTAGATCATGCTGTCATGTTTATGTTCCTAAGGCCATGGTTGGAACTTTGGCATTGATCTTGGCTTAGTTTCTTCATATTGAGTATATTGATCATAAGCTGGATACTTCATGATATTGCTATGTTACATTTTGAGTTGGCATAGATTGATTGGTTACAAGTGCTTGTGGATACTTAGAAACAGTGGTGATGCTAATCTCTCTTGGATTAGAGAAGTATTTGTTGGGACTATTGATGGTTTCAGTAGGAGAGTCCAAGGGGAAATCACTTAATATGGACTTGAGAGGAGATTGTTCTTAGATGAGTCTTGGTTGGAGACTTGGATATCTTGATGAGCATTCTCATTCCCCACTCTTGGTCTACTCTGCAGTTTGCTACTTGAGAGGTATAGCCCATTGTTTTTCTAAAGTGCATTATATTTATGCTTTTCTTTCATGGATATGGATCTTGAGCTATGGCACATGATTTAGTTCTGGAGGGTTCATTTGAGAGATGGTTTAGCATTGGTTATCTCCATTTGCATATGTTGTTATGTTGGTTGAGTTTGGGAGATGGTTTTATATTGGGCATATTCCTTGGATTAGGTATGGTTTATGAGTTTTATCTTCTTGTGAGAGGCTTACATCCATGATTAGTTATATGGTATGGTTTAGGTGTTGTTGAGGCTTCTTGTTGGAGTTTTATGGAGGATATCATACTTGCACAGTTTACATCTAGAAGTGTGTGTAGAAGGACATGATACACATTATGATTTGCATGATTTCTCTTTGGTCTTAGTTATCTTCCTGGATGTTTGGTTTTGCTTACATTAGATTTGAGATTGGTTAGAGATTGTGATCACTGGTTTGTGTTCATGTATTTCATGTGAGAGATTACATGGTTATTTCTTTATCTCTTTCCTCTATTGGTTGTGGAGAACTTGGGAGAGCATTGGAGATTGGTTGTGAGAGTTTTTTTTACATTTTATTGGTTTATGTATTGTGGATATTCTTGATACTACATGGATTCACTTCTTTGAGATGTTGTGAGTGGATTGGTTACATATTTGACATTATCTTTTGTAGTGGGAGCTTCATGGTATATATGTGGCAAGTATTGCTCTTGAGGCTTGTGATTGCCAGTTGCAGATTGGATATGTTGGTGATGTGATATTCACTTGGTATACCTTTGGAGGTATGGATAGTTGGATGGGTTCGGCACTTGCTGTGAGTGTTATTTCAGCTATGGATATTTTGACAACTATGGATACATGTGAATACCTTTGGATCAAGTTTTTGTGCTTAACATTTCAGTTGGTACATAATTTTATGATCTTCTAATGTGACAGGTCAGGTGGTTCTCTCTTTGGATGGCTTCTATGTATGTCCAGTGATAGTGGCATAATAGGAGGTGAGATCATTCATGTTCGAGATGTTGGATGCTTTGATTTTTTGTTGCAGGTCCTAAGATGGAGCACATGGTGTACTTTGATCCATGATGGTGGATGTGCTAGGAGGGATTGTTCCCTTGTTCATTTATGTGGCTACGGATTGACCCTATGCAATGTATACAACAAGTGGGAGATTGTTGAGATAATGGGTGTTGCACACATTATATAATATTGTTATATTTTATTATTTTATTTTATTATGTAATGTTGCACCTAGATGGACATGTAACATGAAAAGGTTCCCATGGGATATACTTCATGAGTTGTATTATAACATTGTGATAATATTTCATGTAATTATTTAATATTGGAAAAAAGAATTAAATTTCCAATATTAAATGTGGGGTCAGTGGGTTAGTTAGCACATGGTTTATGTAATACCACTTGGTGGCTTTGTGGGACTTCCTACTATATAAGTAGCCACAAGGGTAGTTGTTGGCATGTGAAGAAGACGACAAAAAAGGCAAGAGTTGAGCAAGACAAGGCTTGACAAGTTAGCTAAGGGAGCATTTGTGAAGGTCAGAAGCATGGCATGGGATGTGGGATTCATGCTTGTTCACATAGATTTCTCGATGGTGGCTATGGCCTTGAAGGCTTCCATGGTTGTATTGCAATGGTGTTTTTTGCTAAATAATACATGGTGATGGATGCTTTTGAAGGTTAGATTTCTCCCTCAATGAGGGTTTCCTAGGGTATATCTTGTGTCACATTTTTTGTGGGTATGTTGTCTATTCTCTTGCATGTGGATTTTAATTTCGTATTTATTTCAGATCTATTATGGGTTATGTGGAAATAGTTATATTCTTTGTTGTAAGTTTCCTTATAGAAATCACGAGACCACCATTGTAAAACTAGTGGTGAGGACCATGAATTGTGGTTTAAAATGACCTCATCCTAGGAGGGGTTCACAAAATAGAACAAGAAAAATCCATTTGTAAGGCTCTGAATACTATCAAGCTAGACTCCATGTGGAGTCCAATTCTTGACAATCCATTCTTTAAGCATGCTTTCAAGAGGAGTGTGACCCACAAAATACCCAATCAAGGTATGGTGCTCTAAAAATTTGCATGCATCCTCAAACTCTTCAATATTAAGAACAATATCAAGAGAGGAGGGCTTACCTCATGAAACACTTTTAAAACAAACTTTCTCAACCGCTTGTTCAGAGGAGGTGCCATGAGCATCCATTGCATCAACTCCAGCACCAGCAGAACCTACTAGGCTAAAGCTGGCTAGAGCCATAATAAAAATCCCCATTGATCTCGCAATTAATGCAGTATGATAGGTGCAAAACTAGAAGTGATTTCACAAAAAAAATTGTACAACATGCACAACCCTGGCAAAGAAATTTCACATCCTCAATTCTTATCATAATTAACATCATAACTAATTTTGAAACCAAATCTACATCTATATATATATATATATATATATATATATATATATATATATATATATATATATATATATATATATATATATATATATATATGTATGTATTTAACTAAATTTAAAATAAAAATAGAAATCTCACCTGCAAAACAATTACTCCAAAAGTTCAATCTATTCCTCTTCCAAAACTCCAATCTACTCATCCAATAATCTCTCTCTTCCTCCTTACAAAAACACAAAATGAAAATGAAATGAGGAGTCTTTTTTTTTATAACTTGTGAGAGGCTCCCCATATCCTCCAATAGATGTCTCTTGACATTCCACAAATTTGTTTCAAATTCCCCCACTTCCCACAAAAAATAAGCATGAATGTGCATGCAAAAACATATTTTTTTTAAAAGTTTCATATTTAATTTTTTTATGAAATTTTTGGGTTGTATGTTTTCTGCCTTATTTCTTAGGGACCCATTTTTTCAGCCCCATTTTTTCGACCCTATTTTTTCAGATCTTATATTTTTGAGCCTATTCTTTCGGCCTCCATTTGGCTTCCTATTATTTTGGTCAGATATTATTTTGGGAATGCTTTTATATTTTATGATTTAATAAGTTTATATTTAATTTAAAAGTTTGTAGCTACTCACTTTTATTTTTCATTAACAAGGAATCTATTTGGTATATTCTCATATTTGTATTTGGATTTGGATTTGTGTTTTCATTATATAGAATGCTTCTCAATGTAATTACCAAAAATAATAATTAGTATTTGAATGCATCTCCACACTCAAATTAATATGTACTCAAATTTTTAAAGATTGTATTTTAAAAATTATATTAATAATTTATATTAAATTTCTAAATCAAAATTTATGTAAGACGCAATCTATTAAGTGATAAAATTATAGCTCCTTTTATATAAATATTTATATCAAAATAATAAAATTCCAAAATTTACAATAACATTTCTATAATTTTTCTAAATTATAAATTAAAATAATATGAAAACTAAGCATTACACATAACTATAGCATATCTATTATACACAAAAGTATTGTTGCTAATAACTAAAAAAAATTAAAAATAAGTAGCCAATTGAAAGAACCACCGATCTTCGTTCTCCTCCTACCCTCTTTTTCCTAATGGGCGAGGATCTCATCGTAGCAAAAGATGGTGAGATCTGCCTTATGCCTCGTTAAAAGAAGTGCCTTTGATTGCTAACCTAGTTTGAAATATGATTTAGTGGCCGACATTGCATTCCTCTCATGTAGAATGGTGTGCATTGGTTAAATGAAAAGAGTTGGTTGGCTGATTAATAAACTAGCACTTGCACAAGGATAGGGTGCAAGGGTATAGCCGATAGGCAAGTCAGTTGAAGTTTATAGCTTGTTTGGTGAACATAACTTTTTAAATAAATGAAAATAGTACAATTAGTAATTGTAATATAAATATAGTTTAATGTTTACATTTGATAGTCATCTATTCATTGTAAACTCAACTATCAATGCGTAATACAATCCTTCAACTTAACAAAAATGTCTGAATATTTTTCCTACAGTGAGTAAGTACAATGAGGGCAGTCTTTTGCACATCATGAAATTGTAAACCCATGAACCACCTTGTATTTTGTAACTACAATTGAGATCGTGCTGTAATTACCTTCCAATAATGAAAACGATTACAGATTTTAGATATTGTGAATGATATTAGATCGACAAAATTTACAATACTTAATTAAGCCACTTTAGGCAACAATTATTGGATTATTTTTAGGTTGAATAGAATGTTTTGAGCTTATTTTCAATTTATATGTAGTGACTACGAATGATGGTGCTAAGTCAAGCATCGTGGTGAGATTCTTAGTGGAGAAGAATCTAGTGTTCTAGTATCGATAGTGGATTAAATGAACCCTTCACTTGTCCACCTTGAACAAAGTCATTTTGGTAATCACAAATCCAATCCTTAAACTTTTAATATTTAGTGTGATTCACTCACATTATTTTTTATAAACAAAATTAACATTATATATTTATTGTGTTTTAAGAAACTTGTGTCTATATTTAACCAAACTATTTTATTTTTTATTTTTTATTTTCACTTTCATTTTTAAAAATTAAATTTTAGTAACCTTTTTTTACAGATTAAAGATTTGAAAGAAAGAATTTTGTTATTTTCTTTAAATTATATTACAGTTACTAAGAAGTTTTAAACCAATAATATCATTGGCTCATCTGTTAATTAGCAATCCATTTTAGTTTGTTTAAATGAAATTTGTATAAAATAAAAAAGATATAACTTCATATATAAACTGATCTTTAAAAAATACACAGTGGAAGGAAGTTGTGATTAAACAAACTATGCAGACTAGTGAGAAATGATAGTGGAGGAATAAATCTAAATGTAAGCCTAACTGCTCATTTAATATTAATTTATTAAATGTATCTATCATGAAGGCTTAATTAGGTAAGAAGTTTAAGGCATTTAATGCACTCTGTTATTGAGAATAGATAATGATACTTGTATAAAGTCAACTGCAATACTTTTTAATATGATATTTTAGATTCATTTGAATACTTCTGAGTAAATTTTGTATTTATAAATATGCTTTTCATAAGAGTTCAAAAATATTTTATTGTCTTGAGTTTACTCTCTAACTTCACCATTAGCTGACCAAGAAATACAAATTCTTTGTTAACTATAAATGTTTTTTAAAAAGTTGTATCATTGGCATCTACCCACCTATTCACCTGCCACTTGCTTCTCTTGCATGTCTTCCATGCAAATAAAGATACTAATGTCTTACTCCTTCAACTTGTTACAGGGGCTTTTGACTAGGAATTTGCACCACAATTAACATATTAAACTAGTAGGAGCTTCCAATAATGGCAACCAATCTCTACTTCTTGGACCCACATAAGTATTTTCAAGAAATTGTTTGAATCTCCTTAAGTGGAGACAATCACGGGCTTTGTAGTTCTCCAAAAGAACAATGTCTTAGATCAACTCTAAAATAACATCTCTTTATAGCTTATTAATGTTAGATTAATTATTCTTTTATGCTTATTAATTAAATCGTCTTGATGTAATTAATTAAGTTATTTATTACTCTAGTTACTTAAGCTATCTCTTAGGTGCATAAAATTAATATTTCATATTAATTATATTACGCAACCTAGTATTATTTCCCTTTAGGGTTTCATTCACCTTTAAGGTTGAACTCTTGTAATTTCATTTTCATTTTCTTGGAATACAGTTTGCTCTCACTCTGTTGAGATTTTCTAAGATCTACTTTTCCTTCTCTAGTTTCTCTTCAGCACAGTTTATTTGCATGCAAGTGTTCTTGGTGATCTATGAAGTTGGTTTTCACAACTTCTACATGGTATTAGAGTGTCCCTGCTACTTCCCAATTTGGAAATTTTGAAGCTACTTTGAAGATGAAAACCCTAGCTTTTTTTAGGCTTTTTCTTCAATCAAGAGGGGGCAAATTTTTTCAGCACATTTTGGGAAAAAAATGGATGCTTCCATCGCACTTAGAAGGCCTAGTATAGTCAAAAATCATATAAAATTTGTATTTTTTGGCCATTGTAGCCTCTAGAAAAAAAAGTTGGTCTCCCAAAGGGCCGTATGGATGCAAAAATTGAGAAAAAAAACAAAAAACATCATTTTTGGCCACTTCACCCAGTGGCCACCTAGGCACCACCCTGCCACCATCGGAGCGGTGGTCGCACCTGGCCTGCACTTTGTCGCAACCAATGCACCGCTAGCACCGTGGCCCATGCCCCACCACCACTGACGAGCCCCTCTCCAACCACCTCTACCGATGCAGTATAGCCCAGCGACCGCCACCAGCACCAGGCCACCACCCAACCTGCTAATGTAGATTTTTGGCTAGCTAACACAGATTCCTTGTTGGATGACATCACTTTCCCAGTGATGACATCAGCTTACCATTTGTTGATGTCATATTCCAACCAATGGAATCTTGCACCTGCTGACATCATTTTCTAGCAACCTCACATCACTTTTCAGTAGCCAAATATTTTCCTAGCAACAGGTAATTGACGTCCATACGACCATCAAATTTTTTCTCGTGACTATATTTTCCCAATGAGCTTAATTTTGGATGAGTAGTTCATTTTTGGGCCATAACTTGAGCATACAGAGGTCTTTTTTTAATCCAAAAGAAGCACCAAAAAGTTGGTTTCGAGCTAAAGATGATGATGTAGGTTTTATTTTTTTATGAGGCCATTTGAGCTCGTATTTTTGGCATTGAAGTAGAGGCTTCAATTTCCTCTCTCTCTTTGCATCTGGCATCCACATTTTTTTCTTAGTTTTTGTTCTTTTAGTAGTTGTTTCTTTGGTTTTTGAGGGATATATTTATACTTTGTAGGGGGGAGCATTTTCTTTTCTATAATTTATTTTAGAATCAACCTTTTTACTTCCATCTTCTTGTCTCAATGTTAGACCCCTCTATGGCCTGGCTGACACCACACAACTATCATAATTGGAAAGCACACATGACTCGGCTTCTTATGTCATGTGGCTTATGGTCATGTCTGAATGAGAATCAACTTGTCTTGTAGCACCCTTTTGAGGTTCTTCAGCACAGGAACAAAATGGATGAAGCCATGGGCTTGATTGCACTGAATATTTTAGATAGTCTCATATTTCACCTGGATGGTTTGAACACTCCTTGGGCTATTTGGACCAATTTTCACAACTTGTTTGGCACAATGAATGAGTTTTGGGCACTACAGCTTGATGCAAAGTTGACTTGTTTAACACCTACCAGCTTTCCCACCATTGAGAACTTCTTGATGAAGTTCAAATCTCTGTGTACAGTTTTACAGGGATGTGGGAAAAAAAATAGATGATGAGTGTATCTTTCTTAATACTCTCAAAGTTGCAAGGATAGTATCAGATCTTTTCTTCCACTTTCTACTCCACTATGGATGCCTTGGGTAATAGACATCAGATGCCCTCGTGCTTTGGTACCATTGGAGTTGATTCATAGTGACCTCATGTTATTTTCCACTCCTTTTTTTGGTGCCAAATATGTGCTTACTTTCATTCATGACTTCCCTAGATGCACATGGGGTGATCCCACAATAATGGGTTACACTTTTTGACCAATTTTGACACTGAAATCAATATTTTTGAAACAAACCTCATGTTCGAGTGACTATATCTCTAAAACTATAAATAATTTCAAGATGACATAAACTAGTGATTTTTCGTACTTTGTTTCTACTTTGTAACAATATTTTTTAATCTAAAAAAAAAAATATTTATGTCAATTGTTTCATCTCCTCCAAAAAGTGGTACATAATAAAATTTAATATTTTTAAAGAGTGACAGTCTGTTTGACACACATAACTTTTTTTCTAGAAATGATAATGAAGTAATTCTTTTGGCGTTAGATTCTTAATATCAATATCTAGAGGATGCATTTGGTTTGATTCATTTTGGTTGAATATTGTATAGTTTATAAAGTTTTGAAGTGACACCAATTGTAATTCAGACATACATTTGTTTTGACACAGATAATTTGAAGTCAATTTATCATAAACCTTTTTTTTTTTAATAGAAAGCTATCTCAATAAGTTATTTCCTACATATTTTTCAAAAAAAATTTGACCTAATTTATGAATTTTTTTTAAGTGTCGAAGTCGATAGATGTTCAATCGGTAATGAACCTATGATGAGTTAAACTCATATTTGAAAGTCTTAATGATTAAAATTTGTATTACAATTATAGTCGTTGGAAAGCTTGCTCCGAGCAGCACATTTTGACATTTTTTATTTTATAGTAGGAGATCATTCTTTTGCAATTATGGGTGTCAAAAGAGAAAAAAAAATTAAGAAAAAGGGGGTAAAATTTTCTTAGTTTTGGGCGTTCGCTATGAACATGATCTTCGCAGTGAACATATTTTATATGTTCGATGCGAACATATGTTCGCACTGAATATACGAGTTATAATTTTTTGGCTGCTAAAAATTTAACAAGATATGTTTGTGTGAACATATGTATTTTAATATGTTCACGTTAACATAAAAAAAAACAAAAAAACTTGATGTCAGCTTCTGACAAGTAGTTTAAAAGTAGTGATAGCGACAAGAAAATCCGTACAGAAAATTTTTTATATGATTATTGTGCGAAATTTATCTTGAGGCAAGGGGTAAATTTTATTTTTATTTTTTTATAATGGGAAGAAAGAGAGGAAGGCAAAGCAAATATGTAAGAAAGAGATCTGATGAAGCAGAACAAAGAAATCTTCAAAATACTGCAGCACGTTATCATCGAATTAAACAAGGTGAAGGAAATATTGAAGAAGACTCAACAGAATTAGAAGAAGTGCATATGGGAGAGGTGTCATGAACACTCCCTACATAATCTTAAACAATGAATGTTGAAGAAGGCTCAAGATCACTCCCTACAGAAGTTCAATTAACATAAGTTGAAGAAGGGTCAGAATCTTTCCCTACAAAATCTCAAACAATGGATGTTGGAGAAGGCTCAAGATTGCTCCCTATAGAAATTCCAGTAACAAAAGCCAGAGAAGGGTCAAGATTAGGTGTAGGAACTACTATGAATGAACTCCTAAATATTGCCCAATCTATAAAGAATGTTATTTCTCCAAAAAAATTAGATCATTTACTTAAAATGGATGTGGATAAATTGAGAAGACTTGTAGCTAGTGTTAAACCATTAAGTTTGTCTAAGAAAAGGTCAATGAATAAGAAGATAAAAGAAATTATGACTCAATTTGATAACACTGAAACACTTGAACAAGTTCAGTTACTTTCACTTTTGCTTACACAAAAGAAGTTGCAAGAGGCATTGAAATTGTTAGGTGTAGACACAACATCAAAGAAAAGAATATTTTCTAGCGTGCAAACTAATCTGATTAAAAATGTTAAACAAGGTTTGAGAAACATAGGAAAATATTCTAGAACTAAAGATAAGTCTGTGGCAAGAAAAGTGATGTTGATGTCTGTTGTAAATAAGAATATGACCCAAAATAGACAAATATCTTCAATTTCATCTGAAATGGGTTTTAGTAGGAAAATAATGAGAAAATATGTTAAGAGAAGATTAATTGTGGATGACAATACTATAGAGAGCAATTGGGAAATCATGTGTAGAGCACTTCGTTCTGATAGGATTGAAGAGTCATTAAAAAATTTAGTCATATCATTTTGGATTGATAACACTCGTCCTTCATCAAATAGTAGAGATGCTATCAGGCATAGGATTGCATCTGGTTAATATGAACATCACACAAAACATTGGTTGGACACAACACAACATGAGTTATATGTGTCATTTTGTAGTGAATATCCTAATGTAAAAGTTGGGCAAATGTTGTTTGAAAAATTGAAGCCATACTTTGTGAGGTCAAACAAAGTGTTTGAAACATGTTGTTGTTGTCATCATATTGATTTTGATCTCTACTATTAGGTATTTTGAAAGTTTGTAGAAGACACATGTATATGGTTTTCATGTTGCTTCTCCTAGTAAGAGAAGTGAGTTTATATCATCCATTCTATGTGACAAAATAGATGATCCAGCCGGTCAAATAAATTGCATCAAAGGATTATGTGAAACATGTGGTGAATTGGCTCTATTTCCTTTGAAAATTGAATTGCAAAAGTTACAAGTATGTCAAGACTGAAACAAAGTTGGAAAAAGAGACAAAAAGGTTGGAATATGTTGAAGAGGAGTTACCTATTCTAACATTTATGAACAAATTTAAGAATTTGATTCAACCTTATATTCATCACACATTTTTTGCAAAGTGGCAAGCACAACAGTTTCAAACTTTGAGAGATAATTTCCCATTTGGAACAATTGTATCAATTGTTGATTTTGCAGAGAACTATTCCTTTGTTCATTAGAAAGCAATTCAATCAAATTATTACTTTTCTAAGAAAGTCACTATTATGGTACAAGTTTGTTATAGACATGCACAGTTAGATTTGGGTGGTGTTCAAATTACAGTTCAAGCATGAGTAATTAAAATGGAATATCATTTCTATATAAGTGATGATAAAGAACATGACATTCACTATGTTGAACATTGCTTCAATATCTTCTTTTCTTATTTGAAAGAAAGAAACATAAATGTTGATAAACATTATGTTTGGTCTGATGGATGTGCTGCAGAGTTCAAATCATCTAGACCATATTATCATGCATTATGCAGATATCATCGCAATGAGAATATAAAACACATATGAAATTTTTTCAAGAGTGGTCATGGAAAAGGTGAACATGATGGTGTTGGAGCTTACATCAAACGTGCTCTACAAAAGTATTAAATGAATTATCAGGGAGTTTGTGTAAATGATGCTCATGATGTTGGTGAATGGTGTAAGACACATTTTGCATTAGATGAGGTTGGGACATCATCAACAACGAATTGATAGGTACCATATAGAGTCTTTTGGGAGATAATAGGTATGGATGTGTACATCTATTTAATTTTTATGCAATTAAGCTATAAATTTTTATTGTTAAGTCTTATTTTTCAATTCATTGAAGTTTATATTTAATTTTTCCATATTTTCAATTTAATGAACTTTCAGGTGTTAATAGAAAAAACATGCATGGTTGCAAGAGGATAGAAAACACACATTCCTTACATTCAGTCATGAGTACAGATAATTACAATTGGACATTGAAGACAAGAGAATATTCATGTTTTTGTGACAATTGCATTGATGAAGATTATGAAGAATGCATCAATCAAGCACGTGGATATACAGGTGCATGGATTTTGGTACCACTTGATGTCACTGATACATTTGATAAAGATGATGAAAATTTTGATGATATTCCATTGATTTCTGATGATTATGATCATATCTCTGGATTGGTAAAAGTGGGTAAGTATCATAAAAATTAATTTGAACAAGTTTTATTTAATTATCAATTTCAATTGTCTTATATATGTATTGTACACATACACATGTATACTTGTTATGTAGGAGATATCTTTGCAGTGATTGTTGAGCTTAGAAATTATGAAGGTGTTAGTTATTATTTATTGCGATGTACTGCAGAGAGGACAAAGTTATATGACCCTAAAGAAAGTGATGGAATGTTGTTCCCCATAGGTAACTTTATATATATATATATATATATATATAATGAACTTTTAGGTGTTAATAGAAAAAATATGCATGGTTACAAGAGGATAGAAAACACACATTCCTTACATTCAGTCATGAGTATAGATAATTGCAATTGGACATTGAAGACAAGAGAATATTCATGTTTTTGTGACAGTTGCATTGATAAAGATTATGAAGAATGCATCAATCAAGCACATGGATATACAGGTGCATGGATTTTGGTACCACTTGATGTTACTGATACATTTGATAAAGATGATGAAAATTTTGATGATATTCCATTGGTTTATGATGATTATGGTCATATCTTTAGATTGGTAAAAGTGGGTAAGTATCATAAAAATTAATTTGAACAAGTGTTATTTAATTATCAATTTGAACTATCTTATATATGTATTATACACATACACATGTATACTTGTTATGTAGGAGATATCTTTGCAATGATTGCTAAGCCTGGAAATTATGGTGTCAGTTATTATTTATTGCTATGTACTGCAGAGAGGACAAAGTTATATGACCTTGAAGAAAGTGATGGAATGTTGTTCCCCATAGGTAACTTTATATGAATGTGTGTGTGTGTGTGTGTGTGTGTGTGTGTGTGTGTGTGTGTGTGTGTGTGTGTGTGTGTGTGTGTGTGTGTAACTTTATATTTATCAAATTTTAAAATACTTAAATTTGTAGTGCAGGTTCTATTGTGATAGAAGGAACATATTTGAAGCAAAACAAAATAGTCCAACATGGAATACACTTTGTTGATTATCAACCTAACAACAATGTTTTACAATACAGCCACTTGGTCATTGCTATCAGGCTTGGTCTACATCCAGTTAAAGTTAAGCATGCATGTCATAAGTGGAGACTAGATAGTGAAGATCATGAGAAGATATTACATGTTATAAGTGTACATCATGGTTGAACTGACATTTGAGATTTATTTTATAATAATTTGAATGTCAACTTCTTTTCAAACTATTGAATTTCATCTTGAATTAAATGTGTTTTTAATTGTACGATCATAGTCTTAGTTATCATTAGTTTATTAAAAAACTATATAAACTAATAATATTAATTGTACCATGGATGAATTTAATAATTTAACAACATGATATAAATAGGCTAAGTTAGTTCGAACTTACACAATCAAATTATCTATAGATATGTATCAAAAATAATTTAATATGTTACAATTCTTAAATATCAACTTCTTTTCAAACTATTGAATTTCATCTTGAATTAAATGTGTTTTTAATTGTACGATCATAAATTTTTAATTATCATTAGTTTATTAAAAAGCTATATAATTTAATAATAAATTAATTGTACCATGGATGAATTTAATAATTTAACAACTTGATAAAAATAGGCTAAATTAGTTTGAACTTACACAATCATTATCTATAGATATGTATCAAAAATAATTTAATCTGTTACAATTCTTAAATATCAATTTCCTTTGAAACTATTGAATTTCATCTTGAATTAAATGTGTTTTTAATTGTACGATCATAAGTTCTTAATTATCATTAGTTTATTAAAAAATATATAATTTAATAATAAATTAATTGTACCATGGATGAATTTAATAATTTAACAACTTGATATAAATAGGCTAAGTTAGTTCGAACTTAAACACAATCATTATCTATAGATATGCATCAAAAATAATTTAATACATGCTACAATTCTTAAATATCAACTTCTTTTCAAACTATTGAATTTCATCTTGAATTAAATGTGTTTTTAATTGTACGATCATAAGTTCTTAATTATCATTAGTTTATTAAAAAACTATATAATTTAATTGTACCATGGATGAATTTAATAATTTAAATTCATTTATCAACTTTTTTATCAAACTATTTAATTTCATAAGTGAATTAAATGTGTTTCTAAAATTGTACATGCGTCTAAAGATCATGTTATATAGCTATAATACAAAAAAAAAAACACATATACACATCTCAAGAATAAACATCTACGGATCTAATATATCAAGCTACAACTAAAATGCATACATATGCAAATTGTAAATCTCAAATAAATACATGTTCATAGCAAAATATAAAAAGTCATATATACATATGACCATCTAACTACTAAAGTACTCAATAATAAAATAAATAGTGAAACATATGTATACATGTATGTCATCAAGGTACTAAAATACACATATGTGTATGTAAATTGTCTCCAATATATAAATGCATCAAAAAATATATAAAGATCTACTACTAGAGGGACCCCTCAAGATGCATACGAACAGAATGACCCTCTGATCAAGTCTCCCGTACATCCTCTCGTCGAGGCGCATCAACCGAGCCCTGCAAATATATATGTACATATACATACATTAGAGTTCTATCTAAACATATATATACATGTACATGTACATTCAAATTAAATATGAACTTTCATATATATATATATATATATATATATATATATATATATATATATATATATATATATATATATATATATATATATATATATATATATATATAGTTTGAAACATTTAAATAACTTTAAAAAAACTATTTAAAACTCAAGTACCTGAGCACAACCAGGTGCCTCAATAGAATCATCTCTCTCACATACATGATGCCTTGAACCAGCACTACATGTAACCATGTGCTTAGCGACCTGTGCCTGCATGATTTATTATAGTTATTTAGATTAAATTAAATATCTAGATATATATCTAAACTAAATTTTTTAATAAATTCATATTTTTTAATTTCATATATATTTAAAATTAAAAATAAATTATATATGTACCTAGGTCTCCAGAGGTGGAGGATGATCAACAGACTCCATCATATCATCTACCGATGCACCTAAGCCTGAAACTCTGACACCTACTAAACCACCCTCAGCACCATGTCCAACTGCTACTAAATCTGAGTGAAGTGGATTGTGTAACTAGCTGGGTAATGGTGTAGAATTAGTGCTACTAGGTCATTCAAACAATAGGTCCATGTACGATGAAATACCCAAGGTCGAACTAGTATCAATCTCAGACAGACCTCGCAATTGCTCACCAAAATCATCAAGATCCTCAGCTGTGATCTAGACATCTCCAACTCGTATGCCCGAGCCATCTATAGAATGTTGTAAGCTTGGTGTCGAATGTTGTGAGCTACGCATAGGTGTATCATATGTCACTGGTGTGGCAGCCTATGTCTGTGGAACTACACTGGGGCTCTAATGATGTCTAACAAACTCCATCACTGAGTGAGCTGGAATCCCCTATGTATCAAAAATATAACTGATAATGTGCAACTTATCCTCCAAAAAATATAGTGCCAAATCCTGTGTCTAATTCCCTAAAAGACCATGAACATCACCTGGTAGTGGTAGCCCATCAGCTCTATAAGCATCATCAGAGGTGCCCAAAGTACTACTAAATGCCTCTAAAGATGGTTGAAAAGGTGGACAATGACATCAACTATGAATATAACGACCAATAGAATTAGATGTGATACTAGTGGCTGCAAATGCAATGTGTCCAATAGTGTCAATTGCTCCACTCTGGGAAGCAATGAAAAATCTATCTGCAATAGGCACATATGTTGGAGTTATGGGAGGCAATCTTTGTCCAACAAACTATTTGACATCTCAAGGTGGAAAACGATGTGTAATATGATACTAGTCATGATCTATGATTTGACCACGCCCCTGTCTGTAATAATCAAGAATATCCAAGTAGTTGATGTTGAGCCCCACGTGGAACTCAACGTACAACTATTGTACAAAATAAAGAGGTATTTGGTCATTATTAGGATAACGACCATGTGCAGCTGAAAATTGAGGATAGATCATGCTAGCAATAATAGGATATGTGCATCGTGTGACTTGGTAGCCTCTCACCCTACCTTGTGCTCCCTCATATCCTGGAAAGAGCTCTCTTTTGACGAAATCTTTGGGGGCCACCCTCTTGAAGTCATCAAAAGATGCATCTCCCAAAATCTCAGTCCTAACCTCACTAGATATGGAAGCTAATATGTCAAGAGTAAATGAATGGTGAGCTCTAAATCTAGTAGTCAGATCCTGTAAACTCCTACATATCATAGCACATATGTATCTATAAAGACTATCATCATAGGATGATATAGACTACTATAGTCTACCAACCTCCTACTCTAAAAATGCAAATAAAGCATCCATATCGATGCATAGAGGTGGTGCAGCAGGACCTCCAGCAGGAGTTGCAGGTGCAACTTGACCTAGAACAAGAGTCGCACCATGAGCCACAATAGGACCTACACCACATGGAGCCGCACTAGGAGTTGGAACATGAGCTGCATGATGAGCCCTACCTCGAGGTACACCACGAGCCCCACCATGAGCTACAACACAAGCCCCACCATGAGCAACACGCCGAGTTGCATGAGGAGCTAGAATAGGAACTGCATCAGGTGCTACAATAGGAACTGCATCAACCTGTGCCGCAAAAAATACCTCAGTAGGAATTGCATCAGGTGCCACACCAGGAGCTACAGCAAGCTGATCATGTGAAGCCATATCTGTAGAAATGTATCAAGAGCTAAATTGTCTACTGTACATACAATTTTTTATTTTTTATTAAAAATTATACATGTAATTGAACGTACATCACACATGTCTAGATAATCTGTAACATGTACATATACATATTCATCTGATAAAATTTTAAAAATATATATGATTGAATGCGTATACATATATACATGAGAATTTTAGAGTTAGAGACATGCATACATACATACATTCATGTGATAATTTAAGTAAATTCATTTTGTTGAGACATCATGCACGTGGTGTCACAAAGGTTGGTCACATGTGAATCCTTCTAAATTTAGTCTTAAATGTGTAATTTAATCTCTAAATTGTAATTAATTATAAATTTAGTCTTATTTTATCCCCTAGATCAAATATTTGGAGCCGTTAAATTATAATATATATATATATATATATATAATAGTTTTCCTATTTTGTAACTTTTGATTACTAATTGTATAAGAAATATAAAGGGTTCATCTTATTAGATATTTAAGTAATATGTTTTTATAATTTTCTAAGAAGTGCAATTCAAAACATTGAAAGTTATACATGAGACCTTGATTCAAGTTTTCTAGATTAAAATACATTAATATATTATGGTCCATTGTGTTATTTCTATAAGGAATTTTAATCATATAGTTTATGAGTCAATCAAGCATTGACCCATGTTTCAAGAGTAGTGATTCACATGAATCCATTTCTCATGAGAATGTCTTCTGAGCTTATCAATATTATGACATGTTTTCAAAAGATTTTCTATATTTCATTTAACAATTATTTATTCAAAATAAACTTTCAAACATGAAAATGTGTTGAATTAACTATATATATTCACTTATTATTAATTAAAAATTAGCTAAGTCTACCAGGTACACTTAAAATACATTATTATATATTATGACATTGCATGTTATTTCTATAAGGAAAATATAGAAAATCTAGCTAATTTAACACTTTTTTTTAAAAATAATAAGTAAATATAATAAGAAAACTTAGATTTTCTATATTTGATGAATAGTATTTTTCTATTAATAAAAATATACTAAGAATACGATTCACAAAAAAGGGGTCAGGGGATACAAGATCATCCCACGAAAGAGTTCACATGGCTGAAGCTGGACTTAATAACATGGCCTCAGCCGGAAACAACAACTATTCATTAAAATAAAAAAATAAGCAACCTCAAGGGATCATCTTTGTCAGGAAAATCCCATGCATCAATGGGATTGTGGGGTGGGCTGGGAACAGTCCAGCCATCATCAATAGCAGCAGGATCAATGGCAATCTTTGCATCTTTAACCTCGGGTCATGAAGGAGAAATCGCCAAGGCCAGGCAAGGATACTTTCCAGACTGTGCCTTCCAAGGACCAAGAGGAGTTGGGGACCAACTAGAACCACCACAAGGTGGGGAAGCAGAGTGGCACCTCCATCTACCATCACCACCATGGGGAGAGTGGTAGCGAGAAGCTTGGGAGAGTGACGTGTGCGAGTGGCGACCTAAGGACTGGCATCGAGAATGGTGGCCATGAGGTGTTGAGACATCATTCGAAGCATGAAGAGGCACGATGGCAATAGTGCAGGGAGCATTGCCCCAGTGATTTAACAACTCCTGTAGGTGAGCAACTTCTAGGGCAACTTTATTAGCTTGCACCTAGATCTGCATAATAACATTGTTACAAATGCATGCCTTAGTGTACATAGAAATGTTAACATCCAAAAAACTGTTAGTGAACAAAAAAGAATTCCTATCTTTCCATAGAGAAAACAAAATTTCAATCCTGAAGGTATGCCAAATCTGGTTGAACTTTTGAGGAATTCTGGGGGAATCACCTAGCAGGATCATGTGCCATGAAAATGGTTCAGGCCTAAAAGGCTTGAAAAAATCATGAATCCAATGCCAATAATTTTGAGCATGCTTACAAAACTAGAATAAATGCAAAAAGGACTCTGGTTGACCACAGAAAGGGCATATGGGATCAGGAACCCCAATGTGCTTGAGCTAAGGCCCCAGGGGAAGACCTTGGAAGGCAAGGCACCAAGAAAAGTGGGCAATCTTGGGTGTTGTAATAGTGTTCCAAGTGGTATCAAAATGTTTTCTCCATTGAGAAAGTGAAGATTGCAAACGCCAGCACTGGTTAAGTGTGTCCACCATTGGAATATGGGGCGAAAGCCATTTGTACCCCATATTGGGCTTGTAATTAGAAAATGGAGTGGCAAGATACCACTTCTAATCATGCCACCAAGGATGGACAATCTAAATCCCCACTTTATGAAATAAGTGTACAGGGATGGAAGATAGCAAAAGGTCAAAAGTTGGCCGATCTATACTAACAAGGTGGTACTGGACTTGCATATCATCCCATGACCTAAAACTCATGGTGACTCTTGAGAAGAGATCTTTAGGAGTTCAGATGCCTCATTTGAAAAAATGCAGAGCACTGACACCTTGAGTCTTGGTGAGAGGAGTACCCTGAACGATAAATAGGGGAGACCACCAAATCTTCTATTGATTCAAAGAGAACCCATTGCAAAACTCATCTCCAGCCCAATGAAGCAAAGGCTTAATAGCTTCCCAGGCTTTCCAGATGCTCTTAATAACAAAGGAGCCCTGTATGGCCATGGGTTCATGCGTGATGAGAAGGGTTTGAAAACCAATCCCCTTCCACATAGGCCTATTAACAGGGAAGCTAGAAGAAATACAATGCTGAACCAAAATCTTCCAAGCTTCATCTCTAGAAATAGCTCAGATAATCCATTTTATACATAGAGCAAGGCCCTATTTCTGAGTGGAAAGTAGGCCAAGACCACCAAACTCTCTTGGGAGACAAAAAAAAATCCCAAGAAACTCTGTGAAAACCATGTTGATCAGAACTAGAAGCCCAAAGAAAATCTTAAAGAAAATGTTCCAGCTTAAGATAGGAAGCTTTGGAAGGAGCCAAATAGGAAGAGTAGTACACATGAGTGCCTGCTAGAATCTTTGAACAAATCTAAAATTTATCAACAAGAGAAAGTGTCTTGGTGATCCAATATTTGAGCTTTTTGCTAATCTTGGCAAGCACAGCATTTCAAAGCTCCACAGGAGAATCCTGGAAGGCAAAGGGAATGCCAAGAAAGTGGAAGATTTCCCTGTGAGTAACCCATTTCCACTGAAACTGGCTAAGCCAAGGTGGAGTTGGCAAGAATGACTAATGGTAGCAGAGCATTTTATGCCATTGAATGGCAAAGCTAGGGGCTTGACAAAAGGTGTCCAGACAATTTAAAGCATTTTGGATGTTTTCTTCATCCTCAAGAAGAGTAAGAAAGGAATAATCAAAAAAATGACCATTGACTAACTAGGAGGAAGATTCAGGCAAGGAGATGCCACGAACCAACCCTAAAGACACAGAATTAGCTAGGAAATAGCCAAAACCTTCAGCAGTAAGGACATAAAGTGCTGGAGCTAAAGGGCAACCTTACCTGATTGAACAAAAAGTCCAAAAGCCTTAGATTGTGAATTATTGATGGTAATGCAAGCATTAGCATCACCAAAGAGCATCTCCACGAACTAAAGGAAATTGGGACCAAAACCTAGAGCCTAAAGCATAGCCAAGATAAAGGGCCATTCAATGCGATCATAGGCTTTAGCAAAATCTATCTTTAACAAGATAGCCTATTGCTTGGACTTGTGAGCCCATTCCATACCTTCCTAGATAGCAATGGTGTTGTCAAGAATATATCTGGACTTGATGAAGCCAGTTTACTTAGGCTGCACAATTAAAGGCAACATGTGCCTGATTTTGAGAGAGAGCACCTTGGCAATGATCTTATAAGACACATTCAGAAGGGTAATGGGCCTCCAATTACATATGTCCTTAGGATCACAGCTTTAGATATGAATTTTATATTCCCTTTATTTATAATTGCTCCTAAGCTTTTAGAATGATATGCTTCAAGATAGACTTTGTGCAGATCATGACCTATTTGCTCCCAGAGGTGTTTGTAAAATTCATAAGGAAATCCATCGCACCCAAGGGACTTTTCATCCACCATGGAGTAAACTGCCTCTTTGAGGTTGCTGAGGGAAAGAAGTTAGTCACGAAAAGCACATTGCTCAACTGCTAGGTGGTTTGGAGTAACAAAGATACACATTTTGAGAGCTTCCTCCTAAGCAACCAAAGTTCCCTGCAAAGAAAAGACGTTCTCATAGTGATGAATGAATGCTTGTAGGATATCAAGGAGACTAGACATAACAGCCATTCCCTATTTGATCTTTTTAATCCCAACATTAGTATGATGGACTCGGAGAGCTTGAAAGAACTCCTTCGAGACCATATTTCCAACCTCCAACTAGTAGAGACAGGCCTTGATTTGGGCTCCTCAGGTAGCATAGTTGTCAGCAATTTGCATGTCATGGAGAAGCTTGGCAAGTTGAATTTGCAGACCCATATCAAAGGGGTTGAAGGTGAGAGCCTCAAAAGATTTTTTTAGGGCAATAATGTTGGCCTCATAAGAAAATTTTCTAAATATAGCTAGCTAACACCCATAGATGTGCAAGAACCAAGTAGTTCTGGTAATGGCATCATCCCACCATTGAATCCATCCCCTTGGGGAATGCAGACATGGCTCCAAATTCTAGACACGTTGGATGTGTGAGATGGTGGAAGCATGCAATAGAATAGATGTGTTGAGGAAGAGCTGAGACTAGGCCACCTTGGGGATAGCAGTTTTCCAAGAAATGACAAAAAATATGGGGGAGTGGTCAGATAATGTTACATCTGGTAGGGGAATGACAAACAAATCTCGATCCTTAAAAAAAGAGAAAAAATATTGTGCAATGATCATAGCACAATCAAAATGTTTTAATATGCAATCAGAGCTAACTCAAAAGTTGGACCAAGTGTGCCAAACCCCACTATCCTGGTAGCGGTTAATATTGGGATCAAAAAGGCCCAATTTATTACACATGTAATACTAGGCTTGTCTTTCCCCAACTATCCAATGAAAGGACCGAATGTCATCTTTGTTAAAGGCCACTTCAACCATATTAAAGTCCCCACACATAACCCAAGTAGGTGGAGGCAAGTTGTCAGCCAGCCAGGCCCACATCTGGGATCTTTCCACAATATCATTGGAAGCATAAACATTAATGACTCTAAAAGAATGATTGTTAATGGAAAGAAAAAGCCAAATAATTCTATGTGTGGGGTCAGAACTGTGCAAAATAATAGCAAAATGAAGGCAAAATGACAGGAGAGTAACTACACCACCTCGGCCAACTTTGTGCTAGGAAGAAAACATCACGCCATCTTGCCAAATTATGCTACATGCTGAAGCAAGCATGAAACCAGAAATTTCAACTTCTTGCAAACAGAGAAAATCTAAATTACCAAGTCTATGATGGACATCCCAAACATAGTACTTCCTAGGGAGGTCTGTGAAACCTCGAACATTCCATGAAAGGAAGTTCATGAGAACTCTTCCATATCATCTTTTTTCTCAAGAGAGGAGTAGCTATTCTACAAGAAAGTAGAATCATGGTTGAAGTTAGATAGAAAACCCTCTAGACTTTTAGCATGACGCTTCACCTTTGGTATCTCTACACATCCAAGAGGACTGGAAGAATGCCATGGCACTCGTGGTGCAATGGAAGAGGTAGCAAGAGGAGTTCACACCCCAGCCAAGGTAGAAACCCTAGCGACTGCCTTGATCCCCTACGAGCTAGTAGGGTTTGAAACCTACAAAATTTTGGAAGCCGTTCTTTTATCTGTCGCTTGCGTCCCTATGCTGGCTGGAATTGACACTCCTATAGGGACAAGAGGAACTATGGTGACCATAGCATAGGACTATTTGGGGGGAAAGGGATTCGAGGGAGCCTTGCCCTTATGCCCAACAGTGACCCATTCTTCCTTTTTCCCTTCGGCCTATTTGACAGGCAACTCTTTAGGCGTGGGCTTGCCCCTAGGTGTAGCTAGAAGGAAGTCTTTGATCTTGTGTTCCATAGACTAGCACCTATAACAGATGTTAGGGAGGTTCAAGTAAAGAACCTTCTAAGAGAAGGTTGTAGTCCCAATCTAAATTTCCACAGAATCCTAAGATCCTTGGAAAGATCCACCTCTACACAAATGCATCGTTACGGGCAGGCATTGAAGAATTTCTCAAGCTCCTTGGTGACAACTTTGCGAAGGGCTTTGGAAATGGACTCAATGAAAGGCCAACAAGGCAGGGGTAAACTTGGGAACTCGACCCATATAGGAACCCTAAGCTTTTTATCATCGGAGACTGTGAAGTCTCGTGACCATTTTTGAAAAACAAGCAAGGAAGAACACACAGACCATGGTCCATTGTTAAAGATCACATCTACTTGCAAGGGGTTAGTGAAGTGAAATAAAAAAAAAACCTTTGATAAGGTTTTGCATAGTGTCAAGGTAGACTCCATGAGGAGTTCAGCTCTTGTTAACCCATTCTCGGAGCATAGCTTTAGGGGGAGACCTACCCACAAAATAACCTATCAAGGTGTGTTGTTCTAAGCAATCACATGCAACATCAAATTCTTGCAAAGGAAGGATAATGTCAGGATTACCTCATGAAAAACCTTCGAGACAAACTTGCATGGACGTTTGTTCGAAGGAGGTGTCATGGCAGACTGAAGCAACAGCATAAACACCAGAAACAACTAGTTCACCATTGGTCAGAGCCATTATAACCTAGCCTAAAAAAACTCTCACAGTAAATATGGTATGACAAGTGAAGCTAATAGAGGGAAAGTTTAGATGAAAAGTCATACACAAAAAATTGAAAGATCGCATGAAGCAAGAAACCTACCCAGATTTTCTATATTTTATTTAACAATAATTTATTCAAAATAAACTTTCAATCATATAATAAGAAAGTTCAATAATATATTTACTTATTATTAATTAAAAATGTGTTAAATTAATTAGCTAGATTTTCTATATTTTCCTTAAATAGAAATAACACAATGTTGAATAATATATAATAATGTATTTTAATGTGTGTTGTTTTCAAATAAGTGAAAATAGTATCATTTGATTAAAAAGATGTTGTAAATTATAATTTAGATTTATGAAATAAAAAATGCATGTGCACTCAATTTTTTATCATACTAATTTTTTAACCACATGTATCTCCAAGTTTTCATATAGATGTTCAAGTTTAGGTTATCTCAAGTTAAAAAAAAAAGTCAACTTTTGACACCTTTTTTAATCCCTTATTTTCAAGCTTTTATCCAAACTAGTTTTTAAATCATTTACAAGAATATCAATTGATCTTTTATCACGAGATATGTTGTCAAAGGTCTAATATGATGGCTAAATAATTTTTTATTAATTTTTTCTACTAAGGTTCAAACAACCTCTGGGCTTTTATGATTTTTGGTCCTTATGATTCAAATTGAGCTTTTGTTAGGATTCAAATTAGGGTATGGTTATCATGAATGTTAGGGTTGGGTTAACTTAGGTTATGGTTATAGTTTAGATTATATTAATATAGTTAGGGATATATTAGTTTAATTAATGTTATGATTTAAGGAAAATTAAAGTTAGAGTTAAGGTTAGCAAGTAGGACAAGGTGCAAATTAGAGGGAAAGTCTTTGATAAATATAGTTAGGGTTGAAGATAACTTTAAAGTTGAGAGTTTGTTTATGGTTAGAGTTTATTTATTGTTAGGATTTTATTATACTTTTGGGGGTATTATTAGAGTTCAATCAGGGTAATAAATTATTTATATTACTCTTAAAGGATAATGTTGAGGTTTAGGTTTCAAGTTGGCTTATGTATAGATCATTTTAAAATAAGGGTCATAATTCATGTACATGTACATGTGTTTATGTATGCATGTATCTCTTGAATGTAATATTATAATTTAGGATTAGGGTCAACTTGTTTTAATTTTATGTAAGTTAGGCCTCAATTAGGTTTTTAAATAGGGGTTTTGTGTAAGGGTTTTAATTAGGCTCAATTTTAGGGTAAGATTTAGGATAGGTTATGACATTGTTAGGGTTTATACGAGTATAATTTAGCATTATTTAGGGGTTAATATTAAGGTCCGCATGTGGTTAAGAATTTAGGATAAGGGTTTAGCATATGAAGTTTATGATTTGGTTCAAGATTATGATTTAGGGTAAATTATCATTTATAATATAAGGGTTTAGAAATTAAATTTTAAGATCAAGGTTAGGGTTAGGGTTTGGATAATGGTTAGGGTTAGGGTCTGGTTAGGTTAGGGTTTTGATAATGGTTAGGGTCAGGGTTTGGATAATTATTTTAGTTAAGGTTTAGGGTTAGAGAACTAGGATTATGGTTAGGGATATGATTTAGGATTGAGACCACAATTAGTGTTAGGATCATGGTTAGAGGTTAGGAGTACAAATTATAGTCTATCAATTAGGGTTAGTATTAGGCTTTTAGCATTTAGGATTTAGGGTTATAGTTATGATTAGGGTTAGGGTATGGGTTTACATTTCTATTAGTATTATTTATAGGGTTAAAGGATATGGGTTGACATTGCTATTAGTATTATTTTTAGGGTTATGGTTTGTATTAGGGTTTAAATTTATGGATCTAGGATTATGATTAGGGCTTATAATTTAGGATATAAGGGTTGGGGCTTATCATCTAATATAAGGGTTTACCATAATTTACAATTGGGGTTAGAATTATGGTTTAGTACATTTAAAATTAGTTTATAGCTTTTAGAATTATAGTTTAGCATTTAAATTTAACATTTTAGGATCTTAGTGTACAAAGATTAGGGTTTAGTATTTAGGGTCATGGTTTAACATTTATGATTTATGATTATGATTAGGGTTCTCTGGTTATGGGTTTACATAATTGTTAGAAGTATGGTTAGAGGGTTAGGGTATGGGTTTACATCATATTGTTAGAAGTATGGTTAAAGAGGGTTAGGATTTGTATTAGGGATAAGATTTTGGATTATGGTTTTAACACACAGTTTTAATATTTATAATTAAAGTTAGGATCAAGTATTATGATTTACTATTTAATGTTGGGGTTTATCATTTAGGTCTATGGTTCAAATTAAGATTTAGGAGTTATGGTTGAGCATCTAAGATTAGGGGTTATAATTTATGATTAGGGTTTTGCAGTTAGGATTACTCCAACTTTAGTAGTTAGGACTATTGTTTAGCATTAAGGTTTAAGAGTTACAATTTAAGTTATAATATATAATCTTTACATGTTAGATTATATGATGTACATTCTTTATGTATGTATGTTATATTCTTACCTATGCAAATTAATCTACATTCTTATATATGTATAATTTAGGATCTCCCCTTAAGACATGTCATTGAATTATATATAGTTAATTATATACTTAGATTAAGGCATTACAAATAACAACATATACATAAACATGAATATTGAAAACATACATGTGTCTATATTTAACATGAACATATTTACATGTACATTTATGAAATAAAATATACATTAATCTACAAATGTTCTTATGTATAATAGGATCTTCCCTTAAGACATGTCATTAAATATAGTTAATTAAACTTAGTTATAAGACAAATTAAGATGAATAGTTAACATATGTACATATAAAAATGTGAATTTATTGAAAACATGTACATGGACCTACTTTTAACCATGAACAAATATACATACATCTATGTTCAAAATAAAAAATACATTTTAATCTACATTCTTACATGTATAATTTGGGATCTGAACCCTTAAGACATGTCATTTAATTGCACTTCTAAGATTAAGACATTAAGATGAATTTGACATATACATATAAACATGAATATTGACAAGATACATGTTTACATTTAACATTAACATATATACATATATCTATGAAATAAAATATGTATATTTTAATCTACAAATTCTTATGTATAATTTAGAATCTCCCCTTAAGATGTATGCCATTAAATATAGTTAATTACACAATTTAGATTAAGGTACATAAAGATGAATAACATACACATAAACATGAATAAGGCATTAAGATGAATAACATATATAGAAACATGAATAAAACATATACATAAACATAAAAGATTAAGATGTATTAAAAAATCAATAACATGTACATTAATATTAATAAATTTATATGAATATTGAAAATATTTTTCTAATTTTTATTTTCTACACTACTATTTTTTAAATTTTTTAAATATTTTTCTAATGTTTTCTAATTTTCAAGACTAATGTTTTTTAAACTATTTTCTAATGTTTTTTCTAATATTTTTCTAATGTTTAAATCCTAATTTATTTTCTCGTAGTTTTCTAATATTTAATTCTAAATTATTATTTTTTAAATATATTTTCTAATGTTTTTCTAATATTTAAATGTAATATTTTTTCTAATGTTTTTCTTTAAAAAAATTCTAATACATTATATTATTATAAATTTTCTAATGTTTTTAAAATGTTTTTCTAATGTTTTTTAAATGTTTTTCTAATATTTTTTTCTCATGTTTTTCTTTAAAAAAATGCTAAAGTTTATATTATTAT
This sequence comes from Cupressus sempervirens, assembly GCA_028749045.1. Classification (NCBI taxonomy): domain Eukaryota; kingdom Viridiplantae; phylum Streptophyta; class Pinopsida; order Cupressales; family Cupressaceae; genus Cupressus; species Cupressus sempervirens. Next base: position 7,122,729 of record CM053783.1, read on the forward strand.
AAATTTTCTAATGTTTTTTCTAATGTTTTTCAAATTTGTTTTCTAAAATTTATATTATTATAAATTTCTAATGTTATTCTAATTTTTTTCTAAATTTGTTTTCTAAATTTTATATTATTATAAATTTTCTAATGTTTTTCTAATGTTTTTCTAAATTTGTTTTCTAAAATTTATATTATTATAAATTTTCTAATATTTTCTAATTTTGTTTTAAATTAATGTTTCATATAATGTTTTCTAAATTTGTTTTCTAATGTTTTTTATATAATATTTTTCTAATGTTTTCTAAATTAATATAATTAAGTTTAATATAAATAAACAATAAAAATAGTAAATTAACATTAAAATATGCTTTCAAAATATTTAAAACGTAAAGAACATTAAAATATGTTTTGAAAACATTAAAAAATGTTTTGAAAACATCAAAAAATGCTTTAAAAACATTAAAATAATAATATATAAACATACCTGAAGAGGAGAATCTAGAGGAAAATGACAGGATGATGCTGACAGAGACCACTAGTTCGCTTCAATGCTTAACTTGAATAGTGAACACCGTAAAAATGACAAGAAAGGGTTAAAATACTGTTTTTAAACATCAAAATTTGAGGTTTTGAATGTTCGCAGTGAACATATTAATAACATATGTTCACTATGAACATACGTCATTATATAATAATATGTTCACACCGAACATTATTTTATTATTTGTTTGTTGCGAACATGTTTGGTATGTTCGTAGTGAACATATGAAAAAACTCGATTTCATTTTTTCAAATTTTTTTGCATTTCTCTTCATCCCACTAAAGTGGAACCCATTATTGTGGGTTCACCTAAGTGTACTTTTTGAAGTACAAATCTGATGTCTTTGATTTATTTTGAGTCTTCAAGACATTTGTGCAGAAGCAGTATGGTATTTCTATTTGGCAGATACACACAGATTATGGGGGGGAGTATGTGAACCAAGATTTCGGGGATTTTTACTCTAAACATGGTATTTAGCATTAGTTTTTAGTTCCCTACACACCTCAGTACAATGGTGTGGTACAGAGAAAGAATATAACACTTCAAGAAATGGCTAATTGTATGATTCAGTTCAGGTCCATGGATTTGTATTTTTGGGCAGAGGCTCCTCACATTGTTGGCTACACTAACTCAGATTGGGCTAGTGATGTTGATGATCAAAAGTCTGCTTCTGGCTTTTTTTTTGTCTTGGCTTTGGTCTTATCACATGGTCGTGCAAGAAGTAGCATGCTCACACACTTTCATCTACAAAGGCTGAGTATAGAGCAGCAATACTTATTAGTCACGAGATTTTATGGATTTGGCAGTTGATGACTGAGTTTGGTTTTCGTCCTGATCGTCCCATTGTTCTATGGTGGAATAATCAGAGTGTTATTCATATTTTTTGCAACCCAGTGGAGCATCAACACACTAAACACATTGAGTTTGGTTTTCACCTGAGCCTCATGAGAGTCGTTGGCAAGCTGCCAAGCATATTTTGAGATACATTCAAGGCACACTTATGTATGGCATTCATTACACATTAGGGACTCCTCACATTGTTGGCTACACTAACTTAGATTGGGTTGGTGATGTTGATGATTGGTAGTCTACTTTTGGCTTTGTTTTTTGTCTTGGCTTTGGTCCTATAGAGAAATAGTACTTGCTAGTCAGGATATTTTATGGCTTCGATAGTTGATGACTAAGTTTGGTTTTCCTCCTGATCGTCCCAATGTTCTATGGTGCAATAATCAGAGTGCTATTCATATTTCTTGCAACCCGATGGAGCATCAGTGCACTAAACACATTGAGCTTCATATGCATGTCATCCATCAGTTGATCCAGGATGGTGTTCTCTCTTTGGATTCCATTCCCACTGATGCATAGGTTGCTGACATCTTCACCAAACCTTTTGCATCACCATGATATCTTCATTTGTAGTCTATGTTTGGGGTTACGGAAGTTGTCCTTGGGGGGTCTTGTTGAGGCCCTCCTTCCTTCATGTTTTTCTAGCATGTTTGTTCTATCTCTTTTTCGAGAGGGGTTTTTCCCACTGGGTTTTCTCCTTTGTCTCTGGTTTATAGTGATTTCATTGTTTTGGGTACCTGATTAGACCTTGTTGTCGGGACCCATTTTCCTGCTTTCATAGCTTTGCTAATTTAGCTTACCACCTAAGCTTTGCTTAAGGGGGGTGCTAGAGTAATTATTCTTTTACCCTTATTAATTAGATCATCTTGATTTAATTAATTAGGTTATTTATTACTCTAGTTACTTAATCTATCTCTAAGGTACATATAATTAATATTTTATATTAATTATATTGCACAACCTAGTTTTATTTCCCCTTACGGTTTCATTCACCTTTAAGGTTGAACTCCTATAATTTCTTTTTCATTATCTTTGAATATAGTTTCCTCTCACTCCCTTGAGATTTTCCAAGCTCTACTTTCTCCTTCTCCAGTTTCTCTTCAACACAGGTTATTTGCATGCAGGTGTTCTTGGCAATCTGTGAAGTTGGTTTTCACAACTTCCACAATTAGCATTACTACTATTGATCCATATCAGACCCAATTCTTCTTCTCCTTTCATTCATTCTCTAAATTTGATTAATCCCAATTTAAAATCTTCATAATTCAATTGAAACTAAATGTTATAGGCAATTTAAGCAGAGAACTTAGAGAAGCATCATATGTACATAAATAGAAATTTGTACGAGAATACAAATATATGGTTAATTTCAAGTGGCCTTTAACCTTTGAGACTCCTAGAACCTTCCTCATAAGAAATTAAAATCCCCATGCATCTTTTCTCAAGTCTAGGATGATAGAAATTCTTGAACAATGAAATGTTCATTTGGCCTACAATTCTTGGATTTTACCCTGAGTAAATACAAGATCGATCAGATTCTCTTCTCAAATAAGGTTTTCCCAAAACTTTTTTGTTTGAATTCTATTTTCATTATGGTTCAATTGGTTAAAATCAAAAACTTTGTTCAATTGTTTGGTTATGGGTACTACAATGTGAGAGCTATCTACTGACTTATACACATCTAGAATAGGAAAGAGAGAAGAATGAGACAATTTATAACTATAGAATTCCTATACCCATGAAGGGAAAGAACCAAGCATCATAACAACAAAAAGTGGTTTTTACTTGGCCCTAAAGTTTACAATTTTTTTGGTTTCTAATAAAACTTCATTAATGGAACAAGTTGATAGTATTGATGGTATTAATGTTAGCTCTTGTTAGGAAGATTTTACTAAACCTCAACATATATATTTTTCAAGATGAATAGTTTGGGGCAGTAAAAATGTATGTGTGATCTACTAATAAATGGACGAAATGGTGTGGTCTAGGCCACAATGCCTCTACTTAAGGACCTATTTGACCCCAGTGAAGATTTCCACTCATTTTTAGATGTTAAGGAGCTCTATAATGGCAATTTTTTAGAGGCAGAGAATGGTGGGATTTGTCACAAATGTTGAATTTTGGAGCACACTATATAGTGAATGAGCCTCCCATATAGAAAAGCCACCATATGGTGAAGGAAAATTCTACCGTATAGTAAGGGGTCAAGTTGTGCATGGTGGAGGCCAAGTGTGAACTGTACGGCTAGTACAGTGGAGGAAGCCATACATAAACTTGACCATTTGGTAAAGACGTGAGAAGTGAGGTGAAGTGTGGCTAGCATATAGTGTGTAAGCTATGTACAGTGTGATGTCTATGTATGGTGAGGAGTTTACAGAAGAGGTTGGACTATGCATCCATCTATGTGGGTGATTATGTGTGAAAAATGGTTGATAGACCATTTTGCCTATAACCATTTCTATACTAAATTCTTAAATGAGTTCCAGCAAGTTAATGGCTGGACAAATTTGTTAGAATGAAGTATGATGATGAAAATTAGGAAGATTGAAAGTAATATGGGCTTGTGAAAAGTATGGAGTATTGTATGAAAATTTTCTTACTATAATACAAAAGTTTTCTTGGGGTTTTGAGTGGTGGGTTTTTTCCCTAGAAGGGTTTCCCATGTTAAATATTTTGGTTCTCTATCCTGTGTATTTTGTGTTTGCATTTTCTTTTTCTTTTCTTATCTTGTCTCTAAACATTATTTGTTTTCTTTCTCTCTTATCAATCTGGCATTTAGAAAGTGTTTCTGCACCATTTCTTTCCTAACAAGTGGTATCATAGCTTGGCCATTTGTGTTATCCTTGTCAGGTAGGTTCTTTTTTTGTGTCATTTTGGTTTTAATGGGAGTTTGAAATTTTTTTTCTATAAATTTGAAATAGCAGGTGTGTTAGAAAGAGTGGACATTGAAAAATTCAATGGCATAAACTTTGAGTCATGGAAACTTAAAGTTGAAGATATTCTAGTTCATCAAGACCTATGGAGTGCTGTGTCTAACATTAAGTCTTCGAGCATGAAACAAGAAGATTGGAAACTAATGGATTAGAATGCAAGAGGATTGATAAGACTAAGTCTTGCAAACTCAATTTTATTGAATGTTCATGAAGATAAGACCACACATTCTTTGTGGAAGAAATTGGGAGACATTTATCAAGAAAATTCCTCGGTAAACAAGTTTTTTCTTGAGGAAGAAATTGTACCCTTTGAAGGTGGATGGAGGATCAACTATGGTGGATCACCTAAACTCATTTATTATGGTGATTGCACATTTGACATCAGTTAGTGTGTCCATTGATGAAGAAGAGTGTTGCATGCTATTTTTGTTCCCATTTTGTGACTTGTGGGATCACATAGTAATGGTCATTAGAACTACAACTACCAAGTTGAAGATGGATGAAGTAGTTGTGTAGTACCCACCCATGGATTGTCTTTATGTTATGTGTCTTGAACTCGTGCAGGCATATTTTCATGCATGTGTTAATTTCATATATATTTTATTTACAATTATATGACATTATTCAATGACTTGATTTTATGTCTAGATTGAATATTTTCATAATGATGATGCTTTAAGGAGTTTCGATTAGTAATTGCAATTGCTTTCATGATGATATCTTATAATGTGTCCTTAAACAATAATGATTGTGTGTTCATGAATATGAATATTTATATCGAAATATGATGTTCCTTCTACTCATGATTAATTATGGTACTTACCCATACTTGCATGTGTATGGTGTGCGTGTGTATTTTACTTTTCTATTTGACATGTCTGATATGGTTAAGGGAGGGAGTTGTAGTCACGTACTAGTTGGGATCCACATGATGTACCACTCCCTACCGTTTTATATTTATCTTAGATATACATGCACATGTACATGCTCGTATTTTATATAAATTTGTAGGTATCAGGCATCGTCTTCCATGAATTGTCAGGATGAGTGTACCCTATCGCAATAACTTAATGGTAAGAATGGGAAGACAATGAATAGGTCCAATCCCAGCCATATCCTAAATACTTCTCCTACAAGGAGGACTCAAAATAGATTGTCTACCCTTTTTTTAAAACCCGTGAGTCTTTTGTGCGTATGTGGTTTGATTTTTTCTTTAGTTGACTTCTTTATGCAGTTGTGGGTTGAATTTTTGGTTTTCCTAATAGACTAGTTATTTATGATTCTTGGATTGGTCATTAATATTGAATTATTAAATTGTATTTAATTTAAAAAGAGAAAATATTAAATAAGATGATATTTAATTGTTGAAATTATTCGAATATTTGTCTAAATTAAGAAATTCAACTTAAAGTCCTAATTTAGAAAATTAAATTAAGAAATATAAATATTAAATATTATTTTGTGTGATTATTAAATTAATACGGATTTAAATTGGGTTACATTTAAACAATGCACTTTAGTTGTCTTTATTAATTAAATAATAAATAATTATTTGTAATGAGATTACATTAAATTATAAAGTGAAATAAAATAAAATAATATTTTAATTGAAAATTGAGTTAAATGTGCATGAAAGGAATAATTAAATAAAATAATTATAATTTTAGAGCTTGTGGAGACAGAAACCCTAAGATGGAATTAGAATTCTATATTGTTAGAATATATAGTCCACTAATATAACTGAGAGGGAGGTGGGGGTGAATCAGTTATTCAACTAATATCACAACTATTAACCTTATTAAACTTTAATCATATGAGTAATATAATTGAAAATCACAACAAGATACTCATACACAATAACACCAAATATGTTAACTAGGGAAACCCTTGATCAGATGGAAAACCTCGACGGGGATAGTACCCACATGATGATCTGTACTAATATAAATATTCCTTGTTAGAGGATGGACTATGTTAGGAGTCTATAACAACATTCAGTACATATGAGTCCTTGTTAGGAGACTTTGAATCCCTGATAGGATATTCCACCCCTATTAGGAGTTGTGGAAGACAGTTGGACCCAATGCCCAAACAACTTCAAGGGAAAGATCAATGAACCCATTGTCCAAATGATCTTTGTATTATTCCTTGCAAAATAGTAGAATGAAATGCACTTCCTTCCTCTTCCTCTGTCGTGTCAACCAGACTTTTTCTCCTTCTGATCTTGTAACTAGGTCACAAAACTCACATCCAATAATCCCTTGGATTGCTTACACGCATTCCTCAAACACTCTGCTCCTTTTTGCACTTCACACTTCATGCAATAATGGATACATTACAAACAAAGAAAACATCTTTCCTTTATACCATATCTTCAAAATAATTCCCTAAGTTAGCCTTGAGGCTTTCCCAATTAATTATAATAAAATAACTAATGAATTACAATTACAATAGCGCTATCAACTCAAAATCTATACAAAACTTCACACATACAATACTAGATCTTGCGCACTTGCTAACATCACTAGTAGATTGCCCTCTGTCACTTCCTACCTGCATATCTCTTCATTCCATCTCAAATGTAAGATAGCAAACAAATATCAGGAACTACTTTCCTAATGCTCTGGCTTTAAACTACTCTTTGTAAATCAAGTACAACTTTTGTACATCTTCAACTTAGAATCTGTGCACTCAACCATGTCATTAGGAAACTATGTTGAACATGTCCATTACTGCACATGACCAGATAATCAAACTATTGTCTGTACAACTAAGATCTTACTCAGCTACTTAGTGAGTCTTTACAAAAACCATACTATGTTAACATCAATGAAAAACATAGTCATGAATGCAACACATCAATAATTTCCAATGCTTAGGATACTCCCCCAAAGTAGTATCATCAACATTCATGCTAACAATCTCCCTCTTTGGCATTGATGGAAAATAAGATGAAAAACCATCTAAGTTCCAAGAATACCAAAATAGTACTTTGTCGTTGTTGTTGTCATCTTCTCAAATCATCTTCATTAACCAAGTCTGAAATCCTCTAGACTCTAGGATCAACATCAGTTGTTCACTTCAGACTAACCAACTCACAATACATCAGAATGAAATCCTCTAGATTCTAGGATCAACATCAATTTTTTACATGCTAAATAATTCTCAACACATCAAGTGCATATCTCCAAATCCTTACATGAAACTTTCTAAATCTCCCTAAATAAATATTTCTCCTCCAATCTTACTTAGGATTTCTTCTTCCCCATTTCTTAGGAGATGCTTTTCATGCATATTCTCCCCCATTGACATCAACGTCAAAGGCCTCAATATTACAAAATACCAATTTCTAAATACCAATTGTTAATACATTGTTCTAAGTCTTCAACTAGCTTGAGTGTCCAAAGACACTATTCAAAAGCAAATACAAAGAGTCCTTAATGACTTAGCTCATCACAGATACTCCCCCATACAGGAAGCATCAACATTCAGTCTAGTCTAACAATAGTTCTTTGTACCACTGGACTAATGTACTTACTATATCATCTACTCAAAAGTAGGCAGGGGCATAACCCAAAGCATACCTCTCAATTACTCAAATGTATCTTTAGGAAAAGGCTTCGTAAAGATATCTACAATCTGATCTCCTTTTCTATTGCTTTCTCTCTTAGCACATGATACTTAATAGATATATGCTTAGTATTAGAATGCAATACAATATTCTTAGAAATACTCAATTAACTTGTGTTATTACAGTAAATGATAATAGGTTCTTCAAACTCAATTCTAATATCCTTCAACATTTTCTTCATCCACATCACTTGATTGCAGTTATTTGTTGTTGCAACATACTTTTCCTTAGTTGCAACATACTTTTCCTTAGTTGTACTCTGTGAAATAAAATCTCACTTCTTTCTTAGCCAAGAAACCAATCTTTCTCTAAGAAAAAATGCTCCACCACTATTGCTCTTTTTGTCATCCATACTGTCTGCCCAATCCATATCAGTATATGCACATAAAGTGAAATCACTCGATCTATCACACCAAATTCTATATTCAAATGTTCCTTTCAAATATTTGAATATCCTCTTTACTAATACAAAATGATACTCCTTAGGATTAGCTTAAAATCTAGCTATAGTCCCAACTGCATTTGCTATATCTAGTCTAGTGTGAGTCAGATATTATAAACCTCCAATCATGGAACTGTACTTCTTCTGCTCTACTATAGGTGTCTCATCTTTGCTGGATAACTTGTGACCAGTTATCATAGGTGTACCAATAGGTTTACAACTTTCTAATCCAAACCTTTTCAACAAGTCTTTCAGGTACTTATCTTGTGAAATAAAGATGCCATCATTATTCTCCATAATCTACAATCCTAGGAAAAACTTCATTTCTCCTATAATGCTCATATCAAACTCATTCTTTATTTGTTCAACAAACTTATCACTTCCTTCATCATTACCTTCAACTATGATGTCATCAACAAATATTACTATTATCAATAAGTCATTCTCAATTTCTTTCAAAAAACAAGTTACTATTTGTCGTACCTTTAACAAATCCAAGCTTTGCCAAATAACTATCCAACCTTGCATATTAGGTTCTAGGTGCTTGCTTTAGACTATAAGATTTTTCTTTAGTCTACATACCATGTCTTTCTTTTCTAACAAAGGAAAACCTTCAGGCGACTCAATATATACCTCTTCTTCAAGTTCTCCATTCAGGAAGATTGATTTAACATCCATCTGATAAACCTTTAACTTCTTCTTTGCTACATAATCCAAGAACATTCTTATTGCTTCCATTATGGCTACAAGTACATATGTCTCCTCATAGTCTATGCATTCTTGCTGTGAATATCCCTTCCATACAAGTCTAGCCTTGTTCCTCACAACTTCACCTTGCTCATTCATCTTGTTTGTGAAAACCCATTTGGTTCCTATCACATTCTTGTCTTTCATCCTCGAAAGTAATTCCCATGTATCATTCTTCACAATATGATCTAATTCTTCCTTCATTGCATGTGGAGAGCAACTTTGGAATTAAAGGAAGGAAATTTTGGTGGCTTGAGGGGTTTTTCTTATAGTAGGAATTACACCTGGCTATTAGATTTTAGCATCAACGTGAGGTAGGGTTTGAAAATTTGTGAATGCATTTTCATTGGAAAATATCTATTTGCGTCGTGTTTGATTGGGTACCTAAAGTCTATTTGTCATTCTAGTTATTTTTGTAGATCTATATGATTGGATATTAGATTCTTAATTAGTATTTTTACAAGAGAATGTTTAGATAGAAAATTGAATTGGAAATTGAGGATTTGAATGAAATCTAACTGAATTTAGTTTACAAATTGTTTTAAAAACACTCATTGCATTCTTTAAAAATATATATGTATAATAAAAATGTTTTCTTTAACTATATATATATATATATATATATATATATATATATATATATATATATATATATATATATATATATATATATATATATATATATATATATATATATATATATATATATATATATATATATATATATATATATATATATATATATAAGTTAAATTTATTTTAATTTAACTCTAAATTCAAAAGTTTAATTTGTGATTCCCATGTTCATAGGAAAAGCTGAGACTACCAAGGATATTCTATTTTTATGGAGTTAGATTACCATGTGTCTTTTCCTATAAAATCGCCTACAAATAAGGGATTTCAATTTCATTTTTCTTTCTTCTTTCTTAATTTGTTATAAAAATAAATTATCAAATTTCATAAGCCCTTTCTTCCACATAGATTATTTTGGGTTTGATTTTAATAATTACCCATTTTCAAGGAAAATATTCATTATATTTTATTTCATTCACTTTTTATTTGTTGTAGGAAATTTAAAATATGTGTTTTTTAAAATATTCTACTTTAAGAACATGTTTTTCTTTTGTGTTTTTTTAATTTATTTGATTTATTATTTTATAAATAAATGTCTTTAGATAGAATTAATGATAGCTCTAAATTAATATTTTAATATTTATAGCTATATTTAATTATGAGTTAAATTTATATTTAACTAATAGTTTAGTTGTTATGATAATTTGTAGATTAAATTAAATTAAAATTTACATGTAAAATTCATTCTAATCATTTAGTTTAATTACATTATATTTGTTAATATAGGGTCAACTAGTATATTTTATAGTCAAATTGAATATTAGTGAATACTTGGTTTATTTTGGTGTATGGTTTATTTTGCAATTTTTGGTTATTTTATTAAGTGAGGAGTTTTGCGTTCTTTAGTTGACCAATCTAGGATGTACACTAAAGGTTCTTTGTGATTTTTTTATAAAGTTGTATTTATGTTTACTTGGGTTGGAAGAACCAACTTACTTTAGGGTTATCTATTGGGGAACTAAATTTGATCATTATGGGTATTTTGGTATGGGACACAAGTGTAGTTTATGTGCTTATGGGAGGTTGTCTAGGCACGTGTCTTTGGGAGTGGCTTACAATAGGGGTTCAAGACCCAAAGTGGTTAGTACCAGGTAACCTATTGTAAGTTGTGTAATAAGTGATAACATAGTAATTAATATATCTTTCCTAGCCCTTTCCTTGAGATACACTAAAAAGAAAAGTTAGAGATGTTTGCCTCACCCATGCCTTGAACACTTGTATAGGATAAGGATGGGAATGGAATGATTCCTAGTGAGAGGTATGACTGGTCTTCCTCATCTTTATGAGAGGGTATCCTGGTTCCACATGTGTCACGTTGAGGGTTCGAGGTCCAAAGTGGCCATTCCAAGGTAACTCAACATTTGAGGGTTCAAGGTCTATTGAGAGACTAGTCTAGGGTAACTCAAGTAGTTTGACCATGTGATGACACTCCCTAGAATGTAGCCTGAGTCTCCTCCATAGATTTTTTATTTGCCTCTAGTGGTGTATTTATTGGTGATGTACTTTTTGTTGGTGTACTTATTGTTGGTGATTTAATTTTATTGATGATAGTTGTTATATGATGGTTATTGATCATTGACGTGTGGCTTATGTTCCAAGGTGGATATCTTTTGGGACTGTATATCCTGATTTTGGCTTTTGATTTCTACTTCTTATATGTATGTTATTTGATTGTGGTGTTTGATTGAATTGAGTGTTCATTCTATTTGGACTATCTTTTCTTCTTGAGTAGTATGTGTTATCCTTGAGGTAGTTGTTGCCTATTAGGATTCCTTTCCTAGGAATGTTTTATGATTGATTAGTCATATGTGGATCATTCATTATCTTCCCTACACGGTGGAAGTGGGAGCTTGACTAGGTAACCATGTGGTCGAGAGGTAGTGTCTTCTTACCATTTGGGTCCCCCTCAAATTGACATATGTTAGATGTTCAATGTAGCAATTGTACACTTTATCATTCTTGTTCCTATCTCAAATACTTTTGTTCAATTGATGTATATTTTTTATCATGTATTCTGATGTACTTTTATCTATTCTTGCATACCCTATGACATGTGCAGTGGATGCACTTTCATTGTATTAGTTTTATCTATTCATTTTCTTATGAGATGATGTATCTATTATTTTCCATCATGAACATTACATTTAAGACTTAATTAATTAATAAAACTTTCTTAAACATGAGCCAATGTGAAGGAACCCTTTAGGAATGAAATATGTATTGTAATTGCATTTGTCTACGTGTATATTGCTTCCACATTGTTACTTTAATGTTGTTTAAATTTTTTTTTAAATAGTTCAGAAAACATTGTAATATGTTAGGTTTATTTCTCTTGGGTTCCCGAGCAAGGTGTTACATCTAGTATTAGAGCCTAAGTTTCAACACTGGGAACTCTGGGCATATTGTGCACCATCACTTGAGCAATTAGTAAATTTACAACATGATTAACAACAAACATATATTGACATCAAACTTGGAACCAAACAATGGAGTGAAAAACATTGAAATGATAGAATTTCTAATCATAAAACTTGGATACTCATAATACTTTCGGTCTAGATTCTTGCTTTATGTCTATGGGTTATGCCCTTATGTTTTCTGATGGATTGTGAGATGTAGTTCTTTTGTTTGGGGTGTTGTAGGGGATCTATTTCAGTATTTTTTATAGAGATGAATGTGAGACTATTGGTGTAAATATGTATTTACCATTTACACTTACTTAAATTTACTTAGGTGAATACATTATTTTATTATTTATTTTGTGAGACACTTTTGAGTTTGTGTACCTTTATGAGTTGTCATGTTGACAACACAAAAGTACACAACTCTATTTCAACACATGGTGTCTACAACACTAGAGTTTGCATCATTCACTGAGTTGTCATGTTGAAAACATAGTTATTCACACTCCCTTTATAGCACATGTTGTCTACAACATAAATTTTCAAGTTATACCCTTGTAGGCTTATCCTCTCATCATCGCAGTTACTTCTGTGCTTAATGGAGGATAACCTCCCGAGAAGTCTATGTGCTTCACTCCTGTGAGCATCACCTAGATCTAATGAGTGCTAAATGTTCTATTTATTCTCATGAGAGATGGATTCATGTTGAATCACTACTCATGAAACATGGTTCAATGAGTTTGACTCAAAAATCACACAATTAAATCCTGATACCAATATCACAATTTGACTTGCTGTGGAAATTATCTCCTACTTATCAATTTTATAACTGTTGTGACAATCATTTAACCATCAAATTTAAGCTAGCAGTTTTCTTTGCAAACCCCTCTCTAGATTTCTTTTTGATTTGGCAGCCCAACTTTGAAAGCCCATAACTCGATCACACGGACTCCAAATCAGGTGCGAATTTGTTTGATTTTAGTTAAAATTTCCTAAACTTTCTAGTGGTGGTGTTTTTTTCTAGTTTTGGTACAAGGATTTTTTAGAAATTGCATTTTTTGGCGATTGTACCTATTCAATCCTGCATTTTCCAACTTCAAACACTCTATACGGGCTCATCTAGTCACTTTTTAAAGTTTCATTTTTTTTGAAAGTGCATTATTTTTTGTTTACTTTCTAGATCTATAGTCATATTCTAGGTTTGTGTGGAAAAAAATATCACTTTCAAAACTAGGGCTTTTTTTACATTGTATTACTTTGATTACTTTTCAGAATTGTTGTACATCTGAGATACAATGCTTAGTTCCAAATTTTGGGCTCTAAAGGTAGTTGTAAAAAACAAATCAGAAGTCCACTTTGTACATTTTAACAAGTGGCTTATTGTACACACACTACATATAAAATGCCAAAAGCATCTTTTTTGGGGGCTCTTTTTATTGAGTGAAAAGGGGGGGGGGGGGGGGGGGGGGGGGGTGTACTATGTATTGTGTCTCTCTTTTGTGCTCTTTTCATTTTCTACATTATGGGTTCACCTAAATTTCCACTTCTAACTTTACATAATTATTCTACATGGAAAGATATTGCATAGAGTAGATCAATGGAAAAAGGTTACAGTATTTATGTTGATGGTACAATTCCCAAACCCACTAATGCTAAAGAACTCATTAATTGGAAACAACAAGACCAACAGGCTTTAGGAATTATAAGGAATTGTGAACATAGAGATCTCTTCTTCCACATTTCTAGTTTCAAGGAATCCAAATTTGCATTGGACAAACTTGAATCATTGTATGGTAAGGTGGATGAGGAAAAGGGATTTCAGATTAAAGACGATCTACTTCTCTTAGATCCAAAGAACTTTGAAACAATTCAAGATTATATCAACAAAGCCAATGACTATAGGGCACTACTTAAAGATTGTGGAAATCCCATGAAGGATGACAAGTTGATTCATCACATCCTGAAGAGACTACCTTCAGAGTATGCTTCCTTTGTTTCGAGTTATAATACTCACAGGTTAACCATGACAAGTGCTTACCAAAAGCCTACATTTGATGTATTTGCAAAGATGTTGATTGTTGAACAATCTCACTTGATAGATTCAGAACTTCTCATGACATCAAAGACCAAAGCATTGGTGGCTAGTGATGAGCACCAATCAAGTCAAGGAGGAAAAAGTTCTAGCAACAACAAGAAGAAGTAGTGGAAGCAGAAATCACAGTCTGAGACACAATAGTCCTCCTCATAGCAAGGAAATTCTTCTTCCAATAAGAAGGGAAGTAATGAAAAGAATGACAAACTTTTTTGTGCATATTTCAAAAAGCCAAATCATGATGAGCATCATTGCAAGATTAAGCGAATTGATGAGTTAGAAAATCTACTCAAGAAGAACAAAGTTCAAGTACTAGGTACTTCTAAGGATTCAACTCCAACCTCTTCAAAGGGAAAAGGGAAAGCACTTATGGAAAATACAAGTTCTTCTTTGAAATGGATACTTGACTCAAGTGCCTCTTATCACATGGGTTCTTCAAAGGAAGACTTTTCTTCATTGAAACAGTCACAGATACCACACATCTTTGTGGAAGATGATACTAAAATGGAAGTTGAAGGGAAAGGACATGTGGAAATGGAAAATGGGGAATTCAAAGATGTTCTCTACATTCCAAACCTTAGCTCCAATCTACTTTCAATTTATCAAATCACTCACCTTGGAGATGGTCACAATGTTGAGTTCCTTCTAGATTTAGTGATGGTGCGTAGTCTTAGAGATGATTCATTGGTTGTAGTGGGGAAAGTCAATCATGACAAGAGGATTTATTCCTTCTACCACTTTGTGCCTAAGTCTCCTTCTCAAGCCTTGTTGACTCACTCATGTCCACACATCAACTTATGGCATGAGCAATTTGGTCAACTTTCCTTCCACTATCTTTAACAACTTTGCTCCAAACACATGGTTAAAGGTCTACCTAACATCAAATTTTCTAAGGGTGAGTTTTCATCATGTTCAGTGGATATGCATCTCAAGGAGAAGTACAATAAATGGAAGTCTTCTAGAGCTCAAGTTGTTCTTCAGTTGGTTCACATGGTATTAGCAAGATCTTTTGCAGTGACTTTAGTTAGCCAAGGTCACTATATCCTTACTTTTGTTGATGACATTTCACAATTCACATGGGTCTACTTTCTTCATCACAAGAGTGAAGTGGTTCATAAGCTTCAAGCCTTTAAGACTCGTGTTGAACATAAATCAAGGAAAGCCATCAAGGTTCTATGGATGGACAATGAAAGCAGATATGTGGATAGAAGACTTAAAGACTTTTGCAAACTTGAGGGAATTGATCTTTAGAATCCACCAGCATTCAATCCACACAAGACAAATGTTGCAGCTATGAGGATTAGAACTCTTAAGTCCATGGAAAGTTGTGTGATAAAAGCCAAGTCTCTTGGTCCAACACTTGAAGTTGAAGCCATTAGTAGTGCTACTCACATACTTAATAGGTCTCCTCATAATGCCCTAGATTGAAAGACTCCTTTTGAGGCATGGTGTGGTAGAAAACTAGTTGAGTCACTTCAGAGTCTTCAGTTTTCTAGCATGGGAAACCCTATCTTCTAGGGGATGCAAGGCACCAACACCTAGGCCTTGTACTTTCATTAGATATGATGATGGTGCTAAGGTATATAGACTTATGGATCCAGAGACTCATGAGATCTTTGTGGAGAAGGATGTTCACTTTGAGGAAAGTTCACCCAACTTATCCTCTAATCCTCTCCATACTTCATACACTGTAGAATCTAATAGTGACACCAACGATAATGCTTCAACAAATTCAAACATGTGGGGTTCTATCAACAGTTGAAATGAGCAGTCATGACATTAGCATAGTCCACATGCATACATTGCCACAGTGAAAGGTCCAACATAGTAGGGTACACATTGTCTTCTATCTCCAGCAATAGAAGTTGACTACATGATAGACATTGCAGGTTTTTTTGTACAGTCACACATAGTAGACTTGGGAGATGACCTTGATGATTTACCTCTTCTCTTTGATGAAGATGATCCTTCTACATTTGTTTTGATTGCTCACTCTGACCCTCATGTCCATTCTCTACATGATCAATCTTTACAGGTTGACATGATTGTGGATCCTTATGAATAGCGATTGGAGGAGGTCTCTATATTAGTTGAGGAGATAGATGGTTCATTGGAATAGGTTCAATAGACATCCTTGTCATATCTGCATTTTTTCTTTTCAACAGTTTTGGAAGGGGTGAACATTAGCATCAACACAGGGACACTTGAGTAGGTTTTAGGGCCACCATACATCTTCAGGATTTTACCTTTGCCATTGTTTCTTCCAAGGGGAGGAACATCATTCTACACTCTTGGACCAACTTCTTCCTTGGAGTAGCACTCACTGGTCAGCATTCTTCATTTGGGGGGGGAGGGAGGGGGACTACCTTGTCTCTCTTTCTCTTCTTTTTTATGTGGGGACTTTTTCCTCTTTTGAGGACTTGTTCTTCTCATTCTTCACTATTGTATATACTGGATGTATATTGTAATGGGGGGTCTTGATTACTCCATCTATCCATGCATCCCTTTTTATCTCTCTTTTTGGGAGAGGGTTTTTCCCATGAGGTTTTCACTCTTTCTCCACTTTATGAGAGATTACATTTCATTATGTACATGGGTACCTAGCATGGCCTAGTAGCTGGGACCCATCATGCATTTCATTCTAGTTTTCATAAGCTTAAGGGCATTCCCCTAAGTTGCACTTAAGGGGGGGTGTTGGTGTAAATATGTATTTACTATTTACACTTACTTAAGTTTACTTTGGTTGATGCATTATTGTATTATTTATTTTGTGAGAATCTTGGGAGTTTGTGTACCTTTATGAGTTGTCTTGTTGACAACATAGAAGTATGTAACTCTATTTCAGCACATGATGTCTATAACACTAGAGTTTGCATCATTCACTAAGTTGTCATGTTAACAACACAATTATTCGCGCTCCCTTTTTAGCACATGTTGTCTACAACATAAATTTGTATGTTACACCTTTGTAGGCTTAATCCTCTCATCATCACACTTACTTACATGCTTAATGGAGGACAACCCATATCTAGTGGACATGTACCTAGTTATAAGACTTATCATGTAGCTAATTCTTAGGCATTTTAAATGCATCTCAAAGGCCTTTATATATAGGCACTCCTAGTGTACTTTTATGCATATTGAATTGAATACATATTGATATTCTAATCATACTTTTTCTGGTCTACAATTGTGCTTGTGTTTGAGTTCTTAGTTCTTGGGTAAATTTTTCCCTAAGACAAATACATATAGAGACCAATATAGTTTTTGGTTTATTCTTAAACCATAAGTGTATTGCTCTGAGTGCATAGAAGTGTATACATAGTTAACCTATTTTTAATATCTTTAAGATAGTACATTTTAAGTTTTAATTACCCTAGTCATAGTAGTAAACTTCCAAGAGCAAGCCTAATTCTAGGGGGTGGATGTAGTGCCCACCCATGGTTCACCTTTCTATTATGTGTCCTAAACTCATTTAGGCATATTTTCATGCATGTGTTAATTTCAAATATATTTGATTTACAATTATAGGACATTATTCCATGACTTGATTTTATGTCTAGATTGTATACTTTCATAATGATGATGCTTTAAAGACTTCTGGTTAGTAATTACAATTTCTTTTATGATGATGTCTTACAATGTGTCCTTAAAACATATGATTGTGTATTCACGAATATGAATATTTATATAAAAATATGATGTTCCTTGTACTTGTGATTAATTATGGTAGTTACCCATACTTGCATGTATATGGTGTGCGTGTATGTTTTACTTTTTCGTTTGATGTGTATGATATGGTTAAGGGAGGGAGTCATAGTCACCTTCTAATCGGGATTTACATGATGTACCACTCCCCACCATTGCCTATTTAGCTTATATATATATATATATATATATATATATGCACATGTACATGCTCATATTTTATATAGATTTGCAGGTATCGGGCATCAACTTCCCTGAATTGCCAGGATAAGCGTGCCCTATCGCAATAACTCAATGGTAAGAATGGAAAGATAATGATTAGGTCCAATCCTAGCCAGAGCCTAAGTACTTGTCCTGCAAGGAGGACTCAAAATAGACTGTCTACCTTTTTTTTTAAACTCATGAGTCTTTTGTGCGTATTTGGTTTGATTTTTGCTTTGATTGATTTCTTCATGCAACTGTGGGTTGACTTTGTGGTTTTCCTGATAGACTAGTTATTTATGATTATTGGATTGATCGTTGATATTGAATTATTAAATGTTATTTAATTTAAAAAGAGAAAATATTAAATAAGACTATATTTAATTGTTAGAACTATTTGAATATTTGGCTAAATTAAGAGATTCAACTTAAAGTCCTAATTTAGAAAATTAAATTAAATTAATTTAAATATTAAATATTAATCATTAAATATTATTTTTTGTAATTATTTAATTAATATGGATTTAAATTGGGTTGCATTTAAATAATGCACTTCAGTTATCTTTACTAATCAATTAATAAATAATTTTTTTAATGAGATTACATTAAATTATAAAGTGAGAAATAAATTAAAAGAATATTGTAAATTGAAAAGTGAGTTATATGTGCATGAAAGGAATAATTAAATTAATTAATTATAATTTTAGAGCTTTTGGATACAGAAACCCTAAAAGGGAATTAGAATTCTATATTGGATGGTTTTTAGGTCATTATTGCACACACAGGTTTTGGAGAGCAACTTTGGAATTAGAGGAAGGAAATTTTGGTGGCTTGAAAGGTTTTGCTTACAACAGGAATTACACCCAACTATCAGATTTTAGCATCAACGTGAGGTAGGGTTTAAAAAACCATGAAAGCATTTTCATTGGAAAAGATTTGTTTGCTCTGTGTTTGATTGGATGCCTTAATTCTATTTGTCATTCTGGTTATTTTTGCAGACCTATATGATTGGATATTAGATTCTTAAGTATTATTTTTACAAGAGAATGTTAGGATAGAAATCTGAATTGGGAAGTTAGGGTTTGAATGAAATCTAGTTGAATTTAGTTTATAGATTGTTTTAAAAACTTTCATTGTGTTCTTAATATATATAATATAATATAATATTTTCTTTAAGATTTTATATTTATGAAAACGAGAAATTAATAGGTTAGCTATTGAGGGGTATTCAATGTTAATTATTAAATTTGTTAAAGGAGAGGTTCGAAGTAGCTAGATGATCAAAGCGACAATTGACGAAATTTGAAAGTTGATGGAGGGGTATCAAGAGACCACGTGGACCACATTTACTATGAAGGTAATGGTGTGGTGGATGAGTTGGCAAATTTTGGCCATAATGTCATGTAGCTAATCGAATGTGAGGGTGTCACCTAATTTCCATCATCAACTCAAGTGATGATGGAACATGGGTGTACTTCTCATAAAGTTGCATGAATCATTACAATGGGTGGCACGCCTCTAGGAATATGCATGGGTGGGAAGGCAAGAGGTTCTCTCTTCATAAAGCGATTGTTTAGCAAGATTTCATGGGGATTTGCTTTTATGATCCTCTTGTCATGAGCTTTAATTATTTCTAAAAGAGGGTGAAGGGAGTGGATGTGCCTAGATATATAAAAACTAACAAAAAAGATGATAGAGATACTTTAATCAAACCCCACTCCAACTATAGCTAGCAATGGGTGATTATGGAAGGAAAGAGACTATTAAGAGATACTGCTAAGGGAGGGTTTTTGGTTTATGGGAAACCTTGCAGTCATATGATGAGTTTTACTGCCTTTTCATTTTCATCTTGGGTGCAATTTATTTAACCAACGGTGACTACTAAACCTACAACAAGGTTATGTCAAAAAATTCAAAAGAGTTAGTGATTGAGTTGGGTGGAGGTATGGGCACCAGTGATCACATTGAACCTATGGGGGTTGAGGCTTGCATCCATAAGAGTGAAGATATGATGGTTTATCTAGGGGAAGGTGGTTTATTGTCGTTTATGGAAGGGATGGCAAAACATGATGAGAACATTTCAATGCAATTCTTCAACTTGTGGAATGATAAAAAAGTGAACATCAATGGGATGACATTTAAAATCACAGAAGAGGTTAATACTAACGCAAGAAATTGGTGCAAGCAAGCTAGAGTGAATGAGGAAACCAATTTGTAAAAGTTTTTCAAGTTTGATGAGGAACCGATTCAAATGTGTGGTGGGTTTTCTAGAGAAGATCTTCCTAAGCCCTAGGATGTTATTTTCTATGCCAAAATGAGGTATATTACCCTCAAGAATTAGTTCCAGCTACTTAATTACTATCATTTCCCCATTCTAAACCATTTCAAGAACTTAGATTAGATTTCCTTTCTGTATTTGTTTTTGAATTCAATGGAAAATAGTATCTATAAGGCTGGGAAAAAGAAAGAGGAGGGTAAACCCTTTTAGCTCATTCACTGATGCTTCATAAATAAAATATACAACTACCACCTCACCTTAAACAAGCTGCTTCTAGTCAACCCCCTGGCTACTATCAATCGCCAAATATCTATGGACCTTGGCCCTAACTCAAGCCACAAAAAAATCAAGAAAACCCTTACCCCTGAGGTTAAAATAAGCCTCATTGAAGAGGACTCTAGTAGAGGATTGGTTGAAGACACTCCTAGACAAACTTATCAAAGAGGAGGGGGTGGAAGTAAATAGGGAAAAGCCTAAGGAGAAGAAGAATGAGGAACCAAAAAAGAATGAGGGTAGCTAGCCATGATTTTGTTTCTTCTTTTTTCTTTTATGTTGTCGATCACTCTAAACTTGGTGCCCTACGAGATTTTATTATATATGTAGATGTCTAATTATTGTACTAATAGTAGTAATATGTTCCCTTGCTACTGGAATGCTTTTCCATTTTATTTTTTGGTTAGTAATAGGACCAATGGTGCGGATGGTTCTCTTCTGGAACATTTTTATTTTTTGAAGTATAAAACTAGTATCAGTTAAATAATTGGGAGGTAACCTCTAGCTAATCCTTCATCCTTTTTGTACTTTGGGGTTAACCCCCTGCCCTTTTGGTTGCTATGTAATACTTCAAAAACATTTTATATTTATTAAAACAAAATTACATATATATATATTTATATATATATATATATATATATATATATATATATATATATTTATTTATTTATTTATTTATTTATTTATTTATTTATTTATTAAAAAAAATTTGAATCATGTTTGTTGGAATAATGTTTTCTGTGGTCAGATGGTGATGCGAGTTTGGGCGTGCTGAGCTAGGGCATTCATGCCCTAACTAAGTCTGATATTTGCTTCTATCTATTGCACTGGGGGTGACTTTGTGTCTGCAGGGTCGTGCGTTGGGAGGCTCTTCTTCCTGCACTTGGGGGTTTGGCCGAGCTGTGGGAAGGGGAGAAGTTAAGGGTGATCGGGTTGCAGACCGCACCTGTTACTCTATTTTTTCTGTGAACAGGAGTAGTGGGATCCTTGCCACCGCTATTTTTTGATCTGTTGCCATTTGGTCTCTGAGCTAGTGTGGATTCAGAGGTTTTTTGGGGGAGTTGGCTAGACTCTGACTCTGGGTGAGGGGATTGCCTCTTAAATTTTTTGGGGTGGGTTTGGTGCTATAGCATTATGGTAGATTCCACGAAGGAAAGGATGGTGAGAGGTTCTACACTAGATTTTCGAGCAGCTTTAGGCTCGAAGTCTTCGTATCAAGGGATGAAGACCTTTGATAATAACTTTTTTGCATCAAATTATGGGAATGCTAATTTGGGGCCATCCAATGGTTCAAGAGTTTCAAAGACTAATGGTTGTCTTGAGAAGTGCAAGGAGAGGCCTAAGCTAGTTATCCCAGTTGCGATGATTGCTAAAGATGTTGAGTACTTTTTGAATCACTCATTATACTGTAAGTTTTTGGGGATAAGGGTGTCATTGCAATTTTTGGAGGCATGGGCTTGGAGGACTTGGGAACCGGAAGGGGAAATGGAGATTATGTTATTGGCAAACAATTATTTCATGGTTACCTTTAATTGCACTGCTGATCGCAATCGAGTTTTTGAGGAGGGGCCTTATTTTTATAATAAGGTAGGGTTGTTTATCAATCCATGGCATGACGGATTTAACCCTATAGAGGAACTTCCAAATTGTGTCCCGGTATGGGTTGGATTACCACGGCTTCTGGTGGAATGCTGTCGTGAGGATGTGCTGCATCTTTTGGCCTCGGTGATTGGTAATCCTATAGGAACATCATCGTAGACCTTGGGCAAAAAGGTAATGACTTTTTCTCGTATTTGTATTGAAATTGATCTAAGTATTCCATTACTAGATGCAATATAAATGTGTGTGGGTTCATATTCTTGGGTGCAGCAGTTAGATTATGAAACCCTCCCTTTTCAATGTCGGGTCTGCCGAGAATATGGTCATTTGTAGCGGAGGTGCCCAAGATTCAAGACTATGGAGGCTCAGCCTCCTCAGCCTGTGAATAATCTTCCTACAAAAAACAAGGGAAAGGGCATTTCTTCGGATGAGGTTAGGGCTTTAGATGGTTTTGTACAGGTTAAGTCTCGCAATCAAAGTAGGGGTCGCAAGAGGCCTTTTAATGAAAAGCATGATGATGGTACATTTAACAGGTTTGAAGTTTTGGATGAGCTTAGTCAACAGGAAGTGAACCTGGGTTTGATCAACTTGGATTAGAGGTTTTTGGATTTAGTTTAGGAGGACCCCGTTCTAGAGGCTTCTATGGATGCATAAGAGGAGGGATGTTGGCACTTGGAAATAGTTCAGCAAGGAGGAATCCCTGAGCTACAGGAACCCTTGGCCATTATTTCTTCAGCAGGAGTGGACTCTCCATCCTTGGGGGGGGGGGGAAATGGCTTAGACTCAGCAGCAAAGGCCAAGCCTCCTCTTAGGCTGGGCATTTTGTAGAAGGACATTAAGAAGAGTGGGGCAGAGAAGTTTGGCAAACCTAGCCACAAAAAGGATATGGACAAGATTAAACTTACTAGGGAGAATTTGGTAGAGTCATGATTTGTTAAGCCTCTGGATTCTATTTTCACAAGCCCCTTGAAATGATAGTTCTATCATGGAATGTAAGGGGTTTGAACAGTGGCCCTAGACAAAAGGCGATTCAAGAGTTAATCAGAAGGCAAAGTCTTGACGTTGTTTTTTTGCAAGAAACAAAGTTATCTATTGAGAATATGCAAGGTCTGATTCCTAAGTTGTGGAGAAATGGGGAGAGCCAGAGTATTGGAGCTCATGGAGCTTCTGGGGGTCTAGTTTGTTTATGGAATCCTAGGAGAATCCAACCGCTTTGGTGGATTTCCTCTAGGTCCTCTATGTCTATGATTGCTACTAGCCTAGAGACAGGAGAAGTTATATTATTCTCTAATATTTATGCTCCTACTGATTTCTAGGGTAAATGAGGTTTATGGTCTCACATTAGATTGGTTCATAGTATGATGCCCTTCTATCCTTGGATTATGGCAGGAGATTTCAATGTGATTTGCGAGTTGGATGAGAAGAGTGGAGGTACTAGAAGGTTGGAACCATTTGCATTATTTCTTAGTGAGAGCATCAATTCCTTGAACCTTATTGATATAAAACCAAATAATGGTCAGTTTACTTGGAACAACTGTCAGGTTGGTGAGTCTTGGATTGCAGAAAGGTTAGATCGCTTTTTGGTTTCTTGATATTGGGTTGGAGGGATGTGGTCTTCTTGCTCAAAGATCTTGGATTGGAGAGGATCAGACCATTGGCCTATCAAGCTGATTACAAAATCTACTTGCACGCTCAATAAGCCTTCCTTCAAGTTCCAACTCATGTGGTTATAGGATCCTTCACTGAATGATTTGGTTTCTGAATGGAGGAGGAGGGGGAGACCAACTTTTGGCACATCAATGTATGTCTTTGCTAAACTCCTTCAATATGTTAAATTTGAGCTTAAACAGTAGAATCATCTATATTTTGGGAATGTCTTCCAAGCTAAGGTGTTGGCCCAAGAAGATCTAGATGATATTACAAGGAGAATTAGGGAGGAGGGGCTTACAGTTGATCTGCTTTAGGATGAGGCTCAGGCTGTGAAATTGCTGGAAGAATGGGAGTTGTGGGAGGAATTGTACTGGAAACAAAAGGCTCGGATTAAGTGGCTACAGGAAGGGGATAAAAATATTGCTTTCTTCTTCAACTCTGTGAAAGCTAGACGACAAGGTAATTCTATTACTGGATTGGTTAATGATAGGGGTGATCGTCTTTCTTCCTTCCTAGATATTTCTAGTGAGGCAGTGTGGTATTTTGAGTCTCTATTTCGTGAGGACCTGCAAGGGGGGTCTCCTGAGGAGGAGCAAATTCTTTCTTGTATCCCTTCTCTTATTTCTAATAATATGAATCAGCAACTCATGAGGGAGATTTCGTTAGAAGAGCTTGACGGGACTATGTTTAATGTGAAGAAGGGGAAAGCTCCTGGTCTAGATGGTTTCCCGATTGAGTTTTCCAAGAATTCTGGGAAATCATCAAATTTGACCTCCTAGTAGTGGTTCGTGAATCTCAATAGAACAAGCAGACGTTAAGGGCTCTCAATGCTACTTTTCTTGCTCTTATCCCCAAAATGGAGGAGGCGGATAGGTTGAGTCAATTTAGGACCATTTCTTTATGCAATGTTATTTATAAAATTATTTCTAAACTTATGGCTAATAGATTGAAGAAGGGGATTGTTGATTTGATCTCTAAAGAGCAAAGTGGTTTTATTGTCGGTAAGCAAATTTTTGATGGGATTGTCATTGCGACTGAGGTTATCCACTCTATGGCTAGGTTAAAGGAAAAGGCGATGTTTATTAAATTGGACATGGCTAAGGTGTATGACAGAGTTAGATGGTCCTTTCTCTAGCGGGTTCTTAGCATGTTTGGATTTGCGGAAGATTGGATTCAATGGGTTAGAATTTGTGTTACCTCAGTTTTCTTTTCAGTGCTTCTCAATGGTAGTCATTCTGATCTTTTTGGAGCCTCAAGGGGTCTTCGTCAGGGGGATCCTCTCTCTCCTTATTTGTTCATTCTTTTGGCTGAAGGTTTGGGGAGATGGATTAAACAAAATGTGGAATTGGGCCTTATCCAGGTTTGGAAGTAGGGGGGCGCATTACCTCTGCAAACTCACTTGTAATTTGTGGATGACACTGCTATGATGGGGTTGGCCACTATGAGGGAGGCCTCTAATCTCTGAAGGATCTTGGATGTGTACATGATTGACTCTGGTTAGAAAATTGATGAAGGAAAGTCTTCTATCTTTTTCTTCAACACTCCGGGCCCTATTCAGCAAAGGATTGCCCAAACATTAAGATTCCAGATTGAGAGTCTTCCATTGATGTATCTTGGTATTCCCATCTCGGTGAGTAAACTCCCTAGAGAGTCCTGGTAGATTATTTTGGATAAATTTCGGGTGAAAGTTAATCATTGGACTCATCGTTGGCTATCTTTTGTTGGTCGGGTCCAGTTGATTAAGTCTGTAGTGCAAGCTCTACCCATTTATAGATCTATGCTCCAAGTTGCTCCTATGGGCTTTCTGAAGGATCTTGATTCTATGGTGTGCCAATTTTTATGGGTTGGTTGCTTGCAGTCCTCTAAATGGAGTTTGGTTAGATGGGAAGTGGTATGTAGCTCGAAATAGTATGGTGGATTGGGCCTCAGGCAATCGGCTTTGACTGGGGAAGCTTTGGTGGCTAAACTGTATTAGCGGTGGTCATGTAATGAGCAAGATAAGAGTTGGGCTAGAATTATTTCTCATAAGTACCTTCCAGGAATTTCCCCTCTTGACATCTCTAGATACCCCCTTATGGGAAAGGGATCTTCGATTTGGGACACCCTTAAGAAAGGTGCAAAGCTTATCAAGGACAAATTATTTTGGATCTACAAGGGAGTGGAGGCGGCTCGGTTCTGGTCAGATTCTTGGGATGGGTATCCTCCCATCAGTTCTCGGTTCCCCAATTTGGGGCTTCTTTGTCAGCAGTTTTAGGAGGTTGGATGGTCTCGAGTGAGGGATTTCAAGTCCTTTTATCTCTGTGATCAATTAGAGATGGCAAGATGGAAGCCCCCAGAAGAATGGCCAGTTAATGGATTACAGGAGGAGTGTGATGTGTTGCATAATATTCTATCTAGTCAAAGATGCTGCTCTCTCCAGGAAGATGACGTGCTTGCTTGGTCTCCCAATCCTAAGGGGATCTATATTATTTCTTATGGTTATAGTAGGTTGATGTCTCATAAGTTGGTTGGGCCTAGAATAAAATGGTGGAAAAAGGTTTGGAATAAGCTTTTGTGGCCAAAATGTAGTTGTTTTGTTTGGATGTTGGCTTGGAATAAGTGTTTGACCTGGGATAATATTCAAAAGAGAGGATTTCTTGGCCAGTCTATTTGTGTTATGTGTGGCCTGGCTAATGAGGAGGATTCAACCCACCTATTCTTTTGTTGCCCTTTTGCCATGCAGCTTTGGCACTTTTGATGGGGTGTTTGGAATACTCCGTGTGTTCATGCTTCTTCCTTGATTGAGTTTTGGCAAGGAATGGTCTGACCCCTTTTTGTGGCTCCCTTTCTGTAGTAGGTGTGGCTTGTGGGGCCTATATTCTTGTTGTGGTAGATTTGGCTAGAGCGTAATCGGAGGATATTTCGTGGGGAGTAGAGGTTAGTGCAGCAAGTTTGGCTAAGGGTTCTGGGCATGGTTCAAGAGACAATTGCAGCTAAGTGCGATGTGGAATTCCCTTTGGAGAAGAGTGATGCGGAGCTAGTTGAAAGATTGGGGTTTTTGGGATCCTCTAGGGCCTTGGTGTGTTGAAGATCAATACTGATGGTTCTTCAAGGGGTAATCCTAGTCCAGCCGATATTGGCGGGATTGGTAGAGACTCTCGAGGCACTGTGATCTTTATGTTTTCGATCTATGAAGGGGTTCAAACCATCAACTGGGTTGAAGGCCTGGCTATTCTTGTTGCTCTTGAGAGAGCTCATGCTTTGGGGTGGAAAAGGATAGTTTGTGAGTCTGATTCTCAGGTGTTGATCAATTTACTTATTGAGCAGAAAGTGACTGATGTTAATTGGCAATTAGCCAGGATTGTCCAACAAATTTTAAGGATTTGTTCTCTGATGGAAATGGTGACTTTCTTCCATATCCCAAGGGAATGGAATAGGGCTGCTGATTGTTTGGCAAAGTGGGCTTTTGAGTATGCTGAGGGATGGAGAATTGAGGAGTGGGAGTTAATCCCTCGGGAGTGTTGTTTGGACCTAATGAATATTCTGGATGTGGATGGCATGGAGAATGGTGATAGCTGATGGTGAGGGTTGTTTTAGTTATGTGTGGGGAGGTGCTTTTGCTTTCTTGGGACCCTAAGTCTGTGCTTTCTCTGTAATTGTTATTTCTATTCTTTAATAAAGTTTTTACCCCTTTTATTTATTCAAAAAATGTTTCAATCACATTGTGGTGAAGAAACACTAAAATAGAAACAAACATTTGTGCAATATATTTCATTCATCATTTTCTTAGAATTAAAACAAAAAATAAATAAAATAAAAATGCATATATATTATATCATAATTTTAAGACCTTGTGTTGTGTTTGGCTATTACTCTTGATTGGTGTGTGTGTGTGTGTGTGTGTGTGTGTGTGTGTGTGTGTGTGTGTGTGTGTGTGTGTGTGTGTGTGTGTGTGTGTGTGTGTGTGTGTGTGTGTGTGTGTGTGTGTGTGTGTGTGTGTGCAGCGTATATGTAGGAGTGATATTCAATAATAAAAGTTAAATTTATTTTAATCCTCTACATTCAAAAGTTTAATTTTTGATTCCCATGTTCATGTATCATATGAACAAGCATTTTGTGCTACTAAAGTCTAGGGTAAGCTCAAATGAGAACTCACACTCATGGTTGAGCTATTCACTAAAAAATATGGATTGGGATGTTCCAGGATGTTCAATCCAAGCTTACCAATCAGCTTTTGAGGGATTAGGTTTCCTTGTGAGTGCATATAAATTAAGTTGTCAATTTTCTTTCCTTTGTTTTGGATCTTGACATGAAAGAGTTTAACAAGTTCTTCATCTTGAGTTCCATTACTCCCTACAAATGCTCCCATACAAACCATGGAACAAGACAAGAAAAAGTTGTGACTACCAAGGATATTCTATTTTTGGAGTTAGATTACCATGTTTCTTTTCCTATAAAATCAACTACAAACAAGGGATTTGAATTTCAGTTTTGTTTGTTCTTTTTAAATCTGTAAAAAAAAAATTATCAAATTTCATAAGCACTTTCTTCTACATGCATTATTTGTGGTTTGATTTTAATAATTCCCCATTTTCAAGGAAAAGTATGCATGGAGGAGTATTCATTATATTTTATTTCATTCACTTTTATTTGTTATAGGAAATTTAAAATATGTGTTTTTTAAAATATTCTACTTTAACATGTTTTTCTTTTCTGCTTTTTTAATTTATTTGATTTATTATTTTATAAATAAATATCTTTAGATAGAATTAATGAGAGTTCTAAATTGATATTTTATAATTATTTATTATTATTTAGTCATATTTATAGTTATATTTAATCATGAATTGAATTTATATTTGATTAATAGTTTAGTTGTTATGATATTTTTAGATTAAATATAATTAAAATTTACATGTAAAATTGGTCCTAATTATTTAGTTTAATTACATTATATGTGTTAATATAGGGTCAACTAGTATATTTTATAGTCAAATTGAATATTAGTAAATAGTTGATTTATTTTGGTGTATGGTTTATTTTACAATTTTTGGTTATTTTATTAATTGATGAGTTTTGGGTTGTTTAGTTGACCAATCTAGGATGTACACCAGAGTCTCTTTGTGAATTCTTTTATAATGTTGTATTTGTTTGGATGTCATGATGAATTTCATGATCTAAATTGAAAATTGCATTTATGAGATTTTCTTGTGGTGCATTTATGTTTACTTGGGTTGGGAGAACCAACTTATTTCTGTGTTGTTTGTTATGGAACTGAATTTGATCATTATGGGTGTTGTGGTATGGGACACAATTGTGGTTTATGTGCTTAGGGGAGGTTGTCTAGGTACGCATCTTTGGGAGTGGCTTGCAATAGGGGTCTAGGACCCAAAGTGGTTAGTACTTGGTGAGTGATTCCACATTGGAGATCATAAAAGGTAGAGTTAGAATTTAGTTCCCTGACAACAAAGTAAAGGGAATTGATGGAGTACTTCACATACCTAGTCTAGCTCGAAACTTACTTTCTATTAGCAAGCTAAATAATGTTAGAGTTCAGGTAACGTGTGTCCATGGTGGTTGCAAGATGACTAGGGGTTCTATTGTTTTAGCAAGGGGTGAACACATTGGAACACTGTATAAGTTAGATACCAAACCTGTATGTTGTAATGGCATCTCTATCAATTTTGATAAAATTAATACGCCAACACATAGTGTAAATGCAATGTAAGTTAAACTTCCTTCTAAGAAAATGATGCTTTGGCACTATAGGCTTGGCCATATTAGTGAGAAAGGTTTGAAAACCTTAAAGAATATAAAAACATAGTTGAGGGAATGATTGGTTGCAACCTCGAATTTGATTTGTGCGAACATTGCATCTATGGAAAGAAAAATCGTGTTTAGTTTTATTCTAGTTCTCAAAAATCTTCTAGTTTGTTAAACTATATTCAGTCTTATGTATTTTGTCTTGTAGATGTTCCTTCTCTATCTAATTCAAGATATTATGTATTATTTATTGATTATTATTCAAGAAGAACATTTGTTTATTTTTTGAAGAATAAATCAAAAGTGTTCAATTAGTTTAAGGAATTTAAAAGCCTTGTTGAAAATCAAACTAGGAGAAAGATTAAATGCTTAAGGACAAATAAGGTGGAGAGTTTTACAATGAAAATTTTGATAGATTATGTGTAGATTGTGGCATTAAAAGGCATAAGATGACATCTTACACTCCACAACAAAATAGAGTATCAGAAGGGATGAATTGGTCATTGATGGAGAGATAGAGAAGCATGTTGGGAGGTGTTGGTTGAGATAAAGAAGTTTTGGGCTGAAGCAGTGGCAACAATATGCTACTTGTTGAATCATTCTCCAGTGGTAATTGACAAGACATCTATGGAAGCATGGTCTGGGAAGAAGCCATCATTAAGATATTTGTGTGTCTTTGATTGGGAAGCATACACTCATGTACCTAAAGTGAGTAGGTCCAAGTTGGATAACAAAGTGATGAAGTGTATCTTCATCGGGTATGGTATTGGTGTGAAGGGATATAAATTGTTGAACCCTCTCACTAAAAAAATATTGTGCAATAGGAGTGTTATCTTTTGTGAGATGAAACCTACTTCACTAGATCAGTCAAAAAAGATGGGAAAGAAAAAGGAAACAATTGAAATTCATTTACCTTCTCAAAGGGAGGATTTCCAGACTTCAAAAGAACCTAAGAATTTGGATCTAGAATTACCTAAGAATGAGGATGGGGAGAACTCAAACAGTCATACAAGTGAATAAGAACATGATCGTGAACTTGGTATTGAATTTCAAGAAATTTTGCCATGGGAAGTGAGGAGATCTACTCGAGAGAGACAAAAAGTTGATAGGTACACTTATTCACTAGAGAGATTTAATTATTCCATGTTGAATGTTAATTATGCCTATGCTTTGCTTACAAATGTTGATGAGCCTAGGATTGTCAAAGAAGCAATTAATATGCCAAATTCAAATTCTCGATTTTCAGCCATGAAAGATTAAATGAAATCCTTGGAGAAGAATGAAACTTGGGATCTAGTAGCCTTTCCTTAAGGTAGGAAGCACATGGGATGTAAATGGTGTTTAAGAAGAAGTACAATCTAGACGATAGGATTGACAAGTATAAGGCAAGATTGGTTGCAAAGGGGTATTCTCAATAGGAAGGGATCGATTATGGAGAAATATTTCTCTTGTAGCCAAAACTAACATATATAAGATTTTTATTGTCACTTGTAGTGGCACATGACTTTGAAGTTGAGAAGATGGATGTGACAACGATGTTTCTTCATGGTGATCTTAAAGAAGAGATAAGCATGTCCCAACTGGAGTACTTTGCAGAAAAAAGTAAAGAGCATCTAGTATGTAAACTGAAGTTCAATCTCTTTATGGTTTGAAAGAGTCACCTAGAATGTGGTATCAAAATTATAATACATATCTATTGTCTTTGGGTTTTACAAGATCTAAATCTGATCACTATGTGTACTATAAAGCTAAAGGTGGTCGGAAACTTATTATTGCTTTTCATGTAGATGATATGTTGTTTATAGGCAATAGTAAGGAAATAATTTTAGAATTAAAATCTTATTTGTCGCTGAAGTTTGAAATGAAAGATTTAGGGTCACAAAAAATCATTTTGAGGATGAAAATCAAAATGGACAAGGTCAGTAGAAAACTTTGGGTCAGCCAAATAAAATACATTACCAATGTTCTAGAGCGGTTTAATATGACTGATTGCAAGCAATAGGTGGTTCTAGTGTTACACAGAACAAATCTATTGGTCAACGATAGTCCAAAATCACCCAATGAGATTGAAGACATGAAGCACATACTATATACAAGTGTTGTTGGAAGTCTAATGTACGCAATGGTAAGTACAAGACTAGACATTTCCCAAGTAGTGGGACTACTGAGTTGGTTTATGGAAAATTTGGGCAAGCTACATTGGGATGTTGTGAAAAGAGTTTTGAGATATTTGAAGGGCACATCACAGTACACATTATGCTATCAAGGTAACTCAGTTGGATCGAACAAATATGTTAGCATTCAAGGTTATGTGAATGTTGATTGGGCTAGGGACATTGACAAAAGAAGATCCACCAGTGGATATGTATTCATTATGAATGGTGGTGCAATCAGTTGGATAAGAAAATGACAAAGTGTAGCTATGTTTCCAATAAGTAGGGCAAAGTATATGACATCTACTCGTGCATCTTAGGAAGCAGTTTGGCTTAAGCATCTGTGTTCTGATGTTGGCTATGATGTAGGAAAAATCACAATTTTTTGTGTCAATCAAAGTCCAATATGTTTAGCGAAGAATTCCACTTTCATGCCAAGAGTAAATGCATTGACATAAAATATCATCTTGTATGTGACATGGTCGAAGATGGAAAGATAAATTTAGAAAAGGTTGATACTTTGGAGAATATTGCAGATGCATTGACAAAGCTAGTGACCTGATGTAGGAGCATCTTGTATGGGAAAACTATTGAAAAAAAAAATTGTGGAGGAGAGAGAAAGTGATGAAAATTAGAGGAAATAAATAAATAAATAAAGGAGAAATTTCTATTTTCGAGGTGCATAGGTGGCATAATAGAAAAAAATAAAAAATAAATGGTTGTCATTCCATTTATCGAGGTGTGTGGGTAGAATTCTAGAAAGTTATGAATATTGTAGAAAGTTATGGATATTGTAGAAGGTTGTGGAGGAATTCTAGAAAGTTGTGGATAAGTCATGCATTGGGTGGTAAGTGCCTATTTAAGAAAGGCATATGAGCATTTCTAATCAAGCTCAAAAAGAAGGTGAAAGCTCAAGAAGGAGAAGCTCGAGAAGTAGAAGCTTTGGAAGGTGAAAGCTTCAAGGAGTGAAAGTTGTGGAAGGTGAAGCTCGAGAAGTAGAAGTTGTGGAAGGAAAAGCTTCAAGGTGTGAAAGAGAAGGAGGAAGTGAAGAGTGAGTTTTCCTGAGTCTATGGACAGAGCACCGAATGTGAGGCAATTTACAGTAGGATTGTGATGGAATTGTGAGTGTGTAGACAAAGCGTTGAATGTGAGGCAGTTTACACTTGGATCTTGGATAAGGTTAGAGAAGAGCTAGTGACTGCGGTTTAGAAACAAGGAGGTTGCTTGGTGGCTTG
Organism: Cupressus sempervirens; assembly: GCA_028749045.1. Classification (NCBI taxonomy): domain Eukaryota; kingdom Viridiplantae; phylum Streptophyta; class Pinopsida; order Cupressales; family Cupressaceae; genus Cupressus; species Cupressus sempervirens. The sequence continues at coordinate 7,155,819 of CM053783.1, forward strand.
CAAGCACAAGTTGAGATCTCAGAGGTTTCTACCAGAGTGTGGATCTAGACTAGCTTGGGTTTGGATTGGATCTTGAGAGATCTTGGAGAAATCTTATTGTAATTACTATTGGATTTTCAAGTATAATATAATTGTCTTCATATTGTTGCATTCTTGGTTGTGAGTTGGTAAGGGTGGTGTAGCCCTTCGTTAGTGGTATCAGAGCATATCTACATTATGACCACAACCAAGTTAAAATGGTGTATAAGTTCTATAGGGCTTAAAACCTCCAACTCTTGTTAGTCGTGTCAATTTAGTGACTCCACACTTCATTAAGTGGGAGATTGTTGTAAATGCTAAAGTTTGGAGTGCATCATATGGTGAATGAGCCTCACCATATGGTGAAGACAAATTTTGCAGTGCAATGAGGGGTGAAGTTGTGCAAGGTAGAGGACAAGTGTGAATCGTACATCCAGTACGGTGGAGGAAGTCGTACATAAACTTAACTGTACAGTGAGGATGTGACAAGCGCGGCGAAGTGTGGGTAGTGTGCAGTGTGTAAGTTATGTATGGTGTGGAGTATTTGTACAATGAGGAGTTTGCACAAGAGGTTAGACTGTACAGCTAGTTGTAGGGGTGATTGTGTGTGACAAACGGTTGACAGACCATTTTGCCTGCAACCGTTTCTATACTGAAATTTGAAACGAATTCCAACATGTTTTAATGGCTGCAAGAATTCATTAAAATGAAATATGATGATAAAAAACAGGAAGATTGAAAGCAATCTAGGCTTGTAATAATTTATAAAATCAAAGATCCTATTCTCTTATTATTATTTTTAGATATTTAATTTTCATAATAGAATACAACTTTGTGTTATAATTTTAAAATTGATATTTTTTTTAAGTTATAGTTTTGATAATAAGATATGATTTTTTATGTAATTTTAATTTCATAATAAAATGTGTTTTCTTTTTCTAAAAAAGCAAGTTTCTTTTAATTCATTCTACAATATAATTATAAAGTGATAATATTCTATTATGATGTGATTTTTGTTTTAAAAGAATTTAAAGCAATTGTATGTAAATTTTGTTCTTGTAATTCAAAAGTTTGTTTGGAGTTTTGAGTGCTGGATTTTTTCTCAGAAGGTTTTCCTATGTTAAATCTTTTGTTTCTCTGCCCTGTGTATTTTGTGTTTGCATATTCTTGTTTTTTTCGCATATCTCGTCTCTGAAATTTATTTGTTTGCTTATTCTTGTTTTTTTCGCATATCTCGTCTCTGAAATTTATTTGTTTGCTTATTCTCTTATCAATCTGATATTCAGAAAGTGTTTTCGCATCGTTTCTTTCCTAACAGGATTTTGTTCCAATATCCTACACCACAGGTCATAGTCGGTGAGTTACATTTTCTAATTTGTCATAATTGGGCTGATTCTTCTGTTCTTGTTGTTGGGTTGTAGTTGCAACAGTGAAAGCGTTTGTTGAAAGCATGGCTCTTCATTATTACTTGTTCCATTTCAGGATTCCCCAATAGCTATCTTGCAGTGCCAGACTACCGCCACCCCTTTTAACATGTACAAAATTATAAATTAGTTCAAGCGATGTACAATGGCTCTTCAAAAATCTATGTTTTTTATGATTTTGGTGGGTTGATAGTGGCCGTGTATGGAGATGGAGAATGTGTAAATACCCAGTGGAGAAAACAACCTTAGCAATGGCACTCTGTTGCTGCAACTGTTTATTAATGTTTTGTCTATGCATTTGTTTCGTATTCTTCATTGGCCAATCGAATTCAAATTATTTTGAATTCATCTCTATTATTTATATGCGGAATTGTTCTCCTTTAGCCTACATTCAACTCATCGTGCATACACAGAGCATTTCCTTAATCTGACAGTAATGTTTAAGTGAAGCAACGGGAACAGCCGTAATCATGCAATTTTAATTATTTATAATTCAATTTGTAGCATGTATTCCTTTTTAATGGTTGGCAATCATTCAACTACTGATGCCTGCACTGTATATTTCCCTAATCCGCCGACCCATTTGTTCAAGTCAAACAACGTTATCAACTGAATACGATGATCCAATTCTATCACACGCCAAGGCCATCATTCCTCCCTGGCAGGTCATTTTTAATTAAAAGTAAACATGTCCACAACGGATATCTTATCCGAACTTGTGCAACAGTGTCTTGTTATTGACTTCGTTTGCAAAGTCCAGCAAAATTATTTCTGTATATTAATTTTTATTAATTTGTCGACTTTTCTTTTCGACGAATTCAAACACGCTAGCGGCATTTCTAAGATTTCATATAATATTAAAGTACGTAATATTGTTTGTACTTTTAGCATTATAATGCTTTTTAATACTTACATGTCGACACGTAATTCGGGATACACGTTCCTTCATATGCCCAATTCAGTGCTTCATGCAATTTTGTCGGCCACTGGTCCACGTTGCATTCTAATCTTCGTTCTCGAGTTTTTTTGACTCGTTACCTTTCCTTGAAGAACACAATATACTTTTATCAAATATTTAACAATGGGACAGGCTAATCTGCAGATTTTTTTTTATAAAATTATGAAAATAGAGCGATTTTTTTCTAAATTTTTTGTTATTTTTTACTACAAACTATGCAGATCATGAAGATCAAATACTAAAATTTAAGAAAAAATTCATGATGTTTTTTATTTTTTTTAAAATTGGTCAATTGTACAATTTGTAACAAGGATAGTGCATCCTTTAAAAATATTTTTGACCCACAACAAAATGAAAATGAGAATCTACTGCAAGGAAGAAGCAAGCCTACCACAAGGAATAATAGTCATGGCTTGCGCTAAGATGGCATGTGGGACAATATTTATCCGTAGTTTCGACAATATAAAAGTGATGTGTTGTTACGCATTTGAGAGAGAGAATGGGAAGTGACTTGAAATGGAGAGACCACATGGATTTGCAGGATTAGTCTAGTGTGCGACAACCCTCGAGCTCTAGTCTTTCTTTTTAGCAATGCTTGGCTTAAATAATGTGTGCCTCGTTCTTTTGGAGAATCATTTGTGTATTAATTTATTTGTATTTTATGCACTAATATATTTAAATTTTCTTTACAATTGAATATTTACTTTCTAGGGTTTTTAGTACTATATTAGAGGAAACAATCCACAATCACCTAGGCTAACTTCCTGCACCTATAGTTCCTAATCCGTATGTTGAAATTTGTCAATTTTTTTGGTGAGCCTCTATTGGTGAGTGAAGAGCTTAAAGCTAATCTTTCGCCCAATACCTACCACTTCTACCCCTAATAGTCATTATAGTACTTTTTGGACAAGTGGACCAATCAGCGATCAAGAAAACTAAAAAATGAAAAAAAGCGAACAACTATTGGTGTTCATGGTGATTTCTTTTGGCATATTTGTGTGCAGATACTAAGTTTTTTTGTTACTAATTGGGGGGAAAGGTAATAGTTAACATGACGGGATTGCATACATGGACGATTAATGGCTCGTTTCCCCTAGTATCATAGGCTTTTTTTAATTTCTTCTATTAATTTATTCATTTGACTAATGTTATTTCCCTTTAAGATGTTGCCAAAATCTATGGGCTCAAATTTTTAATTAAATCATTCTAATTAAGCTGATCTTTGCTCCTGGAAATTATATTTTTCTCCCAAATGATTGTCAACCTCTTTAGGGATTTATTTTCTAAAAATAAAAATAATTTAAATTTTTTATTGTAAATTTTCCTTAAAAATTAACTAATAGCTCTAAAATTAAAAATAATAACTTACCTTATTAGCCCAGATCTGGAGTCACATAAGGAAAGCGAAATAATGCCAAATCTGTGAAATTGAGATTTTCCCCAAATACCATAGATTTTTGGTAGTGGGTTAAATCCTCACCATTAGTTTATATAATATATTTTAATTAAAAATGAGAATTGTACATAGAGCATTGAAAAATTTTGTAGGTTTATATAACTTCTACATGCTTGTTTTGAAGTCATATTGTATACCAAGGAGTGGAAATTGTGATTCTTTGTTCCATGAATGAGTATTTCATGCTCTCTCTATTATTTTTGTATAATGCAATGGCTACAAATCATAATCTTTTACATGTTCTATGTAGAATTCTTTGTGGGTTATTTTATACAAAAACACACTATGAGTCTCTTCATGTGTTATGCATAAGTCTTTGGATTTTGAGTTATATATTCTAAATATTTGTTTAATTAGACACTTGATATTTAGAGGGTTTCGCTAAGGTTTTCATTGTTTTTCGGAAATGTTCTTATGTATATCATACCTCACTTTCATGAGGTGTTTCAAGTTCCATTTTTGTAAAAGTAAAGAATAGATTATTTTATTTGTATGCTTGCACCCAAGATTATACCTCAGATCTATGTATTATTACTAGAAATTAGATTCTTATTCTAATATAGAGATATTTTTGTATTTCTCGTGCTCATTTTTTAATTGATGTTTGTATGTATTATAAATATATTAAGGGATATTTTTTAGATGATTATTGTATTTATATATGATAGATCAATTATTTAGAATAAATGAAAACACTTGTTTATTTAAAACAAACTTTTTAAAAGATTATTTAAATAAAACTAAAATTTAATGTATTCACCACATGAAATTATATTTAAATAATGATCTCAAATAAATAATTTAATTTAATTTTTTTAAATTTTAAAATACAACATAAATTCTTTTCTTTGACTTGTTATTTTATATTTTCAATTTCTTTATGTGCATTAATCTTCTACTTTTGGTATTATATAAATAATTTGACAATTTATAAAATCAAAGATCCTATTCTCTTATTATTGTTTTTAGATATTTAATTTTCATAACAGAATACAACTTTGTGTTATAATTTTAAATTTTTTTATTTTTTTTAAGTTATAGTTTTGATAATAAGATGTGATTTTTTATGTAATTTTAATTTCATAATAAAATGTGTTTTTTCCCTATAAAAGCAAGTTTCTTTTAATTCATTCTACAATATAATTATAAAGTGATAGTATTCTATTATGATATGATTTTTTTTTTTAAAGAATTTAAAGCTCAAGTTTATCTTAATTCATTCTATAACATAATTAGAAAGTGGTACTTGTTCACATGAGTTTATCTTATTTTTAAATATAAAATGATTAGAAAGTTATAATAACTAATTTATAATTTTTTAAGAAATAGAATAAATTGTTCATTTATCTAGGAAGTGATAATTCATTCTTTGCATGAAAATATAAAACTCTAGATAAAGGCTCTGCTAGGGTTTCATGTGATCTTTGAGTTTCCTTGTGTACGACTCTCTGTCTAAGCTTTCCTTCTATGTTTTCCACCTGTTAAACCACATTTACTTTGGGACTTTTTAGGCTAGTTTATAATGTCCCCAGCCGATGGTGACCCAGTTGTTGATATTGGTGTTCACGCTACTACTTCGAAAAACAATGGCGCCTTCATTGAACAAACATCCTCACAAATTTGTCTCAAAGGTCTTTCATGAGGTAATTCTAATATTATCCTTTCTTTGCAAGAATTTGATGCTACTTGTGATTGGTCAGAACAACATACCTTAATAGGGTATTTTTTGGGTCGTACTCCTCCTAAAACTATGCTCTGAGAATGGGTTAGCAAGAATTGGACTCCTCATGGAGTCTGCCTTGACGCTATGAAAAACCTTACCAAAGGGTTTTTTTAATTTCACTTTGCTAACCTATCGTAGGCAAACACAGTTTTTAGCAATGGTCCTTGGTCAGGGCATTCTTCCCTGCTATTTTTTCAAAGATGGTCGAGAGATTTCACTATCTCTGATGACAAAAATCTTAGGGTTCATGTGTGGGTTGAGTTCCCAGGTTTACCCTTGTCATGTTGGCCTTTTATTAAGTCCATTGCCAATACCCTTGGCAAAGTTATTACAAAGGAACATGAAAAAAAAATCAATGCTCATCCTCAGAAACATGTATGCATTGAGGTTGATCTCTCCAAGGATATTAAGGATTCTATAGAGATATAGATTGGTTCTCAAACCTTCTGTCAGAAGGTTCTTTATTTGAAGTTGCCTAACACCTGTTATAGTTGCCAGTCAGCAAAACACAAGATTAGGGATTGCCCTTTGGTTGTGCCTGGGGTTAAACCCCCACCTAAATAGGCCCCTATCAAACCAACAGAAAGAAAGCAAAAGGAAGAATGGACCACTGTTGGGTGCAAGGGCAAGGACCCCTCAGCTCCTAAACAGTCATATGTGGTTGTCATTTTGGTTTCTCATATTTCAATAGGAGTGTAAACCTTAGCCATTGTAGGAAAGAAAGCAATTTTTTTGGAACCAAACCCTAGTGTTTCATAGGTTTCAACCCTAGTTCGCAAGGGATCAAGATGGTCGCCAAGGCTAACACCTTGGTTGTGATTTGCACTCCTCTTGCTACTTCCTCCATTGCAATTCAAAATGTGTGGTGCTCTCATAGTCCTCCTAGACATGCTAAGAAACTAGAGGAGAAACGTCGGGCTATCAGTCCAAAGGACTTTCCTTCTAGCTTTAACCAAGTTTCAACTTTCTTGTAGAATAGTTAATCCTCTCTCGAGGACAAGGAAGACATGGAATAATTTTCATGAATTTTTTATCATGGAATGTGCAAGGTCTTACAGAACTCTCCAGAAAGTACTATGTCAAGGATACCCATCATAGACTTGGTAATTAAGATTTTCTCTATATTCAAGAAGTTAAGATCTTTGGTTTCATGTTTTTTCTTTGCATGTCGTGTCATTTGGCTAGATGGCATTATGTTTTCCTCTCTATACAATTCTAGCAGAGGTGGTGTAGTTACTCTTCTATTAGCTCATCTTCATTTTGCTATTATTTTGCATGGTGTTGACCCCATGCATAGAATCATTTGGCTTTTTCTTTCTATCAACAAAAATTCTTTTGGAGTAATTAATGTTTATGCTTCCAATGATGTTGTGGAAAGATCTCAATTGTGGGGTTGGATGGCTGACAACTTGCGTCCAACTACTTTGGTAATGTGTGGTGACTTCAATATGGTTGAGATGGCCCCTAAAAAAGATGGCATTTTGCCTTCTTGCTAGACAACTGGGGAAAAGGAAGCCTGGTACTACATGCACAATAAATTGGGCCTCTTTGATCCCAATACTAACCACCGCCAACATAGTGGGGTTTGGAACACTTGGTCCAACTTTTGAGCTGGCTCTAGCCATATTTTAAAATGTCTCAATTGTGCCATGATTACTACATAATATTTTTTCTCCTTTTCTAAGGACTGCGATTTATCTATCATTCCTTTTCTTAATGTGACATTATCAAACCACTATCCCATTTATTTATTTATTTTGTGGCACACAGTTGTCCAAGGAGTTGTCAGGACTCAATTTTTCCTTAATACATCAATGTTGATGCATGCTTCCACTATTGATCATATACTGTGTGTCTGGAATTTGGAGCCATGTCCAAATTCTTAAATAGGGTGGATTCAGTGGTGGAAAGATGCCATTACTAGAACCACTTGATTTTTTTACATCTATGGGTGGAAATTGGTGATTTTCAGAAGGCAGTCTTATGAGTCCACTACCATTGCTCTCAAGAAAGCTTCTGAGGCTCTCACCCTAAACCCTTTTGATGTTGACTTAAAAATTTAGCTTGCCAAACTGTGACATGACAAATAGGTTGTAGATAATTATGCTACTCAAGGGGCCCAAATCAAAGCTCACCTCCATTGGTTGGAGATTGGTGATAAGGCTTCAAAGGAGTTCTTTTAGGATCTTCAAGCTCGTCATGCCATTTTTGGGATTAAAAAAATCAAACAAGGCACTTCTATTCTTTCTAGTCTCCCTGACATCCTACAATTTTTTCAACATTATGAAAATGTGCTTGCTTTGTAGGGAAATTTGATTGCTCAGGAGGAAGCCCTCAGAAAGTGTATTTTTGTTACTCCAAACCACCTAGCAGTTGAGCAATGTGTTTTCTGTAAGCAGCTTCTCACTATCCAAGACCTTAAGGAGGAAATTTTTTCCATGGCTAACAAAAAGTTCCCCGAGTGCGATAGGTTTCCTTGTGAATTTTACAAATAGTTATGGGAGTATATTGGTCCCTACCTGCATAAAGTTTATCTTGAAGCCTATCATTATAAAAGCTTAGGAGCTATTATCAACAAAGGAAACATCAAATTCTTACCTAAAGCTGGCGATCCTGAGGATATTTGTAACTAGTGGCCCATTACCCTACTTAATGTGTCCTATAAGATCATTGCTAATGCAATTTCTCTTAAAATTCACCATCTCCTTCCTTTAATTGTGTGGCTAGAGAAAATTGGCTTTATCAAATCTAGGTATATTCTTGACAACATCATTATTGTCCGGGAAGGCATGGAGTGGGCTTGCAAGTCCAATCAGCCGTCTATTTTTTTGAAAATTGATTTTGCAAAAGCCTATGATCGGATTGAATGGCCTTTCATTTTGGCTATGCTCTAGACTCTTGGTTTCTATCCCAATTTTCTTCAATTTGTGGAGATGTTAATGCTTGTATTACTATCAATAGCTCCCAATCTAAAGCATTTGGGCTCTTTCATTCCATTAGGCAGGGTTTCCCTCTAGCTCCAATGTTATATGTTCTTGTTGCTAAAGGGTTTGGTTACTTTCTAGCCCACTCCATCTCTCCAAGTTTGGTTTGTGGCATTTTCTTATCAAATTCCTCTTCCCAATTGGTCAATGGTCATTTTTCCAATGATTCCTTTCTCACTCTTTTGGAGGATGAAGAAAAATATCACTAATTCCTTGAATTTCCTGGACACTTTTTGTCAAGCCTCTAGCTCTACTATTCAATGGCATAAAACGTTCTGTTATCGCCAGTCTTTTTTGTCAGCTTCGCCTTGGCTTAACTAGTTTGAATGGAAATGGGTTATGCATAGGGAGATTTTCCACTTTTTGGGCATTCCGTTTTCCTTTCAAGCTTTGCTAGTTGATCTTTGGAATGTCATGCTAGTCAAGATTGCAAAGAAGCTGGATTATTGGTTTACTAAACCTCTTTCTCTTGTGGGAAAATTTTAGATTTTCTCTAAAGTTCTTGCAACTATGTATGTCTATTATTCTTCCTGTTGGGCTCCTTCCAAAGCCTCTTATCTGAAATGAGAGCAATTTCTCTGTGATTTTCTCTGGGCTTCTAGTTCTGACAATCGTGGCTTCCACAAAGTTGCTTGGGATTTTTTTTGTCTTTCCAAAGAGTTTGGAGGCCTTGGCCTTCTCTCCACGCAAAAGAAATGCCTCGCTCTTTGTTCAAAATAAATTATTCATGCCATCACTAGAGATGAAGCTTGGAAGATTTTGGTTCAACATTTTATTTCCTCTAGGTTTCCTATTATCATGCCTGCATGGAAGGGGATTCGCTTTCAAACCCTTCTCATCATGCAAGAACCTGTGCACATATAGGGGTCTTTTGTTATCAAGATCATATGGAAAGCTTGGGAAGCTATCAAGCCTTGGCTTTACTAGTCTAGTGATGAGTTATGTAATGGACTCTCTTAGAACTAGTAGAACATTTGGCGGTCTCTTCTATTTTCCATCCAAGGTATTACTCTAGCCAAGACTCAAGGTGCTAGTGCTTTGCATTTTTTCAACATGGCATCAAGACTCCTAAAGACCTTTTCTCAAGGGTCTCCATGAGTCTTAGATCCTAGGAATCTATGCAAGTCCAGTTCCATCTTGCCCATTTACATTGGAAGACTTTTAATTTGTTGCTTTCTACAATTCTAGGTCACTTAATCCACAAGGTGGGTATTCAGTCTGTTCAACCTTGGTGGACTAACTGGAAGTGGTATCTTGCCACTCCCTTCACTAGCTATAAGACAAATTTGGGATATCGATGGCTTTCTCCCCATCTGTCAATGGTGGATACCCTCAATCAATGCTAGTATTTGTAGTCTTCCCTTTCTTAGTGGAGAAAGTGCTTTGACACTATTTGGAGTGCCATTACAAAACCTAAGATTGCACATTTTTCTTGGTGCCTAGCTTTTCAAGGTCTTCACCTTGGGCCTTTTCTTAATTATATTGGGGTTCTAGATTCTTGATGTCCATTTTTTGGGCAACCAGAGTCTTTCTTGCATATTTTTTGGTTCTATAAACATGCTCAAAACTATTGGCACTAGATTCATGATTTCTTTAAGTCATTTTAGCTTGAACCCTTTTCTTGGCATATAATTATTTTGGGTGATTCCCCCAGGTTCCCTAGAAAATTTACCCAAATATAGCATACTTTCAAGATGGAGATTTTGTTCACCCTATGGAAAGATAGAAATGATGTTCTTTTCACTCGCAGCTTTCTTGATATAAATGTTTCTATGTACACTAAATCATGCATTTGTAATAATGTAATGATGTAGATCCAAGTGCAAGTCAACAAGGTGGCTCTAGAGTTGACCCACCTTCAGGAGCTTCTCAATCATTGGGATAATGCCCCTTGTATGGTTGCCAAAGTGTCTCCCGATGTTTCGATTGATACTATGTTTCCTAAGGGCCATTGTCAGGGGTTCAACTCTTTTGGTCATTGCTCACATATGCCACACTCACAAGCTTCTTGCCACTACTCTCCTAGTGGTGGTGATGGTGGTTGGCATTGCCACTCTGTTTCCCCACCTAATGGTGGCACAAGCTAGTCCTTGGGCCCAATGGTTCCCCCTCCTAGTGCTTGGCTTGTTATTTTAGGAAAGTAGCCCTTTCGCTTGGAATTGGCCATCTCACCTCCACGACCTAATACCAAGAATGCTAACTAGGCCCCTAATGATGTTGTTGACAATTGGACTATTCCCAACCCACCTACCGATCCTAGGGATGACTAGGGATTTCATGATTGAGATGAACCACCCCCCTCAACTGGCACTACTTTAGTTACTTGAGGGTTTCTTCCTTTTATGTTTTCTTTGATGAATAGATGTTGATTCTAGCTTCGGCCATGTGAACTTTTGTAGGGTGATCTTGTATCCCCCGACCCTTTTGTGTGAATTGTAACTTAGTATACTATTTATTAATAGAAAAGAACTATTCATCAAAAAAAAATCATTCTTTACTTGTTCAAATTATTTTATCAAATCCAAACTTAAAATTTTAATATTATGTCATGCACTGCACCATTTATATTTAAAAAAATTAATAAAATTAAATATTTTTCCTCTTTATCTATAAAAGTGTCGTTCATAATTTTTAACTCTTTGGTATTTTTCCTTTGATTTTCTTTTTAGATGAGAAGGTAGAACAAATTGTACTAATGATGACTCATAAAACAATTTGTAGTTGTTCTTTGTGGCCAATGATGACTCATCACTACTTCAATCAAATATTTTTAAAGTCATCAAATATTTTGCATTATCATTTGCCTTCTTTAATACTGATGATGTGACAAGTGAAATCAATAACGTGTTGTTTATTTATTATTATTGTTTAATGTATGACAAGTAAAGAATCATAATAAATAATAATAATAATAGTAATGTCAACATTATATGTAATAGAACTTGCATAAATCATTATTACTACTCTCCTCACTAAATGAATCATTTAAGGAACATTAAACATGGTGTAATGTGTAAATATAGATGACTAAAAATCAAAATCACAAGGAAAGAACTCCTCAAAAATATGTATTGTATTATCATGTAATACATGACACAATGAATAATAAATAATAAATAAATACGAAGATTTATTTATTATCATCATAGCTTGCTATCATAGTCACTATTGCTATGGACACTCATAAATCAATTTATGTTTGTCCATAGTCATAGAAATTATAAATATAATATAAGGCACCATGCAAAAAAGATGTTGAGTTATAAAAGTGTTTCAAAACAAAAAAACAAAAACGTGTCTGTCATATTTCAAATGTTAAGATGAATTTGTAGACTTGTGGAATAAAAATACTTGGGACACCAAAGGTAGTTTAATTAAGATCCACTAGACCAAATCTTCATACATTTTGACAATTCAAATATGGATATGTACATCCTCACTTCTCCTACTACTAAATTTTGGGCTACCAAATTATGGTGTAGTGAATTGAGTAGCACAAAGATGAAATCACTCAATTGGGTGGGTAAGAATTACAAGATTTATAATTATTGTTTGGACACTCAAAAAAAATGTGGGACTCTCTCTATTTATAGTTTACAAACGTCAATAAAAAACTTTAAGTACATGTTTAAATAAATTTAGTTAGTATAATCATACTTAATAATAGATTTTTTATTGGGTATAATTTATATCAATTTTATTATTTTATTTTAATTTAATTATGTATATAATTAATGATCTATTTTGTAGAAATTAATTTTACTCCCTCGAAAATCAAATCTCTTATCAGCTCATCATTGCATGCTCAAAAGCATGCAACTACTAGTATACTTATTTTGAAGCTCATATTTATCTTTAAATTAATATATTAAATAAAAATTAATTCTTATCTTAAATTTCTATTATATAGAGTTTTAAAATGGAACATCACAATTTAGAAAGAAGACAGAAAAGTAAAATGAAATAATAAAAAGAAATTTAATGTTTTATATCTATTAACTATGTGTTTGTAAATTATGATAATTTCAACAAAGAAGAAACACATGTAATTGGAAAAAAGGATAATGAAGAAAGAATGATGAGAGAGATGCTCATAAATTGAATTTTAATTGTGAATATTTTGATGTATTCATAAACTTTAGCTTTTTTTATAATGTCTTAATTTTATATTTTAAGTCAATTTTCAAACACCTATATTATGACTCCCTCTTCAAAAATTAATCTTTTTATTATTTTCATGTTTATAGAACTTTTCTATCTTTATTAAGTTGCAAATGCTTCTTATAGTGGAAGCAGTTTTGGTTGTAAACATTTTGTACTTTCAAAAAAAATTATGCCTATCAACTAAAGTGGTAGTAATGAGTGTCTCATTGAAAAAGTGGAAAGGCCTATCTACACTTCAAAAATAAATTAATTTGAATATATTCCATTGCACACAATTTCAATTTAAGAACTATAAAATTTCTAATTGTATTTTTGTGTGTCTATTAATGAAGAACTTCACAATGTCTAGGTAATTCTCATTTAGTTTAATGTTCATCTTTATGTTTTTTGCTTTGGTTTATACTCCTAGATCTGTATGATATTTCTATTATTTTAGCTTTGGATGTGATTTTGTTTAGGCAATATTTTATGCAATATAATTTTAAAAATATCTATTTTATACAAATCTTGCCATGATTACATGACATTAGAGGCCATATTTTTCAATCAATGTCATTACAACAATATTTTTGCACGAATCTGCTAAAAATTATAATAATTATGTTACTTTTTGTTACAACACAAAATTTCATAAATATCGTATCCAAATATAAGTATGTGTCTAAGAACCTATATTCCAAAATAAGAGGCCTTCTATATTGGTCCTCAAGTCCAAATTCTTTTAACATTTCGATATCATTGAATTTTTATCACTTCTTATAATAAGAAGAATCTATTACTTTTGCGTTCTTTACTTTTTTTATTTTAGTGATAATTATTTTTGTATTTTTAAGATAAAGATTATATAAAATATAAGATGGATATTTTTTATTATATTTTTTTAGCAAGCTTTTAATGGAGTGCTTACTATGACAAGAATTCAAGAATGATATATTACTAACACATCCATATTCTTTTAACTCCTTTAATTTAAGTTAAAAGTTGAATCCTTGTTTTGTTCAACATACATCTCTATTTAATAGATTATATATCCACTATGATTGAGACAAAATGTTTATTGAAAATTAATGTCATAGCTTTTTTATTTATATTTTAGAATATGTTTTTTCCTTGTCAACTATATTTTAGATTCTATTTTTCAAATTATGTATTTGATATTTGAACCAACACTTATAAATTTATTTACAAAAGTACATGACTTTCCTTAATCAAATTGAAAAAAAATTGTGTCAACCCTTTTATTTCATAAATAGACCTCTAAATTATAATAGTATTTCCCAAATAAAAGTGTTTGGACATTGTAGTTAGTCACATGCCTTAAACAAGTCTCTAAAAAAGACCAGTTCATATTTTAACTTGGATTTTGATTATATTTGGGGTATCAAAAAAAAAAATCCTTCACTAAGTCCAAAATCATTACTTCACATTAATCTACCAACAATAAATATTCATATTAGAATATCATAAAATCTTTATCATTTTATTTCTTCTTCATTTTGTGCTCTTTTTCCAAAATAATTAGTAACATACATTTAAATTTATATTGGTATTCTAATATTTCTAATACATTATAAATAATTTGATTCTATAGCCAAATAATTACACATTATTTATTTTAGACTAAATATTTTTAATGTGACTAACTTGAGAAAGAGAGAGTCCTGGTGCTTCACCCCTATGAGCATCACCTAGATCCAATGAGTGCTAAGTGTTCCATTTATTCTCATGAGAGATGGATTCAAGTTTTATCCCTACTCATGAAACATGGGTCAATGAGTTTGGCTCAAAATCACACAATTAAATCCTGATAGGAATAGCACAATTTGACTTGCTATGGAAATTATCTCCTACTTAACAATGTATATGATCGCCATTTTGTTTCTCTCTTCTTTTCCAGAAAAATCTCTTGGAATATATCTCTTAGGTCATTTATCTATTCCTCTCCTAGAATTAAATAATCCAACTCATCAATCCTTATCTTCAACACAAATTTCATATCCCAAGAAATCAACTTAATTGGCTGGAAATTATGATTCTTCATAAACATTTAAAATGTTGTTCCTCAGCCAAACACTGTGTTCTGATACTCGATCATCATTGGGTTACATGGTCACTATTAAGCTTCTTTTTGGGCACATGCACTATCACTTTGTCAATACTGATGCTTGGTCAATATTGAATTTTCTTGACACTTACTGTGGCTCAGTTGAAACTAGCATCATTCGACATGTACTTCAAAAATATTCATTCTTTTTTTCCATATCTCAGTCAAGCCTATGTGTTTGATCTATCTATGTTCACACTTGCAAGACTTGAACATTATTGTCTTCTCCACTTGTAACATGATTTAAACAATCAATCTATGTTATCAAAGTCCAACTAATCAAATGTCCATTTGTAATATCCTCTTCATAACTTAACCTATCCTCTAGATTCTTTTGTTATGAACAACTTCTCAAATTGTCTTCATCAATCAAATAGATATGACATTTAGGTTAGATAGAAAATTGTCTCACCAATAGATTTGACATCAATGATAACATAATAATTGTTCCAATTGTAGTTTCCAACAATCTCCCTCTTTGGCATTGATCAAAACAGCTCTAAAATATTTCTAGAATACTTCAAGTTACCATACAATCCAAAATTTGTATAGTCTGGAGCAATACTCTCAATATATCAGATATTCATTAATATCCTTAGTTTCATTTTGATTCTCATCTTTGTAACTGAAACTCCCTCTAAGTAATCTCTCCCTCTTAAAGATCTTTCTTACCTTTCACTATCTCCCTCTACTATTTCACCTTTTCCTTCATGGTAACTAAATATCATATTCTCCCTTTCCATGGTAACTTAGATAATCTAGGATCTTCTCCCTCTTTGAAAACAATGCAAAAGACACTTTTCAACTCTATCTCATGCATCTTTCTCATGTAGATACTCTCATGTCAATTTTAAATTCTACATATATCATCATTGTATGATTGTTGCATCATTTTTTCCTTCTTTCTCATTACTACCTTAGGCAACTCCTAAAGTATAATTGTTTGAATCAATTTGTAAGATAGTCTAATCAACACATTTGATGCATAGCACCATCTTTGCTTAAGTTGTTTTTGTCTAGGGGAATCACCCCCATTTTACCTATAAGATATTCATGTGAGCATCCTTACATAAAGCTTTAGGGCCCATTTAGTTGCATGCATAGGAATGGAGAATAGGAATGCATATTGGGAATATGAATGGCTATTCCAATAATAGCTATTTTTTTGGAATGGGTATAAGCTCATTTTAGAGGCAAAATGGGAATATGTATTCCTATTCCCTATTCAAATTGACGAACCAAATGGAAGTTTCTATTCCTATTCCAACAACCAAATGGGCCCATAGTGAATATGTTAGCAATTTTGTTCTTTAGTATTCACATATTCCAATTTCACTTCTTTTTCATGAATTATCTCTCTCAAGTAATGATACTTGGTAGCAATGTGCTTTGTCTTTGAGTAAAAGCACAAAACTGTGTCACCCTTTGGGATATCCTAGAGGGTTTCAGTCGTAACACCATTGGTTGTATGTGCGTGGTGTTTTTTCGCACCTATGTGGCCACTAAGGTTATGGTCGAAACCCTTTCAGTCATAAGTGTTACAGCTAAAACCATCTAGGATATTATAAATAAGCAAAATTTGCTTTTGGAGGTCAATTGCACTATTGCAGATTCTGGATTTTAAGGAGTGGATTAGGGTATTTTGGCCATAAGGGGTAGGTGGTTTTTCTTTTCTTTTCTTTTTTCTTTTTTTGTGAAGTTTTTTTTAGTTATTACATGTTAGTATTAGTTAAATTAATTGTATTTTAAGTGTTTTAGTAATTTAATTAATTATATTTTAAGTGTTTTAGTAATTTAATTAATTATATTTTAAGTGTTTTAGTAATTAAATTAATTATATTTTAAGTGTTTTAGTAGTTGATTATTTAGATTAGTTTTTTTTTTAATAGTTAGGTCGTATGTTAGATAAAGAGAAATATAGTATTTTTTAATTAAATATCTATTTAATCATAAATGTAGATTTTACATCAAACATAAAAAATTCAAGTTGAGACCTAGATAACTAAATTAATTACATCTGAGAAAACAATATCATAGTACAAACCTATATAGACAACTAACATGTAACTTGAAACATTAGGTAGAACTAAACTATAATAAGTTCTAGTTGTTCAAACTTGAAGACTTAAAATTTAACCAAATTTCAAATGTAGAAAACTTGAAAACTATAATAACATGAATGTACATGAAACTTAGAAAACTTGTTCAGACCTCAAGATAGCTAAAAATTAGTTACATTTTAGAAAACATTAACATAGTAAACCTATGCACTTTAACATGCGCATATTTTTTGTTCACATACATGAGCTAGATACATCAAGTTCATATATATTTAACATGTGTGTTAAATAAAATAATCTATATTTTTTAGTTACATTCAACTTTGTACATATATATATACATACATGTTTCAAATTAAATTTAACTTTTAGTTTTATATGTACTTGCATATATCTTAACTCTGCATTTATAGACATAGATCTTCTTTGCATATCATTATGGCATCTGGTACTGGTGGTGCTCCTACATCCTTAGGGGATGCTAGTGTACACTGAATTAGCATAGCATGTACACCAATATCATCCTTTGAGGAGAGACAATGTTTATTTAGAGATACAATTGATAGGTTATCTCATGTTATAGAGTTTCTCGATTCTACACTTTTGACTTCTACCATTCTCCCTAATAGGGATAAGATTGTTTCTATGAGAGATGAGTTATGCCATATGATTCAGATGATAGAGACATACAACCCATATGATGATATCAGTATTGAGACTTTTACTCTTCCCTTTCTCGTAGTGTCACTGGCACTATGAAGTATACACAACTTGGTAGATAGGTCTCCATTACTATGTTGAAGAGTATGTTTCCCTTTTATAAAGATAGGCCTAGGGTTAGAGGTTATTTGGCTATGAAGTGTACAGATCAGCTTGTTGTACCATTTATATCCTCCCTAGTTAGTTGCGCATCACAGGTGGCCACAAAAGAATGAGTTCCCTCTTTATTTATGCAAACAATTATTTGTAGAATTTCATTTACATCATGATGTAGATTATATAGATTTTCCAGGTCACACTATAAATTGCCTTAGTAGATTATCAGAGAGATTTAGACCTATGGACACCCTTGTGCCTATTAATAAATGGGCAATGGTGGGTCCAAACCTTTTGGTCATGTTGAGAGCTCTACAAATGGTTGTTGTAGATATGATTGTTTGAGATGATATAGTCAGGACTCAAATCTATTCTAGCATTACCACAATTGTTATGCAGTTACAGGAGATGTCTTCAAATCGATGTGGTAGATATATGTTACAATCTCATGGTACCATTTTGATAGCTACATCCTCTAGCATAGGAGTTGATGATGTGTATGGGATAGCAGATATACCATCTCCACTAGATGTTTCTACTATATCAGATGTGGATGCATTGCATTGTATGGCATCCTATTTAGCATTTGATCTTCTTGGTTCATATCAGGCATTATTGACAGTCACAAGGATTCCTCTTAGGGAAATTGGTGGACACATGTATCAGCCATATTCTCTCACACACAATAGGATCATAGGGTTCACAGAGACAAGAGGATATCCCTGCACCTTCTACAACACTTTCTCCTACATAGGGCCCTACAACACCCACCCCCACACCTACTCAGGATCTTGTAGCACTTGCTCCTACATAGAGCCCTATAGCACCCATCCCCCACCTACTGAGGATCTTGTACCACCTTCTATAGCACACCCCCGCCCCCCCCATACTTAGGCCCCCATAGTACAACAGCGTCTATTTACCACTATGCTTTCAGATGAGATGGTCAACCTAGACCAGGCTACTTTATCACTACATGATTTAGATATCAGTTAGATCAGTAGAGCATTACATGATGCTACGGTAAATGTAAATTTATATGTTTAAATTTATTTTTTAGTATAATTACACATGTATAAGTTTAGCATACTTGAGCTTTTATACATGTACTTACAGACATTCATATATTCAAGTGATTAAATCTAACTTGTGTATATACATGTGTTCTATAGGGTCTTAGTGATAGTATGTTGGGTTTTGGAGATCTTCAAACCTCAACAGATCTTGCACAACATGAGTCATGGGTATGTTATATTTTTTAATATATATATGTGTGTTTGTGTGTCTGTGTGTTTGTGTGTGTGTGTGTGTCTGTGTTTGTGTGTGTGTGTGTGTGTGTGTGTGTGTGTGTGTGTGTGTGTGTGTGTGTGTGTGTGTGTGTGTGTGTGTGTGTGTGTGTGTGTGTGTGTGTGTGTGTGTGTGTGTGTGTGTGTGTGTGTGTGTGTGTGTGTGTGTGTGTGTGTCTTTTTGTGTGTGTGTGTGTACATGTGATATAATACATGCACATACATAATTTTATAATAACAAATTTCTTTCATTTGACATAGGGTTCAAACCGAGATCATGGAGCCTTTTGGGGTCATGGATCAGGAGGGGGATGTGGTTGATCTTATTTTACATGTCTATTTCATTAATGTTAGGACATTTTATATATATATACATGTTATTTAGATACTTTGATATGGAGACATGTCATTTAAGATACTTTTATATGGAGACATGTTATTTCAGATACATTTGATGTGGTATTTTGGAGACATTTTATATGGTATTTTGGATACATTTTACATAGGTACATTATTTCATAGATCATGTTTTACTTTGTACATGTGTTACAACATTTAATAAATAAATTTAATATATAAAGAGTACTAGTAAAGAATACATGTGTTACAACATTCAATCAATAAATTTAATACAAATTTAAGAACAAAGTGCTAGTAAAGAATACATATGCTACAACATATAATCACTAAAATTAATACATATAAGAACATAAAGAATACATACGAACATAAAGAATGTTATGCATGCTATAGAATCTAATAAGAGTGTATTTAATCAGGTAAAGGAGTTGTCCTAATAGGATGTCTTAAGGGGTTGACTTAAGGGGAGGTCGTAAGGTAATCTGATGGATGGATCTAGACTAAATGCAGTATTGAATGCTTAATTAAAAACACAACTCAGTGGAAGTCTTAATACATTTAACATAAATGAAATTAAGCATCACAAACTCAAAAGCTTGAGGTAAAATAAACATAATTGAGAGAGAGAGAGAAGAAGATAGAAAGTGCAAACAAAGTTTGATTTCAGAGTTCACCACAAACGTGACTACGTCTCCAGGGCGGCTCCAATAGAGTACGACCAATCCGATTAATCTCCAAAAATCAATTACAAATGCACCAAGTCCATTCTTTTGAGCACTTCAGCAGCAAAAAAACTTCAATGTACAAGAATGGCTCAAAAATCTCCTTACAAGACCTCTCTATTCTTTCAAAACTTCACCAAAACCAATTTATCTACAAGTCTCCTTCAAGAATTACAATAATTCTCCAACTTTGATTGCCCTTCAAAATGACATCCTACCCACCTTTTTATACAAAATAATTTGCCTAAATTGGCTTACAACCAATTAATCCATAATTAGGCATTTTAACCATAAGACACCTATGAATAACCCCTTTTCCTTTTTTATATTTTGGCATTACATTCATATTTGAGGTTTAACTAGTAATAAAATAACAAATAAATCCTATTTAAAAAGTGGGCGGTTTGTTTGTTCCTACTCAAATAACAATTATGCCCTATATGTAACAAAATCCAATATGTGGCGCAATGGCCACACATCTTTTACACCCGCCGTGGGGTCGAGGGTTCAATCCTCATGCCATTTTAAACTAAAGTTGGTGGCCAGAACACTTTAAATAGAATATTTGACAATTGTATTTTGAATACTTTGCGTGGCCCAACGACCATGCATATTTTGGTAAAGAAGTGGTTGGGGGTTCAACCCCCACCGGCCCATTTCTTCAATCCACTTGCCAATGACGTGTAAATGTCACATGTCAAATGATGTTGTCACCATTTTAAAATTTTGCCTCCAACTTCAAACAAGCATAACTTTCACATATGAAGTCTGTTTTTGACGAAACGAACATTGTTGGAAAGGTTGTGACGAGATCTTCATTTTGAGATCCATTGTTGACCACTTTTGAGATGGTCTAATTTCACCCCTTATCTAGCCCTTCGATCTACCTGTTGACTAGAACTTTGACCGAGCGTAACTTGCATGAATGGACTCCTTTTTGCTCCATTCAAGTTGTATTGGAATTAGGATGCTGAGATCTTTTTGATGATGCAAAAATTTGGAGATTTGAAGACACTTCAATTTTCACTAAAATTATCCACTAGATCATAAGGGGAAGTCTTAAGGGGAGGTCATAAGGGGAACTCCTAGAATGGGATGTCTTAAGAGGTTGTCTTAAGGGAAAGTCTTATGGGGAGGTCATAAGGGGAAGTCTTAAGGGGAGGTTGTAAGGGGAACTCCTAGAATGGGATGTCTTAAGGGGTTGTCTTAAGGGGAAGTCTTATGGGGAGGTCATAAGGGGAAGTCCTAATGGCATGTCTTAAGGGGTTATCTTAAGGGGAAGTCTTAAGGGGAGGTCCTAACAAGAAGTCCTAATGGGATGTCTTAAGGGGTTGTCTTAAGGGGAAGTCCAAAGGGGAGGTCCTAAGGGGAAGTCCTAATGGGATCTCTTAAGAGGTTTTCTTAAGGGGAGGTCCTAAGGGGAAGTCCTAATGGGATGTCTTAAGGGCTTTTCTTAAGGGGAAGTCTTAAGGGGAGGTCCTAAGGGGAAGTCCTAATGGGATGTATGTACATATATATACATCAAACCATACATAAAATATAAATAACAATACATGTTCATAATTTGTACCATATATCCAAGATCCATGATCAAATGTATATAAATTTATAAAACATATATCCAAATTGATGTATATGTAGTAAATATGAAAGTATAAGAGTTGTATATAGAAAATAAGTACAAATAGCTATAAACTAGAGCTCCACAAATATTGTATTGTTGGGATCCTCTCTATTTTTAATTATATCTAGAATACTTTCATGTTCTTCAATAGATAGTTTCCACTTTTGATTTCCATGATGTCATCTTCTTGGTATTGCATCGAATTGCAACTTTGTCGCTACAACATGGTTACTGTATTGTAAAAAAAATTCTCCATGCATGTATTCAATAAATTCAATACCACTGTCAGTTATCCTTTTTTGTTGATAATATGTTCCTTCAACAATTGATCCAATTGGATATGACTATCCATCAGCATCTATAGTTCCTTCTAGCAACTTGTGTTTTTCTTTTGTGCATCTTAGAAGATAATAGTCTACATTTTCTACATTATTCACTAAGGCTTGGACAACAAAAATATCTCCTGCAATGTACAAAAAAATAGACATGTTTATAAAGTGAATATATATATATATATATATATATATATATATATATATATATATATATATATATATATATATATAAGTTTATTTTAATGAACATACATGTGTGTCATATATATGTACATATGCCACAAACCTACCATAACTAAATTAGAAACATGCTTATAATCAACTGAATATATAGGATCCCAAATGTCAATGTCAATGTCAGCATCTTCAAAAGGAGGCTTTTTGACTTTGTCCTTCAAACCCCAATGTGAAACATATCCACTCGCAATATTTTCACATACACTCATTGGATTTTCCTTCATGTAGTCATCACAAAAACATGATTTCTCTTGTAATTTAATCATTGGGGGTTTGTGGTGTCTTGTAGTCACCACTTGATGTAAACTTATAATACCAGAAATCATTTGGAAATTGTAAGGATTAGATCAATCTATATCTATTACAAATATAGATAATTTAATTAAAAACTTGAATTATAAGAATATGTACACATGTGTAAATTATCAAATAAATAAATATATAACACTTACCTTTCACTTCCCAAAAATAATGCTTATTGCATTCAATATCTCAAGTAGCAAAATGATCTTTACATAATTCAATAATTTCACTCGCACTCTCTATCCTATTATCTTCAGTAACATGCACGTATATAAAATTTAAAATACATTAAATCTATGTGTATATCTATATATATATTTATTTAGAGAGAGAGAGAGAGAGAGGGAGAGAGAGAGAGAGAGAGAGAGATCTGTAGAGAGAATATTTACATGTATGTATGTTATAAGTAGGTCAAGAACACACTAAATGTATGTACATATGTACCTACAAGTTCATGTTGTCAAAGTGCATGCTTTATACATGCTCCTGCTCCATCGCACTCCCATTTTCCATGTCCACTTTCAAAGAAGTTTCACAAAAATCTAACATTGCTTCTAGCATATTGCATGGGTAACCAATTAAATGCTTTTGCAGATTTAAATTGTCCTGTGAGTTCATGAAATGAGATTTAAAATAATTTTATAAATCAAATTGAAATGCATGTACAAATCAATATAAGTTTTAAATTTAAATTTAAATAAAAATGTGCACATGCATACACTAACATGTGCATATGAGCAATGTTAGTATGCTAATAGAAACCAAATTTAAATAAAGCTTCTACAAACTAAACAAAATTCATAAACTTCAAGATAGACTAAGATGAGCTCTCAATTGAGAATATGAGCCATTAATGGGCTCTCTTGCTGAGTGGCTTTGTCTAAATAGATAGGATGTATCCTCAAGCTTATACTTCAAAAAGGGCTTCAAATGGAGTTGGAATTTGGGTGTGAGTGTATGGTTTTGATGTAAAATGGCTTCTTAAAATGGCATTATGACTTTACTTCATGGATTGTGTTAAAATGGCTTGGGAGAGGATTCTTTAAATAGGCAAAGGGCTTGAGGGATCAAGGGCTAGGATGCAAGGATAGGAGAAAGTTTATGGAAGATTTAGATTGAATGAGAGGAGAGCACATGGATTGTGCTTCCTTACAACCAATCAAGGAGTGACACATGTCACAGGGTCATTGGTTAGAGCAAGAGGGGTTGAGGGGTCAACAAAGGAGGCTCAAAGCTCATAAAAACCCTCATAATTGCTTGTAAGAGCAATGAATGGGCTTGTAAGAGTCATTTATGGCTTTGTGGGCTTCATAAAGTTTTATGGTTGGGATATTTGTGAGAGAGTTGAGATATTTTGATTTGGGTTGGATTAAGAAAGTCTTAAGCTTGACTTAGGAATGTGCAAATGATTAAGGCTTGGATTAGGCTTGGGTTAAAATTAGATTAGGCTTGTTAGAGATGGGCAAGTGGATGGCAATAAATGAGGGTGGGTGAAGGAGGAGATATTTGTTGGCTTTGGCTTGGGTTAGCAAGTCTTAACCCATGTTTAGGGAATGTGACAAGGTTAGGGGGTGGATTAGGATTAGGGTCAAAGATAAGGATTGACATCTTCTAGAAGAGTCTAGGCTTTGGATGAGGATGAAGACTTTCTAGAAGAGTCTAGAACTTCCTAGGATGAGGATAAATAAGGTTTTATTTATCTCAAAGGTTTGGTTTGAGGAGATATTTATTAAAATATTTTTAATAAACATGAGGATTAATATTTAATCTTAATTAAATATTTTGAGTTGGGATTAGGGGTAGGAAATGATGGGATTAGCCTTTAATCAAAATTAAAGAAGGATTGGAAGATTTTTGAAGAGGTTAGTGGTCTTAAGAAAATTGGCCAAGTTTTGGGAAAAAATAAATAAATTATTTATTTTGGAATTTTTGGTCAATTTATTAATTAAATAATTAATAAATAAGGAAATAATGTTTAAATAAGATTTAAACATTTTTTGGAGGGATTCCTTAATTAAATATTTTTAATTAAGATAAAGGGATTTAATGGCATAAAAATAAATTAAATAATTAATTAATTAATGATGATGTCATCAAGGATTTTTTCAAAAAATAAAAAATACTTTATTTTCTAAAGGATTTAGATGTCTACAACATGCATAACCATTGGACCAAATCCATTACTCTGAAACATTTACTCCACGATTTCTAAGATCTCCAAAGAATATTGCAAAACAATGAGCGGCATAGCTACTATCATGAACTATATCATCACTAAAATAGAAATGAACCTCCTTGATGATAATGTGTTCATTTTCCTTCAAACTTTCTATCTCATCCACCTCAAATTGTGCATGTCTATAAGTCACTTACACAAATATTGCAACTTGTTTAGAATGAAAATATTGCCCTTGAAGCTCTACTTGAGGTGAAAATATATAGTTCTCATAGAAACCTATAACTAAAAGAATACAACCAGGTGGAAAACAATTTTTTGAATCACAAAATTGTTTAGCTTGCCATTGTGCACCATGACAATGTTGGATATGTGGATATATCAATGGACGGAACTTGTTCATAAAATCATCATACCACAATTCACTCTCCTTCAATACATTTTTTTTTAATTCAACTTGTGTTTTATTTTGCTATGTCTCATATTCATATCTAATCCATGAAACTGGTGTCTATTCATCAAAATTCTCAATTTGCAGTGGAAATTTAGATAAATCTCCACAATCTGGACATTGATTTACAATGCATTGTACTTTGAACTCATCTGAATCTTCTAATTTATTACATAATATAGACTTCACAAATTGTGACCTACTACTAGGTATAACTGAATTTGGATCAAGTACTACCATAACTTTTTTATATGATTGCAAGTGTAGACCAAATACGACATGGTTTTGATAACAACAAGTTTCACATATCTTATTTATGCATACAAAGGAAGGATGCAGACTCTCAAACATTCTTTGACATATTTTCACATTTAAAAATCCATGCTTGAATGTTTGAAATAATTAACTTTGTGTTATATCTATAAAATATTTTGGATGTTCAATTTTAGCCCCTATATCTTGGTCTTTAATTTGTAAAGTATCATATCTATTGGAAGAAACACAAGACGATGTGGTCCAAAATTCAATAACCTGTCTTTTTACATCTTCAAAAAAATTGTCTTTTTGAGGAACTCTACAAATATTCATCCAATTATTCTCAATTTTTTCATCTAGCATATTTCTCCCCCTAATGTATCTTTGAATAGTTCTTCTAGATATATTTATTAAATTAGAAATTGAACGTACTTTTTTTCTATATGTCAACTTTCCACTAGATATAGTAGTCATCAATACTCTGTGTGCAGCACTCAAATCACCTTCTCGAGTTGTGTTGTCAATTTTGTTATAAGTAGTTTGTAAATTTTCAACTATTGTTTTATTAACATTATACACATGGTTTTTCATGTTATCAACACCCAACAACTCCAAAAGGGACTCATATCTTTTTTCCTAAATAACTTGACAAATAATTATGTCTTTCCAAATATAATTTTGTTTTTGAAATATTCATCCCACATGTTTTCGCAATGCTTTTTAATAGTGTTATATTTTACCATTTTTGTAGATGGAATTTGACTAAAAATTAGGTACTCATCCAAATCCATCAAATTTTGTACACCTAATAATATGTTTCTATCATTAGAACTACCAATTTGTTCATCTTCATGAATCTTGTCCTCTTCATGAATCTCGTCCTCTTCATGAACCTCATCTTCTTCATTAACTTCAGTAGGTTGATTTTGATTATGTTTTGTATGACCTTTCATTTTGTCATATCTTATTCTATCATATTTCCTTGATCCAGCCTTTTTATTACCCATTCAATACTTTGACCTACAAGAAAATACTTTAATTTAGATTTCACTAGAAATATATTTCAATACTTCAATATAGAGTACATAAAAATATCAAGGTGAAAAAGAATATCTTATTGACAATCCTTTGTAATTGTCGTTAAACTCCAGGAAACAATTAATAAACACAACTTCAAAAAATATTTATTTTTGAAAATGCTCCTTTAAATTTTGCAATTTACTATGCAATTATTATAAATTGAAATTAAAACCAAATTATTTTATATGAAACCATCAATGTAACTGCTAGCAATTTTTTTGGGTCGATAGGGGTTACAACCATACCTATTATGACCAAAAGGGTTTCAGTCGTAACTATCTATGTGTCATCCTAAGTGGCAGCCACACAAGCAAAAGATGCAATTTCTCAAAAAAAATCACTTTCAATAATAATTTCTCCATACAAAATGAAGTTTTTCCAAAAACTAAAAATACCCTTTTGTAGATCTTGGAGTCAAGATTGTGGTCATTTAAATTTTGTAGTATTTTGATTATTTAAAATATATTATATTTATAAAATATTACCAGTAGATCTTTTAAGATCCAACAAGATGTTTGTTCAAAAAAAGAAAACAAATAGTAAATCATGTTCAAAAATTAAAAACTTTATGTTTTACTTCTAGAGGAGAGAGTCATCTTCAAGAATATGTAATTTTTTTTGAAAAATATGTAGATTTGATCGAAAAATTTTGGCAGGAAAAAAAGACAGTCAATTTCTAATAAGTTTGACTTTGAACACTTATAACTTGAAACATATAAGTCCAAAATCAAATATATATATTTTTTGTCCACTAGGTATACATGTGAACTATAACATAGTTCAAAATCAGACAAAAATATGTTCATTTGCATATATTTGTTTGGTGGGAACAAAACTCTATATTTTCAGCATTTTAAAAAAATTAAAAAATAGAGTTTAAAAATTTTTTTTAAAAAGATAAAATTTTGACTCAATTAAAAAATAAAAAATTACAGGCATAAACTTCATCCAATTTTACACATTTCATTAGTTTACATCATCTTCAAATTCTAAACACAAATATCACTTTTATGTCATTAAAGTTGAACAGTTTAAGTTTTGATATCCTTTTCCTTTATAAAAGGGTGACACAAGTTTGTGCTTTTAGCCCTTTGTGTGCATTGCAGGATTCTTTGATATGTTAATAGCACTTGTGTTATCACTATAGATGACCAGTGGATCAATAATTTTTCCTTCATACCTTTCAATAATTTCTTGATCCATATGATATTTGAACAATTCACTCCTTCTGCCACATACTCAACTTCAATTGTTGATCTGAAAATGTAGTTCTGTTTCTTTCTTGTCCATGAAATCAGTCTCTTTCCTAGAAAGAATGCACCTACACTTGTTTTTTTTTTGTCATCAATGCTTTCTACCCAATCAGAGTCAATGAATACCTTTAGTTCAAAATTGTCATTCTTCTTGTAACACAATCCATAGCCTTCTACTCCTTTCAGATGTCTTAGTATCCTTTTCACTGCTGGCATATGGTTATCCTTAGGATTTTCCAAAAATCTTGCAACTATCCCAACTATCAATGCAATATCAAGACTTTTATGAATAACATATTGTAGTTTTTCAATCCTTGATCTATAATGTGTCTAGTTCACATTAGTAGAACCGTCATTCTTAAATAACTTATATAGGTGTACTCAGTCATCTTGAATCTTCCATCCCAAAAGTTTTTAGCATCTCCTTGATATATTTGGACTGAGTAATGAAGATTCCTTCCTTCATTTGATATACATGTGTTGCCAAGTTTTAGTTTCCCCTTTTTTTTTTGATTGAAGTATTTGGTTAGATTGAGAATGTGTTATACATGAAGTATGTCTAAGCGTGTCTTTGGTAACTTACTTCTCATATTTCCTGATTCATCTACATTCTTCCATTGTGGCTTTCATATTTATCTAGTGTGCGCAAGATTCAGATGGTCTAGGAGTTATTGGTTTGTACTCTAGCATCTTCTCAATGAGAAGTAAGTTGTTCTTCACTTCATTATCAAGTACCTGGTCCTAACATTTCTTTTTCCACGACTTCCTAAATCTCGAGCAACTCTTCCCCTTCAAGAAAATCACATCAAGTGCGGATCCAAAGAACAAAGCCATGGTAGTTGCTAAAAAATATCAAATGTGACTCTATTGAAATCAGAGGTTTGCAAGGTTATGGACGAAAGAAAATGAAAATGTCATTTTGGAGAAATAAGACTAAGTGTATCAATTATTTTGAGTCTATGGTTGATCTACTACACATTGATGGAAATGAAGCCATTAGTCTCTATTTCTAATGCCATGTAATTTTAAGATAAAATTCTATCCCAATGACCAAGGGACTGTATAATGACTTGCAATTGTTAAGAGGTGATCAAGGCCTCCAAAAAGAAATAAAGGTAAAAGGCTGCTTACTAGATCTTAGATCAGCAAATGTGGTCATAAAGGGTATTTTCCACATTAAGGTAACAAAGGAGCCTTTTTTTGAAGGGTGTAAAAAGAGTAAAGTAAGGATTCCCTAAAATATGAATATTCCTTGGACACTCCCATCAAATGCTTCCAGAAATGTCAATAATAAAAGGTAGACCCAATACAAAGAGAAAGTAGTACTAAAAGCTTTTGGCAGAAAGAAGAAGAATAAAGTGTGTGTGCTACCAAAGGATTACTGCCCATGCTACATTTCTAGATAAATGGAAAGAGACTTGGAAAAAAGTTAAATGTTTCTCTCTTTCCTGCATATATAAGTGCTATTAAATATTTGACTGTTCTGAACTTTGATGGAAAGTAGAGCACTTCCCGTAAAGATAAAACTCTCATGCAAAGTCATATCACTTTGGTAAAGTAATAGTGCTTCCGGATATGTTATATTTGATGTACAAATAAAAAAAGGTTTAATAGCCATTATTTAAAGAATTAAATGTAAATCTTTCCATTGTGAACATTGGTCGAACGTAATTTCATTCATGTGGTGCCAACGTTCAAATTCATCTACCTATTTCCCTAGGATTTCTTGTATTTCCCTTATTTAAGTATATTTAAAATGGCTATTTATCAAAATCTATATTCTGTATAATCGTTTCATGAATGGAAATCAAAGCTTCTGGTTACAACAAATGTATTGGCCTAGAGAGTGAGCTAAAAGAGTTGTTAGACACATCCTTCAAATTCTATGATTTGGATGATCTTCACAGAAGGCTTAATTCTCAACCTCTTCACCCAATCACTCAAATACTCAAAGATAGTGGATTGGTTGAGGCAACTAGATTTCCTATGGCTATACATGCACCTGAGCTTATTTGAGAGTGAATAGGATGATATGACCCAAAAATAAAGCTAATTTTGTTTCCTAACCAGTCTATTCTCTTATCTATCAACAAGGCATTGATGCAGTCTACATTTGGCATTCCAATCAAGGATCAATATTGTGACATAGATTTTCATGACTTTCACATCCATGTTCAATAAAAAGAAGACTCTTAGGTGGGAGGAAATGCAAAAGACCTAATTCTAGACTACTTGCTCGAAGAAGAGCAAGATGCCAAAAACTCTATTTGGCACAAATCTAAAGTGAGAAATTGTAGACATCCTTGCACTTCTCCTCAAAGTAAAAGGAAAAGAAGAGATATTGGAGTTTGTTAGGCAAAATTTCTTTCTGGTGCAAGGAATTTGTGCAAAGAATATGCACACAGATTGGGCACAAATCATCTGTCATGAACTCTCAACATGGTTAAATTCAGCTAGAGGCTTCAAACAGTTCTACATGTCTTCTTATTTGATTTATACCCTAGTGACTCACTACAGGTGGCCTACCATCCCTTGCATTTAATATTATGATGAGAATGCTAAAGTCTGTGATTTTTACCCATATTTGTAACTATAAAGAAGTTACAAGGAGTATGTGCTAGTTAATGATGCTTTCACAATGAGGCTATGTCATGAATTGCAAGGATGCCTAGAGAGAACATTCTCACCTAAGGCAATTTTGGCAATAAGTCAATTTAGATGTTCATTCATCTAGTTCCTAAGTTTCTCCTATTTATAGATAGGAGCTTATGATGGATTCCCTAAGAAATTACCAAGGTATCCAGAGGACAAAGTGGTGTTAGTCGAGCTATGTCAATAGATCCTAGAAGTAAACACTCTCTGTTCTAATGTAAAAAAGATTGTTAGAATTTCATTTCCTATAGTGGTTGGCCCATATTCTTGTGCCTTCAGATTGGAAGTCTGATATCTAGTGAAAATTTTTGAAGGAAAGATCAAATTGCTAAATTATGAAGTGCTCAAACCTCAGTATGATCAAATTGATTTTGTAAAGGATCATTTAAAATTGGGATATGCCTACAGGCATGTCCTAAACATTGAAGATTATTGGTTTGGATGTCTCAATGAGTACCAAACTTGAGAGAGATTTTGGTCATGGCTCACTGTTTATGAAATTAAAGTATATAACAATTTTTTTGATGTTTCTAACCTTGTAGATGATGGAGGCTTCATGCATCCCACATCATATGAAAAGATCAAGAACACCCCAATTCTATCCACCCCATATGTTGGCCCAGATATTGATACCATGGAGGTCCTCATGTGAGGGATCATTAAAAGAACTAATAAATGGGTTGAATGGAATCAAGAAAGGAAGAAAAGAACAGGAATTATTGGTTCTATGGAAGAAGTTTCATCTGGGGCCACTCAATCATTCACAGCAACAAACATCACAACTACTACTTCAAGTGTTCCAGGACCTACTCAATCCATTGGGTAGGGAGGAGATTAGCCTCCAGAGAAGAACATGTCATTACCCCTACATGTAGAAGTAGTTCTCTACTAGACACTAGAAATGTTGGAGAAAAGAATGATGAAAAAGATAAGGGGAAGGAGCAAGAAAAATCAATGGCTAAGCCTTCCTTCCCCATTCAAGTCATCAATTTGGATGGTGACACCAATCCTATGGATGGTCAGGAGAAAGATGTATCCCAACAAGAAGATACCTTAGCCCTGTTAGTAACTAAGGTAGCTTCTTTCCCCATTGCTTCCCAGGAAAACACAACTCCTTTAATGGAAAGGAAGTTGTTTGACCCCACTACTTTGCAGTCAGCTATCAATGTATTATCTATGGAGTCATTGCTTAAGGAGATTATTGATAGAAAGAAGAGAAGATATGAGGATGCTACTCCATCAAAGGACTTGGTTACACAAGTTACCTCTTCTCAGCCATCCAAAAAGATGAAGAGGCAAAAGACAATTTTGGTGTTGGCTACAAATTCCTCCACTGATCACATGCTAATTGAAATCATTGAACCATAGAAAGATAGGAGATTTCATGAGCTTTCAAAAGATGATTTCCAAATTAGAACACTAGATCTCAGTATCCCTATTGATGATTTCATGGTAGACATCTGGAAATCTACCAATGAGAAAATAGAGGACAAGCTAGAAGAGCTTAGAGCATAGAAAGAAGTGTTAAAGGCTTCAAACGAAGAGTTGGTGGAATGCATCAAGTCTACCCTTGGAAGCATGTCCCTAGGTCAATTTGACCTAAATGTAGAAGAAAACAAGAACTTACTGACAAAGTTGCAAAATAAAAGGTAGTTCAGGCAAGTTGGAAGGGCATGGATAGACCAATTGAAGATTAAAGGTAACCTACTGGTGGAAAATTTGGGAAAATTGGTGTTGGATGCACACAAGCTCAGAGAAGTAACCTTGGATTATTAGAAGACTATATGCAAGGTAGTTAATGGACTAGTAGAGAAATTAGCCCTTCTAAAAATGATAATTGACATGAAGACTAATGTGGTAATTACTCATGGGATCCTCAAGATGGGCATAGAGCCATTGTTTCATTGGAAACAATTTTTAGAATTTGTCATAGAAAGCTCCGCAAGGTTCACAAATAAGCTAGGAGATGTATGCAACCTAGTGCAAAAGGTTAATGACAAATGCTTTTACAACTTGAAAATATTGCACACAGAGTCTTTTGTATCCACCAATGGTAAGTTTGTGGATATTGAGAGAACAAGGTCAAAGTTATTGACAATTGTTGATGAGGCCATTAACCCTCTCAATTTCCAAATGTCTAAAATCCAAGAGCTCTCAGTAGGAGATGCATTCATTATTAAAGAAATAAAGAAGTATAAATCTAGACTAGCGAAAATGACTAGATGGTCTAGGCTGACAACATTATCATTCCAAATGCCAAAGAGCTTAACAATGTAACAGATGTTGTGAAAGCATATAAAGCTAAATTAGCTACCTTGAAGAAGACATAATTATCTTTGAAATCTATCATTGTTCTCTCTCCTCTTTCTTTTTGTAGCCACTCTTGGCATTTTGTTCATCTCTATAATAGGCAAATGATTGAAGCTTGTTCTATTAATAGTATTTCTATTCAGAGATGCTCTGCAAGGCAATCATGCAATGTAACTAGCCATTTTGAGAAGGCCTATATATGTAATATTTAAAGAAGTTAATAAGATCAACAAAATTTACTTTGGGAAAACCCCTATAGGTGTGACTACTGTGTGAGACTCTAAGTTCATATTAGATTTTGATGTTCATTTAATTTAAGAGGAATTGATGGAATGAATGTGTTAATGTTAAAAATTGAATGATTATGGATAAACTTGGTTTTAGTCCCTTTATTTAATGAATGGTGTGCTTTACTCTATTCAGCATAAAAATGTCTTCTATTGTTTATGTTGGTCCATGTCTTTAGTCAATTCATTGCATTTGGAAGTCAGAAAGTGATCACTAGAGTGGTTGAAGAATAGATAATCTGGGTATTATCAAAGCATCAACTAAGTTTCATAATCTGGGAATTACCTATTTCATGGTCTCTTCCTCTCTTCCTTTTGTTTTAGTTATTGCTACATATTTCTCAACTTCCTGCATTATCATTTTAAGTAGAGCGAATTTAATGAGTTCTTCTCCTTTTCTTGCCTAATTTGTGTAAAGTTTTAAGCAACTTGGTTTTTGCCTCTTCTTCTCTCAGGTTAAGAGCATACCCCCCCCCCCCCCCAATAAACCACATAAAAAAATTCATTGCATATCTTGCACTTACAAGGGATTTGTACCTTTTAATTCAGGGGTCTTTGAATAGATTACTACATTGACCCATTATGTTATTAACTTTCTGTTTTCCATAAGCCATAGGGAAAATAAAGATTCAAGGTAGAAACTAATATATTAAGGAAGACAAATTGTTAACCTACAACATGTAAACCAACAAAGAATTTAATCTCACCAAACATTGAAATTTCAAATTCCTTCTTCATTTCATCAACAAATGATTTGCATAATGCTTCCTTGCCTTCAAATATGATATCATCAACAAAAAATTTAGATAAAAATACCTCATTATTCTTGTCAGTCTTCAAATACAAATTAATGTTATCATTTATTCTTGTAGAACCAATCTTCACCAAATAGTTATACAGACTTGCATACCATGCTCTAGGGGCTTGTTTCAAACCATATAAAGCTTTGTGAAACTTGCACACCATATTTTTCTTGCTAGGATCCACAAATCCTTCAGGCTAATTTATGTATACTTCTTCTTCAAGTATCCCATTCAGAAATGCAGATTTGACATCCATTTCATATAGCTTAAATCTTTTATAAGAAGAATATGCAAGCAGTGTTCTAACTCCTTCTAGTCTTGCTACAAGGGAAAATGTCTCCCCATAGTCAACATGTTCTTCTTGGGAATATCCTTTGCATACTAAAATTGGTCATCACCATTCAACTTGTTCATTCCATTTAGCTATCTGTTTAGTATGTAATGACTAGCAAAACAATATCACAATTAAGAGTAAACTTCAAACTTTAAAATAGTAAGTAGCATAAGCACATAAAAAACATCCACACAAATGCTTAATAGTAGTATTTAACGTGGAAACCCACTTTGGAAAAACTACCAAGTAACATGCTACCACTTTTCACTCTTCTGAAGTGAGCTCTGTTAAGAGCCAACCTTGTTAAAGGTTAGAAAACACACTATTAGGTGTGACCCTATTAAAGGTTTTAATCGCCCTATTGGGAGTGGACTTTTTAGAGGACTTTAGAACATTCCCTTAGAATGTCACCTTATAAATGATTTCTATGTCAACCTTAATCAAAAGGATTTAACTACTGCTATGTCAACCTTAATCAAAAGGATTTAACTACTACCACAATGATTAGAAAGTAACAACTAAGTTTGATCAAATAACATACAACTCACTTTGCAAATTCACAACTCCATATAGCTCAATCCTGGTTCAACTAGACTCCATATCTCTCAAATTATTGCTATGTCAACCTTAATCAAAAGGATTTAACTATTGCCACAATGATTGGAAAGTAACAACTAAGTTTGATCAAATAACATACAACTCACTTTGCAAATTTACAACTCCATATAGCTCAATCCTGGTTCAACTAGACTCCATCTCTCTCAACAACTTAGATCTTCCTGGCAACTCTTCAAGTGATTTTCTACATCACAAACTTCACACTTCTCCTTCGTAAGTTTGTTCTTGTTAGAAGTAGTAATCTTTTATTGATTGTATTTATTTATTTAATCGATGGGATAAACTAAGGTATCCCTCATATAGTTTGTTAGAATTAATAATTTATCCTTGTTTATATATATATATATCACATACATACACATATGTGTGTGTGTACTCATTGGGATAAACCAATGTATCTCTTATGTAGTTTGTCCTCTAGTCCACATGTGAAGTACATGTCATTTACTTGTCCTATGTTCCATGTGTAAGGACAACTCAATTTTTTTAATTCATTTATTAAGGAAAATAGTTATTCCTCCTTAAGAGGATGTTGACACTTGTTATGCACACACTTATGAATGTGGCAAGCATTCACATGGGAGTTACTAAATGACCCCTCTTCTCACCACTATAAAAGAGATGCTCCTCTCTCATTCTATACAATAAACCATCACTATATAGTTATTGTAGTGAGAATATGACTCTCTCTCTCTCTCTCTCTCTCTCTCTCTCTCTCTCTCTCTCTCTCTCTCTCTCTCTCTCTCTCTCTCCATTCTTTAGGTATTTACCTCATTCATATAATTTACAAGGGGTTTTCTTTGCTTTCTGTTTCCAAAATCTCTTGTCTCCATTATTTATTGATCTTTGGATGGCTCTCTTGGTTTATCGTAAATCTTCATTGTATAGAGCTCTCTTGGATTATTTCATTAGATTTCATTTTGATCATTTTCTTACATGGTATCAAAGCTTTCTAATCCTTGTTTTGAGCTTGTGTGAACGTTACCACTTTGGAGGCCTTTGTTTAGACATAAGTTTGAAGTTGTAGTTTTCCTAACATTTTTTTTGTAGGTTTACTCTTCTTTTTGTTTCTCATACTAACTCCTTTCCACCAGAGGATTACCCTTCTACATGTATTTTTTAACTTGTATGGCTTGCCGCCAAAGCAAGAGAAATTTGACTCTATTTTTGTTGCATAACACCAAATTTTTTTCTTGTAGATTGAATATTTATTTTTGGTTTGAATATCCATAAAATAATACTAATATATTCTTACATATTTATAAAAAGATCGATTGCTTACATATTTATTAAAGCAAAAAATCTCCAATCTATTTGTGTGTGTGTGTGTGTGTATTTATTTATTTATTCATCTTTGTTTTCGTCACTTGAGGAGGACTAATCTCTACATTTGCATATGTCAAGAAGTTCATTTTTTAGGTTTTGGAAAAATTAAAGTGTTTCAATCTTAGTGTATTTCCTCTATCACCTTCATGTCCCTTCCCTAAGAAAATCTCAAACACTATAGTTTCATGACTTTGACTCCTTTAACCTACTCTCCACTAAATCTATGCTCTTCAACCTACACTCTCTCCCTTCACAATGCTTGCATGGAGTTCATAGTACTTCCTCTTATCTCTACCATCTTTTATTTCCAAAACCCAACCCATAGGCTACCTCAAAGAGCAATAGACTAAAAAAATTTGCTTCAACATTACTAGGGAAGCAAAATTTCCTTCTCCAAATTCAAATTGTACTCTCGAGGAATGCATCCATTACAATTAATATTCTTTGTGTGCACAATGGTTACTTCTGCTCTCTTTGCCAAACTTAGCACTACTCTCTCCACCAAACTTAGTTCTTTCTTATTATTTGACATTTTCTCAAAGCTACATAATTATTCTTGCATCATTATATTTTATTTTAGTTCTTACTCATTATAGCTAATTCCTTTTGACTGATTACTGTCAAATATGATTTCCTAGCCCTTACACTATACCTAGATTTTATTGTTCATATGTTTCTCTTTTATCCATCTACATGCCCTTCTTTCAAAATCTCCATGTGCAAGGATCATCCTTAATAGACTTAATCTGCAAACATTTCTTATAAGTTACCTGCTCTTTGTCAATTTTAATGAGCACAACATTCCACAATTCCACTGGAGAAGATTGAAAGGTAAAGGGGATGCCCAAAAAGTGCAAAATCTCCACATAGGTAACCCATTTCCACTTGAATTGAGCAAGCTAGGGTGGCAGCAAAAGGAAGGATTGCCTATAGAGTGTCTTGTGTCATTGAATAGCCGAACCAAAAGCTTTACAAAAGGTGTCCAAGCACTACAAGGTGTTAGTGATATTTTCATCCTCCTCCAGAAGAGTGAGAAAAGAGTCATCAGCAAAGTGGCCATTGACAAGCTGAGAAGAAGATTTGGGCAAGGAAACTCCACAAACCAAACTAGCAAGACAACTTCAAAATATTAACTGCCATCCTTTATCTTTATCAATGTATTTTTATCATAAATTGGGTGCATTTTTTTAAAATCACTATCTTTTCATTTAACTTTTTACAACCATTATAATTTTTTAGAATAGAATAATCCTCTTTGTGTTATTTGGTCAGTTTTGTACTCTATTGTTTAAATCTAAAAATATTTTATCCGTTTGTTAAAAAAAGTTTATATTATTTCTTTTAAATGTTTATTAAAAGTCCTCTTCATGTTTCTTTTTCAAAACCAACAAATAAACTTTAGCATAAGTTTATCTTTCCCTCAAATTATAGCCACGTTAAGGAAGTTCTTTTAAACCAAAAAAGACCCAGAAAAATTTCCTATTCCAAGTAATTTAAGGTTTGGAAACTTTTAAATTATCACAAAAAATTTTAATGAAACTTATTTTTAGAACATGATTTATTTTTAGAACATGAGCTATTCTAAAAGGCTTTTTTTAAAGAACATCTAGTCTTTTTTATTAAGTTTTCTTTTTAAGGGGTACAATTTATTTTCAGTCTTACATAGAAAAGAGAGGTTTATTTTTCAATATAATTATGTGTACATTCTATTTTTCGATATTATTCATATCATGTTGATATTAGATATGATTGCTATAGTCTTTAGAAGATTAGTCTATATAATATTCTTGTTATGCCTTATGAGTTCAATTGTTGGAATTTCATATTTAACATCTTATTAGTTATTAAAATTAATGTCTATTACTATATCCTCTCTATGACATAATATTATGTTGTGACTTCATGTTATTGATATACAAGGATATGTTATCCCCTATGTCTCATATGTAGACAATCTTCTCATAAAAGATTATATTTCAAAAGATTAAGTATGGAAAGTGGATTATTTTCTTTACCCAAGCTATTTTTGGTATATTTATTTGAGTATATATGGGGGCCCACATATATACCTAGCTAAATATACAAGCTATTTTCATTGTACTAATTTGTAAATTTTACATTTTTTCATCTAAAATACATGTGTTCAAGACTCCAATGCATAAAATCACTTAAGTACCCCTAATCATCCTTAATGGATGTTTGCTACCTGATATCCATATATTTTTATATATTGCTCATTGCTCTTCAAATTTATCTCTTTGTATTTCTCAAATAAATTTGGGATTATGAGTTATCTTACACTATTGCTTTCAATGTTACTATGACTTATTGATTTGCAGCTAGTTGTTCAGTTTCATGCTTTTATAGCATCATTTTATGCCCATGTTGGCACTTTATGGTTTTATACCAATGATTTATACGAAGTTACTTGGATCTTTTTTCTAATTTTCATAGGGAGCCAATTTTTCAAGGTTAATTACTAAGGTCCCCTCAGTTATATCTAATTCATATCATGAAGACCTCCTTAGTATAACTGACACATAGTTTCCTTATTCGGCCCATGGAGTATCCCTCCATCCTATAATGGTGTGCACTTACTTTCTATGGAGTTTCCCTCCATTTGGTTCTATATGTTCCACTTTGAAAGATGATATTTATATGGAGTTTCCCTCCATTTTGATCTATTTGTTCTACTTAGAAAGGATGAAATTTATATGGAGTTTCCCTCCATTTGTCTCTATTTGCTCCACTTTGAAAGATGATACTTATAGGTATCTTTCCTCCATTTTGATCTATGTGTTCCTCATGGAGAGGATGTTATTCTTGTATTTTTCCTCCAATTTCAATTGATATGACTCATCTTGAAGGTACTATACTCTTATTTGAAGGCAAAATATTATTAATACTCATAATCCTTCCCTTTGGTATCTTTTGAAATCATGATATGATATTAATGAAGAAAAAAATTGTCTTGTGTATTATTTAATCCATATGCTAATGTGATAATGCTTTGCATTTTTCATTTCTTAGATCATGAGTCATGCAAGTTTTGGAGTCATGACCCATTTACTTGTAGTGAGATGACTCATTAGTGGACTGTCTATATCTACATGATTGTTGCATTGTTGATGTAGGTTTCATTGGTTGGCCTTGTCCCTAGTCATTTATGCATCAGTATATACCTTTCATGAGAAATTTTATCAATATTTTTTATCAATTTGTCCTTTTTATATTTGTGAGCATATGATTCATCTTGATATCAGGTTAACTCCATTCCTTTGTGGTAATAGGTCACATTTTCATCTCGATTCTAATTTTTCTCTATGAAATTTTTCTTATCCTTATTCAAAAGGATTGATAATTTGAATATCAAAAGAAATCCTCCTAGTTGTCTTGTTTCTTGTATCTATTTTTCAGGCAATCCATTTGAGAAAATACACAACATTATTATTTGTTGATATCCTATGCACCATGATTAAGACTTAAAGATGTAAAACATTTGAGGGACCTATCAACTTCTCTTTGCTCTATTAAGATCTACCCATATGCACAAGAGACCTCTTGCACAATTGAAAACACTCTCAAAGATCAAGTTAATGATTATTAGCAAAGCCTCTTTCTAGAGAGAAATTAGAATTTCATTGTAGAAATTTGGGTTTTATACCCTTTGATGTAATCTCCCCAAATACATATTAAAGGGGGATGTTAGAATTAGTAATCATTCATTGGTTGTATTTATTTATTTAATGATATAAGCCAAGGTATCCCTCATATAGTTTGTTAGAACTAATAATTCCTCCTTGGTTGTGTGTGTGTGTGTGTGTGTGTGTGTGTATTAATTGGGACAAACCAAGGTATCACTTATGCAGTTTTTCTTCTAGTCCACATGTGAAGGACATGTCATTTATTTGTCCTATTATTCATGTGTAAGGACAACTCATTTTTTTTAATTCCTTTATTAAGGAGAATATTTATTCCTCCTTAAGAGGATGTTGACAATTGTTATGCACACACTTATGAATGTGAAAAGAATTCACATGGGAGTTACTAAATGACTCCTCTTCTCATCTCTATAAAAGATATACTCATCTCTCATTCTATACAATACATGCTCATCACTATGTAGTTCTTGTAATGAGCATATGGCTCCATTTTCCCTTTCCTTCTTTGTCTCTTTAGTCTTCCCATTCTTTAGGCATTTTCCTCATTCATATAATTCACAAGGGGTTTTCTTTGCTTTCCCCTTTCAAAATCTCTTGTCTTCATTTTTTGTTGATCCTTGGATGGCTCTCTTGGTTTATCATAAATATTCTTCAAACCTAACTTTCTTGGATTATTTAATTATATTTCATTTTTATCATTTTCTTACAGTTCTCCACTTGTCTCCAAATTTTTTAGTCCAACAACCAACATAAAACATATCATATACCTCCTTAAATAGGTAGCTTAGATCTTTTTCTACTTTAACATAATCATAGATCTTATGGTTATGACTAGATTTAATGGATCTAGCCATATATTATAATCTTATTCTTCCTTCTTGAAACTTTGAAAATCATTCCCTCAAATCTTAGTCTTTGATCACTTAACTAATCCTTTCCATGCATTAAATAATTGAGCTCATAAATCCTTGTCATCAAAACATTTTTCTTATTTCAAAAATTTAGTTGTACTAACCACAAATCTTGATTCTCTCTCAAACTGTTAATTTGCTGACACGCGGTCATGTAACTATGTTAGATTCTACTTGGACATCACTAGATCACTAGGTCATCACTAAATTTTCTTGCTTGGTTTACACTGTACAACTCAATCATTATCGTCACTCAACATTCTCTAACACTTGGCTAGCATTGTTCTTCTTGAAAATGCTTAAGTTCCTTAGTTTTCTCCTTCAGATACTTGGTTGCTTCACAACTACTCCTTCTTCCTTGTTTATTATAATGAATAAGCAACACATTATCTTTTCAACTACTAGCTTATCAAGTGCCCATTCTAATTCCATGACACTTACTCATCTCAACTCAACCTTTCACTAGGTCGTCTCATGATCTCTTCTTTTCAAATCTTCTTTATCAATCAAATAATATGGCAGTCTACAATGTTAGTGAATGTCTTACCAGTATGGTTTAGCATCAATTACAACATAATAATTGTTCCATAGTTGTAATTCCAACAGTCATATCCCAATCTCATTGATAAACCAACCTTTGCCATGTATAGAAACTTCATCTGTCACATACCAAATCATATATATGTTGAAATCAATGAAAAACTTGTCATCTAAACAATACATAGATATGTTATCTAAGTTACAACCAATTAACAATATCCCCTTCAACCTAACAATCTCCTCATTTGGCATTGATTGCAACATACAATAAAAACCATGACAATAATACATCAAGGCTATTTTTGGACCATTTTTTTGATGGAAAAGAGACATTTTGTAAATTTAGCTTATTCTTCTCTTTAATTTAAACTACATTCATTGGCATTCTTACTTCATTTATTCAACCATGTCACCATTTTGATGGCTTTGACCAATATAAGAAAAAAATGGAAAACCCCAAATAATTTCTATAAAAGTAATGAATAGAGTGCACAAAACTATACAGATGCTCAAACCCAAGAAAATGGCTACAAGGGCTTCCTGCAATGGCTTCAAAGCTTGGAACTATAGAGTTGATATCATGTTCTTTATAGGGACCTAACAAATATCACTATGTATTTTTCAAATGCTTATCCACCTCAAGTGTTAGGAAAGTGATTGCTTGACATAGATTTGAGCTTGTAGGATTGAAGTTCAAGGTTTTTTTGTTCCATGGTTTTTTTCATTACAATTCACTATTGTATGATAAAATATATACATTGTCATCATGTACTTTGGATATATTATTTTTTGGGTTTACAAAGAGGTTGGAGGTTCAAATCCCCTTTGAACCTAATATCCAAGTCAATCGATTTGGATTCTATAAACCTATAAAATGGTAGGGTAAGGTGACCCCCCCCTCCCCCCCCGCAACATCCATTAATTATGTGATGCCATTGTAATAGAAATGGGATCTAACCCTCTCTATACAAAAAATCATGGGGGCACTAGTCTTGTTGCTTGGGGGATCATAATGCATCTACCAATGAAGCCTAGTCTTGGTGATCTCACTCTCTATAGAATATAGGGCGAATAAAATCTAGAATTGGGGGGTTTTGTCAGTTCCATTTTGCGCCATTGGTGGGAATTCATACCTAAAAATTTATGTTTTTTTAGAAGTATAGAGATAGGGTAGAGAATAATATGGTGAGTGTTTTTCTACATAAAGGGAAGAAGAGTAATGTGTGATTCCTAATAAAACATTGTATCCTACAAAACACAACCCTCCCCACCAAAAAAAAGTCCTCAACCTACATAGTCATGTAATAGATTTGTTCAAAGAGGAGGAAAAGAGCCTATAAAGGAGAATGATATGTTGGACATATGGTATACTAATCTAGGGGAGGGGTGAATAAATATACCCCTTAACAG
Source organism: Cupressus sempervirens (assembly GCA_028749045.1). NCBI lineage: Eukaryota > Viridiplantae > Streptophyta > Pinopsida > Cupressales > Cupressaceae > Cupressus > Cupressus sempervirens. The sequence continues at coordinate 7,198,461 of CM053783.1, forward strand.
TTTAAAATATTTAATCAACAATCCACTTAAAAATAAATCAAGTTCTCAAATATTTATGTGGTGGTGGATCCTTAAAAGAGTGACCAAGCTCATCTCAGTACAACATGTGTAATTTTCCACCCATGCTATTAAATGAATTAATTAGGTCTTCCTTGATCCATATTGCTTCGATAAGAATATGAGTTCACTTTCTTGTTGTTCTATTGATGTCTTTGGTAATAGACACAAAGGATGAAAAAAAATTATCTACATTTTTGGAAACTTCATCTAGAGAATCCTAAAAAATTTCATCATTAATATGTTCCTCCATTTTTTTTAAGGGCATAATAAATGGAAATGGTGATGGGAAAGGGAAGAGGAGAGAATTAAAAGAGGGGAGGAGAGAGTGAGAGACATGAAGTGGAGATTTAGAGAGGGTGAGATGGTGCACTTACCCAAGAGATACAGAATTATCAAAGGAACCATAGCATTTAATGATGTATTTGCTCCTTTTGTTTTTAAATCATGGGATATTTCTAATTTTCCCTTAATTATGCAAAGTGATAATAGAGATAATAAATCAATTGTTTCAAATAATATAATATGTGAATAAAGTATGAAATTTTCTACTATTTTTCATAGTCTTGAGATCATAAAGTTAATATCAAATGCTACCACTTAGTCTTAATATTTTGTTCAATTGTAATCCTTGAGAAATAATATGAATTTGAATATGAATTTGTTTTGTGCCACAAATTCATAGATAAGAAAACTATAAATCTAAAATCTAACTACAACTAAAAATATATAAAATAAAATACAAAAAAGGGATAAATAGGTGAAAAGAACCAGTAATCATTATGGTTAATTTCATGGTTACCAAGCTTCTAAATGGTACAATTAAGTTTTTTTTTTTTTTTTTAAAGGTTTTACTTTGTATGCAAATCAACTACCAATAGCTATTGTTCTATTTTTTGGGTAGAAAAGATAGATGTTCTAATATCCATTATGCATGTAAGGGTCAAAAGTAGTAATTGCAACACATCATCCCAAACATATTCCTTATTTTTCTATAAATTATCTTCTTGGACATCCCCAAAAAAAATCGTAGTACTAGCTGAAATTGACTCCTAATTAAATCTTATAAAACTTGTGGGACTACCCATGAAATAATAAAATTAAGTGGGGAGAACATTGTGTTTATGTGCTCACTATTTTTGTTTGATAGTGGTTACATGGGTGATCATATTAGCATCAATTATAATGCATTTATAACCTATTAATTTTTATTTTTTAACCTTGTTGGGATTATTTTCCCTACACCATCATTCACACTCACATTTTATGTCACACTTTATTTTCTCTTGTTATTACCCCTTCATGTAGTTTCCTCTACATTTCTAGTAATGTTAAGCTATCACTTCTACTTTTAATTTTCCAACAATGAGATTATTAATATTGTCTTCTCTACTTATACTTCTTTTTTTTGCATCACTTTTTGTATATCATCAAGGCTTTTTAACCATCATATCATTTTAAAAATATAACATTTTTTATGTGTTTGAATATTTACTTTTCGGATGATTGGAATGGAATTTGTTGTCTACAACCCATCACTGAGGTAGGGCAGTCGTGCCCTAGCTTGTATCCATTCTTATTGTGTGTGTGAAGGTGGGGGGTGTTTCTTCATTTGTGTGGGGGTGGGGTTCTACAGTAAATGCCTATGGAGGCACTAATCTGATCTTGTTTTGTTGCCCTTTTGCAGGTGGGTTTCTCATCTAGTCGAGGGTGCCTGGGATGGATTTCCCCTGCTGAGGACTATCCAAGGCTATGAGTGACTATGTCTCTAGGTGATCCTTTTAGGGTTGCACCTAAAATGGATTTTTGTGCTATGGTGGGCTTGAGTCTGCCAAGACAAGGGGTGAGGGTTTTTGAAAATACCCTCTTTTCTCATATTACAAGAGCTATGGAATTGAGCTAGCCTAATGGATCTCAAATCTCAAAGATTAATAGCTACCTTGAGTGTTGCAAAGAAAGACCCAAACTGGTAAATCCCTTTTGAAATGATTGTTGATGATGTTGAATACTATTCTAAGCACTCTCTATATTGAAAATTCTTGGGATTAAGAGTATCTCTTCAATTTTTGGAAACTTGGGCTTGGAGAATTTGGGAACCAAAGGGAAAAATGGAGGTCACATTTCTTGCAAATAATTTTTTCATGGTCACATTTATCTGCCTGGCAAATTGCAATAGGGTTTTTGAAGGCAGGCCCTATTTTCACAACTAGGTTGGGCTATTCGTCAAGCCATAGCATGCAAGATTTAATCCCTCTAAGGACCTTCTAAATTAGGTTCTAGTGTGGGTTCGGTTACCCAGATTTCCAATAGAATGTTTTTGTGAGGATGTTCTGCTTGCATTGATGCTCAGAAAGCTAGTGGGGTCTTCAACACAAACCCTAGGTAAGAAAGTAATGACTTTTGCTCAAATTTGTGTGGAACTTGATTTGAGCAGACCATTGCCAAATGTGGTGGATATGTGTGTGGCCTCTCATTCTTGGGTGCAACAACTAGATTATGAGACCCTTCCTTTCTAATGCCACCTCTATCATGAATATGGCCACCTATTGTGAAGATGCCCGAAGGCTAAGACAGTGGAGCAACAACCTCCACCTCCTCCTTATAACACTCCTAGTGCTGATAAAGGGAAGAAGCCTATTTCTGGTGAGGGAAAGGATGTTAAGGGTTTTGTTCAAGTTAAGGTCCGAAACCAAAATACAGGTCAGAAGAGGACTATAATGGAGAGACAAGATGAGGATACTTTTAACAGGTTTGAAGTCTTGGATGACTTGGGTAAGCAAGAAGTTAATCCAAGATTAATTAGTGTGGATCAATGTGTGGAAGATTCTAGCCTAGAGAATAACACTTCCATCCCTCCTCTTGCTCCACATGAGGAATCTGTCATGTCTATGGTCACAAATGGGTAGAAAAGGGCCTAGATAATATTAGGGCCAAATTTTGATTTGGGATAGGAAGAAGGGGGCACTGCTCTTCCCACACAGACTATTGTTTTGGATATGGATAAGCGTGGCAAGCCTTCTCCTCATCTGGGCATTCTTCAAAAGGATGGCAAGAAGGGGGTTTTAGAGAAAAGTGTTAAAATTGGCCAAAAGAAGCATTTGGAAAAGATTAAGATGATAGGGGAGACTTTGGTGGAGTTAGGATCTGTTAAGACCCTAGACTCCCATTTCTTGACTCCTCTGAAATTATCATTATTTCATGGAATGTAAGGGGATTGAACAGCAATCTTAAACAAAAAGCTATTCGAGAATTTGTAAGAAGTCATTCTCCTGATGTTCTTTTTCTTCAGGAGACCAAGGTTTTTGTTGAATGCATGATGAGTATAGCACCTAAATTATGAAAGAATCGTCAATGTTAGTGGATTAGAGCTCAGGGATCTTCGAGGGGTGTGGCATGTTTCTAAAACCCATGAAAGATCCAACCTTTGTGGTGGATATCCTTTAAGTCCTCCTTATCCATGGTTTCTTCGTGCCTTGAGCCGAGGGAGTTTGTTCTTTCCTGTAATGTTTATGCTCTGGTTGAGTTCCAAGGTAAACTTCTTGTATGGAATAATATCCATTTCATTCGTAGCCTATTTCCTTACTTGCCATGGATTATTGCTAGAGACTTTAATGCTATTCTTGATTTAACTAAAAAATGGGGAGGTAATGCAAGACTTGAGCCCTCTTCTGCATTATTTTTGGATAATATATTAGCACTAAATCTCATCAATATCAAGCCTAGTAATGGTCAATTCACTTGGAACTTGATGGAAGGGTGGGAGACAATTGCATTTTTGAATGATTAGATCACTTTATGGTTTCCTATTTTTGGGTTGGAGGATTGTGGTCTTCTAGTTGTGAGACATTAGACTAGAGAGGATTGGATCACTGGCCCATAAAGCTAGTTATTTCTTCTGCCTAGTTGCCTCAAAAACCACCTTTCAAATTCTAGCTAATGTGGTTGTGAGACCCTTACCTTTATGGATGTGTTTTTGAATGGTGAAGGGATGGTAGGCCTACTTATGGTATAGCAATGTATACTTTTGCTAAGCTCCTCCAATATGCTACATATCAGCTCAAACGGTGGAACCGACAATGCTTTGGAAACATTTACCATGTAAAAAATGCTACACAAGCTGAGTTGAATGATATTACCAGGTTGATTAGGGAGGATGGGGTGTCTAAGAATTTGTTGTGGGAGGAAGCTAGGGCTTTAAAAACCTTGGAGGAATGGGAGCTAAGAGAAGAAATTTATTGGAAACAAAAAGCTTAGATTGAGTGGCTTCAGGAGGGTGATAACAATATTTCCTTCTTCTTCAATTCAATGAAGGCCAGATGTCATGGTAATTCTATTTCAACTTTGGTGACTGATAGGGGGGAGGTTCTTTCTTCTACTCAAGATATCTCAAATGAAGCTATGCAGTATTTTGCCTCTTTATTTAGGGAGGAATCATAGGGGGACTCGATTGAAGAGGCTTAGGTCCTCTCTTATATTCCTTCTTTGGTTTCTTGGAGATGAAGGAGCATCTTATGAGTGCCATATATTTGGAGGAGTTGGAGAAGACTATTTTCCAAATGAAGAAGGGAAAAGGTCATGTTTCAAATTTATTCCCGATTGAGTTCTTCTAGGAATTTTGGGACATTATCAAGTTGGATTTATTGGAAATTGTTCAAGAATCCCAAAAGAATAAGCATATGCTTCGAGCCCTGAACTCTACCTTCCTTGCTCTCATCCCCAAGGGGGAGGGGGCTAATCAGTTAAGTCAGTTTTTCCCTATCACTCTTTGCAATGTTATTTATAAAATTATATCTAAGTTGATTGTTGATAGGTTAAAAAAGTGGCTTACATTGCTAATTTCTGAAGAACAAATTGGCTTTATGGTGGGCTGCTAGATTTTGGATAGGGTGGTTGTGGCTACTGAGACTATTCATTCCATGGCCAACTCTAAAGATAAGGCTATGTTCATCAAGCTAGACATGGCCAAGGCTTATGACAAAGTTCGATGGTCCTTCCTCCAAAAGGTTTTGGGAGCCCTTGGTTTTGAGTAGGAATGGATTTTTTGGGTTATGAGTTGTGTGACTTTGATTTCTTTCTTAGTTTTGATTAATGGGGAGCACTTTGATCTCTTTGGTGCCTCTTGGGGTTTACGAAAAGGTGACCCCCTCTCTCCTTACTGGTTTCTTCTTTTGGTGGAAGTTTTGGGATGGCTGATAAAAAGGAATGTGGAAGGGGGTTTCATTCAGGTTTAGCAATGGGGAGGGGGCCTTCCTGGATAATCACACTTACAATTTCTGGATGATACGGCTTTGATGGGCATGGCTACCATTAGGGAGGCTTCTAATATGCACAAGGTGTTGTTTTTTTATCTTGATGCTTCAGGTCAGTTAATTATCAAGGGAAAGTCTTTCATTTTTCTTCAACACTCTACCATCCATTCAAAGGAGAGTTACTCATATTCTTAGATTCTAGATTGGGAGTCTTCCATTGTTCTACCTTGGGATTCCTATCTTGGTTGGTAGGCAATCTAGGGATTCTTGGCAAGTTATTCTAGATAAGTTTCATGTCAAAGTCACTCACTAGACCCATCATTGGCTATCCTTTGTGGGTCGGGTCCAACTGCTCCAATTTGTGGTTCAAGCTCTCCCTCTCTATAGGTGTATGATTTAGGTGGCACTAATGAGCTTTGTTAGGGACCTTGATTCCTTAGCAAGACAGTTTTTATGGGCTGGTAATTTATCATCTTCTAAGTGGAGCCTTATTAAATAGGAGGTCATATGTAGCTCAAAATAGTTTGGTGGTCTTGGATTACGATAGTCATTGCTATTTGGTACTGCTCTGGTAGCCAAATTGTATTGGCGATGGTGTGTGGAATAGGACCAAGTGTGGGCTAGAATTTTGTCTCAAAATTACTTTCTAGGGATGCCCCAAAGAGATATCCCTCAATATTGCTTGACAAGGAAAGATTTGGTGATTTGGAATACTCTCAAGAAAGGGTTGTGCTCATTAAGGGTGGTCTATTCTAGATTTGCAAGAGTGGGTCAAAGGCACATTTCTAGCATGATGCTTTGGATGGCTACCCTCCTATGGTCATCCAATATCCTCATTTACATATATTGTCCCAAAGGTTTTGTGAAGCTGGATGGTCAAGGGTGCACAACTTTAAGTCTTTTTCCCTTCAGGAGTAGTTGGTGGAGGCGAGATGGAAGAACCTAGAGGAATGGCCTATTTTTAGTTTAGAGGTGGAGTGTGTTGAGCTTCATTACATTCTTTCTTATCAAAGTTGTAGCGCCCTTATGGATGATGATGTGTTGGCTTGGGCCCCTAATCCGGTGCTTACACTATTTCATTGGTGGAAGAAAGTTTGGAATAAGTTTTCTTGGCCAAAGTGTAACTGCTTTATTTGGACTTTGGCCTGGGATAGGTGCTTGACTTGGGACAATATCTGGAACAGGAGTTTTTTTGGTCCTTCGAGGTGTGTTCTCTACAATAGTGGGGAGGAAGACTCTTCGCACTTATTCTTCCATTGTTCTTTCACCCTACAACTCTGGCATTTTTGATGGGGTGTTTGGAAATGCCCATGCATTCATGCCTCCTCCCTGGCTAATTTTTGTATGAGACTAGGGAAGCCCCCTCCTTGGCCCCCTTCTTGCAGGATGTTTGGTATGTTGGACCCATCTTTCTGCTCTGGTAAGTATGGTTGGAAAGGAATCAAAGAATCTTTCGATGTGAAAAATTGAGGATTCAACAGGTTTGGCTTAGAATTATGGGAATGATCCAGGATACTATCGAAGCTAAGAGTGAGATTGTGTTTCCGTTTGAGAAAGGTGATGCTAAGATGATTGATAGGTTTGGTATTCAGGGGATATCTCTAGCTTCAGCTTGCATCAGGAGAGGTAGACATGTGAAGAAAAAAGTTCAAAGGATGGGGAGATGGCTGCCCCCTCCTTCTGATTTTTTGAAAATTAATACGGATGGCTTTTCTAGGGGTAATCCAGGTCTGGCTAGGATTGGCAGGATTGGTAAGAATTCTTTTAGATCAGTGGCTTTTATTTTCTCTACTAATAAAGGGATGCAGACTATTAATAGGATGGAAGGTTTGGCTATCCTATATGCTTTGAAGTAGGTGCATGCTTTAGGGTGTCATAAGGTGATTTGTGAGTTTGATTCTCAAGTTCTGGTCAATTTACTCCTTGAGAGGAATATTTCTGATGTTAGCTAGCAGTTGACTATGATAGTGTAGCAGTTATTACAAGTTAGTTCTTTGATGGAATCAGTGTCTTATGTCCATATTCCAAGGGAATGGAATAGGGTGGCTAATTGTCTGGCCAAATGGGCATCATAAAATATAGATGGTGGGAAGATTGATGAGTGAGAGTAGATGCCATGCGAGTTATGTTAGGATCTAGAGAGGACTCTTGTAGAAGATGTAAGTGGTATTGGGGAGGGATGATCTAGTTCTTGTCTTTAATGTGGTCTTTGGTGGTTCTTGGGGCTTTGGCCCTTTGTTGTTTTGTAGTACTTTGTCCTAAAGTTTGTACCTCTTTTTTTTCAAAAAAAATAATAATTTACTTTTCATGTTGGAGAATAATTCGACACACTTTAAAATACATGCATGTTTTAGATTCATACACACATGAAAGTGAATGCAAAATGTAAAGGTGAGATTATGACACCCAATCTATTTTCTGTATAATTTAGTACCTACCTTGATGAGAATGTCAATGCAATACCATACCAACAAGCAACCTCCTAGTATACATATTTTTTTTACCTTTTAATTTGATTCTTATCCAATTTTTTACTATTTTTTGAACTTATTTTGAGACATTTACTTTGTACTTTATGATTGCCACCTTATTCGTGTAGAAATTTATCATGATTAGGATTTGTTGTGGTCAATCTTGGACTAATCTTCAAATTCTTTAACCATGAATAAAGTTTTAAAAAGTTTGTTTTCCTTTTATTAAAGTCGTTATAAGATAACATACAATTTCTGTGAAGTGTAGCTACATCATTATATTTTAAGATATTATATATGCACTTAATTATATATAAATGGCACATGGTTAGCAAAAAATACCTACAATACACTTCTTTAATTGTAAAGAGAATTAAATAAATTTGATCATCAACATATGTGAATAATATTAGTCATCTTTGTCATCAGACCATTAATTAAACTTTGCAAGTTGCTTGATTTGAGAAAAATCCATTAGTTCTTGAATCATCAAACTTCTCAATAATGTCTTCAAACAACACTTTCAACACTTTGAAAAAGCTCAAATATATCTAGAAGGTGAAGGCATGTAGAAGTCTGGGTGTGTGTATATCTTATTAGCATAACACACATCGATAGAATATGTTAGATCAACTTGGTAAAAAATAGGATCAATCTTGGGGCTCAAGAGTAATCTACAACATGTTTTCATTTGAGCAAATTGTGAGATATTTATCAAATCAAGGTAAAATGATTAAAATTTGGGCTTCAATTCCTTAATCTTTTCTTTCACTTTTCATTTCTTCTTGTATAATATTGTTGAGTTTTTACTATCTAATGAGGGGGCTTAATCAAATAAAAATTGTTGCCCTTTCAAGCCAAATATAACCAATGTGACTAGTGATTGAGGAAAAAATGGTAGCGATCAAAAATCTAAAATATTCATTTTACTTAAAACTTTTCTTCCTGTATAATGATTCTTAAGAGACTGGAGAGATTAATTCTTGTTCATCTTTATATGAGATAGCTTCCTTAATATTTCCTTTTGATTTTATTTCTTGTTGGAAATTATTCAATTTTTACTATTTGATGGTGATACTTATATGCTTCACAAATTCATATTATTTAAAGCAAATATAACCAATCTGTATGAAATTAAGTTAATTTTTTACTACATATATAAATGATACATATAAATGATACATTTTGACAAATAATTTAATGATTTTGAATTATGTAAATTTTCCCTCACTTTAGCTATTAAATTGTGAGAGCTTGAATTTCAAACGTAAAAGCTTTCAAATATTAAAGTGACATGTGAAGCTCATAATTATTTATAGGTAACGATCTTTTAAAGATATGTATGGTTCAAGCTTTAATTTTTTTAAAGTGTGATTCTTGGAGAAATGTCTTTAATGCGGATAGGCATTCTATAATGGTAGAATGGGGGAGTGGAATGGTATGAGCATATTAATGTTAACTTTTATTCTTCTAGGTTAAATTTGACAACCATCTACATGTCAAAAGATTAAATCTTATTATAAATAGAATATACTTTTAAAAATAATTTAATAAATATCACATAAAATATCTGTTTAAATTATAATATTTGGAGATATAAATCATCCATTTTTTAAGAAATTAAAATAAAAAGCTTAGTTAGTAAAAAACTAAATAAATAGAGATAAAGGAAATATAAATAATTTTAGATGTAGTAAATTAAATTACAATTATTTTGCAGTGGACAAATTTGTATACATTATTCTTTGAAGAGTGCACATTTATTTTACATAACGATTATATTTTAAATAAGTAGTATGATCTTAAATGTTGATAGCCGAAACTTTATACATTTAAATTATTATAATTATTGCATGGGAAATTGTGAATAGCTCGTCTTAATTTTATTTTCTAATCATATTTTTTTTTTCTTTTTTTAACAAACTTTTCTTAAAGAGATGTTATGGAAATGAAATATTTTCTAAATTTGCATACTATTTCGCAAGATAAAATTTAGATTACTCTTGGTCGACTTATTATTGCATGTAAAAAACTTGTAACTACTAGTTTAATAATCATAAATGAATGAATTCAAAGCAGCATCACAATTATCCACCTTCACACATTGATCGTTACCTATTCTCTTATTCCATTAATTCATTCCAATCACCTAATCAATTTACTTATAAAAAATGGATGTAAGGGTTAACGTTATAAGATTTTATAATCCATTGTTCGCACACTTTGATAACTTTCATGTTTCCCAGAAATTCTGTCCTGCACAAGACACGGTCCCAAAATAAAGTGAAGAGACTCATACCATGGTCCTTAAGCTATCTGCCAGGGTTTAACAAAAGATTTAACAAGAAACATTCATATCACTAAACTAGCAGAGGATTGAACAAATCCCATATAACTCTCTGGCCTATCAACGGGAACCCACTTCTGAGAGCTTTTCTCTGCCCTAAACAAATAAAACAAACTTTCCCCATTTCCATTACCAGGTGATCCGCACACAAATATAAACTCACGCCAAACTGTAGCACACGTAACGTTTTTGATATCAGCAGGCAGAGAACCCACTTTCCTCCATTCATTCCCTTCACAGTCGTATTCCATGACACCATCTTTCTCAAAGAAATACAGACTTCCAAATGCAGCCACACACGCACTGCCCGATCCTCCAAACTTGAACATATCCTCGACAGTACTCCACATTCCTCTATCTCTGTCAAAAACTTGTGCACTCCGCTCGAATCGACCCTGCGACTGAGTTTCGTAGCCGCTTATGACATAAAACTTCCCCTGAAGAAAAACACCATGACACTCGTCTCTTTCTGAGATCATATCAAGAAACACTTCCCAACTGTCTTTCTCTACATCATACGCCGCTGCTCTACGCACTGCATTTTTATCTCCGTCATGTCCGCCGGCCACGTAGATGAGCCCCTCCGGTGAAACAGAGCAAGCGCAGAAGGATTGCAGGGCAGGCATCTCGCTGCCCGATTTCCATTTGGAGGAACAGAAATCGTACACAAAAACTGCCCGGCTGTCCTCCCACGTGTGAGGATTCCAGCCCCCGAGCAATACAAGCTTTTGATTGACGCAAACACAGTTACAAAACAGCGGGAAGAATCCGGTGGGAAGAGTGGGGAGTCTTTCCCATGAGTTTTTCAGGGGGTCGTAAATGGTTACTCCATAAGCCGGTACTGCTGGTCTCTGCTTATTATGCTGGTAAGCTTGAATCAAACATATTCGCTCTTCGACCATCCCAAACTTCTTTCTGTCTTTGTAGAAGCGACTGTTTTTCACTGTCGCTTCCCAGCTTTTGCAGACGGTGCGAAGATTGTGGTGAGATTTGTACGACACCCTTAGCAGGCACTCTCGCTCTATTTCTTCCGGGAGAAGCTCCATTACTGCAAAAAAAGAGCCAGAAAGAAGTGTTTGAAGCAGAGAATGTGGTCGAGCACAGAGGCTTCAGGACTTGGATAACTCTCTGACGGATAAAACCCAAAGAACGAGGTGATAAGTAGTTGAGGAGAGGAGCTTGTTTCGGTTAGGGCAAATCAGATATTATGGGCGTGTCGAAAAGGAAGAGGATTGAGATGCGGCTAATGACAAGTTTGTTTACACATCTCAATGAATTCAACTGCGATTCAACTCTTGACCCTCTCGACTGCCGTGTCGGTTACGTACTATGGTACTGATCAACTAGGAGCGTCTTTGTTGATTTTGCTTTCCCAAGTTGACCATTAAAAATGGTTCTATTATCTTTAGTTCTAAAACGTAATTCTCTAAAGACACATTCTTCATGTTTAAGAAGATCGAGTGTAAGCACCAAGATTAAAACAAAATGTAAATTTGTTTATATGATATTAGCAATAGGTCATGGATTAGATTAAATTTATTTGTCATCTATTAAGTTAAAGAATAAGTCGCCCTCTAGTTAAGTACACAGAAGAAGAAGAAAAAGGGTTAGACTTTGTCAATTTTTACTGTTACCACACCTATGCTAGAGTACATAGATATCCTACTATATATATTTTAATTGATAAATTAAAAATAATTTGTTAGAAAATACTAATCATAGTTGTGTCATTACAATAGAAATTATCAAATCAATGATAGTGGGGAAGATTTCTTTAAAATTAAAGAATCTAAATCTAACCCTATCGAATTGCTATATGAGCATATCTATCTTAGATTACATGCTTTCAATATTAGTATTAATTTTACAATAAGATGATGGGAATTTTTCCTCTTGTGTGTGTGAGAGAGAGAGAGAGCGTTTTGAATTAATGATTTTAAAATTGTAAACAACACTCACCATCCCATATTTTTCTCTTTTCTCATATACACATTTTTATCTAATATTTCCAAATGATACAAAGAGCAAAATGAAAATAAAATGATTTTTTTTTCATGTACATCTAAAATGTAGTGAATGTTGCATGTCAGTCCAACTCCAACCATTGAAGAACACTAAAATTATATGTAACATATCACTAGCACTTTCACCTTTGAAGGATGTATAGGTTAAGCCAATGGTTTTATACATATTCAGTGATGTTGTTATGTTGCTAATGTGAAAAGATTGGTCATAGCCTTTCTTCCCCCTCTCTCTATCTAATTTGTCAAATTTTAGTAATGATTTGAGAAGCATGAGAGTTAGGGTTTACTTTGGTGAGGAGATTTTCAAAAGTTTGTTGATCTTGATTGACAATCATGTATTAAAATAATTGAAAGGGGTGAGTAACTTAAATTTACAACATAACTATTGTATACAGCTAAGTACATAGAAGAAAAAGAGTTAGACTTTGGAGAGAAAATTTAAAGTAATTCTATTGTCCAAAGATACAATTGTTCTAAGATTTGATGAGGATGAAGGAGAGCAAAGAAAGCTATGACTACTAATTTCTCAAAGGAGGATGAGAAACATGTCATTAGGAGTCAAATTATAATTAGAAGGTGAAGTTCAAGATTAAAATTAAAATATAAATTTGTTTATATGATAAGAGTAATTTATGAGTGGGGGAATCATGATCATTGAATTATTTAAATATTTGTAAAATCAAAGTCATTGGTGACATATTGCTAATAAGTCACCTTCTTCTATATTTTGGTGTACATGTAGCTAAGCCCATAAAATAGATATTGTTAGACCTTGATGAGAGATCCGAAAAATGATTGCCGTAGGATGAAGAATAGACTATTAGGGGAAAAAAAACCCACTAACTTCAGTGATGAAAAGACTAGCATTAGGAATGAAAACCTCCCCTACCATTTTGGCTACATCCACATCAATGGTTCGAAGAGGGTAATCATCAGTTGAATGCACAAGAAAATACCCAATTGATCTAAATTAACAAAAAAAAAAGATCTGAAAAAACAAAAGTGAACTCTTTAAATAACTATTAATGAAGACAAAGTAAGATAATATCGTCAGCCAAATCTCAGACACGAATATGCCCAATTATATATCTCTTATTTCATAAAGCAGACTGAGATGGAAGTGGTCCCAAAACATAAGGACATGGGTATGCTTTTGTAGCCAACACAGTCCAAACAGCACTTTACACTCCGTAAAATTTGTCTTCCCAATATACTTTGGTCACACATCCAAGTCACCAACAAGGACTAAAATGAGCACAGAGATTCTCATGGGAAGAGGAAAAGGCAAAGCAAGGTATAAGCTACCGAAAGCAAAAGCTGCAATGTTTCTCAGTCGGTGCTTTGAGGAATTGCTTTGTGAGAAGGATTCCGTCCATAACAAAGCAAAGGTCCATCTTTCAGATACAAATAAGGGCAATGAGAAAGCTTGATACAAATCAAGGTGAGATAATCAAGAGAATAATTTTGCTGTGATCTGTTTATGTTATGAATGGCTCTTGAATGGGGAATACTAGGGGTGGCGGCAGGAGCAGAGGTTCTTTTACTGCTGCTCATAACATTACCAGGAGCCCAAAATTTTAGAAAGGCCCTCATTTCATTCTCTAGAGCTTCATTGAGCCCCCTTCTCGCGGTGGTTCCTTTCTCATGCTTCCTTTTGATGGACATCTATTGGAAGTATGATCATTTGGCCACCTGTGAAGGATCCGAATGCACTTCTTATGAGATTGATAGGCACTACAAATCTGTTTTGAAGATGCAGAGAAACCTTCTTCTTGTTGGTGGGACTCTGGTTTTGTATTGGCTCCTCTACAGAGTCACATTCATGCTGGTTTCCATGGAGCAGCTTCACGTGCAGTTCAAGAAGCTCAAGGATGCTGATATCAAAGAGGGAGATAAATGATTTGTTCATGGCTTCCATGTGGGATCTGATTGAGGTTCTCACAAGACCAAATCTATGTTACGTTTTTTTAAGTCATGGGTGTTTGAGAAATGCATTTTAGAATACCCCTTGTCAATTGGGAATGTTTGCTTAGGTTTTAGAGAGAAGCTATGCAGTAATTTATTTATGTAACTTGTTGTGATGTCCGGTCGATTTGGAGTGCCTTCATATGTTTAAGAGCAAAAATCTATGCATCTACCAATTTATGGTATCTTTCTTGTAATGGAATTCGGTCATTTGTTTTTTTAATAGGTGGTATTCGTTTTTATTTATTTAACAAGAATGTACCTTGGGAAATGTAAGTAGATGGAAATGGATTATTTTACAATCTATTAAGATGTATTTTTTAGGTCTTCCGATGGCTCGTAATAATTGTAATTAGATGGAAATGGATTATTTTATAGTCTATTAAGATGTATTTTTAGGTCTAGAGATGGTTCGTAATAATATCAGACTATCTCATTATTCATGTAAGAAGTGTAGAAACTTACGACAATTCTAATACACCTTGTGAAAGGTGGATGGACAAAATAAACTAAAATGGAAAAATACTCAATGTGTTGCGGCACTAATATATTTCATTAACCATTTGGTCCATATCAATAACATTACAAGATACCTCTATTTATAGAGGTCTTTGATTATTTCTAGAAATATCTAAATTAACTGACATAGGACAAATAGACTTTTCTAGAACTATCTAAACATAAATGACTTCTAGAACTTTACCTAACCCTATTCGTCAATCCAAGAATTTCTAGAATCCTATATTATGCTTTTACATTTCATTTGAGGGGGAAATTACACATTACAACACTACCCCTAATTTCAACCTCAAATATTGTTGCATACAAATCTGAATTGTTTCTTTTGCCTAATGCCAAAATGCAATTTTTCAATAATCTTCATATCCATTAATACATGAATAGTTTTTTCCAAGGCTGCGGCCTTTAATTTCTACAAACATTTTGTTAGTAATTGGCTGCCAACAATTTCCTCTTTTCACAAGATCTACTAATAATTTTGCCTCATCTGTCACAAATGCCAGTGACAGGGTTCACTAATAACCTTGATCAAATTCATGTCTTCTTTTATCTATGCCTTGATTGCTTCATTTGTCACAAGTGGTGACAGGCTTCTCTAAATAACCTTGCTCTGCAAAATTAAAAAAAATCTCTTTGTTGTCACAAATGATGAAAAAAAAATTCCTTCCTTCTTCAACTATCCCTTGATTAGCTGCTTCTGTCAAAATAGGTAACAAGATTCTCCCAATTAATTTGGCTTTGATTCGTCTGTCACAAATGGTGACAAGATTTTCTTAACACACTTGTAGAGAATCAAAGAGGGAATCGATGGCAGGTTGTATAAAAAATGGATTAAGGATGGAGCTATGGATCAAATTGGCAGAAAAGTATAGGAATGTTAAGAGGTTTAATCAAGTACAAATGTTCAAGTGTAAGAACAAATGCAACAGCATTGGGAAAGAGATTGGAGAAAGGCATCAAAGAGGCACAATGTAATGTTTTCTATGATCAGGCAATGGAATGATTTTATAATTTCTATAAGTGTTTGTATTGTGTATTTTGTGTTTAATTATCATTGTGGATCCAATACATCCACCCCTATCAAATTGGTATCAGAGCTAGAAGGACAAAATTGTTGATTGTGATAAAAAAGCAAGTGATGTTTTGGTGTTGCCAAATTGTGGAGGATTGCTTTGTGTTATGAAAAAGATAGTTGTTTTGCAGAAGACCACATAGGAATTGTTGAGCAGTTGTGAGAAGAAGGCAAGAGGGAAATTCGACAAGAAAACATATTATTGAGAACAACGAAATCAATGGAAAGAAGACTTTTCATGAAGATTATGAAGGAACAAAAGTGTTTGTAAAGCACGGAAGAAAGGATAGAGGAAAGAACAAAACGTATGGTGTGAGTTCTTATAATTATTTAATGACATTTGAGAAATTCTCCTATTGCCCTTAAAAGAAAAGAAGATCATAGTTAGAAAAAGGTGTTAACTAGATTACAATAGCAGAAGAATATTGTGAAAAAGTCTAGCTGCCTAAAGGGTTTGTTTCAAGTTGTTTGAAGATTTAATTAAAAATTTATAGAAGTAAAAAGGCATTTAGAATTTTATAAAAGAAAGAGTAAGTTGTGTTAAATTGTTGATTTCAATAGGAAAAGCTAGTAGAGTTCAGAAAGAGAAGACAAATAAGTTAGAAGAAGAATTAGTGATGGTGAGGAAAGAAAATGCAAGATTATTGTGTAAAAAAAGATATTTTGTAAAAAGAATTGGCAAAAGTAAGAAATGAAATGGGAGAAAAAAAGTGTAAATTTTTTAATGAAATTAGCATCTATATAGAGGCAATTAAAGAGCTAGAAAATAGGTGATCTGAATTAAATCTTCAGATTATAATACCTGGTGTGAAACCTGCGGTAATGAAATAATAATAATAATAAACAACAAGATTGCCAACCAAAAACTGAATTCCATTCTGTTCGAAATATGAGTTTATACAAAGATGGAGGATCTCAAGGGTCACTAAAATCCCCTTAGAAAACGAAAATGAAGAGTCACTAAATGTTTAATACAAAGATGGAGGATCTCAAGGGTCACTAAAATCCCCTTAGAAAATGAAAATGAAGAGTCATTAAATGTTTAATACAATTAAACTTATTCAAACAAACAAAATTATCAAAAAACTATATAAAAATTTAGGTCTACTTGGACAATGCATAACTTTCTAGTCCTAGCTCCGATTTGTAAACCGCTTACTTCGTTGGAAAGCTGGTCAAAAACTCTAGAACCAAAATTGGGACATCACGAGGAAGATTGTCCCAGAAATGCTCCGAAGGCCTTCAAAAATGCAATTTACTGAGACATAGAAAAATACCGAAGAATTTTATTATTTTTGTATTTTTTTACTGCCAACCTGATCAATAGGTTAAAATTTGTGGAAGAAGTACATAATTGGCAGGTGAAGGAATCATGCATACTTAGAGAGAAAAGTAAGGAGTTAGAAGAAAATTTAAAATTATTTCACAAGATTAATATAAGAAATGGAGAATTAGAAGAAAGATTAAAGTTACTTGATGGTCTAGAGGAAATGATGAATAATGTAAATGGATAAAATGAAAATGTAAAGTCAAAGAAATCAGTATGTGATGTTTCAAGCAGTACAAATGATATGTATCCATCACTTGATAAATGTGATTTTGCTGAAGTTGTTTGCAAAAAGGAATGTAATGATGAACATGAAAATTGTAGTGACAAAACTTCTAGTTATTTTAATGACAATGTTGGTTTGCAAATTATGGAAAGAATGGGTTTCAAAGGTAAAGGTCTAGGAAAGCATGAGCAAGGAATAAGGAATCTGATTGAGCCTATAGTTAGGCCAAAATATGAAGGTCTTGGATATGCTACAGACAATGGAAAGATGAATAAATGTTCAAGAGAATTAAATGAAGGAATAAAGAGTGTACAATGTTCACACTATAATAGGAAATGGCATACAAAGGATAGATGATGTTGGGATTTAAATCCATGTAGTATTTGTGGTTTGAAGAACCACTGTGCAAAAAATTGTTGGAATAGAGAATCAAAGAGGGAATCAATGGCAAGTTGTATAAAAAATGGATTGTGAATGGAGCTATGGATCAAATCGGGAGAAAATTGTAGGAATGTTCAGAGGTTTATTTAGGTACAAATGTTCAAGTGTAAGAACAAATGCAATAGCATTAGGCAAGAGATTGAAGAAAGGCATCAAAGAGGCACAATGTAATGTTTTCTATAATCAGGCAATGGAATGATTTTATAATTTCTATAAGTGCCTATATCGTGTATTTTGTGTTTAATTATTATTTTGGGTCCAATCCATCCACCCCTATCAAGACGCATTTGACTATGCTACAAAGGAGTTGTGTATAAGACTTGAAATATGGGACTATCAAGTACATACCCTATGTAAACTAGATTTTAGGAGTACATATCTATTGTCTTTTTGGTCTAGAGATGCTTTATAGAAATATGAAATAATCTTAATATGTATTCTATGAGAAAAGTGTACATACCTTACTCTTGTAGAACTTGAAATTGTAAGCTCTCTTTGAAGTAAGCATTTATTTTTATTTTTTGGTGAAACTTTAGATTTATATTAATAATAAAAATTGGCTCAAAAAGGGCCCCTAGAGAAAAGAACCAGGAAAGAAAAACTTTGGTAATTGCGTGATCCAAAAAAAGGATACAAAAAGACTACGTCCAGAGAGAATATCTATCAACACCAATGATTCTTGACATTGTGAACCCCAAATCTAGATCTCGAGAAATTAACCCATTAGATCAATGCTCTAAGAGAAAGGAGCAATTCAAATTTTAAACCCCAAACCAATATCTAATACTTGATCAAAAAAGCAAGTATAGATTTAAAATAATATACATGATGATTACTTTTTTATTACAAAAGAGCCCAAAACTCATATGAAGACAATTGTTAATCCAATCATTAACTAGTGCTAGAGAAAACACCACAGAGCCAAGCCAAGAACTATCATAAAAGTCACCATCATTGAACTTCAACCATAATTCAAATTGAAACCATGGTATTAGCAAAAAACCATCTGATGCAATTGTAAGCCAAATCCTTGAAATATACACAATATCTCAAAAGAGCAAGTGAGATCTATAAAAGTAAAACATGTGAAATCATAGAGAAGCTAGGATTTACTATCAATTACTATTTGAGAAGGGCTCAACATTTATCATTTTGAAAATTTTAAAAAAAATTATAAAATTTTATATTATTTTTATAATTTTATTAATAGATATTAATATAGTTTATGATTTTATTGATTTCTTTATATTGATGTATCTATTGGTATCAAACAATTTTTATCAACACAATTAGAAATATGTAGAATCTAATAGAAAGGGACTATTTTTTAAAATAAATTA
The DNA here is from genome assembly GCA_028749045.1 of Cupressus sempervirens. Taxonomy (NCBI): domain Eukaryota; kingdom Viridiplantae; phylum Streptophyta; class Pinopsida; order Cupressales; family Cupressaceae; genus Cupressus; species Cupressus sempervirens. Next base: position 7,217,499 of record CM053783.1, read on the forward strand.
AATTAAAGAGATGAGGTTTTCCTAACTAAGAATGATTATTATTGACTATTCTAGGTAGAAATTGGCACTTTTGTAATAATCAAAAGAGGGGGAAAGTCAACTGAATTTTAAATGTGTGGGTGAAGCCTGATTAGTATTTAGCAACTTTGAACTTGCATTGTAGAATTGAGAATGACATTATTGAGAAACTACATTTCTACATAAATTCTCAATTACAAATAGGAAGATATGTAGCATAACATTTTATGCAAGTTCAGAAAAATAGTGCATTTGTATTCTCTAAATTTAAAAAGTTTTTGAGATTGTGCATTTATTATGAACTCTAAAATATTGCATGAAAAGAATACAACATCTAGAAGGACGCCATTTTAAAGGAAGTAAAAAGTAGAGAAACAAACAATTATAGAATCAAAAAGTAGAAAATATTCTAGAAAACCCTATTATTATAGTTTTCAATCATGAATATTTTAATTTTCATATTTTATTGTATGAAATTATGCATAAAATGTGAGAGGAATTGCTTGTGGTGGTGTTGGCACAACCAACTCCAAGTAGAATGATAGCATGCTAACTTTTTAGAAAAGTAAAAACATTCAACTCTAAGGTAATGTTCCAACGAGGTACTAGCTTGTTGAAAAGCTAGTAGCCTTTCTTATTTATCAACAAGGAGTACTTTTCTTAGCAAAATAAAATTTGGGCAATAAAAAGAAATGATCCAATCTTCAATCTTCTAAAACTCATCCCTCACAATATGTTTTTCACATTCTTTCTGAAAAAATAAGAAAGAATTAGAACCCCCAACATAGATCTAGATCTATCTATGTAAGCTAATAATAGAAATAGATCAAAAATAATGAGAGTTAAAGAAAGTGTAATTTTAAAATAAATAAACAAGCAATGGCAAAACAAACTTTGTTTGTCAAATGTGAGAGATTAGGAACTTTCAAATAAACCAGTGTTGTCATGGTCAACATTCAATGAGCCATGTACAACATTTATGCAAATATCTAAGGGAAATGTAAATTAAAATATGTTTCAAGATTCATGTAATTAAACTATCATATTTCATGGACAGATTTTAGCTACAATTTTATTTTTTAAAAAAAGTATTAAAACATAAATCTAACTAAATTATTCAATTTAAAAAATTAATATGAAGCAAATCAATATCAAGATTGGAGCATAAATATAAATATTAGGCATGATCTGTCGATTAATTTCAAAATTCACATATTTTAAATACAATGGTTACTAGAATTTTCTCATTGAAACTACAAAAGTTTATTGTCAAAAAGATGTCTCATCCATAAAAAAAACTTTGCATGGAGGCAATAAATAACAACCTTGGGAGTCCAAAACTTTAGGATCTCAACCAATTAGTTCTAAACTCTAATTCTGATGACTAGTCTAAAATGTTGAGAAATGTGTACGTGTTCTAATATGACAGGTTGCCAAAAAATATATATATCCAAATAAACAATTAAAAGATGAGATACAAGGCTTGGACTACTACAACTTGACTATTTTGAAACTTGTATGAAAATTAAGTGTCCTCAATATGTAATTACCATAGTTAGATCCTTCATTTTTATGATGCTAAAGTTAACCTACATATCATTCTTATTTACATCACCCTATGTGAACTTATAGAAACAATAAAGCATGCATAAAATCACCATGATATACTAGTAAACAAACATAAATTAAAAACATGATATCATCGTATAACACAAGAATTAAGTTGAGAAACCATTATGGAAAAAACCCCACCAAGAAAAGAGTATAAGTATGCATTTTCAACAATTAAACTTTTTTCAACTTTTTTTCGCTTAATATGACAACACATATGTACTTATGAACAACCTCCTTATGTTTCCCACCTATCCTTTCACTATAGAGTAACTCTACATTTAACTACACATCAAAAGAGTTATTTATATAGAATGTTAAGATCTCCAAAACATCCAAAGAAGAATATTCATTCTAGAAAAACTCTGAATGCAAAATTAGAAACAAGGCATCCAAAGTAGATCTTCATTTGCAACATCTCCAACCCTTGGATTACCTTTGTATAAGTTAAAAGGATACCAATTTGGGATTAAAATAATTTCATCCAACTTGGGTGCACACGTGAACAAGTTGGATGGTATGGATGCATGGATGTTATCATTTATGGAAACACTCTCTCAAGGTAAGGTTACATGAAGCTAAGGTACAATTTTGATTTTAGTTAATGAGAAATTTGTCAAAGTAAATTTAGGAATTCAAACAGTAGAGGTATAGTTTTAGTCAATGAGCTTCATTGGAATTATATATATGGTCACAATTTTGGATATTGGTAATATACAATCTGTAGATGATGTACTTGTATGTTTTATGGTATTAAGTATATGCTTGGAATATCTTTTGGATGAAAATATTGAAGGTAGATAAGTATCATAGAGTATCTAGAGTATATGGAAAAGAATCAAGAATTTTTGCCTAATCAATTTAATTACGTAGAAATGTAGGGATGACATCTTAGATGTTAACCCTTGTCTGGAAATTTTTTTTAATATGTTTTGGGTAAGTGTTTAACACATTACATCTTGAAGGTTGTCTAAACAAAATAATTAGATGGGTATATATGAAGGCATTTTGGATGTTCGAAGAAAAACTATGCTATGATTGGGTAAGTACACCAAGTTGTGGTGCCAAAAAGGTAACACACTTTTTTTTTGTCTAACTTTCAGTAGCATGTACACGCAATAGCACCTACGCACTTTGTAAAACCTAATTTTTTATAAATGGGTTGCATACCCATAGCCCATTCATTTTATCTCCATTTTCCTACTTCCCCTTCTAACAATGTGTATGCAGACTAAAAAAATTGAAGGTTTTCACCACCCGCCTTGCCAATATGCCTCCTCACCGTCAAAGTTTGAGATCGCAAGCACGTCGTATGTTGTCTAACCTTCTTTTTCATTATTTTATATGTTTTTTGTATTGTTTTGTAGGTTTTTTTTAGTTTTTCTTTAAATTTGTTTATTTATTTAGATTTCAATTGATTTATTATCAAGAAATTTGAATAATGAACCAAAAAATCCCCAAGAAGATCAAAACTAAAACCCTCAACAAGACCCAAACCAAAACCCTCCACAACAAGAACAACAAATCCTACAACCTGCACCAATTGGAAGACCTCCTCCTAGCACACAAGAAAACATAATAAATGAAATAGAAAGAGGCAAAAATGAATTAGAAGCACTCATTGGTAGGTTGAAAGCTTCTAGACAAACCAATCCAATGAGAGCTCAATTGGAATCCTCCCTCGAGTCCATTAAAACCCATGTAGGTTCTGTTAGTGGTCAGTTGGAAATTTGGCGAGTTAAGAGGGATGAACAAAAAAGATATTATGCAAATAAATTATCATATCAAGATGTTAAAAAAAAAGATATATCAAAAGGGAGGATTTGTGCATTATTTAGAAAGCCTGGTGAACAAGATATTGTTAGAGAGACAACTAAATGGTTCCCCATCCATTGGTGCATACACCATGGTATTAGGAATAATTTGTGGGATAGATGGTGGATGGTTTTTGATGCCCCTCCTTGCAATAATCACAAGGTCCCAATGTATTTCTTAAGGAAATTGTATTGTGAGTTTGCCCTTGGGGAGATTCCCAATTATTTTGATATATTGGACTCTCAGGGTAGAGGTGGGGGGTCATCATTTGAGAGGTCGAGGGCACATCATGACCCTAATGTAGTTAGAGCAACCGTGGTCAAGCCACAGGGTGAGCATGTGACTATTCCTTTAGTTGTGAAGGAACATGTAGAGTTCAACACTCTAGGGACTATTAGTGTTTTGATACAGACCCTCATTCATTGCACGAGTCTATTAGTTGAGGAGGAGCCTTTTGCACATTGCAGTCACTTTTGCACATCATGCGGGTCCTTATGCACATTTGGTAGTCATGCTGGAGATGGTGTAGATGATGGGCTAGTGACTGATCAGTTCCTGAATGAGACATTTGGCATTGACACATAGGTAAATTACAATTATAATAAACTAATTTAATCACATTTCATATGTATAGTGAATGACTAATTAATTAGTATGTATTGACATTGTTCAAAATTCAGGGTCAGAGTATTGGCAGCCCTAGTAGCGATCCCCCGGCCCCATTTTTCATCTCGTTGACGAGTCCAGAGGTATGTATCAATTTAATCATTTAAATTAATACATATATTTATTAAGTAATCATATGAAGGATTGACAAAAAAATTATGCATGTGCATCAGTTCTCTACAAGACCGTCAACATTCACTATAGACTCCAAGCCTAAACATGATACAAGCTTCGTAGAGGTACACTTGTTTCACATTAATTTAATTCATTTGATTATATTTTTTTCATGTTTCATGTTACATGTAACATGTATTGTATGACATGCAGCTCTTGACATCTGAGACTCCTCCTCATCTTCGGCAGTCTGTTGATCATGGAGTGGCTGCAGCTATGGCTAGTTCACAGTCATTGATTAAGGTATGAAAGAATTTTCTTGGTTTTAGTTGTTGTTTATAATAGTTAGTATCAAAATTTCTAATGTTATTTATAAGTGATTATATTGATTGAATTGTTGTAGCGTCTTGTCACACCCAATCGTGTGGACTTGCAGAGCGACTATATGATGGCGGTAAGAAAATAATTAATTTTGTGTGTACATATATTTGATTTCAATGTATAATAATTATTAATTCATATCTACTTTTTTTGTATCAGCTCGAATGAGAGAAGAGCCTCAACAAGAGGACGAGCGAGTGTGTGAGGAAGACCCCATCATCACCACCGTCTCCCTCCACATGACAACCAAAGAATTCTAGAGATTTGTTTCCTTCCCCTCATGGGAAGGAGAAGATATAGTTGATAGACATACATCTATAGGCATCAATGGACATATATGTTGGATTTTATGTCAGCGGACATATTCGATATACATTTGATGTATATATGACATTTTATATTTGATGTATGACATTTATTTGATGCATGACATTATTAGACTTATGACATTATTGGTTAATAAATGATATGTTTGTTCATATATGACATTATTGGTTATCATAATATATTATGTGTTTGTTAATGTATGGCATTATTGGTTATCATTTTATATTATATGTTTGTTCATGTATGACATTATTGGTTCTTATAATATATTATATGTTCCTTCATGTATGACATTATTGTTTAACATAATATATTATATGTCCGTTCATGTATGACATTATTGGTTATCATAATATATTATATGTTCGTTCATGTATGACATTATTGGTTATCATAATATATTATGAGGTTGCAGGGGTACTTGTACCCACACCCCTGGTACTCATACCCACGTACCCAAGTACCGGGTACTCAGTGGAGAGCATCATAGCTAAGGACCTTGATTAAGATTTTGGATTATTTTTTATGGTTTTTTGTTTGTGTATCAGCTCGTTGCTTATCAAGCTTAATTCAATACCTAATCAGTTCAAAACTTTGATAGAATATTGATTAACAATAAACGTTATCACTGTTTAAGCATAAGTTTATCATTTCCAATATGTCATCGTCATATGATTTATGATCTTGTTCATGTTTAAAGTTTTCCTTCTCTGTTATTTGTTTATCAAGCTTAATTCAATACCTAATCAGTTTGAATTTTTGATACAATATTGATCAGCAATAAACTTTATCAGTGTTAAAGCTAGAAATTTATTATTTGCAATATGTCATTGTCGTATGATTTATGATCTTCTTGTTCATGTTTAAAGCATGTCTTCTATGTTATGCATATAAACATTTATCATAAATTATTATTACAAACATATAACAAATGTGAAACTGAAAACAATACATTGCATTTGCAAACTTTATCATTGTTCTTGATTTGAAAAATCATTGTCATGACTCATAAATTTAGGTTTTCTATAAATATAAAAGTATAATTAAAAATAAAGTTTTGACATACCCAAGTACCCACGTCCCCTATTATAAAAAATAGTTGTACTCATACCCATAACCATACCCGTACCTGTACCCATATCCTAAGTACCCCAAGTACCCCCATCCCCGTGCAACCTTGTATATTATATGTGGTTCTTGGTGTTTTCTGTACACCTATGTGGTCTATAGGATCTCTTGCTACTTAGAACATCCGCTGACCTTGCCCAACCTTCTCACCAAGTTAACTGATCCAAACTTGCAACACCACTCCCTTACTCTTCTAGGAACAGTATCCCTCCAAAGGTTTTATAGGTCTACTAGGGTACCATAGCACTCCCCAGTACAACCAAGGTTTCCATGATGTTCTAAGGTGTTATTGGAACACTTGTACTATACTATAAGTTTTCTTTGATGAAATGAATCATGAATTCATGTTTTTTAGGACCTAAATAGGCCATATCAGTGATGGTAGGCCACCCTTGGTCTTTGTATTCATTTTTTGGGGTTTGATCCCTCTTTTTGCTAAAGGAATCTAGTAGTGCATATTGAGTTTTTGGTGCTTGGTACTTGGGTAGGCCTAGTGATTAGGTTACCTTGTCTTGTGGGGTTGTGATAACCTTCTATTAATCTCATCTCCATACTTGTGATACGTATTTGGCACTAGGACCCTTCACCTTGGGTGTTGAGGGAATTTGAGCATTTCCACCATTCCTTGTTGTTTGAAGACTTCTACTGCGTATTGTTGCATCACTCTGTCTTAGAGTTTCAACACCTATGGCCTTAAGAACAATTGATATATAGGACCCATGCTCAAATATTTTTAGGGTCTCAGGGTGTGTATAGGTCGTACAACAAAAATAGCAAAATTGAGGGTTTGGTAAGGCTTTCTTGGCTGCCTATTGTCCCACTTTTAAGACACCTTCCACACTTCATGAGGACTCCTCCTCCATAACTTATAACCTCCTCATTCCCCTCTTCAATCCATCAAAAGGGTGAGTCTTCATTCTTCAAGCTTTGCTCTCGAGAGCTCTTTCTTTGCTGACAGTCCCTAGTCAAGCATTGCCTAGCTCGCCTAGGGCTTGGTCAAAGAATTCTTTGCACTCACTTTCAGGGCCCTTGCTTGCATAATATAATACATCCTTTGGAATCCCTTTTTTCATTTAGGTCATGAATTTTGGAGCACCTATTGTCATCTTCTTTAACACTACTATTGCCATAATGCTATAACTGTCACATTCTCCAAAGGGAAAACCTCACTATTTCAATGTCTTATCCTTAATGCTATGACAATTGCACATCTTCGAACCTCTAGATTTGTTAGGTTCTTAATCATTAGATCACCATTTTTCATAACAATATAATAATATATTGATATAGTGTAGCCTCAAAATCACCATATATCACTAGTGCACTGACATGTATGCAAAAATATTTGAAAGCCTTTGTTGAATTCTCAGTTCATGCTAGGTGAAACTTGTAAATTTATTCTAATAGAGTTCAACATTGAAAATATAGGAGTAGATAATTGGTTTCCTCAAACTACCAACCTACCACCACCTAAATGGCATTTGGAGCTCCTCTTCATAGCTTTAGAACTGTGATTGTTCCTTCATGGTTATCCCTTTATGAACTAACTCACAACTTTACAACTCAGTAGTATTTGATTGTGATTCATCTTGCATGTAAAAAACTAGGTGTTTTGTTAAAAGATCCTTGAAATATTTTAATTTATTACTCCTACTATAAATAGTACTAAATGTCTTCTATTCTATTACACATGATTACTAGATTTATTAAGATTGTTGTCTCGCTATGTCTTTATTTTTGTTAAATTTTTCATCATATGATCTATTAAATTATTTCTTATATACCTCTACCATAAATTTTCTCCATGCTTTTTACCATATGACTATAATCTATGTGATATAGTAGTAAACTAGCTTTTAAGAGGTTTTTCATTATACTTTAATCAATCATTGATCTCAATTGGACACCTCTATTCCATTTTCACATAAATACTACATAGGCTTCTCACATGTACTTTTTCACTTGTTTGGACTGAGCACTATTGTTGTGCTTAGTTGAAAGAAAAGTCATAATGATTTTAAAGATTGGCATGATCATACTTTGCCACTTGACATTGTTTTACTTATTCCATCTACATAGGAAACAATTCCACTTTCTTTAACCCTACCACAAAGCCCTAGAAATGAACACGAATATTAAGTTTAACACCATGTCATTATTTTCATGGAAATTAGCATTTTGATAAAGATTTAAGAGTTTTTCTAGAGATGTTGATAGTTACACTACTACAAAGGTTTTAAAAGTTGTTCATGACACTCACTATTGTTGCCTTGAATATTTTCCTTCGATCTCATTCCTTCGTAATGCCTTTATCTTATGCATTGATTATCATTAACATTGTTTTGACAATTATAGTAGCCTTTTATCTAAAACCCTTCATGAATATCATCTCCCTTAGTCTATGATGTACATCCCAACTAATCATTACTTGGAATGTAACACAAAAACATAGTCATTCCCTATCATATTCAAAAAATGTTCTCTACTTTGATATTTATTTACCATTATCTACTCTTTATTTTCATATATCGTATGATTTTCTTGGCTCTCTCTTTGGAAAACTATCCTCAATGCATTGTGTAGAGTTTATTTACTTATTGTCATTCTAAAATATACTTTCTAATGGGGAAAGATTAGGGTAGACTACCCAGTCTATGCCACTGATCCACTCTAGGATCTTGGTGTTCTCCAAATACCTAACTTTTTCTATAGGATTTCCTACAACTTAGAACATCCCCTAACCTTCCCTAACCTTCCCACCAGGTGAAATGATCAAAACTTGCTCCATGACTCACTTATCCTCCTAGGAGTGCAATTCTTCCAAAATACATATGTAGGTCTACCAGGGTTCCACAATAATCCCTATTCCAACCAAGGTTTTTATGAGTTTTAAGGTGCTATTGGAACACTTTTAGTATTCTTGAATGGATGGTAACAATGGTTTCATACCCAATTTCTTGGTTTCTTCACAAAAAGGCTACTAGAAGAGCCCCTAATTAGGCCTCCACCTGGATTTATAAGGATAATAACTTATTACCCTTAGGGATTCATCAGACCTGGCCTTAAGAATATTTTTTTTACACAATCCATACTCAAATATTTTTGAGCTTTTAGGCCACCAAAAAGTCGATATGCAACAAAATGAGGGTTTTGGGGGTTTTGAGGGTTGCCTGTTGTCCTAAACTTTTGAACACCTTATTCAACTCATAGAAACTTCTCCTCTTCAATAAATAACCTTATTATATTCTTCTTTAATCCCTCCAAATGGAAAGTCTTGAATCTTTATACTTTTCTCTTGAGAACTACTTCTTTGCTAATTGCTCCTAGTCGGGCATTGCCTAGCTCGCTTAGGGCTTTGTCAAACAAATGTTTGCACACATTTTCTGGGCCCTTTCTTGCAATATGTTACACATTAGGGTCTATAGTATTGGAATCCAAAATTACATGGAAATCTCATGGTGGAAACAAGAGCTATAGCATGTTCATTGTTGAGAACTCAAAACCAGACAGTAAACAATGAACTTTAAAGAAATTTACAAAACCTTATAAAACTTGATTATAGATCTGATCTAATTCATGAATATACAATACAAAAACTATAGCATCCAACCAAATCACATTCACAATGTAAAATTTCTTCAAAACAAGGCAAAAATCAGTATTATTGCTGAAAAAAACATGCACAGATTGTTGAATCCATACAGCAGCAATATCAAGACAATAACCACATTTTTTTTAGGGTTTTACAAGCCTAAAATAACCTCCTTTTTTTTTTTTTAATAGGTTCAAGGCTTTATGTTAATCCATTTTACAAATTAAACCTTTTCTTTAACAAAGGACAAAGTTATTGAGCAACTTTTAAAAGTTGTTGCAATTTTTATTGCCCAAGTAACATTACTTGTTTCCACATTTAGAGATCATTAGTAGGCCTTCCCCAAACATCCTTATGAGTTAAAAACTTCATCAACTTGCCTCATCTAATACCTCCAAGCTCTTAATGCCATCTATAGCATATGGTGACAAGTTTTGCAAAATATTGTATTGTCTAAGTATTTTGGCCTTTTAAGCAAATAATCCACCTTGTGAGGTCTTCTAATGCATACATTCTTCCAATATTAGAACAATCTAATATTGCAACATACATATGCCCAAAATGTAATAGAAACTCCTAACTCAACCTTTCACCAACATGGAAACATAAAGAACTTAGAATTATTCCAACTAAAGGTCAAGATACCATTCCCAACAAAGACGAAGGAGGATGTTGAGATAATGGGTGTTGCACACATTGCATAATATTGTTATTTTATTATTTTATTTTTATTATGTAATGTTGTACCTAGATGGACGTGCAACATGTAAAGATTCCCATGGAATATTCTTGATGAGTTGTATTGTAACATTGTAAAAATATTTTATGTAATTATTTAATATTGGGGAAAAGAATTAAATGCCCAATATTAAATGTGGGGTCAGTGGGTTAGGTAGCACATGGTTTATGTAATACCACTTGGTGGTTTTGTGGGACTTGCTACTATATAAGCAGCCACAAGGGTAGTTGTTGTGAGAGAGAGAAAAAGAGTGACAAGGAGAAGACAAAAGGCAAGAGTCGAGCGGGACAAGGCTTGACAGGTTAGCCAAGGGAGCATTTGTGAAGGTTGAAAGCATGGCATGGGATGTGTGGATTCATGCTTGTTCACATAGTTTGCTCGGTTGTGGCTATGGCCATGAAGGCTTCCATGGTTGTATGACAATGCTATTTTTGTTGAATAATACATGGTGATGGATGCTTTTGGAGGCTGGGTTTTTTCCCTCAATGAGGGTTTCTCAGGGTATATCTTGTGTCACAATTTTTTGTGGGTATGTTGTCTATTCTCTTGCATGTGGATTTTAATTTCGTGTTTATTTTAGATTTATTATGGGTTATGTGGAAACGGTTATATTCTTTGTTGTCAAGTTTCCTTACAGAGGAAACTTCAAAACCTATCCTATCTTGAACACACAAGCATGAGCTATATGATCTTATTATATTCACATACTTCTTAAGAGAATTTTATCACACCAAAATAAAATGGTGGGAGCCTTGGAAGGGTGCTCCTGCACCATATACTTTCGTACTTTATATATCTATTTACTTTGACTTCTTTTTTATTGCCTCTCATGAAACTATCATACATTGGTGAGGGTCACATATACCCACAACTATCAAAAGTACACATATTTAAAGGATCCAAACCATTATTCAATATAAGACAATGAACTTAAAAACATCATAGTTTACAAATCTATCATTTATGAGCATGTTAATGTGATTGGTATTTTTGAATGATAATGCAAGAGGTAGTGAATGTATTCTTTGCTATTCACAAATATGACATTACATAAGATAAGATCCTTGAGAAACCCTCATAATGATGCAAAATAGTGATCTCTATCATTCCTTTGATAGTTTTGACACAATCTTATAAACCTATGGCACATTAGAATACGTGCCATATTAAGCCTACCTCTAATAAACCCTTAAGATCATGAGTTATGATGAAGAGGAAAAGTTATGAGCCCTTTAGAATCTTCTCCTTCTACACATCACACCATGTTTTCTCCATGATATTTTCAATGTGTCATAATATTTCTTAGGGACGTTTCGGCTTGGCATGCCCAAAAATGTTCAAGCGCTCAATGGGATGAGATGAGGTTGGGGCTAGTGTTTACCTAGCCACCTAGAGCTAACGGAACAGACAGTTTGATCCCAGAACAAAAGGTGAGAGAGATTTCGTAGTTGGCAACTTTGTATTAGCCAACAATACAAGTTTCAGCACCACTTGAGATAGCATCGCAAAATCAAAATGGAGTAAGATCTCCAAAAAGTGAGAGAGGTTATTGTAGGTCTCCACAACATGGTCCTATGGGAACTATAATCACATCCATACCTCACACAAGCTTCGAGATATGCCCTGTCAAAGATCGCTGCCCTATGGCATTTAGTGACCCTTAGGGACATTTTGGTTCAGCGTGCCCGAGAATGTTTGAGTTCTCAACAGGATGGGATGAGGTTGGGTATAGGGTTTACCTAGCCATCGAGAGCTAACAAAATAGACAGTTCAATCCCAGGACAAAAGGTGAGAGAGATTTGGTAGTTGGCAACTTTGTACTGGCCAACACTACAAGTTTTAGCATCACCCGAGATGGCATCACAAAATCAAAATGGAGTAAGATCTCCAAAAAGTGAGAGAAGTTATTGTAGGTCTCTGCAACACAATCCTATAGCAACTAAAATTGTATCCATGCCTCACACGAGCTCCAAGATATGCCCCTTCAAAAATTGTTGCCCTATGGCATTTAGTGACCCTTAGGGACATTTCAGTTTGGCGTGCCTGAGAACGTTTGAGTGCTCAATGAGATGGGATGAGGTTGGGGATAGGGTTTACCCAGCCACCTAGAGCTAACGGAATAGACAGTTCGATCCCAGGATGAAAGGTGAGAGAGATTTGGCAGCTGGCAACTTTGTACTGGCCAACACTACAAGTTTCAGCATCACCCGAGATGGCATTGAAAAATCAAAATGGAGTAAGATATCCAAAAAGAGAGAGAGGTTATTGTAGGTCTCCACAACACGGTCCTATAGGAACTAGAATCGCATCCATACCTCGCATGAGCTCCGAGATATGCCCCGTCAAAGATCGATGCTCTATGGCATTTAATGACCCTTAAGGATGTTTCAGTTTGGTGTGCCCGAGAATGTTCAAGCACTCAACAGGATTGGATGAGGTTAGAGATAGGGTTTACTCAACCACTCAAAGCTAATAGAATAGACAGTTTGATCCCAAGATGAAAGGTGAGAGAGATTTGGTAGTTGGCAACTTTGTACTGGCCAACACTACAAGTTTCAACATCACCCGAAATGGCATCACAAAATCAAAATGGAGTAAGATCTCCAAAAAGTAAGAGAAGTTATTGTAGGTCTCTACAACATGGTCCTATAGGAACTAGAATTGCATCCATACCTTGCACAAGCTCCAAGATATGCCCTGTCAAAGATTGCTTCCCTATGGCATTTAGTGACCCTTAGGGACGTTTCGGTTCAACATGCTCGAGAATTTTTGAGTGCTCAATAGGATAGGATGAGGTTTGGGATAGGGTTTACCTAGCCACCTGAAGCTAACAGAACAAACAGTTCAATCCCAGGATGAAAGGTGAGAGAGATTTGGCAGTTGGCAACTTTGTATTGGCCAACACTACAAGTTTTAGCATCACCCAAGATGGTGTCGCAAAATCAAAATGGAGTAAGATCTCCAAAAAGTAAGGGAGGTTATTGTAGGTATCCAAAACATGGTCCTATAGGAACTAGAATCGCATCCATACCTCGCACAAGCTCCGAGATATACCCCATCAAAGATCATTGTCCTATGGCATTTAGTGACCCTTAGGGACATTTCAATTCGGCATGCCCGAGAATGCTTGAGTGTTCAACAGGATGGGATGAGGTTGGAGATAGGGTTTATCCAGCCACCCAGAGCTAACAGAATAGACAGTTCGATCCTAGAACAAAAGGTGAGAGAGATTTGGCAGTTGGCAACTTTGTACTGGCCAACACTACAAATTTTAGCATCACCCCAGATTGCATTGCAAAATTAAAACAAAGTAAGATCTCCAAAAAGTGAGAGAGATTATTATAGGTCTCTACAACACAGTGCTTGATCTAAGAGGATCTTCAAGACCTAAAATTGTAGTGTTCCAATCTCTCTTGGAAGCAGTGCCATTGCGTAGAGCACAGAATTTTGAATTCGGCACAACTTGAACGAGCAAAAAAAAAGGAATCCGTTTGTGCAAGATATTGCTGGTCAAAGCTCGATCAAAGGTTGGTCAACTCAACTATCAGGGATGAGAAAAAAGGTGGAAAAATTCATCATCACCAAATTGGTCAAAGTTGGCATCATCGAAAAGGTCTTATCGTCATGATTCCAACGGCGTTCGTTTGATCGAAAAAGGAGTTTGTATGCAAAAGTTATGAGTGGTCAAAGTTTGCCCTAGGAAAAGTTGACCAGTGACATGTCATGCCTGTATGATGATGTCAGCATGGTGCTGTGGCAGTTTAAAATGATGACACATGGCATGTACGGTCAGCATATGATGTCGCAGACGTGGCAAGTACCATCAACAAGATCTAATCATCTGATGGCATGTATCATGGTTTAACAAGTAACATTGTGCCACGTGGCACCTATGTGGCAAGAGCAATTTTGTCTTTTCAAGCAAACTTTAGTTATGAGATTCGAACACCCAACCTCCTCCGTCCAAGTTGGAGCGGTGACCGTTGCGCCATAGATTGTCTTCAAAACTATACTAGCGCCCATGATATTTAACCTGTACCTGCCAGAAAATGAAGTGTAAAGAGCCGTCGGCAGGGTTTGAACCCCTGATCGACAGCCTGCACAAAATATCGTAGGCCATTGTGCTATCTTAGCACTTTAAGATATTGTGGGTGCAGATTATATTTAAGCCTTATCAACTGCCTGATCACCTATTAAAAATAGGTTTATTTGTTAATTTGTTAACAATTCACCCCCAAATTAGTGATAAGGCTAATCTCCTAAAATGGAAAAAGGGGGATTTCAAAAAAGGGCTTAATTAATAAGCCCTATAGTTAAAACAATTTTTTAAAGCCTAATTTTGGCTTATTTTTATGTATAAAAGGGGACTAGGAGGTTCTTCCTTGGAGGGGGCCATCAGTTGATCATCCAATGCTTCCCAACTCTTCTCGTAGCAATTCTTCTTGTAAGCCAAGCATTCCTTGGAGGAATTTTGTAACTTGGCAAAGAATCCACATTTTGTAAAAGCTTTTGCAAAGCTTCTTCTTATTCTTTGGAAGGACATCTTACCGATACGGGAGCTATTGTCATAAGCGAAGTTACTTTCTGGAGGCCTCTTGTAAGGTGAAAGCTGACTTATTTTTGTAACCTGTGGTGTTTCCAAGTCTTGAAGGCAATAGATTGATTCATTTTTCTGGAAAATTCAGAGATGTATCCAATTCTCGGTGAACTCCATTATCATCCTAGTTCTATTCTTTTTTATTTTCTTGCAGTTATTTCTTTGAGCTTTGTAGATTAGAGATTTGAATTTACATGTTGGATTTAGATCGACTAATGTAGTCTTTTTAAATCTAACTCGTGAACTATTTCGAGCAAGTGCTCGACTCATTTACGGATCAGTCCTATAGGAACTAGAATCACATCCATACCTCAGATGAGCTCTGAGATATGCCCCATCAAAGATCATTTCCCTATGCAATTTAGTGACCCTTAGGGACGTTTCGGTTTGGCATGCCTAAGAACGTTCGAGCACTCAACAAGATAGGATGAGATAGGGGATAGGGTTTATTCAACCACCCAGAGCTAACAAATAGATAGTTTGATCCTAGGACGTAAGGTGTGAGAGGTTTGGTAGTTGGCAACTTTGTACTAGCCAACACTACAAGTTTCAACATCACCCGAGATGACATCGTAAAATCAAAACAAAGTAAGATCTCCAAAAAGTGAGAGAGGTTATTGTAGGTATCTGAACAGGGTCCTATAGGAACTAAAATTGAATCCATACCTCGCACGAGCTCCGAGATATGCCTTGTTAAAGATCATTGCTCTATGGCATTTAGTGACCCTTAGGGACGTTTCAGTTCGACATGCCCGAGAACATTTGAGCACTCAATGGGATAGGATAAGGTTGGGGATAGGGTTTACCCGGCCACCCGGAGCTAATGGAATAGATAGTTCAATCCTAGGACGAAAGGTGAGAGAGATTTGGCAGTTAGCAACTTTGTACTGGCCAATACTACAAGTTTCAGCATCACCCGAGATGGCATCGCAAAATAAGATCTCCAAAAAGTGACAGAGGTTATTATAGGTCTCCACAACATGGTCATATAGGAACTAGAATTGCATCCATACCTTGCACTAGCTCCGAGATATGCCCTATCAAAGATCATTGCCCTATGGCATTTAGTGACCCTTAAGAACATTTTGGTTTGGCATGTCCGAGAATGTTCAAGTGCTTAATAGGACAGGATAAGCTTGGAGATAGGATTTACCTAGCCACCCAAAGCTAATGGAATAGATAGTTTGATCCTAGGACGAAAAGTGAGAGATTTGGCAGTTGGAAACTTTGTACTTGCCAACACTACAAGTTTTAGCATCACCCGAGATGGCATCGCAAAATCAAAATAGAGTAAGATCTCTAAAAAGAGAAATATTATTGTAGGTCTCTACAACACGGTCCTATAGGAACTAGAATTGCATCCATACCTCGCACAAGCTCTGAGATATGCCCCATCAAAGATCGTTGTCCTATGGCATTTAGTGACCCTTAGGGACGTTTCGATTTGACGTGCTTGAGAATGTTCAAGCACTAAATAGGACAGGATGAGCTTGGGGATAGGGTTTACCTAGCCACCCAGAGCTAATGGAATAGACAATTTGATCCCATGACCCTTTTTCCACTAAGTTGCAAATTTGAGCAACTTTTACAACTTTCAACAATGCAACTTTGCACAAAAAGTGCAATTTTTATATTTTTTACTTGATTCCACTTCTACGACTTGGAAAAGGTTCGGCAACACTAAAATAACTTATTTCCAAATGCTCAACCCTTCACCAATTCCCAAACTCCTACAAAGTTGTTAGCATTTTTGCAATTTTATTTTGACAACTTTTGCAATTTTTGACATCTTAACTCCTAAATGCCTAAAACTTAACCTAATGACTCTAAGGACCTTTATAACCTTCTAAGAAACATAAAAATTCTTTTTTCCTTGAAAAATCACCTATATTGCTCATTTTCATACCTAAAAAGTGGCTCATAGTGTAACAGTAGAGACTTGGTCCAAAACAACCATACCTCATCTTTTGATATTTATAGAGGAGTGAAATGGGTATCCTAATATTCAATTTATTTTCTTGATGTTATGGAAAAATGTGGAGAAAAATGCAAGAGGACAGCATTTTATGCAAGAGGACAACATTTTATGCATTTTTTCTCTTTTTATATCATCACTTTGGAAAAGTGAAAATATTATTAACCTAGTTTGAAAATAAAGTCTATTCTAGTTATCCTCTTGAATTATTATATCTTATTTCATGCCAGTTACAACTAGCTATAAAAAAAAGATAAATGCTTCATACACTTATTCTCTCAAGGAGTAAAATTTTCACACAACCTCAATGTTGACAACTTGATTCAAAAAAAGGAACCTTCACCTTTAGAAGTGGTTATGAAATAAATGGAAGAAATGAGGAAGGGGCCTAATGTGATCAACTTGACCAATGACATCAACTTGACCAATGACCAATGAATTCAAACTACAAAACAATATGCTTCTCCACTTGAATATTGACTCAAACAAATCTAATGACTCTAGTAGAGGTAAACTATCATGGTTTTCCAAATCTAAGCACATCTGTACACCTCTAGGAGACTCACTTGAATTGGTGTTGAATACTTTGATATCGAATAAGATCATTACACTACCATATAACTATAAACCTTATGAACCCAAGGTTAAGGCTAATTTTTGGAATGACAATCACTATTGCATCTATGATAGGAATAAGGGTCATAAGACTAAAAATTATGGTGTAGAGCACCTAACTTTAATTCATCAATATGTTTGTAATAAGGTCAGGGGATAGATCTCATGATCTCCCTATGACCCATCCACTTTATTAAGGACACAAGACCCCTTGGTGTGTTTATAAACCTTGGGCATCATTTAGTCCTAATGGATGATATGTTAGTCATTTCATGTTTTTCTAGGTGTGTCTTAGGGGTTTGGTAGCCTAACAATGTTTCTAAGTGTTAATCAAGTTTAAATGCAACATTTCTTGCTATAGCGACAAAAGTTGCTTAAAAGTTGTCAGCAACTTTTTGGTTTAGGATTCCCAATGGCTCAAACCATTTGATGGTTGAGTGGAATGGGTGGAAATAGCCTATTTAGGCTTGAGACATTTGAAAATGGATAAAGAGTGGAGATCTAATTGTATACTTGCTTTCAAATCAATAAAATATACTTGTTTCAATGCAATTTCTTGACATTTTGCAAGTACAGTACGAAAGAATAAGGGGTGGATGATGACCTTTCTGATCTAAAAGTTGATGCTAAGTGTCTGAAGGCTTTTGGCATTGGTTTGAAATTTTTATCCTTTTTCTTTCAAAAGTAATCAAATTTATAAGCTTGTTGGTTTGAGAAACCCTCAATTTTAGGGTTTTGGCATTCAAATGGCCCTAACTTGTTGATCCACCAGTGGAATTTCTTCTCCACTTGTATGAGGCAAGTTAGGGATGTGTACTATAAGATTTTTGCAGTTTTGGAACAAGAATTGAAGGCATTGAATTTTGGGAGGAAGCCCTAGGTCAAATATCACCATGTATTTGACCAATATTAAGGAGATTGGATTAGATAAAGAGATGGAGAGACTTTAAGGACTTGTTGATCAAACAAATTGTCCTTTTTTGAGTTATTAGAACACCTTGGAAGTGGATTTTTGGTTCAATGCACCCATTCCTAACCTCTTGCTTTGAAACCCAAGCCTAACTTAGCTAATTAGGCCTGTGGACTTAGACAGGGTTATGATATGCTGGAGTGGAATCAATCTCTGCAACTTTTGAGTTTGAGAGAACTTGAAAAAGGGTATCTAAAAGTGTGATTTTTTTCTTAAGTCCTTTGGGAAGTTTTGAAGTTAGTGGCAAAAATTAGGGATTGGAGACCTAATAGGACTCTAGGTCCTTCCTTGCAATTTGTGTTGTGGGTTGTTGGGAGTGCAACCAATGGTGGATTTTTCTTAGTTGGGTTGTAACTAAGTAGTTTCTAGCCTTTGTCAGAAGTTGTGAGGCCTAGAACCATAAAATCCCTATTTTACCCAAATTAAGGGAACTTGTCCTTAAAGGCTTGATTTGGGTCAAATTACTTTGTGTCATACTTGTGTATGGTGAGTCTTAAAACCCTCATAGCGGCTCCTTGAAGAGGTATACACTTGTTGAAGTGAATCAAATCAATTATTCAATCCTTTGAACATCTTGAGTGTTGGTTTTGGGGTTGGGTCTTAAGGTTGTGCTTCCATTGTTGCACTTTGCATCAAATTATATGAAACTTAAATACCTCATTCAAGATCTCATTGATCATAAGAAAGTTGGGGTGGATGGACTCATGACTAATATTGATCATAAGGTTTTAAATGAACCCAGGTACCCAAGCATGACCAAGAAGAAAGTTCTAGGGAGAAAAATAGGATGCAAAGATCAACTACAAATGGTTGAGCCAACTTGTGAGAACATAAACATGATTATGTCTAAAGGGAAAAAGAAAGGCTACAAATCAAACATTGATGAACCACCTATGACTATCCTTAAGGGTGTGGATTCTTCCACACAATCACAACCTTGCAATCTTCAGAGTAAGAGCGAACAAACATAACAACCTATGGTCATCCTTAAAGGATTTGACCCCCAAACCTATAGAAAATAAATAAAAGATAAAAGTATGTTAGTCATAATATCATTATTGGTAACAATGTTCCAAATGTAAAGAATTATTGGTTTGAGCTTCTAGCAATGATCAAGTGGCTTACTAAATGACTTAATGAGTCTTGGAAACTTCTCCCATTGTATCCTTTCTTTCGCCAGTTTGAAGTTCCTAGTTACATGCACACAATCATGACTTTACATCACAAAGCATTCACATTCTAACAATTTGCATGTTCTTTCATTACATTTTGATCTAAACAACAAATTATAAACTTTCACTTATTCAAATGACTAATTTGAAAATGGGTCATATTAAAGAATCTAATATAAATTCAAATAATGTATCTAGATTCTAAACAAATCAAAACATAAAATTAGTGATTTAAACTTATCTCATCACTTACACATAATAACAATACCCACCTTGTCATGTGGACAGTCTTGGGGGAGAGGTTGCAACATTGTATTTGGATCCAATTGATCACTCTTTCTCTCTCTCCCTCTCTCCCTATTCAATCTAATGAGCCAACTAGATTTGCTCTACATTTTAATGTCTCAAGTATTGCCTCGTGGTCTAACTCGTGAACTTTCCAAATAATCTTATTATGTGGTTTTCCACCATATTTTATCAAGTGGACATTTGATGTGATAATAAGGTTTGAATAATGAAGAATCTTCCTCTCTGTTTGCTAATCCTCAAATAACCACAAGTTAAGGTTCTTCATAGAATATTGTCTAAGCCATGTGCCAGTTACAACCACCACACCGACATCGTACTCTAAACCTTCACCATCTATAACTGAGTGATCCAATATTTGTTTGGCTTGGACACAATGACACAAATAATAATTTGTCCCTTCTTCATTGTCTTCAAGTGCAATAATAGCAAAAATATGGCCTATAGTGACAAATGTACAAAATACGATCATTAATTCAAAAAATACTTAGGTAAAAGTTATAAAGTTACATATTGAAATTACAAAGATATATAAATATATATCACCAAGTTGCACTAGATCAGACAAGTGGTCAAAGTCAATAGACGAATCCATCTCTACCATTTCCAGTGCTTGTGGGGGATGATAGGTGTCAATTGGGTCCAAAACCCGTATATCCCATTTGTCCACCCATTCAGTTGACTCACAGTCATCCCAATTTTCCTCTACACATGACAGACAATAGCATGACATTTTTCGTGTGTAGATACTCCATGAACCTACATCAGAGCTTCTAAAAGAGTGCAACTCACTGAATCTTGTTAGTGTGCAACAATCCTCATATGGTGCAATGTTAGTATTATCTATCAACCAAAAAAATCTATGAACCATAGACTCACCTTCCTTACCTAGACCCATTGTAGTGTTACACCACTAGATGATGGATTTTGTATCTTTCAATATTGCTCCATGTTTGTACTTTAGTTCTTCATGAGCTAAAACTCTTTTGAGGCATGCACCTGCACCATCATGCTCTCCCTTTCCATGACCAACCTCTATGAAATTCCACATATATTGAATTCTACACAACCTGTGCATCTTGCTCAACCAATAGAACATTCATGCATTCTTAAATTGAGATGCACAATTGTCTGACCAAATAATGTGTTGATGATATGTTATGCCCCTATTAGCCAAATCTCTATAAAATAGTTGAAAACAACCATGTACAAACTCTATAAAATGTGATTGATCATCATTGATGTAAAAATTGTACTCCTTCAAAATCTTCCTGTCATCCTCTGTACTTGTAGGTGAATGCATGAATGTTATATGAACAAATATGAAAACCTATTAAGAAGTATAATACTTTGCTTGCCCCTCATTTTGTGGTTGTAGTGTGTAGTTCTCTGCAAAGTCTACAACCAAAACAATGATATCTAGTAAAAATGTATCTTTGCACAACTTGAATTGCAAATCTAGTCATCGAGCTCTATGTGTATGCCTTGCATACTCATAAATAATCTTTTCACAAAAAATCTTCATGAACTCATACACTGGAATCTTTTCAATGACTAAATCATATCTTTTACCCTATTTCTCATCTTTTAGAGCATATGTCACTGTCTTAAATTTTCCATAATCTACTATTTCATTTCCAATTGCATGTGTACTATCCATATGTTCACAAGTTGATAAAAGTTGCAAAGAATCACAAAATAAGCATGTACTATCCAAGCATGATGTCTTGTAAAATTGTTGGTCGTCCCCTATTTCACATAAAATGTTGGATTTGAATTCCCTTGAAGATCTTGGTGGCTCATTCATGTCACAATCCTACAAAAAAATTTCAAAATGCAAAAACACACATATATGCCTAAAAACATCAAAATGTTTAAAAAATTCAATATGTATCCTACAACAACAAGTTGTGCATGTGTGATTTATCTTCACATAAAAAAGTTTACCCATCTTAAAAAATCTTTGACTTATTTAAATTTGAAGATACATACCAATAAATTTTGCAAAAAATTGTGTCTGAGTTGAGTCCAAAAAATGTTTCACATGTGGGTCGCAATTTTGGCTACCAATCCTCCTTCTTACAACATCTTTTTGATTAGGGGAAACACGTGTGTTAGTTTTACAAAAATCTTTGATCAATGATTTCAAAGCTTCACTAATTTCTTTATTCTTTCACAATAGTCTACCACTAAATGTCCATAACTCATTTTTTGTTGCATCTTCTAATCTCTCATGCCTTAGCACAACTCTCCTTAGAGTACCTCTACCAATTTTCAATGTTTTGCTTGTCTTTCTCATGAGTTGAGCTTTTTTCATTTGGATACTTGCTATTGTCAATGTAAGTACTTGTCTTGTGATATTACTATCTTTGGTGCATGATTTAGAACTCACTTTGTCATAAGCACTCATTACATTCTTTACAATGTCTTTTTTATTAGAATCATCCATCGTTCTGAGTCCAAGAATCTTCATGATAGGCCTAAATTTCAAATTTCTCAACATTTTAACAAATAATTGGCATTGACCTATAATATTTAATTCTTCAAAAAATAATCTCCACATACGATTAACTTTTCTTTGATAGGTACGCTTGCTAATCTTGTCAGACATTGATTTCAAAATGTTAGTATCAATATCAATCAAATATTTTGCTCTTCTAAAATGAATTCTAGAAGATGTTATAATCTCTTCCATTCCCTCAATATTTTGAACATCAACATAAGGTTGAGTGTATTGTATACCTTGAACCGAAGATGATGTGCCTTGACAATAAGATGCAAAAGATGGAATATCACCTACTTGATATGTTGATTTTGTGCCTTCAACATGACATGATGGAGTGTGTATATCATTAGATCTACAAATTAGTGTCTCTTCAACATGAGAGGATGATATGACTCCAACATTGGAAGATGGTGTAGCTTCACAATGCAATTGTCTTCTTGAGCGTAACAGTCTCATTCATTCTCTTTGTCTTTCCAATTCTTCCTCTTTGTTTCTTTGTATTAGTGGTTCTTGATCCTCTTCAAAAGTCAATTCTTCATTATTTCTTTGCAATTTTCTTTATTCACATAGTAGTTTCATTTTATCTCTTTTAATTTCTAAATCTCTCTCCCTATCTTCATTTATTTGAGTTTTTGGTTTCTTCCTTGGCATGATGATGTGAAATGTCCCTTTACTGGTTTTGTATGATATTTCCAACCTCTAATCAGATCTTTAAGATCAAACAACCAATATTTCAAAGATCCGCCAATTTCTCAATAAACCCCAAATCGGGTATGCCAGAAATAGTGCCAAAAGCTTCACAACTTCACAAATTATTAATAAATCTGAAAATGGAAATTTTTACAGAAATTTCAGCAGCATAAAAGTCTACAAAATGACATTTTCAAATCTATATAGCCTTTACACAATAGTTCACAAATGTAGGACAAAAACTATGCTCATCGGGCTCCCAAAATTAACACAAAAATGCCCGAAAACACCACAAAACACTAATAATCTATCTCAAAAGTTTAATCACGTCCCAATACATATATTCAGCTCTATTTTAACACCTTAAAGTCTGAAATATAGCAGCAACCCAAACTGATATGAAATACTCAACTGAAAACACCAAACTCATACAAAAAACACACCCAAAAATCCACAAATCTACATTGTTCAGCACAAAGGCAAACTCTATATGAGAAAGCACATGGAATAGCTTCAAACTCCCATCCTTAGCCTTCTTGGAAACTTGAAAACTCCCATTGTTGGGTCTCCCTGGAAACTTGCAAACTCTCGTTCTTGGGTCTCCTTCTCCACAGGTTTGGCAGCCTCTGAAGAATAACAAAGAATGAGCAAAAATCAAGTTCTAGAATGAGCCCAAAATGCCTCCAAACTCTTTAAAAGAGGGCATAACCATAACTCACGTCCAAGAGGGGTTAATAAAACATATTTTAATAATAATTTTCATTTATTAGTCCATTAGCTTCCAAAGATCATCCTCTTTTTTCGAAACTTCACCTTTTTGGGTCTGCCTGCCTTAGAAAAAGATTATTATTTTTAATTATTTGAAAAGGGGACATGACAAGTCCTCCCCTCCCAAATATTTCTTGTCCTCAAGCAATGGTTGAACAATAAACCAATCAATCCACCTGGATCTCAAATGTAGTCATGAACTATACTACTGCCAATTAACACAGGCTCCTGCAATATCCTCTGCAATATGACCAACAGGAATCCATAATCAAACTGACAATTACAGCTCAACCCAACTCCAAGATCACCACTACCACAATCAGAAACCCGTGAGACACAAACTCTTAGAACATCAAAACCCAAGTATAGTGGATAAATCAAACTACCAACATAGTAAATACCATCAACGCATCCCATTGGCCTATACGGAATGTACAATCCAACTCTGAAATAATGGTGAATGCTGTCGAATGAAACTGTACCAAGTATGGAGAATCCACACACTGTACAACTCCTACAGTCAACACAACTCTGCAAATCACCAGCCACTATCTCATAACCATAACTCCCATGCACTGCTGATGGTGAAAAGACATTACAAGATAAAGAGTAAGAAATGGAACCCAAACCAAATTTTCCATGAACAAGTGATATAGCCCACTGTGACTGACTACCAGCTAAGCTAAGAGATGTCATAGCCAAAGGAGTAGAATCAGTAACAACAACTGCTGAAGCATCACTCCCAAAATCCTGCTCTAATTCATGTATTATCAAGCTGTCAACTGCAGAACCTATCACCATGTCATGCCCATCACAACTCTCATCCTGAGACGTCAAACTGTCCCATAACTGATGACAAGCACTAGGAACCAAAGTACATCTTTGTATCATTATCTCATCAACATGGTCATCAAAGGTAAATTGATGAGTGTACCTCACAGTGTAATATCGATAGAATGCGCCAATCTCAGTCAGTGGCTCAAACTGTAATCCAGATGAAACTAACTGCAATTGATCATTAACCATGGTGGAACTGACTACTACCTCCAAAGATATCACCAAGGGAGTAGTATTACTAGCAGGAACCATGCCAACTGCTGACTCACCAACATCACACATGATCTTTGATACATCTCTAGTCTCTGTGCCATCAGTACTAGAGGCCACCACCATGTCAGGCATACAACAATCTGCTACAACACCCAACTCAACTAAACCTGACTCTAGTGGGAATGAACCTGATATGCCAATGTTAGTATCAAGGATGGATGCATCCCCATCTCCACTGTCTCTAAAAATCTTGGCCATGGACATCCTCGGATCACCAAACACCACAACTTGTGACTGTACAGAATTAGGTAAAGACTATAGCCGCTCTAACTCCATGGTCACCTTAGCCAAATGAAACTATGACTCCTTGAAAGCCAATTGTGTACTCTCAAGAATCTCAGAAGTCACCTCAAGCTGCTCAGTAAGCTCACTCACCTCATCTTCCTTGGCCAACAATGCATCATATGTTGTACTACCCCACTCCATAAGATAATCTTTGTCGGCTACCAACTGCATATAATTCTGTCTCAAAATCCGAATAGCCTCCCATAAAGAGTGGATCTCTGTCAAGGAAAGATAATTGCCTTCCTGCTCATCACTAGTAGGAGAACCCCATCCATAAACTGCTAACAACTGACGAGAAGCACCGAAATGCTGGCAAGTGACAGCAATGTCTCAGTCACTAACTCTCAACTGATTAGACACATGATGGCACTGGCTTGACTGTCTCCTACAAACCTCCTCTGATGCACTGTCTAAAGGAGTATCCTCAAAGTTACTAGTCTCTAGAGTATTACCATCCATATCCTATGAATCAAATCTAAAGCTCATATCAACATGCAGAGTATCAAAAAAATTAGCACTGCTGTCCAACTCCTCTGTACCAAAGGAAACTAAGTCTTCAAAACTGCCCACTGCATCCTCCTGGATGTCATCAATGCCAATATGATCCTAGGACTCATATGTACACACTGCCAAATATGAAATATTATCAACACATTCCAGCAAGTATGGTCAACTGGATATATGAACAAAGCCCAACACCGATGTATAAAAACTAATACCAACATCAAATAAGCTCCTGGCACAAGAAAAGACAACACCGTGCAATCTGCTAATCAAATCCATGATAGCACCCAAACAATCACTGCTACCAAAAAGTGTTAAAGATTTCCAGTCAACTGAATCCCAAATTCCAATATAACAATCTCGAGTCCATATCCGTAAACTATAATCAGCTGGTAACTCAAGCAAAATCCTCACCTGAGTAATATGACCAATACCAACTAATTCCACATACCTGTCTGACATTATCCCTATATCCTGGATGTGAATGCAAGATGAACTCACAATATTATCAATGTCCACATATGATCTACCATTCGTAGAAAGTTGAGTATTAGGAGTGCAAGATGAAACTAAACTCAATTCCATGCCATGCTTATCCCCATGTCTCTCCTCGTCTTGTAATGCCAATGGAGTATTCACCAAAGAAGCTCAAGTGTCCTCAAGCTCATGAGAAAGCCTGTCAACTTCCTCCTCCTTCCTCCTCAAGGAATTTGAATAGTCTCCGACAAGGCTAAGAAGATGGTCATGATCTGATAGAAGATGTAAATAACTCAACTTCATTGTTCCCATTCCTTCCCTAATCGCTTGTAAGTCAACACAAGGAGACTTTTCCTGAACTCCCTTATGTAACTGAATCATCTGAATGTGATCCTCTATCATATCTCGCATCCTGTCATGATGAGATAATGAAGTCACAATACTATCTTTGTTCACCTTTAGCTAGCTGGACAAATCATGTGAAGTACTACTTGCCTCAACCTCATGTGATGAAGCATCTAACTGTGCCTGGTACTCTTTCTCAGCAAAGTCATGAATGCTCAATGTCTGCTCATCTCTACCAGGTATCTCACCATCATGCACAACAACATCCTCATAATCATCATCTAAACCCACTACCTCCTATGGCAGAGTAGAATCTGAGACCTTTGCCTAGCTATAAGCTAGTTTCTCAAACTCCTCATGCAAGTTCTTGGTAATTGTGTCATCTGCCCTGTGAGAAAATCTGCCAAATAGAAATCCAGTCAACTTATCCACCTTAGCTGGGTCAAACAATATGTCATTCATTATATGGTGGTGCTCAACCAACTGTTCAGACATGTCATGGCTTATTTTCCTAAGTTTATCTCGAATGTCTAAATAACCATCCTTTCTATTGTTCTGACTCTGGATATCAATTGTCCAAGATCGTGTCCTCTGAGACTTTGTACTATACCTGTCCATTCTGGATAAAGTAGAGTGTAACCCCAATAGGATATAACTTCTTCAAACACCAAGAACTAACATGCAAATAATTAGAAGTAGCATGCAACAATAGATTTTGACATGCAACTGATTAGAAGCAACATGCAACCACCAAATTCACCAAGAACTAACATGCAAATGATTAGAAGTAGCATGCAACCATAAATTTTGACATGCAGCTGATTAGAAGCAACATGAAGTCATAAATTATGACATGCAAGATCTAGTTAGTTATCAAAACTGACATGCAAGATCTAGGTAGTTGTCAAAATTGACATGCAAGATCTAGGTAGTTGTCAAAACTGACATGCAAGATCTGGGTAGTTGTCAAAACTGACATGCAAACTTCTACAAACCCTCAGGCTGGCAAGATCATAGCTCTGATACCACTAAAATGCCCCTTTACTAGTTTTGTATGATATTTTCAACCTCTAATCAGATCTTTAAGATCAAACAACCAATATTTCAAAGATCCACCAATTTCTCAATAAACCCCAAATCGGGTATGCCAGAAATAGTGCCAAAAGCTTCACAACTTCACAAATTATTAATAAATCTGAAAATGGAAATTTTTACAAAAATTTCAGCAGCATAACAGCCTACAAAATGACATTTCTAGATCTGTATAGCCTTTACACAACAGTTCACAAATGTAGGACAAAAACTATGCTCATCGGGCTCTCGAAATTAACACAAAAATGCCCGGAAACACCACAAAACACTAATAATCTATCTCAAAATTTTAATCACATCCCAATACATATATTTAGCTCTATTTTAACACCTTAAAGTCTGAAATACATCAGCAACCCAAACTGATATGAAATACTCAACTAAAACACCAAACTCATACAAAAAACACACCCGAAAATCCACAAATCTGCACTGTTCAGCACAAAGGCAAACTCTGTATGAGCATGCACATGGAATGGATTCAAACTCCCATACTTAGCCTTCTTGGAAACCTGAAAACTCCCATTCTTGGGTCTCCCTGCAAACCTGCAAACTCCCATTCTTGG
The DNA here is from genome assembly GCA_028749045.1 of Cupressus sempervirens. Classification (NCBI taxonomy): domain Eukaryota; kingdom Viridiplantae; phylum Streptophyta; class Pinopsida; order Cupressales; family Cupressaceae; genus Cupressus; species Cupressus sempervirens. Next base: position 7,245,868 of record CM053783.1, read on the forward strand.
CTCTCCTTCACAGGTTTGGCAGCCTCTGAAGAATAACAAAGAATGAGCAAAAATCAAGTTCTGGAATGAGCCCAAAATGCCTCCAAACTCCTTAAAAGAGGGCATAACCCTAACTCACATCCAAGAGGGGTTAATAAAAAATATTTTAATAATAATTTTCATTTATTAGTCCATTAGCTTCCAAAGATCATCCCCTTTTTTCGAAACTTCACCTTTTTGGGTTTGCCTGCCTTAGAAAAAAATTATTATTTTTAATTATTTGAAAAGGGGACATGACATGATGATTTCTACATGTCAAATTATTCAAACATCTAAATTAATTACAATGTGTAAATTAAAAATTATTCAAATAAATATAAAAATTACAATTATTTCAATGAATACACAATATATATCAAACAACTTGCCAAATTTCTAACCATTTCGAAATAACATTTTATTCAAACATACAAATTTCAATGAATTCACTATATATTAAACAAAATGTCAAATTATAATCAAAATTGTATCTATATATCAACAAATAATATTTAAAAAGGATTGCACTAACTTTTTCTATAGAAAGAATATTTAAAAAGCCTTCAAATAGCATACCCAATGATTGAATTTGGTGTTTGCTAGCTTCAAAAAGTCTTCAAATAGTGTTTGCTAACTTCCAATAGCTTGAAACTCATGTTTTCTATTGGGACAACAAAATTCACAATAGACAAAAAGTAGAGAATGGATGAAATGGGACCCAAACTTTCTTTGTGACCATTTTTTGGGTGATTTGACATAGTGCGTACGCACTATAGTGGGTACGCACTATAGCACATATGCACTATGTCAAAACACATCTCTCCCTATCCCACCATCCCCCATTCCCTACTCTCTCACTCTCTCCCTACTCTCTCTCTTCTCCCCCATCGCCTACTCTCTCTCCTCTCCCATCCCCTACTCTCTCTCTCACTCTCCCTCTCCTACTCCCTCTCCCATCGCCTACTCTCTCTCACTCTCCCTCTCCTACTCCGTCTCCCATTGCCTACTCTCTTTCACTCTCTCTCTTCCATCCCCCCCTCTCTCTCCCTCTCCCACTCCCTCTCCCACCACTTAGTCTCTCTCTCCCATCTGCTACTCTCTCTCTGTCTCTCTCTCTCTCTTAGGCTACTCTCTCTCTCCCCTCTCGCATCCCCTAAACTCTCTCTTTTATAGATACACACTCCCATCCCCCCTCTATCTCTCCCTCTCTCACTCCTTCTCCCACGGCCTACTATCTCTCTCTCACTCTCTCTCTCCCTCTCTACTCTCTCTCTCCCATCCCCTACTCTTACTCTCTCTCTCTCCCATCCCCTACTCTCTCTCACACTCTCTCCCATCCCCTACTCTCTCTCTTACACACATTCCCATACCCCCTCTCTCTCTCCCTCTCCCACTCCCTCTCCCACCAGCTACTCTCTCTCCCTCGTCCCCTACTCTCTCTCCCCTCTCCCATCCCTTACTCTCTCTTTCATAGACACACAAGCTCCCATCCCCCCTCTCTCTCTCCCCCCCTCCCACCACCTACTATCTCTCTCAAGTACTCTCTCTGCCTCTCTAATCTCTCTCTCCCATCCCCTACTCTCACTGTCTCTCTCACACCCTCTCCCATCCTATACTCTCATTCTCTCTCTCTCCCATCCCGTACGAGCTCTCTCTACCACCCCCTACTCTCTCTCATACTCTCTCTCATCCCCTACTTTATCTCTCTTACATTCCCATTCCCCCTCTCTCTCTCCCTCTCCCACTCCCTCTCCCACCACCTACTCTCTCTCCCCCATCCCCTACTCTCTCTCTCTCTCCCCTCTCCCATCCCCTAAACTCTCTCTTTCACAGATACACACTCCCATCCCCCTCTCTCTCCCTCTCACTCCCTCTCTCACTCTCTCCCTCTCTACTCTCTCTCTCTAATCCCCTACTCTCTCTGCCACCCCTACTCTCTCTCTTACACACACTCTCATCCCCCCCCCCTCTCTCTCTCCCTCTCCTAATCCCTCTCCCACTACCTACTCTCTTTCTCTCCCATCTCCTACTATTTCTCTATCTCTCTCTCCCCTCTCCCATTCCCTACTCTCTCTTTTACACACACCCATCCCCCCCTCTCTCTCCTCTCCCATCCCCTACTCTATCTCTCACTCACTCTCCTTCTCCCACTTTCTCTCTCACTACCTACTCTCTCTCACTCTCACTCTCACTTTCTCCCTCTCTAGTCTCTTTGCCACCCCCTACTCTCTCTCACATTTTTACACTCTCTCCCATCGCCTACTCTCTCTCTCTCTTACACACATTTCCATCCCCCCTCTCTCTCCCTCTCCCACTCCCTCTCCCTCCACCTACTCTCCCTCTCCCATCCCCTACTCTCTCTCAAGCTACTCTCTCTCTCCCCCCTCTCCCATTCCCTACTCTCTCTCTTTCACACACATGCACTCCCATCCTCCTCTCTCTCTCTCTCCCTCTCCCACTTTGTCTCCCACCGCCTACTCTCTTTCTCCCCCATCCCCTACTCTCAATCTCTCTCTCCCATCCTATACACTCTCGCTCTCCCCATCTCCTACTCTCAATATCTCTCTCCCATCTTGTACTCTCTCTCTCCCCATCCCCTACTCTCAATCTCTCTCTCCTATCCTGTACTATCTCTCTGCCACCCCTACTCTCTCTCACACTTCCTCTCTCTCCCATCCCCTACTCTCTCTTACACACATTCCCATTCCCCCTCTCTCTCCCTCACCCACCACCTACTCTCTCTCCCCTCTCCCATCTCCTACTCTCTCTCTCTTTCACACACACCACACACTCCCATCCCCCCTCTCTCTCTCCTCTCTCATCCCCTACTCTCTAGATCTCTCACACACACACTCCCATCCCACCCTCTCTCTCCCTCTCCCACTTCCTCTTCCACCACCTACTATCTCTCTCTCACTCTCTCCCTCTCTACTCTATCTCCCCCATCCCCTAATCTGTCTTCCCTCTCTCATCCCCTACTTTCTCTCTCTATCACCCCCACTCTCTCTCACACTCTCACACTCTCTCCCATGCCCTACTCTCTCACACACACACTCCCATCCTCCTCTCTCTCTCCCTCTCTCACTCCCTCTCCCACTTCCTACTCTCTCTCTACCATCCCCTATTCTCAATCTCTCTCTGCCATCTCATACTCTCTCTTCCACCCCTACTCATTTTCTCACACTTCCTCTCTCTCCCATCCCTACTCTCAATCTCTCTCTCCTCCTATACTCTCTCTGCCACCCCTACTCACTCTCTCACACTTCCTCTCTCTCCCATCCCCTACTCTCAATCTCTCTCTCCCATTTTGTACTCTCTCTTTGCCACCCCTACTCTCTCTCACACTTCCTCTCTCTCTCATCTCGCAATCTCTCTGCCACCCCTACTCTCTCTCACTTCCTCTCTCTCCAATCCCCTACTCTCTCTCTCCCCTCTCCCATCCCCTACTTTCTCTCTATCTCTCTCTCTCTCACACACACATCCATCCCCCCTCTCTCTCTTACTCTTTTTTTGCATCTCTTCTTCCCTCTCTATGCACTATTTAGGTCTCAATAGTGCATGTGCACTATAGCGCGCACACGCTATTGAGACCCAAATTCAAAAAGCTTTAAATAGCATGTGTGCACTATTCAAAGCTATGCATTAAACCAAGCCTAAGGCTTGGTTTTTCCTTGGAGATCCAACCCAAAGGTTTGGAGTCTATAAACTAGTCTAAGATGTGTTTTACAACAAACATACAAAAAATGATTGATTTTTCTTGTGTGCTCTCCTTCAAGATTCCTCATGGTTAAGCATTGATAAGATCAAGTTGCATGACATTGTAGATCTCTATGTTAGCTATATAACCATATAATTTATTTTTAATTTGAACTATTTCAAGCCTTTCATCTATAATTCCTTTTGAATGTATGTCCATTTTTTGTCAAAAACCAACACGTATTAATTGGGCTATAGATTTTAGCTCATTCATCGAATTTTGCAACAACTTAGTTTTTTAGAAACTAGACTCCATTCTAAACAATTTGAAAAAAAGAAATTTTGATTTTAGATTAGTTTTCAATCATTTCTAGGGGGAGCACACATATATTTCATGTTTTTAGGATCTGTCTAGTTAAAAAATTCATTAAAAAAAATACACATTATAAAATTACCCAAAAAAATCTAGGATAAACTACATAGTGTTAAGTAACTTTTGACTAGAGCGATTAAAGAATTTCAAAAAAAAAGTTAAAATTTTAGTGGGGCGACACTTTGTACTATGTTATTTTTTTTGGACTAAACAGTATCACTTTTTGTGGCCCCCTTTTTTGAGGACCTAAAACTATACCATTTTGAAAAAAAAGTAGTAGTTTAGAAACTAGATTCAAAGGACTACTACTTTTGTTTTTTTTATAACTTAAAATTTTGAGCGTAACTATCTTCAAATTCTTGTTGAAGTTCAGAAATTACTAATTTCAGAAAAAAGGTGTCCACTTATACCCCCCCTTTTGGCACCACAACATGGTGCACTTACCCAATTATGTTATGGAATCTTTATGTATGATGGTATATTGATGTGTTGATGGTTATATGTAATTATATGTTGCATGGTTTGATCAGATGTGAGGTTCACAATAGACTAATTAGATATTAAAGATATTAGTATAGTTAGTTTTGGTATAGTATTTATAAATCTTACATAGATTGTATATCATTATATGAGCAATGAGCTCCTTTTGTAATGTAACTCCTAAGAGGGTTGAGGCATCTAACAAGGACTAATGTTCTAATTGTATATAATATACTTTTAACACCGTCAACACTCCTAAAAGAATGTTTTTTTTATTAGTGCATTATCTTGTGGGTACCATCCGCACCAGGGTTTTCCCTTGTCCAAGATTTCCCTAGTTAACAAACATGGTGTTGTTAGTTTCATTATTTTGTGTAATTTACTTAAATTCATTTTACTCATTTATGAAAGTATATGGAACTATGTGCTCAAATCTATTATCGGGTAAAAAGTGTTGGAATATTACAAATTCATCCCCCTCTCAATATTCTTTGTTTCTAAAGCACAAACATGGGAGATATAAACATTAAACTAATTATATTGAATGATGAACTACCAAGAGATTTTTTTTTTCCTCTTCCAAGTGACCATTTGGAAGATCCCATGTTAGACTCACATGGATGATAAGAGGAAAGGTGAAGAAAGATATTTACTACATCAAGCAAATTGGAGATTGTGCACATATATTTAAGTGGTCCTACAAGAACAAGAGCATTTTATGGTGAAAGGTACTTTATTCTTTTCATTAATGAGTTTACAAGAATGATATGTGTAGCATTAATTAAAGAGAAATCTTAATCTTTTGAGAAATTCAAGTTATTCAAGAGCAGAGTAGAGAATAAATCTGGATTGAAGATAAGATGCTTGAGATTAGATAGAGGATGAGAATTTACATCAAATCAGTTTAATAACTTTGGTGAAGATAGTGGAATTAAGAGACAAATTTCAATTCCTAAAACACCACAATGGAATGGAATATAAGAAATGAGGAACAAGTAAATGAATGAAGTAGCTAGAGTTATGATGCTTGAAGGTAATGTATCACATATCAATTGGAGAGAAGTAGTGAACACCATAGTATACACCATGAACAAACTATAAATTAGAAAAGGTATTGGTAAGACACTCTATTAAATTTGGTTTGGACATACACCTAATGTGAAATACTTTAGATTTTTTGGAATAAAATATTCTACCAAGAGAGAGGATTATATAATAAACTTCGATTTTAGAAGTGATGAAGACGTATTTTTTGGTTATTCATTGAATAGAAAGACATGTAGATATTTTAATCAAAGATTAAGAATAATTGTTGAAAGCAATAGTGTGAATGTTTATGAGAAATTTATAATTCAAGAAAGGATGCTTGATAGTAGTTCATATGGTGATGCAAGTACTAATCAGAAGCCTAGAAATCAGCATGAATATGAACTTTCTAGGAAACTTCTTTAGTGGTAAAATGGAAGCACTTTAATAAGATGCGGGTATCCACTTTACGGGGTCACTAGGCCATTAAAATATGTGTTTGAGGGAAAGAGGATAATTTCCAAGTATGATTCCACTTATGATCCAAATTAGATTAGCTAAGACCTAAAGGAAGAAGGGAGCTAATACTAAATTTGAATTATAAAGAAGAATACAATACAAGGAAATGTACTCTCTTAGGCCCTTAATAGAAATAATGTGAATGTGAAATTGAACTAATTGCTTAAATATTATAAATATAGATGTTACGTAAACACAATCAACCCAATTAATATATAAATATAGGGTGAATATATGAAAGGAAATAAAATATAAATGACTCACCTTGAAATACATAAAGGAAAATGTATTTTAGTTCCAAACCTCACAGATCTGAACTATATCCAAATATCCATCCACAGGTTTTAGAATAAAATGACAAAAGGAACAAAACCAAGAAATCTTCCTAGAATGTGAGATAGAAGGACTAGGTTGACTTGGGAAGATGCCTTACAAACAAGTTGGCATAGTCTAATAATCTACAACTATCAACTCCAAAAATCTTGTGAATAGCAAGTTCCAAATATGTAATCCTTTTCACTCCTAACCTGTAAATCAACATAGAAAAGAAAGGTTTGGGGGTTGGGGTTTGATGAGGGCTTGCCTTGGTCAAGCCCTAGGTTAAGGAATTAATTGTATTAGGAAATATAAATATAAAGTAAACTTGCATGTGGTAGATCTTAAAAATATCAAGTAAAAGATATAACTGACTTTGATATGTGATCAAGTATGTAAGTGTAATACTCTTGACTCAAAGAAACCATAAGAAAATCAAAGAAGCAAAAACCTCATGTATTGAAATGTATGGACATGTCATGGATGAATAATAGAATAATTTTAATGGATTGTAACGATGGATCTTCTCCTTAGATCCAAACTCCACAACACCTTGAAGGAAGAAGCTTGATGCAAGAAAGAAATTCTTAGATTTGAATGATTCAAGATGATTACTTAAAGAAGAATGCCTTGAATACTTACTGGCTTATGGATGTCTTGAGAATCCAAGATGTGAAATTGAAGCCCCTAAGCCTTCTTTTATACTAGAATTTGGGAAGGAAAAAAACTCAAACTGACTAGAGAAGTAATTAAATTAATTAGTAAACTTTGGAACTTTTGGGCCCTAAATCCCACAGTCACCGAGGACTAGGTAAACTTGGTTTGACCTCATCTAGACAAGGTCGACTTGGATTAATCTAGTTTAAACCAAATTGACCTAGTCCAGACTAGGTTGACCTAGATCGACCTGGTCCCAAAGGATTGGATAGGTAGGCCATAAAAAGTATAAGGAGGTTGTGCAAGTGAAACTAGATGATAATGAACAGAACAAGAGATATGGTCTAAAGAGTGTCAAAACAACACCTACAAGACCATGTCAAAAAGTGAGAGAAGTGTGAAATGGAAGAGGAGAGGAGAAAAAGAGATTTAAAACACAGTGAGGGCTAGAATGTCTCAAAATAAAGTTTGTCCATTTTAAGATAGTACATTTAGCCCCTACTTTAGCAAGAGTATGAGGCAAGTAGATGAATACTCTTGGTAAAGGAAGGAAGAGAAGAGAGACAATGTCACATTGAGGTAGAACATCACTAAGATCATGGAAACAAACATAGGATCTTAACTCCATTCCCATTCATAAGAGCATGGAAACAAAGCAAAAATAAAATCAAGGAAAACAAAAGGGAAACAAAGCCCAAAGAACACAAAAATGGATAGTATTAAAGCCCAAATCAACTAGTGAAAGAGAACTTAGCGAAGGATATGTCACATTCACTAATATCATATTTGGAAGGCTATTACAAAACATAAGAGACCATATAGAAGAGGAAAGAGCACTATAAAGGATTTTGTCCCTCATGATTATGTCCCACCAACATGAAAGTGTAAAGAGAAAATGATTATCTTCCCAGTAAGGTTTCTATCCCTTAGTGTGAATCACAATGAGGGAGGATTGAATGGTCAAACAGGTTTGTAGTCCTAGTAGTCAATCTTAAAAAACAAAAACAAAAAACTAGGATCAAATGGTCTAGTAGGTTTTTCTTCTCGGTACTCAATCTATTGGCAATATGGCTAGGTACATGTGGGAGTGTTTCCATTTATGGAAAAATTCATATTTTGGTATTTCATTATGTAATCATGATTAGAAAATTGTCTAAGTATTGGATAGTTTACAGCAGCACAAAGATACTTTCTGTATGTACAGATTATAGAGTTTGAGTTAGCTCTTGTGCATTCAAGGAAAAATTGATGACAGTTTCATGATGATGCATGGCAATGCATAGAATTATGTAGACAGTACAGCATTAGTTACGAAGGAATTACCAGTACATGTAATTAACAAAGCAAAATAGAGCACGTTAGTAAATTAAATTGTACAACTTAAGTAATTATTTTGCTAACAAAATAATTACTTAATCATGATGGGTCGACATCCTAGATGTTAACCCTAAAGTCATTTTATAATTAGCCAAATGTGTGGAAGCTATAAAGTTGATTGATCAAGAGTTTTTTTAGATTGCAAGGTATAAGTAAAGATCATATCTTGAGCAGCTAAAGAGTAGTGTCCAAGTAATGTGAACTATTGTGAAGAAAGATTATATGATATAAGCTTTGAATTATGCGAGATATGGTGTGTGATCAAAAGATTTGCAAGGCACAACAGTGAGACAGTATATATATATATATATATATATATTCTTGTGAAGAAACTTATTTGTATATTACATGTTAGGGTAGTAGGCTCTTCTTGCACACATTATATTTGTCCCACCAAGTTTGAACAGGGTTGAAGCAACTCCTAATAGGGCGTAGTCATCTAACAAGGACTCAAGACACTATATGTATTTGATAGACTCCTAACAAGGTCAATATCCTTAACAGGGGCCTTTTTTTAGTGGATCATATTGTGGGTATCATCCCCATTAGGTTTTTCGCTTGGCTAGGGTTTCCCTAGTTAACAAATAATGGTGTTATGAGTTCTCTCTATGTATGGTTATATTTATTGTTCACCATTTTTGGTTTACTTTTGTATGCAATTTATTAAGTAATTAACAATATCTAGTTGTGGACAAAATTTTGTAGAATATTTACTCACCCCCGCACCCCCCCTAGTATTATATATTTCTAACAATTGGTATTAGAGCATAGTTACTTAGAATAGGCTTAAAAACTTGAGTAAGATCCATATAGATATGGAACAATTGAAGAGAAACCTTGAAGAAGATCTTGAGAAAATTGATCTTCTTACTAAAGAAAGAGATAACTTGAAAGATAGGTATGAGGATGCAAAAGTTTACATTAGCAAATTGAAAGACAATATTGATGATTTGAGATCTAGAAAGGAATAAAAAGAGCAGACTAGTGACAATGATGAAGCAAGAACCCTTAATAAACAAAATGAGATCCTGAAACTGATGCAGAGCCACACCTTGGAAAACTCAGGAGGAAAAACTCACTCAACTGAGTTGCTTCAAGGGGCGTCTACAACCTTCAGGATCACGCACGATATATTATAACCACCCATTGTGATTTGAACCAACTGTTCTTATCATTATTATTATTATGAAAACACAACCAGAGATACCTTAGACTCAACTCATATGACTCCTATAACCATCCACTAGATTCAAAACTTTAAAAATAAATCCCCCCAAAAATTTCTTCTTGCTGCCTTCGGATAGACCCGCACTCAGACATGAATAACTTTCGAACCAGAAAAGATTTACTCAATCCAACCATTGAGATTTGGCATAACTAGGTTTCAAACAACATATAAATTTTTTAGAGAAATCCAACGGTTCAAACTCGAGATATTGACCACGCATCAGAGTATATTTTTTTGCAAAACATTGCTTCTTGCTGTCTCTAGATAGACCTACACTCAGACATGAATAACTCTTGAACCAAATCAAACCTCTTCAATCGCTCTGGTGAAGATGGGCGTAATTAGGCCTATAATAACATATCCAAAGCTCATGAAAATCCAACAGTGCATTTGGGAGATATTACCTACGCACTGAGACTAATTTTCTGCAAACATACCGAATTTGACCCAAAACTAAAACTTTTTAATCTTCTGCAAACTATCAACTTGTTTCCAGTGAGAAGATAAGAAAAATCCGTTCAAAACTCAGACCATCGAAAACTTGCACAAAGAAAAAATAAAAAACATTCCATATCTCTCCAAATTCGATTCGTGTCTTACATAGCCGACTGGCTCATCCTTAAAACTGACTTTCTTTTTCCTATTAAAGGATGTGAAACGTTTTCTTCTTATTTTAGAAAAGAAGAACGTCTTCTATCCAAAAAAAGGATAAGAATCTTAAACATTTTTTCTACCAATATTAGACAGTCATTTTCTAAGTCAAGAATATTCCAAAAACTGCCTACTACCTATTATTGGATTCTAAAAATCATTAAACACTCCACCTACGAACTAAAAAAAAACTATTCTAATTTAAGATCCACACACCTGGTCCTAGGTGGCTATATCTGAAGAGCTTATCGAACTGCTACTCTAGGTATGCCACCACATGTAGGACATTATTACAAACTTCAAAAACTAAAAGCATTTAAAACATAACATTAAATTCCCTATTACATTTTCAACAATGTTGCCTCCTATAGCGTTTCTCTTCTCTGCCACTGCAGCATACTCCCCTATAGAATGAATCTCAACTCCTCTTGAGATGATGTGTTGTAGAAATGAATCTCATTCTTCTTTCGAACTTTCCAATTTCTTTGAACTAGGATGAGCATATCTACAAGAAAAACAAAAATAATATCCAACTTCTCCACCTTGTAGCTTTGATTCTTTAATGCTGTAAATGTCACAGAAAATTCTCCAACATGATTCACTATACATGAAATCTGCATCCCTGCATAAACATTATTAGAAGAAAACATATCATCAGCATTAATATTATTTGAGTTCTCTTTTTGAATATGAGCTTCCTTATACACCATGTAATGTGCATCATATCTATCTTCATCAATAGTAACCATAAACTTATCTGCTTCTTGACTATCAACCTGTTTCACATCTTGAATCTTAAGAATTGTATTTATCTCTTCTTCCTTTATTAAACATTTATCATCATCTTGATCTTCTATAGTAATCTCACTTTCAAATATCTCTTTCTTATTACAACTTTTTTCAAGAACCATAATAGTATTGCACTCTTTCCTTTCTTCTTCAAGCTGAGTTTCTGTACTACCGCCATGCCTTTTCCATTCTCCCACAATGGCTGCAAATTTTTCCCATAAATTAGATTCTTCTTTAGAACTTGTTGTTACACATTCCTTAGCTTCATCTTCATGCCATTCCTCTTGACATTTTTCTTCATTATGCATATTTAAGGCTTCATCAGTTGCCTCCAAAATCTTTTCCATAGGAGTACCTTCCAACATTGTACTCTTCTCTATTTTCAAAGGACACATTATTGTTCCAACCATAACTTTATCACACTCAAATCCCATAGGGCTTTCCTCTTTATTCTTTTCATCAACATTTACTTGCTACACTCCTTCTTTCTGCATTTTATTTTCTCTCAACTTAGCTTCATTCTCTTCATGTTTCCTTCTCAAACTTTTTATTTCTTCTTCTATCTTGCTTACCTCTTCTTTTTGTTTTCTCATTTCTTCTTCCTCTCTTTTCTTCTTTTCTATCACTTCCACCTTCAAGTTTGAAGACTCCATCTCTGAATTTTCTTCCTCAATCTAATTTTTAGCATCATTCTGTAATTTGTCTTTGAGTATTGGAACCAGTGCAAAGAGTGGGCTCTTCTTTCCTTTCACCTCTTTCAAGAATTCTTTCTTACCCATCACCATAACTTTGGCTTCTGCGGCTTTTGATTCTTCTTGACTTGGCTCAACTAAAGGTATCAATTCAATGACCTTTCCATTCTTTGTAATGGTATACGTATTCTTCACTCCATCATGATGTGCCTTGAGATCATATTGCCATGGTCTGCCAAAAAGTAAATGACATGCATCCGTATTAACAATATCCAACAATAATCTATCCTTATAGGCTCTAATCTAAAATTCCACCCAAGCTTGCTCTTCTACCATAGTTCGTTGTCCTTTATTTAACCAAGATATTTTGTAAGGATACAGGTGTTGTATTCTTGGTAGCTTTAACTTTTCCACCATTTCAAGAGACACAAAATTTTTTGTAGAACCAGAGTCTACTAGTACCTTACAAACTTTTCCCCCAAATTTACAGGTAGTTTTGAAAATGGACCTCCTTTGTGGTTGTTCTTCTTTGATAGGCATTTTCAATAGTGTTCTTCTCATCATAAGTGCTTCCCCCTTTTCTGGATAACCATAACTGTCTAAATCTTCTTGTAAATCCGCTTCTTGTGCCAGGTGTATTCTCCTTTCACCATGAGTACTAGAGCTTGCTTTTGCTGGACATTTGTGTGCCATATGACCTTCCTGATTACAGTTGTAGCATCTTATTGGTCCATTTGTCCTTCCTGGTGATCTTCCTCTGAAATTTGGCCTTCTACCTATGAAACTTCCTCTGAAATTATCAAACTTATTATCTTCATTATGCATCTCCGTTTGTGGCTGAAAATTTGGACTCCTTCCACTAAATGTACCTCTTCCTCTGAATGGTTGTCTTTCTCTGCCTCTGTTATTATTTTCTTGTCTCCTTTTGATTTTCTCTTCCACCTTTAAAGCCAACTGATAGCACTTAGCTACAGTGTTAGGACTCAGCAACTGCAACTCTTCTTGTATGTTCATCCTCAAACCATTTAGGTATCTTGCTACCTTGATACTCTCAGGTTCTGCAAATTTTGACCTTAGACTTAACTTCTGAAATTCTTTTGTATAAGTACAGACATCCATATCCCTTTGTCTGAGATTCTGCCTTTTCTGATGCAACTGTACCTCATAGTCTTCAGGGAGATACGTCTCTCTTATCATTGACACCATCTTCTTCCACGAACAAATCTTCCTTTTATCCTCTTTTACCCTTTCTTCTTGCACAAAATTCCACCATGTAAGGGCTGCTCCCTTCATTCTGGACTTAGCCAATTTAACTTGTTGTGATTCTGAAACTTTCTCACATTCAAAATGATTCTCTAAGGCTTCAATCCATTCCAACACTAATTCAGCGTCCATCTTTCCTGTAAACATAGGTAACTCAACGGGTTTTCCCCCCAAAGCCTTTAAAGCTTTAAAAAATGGCTTCTCGTTCTCAGATATCTTATCTTCTTCACTGTCGGGTACGTCTTCCTCTTCTTTCATTTCTTATTTCATTTCTTTCTTCTCAACTATATTCTGCATATATTCCAACTTACTGGCTAGTTCTGCCACTATCCCCTTCAACTCTCTATTCTCTTTCTGGATAAGTTCTTCTTGCTCCTCGACTTTCTTCACTAACTCTGCATTGGTCACCATCTTGCTTGACCCTATTGAGAAATCTTGATCAGGGGCGTTCAACATATAACTTCACAACCTGCAACTCTCAAGCTCTGATACCAAAAATGATGCAGAGCCACACCTTGAAAAACTCAGGAGGAAAAACTCACCCAACTGAGTTGCTTCAAGGGGCATCTACAACCTTCAGGATCACACACGATATATTATAACCACCCATTGTGATTTGAACCAACTGTTCTTATCATTATTATTATTATGAAAACACAACCAGAGATACCTTAGACTCAACTCATATGACTCCTATAACCATCCACTAGATTCAAAACTTTGAAAATAAATCCCCCCAAAAATTTCTTCTTGTTGCCTTCGGATAGACCTGCACTCAAACATGAATAACTTTCGAACCAGAAAAGATTTACTCAATCCAACCGTTGAGATTTGGCGTAACTAAATTTCAAACAACATATAAAAATTTTAGATAAATCCAACAGTTCAAACCTGAGATATTGACCACGCATCAGAGTACATTTGTTTGCAAAACATTGCTTCTTGCTATCTCTAGATAGACCTGCACTCAGACATGAATAACTCTTGAACCAGATCAAACCTCTTCAATCGCTCTGGTGAAGATGGGCGTAATTAGGCCTATAATAACATATCCAAAGCTCATGAAAATCCAACAGTGCATTTGGGAGATATTACCCACGCACTGAGACTAATTTTCTGCAAACATATTGAATTCGACCCAAAACTAAAACTTTTTAATCTTCTGCAAACTATCAACTTGTTTCCAGTGAGAAGATAAGAAAAATCCATTCAAAACTCAGACCATCGAAAACTTGCACAAAGACAAAATAAAAAACATTCCATATCTCTCCAAATTCGATTCGTGTCTTACATAGCCGACTGGCTCATCCTTAAAATTGACTTTCTTTTTCCTATTAAAGGATGTGAAACATTTTCTTCTTATTTTAGAAAAGAAGAACATCTTCTATCCAAAAAAAGGATAAGAATCTGAAACATTTTTTCTACCAATATTAGACAGTCATTTTCTAAGTCAGGAATATTTCAAAAACTGCCTACTACCTATTATTGGATTCTAAAAATCATTAAACACTCCACGTACGAACTAAAAAAAAACTATTCTAATTTAAGATCCACACACCTGGTCCTAGGTGGCTATATCTGGAGAGCTTATCGAACCGCTACTCTAGGTATGCCACCACATGTAGGACGTTATTACAAACTTCAAAAACTAAAAGCATTTAAAACATAACATTAAATTTCCTATTACATTTTGAACAATGTTGCCTCCTATAGCGTTTCTCTTCTCTGCCACTGCAGCAGAAACATGAATGGAGAACTTGTGAACTTAAGTTGAGTCTTAAGAAAGATGATAGCAAATTGAACCTTATCTGAAATCTAAAAATGCAGATCTAAGATCCCAATTGAGTCAATTAAGATCTGAACTAGATTATGTTAAGATAGAGCATGCATAGTTAGAAATGTACAACACTATTATGAAAGGAGAATTGACACAAGCTAAAGAAAAATTAGAGAAGCTTTATTCCAGCAATGAGAAATTTGATAAACATTTATTTTATCAAAGACCTTCTTATGATAAGGTGGGGCTTAGATATCTTATTGGAGAAAAGTCGGCCAAGAAAACTAAAGTTAGGAAAGAACCTGATCTAGATGTTGAGTCCCATAAAGAAACTAATTTGAGTAAGATTGAGTCAAGCACACCTATTGAAGTATCTAAAGAAGTTGAACTAGTCGATTTGTCTATAAAACATGATGAACCAAACAAAATAGAGCAAGTTGATGAACTTAAGAAAGTTGGATCATCTAAGGAAGTTAGACATGAATTCAAAGATAAATGTTTCATATGAAATGAAGTTGGTCATATGAAGTGATATTGCATAGATAAGTCTTTAAACCCATTACTAATTTATGCTTTTATAATTGTCATGGTTATGGACATAAAGTAGTAGATTGTAAGAAACCTAAGTTTTATAGTAGTAATGCAAATAGTAAAAAAATTAGGAATACTAACCCTACAAGTAATGAGAGAGGAAGATCACAAAGAAGATCTAATGATGGAGAGAAATCTAATGGTGAAAAGAAACAAGTTGCATGTTACAAATGTAACAATCCTGGACATATTGCAAGGAATTACAGAGCACTTCATATTCAGGATGGAACCAGTCAAAGAAGGAATACACCTGTATGTCACTTATGCAATAACTTTGGACATATGGCAAGATTTTGTAGAATGGACAAAAGGAACTTCATCAGGAATCCTAATTACAAAAGGAACAATAACAAAAATGACAGAAGAAATGATGGTGGTAGTGATAATAGTTAGAAGGAAGAAACTAAAGAACATATTGATGAATTCAAGGAAGCATTTGTGAAAGCTATCAATCCAAAAAGTTCTCACACATTTTTAGAAGAGTAGTATTTTGATGCACCTGATGGAAGATTGAAATCAGTAGTTGTTTGTGACTCATCCTATTTGAATTAAGCATTTCTAATAGAGACAGAGCATTAGCTAATTAGAACTGATGTTAGAGAGAGAATTAGAACTTGTACAGTCAAAAGAAGGTAGAGGATAGAGTAAGGAAGCTATGGTCAAGTGCAAGCATTTTTATCATTGCAATTTGTCACACAAAAGAAAGCAAGTTTATTGGTAATCAGTGATAGCTTTTTGAAGACAAAGTAGATGCGCATTCAATGTGGAGTTAAATTTGAAATGATTTAAGGGTTGCAATCAAGATATTGAGTACCATTTCATCGTGCAAAGAGTTTGGAGCAATTTATGAGCAATTTGACTGTGAATTGAAATGTGAAGTGAAGCGTTTGGAGTGTGAAGTTGCAAAAGCCCTGATACACATTATTCAAGGTATTTTTTGAAGCTTGAGTTGATATTTATAGTGTAAACAGTTAGCATTATGGAAAGCTAGTTAGTATGTGATGTTAGTGAGAGACCTAGATACAAATTCAAGAAGCACCCATTTGTTTCACTCATTGATGATCCTTTGGGAGCATTTTCTCAAATCTCGCCAAATGTACTTCATGTAGAAGATGTTAGAAGTTACATTCACTGAAAATTTGAGAGTATTAGTGATGAATACATCCACAAGGATTTAGGAGTAATGTGCAATGAAGACCTAACCCTAAAAGTTGAGTATGCATACCTAAATGAACAGAACCTAATTAAGTATATTTTTTATACGAAATTCAATAATCATGAATGGAGTAGAATTATTCTAAGAAGAGTCTATGAAGATATGTTTTGGGTAGGTGATGTACCTATTTTAGTTGACAATGACCTAATTCATAAGGTTATAGGCTTAAGAAATGAAGGTTGTAAACTTATAATTGATAAGAATGTAAGAAATATTTTTGAAACAAACTTGAAGACAAAGTTTGATGGAATAGAAGACAATTAGAAAATGCTATAGTGAGGAATATGATTTTAAGAAATAAGAGGTTTGATAGTATTCAAAATAAGATACTAGAAATTTTGTATAATATGATCTAAATAGAAAAAGAAGAGTAGTAGAGGAAGATACAAAACTCAGAGAGAGTGTGATTAGGAAATTGTGTGAAGTCAGCATAGATAAGGATGTAGAAAATATTTTGAAAGACATTGAGTATTTGTTGAGGAATAAAAGAAGAGAAATTCTTCTTATGGGAGGCAACTATGAAGAGGTAAAGAAGGAGGTTGAAGAATTCATAGTGTAGTATATGACTTTCATGCCTAATACCACTAAGGAGAGTGTGCAGCTAGAGACAGCAAGTCTTGTGTATGTTGAGGCCAGTTTACCTACTAGTGATGAAGAAGAGGTTGAGCAAACTCAAAAAACTAACTCACCTCCTCACATAGTTATTGGGACTGAATACATGTAAGTGGACAATACTCATATAACTATTGATGCTAAAGAGAATTCTTTTGAAGGATGTGGGACCAACATTGTTGGCAACATTACTACTTATTCTAGCTATGATGAAGAGAAGAATAAGGAAGAAATCAAAAGGAAATTAGAAGAGGAAGAGAAGAAGAGAGAAGAACAAGAAAAAGAAGCATTTAGGATTGAAGATGAGAAGAGGAAAGAAGAAGAAGAAAGGGAAAGAATAGAAGAAGAAGAAGAAAGAAAGAAAGTTGAGGAAGAAAGAATGAGAGAAGAAGAGAGGGAGAAGAAGAGACAAGAGTAAGAAAAGAAAGGTACTAAGCTTAAATCAATCTCACTCATTCTAGCAGCAACACCAATAGTAGTAGAAATTATTGTATTGCATACAATATCTGATGAGGTCAATGATCAAAAAGGTCTAATGAGTTCCTTGAGAAAGCTAATTAAAAGGAATAAGTCTATGAAGACTTTGGAGAGAACGTTAGAAAAAGTTTTAGAAAGATTGCAAAGGAAATTACAAAACACTATTATAGAACTAGACTTATAGAAAAAGGAAAAATAAATGGTAAGGTCTTTTAATGTAGAGTTCACCACCATGTCTGATATTGCTTCAGTACAAGCACACACAAAGCATGATGAATCACTATTTGACATAGTATGCACAAATGTCATAAATGACTTGCAAATACTAAATGTGTACATTAAAGAGGAAGAATTAGATGAAGGAAAGAAAATGTATGGATAATGAACATTTTCAAACAAATTCCTATCAGAATTTAATAATCTGATCAAAGGTCAAATGAGTGAGCTTCAAACACTCATTATCAAATTACAGAAACCAGAGGCAAGAATTGAAGATATTGGAGTAGAGATGGAGGCAATTCACAATGCTATCAAAGGCATTGAGTCTAATAAGGAGAAGGTAATCAGGAGATTCTCTATCTCTAGATAATATTTATCGCCTAAAGTTATCATTTTGAAAAGGCAATTGGAGGAATGTCTTGTAGCTAAGGTATCCTATGCCAATTTTGTCTATACTGACTTGAGCATAGTTGGAGTGGCATCTTATGCACTTTGCACACTCATTAGTATATCTAATGTAGTTAAAGAAAACTAGAAGAAAGATCTTGAAAGACTACAATTTGGTTTTGCAAATTGTATATCCAGAATGTCAAGATGAACAAAGGAAGGTAACACAATTTTATGTGCATAGATTTTTGACACCTTTATCATTGATGTCAAAGGGGGAGAAGTATGTAAGAAAAATTGTATATGTATATGTATATGTAAGGGGGAGCTTAGCTATGTATGTAGGAAATAATTGTAAAGTAGTGATAAGGAATGTACTAATCCATCAAAACATGAATAAAATTTTGAAGTTTTGAAGGCCAAATTTTGAGTTGTTATTTTTTTGTATTGTTGATTTGTATGACATCATTTTGGGACTTAGCCAATTTTCAAAAATGTTGCCATCAATGCCAAAGGAGGAGATTATTGGAAATATGGCTAGGTAGATGTGGTAGTATTTTCATTTATGGAAACATACATATTTTGGTATTTCATTATGTAATCAGTGTTAGAAAATTATCTAACTATTAGATAGTTTACAGTAGCACAAAGATACTTTTTGTATGTATAGATGAAAAATTTTGAGTTAGCTCTTGCATAGTTGAGGAATGATTAATGATAGTTTCATGATGACGCATGTCAATGCACAAGTCTATATGGACAGTACGACATTAGTTACAAAGGAATTATCGATACAAGTAATAAACAAAGTATAATAGAGCACATCAATAAATTGAATTGTATGACTTAAGGAATTATTTTGGTAACAAAATAATTACTTAATCATGATGGACCAACATCCTAAATGTTAACCCTGAAGTCATTTTATAATTAGCCAAACATGTGGAAGTTGTAAAGTTGATTGATCAAGAATTTTGTTAGATTGCAAGGTATAAATAAAGATCATATCTTGCGTAGCTAAAGAGTAGTGTGCAAGTGATGTGAACTATTGTGAAGAAAGTTTATATGATATGTGATCTTTGTATGATGCAAGATTTGTTGTGTGATGAGAGGATTCTCAAAGTACAGAATTGTGATAGTATTATATGTATATCTATTATTGTGAAGAAACTTATTTGTATATTGCATGTTAGGGCAATGGGCTCTTCTTGCATACATTTTATTTTTCCCACCAACTCCTAATAGTGTTGAAGCAACTCCTAACAGGTTTGAGGATTTTAGTAGGGCTCGGTCCTCTAATAAGAATGTGAGACACCATAGGTATTTGATAGACTCCTAATAGGGTCAATATCCTTAACATAATTCTTTTGTTTAGTGGATCATCTTGTGGGTATCATCCTCACCAAGATTTTCCCTTGGCCAAGGTTTCCCTAGTTAACAAATAATGGTGTTATGAGTTATGTAAGAATTTTCCTTAGGGCAGAATTCACCCAAGACCAAGGAACTCAAACACAAGCACAATAGTAGACCAAAGAGAGAGTACGATCAGAATGACGATATATTCATTCAATATGCCATATGAAAGTACACTAGGAGTGCATGTATATAAACGCCTCTAGAGAGCTTCTAGAATGCATAGAAGTCAACAACATGATAAGTCATACAACCAGGCACATGTCCACCAGATAAGGGTTATCCTTCATTAAGCACGAAAGAAAGTGCTATGATGAGAGGATAAACCTACAACGATGTAGCATGAAAATTTATGTTGTAGACAACATGTGCTAAAAAGGGAGTGTGAATAACTGTGTTGTCAACATGACAACTTGGTGAATGATGCAAACTCTGGTTGTAGACACCATGTGTTGAAATAGAGTTGCATACTTCTATTTTGTCAACATGACAACTCATGAGAGTACACAAACTCCTAAGTGTCTCACCTAAATAAATAATAAAATAATGCATTAACCTAAGTAAAATTAAGTAAAGTGTAAATAGTAAATACTTATTTGCACCAACATGATCAATCATCACAAGTTGAAGTGATTGTGGATACTTATGATCAGCAGTTACATAATCTAAATCTATTGTAGCACTATCGTTGGTGTTACTATCAGTTTCCACATGATATGATATTCAGAGAGGAGTAGAGGACAAGCTGGGTGAACTTTCCTCAAAGTGTACATCCTTATCCACAAAAATCCAATGTGTCTCTAGATCCATAAGTCTATATGTCTTCAAATTGTCTTCATAACCAATGAAAGTACAAGGCCGAGGTGACTATGCCTTGCATCCCTTGGAAGATTTGTTTTCCCATGCAGGACAACTGAAGACTTTGAAGTGTGTCACAATAGGTTTTCTATTGCACCATGCCTCAAAAGGAGTCTTTCCATCTAAGGCTGGAGGAGGAGACCTGTTAAGAATGTGAGTGGCACTACTAATTGCTTCGACTTCAAGTGATGGATCTAAAGACTTGGCCTATATCATGAAACTCGCCATGGACTTAAGAGTGTGGATCCTCAATGCTGCAACATCTATCTTATGTGGACTAAATGCTAGCGGATTCTGAAGATCAATTCCCTCAAGTATGCAAAATTTTGTAAGTCTTTTGGTCACATATATACTTTCATTGTCCATTTGGAGAACTTTGATGGCTTTCCTCAATTTCTGTTCAACATGAGTCTTGAAGCCTAGAAATTTGTCCAACACTTCATTCTTATGATGAAGAAAGTAGACCCAAGTGTATCTTGGAAAGTCATCAATGAAGGCAAGTATGTAGTGACCTTGGCTAACTGTTGTTACTGCAAAAGGTCCTGCTAATACCATGTGAACCATCTATAGAACAACTAGTGCTTTTGAAGACTTCCCTTTCTGTAACTTCTCCTCTGGATGCATATCCACTATACTTTTTGAACATTCACTTGTGGAAAATTTGATTTGGGGTAGACCTTTGACCATTCTATTTGTGCAAAGTTGCTGAAGATAGCGGAAGGAAAGATGTCCATACTGCTCATGCCATAATTTGATTGTTGAATTTGATTGAGATAACAAGGCCTTTAAAGGAGACTTGGGCACAAAATGGGAGAAAGAGTATAGCCTTTTATCATGATTCACTTTCCCCACTGCAACCAATGAGTCATCATTTAGACTATGCACCTGTACTGAGATAGGAAGGAACTCAACTCTATGTCCATCTCCAAGGTGAGTGATTTGGTAGATTGATAGGAGATTTGAACTTAGGTTTGGAACATAGAGAACATATTTAAACCCTCCATTTTCCATCTCCACATTTCCTTTCCCTTCAACTTCCATTTTGGTATCATCTCTCACAAAGATGTGCAGTACCTTTGACTGCTTCATTGAAGAAAAATCCCCTTTTGAAGAACCCATATGATATGAGGCACCTAAGTCAAGTATCCATTCCTTTGAAGAATTTGAATTAGCCATGAGTGCTTGCCCTTTGCCCTTTGAATCTAAAGAAAACCCTTTATCCTTATAAGCATTAGGTAGTGGAACATCATGTTTCTTTATGATATTGGTCAACTCATCAATCTTTTAATGATAACACTCATGTTCTTCATGAGCCATTGTCTTGCAATAGGCACACTTTTTCTTGTCCTTATTATTGTTGTCCCCCTTCTTGTTGGAATTCAAGGAAGACTTGCCTTGTTGATTTGATTGTGGTGTTGTCTTTTCTGCATCCTCTAATTTGTTCTTCTTCCACTTCTTATTCTTACCCTTTCCTTTATTTGAAGATTATCCAACTAAATTTTGAGAACCTTCATTATTGGTCACCAATGCTTTTGACTTAGGTGAATTGATAATCCTTATTGATTTCAACTTCTTTTCTTCTGTATCCAATAGATCAGCATATTCATCAAAAGAGACTTTCTTATAGGCAGACCCTAATGTAGTCTTTGAGGTGTTATAATAAGAAACAAATGTGGAATACTCTGATGGTAGCTTATTATGAATAAGATAGATCAATCTTTCATCTTTGATAGAACTCCCAAAATTAGTAAGAAAATGACTTAGGATCTAAGGAGACAAGCTCATCTTCAATTTTGAAAACATCCTCTTCAGACACTTTACCATATAGGTTTTTGAGGGTATCCCAAGCTTCCTTGGATGTAGAAGACTTCTTAATTTGATACATGATCTTGTCATCAACCCCCAAACATATATCACCTAGGGCTTTCCTATCCATTGTCACCCAAGCTAAAATATCACTTGTTGATACATTATCACCTACTGGTTTAGGAAGAGTACCATCTACATATTGAGAAACTCCATTGTGCATTAAATGATACCACATTTTGATGGACCATGTAGCATAGTTATGTGGAGTTAATTTTGGAAACTTAAAATTTCTCATGAGGCAGAAAATGAAAGAAAATTGTAGAAAAGAAGGAACACAACACCAAGAACACCCCCCCTT
Source organism: Cupressus sempervirens (assembly GCA_028749045.1). Classification (NCBI taxonomy): domain Eukaryota; kingdom Viridiplantae; phylum Streptophyta; class Pinopsida; order Cupressales; family Cupressaceae; genus Cupressus; species Cupressus sempervirens. Next base: position 7,268,669 of record CM053783.1, read on the forward strand.
TTCACTAAATCAAGAAACCCCCCCAAAATAAATGCTTTTGGCACTTTATAAGTAGTGTGATTGCAATGGCCACTTGCCAATTTGGCCTTTATGGACCTATAATTTTCCTTGTTACAACCTCTTGAAAGATTAGAAATCTATAACTTTACAATGTACAACAATTTTGAAGTAATACAAAGCAAAGAAAGGCCCTATTTCTGAAAGTGACACTTTTGTCCACACAACCCTACAATTTGATTGCAGATATGGAAAGTAGACAAAAAATAACACATTTTCAAAAAAAAGGAACCTATTTTTATGTCCAGATAAGCCTGTATAGAGCATTTGAAGTTTCAAAATGTAGAATTGAATAGGTACAATTTCCAAAAGATGTAATTTCTGACAAATCCATGCACCAAAACCATAAAAGAGCTACAGCACCAAAAAGTCTACGAAATTCTACCCAAATTCAAAAAAAAATGCACCTAATTTGGAGTCCAGATGTTCGAGTTATGGCCTCCCAAAGTCGAACTGCAAAATCAAAAATCAATCTGGAGAGGGGTTACATTAGCAAAAGACGGGGTTAAATTTGACAATCATACAATTGTCGTAGCAATTCTAATTTTTCCCTAGAATGACAATCAGATGGCTATCAAATTTAGGCTCGTAGAATGATGACATCAACAAACTTCAAGCTTGTGATGATTTCAACATGATGTCATGATAATGTTAGCATTGTACAGACTATACGCACCTATACAAAAATGGATCATGTGTCTGAGTGAGCTGGCATATAGATGTATTGATTGGGTTGTGCAGTTGGATGTACAAAAACTAATGTGTACTCCTACATATTCACTAATGTGGCAAGGTTAGCTCTGTACACGTGGCAGGGTGACACCACGTGGCATATAGGTCTGCGTCCACATGGGTGGCTATGATGTGGCCATATGTATGCATGCTGGCCTATCATGGGGTCCCTGCCGGATTGCCATGTGGAGGAATGATATTGTTCCATGTGTCCTATGTGCAAGGAGGGGATGTTTCATGTGCTAACAATTTGTTTTTTGGTGGTCGAGTTTTTTTTGGCACCAAAAAATGTGGCGCATTTTAATAACGCCATGTGGAGGATTAAATTTTTGCCACTGTAGGAGTAGAAATGGTTGTCGGTGGCCAGAACCTGATAATGCCACACTGGATTTAATTTCTAGCTTGGGACATTAGTCCCATATGCATGCAGAGGTGATGTTGGGTTTGTTTAAAATGCCCAACTCACAACACTAACACCAAAGAACAAAGGTCATCGGTGTATGTTCTCTGCCAGAATTCAGCAGATGTCGGTTGGATTATAGGCCAATTTTTTGAGGTGCTCATCTGGAAATGTTAAGTGTGGGGCCAAAAATTGAGCTCGGTCGTATTGTGATGCCAAAATAACAAAGACCTACCGATTAAATACTAATGAATATTCCTGTGAAATAAATACAAAAATTCCTCTATAGGGTCGAGGTGTGACTGCCTAGTTCTGCAAAAAATATTCTTTGACTAGGCAAAAAAAAATTGAAAATACCCAAATTGAAAAATAAATTGTAGAGATTAAAATTAAATTCAAATCTAAAATAAATTCATACATCAAATTAGATCATACCCGGTTTGCAAATCGGTGACTTCGAGTGCCAGTTTGCAAAAAAAATTTGCCTCGTGATCAACTTTAGCCCAGCATAGGCAAATCTATAGTCAATCCTCACCAAATTGATGTTCTGAATGCAATAGCGAGGTCAGATTTGGCTCTAGACGCTCCCAATTTCTATAGATACTCTAGATTTGGGTCAAGGTGCTAAAGCATGAATGGTCTCGACTGGCTTTGTGTAGAGAATCTCCCCGAGCTCTAATACCATGTAAGAATTTTCTTTAGGGAAAAATTCATCCAAGACCAAAGAACTCAAAAACAAGTACAATAATAGACCAAAGAGAGGGTATGATTAAAATGACGATATATTCATTCACTATGCCATATGAAAGTACACTAGGAGTGCTTGTATATAAAGGCCTCTAGAGAGCTTCTAGAATGCATAGAAGTCAACAACATGATAATTCATACAACCAGGCACATGTCCACTAGATATGGGTTATCCTCCATTAAGCACGAAAGTAAGTGTGATGATGAGAGGATAAGCCTACAATGGTGTAGCATGGGAATTTATGTTGTAGACAACATGTGCTAAAAAGGGAGTGTGAATAACTATGTTGTCAACATGACAACTCAGTGAATGATGCAAACTCCAATTGTAGACACCATGTGCTAAAATAGAGTTGTGTACTTTTGTGTTGTCAACATGAAAACTCATGAGAGTACACAAAATCCTAAGTGTCTCACCTAAATAAATAATAAAATAATGCAATATAATATAATAATGCATTAACCTAAGTAAACTTAAGTAAAGTGTAAATAGTAAATACTTATTTAAACCAACAAGTTCTCTCTATGTATGGTTATTTTTTATTGTTCAACATTATTTGTTTACTTTCATATGCAAGTTTTGAAGTAAATAAAAATATCCAGATGTGGGAAAAATATTGTAGAATAATAATTCATCCCCCCCCAACCCCACACCCCCGCCCCTTAGTATTATCTATTTCTAACACAATCATGTGCATCCTTCAGTGGCTTATGCATGCATGTCTATGTGTCTATGTGTCCACCCTAGATCAATTTAGATGGTATCACTACAAAGTGTAAATGTGTGTGTGTGTTACCCTAGGAGGGATTTAGTAAAAAACATAAAAGGTGTGTTTCCTTGGGACAAAGAAAATATCATAAGACAACCTACTCTAAATATCATAAGATACTAAGAGAAGATATTTTTGGAAATATAGCTAAGTTGGACATGTTAGAGTTGTCATTTATGGAAACATATATCTCAGGTAAAGAAGTCACAATTTGAAGATAAGTATTTCACAGTTAGATATAGAAAATTGTCTAAGTATCAAATAGTTTCATTGGTAGTGCAGTAATAGTTTTTTCGTGTATGGATGACAGAATAATAATTGGCACATGAATGATTAAGGATAGAGAGAATAGAGTGTCATGATGATGTGTGGAAGTGCACAAGTTTGTACAAACTTTATGAAAGGAGTTATGCATTAAACACTAATAAAGGCAATGAGCAAAGCATAATATCAAAAGGCGAATTACAAGTTAAGGAATAATTTTGGCTATGAAATAATTATTTAGCTAATTAGGGATGACATCCTAGATGTTAACTCTAAGAGAACAAGAGTTACTTTGCTATTTTCCAAGCGTGTGAAATCTCGAAGGCCAACTAGGCAAGTTTTGTGAAATGTAATAGTATAAATTAAAGATTTTATTATGCAAAGTAGTGTGAGTGTGATAGATGATATCTGAATTATTATGAGAACTATGTGATATGAAATCTGATGTATGATCAAAAGATTGTGAAGTATAGCAAACAGTAATAAGAGGTTTTTGTATCTATTTCTTTTTTTTATAAAGGAATTGTATTGCATAATTGCATGTTTGGGCAGTGGGCTCATCTTCCATATATATTGTAATTTTAATACAAACTCCTAATAGGGTTGAGGCTTTTAACAAGGCCTAGTCCTCTAACAAGTATTGAGAAATTATATGTACTTCATGGACTCCTAACACGGTCAACATCCTTAACATGATACTTTTGTTTAGTGAATCATTTTGTGGGTACCATCCCCACTAGGGTTTTCCCTTGGCCAAGGTTTTCCTAGTTAATAAAATATGGTTTTATGAGTTCTCTTTTTCTATGGTTATTATTACTATTCAACATTGTTAGTTTACTTTAATATGCATGTTATAAAGTAATTAACAATATTCAGTTGTGGGAAAAAGTTTGTAGAACATTGATTCACCTCTGCCCCTCTCAGTATTACCCATTTTAAACAACTGGTATCAGATCCTAGTTACTCTGAAGAGGTTTAACAGCTTGAGTAAGATCTCTATGAATATGAAATAGTTAAAGAGGAATCTTGAAGAAGCCCTTGAGAAAATTGATCATCTTATTGAAGAAAGAGACAACTTGAAAGAAAGGTATGAAGATGCAAAAGATTACATTGGAAAATTGAAAGATAAGATTGATCATCTTAAATCTATAAAATAACCTACAAAACATACAAAAGATAGTGATGAGATAGAAACCTTAAAGAAAGAAAATGAGATTTTGAAACACGAGTTGAAAATTGTTGAACTTAAGCTAAGTCTAAACGAAGATGATAACAAGATTGAACCAGATCTAAAATCTAAAAATGTAGATCTAAGATCCCATCTTACACATCTAAACTTGATTCTATCAAAATAGAGCATGCAAAACTTGATAAGTACAATACTATTGTGAAAGAGGAATTAAGCCAGGCTAAGAAATGGTTAGAGAAGCTATATTCTAGTAGTGAGAAAATTGATGAGCAACTATATTATCAGAGACCTTCCTATGATAAGTGTAAGAATTTTCCTTAGAGAAAAATTCACCCAGGAACTAAGAACTCAAACACAAGCACAACTGTAGACCAAAAAGAGAAAGTATGATCAGAATGACGATATATTCATTCAATATGTGTTAAGAGTACACTAGGAGTGCCTATATATAAAGGCCTTTGAGATACATCTAGAATGCCTCAGAATTAGCTACATGATAAGTCATACAACTAGGAACATGTCCACCAAATATGGGTTATCCGCCATTAAGCACGAAAGTAAGTGCAATGATGAGAGGATAAACCTACAAGGGTGTAACATGCAAATCAGTGTTGTAGACAACATGTGCTAAAATAGAGTTGCGTACTACTATATTGCCATCATGACAACTCAAAAAGGTGTGCAAACTCCTAAGTGTCTCACAAAATAAAATAATAAAATAATTCATTAACCTAAGTAAACTTAAGTAAGTTTAAATAGTAAATACGTATTTACACCAACACCCCCCCTTAAATGCAACTTAGGGGAATGCCCTTAAGCTTACAAAAACTAGGATGAAATGCAAAATGGGTCTCAGCTACTAGGCCATGTTAGGTACCCATGTACATAATGAAAATGCAGTCTCCCATAAAGCGAAGAAAGAGGGAAAACCTCATGGGAAAAACCCTCCCCCAAAAAGAGAGATAAAAAGGGATGTATGGATGGATGGAGTAATCAAGACCCCCCCATTACGACATACATCTAGTATATACAATATTGAAGAAAGAGAGAGACAAAAAGGTAGTCCCCCCCCCCCCCCCAAATGAAGAGTGTCGACTAATGACTACTACTCCAAGGAAGAAGCTGGTCCAAGAGTGCAGAATGGTGTTCCTCCCCTTTGGAAGAAACAAAGGCAAAGGTACAATGCTTAAGATGTATGGTGGTCCTAAAACCTGTTCAAGTATCCTTGTGTTGATGCTAATGTTTTCCCTTTCCAACTATGGTGAAAAGAACAAATGAAGATCTGGCAAGGATGTTTGTTGAACCTATTCCAATGAACATCTGTCTCCTCAACTGACAAAGAGACCTCTGACAACTGTTGTACATAAGGATCCACAATCATGCCAACCTATAAAGATTGATCATGTAGAGAATGGACATGAGGGTCAGAGTGAGCCCTCGCAACAACTATAGAAGGATCACCTTCATCAAAGAGAAGATGCAAATCATCAAGGCTATCTCCCAAATATGAAGTGTGTGACTCTGTGAACAAACTTGCAATTTCTGCCATGTAGTCATTAACTGAAGCTAGAGTTGGAAGACAACATGTGACCTTTCACTGTGGCAATATAAGCATGTGGACTATATTGATGATGTGACTTCTCCCAACAACTATCGATAGAACCCCACATATATGAATCTGTTGAAGCACTATTGCTGGTGTCACTATCAATTTCCACAGTGTATGAAGTGCAGAGAGGAGTAGAGGATAAGCTAGGTGAACTTTCCTCAAAGTATACATCTTTCTCCACAAAAATCTCATGTGTCTCAGGATCCATAAATCTATAAGCTTTAGCATTGTCTTCATACCCAATGAAAGTACAAGGCCTAGGTGTTGGTACCTTGCATCCCCTAGAAGATAGGTTTGCCCATGTTGGACAACCAAAGACTTTAAAGTGACTCACAACTGGTTTTCTACCACACCATGACTCAAAAGGAGTCTTTTTTTCTAAGGCATTATGAGGAGACCTATTAAGTACATGAGTAGCACTTCTAATGGCTTTAACTTCAAGTGTTGGATCAAGAGACTTGGCTTTTATCATGCAACTTGCCATGGTTTTGAGAGTACTAATCCTCAGTGCTGCAACATCTATCTTGTGCAGATTGAATGTTGGTGGATTCTAAAGATCAATTTCCTCAAGCTTGCAAAAGTCCCTAAGTCTTCTATTCACATATCTATTCTCATTATCCACCCATAGTACCTTGATGGCTTTCCTTGATTTGTGTTCAACATGAGTCTTGAAGGCTTGAAGCTTATGAACCACTTCATTCTTGTGATGAAGGAAGTAGATCCATGTGAATCATGAAAAGTCATCAACAAAGGTAAGGATGTAGAGGCCTTGGCTAACTGAAGTCACTGCAAAAGGTCCTGCTAAAACCATGTGAACCAACTAGAGAGCAACTAGTGCTCTAGAAGACTTGCCTTTATCATACTTCTCAAGATGCATATCCACTAAACATGAGAGACAATCACCCTTAGAAAATTTTATGTTAGGTAGACCTTTGACCATGTGTTTGAAGCAAAGTTGCTGAAAATGGCGGAAGGCAAGATGACCAAACTGCTCATGCCATAAAATGATTTGTGAAGTAGAGTGAGTCAACAAGGCTTGAGAAGGAGACTTAGGCATGAAGTGGGAGAAGGAATAAAGCCTCTTGTCATCATTGACTTTCCCCACTACAACCAATGAATCATCTTTTAGACTATGCACCAACACTGAATCTAGAAGGAACTCAACTTTGTGACCATCTCCAAGGTGAGTGATTTGGTAAATTGAGAGGAGATTGGAGCTAAGGTTTGGAATGTAGAGAACATTTTTGAATTCCCCATTGTCCATTTCCACATGTCCTTTTCCTTCAACTTCCATTTTAGTATCATCTCCCACGAAGATGTACAGTACCTTTGATTGCTTCAATGAAGAAAAGTCTCCCTTTGAAGAACCCATATGGTAAGAGGCACTGAAGTCAAGTATCCATTCTGAAGAAGAACTTAAATCCAACTTCCCTGGGTGACATGGCAAGCTGATTGGGTTATTTGTATGGTACAGATGCTAATGTGGTATAGTACAGCTATGACACATGTCAACATATGAATTCTTGCATGCTATGGTACAAAGTTGACGTGGCAGGCTGAGTTGTCAACTGACATGGGTAGTGAGTCACCTGCTAACTATATGCTGACAAGGTGAAGTACAATTGCATAGGTAGCGCTAACTATATGGCTTTTTTGGCCTTCCACATGGCTATAGGATATTTGGCCATGCGGAGGTGACTCGATGCGAGAGTGCGGACATGGCAAGTGTCTACATGGTCTACTTAGTGTGTAGCTATCTGTCACATGGCTTGGTGCATGGACTAACGTATGACACCAGAATCCTTCAATGTAGGTGCCGAAAACTAGAGTAGTTGTGCTAGAAAGATTTTCCATTCACATGGGAAAAAAATATTTTCAGTTGGCTAGGAGGTACAAACTTTTCCAAAAATATTATTACGACATCATAAATTCAAGTGCATCGCCGGTGACCGTAGACTGGAAAAGAAGCTATCAAAGGGTTTTTAAAAATGCTAACGGTGAGTTTAAATGATGCCAAAATTGGAATATTCATTACCGGTGGCTTGATCTTCATCGGAGGAAATTGTTTGGGGGCTGGAGTTTTACGAATTTAGTCCCACATGCAATGTGAGGCTAATCCAAAAAAAAATTTAAACAAAGGGTCGTGCAAAGCCAAATAAGAAATGGTCGCTAGTGCTTAGTGTGTGGGTCGCTCGCTAGACTTTGCAGAATATATCCCTCCACGCCAGATTATATGTAGAATATTGTCTGTGAACAACAACTAAACTTAGGCTATATTGTGTAGAAATTACAGGAATAATGCTTGCCGTAAATAGAATATTCACCTGAAATAAAATATTCCTCTACGTAGGGTGCAGGGTTGGGATTTGATAGCTCGATTCCTATACCAAAAAAATTTCTTTGCTACCTGCTCGAAGGGCAAAAAAAATTGAACTAATACAAAAAAAAAATAAAAAATTGCAGAGAATAAAATACAAACCCAAATTAATTAAATTGCAAATCTGAAAATGACCATACCTGAACTACAAATCAGGGCATCCGGGTGCCAATTTGCAAAAAAAATTTGCCTCATAGTTGACTTTTGGCTAAGGTAGCCATGTTTATAGTCAATCTTCACTGAATCAGTATTTTAGACACAATGGCAAGGTCAGATCTAGCTCTAGATGCTCCCAATTTCTGCAGTACTCTGAATTTGAGCTGAGGTGCTGAAGCAACAATAGTCTTGAACGACTATGTGATGAGAAAATCTCCAAGCTTTGATACTATGTAAGAATTTTTGTTAGGGAAAAATTCACCTAGGAACTAAGACCTCAAACACAAGCACAATTGTAGACCAGAAAGAGAGAGTATGATCAGAATGACGATATATTCATTCAATATGTGTTAAGAGTACACTAGGAGTGCCTATATATAAAGGCCTCTAAGATATGTCTAGAATGCCTTGAATTTAGCTACATGATAAGTCATACAACCAGGCACATGTCCACCAAATATGGTTTATCCTCCATTAAGCACGAAAGTAAGTGCAATGATGAGAGGATAAGCCTACAAGGGTGTAACATGCAAATCAGTGTTGTAGACAACATGTGCTAAAATAGAGTTGCGTACTTCTATTTTGTCATCATGGCAACTCAAAAAGGTGTGTAAACTCCTAAGTGTCTCACAAAATAAAATAATGCATTAGCCTAAGTAAAGTTAAGTAAGTGTAAATAGTAAATACATATTTACACCAACAATAAGACTGGTCTTGGATATTTCATTGGAAAGAAATCAACAAAGAAATCTAAAGCAAGAAAGAAACCAGATCCAATTATTGAAACCCTTGAACCTGAGAAGAATAATAAAAATGAAATTAAGCCAAGTTAACCTAAAGAAGTACCTAATGAAGTTGAGCAAGTAAGTCAGCCTGAGAAATGTGATCAACTTAAACAAACAAGGCAAGTTGAGCCACCTAAAGAGGTAAAATATGAATTCAAGGGTAGATGGTTCATATGTAATCAAGTTGGTCATATGAAGAGAGATTATACAGGTAAGTGTTTCAAACCTATTACTAGTTTCTATCTTTATAATTCTCATGGCATAAAGTAGTTGATTGTAGGAAACCCAAGATTGATGGTAATAATTGTTAGAGTAATAAAGTATTTTCTTTTTAATTAGATCATATTGATTTAATTATTAAGCCACTTATTATCTCTAGTTTACTTAAGCTAAACTTTGGGTATATAATAATTAATTATTTTATTAATTATTATAATGCAACCTAGGTTAGTTACATGTAAGGGTTTTGATCTCCTTTTATAAGGATTATAATTTATCCATTCATTTTTTATAATAACAATTTCTCTTTTTGCTCATCAAGAATGTCTCATCTATGGATCTAGAAATTTCAGCCTCCATAGCCTTTTGCTTCTCTCTTTTGTGACAGGTGTTTGCATGCACGTGATTCTTGGAAGCTATGAGGTTGATCTTTCATCAACTTCAACATGGTATAAGAGCTCTAGATCTTCATGCCCCTGTTCTATTTATGATAGGTTTGGCTTGGATTTCATATTTGTGTTATTTTTTTTAGAGGGTTTCATTTTCTTAGAGATATTTTGTATTAAATCTAAAGGGTCATTGATTTTTAGGTCACTTTAAGCCCATACAGACATCACCTGTTGAGCTTAGAGAGCCTAAAAACCCCTATTTTCATATAACATTTGTCCAATTTGAACACGGTTTGAATCTGAGGCAAAATAATATGGCTTCCAGATTGGGCACATTTCTAGAGGTGGTGATTTTCTAATTTTTTGTAGGTTCCACGAGGTAGCGATTTTCAATTTTTGGGAATGCAAATTAAGATTTTTTGTTCAAATTTGAGATTTTTGGCACATTTCTCGAGGTGGGGGTTTTCTAAATTTTGATACATAAATCAAGATTTTGCACATTTCTTGAGGTGTTAGTTTTGTGATTTTTGGTACAAAACTTAAGAATTTTTTGGGGCACACAAATTGAGATTTTTGGTCACGCAAATCAAGATTTTGTCATGTAAATTGAGACAGTTTTGGTACATAACTAGCATGCTTCTCGAGGCAAGTGTGCATTCTTTTTTAGGAATTTTGGCATGGATTCCAATGCAGAAAAAAATCTTGGGCCCTTTTAGCTCTTTTTGACCTACTTGTGGTTTTTTGGTCGTAACTTGCTCATCTAGACTCTATTTTTTGCAACTGAGATATCATCGAAAAGAAGATTCTGAGCCCATCATGATGGTTCAATTTATATGGATTTTTGATGCTATTTGATTATTTATTTAAGTATTCAAAGTTAGAGGCTCTATTTTTCTCTCCAAGAGACATATTCTAAGACTTTCTATTTTCCAGATTCTGCTCTAAGCACATCCCATTTAGTTTTTTGTTTTTCTACATTCTAGTGAATATCTTGGTTGTTTCAGGTCTAGAGATCGATTTTGTTGTCTCGGATGATTTTTCATGGGTTATATTATCTATTGTATCAGCCTTATGTCTCTTTTTATTTTTGTTGACATTCTTTTGTAGTATTTTTGCAAACACACTGAGATAAAGTGTCACTCTATTACATTTAGGGATCTTGCACATCTTTGTGTTTTTTTTAACTCACACTACATTATAAAGTGTCTTCAGGAGTTTCATGTTGGCCATATTCACCATATTCCTTTTTTAAGTGAGTGTTCCTTCCACAACATCAGCCTCATGATGTGTCGATGACACATGCCATTATAGGTGTTTGTACTTCTTTTGCACTCTTAACGTTCCTGGTTCTTTTTGGGGGAGATATTGCATTCAATTTTAGTGTTCATTTCTTACCTCTTAGAATTATAGGGGGTTATGTTGTTTCTATTGCTTTCTTGGTTAGATGGAGTGAGATATGTATTCAGTATTTGATCCTATGTACATGCTTGTAGTGGTTGGATATCTATGCATTTTGGTGAGATGGATCATTTACCATATAGACATTCTTTCATTCCTATTTTTTGAGGCTATGAAAATACCTTTCATCTTTGATTAATCAGCTCTTCAGACTTAGTCTTTTCTAACTAGTCATGTTCTATATAGTGGAGGTTCTTTAGATCAGTAATTTGACAGTGTTTGCAACTTCATGCTTTAGTGGTGTTCTTCATCTTTAGTCCTTCACTAGTTCTTCTAGAACATTCTTTCCATCTCTTTTTGGACTAGGGTTTTTCCCATGTGTTTTTCATTATTTCTCCTCTTTTCAAAGATTTGGTTGTGCTTAGGTACCTCATCAGGCCTTCTTGTTGAGACCCAATTTCCTTTCAACAGTAGTTTCTAGGTTTCTAGCTACTCCTTATGTTTCTCTTAAGGGGGGTGTTAGAGTAATAAAGTATTTTATTTTTAATTAAATCATATTGATTTAATTATTAAGCCACTTATTATCTCTAGTTTACTTAAGCTAAAATTTGAGCATATAATAATTAATTCTTTTATTAATTATTATAGTGCAACCTAGATTAGTTACCTATTAGGGTTTTGATCTCCTTTTATAAGGATTGATCTCTTTTTAGTTTATTCATTCATTTTTTATAATAACAGTTTCTCTTTTATCTCATCAAGAATGTCCCATCTATGGATTTGGAAATTTTAGCCTCCATAGCCTTTTCCTTCTCTCTTATGTGGTAGGTGTTTGCACGTAGGCAATTATTGGGAGCTATGGATCTGATATTTCATCAACTTCAACAATAATAGAAATAGTAGAATGTTTAGTGATGCAAAGAGCACAAATAAGAAGCTTTAAATGGGCTTCCCACTCTTGAAATCAACTAATTGGCTATCAAATATTTAACCTTATTACAAGGTTTCAGCACACTCAAATCTTCCAATGGATCAAAGAAACAAACTCTCCAACTTCACCAAGAATCCAAGGACAAAGAACCAAACTTGCCCACTTTATGGGGTTTGCACCAATCTCCCACAACTAGGTCAATACTAGGAAAACACCCTAGAAGTTTGTCCCAAGGGTTATAAGAGGTTAAATGATATTAGGGCACATATTTACCATATACTACATGACTAGTTTGAATCATAAACTTGCACAAAGCCTCAAACCCTGATTTGGCCTAGTAGCCCTATGAGCCCCTTTTAGCCCTCCTAAAATGGCTTTTTGGATCTAACTTCACAAAGTTTCAAACAAGACCCAAAATAAATTATGTTTTTGAATACCCTTTTAAAATTTACTTCAAACCCCAAAGCATCAAGTTCTATCCCCACTCCAACATTCCCTTTCCTTCACAAAGCAACACAGACCTAAGTAATCAAGTTAGGCTTGGTTTACAAAGCAACTAGTAGGAAATGGGGTCATGGAAATGAACTCAATACTCAAGAATGATCAACAACACTAAAATAACTTATTTCCAAATTCTCATCCCTTCAACAAGTCCCAAACTCCTTCCATTCACAAATCAACACACTACAAGAGGTCAAATCTTTCATGGTACTTGACCTAGGGCTTGATTGGAAAAATCACAAAACACATCCTCTGGTTTTCAAATACTATAATATTCAAAAGTACCCTACTAACTACCATTTCCCAAGTGGCCATGAAATTCCAACCAAGGAAATTGTAGTTAGAGGCCTATTTTTCTTGTGTGCACCAAAATGTTGTCCTAAAAACCTAGTTTCATTAAAAATGCAATAACTTGAGTTAGAAAAAATGTACAAAAATGAGACCAGAAGAAAAAGAAATATGATTCAAAGCTCTATCTCAAACATCCATCAGATATGGTTTGACAACCTATACAATTCATGCAGTGTGCAAACAACAATAGAAATTACTCCAAAACTGAATTTCTTTCTTTGCAACTTCTTCCAATCCATACATTAAAGCCCTCCATACCTAAAAAATAAGGTATATATATTTTAATGATTACAACCAATATTTTAATATTTATAACCCTTTTCCCACTAAGTTTCAAATTTGAGCAACTTTAAATTTCAACAATGCAAGTTTGCACAAAAAGTGCAATTTTTTACATTTTTCACTTGATTCCACTTCTAGGACTTGGAAAAGGTTCCAAAATACCTAAATCTAGCAAAAAACACCTAATCCTAGGCTTTCTTGACCAAAAACATTAAAAATCTTGAATTTTCCTAATGAGCAACTTTTGCTTATAAATTGCATAAAGTGCCTTAAGCATACAAAATGGTGTCTTTCTTTGAAAACCATGGACTTCTCATCCAAGGTTTGTTTATTCTAGCCCAAGTAGGTAAAAAAAATATAAACCAAGTGCCTTGGTGCTCTGCACCATACTCCCCAGGTGAAAAGAAACCCAAGTCTCTTGAGTTGGAATGTTCTCAAGTCTACTTCCAAGCTTGATGATGGCATTCTCTGAAAGCCAAATTGCATCCTCTATTGGTTTATGTTCCCACTTGACCAAGTATTCATAATATCATTTCCTCCTTGTCTTTTTTGTTTTCCTTTTGCCCAAAATGGCTTCAATGGTAGGTTTAGGCACTTGTGGTAGTTCTTGTAGTAAATATGATTCTTCTTGCTATTGCACTGCCTCAACTTCCTCATCATCCTTTGGACCCTTGAATGCATAGATATATGAAACATTAAAGATAGGAGAGATCCATAAATTAGTAGGCAATTCAATGTGATAGGCATTGTTGCCACATTTCTTCATAATTTTGAATGGTCCTCTCTTCTTCATCATTAACTTAGTATACTTCACCCTTGGCATTCTCTCCTTCCTTAGGTGAATCATTACTAGATCCCCTACCTAAAAATGTAAGTCCCTTCTCTTCTTATTAGCATGTGCCTTGTACTTGCTTGCTAAAAGGTCCAACTTATCCTTAACTTGATGATGGATGTCCTTCATAACCTCTACAAAATCTTCTGCTTGTGCACTCCTCTTGTGACCTCAACTCCAAGACTCCTCTTGGATGGCCTCCATATACAATCTAAAATGGAGTTAAACCTATACTTCTATTCACTAAATCATTATATGAGAATTCATCCTGTGGAAGAACAAAATTGCAAGCAACTCCATTTTCTTTGGTTAGACATCTCAGTAGATTACCCAATGACCTATTGATAACTTTAGTGTGGCCATCTGATTGGGGATGGTATGTTGAAGAAAATGACAGTTGTGTGGCCAACCTCTGTTAGGATTAAACCACGGACAGAAATAATAATTACATGCCAATATAACCAATAACAGAAAATAATAGATCACACGGAAAATAACACAAGGCACCAAGATTTAAAGTGGTTCACCCAATCCTTGGGCTACATCCACCAAACAGCAAGTCCAATATTTTTATGATTCAATGATTAAAACCTGATTACAATCTGTAATCCCTTATAGCTCAATACTACTGCAAGAACCAATTTCACATCACATCCTTATTTTTTTTGAAACAATCTCTAACCCTAAGCCCTTTTATACAAGTATTTTAATTCTTTAGGGTTATAATTAATAATTACATGTCAGCCCAAAATCCCAATAAAATAGGGCCCAAAAAAAAATCCCAAAGAATTTATGATGTACAATACTTTCTTGATCAGTCACCACAATCTAATAGCCTCTTCCATAATGTTCTCCAAAAATGTCCAAGAAATTTACCCTATCTGACACAATGTTCAATGGTAATCCATGGAGTCTAACAACTTCCTTAAAGAAGATACCAGCTATGTGAGAAGCATAATGAGTTTTTTTACAAGGTAGAAAGTGAGCCATCTTAGAGAACCTATCAACAACAAAAAATATGCTATCAAATCCACTTTTAGTCCTAGTCAAACCCATGACAAAGTCCATGCTGATGGAGTCCCATGGCTTAGTGGGTGTAGGTAAAGGAGTATACAATCCAGCATTTGATGATCTCCCTTTGGTCTTTTGACAAATAATGTAACATTCTACAAATTTCCTAATATCTACCTACATCTTTGGCCAGTAGAAAAATCTTCTAACCTGCTCTAAAGTCTTATCAATTCCAAAGTTTCCAGCAAGACTCCCACAATGTTTTTCTTTGACAATGTTATCCCTAACTGATCCTTTAGGTAGACAAAGCTGATTACCTTTAAATAATAATCCATCTTGTAAAATAAACTCAGAAAAATCAGTATGATACCTTTCATTCATTGTTTGACAAACTTCATATGCCTCGTTAAAGCCTTCATCTATTACATACATGTTCTTTATGGATTCAATAACAATACTACTCACTTGAATTTCTTTTAATGTCAAATTCCTCCTGGTAAGGGTGTCTGCAACTTTGTTTGTTGTCCCATTCTTGTGTTTTATGGAGAAAGTGTAAGCTTGGATGAATTCTATCCACTTCATGTGCATGTGGTTCAGCTTTTCTTGTCTATTCACGAAGCTAAGAGCTTGATTATCAGTAAAAACAATAAATTCTTTGGGCAAGAGATAATGCCTCCACTTTCTCAAGGACTGAACCAAAGCATACATTTCTAAATCATAAGTTGAATACTTTGGCTTAACACTCCTCCTATTTCCTTGTTATTAGCATCACATTCCACTATAAACACCTTGCAAAAATCAAGTAATGCTAAGATTGGTTGCTCTGCAACTCTCCTCTTAAGATACTCAAATGACTTATCTGCCTCATTAGCCCATATAAATTTACATTTTCTTCACACTTTTATAGTATCAATCATAGGGGCACAAACACCACTAAAGTTCTTCACAAATTTTCTATAAAAACTTTCAAGACCATGAAAACTTTTTACCTCAGTGGTTGTCCTAGGAGTAGGCCAACTTAGAATTTCTTCTACCTTGGATGGATCCATCTTTAACTAATTTTTGGAAATGATGAACCCAAGAAACACCAACTCTTCTTGCAAAAATGAACACTTCTCCAAATTTATCTTAAATTGATCCTTATGTAACCTTTCAAGGACTAACTCCAAATGCCTTAGGTTCTCCTACCTACTCGTGTTGAAAACAAGAATGTCATCTAGATAAACAACACAAAATTTGTTAATAAAAGGCTTTAAGACTTCATTCATAAGTCTCATAAATGTGCTAGGTGCATTAGATAGGCCAAATGGCATCACAAGCCATTCATATAATCCCTCATTTGTCTTGAAGGTTATTTTCCATTCATCACTATTGATTTGATGGTAACCACTCTTTAAGTCCATCTTTGAATAGTGACTTGCACCTACAAGACAATCCAAAAGATCTTCAATTTGTGGCATGGGGAACCTATATTTGATAGCTATCTTGTTAATGGCTCTAGAATCTATGCATAGCCTCCATGTACCTTCCTTTTTAGGAGCTAGTACAATAGGTATAGCACCAGGACTAACGCTCTTCCTTATGAAGCCCTTGGCCAACTATTCTTCAATTTGTCTTGCTAATTATGCATTTTATTCAGGGGTAAGCTTCTAGGCTGCCTTATTAGGTAATGTAGCACCTAGTATCAAGTCTATGCAATGGCTTATCTCCCTTTTTGGTGGCAAACATTTTGGTTCCCTATTTGCAACAACACTCTTATATTGTTCCAACAACTCCCTGACCTCTTGAGGTCCTACTTGATGTTCCATGCTCTTGGCTTGGAGCATAACTTTAACTTCTTTCTTAGGTTTGACTATGATGTCAAAAAATGGTGTTTTCTCCTCTTTAATGATCTGCAAAAATTCTTTACCTCCTACCATCATAACACTAGTCACCTTATGGCTTCCATCATTAGGGAGTGGCCTCATAGTGTAGATTTCTCCACCCTTGGTTATGCTATAAATGTTTTGTTTCCCATCATGCCTAGCATCTACATCATACTGCCAAGGCCTCCCTAAAAGTAAATGGCAAGAATTCTTTTTAGTCACATCACATAATATTTTATCTTTATGATCCCCAATCTGAAATTCTACCCATACTTGTTCACTAATCAAGGCATGTTGCTCCTTGTTCAACCAAGACACTCTATAGGGGTAAGGATGAGGTATTGTTTGCAATCCTAATTAGTCCACTATCTCCTTAGAAGCCAAATTATTAGTTGAACCAGAATCAATAATAACTTTACAAACTTTACCACTTACCTTACATGTGGTTCTAAACAATGACCTTCTTTGTGGTAGCTCCTTATCAGTGGGTACTTCAAGAGAGTTATTTTCAGCATGAGGCACTCTCCTATCTCTAGATCTATTATCTTTGCATGAGAACTTGTATTTTGTACATCCTCATCTTGCAGCAAATTATTCTTCTTTCACTTGGGCTGTTGATTCATCCTTGCTTCTTTGGACACCTAAAAGATTGGTGACCCACTTGATTGCAATTGTAACACCTTCCTGTAAAAACACTTGTTCCCCTTCCACCAAATCTACCTCTTTAATTAGGTCTCCTTCCTCTAAAGGAACTTCTGCTACTACAATCATTCTCAGCCCCTTGACTGCTACTAGCTTGCCCTTGGTTTCTTAGGTAGTTTCCTCTTCCTTGAAATCTATCTCTTCCTCTAAAAGAGTTCCCTCTTCCTCTACTACTTTGTTCACCTTTTCTTTTTTGTTTCTCCTCAATTTTGAGAGCAAGCTGATAACATTTGTGGACTGATTCTACTGTCACCAAGGTTAGTTCATCTTGTATATTATATCTAAGCCCACTAATATACTATGCAATCTTTTGCTTTTCATTTTCATACAACTTAGCTCTAAGAGTCAAAGTATGAAATTCTTGAGTATAAGCACTTGCATCCATGTCCTTTCTCTTGAGGTTATGCAGCCTTTTTTGGAGCATCACTTCATAGTCCTCTGGAACAAATCGATTCATGATTTTTGATATTATCCTCTTCCATGTGGATATGGGTTGCTTCTCCTCTTCTACCCTTTCATTTTGGAGAAAGTTCCACCAACTTAGGGTTGGTCCCTTCTACTTGGATTTTGCCACTTTCACCCTCTAATTTTTAGGTATCTCCTCTACTTCAAAATGTAAGGAAACTCAGGTGCAAAAATAGCTTCCCACACTAATCCCTTAAGGAAAGTATTGTGCAAATTCTATTTAAATCCTTACAATTTTAGATTCAATGTTATGTAAACAACAATATTGCAGTCAACCATGAATACATAAAATAGATAGAGAAAGAAAACAAAAAAATAAAGATATGTTGATGGGGAAAAACCTTTTGGTAAAACAACCCCACCCCTCCAAAACTTGCACAATGTATTATCTTCAACTCAAAGGTTACAACACACTTGCAGTGCAAGTTGTTTCAGGACACGGAAGACTTATCCAGTAGTAATCAACAATACACTACTCACAAACTAAACTATCTATAGCCCTCAAAGTGCTTATATAATGTGCTTTCCATTATTAGGGCATCTTCCAAAGATAGCTCTTACGCGTCATAGGAATCTGTCATAACCATTTTAGTCATGATCTCCTTACACAATTAAATATTTCAAAGATAGCTCTTATGCGTCATAGGAATTTGTCATAAGAATCCATCATAGGAATCTGTCATAGGAATCCATCATAGGAATCTGTCATAGGAATTCGTCATAGGAAATTATGATAGGAATCTGTCATAAGTCAAGATGCTAACACATGCAAGTGGAGTGACACATCAACATGCCAACTAGACATGTACACTTACAATTAACTGCATTATTTGCAAAAAATACATTTACAAAAAAAAATAATAAGAATAGGAATTATCCAAGGTTGAGACACCTTATTCCTAACATTCTCCTACTTGTTGAACACCTTGTAAGAGCAATAGGAACATAACAAGAACTAACCACTATAGGCAAAAAGGCCCATAGACTTTGAACAACATCTAAATTTCTTTGTCTTTACTAGTTTTGTCAATGCATCTGCAACATTCTTTATAGTATCTACCTTCTCCAAATTTACCTTTCCATCTTCCACCATATCTCTCACAAAGTGAAACTGCACATCAATGTGCTTCGTTCTGACATGGAAATTTGGATTCTTTGCAAGGCAAATAGCACTCTGACTATCACAACAAAGAATAATTTGTCTTGCATCAACACCAATATCATAACACAATCTCCTAGGCCAAATGGATTCCTTATAAGCATGAGTAGTAGCCATGTACTCAACTTCTATAGTGGACAAAGCAACCACAGGTTGTCACTTACTCATCCAACTGATGACACCACCAAACATAGTGAGCACATAAGAACTAGTAGATCTCCTATTGTCAATATCACCTACCCAATCTAAATCCACAAACCCACTAATACAAACTAAATGTGGAGCTCTAGAAGAGTTACCACGATAACAAATGAAGTAATTTGATGTACCCCTCAAATATCTTTTTACTCATTTAACTACATCCCAATGTACCCATCCAAGATTAACCATAAACTACCTTAGAAGTCCTACTGCTTGGGCAATGTCAAGTCTAGTACATACCATAGCATACATAAGACTACCAACTACACTAGCGTAAGGTACTCTACTCATGTCCTCCACCTCACTAGGAGATTTTGGACAATCATCTACAGATAACTTTGTTCCCATAGAAACAGGAACACATAATGGTCTACAATTTGCCATGCTGAACCTGTCCAACATAGACTTCACATACTTACTCTGACTCAACCAAAGTTTTCTGATAGACCTATCTCTACTTATTTCCATACCCAAGATGTACCCTGCCACCCCAAGATGTACCCTGCCACCCCAAGATCTTTCATCTCAAACTATGCTGACAACTGAGATTTAAAATTAGAAATCATACCCTTACCCTTCCCAAATAGCAACATATCATCAACATATAATGCAACAATAAGAAGGCAATCATTTTCAACTCTTAATTAAACACAATGATCTGATTTTGATCTTACAAATACAATTGACAACACAAAGGCATCAAACTTAAGGTACCACATCTTAAGATATTTTTTCAAGCCATACAGAGACTTCTTTAAATATGCAAACCAAAGATGCTTTACCTTTAACAATGTAGTGCTCAAGTTGTGATATATAAATCTCTTCCTCCAAATCACCATGAATGAAAGTTGTCTTCACATCCATATTTTCTATCTCTAAATCATATGATGTAGCAAGAGATAATAGAAATCTAATGGATATCAACTTTGCAACTGGAGAGAATATTTCATCATAATCTATTCCCTCTACCTGTGAATACCCCTTCACAACCAATCTAGCTTTGTACCTTTCAACACTATCATCTGCACAGAATTTCTTCTTGAACACGCATTTGCTACCAATAGGTTTTCGTCCTTTAGGAAAAGGTACAAGGTCCTAAGTTTTTTTTAATCCAATGAAGCCATCTCATCATCCATGGACTCAATCTAAGAACCTGCATCTTCCATATCCAAAGCCTCTTTTACAGATCTAGGGTCATTAGTGTTAGTAATCAAAGCAAAGGCACAACTAGAATCTAACATCGAATAACCAAACCTTTTTGGCTACTTCCTTGCTCTCATGGATCTCCTTAAGGGCTAAGGTTGAGGTTGTTCTTCCTCTTCTTCTGAACTGTCAGAGCTACTAGAGCTCTCCTCATCATTAGACCCAACATGGTCTTTTTGTTCAGTCTTCTCAGGGGTAGGAGGCAACTAAACAATATCTTCCTTCTTTTCTTTTTTATTTGGTTGCAACACAATAGGAGAAGATGTTAGCTCTCTAAAAATGGCATTTCTATTATACAACACCTTACTATTTGCAGGGTCCCAAAGCATGTATCCTTTCATCCCAACTTCGTATCTGATGAAAATACATTTGACAACTTTGTTTTCCAACTTAGATCTTTTCTCCTTTGGAAAATGTGCATAAGCTTCACAACTAAAAACACAAAGATGTCTAATTGAAGGCTTCTTACCACACCACACCTCCATGTGTATCTTACCAACAAGAGCTGATGTAGGAGATCTGTTAACTAGATAGCAAGCAGTGGCCATAGCTTCAGCCCAAAATCGTTGTTCAAGACTAGCTCCACTAATCATACTCCTAGCCATCTCCATCAATGTCCTATTCATTCTTTTTGTAACTCCATTTTGTTGTAGAGTATAAGGAGTTGTCTTATGCCTCTCGATACCTTGTTCTTTACAGAATTGTTAAAACTCTACTAAGCAAAACTCACCACTATCTTCAGTTCTCACACACTTAATCTTCTTACTAGTCTAATTTTGTAAAAGGGCTTTAAATTCCTTGAACCGACTAAAGACTTGTGTCTTACTTTTTCAGGAAATAAATCCATGTCCTTCTACTATAATCATCTATGAAAGATACAAAAAATATAGACTTGGATATTGAAGGAACTTTTATAGGATCAAATAGATCGAAATGAATAAGATCCAAAACATCAGAAGATTTGTGAGAACTAGAGTAAAATTGAACATGATTTTTTTTACCATAGAAAAAATGTTCACAGAAGTCAAACTCAAGATTACAATCCTTTAACCCCTCAACAAAGTTCTTGTTTTGTAGGGTTTTGAAACCCTTCTCACCAATATGGCCAAATCTCATATGCCACAACATTATCTTTTCTCCAAGAAGCTTTCCTTCCAATGTATTTGCACCCTTAGGTACACATGTTGCACTACCATCGGAACCAATAACCACAGTCTTCTTTACTGCTCATTCAGATGGTGGAGATGAAATGATAGTTGCTCTCTTCTTTGAAACAAAAGAACTATTACATTGAGAAATGCATGCATCAAGCTAAAACAAAGTACCTCTCCTAGTACCCTTAGCAAGCACCATAGCTCCTCTCATCATCTTACATCCATCTTTAGAAAAAAAAAACTTGCACACCTACATCATTCAACATACTTATAGATAATAGGTTTCGTGCCAAACCAGGGATGTGCATTACCCCGTTGATCCCCTTTACTCATCCATCAGGGAATCTAATAGTGAGCCATCCTCATCCAACTATCTTTAGGTGAGATTCATCACCCAAGACACCTTTCCACCATCAAAAACTTCATACTTTGAGAACCAACTTTGATGAGAGGTCACGTGGAAAGAAGCACCTGAGTCTATCAACCACACATCATCAGATGCATGCATTGTTAAGGCTATAATGATAGCATCACCATCTTCTTGAGATTTTTCTGAACCTGAATCTGAGGCCTTCTTCTTTTTCTTTGGCTCTTTACAATCTTTATAGAAGTGCCCAATCTTATTACAGTTTCAACATTTTGCCTTGGACTTTCCAAGAGTCTTTGATTTTCCATAAGATTTGGATCTACCCTTTCTAGACTTGTCATTTTTCTTGCTTCTATGAATCTACCATGAATAGCAAGAGCTTCCTTAGTCGAATCTAATGACTTTCTCCTCATATCCTAAGATAACAACAAAGACACCACATCATCCATTCTGAAAGTGACTAAAGTACTTCCAAGAACCATCACAAGATGGCCCCATGAATCTAGCAAGGAACATAGCAAGGTCATACATCAATCCTCCTCCTCTATCTTGACACTAGATGATGTCAACTATGCAATCAGTAAATTAAAAGCATTTAGATGATCTATAACAGATCCTCCATTCTTAGAGAATACAACTTATTCCTCAGGAACAACTTGTTCACCAAAGATTTGGCTTGATACACAAACCCAAGCCATGTCCACAAACTGTTTGCACTCTTATCATCAAGAACATTTAGGAGAACTGAATCAGCTAGACAAAGTCTAATGAGACCCTTAGCTTTTTTATCCTTGAGATCCCAATCTACTTGAGATATTTTTGCGGGTCTCACATCAAGTGAAGTCACCTCCCATAGATCAGGATCTTCAAGCAAGTCTTCCATCTTGAGTTTCCACAACTCAAAATTACTACCATTAAATTTCTACACCTCCATTTTTCCATATGATGAACTAGCCATCTCAATCTGCAAATAAGATTCAGAATGCCTTGCATAAAGCTCCCACTCAACTTTAGATTAGCTCAAAAAACCCTACCCAACAACTAGGATCAAAACTTGATCAAGCTCTAATACCACCTATAAGAAAACTCAGGTGTGGAAATAACTTCCTACACTAATCCCTTAAGGAAAGTATTATGCAAATTCTATTTAAATCCTTACAATTTTAGATTTGATATTATGTAAACAACAATATTGCAGTCAACCATGAATACAAAAAATAGATAGACAAAGAAAACACAAAAATAGAGATATGTCGGTGGGGAAAATCCTTTCGGTAAAACAACCCCACCCCTCCAAAATCTACACAATGTATTATCTTCAACTCAAAGGTTACAACACACTTGTAGTGCAAGCTCTTTCAGGACATGGAAGACTTATCTAGTAGCAATCAATAATACACTACTCACACACTAAACTATCTATAGCCCTCAAAGTGCTTATGTAATGTGCTTTCCATTATTAGGGCATCTTCCAGAGATAGCTCTTACTCATCATAGGAATCTATCATAACCATTTTAGTCATGATCTCCTTACACAAAATTAAATATTTCAAAGATAGCTCTTACCTGTCATAGGAATCTATTATAAGAATCTATCATAGGAATCTGTCATAGGAATCTATCACAGGAATCCATCATAGGAATCCATCATAAGAATTCATCATAGGAATCTGTCATAGGAATTTGTCATAGGTCAAGATGTCGACACATGCAAGTGGAGTGACACATCAACATGCCACCTAGACATGTACACTCACACTTAATGCAAAAAAATACTTTTACAAAAAAAAAAATAAGAACAAGAATTATCCAAGGTTGAGACACCTTATTCCTAACAGAAAATGGTTTTCAAGAGCCTCCAACCATTCCATGCATGCCTCAGGTTCCAACTTTCCATCAAACATAGGTAAATCCCCTTTGTCTTTTTTTCCTACCCTCTATAGGGCTACTACCATGATCTTTTGATCTTTAGGCATGTTAGGCAAGTTATCTCTTTCTTCTTCTTCTTCTTCTTTAGACTCCTCATGGTCTCCTCTCTATACTTTCCCTTTCAACTTAACAATTTCTCTTCTCATTGCTCTATTTTCCTCTTTGATTGTCCTGCTCTAAGCCATTTGTTCTTTCACTATTTTTTCCAACTCAATGTTGGTTATCCTGAAAGGGATATCTCACCTTCATCTACCATTTTTCTTTCCCAAAAGATATTTAGTGGCTCTGATAACACCTAATGCAGAGAGCACAACTAAGAAGATTCAAATAGGCTTCCCACTCTTGAAATCAACCAACTGGCTATCAAATCTTTAACCTTATTACAAGGTTTCAACACGCTCCAATCCTCCAATGGCTCAAAGAAACACACTCTCCAAATATCTCGTAGATGTATATTTTCACCATTGCTTTCACTTAATAACTCAAACTGCTCCTTATTATGTGAAATATGTTGTGTGCAACTAGAATCAATTATCCATTCGTCCTTAAAAGAACTATTTGCTTTAAGTCCTACACAGAAGGCATTCCTCTCAGAATCAAATGATTTTGTAGACTTATTCTTTTCTGAATCATTAATCCTTTTGTAACATTCATTAGCTTTGTGTCCTTTCTTACCAAAGTAATGACATTTCTACTTACTTCTATTTGGATTCCTATATGAATTATTATTATCTCCATACTTCCAATTCTTTCCATTAGATCTATTATATTGTGTCCTTTGATGATATTGTTTTCCTTTCATTACAAATGCTTGAGATTCACAATCAATAATAGAGGATTCTCTTTCTTTTATTTGACATTTTTCTTCTTGAATTAACTTAGCACACAACTCATTAGATTTAATGCCTTTTAATTTATCAATAGTATCAAGTCATCTTATAAAAGATTGATAAGAGCTTGGAAGACTTTGCAAAATTATTTGCACAAAGAATCCTTATCATCTATGCTTTTTCCAAGAGAAACCAATTCATTTTTCTTTTCCTTTAATTTACTTAAATGAGTCACTACTTCTATGACCCTTTTAATTTTAGATTATATAGTTGTATGGTGAAAGATATATTCTTTATATCACTTGAATTTTGATACAAACTTTTCAGGATCTTCCACATTTGCACTCCACTTCTTTCATTTCAAACTTCTGGAAAAACTTCTTCTGAAAGTGTTAACTTTATCAAAGTTGTTGCCTTCTTGTCTCTCCTATCCCAATCATCACGTTCTTTTCCAGAACCTGTTGATCTCTGCTCATTACCATTAGCAATATCATAACAGTTTTGTAGAGTTAGAGACATTTCAATTTGTGAAGCCCAATCATAGTAATTCCTTCCATTCAATCTAAACGAGGGTAGAGGAGCACCAAGAGAATCCATTAATCAACTTCTCTTATTTTTGAAAAAAAAATAGAACTTTCAGCACCTCATAGTTAATAAGAACATGAAATTCTCACCAAACTTGTGTAGAGAGAAAACTTAGTGTTGCTCAACCAATTTTCAGCTTGCAACAAAGAAGATTAGAGATTTGCTCCAAAAAACACTGCCCAGAAATCAAACAACAAAGAGCTGCTACACTAGATTGAAAGAAAGAAGCATTTTATTGATTTTGCTTAATTGAAACATATGTTACAATTCCTTTATATATAGAGCTCTCAGTTGGTAGAGACTTCTAGATGCAGTTGGAATTGATAGTTATCCTAACTACCTTCCACCACCTAGGTAGAGGGAAGAAGATAAAGGAAATGGTCTATTCAATATCATTGAGTGCACTAAATGTTTCACTTCTTACTACTTCCATTCTGGCTATAGGGGCATATGTCTCCTCATAGTCTATTCCTTCTTGTTGTGAATATCCTTTGCACACAAATTTCAAGTCTTTTTTTTTCTATAGGTTTTGTGTAAAAGTCTAATTGATAAGATAAATCTGTGAGTTTCAGAACTCCTTATTTTTTTGTCTCAACCCCTACCAAATTGTAGGAGTGTAAGTCTGTTTGCAAGTTACATTGTGTGTCATTTCTTACGACTGTTAAGTGAAATGTTATCATCTCCTTAGCTTTTCTTTCAAAACCTCATTGTGAAATATTTATGCAAACCTTTACAAAGTAGAAGTGTTTAAGTCATGGAGAAAATATTCCAAAGTGAAGTTGTTCATGTATTTTGTATCCAGATTTCAGTGTATCACCTGGTTCTCTAGTTTATAGTTTAAGATCCTAGGTTTATTTTAGTAACTTCTATCTCTTTTCCCATAAGTTCAAGTTTATTTTCTAGAGTTATCAGTGATTATCCAATAGGAACTAGCCTAGAATCCAGAGGTTTCATTTCTTGTTACGTGTTTCCTACATGCAGAAATGAATCCCATGTTAGGCAAGATATCAACATTCACAAAATTGTCACAGGAAAATAGTCTGGTTTGTTTCTTTGTAATTCTAAAGTATTGTTTCCTTTTCCTTTTCAGTGGGAGAAATTACAATAATAAATTCTTGTATTCTTATTGTAATTTCTCCCATTGAAAGATTCTTTGGTGGTAGAAATTAAGGGAGGGTGTTAGAAAAAGTCAACATCCACATCATAAATTTGTTACAACTGAACTCATGTTTTGTTGTCAGTTGGAGAAAATGGGCATCAGATTAAATAGTTAATATGTTATATTAATTATAAGCGAAAGTACTATTTAACTTCTTTTTTTTCATTTAAATATTGTTGGTGTAAATAGGTATTTACTATTTACACTTTACTCAAGTTTACTTAGGTTAGTGCATTATTTTATTATTTTGCATTATTTTATTATTTCTCTTTATGAGACACTTAGGAGTTTGCACATCTTCTAGAGTTGTCATGTAGACAACACAAAAGTACGCAACTTTAATTATGCACATGGTGTCTACAACACAGGAGTATGCATCATTCACTGAGTTGTCATGTAGACAACACAATTTTCTACACTCCTAATTTATCACATGTTGTCTACAACATTGATGTGCGTGTCTCACCTTTGTAGGCTTATCCTCTCATCATCGCACTTATTTCTGTGCATAATGAAGGATAACCCATATCTGGTGGACATGTGCTTGGTTGTTGGACTTATCATGATGTTGATTTTGAGGCATTCTAGATGCATCTTAGAGGCCTTTATATTGAGGCACTCCTAGTGTACTTGTACATTGTATTGAATACTATATTGTTATTTTGATCATACTCTGGTCTAATCTGTGCTTGTGTTTTGAGTTCCTTGGTCTTGGGTAAATTCAGCCTTAAGGTAGATTCTTACAAATATGATTATATTGCTATAACAATGAAGATGGGGACATTACAGTTGTGTGCAATGGCAGTGTAGCCTCCTATTCTCTTGTTGGAGAGATTCTTGGTAGACCATGCAGCATCTTCAACTTCTCCATAAGTTTGAGACTATGATAGTTTATATGCCCTATACGCTCATGCCAAAAGCTGCTCACTTCATCATACTTTGCAATAGCATATACATATTTATTTGTAATAAATTCTTGCAATTTATAAAGCCCATTTTCCACTCTACCAATTGCAATCACTTCATAATTTTTATTCACATCCTTGACTAAGCATTTATCATTGTAAAATTCTACTTTGTATCCTTGATTTGTAATTTGAAAGATAGAGAGAAGATTTGTTGATATTTGAGGGACAAGTTTCACATTTTTAAACATTTCATTATTTACTTGAACATTTCCACTTCTTGAACTTCTAGAGGACTATTATCTCCTAGATATATATTTTTACCATTGCTTTTACTTAATAACTCAAACTACTCCTTACTATGCGACATATGTTGTGTGCAACCAAAATCAATTATCCATTCATCCTTAAAAGAACTATTTTCTTTAAGTGCTACACAAAAGGCATTCCTCTTAGAATCAAATGATTTTGTACGCTTATTCTGAATCATTAATCCTTTTGTAACATTCATTAGCTTTGTGTCCTTGCTTACCACAGTAATGACATTTCCACTTACTTCTATTTGGATTCCTATATGAATTATTATTATCTCCATACTTCCAATTCTTTCCTTTAGATCTATTATCTTGTGTCCTTTGGTGATATTGTTTTCCTTTCATTACAAATGCTTGAGATTCACAATCAACAATAGAGGATTCTCTTTCTTTTATTTGACATTTTTCTTCTTGAATTAACTTAGCACACAACTCTGTTAGGATTAAACCACAGACATAAATAACAATTACATGCAAATATAAGCAATAACAGAAAATAATAGATCACATAGAAAAAACACAAGACACCAAGATTTAACGTGGTTCATCAAATCCCTAGGCTGCATCTACCAAAAAGCAAGTCTAATATTATTACGATCCAGTGATTATAACCTGATTACAATTTGTAATCCCTTACAGCTCAATATCACCACAAGAACCAATTTTGCATCACAACTATGAAACAATCCCTAACCTTAATCTCTTTTATACAAGTATTTTTACCACTTTAGGGTTATAATTAATAATTACATGTCAACCCAAAATCTCGATAAAATAGGGCCACAATCTAACAAACTCGTCATATTTAATGCCTTTTAATTTATCAGTAGTATCAAGTCCCCTTATAAAAGATTGATAAGAGCCTGGAAGACTTTGTAAAATTATTTGCACAAAATCCTTATCATCTATGTTTTTTCGAAGAGAAACCAATTCATTTTTCTTTTCCTTTAATTTACTTAAATGAGTCACTACTTCCTATGAGCCTTTTAATTTTAGATTATACAACTTTGTGGTGAGAGATATAATCCATACATCAGCTGAATTTTGATACAAACTTTTCAAGATCTTCCATACTTGCACTCCACTTCTTTCATTTTGAACTTTTGGAAAAACTTCTTTTGAAAGTGTTAACTTCATCAAAGTTGCTGCCTTCTTGTCTCTCCTATCCCAATCATCACATTCTTTTCCAGAACCTACTGGTCTCTGCTCACTACCATTAGCAATATCATAATAGTTTTGTAGAGTTAGAGAGATTTCAATTTGTGAAACCCAATCATAGTAATTCTTTCCATTCATAGTAATTATTTCCATTCAATTAAATTGAGGGTAGAGGAGCACCAAGAGAATCCATTAATCAACGTCTCTTCTTTTTGAAAAAAAAATAGAACTTTCAACACCTTAGAGTTAACAAGAACATGAAATTCTCATCAAACTTGTGTAGAGAACAGACTTAGTGTTGCTCAACCAATTTTTAGCTTGCAACAAAGAAGATTAGAGATTTGCTCCAAAAAAAATAGTACCCAGAAATCAAACAACAAAGAGCTACTACAACAGATTGAAAGAAAGGAGCATTTTATTGATTCTACTTAATTGAAACATATGTTACAGTTCCTTTATATATAGAGCTCTTAGTTGGTAGAGACATCTAGATCCAGCTGGAACTGATAGCTATCCTAACTACCTTCACCACCTGGGCATAGGGAAGATGATAAAGGAAATAGTCTACTGAATACCATTGACAGCACTAAATATTTCACTTCTTACTACTTCCATTCTGGCTATAGGGGCATATGTCTCCTCGTAGTCTATTCCTGCTTGTTGTGAATATCCTTTGCACACAGATTTCAAGTCTTTTATTTTTTTCTACATTTTTTGTGTAAAAGTCTAATTGATAAGATAAATCTGTGAGTTTCAGAACTCCTTAGTTTTATGTCTCAACCCCTACCAAATTGCAAGATTGTAAGTCTATTTGTAGGTTACATTGTGTGTCATTTCTTGGGACTGTTAAGTGAACTGTTATCATCTCCTTTGCTTTTCTTTAAAAACCTTATTGTTAAATATTTATGCAAACCTTTACAAAGTAGAAGTGTTTAAGTCATGGAGAAAATATTCCAAAGTGAATCTATTCATGTATTTTGTATCCATATTTCGATCTATCACCTAGTTCTCTAGTTTAGAGTTTAAGATCCTAGGTTTATTTCAGTAACTTCTATCTCTTTTCTAATAAGTTCAAGTTCATTTTCTAGAGTTATCGGTGATTATCCAATAGGAACTAGCCTAGAATCCAAAGGTTTCATTTCTAGTTACGTGTTTCCCACATGTAGAAATGAATCCCATGTTAGGAAAGATATCAACATTCACAAAGGTGTCACAGGAAAATAGTCTGGTTTGTTTCTTTGTACTTCTAAAGTATTGTTTCCTTTTCCTTTTCAGTGGGAGAAATTACAATAAGAAATTATTACAAGAATTTCTTATTGTAATTTCTCCCACTTAAAGATTCTTTAGTGGTAGAAATTAAGGGAGGGTGTTAGAAAAAGTTAGCATCCACATCATAAATTTGTTACAACTGAACTCATGTTTTGTTGTTAGTTGGAGAAAATGGGCATCATATTAAATAGTTAATATGTTATATTAATTATAAGCTAAATTACTATTTAAATATTTATTTTTTTCATTTAAATATGATTATATTGCTATAACAATAAGATGGGGACATTGCAATTGTTGTGTGTAATGGTAGTGTAGCCTCCTATTCTCTTGAATCCTCACTTGGGGACTGCAGGAGAGTTGCCTCTATCAGAAGGAGTGCCTTGAAGTTTAATATTAACACACAAATACAAACTATAAGAGTAGAGAAAATTATGTAGTTGAAAGTTTACCACTTTGCTTTTCAATTAGAACCTTAAACTCCTTAAATTTATGAAACACTTCCTCCTTTTGTAGAAAGTATACCCAAATTTTTCTTGAATAGTCATCTATGAATGTGAAAACATACCTTGCACCTCCAAGTGAGGGTGTTTTGAAAGGACCCATCACATTGTTGTGGACTAAGTGTAAAGGCGTTTTGGCCCTCCATGATTTTCCTTGTGGGAAACTTTCTACATGTTGCTTGCCCATTGCACATTCTTCGAATATTGATTTTGTTGGAGAGATTCTTAGTAGACCATGCACCATCTTCAACTTCTCCATAAGTTTGAGACTATGATAGTTTATATGCCCTATACGCTCATGCCACAACCTGCTCACTTCATCATACTTTGCAATAGCATATACATCTTTATTTCCAATAAATTCTTGAAATTTATAAAGCTCATTTTCCACTCTACCAATTCCAGTCACTTCATAATTTGTATTCACATCCTTGACTAAGCATTTATCATTGTAAAATTCTACTTTGTATCCTTGATTTGCAATTTGAAAGACAGAGAGAAGATTTGTTGATA
Organism: Cupressus sempervirens; assembly: GCA_028749045.1. Lineage (NCBI taxonomy): Eukaryota > Viridiplantae > Streptophyta > Pinopsida > Cupressales > Cupressaceae > Cupressus > Cupressus sempervirens. The sequence continues at coordinate 7,299,950 of CM053783.1, forward strand.
GTTGAGAGACAAGCTTCACATTTTTTAAACATTCCATTATTTACTTGAACATTTCCACTTCCTTGAACTTCTAGAGGACTGATTTACAAAAGTTTCATCATACATCAGTCCCAAGATAAACAAGCACTACAAAGAAGAAAACAACATGAGAAAAGATGCAAAGTTAAAACTTAAAATTTTTGCAAGTGTTGTCGAGCTATCCTTAGATGTTGAGTAAATGTCAGTGCATGTTGAGTAGTCAGTTGCGATCGAGTTGATAGTTAATGTTGAGCTAATCTTTAGTTGATGCCAAGTTAGGAAATTTCAATGGAAGTCGAGTGAAAAGGAAATCTAGTTGGAGTCGAGTGATGGAAAACCAATGGAAGCTGAGTTATGTTGAAATATTCAAGAGCCGAGTGTATAGCAGTATATGCACTAAGCATTTAATGCTAGGTTCTAAAAGAGTATAAGGTCAAATTTTTTATCATTTTTCATCATTTGAATGCAAAGCAAGAATGAGAAGAGCGTAGAAGTGATTGACGAATAGCATTGAAGCTTTTGCATAGATTTTGACAAGATCAAGCACCATTTTCATCGATCTAAGGTATTCTTCAAGTGTCAAGTTGTGCAATTATAAAATTTTATATCTTTTGAAACCCTAGATTTACAAAATGGCATCCAATTTTAAAAACCCCAAAGAAAAGGAAGGTTTCGAGGTTTAGTTAGTTAGCAACGAGGTTAAACAACCTAATTTTAGGCCAATTCCAAAGGTAGCCTATAAGAACGACCCTGCTAGCGCACTCTCCAATATTCTGCCCAAAGTTGTGATAGTGCAGGATGTGAGGAAGTGTTACAATTGTAAGGTAGGAGCAATAGGAGACCTAGAGATTTTTCAAGCATATGATAAACTATGTGATAACAAAGTGTTGAAGGAAGAATTTCAAATAGTTGAGAAAAAAGGGTTTAATCCATGCCCTAGTTTTCCCCACAATTTTCAAAACTAAATGGATAAGAATTGTTCTAAGTAGAATATTTAATGGTTGTTTATGGTTAGAAGGAGGGCCTATCAAGATAACAAAGAGAATCATGCATAGGGTTATAAGTGTTCCAACCCTAGATCGGTACAAGACCCTATGAAATGATTCCAAGGAAGCTATTGAAAAGAACACCAGGGCTAAATGGAACAAAAAGGGCATGACTATTGATACTATCACAGATCCCCTTCTAGATTTTGTAGTGAGAGTGATATCTCACAAGTTCTATCAATCAAGAAGATTGAATAGTGCTCCTTGCATTGTTGTGGATGTGGCTTACAAGATTGTCAAGAAGGATCATTCATATGATCTAGCAGAATTGTTATTACAGCAGATCATGGAGAATCTAGGAGTAATAAGAAGATCAAAAGGTGCTCAGTGTAAGTTTGGATCAGTTCTGATCTGCATATTTTTGTATGTTTTGGAAGAATTTCCCTCTATTGGCAAAGTTAATTGGAAATTAAACAAGTTAGCTATTACTCAAATCAATAAGTACATTGAACAAATGGGAGACAACTTTGAAGCTCAAATGACAAGTTACTCTGAGGATTTCAAGAACTCAATGAAACAAAGGCTTAGGATACCAGTTTCCTTAGTGGATCAACACATCAATGATATTTGTTTTTTAGTTGATATTGATCACACTTACATCCAAGCAATAGTTCCAAGGGTTAGATGGCTAAGACCATTGGGATATGAGCTAGACATTGATGAAACATCAGTAGCAATCACAATATTTCTTGTAGAGGAAATTGACAAGGATGCACCTGTAATGAGCTTAGCTCAAAACTAATCACAAATTGCCTTATTTGTTACTTGTAAAAATAGTTCTACAATTAATATGCAAGCTCCTCAATGAAATATTATGCTTTCTTTCAACTTTTTAATGCATTTAGATAAACAACTAAGAGAATATGATGCATCTACAGCCAAGACATCTTTACAAGATCTGAATACAAAACTATTATTTGTAACAATCTCCTAATTCTCCTCATCCAATACAATGCTAATATCAAACCCAAGACTCTACTATTATATATATGAATGAATGCTTAAATCTAATAAGACCTCCACCTACAGCAGTAGCATATAAGATGCATGAATGAACAAGGGAAACCTAGTTATGTTAAAGCCTCCTTAAAGTATTCAATTCTTTAGAATGAGGTTGTCAAATAGCTCCAAAATGATGTGCCCAAAATGATGCCCTAATAAAAAGTAATGATACGTTCCTACAACAAGTGCCTGTAGTAAACAACCAACTTATTCTTCCTCTTTGCACCTGGCCCTTGGCCACAAATTTGGCACAATGAAGTGATTGAAATATCACCTCCGATCTACAATAATTTAGGTGATGTCTCACACTCTCAAAATTGCTATCATTGGGAGTTTTCATTCCCAAAGACAAATTGATTATTTACAGGCCCTTGGCTCCACAAATACACATGCAAATGTTAATATCAAATCCAGATGTCTTCCCATGAGGCTTTCTCCTCTATTTATTTTATTCTTGCCCCCCTTTAGAAGAATCATAAGTATTATCTTATTGCACTATTCTAGAAGCTTCCTCCTTTCCAACAATAATTAGATGTGCTTCTCGATGATTCCCTTTTCATAATATTAAATTAATTAAGTATAAAGTCATCTTTTAATTTTTAAATTATTTAATGACTTGATAAGAAATTAATTTAATTATTTCCACTTAGCCTTTGAAGGATGAAAGGCTAAGAACTCTATTGAGAGGCTAAAAAGATGGAGACATTATAGTTTGCCCCTCTAGAAATTGCTTGTCCCCAAGCAATCTCAACTCTGGATGTTGTAGAATCTCTTCACTCTCCCATGTAGCATCCTCAATAGGTAGGTCCTTCCATTTAATCAAATATTCTCTAATGACACGGCTTCTCAACTGCTTCTCTCTAAAATCTAGTATAGCCTCTGGTATCAAAATCAACTTACCCTCATCATCTAAGGGTGGTAGAACCACAGAAGGAGCCACATGATGTCCCAATGCCTTCTTGAGGTGTGATACATGGAAAATATTGTGCACTTTGTTGTCCACCAGCAACTGTAGCTCATAAGCCACTTCACCCACACGCCTAATGACCCAGAAGGGTCCATAGTATCGTGGCTTGAGCTTCTCTACACCACTCTTCTTGAGAGTAGACTGTCTATAGGGCTGTAACATCAAATACACCATGTCTCCAACCTCAAAAGAGTGTTCCACTCTCTTTTGATCTGCATACTATTTTTGTTGGTTTTGTGCCTTCTGAATGTTTTCACGAAGAGCCCTCATGATATCCCAATTTTCCTATAACATGTCTCCAGCACTAGGCACTCTACTATCACTTATCAATAAATGAAGAAAGCTAGGAGCCTCATAACCATACAAGGCCATGAATGGTGTCATCTGAATAAAAAGATGGTAAGTGGTGTTGTAACAATACTCACAAAGGTATATCCACTTAACCCATCTTTTTTTCTGCTCAGCTATATAATTTATGAGGTGCCCTTCCACCCATTTGTTGACTGTCTTTGTCTGTCCATCTGTCTGAGGGTGGTAACTAGTACTCGGAGAAAGCTTGGTCCCACACAATCTGAAAAGATCCTTCCAAAAATTGCTCATAAACCAAATGTCTCAGTCACTAACAATCTTTCATGGTAATCCATGCAATCTAAACACCTCACAAAAAAATAGTTCAACAACCTGTGTGGTTGAATATGAAATAGTGACCGCAAAAAAATGTGCAAACTTGGTCAAGTGATCAACCACCACATAAACACAATCCTTGCCTTGCACTTTTGGAAATCCTATGATGAAGTCCATAGATATACATTCCCACTTCCTGTTTGCAATTGGAAGTGGCTATAATAAACCAACAGGATATGTATGGTCTTGTTTGTTCTGTTGACAAACAACACACTCCCTCACATATCATAGAACATTAGATTTTAGTCCCTTCCAAGTGAACCTCTCCCAAACTTATCGATAAGTTTTGAAATACCCAGGATGGCCTACCAATGGTGAATCATGAAAGGACCTCAATACTATGTTCTTTACTTCTGATCCTAGAGTCAAGAAAATCCTCCCCTTGTAAATGATAAGATCATTCACCATTGTGTACCTATCATCCTTCAATGACCCATCAATAATACCTGAAGCCCAAGAATCCTTAGAATGTTATGCCACAATCAAATGACTCCAATCCTCTAAAACCTCAGCCATAGAGCTCAAATGTGGTCGGCGAGACAAGGCATCAGTGACTATATTTTGTGAACTGTAACACCCCGCCAAGGGATCCAAAAGAATTAACCTAGAGTTTCACTAAGTTTGCTAAACATTTTTTTTTTTTTTTAAAGGTAAGAATGTATAACATACACATCAAACACATAGTAGTGGAAGCAATAACATGTAATCATCAACAAACATACATCACAAGTTACATTCCTTAAGGATCCCAAGACGTTGAGTCACATTTAAATTTAATTAAATTCTAAGTCTAACAACTACCACATCCACATGAAAGAATAATAAGAAAGTCCAATGTCCATAATATACATTTGTTCCGAATGCCTCTTGGAAATTTAATTCAGAATGCTCAATCATCCACTGTACATATCACAGGGTATGAAAGGCTTAAAAGAATATACATATGTAAAGATAAAGATACATCATCCTCAAATCCATGATACAAAGTACAGTAAAATAAATGAAACTAATAACATACCTGATACATCCATATATCCATAATGATAAAACATCTATCATAAAATCTAACCATCCATCATAATAATCCAAGAACATAGTGAAGGTAAATGCCAACCAAGAAAGCTCCAGCCACGGTGACCACAGACGGATCTCAATGGTAAGAGTAAAAAGCACTACCACCCGACCGCGTGGAACCTAAATGGTCCACTCCCACCGCGCTGAGGAGATAGTCTCAAGTCCCAAACAAGGTATCAAAACACAAAACACAAGTACTCTCTAAGTCTGGGAAATCCTAAAAGTACACTAACGCAAAGGCTCTGACATAGATAGACATCTAGACCCAGAGACACCACAAAGACACGTAGGAAACCTGCTATGCAAGCGGGAAAGTGTCATCGCAAAAGTCACATAGAAGTTACCCGAGCAATCCCTTAGGAATCTCGGGTCCCTAGTGATCCCCGCGGCCACTAGTATCCTCTCGTACTGACGAAGCATACTGCGGAATGCAAGGTCGTAACCAAGCATTCTCTCTACCCCATCCTAGCCTGTACTAGCACTCAAGGCATGGGAGAGAACATACAATTATCTTATTAGGTTCATTTAAGTCAGTATTTAGGTGAGATGTTTTCACTTGTTAAAACAACTTACAATGGGTTACTCCAGGCAGCCTCCTAGGGCCCCGATCCCCATTGCAAGCCACTTCCCAACACTACACATAGATAACCTATCCTAGGCTCATGAAATCACAAATCAAAGAATCATAATAAAATCACCTCAGTCCTATACAAGCAACTGAAAAACATCATAAAAGATAAGCCACAAAAATTACATCAGTTCTTCATGAGCAACAGGTAAGCATCAAATAATAATCATATGATCACAACAGTTCTCTATCAGCAACTAAAGGCATCAATAATAAATCACAATACTGATCAAAGACTCCAAAATGGTCAAGTCAACACATGACATCATCAAGAACATAACAAACACTTCAGTCCTCTCAAGCAACCGAAAGCAATCCAAGTGTAACTGATCGAGACTCAAATATGGTTAAGTCAGGTATCTTATATACATACACTTCAGCTTCATACTAGGAAACTAGAAAGCAATAACAAACAGTAAATACAATCATGTCATAGAGCACTCCTTCACATTACCAGGTCGGATTAAGAAAGATCGAGACCAAATCATCATAACATCACATTCACAACCCCGAGCCTCTGGTAACAACCTAAACTGGTCAACACTAGAACAATCCCCAAAACTCCAAAAGCACAGACAGAACAATAAAACAGTACAGTTCATATCTTGGATTTGATTTCAAATACACAGTAGGGTTAAAAGTAAAGTTTCAGTCTACGTTTCAAAGTATGTTTTAAGTAAGAAGATTCTCTTATTACCCTATAGTTAACCCATATATTTGTTGAATGAAAATAAGGATTTATTCCCATAATTCTTGAAATCGATTTTCTAAAAGATAAATATACTTAACATTATTAAATGTTATTTATCAATTATTAATTAATTAATCAACAATCATTAACAATTTTCTTTAAAACAATATATATATATATATATATATATATATATATATTGTTAATTAACTTAATTAATTAACAACTAAAATTTATAGTTTAATCCTCTTAAAAATTATTATAAAACTTATTATTAAAATAATAAAAAAAGTTATTATAATAAAAATTATTAATAAAATTATAATTAATATTTAAAATTTATATAAAGTAATTTCAAAGTTTATATTATTAAAACTTATAACAAAATCGAATTATATATAACAAAGGCATATAATAAAGTTTTATAAAACAAAAATTACTAGCGATTTAATAAATCACTATCTGTGCAGGGTACTACAGCGCAAGGTACTGCTGCGTCAGCAGTACCTACTATCGCAGCAGTACATACTGCGATACGCAAGTGGTAGGGGGTGTGGGTCAACGACCCCCCCCCCCATATAACACATATTTTATTTTTGTTTTAGTTTAATTTTATTTTATTATTATTAATTTTTTTTTTTTTTAAACAAACTTTTAACTTATATTAAATTCACTCATTTAAAATATAATTTTGTTTATTAATCAATTTCTTGACATTAAATTTTAATATTATTATTAATATATATCTGTATATATATATTTTTTAATTTAATTTATTTATTTATTTATTTTTAGAAACATTTACAATTATAATCTGATAGAGAAAATAATTCCAACCCTACGAATTTTCTTTTTAATCTCAAAACTCTCCCCAATTAATTCTATCTCTACTCCATTTTAATTCAATTCTAAATCCCGATTTAATTTTGTTGAAGGATGCACTCCCACCGCGCTGAGGAGATAGTCTCAAGTCCCAAACAAGGTATCAAAACACAAAACACAAGTACTCTCTAAGTCTGGGAAATCCTAAAAGTACACTAACGCAAAGGCTCCGACATAGATAGACATCTAGACCCAGAGACACCACAAAGACACGTAAGAAACTTGCTATGCAAGCGGGAAAGTGTCATCACATTTTTAAATTATTGTTATTTAAATAATAATGTATTTAAAATAAGTTTATTTTTAATTAATGAAATTATTAGTAATTATATTAATTATTAATAATTGATAATTCTAGAGTGGATAATATAAGAATAGGTTAAGGGATATATTGTAAATCATAAGTACCTAAATTATACACTGGAAACGAGAATAGAAACCCGTACATTTGAATTAACATTATATAATTAAGATTAAATCAAATTGTGAGACTATTCTATATTTCTATGTGTTATCCGTATTATAGGGTGTTTTGGGTTTTGTCCTAGCATTGACCAGTCCTAGGTTGTTACCAGAGGTTCGGGGATTATGTGAATGTGATGTTATGTTGTTTTGATCTTGATCTTTTAAACCAACCCTGGCAATGTGTTGATATGCTCTATGACATGTTTGTGATTACTGGTTGTTATTGCTTTCTAGTTTCCTGGTGTGAAGCTAAAGTGTATGTATTTGAGATACCTGACTTAACCATTTTTGAGTCTCGATCAGTTATATTTGATAACCATTTTGGAGTCTTCGATCAGTGTTGTAATTTACTATTGGGATACTTTCTGGTTTCTCATTGGAGAACCATTGGATTTTGTGATTTATTATTGATGCCTTCAGTTGCTGATAGAGAACTGTCATGATCATATGATTGTTATTGGATGCTTATCTGTTGCTCATGAAGAACTGATGTAATTTTATGGCTTATCTTTTATGATGTTTTTTTAGTTGCTTGTATAGGACTGAGGTGGTTTTATTATGATTCTTTGATTTATGATTTCATGAGCCTAGGGTAGGTTATCTATGTGTAGTGTCAGGAAGTGGCTTGCAATGGGGATCGGGGCCCTAAGAGGCTGCCTGGAGTAACCCATTGTAAGTTGATTTAATAAGTGAAAACATTTACACTAAATGGGAGAAAATGAACCTAACAAGATAATTGTATGTTCTCTCTCATGCCTTGAGTGCTAGTACAGACTAGGATGGGGTAGAGAGAACGCTTGGTTACGACCTTGCATTCCATAGTATGCCTCATCAGTACGAGAGGATACTAGTGGCCGCAGGGATCAGTAGGGACCCGGGATTCCTAAGGGATTGCTCGGGTAACTTCTACGTGACTTTTGCGATGACACTTTCCTGCTTGCATATTAGGTTTCCTACGTGTCTTTGTGGTGCCTCTGGGTCTAGATGTCTATCTATGTTGGAACCCTTGAGTTAGTATACTTATAGGATTTCTTAGACTTAGAGAGTATTTATGATTATAGGTTTTGTTATCCTTGTTTTGGACTTGAGACTATCTCCTCAGCCCGGTGGGAGTGGACCATTTAGGTTCCACGCGGTCGGGTGGTAGTGCTTTTACTCTTACCATTGAGATCCGTTCTGTGGTCACCGTGGATGGAGTTTTCTTGATTGGCATTTACCTTCCTTCTGTACTTGGATGTTTTATCATTATGGATGTATTGATGTATCATGTATGGTGGATGATTTCATTTATTTTACTGTACTTTGTATCATGGATTTGAGGATGATGTATCTTTATCTTTACATATGTATATTCTTTTAAGCCTTTCATACCCTGTGACTTGTACAGTGGATGATTGAGCATTCCGAATTAATTTGCCAAGAGGCATTCAGAACAAATGTATTATATGGACATGGGTCTTCTGATTATTCTTTCTTATGTATGTGATAGTTGTTAGACTTAGAATTAATTAAATTTAAACGTGACTCAACGTCTTGGGATCTTTAAGAAATGTAACTTGCAATGTATGTTTGTCGATGATTACATGTTTTTGCTTCCGCTACTATGTGTTGATGTGTATGTTATACATTCTTACTTTTAAAAAAAAAAAATGTTTAGCAAACTTAGTGAAACTTTAGGTTAATTCTTTTGGATCCCTTAGCGGGGCGTTACATCTAGTAATGTAATGCCCCGCCAAGGGATCCAAAAGAATTAACCTAAAGTTTCACTAAGTTTGCTAAACATTTTTTTTTTTTTATAGTAAGAATGTATAACATACACATCAACACATAGTAGCGGAAGCAACAACATGTAATCATCAACAAACATACATTGCAAGTTACATTTCTTAAAGATCCCAAGACGTTGAGTCACGTTTAAACTTAATTAATTCTAAGTCTAACAACTATCACATACATAAGAAAGAATAATCAGAAGACCCATGTCCATAAAATACATTTGTTCCGAATGCCTCTTGGCAAATTAATTCGGAATGCTCAATCATCCACTGTACAAGTCACAGGGTATGAAAGGCTTAAAAGAATATACATATGTAAAGATAAAGATACATCATCCTCAAATCCATGATACAAAGTACAGTAAAATAAATGAAATCATCCACCATACATAATAAATCAATACATCCATAATGATAAAACATCCAAGTACAGAAGGAAGGTAAATGCCAATCAAGAAAACTCCAGCCACGGTGACCACGGAACGGATCTCAATGGTAAGAGTAAAAGCACTACCACCCGACCGCGTGGAACCTAAATGGTCCACAATAAATGGAACACTTAACACTCATTGGATCTAGGTGATGCTCACAAGGGTGAAGCACTGGGACTTCCCCAATATGGCAAGATAGGATGCAAATTTTGCAAGAGAAGTAGGTGAGGAAGGATTTTGAGAAATTGGTGAAGTAGCGATTTGAGGTAAGAAGCTAAGAATACGTATGGTTCAACAAACATACATAACCAGTTACATTCATTAAGGATCCCAAGACGTTGAGTCACATTTAAATTTAATTTATTCTAAGTCTAACAACTACTACCTCCACATGAAAGAATAATAATAAAGTCCAATGTCCATAATATACATTTGTTCCGAATGCCTCTTGGCAAATTAATTCGGAATGCTCAATCATCCACTGTACATGTCATAGGGTATGAAAGGCTTAAAAGAATATACATATGTAAAGATAAAGATACATCATCCTCAAATCCATGATACAAAGTACAGTAAAATAAATGAAACTAATAACATACCTGATATATCCATACATCCATAATGATAAAACATCTATCATAAAATCTAACCATCCATCATAATAATCCAAGAACATAGTGAAGGTAAATGCCAACCAAGAAAGCTCCAGCCACGGTGACCACGGACGGATCTCAAATGGTAAGAGTAAAAGCACTACCACCCGACCGCGTGGAACCTAAATGGTCCACTCCCACCGCGCTGAGGAGATAGTCTCAAGTCCCAAACAAGGTATCAAATACAAAACACAAGTACTCTCTAAGTCTGGGAAATCCTAAAAGTACACTAACTCAAAGGTTCCAACATAGATAGACATCTAGACCCAGAGGCACCACAAAGACACGTAGGAAACCTGCTATGCAAGCAGAAAAGTGTCATCACATGAATCACATTGGAAGTTACCCGAGCAATCCCTCAGGAATCTCGGGTCCCCAGTAATCCTGCGGCCATTAATATCCTCTCGTACTGACGAGGCATACTATGGAATGCAAGGTCACAACCAAGCATTCTCTCTACCCCATCCTAGCCTGTACTAGCACTCAAGGCATGGGAGAGAACATACAATTATCTTATTAGGTTCATTTAAGTCAGTATTTAGGTGAGATGTTTTCACTTGTTAAAACAACTTACAATGGGTTACTCCAGGCAGCCTCTTAGGGCCCCGATCCCCATTGCAAGCCACTTCCCGACACTACACATAGATAACCTACCCTAGGCTCATGAAATCACGAATTAAAGAATCATAATAAAATCACCTCAGTCCTATACAAGCGACTGAAAAACATCATAAAAGATAAGCCACAAAAATTACATCAATTCTTCATGAGCAACAGATAAGCATCAAATAATAATCATATGATCACAACAATTCTCTATCAGCAACTAAAGGCATCAATGATAAATCAAAAAATCCAATGGTTCTCCAATGAGCAACCAGAAAGTATTCCAATAATAAATCACAATACTGATCAAAGACTCCGAAATGGTCAAGTCAACACATGACATCATCAAGAACATAACAAACACTCCAGTCCTCTAAAGTGACCGAAAAGCAATCCAAGTGTAACTGATCGAGACTCAAAAATGGTTATCAAATATAACTAATCGATGACTCAAAAATGGTTATCAAATATAACTGATCGATGACTCAAAAATGGTTATCCAATATAACTGATCGATGACTCAAAAATGGTTATCCAATATAACTGATCGATGACTCAAAAATGGTTAAGTCAGGTATCTTATATACATACACTTCAGCTTCACACCAGGAAACTGGAAAGCAATAACAAACAGTAATCACAAACATGTCATAGAGCATATCAACACATCACCAGGGTTGGGTTTAAAAGATCGAGATCAAAACAACATAACATCACATTCACATAATCCCCGAGCCTCTGGTAACAACCTAGGACTGGTCAACGCTAGGACAAAACCTAAACACCCCATAATACAGATAACAAATAGAAATATAGAATAGTCTCACAATTTGATTTAATCTTAATAATATAATGTTAATTCAAATGTACGGGTTTCTATTCTCGTTTCCAGTGTATAATCCAGGAACTTATGATTTACAATATATCCCTTAACCTATTCTTATATTTAATTAGGATCAAGCTAAAACCCTAATTTGGTTTTAAAACAATTTTCTAAAATGATCTAAAGACAAGATACTTAACAAAATAAATAGGTAATTTATCAATTTACAATTTTCATTTAACTATATTCATCAATGGTTAATTTTAATTAAACTAATGTTTAATTAAATTAACTAATGATAATCAACTAAGTTCTTATATTATCAACTCTAGAATTATCAATTATTAATAATTAATATAATTACTAATAATTTTATAAAATAAACTTATTTTAAATAGATTATTATTTTAATTAATTAAACAATAATAAAACTTATCAATATTATTAAATAATATCAAAGTTTACATTATGAAATGTATTAATATAATATTATTAAATTATATTTGTTTTAATATTAAAATCTATTAATAATATTAAATTTGTTAATTATTATTATTTAAAAATAATTATTATAAATTAATATTAATATTATTAAAAATAATAATAAAAGAAAACAAATATTAAAAAATAAACAAATAAAATAATATATATTTGATCTCAATGGTAAGAGTAAAAAGCACTACCACCCGACCGCGTGGAACCTAAATGGTCCACTCCCACCGCGCTGAGGAGATAGTCTCAAGTCCCAAACAAGGTATCAAAACACAAAACACAAGTACTCTCTAAGTCTGGAAATCCTAAAAGTATGCTAACTCAAGGGTTCCTAAAAAGATCGACATCTAAACCTAGAGGTACCACAAGACACGTAGGAAACCTAATATGCAAGCGGAAAAGCGTCATCGCAAAAGTCACGTAGAAGTTACCCGAGCAATCCCTTAGGAATCCCGGGTCCCTACTAATCCCTGCAGCCACTAGTATCCTCTCGTACTGACGAGGCATACTATGGAATGCAAGGTCCTAACCAAGCGTTCTCTCTACCCCATCCTAGTTTGTACTAGCACTCAAGGCATGGGAGAGAACATACAATTATCTTGTTAGGTTCATTTTCTCCCATTTAGTGTAAATGTTTTCACTTATTAAATCAACTTACAATGGGTTACTCCAGGTAGCCTCTTAGGGCCTCGATCCCCATTGCAAGCCACTTCCCAACACTACACATAGATAACCTACCCTAGGCTCATGAAATCATAAATCAAAGAATCATAATAAAACCACCTCAGTCCTATACAAGCAACTGAAAAACATCATAAAAGATAAGCCACAAAATTACATCAGTTCTTCATGAGCAACAGATAAGCATCCAATAATAATCATATGATCACGATAGTTCTCTATCAGCAACTGAAGGCATCAATGATAAATCACAAAATCCAATGGTTCTCCAATGAGCAACCAGAAAGTATCCCAATAGTAAATTACACTACTGATCGAAGACTCCAAAATGGTCAAGTTAAAACATGACATCATCAAGAACATAACAAACACTTCAGTCCTCTCAAGCGACCGAAAAGCAATCCAAGTATAATTGATCGAGACTCAAAAATGGTTATCAAATATAACTGATCGAGACTCAAAAATGGTTAAGTTAGGTATCTCAAATACATACACCTCAGCTTCACACAAGGAAACTGGAAAGCAATAACAAACAGTAAATACATCCATCATAGAGCATACTATCACATTACCTTGGTTGGTTTGAAAAGATCGAGAACAAATCATCATAACATCACAATCGCAACCTCGAGCCTCTGGGGACAACCTAAACTGGTCAATGCTAAACCAACCCCAAAACACTCAAAGCACAAGGACAACATCAAAGTCTCAGAGATTGGATTTGAAAGTATATTATTGAGTTAAGGTAAGGTTTATGTTTCAGTTTAACGTCGAATTCAAGTAATTAGGTTTTCACAACTACCCTTTACGATTAACCCATTTCTATAATAACTTTCATTAGATCAATAATCCAAATCTATAATTTAGTCAATTAATATTCATTATTAATTAACTTAATTAAACTAATTTTAATTAAATTAATCAATAATTGCTTGTTCTACTACTTATCTTAATATATTCATTCATTGTTAATTTAATCATATTAAACCAAAATTATTAATAAATTAATATTTAAAAAACTATGTTAAATGCATTTAATATTTATTTATTAAATATTAATAAAGATAAAACTATTATTAATTAATATATATTATAATTTTATTAATTAAAATTTTAAATAATAATAAAATTGTTTTGTAAATAATACAAATTTTTAAAAAGCAAATTAAAATATTAAAATAAAAAAAAGGCACGTATACAAAATTAAATCGGGATTTAGAATTGAATTAAAATGGAGTAGAGATAGAATTAATTGGGGAGAGTTTTGAGATTAAAAAGAAAATTCGTAGGGTTGGAATTATTTTCTCTATCAGATTATAATTGTAAATGTTTCTAAAAATAAATAAATTAATTAATTAATGTAACGCCCCGCCAAGGGATCCAAAAGAATTAACCTAGAGTTTCACTAAGTTTGCTAAACAATTTTTTCAATCTAGATCACAAATGAAATCAAATAGCAAAAGATCCAGAACGAAGAAATGATACATTCAAGAAGACAAGATTCTTACAATCACGAAGTAGACAGAACATATTAAATTTCTTAAATCATTTAGGGGTCAAAACACCAGACCCTACCTGAACCCGATGCTAATACGCAATCCCCAAAATCTGTAAGAGAACTCGCTCCTCTTCAATAACTTTCTTCTGAAAATCTTTCCTAGAATTCTCCTTCTGAAATTTGCCTCCAAAAACTTTCTCCAAAATTCCTGTCTCCCAACTTCACGGTCCAAATTCGTGTCCCCCAAAAATGAACCCCAAAGTTGTGATAAGGAGTTTTCTCCTCAAATCGGGGCACTAATTGTGCGTTCACCCGAGAGAACTCTTTGCTCAACTGAGTTAACTCAAAATTATCTTTTATTAATCTTGGCTTTATCTTTTTAATGCATATTAAATGAATCATTAAATAACTTTATTTAATTTTTCCACTTGACTTCTATTTTTAATCTTTATTACTTTTAAAACCATGCGCACTTTATGAAATTAAAATAACATTATAATTTCCTCTTATTTTATCTTTTTAATTAATTTCTTTATTTTCAACACATGCTCGCATCATGCAATCGTACAACTTTTAATAATTAATATATTTTCACTTTTTAATTTATTTTAGAAACTTAATTGATAAAATATTTAATTAACTTAAATAACAATAATATTTAGCATTTATTTAAAAATGAACTCTAAATATATTATTATTAAATTAAATAAATATTATAATGTTCTAAATTATCCTTAAACTTTTATCTCCAAATTTAATTCTTTTTATTTAATTAATTTCTCAATTAATTAAATATAATCAAATATTAAAATATCATAATAATCTTCTATTAAATTAAATCATTAATTAATCCTTTTAATTAAACTTAATTAATAGAAAATACATCAAGGACTCATAAAGCAACATACGAAAACCCATCATAGAAAAATACATACTAAATCAAACAAAAGGGTTATAATCATGAAATAACATCATTTGATGCATTCGGAGGGTACTTAACTCAGATACTTGCCCTAATTATCAATTAGGACAATTGGCTAAAGGGTTTAGGAATTGGACTTAAGAGTTTATCTCCCCTCTCTTACCATTGAGATAATGCGATAGGGTACGCTCATCCTGGCAATTCAGGGAAGTCGATACCCGGTACCTGCAACCTGCATAAAATCCACGCATGTACAGACACAATATTCTAAGCTAAACAGACAATGGCAGGAAGTGGTGCATCGTGTAGATCCTGACTAGCAGGTGAAAACGACTCCCTTCCTTAACCACATCAGAAACACCATACATAAAGAAAACAAACACGCACACCATACACATGTAGTATGGGGTAAGTATCCATAAGAAAGCACATGTGATAATAAACCATATAACTAATCATCATCGATAATTGAAAACATTGAATAATCATCATACATGCATGAAATATAGAGTACCAAGTCATCTCATCATATAATAAATTGAGTGTAAAACAACATCTGATAATCTGAAAGTAATGCTACTAAACATCAAGTATAAAACTGGCCTAAAAGAGTTTGGCAATTAAAACAAAATGTGAACTAGGGGTAGGCACTACATGAACCTTTGACAAAAGAAATGTAAAAATCATAAGATTGCAACTTGCTTACCCACTTCTGCTGACGGTCATTAAGATCTTGCTACCCAAGGAAATGTCTCAAGCTATTATGGTCTATTTTAACAATGAACTCATTGCCCACTAAGTACTACCTGAATTTGGCCAATGCATGCATAATGGCCAACATTTCCTTTTCATATATACTATAGCTCCTCTTAGGGCCTCTTAGCTTCCTACTCTCATATGTAATTGGATGTTTTTCTTGCATAAGGAAAGCTCCAATCCCCTCACCTGAAGTGTCACACTACAACTCAAAGGGTTTAGTGAAATTAGGCAATGTAAGCACTGGGCAAGTAGTCATAAGTCATTTGAACATCTCAAAGCATTCTTGTGCCTCATGAGTCTAAACAAAAGCCCCTTTCTTAGTCAAATCTGTAAGTGGTGTTGCATGGCAAGAATACCCATTGACAAATCTATGATAGAATCCACATAAACCCAAAAATCCTCTAAGTTGTGTAAGATTCATCAGAGCAGGCCACTCAACAATTGCCTTGACCTTATTTGGATCCATCTGAACTCCTTCTACACTAATGATATGACCTAAATACAATAATTTTGTCATGCCCAAGTCACATTTAGATTCCTTGGCATATAGAAATTTGTTACCAATAATACCCAAAACTATGTCAAGATGTGCAAGATGCTCTTCCCATGTCTGGCTATAAACCAAGATATCATCAAAGAAGACTAATACAAATTGCCTCAACTGTGAATGAAATACCCTATTCATAGTAGCTGGAATGTAGCAGGGGCATTAGTTAGCCCAAACGACATAACCAAAAACTCAAAATGTCCACAGTGGCAACGAAAAGTTGTCTTCTCAATATCTTCTTCCCTCACACAAATCTGGTGGTAACCCGGTCTTAGATCAATTTTGGAGAAGTATTTGGCACCATGCAATTCATCAATCAATTCATCAATCCTTGGAATGGGGTATCGGTTCTTGATTTTTCTCTTGTTAAGCATTCTATAATCAATACACATCCTCAGAGTACCATCCTTCTTTTTAACCAATACTACTGATGAAGCAAAAGGTGACTTACTTGATCTAATATGCCCCATAGCTAGCAACTCCTTGATAGTTTTTTCTATCTCATCTTTGAGCCACTTAGTGTGCCTATAGGGAGTGACTATCATAGGCTTAGTACCCTCCTCCAATGTGATGATGTGTTCTATCCCTCTATTTGGAGGTCTACGGGGTGGAATCTTGCTAAAGACCTTATCATGCTTGATCCTCAACTCTTGTATACCAAGATGATAAATAGGTTTTTGTTGCTCTTCCTATGTTGGCTTCAAAACACAACCTATTGCCCACTCAACCATGTCATGACGCAAGAGATGTTCCATTTTCCTAAGAGAAATAGTTTTGCAACTAGTATCTTTGAGTGCTTTCAACACGTGATTTTTTCCATCCATCTCAAATCTCATTTCCATCTCACAGAGGTTGAGGGTAAATATTCCTATGTCATGTAACCATGTCGTTCCCAAAACCATATCTGTGTCTCCCATGTTCACCACATAAAAATATGCCTTGAACTCATAATTATTCAAGCCCATGGGCAATTTTGAAATCATTTTGTCACACCTAAGAGTGAAACCATCAACAACCTTAACTCAAATTCCCTCAAACTTCTCAGTGTGTATACCACAACTTTCAACAAGCCTAGTATCAATAAAATTGTGTGTTGTACTTGTATCAAGAAGACTAATAATCTTTTGACCAGCAAGAACCTCTCGCATCCTAAAAGACCCTTCTCGCTGAATACTTGTGAGACGAGCCTCTTTAAGCTTCACTTCTTCCTCTAATTATTCATCATGTTCTAATTTTTTTGATTCTAAATCATTAATTTTAGATTGTTGGTCTGAATCAGAATCTTCAATTAGTGCCCACAATGCACGATTTGACTTCCCCTTAGGTTTCATAGGGTAGTCATGGTTAATATCATATGGTCCCTTACAATAGAAGCATAGTTTCCTCTTCCTCAAATCATTAAGAGTTTCATGGTCAAGCAAAAAAGTAGACTTATCTTTAGCTTTGTTCTCCTTCTTAGAAAACTTCTTGTTGTCACAACTAGAAAATGTTCCCTTTAATGTAAAATTGCTGGTAGGGGTAGTGAACTCCATACTTCGTGCCTTCTTCATTGCTTCCTATAGTGAGGGAGGATCGAAAGCTTTCAACCAACCTTTCAATGGCTCCATCAATCCTTCCATGAATAAGACCACCAATCTTCTTTCACTGATGTTAGGAACCACGACCGATAACTGTTGGAAGTCATTCACATAAGCATCAAGGGAACCATGTTGTTTTAGTTGTGACAATTTGTGAAAACTCACCTTAGGATCTTTGACATAAAACCTTCAATCAGCGTATTGGTAAACTCCTCATATGTAGTGATAAGGTTGTGTCCAAGTGTGACTAGCCCATGATACCACCACTCGTGAGCAGCCCCTTCAAGATGTAATGTGGAAAATCTTATGGCATCCTCTTCAGGCATTGGTCTCAAAGAAAGATAATTATCAAGCTTTTAAACCCAAGAACTAGCTGTACATTTGTTACTTCCATCATAGTAAGGCATGGAAATCTTACCAAGTGTTTGTTGATAGTCATTTCTTGGAGCATAGTGATCATTCCTTCCTCCTCTCCTATTCCATTGCTTCATGAATTGATCAAACATCCATATTTCTCTCATATCAAGAGGGAGAGTGGTATACTCCAAGTAGGCTTTTCTAGCTTCATCTCCAAAAGAAACAGCTAGAGCAACATGTGGTTGTTCTTCTCTTGGTGTAAAGGTGGGAAAAAGAGGCCTAGAGGCTGATCCTCTAGTGGCTTCCACGTGATATATAGACCTTTCCTCATTATCTCCAATATGTTCAGTTTTGCTTTGGTTTTGAGTAGCTATGTTGTGATTTTGAGTGGCTTGCTGATCCAATTTTGCTAATAAGCGTGACATCATATCAAGCATGGTATCAAATTTTCTTTTAGCTCTTGCATCCCTATTTTCTTTTTTCTACCATATTTTGAACTGTTTTGCTAGTATTTCTTTCTCTTAATGCTTCTGAGGATGTATCCCCTTCATCTTATGGATTCTAATATTGTTGTTTCTATTGTTCCCTACTATAACATCTGATTTCTCTCTCACTCATATGTTGTTTGATTGATCATAGGATGGCAGGATGAAGGCTCTGATACCACTGTAATGAGCCTAGCTCAAAATTGATCACAAATTGCCTTATTTGTTACTTTTAAAAAACAATTGTATAATTACTATGCAAGCTCCTCAATGAAATATTATGTTTTCTTTCACCTTTTTAATGCGGTTAGATAAACAACTAAGAGAATATGATGCATCTACAGCCAAGACATCTTTACAAGATTTGAATACAAAACTATTATTTGTAACAATCTACTAATTCTCCTCATCCAATACAATGCTAATATCAAACCCAAGACTTTGGTATTTTATATATATATATATGAATGAATGCTTAAATGTGATAAGATCTCCAACTACAAAAGTAGCATATAAGATGCATGAATGAACAAGGGAAACCTGGTTATGTTGCGGCCTCCTTAAAGTATTCAATTCTTTAGAATGAGGTTGCCGAACAACTCCAAAATGATGTGCCCAAAATTATGCCCTAATGACAAGTAATGATACATTCCTGCAATAGGTGTCTATAGCAAACACCCAACTTATTCTTCCTCTTCACACCTGGCCCTTGGCCACAAATTTGGCATAATGAAGTGATTGAAATATCACCTTCGATCTGCAATAATTCAGGTGATGTCTCACACCCTCAAAATTACTATCATTGGGAGTTTTCGTTCCCAAAGACAAATTGATTATTTGCAGGCCCTTGGCTCCCCAAATACACATGCAAATGTTAATATCAAATCTTGATGCCTTCCCATGAGGCTCTCTCCTCTATCCCTTCTAGAAAAATCATAAGTATTATCTTATTGACTATTCTAGAAGCTTCCTACTTTCCAACAATAATTAGTTATGCTTCTCGACGATTCCCTTTTCATAATATTAAATTAATTAAATATAAAGTCATCTTTTAATTTTTAAATTATTTAATAACTTTATAAGAAATTAATTTAATTATTTCCACTTAGCCTTCGAAGGACGAAAGGCTAAGAACTTTGTTGAGATGCTAAAAAGATGGGGACATTACAACACCACATTTTAGAACATATGATGTTGTGAAATCCAAAGTTGAAATGGAGTTGAAGACAACCTTTGTGATAAAGAGGAAGGATAAACTAGTGAGGAAATTGAAGAAGAAATTTGGAGAAGGAATTAAAGGGGTTGCTAAAGATGAAGAAGAAGAAGAAGATGAACAGGGGCAAGGCCCACTGCAGATTACACAAGGCTTAGGTGAGGATGAAGAAAAGGAAGAAGGTGTCGAGGAAGAAGAAGCCAAGGAAGCACCAGCTCAAGCCGAGCCCAAGAAGAGAAAGGCCAAAGCTTAGCCTATAGCCTAGCCCAAAGCAAAGAAGGTTGCAAAGCCAACCCAAGCCAAGCCAACACCAGTGACAAGAGCCACCACAAGAGCCTCAACTCAAAAGGCAAAGGAACAAGTCAAAGAGAAGAAGAAGACTATTCAGCAGACTGGTGTAGTGTAGAAGAAACCAAAGAGAAAATATGTGGCACAACCAGAGTTAGATGATGAGGAAAGGATAAAATCTAAAGATATCAGCCCAATTTAGAGTGGTAAGCCATGCTCCTAAGTCCAATATTGATAAAATCTATGATAATGTTAGGAAGAATGCAAATTTTTCTGGATTGAAAAATGTTGATTTTAATAAATTAAGTAGAGAAGATCAAAATAAATTTGAAGAATCAATATATGCCATGATGGCTGAATTCAAGAATACTCCTCTTAAATTGGACAATACAATGCCCAAGGAGTTGTATGAAATTATTGAAAATAAGTGGCATTATTGTTTGAAAATGGAAAAGGAAATAAGAGAATCCACATTGGCACAAGTGATGCCAGAATTGACTAGAGGTCAAATTGCTAAGGCAAATAAGAAACATGGGGGCAAGTCTGCACCAAAATATAGAGCCTTCTACATTTTGCAAAACAAAATTGAAGAAGTTGTAAATAAATCCACAAGATTGTGGAAGTCAATATATAACTTGACTACTGACAAGGATGGAGAAGAAGAGGGACAGAACATTGAATAAGATGATAATGCCAATAAGGTAGAGGCTAGTGAGAAGGAGGAGGTAGAGAAACAAAATGAGGAAAAGGAAACAGAAAAAGAAGAATAAGAGAAGAGAGGAGAAGAGTAAGGAGAAGAAGAGAAGAAAGAGGAAGAAGGAAAGGAAAAATGAGAGGAGGAGGTGACACAAAAAGAAGATGAAATGGCAACAACTGATCAACAACAGTAGCAAGAAGAATAGAGTGTGCAAGACACACAATTGCCACCTCCTAGCCCTCCACATGTCATCACCACATCTGTAGATACCATAACTATGAAAGATGTTCCTAACAAATCTTGTTAGTGTAGACACCTAAATCTTTTAGAAAATAAAGTATTTTTATTTTCTGAAAAAATTTCTAATGACATCATCATTTATTAATTAATTAATTATTTAATTTATTTATTTATTTTTATGCCATTAAATCCCTTTATCTTAATTTAAAATATTTAATTAAGGAATCCCTCCCAAAAATGTTTAAGTCTTATTTAAACATTATTTCCTTATTTATTAATTATTTAATTAATAAATTGACCAAAAAACCTAAAATAAATAAATAAATTATTTTTTGCCCAAAACTTGGCCAATTTCCTTAAGACCACTAACCTCTTCCAAAATCTTCTAGTTCTTATTTAATTTTGATTAAAGGCTAATCCCATCATTTCTTACCCCTAATCCCAACTCAAAATATTTAATTAAGATTAAATATTAATCCTCATGTTTATTAAAAAAGTTTTAACAAATATCTCCTCAACCCAAACCCTTTAAATAAATAAAACTTTATTTATTTCCTAAAATCTAATTTATCCTCATCTTAAGAAGTTGTAGACTCTTCTAGAAAGTCTTCATGCATCCTAGGAAGTTCTAGACTATTCTAGAAAGTCTTTATCCTCATCCAAAGTCTAGACTCTTCTAAAAGATGTTTTTAAACCTAATCCTAATCCCCTCCTAACCTTGTCACATTCCCTAAACATGGGTTAAGACTTACTAACCCAAGCCAAAGTTAACAAATATCTCCTCCTTCACCCACCCTCATTAAATGCCATCCACTTGCCTATCCCTAAGCTAATCTTAAACCATCCTAATCCATCCTCTAATCATTTGCACAATCCTAAGCAAGCTTAAAACTTTCCTAATCAAACCCAAGTCGAAATTCCTCTCATCTCCCTCAAAATATCCCAACCATAAAACTTTATGAAGCCCACTAGGCCATAAATGACTCTTCCAAGCCCTTTCATTGCTCTTACAAGCCATTATGAGGGTCTTTATGAAGATTTTATCCCTTGAGCCTCCTTTGTTGACTCGTCCTTCCCCTTTCCTCCATCCTCTCACCCTGTGACATGTGTCACTCCCTGATTGGTTGTAAAGGAGCACAATCCATGTGCTCTCCTCTTATGCAATATGAGCCCTCCATGAGCTTTTCCCCATCCTTGCATCTTAGCCCTCAATCCCTCAAGCCTCTTGCCTATAAATTGGATCCTTCCCCTTTGCAAAAGAACACAATCCATGAAGTGAAGTCATAATGTCATTTTAAGAAGCCATTTTACATCAAAACCATACACTCACACCCAAATTCCAACTCCATTTGAAGCCCTTTTTGAAGCATAAGCTTGAGCATACATCCTATCTATTTAGACAAAGCCACTCAACAAGAGAGCTTCTTATTGAGAGAGCCCATTAATGGCTCATATTCTCAATTGAGAGCTCATCTTAGTCTATCTTGAAGTTTATGAATTTTGTTTAGTTTGTCGAAGCTTTATTTAAATTTGGTTTTTATTAGCATACTAACATTGCTCATATACATTTTGGCACGCCCAGTGAGACCCTGCATGAGTCATCTTCATTAGCTTTTTTAGTCAAGTTTTGTATGTCATTTGCTAATTTTGGCTAATTTTGCTTGTTTTTGTGATTGGTAAGATTGTATAAATTGGTTTTGTAGGTCCACATGAGCATGAAGAAGACAAAGGAACTCATAGTCTCTCTCATAGTGTTTGCAGATTTTTCAAGCTTATAGGTGGACAAAGCACTTGGAATTCTTCTTCCTCTTCTTGTCTATATTCTTCTTATTCCATCTACTTCTTCTTCTTCTTGTGGGAGATCTTGGCCATTTTTTTTTTAAGGAAGCAAAATCATACACACTTTTTTTTAGTGCTTAAAATGAACCCCCAAATCATACTTAAATCCATTAAAAACTAAAAATTTGCAAAAAAAAAAAAAATCTTTTAACAAGTGAAACTAAACCAATCCAATCATTTGCATCCTTGCAACATCAAGGTTTTAGATGCATTCATGCAAAGTTAGGAACACTTCATTTTTGGGAATTTAAAAAGAACTTCAAGTTTCAATTTCAAAAGGTTCAAAATCAACACTAAGTGCACACTAAAATCTAAATCAAACTCAAAGCATCAATCAAGGATAAAATGAACCTCATTTGCAAATATTTTAAAGTTCTTTTAAAAATTTCATAAAACTAAGAGTCCTAAATGGTTGCCAAAATTGTCCTAAAAGCTTTGTTATTTGTTCCAAACAAATGTCTTGTTGCAAAATCTTGAATGTTTCTTAGGTTTTTCATGCATCAAAACAATCTAGGAATATCATTTTTGGGCTTAAAACATGCAAACTAGAACACAAAATCTTGAATGAAAACCAAAGTCCAAAGAAGTCATTTTCACTTTTGATTCCAAAACAATCTTGAATGATCTAAGGTTAAAACAAAGCACTTCAAAGTTCTTAAAACAACTCACAAAATCTCAATCTTGAATGCTCAAAGGAAAAAAAACTTGAATGTTTAACCACTTGTCTTTGAATGCATGTTGCTAAAATCACTCTTGAGTGCCATGGATTAAAATCAAGTTTGTTTTTTTTATGAATGCATGATTAAAACAACAAATCCAATCTTGAATGAAAAAGGTCAATTAATCATTACAATATCTCACACTTCATCTTTTGCGGCATAAAAAGAATCTACATTTTAGAAACTTTCTAAGTTATAAAAACAAATAAAGACACTTTGAGTGAATTTGTTGTTGGACTCACCCTCTTTAATCACCTATCGTTCTAACCATTGGTTGCAATATCAGTGCCATATATGGGGATGGGTCTACCTGAGAAGGTGTTAAGTGCTCCACAAAAATCAAATTCCACTCACTTAAGTTTTTATTGGTTTTTCTAAGTTAGAAAATTCCTTGAATGCACATTAGTCTTGCTAACACTTCATTTGGGCATTAAAAAAATTGAACAAATCTTGATGTGGAGGGCCTCTGGGCACATGCTTGAAATCAAATTTTACACACCTTTGTTTTGGGCTTAAAACAAACTCACACTCAATCTTGAATGCCTTAAAGAAAAATCAATCGATACTTGACGTGGAGGGCCTCCGGGCGCGCGAGTTTACTTTTGTTGACCCTAAATCTTCTTGGTGTATTCATTCTTCAATCGATTTTACTTTTGTTAATGCTTCAAGTTGGAATTGAACATTTGCATCCTAAACATGTGTGTTTGCAAGGTCTAGATTAGAAAACTTAAATGTCAGTTGGAAAAGAATTATATCTTTTAGCCCAAGATCATCCAAGTCTTCTCTCCCCTTGTCGTCTTTCAAGGCCATCTTGGGTGCATAAGATTAGGATCCAAAATCTTGTTTAAGTTTTAGGAGGCTTGCTTGGGGATTTCATCACCCCTTGGGACAACCTCAACTCCAGCGTTCCGACGAAGTATAAAGATCAGGAGGTGAATCCAAAGACACCTCTCTTGGAATCAAGATTTTGTCACTCGGGATAAGCCTCAAGGAACTTTATACCCTTGAGAAGTGAAAGAGGAGAAGTGGGTTACCGCTCCTCTCAGCTGTGTGACATTGTTTTGGTTTCATCTACGGATTCGGGCCTCACGTACCTTGGGTATATCGAGGACTCCCTAGCTAAACCAACTGTCAGCCTTGTAGACAACCATCTAAGATGTTAATGTGTTTGAAGTGACTGATCGAAACATTTGTAGAACATACACACTCCGTGGCGCAAGTATCACATTCTGAGAATCACAAACTTCTATCTGGTTGTTCCTATCTATTGCTTGATTTTTTACTTGTTGAATGAATGTTTGCCAAACTTGGTCAATCCTAGCTTAGGGCACACTTAGCGTAGTCACTGCCTGTTCCAGAAGTTGAACGATTTGAAGAAAAATAACCAAAATCTCTCTAAGCCAAGCACATTCAAAAATTTATGTCAAAACAACCCAAACCCAAATAGAAGTTTCACAAAGTCAAAATCAAGCCATCTCAGGCATACCAAGAACTTTCAGCCAAGAGAAAGGAAATAACACCAAGCCCTTGAATTGCCAAACTCCACAAAGTAGAGGACAAAGCTACTGACGAAGCCCTTCAAGACACTTGGTTAGATCGCACTATCCAACTTAACCAACATCCAGGAGTTAACCCTGCTTATGCATTACCAACTAGGCATGATTTCTATGATTAGACCCCCTTGTTTCTCCACATCTTCTTGCATAAGCTTCACTTTAGAGTCATCTTTGTAGGTAATCCAACCATCTTTAGTCCTCCCCTTAAGCATTTTAGCTCATCCATCTCATTTAAAACCAAATCATCTAGCCAGCAATCCAAAATCTTCACATCCAAGCCTTCAAAATTGTTGTCACTTTGCCAAAAGTTTTCCATTCCTAACATCTTCCAAATCCACCAATCTCACCAAGGTTATCCCTTTGACAGAGCTTTGTCTAGGGTGATCTAGTTTTGTCACTTGTTATCCCTCATCACCTTGAGCTAAAGGTTGGGATCCACAAGTGGTCAATCTCATGTTCTTCCTAAAGAATCGTCAGTCTATCCTTAAGTTGACACAATCACCACCAAGCTTGCACATAGGAAAGCAGACCTTTCATGCTTTGGCAACATATCTTTTAAGTTAGAATCCCCAACCCAATCCTCCTTAGGTTTTGTCATATAGTTTTGCCTCAACCTAGGAAATCATTTGCATAGAAAAGCCTTCCCCCTTTACATCCATCAGCATTGTTGCATCTCATCCCTAGGAACATTCTGCATTTTCATGCCACCCATCACTCGTTTAGCCAAGAAGAAGAAGGAAACAATGGAGCCCTATCATTTGGATCAAACAACTTCGCTCCCCTTGAGCACCCAACCATCCTTCAACCCAGAGAACACTATACCATCACCTACTGACATTGAAGCTTTCATGAACCAACCAGGAAATGCAGTATTGGTGAACGCCATTATAGACAAGAACAAAGAAACAATCATGGCTAACTTTCGAAGGGACAACATAGGAGCCTTCGACTTTGGAAGACCTCCTCCCTTATCAAATCCATCTCACCCATTGTTTGGACAACTCCCACCACCCATAGGCTCTTATGATTCAAATTATCCTCAATATGTGCCAAAAGAAGAGCCTCAACCCATCCCATATGATCCAACAGACCCAAACATACCAACCTCCACTTAAGTTGAAATCTCCCTTCCGCAAACCAATCCAGCCACCACCACTCCACCATTGGTCCATACCACTCCATCCCAAACCCCCTTTGCCCAAAACACCTCATCATTCACTCCCTTCACTATTGCTGCTGCTGCTCTCCAACCCAGCCTTCCAAATCCACCCATCTCCCAAATCAGTGCTAGCATCTTTGGCCAACCTCAGTAATATACAACCAGGATGCCACCCATGGGGCCAAGTAATCAACCCTTCATCACCCCCAGCTTGTTTACCTCAGCTCAGAACACAATTCCATCATTTCCACTAGGTCCCTGGAGCTCAGTGCCATCAGCCACAAATCCACAAGCTACTACCCTCACTCCACAAAGCTATCAAACCCCATAAGCTACTACCAATGTTCTGCCAAGCTCTCAAGTGACCCAAGCTCCTGCCACCCCTCTACCAAGCTTTCAAATCCAGCCACCAAGCTATCAAACCCCATCAGTTCCATTTCCAAGCTTTCAGTTCCCACCACCTCCACCACCAACTAATCCATTACCTCCTATTAACAACTATTTTTCTATGCCACTTCTAGGAGGAAATCCACCACCACCAATTACCAGTTACTTGGCCTCTTTTGCCATGTAGATACCTTCCCAAATGGTGGCACAACCCACATATATTGGTCAAACTCCTCAAATCCAAAGTCAAGTTCCACAAGCTCCCCAATCCTTTCCCCAAGCTTCACAACCATCTTATACCTTACCTCCACAAAGCAATCCATTTATCCCACAGCCAGCTTATGTTCCTCAATCTCAACCTCAAATCCAATATCAACAGCAAGCCTCACAACACATGCAACAATATGTGCCCCCTCCACCTCAGCAATCCATCATCCAATATTCAGTTCCCCAAGCCATGTACAATCCCTACCAGCCCATACCTCAAAGCCATCCATATTCCATTGCCCCATCTAGCACATACCTACCTCAGGGCACTCCTACATTGGGGGCACCCCAGCCATCACCCATTAATTTAGAATGGGAAGCCATGAAGACA
Source organism: Cupressus sempervirens (assembly GCA_028749045.1). Lineage (NCBI taxonomy): Eukaryota > Viridiplantae > Streptophyta > Pinopsida > Cupressales > Cupressaceae > Cupressus > Cupressus sempervirens. The sequence goes on from CM053783.1 coordinate 7,327,709, forward strand.
ACTTTGAAGAACATCCAGGAGGGAAATGATCCAAAAACCTTCAAGTTTGAGAATGTGTGTCCTTACCCATTTGACAGAGCCATTACCATGACACCATTTCCCAAACACTTTGAGATACCCAAGTTTGACAAATTTAGAGGAAAAGGAAACCCTGTCACACATATCAAAGAATTTTACATGCACTGCCAAGAAGTGGCATACGGTGACGTCTTCCTCTTGCGCCTCTTTCCAAAAAGCTTGCCCGGACCAGCTCTTGAATGGTTTTATAGAATCCCATATGGCACAATTAAAAACTTTGTTGAATTGTCTGAGGCATTTGTAGCCCAATATGCCCATCTTGTTGAAATAGAGCTATCAGTAGTTGATCTTGTCCACACTAAGCAAAAAGGTGGAGAAAGCCTTCTCGAATATTTGCAAAAATGGAAAACTCTTACCACCTGCAAATCTTGCACCTTGCCAGAGTGCCATTTGGTGAAAATATTTATTGATAATGCTCATCCCAGCTTGGCTCACCACATGACCATGAACTATTTGCAGACCTACAAAGATATCAAAGAGAAAGGAATGATCCTTGAGCAAGGACTCATTAAAGATGGCGTGATCAAGATTTACAAGGAAGCCAACCAAAATCAAACACATTCAAATGACAAGTCTAGGTATTGGAACAAAAACAAGCACGTTGCAACAGATGGCATCACTGACACCAGACATGTGAATATTGTTGGTCCTTCTCAAAACCAGTCCAACCCACCATATCAACCAAACAATCAACAAGCTATCAACTACCAACAACAGAATAACCAAAGCTATCAAAACCACAATCCAAGACCCAACTTCTAAGGGTCTAGCAATCAAGCTAATGCCATCAATGTAGCTACAGGGCAAAAGCCCAGATTCCAACCTGCACCTAGAAATTATACACCCCTTAATGAGCCATTGGATGTCATTTTTGAGAAATTGACTAAGGAAAACCTCATCAAATTTCCTCCTACCTAGCAAATTGACCCAGGCCAATCCAAAGCTGCATGGTACAAAGATAATGAGTACTGCAAATTTCATAGGGTAAAAGTTCACACTACCCTCAGATGCATGAAACTGAAAGATTATGTGCAAGACCTCATTGATCGAAAAGAAATCACCATTGGTGCCCAAACCTCTCCTAATGCAAGCTTACAGATCTATCAAAATTCTTTTCCTCCTCACAACAACCAAAATCCTGGAAAAGCACTTATCCAAACCAACAACAACAACACCAACAACCTCCAGCCAAACCAATAGCATGGGAAGAACAATGACCACACTTCATCCTACATAGACTATGATAGCCTCATCGGTTGTATATCTAAAAAAGAGCCTTTTGTCAATGTTATCAATATCCTAGGCCCAAATAATAAGTGTGCAGTCACCACTAGAAGAGTGTGATTTAACATCGCAGGTCCACCAGTGTCACTAGCACCATCAGCTCCATCAAAAAACCAGTACATTATCTTGGAACACCTTGGGAACATGCCAGCCCAAATCTCCATTTTAGACCTTCTCTGCACCAATCCTGTGTACAAAAGCATCCTTAACAATGCTCTCATAGAATCTCGTGTCCCTTCAGATATCAACGCTACTAATTTTTGTAATCTTGTTGGACACCTTTCATCCTCATGTGCCCTATCATTCAAACCCACCGACATACCCGTGGTTGAGCCAGATCACACCCTTCCACTTCGCATAGCCATCATGGTATCCATTTTTTCTGTAAAAAGAGTAATGATAGATAATGGATCAACCTTGAATATTTGCACCCTAAAATTCATAAAACAAGCTGGGTATACTGAGGTAGATATCATCAATGAAGTTATCACCATCAAAGCTTATGACAATTTGGAAAGAACCACAGAAGGAACTATTTTGCTGCCAATCAAGGTTGTGCCAGTCATCCAAGAAACACTCTGCCATGTTATTGATCTAAACCTACCATTCAACATCCTCCTCGGTCGCCCATGGATTCATGCCATGAAATTTGTTCCATCCACTTACCATCAGTGCGTCAAATTTCCACATCAGGGCATTGAGGTAACCATCCATGCCGATCCATAACCCTTTGCTTATTGCAATGTAGTTGAAGCCTCATATACAAACCATTGCCCTAGAATTGATATCGGCACAGCCATCGCCAACTCATCCCACACTTGTAATGACCCAGAAACCATCCTCGCCTCCACCTTATCTATCGTTAAGATCAATAACAAAGGCTGTGGAGAGTATAGTCTGTCAGATGCATTTGTTGTTGGGGCACTCCCACTTGATCCACACGCTCATGGACAACCAACATATCACAAAGCTAAGGAGATTCCACCTCCTTGATACAAACAGTTTGGTCCAACAACCTTTGTATCCTCGAAAATCCCTCTTCATGAGGAGCTCACTCCAAATATCAACAATTGGTTACATAAGGATGCACCTCCAAGAAATCAAGCACGCCTTGATCACTTTCGCCAGAAGTATCCCCAAGAACATAAGCTCATCACTGATAAATGGAACTATCAAGGTGGTGGTCTAGAACCAGAAGAAAGAGGCATGCAGTGCCCCATCGACGCACACAAGTGAGAATCGAAGTCAGGTCTTGGCTTTGGCATACCCACAACTGGGGACACCAATACGGACGGTCACGCTTTTTCAAACATTCATCATGACCTTGTCAAAATTGAAGACATTCCTGAGGAAGTTGAAAAGAGAGCCTACGACGATATCCCAGACCAAATCTTCCTCGGAGACTATGTTCTAGAAGAACTATCCATCCATTTCATTGACCTACCACTCGCCCATCCACAACTCATAGATTGGGACCAACCAAGCGTCATACACATTGATGAGTTCACATCAAAGGAAGCACTTCTGAGATTCATGGGAGTCGAAACTCCTCACAAGAAAACAAAGCCAGATTCTGCCTATATCTATAAGCTACATCCCAAGGGGTATTTTGGAGAAAATCTCCAACCTAGTTCCAATACACCCAAAACTAGAACTAAGGTAAATCCGAGACTAGCTAAGGTAGCGAAGAAAACCCCTTAGCAAGAAAATCTAGAGCCACAAGCAGAACATGAGGATTTAGCATTGCCTCCTCAAGATAATCGACCAGAGGTGTCTTCTATTCTAATTGAGGATACTAGAGAAGTCAACATTGATTCTTTAGAGATCCCAAGACTTTTTCACATTGTTGCATCCCTGTCACAAGACCAAGATGACCTCCTCTTTGAGGTCTTAAGAGAGAACATTGGCCGATTTGCATGGTCATAACAGGACATGCCAGGATTTGATCCAAAGCTTGTAGTTCATCATCTTGCAGTCGATCCAAAGATCAAGCCTGTTAGACAAAAGCTTAGAAAAATGCACCCCAAGGTGGCATTACTGGTCAAAGTTGAATTAGAAAGAATGTTAGCTGCTAAGGTTATCCGACCTATCAACTACTCAGAGTGGATCTCCAACATGGTCCCCGTCACTAAACCTTCTAGTGACATCAGAATCTGCACTGATTCAGAGATCTTAACAAAGCTTGTCCAAAAGATGATTTTCCCTTGCCCAACATAGATATGATTGTAGATCTTACAGTTGGACATAAAATTCTATCCCTCATGGATGGATTTTATGGGTACAATCAAATCAAGATTGTAGAAGAGGATCACCATAAGATAGCATTCACTACCCCTTGGGGAACCTTTTGCTACAACATGATGCCTTTTGGCCTAAAGAATGTAGGGGCTACTTATCAAAGAGCTATGACAGCCATTTTCCATGATCTTATCCATAGCATTTTGGAGGATTATGTGGATGATATCTTGGTTAAATCTCACACCTTCATGGATCATCTTGTTGACCTGGAGAGAGTCTTTGATAGGTTAGCCAAATATCATCTCATGCTGAATCCCAAGAAATGTGTCTTTGGGGTCACATCTGGCAAGCTTCTAGGCTTTATAGTTTCTAAATGAGGTATAGAGATTGACCCTAAGAAGGTCAAGGCTATCTTAGGTATGCCTCCTCCCTAGACACTGCGACAACTTCGCACTCTTCAGGGAAAGCTTCAATCCGTTTGGCGCTTCATCTCCCAGCTTGCAGATAAGTGTATGCCATTTGCACATTTACTGAAGAAGGATCAAAACTTCAAGTGGGATCCTTTATGTCAACATAGCTTCAATCATCTCAAGCAATATCTCATCAATCCCCCTATCTTGGTTCCACCAGTTCCTATTCATCCCTTGATCTTGTACATATCAACAACGCCTACTACCCTAGGGGCACTTCTAGCACAACTCGATGACTACAGTAGACAAAGAGCCATCTACTACATCAATAGAACCCTAGTTGGTTATGAACTCAATTGTACTCCTATGGAAAAAGCTTGTTTGGCAGTTGTTTTCTCAACTCAAAAGCTTTGCCACTACATGCTAAGTCATACCATCCAACTAGTCTCCAAGATCGACCCTCTCAAGTATATGCTCTCCAGAACAACACTTACAGGTCGTTTGGCCAAATGGGTTATGCTCCTTAGCGAATTTGACATCCAGTATGTGGATAGAAAGGCAATCAAAGGGCAAGCTATAGCAGATCACCTAGCTGATGCGCCTTTAGTAGATACATATCCTTTGATCACAGAATTTCCAGATGAACATGTCTGTCTAATTGAAGAACAGCCCCCATGGAAACTTTATTTTGATGGCTCACACACATCTCATGGATCAGGGGCAGGAATATTGTTGGTCACACCTCAAGGAGATTACATTCCAAAAGCCTTCAAGCTACAATTCCCTAGCACCAACAATATAGCTGAATATGAGGCTCTCATAGCAGGATTAAAGGTAGCTGCAGAATGGAACATCACTGAGTTACAAATCTTTGGCGATTCTCAGCTCATCATCAAGCAAGCCCTAAATGAATATCAAACCAAAGATGAAAAGCTATTACCCTACAAAGAGCTAGTTGATCAGCTAACCCAACATTTTACAAAGCTTTAGTTTACACAAGTGCCTCAAATGCAGAACAAAGCAGCAGACACTATGGCTACTATCAGCTCGCTCTTGGAAATTCCCCAAGCAGCTACATAGTATGAGTTTTTAGTCGAGTAGCTCCTCACACCCACTTATGCGAATGAGGATTCAAATTGTGTTTGTATCTTGGTTGGTCCCCAATCCCCTTGGTACCATGAGATTTATGCTTACCTTAACGATGGTATCATATCCCCTCACCTCACACGTACCCAACGCCAAAACCTCATCCAAAAATCATCCCGCTATGTTATCATAGCCAATACTGTATATCGTCGAGGTTATCACGATACTCTCTTTCAATGTTTAGACCAAAATGAGGCCACGATGGTGTTAAAAGAAGTACACTCTAGACTTTGCGGTGCCCACACGAGTGGTATTATCCTAGCATGAAAAATCCTTAGAGCAGGCTACTATTGGCCTACCATTGAAGAAGACTCTTGTGACTTTTTCAAAAAGTGTCTCCCATGTCAACAGCACGCAAATCTCATGCATGCTCCAGCACAGGATCTACAACCTATTGCACCACCTTGGCCCTTTGCATGTTGGGGCCTTGATCTAGTTGGAACTATCACACCTCTCTCATCTGATGGACATAAATGGATAATAACAGCTATAGACTATTTCACTAAGAGGGTGGAAGCAGTCCCCCTAGTCTCAGCTACAGGAGTTCAGGTCTCCAAGTTCATCTTGTACCACATTATTTGTCGCTTCGGCATCCCATCCACCATCTTCACCGGCCACGGAGGTAACTTTGAAAATATCAACATGGAAGAATTATGAACTTCCCTCTGCATCCATCACCGCTTTTCTAGCCCATATTTCCCACAAGGTAACGGCCAGGCAAAGGCAACTAACAAAACCCTCCTCAAGATCCTAAAGAAAGTTGTCAATGATTTCGACCACGATTGGCACCTACAAATAAATCCAGCCCTATGGGCCTATCGAACCTCCTTTCATACATCCATAGGCACAACTCCATATTCCCTAGTCTATGGTGTTGAAGCGATACTACCTATCAAGGTTGAACTTCCCTCCTTGTGCAGATCTCTTAGACAAGAAGTGACAACAAGCCTATGATCATCTCACAGTCTATCAAACTCGTCTCAAAAGGAATTTCAACAAAAAGGTGCTTCCACGACACTTTCAGCTGAGTGACATGGTCCTCAAAGAAAACATGAAAGTCCAAGCAGATCGAGAAAAGAAAGGCAGGTTTGAACCTACCTAGCTTGGTCCTTATGTTGTCACTGCCTCCTTTGGCTCCGGAGCCTATCAACTATCTACACCAGAAGGAGAACTCTTGAATGATCCTACTAACATCATTCATCTCAAGAAGTTCTATGCTTGAAGATCTTTGGTATACCCAACTTTTGAAAAATACAAAAAAAATAGTAAAGAGAAATAAGCGTCCAATGGTGAAAACTTGGCAATTCAAGCACCTTGGATAGGTACCTTGGTGAAAACCTGGTAATTTAGGTGCCTTGTGTACTAAGACTAATCCATTATCTATCACTATCCTATCCCTCATCCATTCACCCACCATCCCATAATACACCTGCTTGTTCCTTTGGTGTTCCAACCAAATATCTAAAATCTAATGAAGCTTGTAAATACCTCCTGTACAGCTTGTAAATCTTGTACCTCAGCTTGTAAATCTTGCACCTTAGCTTGTAAATTTTGTACCAAAGCTTGTAAATCTTGTATCCCCCCTTGTAGCATAGCTTGTATATCCGAATCTTGTCCAAAGCTTGTACCATATTCTAGCTTGTATTATATGTCAAATCTTGTATCCTAGCTTGTATCCTATCACATGCACACAAAGAATCCCATTTTCTTTAAGCTTTTCGCAAACCATCTACCTGTCCACCTATCAATTATTGTAGACATCCCACCCTTCACGAACATTTCCATCTCACAAAAAACCAAAACATGAACAACCTTGTACATTTGTAACATATCTTGGTCTGTCAGCTTGTACATCCTTTTTAGCTTAGTACCATTGTATCTATCTAGCTTTCGTGTCAGTTCCTCCTTGATCAGCATCTTGCACACATCGCACAACCCTTGGTTAGCTATTCTAATGCATCCTTTAGCTAGATCTCCTGTTACCAAAGTGTTATCCTTCTTAGTTTGGCTTGCCAGACGCATCACTCATCCAAAATCCATCAGCTTAGGTGCTCTCCGATAGATCTTTGCAGGATATAGCTTTCCACATGTCTGATCTTGGTTTGTTAGTACCTCATCCTACCCATCTCGTTGGCAAATAGTTCTATTTTGGATTTCCTCTTTCTTTTGATTTGGAATCTTCCCTTTTGGATCTTGAAGTATCTTTTCCAAGCAATCTCCTTGTTCCCTCCTCAAGGTTCCCACGATCTTCCATATCATGGTATACTGCGAATGGGGCAATTTGAGCGTAAGGTCTTGATCAGGTCTTTTGTTTGTTTTTCTTTTCTACTTGTGGGTTACCCAGTGTCAGTTCCACGTTGCTTCCTCTAGGATTCATGTGTGATGCTAGGGCAATCCTTTCATGTTTGTTTTGAGTCAGTCCGTCAGTGCTCTGGACAGTTGGTGAAAAGGCCTTGATGTTCTTGGTAACCTTGGCAATTAACCAACAGTCCTATAGCAAATCTAGTGCTCATCTACATGGTGGTACTTCTCTTTGAAGTATCCCCCTGCTCAAAAAGCTTCAATGGTTTCCCTTCATCTCCATTATCTCCCATCCATATCCAGCATCTGTCTCTCCTACCCCAGCTTATGCATTAGTATCTCTTTGAATCAATCGACACTTTTAGCTTTAGGGATCCACAATCCTAGTCTTAGGGATCCATCAATCCAATCAATCCACCAAGCCTCATCTTTCGAGCTCCACAATCATAGTCCTAGGGATCTCTGAAACCCATCTTTCGCCAATCTAACTCTTTGAAATCCTATTGCATCAACTTTATCATCCCATCATCCATCTCCCTATCTCGGATTCCTTTTTATAAAGCTCCGCTCCTTCATCCTCTACAATCCCTGAAATCTTAAGCTTGCTTCCTCTTGTGCCTCTGATTCTCCCTTTATCATTCTCTCGTAGTGAGAGTTTGAGCTAACTAAACCTCTTCTCTTAAGCCAATCTGAGTCTCCTTGCTCATCTCGGATTCCTGTACTTTTCAAGAAGCCGTCGAGCCTCGCTTTCTCTCCCCGCCACCTTCTTCAGGGGGCATCTCGCAGTCCATTCTCTCCTCTTTTGCTCTAGCCTTGAGCATCTTATTTTCTTATCTTTGATGCCATGCCACTTGCGGCATCACATCAAAGAGGGGCAAAATGTAGACACCTAACTCTTTTAGAAAATAAAGTATTTTTATTTTCTGAAAAAAATCCTGATGACATCATCATTTATTAATTATTTATTTATTTAATTTATTTATTTATTTTTATGCCATTAAATCCCTTTATCTTAATTTAAAATATTTAATTAAGGAATCCCTCCAAAAAATGTTTAAGTCTTATTTAAACATTATTTCCTTATTTATTAATTATTTAATTAATAAATTGACCAAAAAACCTAAAATAAATAAAAAAATATTTTTTGCCCAAAACTTGGCCAATTTCCTTAACACCACTAACCTCTTCCAAAATTTTCTAATCCTTCTTTAATTTTGATTAAAGGCTAATCCCATCATTTCTTACCCCTAATCCCAACTCAAAATATTTAATTAAGATTAAATATTAATCCTCATGTTTATTAAAAAAGTTTTAATAAATATCTCCTCAACCCAAACCCTTGAAATAAATAAAACTTTATGTATTTCCTAAAATCTAATTTATCCTCATCCTAAGAGGTTGTAGACTCTTCTAGAAAGTCTTCATCCTCATCCTAGGAAGTTCTAGACTATTCTAGAAAGTCTTTATCCTCATCCAAAGTCTAGACTCTTCTAGAAGATGTCTTTAAACCTAATCCTAATCCCCTCCTAACCTTGTCACATTCCCTAAACATGGGTTAAGACTTTACTAACCCAAGACAAAGTTAACAAATATCTCCTCCTTCACCCACCCTCATTAAATGCTATCCACTTGCCTATCCCTAAGGTAATCCTAAACCATCCTAATCCATCCTCTAATCATTTGCACAATCCTAAGAAAGCTTAAAACCTTCCTAATCAAGCCCAAGTTGAAATTCCTCTCATCTCCCTCAAAATATCCCAACCATAAAACTTTATGAAGCCCACTAGGCCATAAATGACTCTTCCAAGCCCTTTCATTGCTCTTACAAGCTATTATGAGGGTCTTTATGAAGATTTTATCCCTTGAGCCTCCTTTGTTGACTCATCCTTCTCCTTTGCTCCATCCTCTCACCCTGTGACATGTGTCACTCCCTGATTGGTTGTAAGGAAGCACAATCCATGTGCTCTCCTCTCATGTAATTGGAGCCCTCCATGAACTTTTTCCCATCCTTGCATCTTAGCCCTCAATCCCTCAAGCCTCTTGCCTATAAATTGGATCCTTCCCCTTTGCAAAAGAACACAATCCATGAAGTAAAGTCATAATGCCATTTTAAGAAGCCATTTTACATCAAAACCATACACTCACACCCAAATTCCAACTCCATTTGAAGCCCTTTTTGAAGCATAAGCTTGAGCATACATCCTATCTATTTAGACAAAGCCACTCAACAAGAGAGCTTCTTATTGAGAAAGCCCATTAATGGCTCATATTCTCAGTTGAGAGCTCATCTTAGTCTATCTTGAAGTTTATGAATTTTGTTTAGTTTGTAGAAGCTTTATTTAAATTTGATTTCTATTAGCATACTAACATTGCTCATATACAGTTAGAACATCAATATGCTTACTACAAAGGATCTCAAAAAGATCCTTGACCAATCCACTCAATAGGCTAAGTTATGTACAAATCTAGTATTGGTCAGTGTGAATGAGTTGCAAAAGGCAGTAGCTAACTCAATTAGAGATAAGGTGAATCCACAAGAATCACCTTCTATCATTTCTACAGCTACTAGTGCTCAACTTCTAATGCTTCCATTACCATTTCCAACAATTGACACATCAGGAATAGTTAACACAATGCAGCAAAAGCCGACTGCAGAAGAAGAAAAAGATACATCAACAAAGCAAACAGGATAGACCAATACATTTGATCCTACAATACAAACTAAAGGTACACCCCAATTGATTGTGATTGATCTAGGGAGATCAGATGAAGATAAGGACACACCAAAGGAAGAGGATTAGGCTACCATATAGACATTGGTTAATCTACCAACTACTAGCACTCCTACACAAGTCCTTCAGAAGTTGAGCACTAATGCAATGCCATTGCAAATCTCTACACTAGGCTCAAGCTCTGCTAAGGTTACAAGGGTACTTCACTATGGAGACCCTACATTAGATGAAGAAATAGTCATACCAAGCTATGACTCAAAGACAATGAACCTGCAATAGATATATGAAGTGTAAGATGCACTCGAAAAGAGGAAAAGATAAGAGATACTCAGAAATGAGTATAAGAAAAAGCAAGCACTAGTAGAAATAAAAGAAATATTTCTTGATGCATTCAGCTTGTAGACACCTGATGAAACCAAGCCTATATTGGAATAACTGACAGATATTGTAGAATAGGTGACAAATGAAGAATAGGAAACCAATTTAAAACTCATGGAATGGTCTGAGAAGAAATTCCAAGGAAAAGTCAATGAGAAAATATCAAGTAATATAGCACTTTCACAAGTTGAATTGGCGAAGAAGATTGAAAAGACAAAAACTATACTTGAGAATGTATTCTCATTGTACAAAAAGTTGTGTGACTTCTCATATTTCACACAAGAGACAAGCCAAAGGATATTGAGCTTGGAGTGAAATCTAAAGATTTCTAGCGTACATCTACCAAAACATCTAGCTCAAAGTGAGAAGCATTTTGCTCAAACACTTCACACACAAAAAGAATTAGCTGCAGTAACAGTAGAAGAGGCCAATATCAAGGCCAAAGTGATGCAGATACAATCTTCCATTACCCCACATCTGGAAGTACTCCATAAAGAACAAGCCTATGCAAAGACTGTTCTAAAGAAAGATCATAATCTTTCTACTTAGGATGGACTTGTTCATCTTGTAGCAGAGGCTGCCATCTAGCATAAATCATTGGAAATTGCTTTGGAGAATTGGGGTGCAGCTCTCAAGATGATTATGGAGATAAATAGTACATTTTTGGAAAAATATGGTCTTAAATCTTAGTACCCTTTGACATCAGTGTCAAAAAGAGGGAGATATAATAAAGGAGGAGAAACAATAACAAGGGTAAAGACATCATGTGTAAATAGAAAGGGAGAGATATAATGTTTTGGGGTAGTGTAGATAGCAGAAACAAGGCAAAGGCAAAGAGTATCAGATACATCAGCATGAGACAAATTCAACACAAGAATATTGGTTACAAAAATGGAAATGGCACATCAGTTGAGGGCGAGTTATAAGATTTTTTAGGTATATTGTTCTTTACAAAATTTTGAACGAGTTTCTAAAATTTTGTACATATGCCAAACAAGAGTAAATGATGTACTCATAAGATCAAGTATAATGCTTAGTTAAGTGTTTTTGACACTCATGTCAAAGGGGGAGATTATTGGTCTTGTTGCCTGACTTTAAGTCACTCATTTTTTTGGTAATATTGGTCACATCAAGTCAGTCTAGTCAGTCTTGAGTCTAGGTCTAAGTCGTTATAGGTAGGCAGTCTTTGCCGAGTTCCCCTTCAAATTGCCTTCTTCTTTTCAAGCTAGGTGGGTTATTTGGAAGTCCTGTCATGATGGGTAGGTGATAGATCCCAACCCGGCAAGGATATTATGCTCCCATTGATAATCTCTTTCAGATGGAATGGTGATTGAATTCATGATTCTTGGACACTCGTAAGAAATTAGAAAAAGTTTCTTTATTTGAGTAATGCAGTGGAGATTTTTAGTGGAAAATCTTCAAGATTGCAAGAGGCTAGTGGCATTGAGAGATCTAATGATATGGTATTCTAGTGTGGAAAAAGCTACTCGGAATGAAATTTACAATCTTCTCGTGTTGCAAGAGGAAAGTTGGATGATATTACTATGATAGTGGGGATGGTGGTTAATACACAAGCCCTTTTTCATAGAACCCGATCTGCTTTTACTTGATGAACCCACTAATCACCTTGATCTACATGTAGTTTTCTGGCTAGCAATATATCTTTTAAAATGGTCAAAAACTTTAATTGTCATCTCACATACAAGTGAATTTCTAAACATGGTGGTTACGGTTATTTTACATTTACATGGACAAAAGCTAACAGCTTACAAGGAGGACTAATACATTTGAGAGAATTTGAGATGAGTGTCTCCATAATCAGAAAAAGCTTTTGAATCAAATGAGCGTACAAGGGCTCACATGCAAGCTTTCACTGACAAGTTTCATTACAATGCTAAATGAGCATAGCCTATTCAATCAAGAATTAAGAGGATACCTTGAGGACACTAAAGGAGAAACATCAGAGCCTAAATCAGTTACTCTGAGAATTTTCCTTTGTAGTTATGAAGGTTGTGGGAAGACTTTTCTAGAGGGAGGAGCTTTATGGAAACATTCCATGTACATGGCGAGAGACAACATGTTTGTCATGATGATGGATGCGACAAGAAATTTCTAGATAGTTCTAAAGCTGAAGAGACACTTTCTTATTCACACTGAAGAAAAACATTTTATATGTCCTCATGAAGGTTGTGGTAAGGCATTCTCTTTGGATTTTAACTTGCGAGCACATATGCGCATGCACTCACAGGAGAACTATCATATTTTTCCATTTGAGGAATGTGGAAAACATTATGTGCACGAGCACAAGTTAAGAGCACATATAAAATCCACACATGAGAAGAATTTGGCTCATGATGTGAAGTTGACTCCCCCTCAAGCTGAGAGGGAATTTGTTAATCCAAAGTCTCAATACCAGCATATAAAATTGTCACTTTGGATCGCCTCTTTGTCTGTCCTTATGAGGGTTGTGACAAGTGCTACATACATGAGTATAAGTTGAATCTTCATCTTAGAAGAGAACATGCAAGTTATGCTTTTGAAGAAAATGAAATGCATGAAAGTTACAGTGATCATGAAATGGGTCAAGCAAGTGATCAAGAGACAAATGTAAGGAGTGCTGGTACTACGATCGAATCTGGCCATGGAAAACTACGAGTAACTTCAAAGGTAGTGTCTGCGGGAAATGTTCAAAGAAAGATTTCAAGTTTAGGTTTTGATTTGAACACAAACAAAAATGCCAGATCATTTATTAAGCCAAAAGAACCTGGGAAGTCGACTAAGTTTAAAGACATGTAATAATGTCTATGTACTCAACAAAGGCCCAAGCATTGATATAATAACCTTTATATCGGTCAAAATCGATGTTCTAAATACATTTTTTTATCTCGTGCCCCATTGGATGCCATAGCATCAGCTTGTGAGTGTGGAAGTCCAATATCTAAGCCTGATATACAGGAGGTAAAAGTCTCAATCGCCATTCACACATGAATCGACAGCAAGTTCTATTTGGGGAATTGAAAACAGAGCATAGAGGTCGCAACAGTGGATCAACCCTATGATAATGTCTGCGGGTTGATAAGAAACAACACAATCTAAATTCAAACTTCAGAATTCAAATTCAGAGAAACCAAGTGTTGCAGAAAAAGGATTAGACATCTAGAAACTTAATGTTACCATTCAGTTTGATCTTGCTAAAACTCTCCTGATTTATATCTAGTCGAGAGGCCATGCTTGCAAACCTGGATCAGGCTATACACTGATGCTTGAGAAAGGCAATTTGTTTCATGAAGCATTTCTTAGAATTGCAAGAAATGGTGAAGAGACCTTGTGTAAAGAAGCAATTGAAAGAATCAATCTTAGCCATCTTGCGGATTCATCCAAGTTGGTTTCTATGAAGATAGCACCTGGAGCTATTTATCAAGTGGTAAGCACTGGTAGTGATTCAAGAACATAGCAGCAGAATGATGATTGAAATTACAAGTCATGCATTATTTAAACTTTTAACAGCTCTCAATGAATGTATTGAGTGGGAACAAGTTTTTATACTCAATTTTCTTTCAAAGTAAAAGGTGACTGATGCTCGTGATGCAGAAAACATAGTTGGATGTATAATTTCTTGCCTTCAACATGTGAATTGTGTAGTTGTGTGAATTGGAGAAGTCGAAGCAATCACCTAGCATTGCTGTGTAGGAAGAACTTGCAGATAGGGAGAGATAATTGATGAGATGAGATGAAGACAATAAATCTGCAAATTGGGACAATGCTGCACAACAGTATGGGGAAGTTTGTCTTTCTGCAAAATATCAATGATGACTCAATCAAAAAAAACGTGAATATTCCCAATTTTCCTACCAGGCATGACGATGTGAATGTTGTTGCTATTAGGAATAATATGGAGGGGGAGTATTCGAGACTCGAGCATGAGGTCATTCTCAGTGTTGTGGAAAGCCTCAAGGTGATTACAAAGTTCTGCTCAGAATAGATTGCTAAGTACGCATTTGAGTATGCATATCTTAACAATAGAAAAACAGTGTCAGTTGTGCACAAGGCCGATGCCATGAAACTTGCAGATGGGCTATTTTTGGAGTACTACCATAAAATTGCAAAGAAATATGAAGGGATCAAATATAATGAGATCATTTTTGATAACTGTTGCATGTAACTTGTTTCCAATCCTTGTGCATGGTTGATTATTCAACTACATTCCTTTGATGTGGATAGTTGGTAGCCGTGGGGATGGCTAGAAGCATAGCAAAGGATGCAACTAGTGTAGCTATTAAAGTTGGCAAATTGAAATCATCAAATAGTTGTGTGACAACTCATCTTGAAGATGTTATTGGAGGAGATAATTGGGACTCGGCATCATTTACCAAACTTGCACAACATTCATCTTATTGAGCAAGGTCAGATGAAGAGACAAAGTCATTTTTGGCTCCTTTTGTTTGTAATTTCGAAAGTATTAGTCTCCAATCTTTTCAAATTCTGGAATTTGAAACACTTGGCATTCTCATGAAGGTCGTATGTTGTAATCTCTATATATACTATTGGAAAAGTAAATGCAAGGGTTGGGAAATTTTTGGCATGAGGAGAGGTTGCAGAGACAATCATACTTGGTGTCAATTCTTTACTGTCCATCTGCTTCCCTTTTCTGCATATAGTTAGAGAGCTGGAGTGGAGGAGAGAGTATGTTTTATTTTCATTCATATATTAAGATTAATGTTCAATTTTTTGTAATAGATTTGGCTATAGTTTGCAAGAAAATATGATCAAAGTATTGTGTTTGTGCATTTAAAATAAAGAAGAGTTTTGTTATGAATCAGAGTATTTGGGCAACACTTTTCTGATTACTTTCAATCGGAGTATTGTTATGATCAGTTTTGAGCACTTTCTTGTGTTCTTGGTCAAATGGTGATTGGGAGATAGATCAGAGTACTGTCAACTGATCCTATTGCAGAGGTTTAAATGTTCAATCTTCATTTTTCATCTCATGTCATTGCATTTGTGTAACAAAGAGCATTCTTGCATCACCAATGTTGGGAAGTCATAGGATGTGTGAGTTCCTAAAATTGGATAGGATTAGAATCTAAACCTGCCTGAGTTAGTCCCGGATAGGATTAGCTTGGCTTTGCCTCTGTTGTTCTTTGGTTAAGAACATACCCCGCAGTAGGAATTAGAGATAAAATATAATTCCTTGAATATCATTTACATAGGGAACTGTACCTCAATTCAGAGGGAAACTAGATATTCTTAGAAACAGTTTCCCAACTATTGTGTAAAGTTGTTCTTCATTACAAATTGGGAAAATTAAGAGGAGAATCAGAAGAAGAACAATCTTTTTACCAACATGTCTCAAATTGATTTTGACAATTGAGTGTCAACACACTTAACCAATTCTCATATAAAAGTCGAGTACATTATATATGTCGAGCCACAGTATGTGTCAAGCCAGAATTTCAATAGGTCGAGTGACTTCAAGTGCCAAGCATGATACAGGTGCTGAGTGACTTCAGGTGCCGAGTGATCTATATGTGTTGAGTCACAATTGATGCTGAGCAAGCCAGAATGCTACATGTGTCGAGAAAAACATAATTGCTAATTGGACATAGTTGTTTGTAATTGCACAAACACCTATGTAAACCATTTTTTGAGCTGACATAGAAGAATCTCGAAAGGATATTAAGGATAAGAATGAATCTCTTATATTTCCTATGCAATCAGTATGCAACCAATGAGAAAAATGGAGAAGGCATGCAACCAATAAGAAAAGTGCAAGGAATGAGCGGAAAATAAAAATTTAATATGGATTGTAGATTCATACCTAACCCTAAGTCTTTGAAATCCTTAAAAGGAGGATGAAACCCCATTGTATGCCAGGATGAGAGCAGTGTATAAGTAAACTATAGCAAAATCTAGAGGGAAGTGTGAAAAGACTTAGAGGAACAGGGTAGCATTGCAACATCCAGTTGATCAAGAACAAAGTATCAGAACATCAAACAGATATTAGATCTTAAAGGATCAAGATTAGAGAGAGCATATCAAGTGCCTGAATTCAACAATTAAGGATTGTAAGCTATCAGGTTTATTAATCTAATACTCTCTAGCAATTGTATTAGAAAGAAAATCCTATGTTGATAGGTTAGCTTAACAACTAGGTTGTAGAACCTTTGACAAGGTGATAAAATCCTTTAATAGGGTGAAACTTCATCTAAAGTGTTTGTAAATTCTTTAAACGGGTCACTATTGATAAAGTGTAAAGCATTTAATAGGGCAGACAATTAGAAGTGGTCAAACATTATTGCTACAATGATATTTTGTGGGTATCATCCCCACCCTAGTTTTACCTTCTCATTTTTGGAGGGTTTTTGGGTTACCAAATTTGGTGTTGTGTTTTAATGCATGTGTTTACTTTATGCTTAACTGATATGTTTACATGCATGCAATTTATTTTCAGTTAAAAATTTTTAAGGTTAAAGTGTGATACTTCTGATTCACCCCCAGTTCCCCCTCTCATAAGTATTCTTCCCATTTGATTATTCCAACACATAGAAGGTGTTCCTCTTAGAATCAAATGATTTTGTAGACTTATTCTAAATCATTAATCCTTTTGTAACATTCGTTAGCTTTGTGTCCTTGCTTACCATAGTAATGACATTTCCACTTACTTCTATTTGGATTCCTATATGAGTTATTATTATCTCCATACTTCCAATTATTTCCATTAGATCTATTATCTTGTGTCCTTTGATGATATTGTTTTCCTTTCATTAAAAATTCTTGAGATTCACAATCAACAATAGAGGATTATCTTTCTTTTATTTGACATTTTTCTTCTTGAATTAACTTAGCACACAACTCATCTAATTTAATGCCTTTTATTTTATCAGCAGTATCAAGTCCCCTTATAAAAGATTGATAAGAGCCTGGAAGACTTTGTAAAATTATTTGCACAAAATCCTTATCATCTCTGCTTTTTCCAAGAGAAACCAATTCATTTTTCTTTTCCTTTAATTTACTTAAATGAGTCACTACTTCCTGTGAGCCTTTTAATTTTAGATTATACAACTCTGTGGTGAGAGGTACAATCCACACATCACCTAAATTTTGATACAAACTTTTCAAGATCTTCCATATTTGCACTCCACTTCTTTAATTTCGAACTTCTAGAAAAACTTCTTCTAAAAGTGTTAACTTTATCAAAGTTGTTTCCTTCTTGTCTCTCCTATCCCAATCATCATGTTCTTTTCTAGCTCTAATGGTCTTTGCTCACTACCATTAGCAATATCATAACAGTTTTGTAGACTTAGAGACATTTCAATTTGTGAAACCCAATCAAAGTAATTCTTTCCATTCAAACCTAATTGAGGGTAAAGGAGCACCAAGAGAATCCATTAATCAACTTCTTTTCTTTTTGAAAAAATAAATAAAACGTTCAGCACCACAGAGTTAACAAGAACATGAAATTCTCACCAAACTTGTGCAGAGAACAGACTTAATGTTGCTCAACCAATTTTCAGCCTGCACCAAAGAAGATTAGAGATTTGCTCCAAAAAAAACACTGCCCAAAAATCAGAATTGCTCTCATACCAATGGATTTAAAAAGAGAAAAGATGACCCAAATGTATATGTCAAGCATGTTAAAGATAAAATTTTTATCATTATTTTATATGTGGATGATCTAATCATTACAGAGGATTCTAGACAATGTATTGATGACACCAAGACACAACTTAAGAAATTTTTTGAGATAATTGATCTTGGATTGATGCACTATTTCTTGGGCATGCAAGTTTGGCAAGAAGATAGTAGGATCTTGCTTTCCCAAACCAAATATGCTATTGATGTATTGAAAAATTTTAATAGGAGTGATTGTAAGCCATCTAATACACCATGTGAAGGCAGAGACTTCTAGATGCAGCTGGAACTGATAGTTATCATAACTACCTTCCACCACTTGGGAAAAGGGAAGATGATAAAGGAAATAATCTACTGAATATCATTGATGGCATTGAATGTTTTATTTAAACATGCGTAACAAACTAACAACAAAACATGAGTTTAGTTGTAACAAATTTATGATGTGGATGCTGACTTTTTCTAACACCCTCCCTTAATTTCTACCACTAAAGAATCTTTCAGTGGGAGAAAATACAATAAGAAATTATTACAAGAATAAATTTAAACATCAACTTCTTTGAGACATAGCGTAGAAAGGACCCATCACATCGTTGTGGACTAAGTGTAAAGGCATTTTGGCCCTCCATGATTTTCCTTGTGGAAAACTTTCTACATGTTGCTTGCCCATTGCACATCCTTCGCATACTGCTTTTGTTGGAGAGATTCTTGGTAGACCATGCACCATCTTCAACTTCTCCATAAATTTGAGACTATGATAGTTTATATGCTCTATACACTCATACCACAACCTGCTCACATCATCATACTTTGCAATAGCACATACATTTTTATTTCCAATAAATTATTGAAATTTATAAAGCCCATTTTCCACTCTACCAATTGCAGTCACTTCATAATTTTTATTCACATCCTTGACTAAGCATTTATCATTGTAAAATTCTATTTTGTATCCTTGATTTGCAATTTGAAAGACGGAGAGAAGATTTGTTGATAGTTGAGGGACAAGCTTCACATTTTTAAACATTCCATTATTTACTTGAACATTTCCACTTCCTTGATCTTCTAGAGGACTATTATATCCTAGATATATATTTTCACCATTTATTTCACTTAATAACTCAAACTGCTCCTTATTATGTGACATATGTTGTGTGCAACTAGAATCAATTATCCATTCATCCTTAAAAGAACTATTTTCTTTAAGTGCTACATAGAAGGCATTCCTCTTAGAATCAAATGATTTTGTAGACTTATTCTTTTCTAAATCATTAATCGTTTTGTAACATTCATTAGCTTTCTATCCTTGCTTATTGCAATAATGACATTTCCACTTACTTCTATTTGGACTATATGAATTATTATTATCTCCATACTTCCAATTCTTTCCATTAGATCTATTATCTTGTGTCCTTTGATGATATTGTTTTCCTTTCATTACAAATGCTTGAGATTCACAATCAACAATAGAGGATTATCTTTCTTTTATTTGACGTTTTTCTTCTTGAATTAACTTAGCACACAACTCATCAGATTTAATGCCTTTTAATTTATCAACAGTATCAAGTCCCCTTATAAAAGATTGATAAGAGCCTGGAAGACTTTGTAAAATTATTTGCACAAAATCCTTATCATCTATGCTTTTTCCAAGAGAAACCAATTCATTTCTCTTTTCCTTTAATTTACTTAAATGAGTCACTACTTCCTATGAGCCTTTTGATTTTAGATTATACAGCTCTGTGGTGAGAGATATAATCCATACATCACTTGAATTTTGATACAAACTTTTCAAGATCTTCCATACTTGCACTCCACTTCTTTTATTTTGAACTTCTAGAAAAACTTCTTCTGAAAGTGTTAACTTTATCAAAGCTACTGCCTTCTTGTCTCTCCTATCCCAATCATCACGTTCTTTTCTAGAACCTACTGGTCTCTATTCACTACCATTAGCAAAATCATAATAGTTTTGGAGAGTTAGAAACATTTCAATTTGTGAAACCCAATCATATTAATTCTTTCCATTCAATCTAATTGAGGGTAGAGGAGTACCAAGAGAATCTATTAATCAACTTCTCTTCCTTTTGAAAAAAAAAAAGAACTTTCAACACCTCAAAGTTAACAAGAACATGAAATTCTCACCAAACTTGTGTAGAGAATAGACTTAGTGTTGCTCAACCAATTTTCAGCCTGCAACAAAGAAGATTAGAGATTTGCTCCGAAAAAAAACACTGCCCAAAAATCAGAATTGCTCTGATACTAATGGATTTAAAAAGAGCAAAGCTGACCCAAATGTATATTTCAAGCATGTTGAAGATGAACTTGTTATCATTGTTTTATATGTGGATGATCTAATCATTACAGGGGATTCCAGACAATGTATTGATGACACCAAGACACAACTTAAGAAAAATTTGAGATAACTGATCTTGGATTGATGCACTATTTCTTGGGCATGCAAGTTTGGCAAGAAGATAGTAGGATCTTGCTTTCCCAAACCAAATATGCTATTGATGTATTGAAAAAATTTAATATGAGTGATTGTAAGCCATTTAATACACCATGTAAAGGCAGAGACTTCTAGATGCAGTTGGAACTAATAGTTATCCTAACTACCTTCCACCACCTGGGTAGAGGGAAGACAATAAAGGAAATAGTCTATTGAATATCATTGACAACACTGAATGTTTTATTTAAACATGCGTAACAAACTGACAACAAAACATAAGTTCAGTTGTAACAAATTTATGATGTGGATGTTGACTTTTTCTAACACCCTCCCTTAATTTCTACCATTAAAGAATCTTTTAGTGGGAGAAATTACAATAAGAAATTATTACAAGAATAAAGTTAAACATCAACTTCTTTGAGACATGGCTTAGAAAGGACCCATCACATTGTTGTGGACTAAGTGTAAAGGCTTTTTGGCCCTCCATGATTTTCCTTGTGGGAAACTTTCTACATGTTGCTTGCCCATTGCACATCCTTCGTATATTGCTTTTGTTGGAGAGATTCTTGGTAGACCATGCATGATCTTCAACTTCTTCATAACTTTGAGACTATGATAGTTTATATGCTCTATACACTCATGCCACAACATGTTCACATCATCATACTTTGCAATAGCATGTACATCTTTATTTCCAATAAATTCTTGAAAATTATAAATCCCATTTTCCACTATACCAATTACAGTCACTTCATAATTTTTATTCATATCCTTGACTAAGCATTTAATATTATAAAATTATACTTTGTATATTTGCAATTTGAAAGACAAAGAGAAGATTTGTTGATAGTTGAGGGACAAGCTTCACATTTTTAAACATTCCATTATTTACTTAAACATTTCCATCACAATCTCTCTTTGTCACTTCAAAGAGTTTGCTTGATTAATATTTGGAGGGTCTCCATTTTCTCTCTATCTTAGAAAGCTTATCTTTTCCTTTCTCAAAGAACTCCAACATATTCTCAATGTTCTTAACTCATTTGTACACTTCATCACACTCATCTAAAATGGTATTCGCGCTATAAACAATAATCGTTTGAATTCTTTAGAATAACTGAGTAGGGGATGAATCAGTTATCCAAGGTCTAGATGTACAAATCAAACTTTTCACAACTTAGTGAACCCATATCCATAAAACATATTCATGCATGCAGCCATTAGATCATACAATCACTTAAACTTGTAGATTATTGTCCTAGGTCAAAACAACTTTGCAAAAATGTAAACATGAAACATAACATATTTAATAACACATTTGACACAAGGATTTTACGTGGAAACCCAATTTGGTAAAAACCACCAGTAACATGCTACTCATTCTCACTCTTCTGAAGTGATGCCCTATAAAAGGCCAACCCTATTAAAGGTTACAATACACACTGTTAAATGTGACTTGGTTAGAGGATTTCAATCACCCTGTTAAGAGTAAGCCTTGTTAGAGGACTTTAGATCATTCGCTTGGAATGTCACCCAACTTAATCATTTACAAATGACTGTTAGGTCAACCTTAATCCAAAGGATTTACCCTAGACTAGTATAATGGTTAAAAAGTAACAATAAGGCTTGATCTGATAACAAATTACAAATCACTTACAGATTACATATCTCTATTTCAGTCCTCCATTCTACTTGGCTTTCACACACTTCATATCTAATAGCTTGTTCACCCTTCAAGAATTCATACTCTTAAGCCTTCTTGCTTTGCTTGCCAATAGCAGTCTCTTCTATTTAGTCACTAAATGGAGTAATACCTTAGACCTCTTGTCTAACTTAAGTTCTTGAACATAACCAACCTTGCTTCTAATTAGCCATATCTATAAGTAGAAAATTTAGATCTTTTGTCATTCATCCTCTATCGGCCATTTTAGGGTTAGGTAGGATTAGGTAGGATTCAATAAATCTACCCATCTTTTCATTTGAATCCCTTCTAGAAACTTCTTCTTCAATCCTCTTTGAATTCACCTCAAAATGGTTTACCATGAATTATGTGCCACCAACTCATCATAGTTATCTTCCATATGCTTCACAAAATTCAAGAAAGAAAAATAGTTGACTTAGATTCGTCAAATCTATGATTTAACATGAATACTAGCACTCAACATCAATATGTTGTCAATCGACTTCCAAACAGTTCTTCCACTTATCTTCAACTAGATCACTCGACAAACACTAAAGTTTACTAGTGCTCAACAATAACTAAACTCTACTCTTCTTACACTATATCACTCAACATACACTAAACTTTCACTTTGCTCAGCTCCAACTAATTTTCTACTTGGCTTGCACTAACTTTGATCGACACCTACTATCCACTCAATCAAGCTTGGCAAACTCAATTCTTCTTACTTATTCTTCTAGACTTAGTGTATCCAACCTTTGCAGCCTTAAGTAGATAATCAATACACTATAACATTGTTGTCTTAACTGATATTTGTACTCCTTTTTCATACCATAACTCAACCTTTCCTGTAGGTTCTTTTGTTATCTCATTTGATCAAAACCTCCTCATCAATCAAACAAATGATAGTAATCAAATCAATTAAGCAGTTGTCTTACTAGCAAGTAGAAGATTTGACATTAGTGACAAAACAATGATTAAAACATGTTCTCATACTTGTATCAATCTTTTTTCAACAATAATCTCTTCTAAATTTTTGAAGGTACACTCCTTATGATCAACACTTACAGCCTCCTTAATGTTATTATTTTCAGTATCAACATTTGCAGGCTACAAACCATAATAACCTAAGATTTGTCAGATTTTGAGCCATGTACTTCACACTCTAACCTTCTTGTTTTCACATGCATTTCATTTATAATCAAATTCATTTCTATTTCCCTTCTTTGTAATTCTACAATCATTTCTTTCATGTGTTTAATTTGGGCTTGATTAAACATTGACTTGTGTCAACCTAGCTACAACAAACATGGGGTCAATATTGTCCACTGTCTATATCAGAGCCATTCCCTCTTCCCCCTTTTATGTATCAATCATCCTCAGCGTATTTCCTTTGAATATTACCCAGATGGCAAGGGTTTATGTCTAAGGGTCATACCCTATTCCTTCCACTTTGTCCAAATATTCAAATTGTGACACAAGTGTGGAATCCTCTTGCTTCCTTACTTGATCAAGTAGGAATAATTCCTCCAATGTAAAACTTGGAAGATTCAAGATATCACTATTTTTTACCATCTCTTTTTCTTCTTGTTCAGTACATGAAATGTTATCCAAGTTCAACTCATCTATCATTTATTGCACAACTAAAGCATGTTGAGATTCATCAATACCCTTAAGCCTCTACTTCTTTCTCTCTTCAAAATCCTTCGTTTTGTATTTGATCCAAAAATATTAAACTCTTATGTTTAGGGGAAATTACCTTGTTCAGTAAATCTAAGGGATATGGCCTCCCTCCCATCATTAATTTCTATCAAAGCATCAGTAGGCATACTCTGAGCATAATAACCATATTGCTTCTCAGAATAATGAGGAGGTGGCTCAGATGACTCAACAATCTCTTTCATCTTCCTAAGAACATTGACAACTCCCATCAAGCCCTTATCTTTTGAATCCTCATAAGATACCGGGGGAGTGCTTGCTTCATCCTTATTTTGAGGAGTAACAATTACTTGAGTAACACTTGAACTTTCTTGACTTTCCCTCCTTTTCTTTGCTTGAGGAGGTGAACGAGATGTGTGTTCTGACTTCTTACCTACATCTTGTTCAACATATTCTTTGTACAAACTTTCAAAATTGAACCACCCGCAATACAATGGTGAATTGGCATGGCTTCCTTCAGGAAGGTCATTAATTCAAACCTCACATTGTCAATAATAATAATAATAACTTTCAAAATCATGTATAAATTTTTCAATTCACAAAAATTCAATGTCCTCTTCAGTATGAAAGCAAGGCAAGCCTTTTCTTAATCTTTGTTTTTTCTATTTTTCTCAAAATATTTCAAGTTTTGATGCTTTGAGTTATCTCTTGCACATCATTACAATTCCTTATAAAATCATCATCCATATTTAACTAGTGTGAATATCTAGCCGTTACAGCCCTAAAATGTCCTCTAGGGTCATAATCTATGCTTTTGTCACTATCAGCCATAATTTATTCATAAGGAGTTCTTGTACTTCTTGAATCTTTTGATCTCCAATCACATACCCACCAAACCTTAAAAAGACAGGTATTATGTTGCCCTTCTTTCTTGGTTGAATGCATTCCTTCTCAACCCACAATAATTTCCATATGAATTCCAAGAAACCCAGTCTATTTGAGAGAAACATAGGAAGCATATGAGGTGTCTGTCTACATTCGTAGAATCTTATCAAAAAAACTTTGGCTTAAGAATCCAATCACCTAGGTTGTATTCAAAACCCTTACTAGCCAAAAATTCCTTAGGTCTCACCATGTTCTTCATTGCTTGTAGTATTCTGGTGAGGGTTCCCCCAAGTACTATTATTTCCACTAAATGATTACATCTCTTAAAATTATGAAATCCCCATCCTTAGCATGTGTGTCCCACATTGGTCACCATAGTTGAATGGATTGTCTAGTGCCTTCCTCATCAATTGTGGCCAACTTCATGGAATTTCTAAATTAATTGACATTTCGATTAAGAATTAGATAACATAATAGGGAATAGTTCTTGAAATACTTGGTGGTCCCCCACTTAATCAATTGATTGTGAAGAGTTCTTTCAATTTCACTAGAAAAATAAAACTCAAAATACATCTGAGGATTCTGTATTTTCATACACATGTACATGTAATTCAGGGAAATGTTTTGTTGTTCATCCTCTTCAAATAATTGAAGCCAAGCATAAAACATCTACATGAAAGAAAATCCACAAAGGAATCAACTAAGCAAGGACCCATATGATCCACATGCATAATCCTATTACTATGCCCTCTATACATGAAATGTGCAATTTCTCTAAAATTTCCAAACTTCATAGTCTTTTGATACTCAGATTTGAAATGTTTCCTATCAATTTTTGTTAGGGCTTGGGTGCTTAGTTTGAAACATTCCTCAATGTAGGACTTTGTGATAACCAACAAAGGCATTCCATCCATTTTCCTTATAGTCCTAGTGGTCGGCTCATAATGATTTGCTACAACATTTAATAGTTTACTACCTACAAAAACATTTTGGACCACAATCTTTCCTAGATCAAGCATCCATGGGTTATTTGTAGGTTCCTTCTTATCCTTATTTGCATAAAAATACTAGAACAAATCCCGACCATGTAATGGAATGTTAGAACTACAATCCTAAAACTCATCTAGGAAGACTGACTTTTGACCACTAAGTGTGGAATCAAGAAAGATATCTAACAACATTTTCTGAATATGTTTCTCAACAAGAAATTCCTTAGACTCTTCAAGATCCTTCTTGACATGCATTTTCATCAAAATGAGTAGTAATAGGAAAATAAAAGAGCTCAAACTTACTAATTCTGCAAACTCTCAATGTGGTCCTAAATTCTCCTTGCCAACTTCTATTCTAGCTCTGCTCATATGAAGTTATGAAAAAGACCCCTTTTTCCAAAGATGATTAACTCATTTTTATTCCACATTTATGGCTCATAAATTTTTGTTCGTATACCCACTTCACAAATTGTCCATGTGTCCCATCAACTAAGTACTTGGTTCATACTTCGCACTATTGATTTTAACAAATTGTCTTTTCATCCTCTTGCATTCTTGTTATAAAATCATTTCTGCAATTGCAATTTTAAAAATCTTCATAAGTCCTTTTAACCTTGTCCAAGGATTGGATTTTGTATCTTTATCAAAATCACACTTTTGACAACTTCTAAATCTTCCATCACCAAAATCACAAATTTGGTAGCACTTTTTTCAATCATCAGTGAAATCATGATCTTGGAAGCATTATTTTGAGTCACCAGTGAAATCATGATTTCAAACTTCAAGGGTTTGAGTAATTTTGAAATCGCAATTTTAGAGACCTTTTGTCCTGGCTTACTTGATATTCTGACATTTTGCTATTTTACTGACTACTCAACTTGTCCATTTTGAAATGGAAGAAAAACATGAAATTGGGATTTTGTACAAGGATTTTTTAAGGTCTACCAGGCTCTAAATTCCAAACATGCAATATGTGAGCCATAGGGGGTTCATGTCTCAACAATGATGTGTTCATAAAAAAAAGAGAGTTTTGGAAGGACACCTCTGAGTTGTTTGCCATGTGACAGTAAAGAGAATGGGGAAATGATCTTAAAAAGTCACATCCAATAGAGGAATGAAAATAAGTTCTCTATCTTCAAAAAAAGCAAAAAAAGATTGTGCAAATATCATTGCACGATCAAGTTTTTTAAAAACCTTGTTAGAGCTAGCTCTAAAATTAGACCAAGTATGCCAATTCCCACCTGAATGATGATGATGGACATTGGGATAAAAATGGCCTAATTTATTGTGCATGTAGTACTAAACTTCTCTCTCTCTAGTCGTCTCCTAGAATGACATACCTTCTTTATTAGAGGCCAACTTAATCATATTGAAGTCCCCACAAACAACCCAAGTAGCAAGTGACAAAGAATTTTCCATCCAATGTCATGGCTAGGATTGCTCAATAGTACCATTAGGAGCATAAAAATTAACTATCCCAAAATAATGATTATGGAAGGACAACAAAATCCACACAATCCTATGCATGGGGTTAGAACCATGAGAAATAATAGAAGAAGATAAATGAGGTGAAAGGACAGTGACTACACTA
The DNA here is from genome assembly GCA_028749045.1 of Cupressus sempervirens. Classification (NCBI taxonomy): domain Eukaryota; kingdom Viridiplantae; phylum Streptophyta; class Pinopsida; order Cupressales; family Cupressaceae; genus Cupressus; species Cupressus sempervirens. The sequence continues at coordinate 7,355,156 of CM053783.1, forward strand.
TCTTGGCTAGCTTCATGTTGAGAAGAAAAAATTGCATTGTCTGGCCAAATAACATGATAAGCAACATTGAGAAAAAATCCTAAAATCTCAACTTCTTGTAAACAAAAGATGTCTAGGTGTTGGAATATTTAAATGGGAAGAGTACTTCTGAGAGGGGGGTGAATCAGAAGTACCACACTTTTAACCTTTTCAAATCCTTTAAAACAAATAACTGAAAGTAAATTGCATGCATGTAAACATATTAAATAAACACAAAGTAAACACATGCATCAACACATATAACACCAGATTTGGTAACCCAGAAACCCTCCAGGAATAAGAAGGTAAAACTAGGATGGGGATGATACCCACAAAAATCATTGCAGCAACAATTGTTTGACCACTTCTAATGGTCTACCCTGTAAAAGGCATGCCCTATTAAAGGCTTTACACTGTGTCAATAGTGACCTGGTTAAAGGATTTACAAACACTTTACATGAAGTGTCACCCTATTAAATGATTTAATCACCTCTTCAAAGGATCTACAAAATAGTTGTTAAGCTACCCTATCAACATAGGGTTTTCACTATCTAATACAATTGCTAGAGAGTATTAGAAACCTTTGACTTGATTGCTTACAATCTTCAATTGCTGATTTTAGGCACTTGATCTTCTCATTCTAATGTGATCCTTGCTTGATTTGATATCTAATTGTATCCCTTGTACTATTCTAATTAATTGGATGTGTAATTGCTACTCAATTCACTAAGTCTATGATGCCCCTATTGTTTTCCTTGTTCTGCAACTTTGCTATCTATTTAGCAACTTCCTTAACTTCTATTCAACAACATAAAATCATGGGGTCTAAGCCTTCTTATAAAGACTTCGTAGACTTAGGGTTAGGTATGGATCTACGATTCATATTGAATCTTGAATTCTCGCTCATTCCTTGCATTTTTCTCATTGGTTGCATGCCTTCTCCATTTTTCTTATTGGTTGCATGTTGATTACATAGGAAATATAAAAGATTCATTCTTATCCTTATTATCCTTTGAAATCCTTCTATGTTGGCTCCAAAAATGGTTTACATCTGAGTTTGTGAGGGCACAAACTCATATGCTAATTCTGTGTTACTCAACACATACTGGACTGCTGGTGCTCGACACATATACTATCCTGCTTTGCTCAACACCTATTGCATTTTGTCTTGGTTGACACATGTATACCTCTGGCTCACTTGGCATATGAAGCATTCTAACTTTCTCAACATCAACTATGACTCGACACCTATATATCACTCAGCACCTATATAATGCTCGACATCTAAAGTCACTCGACACTTGTTGGAATTCTGGCTTGGCACATAATGTAGCTTGGCATACATAGTGTACTTGGTTTCAATGTAGAAAGTGGTTAAGTGTGTTGACACTCAAATGTCAAAAACCTTCTAAGACCAACAATCTCCCCTTTGACATGAGTGTCAAAAACACTTAACTAAACATTATTCATTTGTCCTTATGAGCACCCTATCCAATATGCTCTGCATCTGTACAAAATTTCAAAATTTGTTCAAAATACTTTATAACTCCCCCGAGTTGATTGTGCCTTGTCTATTCTTGTAACCAAAATTTTGTGTTGAATGTGCCTGATACTCTTTGCCTGCTTGCTGAGTTGTTCTGTCTGTTCTGACTTTTCTTCATATCTCCGCCAAAACATTATTTCTCCCCCATACTATTTACACATTATGACTTATCTCCCCCTTTTTGTCTATCTGCAATTATTTCTTTTATTTTCCAAAAGAATGAATAAAAGAATGTAATTAAAACTTAGTATTCTATTCTTTGCCTTAGCCATATCTTCCTTATTGTTACTTCTCTCCCTATCTCCTTTTATTATTTCTCCCCCTTTCTAACACTTATGTCAAAGGGTTCTAAGGAGTAATACCATATTTTATCAAAAACGTGTTGCTTACCTCCATTATCATTTTCAGAGCTGCATCCTAATTCTCCAAAGCAATGTCTAGTGACTTATGCTAGATGGCAATCTTTGCAGCAAGATGTACAAGTCCATCTAATGTAGAAAGATTTGGATCTTTCTTTAAGATAGTTTTAGCATAGACTTGTTCTTTGTGGTGGACCTCCAAATGTGGGGTTATGGAGGATTGAATCTGCATTAGTTTGGCCTTTATATTGGCCTCTTCACTTGTAAGTGTAGCTAATTCTCTTTGAGTGTGAAGCGATTGGGAAAAATTCTTCTCACTTTGAGGTGGATCTCTTGGCAATTGCTTGCTAGAAATTTTTAGTTTTCTCTCCAAGCTCATTATCCTTTGACTTGTTTCTTGTGTGAAATTGGAAAAATCACACAGCTTTGTGTACAATGAGAAAATGTTCTCAAGTACAGTTTTGACCTTGTCAATTTTCTTGGCCAATTCAATCTCTTCAAGTGCTATACAACTTGATATTTTCTCATTCACCTTCCCCTGAAATTTCCTCTCAGACCATTCCATAAGTTTAACATTTGTATCCTGGTCTTCACTAGTCACCTGGTCAACTATATCAGATAGTTGTTCTATTATGGGCTTTGACTCATTTGGTGACTGCAAGCTGAAGGCATCCATAAAGATGTCCTTAATCTCATGTAGTGTTTGCTTGTGTTTATACTCTTTTCTGAGTATTTCCTGCTTTTTCCTTCTATTTAATGCATCTTGCATCTCAGTGATTTGTTCCATTGTGATAATCTTTGAGTCATAGGCAGGTATGACAATGTCTTCATCTAACTCAGGGTCTCCATAGTGAAGTACCTTGGCCACCTTGGTTGAGCTTGAGCTTGGTGTGGAGATTTGCAAAGGTATGGCTTCAGTGCTCAGCTTCTGAAGGGTTTTTGTAGGAGTGCCTATTTTTGGTAGTTCTACCAATGTTTGTATAGCGGCCTACTCCTTTTCCTTTGATGGATCCTCCTTCTCATCAGATTTTCCTTCTTCTGCACTCAACTTCTGTGTGGTGTCCCCTGCTGCTATAGGTGGTGGAAGCATTAAGATTTGAGTGCTAGTAGTTGTATAGATGAAAGGTGGTTCTTGTGGTTTCACGTTGTCTCTTTTTGGTTCTTCTAGTACCTTCTATAGCTCGTCTACACTCACCAATACATGATTTGTGCATAATTGTGCATGTAGAGTGGATTGGTGAAGGATCTTGGAGAGATCCTCTGTAGTTAGGGGATTGATGTTCTAAGCTAAATTGTCAAGAACATCCTTGATAGTTACTGTGTCTGCAGGTGTGATGGTTACATGAGGAGGGCTAAGAGGTGGCATTTGTGTGTCTTGCACATTTTGTTCCTCTTCATGCTATTGTTCAACTGTTGCCATATCTTCTCCTTTTTTTGTTTCTTCCTCCTCACCTTTTTTCTTTGTCCTCCTTATCATTTTCTTTCTCTGCTTCTCCTTTCTTTTCCTCATCTCCTTTTGCTATTGCTTCCTCCTTCTTCTCTTCTTCTTGATTCTCTTCTATTTTCTTTTCCTCTATCTTTGTTTTGACATTGGTCTCTACCTTATTTGCTTCCTCATCCTTGTCATCAGTTACCTTGTAAATTTTTTTTCACAATTGTGTGGATTTATTTACTACATCCTCAATCTTATTTTGTAGGATGTTGAAGACTCTATATTTAGGTACAAATTTGCCACCATGTTTCTTATTAGCCTTTGTTATTTGACCTCTTGTCAGGTCGGGCATCACTTGTGCTAAGGTAGATTCTTTGATCTCCTTTTCCATTTTCAGACAATAATGCCATTTGTTTTCAATTATCTCATATAGCTCTCTAGGCATGGTATTGTCTAGTTATAGAGGTGTGTTTTTGAATTCAACCATCATGGCATACACAGATTCCTCTATTTTATTTTTCTCTTCTCTACTTAGCTTATTGAAATCAATGTTTTTCAAATCATTCAAATCTGCATTCCTAATATTTTCACAAATTTTGTTTATAACAGATTTGGGAGCATGACTTACCACTCTGAATTGGTTGATATCCTCTGATTTTGTTCTTTCCTCATCATCAGTATTTGTTTATGCCACATACTTTCTCCTTTTCTTTGGCACTTCATCAGGCTATTTAGTAGCCTTCTTCTTTTTTGTTGCCTCTTTGGCCTTCTGCGTAGATGCCCTTGTACTAGCTCTTATTGCTAGTGCTGGCTTGGCTTGTGTAGACTTGGTAACCTTCTTGGGTTTGGGCTGAGTTGGAGGTTGAGTTTTAGCCTTTCTTTTCTTTTGCTCGGCTTGTGTAGGTGCTTCCTTGGCTTCTTCTTCCTCGACACCTTCCTCCTTGTCTTCTCCTAAGCCTTGTGTCAACTCCATTGGGCCTTGCTCTTGCTCTTCTTCTTCTTCTTTAGCACCTGCTTCTCCTTCAATATTTGCACCAAATTTCTTCTTTATCTTCTTTATTAATTTATCTTTTCTCTTAATAACAAAGGTTGTCTTCAATTCTATTTCAACTATGAATTTTACAACATCATATGTGCCAAAATGAGGAGCCTCCTTATCTATCTCTTCTGAAAGCAATGTTGTGATTGTTGCTGAGGCTTCATTTATATCAAGCTCATATCCCAATGGCCTTAGCCATCTTACTCTTGGAATTGCTGCCTGGATATAGGTATAGTCAATGTCAACAAAAAAACATATGTCATTGATGTGTTTTTCCACTAGGGAAACTGGTATTCTCACATTTTGCTTCATGGATTTCTTAAAATCCTCAAAATAACTTGTCATTTGGGCCTCAGAATTATCACCCATCTGATCAATGAACTCGTTGATTTATGTGATTGCAGTTTTGCTTGGGTTCCAATTCACCTTTCCAATAGAAGGAAACTCTTCCATGACATAAAAGAATATGCACATAAGAACTAAACCTAACTTGTATTGAGCACCTTTTGATCTCCTTATTGCTCGTAGGTTTTCATTTATTTGCTACAACATTAGTTCTGCCAAATCATATGTATGATCTTTCTTCACAACTTTGTAGGCTACATCAACAGCTATACATGGCACACTGTTCAATCTGTTGGATTGGTAGAATTTGTGAGAAATCACTCTCACTACAAAATCTAGAACAGGATCAGTTACAATATCAATAGTCATACCCCTCTTATTCCATTTGGCTCCGGTATTCCTTTCAATGATCTCTTTTGAATCACTTCTCAGGGTTTTAGGCTGATCTAGGGTTGGGAAACTCATAACCCTATGTACTATTCTTTTGGTAATCTTAATTGGTCCTATTTCCAACCACAAACATCCATTGTGAATTTTGCTTAAAACAATCCTTGTCCATGTTGTTTTAAAGCCTGTAGGGTAAACCAGGGCATTGGTCAAACCCTTTTTCTTGACTATTTGGAACTCATCCTTTAAAATTTTATTTTCACACAGTTTTTTATAGGCTTGGAATATCTCAAGATCACCTACTACTCCTATCTTGTAGTTATAACACTTCCTCACATCTTTTACTATGACAACTTTTGGTGGAACAATGGACAATGTGCCAGCAGGATCATTTTTGCAGACGACTTCAGGGATTGGCCTAAACTTGGGTTGTTTGACCTCATTACTAACTAGCTGGACCTTATGACCTTCCTTTCCTTTGGGGTTTCTTGAACTAGAAGCCATTATACTAAACTTGGGTTTTAATGTATTAAAAACTTTTAACATTGCATAGCTCGACACTTGATAAATACCTTAGATCATTGAAATGTATGTTGAATCGCTGTTGAAATCGATGCAAATAGCTTCAAGGTTTTTGTATAATCACTCTTGCACTCTTCTCATCTTTGTTCTGTGTTTGAATGGCATAAAAATGATAAAATTTTACCTTATACCTTTCAAAATCTAGAATTAAATGCTTAGTGCATACAGCTGTAAACTTGGCACTTGAAGGTTTCAACATGACTCGGCTTCCATTGAATTTCATTTACTTGGCTTCCACTAGATTTCCACTTCACTCGACATCAACTATCAATTCGGTCTCTATTAGCAACTCGACATCCATTGGAGCTTTACTCGGCATCTAAGGACAGTTCGACAGTATTTGCAAAAACTTTAAAATTTGACTTGGCATCTTTGCTCATGCTGATTTCTTCTTTGCAGTACTTTTTTTTGTCTTAGGACTGATGTATGATATAACTTTGTATACCAATCCCATACACCTATTCTTGCTTAGTTGGATGAGACGTGATCACTTGACCTATTGGGTGAAGTGGTCTCTCCATTTGATGTGTTGCACTCATCTTTCTTCTTCCAAGTCTTGTTCATTTGCCGTATGATTTGTTCAACATCAACCTTCTCTTTTCCTTTGTTGACTTCTGTATTGGGTGCTTTTGACTTTGTTGGGAAATTCTTGCTAATATGACTAGTCTTCAAGCAACTGAAACATGTGGTTTGACTTAACCATCTACTGTAATTCCCTCTGAGATGTGTCCTTATGCAATTTTTAGGAATGTGTCCATACTCCTAACAATAATCAAAGCTGTACCTGGTATTGTAATCCCAGTTGCAATGATGACCATGGTTCTTTCCCTTTGCAAGCTGATTAGGTGTCCACATAGGCTTTGATCTGCATTCAAATGCTCTATGTCCATACTTTTTGCAGTTGTAGCAGTGACCCTCAAATCTTGGTGTCCTCATGGTCTTAGTTCTACATTCATGTGCTTGATTTCCTTGCTTTTTGAACTTGTGACAAAAGCTTGCATTTTTAGGCTTATCATGCTGATGACCATTATTTCTCCTACATAAATTAGAGGTATGTTCCTTTTTACCACAGAAATGACAAGTAAGTTTAGTGTTCTTACCTTTGTTACTCCTTTCTTCTGTAGTCTTGGATGATTCTCCTTGCTCAGTGCTAGTGTAACCAAGTCCTGAAGTATCATTACTAGCCCTTGGTGATTTTAGTAGTTGCTCAAAGTACTTGATAGGCTCATTGGGTTTGTTAAAGCTTTCTGCTATCTCCTCTCTTTTCAAGTCATTCTGCAATTGCTCATTTTGCATTCCCAAGGTGGAAATCTCAATGTCCTTCATGTTTAGTTCATGATGAGCATTCATCATCTCGCTTAAGATGTCTAGTTGCATGTTTGAGATTCTTTCAAACTCAATTGTCTTCTCCTCTAGTCTATTGGTAAGATTTCTCTTGTCATCTTCTATCATGGCCTTGTCTTCAATGGCTTTCTTCTTTTGTTCAGTCACTTCACAAAGAATTATGGCTTGTGACTCTTGTTCAAGCTTGAGTATTCTGATTTCTTTAGCTTGAGCTCTATTTTTCTCCATCAATTCAGCTATTGCTACATCAAATTATTTAGAATTTCCATTGGAAAACACTTGCGTGGTATCAATCTCCTTATAGTGTATGTCATTTTCAGCTATGGCTGTATCCTTCCTTCTTTTTAAGGACTTTCTCAATTCCTCGTTGGCTTCCTCCAATTTGTGTAGAGCGTGGTGCACACCAATCACCTAATTATCCAAGTTTGAAGACTTCCATCTTCAAATATTTTCTCTAAGCTATTAGGTTTCTCCTTGTGAGAACCTTAGCTTTGATACCAATTGTCAGAATATTCAAATGGGAAGAGTACTTCTGAGAGGGGGGTGAATCAGAAGTACCACACTTTTAACCTTTTCAAATCCTTAAAAAAAAAAACTAAAAGTAAACTACATGCATATAAACATATTAAATAAACACAAAGTAAACACATGCATCAACACGTATAACACCAAATTTGGTAACCCAGAAACCCTCTAGGAATAAGAAGGTAAAATTGGGGTGGAGATGATACCCACAAAAATCACTACAGCAATAATTGTTTGACCACTTATGATGGTCTGCCTTGCTAAAGGATTTACATTGTGTCAATAGTGACCTGGTTAAAGGATTTACAAACACTTTACATGAAGTGTCACCTTGTTAAAGGATTTAATCACCTCTTCAAAGGATCTACAAAATAGTTGTTAAGCTAACCTATCAATGTAGGGTTTTCACTATCTAATACAATTGCTAGAGAGTATTAGAAACCTTTAACCTGATTGCTTACAATCTTCAATTGCTGATTTTAGGCACTTGATCTTGTCATTTTGATGTGATCCTTGCTTGATCTGATATCTTATCGTATCCCTTGTACTGTTCTGATTAATTGGATGTGTAATTACTGCTCAATTCACTAAGTCTGTGATGCCCCTATTGTTTTTCTTGTTCTGCAACTTTGCTATTTGCTTAGCAACTTCCTTAACTTCTATTCAGCAACATAAAATCACAGGGTCTAAGCCTTCTTATAAAGACTTCATAGACTTAGGGTTAGGTATGGATCTACGATCCATATTGAATCTTGAATTCACGCTCGTTCCTTGCATTTTTCTCATTGGTTGCATGCTGATTGCATAAGAAATATAAAAGATTCATTCTTATCCTTATTAACCTTTGAAATCCTTCAATGTCGACTCCAAAAATGATTTACATCTGAGTTTTTAAGGGCACAAACTCATATGTTGATTCTGTGTTACTCGACACATACTAGACTACTAGTGCTCAACACATATACTATCTTGCTTTTCTAGGCACCTATTGCATTCTGTCTTGCTCGACACATGTATGACTTTGGCTCACTCAGCATATGAACCATTCTAACTTGCTTGGCATCAACTGTGACTCAACACCTATATATCACTCAACACCTGTATAATGGTCGACACCTAAAGTCACTCGACACCTGTTGGAATTCTAGCTTGGCAAATACTGTAGCTCGACATACATACTGTACTCGACTTCAATGTAGAAAGTGGTTAACTGCATTGACACTCAGATGTCAAAACCATTCTAAGACCAACACTAGGATACCAAGCCAACATCTAGTATCTCACACATAATATTTGTGAGGGAGGTATGTGAGACCCCACACATTCCATGAGATAAAATTTATGAAAATTGTTTAGAGTCATATTGTCAAGATAGATGGAAATTATCAAATATGTAATAAAATATTGTCATTAAATATTGACAATATGTAAAGATGATGTGAGGGAGAAGGTGAATGGTCATGAGGGGTAGTTAATTAGTTATGTAACATGAAAAGGCTTCAAAATATGATGTATCAGTCATGAATTTAAGAATGTAATGGCTAGAGAAGCTCAAAGAAGAAGTCAAATAAACATAAGTTTATTTTTATGAGTTTTAATATACATTTATGGGCTATGTTTCTAGAGATCTGACTATTCTTTTGTTGGTACATGCACATATGAATTGATATAGACCTAAAACTTATATTTTTGGAAAGGTATTTGAGTTAGCTTCAATTTGACATTGGTTTGGATTAATTTCATGTTGATTTGAGAAAGTTGTGATCAATTTAGTGCAAACTAGTCATAATCTAGTTTTCATGGAAGAAATTTTGGCAAAAGTTTACTAACTTTTATTCTACTCATTAGATTAAGCTATAAATTTGGAAAATCATGGTTAACTCATCCAAAATTAATATTATAAAAGGAATTTGTGATATCTTTTTATTTGTAAAGTTAGTGAAGAATCTTTAAAGCATTTGGATGTTGTCCCAACTTATGAATTTTGGTTTGAAGCTTTACATGAGGTGTAAGAGCTCACTATTGAAGTTTCTTAAGTGATAATTCTACAAGAAGTATTCCAAGAGGTGTAGCTCTACATCAGTAAAAGGTATTAATGGAAATTTCTTTCATTTTAAGATTTTATGAATCCAAGCAATATCATATGACTTCAAGTGCTTTATTCTTGGCAACCGCACCTTGTCAACTAACTCCTCTAATGTTAGATTATATGAATTCCTACGATCTATGATTTCCTTGCAACATTTCTCTTCAAATTTGTATCTAGTCTTGAACAAACTCTTCCTCATCATCATTTCTTCATTAGTTTCCTGATTACATAAGACTCTCCTAATTATTTGGTTTTCTCCATCTTCAGGTCTATTTATGGAATCAAGCAATTCTTCTTTCTTAAGTGCATTTTTGCTACTTCTACCAAACTTCTTGTTCGAATTTTCATGGGTGAACTGGAATTTTCACTTAAAACAAGTGTCCTTAAACCAAGTCTTATATTCTCTTTTCTAAATATTATCTCTAGAATAACTTCGTCCTCTACCTCTATATGATCTTTCCTCTTTCCATTGTGCCTTACCTTTCTTCTAATTAGAGTGTGTTCTTCCTCCTTTTGCATAAGATCTCCCTCTGCTTCTCTAAAATCTACCACTTCTTCCTCTTCGTCTTTGTTCATGTCTTTTCTTAATTTTTTTAAGTTTTAGTTTTATGGAAAACTGATAAGCTTCTTCAATGATCTCCATTTTGAAAAAACTAATTTAATCTTGAATAGATATCCTCAAGCCATTCAATTATCTTGATATTATTACAACTTCATCATCTAGATGCCCATATTTAACGCCTAACCTATAGGTTTCTTTGGCATATTCCTTCACAATAAATTCATTCTATTTCAAAATTTGTAACTTCCTCAATTTGACTTGATAATCACCAGGTAAGAATTTATCCTTCAATTTATTTACCATTTTGATCCTAGACTTGATCTTTTCCTTTCCCCTACTCTATCTATCAGTTTGCAAGTGCTCCTGCCATAAAGATGCATGTCCCTTCAATTTCATTCTAGTAATCTTCACCTTCTTATTTGTGGAGTGCTTTCATTTGAGACACTTTTCTATCTTCAAGATCCAATCAAAGAGTTCATCAATCAAGATTTCAATCATATCTAAGTGGATTAAAATGTGGGTTTGCATTTAACTCTAGTCAAAACTCTTAAGAATATTTCATCACCTTGCTTAAGGATAGGTTCATTATCTACATCTTCCTCAATTCCATCTTCACTCATACTTTAATAGGTCTTTATTTTCTTTCGATCATCTCTGGAACTTCAAGTCTAGCTACTTTGTCTCAACATATCCATCACAATAGGATCTGCATCTCTCCTTACATGAACCATCTTGGTAACCCTCAATAATTTTAGGTCAAATCTTTTAGTCTATTGCCCCACGACCAAATTCAATTAGGGCTTGTAAAAGCCTTGGGTTCAACTACCAACTCCAAAAGGAACTAAATCAAGCTCTGACACCTCTTGACACAAAAAAGGATAGAGGGGCCTTAATGAGAACCAATCTAACCATGCAAAAATAGCAACAAAAAGGAAGATGAGAGAAAAATAAAAAATCCACTTTATTGAACAAGATCAAACTATTGATAATGTGCCTTCATACATGCTAGGCTAATCGAGCCTGCCTAGTTGCAACCTTATAATCTTTGACCAGAGACCTTGAAATCCAAAACTATGTTATTCTAATTACCAAACTCTAATTATTCTATCAAGAGATATGTTGTGCTATAATATATAGGAATCACGAAATGTAGGTTGATCCGAAGAAGGATTGCAATTCCCAAGAACATGAAATGTGTTACAATGAATATACTACAAAACCATAAGGAACTTGACCCATAACTCATGTAAGGTCTAGCAATATGTTATTTAGATCTATACACAATCCAATTAAATAGAATGATGCACCAACATCATTGCAAGTTAGGCTTTCCATTGCTACCTAAAATAAAATGACTCATTACATGAACTACAACAATCCAAGTGAGCTAAAAATCTTGAAACATGATCCAAGATAGGTCCAGGATAAGATAAGATCATCATGCAAGTCAACACAAACACACAAGGAATTGCCAACATGATCTCTTAAACTGGAAATAAGAACAATACTAAATATAAATATTTGGTTGATTTAAGATTGCTCTAAACTCAAGACTCTCTTGCATCACGAGGATTTCCTTGTACAAATGGAAAAAGTCTAGGCTAATCCACTCTATATTATTTTTATAGATTTCAATGAAGGGGCCATCCTCTCTTGGAGTTTTTTTCATCTCCAAGAGAAGATATGGCTTCTTTAATTTCATTTATAGGGAAGGGATTACATCCTTTACAAAAAGACAATTAACACCACCAATTTTCTCGGGAACCATTATTTGAATCCAGGATCTAGCTCTTCCAATAACTTCAACATCATCTTCACATGTGAAGAAATCCTTTTAGAATGTGTAATACTATCTTTCACTCTCCTCATCATTACTAATTATCTATTCATCAACATGAATTGCTTCTATTTTTTCTGCCATTTGTTTATTTTGTAGGTGTCTAAAGAAAAAATTAGTACCACTATCCCACTTTTTAATCCAATTAAGCTTTGATTTGATCCTTAACCCTTGGATTTTAATCTACCCTACCTTCTTAAGATCATGTTTGGCCTTGTCGAGGCTCAAATTTACAATCACAATCTACAATGCATTATCACAATAAAACAAATTGTAGAAGGAAAATTAATTCAAAAAGTTGATTCATAAATCTAAAATAAAAAAGATACAATTTGTAGTAGCCTATAGAAATCTAATCTATCTAAACTATAGATATGTATAATTTGATGGCAACAAGGTCTATTTGGTTCGTGGAATTGTAGAAATCGAGATTTTTACAAATCTCGTTTTAGCCAAATCAAGGTTTTCTGAATCTTCATTCCTATTTTTAGGATTTTACTTGCACCGTTTGTTTCACTCGGAAGATGAGTGGAAATATACATTTTTATGTGTAGGCTTGGAGTTGAAGTTCGACTCGAAAAAATAGTCCAATCTATTTTTTTACACTCCTCAAAAAGCATAACCAGATTTTGATTTTTAATCTGTAGTTGTTAGTAGGAAGTCTATAACCTAGTTTTGAGACAAAATTAGAAGTCTTGTATTCTATTTCCATTTTCCAATTTTGAAACAAATGCGAAAAATTTCAAATCCAGATTATGAAAAAGCCCATTCCTCTCATCTCTTACCAAGGTGAACATAGTATTTAGTTTTTTTTTTTAAACTTCCCTTTACGATGTAGCCAATACCAATATGACTAGTTAATGTAAATTAGGCGTGCTTACATTGGATTTCGACAAATCAATGATGAGGCAATTCCAAAGGTGGCAAAGGATCCCTCTAGAGAAATAAACGATAGGTCGGCAAAGGATCCCTAAAACCAAATCGAGATCTGGCCTTCCCCGTGTAAGGATGAAATAAATAAGGTCGCTAAAAATTGTAGCGAGCAGCAGCATGTCTACCCCCGTGAGGGAAATGTAGGAAACAAACATTTACATGCCCAAAAAACCATTTTGATTAAACCAATCTCCTCAACAACACTGACTTCCTTCCCAATTACTCGTGCCGTTTTGGGGCAAATCTGTACCATTGACCCATCCCTAATCTCCTATAAATACCTATCAAGATTTTCATTTGTGTTATCGCTTCACTGCCTTATTTTTCGTTTTTCCAATGAAAATAAAATAAACTCAACAACTGTGTTGCAGGGTTTCAGTGTCTCAGCGTAGAACCAGATCGCCTGGTCGTTTGTACATAATACGAATTACTTAGCCTTAGGCATTTACCAGGGTTTTGAGAAATCACACTAGGGTTTTGAAGGTATTTATTGTTTGTCTGAAAATATTGCCAACAAAAAGAATCCTTTGAAAAGAGCTGTGGCTGGGGATAAGTTGTTAGGATGGTCGGAGGGGGAATGAGGGGCAAGGACGATGGATCTTTATCTCTGGGGATAAACAGCACCAATATCTTCGCAGCGCTCGACGGCCGCCGAAAGAAGGGAGGCAAGAAGAAGGGGGACAAGTCATCTGATCAGGGGTCCACGTCATCCAAGGGCAAAGACAAGTCGGATCAGGGCTTTCAGCCCCCGCAGCAGTTCTGGGCGCCTGCGCCCGTCACCGTTAAATCCTGGGCTGACGTGGACGATGACGACGATTACTATGCTACCACAGCACCGCCTCCTCCCGTTTGGGGTTCGCAACAGTCCGCGCAGGGCAATGATGAGGTCGCTAAAGAGGAAATCTTGAGTCAAGCAGAGGTATTTTCGTTCTGATTTATTTTGCTTCCTTGCCCTTTTTGCCAAACGAGATCATGAATTCCTTGAGGTGGATTGTTTTCAGTGTTTCTAATTCCATTTTTGGGTTAATGAATATCGATGTAGGGAAGGCACCCCATACCCGCCGTTTTTTGTTATTATTTAATTCAGTTGCCCCCCTCATTTTTTGTGTGATGGACTATGGTTTACTTGCAGAGGAAATGAGTTAAATCTCTGATATCTCAGTGAATGCAATTGCAATTGCAATACGAGGATGGTTTTTAGTCGTTGCAAAGTGAGGCTAATTTTTTTCATTTTTGAACGATCAAGTTGTTGCGGATAAAATCGATTGCTCTCTATTAGTTATGTTATTGCTTGTCACCATTTATTTGACCTAGCTTTATGTTATTGCTTGTTACCATGAATTTGGTCTAGCTTTATGTTATTGCTTGTCACCATTTATTTTACCTGTCTTTATATCGGCTTTTGTCAGGAGGAAGAAGTAAGTTTTTGTTTTGTTTTTTACTTCCAGTATATTTGTAATTTGCACTGTCAATTGCCATGCTTTATCACATTCTATTCGGGATTCCCCTGATACTGTTAGGTATCTATCTTGGTATCTTGGAAACTTAATTTTACTTCTTTGGATTTTTCTTTCAGCATTGAATTATGTTAATATGAAAATAATTGGTATACTGGAGAATAAAATAAACACAGCTCAACTATTTTTGAAAATAAAGGCGTCTAAAGCCAGGTGCCACGTACATGTTAGAAAGACGCATAGGGGTGAATGCATGACCATGATTGAACTAATGTGCGATGGTTGTTTCATTAAAGTTCTTTGTAACTTATAGTTTTTAATGTCCCCTTTTTAGCATTCATAGCATGATGTTGTCGTTAGCCTATTTCCCCACGGTCCCGTAGGCTAACCAGGACATTAAAGGGACTTAGAGGCCATTTGGCCTAGATAGTTTCGGTTGCAGGTCTTTCTGACGGGTTTTGAGGCAACTTTGTGCATACTTACTATTTATAGTAAGTCATCTTGGGCATGGGCGGACATCCAGTGGCAGCGGTATGTCGATGGTAACTGTTTAAAATCAGCAAGAAGACTTGTTTATCATTAATAAGATTTGTTATGCATTGATAAAGCTATTTTATAAAGTTAAATTTAAATATTTAACTTTATTAATGCATAGACTATAGTTTGTGGGAAATATTTAAATTAAAAGAATTCCCTTTATTTTATAACACATTGGAGACATAAGTTACATAAAAGGAGTTATGTTTTATCCCACATTTAGAAAACGAAGGATGGAGCTCTTGTGAGAACACTATAAAAGAAATGGAAGAGCTTCTTTTATGCATGCTTGGAAATATCAAAGAAATTGGAAATTTTTTTGGAGATTATGTCTCAATAGCTTGAAGGACGAAATCTTTTCAAGCTGGAAATCTTGACGCCATTGAAAGATATGGTCTTGAGATTCAACAGGATAGCACTCTAGAAAAGCAGATACGAAAAAGCAGTCCGAAAAAGTGGAACAAAAAAAAAGGCCGAAAAAGCAGTCCGAAAAAGCGGAACCAAAAAAGCAGGCCGAAAAAAGCAGTCCGAAAAAACAGTTCAAAAAAGCAAATCGGAAAAGCAAAGCAGAAGGGGCAGCATTGAAGAAAATTATTACAGCCATCTACAACCAGGTTCCTTTATTAGTATTGTTTTTTTAGGTGTTATAAGTTTCAGCTGTAAGTGTGCATTATACCAGCATTATCATTTTGTAATCCATGTAAATGCCAAAAGTCTTGGCCATATTTCATGAGCATTGTATTAGAAATTTCATTGCAAATTAAGAAGATAATAGTTGCTGGTGTCATTTAAGCAATTCAATATCACTATTTATCAGCTAGTTAGTTTGCATACCAACTGTTTGTAAAAATGCCAGTTGGCTGTAGGTGTTCATTTCTCATGCTTAGATCTTATATATGCACTGAATATTGTCAAAATTAGTAGCACACTCATGCTAGGCCATTGTGTAGTCCATTTGGAGTCTTCTAGCACAAGATTCTCATTGATGCAAATTGAAAAAAGTCATTTAAAGCCAGCTGAAATACTATATCAGTCATACGTCCCTTGCATGTGAATTGTTTGATGAAATTCCTTGAGCTTTCATCAGCATTTTTTTGAGATCAGATTTGAGGATGGCCATTACAGTGGTATCAGAGCTTGCTTGCAAAGTGTTTGACGAAATGTCAACAACTGAAGTATAAAGATTTTTAGTTGTTCTGGTTGGGTGCCCTAAATAATGGCAATTATATTACCTTGTGAGATTGAATCAATGTGATCATAATGACAGCTATATTACAGTTAGCAGGGCATTCAGGCAAGCTTGAAAACCATTAAAGGCCCTTACCTTCGTGTCCTGCTATTGTAATAATGCCTATCATTCTATAGGCAGGGCAATACCAAGCAAGACTACTTTATTTCTATATGTAATAAAACTAGATTCAGTGCGAGCCAAAGGGTTGAACGTGATGTAGCCTAGTAGTATACATGCAGCAGAGACTGACTTCGACAAAGTCTTTTGGTGATTTAACTAACTGATTCTACTTCCGTCCCCTTGCCCCTTGATGTTAGGTGATTATAATGACAGCTATATTACAGTTTTGGGATTGGCCAAATTTTTATTTTGCCAAGTGCAGGAGCATAACAATTAATATAACTTAAACAAATCAAATGAACCCAAAATTTGAAAAAGTAAATACAAACCTTCGCATTTGTGATGACAATCCCTCACCATACAATTTGTTGAGTATTTTGTCAAACATTTTTTTTGTTCTAAACTTTTATGTATCAAGTGGAGCATGTAGGCCAGACCTGAAAAGATGGCATCCGGTTACACTAGTCACCATAATGCCCAGAGCTCTGGGGATGTGACCTAGCTTGTATATATCAGGGCTTGCAATGGAATGCGATGTGTTTCTGGAAGCAACTGATGGATAAAAATGGAAAATTTACATAATCAAAATGTTAATATAAACCCACATAAGTTTGCTAATGTAATCTATGTATTGAATCTGTAGTAAGTAGCCTTTCTATTGTTAATGGATTGCCTCAGTTGCTAAAATAATTATTTTGTGCAAGTTTCCTTTTGTTGCAGTTCATGTAATGATTAATTTCAACTTTTGTTTAATAATCAAGAGTGTGGTTAAAAAGCGATTGAGCTGTGGCAGAATGATAGAATTAAAAGCAGAGGGAGGAAATAAGATATATTGGTCTTTTATTTTGTTAGGGGATGATAGCTACATCAGAAATCTTTTTTTATTATGGAACACTTGCTTGCTTAGCAGGGAGGATTTCCAATGTTAAAAAATGATATTCAATGACATTGATTCTCATTTTAGTGGGTTTCTCAAACATAGCACATTTATCATCGTATTGGATAATTGCGCTGACTTTGTAACTGTCAATGATGAAACTTCTAGTTGCTAAACTAAGCATGTGATGTATGATGACCCCGTGTCATTGTACATATGACCTTTATTTTTTGCATGCATGCAGAGTGCTAGAACTAAAAGGGCATAGCTAAAGTATTTATGTTTACCACGGTGTTCTTATCTTCTTTTCACAGGTGATAGTCATGTTAAAATAATTTATTCATCAATTAATTTTTGCTAATCATAAGGGAGAATTTCCAACATAAAAAATGATAATCAATGCCTTGCATTTTTCAATTTTTATTGTTTTCTCAAGTGTAGATCATTCATTATTTTATTGGATAATTGTGATGAATTTGTACTATTCTCTAGACAATGAATATCCTGATTGCTAAAACATGGACATCATATAAGGTGCCCCTTTGTCATAGTACAAATGCATTTAATTTCTATTATTCTAATTGGGACTATCATACAGAACAAAATGGAAAGGAAAGGAAAAGAACTTTTACCGTCCACAATACTGGCCATCTGTTCTGTCTTCTAGCTATGGCAACAGTGATATGGGACTACCCTGTGGGATTTGAACTGGTGATCTCTCTTTTGAGAGCACAATCCCTGTTTGTGGGAGACACCATCCCCTATGGGATTTGAACTGGTGATTTCTCTTTTTGAGAGTACAAGTTCCCCACCACTAGCCCTACTCAGGAAGAATTCTCAGTGAGTGCTCTGTTGAGAGTGGCTGGATATAGCCTATAAAGGCATCCAAGATGTATTATGCATCTGTAATTTGCTCTTTAGCTGAAGTACTATTTTCTGATATGTTTTGGAAGCACACAGCAGTCCCTAGCAACTAATTGCACTTTACCAGATTTTTTTTCAATGTTTTATTTGCATTATATATGCAATATAATGCAGATTTCATAGTATTTAGAGCACTACATATTCTTTAGATTTTATGTACTCTTCTGCAATTTTTTTTTGTGAGGCGCATCAAATATCTTTCATGCTTTTGTTCACATGCAGTTTTCTCATGTTTTTGGGCATTAAATATTTCTCAAATTTTTCTTGATCTCTATGAGTTTATACAGAGCAAGGCTTCATCAAATCCTTCAAAGAAAACTGGATATTTCACTGTTCTCTTTTTCTGAGCCTCTGAGCACCTAGGTTTGAGACAGGTACAGCCAATGAATGGAATGGTGCCCTGTGTGCCCTAAGTAGCAGTTGAAGAATGAGAAATTTGGTCTGCTCACATGCCAAAAGTGTAGGAATATGAGAGGAACACAAGATAGGATGCCTGGAAGATTCACCACAAACATGAAGCAGCAGCTGAAGAATGAGAAATTTGGTTAGACTGTAGGTATTGGTGCGGAAAACACAATAGGGTGCCTGGAAGATTCACCGCAACTAAGCCAAAGAGTGTGATATTAACATCACTAGGCCCACATGTGGCAGGAGCTCTTGTCCATCTGACATGGGGTGGTCTACATAAATGGGGAATTTGTCTCTGTCCTCCCAATTGTGTCTCTGCACTAATCGCGTACATGATTACTTCTATTCTGTAGTTTTACTTCTAACAACCAACCATTGTAGGGGTTGGAGAGGACGGAGCAATAGAGTGTTTGGAATATTTGCTGCATCTAAGTGCCCTTTGGCAAACAAGTGGCATAAACTCTTGTCCATCCAACATGGTACGGGCTACTTCAATGGGGAACACATATCTGCCCCCCCGAGACAACATTTGGTGGGCTACTTAGATGGGGAACACATCTCTACCGTCCCAATTGTATTTTCCTACTATCCTACATGATTGTTTGTGGGAGAATAAATGGACTAAGGTTTAAAATAACTAATTAAAGAATCTAGTCAGAATCTAGATAGATCAACAATTATCATTAGTAACAATTCAAAATACATAAGACATTATAAATGAAACAATATCTATTAGGCTAAATAAAGCTTTCGGAATCTTCTGTGTAAAATAATATTTGTATAAGAACAAATAGACTCACATAGCCGATTCCAGTAGCTTTATTTAACAATATTCTGCACTGTGGAAGGCATGTCTACAATATCTATTAATAGCATATTGCATACCACGGCACTTGCTAGATCAGAAGACTGCTATTTTTTGCCGAATGTAGTTCACTTATACCTATTCTGATCTTTGCACCAAGAAGAGATTTGCTTTATATAGTCTGTAAGAGGTATGGATGGTCGTAATTTCGTAACCTTTGCTAAGGATAATCTTTGTCAAGTAAGCTGTCTCCTCTACAGAAATGCCACATTATTATTTCTGTCAGATCTGTTTTGTTGATCATAGAACAAATGTTCCTTTCCATATGATGATTCTTTCTTTGATGACTACTGGTTGATTTATTACACCCTTTCAATAAATCTGTTGCCCTTGGAAGGGACACAACCCTTCAGTGTTGAACATTGAGAACAATAATATCAATTTCAATTAAAATTCTTTCATTTGATAAATTCTTAATTATATGGCCCGCTTTTTTATAAATCGGTAGTATCTCTTTTTAATTAGCCTAAGTTATAATTTCAAGGCCTGCCTATATGATTTAACATTGACCGTTTTTTCATTGCTGTAGTATATCTTGTATTGGAGCTGCAATCTGGTAGCCTTTTTTGGTGGATCATGACATCATAAATTTGTAGGGATTGATTACACCCTTCTAGCAAAATACAACTTTTAAGGCTAGCATGATGTACATTGCTTGAGCAGGCTAGAATCATGTATACCCAGTTTGATGTCCCTTGTGGGTAAGTTCAGAATCATTTCCAAACGGGTGCAAGATCTCTTCCCTTAATCCTTTGTGGATGGGAAAGGACATGGAAGGTAAATTATAATGGTTGAAGCTTAGGATACCAGGGTTACTGGCTCCGTACTTAGAGGCCATATACTGGCCTGATCAGGTATGGGTCCAAGGACAGTTCCCTTGGAGGTTTCTCTGTATTTGTCCACTGTACCTTGGTTTCCAAAGACCATTTTAACAAGGCCTCTAATTAAAAGTCCTCTTTATCTGTAATAGTTCATAAGAAAAGTATAGTTGAATTCTTTATATCTTATTTGTAATAGCTCATGAGAAAATAGTTCCCTATGAATTTTTAACAGTTTGTCAATGAGCAAGTAGGTTTCAAATGGCAGGTTAGCTCAAAGGATGAACTGGTAGGGTCGTAGCAGGTAGCAGCAATAGCATGTTGTGGCATATGCATTAGGGAGAAATTATAGCCTAGCAGTGGTCACGGGTCAGTAAGTTGTTGGCTAAAGGATTTGATGTAGTTACTATTAGCATCAACATTTGGCTACATAAAAGTCCTCTTTATCTGTAATAGTTCATAGGAAAAGTATGGTTGAATTCTTTATATCTTATTTGTAATAGCTCATGAGAAAATAGTTCCCTATGAATTTTTAACAGTTTGTCAATGAGCGAGTAGGTTTCAACCAGGAGGTTAGCTCAAAGGACGAACTAGAAGGGTCGTAGCGGGTAGCAGCAATAACATGTGGCATAGGCTCTTAGTGAGAAATTATAGCCTAGCAGTGGTCACTGGTCAGTAAGTTGTTGGCTAAAGGATTTGATGTAGTTACTATTAGCATCAACATTTGGCTACATCCAATTTGTGACATGTAGTAGAGTCTATAACAAAATTTGCTGCAGTAGTACTGTATAGTTTGCCATGGCAATTTAATATTAATTTATTGAAAATTATAAATATTATTCTACCATTTTAAATTCTGTGTTATTACTGATAATAAGATATCTAATTTTTTAAATATTGACGATCACGTTAACATTATTTTGTACTAAGTCATTGAATCAGGTGTGGCTTGGGTACACGAGGATTGTATGCTGGTTGGACAATTTTTTAGGTGCTGGGTACATTTTTAAGGTTCCAATTACAGACATATTTGTAGCATTGAAACACAAATATACCACATATCATCAATATTGTAAACAAATTTACCTTAAACAGTACAAATCTGAAATACAATATATCATGGTTACCTAAAGATCTGTTTCCTATGCTTCGAAATTGTGACAGAGACATGTCTTTAATACTGGAGATGTCCCCAGAAGCTTCCTGGCACATATGGTTATTTTGACAGCCATCTCCTGCCATCACTCAAATCTCTGGACCAGAAATTGAAGTTTCTAGCCAGAAAACATAGGGCAAAGCAAGATAGAAGGCAATTAGGTAAACTAAGCTTGCATACTGTTTCATTTTGATATTTTGGATGTTTCAAAAAATGACTGATTGGATCTACCGGCAAAGTTATAGTGATTGAATTTACTGATAGCTGAGTTATGAGATTCATTCCCCAGGTCTTCCAAGTCGGGTTGTATTTTGCACAAATTTGGGTCACTGTCAAATTCATTACCAATTCTGGCAGTCACCAAAATTCACTGCAAATACTGACAGGAGGACTCTGAGGAATTTGGAAGAATTTGTAGTGAATTTGATTTCCAGCGGATGAACTTGGGGCCAAATTCGGCCAAATCAACTTGAAATTTAGATATGGTGGTCCAAATAATGCTCCATTTCCTCTAGAGTTCAGAATGAGCAGCAAATATGAACTCTTGGGAGGAACTGGACGAAACAAAATCGATGTAGGTTCCACCCTGCTGCAGAACGAAATGGGGTTGATACCAATGGGCATATGTACGTGAACAAATCCATTGTTGTCACCTTTGCTGGCAGGCAACAACTTGGGAGTGGAAGCATGTTGAGATGGGGAAAGCATTGGTTTATCTGCAGCATCCACATTATTATTTCCCAGGAATGAACATTGAAATGGAAGAAGAGCAGGTGCCGATGTGCGGGTAGAATTGCAGTAACAAAACATGTTCATATATTATTGCCAAGCTCAGCTGCATCATGTATGGAACCCAGGAAAATAAAAAAATGAAACACTGTACTGGTGAACCAAGACTTTGAAGTAATAACTGTACCCACCAGCATGATACCTATATTAGGATGAATGCCTTCCAAATTACATCACAAAATCCTGGTTCATGTAATTCCCTTGGAAGATATCCTGAAGGCTGTCATTTAATCTGAGGCCCCTTGACATTGTTATAAGATTGACAAGGGTGCAAGTACTGCTGGAAGTTAAGAAAAAATGTAGCCAGGGAGAAAAGTTGATGTGGGTGGGAGAAGAATGACTACGCCAGAGGAGGGGGTAGAGTTTGGAAGTTTTAAGTCTTATGATGTTTAATGTTGGGATCTGTGCCTTGTCTCTTTCTGATTTATTAACATAATAATGTTTCTTAGTCTTAATATATTTTTTGTTTTAAGTGCAGTAATACTCAATACATCTTTTTTTTAATGCACAGATATTTTATATATTTTGCATTCTGGTGGCATTTTGATCCTGAATTAAGAACTTTATTCTGAATTCTCTAATAGTTTTGGTTCATATCTTCTTCACAGGAAAGTGAGGGGGAAGAAGATGGTTTTGATGAAATTGATGATGACGTTGAGGAGGAACATGATCATGAAACTGAAGCTTCTCCTCCAGAACATGTGGTAAGAAAGTCTCTTATTCCTTCTGTTGTGTCCAAAGAGCCGGAGAGACAGCTTTCAAAGAAAGAACTGAAGAAGAAGGAATTGGCTGAGCTCGATGCAGTTCTGGCAGAGCTAGGCATTGATCCAAAGCAGAAAGATGATTCCAATGGTATCTACGCTCTAAATTCCATTTGATTCCTTCTGCTTAGGTTTTGCTCCAAGATTTTGTGCAATATCTATACTACACTGTTAAGTGGATTCATTTGTTATCCATGATTTCTGTGGTACTGTTATGAGTTTATCACATGTATATGTTATTTTTATATCATAAGGATATTTAGGATATAGGAAGAGTTGATACTTCATTGTAGTTTAAGTGTCATGGTGACTAAAATCCTTTTCAATGAGTGTCAAGTCTATATGTCTAGTTTTGTGATTTAAGTAAATGCTTTGGCAGGAACTGTTGAAGACGCTAAATCAGAAACACCAAATGGAGAAGTAGAGAATAGTGAGAGTGGTGGGGTTCTGACAGAGAGTAAAAGTTCAAAGCGGAGGAAGGCGAAGAAAGAAAAATCTTTCAAGGAGCCTAAAGATGAAGAGAGTCATGCAAAAGAGGGAGAAGGGGAACACTCTGCTGATGGTGAAAACTCTAGAAAAGAGGAACAGGCTGGGGACACAGATCAAAATAATAGTGCACCTATTGATAAAGAACGTATTAAAAAGCTTGCTTCTTTAAGAAAGAAGAAGTCAAGCAAAGAGCTCGATGCTGCAGCTAAGGCAGCTGCTTTAGAGGCTTCTGCAAGAGCTGCTAGGCTTGCTGCTGCCAAAAAGAAAGAGAAAAATCATTACAACCAGCAGCCTGTAAGGTAAGTGCTGATTTTGGAGATTAATATAGGAGAGCAATGAGGGAGTTCCAATAGGTAGATCTTGGTATTTTGGTCGAGGGTTTAGTACCAAGTTGCAATATTTTATGATTGGTGAGTTGAAACAATAGAAAGATTTCAACTGATGGTCTTGATAAATCATTCAATGTAAAAGAGCATCTTGTGTCTAGTTAGTGTGTTACATTCAGCTTACCTGTTACACATTGAATAACAAGTGGGACTGGAAAATCTGCTTGCAAGATTCAGTTATTTATATTATGTCATATCTTCTGGATTTGCTTGGAAAATGAGTTGTTTGTGAAACCTATTTTGTGAGTATAAACATCAGTACATAAAAACAATCAACTCCTGTTATTGTTTAGGTGTGAAACATTTAAATAGGCATTATATTGTTTTCTCATTTTTCTGAGTTTGTAAATGTTATAATTTTTAGTCTACGTATCTACCTATACAATTTTGCATCTGGGGGAAGTGGGTATGAAATTGGATTTGATAAATTTTGGCTCCTTTAGGATAGAACTCTCCTGTTTTTGTTAAGCAACTACTTATTTTGTAGGGTTCTGCCTTTAATTGAGTTTTGAAAGTATTTTTGATTTTCATGTGGAGGTTTGTTAGTACTTCTTTTCTAGTATTAGTTGCTATCACATGGTTGACATTTGGTTACAATAACTACATAATGTTCCAAACATGACATGTAAAATGCACGAGTGCATAATTGATTGCAATATGGAACATCAAAACTGTTATTGCATTCAAATTACATAATGGGGTATTTATGGTTTTATTTTATGGAGCTCTTTCCATCAATATTTAATTCTTTTTGTGCTCTTGCTTTTGATTTTCTTACCAGAGGTGTGGTATAGGGCTATAGTTTATGACAAAATTATTGGGTACCATTGTGGCACTATCCTATTTATCGCAATTGGGCTAGCTATTTGGAACTATTTTACAGTTCAATGTTTTTTTCCTTCTGAGATGTTTGTTGCATTTTTTGAATTGTCTTACTGTTTAATATGACGATATGCTTGTGCTTATGAAAATTACTTTGGGCTGGTATAATTTTCCATTTTTGTGTTGATACAAAACAATTCTTGAGATGAAGGTGAGTTTTTTTTCAATTAAATCCAGGCGCTTAAAAACTAGTTGCCCTTGCAGGCCTTCTGTAGGAATCACTTCCTTTTATGGCTGGGTATGGACCCATTCAAATTAAATATCAAATAGATTGCCATTAGTGGTTACTTCATTTAATATTTGCTACCTTCATATGATTTCAGTTTTGAGCATTTTGATCATTGTAATTTGTAAGTGATATCTTCTATGCAGCTGTTAGTGTGACCATTTTGATCACTGTAATTTGTATTTTACCATTGTGTCAATTGGATCACTCTAATTTGTATTAACTGTCCTCATGTAGACCATTTTGATTGCTGTAATTTGTGTTATGCTATTGTGTGTCAATTTGATCACTCTAATTTGTATTTAGTGTCCTCATGTAACTGTTACTACATTTTGATCGCTCTAATTTGTAATTAATATCCAAATGTAACTTACATCTTGAGCATTTTAATCAGTCTAATTTGTTGTTAGTGTCCATTTGCCACTTTCAGCACAGGCTCTTTTTAATCCTTGAAATTTGTAACTACTATGACATTTATTGGGCCTGCAAGGACACAGGAAGTATGTCCCTTTAGCATTGTAGTTACAATGGGAGAACTTCACAGATTTTTGAACATGAAGAGTGATGTCATAGGTTGTTTACTTTGGTTATTGATATGCAACAACAATATTTTATTGCAGGATGGTTTAGGTCACCAAAGATTTTGCTCAACCAAAATGAGCTCTAAAAGATGCTCTGACCTGGTCATTGTGAAATCCAAATGTCAAAGTTTGGATGTATAATAGCAAGTTGACTGATAATTGCTATTACCGGTAAGATTTGGATATATACCATAATAAAATAAATGGTAGAAATGCTGTTTTTTCTTTCAATCTTCTATTTCTTGTGTTATAAATGGGCATGTTATAGTTTGAACTTAATTCTCTCAAGTTTCAAGGGAAAATTGTGCCACATTCCAGTGGTATCCTACGAAATGCACTTTTAATCGATGTACCTGTATTTCACCATCAAAGTTTGACCATTACATCTTGATTGTCTTAATTGCCACCACTTTGAGGTGCAGGGGAGTAACTGGTAAATGGAACTTGGTCGATGGTTTTATTCCCCTTCCCCCCCCACCTCCCCCTCTCCCTGGTTGCCAAAACACACCACCCCGTGATCGATCTTTTTTTAGTGCCTATAAGGTCTGCAGCAATGAAGGAACTTGCAGAGCTTAAATTAAAAGGAGTTGCAGAGAGAAACATGGCAACATTATGAGTTGGTACCCCAGTAAATGGACTGGAATAATCATCAAATCAAGCTTAGGAAATACACATCGTGCCAAGACCATTTGGTATTGATGATGAGTGGTGCTGTAGACATCTAAATTTGTGTACTGTGAAAAGCAAGACAGTAGTTGAGAGAAGGCAGTTGAAATTGTAGTGTCAGAATATCTAAAATTGTTGCATTATAATTTTTTTAAAGAGTATTGTGCTGAATGATAATATTAGGTAGATTATACCAGTTATCTGTGTCACTTTATAATTCTGCAAATTACGGAAATGGTATTTTTGTGAGAGCTTTGTTCTGAATGAAACGGTTATCTGTGCGCATCAAATAAACCACTTTAAATGGGCCTCTCTTTTGTGCGGATTAAAATAAATCTACTTATTAAAATGCAACACTCATGACCTGGGACCTGATAGAGGCTTGCTCATAATACAACCTGAACTTAAACTCCCTCTTCTCATGGATATTAGAGGAGGTTTTGATGACTGAAATGTTGATTTTCTGTTACTTTTGGGATTCATTTATATTGTGTTCTCAGGACTCCTGTTACAAATTGCTAAACTTGTCACCTATAGAAATCAAATGGCATATATTTTCAAAACTGACCCCGTCAGTTGATAGATGATTTTTGAAAGGGATCGTTTTAGAAGAATGTATTTTCCATAAGAAGGGGGGACAAATTTTGAAGGGCGAGGGCAGACTGGGGCCAGAAAATAAATGAAGGGAAGGCATGTGGAACTCGAGTGTTAGCAAAATGAGTGAAGACAAGAAGATAGGTTGTGTTGTGCAGGCTTGAGTTGTGAATCATTATAATTGCACAAGACTAGAGTAAAAAAAGCAACACTGATTCTTTAATGCCGATAGGCATTTTACAATGGCAGAATCATTCTACAGTGGCAGAAGGGGGGGGTGAGATGGTGTGAGTATTTTGATGTTAAACTTTTATTTTTTTAGGTTAAATTTGACAACCATCTACATGTCAAAAGTTGAAATCTTATTATAAATATACCTTACAAATAATTTAATAAATAGAACATATTTGTAAATATAAATCATCCATTTTTAAAGAAATAAAAATAAAAAATTTATTAGTTTTAAAATAAATAAATGAAGATAAAAGAAATATAAATAATTTTAGATATAGAACATATTTGTAAATATAAATCATCCATTTTTAAAGAAATAAAAATAAAAATCTTATTAGTTTTAAAATAAATAAATGAAGATAAAAGAAATATAAATAATTTTAGATGTAAATTAAACTATAATTATTTTGTAGTGGATATCTATTGGCATTTATTTAGATAGATTTATTTAAGATATCTATACTAGTTGTTATATGCCTTCGAAGCATAATGTTTTGTTTTGTGTTAAAGTTTTATATTTTTTGAACGGATTCTTGGGGATGCAAATTGAATAAACTCGAATATTACTTGTGTCTAATGATCTTCAAACATAAACATATAAACAAACACTCATCACACATAGCGCAATCATTTAGTCACGTAGAAGCCCTTCGTCAAAAGGAAAACTTAGGTGGAAATGGTACTCTAAAATCTATTACTATTGCCCTTAGTGGATGCCTTGTTAGGGCTACAATATTTTGTCACTTTTGTTGGCGTAGGTTGTTAAGAGTATACAGTAATATCTATTAAGATCTACTTTCACAAGGATTTAACAACACTCATCTAAGTGTACGAAGAGATTTTACATGATAGACAGTTAGGTCTACCTCTTTTAAGGATTTAAAACTATTACAAAGACAAGAAAGTAATAGCAATTGATTAGTGTAATAACTTACTTTGCTTGATCGAATAACACTTTTGTACAATTTTTGTTGTCACCTCTTGTGATTGTATTCAATTCTTCTTTCATTGCTAAAGATTTTTGACCTTTGATGTGCTCAACTTTGTCCCTTGTCAAAAGAAATTTATTGCTTCAGTACCCTTCTCAATAGCAACTAACTATTGGCTATTGATTTGACAGGATTTTAAATACCCTTTGAGAATGAAGAAAACACCTAGTAATTAGCTAAAGACCATGAAAGGTATTCCCACACAAACCAATTAAACCAATTGATAAGACTTAAAGTCTTCTTCCCTTTGAATTTTGCAAGATTTAGGCGGGCACCTTTGAATCTATCACCACTTTTCTTGACGACAACTATAATAAATTCTCATCGCTTTCCTTGACAACAACTACTATCATAAATTCCATTATAGGAGATATTTGCCTTTGATTCTTCTAATTTAGAGTCTACAAGAGAGATGTAAAATACCTAATTCTACATACCCTAAAATTCCCTAAAACAAGCACAAGCTAACTTTCTCGATCTACAATTAAAACATAAGATATTAATGATTTTGTTTAAGAATTTTGACACTATGTAGCCTGACAAAATATGTTCGACATCAATTTATGATCAGTATCCATTTGGGCTTTTTACTCACAAAATATGATGCATCACTAGATCTATTTGCTCACTTTGTGAAAAGAAAATCAATACTTAATTTTAAATCTCATACTTAATCAAAATCAATAATGCCTTCAATGGTCTTAAGTCATATCAAGCATTTACATAATCAATTTGAAACAAGATATAATTCAAAACAAATTATGATTGAAATTCAATACACTAGTCATTGAATCTCTGAAAATTAAAAGGTGACATGAGAAGACAAGATCTAAAGTTGGCAACCAAGTATTCCTCCTTTGGTATTAACTAGCTTGAAATGACACAACTGAAGGAAGTATCAAACTCTGTGAAATAAGTTGGCTCAAGATAGATTGAACACATGACAACTCTATATTCCATTAGATGAACAAGATCATAAAATTTACTACAAAGTATTGGATCAACTCAAAACATGAAATTAGTATTCATTTTCTCAAAATTTGGATGATTTTTTAAGCCTTGGGATCTCTTTTATATAGATGAGTTGCAACAAGCTTCAAGCTTAGAGAGAAAAGGCATGCCACGTTTTTATTAGATAATCGCTTGTTATATATAAGACAAATAAAGAATAAACAACAACTGGTAGTATGTGTATTCAAGATTAGCTCTATGATTGCAATGTAGGTGTATCCATAGTAGGTGAACAACAAAAGTACGATACCCTATTTGGGACATGGTGACAAGTTGGTTCCAAACCCCTCGAAGAAAGAAAAGCAAAGTGCCAAAGACTTTGTATGACACAAATTTGAATAGGGAAGTCATTAGATCATGGTTCTCTTGCTTCAATTGAAGGGCAACAAAGATTCACTCAATTTTGTAGAACACTACTTCTATTAGGTGCAAGCAGTGTGTATAGAGGGAGAATATGAAAATTGGGCCTAGATTATTCGTGACAATCTCACCAATTGGCTCCAAAGTGCGAAAGCCCAACACCAAATTTACATGTCCTCTTATTTGATCTGTGCTCTAGTGTCCATTTAGTTATGGTCGGAATTGTCGCATGTAGAGGAATTTGATGAGGATATTCATGTCTATGATTTCCTACCAATGCTTGCAACTGTATAAGAGTTATGCTGATTTTATGAAGGTTAATGACACATTTACCATGAGGATTTGCAGAATGCTACAAGGGTGCCCAAAGCACCGATTTTCTCCATAGGTAATGATCGTGGTGCTTTAGTTTGGAAGCTTCTTTTTTCAGTTTTTAGCCTGCTCTTATATAAGGATTGCAAGTTTTGGTGGCTTCCCTCGAAAGTTGCCCAAATATCTAGATGACTAGATAGTGCTTGTTGAAATGTGTAGGAAAATCTTGGAGGTGAATGAGCTTTGTTTGACAATGAAGAAGGTGAGAATCCCATTTCCAGTTGCAGTAGGGGCCTACTGATGCGTCTCCATATCAAATGCCAAAAACATGGTGAATAATATTGAGCAAAGGTATAAGCAAACACACGATGAGGTAATCAGGATTAATTTTGATCTTGTGGATTATAGTAAAGATAACTTGTAGTTGGGGCCAACAAACAAACATGTCCTAGCTCTACAAGACTATTGGGCGAAGTGTGCTGATGAATTTGAAAGTTAGGAGAGATTTTTCTCGAGGATGACCTTTAATCAAGTCAAGTATGGTGTGAACATTAATGTAGAGGGAATTGAAAATGATGGGCAAAATATGTGGTCTTCAACATTTTTGAACAAAGTTAAGGATGTGCATGTCAGCTTGGATCCTCCCCTCGGCCCTACAATTGATAATTTGGAGAGGTTAATTGAAGGAGTCATTAAAAGGACAAATACATGGGTTGAATGGACCCAAGCTCAGAGAAAGAGGACAGTTGGTTGGTCGTTATGTTCTCAGTCAGCACAGTTTGTTGCCACGACCTCGTCAAGCATAGTTGTCACAACTGCCACTACTTCAGTGGGTCCATCATAAATGGTTAAAGGACATGGTGGATGTGGAGGATATCAACCTCTGAAGAAGAATGTCCCAATAAAGCTAATTTGTGGAGGTGGGCCAACACCAGTAATCGATTTGACCAGAGAATTAAAAAAAGACAAAGGCAATGTTGCAGAGGGGGAAAAAGGTAGAATCTAGAAGTGCAAAAGACTAAGAATCCTCTATCCTTGTGATCAATCTTGATGGATTTGATGGAGCAGATCAAGGAGCTCCACCCCAACAAACACATGAAGGGCTAGATACACAAGGTAATGTTCCAGCTATGGCTTCTACTACTAAGATAGTTGTGTTTCCATTTTCTAGCAGAAAGACTAGTACACCTCTAGTGACGAGAAGTTTTTTCAATGCCACAACACACTAGTCATTATTGAATGTATTGACATTTGAGTCTTGGCTAGAGAAAACATTGGACCAGAAAAGAAAGAGAACAAAGGAGAGAATGCTCTTCTGAAAGACTTGATTTCTTAGATAGTCAAGCAAGCTCCATCCTTGAAGAAGATGAAGAAGATTATGATGCTAGCGGCCTTGAGCAAATATACAAATACTGGGAACTATGTCATCAAGATTGCTTGCGCTGAGGAGGAGGGAAATCTGGTAGATCTTGACCCATTAGATTTTAGTGTCCAATAATGCAACATGTGGCCACCATGTCATGATTCGAAGTACCTAATGTGGAAGTTTTTGAATGAGGAAATTGATGAAGGGCCGGATGAGTTGAAGATCTCCAAGTCTCAACTCAAGGTGGTGAACAAAGAATTGTCAGAATACATTAGGCATTTGTGTGCACCATTGGCTAGTAAAGTGCGTGAGTCGTCGGACTCGGGGATTTTTTATCGCTCTTCCGAAGAGAGTATTGCTCTGTTGACCAAGCTGCAAGAAGATAGACAATAATGGGAAGATGGGCATGGTATTTCTAGAGGACATGAAAGTTAGGGGATTTCCCTTAATTGACAAGTTGGGTGCCCTTTGCATTAGAATTGATGAATTGAAAGGCACAATGAATAGTAATTGGCACAATAGACCCTTCTGCCTTATTATATGAGATCATTAGCACGAAGAAAGAGAATGCTATCAGTGCAGGCATTCTAAAGGATGGGAATGAGCCACATTTCACTAAATGATTTCTCTCAAATTCAAGAGAGAAAGTATGGTTAAAGCCGAGAAGCAACAGAAGAGAGTATGAAGTAGTCAAGAAGGTGGAAGATACTGTTTACACCTATCTCTAAGAGTTGCAGATAGAGTCCCATGCCAGCTAATGTGTTGAGGTCGTGGATGCCAATTAGATTAAAAATTCTTACCAGGGCTGCAGTGATGAGCTACTCTGTCCAAATAAGTTCCAATCTGCAGATTTGCACACCCTAACTGCCATGGATGGAATGTTAACAAAGGTTTCAGAGAAGTTGTAAAAGAGGGTTGACACCGTGGAAGCCTTAGCCGCAAATCATGATTGCTAGTTAGTCAAGTCAGACATCGCATCACTTCCGAATCCAGAAGACGTAGCAGCAATCATTGGGGCAATGAAACATCATAAGATCAATCAAGAAATTTTCAAGCCTAAGGACGATGGAATTCAAGATGCTCTAGCTCCCCAAAATTAATCATGACTTTGTAATGAATGACAAGTGTAATTCTTCTTCTATTCTTAGCTCTTTCTATTACCTTCTTGAATGTAATATTTTGGTAACGACCAAAACTTATGGTCCTATATGTGTAAAATTTTGATAATCAATAAGAGATCGGTAATTTTTGGTGCAAATTGGCCCCCTATAACTATGATTACTGAGAAAGAATCAAGAATTTGCACTGAAATGGACAATTTTATTTTTGCTTGAAACTAGGAATTGTTGATCTTCAATGGTCATTGGGGTTGATAGTTCTTGTAATATTTGTATTGCTTTGGTTTCTTACATTTTCTTCTCCCTTGTTGAGTTACATTGCATTTTGTGTTTGGAATTTAATTGTGAAAGAACTCAAGGATCATGGATTTTAATGGTCGTTGGGATTGTGGTTTCGACTAGTCTGAGAACTACTTGGGTTTAATTGCATCTCTATGCCTTTGTGTTTGCATTTAGAGGTAGATTGCATGTCATTCAGTAGTTCGTAGATGCATATAGGAGTAGAAGTAGATGAGTTGATGTATTTAAAGGTGGTTCTATTTTTTTCATGGTCGTGGGAGTAGTAGGACAATCAATCTTTAATCTTGCCTGGTTTTTATGTGCTTGTGGAAAATCTAGAAATAACCTCTCCTACTCTCTGGTTAAGAGCATATGCCTCCATTAGAAGTAGGAAGCAAACAAAACTCATTGCACTTCCACTAAGAGGGCCCTGCACTTCTAAAATTTAAGAGTTAAAGGAGGAGAAAAACAAAAAATGCTTCCCAATCTATTGATGACTCTATTTTCCCACCCCTTAGGCATGAGAGAGCCATTTTTTGTTGAAAAAGAGAGGACAAATTGTCATCCAAAAAAGTTCAATAATATCCATGAGCTTTTCGAGTATTTGCTGAAGCAACCTTCTCCACATCTTCAATCCTTTCATCAATATCGTCAACTATTTGCTTTAGTTAAGAAATTTGGTCTGTATTTGGGTCATAAGTGTCCTTCGATGCTAGTCCAATGGTTAGGTCTCTAGCTTTGACTACTGTTCTAGAATGTTCTTTCATGCACTTGCTTTGTCAATATTTGCATATTCCTCTACCAAATTTGAGTATTTCCTAAGGTCCTTTGAAAACATGTTCTCAAAATTATTCTTCATCCTCTCCAATTACTCTTTCATTGAGTTCTTCTTAATCTCATCTATGACATCTTGTTTATACAAGTCTCCTTCATTTTTAGAGCTAGATAAATGAGGAAGATGATGAGGGTGACAATGTTGAATCTTCTTCTTCTTCTTCTTTCAAGTCTTATCTTCCAAGCTTAATTTCCTCTAGGATGACTTTTTCTTCCTTACAACCCTCTGTTCTTTAGACATAATTTCTAACATTTTGGATTTGGTCAGCATTGCCTCTCACTCCGAGGATTTTTATTTCTCTTGTTTCTGGTTATGGAGTCTTCTCCTTTCCAGGGGTCTCCTCTTTCTTAGGCGACCTTTCCTTCTCAAGATTATCTTCACGTTCCCATGTCTTCTTTTTAGTAGTATTTTCCTTTTCTAGCATCTATTATTTCTTAGGATTTTTCTCTCTCTGGTATTCTCTCTTTTTTTGGAGTTTCTTCCTTCTCTAGTGCTTTCTCTTGTTAAGAAGTTGTCAATTTTTCTGGTGGCTTTTCTAAATCATGATTTTTCTCCTTCTCCTATGTAGTTTTCCCATCCGGTGTGGCCTCCTTATTTGGGATGTCCTCTTTGAAAGGTGTTGCTACTTTCTTTGATTCCTTATCCATTTCTATGTTCTCAAGTTCTTGTTCCTTATTTTCTCTCTTGGGTGAATGATCTTTCTCCTTTTTCTCTTTTACTAGTATCTCTTCCTTCTTTGATGTCTTTTATTTCTTGTATTGGGCTTGTATCTCTACTTTTTTCTCCTCCATTGTTGTATGCTTGCAACTATATAAGTGTTATCCTGATTTTATGAAGGTTAACGATGCATTCACCTTGAGGATTTGCAAAATGCTACAAGGGTGCCCAAAGCACCGATTTTCTCTACAGGCAATTATCACAGTGCTTTAGTTTGGAAGCTTCTTTATTAATATTATGGCCTTCTCCTATATTAGGATTGCAAGTGTTGATAACTTTCCTTGGAAGCTGCCAAGATATCTGGATGACCAGATAGTTCTTGTTGAAATGTGTAGGAAAACATTGGAGGTGAATGAGCTTTGTTCGACAGTGAAGAAGGCGAGAATCTCATTTCGAGTTGCAGTAGGGGCCTACTCCTACACCTCCAGATCAAGTGCCAAGAACATGGCGAAGAATTTTGAGGAAAGGTATAAGCCGATGTCCAATGAGGTAATTAGGATTAAGTTCGATCTTGTGGATTATGTAAGCACGCTTTTAGCACCCAAGTTTCAAACTTTGAAAACTAAGCCCCATGGAGGAGTTTTCCCAAACACTCTTGACTTATAAATAATTTTTTTTTTGTAATGATGGCTTTGTGAAGTTATGCTTGAGATATTATCAGCTAGAGGTATTGAATTTGAACCTTGAACCACATAGTTCAAGTTAAGTTTTAATTTCAGAACGAGAGTCTTGAAAAAGTAACCTTGGTGCAGGGGAAATATCTCTAACTCAACTGTTGGATTTCTCTCCATTTTGGATATGCTGTTGAGAGACAACTTTCCTAGATTCTCACTGGAGCGATTGGAAAAATTATATCAGACATTGAAGTTATTAATCTTTGAGTATATGCCTATCAAAACATATTGACAAACCTTGAACCACGAAGTTCAAATTCAAAGTTCAAGTTCACTGGTTCAAAATGTGTAGGTTCAGGTTCGATGTTAAAGAGTTTAGTAGTTTGAAAGCTTAACTAGTTTAACAATTCAAAGTTATTTTTCAAACTTTTAGGTCAGCAAGATATTATTTGAACTTGAACTTCAAACCACATAGTTCAAAG
The DNA here is from genome assembly GCA_028749045.1 of Cupressus sempervirens. Taxonomy (NCBI): domain Eukaryota; kingdom Viridiplantae; phylum Streptophyta; class Pinopsida; order Cupressales; family Cupressaceae; genus Cupressus; species Cupressus sempervirens. Next base: position 7,390,235 of record CM053783.1, read on the forward strand.
TTCAAAGTGTTGGTACAAATTTAGGTTTAGAGTTGCAAGCAACCCAATGGTTCAATTTATGAGGAGAAACTAGTTCAAATGGTTCAACCATTTCAAGTGTTTAAATAGTTTAGAATGCATTTTAATTTGGTAAACATATTTTATTATTATCCTCGTGACTTTATAATTGGTGAAATATGAAAGTTCTATAAAGTAATGAGCTAGAGATGATTGAGGAGAATAATAAAAAAGGTTTTCAAAAAATAGTTATAGGAACCAAAATGTACCAACAAGATATTATTTATGGTAAGACTCTCAAGGCACAAGGGGTTCTTCTACTTTCTGAGAGTCATGTGGCTGCGAGGGAGAGAGTAGAATGCATTTTATGGATTAATTGTAATAGGGGAAAAATAAAGAGATTTGTTTTATAATTGATATGGAAGACTCAAAATGATCATAAGGTCATCTTGTTCTATTTCGAAACAAGAATACATTTACATTACAGATCATATGGTCTATGTGTTTCTTTTTGTGATCAGGATCAATCTTGTGGTTGTCATTTTTGCCTTTTTGAATATGTTCTTCTATCACTGTACTGAGCACATGTTGTATGCAATCATGTGATTTTTATATGCATGTATGTGGAATAGGGTATTTTTAATCTCTCCTATTTTCTCTGTAATGTGACAAACTTAATAAGTAGTCTTGGGGCTGTTTATTGGTTTTTCTCTCATTGTCCAGTTGAAGATCTTATAATCACATTCATTCCATAGTGATGGGTGAATGTTAGAAAGCCTTTGTCTTCTGGTAAAAGACATAACCAAATATTTGATTAATTGTAAATCTTTTTTATGAGGGAATTGTACCTCACAATTCAGAGGAGGGTTATCAATCCAATGATGAATCATCCAATTGTTAGTAGCATTTGTGACTTCAATCGTGCATTTTTCTTGAAGGACAAATCTATTTACTAAAAGATTATATTAAAGATAACTTGTAGTTGGGACCGACATACAAACATGTTCCAACTCTATAAGACTATTGGGAAAATTTCTTTGATGAATTTGAAAGCCAGTAGATATTTTTCTTGAGGATGACCTTTAATAAAGTCAAGTTGTATGGAGTGAACATTACTATAGAGGGCATTGGAAATGATGGTCAAACTATGTGGTCTTCTACATAAAGGATGCTCCTGTCAACTCTGATCCTCCCCTCTTCCCTACAATTGATAATTTGAAGAGGACAATTAAAGGATTTACTAAAAGGGCATATAAGTGGGTTGAATGGACCCAATCTTAGAGGAAGAGGACTGGTGGTTCATTGTTAGGTTCTTAGTTAGCGTAATCCGTCACCGCGACCTCATCTAGCAGAGTTGTCGCAACTGCTACTACTTCAATGGGCCCATCATAAATGGTTGAAGGAGATGATGGTGGTGGAGGATTTCATACTCCAAAGAAGAATGCCCCAATAACTCCAACTTGTGGAGGGGGGCCAACCCTAGTAAATTGTTCGATCAGAGAACTAAAAAAAGACAAAGAGAAGGGTCTAAAGAGGGGGAAGAAGGTAGAATCTAAAAGTGCGAAAGACTAAAACTACTCCATCCCTGTGATCAATCTCGATGGATCTGATGGAATAGATCAAGGAACTAGACAAGATCGGGGAGCTCCACCCTAACAAATATAATGCCCACCCCTACTTAACTTTTTCGATTTGTTTTGACCATATTCTTTTTGGCATGTGCTATGATTATGTTCAATGATGATATATATGTTCATGTATTAACTTTTAGTTATTGAATGGTGTTAGTTAGACAAATGATTTTTATGCAGTTTCTATGGATACTTACCCCATGCTTGTGTATGGTGTGCATGTATGTTCTCTTTATGTTTGACGTTTCTAATGTGGTTGAGGAAGGGAGTTGTAGTCACCTGCTAGTCAGGATCTACACGATGCACCGTTTCCTGCCATTGCCTATTTAGTTTAGAATATTGTGTTTGTACATACGTGGATTTTATGTAGATTGCAAGTACCGGGTATTGACTTCCCTAAATTGCTAGGATGAGCGTATCCTATCGCAATATATCAATGGTATAAGTGGGGAGATAACCCTTGAGTCCAAATCCTAACCTAAGCCAATTGTCCTAGAAAATAGGGTTTCACCTTTCCGAATTCGTCAAATGACATGAATTCGTAACTTTGACCCTAGAGTTTGACTTTGTTCTTTGACTTTCAGTTGAGTTGTCGTATTTGGTTTTGTGCGTCTGTTGTGATCTTCTGTTATAATCAAATCAAATTAAAAGATAATTTAATGATTTAATTTAATGGAAATTTTATGAAGAAATTTGATATTTAATTAATTGAGAAATTAATTAAATAAAAGAATTAAATTTAAAGATTTTATTAAAGTTCTATTTTTGACATATTTATTTATTTGTTATTGGTAGACAATCGAAGCCTAGATTAGTTATTGTTATTTATTGTAATTAATTATTTTTATGTGTTAAGCAAATTTGAACCTAAGACCTCCCACGTGAGTGGCTCACAAATTACCGTTGTGTTGTAGGCTCTTGCCTATTTTTCACGTATTTATATTTATTTAATTTAATGATAATTATTTAGGAGTTTTATTTTAATAATAAACTCTAAATAATGTTATTAATTAAGTCAATAAATATATTATTAAAAACGTCTCGTGGATTAATTAAATAAAAGAATAAAATTTAAAGATAAAGTTATAGTTCTAATTTTGGCATATTTAAAATTATTTAATTTAATAATAATTCATTTAAGAGTTTTATTAATAAACTCTAAATAATATTATTAGTTAAATTAATAAATATGATATTAAAAATATCTCATGATTAATTAAAGTGAGAAAGAAAATTAATTTAATAAAGATATTTTAATTTAAATTGCTTAAAGTTGTTGCATGAAAATTGTATATAGAAAATTCAATCTTTAATTATATTTAATTAATTAAATAAAAGAATTAAATTTAAAAGATAAAATTAAAGTTCTATTTTTAGCATATTCATATTTATTTAATTTAATAATAATTATTCAAGAATTTTTTTTAATAATAAACTCTAAATAATATTATTGGTTGAGTAATAAAATTATTTGATTAAAAAAAAATATTAAAATATGTGAATATTTGATTAATTAAAAATTAATTAAATTTATGCTTTAAATAAAAAGTCTAAAATTAGAAGTCCAGAATTAGAAGTCTAAATTTAGAAAATTGGTTAAAGAAAGATTAGAATATAATGTTATTTAATTAATTAGAAATTAATTAAATATATACTTTAGTTTAAAATATTTATTTTTAAAAGTCTAATTTAAGAAGTTGGATAAAAATAAAAATAAAATATTAAAAGATTAAAGATTTAATTATATTTAATTATGATTATTTAATTAATAATTATTAAATTAGAGTTGCATTTTAATAACGAGCTTTAATTATTCTTATTAGTTTAAATAATAAGTTATGCTTTAAATAGTGCTTACACTAGTTAACAAGGGGTGCAAGCACCAAAGTTCCTACCCTTATTAATGTGGTGGATTGTGGGGTAGGAGTTGTGTGAAGTTTGTGAAGTTGTACATTTAATGGTAAAATTTATAGTTTGTAAATTTTGACATTAAACTAAATAAATCAAAACTTTGATAATTTATTGTAGATGGAAAATAGAAAATTTTATGTCATTTTAAGAAATATTTAAATAATAAATATGTGTCTTGCCTTAAATCATATAAATCTAAGATCAACAAATCAAAGAAAAATAATAACGATTGTAATAACGTAATAATAATTTTGGCATGTAATAGTATTTGTATGATTGATTTTCTTATGGTTAAATTATAGATCATTTTTCAATTTTGAGTTGTCTCATATGTAAAAAACTAAAGTCTTGTAATTATTACTTTAATAGTGCCAAAATATTGAACATTTAATAATAACAATGCCATTTCAATAATAATTATACTTACTAAAAGCTTCAAAGCTTGATATATGTTTTTCAAATTTAAATAACAATGATATCTAAATTTCATATAATATATGTTCTAAAATTATAAAATAATATTAAAATCAAAATATATATGTATTTAGAAAAAAAGACCTTATTATTCAAATTCCTCATAATTTGTTTTTAACAATATTTATAAATATTTTTAGTAAAAAATTATGAAATAATTAGATTCTTAAAAATATACTTTTGTTATTTATTAATTTAATTACAATTTAGAATAAAAAATAAATTTTTAAATTAGAATAAATAAATTTAAATTATAATTAATTTAGTTTCTTAGTTTCAAAAATTAGTTATAATTTAGGTAGCTCTACAAAAAAGCATTGACAAGTTATGGTGTCTGCTTTAAAAAGCTTAATTAGATTAAGATTGGAAAATAGTAGTTAGTAAAATATAGTGTAAACTTAAAGAAATAACATTTTACAAATTACAAAAATAAACATCAATGTAAAACTAATAATAAATATATTTAAAATAAGAAATATAAAATATTTAACTCTATATTTGAACTTGGTAAGAAAAATAGATAGGGATAATTAATATTGATTAGACATTCATTTGTCATGTGGAAGATAATAATGATTGTTTTTAAAAAAAGTTAATCCACTTGTCACAAATGTGGAAAAGATAAAGTTAAAAAAAGTTAATCCACTTGTCACGTTAAAAAGTTTACCAGGCACACTGCAATTTATAGGGGGGCCGTGTTGCACCGATTCCTGCAGTCTAAAAAAAATAAAAAATAAAAATTAATGCATTCATTAATAGAGTAGTTAGAAAATATTTGTATTTTTGTTGGAGAAAATTGAATTTTTTAATTGCAAAAAATAGAATGGTCCAATAGAATGAATGAAAAAAGTGATTTATAAAATAATGAAAAAATAGAAAAATATATAAACATTTGAAGTTTCTTTTAATCTTTGAAATCTTATGAATTGATTAGTCAGATAAATTGATGTAACGCCCCGCCAAGGGATCCAAAAGAATTAACCTAAAGTTTCACTAAGTTTGCTAAACATTTTTTTTTTTAAAAGTAAGAATGTATAACATACACATCAAACACATAGTAGCGGAAGCAATAACATGTAATCATCAACAAACATACATCACAAGTTACACCTTAAGGATCCCAAGACGTTGAGTCACATTTAAATTTAATTAATTCTAAGTCTAACAATTACCACATACATATGAAAGAATAATCAGAAGGTCCCATGTCCATAATATACATTTGATCCGAATGCCTCTTGGCAAATTAATTCAGAATGCTCAATCATCCACTATACAAGTCACAGGGTATGAAAGACTTAAAAGAATATACATATGTAAAAATAGAAATGCATCAACCTCCACGAATCCATGATACAAAGTACAGTAAAAATATATGAAAACTATTCACTATACATGATACATCCATACATCCATAATGATAAAACATCTATCATAAAATCTAACCATCCATCATAACAATCCAAGAACATAGTGAAGGTAAATGCCAACCACGAAAACTCCAGCCACGACGACCACGGACGGATCTCTATGGTAAGAGTAAAAAACACTACCACCCGACCGCGTGGAACCTAAATGGTCCACTCCCACCGTGCTGAGGAGATAGTCTCAAGTCCCAAATAGGATAAAAAAACCTAAAACACAAGTACTCTCTAAGTCTGGGATATCCTAAAAGTACACTAACGCAAAGGTTCCAACATAGATAGACATCTAGACCCAGAGGCACCACAAAGACACGTAGGAAACCTAATATGCAAGCAGGAAAGTGTCATCGCAAAAGTCACATAGAAGTTACCCGAGCAATCCCTTAGGAATCCCGGGTCCCTACTGATCCCTGCGGCCACTAGTATCCTCTCGTACTGACGAGGCATACTATGGGATGCAAGGTCGTAACCAAGCGTTCTCTCTACCCCATCCTAGTCTGTACTAGCACTCAAGGCATGGGAGAGAACATACAATTATCTTGTTAGGTTCATTTTCCCTCATTTAGTGTAAATGTTTTCACTTATTAAAACAACTTACAATGGGTTACTCCAGGCAGCCTCTTAGGGCCCCGATCCCCATTGCAAGCCACTTCCCGACTCTACACATAGATAACCTACCCTAGGCTCATGAAATCACAAATCAAGGATCATAATAAAATCACCTCAGTCCTATACAAGCAACTGAAAAACATCACAAAAGATAAGCCACAAAATTACATCAGTTCTTCATGAGCAACAGATAAGCATCAAATAAATATCATATGATCACGACAGTTCTCTATCAGCAACTGAAGGCATCAATGATAAATCACAAAATCCAATGGTTCTCTAATGAGCAACCAGAAAGTATCCTAATAGTAAATTACAATACTGATCAAAGACTCCAAAATGGTCAAGTCAAAACATGACATCATCAAGAACATAACAAACACTTCAGTCCTCTCAAGCGACCGAAAAGCAATCCAAGTATAACTGATCGAGACTCAAAAATGGTTATCAATATAACTGATCGAGACTCAAAAATGGTTATCAATATAACTGATCGAGACTCGAAAATGGTTAAGTCAGGTATCTCAACTACATACATCTCAGCTTCACACAAGGAAACTGGAAAGCAATAACAAACAGTAAACACAATCATGTCATAGAGCACTTCATCACATTACTATGGTCGAGTTAAGATAGATCGAGACCAAATCATCATGACATCACATTCACAACCCCGAGCCTCTGGTAACAACCTAAACTGGTCAATACTAGAACAACCCCAAAACACTCAAAGCACAAGGACAACATCAAAGTCCCAGAGATTGGATTTGAAAGTATATTATTGAGTTAAGGTAAGGTTTATGTTTCAGTTTAACGTCGAATTCAAGTAACTAGGTTTTCATAACTACCCCTTACGATTAACCCATTTCTATAATAACTTCCATTAAGTCAATCTTCCAAATCTACCATTTAATCAGATAATATTCATTATTAATTAACTTTAACTAAACTAATTTTAATTAAATTAATCAATAATTACTTGTTCTAATTACTTATTTTAATCTATTCATTAATTGTTAATTTATTAATATTTAACCAAAATTATTAATAAATTAATATTCACAAACTATGTTAAATGTATTATTATTTAATTATTAAATATTAATAAAGATTAAAATATTTATTAATTAAAATATATTAAAAATTTATTAATTAAAATATATTAAAAATTTATTAATTAAAAATTTTAAATAATAATAAAATTTGTTTTTATAAATAATAAAAATTATATAAAAAAAAAATGAAATAAACAAAACTTTAATACATACGTTTAAAGCCCGTCGGCTCTGCCGCAGGCCTGCGGCGGCAGGTACTCTGTACCTGCCATCACAGTACCTGCGTCGCAGGTACTGTCGGCTGTCGGCAGTGGGGGTGGGTACGGGGTGATTCCCTCCCCCCCACTTAAAACATTAATTTATATATATTTCTTTAAAAACAACGATTTGTTTTTAAATCGATTTCTATAAATATATTTTATTTTTTTATTTTTAAATGAAATTTAATTTCATTTAAATATAAATAAATAAATAAATAAATAAATAAATATATATATATATATATATATATATATATATATATATATATAAATATATATATATATATATATATATATATATATATAAATATATATATATATATATATATATATATATATATATATATATATATATATATAAATATATATATATAAATTTATAAATAAACTAACTCAATTCCTCCTTAATATATAATATATAGTCAATCCGAACTTCTAATTTAGAATTTCGGTATTAGATTCAACCCTTTCCCATTTAAATCTCATGTATACAGAAGTTTATTGACAAGCATCTGATAAATTCCAATATTGTAATGTTAAACATTCATCACAGAGAATTCAGATTTACAAACCCCAGACACGAAGAAGACAGGAAAGGAAAATTGCGTAATAAATCGATAATAAAAAAACACAAGACCCTACCTGATCCTGATGCTATTATGCAATCTCCAAGAACTGTAAGAGAATTTGCTTCCCTCAATATCCTTCCTCTGAAAAACTTTCTTGGTCTTAGCCTTCTGAAATTTGCTTCCAAAAGTAGTCTCCCAAAAATTCCCGTCCAAATACGTGTGTCCCAAATCCTCCCTTTTCAGGAATGAACCCCCAAAGTTGTGATAAGCAATTTTCTCCTCAAATCGGGGCACTAATTGTGCGTTCACCCGAGAAGACTCTTTGCACAACTGAGTTAACTCCAAATTAACCTTTCTTATCTTTTCTTTTAATTTTGCATTCATCTTTTATGCACATTAAGTTGATTTATTAAATAACTTTATTTAATATTCTACTTGACTTCTATTTTAAATTAATTTATTACTTTAATCTCATGTGCACTTTATGAAATTAAAATAAAATTATTAATTTCTATTACTTAATCTTTTAATTTATTACTCAAATTTAAACTCATGCTTAGATCATGCGATCTAAAATCCTTTAATAATTTAATGTCTTTCAACTTTTCAAATTACTTTTAGAAACTTAATTGATAACATATTTAATTAATTTAATTAACAATAATATTTAGCATTTATTTAAAAATAAACTCCAATATATTATTATTAAATTAAATAAATATTATCCTGTTCTAAATTTATCTTTGAACTTTAATTTCCAAATTTAATTCTTTTATTTAATTAATTTTTCAATTAATTAAATATTAAAGATATCATATTAATTCTCTATTAAATTAAATCATTAATTAATCTTTTTAATTAGACTTAATTAATAGAAAATACATCAAGGACTCATATAACAACATACGAAAACCCTACATAGAAAAACACATACTAAATCAAAACAAAAAGGGTTATAATCACGAAATTACATCCTTTGATGCATTCAGAGGGTACTTAACTCAGATACTTGTCCTAATTATCAATTAGGACAATTAGCTAAAGGGTTTAGGATTTGGACTTAAGAGTTTATCTCCCATCTCTTACTATTGAGACAATGCGATAGGGTACGCTCATCCTGGCAATTTAGGGAAGTCGATACCCGGTACCTACAACCTGCATAAAATCCACGCATGTACAAACACAATATTCTAATCTAAACAGACAATGGAAGGAAGTGGTGCATCGTGTAGATCCCGACTAGCAGGTGACTACGACTCCCTTCCTTAACCACATCAGAAACACTATACATAAATAAAACAAACACGCACACCATACACATGCAGTATGGGGTAAGTATCCATAAGAAGGCACATGTGATAATAAACCATCAATATCTGAAAACATTGTATAATCATCATACATGCATGAAATATAGAGTACCAAGTAATCTCATCATATAATAAACTGAGTGTAAAACAACATCTAATAATCTCTAAAATAATAATACTAATCATCCAACATAAATTGGCCTAAAAGAGTTTGGCAATGATGACAGAAATGCGACTTAGGGGCAGGCACTACAATTGAAAAATTGAATTGAATAAAAACAATAGTATTCTGCCAAAGGGAGGAACTAATAAAGTGGAGGAAAAGAAAATATAAAAGGATATTTTAATTAAAAAGTTCTTTAAATGTACATGAAAGAATTAAATTTAAAAGATTTGATTAAAGTTCTAATTTAGGTGTATTTATATTTATTTAATTTAATAATAATTTATTTAGGAGTTTTATTTTTAATAAACTCTAAATAATATTATTAGTTAAATTAATAAATATTATATTAAAAATGTCGCATGATTTAATAAGGGAGAGAAAGCTTTAATTTAATAAAGTTTATTTTAACTAAATTGCATAAAGTGTGTGCATGAAAATTAAAATATAGTAATTAAAGACAAAGGATTTTCACATGATTGCATGATCAAAGCCTTGATTTGGGGGGAAAAACTCTTTATTAAGGAAATTAGAGCTCATTTCTAGATACACAGGTTTGGAGGAGACAATTTCTAAAAAGAGGGTTTTCGAAGGAAAAGGAAGATTCTTGCATGTTTGTGCGTTCATTGTTTTAGCATCAGATCCAAGTAGGATCTTGTGGGTTTATGTACTGGTTGCTTGTTTTTTGAATTCCTGTCTTCTTCATGTCTGTTGTATTTCTATTTTCAGAATTTCTCTAGGTTGAAACTCTTGCTTGAGAAAATTGATTTCCATTATAGAATTGTCTGTAATTTAATCTGAATTTTTTTAGTAAATATTGAACTTTAGGGTTTTCAAAACTTAATGAATTATGAAATTCACTTTTGTATGTGCATTATGTGGTGTGCGATTTATTGGTGTTAGAGTTTATGGGTTTGACTTAGCTTTGGCCAGTCAAGATGTTTACCAGAGGCTTGAAAGTTTTGTTTTGTGATGTTTTGATCTCGATCTTTTATACTCAACCACAATAATGTGTCTAGTATGCTCTATGAGATGTTTTGATGCATTGATTGTTATTGCTTTCCAGTTTTCTTTTGTGAAACTAAGGTGAATGGTGTGACCTATCTGATATAACCTTTGAGTCTTTGATCAGTTGTATTTGGATTGCTTTCCAGTTGCTTTTATAGGAATGAGGTGTTTGTATGATTTGTTCTTGGTGATGTCATGTTATGACATGGATTAGTTTATGTATACTTGATTTTGGGATCAGTCCTATTAGGATGATCATATTAGTGGAATCCGTGATTATGATCAATGTTTTTCAATACTTATGAGTTGCTTGTTTAAGAATTGATGTATGGTATTTGGTCTTTTGTGATCTTTTGATCTTACTGAGCTTAGGGTAGGTTATCTGTATGTCATGTTGGGAAGTGGCTTGCAATGGAGGTTGGGACCTAAAGTGGCTGCCAAGGTAATCCATTGTGGGCTATTTAATAAGTGATAACATTTCATTAAATGAGTTTAAAATTAATCAACAAGATAGTGGTACCACAGAAAGTCACTAATGGGCTGAAGGATTAAAAGACTAGCTAGGTAACCTTAGAGCTGACTCATTAGTATGCCTTGTCAGTACGAAAGGATACTAATGTTGCATAGAGTCACTAGGGGGCCAAAGGATTAAAAGACTAGTCGGATAACCCTAGAGTTGGTTTGTGTGATGACAGTTGCCCACATGCATAGTAGATTTCCTACGTGTCATTGTTGCCTCTGGGCTTAGATGTCACTTGTGTCGTGGTACCCTTGATAGTTTGCTTTAAGGTGTTTCTTTGAACCTAGAAGTTGGTTTTTGACTTTTTAGTTTGTTATCCTGTTTGGGACTTGAGTTTATCTCCTTAGCGCAATGGGAGTGGACCATTTAGGTTCCACGAGGTCAGGTGGTAGTGCTTTTTCTTATACCATTGAGATTCGACTGTTGGATGCTGTTGCTGGATGTGTTTGTGCAAATGTTCCTTTCTATCTATTCTTGTATTTCTATGATGGCTGGTTATACGTAGTGTATTGTATTTGATTTCATAGTTCTTAAGAGATAATGTAATTTATTTCATGATGTATATTATTTCAGCCTTTCATACACTGTGACCTGTACAATGGATGATTGTGCATTCTGTTTATTGCCAAGTGGCATGATATATAATTGTATATTATTTAAATGGATTCATACTGGTATATTATTATTTGATATGGATTCATTATATGTTAGATTTATTATTAATTAAACTTAAATGTGATTCAACATCATGGGACCCTTAAGAATTGTAATTAGTTTTTATGGTATGTGTTTATGTGAATGTTAATTGCTTCCGCTATGTTATAACTATTGTTGTTAAGTTATTATCTTTAACTTAAAAAAAAAGTTTGACAAACTTAGTAAACATTAGGTTAATTTTTTTTTAAGTCACATGGTGGGGCGTTACAACAAACACCTCAAGGGTCGGATACACAAGGTAATGTTCCAGCTACGACTTCTACTACTAAGATAGTTGTGTTTCCATTTTCTAGTAGGAAGACTAGTACACCTCTACTAGTGAGAAAATGTTTCAATGCCATGACACTCCAGTCATCATTGAACATATTGACATCTGATTCTTGGATGTAGAATACATTGGAGCATAAAGGAAAGAGAACAAAGGAGAGTGCCCCTCTGAAAGACTTGATTTCTCAGACAATCAAGCAAGCTCCATCCTTGAAGAAGATAAAGAAGATTCTAATGCTAACGACCTCAGACAAAGATGCAAATACCAAGAACTATGTCATGCAGATCACCCAAGCTCAAAATGACGAAAATTTGACAAATCTCAATCGATCAGATTTCATTGTCCAACAATGCAATGTGGGGTCACCATGACATGAGTCAAAGTAACTAATATAGAAATTTTTAAATGAGGAAATTGATGAAGGGTTGGACGAGTTGAAGATCTCCAAGGCTCAACCTAAAGGCGAAAAACAAAGATTTGTTAGAATAAATCAGACATTTGTGTGCACCATTGGCTAGTAAAGTGGGAGTCATTAGACTCAAGGATTTTTGATCCCTCTTCTAAAGAGAGTAAGGCTCTGTTGGCCAAGCTGCAAGAAGATAGACATTATAGGAAGATGGGTAGGGTGTTTCTTGTAATGCCTACCCCTAGTTGACTTTTCATGTTGTATTGCTGGATTCTTTTAGGCCAATTATAAGATTATGTTTTATGATTAACAATACTTGGTTACCAGATGTAACTTGATTTTATTTCATACTCAGTTAATTTATGTGATGAGTTACTTAGTTATTTCATGTGTTCATGATTACTTTTTCGATGATGTTGCTAGTATACAATGTATTCAGTTATCTTATGATGATAGTTAGATGTGTGATTTATATGCAGTTCTATAGTTACTTGCCGCATACTTGCATGTGTATGGTGTAATTATATGTTTTACTTTATGTTTGGCATTCCTGATGTAGTTGAGGGAGGGAGTCATAGTCACCTGCTAGTTAGGATCTACACAATGCACCACTCCCCACCATTTCCTATTTAGTTTAGATGATATGTATATGTACATGCTCAGTTTTATGCAAATTGCAGGTACCGAGCATCGAATTCCCTAAATTGTCAAGATGAGCGTGCCCTATTGTAGTATCTCAATGGTAAAAGTGGGGAGATAATTCTTGAGTCTAAATCCTAACCTTACACCAATTGTCCTAGAAACTAGGACAAGTATCTGAGTTGTTTAACCATCCGAATTTGTCAAGTGACACGAATTCACGATTTTAAAGTTAGAGTTTGATTATGTTCTTTGTCTTCAGTTGAGTTGTATTTAGTCTTGTGAGTCTGTTGTGATTTTCAGTTATAATTAAATCAAATTAAAAAATAATTTAATAATTTAATTTAATGAAACTTTATTTTAAAAAATTAGTATTTAATTATATTTAATTAATTGAGAAATTAATAAAATAAAATAATTTAATTTAAATTCTAATTTTGGTACAATTATATTAATTTAATTTAATAATAATTATTTAGGAGTTTCATTTTAATAATAAACTCTAAATAATATTATTTGTTAAATTAATAAATATATTATTAAAAATACCTCGTGATTTAATAAAAGAGAAAAAAGAAACTAATTTAATAAAGATTATTTTAATTAATTACAAAAGCTTTGTGCATAAAAATTAAAATATAGTAAAGTAATTAAGGAAAAAGGGGTTTTGCATGATTGCACAATCAAAGTCCTAATTTGGGAAAAAACTCTTTATTAGAAAATTAGAGTTCATTTATCGATACATAGGTTTTGGAATAGCTAATTTCTGACAAGAGGGTTTTTGAAAGAAAAATGATTCGCTTGCGAGCTCTGTGCATTCGTTGTTTTAGCGTCAGATCCAGGTAGGATCTTGTGAGTTTTGTGCAATAGTTATCATTCTTTGATTTCTCTGTCTTATTCGTATCTGTGGTGGATCTTTTTTTTATTGAATTTCAATTGGGTTGAAACCCTTGCTTGTGAAATCTATTGTTCTTTGTTTTCAAAGACGTCTATGAATGAATTTCATCTTTTTGGAACCCTTGTTTGTTAATTTGTGGATTCGTATATGGATTGTTAAAAATTAGGTTATGGGGTTAGAAAAGAAAATCTAGAATTGTTAATTTATTTCGATTCTCTATCTCGAGTTTCTATATTAGATCTTATTAGGAGGATCTTAAAAAAATTAAAAATAAAATAAAATAATATAGTTACACAGTAATTTATAATTATTGTGATAACTATAAAATATAATATAAAAATTGGGAAATTATGTTTTGGTAAGGGGGAATGTGTTTTGTTGTTTTAATAAAAAATAAATTTATATAGTGGTGGGCAGGGGCCACCACCTCCCCACCCCCATTTTTCTCCTCACAGTTTCTAACTTTCAGTGGTCCTTTAACTTGCGCGCAACGGTACTTGTTGAAGTTGATGAAAGATCAACCCCACAACTCCCAAGAATCACCTGCATGCAAACATTTGTCACATACAGAGAGAAACAAAAGCTATAGAGGCTGAAATTCCTAGATCCACATATGAGACATGCTTGATGAACAAAAAAAATTTGCTATTATCAAAGTGAATAAATAAAATTAAAAAGAGATCAATCCTTATAAAAGGAGATCAAAACCCTAACAGGTAAAACTTAGGTTGCATATAATAATTAATAAAACAATTAATTATTATATGCCTAAAGTTTAGCTTAAGTAAACTAGAGATAATAAGTGACTTAATAATTAATAAGGCAATATCTTATTATTCTAACACCCCTCTTTAAGATAAAATTAAGGAGTAGCAAAAAACTTAAAAACTACTACTGAAAGAAAATTTGGGTCCCGATAACAAGGCCTGATGAGGTACCCAAACACAACCAAATCTTTGTAAAGAGGAGAAAAAGAGAAAATCACATGGGAAAAATCCTACTCCAAAAAGAGATGAAAATAAAATGTTCCAAAAAATAGGAACAAAAGGATGATCACAAAGAACACCACTAAAGAATGAAGCTGCAAACACTACCAAACTGTTGATCTGAAGAACCTCCACTGTATAGAATATGACTAGGTAGAGAAGACTAATCCTAAAGAGTTGATCAATTGAAGATGAAATTTTTGGTGTAATTAAATATTCACTAATTACACTTACTTAAGCTTACTTAGGACAATGCATTGCATAGTAGTTTGTGATTGAGACTCTTACGAGTTTGCACCTTAATTAAACACATGGTGTAGGAGAATTCCTCTTTAGGTGGTCATAGTTGTTATCTCATTCCACCTTTAGTGTACTTATTACATTATCCTCCTCATCATCACACATACTTCATTGTATAATGGAAGATGATCCACCTTTGGTGGACATGTGATTCCACCTTGTGTGGGTGATAGCTTATCTTCTCCTTATCTTTGTCTCTTATCGCCTCTCTTGTATAAGGAGGCCTATTATGTACATTTCAAATCAATCCATTGGATGTCAATCAAGTCCACTACCAATAATATCATTCTTGCTTCTTCATGCAATTGTCTTGCCAATCTCTTGTGGAAGTTATCTTGGTCTTTCATTTGATCCTGGGGTATTGTAGAGTCACCTAAAACTCTAACATGTATCAAAGCTCTCAAGTTGTGAAGACCTCTTCTCAAGAAGTAAAACCTTGGCTTGACTTATTGTTGGTACAACATTGGCAATTTGGACGTCACAATTTGGAGAAGATTTTAGGATTCATGTTTTGTGACCTTCTATCGCAGGTGAAAATTAGATTTTGCTAGTACAAATCAGAGGTTGACATCATATAGAAAAGGTCCAAAAACTCCAAAATCAAATTTTGTTTCATCCAAATCGGACATCTAAGGCCAAATCTACAACCATTTGATTTTTGAAGGTGCGACGACAGTGATTCAGAGAAATAATTTCAGAGGTGATTTTCAAACAACGATATCTCCCTCATATGAACTTCTTTTTCTGAGATTTTTTTTTGGCTTTAGGGTAGAATTTCACAATCTACACAGTGGTGCATGTGATTTTGGATCTATGTCTTTGAATTTTTCTGAAAATCGCAAATCCCATTTTTTGCAACTTTCAAGACTATTTGGGCACATCCGATAACATTTTCAAGTACAATTTTTTTTTGAAAGTGCATGATTTTTACTCTACTTTCTATATATGTAATCAGATTTTAGTGAATTGGAGTGGACATATCACTTTCAGAAATAGGTCTTTTTTTTTGGCTATATTTTGCACTTGGTGAATACTTGGATTTCAATTTTCTTAACTGAATCAATAATTTGAAGGAGTTATTAGTTTATTTTAGTCATCGTTTGGTTTCATTATGGATTTTTCAAAAGTTTCATTACTCACTTCCTATAACTATCATGAATGGAAACAAGTAGTTTCTAATCAATTGATGAGTATTGAATTGCTTAGAATGATTCTTGGACAGGATCTAGAACTAGCTCAGGGTGTTGCAGTAAGGAAAAAATGGTTTGATCAAAGGGATAAAGCACTTGGGTCTCTTAGATCTACCATCTCTCATGATTTTCTATATCATATTGCATCCTACACACATCCTTGTGATGCTTGGACAACATTGGAAGGAATCTTTGGTAAACTTGATATAATAAGAAAATTCAAATTGGAGAATGAGCTTATGGGTCTAAGTCCGTGTGATTTTGACAATATTCAAGAATTTTTCTCTAAGTTCAATTCCATTATATTGGAGCCTTCTAATTGTGGTATTACTAAAGATGATGAGCACTTGATATTATCTATTATTTCCAAGCTAGGTCTAGAATATTGAATCTTTGTTTTCATATTCTATGCTACTATGGATGCTCTTGGTAGTGCATACAAAATGCCTTCTCTTGATGAATTTACAACTTAGATCACAAGGGAACAAGCAAAGTTAGCACACATGGGTCAATTGAAGCCTTTCAAGTATCAAGTGTTGGTTGCAAATGTCTCCTCTCGAAAAGCTCCCAAAGGAAACAAAAACAAACAACACAAGGATCCTAAGCAATATGACAAAGGTGATGACTCTCCTTCACATCATAATATTGAATCCAAGTCCTCTTCCAGAGAGGAAACATCTAAAAGAAAGAGATAAATGTTCTTATTGCAAAAAGCTAGGATATGATGAGCATAAATGTTTCCATAAGATTGATGAACTCACTCACATTCTTCAAAAAAAAAATATCCAGTTGCCCTCATCAGTGTCTCATTCTTCTCAATATCAGTCAGCTGCTACATCTACATCATTATCCAAAGGTAAAGAACAAGCACTCATTGCTTCCACACATCTCGAGCAAGGTAAATGACTTCTTGATTTAGGTGCATCAAATCATATGGCATCTTCTATGGATATGTTTTCTTCTATTGAGCCTTGTACTTATCCACCTATATTGATGGGTAATAATACATATATAAAGATTTGTGGTCTATTCCTATGGGAGAGGGTACATTTAATGATGTTCTTTGTGAACCATCTTTGACCACTAATATCCTTTCCATTTACCATATTACTCATGGGGCACAAGGTAAAATTGTTGAGTTCACTCTTGATTATGTCTATAATAGGGACATGGAGACTAGAGATGTCATAGCTATGGGAGTTGTTGATCATACACCATGCTTGTATTTTTTTTCACATTTTTTTGATAATGATGATGAGATTCATGATGTACCTAACCCTTTATTAAGGGTGAATACTTCATGTGAGGAGAACATTGGACACTTAAATCATTTTGTTCTTGAGACAAGTGTTGAACTTCCTACTCCTCCACCTCTTGCTTCTTTAGACATGAGCTCTACTATTCAACAGGATGATCTTTATGCTTCAAATCTTGCAGTATGAGATGAATTCTTGGATGCTCTTTTAGATGAGTCTCATAATGCATTTTTGGTTAATATATTTGAGGGGGTTTCTCTTCGAGATACTTCTTCACCTTCTTTGGAGATTGAATTTCCCAAATCTTCACGTTCTCTTGGTTTTTCACATCTCATAGGTTAGCTTGATGGTGTGACAAAATATTTGAGCTTGGAGACACCTATTCAGTCTTTAGAGATGCATACATGGAGACCGTCTTCCTCCTTCCTCACTTTTTACATGGAGTGGCTTCTTCATCATCTGATGTATTTATTTCTTCCTAAGGGGAGACATGTTTCTTGTAGGCATTGGATTATATTTTTCTTGTAGGTACTCTTCATTTGCATTGGAGCTTCTTCATTATGGTGGGGTATCATGTCTCCTTATTTCTTTCCTATGGGGGGATCATTCTTTGTATATACATGATGTATGCAATTTTTGGGGGGTCTTGAGTACTCCATCCATCCATGCATCTTGTTTTCACCTCTTTTTTTGGAGGAGGGTTTTTTCCATGAGGTTTTCTCTCTTTCTCCACTTTATGAGAGATTACATTTCATGTATTGCATTGCATATTGTACATGGGTACCTAAAATGGCCTTGTAGTCTGGACCCATCTTGCATTGTGACTTTAAGTGCATTCACCTAAGTTGCACTTAAAGGGGGTTGTTGGTGTAATTAAATATTCACTAATTACACTTACTTAAGCTTACTTAAGATAATGCATTGCATAGTAGTTTGTGATTGCGACACTTGGGAGTTTGCACCTCAATTAAACACATGGTGTAAGAGAATTCCACCCTAGGTGGTCATAGTTGTTATCTCATTCCACCTTTAGTGTACTTATCACATCATCATCCTCATCATCATACACACTTCATTGCATAATGGAGGATGATCCACCTTTGGTGGACATGTGGTTCCATCTTGTGTGGGTGATAGCATATCTTCTTATCTTTGTCTCTTATCGCATCTCCTATATAAGGAGGCCTATTATGTACATTTCCAATCAATCTATTGGATGTCAATCAAGTCTATTATCAATAATATCATTCTTGTATCTTCATTCAATTGTCTTGCCAATCTCTTGTGGAAGTTATCTTGGTCTTTCATTTGATCCTAGGGTGTTGTAAAGTCACCTAAAACTCTAATAGAAATGTATCTTCATGGCCTCTAAGACCAAGAATGAAAGAATGTCTATATGGTAAATGATCCATCTCACTGAAATGCATGAGTATCCAACCACTACAATCGCTTAGTACATAGCATCAAATACTGAATACATAGCTTACTCTATCAAACCAAGAAAGCAATAGAACTCACATAACCCCCATATAATGCTGAGAGGTAAGAAATGAACACTACAACTAAATATAATATTTCCTATAGAAAGAAGAACCAGAAACATCAAGAGTGCAAAAGAAGTACAAACACCTATAATGACACATGTCATCAACACATCATGAGGCTAATGTCTTGGAAGAAACACTCACTTGACAAAGGAAGATGGTGAATATGGCCAACATGAAACCCCCCAAGACACTTTATAATGTAATGTGAGTACAACAAAACACAAAGATGTGCAAGATCGTGAAATGCAATAGAGTGATACTTTATCTCAGTGCATTTGCAAAATAACTACAAAAGGATGTCAACAAAAATTGAAAGAGACATAAGACTAATACAAGAGATAGTACAACCCATGAAAAATCATCTGAAGAAACATAATCGATCCCCAGACCTAAAACAACTAAGATATCCACCAGAATGCAAAAAAACAAAAAATTAAATGGGAAGTGCCTAGAGCAGAATCTATAAAATAGAATGTCTCAAGATATGTCTCTTGGAGTGTAAAATAGAACCTCTAAATTTAACTACATTAACAAAATTAAAACCAAACAACATCAAAAGTCCAAATAAATTACATCATCACAACGAGCTCAAAACTAGCTTTTGGACAATATTTATTTGCGAAAAATGGAGTTCGAATGAGCAAGTTATGGCCAAAAAATCACATGTAGGTAAAAAAAAAAGCATTGGATGGGTAAAATATTTTGTTATTGCCTTGGGATCTGGGCCACATGCCTTGAAAACTATTTCCACAATACTAGCAATTGCCTTAGGAAGCGTGTCAGCTTTGTACCAAAATGATCTTGATTTACGTGTAAAGTCTCGATCTGTGTGACCCAAAATCTTGATTTGCATGCCAAAAATTACAATTTTCGTACAAAAATCACAACCTCAAAAAAATGACAAAAGCCATGATTTTTTAAAAAATCTTGATTTGTGTGCAAAATAAGAAAAAGACCACCTTGGAAAATGTGTCAAGAATTGAAAAATCACCACCTCAAGAAGTGTGCCCAATCTGGGAGCAAAAATTTATAGCCTCAATTCCAACTGTGTCCAAACTGGACACATTTTACATGAAAATAAGGGTTTTTGGGCACTCTGAGCTCAATAGTGATGTCTGTTTGGGCTCAAAGTTACCCAAAATTCAGTGACCCCCAGATTCAATACAAAATAACTCTGGAAAATGAAACCCTTTGAAAGAAAAAATACAGATATGAAAGCTAAGCCAAACTTCTCATAAACAGAGTAGGGGCATGAAGATTTGGAGCTTTGATGCCATGTTGAAGTTGATGAAAGATCAACTCCACAGCTTTGAAGAATCACTTGCATGCAAACATCTGTCACTGAAAGAGAGTAGCAAAAGCTATGGAGGTTGGAATTCTCAGATCCACAGATGAGACATTCTTGATGAACAAAAAAGAAATTGCTATTATCCAAAGTGAATGAATAAAATTACAAACAGATCAATCCTTATAAAAGGAGATCAAAACCTTAACATGTAAAACCTAGATTGCATGATAATAAATAATAAAATAATTAATTATTATATGTTTAAAGTTTAGCTTAAGTAAACTAGAGATAATAAGTGACTTAATAGTTAAATCAAATTGATTTAATTAATAAGGCAATTTCTTATTACTCTAACAGTACTATTGCAATAGTACTATGTGTTGTCAACGGGCCTAAAACACCTTTTTGTTATGCATTTTTCCTAAATTAAAAAATTAAATTAAATTAATTAAATATTATAATTTTATAAATATTTTATAATATAGTTTGTTTAATTTAAATAATAAATATTATTATTATTTTTAATATATAATTATTATATTATGTAGTTTAAATATTTATTATTATTAATAATTTAATATAAATATATTATTTTATTAATAAAAATAATAATTTTAATTAATAATTAATAATAATTATTAAATTATGATGATAATACTTAAATTGCATGAATGTTTTAATACTTTTTTAAATTAAATATTTTTATTAATTACTTTATTAATAATATATTTTAAATGAAGAAGATTGATAATCATAATTCAATTTGAGAAAATTGATGGGTTTTAATAAGCTCAGATTTGCTGATATGGTTCAATTTAAATGAGACTTTTTTTTATTACTAGGGAAAGCGTGTTTCTTCTGTATAATTGAAAACTTAGTATTTATGACACCTGGAAATGAGAATGAAAACCTATAAGTGAAAATTGAACTTTTTGTGTTTCCAAAACCTACTGAGTTATGAAAGTAACATTGTTTTGAACTTTAAGTGATGTGTGGTTATAGATGTTGGGTTTGGGTTTTTTTAGTGCTTTGACCAATCAAGATGTATACTAGAGGTTTAGGGGTTTTGTTCCGTGATGATGTCATAAATACAATCTTTTATACCTGACCATGGTGACATGTCACATGTTTTCTATGTTGAGTTCTGATCAATGTTTGTTAGTGCTTTTTAGTTTCTTGTGTAGAACTGAGGTGAATAGTGTGACTTTTCTGGTGTAACATTTAAGTCTTTGATCAATTATCTTTTGATGCTTTCTAGTTGCTTGTATAGAACTGAGGTGATTATGGTGATTTTTCTTAATGTAACCTTTGAGTTTTCGATCAATTTTATTTTGGATACTTTCCAGTTGTTTGTATAAGACTGAGGTGATTATTGTGATTTGTCTAGTGGTGCTTTTTACTTGCTTGCATAGGACTGAGGTGAATGTTATGATTTGTCTTTAGGTGTTTTCTAGTTGCTTGTAAAGGACTTAGGTGATTACTATGTATCATCTATAGGTGCTTTCCAGTTGCTTGTAAAGGACTAAAGTGAAAATTATGATTTTTTATGAGTTATACTTTTTATGAGCCTAGGCGATGGGAAGTGGCTTGCAATGAAGGCCGGAGCCCAAAATGGTTGCCTAGGTAACCCATTGTAATTAGTTTTAATAAGTGATAAAAATTCATTAAATGGATTTTAAAATGAATTAATAAGAGTCTGTGTTTTCCTATCCCATACCTCGAGTGCTAGTATAGGCTAGGATGGGAGCAGAGAGGATGCTTGGTTGCAACCTTGCTTTGTTAGTATGCCTTGTCTATACGAAAGGATATTGGTGCTGCATAGAGACATTAGGGGGTTAGAGTCCAAAGAGTTTGCTAGGGTAACCTTAGAATTGGCTCATGTGATGACACTTTCCCACTTACATAGTATATTTTTTACATGTCCTTGTTGCCTCTAGGTTTGGATGCCATTTGTGTCTTGGCACCTTTGAGATAGATTACTTTCAAGTTTTCCTTGACCTAGATGTTGGTTATGACTTGTGGATTGATTTTTGTATGGGACTTATCTCCTCAGCATGGTGGGAGTGGGCCATTTAGGTTCCACGAGGTCGGGTGGTAGTGCATTTTTCTTATACCATTGAGATCTAACAACTAGATGTCGTTGCTAGATGTGTTTATGTAGATGTTCCTTCTTTTTGATCTTGTATTTCTATAATGGATGGTTATACTCTATTGCATTGTATTTGATTTTAGAGATCTTACGAGATGATGCACTTTTTTTTATGATGTATATTCTTTGAGCATTTCATACCCTATGACTTGTACAATGGATGATTATGCATTCTGATTATTATCAATTAGCATTTGATATAATTGTATATTATTTAAATGGATTCATACTTGTAGTTATTCTTTAATGTGGACTTGTTGTGTATTACATTTAGTATTAATAAAACTTAAATGTGATTCAATGTCATGGGACCCTTATAAGATGTAATCTGTTTTAATGGTTGTATGTATGTGAGTTAATACTTCTGCTATATTATATCTATTATTTTTTTATTTTTTATCTTCAAAAAAAAAATATTTGGCAAAATTAGTAAAAACTTTATGTTAATTTCTTTTGGGTTCCCTGGCGGAGCATTACATTTCTAGAGGACATCAAAGTAAGGGGATTTCCCTTAATTGACAAGTTGGGTTCCTTTTGCATTAGAATTGATGAATTGAAATGCACAATGAACAATAATATGGTTTCCATAGAGACAAATATTGAGAAAAAAAAGGATCCTTTTGCCTTATTATATGAGATCATTGGCATGAAGAAAGATAATGCTATTAGTGGGAGTATTCTAAAAGATAGGAATGAACCACTTTCTCATTGGATGATTTCTCTCAAATTCAAGAGAAAAAGTATGGTTATAGCCAAGAAGCAACATAAGAAAGTGTATGAAGAAGTCAAGAAGGTGGAAAACACTATTTACACCTATCTCCAAGAGTTGCATACATAGTCCCACACCAGCTAATGTGGTGAGATCATGGATGCCAATAAGATGAAATATGCTTACTAGGGCTTCGTTGATGAGTTGCTCCATCCAAATAAGTTCCAATCTATAGATTTGCACACCCTAACTGACATTGATGGAAAATTAACAAAGGTTTCAAAAATTTTGCAAAAGAGGGTTGACACCATGGAAGCCTTTACTATAGACCATGATTACTGGTAAGTCAGGTCAGACAATGTGTCACTTTTGAATCCAGAAGACCTAGCAACAATCATTGGGGAAATGAAATGCCATAAGACCAATCAAGAAACTTCCAAGCCAAAGGACGATGGAATTCAAGATGCTTTAGCTCCACAAAATTAATCATAACTCTGTAATGGATGACAAGTGTCATTCTTCTTCTATTCTTATCTCTTTCTTTTACCTTCTTGAATGTAATATTTGGTAACGACCATAAACTATGGGCCTATATATGTAAAATTTGATAATCAATAAGAGATTAACAAATTTTTATGCAAATTGTCCCTCTATAACTATGATTACTAAGTGCAAATAAAGATTTTGCGTTGAAATGAAGAATTTAATTTTTTCTTGAAACTGGGAATTATTGATCTTCAACGGTCATTGGGGTTTATAGTTCTTGTAATCTGCATATTGCTTTGGTTTCTTGCATTTTCTTCTACCTTGTCATGTTGCATTGCATTTTGTGTTTGTAATTAGTTGTGAAAGAACTTAGGGATCATGGATTTTGATAGTCATTGGGATTATGGTTTTGACTTGTCTGAGAACCACTTGGGTTTAATTGCATCTCTATTCCTTTATGTTTGCATTTAGAGGTAGATTGCATGTCATTCAATAGCCAATAGATGCATATAGGAGTAGAAGTAGATTTAGTTGATGTGTTGAAAGGTGGCTCTATTTTTTTCATGGTCATGGGAGTAGTAGGAATATTAATCTTTAATCTTGCTTGGTTTTTCTGTGCTTGTAGAAAATTTGGAAATAGCCTCTCCCGCTCTTTGGTTAAGAGCATACCTCTTGATTAGAAGTAGGAATGTAACGCCCCACCAGGGAACCCAAAAGAAATTAACCTAAAGTTTCACTAAGTTTGTCAAACATTTTTTTTAAAGATAATAAACAACAACAGATATAAAATAGTGGAAGCAATAACATACACATAAACACTTACCATAAAATAAATTACAATTCTTAAGGGTCCCATGACGTTGAATCACACTTTTAAGTTTAATTAATACTAAAATCAATTAATAACACATCCACATAAAAGAATAACTACAAGTACGAATTCATTAAAATAATATACAATTATCTCGAATGCCACTTGGCAATAATCAGAATGCACATTCATCTATTGTACAAGTCACAAGGTATGAAAGGCTAAAAGAATATATATAATAAAATAGATTACATCATTTCATAAGATCTATGAAATCAAATAAAATAAAATAGTACAACCATTCATCATAGTACACAAGAATAGAATGAAAGGAAATACAAAATAGGGAACTCCATCCATGACACTGAACTGTCAGATCTCAATGGTAAAAGTAAAAGTACTACCACCCAACCTCGTGGTAACCCAAAAAGGGTCCACTCCCATCGAGATGAGGAGATAGTGTCAAGTCCTAAGCAGAATAACAATCCCAAAAGTCAAGAGTAACATCTACGTCAAGGAAAACCTGAAAGCAATCTAAATCAAGGTACCAAGACACAACTGGCATCTAAACCCAGAGGCAACAATGACATGTAGGATATCTACTACGTAAGTGGGTAGGTGTCATCACATGAGCCAACTCTAAGGTTACCCTAACAACCTGGCTAGACTCTGGCTCCATAGTGACTCTATGTGGTACTAGTATCCTTTCGTACTGACAAGGTATACTAATGAAGCAAGGTCGCAACCAAGCATCCTCTCTACTCCCATCCTAGTTTGTACTAGCACTTGAGGCATGGGTGAGGAAGAAAAATGACTCTTATTAATTCATTTTACTCTCATTTAATGTAGTGTTATCACTTATTAAAATGACTTACAATGGGTTACCCAAGCGGCCTTTTTAGGGCTCCAGCCTCCATTGCAAGCCATTTCCCAAAAAGACATACAAATAACCTACCCTAAGCTCAGTAAAAGTAGAGGGTCTCATATGACCATAAACTACACATTAGTTCTTAAACAAGTAACTGAAAAGCATTAAAAAAATCACTGATCAAAATCACAGATTTTACCCATATAATCATCCTACAAGACTGATTCAAAATCAAGTACATAACTACAAATCATGACATCACAAGACATCATCCAAATATTAACTCCCAGGCTCTAGTAGATGTCCTAAAATTGGTCAACACTCTAAGTCAACCCCAAACCTGATATACAAGAAAGCATACAATAGGCGGTGTAGTTTCATAGTTTTGTTTGGTTTTGGAAATACACAGATTGAGTTAACACTAGGGTTTAAGTTTTCATTATATATATATATATATATATATATATATATATATATATATATATATATATATACTGTGAAATCAGATCTGATAGGGAAAAACTCAATAACCTTTTAGATTTTCCACTTTAAAAATCAATTTCTCCTCCCAAATCCTATGTGATTAAAACATTCTATTTAATTAACAGAATGAGGGTTTAAAATTCTCAAAACTCATATACAGACAATTTTGAAACGAAGAACAATGAAAATATATGACAAGGGTTTCAATTTAATTAATTTGTTCATGGATGAAATCAAGAATAGAAACTAGTGCATTACAACACAATGATATCACCCAAAGCTAAAATTCCAAGAACAGATTTATCCAGGCACGAAGAAGACATTAAATTTAAGAATAAAAATCTACTGGACAAATTAACCACAAGATTCTACCTGAATTTGATGCTAATTCGACAATGCACGGAGTATGCAAGTATTTCCCTTTCTTTTTGAAAACTTCCTTCTCCAAAATTGCTCCTCCAAAACACAGTCCTCGAGAAATGAACTCTAAATTGCTAATAAAGAGTTTTCCCCCAATTTAGGGCTTTGATTGTGTAATCACATGAAAAGCCCTTTACCTTTATTATTTAATTATATTTTAATATTCATACACAACCGTTTTACCATTTAATTAAAATATCTTTATTAAATAATTTTCTTTCTCTCTTTAATTAAATATTGAGATGTTTTTGATAAAAATATTTATTAAGTAATAATATTCAACATTTATTTAAAAAATGAACTACTAAATATATTATTATTAAATTAAATAAATATTATTACACCTAAAATTAGACTTTAATTAAATCTGTAAATTTAATTCTTTTATTTAATTAATTTTTCAATTAATTAAATATCAAAATTTCCTTATAGAATTTCCATTAAATTAAATCATTAATTATTCTTTTAATATGATTTAATTATAACAAAAAATAATCATAGACCCACAAGATTGAAATGAAATCCCATAATAAAGTACAAAAAACTAGATCAAACTCAAGGGTTATAATCACGAATTTATGTCACCTGACGAATTCATAAGGTAGACAACTAAGATTCTTGTCCTACTTTTTAGGACAAATGGTTTAAGGATAGGATTCAGACCCAAGAGTTACCTCCCCTCTCTTACCATTGAGATATTGCGAAAGGGTATGCTCATCCTGGTAATTTAGTGAAGTCGATACCTAGTACTTGCAATCTGCATAAAATCTACGCATGTACATACACATATTCTAAACTAAATAGGCAAACGCAAGAAGTGGTTCATTTTGTAGATCCTGACTAGTAGGTGACTACAACTCCCTCCCTCAACCATATAAAAAACACCAGACATAAAATAAAACATACAGGTACACCATACACATGCAAGTATGGGGTAAGTATCCATAGAAAAGACATATAAATAATCCATCTAACTAACATCATGAGATAACTGAAATCACTATAAACAATCCTCATCATCAAGGAATAATCATGCATACATGAAATAACTAGTACCAAAGTAATCTGCTCCAATTCCTCTTTCATTGAGTTCTTAATCTCATCTTTGGCATCTTGTTTATACAATTTTCCTTCATTTTTAGAGCTCAATAATGCCAAAGATGATTAGGGTGACACACATTGACTCTTCTTCTTCTTTCAAGTTTTATTTTCCAAGCTTAATTTCCTCTAGGATGACTCTGTCTTCCTCACACCCTATAAGTCTTATTGTAATGCCCAATCATAGTTTTCTTTATATTATATATGTTGAACTCTTTTAGGCATATTTCATACATGTTTTAGTTTCAGAGATATATGGTATGATATTATTTCATGACTTTAAGATATCGTTTATGATTACATAGTTGATTATATTTCATGTGTTGTCTAATGATTATGATTATTTACATGTTAATATTGCTTTAATGATTTTTAGTTAGTAAATGTGATTACTTTCATAACAATGTCAGATGATATGTCTTTAATGATGATTTTTTTACATTCATAGTAATGCATTGCTATATATCAGTGTTTGACGAGTTGAATCATGATTCCTTATGGTACTTATCCCATACTTACATGTGTATACTGTGCGTGTCTATATTACTTTTTGTAGTGCCTACCTCTAGTTCACATTTTATTTTAATTGCCAAACTCTTTTAGGCCAGTTTTATACTTGATGTTTAGTAGCATTACTTTCAGATTATTAGATGTTGTTTTACACTCAATTTATTATATGATGAGATGACTTGGTACTCTATATTTCATGCATGAATGATGATTATTCAATGTTTTCAATTATCAATGATGATTAGTTATATGGTTTATTATCACATGTGCTTTCTTATGGATACTTACCTCATACTGCATGTGTATGGTGTGCGTGTTTGTTTTCTTTATGTATGGTGTTTCTGATGTGGTTAAGGAAGGGAGTCGTAGTCACCTGCTAGTCAGGATCTACACGATGCACCACTTCCTGCCATTGTCTGTTTAGTTTAGAATATTGTGTCTGTACATGCGTGAATTTTATGCAGGTTGTAGGTACCGGGTATCGACTTCCCTGAATTGCCAGGATGAGCGTACCCTATCGCATTATCTCAATGGTAAGAGAGGGGAGATAAACTCTTAAGTCCAAATCCTAAACCCTTTAGCCAATTGTCCTAATTGATAATTAGGACAAGTATCTGAGTTAAGTACCCTCCGAATGCATCAAATGATGTTATTTCGTGATTATAACCCTTTTTGTTTGATTTAGTATGTGTTCTTCTATGATGGGTTTTCATATGTTGCTTTATGAGTCCTTGATGTATTTTCTATTAATTAAGTTTAATTAAAAGGATTACTTAATGATTTAATTTAATAGAAAATTATTATGATTTTTTAATATTTAATTATATTTAATTAATTGAGAAATTAATTAAATAAAAAGTATTAAATTTGGAAATAAAAGTTTTAAGTATAATTTTAGAATGTGATAATATTTATTTAATTTAATAATAATATATATTTAGAGTTCATTTTTAAATAAATGCTAAATATTATTATTAATTGAATTAATAAATATTTTATCAATTAAAGTTTCTTAAATAAATTAAAAGTGGAAAAGATATTAAATTATTAAAGGTTTCTAGATCGCATGATCTAGGCATGAGTTTAAATATAAAAGAAATTAATTAAAACGATTAATTAATGATTTAATTTAATAGAAGATTATTATGACATTTTAATATTTAATTATTATTTTTATTTAAATTGAGAAATTAATTAAATGAAAGGAATTAAATTTGGAGATAAAAGCTTTAAGTCTAAATTTAGAACGTGATAATATTTAGTTAATTTAATAATAATATATTTAGAGTTCATTTTTAAATAAATGCTAAATATTATTATTATTTGAGTTAATAAATATTTTTATCAATTTAGTTTCTAAAATAATTTAAAAAGTGAAAATATAATTATTTAATAAAAGATTCTAGTTCGCATGACTTATGCATAAGATTAAATAAAAGAAATTTATTAAAAGATAAAAAAATAAGTGAAAATAATAATGTTACTTTAATTTCATAAAGTGCGCATGAGATTAAAAGTAATAAAGATTAAAAAAAGAAGTCAAGTGGAATATTAAATAAAGTTATTTAATAATTCAACTTAATGTGCATGAAAGATGAATGCAAAATAAAAGAAAAGATAATAAAGGTTAATTTGGAGTTAACTGAGTTGTGCAAAGAGTCTTCTCGGGTAAACGCACAATTAGTGCCCCGATTTGAGGAGAAATTGCTTATCACAACTTTGGGGATTCATTTTTTTGAGATAGACGTATTTTGGACTGGGAATTTAGGGGGAGACAAAGAATTTTGGAGAGACAACTTTTAGAAGCGAATTTCAGAGGAGCAGATTCTCGGGGTTTTCATTTTAGCATTAGAATCAGGTAGGGTCTTGTGCTTTGATCACTGGTTAAATTATGCAATTTGAGATTCCTGTTTTCTTCGTGAGTGTTTTAAAGAAAAATCAAGTCTCTGGGTTCCATTGCATGAATCTCTTGTTCTTTGGTTCTGTATCTACGATAGGGTGTTGTTAAATTATGAATAGTAGAAAAATAAATTTACTTAGGAACCCTCATCTTCTAGCTTAAAGAAGACACGATTGGATTGGGAAGGGTTCGAATTTTTTTTATAGCCGGAGTAGTACTGGGATGGGTGACCTCCCGAGAAGTCCCGGTGTTGCACCCTCTTTTAACGAAATTTTAAATTGATAATTTGGATAGTTGGCAATAGTTTCTCTATCAGAGTAATGTGGAGATCAAATTTTTTTTAAAAAAAAAAATTTAAAAAAAAAAAAAATAATAAACTTTAAACTTTAAAAAAAAAAAAATAATAAATAAATTTTTGGGAGGGGGCGAGAATACCCACACCCCCCCCGTACCGCTCCGGCAGCTCTGTCGTCCCAGTACAGAGTACTGCCGGCGGCCGCAGTCCTCTGTGGCAGGCCGCAGGCGGCCTTTAGGATTAAGCCGGCGGGCTTATAAAAAAAAACGCATTTTTTTTAATAATTCAATTTTTTTTTAAGGTTATTCATAAAAAGGTTTTATGAATATTTAAAATTTTTATTTATAAATTTTAATATGTTTTTATAATGTTTTAATAATAATCTTTATTAATATTTAATAATTAAATATTAATGCATTTCATATAGTCTTTTTTTGTAAGTATTAATTTATTAATAATTTTTGGATAAATATTAATAAATTAGTAATTAATGAAGATATTAAAATAAGTAATTAGAACAATAATTATTGAGTAATTTAATTAAAATTAGTTTAATTAAGTTAATTAATAATGAATTTTATTTGACTAAATTATAAATTTGGATATTGATTTAATGAAAGTTATTATAGAAAAGGGTTAATCGTAAAGGGTAGTTGAGAAAACCTAGTTACTTGAATTTGACATTAAACTGAAACATAAACCTTACCTTAACTCAATAATATACTTTCAAATCCAATCTTCGAGACTTTGATGTTGTCCTTGTGCTTTGAGTGTTTTGGGGTTGTTCTAGTATTGACCAGTTTAGGTTGTTACCAGAGGCTCGAGGTTGTGAATGTGATGTCATGATGATTTGGTTTCGATCTTTCTTAACCTGACCATGGTAATGTGATGAAGTGCTCTATGACATGATTGTGTTTACTATTTGTTATTGCTTTCCAGTTTCCTTGTGTGAAGCTGAGATGTATGTATTTGAGATACCTGACTTAACCATTTTCAAGTCTCGATCAGTTATATTGATAACCATTTTTGAGTCTTGATCAGTTATACTTGGATTGCTTTTCGGTCGCTTGAGAGGACTGAAGTGTTTGTTATGTTCTTGATGATGTCATGTTTTGACTTGACCATTTTGGAGTCTTCGATCAGTATTGTAATTTACTATTGGGATACTTTTTGGTTGCTCATTTGAGAACCATTGGATTTTGTGACTTATCATTGATGCCTTCAGTTACTGATAGAGAACTGTCGTGATCATATGATTACTATTTGATATTATCGGTTGCTCATGAAGAAATGATGTAATTTTGTGGCTTATCTTTTATGATATTTTTCAGTTGCTTGTATAGGATTGAGGTGATTTTATTATGATTCTTGATTTGTAATTTCTGAGCCTAGGGTAGGTTATCTATGTGTAGTGTCGGGAAGTGGCTTGCAATGGGGATCGGGGCCCTAAGAGGCTGCCTGGAGTAACCCATTGTAAGTTGATTTAATAAGTGAAAACATTTACACTAAATGGGAGAAAATGAACCTAACAAGATAATTGTATGTTCTCTCCCATGCCTTGAGTGCTAGTACAGACTAGGATGGGGTAGAGAGAACGCTTGGTTACGACCTTGCATTCCATAGTATGCCTCGTCAGTACGAGAGGATACTAATGGCCGCAGGGATCAGTAGGGACCCGGGATTCCTAAGGGATTGCTCGAGTAACTTCTACATGACTTTTGCGATGACACTTTCCCGCTTGCATATTAGGTTTCCTACGTGTCTTGTGGTACCTCTGGGATTTAGATGTCAATCTTTTTAGGAACCCTTGAGTTAGGATACTTATAGGATTTCCTGGACTTAGAGAGTATTTATGATTATAGGTTTTGTTATCCTATTTGGGACTTGAGACTATCTCCTCAGCGCGGTGGGAGTGGACCATTTAGGTTCCACGCGGTCGGGTGGTAGTGCTTTTACTCTTACCATTGAGATCCGTTCCGTGGTCACCGTGGCTAGAGTTTTCGTGATTGGCATTTACCTTCACTATGTTCTTGGATTATTATGATGGATGGTTAGATTTTATGATAGATGTTTTATCATTATGGATGTATGGATGTATCATGTATGGTGAATAGTTTCATATATTTTTACGGTACTTTGTATCATGAATTTGAGGATGTTGTATCTTTATCTTTACATATGTATATTCTTTTAAGCCTTTCATACCCTGTGACTTGTACAGTGGATGATTGAGCATTCCGAATTAATTTGCCAAGAGGCATTCAGATCAAATTTATATTATGGACATGGGACTTTCTGATTATTCTTTCATATGTATGTGATAGTTGTTAGACTTAGATTTAATTAAATTTAAACGTGACTCAACGTCTTGGGATCTTTAAGAAATGTAACTTGCAATGTATGTTTGTCGATGATTACATGTTATTGCTTCCGCTACTATGTGTTTGATGTGTATGTTATACATTCTTACTTTAAAAAGAAAAAAAAAAATGTTTAGCAAACTTAGTGAAACTTTAGGTTAATTCTTTTGGATCCCTTGGCGGGGCGTTACACTTTTCTATTTGATGTGTCTAATGTAGTTAAGGGAGGGAGTCATAGTCACTTGCTAGTCGGGATCTACACGATGTACTATTCCCTGCCATTGTCTGTCTAGTTTAGTTATATATATGCATATGTACATATTCATCTTTTATGTAGGTTGCAGGTACTAGGCATCAACTTCTTTGAATTGCTAGGATGAGCGTGCCCTATCACAATAACTTAATGGTAAGAATGAGAAGATAATGACCAGGTCCAATCCCAGTCATAAGCTAAACACTTCTCCTACAAGGAGGACTCATATCAGACTCTCTTCCCCTTTTTAAACCCACAAGTTTGTCTTTGTGTGTGTTGTTTGAGCTTGGGTTTGGAATGGTTTTGCTTATGTGGATTTGACTATGTTATTTATTTGGTAAAAGGTTTAATTGCGATATTTAGATCAATAACATAATATTGGAATTATTAAATATTATTTGAATAAAAGGAATAATTATTATATCATGATGTTTAATCAATTGAGAATTAAATTAATTAAATATTTGTTTATTTATTTATTTAAAAGACTTGATTAAAAAAGTCTAAATGTGAAAGTTGGGAAAATGATAAATTAAAATATTAAAGACTAAATATTTATTTATCTTGAATATTTAATCAACGATAATAAAATTAGAGTTGTGCATAATCAGTGGACTTTAACTATTATTAATGATTAAACTAATTATATGCAATTTAATTGTACATTAATTAATAAAATTAAAATAAGATTTTTGAGTGAGAAATAAGATATTTAATTTGAAAGAAATGATGTTTATTTATTTTATTATAAACTGATAAATCTAAATTATGAAAAAAATGTAAATAAACAAAGAATATTTATTTATTTAATATTAAAAGAAAGGGAAAAAAAGTAATTATGTATTTCTTTTCTTGAAAAAAAGAAGTAAAGTGATTTTATTTATTTTTAAAAATATAAGAAAATTTAAAAAAAACTATTATTTTATTTTAGTTGAGTTACATTCTTTAGTAAGTATACTCATTTTAGAAACTTTAGTTTTATTAGTTTTATTTATTTATTTTTCTTTATTGAGAGGCCATTCTAGTCATTTTGAGTGAGAAGATTTTGAAGAACAACTAGATAATTTAGAACGTAGATTTTAGAAGACACGTTACAGGTTATGCATTCAGAATTTGGAAGTAAAATATTTTGTTCAAAGCTTGCGAGTAAAGTCTACAATTGGGTTTTCTCCTTCTTCTTAACAAATCAGTTTGGTGTTTGAAGGTAGGGATTTTCAAATCTCTTTGCAATTTCTGCTGGAAAGATTGTAATCTCAATGTTTTTCTTGATTATGAATAAATGTGTTTGTAGTTACTTGTGTCCCAGTTTGAGGGTTTGAAACATGTGATTTTACTATAACTTTTATTTAATATATTATATAAAAAATATAAAGATGCTTTTAGAGACCCATTTGGATTTTATTTAACATATATAAAAATCATATCTGATTATTTTGTATAGACATGGTCAAATATTGACTGTCATGCCAAAACTAGGCCTATTTGAGCTTGATTCTTCAATTAGAGACACACAAACAATCACTTATAACTTTTGTAAAATTTGTAGTGAGGAAAATATATTCTTTGTGATTGTAAATAAGTCTATTATGAATTTTTTATTTTTATTTTCATGAAGATCCAACAATTCAAACAAAATTTATGCTCTTTCTTCTAAACTGGTAACCTTCAAATCTGAATAGTGTTGCTAGGAAGATTCATATTTTATACCATTCAAATGAACTTTTCTTTAGGACTGGTAACAATGAAAAATATATGAAATTGAATTATCTTTCCATCGATATAAGTTGCATATTCGTATATTCTTTGTGATTGTAAATAAGTCTATTAGGATTTTTTTTTTAATATTTTCATGAAGATCCAACAGTTCAAACAAAAGTAATGCTCTTTCTTCTAAACTGGTAACCTTCAAATTTGAATAGTGCTGCTAGAAAGATTCATATTTTATACCATTCAAATGAACTTCTCTTTAGGACTCGTAACAATGAAAGATATGTGAAATTGAAATATTTTTCCATCGATATAGGTTGCATATCCATATCATTCCATATGAGATTATAACATTTAAACTACTAGCTAAATTACATAGAGAAAATGCATAAAAACTCACTGTTATGAACTTTGAAAATGTTTTATCTTTATTGTTAAATATTATTCATTTAAAAAATAAAAAAAATTAATTCTAAACTTATTTAATAATTAATATATTGAATTTATCTACACTTATTTACCCTTTACACAATCAAACAAAACTTTTGAAAATAATCTAATCCAAATCATTCAATGAAACCTTGTATTATTTGAGGTTTTGTAGTAATTATTTTGATGGGTTTTGGAAATTTTAATGTGATGTTTTATTTTGTGATGTCTTTTATGTGAACTATTTAGTTGGCCAAACTAAGATGTGCATCAAAGGCATCTTTTAAGATTTCTTTTATTATGATTATTTGACTAGATGTTAGGATGTACTTTATGACTCAAAATTGAGGCTTATGTTTATGAGATTTATTTGGTGAGCATATATGATGACTTGGGCTTTGAGAATCAAATTATTTTTGGGTTTGCTTGTTAAGAAACCAAGTTCTATCATTATGGATGTTGTGGTATGGGACACAACTGTGGTTTATGTGCCTGGGGGGGTTGTCTAGGTCAGTGTCTTTGAGAGTGACTTGTAATAGGGGTCTGAGACCTAGAGTGGTTAGTATCAGGGTAATCTATTGTAAGTTGTGTAATAAGTGATAAAATTGTAATTAAAATATCTTGCCTATCCTTTTTCTTTGAGATATATTAAAAAAGATAAGTTAGAGATGTGCCTCGCCCATGCCTTGAGTGCTTATACATGATAAGGATGAGAATGGGATGATACCTAGTGAGAGGTATGACTGATTTTCCTCATCTCCATGATAGTGTAATTTGGTTTTGCATGTGTTACATTGAGGGTCCGGGGTCTAGAGTGACTAGTCTAGGGTAACTCAATGCTTGAGGGTTCGGGGTCTAATGAGAGACTAGTCCAGGGTAACTCAAGTAGTTTGACCATGTGATGACACTCCCTAGTATGTAGCCCGAATCTCCTCTGTAAACTTTGTATTTGTCTCTAGTGGTGCAATTATTGGTGTTGTACTTATTGTTAGATGCATTTACTTTCATTGATGGTGATTGGACTTTTGACATGTGTCTTTTGACTTGAGGTGGAAATATTTTGTGAAATTTATCTTCTGATTTTGGCACTCGATATATACTTAGTATATGTATTTTGACTTGGTATGTGGTGTTGGGATTGGATGAGTGTTCTTTCAACTTTGGTTATCTTTTCTTCTTGAGTAGTTTGTGTTACCCTTGAGGTAGATTTGGCTATTAGGGTTCCTTGCCTAGGAATGTTTAATGGTTTGATTGGTTATATGTAGAATGTTTATTATCTTCCCTACACGGTGGGACTGGAAGTAAGAGTAATTAAATATTTTCTAATTAACTCTAGTTTGCTTAAATTAAACTTTAGACATCTAATAATTAAATCTTTTATTAATTATTATGATGCAACCTAAGTTATACCTTTTTAAATTTTTGATCTCTTTTATAAGGATGATCTCTCTTTGTAATTGAGATGAATTCATTGTTGATAATAACAATCTTTCTTTTTTTCCCGTGAAGAATGTCTCATCTACGGATCTGGCAATTGTAGCCTCCATAGCTTTTTGTTTCTCTATTCTGTGACAGGTGTTTGCATGCAAGTGATTCTTGGGAGCTGTGAGGTTGATCTTTCATCAACTTCAATGTTGTATCAGAGCCCCAGATATTTATGCCCTAGGTCTATTCTTCAAAGATTTGGCATTGGTTTTTAGATCCGAGCTTTCAACATTTTATTTATTAGATTTGGGGGGTCACTATTTTCGAGGCACTTTGAGTCCAAACAAACACAACCGTTGAGCTCAGAGTACTCGAAAACCCCTAATTTCATATAAAATATATTCCATTTGGATGCTGTTGAAATTTGAGGCACATTTTTTTGCATCCAAGTTTTTTGACCTAGGCACACAAAACGAGGTGGCAATTATCTTATTTTCCAAAAGATAATTTGAAGGATTTGTTTTTTGTTTGTTCATTTTATAAATAAAATTCTTGTGTATGCATTATTTTAATTGGAAAAAGTGCATGTATTTTTTAAATGCGTTGGGTCCTTACATCGGAGGAGGTGGCTTTTTAATGTTTTCTTGCACTGTCTGTACCCTTCTTGGCTACACTTGTACCTGTTGGTCCGTCTGTGATCTCCAACATAGACTCTCCACACTTTGGGCCAAGTTTTGTAAAGAAGGAAACATTTTATGAGGCACCATACTCATTGTGCCTAAGCTTGGTATTCTTACCCATGGTCTGTACTCCAGCCTTGACTTTCTACTCAAATTTTTTTGGATGTGCCATGTAATCTACTTTCCTACACATGTTTTTTGGCCTCTGTGCTTTTATTGTGATGGGAGAAGCAATTTTTTTAAAGGCCACATGTTTGTCTAATCACAACACACCTTTTGAGGGTTGCTTGCCCTTGTAGGTGCATCCGCTCACATCAAGGGGACTGAGTGGAGCCTGGAAGTGCAAGTTAAAGACATGTAGGGTGGACAAAGTGGGTATGGATCTCCAAGATTCAAAAATTTTGGAGCGATCTTTCATGTAATTCATACCCTTAACTTGTGCCTCTTTTTTGGCACTCCACTTTTTTTGGAGTTTGGAAAAGACTTAGTGATTTTGTTCTTCTTCTGCTGTGATTTCTTAGGAGCCAAGCATAGTTTTCTATAAAAGATGATTAGAGGTAGCACTTTTTCATTGGAGCACATGTTCAATTTGAGTCCATGTGGCATGATTATTGCCAACACCCTCGGCGGTCTTCCTCACACTTGTTTTGGTGAAATTTGGCTTCATTTTGGAGATGCACCTTTTTGCGATTGAATACTAGTGACCATGCATTTGGTTTTGGTGCCATCAATCACAATCCTGTCCACACATTCTATGGGCTCATGTTTTCATGGTAATGCACCAAGCAGTTTATTGGCATGACTGCGATTTGAGCAATTTTTTTAGTGATTGCATAGTGAGTGGTTTTGTTTGAGATGCAATTTGATTTGTAAATGCAAGCTTCCCAAAATTTGATTTGATTGGGAGGCATATATATTGCACATCCATGTTTGCAGATGCCACTTTTTTCCGCTGGCCTTGTCCACTCTAGTCAAACCATATTACTGCTTTGCATTGATTACATGCCAAGGGAGTTTGAAATTGTAGTGTGCGAGAGTACCTTTAATGGACATAACGAAGAATGATATGTTATTGAATTCATAAAGTGTGACAATTGGTAAAGTGTACACCTACCCAGAATGCATCTTAGTAACTTGCTTTAAAGACCCTTCTCCATCAACTGACATGCATCCTCTTTTTCCATCAATCGACATGCATCCTCTTTTACCAGTAATGTC
Source organism: Cupressus sempervirens (assembly GCA_028749045.1). Lineage (NCBI taxonomy): Eukaryota > Viridiplantae > Streptophyta > Pinopsida > Cupressales > Cupressaceae > Cupressus > Cupressus sempervirens. The sequence goes on from CM053783.1 coordinate 7,428,462, forward strand.
TGTTCTTTTTTTTGGTGAAGGTATGATTATGTTAGCACTTTTTTTTGCTTGGAGGGTGCAAGATTTTTACTGCATTTTGTTAGTTTTATGGTTTTATTGCCAATGTTGGCAGTCTTTTGAGATGCCAAAGGCCCATTGATTGGTGGTTGTGGCCCTATTGGACAATTTTTCTCGTGTATGGCATTTGTTTTTGCCACATTATAGTTGTGCCCAGACTCATCAACCCTTGCACATGGAATTAGCTGGGGTTGAATTGGTAGATTTGTTTTTTATTGGTCTGCATAGGCTTCATGGGTGGTGCACTCCTATTTGAATGGACATGGTTTATGGTTTAGAGTTTTTATTAAAAACTTTATTTCACATGATGAAAATTGACCACCATTTTTAAATCTGGCACCAACCCTTTGATTTGACTCTTATTTTCGGTGGTTGGACTTCTTCTCCAATAGGGGTCTTTTTTTGCATTTTTTGTTGGAAATATAGAATAGGCTAGGTTACTGAGAGGGGAGGGGTGAATAAGGAACTAATAAAACTTAATCTTATTTCAACAATTAATCCTTCATATATATTTTGATCTAGTTACATGCATGAAAGACTAAAAGCATTAAAACATTCATAACAGTTTGACACAAGATATGGTGACCCAGAAACCTTCCAAACATAAAGTAAAACGAGGGTGGGGATGATACCCACAAGCATTAGTGTTGCAGTATAAAGTTAACCTATTAAGGCTTACATTTGATCATCACTTCTGATGATCTTCCTTGTTAGGAGAAATAAGGACTGCTAGGTCCACTTTGTTAAAGGATTTACAAAACATATAATGAAGTATGAACTCAGTAAAGAGATTTGCAAAAGAATATTAAGTCTACCTTGTGAAAGGATTTAACTGATATACCTATTAGGATGAACCAGTGGCTAATCTCTTATTTGCAACTCTGATTGCTAGTTGAGATTCCTTTGAAGTGTAATGATCACCTTGCTATGATAGATAAATCTTTGATGCTCCTTATACTACTTGTAGCCTTCTTAATTCACACTTCTACTCTTCATACTTTAAAAAAAATAAATCTCATTTGGATGTAATACAATGCATTACATATATACCAATCCAAATTACAAGTCATCAAAGTCAGCTACAATACAAGTTTCACCAAAATACACAAAGTCGGCTCAACTGCTGGCACTAGAGTTCTGAAGATAAACTCGGTAAGGTTCTGATACTTGACAACCATTGTCAACACTCAACATTGTCATACACTTGATAGACGTAGAAACTTGGCTCATACTAATCACTTCCAAGTAGTTTGAACTCAGTTAACACTATGGAACTCGACATATAAATTGAATCACTTGGTTGACACTCCTTGGCTCAGTCAACACTAGATTCACATCATTGACACTGTGAGCTCAGTAAACATTGGAGACCACTATTGATACTATGCAACTCGATTAATACTATGAAGCTCGATTTGCACTATTACTTATCAAGTCAGTAGACACCGCTCGATGTGAACTGAATATAGATTCTGGAACTCGGTAGCAACTATAGAACTTGGTAGACCCTGGATTACTTGGCTAACACTGTAGACTACAAGATAAGCTTGGTAGATGCTAACTATTTAACTAAGTGTGAGTCACTAATAAACAAACTTGACCATAATGTCAACAATCTCCCCCTTTGGCATTAGTGACAAAAACACTTATCAATCCAAAATTGAATTTTAAAAATTTCAAGTCCAAAACATTATTTTGTCTCCATCCTATGTCTTCAACTCAGCAACATACTTTGTTTTTGAGATTTTCAAAACGACTTTTGTAAAACATGTTTTTTGATTATCTGTACCTATATATATATATATATATATATATATATATATATATATATATATATATATATATATATATATATATATATATATATATATATATATATATATATAATATTATGCTGCTCCCCCATACATATATACACATATTATACTTTTCTCAATATATATTATCTTCCATCTTATTTTCTCCCCCTTTTATATATCACATCTTATCTCATCTTCTCCCCTTTATACATCACATCTTCTCCCCCTTATTGACATAAATGCTAAAGGTCTATGCTACATGGTAATGCCAAAATGTGACAAGAAGTCATAATGTACCTTCAAAATAAATGCTATTGTCTTGTCCCAATTTTCTTGTAATACCTTGCTTACATGAAGTGCAATCTGTGCTTCTACTAATAACTCCATCATGTGATTAGCTATGGAGAAGTTATTGTCATGGATGAGAGTTTTGACATGTGCAATGTGTTTCTGCAATGCATCCATGTTTAGAAGAATCATGCCTTGGATTCTTCAAGTGTGGCACTAATCTTGGCTTCTTCCCTTAATAATTCTGCTTGCAAATTGGTCAAAAATCTGATATTTGAGTAGTGAGAAAAACTGTAGTTCGAGTCAAGTGACAACTGGTGTGCACTTACCTTCAAGTCTTCATCTATCTTAGATAGTTTATCTTTGATTTCCTAAAAGAAGATATATGTATCACATAACTTGATAAATAATGGAATAACATTATTTGCAAAGGTTTCCAATGAGCTGAGAATAATAGGCAATTCTACTTGATTTATTGCAATTTCCTATGCAACTTGCTCCAATACTTTGTTCTCAAATTTTCTCTCTGCCCTCTATAGTAATTTTTCTTGTCCATTTAGATCTTCATTGAATTTTTGGACAAATTTTGCTAACTAAACCAAAATAGGTTGTGCACTATCAACCTCAGTACTTAGTGCATCTATAAGTATGTTCTTCACATCTTCAAGCACTTGATTTTCTCTTCTCTTCTCTTCTCTAAGCTTCTATTGCTTAGCTATCTTTTGCAACACCTCATCCATCATGTTCATTTGATCAATATTTAGAGTAGAGATATCCTAATTTGGGGTAACTATATCCCCATCAAGATCAATGTCTTCTATTAGGATTAACCTCATACAAAAATAACAGTTACATGCAAATATAATTGAAATCAGAAAATAATAGATTGCACATAAGAGAAAACAAGACACCAATATTTAACATGGTTCATCCAATCCCTGGGCTATGTCCACCAACAAGTCCAATATTATTATTATCCAGTGATTACAACCTGATTACAATCTGTAATCCCTTACAACTTAATACCACTGCAAGAACCAATTTTTGCATCACACATTATGAAAAGCCCTAACCCTAAGCCTTTTTATACAAGCTTTTTGCCACTTACAAAATTAGGGCTAGAATAATACAAAAATAGTAGTCGATGCCTTTTACAATATAAGGTCATTTTTGGCTTCGGGAGTGCTACCCTCCAAAACCTCCATGGGACATTGCCCCTCAACCCATCCCTATATTGCAATAGGGAGCACACTTGGGGCACTATCCCTTGACCTCGTCTTGGGGGCGCTGCCTCCAAACCCTCATAGAAATAATATGGGGAGAAAACTATGCCAAATAAACCTTTAAGTTTGATTAACCCTCGTAGAAATAATATGGGGAGAAAAATGTGCTAAATAAACCTTTGAGTCTGATTAGGCTACACATCACAACATATTCTTCTTTGCTATTATCTTTGCTTGAAACTTTAGTACTCAGTTGAGGCTTGCTCTCAATTGTCCTTGTGCTTACAATTTGAACACTTGGAATTGTAACAATAGTAGAAATAGAGGGGCTAGAAAAAAAAGTAGATATTGTACTAATAATAGAAATACCTTCTTGTTGTTTAGCAAAATCTGATGATGGAGGAAGCACTAGATACTTGGTAGATAAAATGTTGATCACTTCAGTCAATATGGTACTCAGTTGAATAGGTACAAAGATTGGTCAGGTGCATGGTGTTGCAATGGTTTCCAAAACCAACTCAGAAGAAGATTTCTCTAAGCTTGATAGCATTAAAGCTTTACTCGAAGAGTGAGGAAATGAGGTCATTACTATTGTTGTAGTCTTCTCTAGGTCGGTTTCCTCAATACTCTGAATCTTAGGAAAATTCTCCTTTGTAGCTTCTTATTCTTGCTCCTCATCATCCAAATTTACATCATCTGTTTCTATATCTTCTTCATCATTGTTTTCATTATCTTCCTTGACATCTTCATCATCTATCTTACTAATATGAACAAAAAAATCACCTGTTTGATGAATTTTGTAAATATTATTCCATGTAGTTGTAGCTGTCTTCATCACATGTTCAATGTCATTTACCAATATCATGCATGTGTTGAATTTCAGAATGAGCTTTTCCTCATTTTTTTTCACGGATTCTTTCAGCTCTTTGTTACTAAGCCTTGGCATGAGCTGCTTCAGAGTCTGTTCAAATATATCTTTTGCAGTTTTCTTAGCATTTTCTCATCTTGGCTTGATTGCTTGCATAAGTTCATTAGGAATTTGCTATACAAGTTGATTAGGAGAGTATTTCCATTTACATAGTTTTGACATCATCATGTCTTCAACTTGCTTCTTCTCATTTGCATTCTTGGTTTGATATCGAAGAGATTTGAAGTTTGCCATTCCAGCTCCTCCTTCAATTTCCTTCAATTTTTCTTGAAATGTTGGTGGAGGCTTCTTGAAAATGATTTCCTCAACATATTCCTCACCTAATTTTAATTTCTTTCTTGATCTAGATGCTCTTCTTGTGAATACTATAGTAGATGACTTGGTGGATTAGGTAATGGTAACTTTACCCTTCTTCCTTATAGGTTGTTCTTCTTTAGATTTTGTTTCTTCTGCTTCATCTTCTACATCATCTTCTTACACATCATCTCCTTTTCCTTTAGTCAATAGGAGATTAGAACTTTCTTGCCTCAGTTTTTCTATCCTCTACTTTCCTTTGTTGACTACTTGAGGAAGCTTGGTTTCAAGTTCTATTCTAGCTTTGGCTTCATCATAAATACCAAAATATGTGGCCTTGGTATCCATAGGTTCATTCAATAGTGCCTCAATAATATCCTTGGTTTCATCAATGCTAACCTCATAGCTTAGAGGCTTAACCCACACCACTCTAGGTTTGACTGCTTGAATGTACACTTTGTCACAGTCTACCATAAAACAAACATCATCTTTGTAATCTTGTACAAGTTTCTTTGGAATTCTATATGTGCTATTCATCTTTTCCTTGAATAAATCAAAATAATTGTCCATGATGTTCACAAAGTTCTCACCCATCTCTGCTATATATTCATTAATCTGATATAGTACTGGTACATCTTTTCTCCATACGACTAAACCTTTTGAAGGGAAAAACTTTTGCAAAAAAGAAGAAAAAAGAAGTCAAGAGTGAACTAAACTTAAACGAATTGTTCTTTAAAGTCCTCATGATCTCCATGTTCTTATTAAATTGATTTAGCATTAGCTTGGCAAGGTCGAAGGACATGTTGTTCTTCACTACCTTAAGAGCCATACCAACTTCCTCACTTGACATGCTATTGAGACAACTGGAGCTATAGATTTTATGGGCTATCACATGGATTCCAAATTTCAGCTCCATGTCAGTCACATTGCTGATCTCCGTACCTCTTCCATCCCACTCAGCAAGAGTCTTGCTTTCCTGTTCTACCCAACTTAGGGTTTTGGTAGTCTTTGCCTTGTTCAACATCGAGAGCCCTGTGATTTGATGAATCATTTTCTTTGCTATTTGAATAGGCTGCTCCAACCATAACTACCCATTCTGTACACAACTAAGAATAGACCTTATCCATTTTATTTGAAAGTCTCAGGGCATATGCAAAATATGTGTTAAACCTTCGGTCTCCAAATGTTGATGCTCGAGTTTTAACACACCATTCACACATAACTTTTTCAGAGTCTCATACATCTTTAGGGTTCTAACATCGAATAGTAAAAATGTGAACAAATATCGTTAACAAGTAATACCTTGGATGGAATATGTGATTGAGCTCCAGTTCGGTCAAGCACTTCTGCAATTGTTGCACTCAACTTGAAGTCTTGTGCTTTCTAATCGACTCCTCGAATCAACATCTCAGATCCTTTACTATTTTTATTGTTGGAAGACGTCATGCTTAGTAGGGTTTATGAAAACACAAAAATCTTCAACAAAAAACAAATAGATCTCTTGGAAGCACATAAACCGTCCTTTGCAATTAGCTCTTCAAAAATTCATGGTGATAAATGAATTTGATTTCCTTCCTTTTAACAAATTTTCAATTTTCAATCACCATTAATGCTTGGTACGATCACTCATTCGGTGCCATACTATCTTCCACTAGATTCAACCTTAATTCTCGATAGATTCATTCATGACTCAGTATCCACACAATGTTTTAGTGTATCCCAACCTTGCTTAGCAGGGTCTTGCAACTTGACTTAGCTCAATAAGGTCTTGATTTTCTGCAGTCATTGGGTGATCCCTTTGCATCTTGAATACTGATATGGATCTTTCCTTCTAGCTGGTTGAAACTAATGTAAGATGTCTACTTCAGAGTCTTAGTTGTAGTCATTCATGTGGGAGATCAAGTTAAAATGCTTGAGCCACCCAATTCTTGAGTGACATGTGCTTCATGACTCAGACTTGCATTCTCAAAAGATTTTGGAATTCATTGCTACGTCATATGCTTTCTGATATTGTCAGATTTGGCTTTCTTTTCATCTTCAATCCTTCTAGTGTTCATACAATTCTTGGAAAGATGTCCAAGTTCTATACAAATAAAATATCTTCTAGTGGCGTCTCTTGTCCTCATGTGATGTTTCACACAATTTGCTCCAATGTGCCCAAATTCTCCATAGTAGTGGCATCTACACCATGTGTTGTTGTCCCAACTGAATATAGCTTTCACAATCTATTCTACTTGGTTAAATATCTTGGTTTTGAATTTAGAAGATTTGTGTCCATGCTTCTTGCACTTGTGACATTTACCTTCAAATTTAAGTTTATCTTTGCATTCACTTGCTCTATGACCATGCTTATTGCAATTGTAACACTTTCCATTGAATTTTGCTTTACCATTACTCTAACATTTGTTTGATGTATTACATAACTTACCACAATGATTTCAAGTAGGTCTTTGATTCTTTTGAGCTCCTTGCTTGGACGATTCACCTTCTTCTATGTATCCTATTCCCGCTTTGCCTTTCTATCTGTATTTTGCTCATTAAATTTGAAACATGTCTGCTTGAGATTTCAAAATTCTCATTGGTTTTCTTTTTAGTGTTTAGATTATTTTGCAATCTTTCATTCTCTGATCTTAGATTCATGATTTATTCATTTACATTAGTAAATTGATTAATGAAGTCTACCTGCTAAAGGGATAGATGCTGAATTTCATTGTTCTTTTCTTCTATCTCTTCTTTGAATTTGTCTTTTTCTTCCATGACTTCACATAATCTAATTGACTGAATTTTTTGTTCTTTTTTTATCTTTCTAACTTCTTTTTGAAGATTTCAATTATTTTCCAATAGGTCTTTGATTGCCTCATTATCATTCATTTGTACTGCAAGATCTTTTCTTCTTTTCAATGATTGAGAGAGTTTCTCCTTTGCTTTCTTTAGTTTCCCAATAGCCAATTCCAAATCAAAATTTTTATTGTCAATAGCCTTATCTAGCTTTTATACCTCCATTACCTCTAATATTTGCTCAAGCTATTAAAATTTTTCTCCAAGAACCACAAAGCTCTGATACCAATTGTTGAAAATATAGGATAGGCTAGGTTACTGGGAGGGGAGGGGTGAATCAAGAACCAATAAAACATGATCTTATTTCACCAACCAATCCTTGATGTATATTCTAATCTAATTGCATGCATGAAAGATTGAGAGCATTAAAACATTCATAATAGTTTGACACAAGATACAGTGACCCAAAAACTTTGCAGATAGAAAGTAAAACTGGAGTGGGGATGATACCCACAAGCTTTAGTACTGCGATATAAAGTTAACTTGTTAAGGCTTACATTTGATCACTTCTAATGATCTGTCTTGTTAGGAGCAATAAGGACTACTAGGTCCACCTTGTTAAAGGATATAAAAAACATACAATGAAGTATGCACTCAGTAAAGAGATTCACAAAAGACTGTTAAGTCTATCTTGTGAAAGGATTTAACTAATACACCTGTTAGGATGAACCAGTGGCTAATATATGATCTGCAACTCTAATTTGCTAGTTGAGATTCCTTTGAAGTGTAACAATCACCTTGCTATGATAGATAAATCTGTGCTGCTCCTTAGACTGCTTATAGCCTTCTTAATTCACACTTCTGCTCTTCATACTTAATTTTTTTCTTCTCATTTTGATGTGATACAATGCATTACATATATACCAATCCAAATACAATTCATCAAAGCCAACTACAATACAAGTTTCACCAAAATACACAAAGTTAGCTCAACTGTTGGCACTTAGGTTCTGAAGATAAACTCGATGAGGTTCTAATACTCAACAACCATTATCAACCCTTGACATCATCATGCACTCGGTAGACATAGAAGCCCGACTCATACTAATCACTTCCAAGTAGTTTGAACTCAGTTAGCACTCGTGACATGGTGAACACTGTGAAACTCAGCATATAAACTGAATCACTTGGTTGATACTCCTTGGCTCGGTCAACACTAGATTCACATCATTGACACAATGAGCTCGATAAACACTAGAGACCATGATTGATACTGTACAACTTAGTTAATACTATGAAGCTCAATTTGTTACTTGTCAACTCGATAGATACTACTTGGTGTGAACTGAATACAAATTTTGGAACTCAGTAGCAACTGTAGAACTCGGTAGAATCTGGATTACTCGATTAACATTATAGACTGCAAGATAAGCTTGGTAGCTAGTAACCATTTGACTAGGTGTGAGTCACTAATTAAAAAACTTAACCATAATGTTAACATTTTTTTTCCTCGATGGTCTTTTTCCCATAAAATTTGGACTCATCACTTGCTGACATTAGTGCCACATCAACATTGCATGAATGTTCCTATCATCTCCTTAGACTCTATTTGGACCTACCTTCACCTTTTTGTTCATATCTCGGGCATATAAACTCCATTTTCTACAAATGGGATATTGCCGAAAAGCTGGTTCTGAGTCCATCATAGTGGTGTAGGTTATTTTGAATTTTGATGCTTTTTTGATAACTTTTTCTACTGTCAAAGTATGAAGTTCTTTTTTGCACTCTAAGAGATATATCTTAAGCATCTGATCTTTGATTTGGGAATTCTTTATATCGTTACAAAGGCATTTTTGATATCTTTCTAGTGATGCTAGTTATTTTTCTAGATTCTGCTCTGGGTACATTCTATTCATTCTTCTACATTTTTAAATTTTGGTGGATAACTTGGTTGTTTTAGGTCCAGGGATCGATTTTATTGCTTAAGATGTTTCTTCATGACTTGTGCTATCTATTGTATTAGTCTTAAGTCTCTTCTAATCTATTTAGACATCTTTTGTACGCATCTTTACAAACACATTGAGATAAAGTGTCATACTACATCTGTATTTTCATTTCAGTTGTTTTGCCTTATTTTGCCTTCTGAATTGAGTAGTGTCATCTAAGGACACTCATCTAGATTATTGTATTCTTGGGATTCACCATATATTGTGCCTTATCATACATGCACTACTCATGATTAAAGTGCCATGGGGGTTTGATGGTTTGCCTTTCTTTTCCATCTTCCTTTGTCCAATGAGTGTCCCTTCTGTGACATTAGCCTCATGTCATGTTCTTCTATTCTTTCTCATGCTTCCTTGGTTTGATTAATTAATTCTTAAGGCTTTTGTATTTCATGCCATCTGTATTTTTGAGTTTAGTTATTTGCCTTTGTGTGCCTCTTGATTCGATGCAGATTATAGTCTTCTCTACCTAGTCAAGTTCTATTTTAGTGTAGGTTCTTTATATCAACAATTACTTTTCGTAGAGCTTTGCAACTTCTACATGCTTTAATGGTGTTCTTCATGATCATCTTTTGTTACTATCTTCTGAGACATTCCCTAGTTTGGAGGCTTCTTCAGTCCTGCACTAGTTTATTTCAGCATGTTTTCTATCTCTTTTTGGAGTAGGGTTTTTCCTATGTGGTTTTTCTATTTCTCCTCTTTGCAAAAATTTGGTTGTTCTTGGGTACCTCATCAGACTTTGTTGTTGGGACCCAAATCTACTTTTTGTAGTGATTTCTAGGTTTTTAGCTACTCCCTAAGTTTATCTTAAGGGGGGGGGGGTGTTAGAGTAATTAGTTATTTTATAATTAACTTTAGTTTTCTTACGCTAAACTTTAGGCATCTAATAATTAATTCTTTTATTAATTATTATGATGCAACCTAGGTTAGACCTTTTAGGGGTTTCAATCTCCTTTATAAGGATGATCTCTCTTTGTAATTGAGATTAATTTATTGTTGATAGCAGTAATCTTTTTTTTTTCACTCATCAAGAATGTCTCATCTATGGATCTGACAATTTCAACTTCCATAGATTTTTGGTTCTCTCTTCTGTGATAAGTGTTTGCATGTAGGTGATTCTTAGGAGTTGTTAGGTTGATCTTTCATCAACTTCAATAGAAGCCTAACTAGATAAACACACGATCAAGAGGTAGTGACTTCTTACCATTTGGGCCCCCCTTAGATTTACAGATGTTAGAAGGTCAATAATGCAATTGTACCTTTATCATTCTTATCACTATCTTGGAGGCTTCTATTCAGTTGATGTATTTATATATTTTCATGTATCTTGTATTTTGATGTACTTGTATCTATTCTCATATACCCTGCGATATGTGTAGTGGATGTTATCCATTAGATGTATTTCATTGTATTAGTTGTAGTCATGCATTTTATTATGAGATTAATATGTTATATTTTATGATAATGAATATTATACAATTAATAATAAAATCTTAAACGTGACTCAATGTGAGGGAGCCCTTGAGGAATGAAATTTATATTGTAATTGCATGTGTAAATGTTGTGTTTGTGTATATTGCTTCCACATTGTTACTTTGATGTTATACAAACTTTAGAAAAAAAATAGTTAAATAAACTTTGTAACACATTAGGTTTATTTCTTTTGAGTTCTCGAGAGGGCATTACACCTATCTTCCAAGATTAATTTCCAATAGGATGACTTTGTCTTCCTTACACCCCTATGTCCTTTTCTAGCATCTGTTATTTCTTAGGAGTTTTTTCTTTTTCTAGTATCTTCTCTTTCTTTGGAGTTTCTTCCTTCTCTATTGCTTTCTCTTGTTCAAGAGTTGTCCATTTTTCTAGAGGCTTTTTGAGATAATGAGTTTTCTCCTTCGCTAAAGTGTTTTCCTTCTCTTTTGTAGTTTCCCAATATAGTGTGGCCTCCTTATTTGGGATGTCCTCTCAGAAAGGCGTTGCTTCTTTCTCTAGTTCCTTCTCCATTTCTATTTTCTCATGTTCTTGTTCCATTTCTTTTCTCTTGGGTTAATTATCTTTCTACCTTTTCTCTTTTACCAATATATCTTCCTCCTCTGATGTTTTTTTCTCTAGTTGAGTTAGTCTCTCTAGTTTTTTCTCCTTCATTGTTGTATGCCTACAACTGTATAGGAGTTATGCTGATTTTATGAAGGTTAATGATGCATTCACCATGAGGATCTGCATAATGCTACAAGGGTGCCCAAGGCACTGATTTTCTCTAGAGGAAATAACCACAGTGCTTTAGTTTAGAAGCTTCCTTATTCAGTTTCTAACCTTCTCCTATATTAGGATTGCAAGTTTTGATGGCTTCCCTTGGAAGTTTCCCAAATAGCTGGATAACCAGATAATGCTTGTAGAAAAGTGCAAGAAAATCTTGGACGTGAATGAGCTTTGTTCGATAATGATTAAACCCGAAATCCCATTTCCAGTTTCCATAGTGGCCTACTCCCACACGTCTAGATCAAATGCCAACAACATGGTGAAATTTTTTGAGGAAAGGTATAAGAGGACATTCAATGAGGTAATCAAGATTACGTTTGATCTTGTGGATTATATCAAAGATAACTTGTAGCTGGGGTCAACATACAAACATGTACCATCTCTATAAGACTATTAGGAAAATTGCACTGATGGACTTGAAACTCAAGAGAGATATTTTTCAAGGATAACCTTTAATCAAGTAAAGTTATATGGCATGAACATTAATGTAGAGGGAATTGATAATGATGGGCATAATATGTGGTGTTCTACATATTTGAACTAAGTTAAGGATCTTCTTGTCAACTTGGATCCTCCCCTCAGCCTTACAATTGATAATTTGGAGAGGTTAACTGAAGGATTCATTAAAAGGACAAATACGTGGGTTGAATAGACCCAAGCTCAGAGAAAGAGGACCGGTGATTTGTCATTAGGTTCTCAGCCAACACAGTCTATTGTCACGACCTCGTCAAGCATAGTTGTTGCAACTACCACTACTTCAACAAGCCCATCATAAATGGTTGAAGGATATTGTGGAGGTGGAGGCTAACAACCTCTAAAGAAGAATGTCCCAATAACTTCAACTTGTGGAGATGGGCCAACTCTAGTAAGACTCCTCCATCCTTGTGATCAATATTGATGGATCTGATGGAGTAGACCAAGGAGCTGGACAAGATCAAGGAACTTTTCTCGAAAAAAAACCTCAAGGGTCAGATACAAAAGGTAATGTTCTAGCCATGGCTTCTACTACTAAGAAAATTGGGTTTCCATTCTCTCACAGGAAGACTAGTACACCTCTAGTGGCGAGAAAAATTTTCAATTCCATGACACTCCAGTCATCATTGAATGTATTAAAATCTAAGTCTTGGCTCAAGAATACATTGGAGCAGAAAAGAAAGAGAACATAGGAGATTTCCCCTTTTAAAGACTTGATTTCTGAGACAGTCAAGCAAGTTCCATCCTTGAAGAAAAATTATTTTTTGAATGAGGAAATTGACGAAGGGATGAATGAGTTAAATATCTCCAAGGCTCAACTCAAGGCAACGAACAAAAATTGTCAGAATGCATTAGACATTTGTGTGCACCATTGGCTAGTAAAGTGGGAGACTCATTAGACTTAAGGATTTTTTATCCCTCTTCCGAAGAGAGTAAGGTTCTGTTGGAAAAGTTGCAAGAAGATAGACATTATGGGAAGATGGGAAGGGTGTTTCTAGAGGACATAAAAATAAGACGATTTCCCTTAATTGAAAAGTTGGGTTCCCTTTGCATTAGATTTGATGAATTGAAAGGCATAATGAATAGTAATATGGTGTCGATGGAGACAGATACTGAGAAATACAAGGATGATTTATCTTATTATATGAGATCATTAGCATGAAGAAAGAGAATGCTATTAGTGCGGGCATTCTAAAAGATGGGAATGAACCACTTTTTCATTTGATGATTTCTCTTTAATTCAAGAGAGAAAGTATGGCTATAGCCATGAAGCAACGATAGAAAGTGTATGAAGCAGTCAAGAAGGTGGAAGACACTATTTACACCACTCTTCAAGAGTTGCATACAGAGTCCCACACCAGCTAATGTGTTGAGGTTGTGGATGCCAATTGTATATGCAAAAACCTAACCTGTCGAGAGCACACATAAACAAGAAAATATTAGTAGCATGTGCATTCAAGATACAAATAAGATTGAAAAACTACTAATTCTACTTGTGTTTTAAAACAAAATATACAACCAACAAATTAGAGTCCTCACACAACCTCAAAGCAGCTCAACAAGGGCACCAATAAGAGGCCTTGTTGGTGTGCTTAAGTGTGAGGGATGTAGATGTATTCTCCCAAAATGCAACTATTGAATTCCAAGGTAATGATATGTAATAATGAACATGCAACTAAACTAAATGATGAATAATGCTTCAAGAGATGGCTATGGAAGCAACCATTCTTGAGAGCACTCAATGGATAATGGAGATGGATGTAATAAGAAAACCTAAGAATGCAATACTACCATGAGTATGAAAAAAAATACAAGAAATAAACAACTACCAAAGGGGCTAGTAACAATGCATTAAAAAAACTCTAAAAGCTCTAGAACTATACTAGCATGATAACAATGCAAATGAGGGAGATGGAAAATGCTTGAGACAAGGGTTCTATTTATAGGTTTGAGAGAGGCCTTGCGAAGGTGGCATCTATGTGGCATCCACATAGGTGCCACAAGGGAGACACATGGGCTAAAAGACAGGCCATGCAAAAGTCAACATAATCCTTTATGGTTGAGAGGCTCAAGGTTTTCTCACACACGTGTGAGAAACCTTGGGGGAAGGAGTGGGGGACAAAGGTGTAAAAAGTATAAATGAAGTGGAAGGTTTATTGGATCAAGAGCTTTTCACATGTGTGAGCAAACACTTAGGGGCTAAAAGGTGTTTAAAAAGGTGTTTAAGGTAAATAAATGAGATTAAGTAGTGGGTAGGCTTAGAAGGATGAGAGTGATGGGTGTAGATTGGGTTTTAGAATGGAATTAGGATTAAATAAAATAATATTTAACTTAATCACAAGATTATAGAATTTAATAAAGTGGAGGTAAGTAAATAAATTAAAATTTATTTAAAAGGGGGTTTATGGAGCACTATGCATTAAATGAATTTAATATATTAAAGGGGATGCATTTAAATTAAATTTAAATACATTAGGGAAATGAACTTATTTAATTAAATAAATTTAATTAAATAAGTAGAAGAATATGACAAATATAATTAATTAATAAATTATTAATTATAATTTCATAGGAAATATTAAATAAATTAATATATCGTTTGGGACAATTTTAAGTGTCTACATTTTGCCCCTCTTTGATGTGATGTTAGGACGACATTATATCAAAGAAAAGAAAATATAAGTTGCCCCAGAAAGGATAGGAGTCCTAGGAGTGGTGTCAAAGTGACGATAGGGGAGGAGGGTGCTCCCTTGTGAAAATAGCATAAAAAATAAAATTTGGGCAATTTTTGTGAAAAAGTCTTTAGAAGAAAAGAAAGGGTAGGAAAATGGCATAGATGAACATTTTGCATGACTTGGGGATAAATAGGGGTCAACAAGGTCAAAGAAAGGGTACAGGCTCAAAAATGGGGCCTTGGAGGGCCTATATAAGCCTCCAAGGGGCTTAAGGAAGAGTCATTTGCACATCTAGAGAGTAGAGAACTAGAGCAAAAGATGGATCCAATCGACAAATTACAGCTTGGAAAGGGCGTTTAGGAGCACCAGAGACCAGCCAAGATGGGCCCATTGGTGAGTTGACTATCCCACTTTGTCAAAATTTTCATTATGTCTTTAATGTAGCATTTATGATGCATTTATTAGGGGGAAAAGTCAGTTGGGGCAAAGATGACAATCTCTGCCCTGTCGTCTGCATAGATGAGAAAATGGGGAATCGGGAGCTCTACGAAGATGACAAGATGTGTCCTATCATCTGCGTGGATTCCAAAAGGGGGAACAGGGGGAGCAGAGCTGAGGTAGAGATGATGATCTCCATGTCATCTTTGCAGATGATAGTCTGTCAGCCATTGGTAGGATTCCAACATCTGCACAACTATCAGAGATGCCGAATTGACGTCTCCGTGGATCAACTTCTCTGTAGATTAGTGTCTCTGTGAATTGGCATCTCTGTAGATCAACGTCTGTACTGATTCACATCTTCATCGATTGGGAGAAATTGATAGAAAGAGGGAGTAGGGATGACCAAGGGTGAATAGAGTAGGCTGCCCCATGCTGAGGTAAGAAAAAGAAAGCATAAGATAGAGGATATACTGACCATTTGCATGTCTATGCTGTAGATGGACACAGTGATATTTCGGTTGCAGGAGCACTATCTAGCAACTATGGTGCTAGGGGAGATGCTGACAGAGGTAGAGTAGGGGCATGTTAGATTGTGTGGTTTAGAGCATGTCCACGAGTGGTCCGATTTGAGAACTCATTCAGCGCAACTGTCAGCATTGGTAAAGCAGTGGCATACACCGAATTCTAGTTTCCATCTGCCTATTGGAGAGATGATAGTGACCTACTCGATGTGTGGTGGATTTTGTGAGTGTCGATCTGTAGGATGCACCTAAAGTATGTTCTAGAGGGTGTCGATCCCTATCTTTGAGAGTGCTTCGGGTGTCAATGATAGAGGCTACCTATACAGAGATCATGGCTAACATGGAGAGAGGCACTAGAGTAGAGATTGCCATGACTTGCCCTGTACCTTGCGACACTCATATGGAGGATGGTACTAGACCATACTGGGCATGGGTTATTGATTGGGTGGACACAGGTGTTGAGCACTTTGCTATAGGATGATGGCGTGATCTTCTGTTGGGGTCAAACCATCTTGGTCGAGCTATACCATGACTTACACATGTGTGCCTACAAGACATAGCAAACTATAGGTCCAGGGTTGACACTATTGATGGTATGGTCATGGGAGCACATAGGTGTCACACATCCCATCACTAGACAAGAGACCCGACATCCTAGTGAACCATTTTCATGTTGATACATACCACTGATCTAGTACACCTCCACCAAGTCTATCAGATTTTGGAGGAGATGCCTAAATGAGATCATTATGTTTAACTGGACACCATATGATAGCATGGAGTGATGGGGGAGTACTTTACAACCTGAGGGAGAGGATGACAACAAGGATCATCTATACCTATGATATACACAAACATACTATTGGTTGATCAGGTGGACCATGCATGTCGTGATGAGATATATGCCCTCTAGGGTGCAACGACAGTTTGGGAGGATGCAAGATGTAGTTCTAGACAAATTTGTATGTCTAGTGGTATCCTGAGAGTACGACAGATTATGCGATCATGGGACCATACTGAGGTTAGCTAGGATATCATGGCAGGGGATGCAACCAGTGCCTTGGGTGCATAGATAGGACTGGGGAGATGTAGAGATGACACCTGCATACACACAGTGGTGGGCAGTCCATCAGCCAGTATGACTGATAGTACCCAAAGCACCACCACCAGTAGAACAAGCACAAGGTGAGGGGGATGGAGCAAGGGATGGTGGGCAGACAACAGTGGTGCCACCACCAGCACGAGGGGCACAATAGGGTCTTCGGGGGCATAGAGCTTGCTAGAGGAGGGTACTAGCACTAGTGGGGACACCACAGGGGCCAATGGGCCACAAGTACAGGGACCACCTTAGCTAGATGATGCAGATATGGTCAGGGTAGAGAAAGATAGCCTCCAGACAAAGGTTGTCTATCTTCAAGGTGAGACACAAGTGGAGCAGGCACAGGTAGATAGTACCTAATAGGCCTTGGCAGCCCTACAGGCAGAGGTACAGGCACAACGAGTGAGGGCAGACAGTACTCAGGAGGCCTTGGCTACACTGCAGACTAGGATAGATGCAGCAGAGTTCAATAATTTTGGTATGGAGGTAGAGGTAGAGGAGTTGGCCAAGATAGACACACTATGGTAGGAGGTGGCCACTCTACAGGTAGAGCGAGAGATGCACCAAAGACAGGTGGATGAGTAATGCCGACAGCGTGATCTAGCCATACAAATGGCATAGCCTAGAGTGGCTATGGATATGATGCAAGAGGCCATGGCATCACACTGATAGGAGACACAGGCCGTGTGAGAGGTGACCTACTATAGGTCCTTATATCATGATGTCGTGCTTGCAGATCAGTGAAAACCCAATTTTTGAGAGGTGTTCAGTTCATGGACCACAGGGGGCCATGAGCAATCAGAGTAGTCAATGGGACAAGGTAGGCCTCCACGAGGAGGGGGTACAGGAGGGGCTGGGCCCTCACAGCCAGCTTCATCATTCTGACAGTGAGT
The DNA here is from genome assembly GCA_028749045.1 of Cupressus sempervirens. Classification (NCBI taxonomy): domain Eukaryota; kingdom Viridiplantae; phylum Streptophyta; class Pinopsida; order Cupressales; family Cupressaceae; genus Cupressus; species Cupressus sempervirens. Next base: position 7,446,191 of record CM053783.1, read on the forward strand.
AGTTTTGACATAGTGATGTAGATGCAGCGAGTTTTTGATGATGCATTATGCATGATATACTACATGATTCTTTTGTAGACAGATTGTACACAGACATTGATTATTTTTTGATATATATATGGCATGATTCGATGGCCTAGGTGTATATGGATGATTGTTTCTTATGCATGTGATTTCTATGATGTGAATATTGACATTGCAATGTAGGATGCGTGTGATGTTATGTTTACTATGATTGATATATGATGAATAATGTGTGAATTATGCATGTTCTATGGCAATATATGAGATGTATGCATTGTGTTATATTATATGTATGGATCTACTATATGCTTTGTATATTGATGTATATGTCACTAAATGTAATGATTATAATGTATGCACCTAATGTATTTATGTAATGAATCAATGATGAAATTGAATAATGAATAACATGCCTAATGCAATGAATATCCTTAATGAAAATGTGAGTAACAAAAAAAGACACTAATGGATGCAAAGTGAAATAATTGAACCTTGAAGTGTAAATATGAGATATGAAATATGAGTGGAAATGTGTCAAAACACCTCACTCATAAGAACCAAGTAGCGTAGCATAGGAGGGGGGAAGTAAACAGAACCCTTGTCTCAAGAAAGGTGCAATGAAACCCTATACTACATGAATCCTAACTACATGATACCAAGGGATTCAGTTGTGTTTATATGGGAGAGCACACCCTAGTTTGATTTTGCAAAAGGAGTGATGCACCATATGCTATAGAAGCATAGATGATAAGTTTCCTTTGCATGGACTAGACTCTCAACACAATAGATACTTTTAGGATGATAGATGTAGTCTACATAGTTATGATGGAACAAATGACATATATGCATTTGGAGAGGTCTAGGGACACCCAAAACCTTTTTAGGGGTCTTTGGTGGGAAGTGTGCTAACCTATTGTCCCCATGAGTAATGCATAATCGTAACTCAAGAGTGACATACATGTAGTAAAGCATCAAAAATAGATCATACCACAAATGACACGTGTAGTTAGTTGAAACCATTCAAGTGATACCAAAATATGGAAGATCAAGGCATACCGTAAAAGGCTACCACTAACACACAAAATGAAATCAACCAAAAGAGACCTCATGACCAAGTAGTCAATCAGTCCATAGTTCCTACCAAGAACATTAAGTCTCAGAATGTGAAAATTGTTGTACCATGTGTAGGAAGGATTCATCCTATGTGTTTGTCAAATGTTGTTGCAAAATTTGGCAAGGGATGTGAAAAGAACAATATCTCGAATCATTAAGTCTCAAATGGTGATTTTGTTTAGGTTCTGTCGCAATCACTATCGTGGGAAAAAGCTCAGTGTAATGGGTTTTTAGGATCAACACTTAATGGGAAAAATTCCTTGTGAACTAGAGGTCTTTTGAAAGATGGAAGTGAATGGATGCCTCACAAACAAGAGGTCTTTTATGAAAAGCACAAGTCAAATCGGACTTTTACACAAAGGTGGGATGAAACAATGGAAAGGGGTGAAGTGAGATGATCCTTATAGATAATGGACCAAAATACTTTTTTCAGGAACTTTTTCTTCTTTTTAGTCTTTTCTTCAGGAACATTTTATGAATGTTTTTAGAGTTTTTTGATTTTTTAATTTTTTCGTATTTTGTGGAACTATAACAACACTATTTAGGAACTGCAAAAATCAAGCATAGAATAGCTTGAGGTGTTGGATATTTATAGGTTCAAGGAGTGGATCTCCCTTTGAAGTGGCAATTTGATATGCCCCAGAACCATATTTGGTTGTAATGATAAATAGAACAAGCCAATTAGGTTCAAATTTTTCTTTCATCTCACGGTTTCGGAGGTTCTTCATGTTATGCTACAAAACTAAGTCACCCACCTCAAATTCCTAAGGCCTAAATTTTTTGTGAAACTGAAGTTGAAGGTGATTTTGATACACACAAAGGTGTTTCAGGGCATTGAGGCATCTCTCATCAAGGAGTTGTAGCTCTTGCAAGTAGGCAACTCGATATTTTTCTTCGGACATCAGATTCTTGAGAAAGATTCTAAGGGAAGGGAGCTCAATCTCAATGGGTAAGATAACTTCAGAACCATAAACAAGGGAGAATGGAGTGGCTCCTGTGGGGGTACGAATGGAGGTGCGGTAGGCCCAAAGGGCAGGAGCAATTTGGAGGTTCCAGTCACGACTAGCTTCATCAACGATTTTATTTAGGATTTTCAAAATGGTTTTATTGGTAACTTTAGCTTGGCCATTGCCTTGGGGGAAGTATTTGGTGGAAAAATGCTGGGTGATTCAAAATTTCTTACACAATGTGGCAACTTACTAAGTTTTGAAAGGAGTTCCATTATCAGTCATGATGTCTTGACGTATACCAAAATGATAGATAATGTAGTTCAAGATAAACTTTGAAACCTTTTTTCTGGTAGTGTAGGTTAATGGGATAGCCTCAACCCACTTTGTGAAGTACTCAGTGGCAACAATAATATACTTGTGACCATTTGTGAAATTTGGATATACTTGACCAACAAGATCGAATCCCCAGTGGGAAAAGGGCCATGGTGTGATGGTGGGCTGAAGGTCTTGGGTAGGAGTGTGTATCAAATCACCATGCGGTTGACAAGAAACACACCTTTTCACAAAATGATAGGCATCCACTTCCATTGTAGACCAATAATAACCCGTTCTAAGGAGCTTTTTTGCTAATGTAAGGCCATTGAAATGGGCACCACAAATTCCTTGGTAGACCTCTTCTAATGCCATTCTGGCTTTTTCTGAACTGAGACATCGGATGAGGGTTCCATCGAAGTGTTTTTAGAAAAGTGTATCACCTAAGATAGTATATCGAGCAGTGTGATGGATGAGGGTTTTGCTTTGATTCGGGGAGAGGGAAATGGGGATTTTTTTGTGATGAAGGTAGGCAAAAATATCGGCATACCATAGAGACTTAGGATTGACAATCTCATACACCAAGTCTGAATTGGGTTGCTCATAAGCAGGAAGAAAAAGATTCTCAACAAGAAACTCACACTTAGGACTATACTCAGGCATGGCGATCATGGAGGCATTGATGGCCATGGGATGTGTTGCTTTGTTATTGGCCCTTGGTATCTGTTGAAAAACTATCTTAGTGAAGTGTTGTTTATGATCTTCAACTATCCAGCGATATGACAACAACTTTTAATCCTTTGTTTGGTATTCATCTGTGACTTGTTTAATGACTAATTGAGAGTCTCCAAAGATAAGAAGGCTTTTGATATTCCATCTGATAGCTTGATGAAGCCCTGTAACTAATCCTTCATACTTAGCTATATTGTTTGTGCAAGGGAATGAAATTTTATAAGACTTAGGAATGAGGTCTCCTTCTGGTGTAACAAACAAAATTCATGCCCTTGATCCCTTTTGTGTGAAGGAATCATCAAAAAAAACTTCAACTGTGTACTAGGGGTAACAGTCATAATTGTGTCATCTAGAAAATTTTCTATAATAGGATGGTCTCTTTTAAGAGGAGCTTCAACAATCTGGTCTACAATTACTTGTCCCTTAATGGCCTTGCGATCCTTATAGACAATGTCAAATTCACTTAAAATCAAGAGTCATTTTGCAACTTGACTAGTGAGGGAGGCTTTTGATAGTAAATATTTGAGTGGATCTATCTTGGCAATGAGATGTGTAGTGTAATTAAGCATATAATGGCATAGTTTCTGCGTGCAAAAGACTACTGCCAGACCAGCTCGCTCAATAGCAGTGTAGTTCAACTCATAGCCAACTAATGTTCGACTAAGATAGTATATCACTTGCTCATTACCATTGTCATCTAGTTGTGCCAAAATGGCACCTAAGGCAACTAAAGTGGCTAAAATATACAAAATCAATGGTCGTCCTACAATTGGAGGGACTAGAACTAGTGGATTAGCCAAGTATACCTTAACTTGTTCAAATACTTTCTGACATAAGCAATCCCATTGAAAATTAGTGTCTTTTTGAAGAAAATGTTGAAGTGGATGGACCTTATCTGCTAACTGGGACACAAACTATTTGATGGACTATAACTTTCCCTGAAAACTATAGAGTTGTTTCAATGTGGTAGGTGGAGGCATTTCCATGATGGCTTTCACTTTGGTGGGATCTACCTCAATGCCTCTTCTTGACACTATGTAGCCTAACAACTTGCTTGATTTGACCCCAAAGACACACTTCTTTGGATTAAGGTGCGCTTTATATTTCTCCAACCTTTCAAAAATGGTGGTGACAATATCAATGTGGGAATCACATGTCTTAGATTTTCCTAGAATGTCATCAACATAGTCCTCCATTATGACATGTAGAAGATCATGGAAGATTGTAGTCATTGCGCATTGGTAGGTGGCACCGACATTCTTCAAGCCAGAAGGCATGACTTGGTAACAAAAGGTCCCCCATGGGGTAGTAAATGCCATTTTATGTTGATCTTATTTTGTATTTTTGATTTGATTGTAACTGGAGAAACTATCCATTAAAGACAACATTTCATGTTCGGTAGTCAAATCCACTATGATGTCTATGTTACGAAGAGGAAAATCATCCTTAGATCATGCAAGATTTAAATCTCAAAATTTCAAACAGACACAGATGCCCTCATATGCTTTTCCTACAAGAACAATGTTTGAAACCCACTCAAGATAATCAATAGGGCAAATAAACTTTGACTCTAGCATTTTCTACAATTATGCTTTGACTAAAAGTGCTACCTTAGGATGCATCTTGCCCAACTTTTGTTTCACAGGTTTAATCTTGTGATCTACTGCTAAGTGATGCACAACCAAATCTGTGTCTAAACTAGGCATGTCTTTGTATGTCCATGCAAAATTGATTTTGCCTTTTTGTACGAACTCAGTAATTGCTTTTTGTTCTTTAGGACTTAAGGTGGCAGCAATGCAGGTAATTTGTGGATTATCTACCATGCCCAAATTAACTAGAATTATGTCCTCATTCAGTATAGATGACTTTTCTGGTGGTAAGGATTTGAACAACAAGTTAACCTCTCCCTCTTCTGTTGTCTCTAGAAGGTTTTCACCAGAAGATGTGTCCTTTATTTTATCCTTTTCTTCATCCAAAAGCGCTCCAAAAGAGTTTTCACTAGAGGATGTTTCTTCTAGTTTTTTATTTTTATTTTCTTTTTCACTTCTACAACTAAGAGAGTTGACTTGGATACCAAAGTAAGCTTCCTCATTATATTGGATCTCATTTTTAATCTTGGAGATTCTTAAGGCCAAAGAGTGCCATCATTTCTTTGTCAGAGTTACAGATATCAAGAGTTGGTGGGGTGTCCTGAAGGTCCCAGTCTATCATGTAAGAGTTGGTGAGAGGTAGGTCAGTGGATGAAAGGTCGGCTATGGTAATGGCATAGATATGGTTATCTAGGTCATCCTTAATGTGTTAAAAGGGTACTTCAAAGAATTCCTCCTCTTTAGTCTCAGAATCATGTTCAACCATACAATAGTTGTCAGCAAAGGACACCTTGGGTTTAATGGAGCCCAAACCACGTCCTTTAGGATAGCTATTAGCCTCAAGGGGTTGTCTGATTCCATCTTCTTTAGGCCCAAGGCTGGTACCATGATATCCCATGTTTTTTAATGATGGGAGGAGCCTTAACATATTTATCTTTAAGGAATTCCGCGGGTTCATCTTTTCCATCAAAATATAACCAATCTAGGATATTAGTTTCCATGTGTTCATCACTAAATGAGCCCCAATGTTCAAATGTTGTCTTGTTAACATTCATAGTATCCTTATTTGTAGAAGTTGGTATTTGTGAAGGTTTTCCAAAGGAATAGGGGGAGAGTGGTAGTTATCCAACACACAAGACATTTTCAAACTTATAATCTCCCATTCCCAGGTCAGCAAAAGTAACCTTCTTCCTTGTAGTATCGACCTTCTCTTTTCCTTTACGAGAACTGGAATCATTATTGGATAACTCTGGCATTCTTGTGGAAGGTGATTATATTATGCTGAGAGTTTTAGGTATAACCTTAGCAAACTCACTAATTGGGCAAAAATTTGTTGGTGCACCTTCCAATCTCTTACAAAAAGCAAAAGGCAAAGGATCACCTGGAATTGTGACCTCTCTTCCTTGGTAGGGAAATTTCAAGCATTGACGATATGTAGATGGGACTGCCTTGAGTGTGCACATATCCAAGGTCGACCAAGGAAGATGTTATATGAAAAATCCAAATCTAGGACATGGCATTCAGTGTTTATGATAGCTGGCCCAACCTTTAGTGATAGCATGATAACTTCTTTTGATTCTCTTTCTCTTTCATCATATGCTTTGATTTTTATCCTTTTGTTGATATCTAGGAGGTCTTTAGGAAGCCCTAAGAAACAGATCATCTTCAATGTACAAAGGTTCAAACCAGATCCATTATCTATAAGGACTCTTTTTACCTTATGTCACTATATAAAGACTTCAATGTGGAGTGAAAAATTGTGGTGTTGGTTAGGACCTTGGAAATCTCTGTCTATGAAGACAAGGTGTTGTTGTGCAGAAAGATTTCCAATCATAGCAGTGAATTGGGATGCATTAATGTTTTCAGGAACATGAGACTCTAAAAGAGCAGTCTCCAAAATTTATTTGTGGATGGGTGAGGTGGTGAGGAGTTCTAGAATGAGTATTTGTGTAGGAGTCTTCCCTAACTGGGATAATACATCATAGCAAGAAGCGAGTCTTTGTGAAGTGGATAGCACAATAGGCGCATGCGGAATTGATGGATTAGTGGGGTTAAGAGTGGCGGCTTGCAAAGTGATTCTTCCCCATCTAGTAGTTGCATTACAATCAACTGCTTGTAGGACAAGGGTATTCACATGAGTCTCTACCTCTTCAATGTGACCACACATGGAGTCAAAACCACATATATCATTTTTTTCTATTTTACCACACAAGGAGTCAAATCCTAATATGTGTTTAGTAGAATAGTCATAGTGTAATGCATTTGATGTGGAAGCTTGATTTATACTGTTTGTATTTTTGTTTCCATTATTGTTATTTTCATTGTTGTGGTCAAGAAATGGCTTTTAAAATATCTCCAGTTTAGCATTTTTAGAGGGTGGTCACCCTTCTACCTCAATTTCTCAATTGTCAACAAGATTTTGAATGAAGACCTTGAGTTTTATACACTTGTTTGTGTCATGTCCTTTGATGCGATGGTATTTGCAATATTCATTTTCCCTATACTATTTTGATTTGGGTTGATTTTCATCAAAGGGCTATGTGTTGGGAAACACCATCAAATTGTGATCCATTAGTTTTTGGAATATTGTTAGGATTAAACCATGGACAAAAAATAACAATTACATGCAAATATGACCAATAACAGAAAATAATAGATCACACATAAAAGAACACAAGGCACCAAGATTTAACGTGGTTCACCCAATCCCTAGACTACGTCCACCAAACAACAAGTTCGATATTATTATGATCCAATGATTACAACCTGATTACAATTTGTAATCCCTTACAACTCAGTACCACTGCAATAACTAATTTTGCATCACAACTTAATAAAAAATACCTAACCCTAAGCCCTTTTATAAAAGTATTTTATGCTATTTTAGGGTTACAATATGTTAGCCATATGTTGGCCACAATGTATGTATAGTACTTTCCTAATCAGTCAACACAAACTAAAAATCTCCCACTTGAGAACTGATCAGGCTCCACACTAAACAACAATATCCCACTTGGAGACTAATCCTGTAGCTATACTACTACCACATAGGGCTCCCACTGGATCAAACCACTTTGGACTCTACTATTCTTTGGTTTATGGTCACTCTAGAAGACCAACCAAAGCTAAAGGGGAGTTCAATTTCTCCCTTGTTACTACCTTTGTTAACATATCTACTAGATTGTCATTTGTATGTATCTTCTCCAACTTTAACTATCCATCCTCCAAAACTGACCGAATGAAATGGTACCGCAACTGTATGCGTTTGGTCTTTGAATGTAGAACTGAATTCTTTGTAAGATGAATGGCACTCTAACTATCTGTGAAAAAATAATTATCTTGCTTAGGATGTCTCAATTCTTCCAAGAAGAATTGAAGCCATATCATCTCCTTGGTTGCCTCTGTAGCAGTGACATACTTTGCCTCTGTAGTGGATAGAGCATTAATCTTCTATAATCTAGAAACCTAGCTCACGGCTGCCCCACTAATAGTAAAGACATAACCTGTAGTACTTCGCTTGGTATGAATATCCCTTGCTAAATCTAAGTCAACATAGCCTTGTAAATTAGTAGTAGAGCCCCCAAAGTGTAAACACTTATTAGATGTTCCTCTCAAATATATGAGAATCCATTTGACTACATTCCAATGCTCAATTCCTGGATGACTCATATACCTGCTAACGACTCCCATGTCCTGTGCAATATCTAGCCTAGTACATACCATAGCATACATCAAGCTTCCTACAGCTGAAGCATAGGGTACCTTGGACATCTTATCCTCCTCTTCCAATGTCTTAGGACACATCTCCTTAGTCAACTTCAAATGACCAGGTAAAGGTGTGTTGATAGCTTTAGCGTTCTCCATAGAGAAATGTTGCAACACCTTCTCAACATAATCAGCCTAAGATAGTGTCAATGTTCTGTTCTTCCTATCTCTGCAAATCTTCATACCAAGGATTTGTTTTTTTGTCCCCAAATCCTTCATAGAAAATGCATGTGCTAATTGGCTTTTTAGCCCCTTAATGTGATCCATGTTAGACTCAACTACAAGCATATGATCAACATATAAACATAAAATAATGTAGCTATCATCATCCAACCTCTTAAAGTAGACACAATGATCTGAATGACACCTACTGTAACCATGCTCATGCATAAAATTGTCAAATTTCAGATACCATTTCGGAGGTGCTTGCTTCAAGCCATATAAACTTTTCTTCAATTTGCACACTAAGTTCTCCTTACCTCTGACCTCAAAGCCCTGTGGCTGAGCCATATATATCTCTTCATCCAAATCACCATGAAGGAAGGCTATTTTAACATCCAATTGCTCTAAATTCAAATCTTCAGTAGCCACAAGACTTAAAATAGTATGGATAGAAGTCATTTTAACAACATGAGAAAATATCTCATCAAAATCAATTCCCTTTTTCTGTGAAAATCCTTTCACAACTAACCTGGCTTTAAATCATTTCTTACCTCCTTCCTCTTCTTTCAACCTATAAACCCACTTATTCTAAAAAGCCTTTTTACCTACAGACAACTTGCATAAATCTCATGTCTTATTCTTCAGCAAAGAGTCCATTTCATCTTTCATTGCAGACTCCCACTAAATCTTAGTATCCACCTACACAACTTCATCATAACTTTTAGGTTCACCAACATCAGTAAGTAAAATAGAATACAAAGAGAGAAAATATTTGTGGAGGTCTAATTTGCCTTACTAATCATCTAACATTCATTGGTGTGTGTGGTATTTGTTGTTGCAATTTTTGCACATCATGAAGAATGGCTAGAACATCAGCTTCTGGAGTGTCATCCAACACTACATAATCATTTTCTTTCTTCTCATGTTGCTGCAACAGATCTTTGTACAACACATTCTCATTGAATATGACATATCTGCTTCTTACAATTTTCTAATTTTCAAAATCCAAAACCCTAAAATCAAATTAATTAATGTCATATCCCACAAATACACATTTCTTTGACTTAGCTTCCAGCTTGGTTCTATTTTCAAAATCTATGTGAGCAAATGCTTCACAACCAAAGGTTTTGAGAAAAGAATAACTCATATTCTTACCAATCCATGCCTCCTCTAGAATACCAAAGCCCAAAGGAGTAGAGGGACCTCTATTAATCAAATAACAATAGTATTAATAGCCTTTGCCCACATGTGTAAGGGCAACCCAACATGTAACCTCATGCTCCTTGCGCGCTCCATTATAGTCTTGTTCATGCGTTCAACCACTCCATTTTCTTGTGGAGTCCTTGGAATAATTTTCTATCTACAAATACCATTAGTGGAGAAATAATATTCAAATTCATGACTACAATACTCACCACCATTATCAGATCTAAGACATTTTAATTTCTTACCAGTCTCATTTTCAACCAAGCATTTCCATTTCTTAAAAGTTTGAAATACATCAAATTTTTGTCTAAGGAAATAAACCCATACTTTTCTAGTTGCATCATCAATAAATGTAACATAATAATGAGAGCCACCAAGGGAAGATACCTGAGCCGGTCCCCATACATCTGTATGCACAAGCTCTAATTTCTCCTTTTTGTTTTCCTTCCTGGTCTTCACAAAACTCACTCTTTTTTGTTTTCAATACACACAACTTTTAGAGAAATCCATATTAACACATTTTAGACCTGGTAAAACTTTCTTTGAATGAATTACTTTCATACCTTTCTCACTCATGTGCCCAAGTCTATTGTGCCACAATGTTGTATTATAATCTACAACAACTATTTTTTCTCCCTGCTCAACTGTAGCAATTGTTCCTGAACTTTCATTTTTCTTTGAAATAATTAAAGTAGAAGGAACAATATGACCTGTACAAAGATATAAGGTGCCTACTTTCACACCTTTTTCTACTACAAGGGAACCTTTTGAAACTTTCCAATTTTTATCATTAAAAGTATCTACACAACCCTCATCACCGAGTTGCCCTGCTGAAATTAAATTCCTATTCAACCTTGGAACATATCTTACTTCATGTAGTAGCCAATGATTCCCATTCTACAACTTAATCTTATTTTTTCCTTTCCAACAATTTAACAGGGTTCATTATCCCCCAAATAAACAAGTCCAAAATCTCCTTGGACATAATCAATGAAATAACCTCTATGAGGTGTAGCATGAAATGTGTTGGAATATTCAAATGGGAAGAGTACTTCTGAGAGAGGAGGAGGGGGGGGTGGGGTTGAATTAGAAGTACCACACCTTTTTAACCTTTTTTTTAATATCCTTTAAACATATAACTAAAAAAAAATTGAATGCATGTAAACATATAAAAGAACATAAAATCGATCACATGCAATAACACATAACACTAGAATTGATAACCCAAAAACCCTCCATGAATAAGAAGGTAAAATAGGGGTGGGGATGATACCCACAAAAATCACTGCAGCAACCAATGTTCAACCACTTCTGATGCTCTGCCCTATGAAAGACCTGCCCTGTTAAAGGCTTTACACTGTGTCAATAGTGACTTGGTTAGAGGATTTACAAACACTTACATGAAGTGCCACGTTGTTAAAGGATTTACAATAGGTTGTTAAATCCACCTAATTTAATAGAACTTTCATGACCTTCTCCAAAGGTTCTCCTACCTAGCTGTTAAGCTAACCTATCAACATAGGATTTCAAACTCTAATACAATTGTGAGAGAGTATTAGAACATTTAACCTGCTTGAATGCAATCTCAAATTGCTAGATTTAGGTAGTAGATTTTCTCTTCTTATTCTGATCCCTGCTTGATTTGATCTCTGAATGTATCCCTTGCTCTACTATGATCGACTAGATGTATATTTGCAGTCCATTTCACTAAGTCCTTGACACCTTTGATAACTCCATCAATAACCTTTTCAACTCTTGTCTTAGCAATCTCAACAACTTCTTCAACTACTTCAATATGGTGTCGTGGTTTCCTTATAAAGATATTGTGGACTTAGGGTTTGCTATGCATTCACGAACTTGAAATTCTCGCTCAAATCCTTTGTTTTCACCTATTGGTTGCATACTATCTCCAATTTTCTGACTGGTTCAATGTTGATTTCATAGGTAATTGCAAGGATTTGATCTTATCTTCTTATCCTTTCGTGAGTCATGCAAAAACTATTTTACATCTTAGTTTGTGATGGCACAAACTCTTATGTTAATCCTGAGTTACTCAGCACATATTGTATTTGTAAGAATTTGCCTAAGGGAAAAATTCACCCAGGAACTAAGAACTCAAACACAAGCACAACTGTAGACCAAGAGAGAGAGTATGACCAAAATGACAATATATTCAATATGCCATATTAAGAGTACACTAGGAGTGTTTGTATATAAAGGTCTCTCAAGAAGCACCTAGAATGTTTCTAGAAATAGTAGGAGATAAGACAACTAAGCACCTTATCCAACATTCTAGATGAATGGATAAGAATGACAAAGTATCATATGTGTATAGAAGATTCTTGTGTTGTAGACAACATGTGCTTAAAAGAGGTGCAGACCACTATGATGTCATCATGACAACTCACAAGAGTGCACAAACTCCTAAGTGTCTCACAAATAAAAATAATGCAATAACCTAAGTAAACTTAAGTAAGTGTAAATAGTAAAGTACGTATTTACACCAACACGGAGCGCGTCGCATCACCCAACACCTTAAGTGTAACTTAGGGGAATGCCCTTAAGCTTATGAAAAATTAGGATAAATATGCATAATGGGTCCTGACTACTAGGCCATGTTAGGTACCCATGTACATAACGAAGATGCAATCTCTTGTAAAGCAGAGAAAGAGGGAAAACCTTATGGGAAAAACCCTCCCCCAAAAAGAGAGATAAATAGGGATGCATCAATGGATGGAGCAATCAAGACCCCCCCATTATGACATACATCCACGATATACATAAGAGAAGAATGAGAGAAGGAAGAGAGACAGAATAGGCTCCCCCCCCCCCCCACAAAAGAAGAATGCTGACAAGTGAAAGCTACTCCGATGAAGAAGCTGGTCCAAGACCCCCCCATTATGACATACATCCATGATATACATAAGAGAAGAATGAGAGAAGGAAGAGAGACAGAATAGGCTCTCCCCCCCCCCCACAAAAGAAGAATGCTGACAAGTGAAAGCTACTCCGATGAAGAAGCTGGTCCAAGAATGCAGAATGGTGTTCCTTCCCTTAGGAAGAAACAATGCCAAAGGTACAGTCCTAAAGATGTATGGTGGCCCTGAAACCTGCTCAAGTATCCTTGTGCTGATGCCGGTGTTCACCCCTTCCAACTGTGCTAAAAAGAAGGAATGCAGATCTGTCAAGGATGTCTGTTGAACCTGTTCCACTAAACCATCTGTCTCCTCTGCTAACAAAGAGACCTCCACTAATTTTTGTTCACAAGGATCCATAATCACACCAACTTGTGAAGATTAATCATGTAGAGAATGGACATGAGGGTTAGAGTGAGCCCTCACAAAAACTATAGAAGGATCACCTTCATCAATGAGAAGATGTATGTCCTCAAGCCTGTCTCCCAAGTCAAGTGAAGCTAGAGCTAGAAGATGAGATGTACCAAGCTATGATGGACCTTTCACTATGGCAATGTAAGCATGTGGGCTAGACTGATGTGACCTCTCACTGCAATTGTCGATAGAACCCCACGTGTTTGAACCTGTTGAAGCACTATCACTAGTGTCACTATCAGTTTCCACTATGTATGATGTGCAAAGAGGAGTAGAGGATAACCTAGGTGAACTTTCCTCAAAATGAACATCCTTCTCCACAAAAATCTCATATGTCTCAGGATCCATAAGTCTATAAGCCTTCACATTGTCTTCATAACCGATGAAAGTACAAGGCCTAGGTGCCAGTGCTTTGCAACTCCTAGAAGATAGGTTTTTCCATGCTAGACAACCAAAGACTCTAAGGTGACTCACAACTAGTTTTCTGCTGCACCATGCCTCAAAAAGAGTCTTGCCATCTAAGGCTGGATGAGGAGACCTGTTAAGTATGTGAGTAGCACTGCCAATGGCTTCAACTTCTAATGTAGGATCAAGAGACTTGGATTTTATCATGCAACTTGCCATGGTCTTGAGAGTCCTCCTCATTGCTACAACATTTTTCTTGTGTGGACTAAATGTTGGTGAGTTTTTAAGATCAATCCCCTCAATTTTGTAAAATTTCTTAAGTCTTCTGTCAACATATCTGTTCTCATTATCCATCCTTAGTACCTTGATGGCTTTCCTTGACTTGTATTCAACCTGAGTCTTGAAGTCTTGAAGATTATGAACCACTTCATTCTTGTGATGAAGGAAGTAGACCCAAGTGAACCTCAAAAAGTCATCAACAAATGTGAGTATGTAGTGACCTTGGTTGACTGAAGTCATTGCAAAGGGTCCTGCTAAAACCATGTGAACTAGCTGAAGAACAACTGGAGCTCTAGAAGACTTCCCTTTATCATACTTCTCCCTGAGATTCATATCCATTAAACAAGATGAGCATTCTCCCTTAGAAAAGCTAATATTAGGTAGACCTTTGACCATATGTTTAGAGAAAATTTGCTGAAGAGAGCGAAAGTCAAGGTGACCAAACCGCTTATGCCATAGGTTGATGTTTGAAGAAGAGTGAGTCAACAAGGCTTGAGAAGGATACTTAGGCACAAAGTGGGAGAAGGAATAAAGCCTCTTTTCATCATTGACTTTCTCCACTACAACTAATGAATCATCTCATAAACTTCGCACCATCACTGAATCTGGAAGGAACTCAACTTTGTGACCATCTCCAAGGTGAGTGATTTGGTAAACTGAGAGAAGATTGGAGCTTAGGTTTGGAACGTAGAGAACATCTTTGAATTCCCCATTTTCCATTTCCACATGTCCTTTCCCTTCAACTTCCATCTTAGTATCATCTCCCATGAAGATGTGTGGTACCTTTGATTGTTTTAATGAAGAAAAATCTTCCTTTGAAGAACTCATGTGGTAAGAGGCACCTGAGTCAGGTATCCATTCTGAAGAAGAACTTGTGTTTTCCATAAGTGCTTGCCCTTTATCTTTTGAAGAGGTTGGAGTTGAATCCTTGAAAGTACCTAGCACTTGAATCTTCTTCTTCCTGAGTAGATTCTCTAACTCATTGATTCTTTTTGTCTTGTAATGATGCTTGTCATGATTTGGCTTTTTGCAATATGCACAAAAGAGTTTTTCCTTCTTTTCATTACTTCCCTTCTTGTTTGAAGAAGAATTTCCTTGTTGAGAGGAGGATTTTTGTGTCTTAGATTGTGTTTTTTGCTTCCATTGCTTCTTGTTGTTGTTGCTTTTCCCTCCTTGACTTGATTTGTGCTCATCACTAGCCACCAAGGCTTTGGTCTTTGATGACTTGAGAGGTCCTCTATCCATCAAGTGAGATTGTTCAACAATCAACATCTCTACTAATGCATCAAAGGAAGGCTTGTGGTAAGCATAACCCATGGTCAACCTGTGAGTATTAAAAATTGAAACAAAGTTAGCGTACTGAGAAGGTAGCCTCTTTAGGATGTGATGAATCAACTTGTCATCCTTCATGGGATTTCCACAATCTTTAAGAAGTGCCCTATACTCATTGAATTTAATGGTATAATCCTGAATTGTGTCAACATTCTTAGGATCCAAGATAAATAGATCATCCTCAATTTGAAATCCCTTTTCTTCATCCACCTTACCATACAACTATTCAAGTTTATCCCAAGCTTCTTTAGAGTTTGAACAATTTTTAATGTGAAAGAGAAGATCCCCATGTACACAACTCCTGATAACTCCTAAAGCCTGCTAGTCTTGATTTTTCTAATCAATGAGTTCTTTAACATCAATAGGTTTGGTAATTGTACCATCAACATAAAGACTATATCCTTTTTCCATTAATCTACTCCATGCAATATCTTTCCATGTAGAATAGTTGCATGAAGTTAGAGGAGGACATTTAAAACCCATGATGAAAAATTGAAAAGAGCACACTAGAGAGACACAAAAACATAGTACACCCCCCCTTTCACTCAATCAAAAGACCCCCCCCAAAAAAGATGCTTTTGGCACTTTGTAAGTAGTGTGTTTACAATGGGCCGCTTGTCAAAGTGGACTTTCTAATTTTTCTTTTACAACTACCTTATAAGGCTTAAATCTGTCACTTAAGCACTTTAGCTCAGATTTACAAAAATTCTAAAGAAGAATCAAAGATTTACACTGCTGAAAAAGGCCAAATTCTGAAAGTGAGAAATTGGTCCACAAAACCCTAGAATCTCACTTTAGATATGGAAAGTAGACAAAAAATTACGCACTTTCAAAAAAAATGAAACTTGAAAAAATGACCAGATGTGCCTGTACAGAGCGTTTGAAGTTGCAAAACGTAGGATTATGTAGGTACAGTTGCCAAAAATGCAATTTTTACAAAATATATGCACTAAAACTATAAAACAATACCACCACTAGAAAATTTAGGAAATTCTACCCAATTTTAAAAAAAATTGCACCTAAATTGGAGTCCAGATGTCCAAGTTATGGGCTCGCAAAGTCAGGCTACCAAACTCAAAAGCAATCTAGAGAGGGGTCTAGGGCAAAAACTAAGAGACTAAATTTGATGGTCAAATGACCATCACTGCAATTGTAAATCACCTAATTTTGACAGTCAAACAACCTTCAATTTTAACACATTAAATTGATGACATCAGCAACAAATTTGGCCCTAGGCTGATGTGGTAGATGACAGGGCTGTTGACTGTGATTCCATACTATACGAAATGTATGGATGGAGGAAACATGGAATAAAGGTATGATCCAGCTGCCCACATGGAAATTTTGGCTGATGTGTCACTATTGTACATGTGTCAAGCAGGGATTAGTTCACATGGACTGTCACCTGTGAGAGTGAGCTGGACATGTGTCATTTGATTTGCTGTCCATGTGTCAAGTTTTTGTGAGACCATGTGGATGGGTTTTACCATGGACTTGGTGGGAGAAAAAAAGAGAGTGGCAGGTCTAATGTGGACAGACATCCACATATTAGTCGCTGGATGGCTTGCGGGTATATTCTACAGTAAACTGAAAAGTTTTGCAGTCGCTAAGTATTATAGCCGAGGTCGTAGATTTGAAATAGTGCCGTTGAGGAGTGTATTGGATGTTGAAAAATGTGAACAACGGGCCTTAAAGTCTTAAAGAGAACCGATTTTAAAAAAGGAAAATCCCACATTTGTTGTGAACTGTATAAAGAAACAATGTCGCAACATTCACAGCAAAGAGCGTGTCCAGCTTGGATGGCTTGACGCCAGGAATATGTGGTCAGGTTTAATCCGCAGGATTGTTGTGTGGATCCCCGTTGGTGTGAGCTATATTTTGAAACTAGATAAGGGTTCACATGCCAGATTTATTTGCCGAGAATTTTGCCGGTACTGTGTACTGAAGTCGATTTTGAATTTGCAGAGTGTCCACTGCGTAAAAATTAACTCCTGCGACCAAATAAAATAAACCCTCTAAAAATGGCAGAGCCGGGGTGTCATTGCCCGGTTCTGCTAAAAAAAATTTCTCTGCCGGTTACCCACAAATATTTTGACAAAAAAAATAAATAACAAAGAAATAAAATTGCAGATCTGAAATTAATCAATTAAATTCGCAAAAAATGACCATACCCAAACTGCAAATCAAGGCCACTGAGTTCTGATTTCCAAATTTTTTTTTCCTCACGATCAAATTTGGGCCAAGGTAGGCATGTTTATAGTCGATTTTCATCGAATCAACATTCTGGATGCAATGGAGATGTTAGATCTGGCTCTAGACGCTCCCAATTTCCGTAGTACTCTGGATTCGAGCTAAGGTGATGAAGCAAGCGTGGTCTCAAACAACTATGTGATGAAAAAATCTCCAAGTTGCTCTGATACCATGTAAGAATTTTCCTAAGAGCAAAATTCACCGAAGAACTAAGAACTCAAACACAAGCACAACTGTAGACCAAGAGAGAGAGAGAGTATGATTAGAATGACAATATATTCAATATGCCATATTAAGAGTACATTAGGAGTGCCTGTATATAAAGGCCTCTCAGGAAGCACCTAGGATGTCTCTAGAAATAACCAGGAGATAAGACAACTAAGCACCTTATCCAACATTCTAGATAAATGGATAAGAAGATTCCTGTGTTGTAGACAACATGTGCTTAAAAGAGGTGTGGACCACTGTGATGTCATCATGACAACTCACAAGAGTGCACAAACTCTTGTGTCTCACAAATAAAAATAATGCATTAACCTAAGTAAACTTAAGTAAGTGTAAATAGTAAAGTACGTATTTGCACCAATAGTATTCCTGATGCTCGGCACATATTGTTTCGGATTGCTCGACATCTACTACATTTCTGATTTGCTCAGCACCTGTTATATCCTGGTTTGCTCAACACCTATTATATCTTGTATTACTCAGCACATGAATGTTCCTAGATCACTTAGCATACATTGTGTACTCGACATATATAGTGAAAATGGTTAAGTGTGTTGACACTCAATTGTCAAGACTATTCTTTTGACCAACAATCTCCCCCTTTGACATGAGTGCCAAAAACACTTAACTAAGCATTTATGAACTTAACCTTATTGAGTGCATTCTTTATTTGCTTGACATTCATGCAAAATTTCAAAAATATTGTGAGTAACAATATACCTTATGACTCCCCCTAAGTTGATTATGCCTTGTCCAATCTTGAAACTAAAATTTTGTGGTTAAGTGCCTGATCCTCTTTGTCCTTTGTCCTGTTTCTGCATTCTAAGCCTGTATACTGTATCTAATCTATGTGAAATTCAAAATTTTGCATCTCCCTGCTTCTCCTTATTACTTGACTCCCCCTTTTTGGCTATTTACAAACTTTCCACTCTATTCTCAAAATGAATGAAAGAATGTAATAAAAAATGAGCAAAATTTTCAAATATTTGGTATTCTCCCATATTTCTATATACATATCTCCTTATTTTTTCCCCTATACATATTTCTCCCCCTTTTTGACACTGATGTCAAAGGGTTCTATAGAGTAATACCATGTTTAGCCAAAAATGTGCTATTTACCTCCAGGAGTATCTTCAGAGCTGCATCCCAATTTTCTAGTGCAATGTCCAATGACTTATGCTAGATGGCAATCGTTGCTGCTAGATGTACAAGTCCATCTGAGGTAGAAAGATTTGAATCTTATCTTTCTTGAGGACTGTTTCTGCATACATTTGCTCCCTATGGAGTACCTCCAAGTGAGGGGTTATGAAGGACTGGATTTGCATCAACTTAGCTTTTGTATTAGCCTCCTTTACTGTTAATATAACTAATTCTCTTTGAGTGTGAAGCCTTTGAGAAAAATGCTTCTCACTTTGAGCTGGATTGGTGGGGAGTTGCATACTAGAAATCTTTAGATTTCTTTCCAACCTCATTATTGTCTGGCTAGTCTCATGTGTGAAATTGGAAAAATCACACAACTTGTTGTACAGGGAGAATATATTCCCAAGTACAATCTTTAATCTTTCCAATTTCTTAGCCAACTCAACTTGAGATAGTGCTATATCACTAGATATCTTCTCATTAACTTTACCTTGGAACTTCCTTTCTAACCATTCCATTAATTTGGCATTTGTATCATGATCTTCATTTGTCACCTGGTCAACTATGTCAGATAGTTTCTCTACTATTGGCCTTGACTCATCAGGTGTCTGCAAGCTGAAGGCATCCATAAAGATGTCCTTTATCTCATTCAGTGCTTGCCTATATTTATATTATTTTCTCAATACTTCTTGTCTCCTTCTTCTATCCAATGCACTCTGTATCTCATTAATCTTTTCCTCAGTGAGGGTGTTGGATTCATAGTAGGGTATTTTAATTTCTTCATCTAGCCCATGAATTCCATAATGAAGTGTCCTAGCTACCTTTGCTAAGCTCAAGCCTGGTGTTCTAACTTGCAATGCTAGCATGTCAGTGCCCGGCTTCTGAAGAGTTTGAGTGGGAGTACCTGTTTTGGGTAGTTGAACCAAAGTTTGTATTGCATATTCTGCCTCATCTCTTGTCTCTTCCTTCTCTTCTGTTTGTCTCTCTTTTTCACTATCAATGGCTGGGGGTGTACCTACTAACTGTACTGATTTTTCTTTTTCTTCCCCTATTGCTACACTCAACACTTGAAGTGCATCTGTGACTGCTTTTGGTGGAGATGGTGGAGGAAGAAATAGGAGTCCAGTAGTTTGAGTGGTCAAAGGTGGTTCTTTTGTTTTCACCTTGACTTCCTTGGATTTTACTACTAATTTTTGCAACTCATCAACATTGACCAGTACATGAATTGTGCATAGTCTAGCTGCTTGGGTTGATTGGTCAAGGATCTTTGTGAGATCCTCTGTAGTCAATGGATTGATGTTTTGACAAGAAGTGTCAATAACATCCTTTATTTTGATACTCTTTGTAGGTGTGATAATAGCATGAGGAGGGCTAGGAGGTGACAGTTGTGTGTCTCGCACACTTTGTTCTTGCTGCTCATTTGTACCCTTTTCTTCCTCTTTCTCCTCTTTATTCTCCTCTTCATCTTTCTTTTCTTCTTCCACTTTCTTCTCTTCCTCAACCTTCTTCTCTTCTTCCTTCTTTTCTTCTCCCTTCTTTCTTTTTGTTTTTATTTCCTTTATCTTGGCACTTGCTTTTGCCTTGTATTCCTCATCAAAAACATCATCAATTTTCTTATAAATTATTTTCCACAACTGTGTGAATTTGCTCACAACATTTTCAATTTTACTCTGCAAAATACTAAATGCCCTATGCTTTGGAGTAAATCTACTATTGTGCCTCTTGATTGCATTAGTTATTTGACCCTTAGTCAAATTAGGCAAAAATATAGCTAAAGTAGACTCCCTTATTTCCTTTTCCATTTGCAAGCAAAAATGCCATTTATCTTCTACTATTTTATACAACTCTTTGGGCATTGAGCCATCTAGCTCTAGAGGTGTGTGTTTGTACTCTGCCATCATTGTATACAAAGATTTCCCTATTTTATTTTGCTCTTCCTTTGTGAGCTTATTGAAATCTAAATTATTCAAATCTTTTAAGTCTCCATTCCTAATTTTTGCACATAATTTATCAATTGAAGACTTAGGTGGACGACTTACCACTTTGAACTGACTATTATCATCTGACTCTGTCTTTTCTTCATTCTACATATTTTCTTCTCTTCCTTGGCTCCTTATCAGTCTTCTTGGTGGCTTTCTTTTTCTTTTCTACCTCTTCTTTAGCCTTTTGAGTAGTGGCTCTAGTGGTGGCTCTGGTAGTAGGCTTCTTTGCTATAGGTTTTGTCACTTTCTTTGCCTTGGGTTGAGGAGCAAGTTGAGCTTTACCTTTCTTTTAGTGACCTTGGTTTTGATAGGTGCTTCCTCGACTTCTTCTTCCTCTGCGCCTTCTTCCTTGTCCTCACCTAGGCCTTGTGTCAGTTGTAGAGGCTCTTGTTTAAGCTTGTCCTCTTAATTTTCACTATCATCCTCTTCTTCATCTGCTTTCTCTTCCACTACTATACTTGCTACTTCAACACCAAATCTCTTTTTGATCTTCTTGATCAATTTGTCCTTCTTCTTCACTGTAGTGGCCATTTTAAGATCTATGACCACTCTAGATTTAACAACATCATAAGTTCCAAAATATTTTGCTGCCTTGTCAGTATCTTTTGCAATTAGTGTTGTTATTGCCGCTGAGGCCTGATCAACATCAAGTTCATAACCTAGTGGCCTAAGCCATATCACTCTAGGTATGACTACTTGTATATAAGTGTAATCAACATCCACAAGAAAGAAAATGTCCTTTACATGTTGCTCAACTAGTGAGACTGGTATCCTTATCCTCTGTTTCATGGACTTCTTGAAGTCCTCAAAGTAACTTGTCATCTGAGCATCAAAATTGTCTCCCACTTGATCAATGAAGTCATTGATTTATGTGACAATTGTCTTGTTAGGATCCCATCTAACCTTTCTAACTGATGGAAATTCCTTCATAACATAGAAAAATATGCAGACCAACAATGATTCAAATTTGCATTGGGCTCCTTTTGATTTCCTTATGGCTCCCAAATTTTCATTGATTTGTTGTAGCATGAGCTCTACTAGATCATATGTGTGGTCCTTCTTCATAATGTTATATGCAACATCCACTGCTATGCATGGCACGCTGTTCAATCTGTTTGATTGATAGAATTTGTGAGATATGACTCTAATAGTGAAATCAAGTAGTGGATCAGTAATGGTATCAATGGTCATTCCCTTGTTATTCCATTTGACACCAGTGTTCTTCTCTATGGCCTCCTTTTTATCACTTCTCAAGGTCTTGGGCTGATCTAGGGTTAGAAAACCAGTAACCCTATGAATAATTTTCTTCATAACCTTCACTGGCCCTATTTCTAACTAGAATAACCCATCATGAATTCAAATCAACACTATACGAATCCATTCAGTCTTAAACACAGTGGTGAAAACTAAGGCTTTAGTTAAATCCTTCTTTTCAACTATTTGAAACTTGTCCTTCAATATACCTTTGTCACACAACTTATCAAAGGCATTGAAAATTTCTAAGTCACCTATGGCTTCAATCTTACAGTTATAACATTTTCTGACATCTTGGACCATTACAACTTTGTCCAGAATGACTGACAAAGCACTAGCAGGGTTGTTTTTATAGACAACTTTAGGGATGGACCTAAACTCTGGTTGTTTGACTTCATTACTGACAAGTTAAATTTCATGACTTTCCTTCCCCTTAGTGGTTTTTGACCCAGATGCCATCGTTTACCAAACTAGGGTTTAAAATTAAATAAACTTTCAAGTTCTGCGTAGCTCGACACTTGAGTGAAATACCTGTTGATCGATGAACTGGAGTTGAACCATGGTTGGAATTGCTGCAAATTACTGCTAAGTCATTGTGTGATCACCTATTCACTCTGCTCGACTTTGGTCTTTGTTCGAATGGCTTGAAAATGAATGATTTTCACCTTTATTAGGTTCAAAAACCTAGCATTTATTGCATTTGTGCTTATAGCTATACACTCGGCTTCCAAAGATTTTATCAGCTTGACTTCCACTGAAGTTCATCTACTCGGCAGTTACTATCTAATTTCACTTGTCATCAATTGAACTTTTTAATTGCTCAGTAGCCACTAACATCTCTTACTCAACATCCACTAGTCTGTTCAACTCGACATGTACTAAAATTTTACTTGGCAACCAAAGGTAGCTCAGCATCATCTTCTAACTTTTAACTTGGCATCTTTTCTCATGCATATTTCTTCTTTGCAGTACTTCTACGTTTTCTTGGGCTGATGTATGATACATCTTTATATATATCAGCCCCATGTATCTCTCTTGTGCTTAATTGGATGAGGTGTGATCACTTGACCTCTTGGATGAAGTGATCTTTCCATTTGATGTGTTGCATTCACCTTTCTTCTTCCATGTCTTGTTTATTTGTCCTCTTATTTTTTCAACATCAATCTTCTCTTTTCATTTGTTGACTTCAATCTTTGGTGCTTTTGACTTTGTAGGACAATTTCTGCTGATATGACTAGCCTTCAAACAACTAAAACATATAGTTTGGTTTAGCCACCTACTATAACTTCCCTTGAAATGTGTCCTTATGCAATTTTTAGGAATGTGTCCATAATCTTGACAATAGTGACAACTATACCTAGTATTGTAATCTCAATTGTAGTGATGTGCATGATTGATTCCTCTTGCAGGCTGATTAGGTGTCCACATAGGCTTTGATCTACATTAAAATGCTCTATGTTCATACTTTTTGTAGTTGTAGCAGTGACGTTCAAATCTTGGTGTCCTCATGGTCTTGGTTCTGCAGTCTTGTGTTGAATGTCCTTTCTTTTTGCACTTGTGACAAAATTTTGCATTTGTAGGCTTATCATGCTGATGACTATTCTTGCTTCTGCACACATTAGAGGTATTCCCTTTTTACCATAGAAATGACAAGTAGGTTTAGTGTTCTTACCTTTGTTGCTTCTTTCTTCTGCAATCTTGGATGATTCTCCTTGTTCAGTGCTGATGTAGCCAAGTCCTGAAGTATCATTACTAGCCCTTGGTGATTTTAGCAATTGCTCAAAGTACTTGATGGCCTTATTGGGTTTTTTGTAACTTTTTGTTATTTCCTTTTTTCTCTTCAATTCATTTTGCAATTGTTCATTTTTCATCTTCAAGGTGGAGATCTCAATGTCCTTCATGTTTAGCTCATGATGAGCATTCATCATCTGGCTTAAGGTGTCTAGCTGCATGTTTGAGATCTTTTCAAATTCAATTGTCTTCTCTTCTAGCCTATTGGTGAGATTTCTCTTGTCATCTTCTATCATGGCCTTTTCTTCAATAACTTTTTTTCTTTTGTTCAGTCACTTCACAAAGCATTATGGCTTGTGATTCCTGTTCAAGCTTGAGTAAGCTGATTTCTTTAGCTTGTGCTCTATTTTTCTCTATTAATTTTGCTATTGCAACATCAAATTCCTTGGAATATCTATTGGAAAACACTTGTGTGGTATCAATATCCTTGTAGTGTATGTCATTTTTAGCTATGGCTATCTCCTTCCTTCTTTTCAAGGATTTTCTCAGTTCCTCCTTGGTTTCCTCTACTTTGTGTAGAGCTAGTTGCACATCAATCACCTGATTGTCAATGATCTTCCCAAGTTTGAAGACTTCCATCTTCTAACCTTTTTCTCCAAGTTGTTAGGCTTCTCCTTGTGAGAACCACGCTTTGATACCAATTGTTAGAATATTCAAACAGGAAGAGTACTTCTAAGGGGGGGGGGCGGGGGGGGGGGGGCGGGGGTGAATCAGAAGTATCACACCTTTTTAACCTTTTTTTTTAATATCCTTTAAACATATAACTGAAAAAAAAATTGCATGCATGTAAACATATAAAAGAACATAAAATCAATCACATGCAATAACACATAACACCAAAATTGATAACCCAGAAACCCTCCTCTTAACTAGGGTGGGGATGATACCCATAAAAATCACTGCAACAATCAATATTCAACCACTTCTGATGGTTTTTCCTGTGAAAGGCCTACCTCGTTAAAGGCTTTACACTATGTCAATAGTGACCTGGTTAGAGGATTTACAACCACTTACATGAAGTGCCACCCTATTAAAGGATTTACAATAGGTTGTTAAACTCACCTAATTTAATAGGACTTTCATGACCATCTCCAAAGGTTCTCCTACCTAGCTGTTAAGCTAACCTATCAACATAGGATTTCAATCTCTAATAAAATTGTGAGAGAGTATTAGAACATTTGACCTATTTGAATGCAATATCAAATTGCTGGATTCAAGTACTAGATCTACTCTTCTCATTATGATCCTTACTTGATCTGATCTATGAATGTATCCCCTGCTCTATTATGATCAACTAGATGTATATTTGCAATCCATTTCACTGAGTCCTTGACACCTTTGCTAATTGCTCTGTTCTACAATTTGATAACTCCATCAATAACCTTCTCAACTCTTGTCTTAGCAATCTCAACAACTTCTTCAACTACTTCAATATGGTGTTGTGGTCTTCTTATAAAGATATTGTGGACTTAAGGTTTGCTATGCATTCATGAACTTGAAATTCCCGCTCAAATCCTTTGTTTTCACCTATTGGTTGCATGCTGTCTCCAATTTTTTGATTGGCTGCATGTTGATTTCATAGGTAATTGCAAGGATTCGATCTTATCTTCTTATCCTTTCGTGAGTCATGCAAAACTATTTTACATCTTAGTTTGTGATGACACAAACTCTTATGCTGATCCTGAGTTACTCGGCACATATTGTATTCCTAATGTTCGACACATATTGTTTCTGGATTGCTCGGCATCTACTGCATTTTTAGTTTGCTCGGCACCTGTTATATCCTAGTTTGCTCAACACCTGTTATATCTTGTATTGCTCGGCACATGAATGTTTCTGGATCACTCAACTTACATTGTGTACTCGGCATATATAGTGAAAATGGTTAAGTGTGTTGACACTCAATTGTCAAGACTATTCTTTTGACCAATAGAAATGAAGCACCAGAATCTAATACCCATGAATCATCAACACTTTCTAAAGATAGAAGCAAAGCATCCTCTTCATATTTGCTACTTACCACATTTGCCTCCTTGTCTCCATTTGATTTATCTCCTTCATTTTTCTTTCGATTCCAACAATCTTTCTTTTTATGACTTGGTTTCCCACAGTACCAATAGTTGTTCGGTCCTCTCGATTGAGACCTCCTCCCCTTTGACTTTCCTCTTGATTTCCCATGATTTTCAGAGTTACTTCCTCTCTTAGTCGTTCTACCCCTGCTTTGTGCATTCAAAGCACTTCCTGATGTAGATCCACCTAAGGATTTCCTACGAGTTTCCTCACTCAAAACAACACCAATCACATCTTCACATTTTAGGGTACTAGATCCAGGAACAAAATTACTCACAACCATTCTAGCTTTCAGGCAAAGAACACAAAATCAAGAGAGCCCTAATTTCTTCATCAAAATTGATACCCAAAGAAGATAATTGACTAGTAATAGTATTAAACTCATTTAAATTATCTACAACAGATCCACCTTCTGCCATTTTCATATTAAATAAGCACTTCATGAGAAATACCTTGTTTGAAGCAGAGGGTTTTTCATATAGTGTCGCTAGGGTTTTCATCAACTCTTCTGTCATCTTCACTTTTGTAATATTAAATGTCACTGATGGTGTCGAGCTTAACCTAATGCTTCTGAGTGCCTTTCTATCCAAAAAATCCCATTCATTATTTGACATAGATCCTTGATTCTTGGCTTTTCCTTCCAACGGCTTCCATAAATCCTTCTGATAAAGATAGTCTTCTATTTGCATCTTCCATGGTTGAAAGTTCTGCCCATTAAACCTGTCAACCCTCAGCTTACCCTCGTCTGCCATCACTCCCACTCAATCGCGAGACTCCCACTTAACTATGAGACTTTCTTGTAGAGGATAACTAAAAAACAACCTCGCTCTGATACCACTTGTTAGGATTAAACCACAGACAAAAAATAACAATTACATGCAAATATAACCAATAACAGAAAATAATAGATCACACAGAAAAGAACACAAGGCACCAAGATTTAACGTGGTTCACCCAATCCCTGGGCTACGTGCACCAAACAAAAAGTCCAATATTATTATGATCCAGTGATTACAACTTGATTACAATCTGTAATCCCTTATAGCTCAATACCACCGCAAGAACTAATTTTACATCACAACTTAATAAAAAATACCTAACCCTAAGCCCTTTTATACAAGTATTTTATGTCATTTTAGGGTTACAACATGTCGGCCATATGTCAGCCACAACGTATGTATAGTACTTTCCTGATCAGTCACCACAAACTAACAAATATGGCATCCAATGGTTCATGAAAGTTAGTGAACTTCCTATTTTGATCATAGTCACGGTTGTAATTGTTTTTGTTATGAGGAAAAAATTGTGTTTGATTACAAGATTGCTAACTGTTTTGATTCTAATTGTCATGGTTTGAATTGTTGTTGTTTCGGTTATGATAGTTGTTGTTGTTGTTGTTTCCACCTTGGAGGTTTTGTACACTTTTAACATCAATGACACCATTGTGGGTAACACCTTTTTTTTTGGACCAAAATTTGGGTTTGTTGTTGTTGTTCGTGTCATTGTTTGAGGATAAAGAGCTATGATGTTTAATGGAACCCTTGTCTAGGAGTCCATTTTCAATGTTTTTTCCTTTCTTGACTAATGTAGCAAAGTCTTTAGGACTAGCCATCTTCATGTAGAAAGACATCTCTAGTATCAAGTTTTTTGATAAATATATCCACAAGGTGGGAATCCTCTATTTTATATGGCATGCGATTAGCAAGATGCCTCCACCATTGTAGAAAGTTGGCAAATGTTTCACCGTTTCGTTGTTTTGTGTTGCACAAATCACTTAATGAAGCATGATGTTCAATGTTGTAAGAGTATTGTGCTACAAATTTTCCCATTAAATCATTGAAGGAAGTATTGGAACCGTTGAGTAAGTTCATTAGCCACTCTAGTGCAGGGCCTCCAAGACTTCGTGTGAAGAGCCTTTTAAGATAATCCTCATTGTAGGCTACTTCTTGACACAAAATCGAGAATTCCTTGAGATGTGTGATATGACATGTTTCTCCTGTGTATTTGTCAAATTTAGGAATCTCAAAGTTTGGTGGAAACGGTATCATGTTAATGGATTTGTCAAATGGAAAGGGGCAAATTTCCTCAAAAGAGAAATCCTTCACCCCTTTATTGTTCATGGTATGGACCAAAATTCGAAGTTCATGCAATTGCTAGGCTAGATCTTGGTTTGGTTGCATTTTTTATTGTTGGGAATTGATAAACCCACCTCCCAAGTTGTATGGAGTTCCAAACGTATTGTATGGTGGTGGAAGTGCTCCACTTTGGCCAATGTATTGATATGCAGTCATTGGAATTGGCACAGATGTTTTCACCATACTTGTTGGCATTTGCAAATAAGAGGAATATATTGGTTGTGTTGGAATTGCCATCTGCTGTATAGGTACTTGCCCAATGTTTAAGCATCCTACAGTTGGACCTATCAAGGTTGATTGCGAAATACTAGCATTAGTAGTGTTGGGCATAGCAGTAATGATTTGGTGGATATGTTCCACACTTAATTGGAATGTTGGTTGTGTTGAAACACTTGATGTAGGTATGGAACTAGTTCTCGCCATAGGTTCCTTCTCTTTACTAGATGTTTGGGCTATGTTTGAAGTTGGTAATACATGAGCACCACCCTTGGTAATCTGTCTAAACTAAGTGCTCTCATCAAAACTCGTAGGGACATTAATACCATCTTTAACCAAGTTTAGGAAGATCTCAGTCTTGTTTGCCCTAATAGACTTTTCCATCATTTCCAAGTTGTATGGATCTGCAAGAAATGCTCGAACATCACTAGGGATATTGTTGTTGTCAATAGGATCTTCATCTTGGTATAATTCTTCGTCATCATGTGAATTACTTCCCAGAGTTGTGTTGCGAAAATGATCCTCTGGTTTTTGTGTGGATGTTGAGCTAGGCATGCCAAAGTTTGTGCTAGGGGGAAACATGCTCCCAAATGAGGCTGATCATGGAGGAAAAGGATTCTCCATCTCTTGTTGCCTTAATGATTCCAACAGACGAGACATGGGATCAAATGTGAATATGCTGGATCGTGTATGCACCATACAATAGTGACCAAACCAATGGGTGGAAGATTATGGAAGAAAGAGAAGAACGTGTGGGAGAGAAACTGAACCTTATGTGATAAAAGGGCCAACAACCTAAATGTAAACAAAATACATTGTTGATTTAGCAAACCAAGTGTGATATCAGATAAAAGTATCTTTTTCCTAGAAAAGATGGACAAGTGATCTTTAGGCAAGATAGGAAACTGAATTGATTACTCGCTATTTGGAGATGGACTTGTGATCCCAATTGAGTGAGTGTAACTATGATAAATGTTTGCTTACATATGGATAAAGGTCTAGTGTTGTAACTAAGATGTCTTTATGCCCAAAAGATTAAGGTTCAAATGATCAAGCTCTCTAGAGGAAATTTTGCAAATGGAAGACTAGAAATTTAGAAATGGGGTTGATGTGGAAAATGAAGGTGTTATGGTCACTATGCGATTAACTCAATCTTCTCTCACTGGGAACAAAAATATTGGATTCACTCCAGGGAAAGAAAACCAATTTTGAAGTTTAGCATTGTATTTGATTCTATCATAATGGTCTTGTTCAACTTCTTCTTTCTTGATGTCTTTGATAACGTATCGAAATTGTTTATCACCATGTGCTAGATTTTTCCTTTATTTGTAGGCAAATGGTTTGGACAACTTCACCTTCTTAGGTTTGACTTTGTTGGTCATGGCAAGAACAAAACAAACCCAGTTTCAAAAAATCTTATAAATAAGCTTGTGACCAAAAGACCCAATGACTTCCAAATGGTAGACCAAAAATAACAGTAGGTCAAGAGGACCCACTTACAACTATTTCACACACTGAAAGTTTAGCTCACCATTTCACTCATTTTTGAACTTGTTTGATGTTTGGTATTGGTTTTAGATGTTTAAACAATCAAGCACACTGAACACATCAGCAATCCTAATAAGGCCGCCACTAGGATGTACAAAGATTATCTAGAGGGCGTCCTCGATATATGCAAGGTACATGAGGCCCAAATTTGTAGACAAAAGAAAATAGTGCCACATAGCCGAGGGGAGACGGTAACCCAAATCTCCACCTTCACTTCCCAAAGGTATAAAGTTCTTTGGGGCTTAGCCAGGAGAGACAAAGTTTTACTTCCAAGAGAGGTGTCTTTTGATTCACCCCCCGATTCTTATACTCCACTAGAACACTGGAGTTGAGGTCATCCCAAGGGGTTATGAAATCCCCAAGCAGGCCTCTTAAAAAAAAAAACAAGACCACTTATTTCTTGTGCACTCAAGATCACCCGAAGGTGCAAGAGGAGAGAATACGTAAGTGGCCTCGAGGTTAAAAAACACCCAAGTTCTTTCCCAATGGAGCTTTAGGTTTTGTAATCTACTCTTGAAGACACTCGTGTTTAAGCATGCATTGTTCTTTCCAACTTGACAATGTCGTCAACATAATGAAAAGCGAGGATTCTTCAACAAACATAAATCGATTGTGAACATAAGCAAATTGCTGAAAATGAAACCAATTCTTTTAAGTCATTCAAGATTGAGTGAATTCATTTTAAGCATCAAATCCAAATATTTCATAGAAAGCTTCATTGACCTCAGGCATTCAAGAGTGTATTTGCTATCTAAACATTCATTCCAACGAAAGCATGTCAATTTTCTTAAGGTATTCAAGATTGTGTTTGACTAGTCTAAACATGCATTCCAATGAAAAACTTGTTCATTCATTAAGGGCATTCAAGAGTGTATTTGAGCATCATCTATTCCAATGAAATGTGTGTAAATTTCCTTAAGACATTCAAGATTGAGTGTAATGTTTTTACCTTAATGCATTCAAGAGTGTGTTTGGCATTTAGGTATTAGTTTGCAACATACATTCTAAAGAAAAATGATTATTTCGTACAAGTTCATTCACCATCTAATCCTACAAGTGATCAAAATCACTGCAAATTCTCCAAGTGATTAAAATCACTATAAACCTTTAAGTGATCAAAATCACTACAAATTTTTAAATGATCAAAACCACTAAAAAGAAGTTTTCCAACGTTCGTTCCCTGCAATAAGACTGATTAGAAATCCCTGTCAATCATCCAATCAATGAGTTAAGTGTTCAAAATTGATTCAATCTATCAAAAAGTCTAGACAACAGACACTAGGCATAGATGATAGAACTACACATATGCCGAAACTTGTAGACAATAGAACACTAGGATGTACGGTTAATTGTTCACCGATAAGTTGTCAGTCGCAGATGATAGAATAGGGTCATAGATGCCAAAACTTAGAGACACAAGAATATGCAAACGAAAAAGTACTGACAATACAAATTTTTGCAGCACACAACGTAGATGACAATATAGTGATCAAAGGCGACATAACTCAGTAAAAATTGCAGATGACAGTATAGTTTAAGAGCTAGTTTTAATGGCCACCTGCAATGCAGACGACAGTATGGTAAATCAGTGGAGACGACAAAACAGGCTTTTGAGATGCTAAAACCCAAATAGAGACGACAAAACTCAGATTAAATGCAATATCAGGCTGATTTTAAAAGTGACAGTGGTGACGATGCCAATTTTCGTAGGTGCTGGTCTGCAAAGACGCTAATTTACGTAGACGACAAAGCGTCTTCGCAGATGACACTGCGTCCTAGCGGAGATGACAGTGCACGGATTTCAACAGTGAGTTAATGACTTTTTGACAATTTATGAAAGTGGAATAGGGACGTGGATCCCACCGGGCATGCCAAGATGTATATGCAAAAACCTAACCTATTGGGAGCACAAGTAAACAAGCAAACATTAGTAGCATGTGCATTCAAGATACAAATAAGATTGAAAAACTACTAATTCTACTTGAGTTTAAAAACAAACTATACAACCAACAAATTAGAGTCCTCACACAACCTCAAAGCAGCTCAACAAGGGTGTCTATGAGAGGCCTTGTTGGTGTGCTTAAGTGTGAGGGATGTAGATGTGCTCTCCCAAAACACAACTATTGAATCCCAAGGTAATGAAATGTAATAATGAACATGCAACTAAACTAAATGATGAATAATGCTTCAAGAGATGGTGGAAGCAACCATTCTTGAAAGCACTCAATGGATAATAGAGATGGATGTAATAAGCAAACCTAAGAATGCAATACTACCATGAGTATGAAAAACAATACAAGAATAAACAACTACCAAAGGGGTTAGTAACAATGCATAAAAATAACTCTAAAAGCTTTAGAACTATACTAGCATGATAACAATGCAAATGAGGGAGATGGAAAATGCTTGAGACAAGGGTTCTATTTATAGGTTTGAGAGAGGTGGCACATGGGAGACACATGGGCTAAAGGACAAGCCATGCAAAAGTCAACATAAGCCTTTATGGTTGAGAGGCTCAAGGTTTGCTCACACATGTGTGAGCAACCTTGGGGAAGGAATGTGGGACAAATGTGTAAGAGGTGTAAGATGTATAAATGAAGTGGAAGGTTTATTGGATCTAGAGCTTCTCACACGTGTGAGCAAACACTTAGGGGCTAAAAGGTGTTTAAAAAGGTGTTTAAGATAAATAAGTGGGATTAAGTAGTCGGTAGGCTTAGAAGGATGAGCGTGATGAGTGTAGACTAGGTTTTAGGATGAGATTAGGATTAAATTAAATAAGATTTAACTTAATCACATGATTATAGAATTTAATAAAGTGGAGGGAATTAAATAAATTAAAATTTATTTAAAAGGGGGTTTATGGAGCACTACGCATTAAATGAATTTAATACATTAGAGGGGATGCATTTAAATTAAGTTTAAATACATTAGGGAAATGAACTTATTTAATTAAATAAGTAGAAGAATATGAAAATATAATTAATTAATAAATGATTAATTATAATGTCACAGAAAATATTAAATAAAATAATATAGCATTTGAGACAATTTTAAGTGTCTACACCAACCATATGAAAAATGCTTACTAGGGCTTCATTGAGGAGCTGCTCCATCCAAATAAGTTCCAATCCACAGATTTGTGCCCCCAACTGCCATGGATGGAACTTCAACAAAGGTTCAAAAATGATGTAGAAGAGGGTCAACACCGTGGAAGCCATAGCCACAAACCATGATTACCGGTTAGTCAGGTCTGACAATGTGTCACT
The DNA here is from genome assembly GCA_028749045.1 of Cupressus sempervirens. Taxonomy (NCBI): domain Eukaryota; kingdom Viridiplantae; phylum Streptophyta; class Pinopsida; order Cupressales; family Cupressaceae; genus Cupressus; species Cupressus sempervirens. The sequence goes on from CM053783.1 coordinate 7,479,266, forward strand.
TCTAAATCCTAAAGACCTAGCAACAATCATTGGGCCAATGAAATGTCATAAGATCAATCAAGAAACTTCGAAGCCAAAGGACAATGGAGTTCAAAATGCTCTAGCTCCCCAAACTTAATCATGACTCTATAATGAATGACAAGTGTAACTCTTCTTCTATTCTTAGCTCTTTCTTTTACCTTCTTGAATGTACTATTTTAGTAATGACACAAATCTATGGGCCTATACATGTAATATTTTGATAATCAATAAGGGATCGACAAATTTTGGTGCAAATTGTCCCCCTATAACTATGATTACCCAGTGAGAATCGGGAGTTTGCATTGAAATGAAGAATTTTATTTTTGCTTGAATCTGGGTATTGTTGATCTTCAATGGTTATTTGGATTGATTGTTCTTGTAATTTGTGTATTGCTTTGGTTTCTTTCATTTTGTTCTCCCTTGTTGTGTTACATTGCAATTCGTGTTTTGAATTTAGTTGTGAAAGAACTTGGGGATCATGGATTTTGACGATCAGTTGGATTATGTTTTTAACTGGTCTAAGAACCACTTGGGTTTAATTGCATTTCTATTCCTTTGTGTTTGCATTTAGAGGTAGATTGCATGTCATTCAATAGCCGGTAGATGCATATATGAGTAGAAGTAGATTTAGTTGATGTGTTTAAAGGTGGTTCTATTTTTTTCATGGTCATGGGAGTAGTAGGACTGTTAATCTTTAATCTTGCCTAGTTTTTCAATGCTTGTGGAAAATATGGAAATAACTTCTCAAGCTCTTTGGTTAAGAGCATGCCCCTCCATTTGAAGTAGGACAATAAAAATTTCATTGCACATCCACTGGGAGGGAGCTGTACCTCTAAAATTTAGAGGGAATTTAAAGGACGAGAAAAACAAAAAATACTTCCCAATCTATTGCTAACTCTTTGTTTTCCCACTCCTTAGGTGTGAGAGAGCCATTTTCTATTGCAAAGGAGACAAGGACAAAGTGTCATCTAAAAGAGCTCAATAATATCCATGAGCATTTCGAGTATCCGTTGTTCAACTTTATTCTAAGCAACCTTCTCCGCATCTTCAATCCTTTTAGCAATATCGTCAACTATTTGCTTTAGTTAAGAAAATTAGGTTTGTGTTTGAGTCACATGACCTCCGATGCTAATTCAATAATTAGGTCTCTAGTTTTGACTAGTGTTCTAGAATGTTGCTTTCATGTACTTGATTTGTAAAGATTTACATATTCCTCTACTAGTTTTGAGTATTTCCTAAGGTCCTTTGAAGACATGTTCTCAAAAATTCTTCTTCATCCTCTCCAATTCCTCTTTCATTTAGATTTTTAAAATCTCATCTTTAGCATCTTGCTCATACAAATCTCCTTCATTTTCATAGCTAGATAAGAACAAAGATGATGAGGGTGATACATGTTGACTCTTCTTCTTCTTTCAATTCTTATCTTTCAAGATTAATTTCCTCTAGGATAACTCTGTCTTCCTCACACCCCTCTATCCTTTAGATATAATTTCTAACATTTTAGATTTGGTCAGCATTGCCTCTTGCTCAATGGATTTTATTTATCTTGTTTATGGTTCTGGAGTATTCTCCTTTCCAAGGGTCTCCTCTTTCTCAGGTGGCATTTCCTTCTCAAGATTATCTTCACATTCCCATGTCTTCTCCTTTGTAGGAGTATTTTCCTTTTCTAGCATCTATTATTTCTCAGGAGTTGTCTTTCTCTAGTATCCTCTCTTTCTTTGGAGTTTCTTCCTTCTCTTCAATCTATCTTTCTTTAATTCTTCTTTTACATTCTCAAAATGTTAATTTTTAAACCATTATGCTATTGAAATTTTGTTAGACGTTTTATTTATCTTTTCTATATGGGTCATGGGATAAGAATCTAACTATGCTTAATTTAGTTTCAATGACTTAGTTGTATGTACTTCATCAAGTTATTAAAATTTGATTTTTAAAAAAAAAAAAAACTGAACATAAAATAACAAGCAACAACATAGTGCCTGCTATTTTTTAGGAATGTTTTAATGTTTTAAAGTTGAACTCAAAAATTTAAAGATTTTTGTCATTTCCCTCCAAATTTTCTTTTTAGAAAACTTCTAAAATTAAATATTCGAGAAGTGTCAAAAAACATTCTTTGGTGAGACAATTTCTAGACCCACCTCCTTTCCATCTGCTTAGGTAGGGGTCCCAATGATGCAGGAGCATCTTGGGTGTAAGATCAATCTTGCATCACCCAAAAATATTTCCTTTTTATTTTTTGAATAAGGGTTGTCTCAGTGCAATGTTGTTTCTGGAGGCTTTCTACTTAGTAAGTCATTTATACGAGTTGAGAATGTCCTAAATTCAGAATTGGATGTTCATCTTGGATATATTTATTAGACCGCACATTTCCTTAATACTTTATGCACAAAGTAGGAAATATCCTTAATACTTTCTTTTTATGCACAAAGTATGAAAAAGAATGAAATTCATGGAACTACCACTTCTGAAAAAATCCTTAAATATTCAACGCTAAAATGTAAGAGCTCATATTTTGAAGATGAAGATTCCAAATAATCCGATAGCCAAATAAAGTTTTGTTCGTGGGAGCTCTTCTTCCTAAAAAATAGAGCTTAAGGCTCCCTCATGGGATCCCTACCTAATCCCATAACAATTTTAATTTTTCTTCTATGACACCTCTTAGTCCACAAATAAACCCTGGAGCCCATCCATAAGATCCCATCTAAGAGGTCATTTGTGAAAGGAGAGAAGCCAAACATAATTTGATCATGGGATCTCCTCTTCCTAAAAACATAGAACTTAAGGCCCCCTCATGACATCCTGCCTAATTTCATAACACTTTTTCCCTCTTAGTCCTTAAGAATAAACCCTAAAGCCCTTTCATGGGACCCATCCTAAGAGGTCATTTGTGTAGCTGCTTAACCTTTAACTTTGTAACAGCCTTTTGATACAACTTGCATAGGATACAAATATAAACTTGCTAAGCCTCATTTTAGGCTGAGCTTATTCAATTGGCCTATACCCCTCCTCAACCTGTTGATGAATTTTAGTAATTACATTTTTTGGTGACAGCCTTATAAGGTGAAATCATGTTCTAGGATTTGGAACGACAGTGGATAGGCATGTAAGGCTCGAAAACCAGACCAGATATTCTGCATTTGATATCTTATTCAGACTAAGGGCGCCACCACGACCACAATAAGAGAGCAACATAATAGTGGATCCTCAAAATATGTCTTCTGCAGATTGCAATCGTTTCTTAGTGCAGCAAAAAGCAAATTCGAGGTGACTCTTCATTACGTACACTTCTCTCATACAACTTTTTGCAAGCTGAAGGCATTTACAAGGTTGCCCTCAAAAAGTTGCCCTGTAGCCTAACACCCTAAGCAAAATCAATTAGGTAAGGTAATTCATCTAGCTCGCCAAATCGAATTATATAGAGGCTACATATTTACATTTTTTAGCAGTTGTGGCGAAAAAATGAGTGTTGAATAATGTTCTGGTGGAAGTAGAGGCACCCTTTTTTGGATAGGGAAGATGTGGAACTACTGGAGTAGCTGGCTGGGATTGTATGTCAAGCTGCCTTTTAGATCATCCGTTTGTTTTTCTTTTAAGAAATTTGCGAAGCTTTACCCCAAACTGTCTACTTAGATGACTAGAAATGATGCCTGGTACAACATAACTATTACGATTCCTAATGAGCTGTATTGCTGCTCTTGATATTAGATATTATTCTAAGTATTACACTAATGGATGCCCAACGTTTTCTACTAATGATAGATAAGAGTCCTTCCCCGTGATCTCAGGTGGGCAATTTGGTGAAATCATAATTGACACCAAACGTGCACCACTAATCGCTACATTTTTTCATATCGTGCCTGAATTTCACATGTTAATTTTAAACCCTACTTCTTGAGGGTGATTTCCTATTGCAATCTAGGGTTTGGTGTGTGTTTTCCGTTGTTCCTTCAGAATTTATCCATTGGTGCTAAGAATTGCAGTAATGGATGTGTAAATTTTTCTACAAATGATGGATAAAGCCCTCACCTGTGGTCTCATGTGGGTAATTTGGTGAGAGCATAAATCACACCATATGGGCATCACTACTCGCTACAACTTTTATTTCCACGTTTAAATTTTCATATATTGATTTTAGATCTTGCTTCTATGAGGCTGATTTCCTATTGCAATCTAGGGTTTGGTGTGTGTTTGCTGCTGTTGTTTCACAAATTTGTCCTTTGGTGCTAAGTATTGCTGTATTGAATGTGTTAACTTTTTCTCCCACAAATAATGGATGGAGCCGTTAACTGTGATCTCACGTGGGCCATTCGGCTAGGGCATAAATGGCACCATATGGACATAACTACTCACTACAATTTTTCTTTCCATGTTTGAATTTCACATATTGATTTTAGACCTTGCTTCTATGAGGGTGATTCCCCATTGCAATCTAGGATTTGGTGTGTGTCTGTTGTCGCTTCACAAATTTGTTCTTTGGTGCTAACCATTGAAGCAGTGGATGTCCAACTTTTTCTACAAGTGATGGATGGAGCCCTTACCTTTGATCACATCTAGGTATTTTGGTGAGAGCATACATGACACCATCTGGACATCACTACTTGCTACAATTCTTCTTTCCATGTTTTTAAATTTCTCATATTAATTTTAGACCTTACTTCTATAAGGGAGATTTCCTCTTGCAATCTAGGATTTGGTGTGTTTTGTATTGTTGCTTCACAAATTTGTCCTTCGGTACTAAGGGCAGCTCTCTGACAGGTAACTTAGCTGTGTAGAGATCAATATAAATACTTATACAAAGTTGCCCTAGATTTTTTGTAATTTTTTAGATATTTTGGGATTGTTTTACTAGTGAGATTCCTATTTTCCAAATATAAAGTATCTGTTCTCTTCAGACCATTTAAAGGATCCAGGATAAATATTATTTTATAGCAAAACAGTGATAAATATTCAAATTTACCTACGAATTGTGGAAAGAGAGCTCTTATCTGTAATTCTGGGTGGTTACCATTTGTGGAATTCTTAAGCTCATCATGACAATAATCCCTACATAAATGGTTTAAAATACGCCCCTATTTCCATTTGAAACTGACACCGATTGATATCCAAAATATCCAATCAGTATATGAGAAGGCAGAGAAATTGAAGGCTTCTTTTAGAAACCTCTTCAGAGAGTTAAAGTACATCAATCATAAGATTATTACTAGTACAAGTTATTATAGATAGAATTCAAGCAATAATATAACATTGGAGCTATAATGACACAAGAAAATTGGGCGATGTAGAATCAATTTACTTACCAAATCTGCCATCAGATCCAATTTATCATTAATGTTAGACCTTTGGTAGTGCACATTTTTTTCATAAATCTATTCAGTAACATTGAATACAACAATAAGCCGAGTAATGCTTGTACAAAATCAAATTATCATACACAGGAACCCAAGAGATAACATTCAAGCTATTGCCACACATCACAAGAATATTGGTTGATGTAGAATCAATTTGCTTATCGAGTATGTCATAATATCCCATTTATCAAATAATGTTACAATCCTGGTGGTACACAAATTTCAGCGAAAATTAAGCATAAAACCAGTTATGGCTAGAGGAAATTGTTTGATGAAAGTATCTTATTTGGACATTTCTTATTGCACAACATATCTAGGAATGGCAGATGCCATCATGACAAAGCTTGCTTCCCAAGGGCAGTGCACAATCATTTCCTGTTTGTCTTGTGGAGTGCATATGGTGTTATTGAGAAACCAATTCATCTATCAGCGCCGCTTGCTTGGAGAAGGCTGTATACAAGACACAAAATATATATTGGTTTATTGGAAACATGAAGACAGTTTTCTTAACAATTCCTATTGTTACCTACTAGTACTAGGAGAAAATACTCACCCTCTTCTGGTGCTCTCCATTCTCCAGCATTAGGAAAACAGAAAGAAAAATTCGAAGTCAGTCCAATAACATCAACAACAACAAACGCTAAGGTAAAAAAAATGTTATTGAAACAATGGTATTTATAAAAGAAAATTTCAGAAAAGGACTCCAAAGCATAAATGAAGTTTGGTAATAGTATATTTTGAGATTTAGGAGATCAGATTGTGGGGGTAGATTTGCTCCCAGCAGAGGAATTTCAAAGGGCATTAAAGGTGGGGTTTGATGGGCCCAAACTAAGGAGCTCAGAGGGTCCATCGAAGAGCAAAGACCTGTAAGTACCACCACCTCTAAAATATCAATCCCAGGTTTATAGGATCTGTGCTAGTCATTCAGGATGATAATTTGAGCGGACAGATTTCACTATAGGGATAAATATTGATATAGTAAACTGTTCCAAACAGAACATTGCTATGTCTCTGCATTATTGCAAATCTAGCAATGATGCCAATCAGCAGTAAAAACAAATATGATACTGAAAGTGAATTAATAACAGAAACGAGGCAAATGATGTATGGCTATCATTTGTAGAATTTCAGAGTTTGCTATTGTATATGCTACACACATCCTCTTAGAAAATTTGAAGTCTCTGCTTTCCCTTTGATTAAGAATTTAGAGCTCTACATACCTCAATCATTGTCAGGCCTCTTCTGTAATCTCCGTTGTTAACAGAAACTGAATCACATTCACTGTCTCTCAGAGACATTGTGGATCTATCTAGCATCATGGACCCTGAAAAAAGATACCCCTTGCAAGTTGCCCCAACATGAGAGGAAGATCTTTGCATCCGTGCCCCCAAAAAGTTGAGCCTATTTTCTGCAGATTTTGGCAAAGACGATCTTTTCTTTGTCATCAATGCGATTTTCTCTGAAGAGTCTGGTCTCTGCTTGGGAGCACTGTGGGAACGAACCTTAGCTTTTGAGGACTCGGTATTAGCCATGTAGTTTGGAAAGGCAGAATAGTCTTGAAAGAAACTCTCCACATATTCAGATTTGGTTGGAGTAAATGGACCTCTTCTAACTTCAGCTTTTGAGGCTGCTGAGAAGTATTGTGGACTACTCTCTGCTGTGGAAAATGTGGTATCTTCACAATAGCCATATTGTCCGCTCATGGTTCTTGGACTAAAATCCTGCAAAGCTGACGCAGTCACGCACTCTGACTGGGTAGGAGACACAAGTAAGGGAGAAGCAAACTGTTGTCCTTCAGTCTGCGGAGGGGAGTAGGTAGGCTTGGCAGATTGAGCAGTTGAATGATATCGACGGCAGGGGGCTGAAAAGGTAGTACAAGGCATGTTTTCCTCCATTGATTCAGATTCTGAGATTGAACTCTTCTTCCTGCTGGAACTTGGTTTTGGCCTGCAGGTATCCACCTCAACAATCTTTGCACTTTCATCCAATCTTCTTTCCATCTCCTGCCCATCCGTCACAATCAAATAGTAACTATCCTATGAACAGGCACTTCATGTGTATGTACTATGTATACAAATGAAAGTAAAAACTAACAGATGTTTTCCTGGTTCCTAATTGTTAAGATTGGCATTGCAGAAGAAGAGAATAGTGGAAGTAGTTTCCACCAACGAGTGAACAAGAAATGAAGCACCATGATGGCCAATTGCTTACCATCTGTGAGAATGCATAAGCTAATGCTCTCTCGCGTTTCACAGCAGCCGCCTGTCTGCTCTGTACCTTGGCTTCATGCTGCTGCATGCTATAAGTGTTGCCATTCCATCCATCCTATTCTCCAAAGGAACATTACAATAATCTTAAGAAGGTGAAAGCAAAAGACTGGAGGAATCAAACCCAGAATTGGCTACAAGATGAGAAACCCATAGCAGGGAATTGCCCACTATTTCCCCTAGGTTACAAATGCTAAGAAACGTGTGTCCTTCGTAGGTGATCTTGTCTTGTGCTCATAAGCCCATTACAGAATGGACATATGGAAATAAAAACATAATAATCCTTGCAAGTTGCGATGACTTAAAAGCCCAGTAATCTCACCTTTGCCTACATTATAAGGGAGCCGGCTCTATCCAAAATCCCTACTAGGATGCATCATACATCTAATTTGAGTTTCAAGTTTCAATCTACCATAAAACTCAGTGTGCCCATTGTTGGAAAAAATGTATACTTACAGGAGATCTCTGAGGGTGGGACTCTTGTTGGCGCCTTTGAAGCAACTGCCTCTGAACTGCCTGCCCTTCTTCAGACATTCTGACACGACGGGCACGCACCACGGCTTGAACTCTAACTAGTGCTTGCATGCTGCGTAGTGTTTCAGCTGCTTGCTTTCGCACAATGTGGCCTCGAACCAATGCCTGTAACTTTACCAAGCTTTTAAGAGCACACAGAGCTCTTCTCGCCTGCAAGAAAGGTCCATCCTATAAGGTCATACAAAATACGTTTAATTTTTAGAATGCTATTGAGCTAATCCAGATCAAAAGCCTATTCATATCCAGTGTACAGCCAACCTATATTTTAATGAAATCAAAATTCATACAGCAAGCTACTAAGCATTACGAAGGTAACTGAAGATCATTAGAGAGTCTTTTATTAGGATATAGCTATCAAACCAAATTATGACAGATTTTATGCTAAAAAAATATGACCTTTACTACAAGAATTTTCAACTAGGTGACAAATAGGGACCGAAATAATAAAATATTACTTAAGGGAAAAGAAATTCAGAGAACAATATTAGCAATAGATCTCTGATAATTGACATTGAGGGAAAATGAAGTTAGATAATTGCCTTTCTGGACTACAGTGTGTATGTTTCGGACCATACTACATGATCCATTATCAGGATGAAGCAATATATAGAGAGAAACAAAGATGAAGTTTCCTCAATAAAATTAAAAACTAAAATGAGTTCGTCTACCAACCAAATATCCTCGGAATGAAGTCTGAATCTTGGTGGCGGCCCATTGTTCTCTGGCAGAAACTCCATAGCTAGGGTTGCATCCAGTGCTTGTTAATCTGACGACAGCCGCAGCTGCTTGGGCGGCTGCAACAGCCGCGTCAGCAGCAGCAGCTGTAGCGGCGGCCACTGCAATGGCATGCTTGCTCTGCTCACTCTCTGTCTCTAAGAGATACGAGGGCCTAGGTTCCACAATTGATATGGCTGGCTCTGTAGTCTGGTCTTTTACCGACCTCCTGAAGCTCCACCTACGTTTTTCCTTGGGAGCCCTCTTCTGCAACATACAAAAGCATCAGCACAGATTTCAAACCTCGGGCGTGTTACTTCATCCCAGATCTTATGTAACACCCAAAGACTAATACCAGGGTATGTGCGTACTTTCGAATTAAAGCAATATCTGAGGATAGAATTGTTCCAAAGATTAGGTTTCATTAATTCTTAACGGACACATAAGATAGATTACTCCAGCAACCCTAGGCAATGTATAAGAATTTTCTGGAGAAAGAATTGGCTTACGTTCTCATCTACAACAGTCTCTTTGGAGGCAGGAGGAGGAGCAGCAACATTTTGTTTAGATTCTTTCTTCGCTCCCAATAAACTTCTTAGCCATTTACTGGCTCTTCCCATTGCTTATTCCAGGGTAGAATCAGTGCAGCCTACCCATGAGCGCCTGCACAGAAAACTAAACAATTAGCGGCATTTTTAATTACATCAATTGTATAATGCATCAGAAAGGTTCCTTCTAAATGCTTAGTTTTGTGAAGCTGTTGTAGCGGATGTTGGTGTTCCAAACATAAAATGCTGTTTACAGAGCAATCCTAAAATTCTCAAGCTATGACTAGGCCCTATAAAAAAAAAACCCAAAATTCTGTGAAACTCACGAACAATTACATAGTGTGCCAGAGAGTCATGGGCATGACAACGGTCATGTGTGAATGCATGTTATTCTTAAGGAGATCAGAGATCAAAAAGCAATGATAATCCAAAATGAATTTCTGTTTACCAAGCTCTTCCTTTTCTCTATTAAAGACCTGACAAGTCGAAATATACTAGAAACTGCTAACCTTTTCATCTTACCTTGCCAAATATACATCATAACAACACAAGCTCTCCAACTGTTCGTCCCTGAGAATCCCTGAGCTTAAAACCCAGTTCAAACAATCACAAGCTACGAAAGGCTAGGCGCTAAAAGAAGAAAATGATTACTACATTTACTGAAGAAAACCGCCAATTCCAGGCCTAGATCTGGGTCCAGTAGGCCTTGACGGCTGAAAACAGCACGTAGGCAAGATGTAACCGTGCATTATATGCTGGATTTGCATCACATTCCAATGAATTCCGTCAAATTCTCATCCCAATCCGATAGGCAACTCCATGCCTTCTCTCAGATCGAACGGGGAACGTGAATTTTGTATAGTAAGACCATTGATAGAATTGGGTACTTGAATTTTCTAGTGTAAAACCATTGATTGAATTGGGTACTTGAACTTTCTAGAATAAAACCATTGATTGAGTTGGGTACTTGAATTTTGCAGAGATTAAAGTGTCGCTGCACAGTCTATGCGTTTCCTGAGCAAGACCCAACACCAGTCTTTTCCCATCAAGAGAAGTAGGACAAGGGCATGTGGTGCAGTGATTGCTCATAGATAAGTCTGAAGTGTCGTCCTCAGCCTGAGCACAAAATACAAAGAATAAGCCACGATGTGCTGGCAAATCGTCATGTTTTATTCCATGGGACAAGCTTACCAAATTGCGGGTACATTCTCAGAGCAAACTTCATTAACATTTACGGCACTGCGTGTGAACTTACGTGGGAGCCCGGCCCCAAATCTTATTGGTTTGGAAGGTTTGCAGTGAGCTTTTTGCGTCGCATTTATGTCATTTAACATTTTCCACGTCGGTTGCTTTCCAATTTGGGTTGATGAGAAACGTATCAGAGGACCAGATCCAGGCATACCTGCAAATTTGTGTTAACAGCAAATTCACGGTTTGCAGATTATAATTTAGTCAAATATGGTCAAATGTACAAGTGTTGGCATCAACATGGACATCTCATGGCTTCTGTGTCGGTTAACATTTTAAGTGATTTAATGGGGCTTTTTTAAGTGTTGGGAGTTCGCGACATCTGTCACATCACATGCTAGCCAGATTTTCTTGATGCGTCAACGCAAATACTCTGTACCGACACTAGTCAAGCAATACTAGAGAATTATTAATTTAGAAAAAATTCAAATGATATTATTAACTAGTAATTGCTCTGGCTAATGGGTAGGTGGATAGTGATGCATTATTGGGCGTAATATTGTTTTTTTTTTTTCTAGTGTGTAAGCAAAGTTTTTACATGGAAGGTGTTTCTTTGGAGAAGGGTTCACCTATAACGGATATATGATGTAAGATGGTAGAAAAAGATCGAGTCATTTAAGAGTTGAATTGATAAAATCTATTATCAATTTTCAGTTCAAGCTATTTTTTATGGATTTTTCCTTTTGAATAATTATTTTGGCGTTGAGTTAAAAATAAATGTGGCTTTCTTGTCATCCTTAATGAGAAGAGGAGGGATTTTGATGGGGGTATAGATAGATGGAAGTGGGTATCATTAGCATTTTAATGATTTAAATGATTTAAAGTCAGTTTTGATGTTATAAGCAATCATAATTTTATATGTAGAATTAATAGTGGAGAAAATCAAGAAAATTGATTTCAAATTAGGGAGCACGTGAATGTTATATTATGTATCAAGAAACACACAAATATAATGTGTGATGTAAAGAACATATGCTAAATGTACTTCCTTTTACATAAGAATATGACCAATGTTTTGAATTTATTCTTGAGAAGACATGCTTTTATGTGGAAGGTATTTCATCTTGAAGAGGGAGTTGCCTTTAAATGTCAATGGTTTATTTAACTTGCCTTACAACATGAAAGATGATTTAACCAATCAAGAATTGAATTGGTAGAATTTTACATGAACTATTTGGCAAATTGGTGCATGATGTTGTAGATACCTAGATGGTACTTACCGTTCATTTCTTGGATTTCCTTCTTTTTGAAAAGCGATTTTGACATAAAGTTAAAAAGTAACTTGCCCTCATTATATGAGAGGATGGATTTTGATGGGGGTATAAATAGTTACAAGTTGGTATTAATGGTCTTCGAATGACTTTGGAGAAGGCTTTGATGTAATAGATAATCATCATTATTATTTATAGGATTAATAATGGAGAAAAGCAATAAAATTAATTTTAAATTAGAATACTCATATTGCATACCAAAAACATAATTATAATGTGTGATAAAGAACACATGCTAAATGTACTTCCTTTTAAATGAGAATATGAATCATATTTTGAGTTTGCTTCTTTAGTCAATGTTATAACTTATAATGTTAACTCGTGACTTCAATTTTTTTTTTTCCAATTAATTTATTTTGACATGCATGTATGCGCACACACGCGTACACCAAATAATATTAACATAACTAATTATATATCAAATGAATTCACGTGATAGAGTAGCATAGTGAGAGAGATTGTGTTTATTCAAAGTACATCAAAACTAAATGGCTTTATGGATGAAATCATTGAAGCTTTAGTGCTTGCCAAAACACTACTCTTTTTGCATCATACCTCCTCGCCATAGCTCTAGAAAAGTACCATCAATAAAAGGCATTATGCATGACCACTGTCCATGTCTAATACCATTTATTCCTTAGTGGAGAGTGTGTCAATTACTTTATATACAAATGCTCAAAGAGTAGCCACCATTGGATTGGTAAATTTGCATCCTTGAATCCTTCTAGATCATCAACAACTTGTTATCAAGATCAGTTCTAAGACCATAAATGTTTGTGAGTCTCCTAGTGGACCTAAGACAATGAAATAATAGAGCTTCTTTTAACCCCTTCTTTATTGCACAAGTTTTGCCCATTCTATTATTAGGTTTTGCATAAAAGTTCTAGGTTTTGCAATATAAATAAATTCAAATTGACTCATTCCCATTTTTAACTTAGCTCAGATTATATTATCGATTGTGAGTACTTAGATGCACTACTCAATTAATTCAGGTAATACTAAGGTCATAATTTTTTTTGGATTCGTAATGAACTAAAGCTGATATCAACATGGGGCTCAAGTAGGCCCAAACCCAAGACCGACCAGATGAGAAGCTTGAAACTTATCGTTGCACTATAAGGTGTTCCCCAATGACTAAGGTCATAATCATCACTTACATACCACTATTTAATAAACCCTGGTATGATTAATTACATCATAAATACCTCAAATTACAAATAGAATTAGAATGAAAATGAAAGTGCTTGTGAAAATGAACCCAATGATCCTTTTATTCTAAAACAACATGTAAAAATCTAATGTTAAACAATCTATTTTTCATTATAGTGTATTTGTTTTGACCAATAAAGCTCGAATTAGCAATTGTGAAGTTTGAACATGGAGCATTATTTTGGAAAGATTGTCGAAAGATCTACAACTATGATTAAATGGTCATATTTAAAAACAGGCCTACAAACTTGAGATGACTCAAACATTAGGATGCAAAAAGTGAAACTACACATAACACCATTAGAACCAAGTGTCAAGCTATCATGCACTTGTGAAAAGAGATGTGGCCCACCTCTTTGATAACAAGTTATTGTGTTGTCTTTATGAGCTTTGTCGATAGGCTTGGAATTTGATGGTCTAAATGACAATATTGCACTTTTGGACCTTATACGAGCTTAAATATTTATTGGGTTGTATAGATTGGCATGCTATTTTTTCTTAAAATTGTGCATATAATACTCTAGCTTATTAGTAAATCATAAAAAAATATTATTAAGTAATATATAGTATTTTACTTTATCATATAAATACATGTCATTTAAAAATATTTATGATAAAATATAAATTTATTTAGAATATATTAAATGATAGGATATGAATGTCTCTAATTTTAAATATTTAAATATAAAAATTTAGAATAGTTCATATTTTATTGTATGAATTTTAGAAACTTATATAATGCTAAATTTGACATTATCATTCAACATTAGTATTTAAGATATATGTTTCTATTGTTTATATTATATATTGATATTAGTTTTAGAATATTTTTAAAATGAAAGATGTTCATTCATAGACTTTCTTAGCAAATTGATTTTTCTTTGTTTGCATATTTTACTAAATCTTAATTATTTTCCAAATTTTAATTATTTATTATTTATTTTTTTGACAATCAATATTTCTCTTAAAATGTTAAATGAAAGGTGTCAAGATGATTAAACTTTCATACAAGTAGAGGTGATTTTTGAATTCGAGGCTTGCTTGTAGATCATCAAACCCACTCCGTGTAGTATTGTATTGTGACAACACATGTCCAATTGGATCTAATACTTGTGACAATATACTACCATGCTCTAATCAAAATAGAGTTGACTCAGAAACACAAATCACTTTTCTCAACAAACTGGACTTGGGACTCATATGTATACATGTAATGATTGACTCGTGGCTGATATGTGTGGATTCCACAAACACATGACAAAATTAAGAAAACTATAGGAATAGGAAAAGTATGTGACTATGAATTAGGGTTTGTTTATGAACGACACACAACACATTAAGTTGTGTCTTAATTGGACTTGATTAGGCACAACAAGTCAACACATAATTATAACGCAAGCCAAAGGGTTTAAGGCTTAGGGTGAAGACCTTGTAGACTTGGCTAATTTTCCTAGGGTTTATCATATAGAGAGATTATAAGATTTATATGGCTCTACTAGGGTGTGTGAGGTTTTGAAATTTTTTATTACTTCAAATTTTGTAGGTCAAATTTCTTAAGTTGGTTGAGTAGCAACCCCTACTATTATATGTTGTACAACTAGGGTGTTTAGGGGTAATCTTTTCAATTGAATAAAATAGGGGAAATTTCATCAATACTCTCTTCTTGGTCATCTTAGATCTAAAGGTGAGGCCCATTTTATCCCAAGGGGTCTTGTGTAAAACATCCTCCACAAAACTTGCACATCATGAAAGTACATTTGGAAACCCTTTTGACCCAAATGTTGGTAACCATTTTTTTCTTTGAAAATTATAATGTGATTCATCTAATGATATTAACAACTATTTGAATAATCAAATAAGTTGTTAATGGAAGACCATTCTTCCTTTATATTCGAGACATGTAGCTCTCTTGTATTATAGGGTTGTTGGGAAAGCACAAAAAGGAAAGGGAAAAGAGACAAAAATTGAATTACAAAAAATACTAATTGGTAGACATCCAAATATCAAGTGGGGTTCCATAATTGACAACAAATTACAAAGGAGAGATCCACTATAAAGTATGCTAAACTGATAATATAGTGATGACGAGAGAAGGATAACAAATCACAACATATAAAGTAACGAGTTACTTAAGCACATTCAAACCAAGAAGCCCATATATTATTATGTAATTTACATCGGTTGCATGATTTCTAAGAATTGCAATAGAAAACAAAATAGTTTCAAAAAGATAAAAAAAATTACCATTTTGATATATGAAAAATTGGTTAAATAACTCTTTACATTTAGAATATATTAATCAAATGCATTCTTTTTATTCTTTTCTAAAATTTTACAATTCTAAAAGTCCTTAGGTACAATCATCAAACCAAAAGTCTTTATAAAATCCATTTAGAAGATCTTCTCAAAAGTTCCTCTGCAATCATCCTCATTTATAATACACAATAGTTTGTACTTATAGAGTTTCTCTAAATAACCACCTAGTAACTACCCCAACTATCTTCTTGAAATATAATTATCTTGAAAATTACAAAAAGAAAATTTAGTAAGATTTTTTATCGCTTTTTTGGAAATTCTCTAACTTCTAGTTACAATAAGTTCAACATATATCACTTTTACAAAATGATAATTTGAAACTAATAACTGCAAAGGAAAGATGAGTTATTAGTATTGTTGGGATGAGCCTTGCATCTTCTCTTTATCCATGATTTACTTATTTATCAATGCTTTTATTGTTCAAGGAGATATATTCCAAATGCATTTTCTTGACATTCATTCCTTTCACAAAGATAATACTCTCTCAAATTACAAAATGTTTGGATAAGGCATGGTCAATTCTTGTGTATTCATCTTTGTGAATGTATATGGATTTCTAATAGAACATTGTATTCTCAATTACTATTAATTCAACTACAATATTTATGTATATAATTTAGACTGAATAGACACACACACACACACACACACACACACACACACACACACACACACACACACATGTATGTATGTATGTATGTATGTATGTATGTATGTATACGCACACCCACACACACACACACACACACACACACACACACACACATATGTATATATATACATATATACATATATATATATATATATACATATATACATATATATATATATACATATATACATATATATATATAGATATATATACATATATGTATATATATACATATATATGTGTATATATATATACACATATATGTATATATATACATATATGTATATATATATACATATATGTATATATATATATATATACATATATGTATATATATATATATACATGTATATGTATATATATATATATACATGTATATGTATATACATATATATATATACATAAATGTATACATATATGTGTGTATATATATATACACATATACATATATACATATATATATATATATATATATATATATATGTATATGTATATATATACATATATATGTACACACATATATTAGATTCACTAATTTTCAAGATGTGTTAAGACAAATACAAACATAGATATGACTGAAAGTTCAATATGTATAGATTAATGTTGATGAATAGTACATTATTTTTGATTGATATACTTTCTCAACCAACAATCTTACATAAGTATGAGGATATGTTCATGTCCTCGTAGGGTCATGTGGGGACAATGATACATAATCAGTCTTTTAACTAATCAAGCCCGATAATTATTAGAGAAGATCGAAAGTCTTTAAGGATATATATATATATATATATATATATATATGAGAGAGAGAGAATCACAAATTCATATACTTAACATAATGTGTACTTCATTTCTAATGAAGCTACGCTTTAACAATCTTCATCATTATCTCATATAGGTTATTAATCATTTTTGGAGGACTACTTAGTATTTCAAAACATATTTCTTATTGAAAGATGCATATTCTGGATTTAATTGTGTGCCATATTTTTGCATCAACGTTTCAAATCACAGACAATGATCCATCATCAGGATGTGAAGAGCTAGAGGAGATAAATCTAGAATATGCATCTCTCAATTACGACTGATTGCGGAAATTAGTTCATGTTAATCAATACCCTTTGAGATGGCCCTGACAGGTTATTGCTTACTCCAGCACCAAAAACAATTTAAAACTTCAAAGGTTTGACATTTCGTCAAACAATTAGCAAATACAAGCTCTGATACCACTGAAATATCCCCGACAGGATATTCGCCTCTTAAACACCAAAATACTTAAAAATTTCAATGGTTAGGCATTTCGTCAAACAATTAGCAATCGAGCTCTGACCACCCGTTAAACTTTGACAAACACCTATTACTTGGCAACCAAACTCAACCCGAAAGAAAGTACTGCTTTGTGCAAGTTTGTTGTTTTATAGTTTTGAGCAATGTTAATGCAAATAGGCAGACCACAACTAATATGCTGAATACTGAGATTAAATGAATCAGGCTGCAATAAATTGTTCTTGATGGCCAATTTGCAATAAGGGATCATCATTCTATTATCTAAAACTTCAATCGACAACTCTAATTTAAATGCACCACAAATTACAATTTCAAATACAAGAACCTGATTCCAAAGTTTGCAGCAGACCACGTCTCTATCAATCCCCTTTAGCTTTTGGCAGCGAAACCTAGGAGATCACAGTCTGAGAAGAAATTCTCCACAGCCAACCAAGAAGAATGCCCTTATAGCCAATTGCATTCAGTATGCAATGCCCTCAGTTGATAATATAAGATGATCAGCTTCAGCAATCAACTGACCCAAACGACAGCTCTCCAAGGCGATTTGATGATAGATCATCTCCCGCCATGTATAAGACTGCATCCACGATATGCCTAAATTGCGTGGCCCGGCTATATCTCATGTCTTTGTCACATGATCAACTAAAACGTTGGAATCTGTATGCTCTTTGCGAAACATAACAGAGCTATGGATCCGACCTGCGGTTATGTGCATCGCCTAGTCACCTACGTCTTTCGTTACCCATGTTGATGGCCGGTTACATATTATGTTCTGGAATGCCGCAGATGAACACGATTTCTTCAAACTTGCACGATGCCCACTGGACGCGTTTCGGGGTTTGCTTGTGATCTCCAACCGGGGTCGCAAATTTGATCCGCTGATTATGATAATTGCTCCAAAATCTCTATGGTAGCTGTTGTTTTTGGAAATGCTCCTGCTGTGATGAAAAAACCCCAGTACCGACCCTCTATTATAGCCACTCAACAACCCGCGACTCACAATTTTTGTTAAGGAAACCTCTAGCCTCCCGCCTGCGATGTTAATGACAAAGCTCACTGATACTCATGTAACTCTGGTTATTCAAGTCTGTCGTTGCATCAGTTCTTAATCCTAGGTTTCTCAACTCCCGGCCAGACCTTCAACCCCTTTAAAAGTCCACTGAATAATTGAAACCCGTCTCCAATGAAAAAACTCTACAATTCCTCAATTCTGCCCTTGAATCTTCAATTCCGCTATTAACCTGATAATCTGAATCAAATCCTGCAAGAACCACACATTGGCCTTAAGCCACAAATAATCGCCTGATGAAATGACGGAATGTCACCTCCAATCTGCAATAATTCGGATGATATTTCACACCCTCAAAATTGCGAACCGATTGAGAGTTATCGTTCTCAATGGCCAACTGTGACAATTGCCGAAACCCTAGGTTCCCACAATGCACCTGTGATTGAATCACAACCTGAAAACAAAGAGAGATAATCAACTGCCTGCTTCGAATGGAGCCCCCGGGGTGCCTATTTATTCTTTTCCCTCCATCCTCTCCAGAGACTTCTAGAACCCTTTTGATCTTATCCCTCAAGTGACTTTATTAAATACTCCAAGTAACTTTATTAAATACAAGGTCATCTTTTAATATTATGTATTTAATTAAAATAATTAATTAGTCATCCTTGGACAACCATTAATTAAATTAATTAAATTGAACTGTCACCAGAAAATTGGGGACATGACAGTCCGCCCTTCCTGAAATTGCTTGTCCCCAAGCAATGGCTGAACCATGAACCGATCAGTATGCCTGGATCCCAAATGTAAACCTGTGTATCATCCCAATCCGCATCATACTCCCATGGAGAAATCATCAATACCAGTAGCTGAGAAACTGTATTCAACATACAGACAACTGACAACTCTGATGAAATTATCTGTATACCAACTGTAGATGTCAGTAGAAGAAACCATTCTGCGGAACTCAAGCCAACTGAAACATCAACTCTATCAAAACTCAAGTCCCTGTCAAAAAGACACCTGCACCCAACTGGACTGTAGATATGACAACAGCCATAGGTACCTGAATTACTGCCATCAAATCCGATCTCTAAAAAACTGCTCCGGGTGTGTCGATGCTGCAGGCTGAGTAACTTGCTACTACAAACTTTATTTTCAAAAGATGGTGCCAATCTATCTCCTAATGGATGATAAGAAGCTGGAGCCAATCTACATCTGCGTGAAATAAAGTCTTCTATCTCTGTGTCAAAAGAACAATGATGAGCGTACCCTACCATATAATGCTGGTAAGAACCTCCAAACTCTGCTGCTGACTCATCATCATTGAACTGGGAATCAACAGATGGCTCCATTTTTTGACTCCAAGTGACTGTAGGCTGGCTAGGATCCCGTGCATTCTGCTCAACAAACCCCTCCTCAAGATCCATGTGAGGTAGCATAGTAGAAAGGACCCCTATAATCTTCTCAACCAATCTGCAAATAACACTAGTATCTTGGATGAGAACACCTTCTGTCACCTTATGCGAGTCTAACTGGACACACGCACTATCCAACAAATACTTCATGAACGGTTCAGTGCAGTAAAAATTATATGAGGAAGCATCAATATACTTCCCTGCACACCACAACTGATCCTCCTGTGAAGGTGGCATACTCCACTGTACCACACTATCAACTAACTGAGAAGAATCAATCTGGAAACTTGATTCTGCCGGTATCCCGAACTCATTGGGACCAACTTCTTCCAAACCCTGAACATGTATGTCAATCTCAACAATAAGCTCCTCAAAAGCTACTGTAGGAGTGTACTTACCGTCATCTACCTCAATAGACAAATGAACTGGGTCTGGGGCTGGTTTTGACCGTAAATGCTCCAACTCCACGGTCATCTCCTTCAACTGAAACTGCGACTTCTGTAGATCTCGCTGTGTGTCCTCTAATGCCTCAGTAGCCGCTATGAGCTCTTGGGAAAGCTCACTCACCTCCTCTTCACGATCCAAGAGTGCCTCATATGCTGTACTCCCCCACTCAACCAAGTGATCACGGTCGGCTACCAATCGTAAATAATCCTGCTTCAAAATCCGAACAGCTTCACGCAAGGCATGAATCTCTGCCGAAGAAAAGTAACCACCGCTGGACTCATCTGTCATAGAAGAACCCCAACCAGTAATAGCTAACAACTGACGAGCAATATCAAAATGCTCACAAGCGATAGCAATGTCTCGCTCACTAACTTTCAACTGGCTAACCACATGATGGCTCTGGCTAGACTGTCTTCTAAAAACTCCCTCTGACACATTGACTGGAGGAATGTCTTCAAAAATACTGGTCTCTGGATTATTATCATCCATATTTTTTGAATCAACTTTAAAACTCATATCAACATCCAGAGTGTTAAAATCTGTAGTCCTGCTATCAAGCTCTTCTGTACCCAAAGAATCTGTCAAGGAAACTGAATCTTCAAAACTATCCACTTCATCCTCCTGGATGTCATCAAGGTCGAAACGATCCTGGGACTCATCAGTACACACTAGCAAATATGAAAAATCCTCAACACCTTCTAGCAAGAACGGTCGTCTACATATATAAACCAAGCCCAATATCGGTGTATAAAAACTAATACCAACATCGGATGTTCTGCTGGTACAAGGAAAGACAACACCGTATACTCTGCTAATCAAATCCATGATAGCACTCAGACAATCATTGCTACCGTTAAGTGTTAAAGATCTCCAGTTAACTGAGCCCCAAATGCCCCTGAAACATTCTTGAGTCCATATTCGTAAACAAGGAACAGCTGGTAACTCAAGCAAACTCCTTACCTGAGTAATGTGACCAATACCAACTAACTTCACATACCTGTCTGACCTTGTCCTTGTATCCTGGATGTGAATGCAAGATGAACTCGTAGCATTATCAGCTACCATATATGATCCGTCAAATGTAGAAAGCTTAGTGTTAGACGTACCAGATGAAATTAAACTTAGCTCCATGCCATGCTCATTCTCATGTCTCTCCCAGTCCTGTAATGCCAAAGTTGCTCGAGTGTCCTCAAGCTCGCAAGAAAGCTTGACAACTTCCTCCTCCTTCCTCCTCAAGGCATTTGAATAATCTTTGGTAAGGCTTAGAAGATGATCACGATCTGATAGAAGATGTAAATAGCTCAACTTCGTCATTCCTATTCCTTCACCAATTGCATGTAAGTCACAACAAGAGGAATTTGCCTGAACTCCCTTATGTCTTCCTTGTAACTGGATCATCTGGATGTGCGCTTCTAACATCTCCCGCATCCTGTCATGATGAGATAAAGAAGCCACAATACTATCTTTACTTACCTTCAGCTGGCTGGACAAATCTTGTGAAGTACTGCCATTCTCATCCTCATGTGATGAAGCATCTAACTGAGCCTGGTACTCTCTGTCAGCAAAATCATGTATACTCAGTGTTTGCTCATCTCTACCTAGTATCTCACCATCAACATCCTTATCATTATCTGAACTCACTTCACTGTAATCATTGATTGTCGGAACCAAACCACCTTGAGTATCTGAGACATCACCCTTGGGAAACTCGTATTCAACTGTCTCAACTTGAGTATCAAGTTGACAGTTACTATCCATCAGAGTAATATCCTTCACCGCTTCTTCCTGTGACCGAACTGAAGCCTCTGACTGGTTGCATACTTGTTTCTCGAACTCCTCATTAAGGTTCCTCGTAACATCTCTCATTGTATCTGTCAACCCTTCGTGAGAAGATTTGCCAAAACGAAATCCAGTTGATTTACTCACCTTAGCTGGGACGGACAGCCTGTCAAGCATACGGTGGTGTTTAACCAACAGTTCAGACATGTTATGTTTGATTTTTCTGAGCTCATCCTGAATACCTGAATAGTCCTCTTTTCCACAATTCCGACTCTGAATACTCTGTCTATTACTTGTCCGAGATTGTGTCCTTGGAGACTTTGTGCTGTACCTGTCCATCTTGGTTGAAGTAAAGCGCTGATCACCCATGTATTTCGGTTCTCACCCCACAGGATGGCAAGAAAACCGCTCTGATACCACTGAGATGGCCCTGACAGGTTATTGCTTACTCCAGCACCAAAAACAATTTAAAACTTCAAAGGTTTGACATTTCGTCAAACAATTAGCAAATACAAGCTCTGATACCACTGAAATATCCCCGACAGGATATTCGCCTCTTAAACACCAAAATACTTAAAAATTTCAATGGTTAGGCATTTCGTCAAACAATTAGCAATCGAGCTCTGACCAACCGTTAAACTTTGACAAACACCTATTACTTGGCAACCAAACTCAACCCGAAAGAAAGTACTGCTTTGTGCAAGTTTGTTGTTTTATAGTTTTGAGCAATGTTAATGCAAATAGGCAAACCACAACTAATATGCTGAATACTGAGATTAAATGAATCAGGCTGCAATAAATTGTTTTTGATGGCCAATTTGCAATAAGGGATCATCATTCTATTATCTAAAACTTCAATCGACAACTCTAATTTAAATGCACCACAAATTACAATTTCAAATACAAGAACCTGATTCCAAAGTTTGCAGCAGACCACGTCTCTATCAATCCCCTTTAGCTTCTGGCAGCGAAACCTAGGAGATCACAGTCTAAGAAGAAAGTCTCCACAGCCAACCAAGAAGAATGCCCTTATAGCCAATTGCATTCATTATGCAATGCCCTCAGTTGATAATATAAGATGATCAGCTTCAGCAATCAACTGACCCAAACGACAGCTCTCCAAGGCGATTTGATGATAGATCATCTCCCGCCATGTATAAGACTGCATCCACGATATGCCTAAATTGCGTGGCCCGGCTATATCTCATGTCTTTGTCACATGATCAACTAAAACGTTGGAATCTGTATGCTCTTTGCGAAACATAACAGAGCTATGGATCCGACCTGCGGTTATGTGCATCGCCTAGTCACCTACGTCTTTCGTTACCCATGTTGATGGTCGGTTACATATTATGTTCTGGAATGCCGCAGATGAACACGATTTCTTCAAACTCGCACGATGCCCACTGGACGCGTTTCGGGGTTTGCTTGTGATCTCCAACCGGGGTCGCAAATTTGATTCGCTGATTATGATAATTGCTCCAAAATCTCTGTGGTAGCCGTTGTTTTTGGAAATGCTCCTACTGTGATGAAAAAACCCCAGTACCGACCCTCTATTATAGCCGCTCAACAACCTGCGACTCACAATTTTTGTTAAGGAAACCTCTAGCCTCCCGCCTGCGATGTTAATGACAAAGCTCACTGATACTCATGTAACTCTGGTTATTCAAGTCTGTCGTTGCATCAGTTCTTAATCCTAGGTTTCTCAACTCCCGGCCAGACCTTCAACCCCTTTAAAAGTCCACTGAATAATTGAAACCCGTCTCCAATGAAAAAACTCTACAATTCCTCAATTCTGCCCTTGAATCTTCAATTCCGCTATTAACCTGATAATCTGAATCAAATCCTGCAAGAACCACACATTGGCCTTAAGCCACAAATAATCGCCTGATGAAATGACGGAATGTCACCTCCAATCTGCAATAATTCGGATGATATTTCACACCCTCAAAATTGCGAACCGATTGAGAGTTATCGTTCTCAATAGCCAACTGTGACAATTGCCGAAACCCTAGGTTCCCACAATGCACCTGTGATTGAATCACAACCTGAAAACAAAGAGAGATAATCAACTGCCTGCTTCGAATGGAGCCCCCGGGGTGCCTATTTATTCTTTTCCCTCCATCCTCTCCAGAGACTTCTAGAACCCTTTTGATCTTATCCCTCAAGTGACTTTATTAAATACTCCAAGTAACTTTATTAAATACAAGGTCATCTTTTAATATTATGTATTTAATTAAAATAATTAATTAGTCGTCCTTGGACAACCATTAATTAAATTAATTAAATCGAACTGTCACCAGAAAATTGGGGACATGACACCCTTTATGGGAGGGAAATCAATGTGAAAGAAAAGCAATTTGAATTGCTAAGGATTAAGCTATCTAAGGCCATTGCATACCTAACATTTATCTCCTCCTGCTCTTCACATCGTGATGATGGATCACTGAGTGTGATTCGAAACACTAATGAAAAAATATGGCACACAATCAAATCCAGAATATGTATCTCTCAATTATGACTGATTGTGGAAATCTGTTCATGTTAATCTTTCGTATTGCTTGTATTCTTTCTAGAATCCCTTTTACATGACATGAAATGAGTAGGGTTAGACATATTTGTTGTGTGATCACATATCCATGAGCACCCTCTTTATACTTAATAGACATGCAAATCCTCATAGATGAACATTCTTGATAGAAAAATCTAGAGAACATTCCAAGCATGAATCATTGAATGTGTCACAAGATACAATCTTTTATTCACTAAATTTCTATCCATGCATAATGTAAAGTTGCCACCTCTTATGAAAACATCAAATTATTCATTTGATATGAAGGAAATCACTATTCTTCCTTGCCACCCACTTCTCAAGCCACTATTAGGATAGACAAATACCACTTTATTGATTTTCTAATTTAGACATTTGAAATGACATCCTCAAAAAATTATAGCAAAGAATGATTCATACCAAATGAAATGACATTTTTACTTGTTTGGAGTATGTCAATAAATTCTTAAATTGTCTCACTTGAGGATACACTACAAAACACCAACCAAATATTCCCACTCTCTAGCTCTAATCTTTATCATAAATCTATGGATGATATAAGCTATAGGAACTTTACAAATATGTGGCTTCTAGTGAAACATGTTATCTAGACCAACTTAAACCATGCATATAATCTAGGCTGATATACTTGATACAAACATTGAACCTACTTGATGTCACAATGTTGTAGCATAAAAAGAGACATCAATAGAAGACAAATAATATAAATCACCATTTATTGAAGATGTGACAATGAAAGATTAATACTTAATACACTTGTAAAGTTTTGTGATATTCAAACACACTTTAAGTTTTGTGCTTTTCAAACACATCTTTAATTCTTGATCTCGACCTCTCTCCAAGAAGAATTTCCAATTTATAATTTAAGAGTTCCTCTTTGGCAACTTGACCATGTAGTAAAAGATTAAATTTGGCATGCCTACATGACAAGCAATACAATGTTAAAGTTCCACCTTCCTTGTTGTCACAAGCTCTTAACACTATAAACTCGCCAATCAAGCTATTCATGTCAATAAATAAAATTTAAAAAAAAAAATGCTCAATGTATCTTTTTATCTATCTCTATAAACTCGTCAATTAAGCCAGTCATGCCAAAAAAAAAAAATATAAAACACTCAGTATCTTTTTTTAAGCCAGTCATGCCAAAAATAAATAAATATTACACACAGTATCTTTTTATCTGAATCTTATTTCTTAATATCTCCAATAAAAATATTAATACACACCTAAATAAAAATATAATCAAATCTCCATAAAACCACACAAGATTTTGATGGCATAAGATTAAAATGGTCTTCCAACTTTTATTTCTATTTTTGATAACAACAATTTAAAATATGAATGTCAAAAATCGATATTAATGAACAAAAAGAAAATTACATGATAATATTTAAACACGTAACATTAAAACTTTTAGTACAGATTATCACCTCATATTGTTCCATCAAAATTTTCTATAATATTTATAAATGTTCCTTATGTGCTAGCACTCATTAGATAATGTTTGTTTGAATAATTCTTTCAACAGTTCACATGCTTTATCTATGGGACACGGCTATCCTCCCTACAAACTATACAGTAGACCAATTTTCAAAAAATTGAAAATATTATGAATTTTTCTAAAAATTTCATCATTTGATTTTCATGACCTGCATAGTTTGTAGTAGAAAACAAAAAATTCGAAAAAAATTATTATGTTTTTATGAATTTCAAAAAAAAAGTTTGACTTTATTTTGTCTTTAGTACATTTTGTTTAGAGATTACTCGGTCCCTTATCGATGCTCCCACTTATCCAATATTCATACAACTACTAGTCAAACCTACTCACAATAATTGAAAATAAAAGGGCTTTAGAGTCACTAAACTCTTGGTATGACACGACATTATATTGTAGTCTTTAAAAATAATACTGAATATGAGAGGATAATTTGGTGGAGTATGTGGTGAAGGCTACATATTTTCTTACACGTTTTTCCATTGCATTTCCTAGAAGTTTCTAATAATTAATCCATTTTTTGGGTATATAATATAACCATTGCGCTTCATGCGATGACATATATCCGAGGCATGCTATTGAACGGTTCATAATTTATCGTCTATGCTTCCATGCATCTCTATCACAGTAATCATGAACGCGCCTGTAAATGTATTTTAATGGATGTTCATATGCTGTTTCAAGACTCCCGTTCAATGCATAAATTACATAATGCTGAAAGAGACAAGGAATTTGGTTTTATAATTGCTAACTATAACGCCCTGGCGAAGAGAAGGAAGGAGGAAACGAGGCTGTCCATTTCCAAATGCTCCGCAATTCATTCATCACCAAGTGTGCCGTCGTACGACCCACCGCCTGTCCTTTCCCATTATCATCATCACGCGCAACACTCTTGGTCGGTCCTCGTCCATCTCCTCCTTGTTTGTGATCCAGGGTACCAGCTACACATCCTTGCGGCTATCTTCATAGGTTTTATGTTGATCATGGGCTTTCGGTGGTTAATGGTTATTGTTTCCGTGCTTTTGAAAATACTCTTGCATTTCATTGTTTTAATTGTTTGTGGCTCTAGATTCTCTTGGTTTGAACCTTTAGTGCTTTTTGGTAAAAATATATTAAGTTATGGAGGGGGTGTAGATGTTCCAAAGAAGGAAGATGATAATAGAGTAAGGGTCCATTTGGTTGTTGAAATAGGACTGGAATTAGAAGATAAAATTAGAATACGTTTTATATTCTATGTTTGGTACGCTCAATTGGAATTGGGAATAAGAAGACATATTCCAATTTTGCTCCTAAAATGAGCATATGTCTATGCCAGAAAATATCTGTTATTGGAATATGTCTTCCTATTCCCAATCTCATTTGTTCACATTACATAATTTTTTCACATCCGTTGTTCGTGCACGTGCAAATAAGGATCCTGCCCAAATAAGGATCGTGCGTAAATAATCTCGTGGTTTCATATTTTCTTGCGATTTTGGGTTGGAAGTTTTCAGGGCCGAGTCTGCATCAACAATACATTTTGCACAGGTAAAATTTTATTCATTCTTCACATTCAGAGGAAGTCGTCGTTAGGGTTATTATGGAAAACACTTCGTATAGTGGCTGCCATTGTGATCTCTTTTTATGCTCTGTTATACAGGTTCATGCGGCAATATCGTGCTTGGGATTCGTAAGTGCTGAGTTTCTGCAGGTTTTCTTGTGCTTTGCCCGCGGCATCGTGTTTACCTGTGGCCTCATGACAATACCTGGTGGTTCAAGATATTACCTGCGGCCTTTGTTTGGAAGGTGCGTATATATGTAACTCAACACACAAGCACAAATATTGTGTATTCCCTTATTGTTTTCTACGAAGGTTTCAAAATTTGAAGGCAGGTTAAACAAAAACCCTATAATCCAGATCCAAGTTCCTGTCAATGAGTTGTTAATGTGACCATGTTGTGCTTGCCATCTAAGCCACTCTACACAAAGAAATCACCAGTTTTGATAACACAAAAAACTAAAATGCGAGATAACACAACGCTTTCCCTTGGTGGGTCTTTCCATTCTCTTTTGTCACTAATTTTTGGTCCATCAGGTGTTTCAATCTAATGCTCCGCTGATGCATGGTCTCTGTCGTGCGTGGATGCACTTCATCACTGTGTGGATGCGTGTGCAGATCTTGGTCATACTCTCCACATTGGCTATAGGCATCCAATTCATTGTTGCAATCAGGGATAGATTGCTCAAGTGAGGAGTGGTTAATAGGAGACGATCCTAGGGTTAGAGTCGTGAACCCTCAAACCATCATGAGAAATGGTGAGCCCAATTCGCTATGTTAAGGCATGCTCTGCCATGAGTAATTTCTAATTTGACTATTTGAACATAGTGTTATCATCTCTATTTTGTAATATGTCATCAAAAGGAGATTGCACAGAACGGTAGGGAATTTTGTAAACCAGATTTGAAACATTGAGGATAAAAAATTTCACACAATCAAACCCAGAAACCATCTATTCATTCATATGGATTGTGGAATCCTAATAGATTAAAAAGATACACATTTTAAAAGAAATTTTCATCTTATCCTTTTGTGATAGCTCTTTACACAACCTATCAAAGGCATTGTTCATCTTGTCTTATTTGTAAGAGTTTGTTACAAAACCTATTTAAGGAAATGTTGGCTTGAGTGATCTAAGTAAAATTGTCAACAGATTGTTAAAGGGAGGAGGTAGGCCATTAAGAGTGATTACAATCATATTGTTTTTTTTTATCTTACTATTGGTGGTAGCCAACAGATATTTGACCTAATTTATATTACTTATTGCAGGTGCTTTTGAATCAAATCTATCTCTTTCACTATGAGATAATATTGCTTGCTTCAAATAGATGAGCATCCCTTAATCTGAACTTTGGTTTTTTTCTTTCAATGCACTGTAGACTTCTAATGCATCCCTTCTCTTTGAAACTAGGGCAATTTTTCATCTATCACTGAGAGTCTCCATAGCATTTGGACGTTTGTATACGAAATTTCTTCTAATTACCGTATTTAATAGAATTTGACTTTCTATTCCATCCCAAAACTCAATACTTCCTTTTTCCCAGCTTCAATATCATCTCTGAATCCAAATTAATGTTGCCAACTGTGAGGCTTGGCCTCAACCCTTCGTAGCCTTAGATGTTACTTTATCATTTTGATACTCACGACTTGAGATGTCGAGACATTATCAGATACTTGAACATATTATATTATTTCATGCTGTGTGATGTTACTTCTAGATATTTGATGTTCGTCATTTAAGGTGTTAGGTATATGTATGTTGATGAAGTGAGTAAAATGTAGGATTAACACATTGATTTTGGAA
The DNA here is from genome assembly GCA_028749045.1 of Cupressus sempervirens. Classification (NCBI taxonomy): domain Eukaryota; kingdom Viridiplantae; phylum Streptophyta; class Pinopsida; order Cupressales; family Cupressaceae; genus Cupressus; species Cupressus sempervirens. Next base: position 7,508,742 of record CM053783.1, read on the forward strand.
TTTTTATGATTAAGGATATAAGTAGGATGCAAGAAACCCTGATTGATGTGTGTTTCAATTTATGTGAATTTCTGATACGTATATATGTACATATGTTTTTCGGGACTACTGATGTGTGCAATGAGTGTGCAGATATTTTAGTCGAGGAAACCGACGGAGGAACATAACTGATCTCTATGTGCTAATTTTGGAAACCTTGTTGTTCATAATTCTAGTATTGTATTGTGAGATGTATGTATGTATCTTTCTGTGGTCAGTAAATGTTAATGTTCGTAACTATGTTCTTTTAGTGTCGCTTGACACTCGTGAATTGTTTGTGCTCTTTAGCGTGCTAGTTAGGGTTAGCTGTGTAACCCTTTGGACCTTAGTTGGTTTAAGTGAGTGTCAGTGTGCTAATTTGATCGTTAATCCAGTTTAGTCATCCTTAATCCGGATTAGTGCTTATCTGCATTGTTAGAGTTGTTAGTTGGTCCTAATTATTTCCTAGCTTTTGTTTGGCTCTAAACCTTTTCCTAAGGCTTTAAAACATGTTATAATTATACCCAAAGGGTATGGGTTAGGGGTCTTTTCCAACCCCTAAGCCCCTTTTGTTGACTTTGGAGATCACTCAAAAAGTCTCATTTTACCTTTGTGCGAAAATTTCAAGTGGTTCTCTTGAGTTACCTCACCTCACCTCCACTTAGTGTTTAACCATAGCGTGGGTTGAGTTAAGAGCTTCTAGATTTGTAGGTGGGTGGGTATAGTTATTGATCCCTTTGGTGGTTGAGTTTGAGGCTTATTTAGAGGCCTTTCTTGGATTAGTGGAGGTTGTTACCCAATCTCTACATTTAGAGAGGAGTTCTTGAAGATTGAAGCAAGGAAAGGGAAGCTCTACTCAAACTTGTTCATTTGCCATTACCTCTTTGTGAAGGTTGGAATTCTCATCTCCCTTGTTCAGATTTCATTCTTGTTTCATGCTTATGCTACCTTGTTGTTGTTTCAATGTTTGTATGTTTGTGGGTATGTTGGGAAGCTTTGAAAACCATGTTGTTTTTGGATGATTTCCTTTCATGTTTATGTTGCAATTTTGAGATTTTTCTTGCATGAGTGTTTTGGTATTACTCACCCTTGGAGGGGGTAGAAGTGACCAATTTTGGGAAAGGTCTATTTAGTTGGACTCCAACCAGTGTAGAGTCTCTTCTCAGGATGAGAAGAGGGAGAAAGGGTAGCATGTTATGGGCCCCTACTTGTCAGCACAAACCTTGTATGATTATGGTATGTTGAAATGGAAGAACAGAAGTTCTTGGTATATAGCCCCGATTGGGCATCTGTTTGGTGTTGTGCTTGACTTCTCCTAGTTGGAAGAATCCACCTTTTCCTAGTTTTGATTCATTGTGAATCCTATTGTGTAAACCATGTATGATTATGCATGTTTGATTGTCTCTTGGTTATGCTTGGTTGTCACCCGATCAGATATTTGTTTCCTCCATGGTTCTAGAGATGTGTTGCAAAAAACATTATAAATCCCTTGATGAGGGTCATGAAGAAAATTCAATTATATTGTTGAAATTTGAGATTAATATCCTATGTAAATTGGTATTTTAAACCTTGTTGGATTGGCAACGAAGCCGAGTTTTCTTCTTGATTCTTTCCCGGCTGAGCCCTTGAATCAGGTTTGCCAATAAAATTGGTGTTTGAGTATAATTGTTTTTCATGTGATTCAATCGAAATTTTAAATTAGATGGATGCATATCAGAAAATAGGATGGTAATAATAATGATGTTTAATTTGGCAAAATTTCAAGTTTCCATATATGTTGAAAACGAAAATTATGATCATGGATGTAGATTCAATTTGCATGAATATTTGAATCAACCAATTCTTACATTATTAATTAAAATGGATGATTCATTTTCTTGGTCTATTAAGTTGTAACAAGTCCTTATAAATTTGCTTTGAAAAGAAAAAAATTAATCCCCTCTTGGTAATATATCACTTTAAAATTTTATACTTAGAAAATTTAGACAAAAAATATATATATACATGCATTGCTTGTAATTCTATACTTAGATAAATTTTCAAAAAAAGTTGTATCCAAGAGCCAAATAGTCTCTGGAATTAGTATGGGGAAACAACTTAAATGCCCCTTTCATAACAGAGAATATTCTTTTAAATATCCTCTTTTAAATCATTTGTAAAATCTTGTAAATAAAAATAAAAATAATAATGATATTAGAAATTGTGTATAGCATTATAAAAATATCCTAAATATCTTATCTCCATCTATAAAACTTTAGTAATAACTATCCTAAACCCAACAACAAAACTTTTACATTAACTCCTAGAAGCTAGGAGGCAAGGCACTAAGCCTAGGACTTTATGTCCATTCTTTAAAAAAAAAAACTAATTAATAATAATAAAATTTTAAATCAAAATCTTATCACAATCCCCAACCCTGCCACCAAGTACAGGAGTCAAATCATGTAAGGGGAGTGAATGAGATTAGTATAGTATTATGCCTATAAGCAAAACCTTTACTTTGTTTTTTTTCCCCATTGATCCCATGCGTAAGTCAATGGGAAGGGGGGGCAGGTCTGCGTGCGCAGGCCTTTGGGCAGCGCGCAGACCTGTGATAGGCTAGTGGGGGGGTCTTGTCATGCCACTTGGCATGGGGGGGCTGTAGGGGTAGCTTAGAGTAGGAAGTTAGTAAGTAGGTTTGTTTTATATTATTATTTTTAATTATAGTTTAGTTTGTTCATATTATTAGTTGTTAGTTTTATTGTGATTAGATATGTTATGTTTGTTAGTATTAGTATTAAGTTTAGATCTAGTTAGTTTTAGTATTAATTATTTAGTTGTTTAATTATGTTTGTTTAAATTATATATATATATATATATATATATATATATATATATATATATATATATATATATATATATATATATATATATATATATATATATATATATATATATATATATATATATATTAGTAGTATTTAATTATTGGCATGTTTTAGAAGTAGTCATTAATGTTAGTTTAAAATGTAATCAAGTTTAGATTTATGATTAGTCGATTATATTAGATTTAGTTAGTTTTGTTTTTAGATTAATTTAGTTGTTTTAATATTAGTGTTAAATTAATTGGTCTTGGAATATTATTAGTTTCAATTCAGATATATGTAAAATTGAATTTAGTATTTAATTTAAGTTAAATTTTGTTTAGATTTAAGTTAAGTTTTAGATTTTAGAGATGTTAGTATTAAATAGTATCTTGTTAATTTGGTTTTAGTAAATTGTTTTATTAAATTAACTTAGTTTAAAGATGGTTAGTCCCATGTATGTTATTTCAGTAGACAAATTTGTTTAATTAATGATCTAATATCTAAAGTTATTTGAATAATTTAGAGATATTGTATACAAGTATATAAAATTACCAATGTGATAAAACTTTTAATTTAGAAATTTGATTGTTAAAATAATTAACCGAGTCAATGATGAGAGTTAGATTAATGATTAATTCATGCGGGAAGATTATAAACTTAAGATCAGTTGTAGAGAACCTGTACTAAAACTATTATCAATCATTTCAACTTAGAGCATGTTTAATTATTAATTATTATTCAAAAAAAATTGTGTGTTTTTGCCCTCGTAGTTTGGGCATGACACCAACCTGAACAGATTGCCCTGTCTTTGGATTTTGAGCATAACACTTAGAATTGCATGTTAATAGAAAAACTTCACCATATGGATGCAGGCTGCTTCTTTGCCATGGATAGATTGTTTCCTTCTTGTGTGAATCCAAGTGCCTACTGATGCTGTTTATTTGGGCATAATTACATGATGTTGAAAAATGTTCTGAAGTGTTATGCCATAAACAAATCCTTCCTCTTTTCTTATTTGGCATGGATGAAAACTCCTGCTTCCTTCACTAATCACCTCACATCCTCCACACAGCCATACTTGGCTCCAAATGATGCTAATTTGTAATTTAAAACACCCTTTGCATAGGATATTTCAACACACCATATACCCATGATGATTTTTTTTCCTTACTCCACATTAGGAAAAATATGATATGATTTGGGGAGTTAGGGAATTTTCTTTTTCGTGAACACCCTCCTTAGACATTATGTCACAAGACCATACATTGGGAAGCCTTATGTTGACTAGATCAACGAGCTCATTTCCATATAATGAGAAGTCAATTTTTACCTTTCATGCTCTTTCCTGAAGATTCTCTTTTGAACCTGCTTACAAGCTAAGCCAAGGGTTTTTCATATAGCTAATTTTTTATCAATGTTCTTCATGACACAATCCACCCTTCGTTTTCTTTTCAATGTCAAGAATTGCATTTTCCTAGAAACTGCACTTGTCACTGTTCACTTTAAGGATGACTGTGTACTGCCTTGGAATTTTCCTACCTCGTCCCAACAAATTTATGTAACATTGTATTTGTGAATTTTTGGGAATGTGGATTAAATTTATTTATGTTTGTGGCTTTTATAGGGTTTGAATCTGCCAAGTGTGTGGGAGAGCTGGAATAAAGCTGGGAGATTTGTTTGTGTTGGCTTCTCCTACCGAAAATATTGCATGCTTCCTATAAAAACCCTACTGCCAGAGATTTGTTTTTAAGAATTAACCATGATGTACGTTTGAGATTTATGACAAGTGATAATCCATAGTAATAGAAGAGAATTATTTTTAATTGCTGATAACAATCAATAAAAAATATGCACTACCTTTTAATCACTGATTAAAACTAATAAAACATTCTACATTTGACTCATTTTAAGTGGTATATGTTGTGGAGATATTTGTGTCCATCTCATATATTAATAGTGCTTACTGGTCACATTACTTATTCTTATTTGTTATAACATCAAACTAAAGTGTAGTAAATGAAAAACGTTGTGTGATAATGTAGTTGTTTCTAAGTCTGACAATTGTGTTATCTCCCCTGTTGATAAATAAGTCCCAACTTGTAGAACTTCAGTCAAGCATTGCACTATAGATGAAAGATTGACAATGGTGTCTACAAGTTTACTTATATGTACTATAGATTTGAAACTCCAACTCTATCCATTTTATTCTCTTTATTTACATTGTGCTATGGACAATATGGAACACAACTTAGTGTACAAAATTAAGTTCCATAACTTCTTTACCAGCATTACGAATATAGGTCATAATAAATATACCCTCTGTTTGGAAAAATGACATGCACAATTACAGTTAAGCCACTCTAGTTATATTTAAATCATTTAAAAGATATGCTTTTATGGCATGTTGATTTTTAGTGTTGGTATATTTAGGATATTCAGATCTATAAACATTCATTTGGAATACACCATTGATTGCAAACAAATAATTCTAGGGCAGAGTGGATGTGATTTTGACTCTTGAGTATAGTTGTATAGTCGCATAGTGTGAAGAAATGTTTGCTAGTAGATTACCTCCATAGTGTGGTTGTAGGTCATTCGATGGATGAAATTGATGATATATAAGTTCAAGGAGCCATTGTCAAAAAGGTCAAGGTAATGGGCATGCTTGCTATTTTACTTTCCACTCTTGCAACATTCATTGTAGCATCTTCTGAAGAAGCTAGAATAAATAAGCGTAAGCGAAGAAGAGCTGCATATCCTTTTTATAAGCGTATTATCCAATCCAGTAACATAGATTGTCATGATCAAATATGCATGAGTTGAGCAACCTTCTTTCACTTGGCTGAAATTCTAAGGCACTAGGAGAACATTCAGGATATAGTAAACATTACATTACAAGAACAACTTGTAATGTTCTTGCATACACTTGGCCACAATCTAAGGAATCGTAAGATTGGCCATAACTTCGGTCACTCTGGAGAGACAGTGAGTCGACACTTCCACAAAGTATTGAACGCTATCTTAGCGCTTCATAGAGATTATCTTTTACCCCCTGCTCCAACGACTCCTCCTGAAATTGCTGGGAAGAACTATTTTGATCCTTTCTTCAAGGTAAATATCATATTGTGAAGTATTTTGTTGGTAGAGATTTAAGTATATTAATATGTATTTCATAAAAATATTCTTATTATAGGATTGTATTGGTGCACTTGATGGAACACATATACCAGTTACTGTTGATGTGGACATTCAAGCAAAATATCATGATAGAAAGGGCAACTTGTCACAAAATGTATTGGGTGTTTGTTCGTTTGACTATAAATTTCAGTATGTTCTTGCTAGTTGGGAAGGGTCTGCTACAGATACTCGGGTGCTTGCTTCGGCTCCCTCTAGAGCGGATCCACTTGTGGTTCCCCCTGGTATATTATGACATATTTAATATTATTCTATTATGATTATATTAAATCAATACTGTTATGCTTGTTTTTTACTATAACTTAATTTCATTTTGCATAGGAAAATTCTATTTAGTTGATGTCGGGTACCCAAATGTACCAGGGTTTCTTGCTCCTTATCGTTGTACGCGTTACCATCTTAAAGAGTTTTGTAGAGCAAACCCAATCAACACTCCCCAAGAGTTATTTAATCACCGACACTCCTCTCTTCGGAATGTGATAGAGTGCACATTTGGTATTTTGAAGCAACAATTTCCTATCCTGAAGCATGCCTCATCCTATAGTATCGTCACCCAAACAAAGATTGTTTTAGCATGTGGCATACTACACAATTTCATTACAATGGAGGATGGTGTTCCATTGGAAGTGGAATTTGAAGAGGATGATGTGCGTGCTCCGATAAATGTGCCAATTCTTAAAACTTATGGGATGAATCGGTGAGATAGAGACGATTGGGAATTTTCGAGATGAAATAGCCCAAAGGATGTGGGAAGACTATAACTCTCGCACTTAGTTGTACCACAAAACATGAACACTATTTTGCACTTTATATTAAACATTTATGAGCTTTTTTTGTGGTATTGTTACTTGTAATAGTCCTATTGTTATTTACAGTTCTATCACTTTTAGCACTTTGGGTGAATATCAAGTATTTTTGTGTATTGATTTGTATTGTTGCGTAATAGATTTAGGAACAATCCATTATTGAGGTCTACATGAATGCAGTAAAGAGTTGGTATATTGATAGTCTTCACGCTAAATATTTTATTGCTTGTTACTGTAGATGAATGGTTAGGAGCACCCTCCTGCATCAATACTTAGAAGTCCTTATGTTTAACTAGATGGACAAAGAATGTATATCAAAATGTTGATGATAAAAAGTTGGAGAAAAAAAATATATCAAAATGTTGACGACATGATAGATATGACTCTAATATGTATACCTTTGTTTTTGCATCAGAGTGCAAATCAATCTTCACACATTGCCTACCTGTTTTTCACAGCATTACATCAAATGATGTCAAAACTATTAGAAGTAGAATCATACACACACACACACACACACATGTATGTATGTATGTATGTATAGGAAATGGGATCTATCATTGAAGTCCACAAGATCAACAAGTATAAAAGCTGAATAAAAATTGCATTTTGTTAGTGGAGACTAGATTCCTGCAAAACATGAGGATTAAGCAACCATAAAATAGCTGAAAATGGTCAATCCAATCACTACAACCCTAACTCCAAACACCATTTCCCTAGAAAGGAAAAACCTTTTTTCACCATCCAAACTCCTCACTACTTTTCATCTTCAACCCCACAAGAAAGCATATATTCTTTTCAACATTTTGCTTTCATGGGAGTGTCCATCTATTACCCATTTGAATATGGTAGAGTTTTCAGGAGTCTAAATGACATTACATACATTTCTTTAAGCAATGTAAGAGTGAGTGTGAGTGATATGACAAATGGGTGCCCAAATTTGTTTTCCCCCTAACCACACTCTTGTTTAAGTGGATCTTGTACCTCCCTTTGGGTCTTAAACTGGGCCTCTCCATCCGCAAGATCCCTTAACATGTCAATAAATGCTATAAATGTGCAACTTATAAATGTGAAAACCTTACCAGGAAAATTTATATGCACTGCATGAATGCATACATAAATATGTATTAGCTGAATAATTGATTGTTCACTACTAAGTATATACTAGCAAAAGGCATAGCTACCCAAAAACTCTAAATTTAGAATAAAATTTTAGTTATTAAGTTATGAGTGTACCACTCTTCAAATCATGATCAATTTCTAGATTTTGTAAGCTTAAGAATGATGCATTTAGAATGTACACATTGTTTGATATGAATGAGTAGCTCTTAAAATGGGATGGAAAGGATGGAAACTATGTTGAAGAAGAATGTGCGCATCTATAACCAAAAGTTAAAAAATGAGGATTCCATCTACTGTAATTTTGAATAATTAATATAGCATTTCTGATGTTGATCCTTCTTTTGTGTGATTCATAAATATCATTTTCCTAAGAACTCATATTTAGGTTATTTTTTGGTTATTGTACTTAACAGGTATGTAATATCAATTTGTAAACATCTATCATCATTTTTTGCAAGAATTTGCTACATGTTCTATTTACTGTCATAGCAGTAGTAGTACTAAATATACTACTATGTACTAATTTAGTAGTACCAGTCTTATGTACTATTGGTTAAAAATTGGTACATGTACTATTTACTTTATGTTTGTTTACTAGATGACTAAAATACTAGTAGTAGTAACACATATGTTGGTTTACTATATGACAATTTTTTTTTATTTTACCATCACATGCTCATATTAATATATTGTGTAGGTGAAGATGACATTTTTGATAGTTGCTTGGACATTTTGCAATGACCACTTGCTTTTTGAAAATGTTGTTCACTGATCTTTTGACAAGCATTAATAATGAGGTTCGTGTGACTGCTATTGTTGCATCATCTAAACAGGCCAAAGTTGTTTGGACACAAGAGATGGAGCAAAAACTACTAGATATACTCCTTGAGCAAGTTGTGTTAGGAAGAAAAGGTGAAGCAGGCTTTTGAAAAGAAGCTTGGACTGTCATTGAAAGGAGGTTTAATGAGGATATGAAGATGAATCTAGTAAGAGATAACTTCAAGAATAAGCTAAAAACATGGAAACAAGGTTATCAAATGATGAAAGACTTGAGAAATATGAGTGGTTTCGCATGGAACAAGAGTTCTCAATGTGTTGATGCTGATTATAGTCTATGGGAGGAGTTATTGAAGGTAACATACTTTACAAAATTTCATATTGTAAGTAAAATATTTCTTAATCAATTGTAAGGACATACAAATATCTAATTCCTTATTTTTGCCTCATGTAGAGAAAGGATTTTAAAAATGCTAGAGTATACAAGAAGCAACCATTCCTTTATTTCAATGACTTAGTAGTCATTTTTGGAAATGACATGGCTGATGGATCTATAGCTGGAACAACCCAAAAGACTCAAGATGGGCACCTTTTCGATGACTCGGTTGGTCTTGAAGATGTTGGGGTCATCAATATGCCCATGGATGACTCTCCACGATTTGATGAAGAGTTCCTTCATCCAAATGATTCTAGTGCATCCGTTAGAGGCCAAAATCCTTCAACACCATCATCATCATCAAGGAGGCAAAAGAAAAGGAAGACAAGCATGGCTTCTTCTTTAGATGTCATATGCGAAAGTATACAAGAAATACATATGGGCATGAGAGAAGCTCACCTTGTCAAAGTTGACAAAGCTGAAACTAAGCAAGATATATCGGTTGCATTTGTAGCCCTTAAAGCCATACCCAGACTTAGTCGAGAGACTTTAATTGTGGCATATGATACATTTACTTCCGAACCTACAAAAGTATGGGGGTTCTTATAGATGAGTGAAGAAGAGAAGGAAGAGTATGTTAAGTTTAAGTTGGGAGGATTTGCGTGATATCCCAACACTTCACTTTAAGAAGGTGTCATGTCCCCTATTCAAATAATTAAAAAAAAAAAAACTTTGTTAAGGCAGGCAGGCTCCAAAAAGGTGAAATTTCGGAAAAAAGGGTTAATCTTTGGAAACCAATGGACTAATAAATAAAAATTATTATTAAATTATATTTTATTAACCCCTCTTGGACGTGAGTTAGGGTTATGCCCTCTTTAAAAGGGGTTTGGAGGCATTTTGGGCTCATTCTACATCTTGATTCTTGATAATTTTCTTGTTGTTCTTCAGAGGCTGCCAAACCTGTGGAGAAGGAGACCCAAGAACGGGAGTTTGCAAGTTTCCAGGAAGGCTAAGGACGGGATTTTGAAGCCATTCCATGTGCATGCTCATACAGAGTTTGTCCTTGTGCTGAATAGTGCTGATTTGGGTGTTTCCGGGGTTGTTTTTTGGTTTGAATTTGGGTTTTCAGTTGAGTGTTTCATATCAGTTTGGTTTGCTGTTGTATTTCAGACTTTATGATGTTAAAATAGAGCTGAATATATGTATTGGGTCATGATTAAACTTCTGAGATAATTTATGAGTGTTTTGTGGTGTTTCCGGGCATTTTTGTGTTAATTTCGGGAGCCCGATTGAGCATAGTTTTGCCCTACATTTGTGATCTGTTGTGTAAGGGCTATACAAATCTGGAAATGTCATTTCGTAGGCTGTTATGCTGCTGAAATCTCTGTAAAAATGTCCATTTTCAGATTTATTAATAATTTGTGAAGTTGTGAAGTTTTTGGCACTAATTTGGACATACCCGATTTGGGTTTTATTGGAAAATTGGCAGATCTTTGTAATATTGGTTGTTTGATTTTAAAGTTCTGATTTGAGGCTGGAAATATCATAAAAAAATCAGTAAAGGGACATTACAGAAGGTTCTCTTTATTGTAATAACAATAACATGTACGAAGTGCTTCATATTTGATATGGGAGCTCCTATTTTTTGAGACTATGATATTACAATCTTTTTGAAGCGATATAAACAAACCATATTTTATAGCACTAGTGTTGCTTCTTGGTTCCTTTTGTTATTTTCACTTTATCGCAGTATATTGTAGAAGCTTTAACAATTATGATTAGATACCTTTAACTATTGTTCCTTTCATTATGTTTGTATAATGTTTATGGTTTTCTCTTGTCTTGCAGTATCATTGTGGACAACCTATATCATTGTATCTTACTAGCATCTCATTCCCATGGTGAAGTTGAAAGACAACCTATATCATTGTGGACATAATGTAATGAATTGCCTTTTAATATTTATAAGCCTCTAACAGTTTTGTAGTTCACCTTAGAAACCATTGTAGTCTTTGATGTATGGTGTATGTATGTATGTCATTGTACATAAAAACTATTGCAATTATTTTACTTGAAGATCTCTATGCATAATCAATTTTCAATCATTCGATATTGGAACAGCCATACACCTAGTCATCCAATCATTTGGATGTTTAACAATCTTCGTTTGGACTATGCTCTCCTTTATTCAAATTACCATACTTTTCATCAATTTCCATTCCCAACAATTAAATTTTTTGGTATGAAATATACAAGATTTGGTTTGTATTGTTGTTTTCAACAACTGTAGTTATGGCTATATGTTATTTCATTTCATAAATACTGTATGTATTCATATCATTTCATTTCATAAATTCTGTACGTATTCATGTTATTTCATTTCAGAAATACTATATAGAATGTCTTCTTGTGGGTATCATTAGTGTTTCAAACTTCATTTAACTAGTAGTGTGTGCTAAATGCTTCATTAGCATTTCAAATTTCATTGAACTGTTATAAACTTCGTTGAGCTGTTATAAAAATCATGCAGTTGTTGTTTCAGCCATGTAGTGGACCAGAGTCTTTATTTTGAAATGTATTGCATGCTATTGATTTGGATATATAATTTTTTAAGCTGATAGTATTCATCATATTCATTCATTACTTTTATAGGATCAATGGCTTTGGTTGATGCACAAATGTGTGACTATGGTGCTGGCCCTGCACTAATGAAGACCTCACACACAGATAATAATCCTGGGCGTAAATTTTATTGTTGTCCAAATGGAAAAAAGGTTCTTACTAATTTTTTACAATGTTTATTTTTTATGTAATAAATTATTGTGTCACTCAATGCACTTTTGGAATGTAGGGGGACAATGACTGTAAATTCTTCTGATGGGTCAATGTTGGACCAGCTACATCATCTTCATCTAAATATATAGAAGATAAAAGGAATGATTACAAGTTATGCAACATTCGAGAGGCTCAAGAGACTGCTGTGAGGGAGATGGCTTTGATGGCAAAAAATGATATCATATTTCAACGATGTGTTATTTGTGTTTTTATTGTTATAATTGCACTACTAGTTATGGTAATTTGGGACCAAATGAATTTTTTTTGTTAAAAGACAAATATTGGATATCTAAAATTTATAACTTTGTATAGTGGTGGAAAATTTTTACTAATGACAACTACTTTGTTGTTTTGATCTTAAAATATTTTCGTGGAGACTACTTTTTGTGTGTTTTCGTACATAAAAATGAACATATTTTACTTTGTTGTTTTGATCTTAAAATATTATCATGCCTTTGATCTCATGTATATATTGTGTATAACATTTTATTTTTTGTTGATATTGTGTATAACATTTTTATTATTATGTCTATTTCTGAAAAAAAAAAAAAAAAAAAATCTCATTAACTTCAATGAATAAATTAAAATTGAAAATAAATAATTCTTTTTTACCATTATTGAAAAATTAATCAAAAAATAATAATTATAACAAATACAATTAAGGGAAATATTTTTCAAAATTTAAAATGTAACCTTATTCCTATTCCATTTTTGTACAACCAAACAATGGATTAACATATTCCCAGTCGAATTCCAGGTGAACCAAACAGGATTGGAATTGCCTTTTTCTATTCCCATTTTCCATTTCCATTCCCATTCCATTTTTCTATTCTAATTTTCAATTCCTATGCCAGCAACCAAACGGGCCCTAATTGTGGAGGAAATGGTGGGAACAAGATTTACATTTTGTTGAACTAACAAGATTTGTTAAATTTGTACAAGTTAGTAGTGAAGAGGAGGTGATACTTAGAAAGCAAGGTGAGAAGTCAATGTATACATTAGTTATACACTTAAAAATCTAACATATTCTCTTTTTTGTTGTAAATAAGAATAGACTATCTATAAGAAGATTTTAAAAAAGTATTTGGTTCAAGCAATTAATACATTTTTCCTTTTTTTGTATGATTTTAAAAAAGGGTTTATTTTCAATTATTTTTACGGAACATGAGATGGACCACAAAATCATAGAAAGACCAATTGTACAGTTGGAGACTCAGTTCTTAGGTTCATTTTGTGGTCTCCTAAATTGACATCTAAATAAGTTTTTGCCCTTCTCTATCCAAGGTGTGTTACAATTAAAACATCTCCCTACAATTATGGATCCTTTTACATGAATTGGTTTCTTAGTTTGACAAAGTTTCGAGGGTTGAACATAAACATGTCAACCTTATTCAAATGGATGTGAGAGCCCTCATTCTATTTTCCCCATCTCTCGATGTTGATAGTCCAAAATTATCAACATTGAGTTTGTCGATAAATATTTACTGTGTAGCATTAAATTTCTTGGTAGTTTGAATATTTGCCTCCTTTGTAAGGAAGAAGGGCATCTTCGTAATCATTAATGAAAATGCTAGTAACCCTAGACCTTTTCAAAACTTTGTTAATAGAATCTCATCTTTTGATAACCACAATGGTCTCCCTGGTGTTATAAATGCTCCTCCTAAAAAAGCTAATGAACCCCTAGCCTCAAATATCTCCTTAGAATGGGGTTTTATCACTACATAGTTTCTAATGAATTCATACTCAATCCCATTCCTTTTTTGTCAAACAATCTAGTCTCTTTGCAAATTGTTGCTCAACCTAATAGGAACGAATTGCCAATGCCTAGGCCTCATAACTCTCACATGGTTGCTACTAAATCTATCTAAGGGACTTCTTGCATTTCACAACTAGTTTCTTTTAGTCCAACCCCCTTTCCTTCCGTCTGCCATCATCCCATTTCAGCTTTTGGTTATAAAAATAATTAACTCAGATAATTATACCCTAAATAAAGAATGTATACGAGAGAGCTTCTCTATGACTTGATATACTTTTTAGAAGGAAGTTAGAATAAAAATTATCCTTCTAGTTTATTCAATACATCTATTTATTCACCACTAGTTTTATGGTTCATGGATAGTCCCTCAACTAGATGTTAAGGCATTTAAAGAACCCCAAATTGTTAGGATTTAAAGAGACAAAAATAACAATTACATGCAAATATATCCAATATTAGAAAATAATATTATGCACACAGAAAAGAACACATGACACAAATATTTAATGTGGTTCACCTAATCCCTAGGCTACGTCCACCAAATAACAAGTCCAATATTTTTATTATCTAATGATTACAACCTAATTACAATTGGTAATCCCTTACAACTGAATACCACTACAAGAAGCTATTATCGCATCACATTTCTAAGAAATCCCTAACCTTAAGCCATTTTATACAAGGTTTTTGGCTCTAACAAAATTAAGGTTAAAATAATTAAAACATGTAGGCCTACAATTTTTTTTGATAAAATAGGCCCAATTTTTTTTTCAACTAAGGAATTATGGAGAGTTTATAATACTTCCCTGATCAGACACCACAAACTAACAATCTCCCACTTGGGTACTGATTCTAGGGTTCACACTAGACAACAACCTCCCACTTGGAGACTAATCCTATAGCAATACCACCACTCCATGAGGCTCCCACTGGATCGAACCACCCTGGACCTAGTTGTTCCTTTATTCTATTCAATCTAGAAGACCAATCGAAGTTGAAGTGGGGTTCAACTTCTCCCTTGTCACTACCTTTGTAAACATATATGTTAGATTAGATCATCTATATGCATCAACTTCAATCACGTATCTTAGATCATCAGCTAATCCTCAACTTGTACACTCTTTCCCTTAACCTTCTTCTGCTTATCCATTCTCGATGTTCCAAAAGTTTTCTTTCCATGCTGATCTCTAACCCTCTCAGAATCTACCAACTCAACTCGATTGCCAATACTCAGGTTCCTCGTACCGATCTCTTTATTCTGCAAAGGAATCAATGAATGCTTCTTGCTACCTTTCACAATAGTAAACACATTCTTGACAAAATCATGCACAACCCTGCAATCATACTGCCAAGGTCTACCAAGCAACACATGACAACTGTTCATATCCGTGCAATATCACACAACACTTCATCCTTATACTGCCCAATCTGGAAATCAACAAGGCATTTCTCCCTCACTTCCAAAGCATGCTCACCTTGCAACCAACCAATCCTATAAGGATAAGCATGTCTCACCCTCTTCAAACCAAGTTTCTGAAATATCTCCTCAGTAACAAGGTTATCAGTGCTACCACCATCCACAATCACATTGTAGACTTTACCAACATACATACAAGAAGTCCTAAACAAATTAATCCTCTGACAAGATTGCATTATCTTCTGACCAATCAGTACTTACCGAGCCAACAAACTCTCTCCTTGTTCAGGTTGACTATCTTGAACTACAACCTCATTCACAACAACAACTCTCCTGCCACGAGGACATTCAAAAGATCTATGCCTTACTTCACCACATTTGAAGCAAGTACCTCGAAACTCACCTCCACCCGTCTTTCTCTTCCAATTAACAATTTTTGGTTCATCTTTTGCACTCGGTTTAGCCTTTGCCAAGCTATCCTGCTTCTCCTTTCCTCTAGCATTACCTTGACTTTTCCTCTTCAACTTATCTTCTTTCTTCAAGGCATACTGATAAGAACCCTCAATCGAATCAATATTCAACATGTCAACCTCATCTTGAATATTGAATCTCAAACCATTAATGCATTGAGATACCTTTTCCTTTGACAATTCTCTATACCCAGGCTGAATAGTCAACTTGTAGAACTCCTTAGTATAATCTTTCATAGTCATATTCTTTTATTTTAGATTCTACAACCTTTTAAATAGCTCAAGTTCATAATCAATAGGAATGAACTTAGCCTTCAACTTAGTTACCATCAATCTCCATCTAGTGATCTTTATTTCACCTTCCTCCTCTCTATCTCTTTGTAGTTCTTTCCACCAAAAAGCAGCATGTCCCTTTACCTTAGTTTGTGCCAACCCTACTCTGAGCGGATCTCCAATATCCTCTAACTCAAAGTAGTCCCCCAATTCACCAATCCAATCAATCAGGTCTTTAGGAATCAAAGTACCTAAGAAATTAGCAACCTCCATCTTATGCTTCAACTTCAACTGAGATCTAGGCCTAGCAAACTGACCAACCCTTGTTCGAATAGGTCTCTCCGCACAATCAGTTCTGTCCTCACCACTTCAAAGTCTTTAACAACTTCCTCATAACCATCTTTAGTACCCACATGCCTAGGCACACCCCCTAAAGCTCTCACAATTTCAGCAATCTTGTCACTCTTCATCAACACCATCTCAGTTCTGAAACTATTTTTAACCTCTTCCATTTTAGATCTAAAGTCTGCTTTAACTTTCTTTGAGATCCTTTCTTCCACAACATCACTAAGATCATCAATTTCCTTAAGGTCTAATCTTCTTAGAGGAATCTTCCAAGATTTTTGTAAACCCAAAGCAATATTTCCAGAAGATCAATCAAGTCCACTAGATTAACCTTCTCTTCCAACCTTCACCCAAGTCTTGGTGCAAACTGCTTCAACTTCAGCGCTTAGTTTACATACTCAGAAATACCTTCGCTTTGATACCATCTGATGCAGTGCAAGGTAGGATAATCCCCAAAGGAGATGTTCAAGCCCCCAACAAATAACCACACAATGAAAACACAACAATAATGCAAGATCTGATACCAAATCACAATACTTTATTTATAAATATAATTGTTTACATGTAATATGCCCATATGTAAGGCCTTCCGGGTTCGGGCCAAGTACAAAAATTACAAAATGGTTCTATAAAATCTCACAAGATCCAACTCACAATCCTAATCCTAGCTAGTCTAGATCTGCACTCTGGAAGAAAATCCCAAGGAAATCTTAACTTGTGTTTGCAAGCCCACCAAGCAATCTCCCAATTTTCCAAGCCACAACTACTAGCCCTCTCAAAGTTCACTCCTACACTCCATCCTCTTCTCCAAGCTAGATGATAATATTATCTCTAATCTACTCCTCCGAAAGAATGAATGCATAAAGATTCCACAAGAACCCCTACTTATACCCAACTAAGCCACAAGTCAGCCCAGTTCATTACAAATTAAATTAAATCCCAAACATTAAATATATGTTGAGCCACAAGTTGACCTCCAACATATATTAAATACCAAAATACCATAAAAGGCTTACAACACAAATTAAATGCACATAGGAGAGACAACCAAGACCCAAATAGGTCCACACAAACTCCCAAATCAATCCACCTCACAATCACACACTACATGCATTAAATTCTTCAATTCAATCAAGAAAATTTGCAAGAACTCTAGTCGGCACCAACATAATACCAAGTGTCAGCAAACTCCCAAGCATTTTTGAGCAACCAACACATGTCGAGCAACCAATACATGCCGAGCACAAATAATACATGTTGAGCAACCAATACTTGTCAAGCACAACAAGTGCCAAGCTATAGAAGATGTCAAGCTTCCAAAAATGACCAAGCCCCTTCAATGACTAAGCTCCTCAACCAAAACTATACCCAACAACAATTGAGAACCACTCCTTTGGTGACCAAGTCTGCGACTCCTAGCCAAAATCCTTCCAACATGCAGGATTGCAAGCAAGCCCAGGATGTTCCAACATTAGTTCAACCACTCAATTTTCTTATGGAGTCCTTGGAATATTTTTTTGTCTACGAATACCATTAGTGGAACAATAATCTTCAAATTCATGTCTATAATACTCACCACCATTATCAAATCTGAGATATTTTAATCTTTTACCAGTCTCATTTTCAACCAAGCATTTACATTTCTTAAAAGTTATAAATACATTAGATTTATGTCTAAGGAAATAAGCCCATACTTTTCTAGTTGCATTCTCAATAAATGTAGCATAATAATGAGTCACCAAGGGAAGATACCAGAGCTAGTCCCCACACAATTGTATACACAAGCTCTAATTTCTCATTTTTATTTTCCTTCCTACTGTTCACAAAACTAACTCTCTTTTGTTTTTCATACACAAAACTTTCACATAAATCCATATTAACACATTTCATACCTGGTAAAAATTTCTTTGGATGAAGTAATTTTATATCTTTCTCATTCATGTGCCCAAGTCTGTTTTGCCATAGTGTTGTATCAAAATCTACAACATCTGTTTGTCCTCCTTGCTCATCTGTAGAAATTGTTCAAGTGAACATTCATTTTTCTCTAAAACAATTAAAGTAGAAGGAACAATATGATCTGCACAAAGATATAAGGTGCCCACTTTAACACTTTTTGCTACTACAAGATAACCTTTTGAAACCTTCTAATTTTTATCATTAGAAGTAACTGTGCAACCCTCATCACCTAGTTGCCCTTTTGAAATTAAATTCCTACTCATCCTTGGAACATGTCTTACCTCTTATAGTAGCCAATGATTCCCATTCTACAACATAATTTTTTTTCTCCTTTTCATCAATCTGACAAGGTTCATTATCCCCCAAATAAACAAGCCCAAAATCCCCTTAGACACAATCAAGAAAATAACCTCTATGTGTAGTAGCATGAAATGAAACCCTTGAATCATCAACACTTTCTAAAGAAAGAAGCAAAATATCCTCTTTGGATTTATTACTTACTACATTTGCCTCCTTATTCCCTTCTTATTTGTCTCCTTCATTGCTCTTTCGAGTCCAACAATCTTTCTTCATATTCCCCGATTTCCCACAATACCAACAATCTCTTGGTTTTCTTGATTGAGACCTCTTCCCCTTTGATTTTCCTTTTGATTTCATGTGATTTCTAGAATTAATTCCTTTCTCATTCGTTCTACTTCTTCTTTGTGCATTCAAAACACTTCCTGATGTAGATTCGCCTCAACTTTTCCTATGAGTTTCCTCATTCAGAATAACACCAATCACATCATCAAATTTTAGGGTATTAGATCTAGAAACAAAATTACTCACAACCATTACCAAGTCATTCCAACTTTTAGACAAAGAACACAAAATCAAAAGAGCCCTAATTTTTCATCAAAATTAACATTTATAGAAGATAATTGATTGGTAACCTTATTAAAATTATTTAAATGATCTGCAACAGATTCACCTTCTGTCATCTTCATATTAAATAAATGCTTCATGTGAAATACCTTGTTTGAAGTGGAGGGCTTTCCATACAACCTTGCTAGGGTTTGCATCAACTCTTCATTCATCTTCTATTTTGTAATATTAAATGCCTCTAATTGTGCTAGACATAATCAAATACTTCCAAGTGCCTTTCTATCCAAAATATCCCAGTCCTCATTTGTCATAGTAGTTAGTTTTTTGAGTTTTCCTTCCAATGGTTGCCATAAATCCTTCTGATAAAGAAAATCCTCCATTTGCATATTTCATAACTAAAAAGCTCTGTCCATTAAACTTCTCAACCTTCACCTTACCCTCATCTGTCATTGCTCCCACTCAACCATGAGACTCCTACTCAATCGTGAGACTTTCCTAGAGTGGATAACTAAATACAACCTTTCTCTGATACCACTTGTTAGGATTTAAAGAGACAGGAATAACAAGTACATGAAAATATATCCAATAATAGAAAATAATAATGCACACAAAAGAGAACATAAGACACAAAGATTTAACGTTGTTCACCCAATCCTTGGGCTACGTCCACCAAACAACGAGTCCAATATTTTTATTATCCAATGATTACAACCTGATTAGAATCTGCAATCCCTTATAGTTCAATACCTTCATAAGAAGCTATTATTGCATCACACTTCTTAGAAATCCCTAACTCTAAGCCATTTTATATAATATTCTTGCCACTTACAAAATTAGGGTTAAAATATTTACAACATGTCGGTCTACGAGAAAATAGTTGATAAAATAGGCCCAATTTCTTTTTCTAGTTGAGGAATTATTGAGAGTGTGTAATACTTCCTTGATCAATCACCACAAACTAACACAAATGTATACCATACCATGCCCTAAGAAAATGGTGGATCCTAATAGTGCTTTAAATAAGGAGTTGGAAAATCCTTTTAATAGTAAGGTAAATGATGCTTGATCGTGAACCTTTTTTTTCTTACATTGCTATGATGAAGTTTCCCCTTGATAATTATTGGTCTATGGTGATTGATTAAGAAAGTATTGTTCACTTAATTTATTTTTGTTTAACTCATCAAACATTTTTTGGTTGACTTGTCAAGCATTTTCTCTAACTTGACTTTTTAAGTGTTTTTTTTGGGTTAGCTTGATAACCAACATTGGTAAACTACCTAAAGGGCCTATAAATAAGTGGCAGTGTAATGTAAAATGACTCAAATGCTAGTTTTCCCTTTGTTGGATAACAAAATAAGTGGATGAGTGGTTCCTAGTCGATGTAGCCCGAATCAAGAAAACCATGTTAAATCTTTGTTATTTGTTTTTCCATCTTCTCTATTCTCTGCATTATTCTTATATTTTTTATTGCTTATATTTGTACAAATTGTAGTGGGTTGGGCCATACAAGAGAAGCCACTAAGATCATTTAAATTTTTTTTTTTTGCAAAAACATTAAAAATATATGATGTAGAGACAATGTGAGAGTTATACAATAAGAGAATCAGATAATACACATATTAAAAACCCTTCAGAATGGATCATGTTACTTAGAGGGGAGCATGATACATTCTAAGGAGGGAGAGAACATTATGAGATGTCGACATATGTGATGTTTCTATCGAATGTCACTTCTTGAAAAATGTCATATGATCTCCATGATATCTACACAAAATTAGGGAGATCAAATAGATTGAAATCATAGCCTAGAAGAGTATATACATCCTCTTAAATGATATTTTATAATTGCCAACCATGGCTCCGTTGAAATTTAATGCTTAAATAGTCAGAGAGTTAGAAAATGAATCAAATTAGATTGTAGATGTGTTTGAGTTAGCTGTCAATAAGTCCTAGTTAGTTGTCAGCCACATCTAGCTTGTTGTCAATTGTATTAGCATGTTGAGTATTAGCATAATTATAGGATCTTGATAAAGTCATATAGCTCTACATATTTGTAATTAATATTACCAATGATGAAAAATAAGCTCCAAGTTGAGTTTCTGTGTTTTTGAATCTATTGTTCTATTTTTCTAATATGGCATCAGAGCCATCTTCTTGTTAAATTGTGTTTTTTAGAGAAGAATCTATAAAGAAGATGAGCCTTGGTGAAGAATCGCCAGATCTTGATGATGATGATGCTTTCAATGAAGATGAAGGTCTTATCATATTTTGAGGAAGCCAATGCTTTGCAAATAGGAAGGAATGTAGTAGAGGCTAGATGAATGCTCAATAGTCTGAGGTGCTGATGAATCAAAGAAACTATACCTCATCGGGGTTATGAGATACACATGTGTGGATTGGTGTCTAATAGTTCACATAGATCTGAAAATCTGGAAGCTTGAAACCATACCTTTACTAGGGTTACGAGGCATTTCATGTGCAAATGGTTTCCAATGGTGTTTTGAAGCTTTGATGATCTCATGACTATACGAGCAACTGAGAGCGACTTAAAGAAGTCAACCTAAGAGCTATTTTTTGAAAGAAAATACTATGCATAATGTATTTCCTATTGTATGTCAGTTTAATGTTGTAGCATTAAGAGGAGATGTTGGAATTTAATGATCCAATAGTTAGAGAGTTAGAAAATGAATCAAATTAGATTCTAGATGTGTTTAAGTTAGCTACCAAATAGTCCTAGTTGGTTATTAGTCACATCTAATTTGTTCTCAATTTTATTAGTGTGTTGTCATTTGTATTAGCATATTTATAGGATCTTGACAAAGTCATATAACTCTATATATTTGTAATTAGTACTACCAATGACGAATAATAAACTCCAAGTTGAATTTCTCTTTTTTTGAATCTACTACTTTATTTTTCTAATAAATTCAAATCTGAAAAATAATACATAAAGACAAAACAAAAAAATTGATCAGCATGGGGAAAAAAAAAAAAAAAAAAAACTAAATTCACCCAACTCTTTGAATCATCCTCAACACTTTACACTCTGAGTCTAGAGCTAAGATGCTTAAATGTAGAGATAATTGACAAGACACACATTGCGATATTGTTATAGTCTTCTATGATTTTTGAGTCAAACTCATTGACCCATGTTTCATGAGTAGCAACATGAATCCATCTCTCATGAGAATAAATGGAACACTTGGCAATCATTAGATATAGGTGATGCTACCCTAAATACTAGTGTATCCTTTTAACAATAATTCTCCCTGCTTCCTTCACAATTTTTAAGGGCAACATTATCATTGACTCTATTTTCGGCATCATATCATTGGTTCCGTTTATAGGGCAACATGACTATTTTATTTCCAGCTTACGAGCCTAAGACTAAATCTCGCACTACACTATTTTAAATTTCTGTCCCACTTTACTGGTATTTTTTTTCAGCATTTATTCGATACTTGTTTAATTTTTTCCGGAAACCATTCTCTTTAATTTATTTCTAATTTCCCTAAGTACTTTACCAATTGCAGATATTGTCTATTTTTTAATAAAAGCTCATCCCGTGGAAATCTCGCGGAGCTTTCTCTTGATCGACCGGACAAAATTTGCAGTGACGAAAAGTTGGGCCAAAAATATTTGCGGTGATATGACCCCCAAATTCCCCCAGTGAATATTCAAACATTTGGAAATTGGACCCCCAAATTCCTTTCTCCTTTTCAACTCACGCTGTTATTTTTGGCCTTTTTTCAACGTTCTTGATTTCCATGTTCCGCCATGTTCATCTCTATTCGGTGGGGCCGTGAGTCCTCAAGTGTCTTCTCAGTTCTTTTACAAGTTACCAAAAGCTTAGTGGCTTTCCAATGAAATGATGAGAGTATTTGTATTATAAACAATAAATGATATTGAGGACAGTGCTTCCTTCACAGTCCCACATGCTTTGTCCCTCTCCACATCCAGTGTAGGGACAAAGTCAGGTGGCCCCTTCTCTCACTTTGAGGTGGCTGAGGAGACGGATATTCAATGACACTTTCAGTCAAAAGTCTGAGCATGGACTTATCCAATGGATTATTACACTACTTTGCAACATATGCCTACAAAAGTGGCCTTTCATGAACATCCAGGAAGCATGTTCTTTGGGGGGTTGTTCTTTTCAAAGATGCAATTAATTCTCTTTTGGGATGCATGGTTTGGGAAGATTTTTACAAGGCAAGAGTAGTAGTTATCTATTATGTTTTAATAGTCTCACATTCTAAATAATTGTCAAAATCTGATTTGTTATTTGTGGGTGTATGAAGTTATTTATAATGGTCAATGGTTTGCTTTCTTAAATTACAATAATTTGGGTAAAAAATGGATTGAGTCAAAGGATTGTGGCTTAATTTGATGATGATAGTAAGAGGAGAAAATATTATTCACCAAGGTTCAAACACGTTTGAAATAGGTTCAGCCCCTGACTTTCTATAAGAAAAATAAAAATAGATCAAATAGAAGAAGTGATCTTATAACCTTGAATCAAACTAAGCCCCATACCAAAATACAACCAATTTTAATCTTCTAACATGACCTTTAAAGAACTAAATGTAATACTGGCTTAACCTTTCAATGGAAATAAGCAAAGCTATTATTAACTTAGAGTGTATTGGTTCTTCATTATCATTTTTTTTTTAATGTGGATGATGTTTCATAAGCAAGTAATGTAAATAATATTAAAATGTGATGTTGAGATGGTTTCAATAGCTTTTCATAAATATATTGTATGAGCATACACAAAAGAACTACATACAATATGAAAATAAAATGAAAAGCAAAAGTGTAAATTGTCCAAATAAGAATTAGAGCTCTCACAACAACTTAAATGTGAAATTGTCAAATAGATGATACCTAAGGAGGATGGGTATAAAGAAGATGTTTTTATTGGACTCAAGAAGTGGTGGAGAGAAAATGACGTTATATCATAGTATTCAACGTATTAGAATACTTGAAAGTCAGCTACATTGAGACCAAACATGAACACTTTGAGTGATTTGTTTAAAGGGAAAAGATAGCAACGGTTGTAAATTTTATGATCAAGATACACAATAGAAGATCTAAGATATATAGTAGGAAGTAGCGATTTAGTTGGCATGGTGTTTTTGGCTTTTATGTTTTGTGCTTTGCATACTTATCTATTTGTGGACTATGAGTATGACTATCACTCACTCACTTCATTTATCAAGGTTAATTTTAAATAATAAAATTAGAACATTTTTTACAACTATTTGACCAAGATGATAACTTTTCTAAGCAATCATTTTTTTTACAACTCTTTGACATAAATGATAACTTTAAAATTATTGAAATATGTGATGGTCAAATAAAGTGTATTTAATTTCTTCTCACAAGCCACTCAATCATCTCACCATCCAACATCCAAGACCTCATGTTAGCACACCTTTAAAGGAATCCTTGTCTTTTGTCACATTAGTCTGTATGCATAGTTGATCAAAGATGATCAATGACTCCTATTATTCAAGGAGGTTCTTAAACCTCACCAATTACTAGAAATCCAAAGGCATTATACTAAAGTGAATCAATAGATATTGACAATTTGTATCAAATAATTTTAACACTTCAAAATAAATAGAGAGATGAGGACATCAAACTATTGTAGATGCAAACTATAAAGATAAGGTGACTAAAAAGGAGAAATTGCACAAAAGAAAGAAGATTGATCATAATCACTTGAATACATTCTTGGCAAAAATACAAAGCCACATATTAAAATAAAACTAATAATGTATATAACAAATAAATGAATTAGTGTATTAACACATTAGAATGTCAATAACAAAACATGTGAAGCCATAATTTGATATTCTTAGATTAGATGTCAACATGATTAAAATTTGTGTGTCAATAATGAATATTCTTATATTAGACACTAAATATTCACAAAGCCAATCACCTCTTTATTCAATAAGTCAAATTTTGTTGTCTTCCAAGTGACAAGAGTTTATAGTGATGGACTGATCTTATTTGATTTGTCTTTTCTCATTACAAATTTTTATATCACTCACTTCATTGATCAAGGTTGTTTTTAAACAATAAAATTAGAACATTTTTTACAACTATTTGATAGATGATAACTAATAATCATTTTTTTTATGACTCTTTGACATAAATGATAACTTTAAAATTATTAAAATATGTGATGGTCAAATAAAGTGCATTTAATTTCTTCTCACAAGGCACTCAATCATCTCACTATCCAACATCCAAGACCCTATATTCACACACCTTTAAAGGATTCCTTGCCTCTTCTCACATTAGTCATAGTTGATCAAAGATGATGAATGACACCTATTATTCAAGGAGGTTGTTAAACCTCACCAATCACTAGAAAATCCAAAGACATTATATTAAGGTGAATCCATAGATATTGGCAATCCGCATCAAATAATTTTAACATTTCAAAAGAAATAGAGAGATATGACATCAAACTATTGGTAGATGCAAACTATAATGATAAAAAAGGAGAAATTGCACAAAAGAGAGAAGATTGATTAGAGTCACTTGAATATATTCTTGGCTAAAAAACAAAGCCACATATTTAAAAAAATATTAATAATGTATATAACAGATAAATGAATTAGTATATTAATACATTAGACTGTCACTAATAATACATGTGAAGCCATAATTTGATATTCTTAGATTAGATGTCAACATGATCAAATGTGTGTGTTAACAATGATTATTCTTATATTAGACATGAAATATTCTCAAAGCCAATTGCCTCTTTGTTCAATAAGTGAAATTTTGTTATCTTCTAAGATACAAGAGTTTGCGGCCATGGACTCATCTTCTCACATTGGATTTGTCTTTTCCCATTAAAAAATTTAATTTAAAAAACAAAACCAAAAACAAACAAACAAATAAATAAATATATAACACATTTAACACATAAAATCCTGATAATATAAGAAATAAAGATATGAATGGTACATTTACAGGTGATGCCTATTCCTTAATAAATACTGTCCACGGGCTCTGGGCAGTGGCGGTTAGATAAATTTATAGTTTGACAGTGCGACTTTGGAATCCACCAATAATTTATCGTTGAATGAATTCGTAGCTGTCATGTTTAATTTGTATTAATAATAAGATAAGATATGGCGACATTTCCTCTCCGTCGCGGAGTGAATGGAAAAATAACAAAAAAGTAACGACTCATGTGAAGAAAACACCTAATGCCACCTCTCAATCATTTTTAATGCTTATTGTACGTTCAACGG
Source organism: Cupressus sempervirens (assembly GCA_028749045.1). Taxonomy (NCBI): domain Eukaryota; kingdom Viridiplantae; phylum Streptophyta; class Pinopsida; order Cupressales; family Cupressaceae; genus Cupressus; species Cupressus sempervirens. The sequence goes on from CM053783.1 coordinate 7,535,075, forward strand.
ATTCTGCGCTTCTTCATGTGAAATCGTGGGTGCAAAATGTTGACAGTTGATTAATTTAGCACCCATCACAATTGCGTCCGTGATCAACTCTCACTTTCTATTTTAGCTTAATGAATTCTTAAAGAGTATTATGTCACGTGGGTGATGTACGATAATGTGTCTTAAGAATATTGCCAGCACTGGCACTCCAGAGAGGTGAAGGTGTATGTCGAGGCACCGGCTACGGTGCAAATAAGAAGAAAACCGAGCCAGCCGCTGCCCTGCCCTGCCCGCATGTCTTTCTTGTACACTGTCTTTGTCTTTAGTATCGTACCTTTAAACTTGGTTTAAAGTTTGAAAAAGTAAATTCATCTCTTATAAAATATTTAAAATAGACATTGTTTATTTCAATATTAAATATCAGTAGTTACAATGATATTTGAATTTCTATGAAATTGGTGTTATAACATATTATTTTAGTAAATTGAAGTTTGAAATTATATATTGAGTTGGGAAAGTTATGATTAAATTTTATCAATATTTTATTTTATAAATATTTAAAATAATTTTTGTTGATATTGTGAAGGCCAACAGTCAACTCTTCTTTTCCCTCCAATAATCGAGTCTCTTGCTTTCCAAAGACTCTTCATTTGTAATATTATTGGAGCCCTTTTATATGCTGCTCTTGCTCATTTGTAACTTAATTTTTTCTTATTTAATTCAATACTCTGTAGTCTGGACGTAGCCACTATTGTGGTGAACCAGGATAAATTCGGTGTTGTGTATTTCTTCTTATTGCAACATTTTCATTCTCTGTTTAATCCTTTCAATTGGTATCAGAGCACAAGGTGTGCAGGTTGGAAAATCAGTGTTGAATTTTTCGGAAAGATGGAGGATTTGAAAATAGAGAAATTTACAGGCAAGAATTACAGCCTGTGGAAAGTGCAGATGCATTCCTTGCTGGTTAAGCAAGACTTGGCTATCGCAATCGAAGGAAAGCCTAAGAAACCGTCTACAATGACTGATAAAGATTGGCAAAAGATGGATGACAAGGCGATGGCATCCATTTTTCTCTCACTAGCGAAAAATGTCTTGTTCAATGTCTCAAATGAGACGTCAACAAAAGATGTTTGGGACAAACTTCAGAATATGTATCAAACGGCGTCGGCTGCAAACAAAATCTTCATTATGAAGAAACTCTACAAACTGAAAATGAAGGAAGGGATTGCAATGTCAAATCATATAAATGATTTGAACACCCTATTATGTCAAGCAAGCTCGGTTGGTATGACTCAAGATGACGAATCCAAAGCAATCATCTTGTTATGTTCTTTACCTGATAGTTGGGATCCCGTAGTTACAGCTGTAAGTACTTCAAGCTCTACGAAGTCAAAGCTGGCCTATGATGAAGTTGTTGCCACTTTATTAAGTGAAGACATGAGGAGTAACAAAGACTCCTCATCCGGTGATGCTCTCACTATGGTCAGCACTGAGAGAAGAGGAAGAAGCCATCATAGAGGAAATAATAATTACTATCAGCGAAGATCAAAGTCACCCAATCGTTCAAGGTCAAGAGGTAGGAATGGTGAATGCTGGTTTTGTGGTAAGCCTGGCCACACAAAGAGAAATTGTCGGGCTTACAAGAAAGCACAAGAAAATGTGAGAAACATGGAAGCAAATACAGCCTATGAGAAAGATGAATGTGCTTTAGTTCTTTCTACAAGTGATACAAAATCAGATTCTTGGGTGATAGATTTCGGAGCTTCTTTCCATGCTACTTCATGTACGAATTATTTCACAAACTACCATGGTGGTCAATTTGGAGAGGTATTTCTTGGAGACAACAAATCCTGCGAAATAGTTGGCAAAGGTGACATTTTGTTACCGCTGGAAAATGGAGGGAAATGGTTGTTAAAAGATGTTCGCCATGTTTCCAAATTAAAGCGAAATCTAATTTTGGTTAGTCAGCTCTTTGCCCAAGGATATTATCCATTCTTATCTCCGGATACTTGGAAAGTTACCAAGGGTTCGAGATTAATTGCCAAGGGAAACAAAGTTGGTAATCTTTATCTTCTTGAGAAGCCTACTGAAATAGGGGCTGCTATGACAGTCATGGGCAGCGATGCAACACTTTGGCATCAAAGGTTAGGCCACATGAGCAAAAAGAGCCTTGAGATAATGCTCAAAAGGGATCAACTACCTGGTCTCCAATCAGCAAATTTGGAATTTTGTGAACATTGCCTTTACGGAAAGCAAAAGCAGGTCAGCTTCTTGAAAGATGGACATGATCTCAAGGAGAAACCATTGGAACTTGTACACTCGGATGTCTTTGGTCCGGTTGAGGTAAGCTCTTTAGGAGGTTCAAATTTTTTTGTTACATTCCTTGATGACTGTACTAGGAAAGTATGGATATATATGATGGCAAATAAATCTGAAGTCTTTTCTAAATTTAAAGTTTTCAAAGCTCTTGTTGAAAACCAAAGGGGCCATAAGATCAAATGTTTAAAAACGGATAATGGAGGTGAGTTTTGTTCGCTGGAGTTTGACAATTATTGTGCAGATAATGGTATTCGTAGGGTGAAAGTTGTGCCCTATACCCCTCAAGAAAATGGGGCAGCGGAAAGACTCAATAGGACAATAATGGAGAAACCTCGGTGTATGCTTTCTAATGCAGGATTGGGAAAAGAATTCTGGGCTGAGGCATGTAATACAGCTGTATATCTCATTAATCGAAGTCCTTCTTCAAGGTTGAACTTCAGAATTCCAGAAGAGGAATGGCAAGGTAGAAGACTCTCTTATTCTCATCTTAAAGTTTTTGGTTGTCAGGCTTTTGCACATGTGCCCAAAGAAAAAAGAAGCAAGCTGGATCCTAAATCTGAGCCTTGCATATTCGTTGGCTATGGAGGATCAGTTTGGCTTTAGGCTTTGGAGCTTAACTGATAAGAAGATTATTAGAAGCAGAGACGTTGTCTTCAATGAGAAAACCTTTCCAGCATTAAATTCTCAAGAAATGTCTGAAAAAGAATTTGTGCCAATCGCTGCACAAAGCAATGTTGGATTGAATCCACAAACAGTTTCTAACACTATTTCATATAGTCCCACCTCTGTACTATTTCCAAATTTTTCATCTTCTTCCACTCCTGGGAACACAGGACATGATGATAGTTCTACACAAGAGTTTTCTGATATCTCTTCTCATGACAGGAATTTGTCTCTCCATCACGATCAAGCTTGTGAAAGTTTTTCAAACCAAAGTACAAGGGATCCTCTTACTACAATGGGCTATCAGTCAAAGGACTATAATGCTCATCCACCAATGCAGGGTGGGCAAATAGAACTGTAGGACATCAATCTGGAGGATGAGAGTAATTCGCAGGCTGTGCCAATTGATATCCATGGCAATCCCGTCTATATATAGAGTACTCATAGTAAACGTATGTCACTATATCCATTTGAGCACGGTGGAAACTCAAGCCACAATCTTGGCAATAAACGTGGGCAATTTCAGAGTGTAGGTCCAACTAATCCGCAGCCTACACATAATCCGCAAGGGGCAAATGAAAACCAGGTTCAAACACACGTAACAGAGGTGAATGTACAGGGTGCAGAACTCCATCCGCAATGTGTTAGAGCTGTTTCACAGGGTCTACAAATTTATTTGCAGGACGTTAATGTGCAGGGTAATCGTGGTGGGAGCACAGACCAGCATCTTGGTAATACCGGTTTTGAGGCACCCAATACAAATATATCACAGGGAGAAGGCACACTTCATAATAATCTGTTCTCAAGCAGCAGAGAGGGCATTCAACATTTAAACCAGCGAACTAGTGTAACCGGTTCTCCATTTGAATTGGTTCAACCAGAGAACAGAGAACCCCAAATGAGAAGATCCACTAGAGAACGAAGAATGTCGGCTAAATTCTCTGATTATGAATTATTGTACGCTGAAGAAGTAGAGCCTTCAATTCTAGTTTCAGAATTTTTAGAACCGTCTACATTCAAAGCAGCTCTCAAAGATGTCAATAGTGATAAATGGCAAACAGCGATGCGTGAAGAAATGGATTCTTTACTCAAGAATCGAACCTGGGATTTGGTATCTCTTCCGCCTAATCGAAGACCACTTAGGAACAAGTGGATATATCGTGTGAAAGATGAAGTGGAAGGCAATAAACGCTTCAAAGCCAGATTGATGGTAAAGGGATTTGATCAAAAACAAGGGATAGAATTCAATGAAATCTTCTCACCAGTTGTCAAAATGACAACTATCCGAACTATTCTAGGATTAGCAGCTACATGGGATCTTGAATTAGAACAACTTGATGTGAAAACAACTTTCCTACATGGTGATGTAGAAGAAGAACTGTACATGGAGCAGCCACAAGGGTTTGTAAAGAAGGGACATGAACACCTTTATTGCAAATTAAATCGGAGCTTGTATGGCCTGAAACAAGCCCCAAGACAGTGGTATGTAAAATTTGATCGCTTCATGGCTGAGCATAATTTCACAAGATGTGAATCAGACCCATGTGTCTACTTCAAGAAACTTCCAAGTGGAGAGTTTGTTATCCTTCTTCTTTATGTCGATGATATGTTAGTAGCTGGCTCAAACAAAAGAATAGTTAATAAGTTGAAACAAAAATTGGCAAGCAAGTTTGCAATGAAAGACTTAGGGGCGGCTAAAAAGATTCTTGGCATGACAATCACAAGGGATAGGAAAAAGAGGGAAATCACTTTGTCTCAAAAACAATACATTGACAAAGTTGTTGAAAGATTTGGCATGGCTGAATCAAAAGTAACTCCTATTCCTCTTGCTGGTCATTTTCGATTAAGTTCTGAATTATGTCCTCAAACATAGGAAGAAAAAGCATTTATGGAGAAAATTTCATACAAATCAGCCATTGGTAGTATTATGTATGCTATGGTTTCTACTCGCCCCGACATTGCTCATGCGGTGGGAGTTGTGAGCAGGTTCATGAGCAATCCCGACAAAGCTCATTGGGAAGCCGTCAAATGGATACTAAGGTATCTAAAAGGTACTTCAGATTATGTTTTATGTTTTGGCGGAAACAAAGTTCAACTACAAGGTTACACTGATTCTGATCTTGCCGGAGACTTGGACAAACGAAGGTCTACCACTGGTTACACCTTCACATTTGCTGGAGCTGCGATCAGTTGGGCTTCACGGTTGCAACATTGCATTGCTCTTTCTTCAGCTGAAGCTGAATACTTAGCTCTTTCCAAAGGTGCAAGGGAAATGATTTGGCTTTAGCGGTTACTTGGTGAATTGAAAGTTCATCAAAATGAATATAATCTGTTTTGTGACAGCTGTAGTGCGATCTTCATGGCACATAATCAGTCATCACAACGTCGCTCCAAGCATGTTGATGCACATGTTCACTTTGTTCGTCATGCAGTCGAAGAGGGCAAGCTGAATATTGTCAAGATTGACACCAAGATAAATCCGGCTGATATATTCACGAAGGTTGTTGCCAAAGAGAAGTTCGAATGTGCTAGAACTTCTCTTGGGCTTGTGAAGAAAAGATAGATAATTATTTGAGCAGGGTATTGGGTGATCAGTTGCAACATTGGTTGTCCTTCAGGTGGGAGTTTGTTGATATTGTGAAGGCCAACAGTCAAGTCTTCTTTTCCCTCCAATAATCGAGTCTCTTGGTTTCCAAAGACTCTTCATTTGTAATATTATTGGAGCCCTTTTATATGCTGCTCCTGCTCATTTGTAACTTAACTTTTCCTTATTTAATTCAATACTCTGTAGTCTGGACGTAGCCACTATTGTGGTGAACCAGGATAAATTCGGTGTTGTGTATTTCTTCTTATTGCAACATTTTCATTCTCTGTTTAATCCTTTCAATTTTTTATGACAATTTGTATATAATTAAATTTAAATTTTGACTTATTAAATATATAATTTTCATATTATTTTTCATTAAAATAATGTCATTTTAAATATTATATAATATTAAATTTAAGTGAGAAATAAGAATTTATTATTAAATAAATTATTTAAAATTAAATATTTTTTGTACAATAGATATAAGTAAACTAGCTATAGACAACTTTTTTTTCACTTCATTTTTTTCCTATGCTTTTATTTTTGGAACATATCAATCTTCAAAATATAATTTAGTATAAAATTAAAAGTTGAAGAGAATAAGGAAAACATTAAAAAATAAAATTAAAGAGAATAAAAATGAAAGGCATTGTCATTTTTTTACATTATATTTTTAAAAGTATAAGTTTTATATTTATAGTTAAATTTTTAATCTTTTTTAAAATTAAATTTTTACAACATTTATATTTATATTATATCCTTTTATAATTCAATCAAAATAATTTTACTTTTTCTCATTTAAATAAAATATATTTATTCATCTTACTTGTTTGGACAATATAATTCATTTATAATTTTTATTTCAAACAAAAAATTGCATCATCTTATTTCTCTATTTAAAATGACTTTAGACCTTAATTACAATTATGAATGTAAATCATATTTAATAATATATTTTTATATCTATATTCTGTAATTTATTACTTTAGTATAGTTAAAAATTATGATTTTTAAAAAATATTTTATAATAATTAATTTTTTGATCTAAATTTTATTGTGTTACAAACAAAAAATAAATTAAAAATTTTAATATATGAATTGAAACATCAAACACAAATTTTAATTTTTTAATAAAATATATTATAATTTTTTTAATACTTACAAAGAAATTATTAAACTTTCACAAAATGTATTTCTACTTTAAATATTAAAATAAAAAAATTAGTAACCCTTAATTTTTTAATGTTAAATATAAGGAGTTCAAAATTACAAAAAGGAATCACAGAGTATCAAAACATAATCACAAGAGGCCTAGCCTCACATCAGAGATAACCGACTAATAATTACAAAGAACCAAAAAAAGAGAGACAATCCCCATAGCTAGTGGAGCACATCTTCAAAAGTATTAACCCAGGCAGTCCAACCCAAAGAGCCTTCCATCTAGATTATGCTTTTATGTTCCTGAATTTGTTTAAGAATATATCATTTCCCTGGTAGTACCATGGTTATTTCTTCAGATTTCCTTGTTGAGAAGGTTAATAGTGTGATTGAAAGTCTGAATGTTGTCCATGTGCAGTTTTCAAAAGTACCCATTCTTCACCTCGTTGGCGAAAAAAATGGTCTGACCATCTTTAAGGAGTCTTTTGAATTTAGATTTGTCAACTTTCATAGTATTTAGAACCTGCAAGAAAATTTTTAAATGGGTGAGACTTCGAAAAGACTCAGTACGCAATCTGGGAATGTTTTGAAACCTTTCCTCATTTCTTCATTTCCAAATTTGCCACAAAATGTTAGATGAGAGAATGTTCCAAAGCATGTTAGTATCCTTTTTAGCATTCATAATAAAACCAGTAATAATTTCAAAAATGTTGAAATTAGAAGGGATAGAGATACCAAACATCAACCAAACCTCTTTAACAAAGCTGCAATCAAAGAATATATGTCTTCCCATTTCTGGGGTTCTGTAAATGTTGCAATAATTAATATCAAAGAAATTGTTCTTAATAGGAAGCTTATCCAGAATAAGAAGCCATTTAAAACATTTAATTTTAGGATCAATTGAACTTTTCCATAGCTTATCAAATAATTTCTTCCAGAAGGAAACATCCAGATTAGTGTACTATATTTTATTAATGTGATTGATAATATATTCACTATGGTTAATAGCATAATAAATATTCTTAGCTTTCAGCTTGGTGATGATGGTCCCATCCGGCCATTTGATTTTCAGATAGTTGCTAGAATTGGCATGTCAATTAGTGGGAATGTCCTTACTAGCTTTGATAATCATATTAAATAGGTTTTCTTCTAAGAGTTAGGCAGGTTAAATTTACTTTTTAACTCCTCCCATAGGATAAGTTTATCATTTTCAAAAATATCAATAAATTGTTTGATCCCACAGGTGGCCCAGTGCTTGGTAGAGCAACCTTGGGTAAGAGCAAGGGTTTATTGCCTAGCTTAAGGTTCCACCAAATGGATCTTTCTCCATGGAGAGTCTTGTCATTATGAAATTTTTTGTTCTTAATAAATTGCCTAACATGATTCCAGGCTTTCCAAATGGACTTGAATATAACCGAACCTTGAACCATGACATGAAAATCACCACAAATCAAATCACTTAGAGGAAGATTTTTCCAGAATTTGGCTTTCTTGGGGTAACCCCTTTCAATATTATTTCTAATTAGAATTTTCCATGGAACATCTCCCTCCAAGGCATGAAAGATCATTTGGAGGCCAAAGCAAGACCACTAAGTTTGAGGTCCTTAAGTCCTAATCCCTCAAGGAGTTTGTCAACATGACACCACTCCCATTTAACTGAATGAATCTTTTTGTTCCCTTTCCCATTAGACCAAAGGTAATTGTAGATAGCTTTCTGAATTTCCAATACCTAGTAGTCATTGAATATCCATGTAGAAGTATAATAAATATTGTATAAAAAAAAAATTTCTGGCACACTTGGATGCTACCAGTAAGAGATAGAGATCTATTGTGCCATTTATTAAGTTTATTATGGATTTTTTCCTTGACCCAGCTCTACATTTATTTTAGAGAAGGCTCTATGGAGAAAGGAATACCTGATGCAGAGCCACACCTTGGAAAACTCAGGAGGAATCAGACACTCAACTGAGTTGCATCAAGGGGCATCTACAACCTTCAGGATCACACACTAAAATCCAACATCACAATGTATTAATTGAGTTTCTTCATACACATTAAAAATGCATATACTCTCTAAATCCATTCTATATACTTTTCCATCCACTTAATCCATTAAACAAAAGTTTTAAAACAAATTGCCCAGAAAATACATTCTTGCTGCCTCCTGGATAGACCTACACTCAGACATAAATAACTTTCGAACCAAAAAATATTTACTCAATCCAACCGTTGAGATTTGGAAAAACTAGGTTTCAAACAACATATATAAATTTGAGAGAAATCTAACGGTTAAAACTTGAGATATTGACCATGCATCAGAGTACATTTTTCTGCAAAATATTGCCTCTTGCTGTCTCTAGATAGACCTGCACTCAGACATGAATAACTTTTGAACCAAATCAAAACTCTTCGATCGCTCTAGTGAAGATGGGCGTAATTAGGCCTATAACAACATATCCAAAGCTCATCAAAATCCAACAGTGCATTTGGGAGATATTACAAACGCACTGAGACTAATTTCTGCAAACATACCGAATTCAACCCAAAAATAAAAACTTGTCTTCTTCCTCTCTCTTCCTCTCTAAAAACTGACTCCCTAAATAAGGAATATGAAATGTCCCTATCCAATAATAGGAGACTGTTTCAAAAATTATGAATATTCCTGCTGCCAACTATCTGTCCTTTTTTAGGATATGATTAGATTCTTCTACTAAAACAAACACACATGGTCCTAAGTGGCTATATTTGGAGAGTTTATCATTTCACTCCTCCATTTATGCCACCACATCATAGGACATTATTTTTAAACATAAAACTCTAAACTCACACACACAAACATTTCAAAATTTAGATTTTAAAATCAAAACTTTCTGATATTTTCTTTGTACCCTGCATTTTAGTCATGTTGCAAGTTGTCTTCCTGTCGCCACCAAACTTCCTATCGCAGACGTGCTCCTGCACCATACTCCCAAATTTCAAAAGTTTCCAAGTCCCTTGGAAACACCTACAAAACAAAGCATTAGAAAAACATATGTATCCCTTCATCTTGACTTTTGGTTTGTACTTTTCCTCCATTAGAAAACTTGGCCTTTCTTGAACTTGTATCATTTGAATTTTCTCTTTCTCTTTCATCTTTACCTTTGGTTTGTTTTCCATTGGTAAGATAAAAATTATTTGTTGCTCACTATGCATCCACTTCATCATATTCTGAATTTGTATGGCTTCTACATACACTTGTAACTTCATCACATTCTGAATTTTTATTATTGCTGTATACACTTGAATTTTTATTCTGAATTTTATGTCCCGAAAATAATTTGTTGCCCTGTCATAAATATATTCAGCCTCATCTTCTTTGTCCATAACATCATCTGATACCTCTTCTTTGGAAACTTCTTCATGCTAAGTCTCCATACTACCACCATTCCTTTTCCATTCTCCCATGATGGCTGTAAACTCTTCCCATAAATCATATTCTTCTTCAGAACTTGCTGCTACATAATCTTTATCTCCATCCTCATGCCATTGCTCTTGACATTTCACTACACCATGCATTTTGAAGGCTTCATTATTTTCCTCCAAACTCTCTTTCATAGGAGTACCTTTCAACATTGTACTCATCTCTATTTTCAAAGGACACATTATTGTTCCAACCATAACTTTATCACACTCAAATCCCATAGGACTTTCCTCTTTATTCTTCTCATCAACATTTACTTGCTGCACTCCTTCTTTCTGCATTTTATCTTCTCTCAACTTAGCTTCATTCTCTTCACGTTTCCTTCTCAAACTTTTTATTTCCTCTTCTATCTTGTTTACCTCTTCTCTTTGTTTTCTCATTTCTTTTTCCTCTCTTTTCTTCTTTTCTATCACTTCCACCTTCCAGTTTGAAGACTCCATCTTTGAATTTTCTTCTCGAGTCTGATTTTCAGCATCCTTCTGTAATTTATCTTTGAGTATAGGAACCAGTGTAAATAGTGGATACGTCTTCCCTTTCACCTCTTTCAAGAATTCTTTCTTACCCATCATCATAGCTTTGGCTTCTGCGGCTTTTGATTCTTCTTGACTTGGCTCAACTAAAGGTATCAGTTCAATGACCTTGCCATTCTTTGTAATGGTATATGTATTCTTCACTCCATCATGATGTGCCTTGAGATCATATTGCCAGGGTCTGCCGAAAAGTAAATGGCATGCATTGTGATGTTGGATTTTAGTGTGTGATCCTGAAGGTTGTAGATGCCCCTTGATGCAACTCAGTTGAGTGTCTGATTCCTCCTGAGTTTTCCAAGGTGTGGCTCTGCATCAATACCCAGGTATTTAACAATTTTACAAGGGCCTCCCCATTGGAACCCAAATTTATCAAACCATGTAACCCTTAATTTTCATTTAGATGAAACTATTTTATTAAAAATAAGTTTATTTTTTTCTAAAGTTAAAAATTTAACACTATTAGTGAAGGACTACCATCAAAATGCAATACAGACAATGAACAGGAAAGGACATTGCAAGACATGCAAGTCGGGCAGGGCAGAGGTTGGCATGGTTAACATCACGTTAACAGTAAAATACTATCACCACTTTAACGATGATGGCTATACAGCCTCACCGTTTAGGCTGGTTGACATGCATGGGGTCCATCATGAACGACCATCCCCCATTCCACCCTCATCCTCATCCATATCTAATGTGCCTCAGGCGTAGTATGTTGTTGCTGTCGCTAATCTTTTCATCGGACACTGCTACAGTTCCTCGAGCTTGCAGTCCAACCTTTGTGTGTATACCAAATGATTATGATTACATATATTTGTAAAATAGCCCTAACAAGTTTGTAAATCACATCTAAAATTGGAGGGAGCAAGCTTCATCAACAGATTTCTCAATTTTTTTCCCAACTGAAGTTCTAGCAGGGTGGAAGAGGGTGGAGTGTTGGAAGAGGTCGCGTAGACTACTGGAAGAAGTAGTTAATCTCCCAGAAATTTATTTAGTAATGTATTTTTATGTATTATCAAACATTATCATTATGTCAAATAGATAAAATATATTTCAAATAACTTAAAACTGGAATAATTGTTTTAAGTCTATGAATGGAAAAAATGAGTGCCTGATGTCAATATATTTGTCTGATATGAATCTTGATACAGAAAAATATATTTTGATAGCTTCATTTTCCATCTATATAGAACAATAAATACATTTAATCAGCTATCACCCCTCTTCCATGGAAAATTGTAGAGCTAAGCCAAATCTTGTCTTCTCCACCACACTCTCCTTCAAAATTATATTAAAAGTAATATTAAGCTATAAAAAATAAAAAATAAAAATGACATTTTAAACTGATGTTTATATTTAAAACTTTATTTTTAAATAATGTTTTATTGTATATTAGATTTTATCTTAATTTAAAATAGAGCATATAAAATGTTTATCAATTTTTTATGTTTTGTAACAAATACTATACGCTCTTTGCGGAAGATGAGGAGTCAATTCGTTACCGAGGCGGGTTTAAAAGAGACAAGCTGCCCACCCCTTGGGATGATGTGTGCCTGGTCCTTATGAGGTAGTTGATGCTGGAGGGCAGGTTTGATGTGTGCTATTACTATCATTTCCCTTTGTTAAATCATTTTAGGAAAAGGGATTTCATTTCTATCCCTTTTTATCTTCTGCATTCTCTTGAGGATATGGTTGTTGATGTTAGAGAAAAAAGGAGTAAAGGTTTAAATTTTACCATAATTCATCAAAGTTTAATCTTCTGCCTCTATCAGTTTCACCTTGCCCTGTGCCCCACTAGGGTGGTGGTGGTGGATAACTAGTGCCACCACCAGAATTCACCCCCGAGCTCTAGTACAGGCACTAAAATTCACACCCCTCGACCCTCCCTTAGTAGGGAAAACAAGAAAAAGAAAAAATCTAATATAACAATGGAACAAAAGGGAAACAAGAGGATAAAAATTGAAAAACTGGTTGAGGTTGATGGAGAGGACTCGGAGGAGGAGATTGGGGGTAAGGCTAGGAGGAGATCTGGTAGGCTTGCACAATCTCAGGCTAGGTGCAAACAGAAATCCATCAGAAATCTGGTTGAGGAGGTTGAGGAAGATAGTTCTAAAAATAATAATGAAGGAAGGGAGGAGGAAGATATTTCCAACTCTAGTAAGGATGATGGAAAGGAGGAGGGAGAGAAAATTTTTAATTCGGGGGATAATTCGGTGGATAATACTCAGACCCAGGAGTCTGCTGGTAATGCTGTGAATACAAAGATCACCCTTGTGTCTACCAATTTTTCCCTCAAACCCATTACGTTTTGTGAAGAGAGCAGCAAGATGGACACCTCTGCCATAACTATTTCTTCCTTGGTTAAGGACAATTCTAAGGTTTCCTCTAACCCAAGGGTTTTGTAGGATGATATCCAGGTGCAAAAAGCCAAGGAGGAAGCACTAAACATGGAAGTCAAGACTAAAGAAGGGACTGAGGTGCTGCAAGACCAGTATGCTAATCTAGAAAGGAGGGTTAAAATTCTGGAGGAAGGGTTTTTTACCTTGTCCAAATTTGGCCTCAAAGTCACACATGTTGTAGCTACCACCCTCCAGTTGCTAGCACAGGAAAAGGAGGACACAAGTATGGATATGGAGGACCACAAGTTGCTCTTCAAGTTCCTTGCAGATGAATGGGCCCGGATCTTGCTGGATGTGAAAGGGAAGGGGAAAAAATATAATTATGTTTCTTAGTTTACTGGGATCCTTGGATCCAAGACTTTTTATGTCTTACTATTGGTTAAGGTTTTGCTGGTATACAACTGTTATTAAGACTTGGGTTGGCCTGTTATGCCAATTTTGGTTATGTTGAATTGTTGTAGTTTGCTAGCTATCTCTGTTTGGTTTTAGCTTAGTTTCTCTTAAACTTTGTTGGTTTTTTTGTAGACATTTGGAACTATGTTGATGTTTAGTTAGTTTTTTGTCTGCTGGTAGTTTCTACTGGTAATGTGCTGGTTACCAGCTTTTTGCTTGTATGGGACGACCCCCTCGTTTTGGTCGCTTCTAATTTCAAAAACAAATGCTATACACATGATAATTAGGTTTTCAATTTTATTTCTTAACAAAAATGAAGATCAATATTTTTTCTATATATTTTTTAGGCTCAAGTAGTTTCAACTCTAATTATTTAAAGAAAATGTAAATAAATAATTATTGATCTTAATTATGTATATGCTTTATTAAATAGTAGCTAAGTTTTTATTTTCCAAAATTCAATTTTGTATTCTTTTTAAATAGTATAGGAAATCAAGTGAGTTTAATCTTTAAAAATTCTTTCGTCAAATCTATTCAAGTTTTAAGATCTAGGACATGTCTTAAGATAGTATTAAAATACGAGTAACCTGGCAAAGATGTCGAAATCCAGTTGTTTCCATCAAAAAAAAAATATAGTATTAAAATATGTGAAAAATTTTAATATTTCATTTGGCATATTACATAATACTATACACATTTCTCTTAAAACATTAGTATAGTTGCAATAGATTTAGTATAGTCCAAAATGACCTTTCTATATATATTTCTTAGATTCTACCATTGCAACAAAGATTAGAAGTAAATTTATATTACTAGTTACAAAAATTAAATATTAAAAAATTTGAAATAATTTAAAAACAATAAAACTAGACAAGAATATATGAAAGCGAAGTCATATACTATCACACATATGTGCCTATTAAATATTAAATAAAATAATTAAAAATTAATGAATTTTTTTTCCTAAAACGCCTTCAATTGAATACCCAAAATGTCAATTTGATACAATAAATCAAATTATGAAAAAAAAAGTCATTATTTCTCTTCACAATAAGCATTACATTTATGTAATAGACCTATGTTTTTGAAATTAAAAGTGACTAAAAACAAGGGGGTCGACCCTTACATCCATAATACTGGTAACTAGCACATCACCAACCAGAACCAACAGAGAACATTACTGGAAAGAAAGCAAACTAAGAAGTAATTTAACCACAATATTTCTATCCAACCTTCTAACCAACAACCTACTATAAACAACTAATCTATAGTAGAAGTCCATAAAGATAGTAGTACTCCTTAAAGTTCACAAAAGAACTGTTGGCACAAACAAGCCAATCAAAGTCTGAGTAACAATTGAAAACCAACAAACCAAGTAGCAACATAATAAAGTAAAATAACAGGGATCCAATGATCCTTTAAACTATATCATTATTTGTCAATTTTCTCCTTTCCCTTCCCTGCCAAAAGAACCTGGGCCCAATCATCCGCAAGAAACTTGAAGAGAAGCTTATGATCTTCCATGTCCATCCTTGTGTCTTCCTTCTCCTGTGCCAACCATTGGAGGGTGGTGGCAACAACATGAGTGACCTTGAGGGAAAATTTAGAGAAGGTAGAGAATCCTTCCTCTAAAACATTAACCCTTTGATTCAGCTAGGCAATCTCCTCTATTTGCTTCTCGAACTTCTCTTTGTCTCTAGTTCCCACCTTTTTGGTTTTTCCTCTTTAGCTTTTTCCACCTGGTTATCATTCTGCAAGACCTTTGGGTTAGTATAAAACTTGGCTTTTTCCTTGACCGGGGAGGAAATGGTAATGGGGGAGGTATCAACTTTGTTAGTATCATCACAGAAGGTAATGGATTGAAGTGTGAAGCTGGCAGAAACATGGGTAGTCTCTATGGTGATGGCATTACCAACCGACACCTGAGTGTTCCCTACAGACATCTGGGCATCATCAACAGAATTGCCAGCAGAATTCTCCTCCTCCCTCTCCCTTTCATTGTTCTTAGAGCTCTCCTCCTCCACCTCTTCAGCCCTAAATCTGTTAGATTTTTGTTTATGCCTTGCTTGGGATTTGGCAAGTCTACTAGACCTTCTCCAATCCTTTACGCATCCCCTCTCCTCTGAGCCCTTCTCTTCCACTTTGACCAATTTTTCAAATTTAATCTTTTTACTAGCCTTATGCCCAACAATCACTTCATCTTTCTTCTTTTTCTTATTTTCACTGCTAGGGGAAGGCCGCGGGGTATGAATTTTGGTACCAGTACTAGTACTCAGAGGGGAGCTTTGGCGGTGGCCCTGGTTGTCAACTACTACCACCCTAGGGGGGCAGAGGGCAAGGTGGAATTGGTATAGGCAAAAAATTAGGCCTTGGTGAATAATGGTATATTTATGCCCCTTGTTCCTCTTTTGCCTAACATCACTAACCATATCTTCTAGAGAATGTAGTAGAAAAAATAGGATAGAGATAAAATCTCTATTTCTAAAATGATTTGATGTGGGAAAGTGGTAATAGTAGTAAACACCAAACCTACCCTCTGGCATGATATATTTCATGAGCACCAGGCAGACATCGTCCCATGGAGCTGGCAGCCTATCCCTCTTAAATCCTCCTCTGTAGCACACTAGCTCCTCACCCTCTATGAAGAAGCTATTCATATTGGCTTCATTTGTCATTTTAGTGACCTTTCTCCATTTTCTTCCTTTCATAGATAGACCCATGGCCATGGCTATTACTTCCTCATTTACCTGGAAATTAATGTCAATTATGGTTACCTTTCGGTCATGCAACCCATTAATGAATTGGAGGGCACAATTCTCATCATACCCCACCATCGCCTGCATGTAAGGCAGAAATCCTCCTTCCTTTAACAAGAACCAGGTTGCCATCCTGTCTTTGAAATTCTCATAGTGGGCTCTAGCCTATTCAAATCTCCACCCATTTCTTCCCCACTTTCTTCTGAATCCCTCACCTTAGTGATGTGCATATGAACCTCCTTTTTATCAATATCTCTACTAATTTCTTTAGCTTTGTACCTCTCCGCAAAGAGTGAAATGGTTATACAAGCCCATTTTCGAGACACTTCAAAATCTTGTGCAAATTCATTATGAGAATCGTGCATGTTTATCATCATAATTTGAACACCCATGAAATCTCTGACACCCTATTTAATGATATGATTCGTACTTTCAAAGAGTGAGTAATTTAAATTTTGCAGTAAGTTACCATAATGGCGAAATGACACTCTTCTTAATTTGTATCCATTCAATTTACCATTAGTATGGCCACGTCTTCTCCTCATTTCCCTAAAACAAGTATTAGATTTAGCGAATTTCAACTTTCTAAGGGTAAAATTGCCAAATTTGGCCCCGGCCTTAAATTTTGCATTCATAATTAATTAATACTTCCCCCTTTGTTCCTTGCGAATCAGGGACTTAATGTCCCCATTTAGATTTTTCATATTTTTCTAGCATGTGATTGTCGTTAATTCAAAACCCATGGCCGCTGCCATGTTTGCCACCTTATTTCATTCTCTATAGATGTGCTACAGGTGGACCTTTTCCATTCCTTCCAAGAAGTGCCTAATGTCCATAATGATAGTTTGAATATTCTAGCCTGGCTGGGACACTCCATTAACCAAATCAATAATTAATTTGGAGTCCCCTTCTATAGTTATTTCCTTAAAATGCATTTCACTAATCGGCTGAAGACCCCAAAGCAGAGCCATAGCTTCAACCAAATTATTACTTCCATCCCCTACCTTCCTAGAGTAGATTAAAAGCGCATCACCATTCCCGTTTCTCAGCATTGTACCCGCCGTTCCTATACCCCCTCTAGCAGCCCCATCAAAATTTAGTTTGAACTAGGTTAGGGTTGGTGGTTTCCATCTTGTTTGTTGTCTCTTTAACACTTTTGAGTTATCAAAAAGATAAAAGTCCTCTTGAGTCCCCCATCTTTTAGCAATCTGACCTTCTAGCCTACCTGGTTCTTCCTTCAGTAACTTACATTTGGCCACCCTTAAATTTTCCTTCAAATTTTTTTCCCTGATTTTCATCACTGCCTCCCCAGGTTTCTCCACCTCCCTAAAAATTCTATTATTTCTCTCTTTCCAAATATGCCAGCAAATATATGGTGGGACAATTTTCTATAGAAAAACCAATTTTGGATGGTAGAATGGACAACTCCAATTCTCCACAAATTGACCCAGGTTGTCCTTTAGAACCCAATTCAGTCCAAATTTCTCCCACATTATAGCCCAAATCTTCAAGGTATACTGATATTCAAGGAATAGGTGAGATATACTCTCCTTTTATTTGCAGAGACAACATCGGTTTGTGATAAAAAATTCCCCTTCTTTTCAGATTGTCAAGAGTTCAAATTTTGCCGTGTTGAACAGTCCACTAGAAAAAAATAATCATAGGGAGAATATTACTAATCCAAACTTTACCCCATAATGGTGGGCAAAGATCCTTACTAAAGAGTTGCTTATAAGCCGATTTGACTGTAAATTTATCACTAGAAGTTAAGTCCCAAACTATAGTATCCTCCTAGATCCTAATTGGGGGTCTTTGTGTTCCTAATATCATTTCCAATTCCTTAACAAGCTGAATATCCTCCTGAGTGTAAGTGTCTTTACATAGTTTCTTCCATTTCCTCCCTTGATCCATATAGTCTTCCACCTTCTTTCCCATGTCTTCTTTTAGTAACTCCATTAATCTTTTAAATTTGCTATAAACTAGCAGTTCCCCCCCCCCCCCCCCCCCCCCCCCCTCCCCCCCCACAATCCAATTATGCTCCCAAAATCTGATACTACTCCCATTCTCCATAATCCACCTTGTCCCTTCCCTTAGCAAGCTTCTACTCCTGGCAATATTCATCCAGATTTTGGAGCCTCCTGGAAGGTAATTATTGAAGAGATTCCAAGTGAAACGAGAATTTGACAAATATTTAGCTTTCATTATATTACCCCAGTCCATCTTGTCTTCCCCCAATCTCCAGCCTATCTTGGTAAGAAGTGCTTATTCAGATCCCAAAGTCTTCTAACTCCTAACCCCACTTCTCCTTTGGCTTACATACCTCATCCCAATTGACCAAGCTCAATTTGTTCTTCTCATCCGTCCCTGACCAGAAGAAATTCCTATGTATTCTTTCAATTCTGTTTTCCATATTTTAGTTAATTTTAAAAAGGGATAGGAAGTAAACTGGAATATCCTGTAGAGCCACTAAGAGCAATTGTAGTTTGCCAGCATTGCTTAAGATTTTCCCTTTCCATCTTGCTAACTTCTTTTCCACTATAGTATTCTAGAAATCATTAGTCACCTCCTTAGTGGTTAATGGTAGGCCAAGATAAGTATTCGGGAGGTTGGCCGACTGACAACCTAAAATGTTTCTTATCTTCCTTCATAATGAGGCATCAGTATTAAAAAAATAGATCTTACATTTATAGTAGTTAACTTGTTGGCCTGAACTTTCCTCATAATTATGAAGAATAGCCTTCCATGTTTTAGCTTCCCTAACCGAATATTCTCCAAAGAGGAAAGTATCATCAACAAACTGTTGCAACACTTCAGTATCCGCTGTAGTAGTAGGCTTAATCCCTTTAACACATCCTGTGCTAACCAATTTAGTGAAAGACCTCCCCAGTACCTCGACAACCATAATAAAAAGGTAGGGTGATAGTGGGTCACCTTGTCTTAGACCTTTCTTTGCTACAAAATTGCCCCAAGGGGAACCATTTAAAAGAATTGAAAACTACACCGATCCAACCATTGTCTTAATTAGGTTTATCACTTTGTCATTGAACCCCACTCTTTTAATCACCTCATAGAGGAAGTCCCACTTCGCCTTATCATAGGCCTTAGAGATGTCTAACTTGAAGGCCATACTAGGTCTTTTATTCTTTTCCATAGAATGAATGACCTAATGTGTGGTTATCACTGGATCCAAGATTTGTCTTCTCGAAACAAATCCCTTCTGTGGAGTACCGATTATTTTTTCTAGAAATGGTTTTATCCTATTGACAATAACTTTGGCAAAGATCTTATAAACAGTATTGCATAGACTTATTGGCCTAAAATCCAATAGGCTTGTGGGTGTCAAAGTTTTGGGGACTAAAGCAATAAAAGTCTTATTAATCCTTTTCAACATCTTCCCAATTTTAAAGAAATCTCTGGTAGCCCAGACCAATTCACATTTAACAATCTCCCAGAAGTGTTGGAAGAAAGTAGGAGGGAAACCATCCATACCTAGGGCCTTATAAGCTTTCATGGAGAAAAAAGAACATTTCACTTCCTCTTCCATAATGTTTCCAAGAATGTGGTTGTTTTCCACCTCACCCAACACTTGTGGGATCGTATTAATCAAACTTCTTCTAATAACCTAATTTTCTCCATTATTATCCTTGATGTAAGCCCTGCTAAAATATTCCATCGCATGTCTTCCCATTTCCTCCTCATCCTTATGTATCCTACCTCCTTCCCCTTCCAGTCTGCTAATTGTGTTTCTTCTTTTATGATTGGAGACTGACCTATGAAAGAAAGTAGTGTTTTTGTTCCCGTTAGTTAACCATTGGACTCTTGATCTTTATTTCCAAAAAATTTCCTCCCTTAACATAATATCCTTCCATTTTTTTTTTCTATATTCCTCTTCTTCCGCAGTTGCACTTTCAAGGTTATTACCTTATACAATTTCCCCTTCGAGCTTTTCTAGTTTTTCCTCTACTTCTCCTTTGATTTTGAATAAGTCTCCAAAGGAAATCTTAGCCCAACCCTTGACATTTCTCCTTATATTATCAAGCTTTTGAGTCAGTCTATACATAGCAGTGCCATCTATCCTTATATTCCACAATTCTTGAAATCTATATTCCACAATTCTTGAAATCTATCTTTAAATTCTGGGTGAGATTGCCACATTATTTCATACCTAAAAGGTTTTAGTCCACCCTTTAAACCATCCTCCCACTGAAAGATTAAATGGAAATGATCTAACGTAATTATTCTGCAAGACCTTTGGGTTAGTATAAAACTTGGCTTTTTCCTTGACCGGGGAGGAAATGGTAATGGGGGAGGTATCAACTTTGTTAGTATCATCACAGAAGGTAATGGATTGAAGTGTGAAGCTGGCAGAAACACAGGTAGTCTCTATGGTGATGGCATTAGCAACCGAAACCTGAGTGTTCCCTACAGACATCTGGGCATCATCAATAGAATTGCCAGCAGAATTCTCCTCCTCCCTCTCCCTTTCATTGTTCTCAGAGCTCTCCTCCTCCACCTCTTCAGCCCTAAATCTGTTAGATTTTTGTTTATGCCTTGCTTGGGATTTGGCAAGTCTACTAGACCTTCTCCAATCCTTTACGCATCCCCTCTCCTCTGAGTTCTCCTCTTCCACTTTGATTGACTTTTCAAATTTAATCTTTTTACTAGCCTTATGCTCAACAATCACTTCATCTTTCTTCTTTTTCTTATTTTCACTGCTAGGGGAAGGCCGCAGGGTATGAATTTTGGTACCAGTACTGGTACTCGGAGGGGAGCTTTAGCGGTGGCCCTGGTTTTCAACTACTAGCACCCTAGGGGGGCAGAGGGCAAGGTGGAATTGGTATAGGCAAAAAATCAGGCCTTGGTGAATAATGGTATAGTTATGCCCCTTGTTCCTCTTCTGCCTAACATCACTAACCATATCTTCTAGAGAATGTAGTAGAAAAAATAGGATAGAGATAAAATCTCTATTTCTAAAATGATTTAATGTGGGAAAGTGGTAATAGTAGTAAACACCAAACCTACCTTCTGGCATGATATATTTCATGAGCACCAGGCAGACATCATCCCATGGAGTTGGTAGCCTATCCCTCTTAAATCCTCCTCTGTAGCACACTAGCTCCTCACCCTCTGCGAAGAAGCTATTCATGTTGGCTTCATTTGTCATTTTAGGGACCTTTCTCCATTTTCTTCCTTTCATAGATAGCCCCATGGCCATGGCTATTACTTCCTCATTTACTTGGAAATTAATGTCAATTATGGTTACCTTTCGGTCATGCCACCCATTAATGAATTGGAGGGCACAATTCTCATCATACCCCACTGTCGCCTACATGTAAGGCATAAATCCTCCTTCCTTTAACAAGAACCAGGTTGCCATCCTGTCTTTGAAATTTTCATAGTGGGCTCCAGCCTATTCAAATCTCCAGCCATTTCTTCCCCACTTTCTTCTGAATCCCTCACCTTAGTGATGTGCATATGAACCTCCTTTTTATCAATATCTCTACTAATTTCTTTAGCTTTGTACCTCTCTGCAAAGAGTGAAATGGTTATACAAGCCCATTTTTGAGACACTTGAAAATTTTGTGCAAATTCATTATGAGAATCGTGCATGTTTATCATCATAATTTTAACACCCATGAAATCTCTGACACTCTATTTAATGATATGATTTGTACTTTCAAAGAGGGAGTAATTTAAATTTTGCAGTAAGTTACCATAATGGCGAAATGACACTCTCCTTAATTTGTATCCATTCAATTTACCATTAGTATGGCCACGTCTTCTCCTCATTTCCCTAAAACAAGTATTAGATTTAGCGAATTTCAAATTTCTAAGGGTAAAATTGCCAAATTTGGCCCTGACCTTAAATTTTGTATTCATAATTAATTAATACTTCCCCCCTTGTTCCTTGCAAATCAGGGACTTAATGTCCTCATTTAGATTTTCCATATTTTTCCAGCACGTGATTGCCGTTAATTCAAAACCCATGGTCGCCACCATATTTGCCACCTTATTTCATTCTCTATAGATGTGCTACAGGTGGACCTTTTCCATTCCTTCCAAGAAGTGCCTAATGTCCATAATGATAGTTTGAATATTCTAGCCTGGTTGGGACACTCCATTAACCAAATCAATAATTAATTTGGAGTCCCCTTCTATAGTTATTTCCTTAAAATGCATTTCACTAATCGGCTGAAGACCCCAAAGCAGAGCCATAGCTTCAACCAAATTATTACTTCCATCCCCTACCTTCCTAGAGTAGATTAAAAGCGCATCACCATTCCCGTTTCTCAGCATTGTACCCGCCATTCCTATACCCACTCTAGCAGCCCCATCAAAATTTAGTTTGAACTGGGTTAGGGTTGGTGGTTTCCATCTTGTTTGCTGTCTCTTTAACACTTTTGAGTTATCAAAAAGATAAAAGTCCTCTTGAGTCCCCCATCTTTTAGCAATCTGACCTTCCAGCCTACCTGGTTCTTCCTCCAGTAACTTACATTTGGCCACCCTTAAATTTTCTTCAAATTTTTTTCCCTGATTTTCATCACTGCCTCCCCAGGTTTCTCCACCTCCCTAAAAATTCTATTATTTCTCTCTTTCCAAATATGCCAACAAATATATGGTGGGACAATTTTCTATAGAAAAACCAATTTTGGATGGTAGAATGGACAACTCCAATTCTCCACAAATTGACCCAGGTTGTCCTTTAGAACCCAATTCATTCCAAATTTCTCCCACATTATAGCCCAAATCTTCAAGGTATACTGATATTCAAGGAATAGGTGAGATATACTCGCCTTCTTTTCTTTGCAGAGACAACATCGGTTTGTGATAAAAAAATCCCCTTCTTTTCAGATTGTCAAGAGTTCAAATTTTTCCGTGCTGAACAGTCCACTAGAAAAAAAAATCTTAGGGAGGAGATTACTAATCCAAACTTTACCCCATACTCGTGGGCAAAGATCCTTACTAAAGAGTTGCTTATAAGCCGATTTGACTGTAAATTTATCACTAGAAGTTAAGTCCCAAACTATAGTATCCTCCTAGATCCTAATTGGGGGTCTTTGTGTTCCTAATATCATTTCCAATTCCTTAACAAGCTGAATATCCTCCTGAGTGTAAGTGTCTTTACATAGTTTCTTCCATTTCCTCCCTTGATCCATATAGTCTTCCACCTTCTTTCCCATGTCTTCTTTTAGTAACTCCATTAATCTTTTAAATTTTCTATAAACCAGCAGTTCCCCCCCTCCCCCAATCCAATTATGCTCCCAAAATCTGATACTACTCCCATTCTCCATAATCCACCTTGTCCCTTCCCTTAGCAAGCTTCTACTCCTGACAATATTCATCCAGATTTTGGAGCCTCCTGGAAGGTCATTATTGAAGAGATTCCAAGTGAAAGGAGAATTTGACAAATATTTAGCTTTCATTATATTACCCCAGTCCGTCTTGTCTTCCCCCAGTCTCCAGCCTATCTTGGTAAGAAGTGCTTATTCAGATCCCAGAGTCTTCTAACTCCTAACCCCCCCTTCTCCTTCGGCTTACAGACCTCATCCCAATTGACCAAGCTCAATTTGTTCTTCTCATCCGTCCCTGACCAGAAGAAATCCCTATGTATTCTTTCAATTCTGTTTGCCATATTTTAGTTAATTTTAAAAAGGGATAGGAAGTAAACTGGAATATGCTGTAGAGCCACTAAGAGCAATTGTAGTTTTCCAGCATTGCTTAAGATTTTCCCTTTCCATCTTGCTAACTTCTTTTCCACTATAGTATTCTAGAAATCATTAGTCACCTCCTTAGTGGTTAATGGTAGGCCAAGATAAGTATTCGGGAGGTTGGCCGACTGACAACCTAAAATGTTTCTTATCTTCCTTTGTAATGAGGCATCAGTATTAAAAGAATAGATCTTACTTTTATAGTAGTTAACTTGTTGGCCTGAAATTTCCTCATAATTACAAAGAATAGCCTTCCATGTTTTAGCTTCCCTAACTGAATATTCTCCAAAGAGAAAAGTATCATCAACAAACTATTGCAACACTTCAGTATCCGCTGTAGTAGTAGGCTTAATCCCTTTAACACATCCTGTGCTAACAAATTTAGTGAAAGACCTCCCCAGTACCTCGACAACCATAATAAAAAGGTAGGGTGATAGTGGGTCACCTTATCTGAGACCTTTCTTTGCTACAAAATTGCCCCAAGGGGAACCATTTAAAAGAATTGAAAACTATACCGATCCAACCATTGTCTTAATTAGGTTTATCACTTTGTCATTGAACCCCGCTCTTTTAAGCACCTCATAGAGGAAGTCCCACTTCACCTTATCATAGGCCTTAGAGATGTCTAACTTGAAG
This sequence comes from Cupressus sempervirens, assembly GCA_028749045.1. Taxonomy (NCBI): domain Eukaryota; kingdom Viridiplantae; phylum Streptophyta; class Pinopsida; order Cupressales; family Cupressaceae; genus Cupressus; species Cupressus sempervirens. The sequence goes on from CM053783.1 coordinate 7,559,664, forward strand.
GCCATACTAGGTCTTTTATTCTTTTCCATAGAATGAATGACCTCATGTGTGGTTATCACTGCATCCAAGATTTGTCTTCTTGGAACAAATCTCTTCTATGGAGTACCGATTATTTTTTCCAGAAATGGTTTTATCCTATTGACAAGAACTTTGGCAAATATCTTATAAACAACATTGCATAGACTTATTGGTCTAAAATCCAATAGGCTTGTGGGTGTCAATGTTTTGGGGACTAAAGCAATAAAAGTCTTATTAATCCTTTTCAACATCTTCCCAATTTTAAAGAAATCTCTGGTAGCCCAGACCAATTCACATTTAACAATCTCCCAGAAGTGTTGGAAGAAAGCAGGAGGGAAACCATCCATACCTAGGGCCTTACAAGCTTTCATGGAGAACAAAGAACATTTCACTTCCTCCTCTATAATGTTTCCAAGAATGTGGTTGTTTTCCACCTCACCCAACACTTGTGGGATCGTATTAATCAAAATTCTTCTAATAACCTAATTTTCTCCATTATTATCCTTGATGTAAGCCCTGCTAAAATATTCCATCGCATGTCTTCCCATTTCCTCCTGGTCCTTATGTATCCTACCTCCTTCCCCTTCCAATCTGCTAATTGTGTTTCTTCTTTTATGATTGGAGACTGACCTATGAAAGAAAGTAGTGTTTTTGTTCCCCTTAGTTAACCATTGGACTCTTGATCTTTATTTCCAAAAAATTTCCTCCCTTAACATAATATCCTTCCATTTTTTTTTCTATATTCCTCTTCTTCCGCAGTTGTACTTTCAAGGTTATTACCTTATACAATTTCCCCTTCGAGCTTTTTTAGTTTTTCCTCTACTTCTCCTTTGATTTTGAATAAGTCTCCAAAGGAACTCTTAGCCCAACCCTTGACATTTCTCCTTATATTATCAAGCTTTTGAGTCAATCTATACATAGCAGTGCCATCTATCCTTATATTCCACCATTCTTGAAATCTATCTTTAAATTCTGGGTGAGATTGCCACATTATTTCATACCTAAAAGGTTTTAGTCCACCCTTTAAACCATCCTCCCACTGAAAGATTAAACGGGAATGATCTGATGTAATTCTAGTAAGGTTCTCCAATAGGGAATTGCTCAGGCTATTCCAATTCCCAGTCATCATCAGCCTATCCAATCTCACCTGGATAAGATCATTCCCTTTCCTATTATTAGTCCAAGTAAATGGGTTCCCTCTCAAATCCACATCAATAAAATCCATTCTGCTCATAAAGTCATTAAGGTCTTGCAAACTTTCAGGGTAGTCCCTGTTTCACCCTAGTTTCTTTGCGAAATATATTTTCAACTAAAGATAAATTAATAATTTTATTAATATATTTAATTTAAAAATCTTTCAAACTTTATAAAACTTCACTTTCTCTTACTGTTTAACATTGTTTCATATTATTTTACTTCTTTCAATATTTTAACTTAATTTTTACAATTAATAAATCAAAATTTTAATTAAATTAAAAAAAATCATTTTTACAAATACTAAAATCAATAAAAATAATTTTTGATTTAATGAAACTAATTATTTGTTTACAACAATTATATTCTACTTTCACTAAATCAAAATTTTAATACAACTAAATAATAATATTTTTACAACATTAATTATTTATACACTAAATCATTTTTTTTTAATTTAATGAAATTGTTTTTTTCTAAATGTGATCTAGTTTACTTGGCATAATTGTGTTTAAGGATGAATGATTATAATTTCCAATAACAAAAACTTTGGTTTCCTATAAAATATTTTTTAACTATAAAGAATAAATGTCTATTACTTAAATAATGTTGGTCTATATATAGCTTTGTATCTTCAAATGCATCATTAGAATCTTCATACTATTAGAAGACTATTAAAAATTATTTAGATTCTACTTTAATAGTTTGGTACAATTATTTAAGGTAGTAACTAATTGTATATTATATCCTTAAACTTATGTGTAGCTAAATAATTAACATATAAGTTTAAGGATATAGAAAGATCTTGTAATTAGAATTTGAAATTTGATTGATGACTAGAGCTAGAAAACTTGAAGAATTTGACTATATATTCGATTCACTTGTAATATAATTTTGAGCAATCCTTTCATTGATGGAATAATGACATTCTATTATATTGAGGATAACATTCTATTTATATGCTCTTGATATATTACTTTTAAATTTTTTTTAGGATATATATAATGATCCCTATGCAATTCTAACATATTTAAACAATATAGAAGGCCACTGACCATCTTAATAATCTTCATAATAGATACAAAGTTCAAATGGCAATCACTCATCCAACTACCTATGCAAGATATTCCCAATGAAGGAAATAGTTTTTCAAGTGTGCAACTTGAGTGGACTCCTATTGCAGTTCATGATTGTTTCATAGACTTATGTGATGCTATCCCTCTCAATAGACTCCCTCACTTTATTAAGGGAGAAGGTTTACAAGATGGTACTGAAACAATGTTCATCATAAAAGATCATAAAGAGACAAACTTGAAAACCCCCAAAACAATGTTCATCATAAAAGATCATAAAGAGACAAACTTGAAAACCCCCAAAAACCATTCTACCAAGATGTATTCAAGGTTTGTATAGACTTAATATAATAATTAATCACGCAACATCTTATATTTTTCAATCTATTATATAAATTAATAAAAAACATATTTTTACATGTATAAACAAATATCATTGTGCTTTTGGACCCGAGGATAATAGGGACCAACCTAAAAAAGAAATGCAAAGAAAGACAAGGTTTATTAAAAATAGGGGTTGTAAAACCCACTTTCGTGTTAGGGTTATAAATGGAAGACCAAATATTTCCATCATTACATACAATGAGTTTAGTCGTCAAGATGCTAATGAAAAATTTTGTCATGGAAAGGATGACCCTTCCGGTGATCTAATGAGCATGGTTGCCCCAAGATTGTCAAATGAATATAAATCATATATTGAATCCCTATTATTGATGGGTGTGGGGACTAACACCATATGTGAACAACATTACTTAGATCCTAGTCTAACAAATTTGATGAACAAGAGGGATACCTATTTGCTAAGAAAAGATGTTTTAAATGCATGGAAAAGAGTGTGTTCTCTTTGATCACAATAAAATGAAGATGACATGAAAATGTAAGTTTGTGGCATGTAGAGGAGAAAGACAACTTCTTCTACTATAAAACACCAACCAATGGAGAAAATGTTCCATTTATCATAGGAATTCAAATGCAATGGATGCGAGAGATGATGGTGAAGTATTCACATAACTCAATCATTGCAATAGATTCCATGTTCTCAAAAAATAAGTATGTTGTAAGTAGACCAATTCAAGTATATTTATAGATTTTAAATTGGTTGATCTTTTTTCTATCTAACATCTTAATTTACCATTGATTTCTTCTTGTGTAGTATGAGTTATATTCATTGCTTGTATTTGACGAACAAGAGGTTGGTGTACCTATTGTATGGGCCATATCCTCAAGAAGTAAAGTAGGAGATAATTTCTACAACAAGCCAAATTGTGATATTGCTATTAGGATTTAACTGTGTGATTTTGAGTCAAACTCATTGACTCATGTTTCATGAGTAGTAATTCAACATGAATCCATATCTTATGAGAATAAATGAAACACTTAGCACTCATTGGATCTAGGTGATGCTCACAGGGGTGAAGCACTAGGACTTCCCAAGAGGTCACCCATCCCAGTACTACTCCAGATTGAGCGCGCTTAACTATGGAGTTTCCTCCATGGTTAAACCCAAAGCTTGCAACCCCATTTGAAAAACCTTCAACAAGTGTTGTGCCTTATGAACCATTCATTAGAAAGCCCCTTAAGCTCATCAATTGATAAGTAGGAGATGATTTCCACAGCAAGTCAAATTGCGATATTGCTATCAAGATTTAACTATGTGGTTTTGAGTCAAACTCATTGACTCATGTTTCATGAATAGTGATTCAACATGAATCCATCTCTCATGAGAATAAATGGAACACTTACTCATTGAGTCTAGGTGATGCTCACAGGGGTGAAGCACCAGGACTTCCTGGGAGGTCACCCATCCCAATACTACTCCAGCCTGAGCGCACTTGACTATGGAGTTTCCTCCATGGTTAAACCCAAAGCTTGCAACCCCATTTGAAAAACCTTCACCAAGTGTTGTGCCTTATGAACCATTCATTAGAAATCCCCTTAAGCTCATCAATTGATAAGTAGGAGATAATTTCCATAGCAAGTCAAATTGTGATATTGCTATCAAGATTTAACTATGTGATTTTGAGTCAAACTCATTGACTCATGTTTCATGAGTAGCGATTCAATCGGAATCCATCTCTAATGAGAATAAATGGAACACTTAGCACTCATTGGATCTAGGTGATGCTTAAAGGGGTAAAGCACAAGGACTTTCCGGGAAGTCACCCATCCCAGTACTACTCTAGCCTGAGTGCACTTAACTACAGAGTTTCCCCCATGGTTAAACCTAAAGCTTGCAACCCCATTTGCAAAACCTTCACCAAGTGTTGTGCCTTATGAACCATTCATTAGAAAGCCCCTTAAGCTCATCAATTGATAAGTAGGAGATAATTTCCACAGCAAGTCAAATTGTGATATTGCTGTCAAGATTTAACTATATGATTTTGTGTCAAACTCATTGAATCGTGTTTCATGAGTAGTGATTCAACATGAATCCATCTTTCATGAGAATAAATGGAACACTTAGCACTCATTGGATCTAGGTGATGCTCACAGGGGTGAAGAATTGGGACTTCCCGAGAGGTCACCCATCCCAATACTACTCCAACCTGAGTATGCTTAACTGCAAAATTTCCTCCATGGTTAAACCCAAAGCTTGAAACCCTATTTGTAAAACCTTCACCAAGTGTTGTGCCTTATGAACCATTCATTAGAAAGTCCCTTAAGATCATCAATTGATAAGTAGGCGATAACTTCCATAGCAAGTCAAATTGTGATATTACTATCAGGATTTAATTATGTAATTTTGAGTCAAACTCATTGACTCATGTTTCATGAGTAGTGATTCAACATGAATCCATCTCTCATGGGGAAACTTTGGGTTTAACCATGGAGGAAACTTTGTAGTTAAGCGTGCTCAAGCTGGAGTAGTACTGGGATGGGTGACCTCTCGGGAAGTCCCAGTATTTCACCCCTGTGAGCATCACCTAGATCAAATGAGTGCTAAGTGTTCCATTTATTCTCATGAAAGATGAATTCATGTTGAATCACTACTCATGAAACATGAGTCAATGAGTTTGACTCAAAATCACATAGTTAAATCCTGATAGCAATATCACAATTTGACTTGCTGTGGAAATTATCTCCTACTTATCAATTGATGAGCTTAAGGGGCTTTCTAATGAATGGTTCATAAGGCACAACACTTGGTGAAGGCGTTGAAAATGGGGTTGCAAGAATTGGGTTTAACCATGGAGGAAACTCCGTAGTTAAGCGCACTCAGGCTGGAGTAGTACTGAGATGGGTGACCTCCTAGGAAGTCTCGATGCTTCACCCCTATGAGCATCACCTAGATCCAATGAGTTCTAAGTGTTCCATTTATTCTCATGAGAGATGGATTCATGTTGAATTACTACTCATTAAACATGAGTCAATGAGTTTGACTCAAAATCACATAGTTAAATCCTGATAGCAATATCACAATTTGACTTACTATGGAAATTATCTTCTACTTATCAATTGATGAGATTAAGGGGCTTTCTAATGAATGGTTCGTAAGGCACAACACTTGGTTAAGGTTTTGCAAATGGGGTTTCAGGCTTTGGGTTCAACCATGGAGGAAACTCTGTAGTTAAGCGCGCTCAGGCTGGAGTAGTACTGGGATGAGTGACCTCCTCGAAAGTCTCGGTGCTTCACCCCTGTGAGCATCATCTAGATCCAATGAGTGCTAAGTATTCCATTTATTCTCATGATAGATGGATTCTTGTTGAATCACTACTCATGAAACATGAGTGAATGAGTTTGACTCAAAATCACATAGTTAAATCCTAATAGCAATATCACAATTTGACTTGTTGTGGAAATTATCTCCTACTTATTAATTGATGAGCTTAAGGGCCTTTCTAATGAATGGTTAATAAGGCACAACACTTGGTGAAGGTTTTGCAAATGGGGTTGCAAACTTTGGGTTTAACCATGGAGGAAACTTCATAGTTAAGCACACTCAGGCTGGAGTAGTACTAGGATGGGTGACCTTCAGGGAAGTCCTGATGCTTCCCCCCTGCGAGCATCACCTAGATCCAATGAGTGCTAAGTGTTCCATTTATTCTCATGAGAGATGGATTCATGTTGAATCACTACTCATGAAACATGAGTCAATGAGTTTGACTAAAAATCACACAGTTAAATCTTGATAATAATATCACAATTTAACTTGTTGTGGAAATTATCTCCTACTTATTAGCTTGTTCACCTTTCAAGAATTCATCTCCTTAAGCCTTCTTTCTTAACATACCATTTTTGACTCTTCTCTTATGTCACTTGATGAAGCAAAACCCTGACTCCTTTGCTTCATGACTAGACATTCCTATAAATAGGAAATTAGGATATTTTCTTGCTCATTTTCCATTATCAAAATTAGGGTTTAGATGGATTAGGTAGGATACAATCTATCTACCCCACATCTCATATCTCTTCTAGAAACTTCTCCTAGAATCCATTTGAATTTACCTAAAATGATTTACCTCAAATTCTATGGCACCATCTCATCAACCTTATCTTCCTCCTAGCTCACAAAATTCAAGAAAACAAACTTACCAGCTTAGATTTAGCAAATCTTTGATCTTTAAAATAATGTAGTAGCTCGACATTATCAACTTTCTAATGCTTGGTACATCTTGCATTTCTTGGCATCTATTATGAGATCATTTGGCATAAACTAAAGTATATTGATGCTCAACATCAACTAAATTTTACTCGGCATCAACCGTCTTGCTTGACATCCACTAGAATTTGCTTTTACTCGGCTCCAACTAACTTTTTTCTCGGCTTGCACTGAATTTTCTCGACACCTACTGTCCACTTAGTTAAGCTTGGCATACAAACTTTATGTAACTTGTTCTTTTAAACTTTCTTAGTGTAGCCAACATTTGTAACCTTAAGTAGATTATCAATACATCATGTCATCACTGTCTTAACTGATCCTTGTACTTCATTACATAATCATAACTCAACCTTTCGTCTAGGTGCTTTTGTTACATCTTATTAATAAAATCCTCTTCATCAATCAACTAAGCGATAGTACTTGAATCTTATAAGCAGTTGTCTTACAAGGAAATAGTAGGTTTGACATCAGTGACAAAACAATGATTGAAACACATAGTCTTCCTCAACAATCTCCCTCTTTCAATGATCTCTTTCAATTACATCTCAACAATCTCCCTCTTTGGCATTGATGGCAAACCAAACTGATCAACCAAGTCAATCAAATGATGAACATCTTGTTCAACTAAACTAACTAGGTTAAAACAGTAAGACAATACCAAAAAGAAAGCTTGTATCCAAATTTCTCCCTCTATTAGAAACTTCCATCTTTTGATTAGGTTACAAAACTCCTTCTTATTACTCCCTTTGAGTTCCTTCTTGTATCTCTCTCTTACTAGGTAGATTAGAATTTCTCTCTCTTTCTTGCATTCTTCTTTATCTTTTTCATCATACATGTGTTCTCTTCTGGTATTGCTGATCAGGAATATCTCCCTCAGGATTTATACTAGTTTGATCAATAGAATATCTCGCTCTGTGATTATACATTCTGGCCTTGATATATCTCCCTTTGATTAGTAAATCTCTCCATCTTTTTTGGCTCTTGATCAACATCTCCCTATCTATTCTGACTCTTGATCAATAGAATATCTCCTTCTTTGACAACAATGCCAAAGACATATCATCTGTTCATCTTAAACTTGCGGATATAGACTTTTGTAGTTTCTTCAGTTTATCCCTCTGTCACCTTGCTTGTGATTGATTTGAAGTTTCAGCTCTGTAATTACTTTAGGCAACTCCTAAAGTAAGATTCTCTGCATCAATGTGTAACATATGAATATCAACTTGTTTGATGCAGGGCACTCCTCTTGTTATTTAGATAACCTTTCATAGGGGTATCACCCCTCGTTTACCTCTTAGATACTCATGAGCATCCTTAGGTAATGGTTTTGTGAAGATATCAACAATTTTCTCCTTTGTGTTGACATATTCCATCTTCACCTCTTTATCTTGAACTATCTCTCTCAAGTAATTATACTTGATTGCAATGTGCTTTGTCTTTGTGTGCATCACTTGATTCTTTGATATATTGATAGCACTTTTATTATCACAATAAAGTATCTCTAGTTCTATGATTTCTTCCTTCATTCCTTTGAGTAGCTATTTGATCCATCCAATGTTTGTGCAAAACACATTTAGCTTCAATAGTAGATTGTGAAGTACAACTTTGTTTTTTGCTAGTCCATGTAACTAGTCTCTTACCTAAGAAAAATGCTCCTCCACTGGTGCTCTTTCTGTCACCAAAGTTTCCAACCTAGTTAGCATCAGTGTAGGCTCTCAATTTAAAATTTTCATTATTCTTGTAGTATAGACCAAAATCTTTTGTTCCTTTCAGATATCTCATTATTCTCTTCACAACCATTAAATGATTCTCCCTAGGATTAGCAAAGAATTTTTCCACTATCCCTATAGATAATGCAATATCATATCTGCTATGTACTACATATTGCAATTTTCCAATCATAGACCTGTACATGGTTTCGTTCACCTTAGCAAAATCATCATTCTTTGACAACTTTTATCCTGTTATCATAGGTGTACTTACTAGTTTGGAATCCTCTAATCCAAAAGTTTTCAATATTTCCTTGACATACTTTGACTGGGTGATGTATATGCTATATTTCATCTGATGTACTTGCAAACCCACAAAAAATTTGATCTCTTTGAACATATACATTTCAAATTCTTGCTTCATCTAATTTGCAAAATCCTTACATACAACATCTTGACCTTCAAATATGATATCATCAAAATAATATTTCAGATAACAAAATACCTTTTCCTTTTTTGTGTTTGTATGTACATATTGCTATTATCATTAGTCCTTTCAAATCCAATCTTCACAAGATAATTATGAAGTCTCTCATACCATGCTCTTGGTGCTTGTTTCAAACAATATAGAGCTTTTTGCAATCTACATACCATTTTCTTATTGTTATCATCAAAAAAACCTTCTAGCTATTCTATGTAAACTTATTCCTCTAATATGCCATTTAGAAATGTAGATTTAACATCCATTTGATAAACTTTGAAACCTTTGTATGTAGCATAGGCAAGTAGAGTTCTTACTCCTTCCAATCTAGCAACAGGGGCAAATGTCTCTCCATAGTCAATTCCTTCTTCTTGTGCATATCCCTTGCAAACTAATCTTGCTTTGTTTCTTGTGACTTCACCATTTTTATCTAGCTTGTTTCTGAATACCCACTTGGTGTCAATCACATTCCTGTCTTCTAGTCTAAGAACTAAACTCCATGTTTTGTTCTTCTCTATTTGTTCAATCTCCTCTTCCATGGCTTTGTACTAGTTAGCATCTCATAGTGCATCTTTTACTTTAAGCTTAGAAAACATGTTTAAGTTCTCAATCTATTTCTTGTCATTGTTCTTGCATCTTTGTCTCCACTGATTTGAGCAGTAGGATGATGATGTCTTTTGACATAATTAGACAATCTTGATTCAACTCTTATTTCTTCATTTTGTTTTTCAACTTTAGAATCACTGTGTGTATCTCTGTCAGGTATCTCATCATCTCTTTCATGTGTACTAATCTCTGAATCAAAATGTGCATCTACTTTATTCTATAACTCGGCATTTGAATACAGCTTGGTTCCTGAATGCAACTCAACATTCATAGGGTGTGACTCGACAGTCATTGTAACTTGTTGTTGATTTGTAACTTGATTTGCAACATCTTCCTCAACATGCATTCCTTCATAAAAGTATACAAATGATTTGTATTCTTTTGGCTTTTTCATAAGTTCAGCCTCATGTACTTCTGTATATTCATCAAAATTCAGATTTGCACTTTCCATAATTTTATTAGTGTTAGTATTCAAATACTTATAGGCTTTACTTCTTGTAAATTATCCTAGGATATATCTTCTTCACTTTTTGCATCAAGTTTGTCATTCCTAACATCTTTAAGAACGTAACACTTACTTCCAAATACCTTAAAGTATTTTTCATTGTGTGGATATCCATATCATAGTTCAAAAGGTGTTGAATGAGTACCTTTATTGATTTGCACATGGTTCAAGGTATAGACAACTATACTTACAACTTGTCTCCGATATTTCAAAGCAACATTTTTCTCCATCATGAGTGTTCTAGCACAATCCATTATAGATCTATTTCTCCTTTTAGCTATTCCATTTTGTGGAGAGGTTCTAGGGGCAAATGTCTATCTTTTGATTCCTCTATTATTACAAAACATCTCAAATTCACTCGATGCAAATTCTCCTCCTTTGTCAAATCTCAAACATTTCAGACTTTTACCTTTTTCCTTTTCAACTCTTGCTAAGTACCACTTAAACATTTGAAAAGCATCAGATTTTAGTTTCAAAAACATAATAGTCATCATCCTAGAGTAATCATCAACAAATAGCATTATTTACTTATCTCCCTTGTAGCTTTGCACCTCAATTGGTCCACACAAGTCAGTATGAACAATCTCTAGTATCCCTTTAGAGCTATAAGTTTTACTCTTAAAACTTGACTTTGCCATTTTGCCTAAATGAAATTGTTTGCACATTACATTATCAGGCTTCTTCAACTTAGGAAAACCTCTAACTTTCTTCATGTTATTGATACTGACCAAGTTATCAAAATTAACATGACATAACCTTTTGTGCCAAAGCCATACATCATTAAATTTTACAACAAGACAAGTAGCATCCTCTATATCAAGGTAGAATAGACTACTTCTAGTTTGATCACCTTTTCCAATTAGTTTCCCATTTGTGTCATATATCTTAGCAATATTGTTTTCAAATTCAACCTTGCATCCCAAATTGTTTAGTTGTGGCACACTCAACAAGTTATAATTTAGTCCTTCAACATAGAAAGCATTGTCACATGAAATCTTATCTATGAGTTTGATAGAACCTTTTCCTTTTATCAAACATGGTGCATCATTACCAAATCTTACACTATTTCCATCATAGAAATTTAAGGTAATGAACTTACTTTTGTCTCCAGTCATGTGATTTGAGCATCCACTATCAATGATCCATCTATCATTTTTGTTCACACAAGTCACAAGTGTAGTTTCCTTATCTTCATCAGATTCATCCTTCATTGCAACATACACCACTTCATCATCATTTCAATCAAAATCATCGTTTGTTTCCTCTTCATCAATGTAGAATGACTTCTTACCTTTACCTTTGTAATCTTTGCTGTCATCTTCTCCTTTGATCTTGTACTTCTCACCACCTCTATAATTCTTCTTCTGTGTACATCTTGCTTGAAAAAAATGATTGGTAACTTACCTTTGAACTTTCCTTTACCTCTGTGGAATCATTTTGATAGTAATGCTTCCAATTGTTCAACATCTTCGTCATTTGTATCACTGTCACTAGACACATATTTTATCTTTCTCTTCTTCTTCTACTTCACTCCATTAGAATCTTTCAATAACAACTTAGCTTTAAAAGTAAATTCAAGACTATTAGGTTTGTAATTATCAAAGTTGGATAGCTCAAAAGTAGTGAGTCTACCTACCAAGCCTTCAAGGGTTATATTATTTCTTGGAATACATCTCAGTTCTTGAATTGCAAAAACTCTAATATCATAAATAGGAAATAGTGGTCTTAAGACTTTTCTTAACACAATATGATCATCTATCTGACCAATAGCTCATTTTATTGCACTAACAACTTCTTTTATTCTATTAACATATTGAGCAATATTTTTACTTTCTTCCATTCTCATGTCATCAAACTTACCTTTGAGACTCTCAAATTTGGCTCTTTGAACATTTTTGTCTCCTCTATAGATGGTGGCTAGGGAATCCCACATTTTCTTTGCATTGTTAAGACCTTTGATATCATCAAATTTGGCATAGCTTAGGGTAGAGGCAATCTCCAACATTTCCTAATTGTGTTCTTTCTTCTTCTTGATATCTTTAGCAGTTAGAACTCCAGCTGGATCAACACGTTCCACATAAATAGTAGATTGTGCATGATCTCCAAGTCCTCTAAGCTTCATCAAAATTTTCCATGCAAGAAATTTATCTTTATTGAGCTTGGGTACTTCTCTTTTATACATCTCGATCTTTGTACTTCTAGTACCTTCAAATGAGTCCTCTTAAGCAGATGGCTCTAATATCAATTGTTGGAATACTTTAGAATAACTGAGGGGAGTGAGGTGAACTAGTTATCTAAGGTCCAAATGTATAAATAAAACTTTTCACATCTCTAGTGAACCCATAAAACATTCATACACATGCATGCATCCATAAGATTATGCAATCACTAAAACTTGTAGGTTATTGTCAAATCAACTTGCAAAAATGTAAAGCATGAAACATAACAGATTCATCAACACACTTGACACAATGATTTATGTAGAAACCCAATTAAGATAAACCACCAGTAACATGCTACTCCTTTTCACTCTTTTGAAGTGATGCCCTGTGAAAGGCCAACCATGTTAAGGTTTATAATACACATTGTTAAATGTGACCCAGTTAAGGGATTTCAATCACCTTGTTAAAAGTGAGCCTTGTTAGAGGACTTTAGGCCATTCACTTGGAATGCTACCTAGTTAAAGGATTTACAAATGACTATTAGGTCAACCTTAATCCAAAAGATTTACAACTAGATTGATACACTTGTTAGAGAGTAACAATAAAGCTTTGATCTGATACAACTTATAACTTCGCTTGTATATTATAGATCTTTGTTTAGTCCTCAATTATGCTTGGCCTTCATTCTTTGCAGCTCTGATAGCTTGTTCACCCTTCAAGCATTCATCTCCTTAAGCCTTCTTGCTTAACATGTCACTACAGACTCTTCTCTTAGGTCACTTGATGAAGCAAAACTCTTAACTTCTTCTCTACCTTAGGTTCTCACACATGACACCTTTGCTCCATGACCAGCTATTCCTATAAATAGGAAGTTAAGATATTTTTTTGCTTATTTTCCATCATCAAAATTAGGGTTCAGATGGATTAGGTAGGATACAATGTATTTACCCCATATCTCATATCTCTTCTAGAAACTTCTCCTAGAATCCATTTGAATTCCCCTATAAATGGTTTACCCCAAATTTTGTGCCACCAGCTCATCAACCTTATCTTCCTTCTAGTTCACAAAATTCAAGAAAACAAACTTGTCAGCTCAGATTCAGTGAATCTTCGATCTTTAAAATAATGCAGTAGCTCGACATTATCAATCTTTTGGTGCTCAACACATACTGTGTTGCTCGACATCTATTATGAAATCACTTAGCATCAACTAAAGTTCACTGATGCTCGATATCAACTAAAATTTACTCAGCATCAACTATCTTGCTCAACATCCACTAGACTTTGCTATTACTCAGCTCCAACTGACTTTCTGCTTAGCTTGCACTGACTTTTCTCAACACCTACTATCCACTCGGTCAAGCTTGACAGACAAAATTTGTGTAAGTTGTTCTTCTAAACTTTCTTAGTGTAGCCAACATTTGTAACCTTAAGTAGATTATCAATACATCATGTCATCATTGTCTTAACTGATCCTTGTACTTCATTACATAATCATAACTCAACCTTTCCTCTAGGTACTTTTGTTATATCTTATTGATCAAATCCTCTTCATCAATCAACTAAGTGATAGTACTTGAATCTTATAATTAGTTGTCTTACCAACAAATAATAGGTTTGACATTGGTGACAAAACAATGATTGAAACACATAGTCTTCCTCAACAATATCCCTCTTTCAATGATCTCTTTCAATCAGATCTCACATATTTGTATTTATATCACTTTTTTAATTTTATGTATATATGCTAAAACAACTCCATAGTTTTCTTAATAGCAACCTGGGCAAAAATCTTTAGAGGTTTCTCTCTTGCGAATTAGGAAACTAATGCTTCCATAGAGTAGTACCACATGTACATCAAAACTCACTACCTAATGAACTATTCTAGAAAATGTACAAGGAGAATGGATTGGCTTATTCATGTTCTTCTTCATAGGGTAGATCCATATTACAAAAATAAGAGATACTTTTAGTTATATCGGTTTCTAACTAACTTTAAAAAGGAGAGATATTACATTATTGCTTTAGAAAGATAAAAAAGAATACTAGATATAGATTGCTACCCATATGACCTCCTTCCTGATACATATAAAGTAAGAAGTCAAACCATTTCAACCAAATGGTATCTTGTGAGAAAATATGGACCAAATTTGCAAGTGTGTGATTTTTAGTGGGCAAAAAGAGGAAACACATGCAAACACATGTTGAAGATTTTAGATCTACTAAAGAGAAACAAAATAAACAAGCAAGATCAAACTGTTGGTAAGTGTCATTTGAGACTTATTTTTAATATTAATAGTTTAATTATTTTTATATTGCAATGAAATATCTCAAATAACCTTATTGAACTACAAATGATGTTACTGCATGATGCAAGAGCATCCAAGGATCAAGGTTGTTGACTCAGATATGGTTTTGGTCGAGATTTACTTTCGAGGGTCATAACTTTTGACTCAGATGTGGGTTTGGCTAAAAGTTTATAGGCAACTATGTGAGGAGGAGTTATTTGGATTGCTAATGGAGCTCATTTGGATTGGTGGCCGTTTCAACATTTTTTTGGGAGCCTAAAATATCATCTTGGCCTCTGAAATTGGATTTTTGTATTTTTTTTCCATTTTTTTAGAAAGTTGTTTTTGTAATAAACCCAAAATCGTATTCTTGATTTCGCAGATTAGTTTGCAAATCATATTGCCTTAGTTGAAGGATTTTCTTGGGAAAAATCGAGATTCATAGGATGGGTTTTGGAAATTACCAAAAATGGAAAAATGTGTTTTTCGCAAAAAATTGCCAAATATGGTAATTTTTAGAATTGTAATAAGTAGTCATTTTTATGCAGAGTAGAGTTGGAAAAGTTTAATGTAACAATTGGGTATTCTGAAACTTCTATATTGTGTGCCTTTTTGAGTTTTTATTTTGAAGGGTTTGGGCTACATCACTACATTAGTTGATGAAAATGATAAAGTTGGAGGGAGTTCTAGTCATGAAAATAACAACACTGGTAATATCAATTTTTTTTACAAGAAAGTGTTAAATTATTTTATGGTTTAGAAAATTAATTAAGTCTTATACCTATTGCAAATGGTTATATTCCTTCTGAAAATCAAGATGTGCTTGGCGTCATCATTGTTGAAGCTCAAAGAACTAGTAAGTTTTAACGCCCACATTTTTCTAATAAAATATCTAGTGTTTTAAAATAATTTTTTGAATTAATAATTTTTATTTTTATTACAGATGGTGTGAGATCATCTGATACATATAGTGATGAATTTTAAAATAGAATTGATTATGTCAATTTAGTGCTCCAAAATTTGCCAACTAGTGAACATGAAAAAAAGCTATTTATGTAATGTGTTGGGAGATTTAGAAATGATATGCATGTAACTTTCTCTTCATCTTCCAAATTTGAACCAATTCCTAGTTTAGAGAACATGCCTATGAGACAAAAGTCACCATGGTTTAGTCCAAACAAAATGAGTAAATGCCATTCTATTCATTGAAGAAAAAATGTTATGTCTCAAAATTTAAATGAAAGAGTTGAGGAGCATGCAAGTTTTCAATTCCCCTCTATACACTCTAGAAAGAAAAAGAGGAAAAAGGTCATTAATCACTCAAGCATAGGAATACAAGAAGAAATCAACATTCTCTTGCAACAAGGTGTGTACATTTATTTAAATGTACTTTACTATTTTCAATAGTAGAACACAACTTATTTTTATTTCATGTCTTAAAAGTATGTCAATATACATTTGGCTGATCAAGGAAATGCTCGTCGATGTCATTTGCCTTTCTCTATTTATTTGAATCAAACAATAACAAATACCACACAAGTAATAAATGGTAATTTATTAACTATTAACTTTTTTTCTTAATTTTGTAAAAAAGTTACTTAGTTTAGGTAATTCTAACTACTTTTTATGCTTCATCAATCAAAAAAGATGTAATTTGTGGAGATCAACCATCAATGCTCAATATTATTCTTACCAAGACATTTCAACAAACTGTTATAGGTAATTAAGAACTTTAATTTTTTAGATTAATTATACAATGTGATTGTGGACTTAACAAATTATTAAATTTGATACATTTTAATTGTGCATTTTATTGTTTCCTTAGGTGATAAAAAAGGTAAACCACAACATATGTCACCTTTTGGCGTTGATCTTAACCACACATCAACAATAGTTGATGCAAGCTATGGTAACATTATTATAATTACAAATTCAATTTATTCTACAAAAATAAAATTACAAATAGAAATTGATTAATTTTAAAATTTTATCTTAGTAATCAATTTCATTTAAGTTGGTGTGTTATATTGTGCATGTTATTGCAATGTTAGATAATCGACAAATGGATCAAAAATATGTTTCACCCTTTTCTATTGATCTTAACCAAACAATAATAGGGGCAATACAAAGTGGAGATAGTGAGGAAATTATGAAATGAAATTCAATTTTTGAAGACTTTAATTTGGTAACTAATTCAATCTTTTTCTAGGTGTTGGTGACACCTATATGGAGGATCATGTTGTCATTCATTAATATTCTCCTTTGCATTTATTATAATGTTTAATTATGTAAATGACAATTTTTTTTATGTATGGGAAAGGAATGAAGGTTTGCTTACTAGTTCTTTCCTCCAGGAGCCCTTAAGCCAAGTATTTTATGAATATATGAAAAAAAAAGAATTTGGGATGATCATTATAATAATGGTTTTTTCTACTTTTATTTATTTTGATATTAATTATATAATTTATATTAAGTAGTGGTTTAGTCTATTTGCAAATTAAGTTAATTTTTGTAAAATATAATTATAGTAGAATAACACCAAGTAATTTAATTTAAGATATGAAATATTTTAAATATATTTATTACTTTATTATATGATATGTTTTGAAATTTAAAACCACTAGAGAATAATACTTTAATTTTAATTTTAATTTTTTTTTTAAAATTTCATTATTTATAATATATTATCCCTGAAAATAGTAATGGTTTTTAATTAAAAAAAACCTAAAATTATATCATTTCAATTCACAAAAAAAAATGATTCATATAGAATGATTTTTTCAAATTTTTACTAATATAAATACATGCACACTTTTATTTTTGGCTAAATTAACTAAAAATTTTATTATCTAATTAATTTTTTCTATTATGGTTATGTTGAATTGTATGAAACTGATATTTATTCATTCAATACAAAAATGATTAAAATTATTTTTAAAAAATTAATAAACAAAAGTTTTTAAATATTAAATAATATTATTGATAGTTAATGTTTAAAAATATTTTTTATTAATTAAAATTATTATAAATTTCAAAATATTGTGATTGCGGCAAACCAACCATACATAAAATATAAATTTTTTTTTAGAAACATAAGTACCATCGGTGGATGAAAAGACCTCAATCGCAAGGTACTACGACTGCACACTCACAATTTAAGAGCATCATCATTTGGCATGGGGGATGGTTGTTCATGATGGATCCTATACCATCCAGCCTGAATGGTGGTGCTGGATAGCTGTCACCCACTTTATCCACCCTTCCCTTAATATAAAATACAAATCACCCAAATTGGTAACACTAAAGTAGATGCTAACATACATATTGTCATATCTAGCAGTAATAAACACAAAATTACCCACAGATAACACATTATAAAAACTATGAGTAGTAGAGTATCTACTATACTATATAAAGTTCCTCCAAAGTATAAAATCTATTCTACCTAAGCATCTACCGGCATATCTATTGAAGAGTTTAAATCAAAAATATAAATAGTCTTTAAGGCCTAAAAGTCAAATCATAAAAGTAAAAGTTGGACAAAACCAACGACAATGAACCATCAAAAAGTAGTAAAAATACACAAGGCCTCTACTTTTTCCTTTTCCTTTCTTATCTAGCAAGATTTTGGCCCATTCATCCACTAGAAACCCATAGAGTTCTCTAGAGTCCTTGACATCGAGGCTATCCTCCTTGTTCCCCTATTGTAAAAGTTGGAGTGTAATGACAACATCATGAGTGACCTTAAGGGAAAATTTGGATAGAGTTGTGAAACTCTCATCCAAATCATTGAATTGTTCATTAGGGGCCACCATCTCCTGCTTTATATCCTTGACTAGCCTAGACAATTCTTGGCAACCACTACAATTACCTTCTCCAACCTCCATAGAATGAAGCTACATCATCATAGGGTTAGTAGAAACCATATTCTTATTGTTCTTTTCCACACACATAGGGGAAGTAGCTATCATCAAGGAGTCATCATTATGTTTCCCTCGGGAAGGTGTAGTTCTAAAGGTGAAATCCATCGTGTTCACAATGAAACTTGCAGAAAAATGGGTTGTGTCTTGACTAACCTTCTTCTTCTTTTTATTATTTTTGATTCTCTTCGACACTGAGCTAGTATCCTTAGTCCCCATCCCTTCAAAATCTTCCCTCTTCCCCATTCTTTTCTTCTCCTTCTTCCCTTTTCTCTCACTGGTTTCCAACTTTGTCTCCTCATTCAACTCCTAATTCCTACAAGCTTTCTATTTTGTCCTAGCCCTACTCTTAGCTAATCTCCCAAATCTCCTTCTACCCTAATCATTCTCTTCCTTTGAATCTTTAAAGTTGCATGTATATTGCTATATGTGCTAATATTTGTGAGTATTTTATAATAATTGGTCAGTTAACTATTTGTTCATAACACTTGTGAAACCATTTAATGTCATTTTCATATTGTGGATTTTTTTGAAATGTACTATTTGATACACTTACATGTAAACTCTTTGAAACATAGTAAAAAAAATCTTCTACACTATAGATATATAATAAATCTACCATATGTCGAAGATTTGGAAATTTTGGATATTGTAAGAATATGCCTTGGCGAAAAATTCACACAAGGCCAAGGAACTCAAGCACAAGCACAACAGTAGACCAAAGAGAGTATGATTAGAATGACAATATAATATTCATTCAATATGGATTAAAAGTACACTAGGAGTGCCTATATGTTAAGGCCTCTAGAATGCTTGTAGAATGCATAGGAATCAACAACATGATAAGTCATACAACTAGGCACATGTCCACCAGATATGGGTTATCCTCCATTAAGCACATGAGTAAGTGCAATGATGAGAGGATAAGCCTACGAAGGTGTAGCACACAAAATAATGTTGTATACACCATGTGCTAAATTAGAAGTGTGAATAATTGTGTTGTCTACATGATAACTCAGTTAATTATGCAAACTCCAGTGTTGTAGACACCATGTGCTGAATTAGAGTTTCTTACTTCTATGTTGTCAACATGAAAACTCATAAAAGTATGCAAACTCCTAAGAGTCTCACCAAATAAATAATAAAATAATTCATTAACCTAAGTAAACTTAAGTAAAGTGTAAATAGTAAATACTTATTGATACCAACACCTCCCCTTAAGTGCAACTCAGGGGAATGCACTTAAGTTCACAAGAACTAGGATGAAATGCATAATGGGTCCCGACTACTAGGCCATGTTAGGTACCCATGTACATAATGGAATGCAATCTCTCATAAAGAAGAGAAAGAGGGAAAACCTCATGGGAAAAAACCTCCCCCAAAAGGAGAGATGAAAAGACAATATGCATGGATGGATGGAGTAATCAAGACCCACACCCCCCCCCCCCCCCCCCCCCAATTACGACATACATCAAGTATATACAATAGAGAAATATGAGAAGGAAAAAACCCCATTAGAGGAAAAAGTACCCCCCCTCCATAAAAGAGAAGAAGAAGAGAGACAAGGTAGTCTCCCCCTCCAATGTAGAGTGCCAACCAGTGATAGCTGCTCTGATGTAGAAGCTGATCCAGGACTGTTGAATAGTGTTCCTCCCCTTTGGAAGAAACAATATTTGTTTCCCCTATGTGTAGAAAGAATCTCGATGATCAATGATGTCTTTGAAACTTGCTCAACTATCCTTGTGTCGATATTGACTATCACCACTTCCAATGCTGAAAAGAACAATGTCAAATCTAGCAAGGATGGATGTAGAACCTATCCCAAAGAATCTACTATCTCCTCAACTGATAAAGAGACCTCTTGCAACTACTATACATGAGGGTTAGAGTGAGCCCTCGCAACAACTGAAGAAGGATCTTCTCCACCAAAGAGAAGATGTATATCATCAATGATGTCCCCCAAATCCGCTATGTATGACTCCACAAACAAACTTGAAATGTATTCTATGTAGTCATCCCCTGTTGGTAGAGCTAGAAGACAAGGTGTACTCTGTTGTGTTGGACCTATCACTATAGCAATATATGCATGTGGAATGTGCTGATGTGGTGACCTCTCTCTACAACTGTTAATAGAACCCCACATATTTGAATCTATTGAATTACTATCACTAGTGTCACTACCAGTTTCCACAATGTATAAAGTGTGGAGAGGATTAAAGGATAAGCTTGGTGAACTTTCTCAAAGTGTACATCCTTCTCCACAAAGATCTCATGTGTCTCAAGATCCATAAGTTTGTATGCCTTAACACTATCTTCATATCCGATGAAAGTACAAGGCTAAGGTGGTGGTGCCTTGCATCCCTTGGAAGAAATGTTTGCCCATGTTGGACAACCGAAGACTTTGAAGTATGTCACAACTAGTTTTCTATCACACCATGCCTCAAAAGGTGTTTTAACATCTAAGAAATTATGAGGAGACTTGTTAAGTATGTGATTGGAACTACTGATTTCTTCGACTTCAAGTGATGGATCAAGAGACTTGGCTTGTATCAGGCAACTTGCCATTGACTTAAGATTTTAGATCCTCAGTGCTACAACATTTATCTTGTGCAGACTAAATGATGGTGGATTCTGAAGATCAATACCCTCAATTTTGCAAAAGTCTTTAAGTCTTTTGTTCACATATCTGCTTTCATTGTCCATCTGAAGAACTTTGATGGCTTTCCTCAATTTCTGTTCAACATGAGTCTTGAAGGCTAGAAACTTGTCCAACACTTCATTCTTGTGATGAAGAAAGTAGACCCAACTATACTGTGAAAATTCATCCATGAAAGTACGTAGCGACCCTGGCTAAGTGATGTCATTGCAAAAGTACCTACTAGTACCATGTGAACCAACTGAAGAACAACTAGTGCTCTTGAAGACTTCCCTTCATGCAAATTCTCCTCTGGATGCATATCCACTGAACATGTTGAACATTCACCTGTGGAAAAGTTGATTGTAGGTAGACATTTGACCATATTATTTGAGAAAAGTTGCTAAAGGTAGCGGAAGGCAAGATGTCCATACCACTCATGCCATAATTTGAATTGTGTATTGGATTGAGTTAACAAGGCTTGTAAAGGAGACTTGGGCACAAAGTGGGAGAAGGAATACAACCTTTTATCATGATTAACTTTCCCCACTGCAACCACTTAATCATCTTTTAGATTGTGCACGTTTACTAAATTAGGAAGGAACTCAACTTTATGACCATCTCCAAGGTGAGTGATTTGGTAAATTGAGAGGAGATTAGAACTTAGGTTTGGAACATAGAGAATATCTTTGAACTCTCCATTTTCCATCTCCACATTTCCTTTCCCTTTAACTTCCATTTTTGTATCATCTTCTACAAAGACGTTTGGTACCTTAGACTACTTCAATGAAGAAAAATCTCCTTCTAAAGAACCAATATGATATGAGGCACTTGAGTCAAGAATCCATTTCATTGAAGAACTTGAATTTTCCATGAGTTCTTGCTCTTTTCCCTTTGAATTTGAAGAAGATCCTTTCTCTTTATAAGCATTAGGCAGTGGAACATTGTGTTTCTTCATGATGTTCGTTAACTCATCAATCTTTTTATGATAAAACTCATGTTCTTCATGACCCAATTTCTTGTAATAGGCACACTTTTCTTGTCCTTATTATTGTCCCTCTTCTTGTTTGAATTTGAGGAAGACTTGCCTTGTTGATTTGATTGTGGTGTTGTCTTTTCTGCATCCTTTGATTTGTTATTCTTCCACTTCTTATTCTTACCCTTTCCTTTATTTGAATATTGACCAACTGAATTTTGAGAACCCTCATTATTGGCCACCAATGCCTTAGACTTTGGTGAATTTAGAATCCCCATTGATTTCAACTTCTTTTCTTCGTTATCCAACAATTCAGTATAATGATCAAAAGAGACTTTTTGATAGGCAGACCCTAATATAGCCTTTGAGGTGTTATAAGTAGAAAAAAATGTGGACTACTTTAGATGGAAGCTTATTATGAATGAGATAGATCAACTTGTCATCTTTAATAGGACTCCCACAATCATCAAGCTTCATTCTTAATTCATTCACCTTTATGATAAAATCTTGTATGGAATCAAATGCCTTAGGATCTAAGGAGACAAGCTCATCTTCAATTTTGAAAACATCTTCCTTAGATGCTTGACCATATAGGTTTTGGAGGGTATCCCAAGCTTCTTTGGATGTATGAGACTTCTAAATCTGATATATGATCTTGTCTTCTACCCCCAAACAAATATCACCTAGGGCTTTCCTATCCATTGTTTTCCAATTAGTGATTTCACTGGTAGATACTTAATCAGCTGTTGGTTTAGGAAGGGTACCATCTACATATTGAGAAACTTCTTTATGCATTAAATGACACCACATTTTGATGGACCATGTAGCATAGTTATGTGGAGTTAATTTTGGAAACTTAAAATTTCTCATGATGTAGAAAATGAAAGAAAACAATAGGAAAAGAGGAACACAACACCAAGAACACCTCCCTTTTCACTCAATCAAGAAACCCCCCCAAAAAAGATGCTTTTGGCACTCTATATGTAGTGCATTTACAATGGCCACTTTCTAATTTTGGCCTTTTTTGACTTCTAATTTTGGCTTTTTACAACATCCTTATGGAGTTCAAAACTGGAATATTACAATGTATCTTAGATATAAAACAATTTTGAAGATATATCAAAGTATTGCAATGCAGAAAAGGACCTAATTTTGAAAGTGACACTTTTATCCATACAACCCTATAATCTAATTGTAAATTTGGAATGTAGACAAAATATAATGCGCTTTCAAAAAAAATAGAACCTATTTTTGTGTCTAGATGAGCCTATATGGAGCATTTGAAGTTGCAAAATGTAGGATTGGATAGGTGCAGTCACCAAAAGACACAATTTATGACAAATCCATGCACCAAAACTAGAAAAGAATTGCACCATTGAAAAGTTCAAGAAATTTTAGCCAAAAAAAAAAAAAATGTACTTAATTTTGATTCTAGATGACTGAGATATGGCCTCCCAAACTTAGACTGTCAAATCAAAAATCAATCTAGAGAGGGGTTGGATCAGAAAAAAGTGGGGTTAAATTTGACACTCATATGATTGTCATAGCAGTTCTAATTTTCCCTGGATGATAGTTAGACGACCGCCAATTTTAGGATAGTGGATTGCTGATGTCAGTAGATTTTGGCCCCTTGGATGATGTCAGTAATGACATGTCCTATATGGATGATGACATCACATGTATAGATTTGTATGAAAAATATAACTTGTATTATTGAGTTGGCGTATGGATTGACACAAAAGCTCTTGATGTTGGTGATGATGTAGGCATCTGACGTGTTAGTTTGTCATGGTTGCTGAGTTAGCTTTGACTAGGCAGTAAGTAAGCTGTCATTACACACATGGGCTAGATCGATGTAATAGCACCACGTGGCACAGAGATGACATTACCAAGAAATGCTTCTGGTTCTAGAAGTGGGCATAGTAGTCACAAATATTTGTATGTGTGACGTCGGAGGTCTTTCACAGGGGCTAGATTATATTAACAACTGGCGAGTTTCAATTGTATAGTCTCACATGCATGGGTAAACTGCACTATGTGCAATTTAAAAGTGTGAAGCTGCTAGTTTCAAATAAGCAAGGTAGTTGAAAATTAGAGGAAGCCTGCCATGAGTGGTATGTTCGGCCAAAAGGTAGATCCTGGTTCTTGGCCAATGCCAAATTTAATGCCAGTTGCCAGAATAAATAGAGAAGTCGTTGTATGTCGATAAAAATGCCTCCGAAAAATAGGAATATTTTGTGAATATTCCCTGCAAGGCCAGGGTGTGACTACATGGTACCTGCAAAACATTTTCTCTACAGCGGTCTGTAGGGCCAAAAAAAATTCAAATTTTTTTCTCTGTAGGGGCCTGTAGGGCTGATTTTTTTTCGAAAAATACAAAAATTCAAATAATTGCAAAGTATAAATTAATTACAGATCTAAAAAAATTGAAAGGTGTAGATCTAATAAATCATACCAGATTTGCAAATTGGGCCTCTAGGTGCCAGTTTGCAAATTTTTTTTGCCTCAAAATCAACTTTGGCCTAGCATAGGCAAATTTATAGCTGATTTTCACCGAGTCAACATTTCAAATGTAATTACGAGGTCTGATTTGTCTCTAGACACTCCCAATTTTTGCATATTCTTCAGATCTAGGTCGAGGTGCTGAAGCAAGAATAGTCTCAAATGGCTATGTGAAGAGAATCTCCCTGAGCTCTAATACCAAGTAAGAATTTGCATTAGGGAAAAATTCACCCAAGACCAAGGAACTCAAGCATAAGGGCAACAATAGACCAAAGGATGATCAGAATGAAAATATAATATTCATTCAATATGGATTAAAAGTACACTAGAAGTGCCTATACATAAAGGCCTCTGGAATTCTTCTAGAATGCATAGGAATTAGCAACATGGTAAGTTATACAACCAAACACATGTCCACTAGATATGGGTTATCCTCCATTAAGTAGAAGAGTAAGTGCCATGATGAGAGGATAAGCCTACAAAGGTGTAGCATGCAAAATAATGTTGTAGACATCATGTGCTAAATTAGGAGTGTGAATAACTATGTTGTCTACATGACAACTCAATTAATTATGCAAACTCCAGTGTTTTAGACACCATGTGTTGAATTAGAGTTGCTTACTTCTATGTTGTCAACATGAAAACTCATAAAAGTATGCAAACTCCTTTGTGTCTCACCAAATAAGTAATAAAATAATGCATTAACCTAAGTATACTTACATAAAGTGTAAATAGTAAATACTTATTTACACCAACATATATTTTTTGCAATATTTTTGAAAACCTACGAAACAATAGTTCAATGTTGCAAATTTTTTACACACAAGGAAATAGTGACAAACGATCTAAATGTCTAAGCATATATTTGAATATCCTCTTTTTCTCTAATGAATAAATTTGGCATATTACAAGTATGATGAGAGATGCCCCTTGTGGTGATGCAAATCATATTTTTTGAAATATAGTTATATTATCGATCCAAACTTCTTCTTCCTAAAATCCATTTCTTCTTGTTCCTAAAACACATTACACATTACCTTGTAATACATATAATATATTGAATTTGTACAAAAAAAATGTGTGTAAAAGATTCTACTATTTTGTTTAAAAAATAGTTTACTTTGTCAGCAAAATACATACCAATACCAATTTAACTATCTTTGTTTTTTGTTTTCCTCTTCTACCTTTCTTTTTGTTTTATAATAAATGTATGCAAATTAAAAAACACTTAAATTTAACAATTTCAAATTAATAATTTTCAAAAAAAAAATTCCAGCTCTTAAGTTTCCTTTCATATTACATTAAATGTCTAACAAAAAAAATGTGAGAAACCATTGTATATAGACATACACCTTTTGTCACCATCTCAATAATTTGAAAGACACATTTTGCTATAAATTTGTTAAGTTTTTATTATTTATCATGAAGAGACTTTGATGATTTGGCATGGACACTTATTCATTTTTATCCCTTTTAGAAAATAAAATAGATTCAACCCCATGGAAGGGACTTACCTCAATTTTTGTGCAATATTGTAATGTGTTTCTTGTTAGATAATGAAAATGATCAAATTATATATATGTATTCTGAATTAAATGAATATTTTGATTACATTCAAAGCAACAATAAAGATTGAAAAATTGAATATGATAACGCGATGACAAACAATAAAGATAGTCCTATAGCTTTGGATTTGATTGATGACTTGGCAATGTTAAAGCAACCAATCCTAGAAAATAAGTGTACCCATGTGAAATCAACACTTATTTCAAGTAAAAAGTGAACAAGGGCTACACGAGGGACTAAAATCAAGCTTATCTCCCTAAATAAACTAAGAGTTGGTGTGATATAAAATACAAGCTCAATCATAGTGAGATATAACGTCAAAAGAAGTGAAATGCTAATACACATGAAATGTATAGAAGCTTGTAATAATAGCTATATAATGATTGTAGTGAAAATTTAAGTTTCCTAAACTTTGGTCATCTAAATATTTTATCAATTCAATATACCAAATTACTTTTTGAATTACTTGTTATCTGCAAGACATCCATTTACACTAGAAGATATTAAACCGATTTTTTGTTACCACCAAATGTATCTAGGTAATAATATAAATCAGTCTAAAATATGTAAAAAATACATTGAACATTAACAAATATTTTAGTTTAACATCTCAACTCAAATATTTAAATAGTTACAAGATGTCCTAATTTACACCAAAAAATATAAGAAATTGTTATTTGTCACTTCAGAAGATATAAAAAATATTAACATTGGATCCACACCATAACTAAAATATTCATCTAAAGACATTATCAAACTGGAAACCACATGTAAAAGCAAATGAATTAGATATACTCATCATTTCTATTAGAAAAATATGATTTTTGTTTAATAGATAATACAAGCTTACTAGTTAAAATTTATTACAAATACTAATGATGTCATTTATCTAATAGATTAAATGTCTAGATAGACTAAATAAAATCAAAGTACTTTCTAACCAACCATAATACATGACCAAAATATAATCTAACTAAAAAATATGTCATTTATTAATTATTGATAATTGATAAAATAACTTTACTAGATTTGATTTATTTAATATACTAAAAAATTAATTTGATAGTTAAATATAATTTTTTAAAATAACTTTTATTTCATTGAATAAATTTTCCTTTCAAATTATTTATGACTAAAATCTCTATGGAACAATGGAAGTGATGCATAAATGTTGACATAACTGATTCACAAGTTGTTGATGACATAAGAGAAGCTATACATTGTATTATTCATCAATTATATTGTTTATCATTGATGTCAAACAATTGACATATTATTTCATGTTGTTACTATATCTTTAGAAAGTTTTCTGGTTGAAGGTACCAAGAAGCAATAGGGAAGAACCTTATCAAGTAACAACTAGAATGGTAAATGGAAACATTTTTAAATGATAGATGATCTTATCGGGTTATTAGAGACAAGAATCTTATTGGTGAAGTTATTTTTTATCAGTAAAACTAGAAAGTCAAGTCAAGTATTAGGTTAAGTACTATTATGTGATTGTTCGAGAAGTTTCTACATTGATAGGGAGATGTCTTTATGATCGTAAGATCTAGGTCTAGGGTTTCTAAAGCATAAAAAAAGATAAATGAGAGAGAGAGAGAGAGAGAGAGAGAGAGAGAGAGAGAGAGAGAGAGAGAGAGAGAGAGAGAGAGAGAGAGAGAGAGAGAGAGAGAGAGAGCTATCAAAGCATAGAAAGAAGGAAGAATAATAATTAATGCTATGTTGTTATGTTAAAGAGCTTCATTGGATCTGATATAGCAAGGCAATGCAAATCACAAATCATTATTATTTCTTTTACTTTCTTACCCTTATAGCAATCTAAATCCCTTGGAAGGGTGACTTTAATCTGTCTATTGTAAAACCTCTAACAAGGTGACATTCTTATATTAGAGTGTTAAAATCCTTTAACAAGGTTACTCCTAGCAGAGAAAAGATCCTAAAAAATCTAGAGGGAAATCCTGAAACAATGTACACTTAATACTGTTTTGTAACCCTTAATCAAGAAAGCTCCTAATAGAGCATATTCTAGAAGAGTATTATATTTGTGGGCACTATTCTCACACCATTTTTTTCACCCTAATCAGGTTTCCATGAGATAAATTCTGATGTTACAATTGTTTGATGGTTATACTATTTGTTTAACGGATAACAATACTATAGGTATGAATGAAACTTATTGGTAAACTGTGTGAAAAGATTAATCTCAAAAAAGGAAAATTAATCAGTCTCTCAGTAATCAATCTTATACCTACAACTAGTATCAAAGCTTTGGTCCTTGAACTGGAATCATAACTACTTTGGGAAAAAATCACAAGATGTGTAGGAAGGAAACACCAGAGTTTAACAAGCATGGAGATGATTTTGGAATGTAGGTAGGTCGGATGAAACTACACTTATCAAGACTTGCAGATAATTCCTAATACTTTCTTACCATATAGTATACTAAACCTACTAGACAACTGGATGATGCACAGAAGAAGACAAATCTACTACACAAGATAGTACTGATCAAACTAGACAGTGCTTTAAATAACTCATAGTATGTTGATATCTAGGGTCTTACAACAACTAAAGGAATGTGGGATAAGTTATTAAAAGTTCATGAAGGAGATACACATGTTATGGAAGCCAAAGTAGAAGGACTGAAAGGGAAGTTGGATATAATGAAAATTAACAAAAATGTGACTATTGCACAATATGGAATGTTCAAGAATCAAAGAAATTGTTGCTGCAATCAAAAAAGCTAGAGGTACTATTAAAGACAGTGAAGTTGTAAATAAGATGTTGAGAACCTTAGCTAACTAGTATGCAATCAGATTTTCAGCTATATAAGAACCTAGAACTATTGACAAGAGTAAGGTTACCATTGATTCACTTATCAGTAGGCTAGAATTTTTTGAGCTAAACAACTATGATAATAGTCAACAAACTAGTGAAATTTCACTTCAAGCTTTAGCAAGTGAAGACACACAATGAAGAATAAGATTTTTTGATGATGGAGCATACATAGGCCTAAAAGTAGAAGAAAAAGATCTAGAAGAACTAGAAGCCTTAATAGAAAAATATTTCCCAAAGGTAAAGGCATATGCAAAGGAAAGAGTCCCATTGCATGTTGAAATTGTAGACAAATTGGTCATTTTACACATATATGTCCTAACAAATTGAAGGAACAAAGTGAAGAGAAGAAAAACTTTTACATAAAGAACAAATACTTTGGATAGGAAGGAAATAAAGCTTGTTAAATAGTTGAGGATGAAGACAATAAAGATGATGTAGATGGAGATATTAAAGAGATAGTTTTTGTTTCTGTAAAGAAGAATTATCTACAAAAAAAGAAGTTATTAAAGAATAGAAGGCGTTAATCTCACAAGTGGATAAGATCAATGACTAGATCATTGATAGTGGATACCCACATCATATGATTGGAGACAAAGATAAGTTTGCAACCATGGAACTATGTGATGAAGGATCATTACAATTTGAAAATGGATCACCCTACATGATCAGAGGAAAATGTACGATTAGTCTAACTAATGATATTGTATGTGATGATGTTTATTGGGTTGATGGCTTATAGTACACTATTTTGAGTGTCTCACAATTTAAAAATAAAGGTTTTAAGTTTGAGTTTAGTAATGGAAAATGCAAAATATTTTAAAAGAATGGAAGACTATGTTAGCCCTATTTTCAATAGAGTAAAAAATGTTTGGGCTCATAATCAAAATGGTTTAATTATACACATGAAGGTTTTATTATTATTATTTTATTGGGAAAATGTAGCCGAAGCTACCATATATAAATATATAAAATAGAAACCTAGTTCAAGGGCTCCACAGGAAAAGAACTAGGAAGAAAACCTTGTTTCACTACCCAATTACAGAAAAGATTAATCCAAATAATCATGATTATCCATTAGCTAGATCAACATTTCTTACCTAAACATTGCTTAATTTTTAGAAGATCAACGAGCCCCTTATTCGAACTAAACAATCTGTTGTAAAATGGGCTTCCAAATTAATACAAGCACACCCAAATTTGAAAGGAAATCAACAACACAATTGCCTTCCTGATATGTATGAGATATCCTATAGATGTCAAAAGTATCCAAGAGTCTCCATGTTTGGACAAAAATATATATCAACATACGATTAAAATTTGTCCTCTTAATACATGCTTTAATAATAACCAATGAGTCACCCTCTACATAAACTCGAGAGATCTTCAAGTAGCTGGCCAGAACTAGCCCATGCAATAAAGCTGTAGCTTCAAAAATATAATTTGTGCCTGGTGGAATAGCTGAGGATGTCAAAGAAATTGGAATCTTAAAGTGACTTCTTAGACAGATACCAATACCCGATTTCCCTGAGTTACCTCTCCTAGCTCCATCAAAATTAATTTTTATAACTCCATGCTTAGGGGGGAGCTATTTGATCTTAGTCCTATACATACCTTGCACATTACCATTGAGATGCAAGAAGGCTGGGAGAGAAATAAACTTCCACTCCTTAAGCATAGAATCATACCAACTAGAAAAGAAGACACATGAAGAGTTATTCTTAATATTAATTGAAAACAATTATGAAATTGATCAATGTTTACAACAACAACACCCATTGAAAAGGAGGATTGTCTAAAAATGTGCTTATTTATTTCCTACCATATTGCCCAAAGAATAATAGATGGTGAGCATTTCCATATAGAGGCCAGGAGGGAATTTGAGTACAAAATTGGCCAAGACTTGAAGAGGTCCCACAACAAGTTAGGAAGTGGCATAAAAAAGTCCAACTTTCTCAAAACAAACTTCCAACATAGCTGTAGCAAATCACATTGAAGGAACAAATGATCAACATCCTCAAGAAATTGCTGACAAAGAAAGCACTTAAATCTTTTGGCAATATTACATTTTTCCAGCTTGTCACTAGTCAATGATCTCTTTCTAAGGGCAAGCCATGAGAAATAGCCAGCTTTAGGTAATGTGCAATCGTTCCAACAAAATAAAAAAGCTCTCCTTTTCATCCTAATATCCACCATTGTGTTGAGTGCAATAGTTCCTGTTGTGACTGAATATCTTCCATCATGTGTCAGGGCTCAAAATACATTATTCTCCTAATTTGGAAGAAGACTTGTCTAACTTTTAGAATTTCCTTAAAGAGTTTAGCAGTAGAATCAAGGACATGGAGTAGGTTAAGATCTTTCCAAATGACTAGTTGAGAGTGAGGCTCCACATGATCGACATAATGAATTTTTCCCCCCAAGCTAGTTTTGAAAATTTGTATTATCTCTACAAACTCAGGGATACTAATAAGAGGGGGGAAGCCATTCCAATAATTTCCCCAAAACTGGGCCTTTTGACCATTACTAATCTCCTAAGATATAAAGTGATCAATAAATTATCTTGAATCAACAATAAAGTTCCACACCTTAGAACCTTGTGGGAGAGTAGATATAGATATATTGTAGGTAGGATCCATGGTATCCAAATACTTCATAGTCATAATCCTGCACCAAGTACTATTTGGCTTTTTAATCATGTTCCAAACAAACTTACCTCCATACGCTTTATTGCGAATTGCAAGATCATGAAGGCCAACACCACCCCTTTGTTTATCTAACACCATTTCATCTAGAGATATAAGGGGAATTTTCCTTTTTCTAGTCATGTTGTTGCTCCATAGAAAATTGCTGATAATTTGTTTTATTTGTTTAAGAACTGCTGAAGGAGCATGAATCATAGAGATAAAATAATTAGGAATCACAGATAGGACAACTCTAATAAGAAGAATTCTCTCTGATAAGGAGAGCCATATGAAATTGCAAGTTGACACTTAGCCATTAATTCTGTGCACTATAGATTTCCAATAAGTCACCTTATTATTCCCAACAAAGAAGGGAACTCCCAGATAAACTGAAGGAAGAAGATCTTGCTGAAAACCCAAAGTTTTAACAATCTTGGAGGAAAGCAAGGCATTAGTAAAGAAAATATAATCTTTTGATTTAGGAGCACTAATTCTTTGATTGGACACTAAAGTGTAGAGATCTAACACTTTCTTAATAGATCTAGCTTCTTGTACTATAGCATGCCCAAACAACAAAGTATCATTAGTAAGTAGAGAATGTGTTACAAGAATAGAAGTTCTAGGAATTTGTACACCCTTCCACTAATTTTGTACATGCCTCCAAGTAATCATCTTGCTAAAGGCCTCATCTATAATAATAAACAAAGATGAAGAAATTGAACCACCTTGTCTTACACCTTGAGAGAATGTGTAGTAGCCCAAAGGAGCCCCATTTATGATAACTAAAAAAGAAGCTCCAACTAAGAAAGCCTTGAACCATTTACACCACTTTGGGGAAAAACCAAATTTCAAAAGTACTTTAATGAGAAAATTCTAGTTTACTTTATCATATGCTTTCATCATATCTAGTTTAACTATAAATGATGGAATCTGATGTGTTGATAGAACAGAGTACTTCATGAGCCACAAAAGCACCTTACATTATCTCTTTCATAGGCACAAAACCTCCTTTCTCCAAAGAAATGATCCTAGGAAAGAGTTTTCGCAAACGTAAATATATGGATTTTGTAAATATCTTGTATACTATGTTGTACAAAGAGATTGACTTGAATTCAACAAAGGTTTTTGGGGAAGCCGACTTTGAGAATAAGAAAATATTAGTGGTATTAAAGTTTTTCAACATATAACTATGCTTCCTAAATTCTTCCATGGTAGAGAGAAGATCAAAATAAATTATTTCCTAGCATTTATGAAAGAAAGCTGTAGTATATCCATCTAGACCTGGAGCCTTATCTGGATGCAAGGAAAAGACAACCTCTTCAATCTCTGAAAGAGAGAATGGCTTCAATAATATGACATTATCTAGAGGAGTAACAAAAAGCAAATAATCTTCTAAATTAGGAGATGACAAGTGATCTTGGGGTGGAGATAAAATGTTTTTGAAAAAATTAGCTCCCTCATCTTGAATGGTTTTTTCCTCCCTCAAAAGGATATCTGATTATAAATCTATAATCTAAAAAAAACCATTGGTATCCTATCTTTGCTTAATAGACAAGTGAAAAAAATTTGTGTTCTTGTCACCCTCCTTAAGCCAATTTTCTCTTGACTTTTATCTCTAGAAATCCTCCTCTCTCCCACAAAGCTCCTCCCACTCAACTTGCAAAACTTTTTATTTGACAAAAGTATCTGAGTCCAACCCATGTTGAATGATATGAGAATGGATCTACTACAAATGACAAGACACTAAATTTTTTTGAGCAAAGATGTTTTTAAAACACATGTTTAGTCCACCATTTAATTTGCCTTTTAGGAAGTTTAGTTTTTTGAAAAATTGGAACGTTTTAGATCCCTCTTTAAAGGGCATTAAGAAGTGAAAGAAAATGTGGATGCCTAAACCACATATTTTGAAACTTAAAAGAGGACTTAGATTTCTAAACTGAGGAATCTACATAAATGTTTAGAAGCATTTGATAGTGACCAACTCCTATAAACAACAATATTTCTATAGAAGCAGAGAGAAGAAGCAACTTCCAAGAATGTGATAATAAAAATTTATCTAATCACTCTGCTATCTAAAGGAATCCTGATCTTCTATTTGTCCAAGTGAACTTACCATTCTCTAGAGCAATATCAATCAAGTTATTATCTAGAATAATTCTAAAAATCTTCCATGGCCCTAAGTCATGGAGAAATACCTCCTTGCTTCTATTCATGATTGACAATGGCATTAAAATCCCTACCAAAAATAAAATTGGAATCTTTGTGATCTAGCATTACCTGAGTTAATTCTGTCCATAAATTTCTCTTATCTACAACCAAGGTAGGGCCATATACATTAAGTATCATGAAATAGAGCTAGAAATGCTTAAACCTGATCAATTGCCAGTTTGAGTATTGTTGAATGAGGTCCCCAAAAAATGTCTTAGGATTCCAAAGCACTGTAATATCACTGGATGCACCAATACTAGGAGAGTGTATAGACTCCAATAAATTCCATTTATCAACTATCTTGTGAAATGAGTCAATTGCAAGTTTTGTTTCCTACAAAAGTACTAAATCAACATGCAAAGAGTCCACTTGATGTTTAATTCTTTGCTGCTTATTAAGGCATTAATGCCTTTGACATTCCAGGTGAGGATCCTCATTAATCTCAAGGAGAACATTTAGTTCTCCTCGAAACTCTTTGGATTGAAGAAAATTTTCCATCAAGCATTGATTGCATATCTGCAACATTTTCCTCCTAAATTTTAACACTCTTTGGTTTTCTACCTATTTTCTTATGGGTTTTAATCAAAACATTATCAGATAGTGAAGTATGGAATATGGATAACTTTGTAGAAAGATCAAATTCTAAAACCATAGTGGGTTGAGTATTATCTTGTTCCATAAAGTGTAAATCCATCTAATCAGTCAACTTATCCAAATTTTCTTCCTTAAAAGAGGAGTCCTTGGAATCATCATGTGTAGCTAAGACCCTCGACAACTCACCAGGGGGCAAAAGTGGCTGAGACATTGAATGTTGGATATTTCTTTGTACAAGAACAACATCACCTAGGGTTTCATCCCTATGTTTTGAAGCATAGATCCAACCAACTAAGGATGTATTAAAAGATTCTTCTGCAAGAGTCAAGTTATCTTGGAGAATTGAATCTAGGGCAATGCATAGGTCCATTTCTTGAATCTACACTAGGATAGTAAGTAGATGAAGAGAAGTAGTTAAGTCATGGAGAAAAGATTCGATAATGAGCCCTTGAGTGTCCTGTTGAACCTGACTATTAATAGAAAGGGTTTTATTCTATTTCATTTTGTCATTTTACCCTGAACTTAAAAATTCTAGTCATACTTTTTGTTTCAAATTATGTCTAAATACCTTAAATCCTAACCATTATGTTGGAATTATCCCTTTTGTAACTTCACATGCACCTATAGGGTCTTTTTTAAAGAGAGTTGTGAAGTAGTGATATACCTATTAACCACATGGTCTTGTGTCTTTCATCTACATTCAAGTTTTATGTTGAAATCTTGTGATCCTTGTGAAAGTGCAACTTTTCAAGGGTTACTTACGAAAAAGGGAGTTGTGAAGTAGAGATTAAGGCCTTAGTCGTGATGTGTCTTGCTTTTGTGGCTTAACTAAATTATTTTTTGTAATGGGAAGTTTACAAAGTAAGTGCAACTTCTCTATAGCTAGGAAAAGGTAATAGAGAAGACTTGTAATGACACGATCTAAGCATTTCATTCCTTTGTATCACATCACAATAATTAGTTAAAGTAGCATTAACATGCTATGAGATAGAGACAAATCCTCTTGAGAAAGGATTTCAACTTCTCCATAGTTAAGAGAACAAATTTTTAAACAATTTTGAGGAAGTAATAAAGATTATGGCAGTTAATCATGATTTTTCTATAGTTAGTACCATAACATTAATGATGTTGCGATAGATAGAGGATGGGGATAAGTGCTACATTATGATGGTTGACGGTGACAATTAAGTTGAAGTTGCAAAGATAGTTAAGCATGATTTCATTGGTTGAATAATGGATTTCTCTTACTGCCACATAGATAGGACAAATTTTAAAAAAATTGCAGATGAACAAAAAAGGTTAATGCTTGCTGAATCATGTGGGTCACCCTTTGGTTGCTGTGTGTGTTCACAATGTTAAGGAAGTAGTTAAAGTAAAGGGTTGTGAAGTCACAACCAGTTTGTTAAATTTTTTAATTGCACCATCTCAAGGCTAATGCGGTTTAATAAGAGAACAATTGTGAAGTTGCAAAAAGAGACTTTGAAGGAAAGCGAACATCGCGGGTCAAGTTCCATGGTTACTAAAAAAGGTTGTGAGGTTGTGATTAGCTATAAGGAAGGTCAAGTGTGACATCATGGGTCTAGTATGAGGAGAGTTGTTACCAGTTGCATTGTCACAATGGAGGTCAATACGCAGTTAAACATAATTTTGGGGGTATAAAGCATAACAACAAAATAGGGTTACAACCTAGCGGCATAAAGGATCGCATGACTTCGCAAGGATATAAGGACAAATAAAAGGATGCAAAGTTATGAGAAGATAAAAATGGTTAAGGTGAATGGTTAAGTTCCCCATCATAAAAACTAGGGGTGACAGTTTAATCCTAGTAGCGAAGTAGTGACGAGCATGCAAATATAATGGTGCAACTTCGCAAGGATTAAATGGATTGAGAGATAAACTATTGTGAAGGAGCAATAAGGTTTAAGAAAAAAATTAAGTGTGACATCATAACTCTTAGGTTGAAAATTTACAAGAAGCCTACGAGGAAGATATAGGTGGGGTCTAGCCAATGATTGAATTCCATTGCTGATAGAAGAAAATTGATGTCTAGTTATACAAATGCTACCAAATCTTTGATGAAATAAAATTGAGAATTTCGAAAGGAACTAGTGCATGAAAATTTTTAATGCCATAAATATTGGATCTAACCTTTTAAGAGCACTATTGAATGGTTCATAAATATTTCCATTGTAAAATAATTTTAGAGCTAAAGAACTTGCATAAAAGAGAATTTCAGTGATAATTGTAGAATTCAGTAGTTGAATTCAAAATGATAAAAGCAAGATTCTCCAAAAGATGAAGTATAAGTAGATGAAGCCTTGGTGTCTTCCAGTCAAGCTAAGAAAAAGAAGTTGAGCCCTTATGTAGAGGAATACTTATAATTTTTACCCTGTCAGTCCAATGCACATGGAGTGAATGCACATGAGTTGAGGGATCCATATTCATTTTTTAGAGATGCTATAGTTCAAGATACAAATGGGAGTGAATTATTCTAGTTTTTCTATAGTAATAGAGTAAAAAACCTCCTACCTCAAACCCATGGGAGGGGCATTTGGGAAAATTAATCATACCATAAGTATTTGTTGATGTGGCCATGGTAAAAGATCTAATTAAAGATTATAATCCTATTTCCCATTCATTTCACAATAGGGTCAACAGCGTATTTTATTTACTGGAGAGAGATACATTCATGGAAGCATTCAGATTCCAGGGGCCAATGGGTCTTGAAATTGATTTGAAAAAGTTGGAGAATACTTTTGAGTCACAAAAGAGTTTCTTCACTAGTAAGATTATGAAGATACATATCCCAAGGAGTAAGAAATAAATGGGTGAAATTCCCAAGAAGGTTGACAAGCTCATGCCACTAGAGTTTTTCTACAAATACTTTCAATATATAGTTTTTGGTTTGAACAAGGTGTTAGGTGTTGATGGAATGATAAATGCATTTGATGCATCCTATGTGATGGTCATTAATATACAAGACCAGTATACCAATGTGGGGTATGACTATGTGAAACACATAATTTCTATGATTCATAATGAAATATTCGTTGCACAGGAGGGAGATTTGAGCAAATTCAAGTTCCACCATTACTCTTTACTGATGCATTTGATATTGTATACAAACATTAGTCACATCAGCCAAGATTTCATTGAGTAGACTAAGGAGATGGGAGAAAAAATCCCTATAAAACTATGGACTAGGGCATGGAACAAATTCTATGCTTATTCTAATTCTATTCAATTCTAGAATGACTTTTCCTTTCCTGTCATGAATATGTTAGTGACTAATTTAGAAAGAGTCCCAAGAGTAGTGAGAAAATTGCTGAGGCCTACCCTATGTTTCGATGAAGTCAAATTAAATATTAATCAGGGGGACATATTATTGTTTGGAAATAACACTATAAAGATGGTATATGGGTGCTCACATCGCCCCCATACTCTACCTAGATTTGTCCTTTAGAGGTTGGAGATCATGGAATTCTTTTGGAAATTCATTTTAATATACCTCAGACACTATAAGTTTCCATCCTCAGCTGCTAGAACCTATGATCCAAAAGATATAGTTAGTACAATGCTGAGAAATATCAGAGGTTACAATTTGCCTCAAAGAAAATAGTTGTGGAGGAAGATGTGATAAGAAATTGTTTGTTTGAAGATATTTTTAAAGATAGAAATTAGAAATGTAAGGCCATAATGAGAGTTGAAGTTGAGATGAGGAGAATTGACCCTTCTTTTCAAGATTTTTATCATGGGGAAAAATATTTACAAATATTCAATAAGTGTATCACAAATTACCAAGAAATTATGTCCCAAGTGCTTGATGGAGTAAAGAGACAAGAAGAGAGATGGTGAACCCTATTTCCCCTAAGGCTCATGTGTTCCTTGAAGAGGAAGAAGATGAAGTAGAGGAGGGGCCATCAGAAACATCAACATGGACTTAGGGGAGGAGAAAAAATCAAAAGTTGTTTGAGATACCTCCAAAGGCTAGGGAAAAGGCCTTATAGATCTTGCCTAGAAAGGGACAATATTTTTTTGACTTAAGGCAGATCTTTTTGATAAGCTTGGCCATAGAGAGTGAAGAAGCTCCTAACGAGCTAGAGATGGCTACAAACATGGTGGATGATAGGGTCATTCAAGACTAGGAATTCTTACAAAATGACGACTTTGTGAAAAGTGACGAATTCAAAAATTTTCTATTTAAATTAAAGAAAAATCAATTAGCCTTGACAATGAAACCTAGTGAGTCAGATGAGAAGGTAGTGGAACTCATTAAAAATCTGTAAGCTTACAACCCTAAAGATGAAACAGTCACTGTAGAAGAGGTTAGAGAGTTGGTCAAGAGGAGTGGAATATTGTTGTTACCTGGTTGGGATTTAAGTTCTTCTAGTATTCTTGACCAAGTTAGAAAACAAGAAAGATCAATATCTTTTGAGACATTTGGATTAGGAGGATTGCAGAGAGGGTCTGGGTATAACGTAAATGCACAAACTATGGCAGTTTGCAGTGTTGCCCCAAAATCTAATAAGCCAAAATTGATGGAAGTAAGATACACACCTCAAGGGAGTGCTATTTTTTGGAGTGTATAGTCAACTTCTAGTGGAGAAGTCTTAGGATTGTTAAGTGCAGTGTCAAAATCAAGCAAGGATAAAATAAAACAAATTAAAGATTATTTAGCTCAGACTTTCAAAGACTATGTTTCTACTAGGAAACATTATGAGGAGGAATTGAAAAGGAACTATGTAAGGGAATAAAGGATCCAAGAGTTGGAAAAGGAAATAAAAACTTTGAAGAGTGCTACTAGGCTATTAACAAAAGTGTGTAATAAAGAGGTGCAAACAGAAGGAGACGGACCAATCCCTATTATTTTAAAAGACTAGCTTGCAAGCATGGATATTGATGCAAATGATTCAAATAGAGACATTGAAGTGAATGAAATGAAAGGCATCTTGCATCATAGAATAAGTGTATTGAAAAACATTTCTCAGAATGTCCATAGTGTATTTATTTCCTTACAAGGTATTGAGAAGCAATGCTCTGAGGCTCTCTGTTTATTATCTCCTTTATTTAATCAATGTGGCCCTTACTCTTAGTTTCTTGATAAACTAATTTTTTTAATGACTAAAAAAATAGATTTTCCAAGGGAGATTATTGTTGGTACTAAAAAGATGCTTGGTAGAGTTAAAGAGTTATATAGTGTTTTTATAGGAAAGATGCAATTGATACAAAACAAAGTGAATTTTTTTGATGATGGGATGCATGATTTTATATCTTCTATTGTGAATACTAAGAGGAATCTAAGAGAATGGAAAGAATGGTCTACATATTTTGATGACATTCTAAATAATGAAACAATTGTGGCATATTTTAATGGAGATATAGATGTATCAGTTTTGTATGAGATTGTTGACACATTGTACAAAGTAGAAATGGACATGAATAAAATTGTTACTAAAATAAAAGCTATAATGGATGCTAGGGGGATCAAGAATTTGAATGAACGAAATATAGCTAGGAATGCAGCATGGCCAGAGATAGAAATAGATACCACCATTTTGGAGGCCATTGCAAAAATCAAGGCGTTGCCATCTGGAGATAGTTAAGGAATAGAATGGGAACTAATTATGGAGAGACAAAAGAGGAAGGAAAACCATCAGAATAAGATATCTTAATTTTGTGGTTCACTCATTATGGATATATCTACATTGATAACATATAACTAATCCTAAACATATATTCTACCACATGTTCAATTTTTCACTATCTCTAGCTTTTCATTATGTTATTTTGTCTTTTGTTTTACAATCCTTATTGTCTAATTGTAGATTACCATGTGTCTTTTCCTTTCCATCTTGAAGCTTATTGTAATCCTTGTCTATAAAAGAATTGCCAAGGCTTGGAAAGAGGGTCTGGATTTTGATTTAAGAAAGTATTTTCATTATGAATTAGTCCAAATCTCTATGTATTCAATTTTTTGTTTTCAATGAACAAAATGAAATACATAGCAGTTGTCAAAGTGTTTTGGTCTTCTAGAGTTATAGATCTGAATACATATTTATAATTTTCAAGAAAAGTTAATACAAATTGAATGATCAACATAGTTATACTATATGGATCTTGTCTCTTTGTGTTTTGTTTTTTGATCTTCTAAATTTGACATCTAGTTTATGTGAATTTAAATAAGTTGTAATTCATTCTAAGTTACATCTCATATTGAATCTTTTTATTAATATGATAGGTTAAATAATTGCTTGATATGGTGTGAGAAGATCATTGGGTGTTACAGAAAGATTATGATAAGTATGAGATTTAAATGGTAAATTGATTTCACTTATGAGGTAAGGGAATAGATCACATGTTATGGAGTCAGATTTGTAAATTGGAACCCAATGGATAAAGCACTGGTCATATTGAACATTGAATGAGCATGAAAGGGAATACAATGATAAAATATTTTAATCAAAACCTTTTCTGCATGTTATTTTGTAGATCTAAGATATTTGATCTATACTCAACTTAGGAAATACTAGAGAGAAAAGATAAGCTATCCTATGTCTCTTTTGTTATCTCTAAGTTAGAAGATTTAAAGGTCACCTTCTATTTTAATGAGGATTAATGTGTTAGAGTAATAAGATATTGCCTTATTAATTAAATCATTTTGATTTCATTATTAAGTCACTTATTATCCCTAGTTTACTTAAGCTAAACTTTAAGCATATAATAATTAATTCTTTGTTTTTTAGAACAGTGACAACACCACTTGATATATATATATATATATATATATATATATATATATATATATATATATATATATATATATATATATATATATATATATATATATATATATATATATATATATATATATAATCTTTAAATTTTTTTTTATTTTTTATTTTTTTGATTCTAAGATACAGAACTCCTGGAGAAAAGAATCAGGAAAAAAAACTCCATTCATTACTGATGCAGAGACAAGGAGGTAACAACAATGACTACACAAAGTTGAATGATTAACCAAGATTCACTAGGTTCTCCAAAGCACTCAAATAGCCCTCAAATGCACAAATATGGAATAGACCTTTCAACTCTCTTTCAACCCCACAAAGTGTTTCAATAGACTCAATATGACATGTATAAATAGGTTTTACAATCTCAAAAACCAAGTTCATGCATAAACCCAAGTTACCCCTCTTGACTAGGCTACTCTCTTCTTTGGATCAACAGACCCTGTTTTCTTCACTTTTCTCCCAAAATTTACAAAAAACCAAGAAAAAAATATGATTTTTAGATACCCTTTTCAGATTTTTATAACATATCCAAAAATCAGATATCGCTCCTTTGGAAAGATTGTATGGAATAGGGCAGTTTTGTCTCAAAATTAGGCCTTTTAAGCTACTTTTACAAAGCAAGTCTACTTTTCAATTATCCTCACTTCTCCAACCTTTCCCCAAGATTATAACATGACAAAATATGACTAAATCCAAGAGATTTTAGACTCAACTCTCTAGGATCACTCAATCCACCAATCTAATGCTCTCAAACCCTTGTTGCATAGGGTTTTCTCAAAAAACCATCTCCACACTCTTTGGTGAACAAATAATGACTCAAACACCTTCACATCAATTCCATAGGACATTCAAAGTCAATAAAAAACCTACTTATTCAGCCCAACATATTGCTGCTACACCATTCCCATCATTTCATCAAGGAACACTTCATTGTTTCCCACAAATCCCCAGCCTTCTTGCAATAGTGATGCAACAAAAGTGTTAGATATCTATTGTAAATGTTAGTAATATGCCTCCAATGAAGCCTAGGCCCTTGGATTCATGGGAGGATCATCTCTTTAAAGAAAAACTAAAATTGCCACAAAGAAACTTGGAAAGAAAGCCTATTCAGGACAGCAAGCGTAATGATTTCTTCAAAAT
Source organism: Cupressus sempervirens (assembly GCA_028749045.1). Taxonomy (NCBI): domain Eukaryota; kingdom Viridiplantae; phylum Streptophyta; class Pinopsida; order Cupressales; family Cupressaceae; genus Cupressus; species Cupressus sempervirens. The sequence goes on from CM053783.1 coordinate 7,602,151, forward strand.
AGAATTAATATCATTCAAAAGTGAGTGAAATGTGATCAAATACCCTTTCTAATTCATATAGATGACAGTCCAAAAAAAGATAACTTCAATACATCAAAGAAACAACACCAAAATAAGACTTTTATTGCCTACTGTCAAACAATCCATACAGCCAAAGTTAAATTTTCTTTCTCACTGCTTCATGCCCATACAAAGGGTGCCTTAAACATTTAATGAACCCTATCTAGCTACCTCAACCAACTTTAGATAGTTGGCAACTTAATTAATCCTAAAAACCTTTTAAAACTAATTTGCCTCCAACAGGCTATATGACCGTTGTCATTTAAATTCAAATTTATAAACTTTGTTTTTATGTGTTTTATGACTATTGCAATTGCCTTGCCTATTCCATTGACCTATGAAGGGTCAAATGGATTTATTAAATACTCTTGAACATGGAAACTACCCAAGCCTACCCCTATATGACTCTTTCACCTATTACATTGCTTTGATGACTCATTACATTGCATTATCATTTACATTGTATTGTTGACCCTTAGGTCCTTTAGGATTTTTACAAAATTTATTCAATTCTTCATTACAATAAATCATTATAGGCCTTAAGACATGCCAATTAACTCCTTTGGATGATATTTTATCTTCCTTGGTCCTTGGTACCCTCCTTTGTATAGTTGCCTTCCTAGATGCCCCTGCATCATACTCCCCACCAACAAGGAAATTCTTGTCCCAAGAATTGCTCCTATGATCATTCTGATTGATTTTGGTCATCATCCTTTGAATAGGGATCAGGTAGTCCCCAAATTGTACCTTCTTCTTGCATTTCCAACCTATACTCACATCACAAAAAGTATTAGAAACAAAACATGTTTTAGTATGTCGTTTGCTAGGACCCTGCTGCTCAAAATCAGTTTGTACTTCTGCCTTTCTCTAACTCATTTTCTGACCCTACAATTTCTTTTTGTCATTCACATATCTCTGTCCATCAATAGGGCATTTTAATGATTCCACTTACACATAATAAAAATCCCACAAATCTTTATTAAGAGGATTGTTTTTCCCCATAGTCTACTGCATACTATCATCACCCATCCAACCAGTATCAACCTTCTTGTCACCCTGCTGTAACAATGGAAAATAATCACCAAAACACTCTTTGGAAGAACATCCTTTAATATGTTAATAGCCAAAAATGACCACCCAAAAGACCAAAAGATGAAGAAGATTGCAAAAATTTTCACAATGATAAGTTTTTTAAAGAAAATGCAGAACCCAAATAGACCACCCAGAACACCACAAGAAAATGAAGAACCAACTCTCTAAAAAACTCGAACTCAAAAACCATAATGAAAAAATATATACAATTGGATTCAATAAAATGCCACACAGGTCATGCAAGTGTAAGATATTGCAATAAACCTAGACACATAAGATGTAGGACAGTTCCCACAAATAAGGTACTAATCAGTAGTGTGATATAAGACAAAATAATTAACCACATAGCCCAATTAGCTGGAAGCGACACCAATTATGAAATAAAATATGATAAAGTATAGATACGAAATCCCAATGAAAAGGAGAATCACATACAAATAAATGATAATGGTGCCATAGGGGAGTACGACAAAAGCTAACCTGAATCATGATCAAAGATGTCACCTAATCCACCTCACAAAGAGAAGGTACATACTATAAATCAAAATAAAGCAATTAAGAGCACACACCCCTAAATGAGTCAAATAAATTTTGCCCACTTGATAATAGTTACTAAACTAATACTAGGATGAAGAATACAATGAATTTTCCAACTCTTTACCAAGTGTCAAATAAGATATGAGTAATTTAATCATATCAAATGCAAGCAAAGTCAACCCAAAATAGAACCAGAAACAGATTACTCAACAAATGAAAGTTTTTCCAAAATTGGCACTCGGCATCCATACAAACATGACATCCAAAGGAAGCACTTGATAACAACTCTGAACTCGGCATGTAATGGAATCACTCAATAGCAACTTCAAACTCAACATCCAAAGAATTCACTCAGCAACCAAAGGAGCTCGGTAACCAAAGGAATCAATCGGCACCCAAAGGATCACTCGACAACCAAAGAAGATTGGCAACTAAAGGAATCACTTGGGAAAAAATGCAAACTCAACATCCAAAGAATTCACTTAGCAACCAAAGGAGCTTGACAACCAAAGGAATCACTCAACACCCAAAGGATCACTTAGGAACCAAAGAAGCTCGATAACCAAAGGAATCACTTAGCACCCAAAGGATCACTCGGCAACCAAAGACTCGACATCAACTCACAGAATGAACAAAAGTGTAGGATTACAGGGGAACCCAAGATGGTACACACCTTTATTGCTAGATACCAATTACTAGTCCAATGCTAACATGGTTAACACCAACGAAGTATATGCACACACAAAACAAAAACATAGTTATATCTACATAAGAAAACATATGTAGTGATATTAACCATTCAAACACAAAACTAATAAGTCCCATCAACAAGGAAATTTTTAAGATTCACTCTAAATGATGGAAGTAATATAAGGAAACCTATCTATCAAATAGTTAGAGGAACGAGAATCCAAGACTGTACCATCACAACCAATATTTGCTAACCTGTCAACCAAAACATTACTTTCCCTAGAGACATGAGAAACCAAAAAGTTATCAAGAGCATCAATGAGATTCCAACTAGAAAGTATAGTCCAAAGACCAACTATTGATTTTCCTTTGGATACATGCACTGATAACTACAGAAGAGTCACCTTCTATATGTAAACAAGAAAATGCCATATGTTTAGCCAAAATCAATCCCTCCATAAGAGCTGTAGATTTTGTCATATTATTGGTGCCCATCAAAATTGGTTTTGCATAAAAAGCTAGCAGTACACCAAATGAATTACGTAAAGAAATCTTGATCCCTAATTTACCAGGGGTCCCTCTAGAAGCCCCATCAAAATTAAGCTTGATAAATGGAGGATCAGGAGGCTTCCAATGAATATAGTTTTTGCAAATTGGTATAGACCTAATCCGAGGGAAAACAATAGAAGAAGGCTAAGAAATTAGCTTCCATTTTCGAAGGATAAAACTATCCTAAGAGGAGAAATTACCATTACACTTGAAATGAATGTTAACAAAGTTATTGACTAATTTAGAGATAAGCCACTCTATTGTAACAATCACATTACTCACATCAGATATCTCTTTATGAAAATTCTCTTGTTTCGTTCCCACCAAATAGACTAGATGACAGATGAAGGGACAATAAACCATAGACATGCAAAAATAGAATTGAAAAATAGAGTCAGCCAAGACTGGAACATATCCCATAGTGACTTAGGAAAAGGGGGATGAAGAGACAATTTGGCCAAAATAGAATACCAACATTGCATGGAAAAATGACAGTGCACAAAAAGGTGGTCAATTGTCTCATTTTGAAGACCACACAATACACACTTGAAAGAGTTTGCAATATGCAATCTACTAAGCCTATCACTAGTTAGAACTCTACCCCGAATGGTCAACCAAGAAAAAACTCTTGCTTTTAGCAAAACACTCTTATCCCAAAAAAACTTGAAAGCCCACTTTGAATCATGCTTTTAACCTAATTTGACTGAATACAGCCTAGTCTTAGTAGAACACCACAATAGCTTATCACAACCTTTGGACAAGAAAACCACTCTGCTGGCTAGGATGACATCAAAACTCTTGGCCAAATCACTCCTAATAGGCAATGAGAAAGGATCTTTCCAAAAAACCTTTTGAGATATAAGGTCAACGTAATCTACATAGTACACTAGACAAATACCCCAACTCCTATAGGAAGCTTCCATAACCTCTTGCAATGAGGAATTATGACTTAATGGAGGACTAACATTCCAAGAATCTTTCCAAAAGGAAACATCAAAACCATAATGAACCCGCTAAGAGAAGAACTTAGTGACAACTGCCCTAGATGACGTTATGAAATTCCAGGTAGGTGATCCTACAGGAGGATTAGAAATAGTGAAGATTCTATGAGGGCAATTAGAATCAAGATATTTGGCTTGCATGATTTGGCACCATAAAGATTGATGTTTGAAATAAATGTTCCATACAAGTTTCCCTCCAAAAGTTTGGTTCCTTAGAGAGATGTTCTAAACCCTAGCCCCACCATAGGATTTAGACAGAGACATCTTAAGTAAAGAAACTAGAGGTGTTTTTCTAGCATTATTCATATTAGAAGACCACAAAAAGTTGTGAATGATTTTTTCCATTTGAGCAATAATAGAGGATGGGGCATGAAGAACTAAAAGATAATAATTTGGAATGGAAAGAAGAATTGTTTTGATTAATGAAATTCTCCTAGAGAGAGAAAGCCACCTTGCCTTCCAAGCTAAAATCCTACCCTTCAAGCGATTGATGACATTATCCCAAAACAAAGGTTTCATTGGACCTAAAATGAATGGAATCCCCAGATAAAGAGAAGGTAGCTCATCCACTGAGAAACCAAGAATGTTAATTATCCTGAGTTTGATTGGCTTGGGTGCAAATAGTAGGAAGACTTTGGATTTGTTCAAGCTAATGACTTGACTATACCCATTAGTATAGATGTTTAAAATATTCTTGATACACTTGGCTTCCCTAATTAAAGATTTACCAAAAAGAAGTGTATCATCAACAAAGAAGTTGTCAGTAATAGCAATGTTAGAATTCAGAATATGAATGCCTTGCCAATTAGCTAAGGTCTTCTAACAAAGAATAGCTCTACTCAATGTTTCAACCATAATAATAAATAAAAATGGGGAGAGTGGATCACCTTGGCAAACCCCTTGGGTAGCTGGAAAAGAGGACAAAGGCACACCATTAATTATAATTGCAAATGAAGCCACCGAGTGACACTTTTTAATCCACTTACACCAAGGTTTTGAAAAGATAAATTTAGCTAAAACAACCAAAAGAAATTCCAAATCCACTTTATCATAGGATTTCATCATGTCTAACTTTGTAACAAATGCGGGGGTTTGATAAGATTCAATGGTATGGATAACTTCTAATGCAACCAAAGCCCCATCCGATATATCCCTACCTAGGACAAAACCTCCTTGTTGAGGAGAGACTAACCTAGGGATTAGGGGTTTTAACCTAAGATAAATAGCCTTAGTAATTATCTTATATATTGAGTTGCAAAGAGAAATAGGTCTGAATATACAAATGTTGCAGGAGATTTTACCTTAGGAATTAAGATGATATTCATTTTATTGACACTTTTGAGAATGTACCCTTTCTTTTGAGATTCCTCTAGTACCAAAAGTAGATCAAAACTAATCATATCCCATCATTTTTGGTAAAATAGAATGGAAAATCCATTAGGACCATGCACTTTATCCGGAGCCATAGAGAAAAAAAACTACACGAACCTCTTCAATAGTGAAAGGTTTCATAAGGAACTCATTATTTGAATTAGAAAGACAAAAGGAATGGACTACAATAACAAGTTCCTATCATCCTTGTTTTATCTCAGACACTTATTCGTGGCAAGTAAATTTTTGTAAAAGCTAACCCCCTTGTCACAAATATCCTGCTGAGAGACCAACTTGACCCCCAATGAGGTGCTAGTAATAGACAAAATAGATAATGAAGCCTTGTTGATGTTAGATGAGGCATGAAAGAACTTTGTATTCCTATCACCCTCTCTCAGCCATAATTCCCTAGACTTCTATCTCCAATAAATTTCCTCCCTAGCACATAAAGTTTCCCAATAAAATTGAAGAGATCTTTGTTTAATTAATAGGTCTGCATCAATCCCAAACTTCATAATATGATCGATAATACTTTTGAGATCACTCTCAACCCTAGACTTTTCATGGAACACATTCTTGAAGACCTCTTTATTCTAGACACAAATTTTGGAGTGCACAAAAGATAACTTACTTGCAAATTGAAACATTCTATATCCTTTATAAAATGGAGCACTAACCCACCATTGCCTAAGTAACTATAAGGAATGAGGATGAGTAAACCACATGATTTTAAACTTAAAGGTAGACCTAGCTTTAAGGATATCTGGCTTACTAATATCCAAAGAAATGGGAAAATGATCAGATTCAGAGGATGACAGAATCTGAGCCAAGAACGACAAATTAAGTAAATTCATATCCAGAGAGATTAGGAATCTATCCAATTTGGATAAACTGGGGTCAACAGATCTACGATTAGACTAAGTAAAATCACCATTCATGAAAGACACCTATCTTAAAGCATTATTCTAAATAAATAAATTAAACTCCTCTATAATTCTTGCGGTAATAGCATTGTCCCCAATTTTGTCATTAGGTGAGGAAATGTCATTAAAATCACCCCTAATAACAACAGGGAGATCCTCCAATTTACTAATCTGATCAATAATAGCATCCCACAATAAAGAGTTATCCTAGGCTAAACAAGGCCCATAGACATTGAAAACTCTAACCAAATAACTTTAATAAGTTGCCAATTAGGTTGTGACATCAGAGGCACCCCTGAGACTTGTTTATTCATCCACAACAAAATAAGACCACCAGAAGCACCAAAAGAAGGAACACATGTATACTCCCAAGAAGACCAGCAATTCACAAATTTATCAAAAGACTCCTAAGATAGTTTAGACTCTTGAAGAAGAACTAAGTCCCCCAAAGAAGATAGAATAAACTTCCTAACTCTACTACTTTTTTCTGAAGAATTCAAACGCCTAACATTCTAAGATAAAATCCTCATAGTGCCACAAGAGATTGCGACATGCTCTAAGTTCAAATAATAGGTGAGAAAGAATTCAAAAGGGTCAAATGTATGCCAACCTCAATTTCCTCTTTAACTTTACAAGCAAGAGGTTTATGCCTCCTTTTCTTTGGGGTCTTAATAGCTACACCCTAAGTTAACAAAGCACTAGATAAAAATTATAGATACATCTCACCCATGCCTGTGAAGACATCTTGCACTTTTGTGGTTCTTAGTAGAGACAGTACTCCCTTGGGAAGTGATGCCCCTTAGGGAGTGGATCTTGGTATGCCTGAGAAGTGAGTGCACTATAAGGGGGAGCCTGTGCTACCAATATTCTAGGTTGTTCACTATGGATAAGTGTGACTAAACTTTGGTTCAATTGAGAATTAAGTGGATACTATCCTTTCAGCCTAGGTTATAGTGTGTTTATTCACTTTTAACAACAACCATTCTATCTATTGTGTCTTGCATGAGTGTTTTCACTAATCAAGATAATTTCCGAATTTACAAACTTGCAAACACTTGTCAAAAATATTGAAAATATTTGCAAAATAATATACTTGTCAAACTTTTCCAAAATATTCAAAACACTTGCAAAATATACACTCGTCAAACTTGTTCAAAAACTTCATAAATATTATGCAATCATAAACTTGTCAAAACTTGTCCAAAATAATGCAAACACATGGAAACTCAAACTTGTTTCCTTAGGATCTTATAGCATGTCTCTTAGAAATCATTTTACGTATCCATCTTGCATATTTCATATCATGTCCTTATCACATTCCTTGCATAATTTTTTATTTTACACTTAGGATCCCTTTTGCATAGCATAGCCCTCATCTTGATCCCTACATTGTCCTCATTTTGCACATCCTAATCCTCATTTTTATCCTCATAGTCCTCATTTTGATCCCATCATAGCCCTCATTTTCAATCTTTTGTTGAAAATCCAAACGAAATATGAGTCCTAGACTATTCTTTTATTTGGATGAATAAAGGATATTGACCTTGGTCTTTTTATAATTTGTCCTTTTATCATTTTCTTTCAGTCAAATTTTAACTATTTCTTTTTGACTTAGTCTTTTTATCAACTTTGTCATTTTGATTTTGTCCTTTCTTTCTTGCTCACGATCCAATATTCATCCTTGTAAGGTTAGACTCTTAGCCTTGTATTTTTGAAATATTTCCCTCAAAATTAAAACCTCCTTTTTCATGTCCTTAGTTGACATAGTCCTCATCTTGCATAATCTTGTCCTGATTTTTCATTATCCTAGATTTCTCAAACCATAGTTGCATAAACCTTGGTTTGTATTTCATTTACTTAGCCCAAAAAATCCAAAAAAAAAATTGCATTTTGCATTTGCATATCAATATCCAAAACATTTTCATATCATATCCAAAAATAGTGTCCAAACATCAAAAGTCTCCAAAGTCCAAGAAGCATTTCCAAACACCAACTTTTTCTAGTCCAAACATTTCTTTTCATAGTCAAACCCTTGTATACCCCTATATTACACTTTAATATTTCATGTCCTAAACATCATTAACCCCTTTCAGACATGCATACAGAAACCCTTAGTTGCATTTTCATAGTCCAAAATTCCAAAAATTCCAAAAAGCATTTTGCATACATACCCTTAGTGTGCATTTTTTTTCATACTTATATTTCAGAAATCCAAAAATAAGGTGTATTTTGAATACACCCTCATACATAGGTGCATTTTCATACATCCTTAGACATCATGCCAATTTTGACAAGATCACAAGCTTCCACAATGCAACAAGGTCCATACCAAACCATGTACATTTTGAGTGACAATAACCCACAAACATTCTTTGACCCAATACAAGACATACATGTGAAACAACAAGGTTTTCATCCAAACATCATGGACACTTCACAAAAAGCTTTTGTTCAAACACAAGGTTTTGACCCCAACATGGCATGCACTTGAAATGGCATTACCTCTTTTGATCAAACACAAATGACACCCTCAACAACTTATGATCAATCACTTGAATCTTACATACTCCTTATTGAAAGGTTGCAAAATGAATTGGATAAAGACACCAAAAAGGTTCAAGAGAAAATGGAATCTAGTATAAAACAAGGCTACAACATGGTTAAACTTTATAATTGTCCATTACAAACTTTTCCTAAAGGTCACATAAAATATCTCATGGATAGATAAAAAATGCCAAAACTTATTGCACAACTTGCAAAGGCAAAGAAAAGATTCAACCAAATACTTCTAAATGAAGACCTTAAATGTGATCAATCCAATCCTATTGCATTTGAATCAAGTGAACCCCAAGAAATTTCAAAACCTATGGTAACAACAATTCAATCACAAACAATTTGGCGTTCAACAATATTTGATCAACAACACTTTGTTTACTCACAAACAAATCCAATAAGTCTTTATCAAACAAACACCAACTCAAGCATGTCAAATTTTTCACACCAAACAAACACAATTAATCAAATTCCTTTTGAGGAACATCTTCAACCAAATAAATCCAAACAAGATGTACATATCAATTCTACAACACCAACAAGATCACCCAAGCAAAGGAAATCGAAGTAGTATACTACTAATGCAAATCTTTCAAAATTTGTTTCAAAAGGATAACAATAATGATTCACCCATGTCTAGCAATGGCTCATCCCAAAAAATTCACATTGATGGAACACCAATATCCCCTCAAAACACTTACCTTCAAGAAACACCCATGTCTCCTTCCATCCCTTTGTCTCCCAAAAACTCATAAGAACATTTTCCTTCATCACCCTCAAGTTTCACTTCTAATGTTGAAACCTCCCAAGGACTATCCATAGAAAAACTTCCAACCATCCTTGACATAAGTCCATTTCATGAATCCCAATTTTTAGATCCTATTTCAAATAGTCCAACTCAATGTCTAGATCCATCAAATTCAAACATTAATCCCTTTTCAAACTTTCATACTCCATGTCAAGAGGATGATTTAAAGAATATAAAAGTAAGTCCTAAAAATAATCAAGATCAAGATCCAAATAATATCCAAGCCAATCCAATCTTTGATCAAGGCCCGATTTCCATTAAGCTTTACAATAACCCCATTTTCCAAGATGATCCATTTCTTCTTGACCTTTCACTTTTTAAGAAAGATCAAGATCACCCTTCCATATTTCTCACTGATCCAAATCCAAGTCAAGATCAAAGAATTCCTTCACTCATAGATCATCCAAAAGACCCCATCATTCCCTTATATCCTCTACAAGATCCCACCATCCCTCCAATTCTTCCACAAGATCTTATCCTACTAGATGATTCTACCACTACTCCTATTCCATTACACAAGTCAATTAACCCTCTTGATCCCCCTCATATCCTAAATACACTTGTGCAAGATGTTCACAAACCCCCTTCACTTCAAATGGATTCCCCTAGTTCTATAAAATCTAGTCTAATTTATTTTCCTATGAAGTCTTCCATATCATATACACATAAAAATGGCCTCACATCTAGTGACAAGTATCTCATTGGTCAAAAGCACTATCAAATCAAAGGGTCTAACATTAAAGAACAAAGTATGTCAAAACCATTTTATGTCAAAAAGCATTATAAAGGTTGTGACCTCAGTCCTAAAGCTCATTCTAAAGTTGTTGGTATCCCTTCCAAATCTAGATCCAAATGTGTACCTCCTCCTTCACCCCTTCCATTTATTTTAGGTCCATATGTTCCTCCATCCACTAGATCACAATCCACTTACCCTTTTCCATATCAAATCAACAAAGGCACAAATCCTGGAAAACCTTCCACCCATCAAAAATACTCCACATGATTCGTATCCATCCATCAATTTTATTCCATTTCTAAGTAATTTGGATGCCAAGCATAAGGTTTATAGGACAAGAAATCCAAATGCGGTTAAGGGTCAACATGTTCAGTTTAATAGACATGTGAATACAAAAGAAAATCATGATCCTAAAAGATAAAGAAATATCAAAAAGGCCACAAAAGCTCATTACTAGAAAAGAAAAGTCAAAATTAATATGGGTTCCCAAATCTCTTTTACAAACAATGCAATCAAAGGACCCACAAAAGAATGAAAAGTCAAAGTACATGTGGATTCCCAAAAAACTTCTTGAAGCACAAAGTCCTAAAGAAAGATCAAAGTTGGCATCCAAAAATACTATCCCTCCATCAAAAAGTCTTCCATCTTCCAAATCTATTTTGGGTCCTTGTGTCCCAAAATCCATATTTTTTCCTCTTCCAAATTTAAAATCTCATTTTCCTCCATTGTTCCATCACCCTTCAAGGTGTGTGCCAATGTTGTTCTTGCATCCACTACCATCTACTAAACATGAAGCCTTCTTTCATTCCCTCTATCCTACGTACTTATCTTATCCTTTCATTGATCCTATCCAATCTCTTGCCTAAATCCCTTTCATCCGCATTTTCATTATCCTACCAACATCTTTGAGCCAACTATCATAGTCATGGTCCATTAATGCATACCTTTCTAGAGTATTATCCAAAGAATAAGATGCTGGAATCCTTCATCCATGTCATGTCATGCGTCCATTATCTTCTAAAAATGTTAAAAAGTAAAAAAAAAATTGAAAAAGTGAAAAAAATAAATAAAGAGAGCATTTCGTCCAATAGTGAAAACCTAGAAAACACGTGCTTTGGGCAAGTACCATGATGAAAACCTTGCAAACAGGTGTCATGTTTAGTCTATGAACATCTTGCATTCCATACTTGGGGGTAGTTTCACTCATTTTATTCCCTATCATTTCATTCATTTTATCATATGTTCATCATACCCCTCGTCCTATTAGCACTCCCCATTTCCTTTTTTCCTGACTTTGCTCTTGACAAGGATACATATCCCCTAGAAGATCCTCATTTTCTATATGCTTTACCCTATCCTATCCCCTTGCTCAAAATTTTCCTATCCTATCATAACCTCTACTCCATATCCCCTTGTCCGTTAATGATCTTGCTTTTCCTATCCATATCCTAGCAATTTCCTATCACTCTATCTTGGTCTTGATGAAAATAAGGACACAAAATTCACAACATATTTTTAACAAGCCTCTTAGTATGTCCATCTCCATGCATCACTTTCCATCTAGTTCCTAAAGTGTGGATATCCTATCATTGTCATATCCAACCCTTGAGTCATAAATTATGTCCTCCCATTTCTGTGGATAGTCCTTGGTGACCCAACCTCAAAACCCCTTGAAGTTACCTTTATCAATCATCCATCTACTTTTCCACTCATCTATCACAAATACCCTTACCTTGCTAGACATTGGGGGCAATTCTTTCTTTGTACACACCTTAAAGATCCTTAAAAAAGCCCAAAAAATTCACATATGATCCTAAAAAAATTCAAGAAAATCACATATGATCCTAAAAAAATTCAAAAAAATCACATATGATCTTGAAAAAAATCCAAAAAAATCATATAATGTCCTAAAAAATCAAAAAAAAAAAAAAAAAGTCCTGAAAAAATCCCTAAAAAATCACAAAATGTCCTAAAAAAATCTCTAAAAATTATAAAAGTCCTGGAAAAAATAATAACACAAAAAAATCAAATATTTTTGAAAACCCCCAAAAAATGAATAATCCTAAAAATTTGCAATAAAACTTGTACATAATCATCATAACTAATCACTCCTTTTGCTAAACACTTGCACATGCAGACTTAGACTTAAATTTTGTGCTTCAATGCAATCATAACTGCTTGAACCAACCTTCAAACAATCAACCTATGAAACATCAATTTTTGAAATCCCAAACAACACTTAATAAAGCAAGTAATAACAGATCAAAATGGTTGTTGGCTCACGTTGTTTAGTAAGTGTTTTATTTTTGTCTTGTTTTCTTTTGATCATGTTCCTATGCTACACGCTTATATAAACTGATTTATGAGAGTGACCAAAATGGTTTATGATCTTTTTTTGTCTTTGTTTTTTTAATGCCTTTTGATAGTCCAAGGCATAATTCTTTGCCTCAAGATGGAAAGGTTATTCTCTGTTTGCATCATATTTGTTTATGCAAATGGATTGCATTTTCGCTCTGGTTTTTTATGTCATGTGTGTTGCATTCCATTTTCCACATAAAAATAAAGCTCTTATGACATAAAGTACACTTATGAAAGCAAGCTTCATCACTGTTCTTAGTCTCATTTCCTTCTTTTACTAATGTTTCTTTAATTAATCTTATTTCTCTCATCATCTTTTCTTTTCAAAAAATTGTCCTCGAGTCAATTTCTTGCCCAATTTTTCAAGGGGGCAACCTACATTCTTCTTTTAATTTCACTAGGGCATTGATCTTTTTCATTATTATTGTTTGACACAACACTTATAATCACATTGTATCAAAGAGAGGCAAAATGTAGATGTAGAAAAATAGTTCATGTGTACTCTTTAATCACCTTTACATCCTAACTTGTCCTATTTTATTTTTTCACTAACTTTGAGCTTTTGGCCAACTTGATCATCATTCAATCAAAATGCAGATCATCTCAGAGTCAATTCAAAACCATTTCAACATCATCTTATAATCATCGATCCTTTAGGCATTGTTACGTCCTTCAGTGCCTTATCAACATTCATCAATTCATGTCATGTATCCTTGGCATATCACCATTTTATCAACTCGATCCTTATTGTCACATCCTCATTGCCTTGTCATCCTATCCCATCATTATCTTGCCATCAATTTCTATCGTTCATCTAGTATCATTTATCTCATAAGTTTAATCATGTCCTTGATCCTTCCCAATATTGTCACATTTGATCTACATTTTCATCATAATCCTATAATAGGGTTATTCGTTGAATTTATTTTATCATTTGGCCAATCATTTCTATTAATTTTCCTTATAGGAATAAATAACCCATGCTTTATTCCGATGTCTTTAATCATTTAATCCATTTCATTTTATTAATCCATCCTCTTTTATTAATTATTCCCAAATAATTAATATATTAATTAATTAATTGTTCTATTTCCATGAATTTTGAGAGTTTCTATTTCCTAAATTCTAATTTTCCATTTTGGAGTGATTTATGAGTTTTTAAATTCAAAAATCCCAACTCTTACATTTTCCCACTAATTGTGCTTCCACTTCCTCTTTTTTAAGCCTCCACTTTCCCTTTTTCTTTTGTCATAGTTTATGACAAATGTCTTTTTGTCTTTTTCATATTTTTTCATAGTTCGTGATATTTTCCTTTTTTCTTTTTCATAATTGTTATAGTTCATGAAAATTTTCCTCTTTTTCCTTTTGTCATAGTTTATGACAAATTTCCTTTTTTTAACCCTTCAATTTCTAATTGTGCATCCTTTTGTCAAACTTTATGACAAATTTGTAATGTCCCATTTTTTTTGGAGGAGTTAATTATAAAGTTATCAACTAAAAAATATATATTACAAGGTAACTTTATAAATTAAATAAAAAAATCTTCTAGAGCTTGCTGGAAGAAGCGGAGAAAAATTAAAAAGGAGGCCGACCTATTAAAGAAAAAAGAATAAATAGGCATTGAAGGCTCATTGCCTATCATCGAGTTTTATTATTGATTTTTGCTTATGTGTGTTGTGGAGCCTAGGGTTTCTGCAAGTAGTCACAAATGGCCATTGAGAACGAAAACTCTCAATTGGTATGCAATTTTGAGGGGGTGAAAGATCACCTGAATTATTGCAGCTGTGGGAAGGATATTTCAGTCCTTTCACTTGTGCTTAATTGCTGGTTTGGAGTTTCCATTGGAGTTGCACTTTCACCATATCATTTTCAGTATTCAGTCTCCACCATTTGATCAATCCAAGTTCTTCATTTCAAACCATTTGATCAATCCAGGTTCTTCATTTCAATATGTAGTTGTGTAATGTCCCCTTTCTAGCATTCATAGCATGATGTTGTCGTTAGCCTATTTCCCCATAGTCCCATAGGCTAACTAGGACATTAAAGGGGCTTAGAGGCCATTTGGCCTAGACAGTTTCAGTTGCAGGTCTTTCTGAGGGGTTCTGAGGCAACTTTGGGCATACTTACTATTTATAGTAAGTCATCTTGGACATGGCCGGACATTCAATCACAGTGGTATGTCGATGGTAATTTTTTAAAATCGACAGGAAGACTTATTTGTCATTGATAAGATTTGTTATGCATTGATAAAGCCATTTTATAAAATTAAATTTAAATATTTAACTTTATTAATGCATAGACTATATTTTGTGGGAAATATTTAAATTAAAAGAGTTCCCTTTATTTTTATAACACATTGGAGACATAAGGTACATAAAGGGAGTTATGTTTTATCCCACATTGAGAAAACGAAAGATTGAGCTCTTGTGAGAACACTATAAAAGAAATGGAAGAGCTTTTTTTTTTTTTGTATGCTTGGATGAAGATTAATGTTATGTTGCTGGATATCTAATTTCGGGCTTGGAGGACGGAATCCCTCTTTGCTAGCATTCTCTTCGCTGTTGGAAGACACAGTCAGGAGGATCAATGGTGTTTTCACTTCAGGAAACACACTGGGTTTCATTTGGGGCGTTCACATAAAGAAATTTACAAGGGTTTGAGGTGCAGATCTGAAGTTAGTTATTGCTATAGTGCCGCATGAACAGTATTTTGCTACAACCAGCATGAACAGTATTTTGCTACAGTACGGTGTGAACAGTGTTGGTATCAAGTTTACTTGTTTTTTTCGGCTGATTAGAAGTTTGGAAGGCTGCCGACTACATCTGCAAAATACTACGGCAACTAATTCCAGGTTTCTTCTGTCAAATTTTGATACTTTGCATAATAATTGTTGAATACAAGTCTGAATAGTTGTTGCAGCCTTTAAGGCAGCTGTAAGTGCACATCTACATTTAAAAATCACCCTTTATCAGCAGATTGAAAGAGTTTCCAGATTTTTCATATATTGTTGAATGTGTGCCAAGTGTTTGTGAAAATGTTATGATGTGTATTATGCATTTTAATGTCACTTCATACTTGTTCGTAAATCTACTCATTGGAAAGCAATTTATTGAGGAAATCAGCTTTATGAGTTTGCATACAAAGTGTTTGACAATATTCCTTAAGTTAAATTTCTACAAGTCAAAGTTCAAATCAGGGGAGGATATTACAAGTTGCAACAAGTTCTCAATTGTATACAACCAGTTAGGGTTTCTCTGTAATGTGCCCTATCATAATGTTTTGGTGCTGAAAATTGCCATATCATTTGTAAAAATATTTGGTTTTCATTGAATGAATACATTTGCACTGTTATTTCTTTTATTTCAGCAATATATTTTAGTAGTGTATTAAATTTAGGGTTTTGTTTAGTGGCCTATTGGTACGGGTCATTACAGTGGTATACTTCCACTGTGCCACTCTGATAGTTAGTAACTGTTGCACCAAAAGCTCGGACTGTTAGTAAACGGCAACTCCCTGCGTTAAGTGGGCAACCCCAGGATGACCTCACTGGCGAGGACCTCGGACACGTGGTAGCGACAAACCGCATGGACAAACCTACGTCACCTTCTGTTAGGGGCCCACTCTGGGGACATCACAGCTCACCACGCTCCGTGGGTCTCGACCTCGAGACCTCTGGCTCTGATACCAAGTTAGTAACCGTTGCACCAAAAGCCCAGACTATTAGTAAACAACACCTCCCCGTGTTAAGGGGGCAAACCCAGGACGACCTCACTGGTGAGGACCCTGGGCACGTGGTAGCGACAAATCGCACAGACAGACCTACATCACTTTCCGTTAGGGGCCCACTCTGTGGACATCACAAAATTTCCTCTTTCAATTTGTAAACTTTCATATTTATGACATTTACCTTTTTGTGCACTAAAATTGCTAATTTGCAATTTCTGCTGTGAATTCTATAAATACTGATCATTTCTCTCATTTTTGGTTAACCGTCTTCTTTCAACTCTTCTCATCATCATATTATAATTTGTCATCTTGCTTTCATTGTGTCAATATGGGAGCTACATCTACTCTTTTGTAGAAGCAATAAAGAGCACAATTGTCAAATTGAGGGAGTTTGCTATTTTTCTTACTTTGTCTCAATTTCTTTTGTGTTAGGATTAGGATTTTTTATGCATGCTTTTAGAGTTTGATGGTTCCTCTTCTATGCACATTTCTGATATTTTTCTAGTCCTATAGTCGGCAATTATTCTGCTCACAAGGTTGAAATTGGTCCTTGTGATGTTGCATCCTTTCTACCTACTAGAGGAGGTTTTATAGTTGTTGGGGGTCGATCTTATGTTGTTGTGGTTGCCCCACAGGGTTGCCTCTTCGTTAAAGAATGGGGGAGCCTTTGTAATAGATTTCTTTTCCTACTCTGATTTGTTATTAATCATTAGCATAATAACATTGTTTTAAATTATTTTGACCTAATTAAGTGACACTTAAGATAAAATCTATTGATAATTAGATTGGGTTCATAGGAAAAATTAAATGTGCAACAATAATAATAAAGATCATCCAATAGGTTAATTTTCCAAATAAACTTAGAACACGAAAATAACTTTGTAATCAATGTATTGATGAAATAATACATAGTTGTATAAAGAGAGAATCATGTTATCTAGTACAAAAAGAGGTTTAGAGGTTTAGGTTCTTCCTTGAAAGGAGGCACTTCTAGAGGAAATAGATCTCTACAAGAAAATCCATCAGTTCTTACTGAACCAACCTTCCTTCATGGCACAAATAACACAGTCTGGCTAGGACACTCTCAAGTGTACTCTGTACCCTGAGTTGAGCACATATTGTATGCCCCTTCTCTAAATGTCTCAATGCCAACTAATAACCTCCAACTTGTACTCTTTTATACCCTTACTATTTCTTTCCCTATATTTATCCTATCTTTTTGGTGAATTTTCTATTTATTTAGCAGGATGTCTCACTCTCAAAGATTCACCGCTTGCCGGGAAAAAAATGTCGACTAGATTTTTCCCGCGCACCTTTTTCTAGAAAGTGATGTTTTAGAATAAATCAAGATTCCCTCACTAATTAAAACCTTCACCCTTCAGCTACAAATCTGCTCTTTTTCATTATATAACCTACAAAGATGTTCTCATTATAAGACATCGGTGGCCATGAACTTCAAGGCGTATATACACCAAAGATACATAAAAAGCATGGATACATTTTCGAATACGTATACAAATTCTTTGACCTGGAAATCATAAAGAATAGAAATTAACAATTTGAAGGGAAAAAGAAAATCAGTAACAGCTTCCATTAGTATAAATCATGGAATCAGCAGCCATGGACTTCAAATACTGAATCAAAACTCAATTAACGCTCGAACGAGGGACAAAGAAATCTTAGATGGCAGCTCTCGGTATGATTTAACAGAGTTTTTAACCATTTGTATTTCACATGTAGTGCGAGAAACTATCTAATAAACTTTTAAATAAATTGGAGGATTAAGAATTTAAATAGAGAGTTTATTTTATATTTAAAAAAAATTGTTTCCTAAATAATTGGAACTTTATAATATGTATCACTTAAGGAAAGTTTAAATAGTAATTTGAACATGGTAAATTATTCATTAGATTTATTTTTATTTTTTAAAGTTTATTGATTAAAGTTATTTTAAAATTATGTATCATATTTTTTTTAATAAAAAATTTATAGATTTTATTAATTATTTTTATGAGAGTAAAAAATAAAAAGGTTAATTTATTTTTACAAACATTCATGAAAGATAGGCAAAGAAGCTTGAAGTAAAATAAAATTTCAAAATTGAATGCTTCTAATTAATCACACATACTTAAGGATAGAAATTTTTTCATTTTTAAGAAAGAAATACTTAATAATTTATATTTTATTTAGAAAATATAATTTTTTTTTATAAGCATTACGATATAAATTATATGTAAAACATATAAAATATTATCTTTATATTTAAGACTTTATAGAGAGATAGATAGATAGATAGATAGATAGAGAGGAAGAGAGAGGGGATCATATATTAGTAGTAACAAACAGTGAGAACTGGTGATCCAAATAAAATGAATTAAAAATATAAAAGAGAGTATTTTTTTTTAATGAATTGATTTACTATTCTTGAAATAATCTAAATATTAAATTTTTATATCAAAATTAAATAAATATTGATCCCGACTTTAATTATATAGGTTGGATTGAAAAGTCTTTACATTAAAATAACTTATATCGAGATTAATAATAATAAAAATTTAGAACATTTGGAAAAAATAATGAATGAATTTTCTAATAAAATATGTATATACTTTTATGAAATGTCATTTGGATTAGTATACAAAAATATATTTAAATATTTTATATCAAAATTAAATAAATATTGAACTTGAATTTGATTAAATAGGTTGGATTGAAAAGTGATTACATTAAAATAACTTATATCAAGATTAAAAATAATAAAAGTTTAGAACATTTGGGAAATATAGTGAATGAATTTTCTAATATTTAGATACTTTTATGAAAAGTCATTTGAATTAGTATAAAAAAAATCAATCTAATTTATAATTGTTATGTCTAGGAACATCTTACCATGCATATAAGTTCAATTCAAAATGGGTTCTCTAAGAATTCTATAGAAAATTGGATCGAAATTTCCTATGGTAGGTGAGGGTGTGGGGTCTCATTTCCATAGAAAATTTAATCCCTATGAATAATATTTTTTAGGGTGATTATTTAAAAAAATGATTTCTATTAATGTTCTGCAACTATTTTTTGGATACATGAGACCTTTGGTTCTTAAAAACATATTGGGGTTTGAAGCCTCCATGAAACTCCAACTTAAGTCATGCCAATTAGTACAAACCCATTCCAAGATTAAAAAAATAGTGAGATTCCTCCAAATCATGCAAAACAATACTGTTGCTTTCATGCATGGGCCACACATCCTGAATTTGACTATGTCATCAAGGTTTATTTCTTTTATATGTGAACTAGATATACTGAGTGCAAATAAAAAATGGATAATGGAAAAATCTTCTAAACACACGCCAAAAATTGTATCCATTCCTTAAGAAAATAGGAAATAAGTCCTTGCCTAAGATGTATATGGAATAAAGAGTCAATCTTGAGGTACATAAGCTTTTGAATCTACTTCAAATTTTTATGTTAACAAAAAATATATGGACACAAGTAGGTTTCATAAATGGATCTCTCCGTGAAAAAGTTCATATTGTTGACAATCTTAGATCTACCCCACCAAATGTTCTAGTATACATTGTAGTGAGGATCTGAATGGGGATCCAAGATTGTACTAATAGTTCTTGTGTCACTAGGAAATTGAAGACAAATACCCCTCACAATGGTGTGCACTATAACAATCCATAAATCCCAAGGGCTAAGACTACATAAAGCAACAATCGACATTGGTAGAATAGAGACACAAGACTTGACATTCTCAACTATGTCAATAGACAAATTGTTAAACAACCTTCACAGTTGACCAATGTTCTCCATCGAGAGATACTAAAAAATGCAAACTTACTCATACACTATTCTAAGGAAAACGGAGGAAGATCTATTTAGAAATTCTTCTTTGCAACAAAACAAAAACAAAATTAGATCAAATACTTCATCAAGTAATTGAATTCACCCATTGTTCAACATATTCATGACTTAGAAAGAGGGAAAAAAGAAAGAAATACACATTCCTATTTATTGCCTAACTTTTTTCCGCTAAAATAATTTAATACAAAATATATTTTGCTATTGGCTAAAACATTGCTCCTCTTTTGGGTGCAACTGCTAGTTATAAGTATTCCAATGATGGTTATAAAACTTACACTCTTTCATAACAATTATTAAATACATTAAAATGTGCTTCAAATTTGTTCAATATATTTTCTTTACTCTAGAGAAAGTCTCATAACAATTCTCCCCCTGTGAATTAGTTGTTGTCTTTAGGAACATGAGGAGTTTCTGCATCAAAATCAAGAAACAATTTTCTTTAGTCAAATAAATGTGGATATTATTTTTTAATAAAATCATTTTTTTCCCAAGTAGCACAATTAATATCACAATGATTCCATTTAACCTTAACTTCTATAATTCTATTCCTTAAATTTATAGACCTTTTATCTGTTAGAATGATTTTAGAATAATTGTGGGGGGGGGATTCTCCAAAAAAACTTTTAACCACTTTTAACAACTCAAAATTATTCATTAGTTAACTTAGACTCTATAATGGCTTATCGATAACATAAACTTGGAGTTCAATGTCCCAATATTAACCTACTTGCAAAATCTAAAGCAATAAGCAATAAAACACATCAAATAACATTCACACAAGTATAACTCTAGGATTTAACGTAGAAACCTAATTTGGGAAAAAACACTAGTAACATGTTACCAACTTTTTGACTCTTCTGAAGTGAGCTCAGTTAAGAGTCAACCCTATTAAGAATTACAATACACACTATTAGGTGTGACCTTGTTAAAGGATTTAATCACCCTGTTAGGAGTGGCCTGGTTAAAGGGCTTAAGAACATCTCATTAGAATGTCACCTTGATTAAAGGATTTTAACTAATACAGTGGTTAGAAAGTAATAGTAGGTTGATCTAATAAATACAACTCACTTTGCAAATACAGATCACAATGTAGGTCATATGTTGATCCACTGACTAGCCTCAATCAATATCTCTATCACTAATTCTCTTGGAAACCCTTCAAGAAATCACACTTCACATATGCTCATCTCTTCATAGCCTCTTGCCCAAGTTTTCCAATCAATAGAATCAACAACTGCTCCAACCTCTTTAGGTTATCCATCATTTTTTTTTCTCCTTTTCCTTCTAGATACTTCTCAAAATCTATCTATGAATCCATGTCTAGGAATCCTCTAACATGGTTTACCATGAATTAAATTCTCTATCTCACCAATACATATCCTTCACGTACTTTAATCAATCCAAAAATTTAGCTGTGTTAATTGGAGATTTGAATTCCTTCACAAACTATCAAATGCTATCACCCGATCAATATTGTGTTCCTTGGCCTCGATCATCACTAGATAACTCAATCAATACTAACTATCTTCCTTGACATACTCTATTTTTTCTCAATCTGACTTTTTTGATACTAAGTCTTTACTGATGTTTGGTTGACACTATATTTTCTTAACTTATACTATTCACTCAGTTGACACTAGCACAACTTAGCTTGAACTATAAGTCCCTTAATCCTTTACTCTGTTTCTTAGTTTAGCATATGCGTTTGGTATTCCATTGATCATTTCTTCTAGGCTTTAACTCAACTATCTTCTTCACTTAGTGCAATGATTAATATGTGACAACTAATCAAGTGTCCATTGTAGTTCCACATAACTCTACCTTTCCACTAGGTCTTATTGTTATCTCTTCTTTTCAAATCCTCTTTATCAATCAAATGATATGACACTCTACTTAGGTAGCAACTTTCTTACCAGTAAGGTTTGACATCAATGACAACATAACAATTGTTGCAATTGTAGTTTCCAACAATCTCCCTCTTTAGCATTGATGGCAACACCTCTAGTTACCATGCAATCCAAAAAAGTCATTCAAGTATCTAGCTTAATTTTCTTCTTTTAACTGCCCCTATGTTATGTGACAGATTTTCATTAATGTACTTAGTTGCATTGTAATTCTCATCACACCAATCTCCCTAATTTCATATTTTAGTTTCATTCTAATTCTCATCTCTGTAGCTCTGATATGCAACACCAATTGTCGAGAAAAAATGATAACTACTCCTTTTATCATATCAGAACATCATTTTTGTTTCTCATACTCTCCCTCTTTCATGTATAACTTCTCCCTTTACTCATGCTTCTCATGGTAACTATATACACTCTCCCTCTCTGACAATAATTCCAAAGACACCTTGATATATCTAATACATCTTTACCATGTAGATAACTCCATGTAATCTTTGTGAACTAAATTCTCCTTCTGTTAGAAATTTTTCTCATATTGGCAATTATTCTTCTCACAAGGTTGTCATTGGTCTTTGAGATGTTGCATCCTCTCTACCTACTAGTGGAGGTTCTATAGTTGTTGGGGGTTGATCTTCTACTATTGTGGTTGGCCATAGGGTTGCCTCTTTGTTGAAGAATGGGGGAGCCTTTGTAATATATTTCTCTACCCACTCTAATTTATTATTAATCATTAGCATAATAACATTATTTTAAATTATTTTGACCTAATTAAGTGATGGTTAAGATAGAATCTTTTGATAATTAGATTGGCTTCATAGGAAAAATTAAATGTGCAACAATAATAACAAAGATTACCCAATAGGTTAGTTTGCCAAATAAACTTAGAACATGAAGATAACTTTGTAATAAATATATTGATAAACTAATGCATAGTTGTATAAAGAGATAATCATGTTATCTCGTACGAAAAGAGGTTTAGAGATTCAAGCTCTTCCTCAAAAAGAGGTACTGCTAGAGGAAATAGGTCTCTACAAGAAAATCCATCAATTCTTACTAAACCAACCTTCCTTAATGGCACAAATAATGTAGCCTGGCTAGGACACACTCAGGTGTACTTTGTACCTTGAGTTGAGCACATATTATATGCTCCTTCTCCAAATGTCTAAGGGCCAACCAATAACCTCCAACTTGTACTCTTTTATGCCCTTTCTTTTTCTTTGCCGATATTTATCCTATATGTTTTTGGTGAATTTTCTATTTATTTAGCCGATGGGCTAGTTATGTGAGAACATAACCATGGAAAAGCATGATGTCTCACTCTCAAAGATTCACCAGTTTCTCGAAAAAAAATGTTGACTAAATTTTTCCCACACACCTTTTTCTAGAGAGTGATTTTTTTTTGCCATCTAGGAGAGCTGTGGATAGTCAAAGATGTGTCAGAATTGGTATTTGCCTTGTATTTCTTTGGGGAAGATGAAAGAAGGGAAATTGGCATATCTGTACAAGTTGAAAATGTAGTGTGAAAGAACTAAAATTTTAAAATACTATTAATCCCATGTATGTCTTAAAAGTTAGAAATGATAATTGAGTTCAGATTTTAAATGTTGAATGTTGAGAACAAACCTATTTCAAAATCAAACGAGGATTAAGTAGGTAAGGACTATGAAAAATTAAATTAGATCCGCAGAAGAATAAATCAAGATTCTCTCATTAATTAAACTCTTCTCCCTTCAGCTACAAATTTGTGCTTTTTCATTAAATAGCCTGCAAAGAAGTTCTCATTGTGAGATGTTAGTGTCCATGAACTTTAAGGCATATATACACCAAAGATTTATAAAAAGTATGGATACATTTTTAAATATGCATACAAATTCTTTGACCTGGAAATCATAAAGAATAGAAATTAACAATTTGAAGGGAAAAAGAAAACCAGTAAGTATAAATCGTGGAATCAATAGCCATGGACTTCAAATACTGAATTAAAACTCAATTAAAGCTCAAATGAGGGACAAAGAAATCTTAGATGGTAGCATTCGGTATGATTTCAACCCTCTACACCTTTTTATGAAAATTAACACTATTGCAGTCATTGATTATTAATTTCCTATTGTAAATGACTATTAAACTGTCATAACTAAATTCATAGCTAGTATCAAAAATAAACACAACTACAACTTCACCAATAAAATACGGAAAGAAATTCAGAACACAGAGAACAAAATATTTTTGGACAAATTGTCCCTCAAAAAATCCCTAAGGAAAAACTAGTTCTATAGATAAAAAATATATTAACTTTAGCAAATCAAGAGATACAAAATTCCTTGCCTCTCACTGGAAGAATTCATACAACCTCCTAATTTCTGATACTAATATTCCCCATGGCTATCCCCATTGCTATCATTGTGCCCTTGCTAAAACTACAAGACTGTTTGCTATTGCTGCAAACTCATTTGCTAACACTACAAATGCTTCTACAACTCTTGTTGTTCTTTGTTTTTTTTTGTTCACCAAATTCTTCCCTTGACCCCCTTTTATACTACTTAACCAAGAGGTTTCTAGTTTCTTCTTGATCAAGACAACTAAACCAATAAGTTTCTAGTTGCTTCTTGATTAAAACAACCTAACCAATAGGTTACTAGTAGCTTCTAGAAGGAGTCAATCAATTAACAAATATTTTTCATAACTCTTAACAATTATTTGACAATTAATTACATATCGTAGAACAGTTGTCCAAGCTACCTAAAACTAACACTCCCTCTTAGTGAGGAAGCTATTTTGCATGACACCTAACTTATCTCTGAGGAAGATGAATTTTGCCTTCCCCAATACCTTTTTCAGAATGTCTACTACGTCCTCTTCTGTAGGTATGCACTATAGCTGAACAATCCCCCATTGTACACAATCTCTGATGAAGTAATATCTGATGGCTATATGTTTAGACCTATCATGAAACCTTGGATTCTCAGACAACTTGATTCAACTTTGATTGTTGCAATGTATCACAGTAGTCTCAACCTTCTGACCAAACAAGGCTACTAACAACTTCCGAAACCATATAGCTTCATATGTTGCCATTCTAGCTGCTATTTATTTTGCTTCTACTAAACTTAGAGCCACAAATTTTTGCTTCCTACTGAATCAAGATACAACTCTTAATCCCAAATTGAAACAATACCCTAAAGTGCTCCTTTTGTCTATTGTACTTCCTTCCCAATCTGCATTAGTATAGCCCATCAAACTGATACCTTCACTTCAAACATATCTGATCCCATACTCAACTTTACCACACAAGTAATGCAATACATGCTTGGTCATTGTCCAATACATTCTCTTTGGTTCAACCATGAATTGACTAGGAGAGTTTATTTCAAATGCTATATCTAGCCTAGTGTTGACCAAATACATAAGTGAACCAATCAACTACTTGTATAAGGTGGGATCTACATCCTTCTCCTTAGATGTATCTACCTTCCTCCAATTCATGATCATGGGTATAGACATGGTTTTGCAATCCTCCATCCTAAACCTCTTCAAGATTTCAATGCAATATTTCCCTTGACCAAGGAAAATCTCCCCATCTATTTGCCACACTTCCATGCCTAGAAAGTAGTGCATAAGTCTTAAGTCCTTCATCTCAAAATCGTCTACAAGGTCCCTCTTGTAGTCTTCTATGAAGCCTAGTGAACCTATAAGAAACAAGTCATCCACATAAAGAACAAGAATGAGAATCTCACCCCCAACCACCAAGTAGTAGAGGTTAGCATCCACTTCACTCTTCACAAAACCCATTTCTTGCAAGTATGTGTCAATGCACTCATACTATCCTCTAGGAGCTTGCTTGAGTTTGTACAATGCTCTCTTCAATCTATGTATGTGGGTCTCTTTGTTGTGTGCTACAAAGCCTTTTGGTTGTTCTATGTATACCTCCTCCTTTAATTCACAATTAAGGAATGATGTCTTGACATCCATTTGATAGATTTTCCATCCCATTTGTGGTACAAACGAGATCACAACTCATATAGAAATATACTTGGCCACTAGAGAAAATGTCTCCTTGTAGTCTATTCCCTCCTTCTAAGAGAACCCCTTGGCCACGAACTATTCCCTGTATTTTTTGATGCTACCATCTGCACTGTGATTTATCTTATAGAGCCAATGTGATCCAACTACTACCCTATCTGTTGGTCTAGGAACTACCTCCGACACATCATTTTGCATTATTGAGGAATAATCCTCAACCATAGCATCCCACCATACCTAATTCTCTGTAGCCTCCTGATAGCTAGAAGGTTCACTATCTACCAACTGACTAACTAATGCCATAGTCATTGAACTTGGTTGGTTATCTCCATTGTCTAGTACTCTTCCTAGGAGTTCCCACAAACTCTTGAGTATCCCTTTGTGTCTCTTGAACCTCATGGTTCCTATTGCCAACTATAGAGGATGAGATATCAACCTCTAAGTCTTCTAGATGCATTTCCTATTGCACCTATTGGTCCATGCTTTGTGAATCTTCACCACCTGATCCTACACTTGTATTGGTAATTGTAGTTGTGCTTTGTCGCCCTTGACTAGGCTTTGGAGCTTCTACTGGTTGCTCACTCTAATCATCTGTTGGCAAATTTTTAGACCTTCTAAATGCCTTGTCCTCCATGAACTTAACATCATGTCTAACAATAATTCTTTTGGTCGTAGGGATAAAAATCCTATATGCCTTTGAGGTTTCACTATACCCAGCAAAGTACCCCCTCTCTGCAATCTAACCTAACTTGGTATGTGTATCACTTGGAATATGAAAATATGCAAAACTCACAAATATTATGAAATGGCTAACATCAGGCTTCTTTCCTATGGAATTTTCCTTTGGTTTCATCCTCCCTAGTACCTTGTGTGGAATCCTATTCTAAATGTAGACTGTTGTACTACACGCTTTTTCCCATAAGTAGCAGGGCATATCCTTGTCATATAGCATATATCTTGCCACCTTTGATATAGAATGATTCTTCCTCTCAACAACTCCATTATGTTGTGGATTGTAAGGAACATTCCACTCACTCTTGATTCCTTCCATGGTACAGAACTCCTAGAAGTCATTTCCTTTGTACTCACGTCCACTGTCTAACCAAAGAAACTTTATCTTCTTTCCTATCAAGTTCTCCACTAGAGCCTCGAACTCTTGAAACTAACTAAAAACCCCATCCTTAGTCTTCAAGAAGTATATCCAAGTCTTCTTTGAGAAATCATTGATAAAAGTAACATAGTGATCATGCCTCATCAAATTAAGCACTAGAAAGGCTCAAAGGGCTGATACATATAAAGATGTATCATACATCAGCCCAAAAGAACATAGGAGCATTGCAAAGAAGAAATCTGGATATGTTAAGATGTCAAGATAAAAGTTGGGAGATGAGGCCAAGTTACCTTTGATTGCCTAGTAAAACTACAATACATGCCAAGTTGAGCAGTCTAGTAGCTGCTGAGTAAGACTTGACAGTGGCCACCGAGAAATTAACAAGATTAGTAGTTGTCAAGTGAATGAAATAGAGTTGATGCCAAGTTTGAAAATCCTTTGGAAGCCAAGTGATAGCTATAAGCATGAAAGCAATAAATGCTAGGTTTTAAGCCTTATAAAAGTGAAAAACACTCACTTTTTGATCATTTGAACAAAGAGCAAAGATGAGCAGAGTGATTACGTGATTTCCCAGCGATCAAAAGGCAATTTATAGCAATTCAACAGTAACCCAACTCCATTTCATCTATTTACCAAGTATTTCATTCAAGTGTCAAGTTATGTAGTTTGAAAAGGTTTGTTTGAATAGTAAACTCTAGTTCGGTTAAAGATGGCATTTGGTTCTAAATCTATAAAGGAAAATGAAGGGTTGGAAATTCAACTAGTTAGTAATGAAGTTAGACAACTAGAGTTCAGACCTATACCTGAAGTTGCTTACAAAAATGATCTCGTTGGTGCCCTATCTATGATTCCTGATAAAATTGTTATGGTTCAGGATGTATGAAAATGCTACAACTATAAGATAGGAGCAATAGGAGATTTGGAGGTTTTCAATGCATTTGATAAACTCTGTGAAAATGGGATACTCAAGTACAAATTCTCCATAGTTGAGAAGAAGGGTCTAACCAAAACCCTAGTTTTTCCTATTGTTTTTAAAATAGAATGGATACATATTGTGTTGAACAGAATCCATGATGGAGCTTTTTGGCTAGAAACTGGGCTAGTAAAGTTTACAAAGAAAACTGTACATAGGGTTACTGGTATCCCAACCCTAGATCAACCCAAAACCCTAAGGAGTGATAAGAGGGAGGCAATTAAGAAAAACATTGGTGCCAAGTGGAATAACAGGGGTATGACAATTGACACCATCAAAGACCCCCTACTAGATTTTGCTATCAGGATCATATCTCACAAATTATATCAATCCAACAGGTTAAATAGTATACCTTGCATAGTTGTAGATGTTGCATACAAGCTAGTGAAAAAGGATCACACTTATGATCTTGCAGAATTGATGATGCAACAAATTAATGAGAACTTGGGAGCCATAAGGAAATCCAAAGGGGTTCAATGCAAATTTGGTGCAATATTGATTTGCATGTTCTTCTACATTATGAAAGAATTCCCCTCAATAGGCAAGGTAAGATGGGATCCAAACAAGACTATTGTTGAAAAAATAAATGGATTCATTGATCAAATGGGTTAAAACTTTAATGCCCAAATGACTAGTTATTTTGAGGATTTCAAACAATCCATGAAACAAAGAATGAGAATTCTAGTCTAATTAGTGGAGCAACATGAAAAAGACATTTGTTTTCTAGTGGATATTGACTATACCTACATACAAGCAGTCATCCCTAGAGTCAGATGGCTTAGACCTTTGGGCTATGAACTTGATGTTGACAAGGCATCGGTAGCTATTAAAACATTGTTTGTAGAGGAAATTGATAAAACTACAAAGCACTTTGGAACACATGATGTTTTCAAATCAAGGGTCGTAACATACCTCAAAATAGCCACAATAGTAAAGAAGAAAGATAAATTGGTCAAGAAGATCAAAAATAAATTTGGGGTAGACATTGGAGAGATAGGTATTGCAGAAGAAGCAGAAGAAATAAGTGATGATAAAGAAGAAGATGACAATGAAGGAGATGAACCTAAACAAGAGTTTCAACAATTGACTCAAGGCTTAGGAGAGGATGAAGAGGAAGGTGTAGAGAAAGAAGAAGCCAAGGAAACATCCATCCAAACCAAGGCTACCGAGAGAAAGGCAAAAGCACCACCTACTCCTCAGCCCAAGCCAAGTAAAGTGGTAAAGCCTGCACACAAGAAGCCTACAACTAGAGCAACTACAATACTTACAACACAAAAGGAAAAAGAAGAAGTAGCAAAGAAAAAGAAATCCACTGAGAGGACTAAGGAAGAGCCAAAGAAAAGAAGAAAATTTGTGGCTCAACCTAATTTAGATGAAGAAAGGACAGAATCAAAAGACCACAGTCAATTTAAAGTGGTAAGTCATCCACCAAAGTCTTCTATTGATAAATTATGTGCTAAGATTAGGAATGGAGACTTAAATGATTTGAAGAATGTAGATTTTAATAAGCTCACAAAGGGTGAGCAAAATAAAATATAGAAATCTGTTTATAATATGATGGCAGAATATAAATATGCACCTCTTGAATTGGATAGTTCATTGCCAAAGGAATTATATGAGATTGTAGAGGAAAAATGGCATTTTTTTCTGCAAATTGAGAAAGAAATAAGGGAGTCTACCTTAGCAAGGATGTTGCCTAATTTGACTAAAAGTCAAATAACAAATGTAGTCAAAAGGCACAACAGTAGATTTATTCCCAAATACAAGGCATTTAGTATTTTGCAAAATAAAATTGAAGAGGTTGTGAGAAAAACCACAAAAGTATGGAAAATTATTTACAAGAAAATTGATGATGTATTTGATGAAGGATACAAGGTAAAAGCTAGTGCCGAAACAAAGGAAATAAAAGAAGCAAGAAGAAAGAAGGTAGGGGAGAAGAAAGTAGAAGAGAAGAAAGTGGAGGAAGAAAAGAAGGGTGAAGAAGAGAAGGAGGAAATGAGTAAAGAAGAGGAAAAGGGGATAGATGAACAACAAGAATAGAGTGTGCAGGACACACAACTACCACCTCCTAGCTCTCCTCATTCTATCATCACACCTGTAGAGACAATCAAGATAA
This sequence comes from Cupressus sempervirens, assembly GCA_028749045.1. NCBI lineage: Eukaryota > Viridiplantae > Streptophyta > Pinopsida > Cupressales > Cupressaceae > Cupressus > Cupressus sempervirens. The sequence goes on from CM053783.1 coordinate 7,632,546, forward strand.
AGGATGTCACTAGCACTTCTAGTCAAAACATCAATCCATTAACTACAAAGGATCTAGCAAAGATCCTTGACCAATCAACACAAGCAGCTAGGCTATGTTCAAGCTCAATATTGGTTAGTGTTGATGAACTCCAGAAGGTAGTAGTGAAACTAAAGAAAGTCAAGTTGCAAACAAAAGAACCACCTGTGACCACACAATCTACTGGACTTCTACTTCTTCCACCACCATCTCCACCAAAAGAAGTCATAGTTGCACTTCAGATGCCGAGTGCAACAAAAGGAGATGATAAAGATAAATCAATAGAGTCAATAGGTACACCCCCAGCTAGAATGATAGAAGAAGAGAAAAGAAATGAAGAGAAAGAAGAGACAAGAGATAAGGAGGAATCTACAATACAAACTTTGGTTGAACTACGAAAAATAGGTACTCCTGCAAAAACTCTTCAGCAGCCGAGCACTAAAATGTTAGCATTGCAAATTAGAACAGCGGGCTCAAGCTCCACTAGGGTAGCCAGGACAATTCATTATGGAATTCCTAAGCTTTATGAAGAAATAAAGATACATTATTATGAATCTAGTACTCTCAGTAAGGAAAAGATGAATGGAATTTAGAGTGCATTGGATAGAAGAAGGAGATAAGAATCACTTAGAAAGGACTACAAATACATGCAAGCATTGAATGAAATCAAGGACATATTCATGGATGCTTTCAGCCTATAGTCTCCAGATGAATCAAGACCAATTATAGAGAAACTATCAAATATAGTTGATCAGGTAACAAATGAGAACTATGATACAAATGAAAAACTAATGGAATGGTCAGAAAAGAAGTTCCAAGGTAAGGTTAATAAGAAAATATCAAATGATATCATTTTGGGAAAAGTTGACCTCGCTAAGAAAATAGATAGAGTTAAAATTGTACTTAGAAATATATTCTCCCTTTACAATAAATTGTGTGATTTTTCCAATTTCACACAAGAGATCAGTCAGAAGATATTGAGCTTGGAGAGAAATCTAAAGATTTGTAGTATGCAACTTACAACCAATCCAGCTCAAAGTGAGAAGCATTTTTCTCAGACGCTTTACACTCAAAGGGAACTAGCTGTATTATCAATAAAAGAGGCTAATATAAAAGCTAAGTTAATGCAAATTCAATCCTCCATCACCCTTCACTTAGAAGTACTCCATAAGGAGCAACTATATGCAGAGACAGTCCTAAAGAAAGATCCTAATCTTTCTACACATGAAGGACTTGTGAACGTAGCAGTAGAGCTTGCAATCCAACACAAGTCATTGGATATTGCATTAAACAACTGGGATGCAACTCTAAAGATACTCCTAGAAGTCAACAGCTCATTTTTGGCCAAACATGGTATTACTCCATACAACCCTTTGACATCAGTGTCAAAAAAGGGGGAGATATATATATTATAGGGGGAGTAATAAGAAAAGGGGGAGATATGTAAATACTATGGGTAATTACCAAATTTTGACAAATTTTGATCATTCTTTCATTTATTTTGAGAATAAAGTGGAATGGTTGTAAATAGACAAAAAGGGGAGACAACGAATAAAGGAGTGAAGGAGATGTAAAATTTTGGTAATCACATGGAATATAGGCACATCACACATATCCGATACAACATACAATTTCAGAATGCAGAAACAAATCAAAGGATAGAAAGGATTAGGCATATTGGCTTAGAATTTCAAATTTCAAAGGCATAATCAACTCAAAGGGAGTTATAAGGAATATTGCTACTCAATTTTTGAAATTTTTGCATGAAATTTGAGTGAGTAAAAGAATGTACTCAATAAGGTTAGGATCATCAATGCTTAGTTAAGTGTTTTTGACACTCATGTCAAAGGGGGAGATTGTTGGTCAAATAAATAGTTTTGACAAATGAGTGTCAACACACTTAACCATTTTCATCATACATGCTGAGTAAACAATAGATGCTGAGCCAAAATTTTAATAGGTGTCGAGTCACAGTTAGTGCCAAGCAGATTATAGTATAGTATGTGTTGAGCAATACATGAATTATTCATGTGCCGAGTAACAAAATCATTCAGATGCCGAGCAACTCAGAACAACATATGCTGAGTGATACAGGATACAACAGGTGCCATGAAAACCAAGAAATTTAGTTGATATGTAGCGAGCATCAGTAATACTTTTGTGCCCAGCAACACAGGATCAACATAAGAGTTTGTACTTGCACAAACTAAGATGTAAACCATTTTTGGAGCCGACTTAGACAAATGTTGAAGGAGAAAAAGGATAAGGACAAATCATTTACATTCCCTATGCAATCTGCATGCAACCAATTAGAAAAATGGTGAAGGCATGCAACCAATAAGAAAAATGCAAAGTATAAGCAAGAATTTGAGATTCAATTTGGATCGTAGATCCATACCTAACCCTAAGTATTCACATTCTTTATAAGGAGGACGAATGCACCATTGTATGTATGGAGGAAAAGCAACATAAGGGGAGATTATAGTGAAATTTTAGTGTGAAGAGAAAAGACTTAGTGGAAGGGATAACATTTATATATCTAGTTGATCAGAATAGAATAGGGGACATATTTAGAGATCAAATCAAGCAAGGATCAAAAGAGAAAGAGCAGATCAAGTGCCTAAACCCAGCAATTGGAGATTGCATTCAATTAGGTCAAATATTCTAATACTCTCTCACAATTGCATTAGAGGCTGAAATCCTATGGTGATAGGTTAGCTTAATAGCTAGGTAGGAAAGCCTTTGGAGAAGGTCAAGTAAATCCTATGTATTAGGTGGGTTTAATAGCCTTATGTAAATCCTTTAACAAGGTGACACTTCATGTAAAGTGTTTGTAAATCCTTTCAATAGGTCACTATTAACATAGTGTAAAGCCTTTAACAGGGCAAACCATCAGAAGTGGTTGAACTCATTGTTGCAGTAATTTTTGTGGGTGTCATCCCCACCCCAGTTTTACCTTCTTATTCCTGGAGGGTTTCTGGTTCATCAAAATCTCTTGAGTTATATGTTGATGCATGCTTTCATTTTATGATTGTTTACATGTATAACTTGCAAGCATGTTAATTTCAATTATATGTTATTAAGGGTAGAAAAGGATAAAAATTGGTACTTATGATTCAACCCCACCCTGCCCTTAGAAGTACACTTCCCATTTGAACATTCCAACAATGCTCACTAGCTTGTCATCACTGCGACTATCTCCAATAGTTACAAATCATCCTTGACAAGTCTAATCCTAGTGAGGTAACTTGTAATTTCTTCTCCCTAGTTCATCCAGGTATTCTTTAGCTTTTCTCTGAGAATCATCGACCTGTTGGTGGTAGCATTTTGGTACGAATTTAGAATGGCATCCCACATCTTCTTCATTATATCTAGCTACGAGATATGTGAAACAATATGATCCTTGAAACCATCAAGGATTATCCTCCTTGCCTTGGTATCGTCCTTCTTGTATGTTACAAGTAGCATCTGTAGGTACAACTATACCAGTGGTAGTATAATCTTTGATACCATTCTAGCCTTCTAGACACAAAAATTTGAGGCACCATCCAATCTGTCTTGATCTCTCAAACTAGCTAAAGTCATCTCAAGGGATTAAAGAAATAATAATTCTAAAGAGATCACACTAGGTTATATAAAACTTTAATTTCCTTTGTAGGGCAAAATTCTTCTACCCTCAACACTACTTTGGTACCATGTGAAAATTTACACTATTGTAGTCATTGATTATTAATCTCCTATCATAAATGATTATTAAACTTACGTAAATGAATTCACAACTAATACCAGAAAATAACACAACAACAACTTCACCAATAAAATATGGAAAGAAATTCAGAACACAAAGAGCACAATATTTTTGGACAAATTGTCCTTGGAAAAACCCCTAAGGGAAAACCAGTTTTGTAGATAGAAAATATATTAACTTCAGCAAATCAAGAGATACAAAATTCCTTACCTCTCATTGGTAGAATTCATACAACCTCCTAATTTCTCCTATTGATATTCCCCACTATTGTCCCCAACACTACCACTGCACCCTTGCTTCTACAACTCTTGTTGTTCTTTGTTCTATTCTATTCACCAAATGCCTCCCTTGACCCCCTTTTATACTACTTAACCAAGAGGTTTCTAGTTTCTTCTTGATCAAGAAACCTCAACCAAGAAGTTTCTAGTTGCTTCTCAATTAAAACAACCTAACCAATAGGTTACTAGTGGCTTCTAGAAGGAGTCAATTAATTAACAAATATTTTTCATAACTCTAACAATTATTTGCCAATTAATCACATATGGACAAACAACTATCCAAGCTACCTAAAACTAACACTTTTTTCTTTACAAGAGCACGAATTTGTTGATTCTCTATAGTTTTCAATTGGGACTGTGTATTAGCTATTGGAATTTATCAAAATTTGTCCTATATCTAGAAATTATCAATGTTGAAAAATTTAAATCCACCGACTGCAGCAAATATTTTAGTTGTCAAGATTTGCCCGCATTGTATTTTTGATAATTGATGTCAAACTAAATTTCAACAGGGCTTTATCTTTCTAATGAGGGTAATGGAGTAGCAGGATTGTTTTAACAAATTTTTTAACCATTTGTATTTCACATCATGCGAGAAACTATCTAATAAACTTTTAAATAAATTAGAAGAGTTAAGAATTTAAATACAAAGTTTATTTTATATTAAAAAATAATTCTTTCCTAAATAATTGGAACTTTATAATATGTGTCACTTAAGGAAAGTTTAAATAGTAATTTGAACATGGCAAATTATTCATTAGATTTATTTTTATTTTTTTTGGTTTTGGAAGAATATAAGTTTATTGATTAAAGTTATATATTTATTTTTAATAAAAAAAATTATAGATTTTATTAATTATTTTTTATGAAAGTAAAAAAATAAAAAGGTTAATTTATTTTTACAAACATTCATGAGGGATAGGCAAAGGAGCTTGAAGTAAAATAAAATTTCAAAATTGAATGCTTCTAATTAATTACACATACTTAAGCATACAATTTTTTTTCATTTTTAAGAAAAAAAATACTTAGTAATTTATATTTTATTTAGAAAATATAAAGTTTTGTTTATAAGCATTATGTTATATATTTTATTATTAAAACATATAAAATATTATCTTTATATTTTAAAATTATATATATATATATCTCTTCATATATATATATATATATATATATATATATATATATATATATATATATATATATAGAGAGAGAGAGAGAGAGAGAGAGAGAGAGAGAGAGAGGGCGAGATGATGATAATTATATATTAGGCGTAACAGATAGTGAGAATTGGTGAGCCAAAGAAAAATGAATTGTAAATTAAAAAAGAGTATATTATTATTTTTATGAATTGACTTACTATTCTTGAAATAATCTAAATATTAAATTTTCTATATCAAAATTTAAAAAAAATAGAAATTGACTTTAACTATATAGGTTGATTGAAAATTCTTTACATTAAAATAACTTATATCGAGATTAATAATAATAATAATTTAAAACATTTGGGAAAAATAATGAATGAATTTTCTCATAAAATATTTAGATACTTTTATGAAATGTCACTTGGATTAGTATACAAAATATAGTTTAAATATTTTATATCAAAATTAAATAAATATTGAACTTGATTCTGATTAAATAGGTTGGACTGAAAAGTTATTACATTAAAATAACTTATATCGAGATTAATAATAATAAAAATTTAGAACATTTGGGAAATATAGTGAATGAATTTTCTAATAAAATATTTAGATACTTTTATAAAAAGTCATTTGAATTAGCATACAAAAAATCAATCTAATTTCTAATTGTTATATCTAAGAACACCTCACCATGCCTATAAGTTCAATTCAAAATGGATTATCTAAGAATTCTATAGAAAGTTGGATATAAATTTCCTATTATAGGTGAGGGTGTGGGGTCCCATTTCCACAGAAAATTTAATCCCTGTGAATATTGTTTTTTAGGGCAATTATTTTAAAAATGATTTCTATTAATGTCCTACAACTATTTTTTGCGTGCATGAGACCTTTGGTTCTTAAAAACATATTGGGGTTTGAAGCCTCCATTAAACCCCAACTTAAGTCTGTCAATTAGTCCAAACCCATTCCAAGATTTAAAAAATAGTGAGATTCCTCCAAATCATGCAAAACAGTATTGTTGCTTTCACGCATGGGTCGTACTTCGTGAATTCGATTATGACATCAAGCTTTATTTCTTTTATATGTGAACTAGATATACTGAGTGCAAAATAAAAAATGGATAATGGAAAAATCTTCTAAATACACTCCAATAATTGTATCCATTCTTTAAGAAAATAGGAAATAAGTCCCCACCTAAGATTTATAGGAAACAAGGATTCAATCTTGAGGTACATAAGCTTTTGAATCTACTTCAAATTTTCATGCTAACGAAAAACATATGGACACAAGTAGGTTTCATAAATGGATCTCTCGGTGAAAAATTTCATATTGGTGACAATCTTAGATTTGTCCCATTAAATGTTTTAGCATATGTTGTAGTGAGGATCGATAATTGTTATAGGCCATTGTCGAACGAGGATCCAAGATTGTACTAATAGTTCATGTGTCACTAGGCAATCCAAGACGAATACCCCCTGCAATGGTGTGGGCTGTAATAGTCCATAAATCCCAAGGGCTAACACTACATAAAGAAACAACCGACATTGGGAAAACAAAGAGGCAAGACTTGACATTCTCAACTATGTTAATAGACAAAGTGTTAAACAACATTCACATTCGACCAATGTTCTCCATCGAGATATACTAAAAATTGTAAAGTTACTCATACTCTATTCTAAGGAAAAAAGAGGAAGATCTCTTGAGAAATTCTTCTTTGCAACAAAAAAAAATAAAAATTAGATCAAATACTTCATCAAGTAATTGAATTCACCCATTGTTCAACATATTCATGACTCAGAAAGAGGGAAAAAAAAAAGAAACAAATACACATTCCTATTTATTGTCTAACTTTTTTGTTCAAATTCTTTAGAATAACTAAGAGGGGGGTGAATTAGTTATCCGAAGTCTAGATGTACAAATAAAACATGTCAATGCTTAGTAGACCCATATCCATAAAATATTATCATGCATGCATCCATTAGATCATACAATACATAAACTTTGTAGGTTACTATCCTAGGAAAAGATAACTTTGTAGAAATGTAAGCATGAAACAACAAAAGAACATTCATACAATTTGACACAAGGATTTTATGTGGAAACCCAATTTGGAAAAAAACCACTAGTAACATGCTACTAATTATTACTCCTCTAAAGTGATGCCTGGTGAAAGGTCAACCCTGTTAAAGGTAACAATACACACTATTAAATGTAACCTTGTTAAAGGCTTTTAATCATCCTATTAGGAGTGATCCTTGTTAAAGGACTTTAGACCATTCCATTAGAATGTCACTGGGTTAAAGGATTTACAAATGATTGTTAGGTCAACCTTAATCTAAAGGATTTACCCTAGAATGATAGAATGATTAGAAAGTAATAGTAAGACTTGATCTGATAACAACTTACAACTCACTTGCATATCACAAATCTTTGTTTCAGTCCTCCATTCTGCTTGACATTCACACACTTCAGCTCTGATAGTGTGTTCACCCTTCAAGCATTCATACTCTTAAACCTGATTGCTTTGCATGCCAACTATAGCTAGTTTTGTTTAGCCATTGAATGAAGCAATACCCTAGACTCCTCATCTTCCTTAGGTTCTCACACATGACAACCTTTTCTTATGACCAACTATCTCTATAAATAGAGAATTAAGACCTTCTGTCTCTTAACCACAATCATCCATTTTAGGGGTTAGGTAGGATACAATGAATCTACCCACTTTTTCATTTGGTTCCTCTAGAAACTTCTTCTACTTGAATTCACTATTTTCACAAAAGCTTGCACCCTTGTCCAAATTCTTACCTAAGGACAACCCCATGAAACATGGAAACAACCTCCAAGTCGTGGGACTTCGCTGAGTCTCTAGAGAAGGCCAGTTTCCTCTACTATTAGGATGCACTTAAATTATTCTTCAAGAGAAAAGGTAGAAGATATACATGAAGGTAACTACCTAATCCATTCTAATGAGGTGATGCACCAAAATATGGTGTCCAAACTAGTCTCTACCCATACATGCACAATACCATTATTATGATAGTCCAAAGATATACAGATCCAAACTTTCTTTAGTCTACAAATGACATAAAGATTAGACAACCACATGAGTGACACAAGGAAAAATTCTTCACTTCTTATCATTCATGGGCCAAAGAGATACAAAAAATGTAGATTACAAATATTCGCGATATGTCAAAGAGAGGTAGACAAACTTGCACAGTACGACGATAGTTGAAAGAGATAAGGCAAAAAGTCATATAATTTAAAGGTAAACATGGAATTTACAGTAGCATGCCAAGGAAATGCTAGGGAAAATAGAGAAGATCCAACCCTAAGAAAGAGTACAATAGTTTCCTTTATAGTGCTAGCATAACTTGGATAACTTCCCTCATAAGATAAAAATCAATGAATACAATCAAATCTTTAAGGAATAATCACTGCAAAATTGAAAAGATTTGATTATGACATAAATCCATACATGAAAGGATCACTTCTTCACCAAAAAAATCTCGAAGAGGTCAGGAGCGATGATCATTTAATCTCTGACTAAATGAATGGATCAACTGATGGTAGTGGAGTATCTCTTTGCATTTATCAAGCCTAGGGATCAATGAAAGTGGTTACAGGAGATTGGAAAGATCAGATTCATCATTCAAGGAATCGCTTCCACTTCCATCAACTTCCAAATTGATCATGACCTTTGGTCAACTAAGGTTTAACCATCAAGTCTTGCTACATGGACCAAACATTTTTTACCATTATTTTGCTTTGTCAATGGTTCAATCTTTATGCCATGCATTTGACCATTCATGATCACGGACCTTACAAAGGATAAGTTTTGACTACATCCACACCATTGCCACTTTAAACTAAGGTTTCCTCCCTAGCCCTTGCAACCAATTGAAACAAGGGAAATCATTCGATCGCAACTCAAAACTTAGCCAATTCTTGACTCACGGTGATCATGCACTGGTCGTAGATCTGGATGATCTAATGGTGCAAGATATGTCTTTGAAGCACTAAAGATCTACCTTTTCCACATAATCACAACTTAAACCATAGCATGTCAATATTAGCATGTGATTAGGTGAAAACAAAGAAATTGCACCTTCGCCACCTTGACCCTAGTTGATGCTCAACAAACTGCAACTGTGTGAATTGCATAGTCGCAATTTAAAACATTCCAAGGCATAATATAAGAGATAACCAATGCTTAATTCAAAGCCCTAGGTGATTGTTGGATGATTTATCATTTAAATATGATTCTTGGGCAAGAGGGCATTTTAGCTAACATTTCTGGCGACCCAAAGGGGATGCATGCTTGCTTAGCATATGACCAGTGACCATCAAAAAATCCATTGGGATATGCAGTCTCTGAAACCATGAAACTCATCAATTTTCTCATTTTTGCCACATTCTAATCTATAGCATGCCTTCTTATTATGCAACTTTCCAAAATGTAGAACCAAAACTCTCTACTACAAAACAAAACGTGTGCTCATGCACTTCTTGGAAAATAGGAGAGTCCATAAAAGAAAAACTACTCTGACTATGTACATGAACACTTATCACATTAGAAATAGGGCTTGATATATATTCCATTGACTAGAATAGGCAAGAATTTTCCATTAGGCCTGCTCAATTGAAAAGCATTAGATTGTTTGCAATTGATGATTACATAAGGACCACTCCATCAAGCATCAAATTTTAAATGTCTCTCTACCTTTTCTCTATCTACATCCCATTTCAACACAAGATCACCTTCCTTGAAACTTTTGGCCTTAGCCTTCTTATCAAAGCTCTTCTTCATATTTTGTTGATGTATTTCTAAGGTCTATATTGCTTGACCTCTTTTCTCCTCTAGCTCCATCAAGTCTACCATTCCTACAAACATAGCATTATCTTCAATTAATTCTAATTGATGAGCCAGCTCAAGAGCAGGAAACTCTAGTGAGACAGGAAGCCTAGCTTCCCTATTGTATACTAACATGAAATGAGAATTTCATATTTTGAAAGGAGTGAGCCTTGTTAGAGGACTTTAGACCATTCTATTATAATGTCACTTGGTTAAAGGATTTACAAATGAATGTTAAGTCAACCTTAATCTAAAGGATTTACCCTAGACTGATACAATGATTAGAAAGTAATAGTAAGGCTTGATCTGATAATAAATTACAACTCACTTGTAGATTACAAATATTTATTCTAGTCCTCCATTCTACTTTGCATTCACACACTTCAGCTCTGATAGCTTGTTCACCCTTCAAGCATTCATACTCTTAAGCCTTCTTTCTTTGCATGCCAACTGTAGTCACTTCTTTTTAGTGACTAAATGAAGCAATACCCTAGACTCCTTTTCTTCATTAGGTTCTCGCATATGACAACCTTTTCTTCTAACTAGATATCTCTATAAATAGAGAATTAAGTTCTTTTTCCACTTAACCATAATCATCCATTTTAGGGTTAGGTAGGATATAATTAATCTACCCACTTTTTCATTTGATTCCTCTAGAAACTTCTTCTACAATCTTCCTTGAATTCACCTCAAAATGGTTTACCTTGAATTCTATGCCACTAGATCATCATAGTTATCTTTTGCATGCTTCACAAAATTCAAGAAAATAAAATAGTTAGCTCATATTCATCAATATTTGATTTAACATTGTTTGTTGTCACTCGACAACTATACTGCTCAGTCACTCAGTCAACAGTAGCTCACTTGACAAACACTAAAGTTTATTGATGCTTGACACCAACTAAATTTTACTCAACATATATTAAAAATCACTCATCTTTCACTATTTTTCATCTTTTCTCGACACCTCTTGTTTTTCACTTGGCTTCTACTAATTTCTACTTAGCTTGCATTGACTGCTCAACAAGGCTTGGCAAACACTTTTCATACTTGATCTTCCTCAAGTCTTAACTTGAGTAATCTTTCATTTCATACTTTAAGTAGATAAACAATACACTATAGTATCAATGTCTTAATTGGTCTCAGTGCTTCTTTTACATACCAAATAACCCAGCCTTTCTCTATGTTCTATTGTTATCTCCTCTTTTCAAATCCTCCTCATTAATCAACTAAATGGTAGCTTTTAGACCAAAAAGAAATTATCTCACCAGTAGGTAGCAAGTTTGACATCATTGAAAAAATAATGATTATTCCATTACAGGTTCTTCACTTCAAAATAATCTTATATGAAGATTTTTTCCCCCTAATTTATATATAATACAAATCTATTTCGCTATCAGCTAAAATATTATTCCTCTTTTGGGTTCAACTGCTAGTTATAAGTATTCCAAGGATGGTTATAAAACTTACACTCTTTCATAAAAACTATTAAATACATTAAAATGTGTTTCAAATTTGATCAATATATTTTCTTTACTCTGGAGAAAGTCTCATAACAATTTTTCCCCTAAAAATTAGTTATTGTCTTTAGGAATATTAGGAGTTTCTGCATCAAAACCAGGATACAATTTTCTTTAGTAAATTAAATGTGGTTATTATTTTTTAATAAAATTAACTTTTTCCCAAGTAGCACTATTAATATCACAATGATTCCATTTAATCTTAACTTCTTCTATAATTCTATTCCTTAAAGTTTGGTACCTTTTATCTGTTACAATGATTTTAGAATAATTGGGGGGGGGGGGCGTGGGTGAATCAGTTATCGTCAGGTCCAAATTCTTCAAACAAAATTTTAACCACTTTTAACAACTCAAAATTATTCATTAGTTAACTCGGTCTCTGTAACATCTTATCAATAACATAAAATTGGAGTGCATTGTCCCAATAGTAACCTATTCACAAAATGTAAAGTAATAAGAAATAAAACACATCAAATAACATTCACACAAGTATAACACTAGGATTTAATGTAGAAACCCAATTTTGGAAAAACTGCTAGTAACACGTTACCAACTATTTTACTCTTCTGAAGTGAGCTTGGTTAAGAGCCAACACTGTTAATGGTTACAATACAAACTATTAGGTACATGACCATGTTAAAGGATTTAGTCACCCTATTAGGAGTGGTCTGGTTAAAGCGTTTAAGAACATCTCATTAGAATCTAACCTTGATTAAAGGATTTACAAATGACTATTAGATCAACCTTGATTAAAGGATTTTAACTAATACAATGGTTAGAAAGTAACAGTAGATTGATCTGATCAATACAACTCACTTTGCAAATATAGATCACAATTAGGTCATATGTTGATCCATTGATTGGCCTCAATTAATATCTCCATGATTGATTTTCTTGAAAACCCTTCAAGAAATCACACTTCACACCTACTTAGCTCTTTACAGCCTTCTGCTCAAGTTCACCAATCAAGAGAATGCTCCAACCTCTTTAGGTTGTCCTTATGCCTCCTTAAATAGGTATCTTTGATTGTTTGTCTTTTAAATATCACCGTTGATATTAGGGTTATGTCAGATTCATCGAATACTTGCATCATTTCATTTCCTACTACTCCTTCTAGATACTTCTCAAAATTATCTATGAATCCATATCTAGGAATGCTTAAACATGGTTTACCATGCATTAAATTCTCTAGCTCATCAATACTTATCCTTCATGTGCTTTGACCAATCCAAAAATTCAATTGTGTTAGCTGGGGATCTAAATTCCTTCAGAAACTATCAAATGTTTTCACTCAGTCAATATTGTGTTCCTCGGCCTTAGTCATCACTAGATAACTTGGTGAATATTAAGTATCTTGCTTGACATACTCTATCTTTTCTCGGTTTGACTTTTCTAATACTCAATCTTTACTAATGCTCGATCATCACTATATTTTCTTGGGTTTACTATTCACTCGATTAATACTAGTATAGCTTGGCTTCAACAATAAGTTCCTTAATCTGATGCTCTATTGTTCAGTCTAGCACATGCATTTGGTCTTCCATTGATTATTTCTTCTAGGATTTAACTCAACTATCTTCTTTACTTAGTGTAATCATTAAACAACACATTATCTTGTCAATGTGACAACTAATCAAGTGCCCATTGTATTTCCACATAACTCAACCTTTCTAAGAGGTCTTCTTGTTATCTCTTCTTTTCAAATCCTCATCATTAATCAAATGATATGGTACTCTACTTAGGTAGCAACTCTCTCACTAGTAAGGATTGACATCAATGACAAAATAACAATTGCTCCAATTGTAGGTTCCAACAATCTCCCTCTTTGGCATTAATGGAAACACTTCTAGTTACCATGCAATCCAAAAAATTCATTTGAGTGTCTACTTGATTTTATTCTTTCAACTCCCTCTATGTTATGTGACAGATTTTCATTAATGTACTTAGTTGCATTCTAATTCTCATCTCATGTCACAACAATCTCTCTAATTTCATATCTCAATTTCATTTTGATTCTCATCTCTGCAGCTTTGATATGCAACACCAATTGTAGAAAAAAAATGATAAGAACTCCCTTTATCATATTAGAACATCATCTTTCTTGCTTATACTCTCCCTCTTTCATGTATAACTTCTCCCTTTACTCATGCTTCTCATGGTAGCTATATACACTCTCCCTCTTTGACAACAATTCCAAAGACACCTTGATATATCTCATACATCTTTACCATATAGATAAATCCATGTCATCTTTGTGAACTAAACTATCCTTTTGTCATCTCGCTTATGATTGATTCAATATCTTGTGCCTTTCTCTTCACATCTTTAGGTAGCTCCAAAATTGTGATATCTTGCATCAATTTATAAAATATTCTAATCAAAACATTTAATGCAATGCTCCATCTCTAGCTTAGGTAGCCTTGGTTAGGGGAATCATCCCTAATTTACCTCTTAGATATTCATGAGAATCTTTAGGTAAAGATTTTTTAAAAATATTAACTATATGTTCCCTTGTATTCACATACTCCAATCTCTCCTCTTTTTCTTGTACCAACTCTCTCAAGTAATGATATTTGATATCAATGTGCTTGGTCTTGGTGTGCATCATAGGATACTTAGATATGTTTATAGAATTTGTGTTATCATAGAATACGATAATAGGTTTAGCTATCTCTTCCTTCATTCCTTTCAACAATTGTTTGATCCACACTATGTTAGAACAATTAACTGTAGCTGCTACATATTTAGCTTCTACTATGGATTGAGAAATGCAATTCTATTTCTTATTTTTCCATGAAACTGATCTCTTTCCTAGAAAGAAAGCTCCACCACTTGTACTCTTTTTGTCATCAACATTTCCAACCCAACATGCATCAACATACACTTCAATTCAAACTTGTCAATTTTCTTGTAATACAGTCCATATTGGTCCTTTGTTTCTTTCAAGTATCTTAGTATCCTTTTCACAACCATCATGTGATTCTCCTTAGTATTTGCGAAAAAGCTAGCAATAATCCCAACTGCTAATGCAATATTTGGTCTATTGTGAACAACATGTTGCGACTTTCATATCATTAATCTATACAAGGTTTTATTCACATCAATAGAATCATCACTCTTTGATTTTTTATGTCCAATAGCCACAGGTGTACTAACTAGTCTTGTGTCTTCCATTCCAAAGGTCTTCAATATCTTCTAAATGTACATTGATTGTGTACTGTATATTCCCTTCTTCATTTGATATACTTTTTAACCAAGAAAGAATTTCATCTCTCCAAACACAAAAATCTCAAATTCTTTCTTCAATTCATTAGCAAATGATTGACACAATGAATCTTGTCCTCCAAATATGATATCATCCACAAATATCTCAACTAATAGTATCTATGTTCTAGATTTAGACTTCAAGTATAAATGAATATATCATCTTAAAATGGAAGCACTCCTATGTTAAGAGCATATAGCCCTCTAAGTAAGTGGTCTAGGGTTATGTCAAGTGCCTTGAATGGGTCTTTGGATGGATCGGGTAGTTTTCCCCCTATTCTATTTTTCTTTCTCTATTTCTAGCCTATTTCTGACAAACTGCTCTATGATATTGAGGATTTTGGCCTCTAGGTAAAAGATGACCTTTTGGGTCAAGGTTAACCTCGACCTTGACCTAGGTCAGGGATGACCTCGACCTGACCTAGCATGGGGTTAGCCTCATCCTTTACCGTAGGTCTTATTTTCAATTTCTAGGAGTTTCGGGATCTTGAGCTTCAAAAAGTTCTTTTCCCACTTCTAGGTCATTTGTTTCAAGTTTCTGCATGGTGGACTCTTATATTAGATTTAATATAGGTCTATTCTTAGGGGTTGAGGTTAAATGGGATTTAATACTCCTATGTCAGCCTTCTTAGGATTTAGTGCCCTAGATCTCTATATAAGGAAGCCTCCTCCTCTCATTTTTCTAAAAAAGGAAAAAGTTGCATTGTGATATTAGCCAAACTATTATCTTTCTACATCCATTATTCCATGAAGTGAATTTATATCAAGTATTCAAGTGTTTAAGCATTGAATTCATCAAGGAGGACCATTGTTAGCTATTAAGGATTCCATCTCTATGGAGCCCTCTTGTTGAAAATTTCTCTATCCACAGTCATCCAAGCCTTCTTCTATGCAAAGATACATTCAATATTGGTGTTGAAGATCTAATGACATTGATTTGAGACATCCTACATACATTTGGAGCATCCATACTTGTGGATTCAAGGATTTGAATCCTCTATAAGGATTTCCACATAAGCAAGGTCCATTGTTCCATGTACAAATATAGGTGTGGAACAAAAAAATTGAAGAGCAGATTCAGATACCCTTTTCGTCAAACTTGTGAGATCCATAGACAAAAAAATTGTCAGAGTAGTGCAGGTCAAGGTCAACTTTTTGGGGTACAATTGTGCCCCACGAATAGGGTCAAAGTCGACCTCCCTTCAAATTATTATTTTTTTATGGGTTTTCGCTATCTTGACATTTTTGGTCTGAAATAGGTTGTAGATTTTCTAGAAACTACATACAGACATCAGAAATAGGCATTTTCTAGATTCAAGGTTAGTATTTGTCTTTTATCTATTTTAGGATTTAAGCAGATACTCCCCCACAATAGAAAGATCATATAACCTCCACCTCCTTTTCCCTATTTTCCATCACTTGATCTATTTCTACATTGAGAACCCTCTTGTGTTTAATCAATTTGGATCATTCCTTTTGAAAATTAGGGTTGTGAAGAGGGACACCATTTTCTTTCTATTCAATTACCACTATCATTTGTCCTTACAAAACTAATCTTCACCAAATATATGTGCAATCTTTCATACCATTCTCTATGAGCTTGTTTCAAACCATACAATTCTTTTTCTAGCTTACATACATTATTCCTCTTGCTTGGATCAATAAATCCTTCAAGTTGTTCAATATAGACTTATTTCTCCAGTATTCCATTTAGAAATGCATATTTGACATCCATTTGATACACTTTGAGCCCTTTGTAAGTAGCATATGCAAGCAATATTCTCACTCCTAACATTGCAACTGGGGAAAATGTCTCCCCATAGTCAATTCCTTCATCTTATGCATATCCCTTACAAACTTGTCTTTCTTTGTTTCTTTTGACTTCACCTTTCTCATTTAACTTGTTTTTGAAAACCCACTTTGAACCAATAAGATTCTTGTCCTTTGGTCAACGTATGAATATCCAAGTCTTGTTCTTCTCTATTTTCTCACTGTATTGATTCATGGCAGCAATCCAATATTCATTCTCAAGTGCATCCTTGACTGATCTAGGGTCATATTCACACAATAAGCATGTATCACTCCTTGGTCTTTTTCTTTTCATAACTCCTAAATCTTTGTCTCCAACAAGTTGATCTGGTGCATGATGTCTTCTTGCATATTTTTCTAGCATGGGGTCTTTTCTTCTTACTTCTTTTTGTTTCTCTTCATCTTCATCTTCTATAGTCACTTCAACTAGTACTTCTTGTATCTTTGTTTCTTCAGATGGTTGTTCAGTAATCACTTCTTGATGCTTAGTTCTACTTGCATGATGCTCAGTAGTTTGATGTTATAACTCGACATTCACTAGTTTTTTTTGCTTGGCAACTTTATTTTCAAGTCAAGTAGGGTATTGTTGAGCTATTGTTTTGCACGATGCTTAACGACAGGAATCCTTTGAAACTCCTCTCTTGAAAATTTAATCTGAGGATCAATCCAAGGTTCTAGGTAATCTTAAAACCTACTAGAATCCGTTCAGTTTAAGATAAATGTGAATGTTCATGAGGAGGCCTTTCCTAGTTCAGAAAAAATTCAGATAAGATGTATGATCTGCTTTGTCTCAAAAAAAATAACAACACAAAAAGGAATATATTTTTTGTATTTTTTGTTTTAAAGATGAATGCAACTATATAAATTCCTTATTTAACTAAGGGGTTAGTAAAGCAAATAACGAAGACAGAGAAAAAAGAAATTTAAGCAAATAACATGAAAAGTAAATCCTAATGGACATAAGCTATGAAAACAACTCATTTGCGAGTGAAGCTTTCGAAAATATTAGTAGCTAACCAATGAAAATAGGAACAACATTTCCTGAATTCCACTGATGTAATCATTGATGGGAATTCAATAACTGTAAGCTGTTTCAGTTTTCATCAAATTGCAAGGCAATGAAAAAGTGCACTCATGTGAGATGAAAAGCTATGTAGGAACAATATGATGATCTCTTCTCAAACTAAGTATGTCAAAATTTGTAGACCCATAGCAAACACTAGAATTAAAAGATCGCACAACCAAAACAATGTAATAAAACTATCGGCTCAATTGCATTCTATGAACATGCATCCATAAAATATAACACACTTAGGTAAGAATCACTACACTCCAAATGTGAACATCAACAACATATATTATTGCATCAGAATAATGGTGGCTTGGAATACATATTACATTCCTAAATTTATAAGAAATACTCTCCTCAATTTGTGTTGAGAGAGAGAGATATCTTTATGGAAACATATGCTTCTAAACTAATAAAAAAAATCTATTTATGTACAAACTAACTCTCTAACTAGTGCTTAGTAGGACTCCATCCATATTTACATCAGTAATTGGATGCATGAGCCTCTACATATCATAAAACAAAGAAAGCATGAGAAAATATGAAAGAGAAAGCCTTCAGTTGATGTAGAAGCATCTGGGAATGCCAAAAATAGGAGCTCCTTCTTCACTAGGTGTCTATAGGAGTTAAACTACTATCAGAATATGTTTTTGATGCATGGAAAGTTCTAAATTTAGAACTAGCAGTTAATCATCAGTGCACCTCTAAATTCCTCAAAATCTTCTAGAAAACTACTAAAAAAGTGCACTTGGTGTAGTAGCGCACCTTAGAAGTAGGTTCCAAAAATTGCAATGGCTTCTGGGTTTTCTTCCCCTTTATACTAGAGCTATGTCTAGGTATTTTCCCTTAAATTTCTCAATTATCTCAGTGACTTGACCTACATCTAGTAAATGTAAGGCTTCATATTTTTCTTTCACCTTCTGCCTGTAGTTGCCAACCTTGATACAAGTCTCTGTAAAATCTCCTAATTTCACATCTAGATCTAACAATGCCTCCTTTTTTCTAAATGCCTACCTAATGTAGTCATCATTAGTAGTTTCCTCTAAAGTTTTCCAAAATTTCTCCACTACTACCTCTACTGGTATTAACTTTTCCTCTGTATCATCCTCAAAAATATCTAAACACACATCACTATTATGCTTCTCAGCTTCCAAAATTTTCTCTTGGGCTTGATCCTTGAGCCTATGAATCTTTGCATGTAATGTCTCCATTACTTTATTGCCATCCATAATCTTTTCAATCCAATCATCAATCTTGTCTAATTCCTCAGCTGTATATACATCCATCAACATCTAATACCTTTTTCCTTTGATAGACTGAAGTGCTTGCAAATCCTTGCCCCAGGTATGTATCTCATTCATTAGACCAAAATCTTGATTCAAAATGACTACTTGCCTATCCATATTCTCTTGTGTGACATGTAATAGCTTCAAGTTTCCTTGTATAATTTGTACACCCTTTTCAAAACTTTCTTGCAATTATTTACAAGCTCTCAAAAATGGATCCAATTGTATCGCACCCTAATCTCTTCTCTCAATTGTTGCATTCAAGGTTTCATCAAGATTTCATTTTTTTACTGAAGTGCTATTAATTCTGCCCCATCTTGTTCCAACCTCCTAAATACTTCTTTGATCCCTGTTGTAACCATTAGTT
Source organism: Cupressus sempervirens (assembly GCA_028749045.1). Taxonomy (NCBI): domain Eukaryota; kingdom Viridiplantae; phylum Streptophyta; class Pinopsida; order Cupressales; family Cupressaceae; genus Cupressus; species Cupressus sempervirens. The sequence goes on from CM053783.1 coordinate 7,651,905, forward strand.
TAATTGTATCCAAGGTCAGTTTCCCAAGCATGACCTCCTTGATCTGAGTCAATTCTTCAACATTTGAATGCGGAGGAGGGATAGCCACGTGAGCAAATAAGTCCTGGCTCTTATCACTCATTATAAAGGCTAATGCCTGTGCATCCTTTATTGGTGTCTCAGGTTTCTTAAGCACTTTAATCAATTCCATTCTATTCTCCTCTTCAGCAGTGAATTGTTGCCTCTTATTTCTTATCACTTCCTTTCTCAGCCATCTTGGAATATGTTGTAGCATGGTTTTTCCTTTTGAGGGTGAAGGAGTTTGATTGGCTATGCCTTTTCCCTTATCTCCCCTCTCTAGAGTCCTCTCCCTTTGTACGAGATCTTCACCGAGAGTCTTTATGTTTGTAGAGTCCAAAATCCTTACCTCAATGTCTTGGGAAGTTTGTTAAGGCTCTTCACTTATCTACCCATCCTATGACACTTCCTCAGTAGATGTTTGTTATGGCTCTTCCTCTTACTCTTTTTCAACTTTTCCTACTTCTATGCCTAGAGGAAGAGGGGTAGCCAATCCCTTATCTATACAAAATATTATTTGTACTAGGGATGATGGTGCTACCTTAGGTCCTTATGGTTTAGGTGGTTGTTGACTCCAATCCTCCTTTTGAGGTTGTTTAGTTAGAGTATCTCTTATCTTATCCCCAACCAATTCAGTATCCATAGGCATGAAATCAAAATCTAACATCTGAAAGAAATGAGTGCCCTCTACATATTTCTCATCTATCCATTGTTTCATTTCATCTTCTGAGGTTGTAGTCTGGATGGGTCCTTAGGGATAGACAATGGTGTGATTGTGGAGCTTCTTCTCAATTTTGGCTCTATAGCTCTTGTGAGACGAGTCCTTCGGTTCAAAGGTAGATTGTCCTCTTCCTCCTCATCAACCTATTCTTCTTCTTCTTTAGGGATTGATGGGAAAGGGATCACTCCCCTGATAACCTTTTCTCTCCTTTTGATTGGATCCTTGATCTTTCTTTTCTTAGGAGTAGAAGGGGAAGCCTTTACCTCTTGTGAAGGCACTTCTTGCACTTAAATTTCAACTTCTCCTTGGCCTTGTTCAGCTAGCGGCACTTGGGGACCCTCTGGGGCTTGTGCAACTTCAACATTCTCTGGCCCTTATACATTTTCTTCTCTAGTCTATATAGGTTCCTAAATTTCTCCCTCTTCTGGCTCAGCTTGTTGAGTATAATTCCTCTTCCTTTTGCCCTTTACCTTTGCTAGTGTTTTAGGAATTGGATCAAGTTTGAAAGGTCTCTTGATCCAATCATTTTTCAATTTCATGATGTACCTTTCCCTATGATTAATGTCTAAGTTCTCTTCTTTGTCAATCTTAGCATTCATTATAGGTCTATCACCAATCTTATCCCTATTGGACAATGGATCGAGAAGATCTTCTGTATCTTGTTGCAGAATCTTCAATGGAATCTTGATCTTCAAAGCACTCTCTACTAGATACAGAGTCATCCTACAATAGTCCCTTATGCAAATATCATATTCATTTGTTGCATTCATACAGTGATCTTCAAGGGCATATTCATGCTGATATGTTTTACCCAAAAAGTATTGCACTCTCAAGATGTTATCAAAATATGGCCTAGGGGAATTATACTCTTCCAAGTGGTATTGATCCCATTCACACTCAAAAGATAGAATATCTTGCCTCTAATCCACCCAAAAAGGTCCTATAGTCATAGGCCATATCCAATACATTTTGTGTTGCTTTCTAACTTTTTCATATGCAGACAAGAGTTGTCAAGAGATCTCCAAGAGAATAAGTCTATCAGTGGGATACCTAGGGAGCTTCTTAGGCTTGAGAGTTTTACCCACTACCCTCTAATATGTAAATGTTTAGAACTAGATATAGTAAGCTCTAACTTCTAATATCTTTGTAGCTGCCTCTACTAACATCCTCTTCGCATAATCCCCCTCTATGAACTGGATTATTGTGAATATGAAAGCATCATTTACAATCCTATATTCCTTGCATTTCTCTAAAAGCTTCTTCTTTACTAGCTAAGGATATACAATGTAAGGCCATGTGTTTTCATCCTACATGCTACCCTTCTTATAGAGCCCTAGATAATGTGTCACCCTCGCGACTAACAGGTACACCAAGTATGTTGTCATGTAGAATTTTTTGTTATTCTTCACTACCACCAGCTACTCACCCAAGTTCTCACTAAGAATAGAGGCCCAATAGAGTGGAATCTTATCATCTTGATGATCTTGATAAAATGTACCATCCAAATGTTCAAATGCCCTAATGCTAGAAAACCCATGACTCTACTCAATAATATGATCAAATATTCAATGTGCTCCCTCATGTACTCTTGTTTCATATCCACTTTTCTTGCCTTCCACCCTAGAGGAGTCTTCTCAATCAAGTATGATGACTATATGATTTCAGAGGCTTCCTCCACATGTTCCCTATACCATCTCTCTACTTGGTGGTAGGTTAATTTGATAAGTTGATATGCCCTTGGTAGATGGAACACCTCTATATTGATAGGTCAAAGATCTAAGATGATCTCTCTAGTTATTCTTTTCGCTACCCTTTCTTCAAGAACATATTTCTTTGCTAGCATCATGACCAATTCTAAGGACTGCACTAAAACTGGATGTGATGCTGCATTAACTAGTCTAGATCTGATCAATGCAGAAAACATATAAGATCTTTCTGTTGGTTTATTACATAGTGTCAGGAATGTGCCCAAATTTGTATGACCTAACTCAGTGCCCCAGAGCTTTGAGTACTCATCCTAAAATCATGATTTTGTTGGCACACCGTAAAACTTGAATACCATCGGCTTTAGAACCACCTCTTAGCAAGGGAGGATGATGACAATGCCATAGATGTCCATTAGTTTGGAATTGAAGAAAATTTAATTAATGAAACCCTAATACTGACTTGAACAAAACCCTAAATACTAGACTACTTGAAAACATGAGAAAACTTGATTTATGATGCTAGAATTCAAACAAAATGTGCACCTAGTATACCTCTAAGGTGTGCCTAGTGTGCATTTTCCCTTACAAAGGTTTTGGACTATTGGGGTGCTAATAGCACACCTCATGGGGTGCGCATAATGGACTTAAGTGAAAAAAAAGAGGAATACTGAAGGTGCACATTAGTGCACCTAATTAGGTGCACTACTGTGCAGCTTAGTATTAGTGTTGGTTATGTTTTTTACAAGTTTTTTATTATGTTTTCAAAGAAAAAATAGGCGTTCATCAACGCACCCAGGTAGGTGCACTGATGCACACCTTATTTAGTGTTTATTAACATGTTTTTAGTTCATTGTGGAGGGGGAATGAAATCGAAAGGCGCACCTAATGAGATGTGAAGCTGTGAGTTAGAAGGTTGGAGGGAGAGACAAAGAAAGAAGTGAGAAGGAGAAAGGGGGGATCCAGGTTTTATAGACCTGGGGACCCCACACTATTTTTTTGATATGCAACTGCACAGCTACACTACTGCACATTTGCGCAACACACACACACTAAATGCCTCTCTCTCTCTCTCTCTCTCTCTCTCTCTCTCTCTCTCTCTCTCTCTCTCTCTCTCTCTCTCTGTCTCTCTTGCTTTTTAGTAGTAAGGCGCACGAGTGCACCTATTGAGGTGCACTGGTGTGCCTTTTGATTTTACAAAAGACTTGTCTTTTATTAAAACTCTATTTTTAGAATCTAGATGTTTGAACTAGGACCTGGACGTCAACCAAAATAGTAGATAAAACCCCAAAAAAGACTCGAACCATGGACTATGGTTTTGGAGAGCCAAGAAATAAAATAGGAGGTCCACATTTCTAGGTAAAATGGGGCATTCATTATATAACCACAAAAATAGCCCTAACAAAAGGAACAAATGAAGAAAGCATTTCTTTATCAGCAAACATTTTTCTAATATGTGTCAAACACCAACTGAATCCCGAACGTTCCAATCATATTTCAAGTCACTTTACGATCAAAAACCTTAGAATCTTGAATCTCCAAGTTCAATGTATGTTCAGTGTATCCATTTCCTTGACATGTCAAAATTTAATATATCGAAATTTTGAACAACTTGGAGACAATCTTCCACCCCATCTAATCCATTTGTCAGGAATCCTCACAAAAGTTTTCCAATTGTTGGTCTGACCAGATGAGAGAATCAGTTCTGAGGGGTCTTGGCAGGTTGTCATTTTTTCATTTGAATTCCTTGGAAATCCTTTGAACACTTGCTCCATTGAGATTATAATATTGCCATTTGATTCTTCAATGAAGCAATGTTTTTTTATTGTATAGCTTATTGAGTGCATATCCTATTTTATCAGATTATCCTTCTCAGGCTTTCTAGAATCCTTCATTCTTAACACCATTCTTTTCCTCTTTTTTTAATTTTCTTTTCCGTATCCTAACCACACTTAGACTATTTGGCCAAGACATTGGTATCATTTCCTAGATTTGATCTTTTATGGACATCCCTTGTGTTCCTCTTTTAAGAACTTTTAGAAACTCTCACACCAAACAATGATCTTAGCAATTTCTTCAAGAAGATCCTTCTATTTGAACCAATGGGGTTTGGGCTAACCCTTGCTGCCTTCAACTTTGGTTCAAAATCACCTAAGATAATAGGTCCTTAAACTTGCAAGGTGTTGAGAACTTGTTGATCTTAAATTCTGAATTCAAGACTGAAACTCCCTTTTTACTACAAGTAACATCCATTCCTTAGTTGGTATAAGTAACAAAATATTAAAAATGTTTTGACAAAGAAATATCTCTTCCTAAAAGTCAAAACCTAAAGAATGGTTAGTAAGATACATCAAGATAAAATCTTAAGTGCACCTACCCCCTAGATTGATGGAGCTTTGAAAAAAAACACACAACTAAAAGCAAACATGCAACTGAAAAGAAACACACTTGCACAAATGAAATCTTTTTTTTTCTTTTCTGCATCAATCTTCTAAGCTTCAAAGTAATTTTTCAAAAATTTCCCATTGACTAGAAATGAAAATAATTCCCCTTGTAAGGAACTCAGCCTAAAAGTATTTTCTCCCAAAATTTCCACAATCTGATAAGGACCAATCCACAAGCATTGAAACTTTGTGCGGTTGCCCAACTTTTCTTTCACCTTGTCCCAGAGCAGAACAAGATCAGATATCCTAAAAGACTCTATCATGGCCCTCTTGTTGAACCATCTCTTGACAATAGCTTGATGTTTCACCATATGCTCCAAAGCAGCTGTCCATTTTTCATCTATCTCTAAAAGATTCATCAACCTAATTTGTACTATGTTAGCATCTTTAGCATACCTACTCATGAACTTCAAAATAGGAATCCTAAGGTTACGTGGAAATATTGGTTCCTGCCCATAGACAAGTAAATATGGAGATGTCCCCAAAGCATTCTTGACCCTAACTCAGTCTATCCATAATGCATATTTGAGTTGTGTATGCCAATCTTTAGGATTCTCCTTCAACAAACATCTTATTACTGTGATTAGGTTCTTATTCGTAGATTTAGCTATACCATTTCCTTGTGGATAATAATTTGAAGAGAACTTGATAATAACCTAATTTTCCAATGCCCATTGAGTTAAGAATATTGATGCAAAATCTAATCCATTATCACACACTAAGGAGAATGACATCCCAAATCTAGTAACAATGTGTTCTTCCAAGAAGTCTGTAACCACCTTAGCTATGAAGTTTCTAAATGTCTCTACTTTTTTCCAATGCGTATAGTAATCTGTAGCTGTGAGAATAAAAGTGTGCCCTGTTGATGATGGTGGATTCACTAGACCAATAAAATCCAGCCCCCACTTTAAGAAGGGGCATATCTCGAACACTAGTTGTAGTGGCATTATAGGATGCCTTTCTTTGTTAGCACTAGTCTGAAAAATATGACAAGTATGCACATCATCAAAAGTATCTTTGAATATTCATGGGCTAGAAATAAGCTGATCTTAAAATCATATGAGCAGTTGCTTCTGCTAAACCATGCCTTGTACAATACTTATCATGAAATTGTTCCAAAACTTCTTTTACTTCCTCGTGCCCCAAGCATTTTAGGTAAATCCCTTCATAGTTCCTTTTGTATAACTTTCTATCATGCAACATGTACAATTCACACTTCATTTTGAGTTCCCTATGCTGTGAACTATTCATCCAACTGGGATACTAATTTTGTAAAAGACAGTAAACAATATCCTGATACTAGACATCAATTATTACACCCTGACCAATATCAACTTGAGATACTACAATCCTTTTTTGATCATCCATATCTATTTCACAATCAAACCAAAATTTCTTTTCATCTTCTGTTTGGTTATTTGCTATCATTTTTGACATTCCTTGACCTCTTACTAACTTCATGGGTTGGATCTCCAAATAAAATTCTTGAAGGATTGCCATCCATTTCCCTTGTCTTTCACCAAGTTAATTTTGCATCAACAATATCTTAACTTCTAGATCAGGTATAATCACATATACCTTACTCCTTAATATATAATGACGAAACTTTTTTATTTCTTTGGTTAAGTAAAAAGACTATTTGTTGAGGTTGGAATGGTTTAACTATGTTGGAAATATTCTTAACTAGGCTAAGTTACTGAGAGGGGAGGGGTGAATCAGTAACATCTAAAACTTCAACAATTTTAACTCTTAATCCAACAGTCCAATTAGCATTTAATCCTTCGCATATAATATGATCTAATTGTATGCATAAGAAATTGAAAACATGAAAGCATTCATAACACTTTGACACAAAGATTTGGTGGCCTAGAAACCTTCCAAATAGAAAGTAAAACTAGGGTGGGGATGATACCCACAAGCTTTAGTACTGTAGTATAAAATTGGCTTGTTAAGGCTTACATTGATCACTTTTGATGATCTTCTCTGCTAGGAGCAATAAGGAATGCTAGGTCCACCTTGTGAAAGGATTTACAAACATACAATAAAGTATGTACTCGATAAAGAGATATACACAAGACTATTAGGTCTACCTTGTTAAAGGATTTGACTGATCCACCTATTACAATGAAACAATAGCTAATCTCTGATGTGTAACTTGGTTTGCTGAATGAGATTCATTTAAGTGTACAAATCACCTTGTTGTGATAGATGAATCTTTGATGCTCCTTATACTTCTATAGCCTTTGTAATTTGCACTTTCTACTCTTCTTTTAAGATTACATATGCATCATTCCTTCACACATTGGATGTGATAAAATACACTACATATATACCAATCCAATTATACAAATTACAAATTCAACTACTATACAAGTTTACACAAATATTACAAAGTCGGCTCAAGTGTAGACACTCAGGCTTTGAAGATTGACTCGGTGAAGTTTTGATACTCGACATCCACTATCAATGCTCGACATCATCATGCACTTGGTAGACATAGAAGCTCAGTCCATATTGATCACTTCCAAGTAGTCCTGAACTTGGTGTGCATCGGTAACTTGGTAGATATTTTGAAATTTGTCATATAAACTGAGTCTCTTGGATTATATTGTATTACTCAGTCACAACTATAGAACTCAGTAACAAATGAAATGTTTGGCAAACACTATTAACTATGCAATAAGCTCGGTAGCTATATAGAATATGAATAAGTGCATGTCACTAATAACAAATTTGACTAATATGTAAATAATCTCCCCCTTTAGCATTAGTGAAAAAACACTTATCATCCAAAACTAAATTCAAAATGTTTCCTATATACCATCACCTTGTGATACTAGCTTATTAGAGTATGTTGTTTTGAGATTTTTCAAAATTGATTTTGTAAGATATATATTTGTACATGGTAAGGTTCTTTCATATAGTATGGTATACATCTTCATGCTATATACAATGTATACTTACTATACATATCTTTCTCCCCCATTGTTTTTACAACTTATTACATTTTCTCCCCCATAAATATTTACATTTTTATCCATCTATCTCCTCCTATACATCTTTCTCATATCTTCTTATCCATAGTATATACTCCCCCTATACATATATCTTTCTCCCCCTTTTTGAAATTAATGCCAAAGATTTATTCTATTTATTTACATGTTAATTCCAAAATGAGATAAAAATTTGAAATGTACCTTGAGTATGATTGCCAAGGTCTTGTTCCAATCCTCTTGCAAGACCTTACTTTTGTGTAGTGCAATTTGTACTTCTGCAAACAACTCTATTATATGGTTGGCTATGGAGAAGTTGTTGTCATGGATGAGAGTTTTAGAATTTACAATGTGTTTCTATAGTGTATCCATGTTGGGAATAATCATATTATGTATATCTACTAATGTAGATTTGATCCTTGCTTCTTCTCTAAGCAATTTTTCTTGCATATCTATCAAAAACCATATCTTCTTGAAGTGTGAAGAACTTGAACTAGGGTCAAGCTACAAATTTTGAGTGCTTGCCTTAAGGTCTTTATCTATCTTGGAAAATTTTTCCTTTATTTCCTTGGTAAAATTAGAACATCACATAGCTTACCAAAAAGTGATGATACATTTGTACAAGATGTTTCCAGAGACCCCAAAATTGTAGAATGTTCTACTTGATAGATAGCTATTTGTTGAGCAATGTGCTCCAATACTTTATTTTCAAACTTCTTTTTTAATTTTTGTACTAACTTCTCCTATCCGTCTATATCTTCATTAAACTTTTGGACTATCTCTACCAGTTGATACAAAATTGGCTATGAAGAATCAACCTCTATACCTACAACTTCTGCCAAAATATTCTTTGCGTTCTCAATAATTTTAAATTCTTTATCCCTTTCCTCTCTTAATCTTTGTTTTTTGGCTTTCTTTTGGAGAAGTTCACTAAATGTCTGCATTTTTCAGGGTTGAGCTTGGAGATGTCCCAATTAGGGATTACAATTTCTTCATCAAGGTATATTTCTTCCTCCATCTCTTTTACTTTTCTCAAAAATTTTGTGCTCGGTTGAGGCTTGGTCTGAACTGTCATTGCAGTTATTGCTTGTGTGCCCAAAATAGAAATAGTTGTAGACATAGTAGGACTAGCTATAAAAACTAGTACTGCACTTATTGAAGGAATACTAATAGAAATACCTGAAGAATCCAATGTTGATGTGGTAATCATAGATGTGTCCAAAACTGTTGTGCTCAAAACTGATGTATTCAAAATTGATGTAGCCAACACAATAGAAGAGGGAAGAGTTTGCAACTCAGTAGATGAAGTGGAGGTCACTTCAGTGCTGAGCTGAATTAGAAAAATAAGTAATCAGGCATTTGTATTCATGTTGATAGTCATAATTAATCCTATTGAGGCTGTCTCCATGCTTGATATTGTCACTGGTTTTCTTGGAGAGTGAGGAAGTGAGGCAATGACTATTGTAGCAATCTTGACTGGATCAATTTCCTTATCTTCCTTCTTTTCTTCCTTGATGGCCTCTTGCTCTTGTTCCTCTTCATCATCAATGTTATCAAAATGAGTTGCTTCTTCAACATTTTCTTCTTCATCTTTCTCTTCTTTATCATCATAATCATCATCTTTTACATCCATAGGAAAATCACTTAGTTTATGTAAAAGATAGACATTTGTCCAAGTGTTTGTTGCATTCCTTACAACATGTTCAATATCTTTCATCAGAATCAGACAAGTGTTGAATTTCAGAGTCAATTTTTCTTCATTTTTCTTTAGTGACTCTTTTACCTCTACATCTAATATGCTCAGTATAAGCTACCTCAAAGTTTTCCCATAGATGTCTTTGACAGTTTGCATGGAAAATTCCCATCTTGGCTTAAATTTCTCCATCAAAACATTAGGAATCTAAGAAGCAAGTTGGTTTCGTGAGTATTTCCATTTACCCATTTTGTCCATTACCAGATCTTCTATCTTCTTCTACTCTTTAGCTATTCTAATTTCATACTTTAATGCCTTAATGTTTTTCATACTGGCTCCAACTTCCAGATCTTTCAATCTATCTTGGAAGGTGCATGGAGGTTTTTTGAATATAATGTCTCCTCCTTCCTTGTTAGCTTTCTTTCTTGATCTCTTAGTAAAAAGAACAGTGGATGGGTTGGCTAGCTTGGTAATAATTACCTTTCCCTTTTTCTTTAATGAATCTTCTTCCTTAGATTCTTTCTCAGCCTCTACTTCCTCATCCTCACCTTTTCCTTCGATCAACAAAAGGGTAGAACTTGTTTTCAGTTTAGCAATTCTTTTCTTTCCTTTGTTAACTGCTTGAGGGAGCTTTATTTCTAGTTCTATCCTAGATTTTTCTTTGTCAAATGTACTAAAATATGTAGGCTTAGGATCAAATGGTTCATTAAAATGTGCCTCAATGATATCTTTTGTTTCATTAATATTAACCTCATATCCAAGAGGTTTTGTCCATGCAATTCTAGCCCTAACTGCCTAAATGTATACTTTGTCACTATCGACCATGAAACACATATCATCCTTATAATCTTCAACAAGTTTCTTGGGGATTCGGTATCTATTGTTCATTTTCTCTTTGAAAGCATCAAAATAGTTGTCCATAATACTATTATAGTTCTCACCCATCTCAGCAATATACTCATTGATTTGATATAGCATTGGCACGTCTTTTCTCCATACAATAGAGCCTTTTGAAGGGAAAATTTCTTGAACATAAAAGAATAAGAATTTTAATAGCAAGCCAAACTTACATGGGTTATTCTTTAATGTTTTGATGCTTTCCATGTTGTTGTTGAACTATTTCAATAGTAGCTTGACAAAGTCAAAAGATAAATTGTCCTTTACTACCTTGTATGCAAGGTCAACTACTTTGCATGACTTGTTTAACTTGCTCGAGCTATAAATCTTGTGTGCAATGATATGGATGCCAAACTTCAATTCCATATCAGTGATACTACTTATTTTCATGCCTCTACCATCCCATTTTACTAGGGTTTTCTTTTCAAGTTTAGCTTAACCTAGGGTTTTGGTTGTTTTAGCTTTGGCCAACATTGGGAGACTAGTAATTTAATGAATTATCTTCTTTGTGATCAATACTAGTTTCTCAAACCACAACTACTCATTATGCACCCACCTAATGATAAACCTAATACATTTTACTTGAAATTCATGGGGCATGTGAGGGATGTGAGTTAACCCTTTAGTTTCCAGGTGTTGGTGCTCGGGTTTCAAAACTCCATTTACACATATTTTTTCTAGGGTATCATCCATTTCTAAAGTGTCAATCTCTTAAATAAAAAATTTAAAATGAGTTAAGATATCATTGATCAATAGTACCTTTGGATGGATTTGTGACTATGCTCCACTCGGATCTAGGATTTTACTGATTGCAGGGGTGAGATTGAAGTCTGGTGCCTTCCATTCACCATGAACTAGCATGTCTAAACCTCACTTTTCCTTGTTGCTATTGGATGCCATCTTCACATGGTAGGGTTTCAGAGAATTCAAAAACTTTTGCTGACAATTCACTCAAAATGCTTGGATGCTCTGAAGATCGTACATCATAATAGCTCTCAAAATTTTCATGGTAAAAATGACTTTGATTACATTCCTTTTATCAAATTTCACTATAAATGCATTAGTACAAAAGGTAGATCGATTGACATGATGTTGATACACTGTCATCCACTTCTTTACATTGAACACTCGGCAAAGTCTACGTGACTCGATAACCATATGTATCTTCATTACTCTTGATCTCACTCAGTATAGTATTTTGTCCTTTAGTAACTAGATAGAATTTAGTTACTCCTAACCTCGCTTAGTAAAGCCTATGACCCAACCTTACTCAGTAAGGAAAGTAACTCGATAGTAGCTGGTACCCCTTTTACTCAGTGATTCCTTTGTATCTTGAATACAAATATGAAACTTTTTGACTTTTCAACTGGAACTGATTTTGATGTCTTCTTTGATAGCCTAATTCCAATTCTCCCTTGAGAACTTGAGTAGAAATGGTAGAGTCACCCAATTCTTGAGTGACTTGATCAACATTGCTTGAACTTGTATTCTCAGTAGAATTTGGAACCCATTGTTATCTCATCTTTTTTTGGATGTTATTAGCCTTTGCCTTCTTTCCATCTTCTATTCTACCAGTATTCATATAGTTCTTGGCAAGATGACCAAGTTTTGTACAAGTGAAACATCTTTTAGTGGTATCTCTTTTCCTCATATGATGTTTTACACAATTTATTCCAATGTGTCCTCCACAATAATGACATCTACACCAAGTGTTGTAGTCCCAACCAAATATTGCTTTCATAATTTTCTCTACTTGATTTAATATCTTGGTTTTGCATTCTGATGACTTGTGTCCATGTTTCTTACATTTATGACATTTTCCTTCAAATCTTGGTTTATCTTTGCATTCATTAGCCTTATGACCATGCTGATTACAATTATAGAATTTTCTATTAAATTTCATTTTTCCATTGCACCAACATTTGTTTGATGGATGGCCTATCTTACCATAGTGATTGCAAGTAGGTCTTTGATTCTTTTGAGCTCCTTGCTTGGATGATTCTCCTTCTTATGTATATCCAAGTCCTTCTTTTCCTTTTTGTCTATAGAGATTTTTCTCATTCAATTGATTCATGTTTTCTTGGGATTTCATCACACTTTCATTGATTTTCCTTTTAGAGTTTAGATCATTTTGCAATCTATCATTTTCATATCTTAGGCTCATGATTTCTTCATTTGCATTGGAGAGTTGATCAATAAGGTGTGCTTGTTGAAGGGATTGGTGTTGGATTTCTTTGTTCTTTCCTTCTATTTCTTCTTTTATCTTGTTCTTTTGCTCCATGACTTCGCATAGCCTTATTGACTGAATTTCTTGTTCTCTTCTTAGTTTTCTTACTTCTTCTTGCAGGGAACCATTCTTTTCTAGGAGTTCTTTGATTGCTTCATTGGATTCATCTTGATTACTTGAATGAAGATCTTCAACCTTTTCTTCAATGTAGCGATGATCATTCATTTGAATTGCAAGTTCTTTTCTTCTTTTCAAGGATTGAGAGAGTTACTCCTTTGCTTTCTTGAGTTGGGCAATGGCTATTTCCAAATCTAGCTTTTCATTTTCAATAGCTTTGTCATGTCTAAATATCTCCATGGCTTTGGTCTTTTCTCAAGTTGTTAAACTTTCTTTTGAGAACCACAATGCTCTGATACCAATTGCTAGAAACATTCTTACCTAGGGTAAGTTATATAGAGGGGAGGGGTGAATCAGTAACTTCTAAAACTTCAAAAAATTTAACTCTTAATCCATTAGTCCAATTAGCATTTAATCCTTCACATATATTCTAATCTAATTGTATGCATAAGAAACTAAAAACATGAAAGCATTCATAACACTTAAACACAAGGATTTGGTGACCCAAAAACCTTCCAAATAGAAAGTAAAACTGGGGTGGGGATGATACCCACAAGCTTTAGTATTGCAGTATAAAATTGTTTTGTTAAGGCTTACATTGATCACTTCTAATGATTTGCTCTATTAGGAGCAATAAGGACTGCTAGGTCCACCTTGTGAAAGGATTTCCAAATATAAGGTGGAGTATGGACTCGATAAAGAGATTTACAAAAGACTATTAGGTCTACCTTGTTAAAGGATTTGACTGATCCACCTGTTAGGATGAAATAGTAATTGATCTTTGATCTACAACTTGGTTTGTTGAATGAGATTCCTTTAAGTGTACAAATCACCTTGTTATAATAGATGAATTTTTGCTACTCCTTATACTATTGTAGCCTTTTTAATTCACACTTTATGCTCTTCTCTTAAGATTACATATGCATCATTCCTTCACAAACTGGATGTGATACAATACACTACATATACACCAATCCAATTATACCAATTACAAAGTCAACCACTATACAAGTTTACACAAATATTACAAATTCAGTTCAAGTGTAGACACTTAGGCTCTGAAGACTGACTCAGTGAAGTTCTAATACTCGGCATCCACTATCAATGCTTGACATCATCATGCACTTGGTAGATGTAGAAGCTCAGTCCATACTGATCACTTCCAAGTAGTCTTAAACTCGGTCTGCACTGGTGATTCGGTAGATATTATGAAACTCGTCATATAATCTGAGTCTCTTGGTTTACATTGTATGACTCGATAAACACTATCTCCTCGAGCTCAGTATAAACTAAGTCACTTGGTTAACACTGAGTAGCTCAGTTAACACTGGACTCGCATCACATAAACTGTGACCTTGGTAAGCACTGCACAACTTAGTTTGCACTTGTAGTATACACTAAGATGCATGGTTTACACTACTAATTTTCACTATAATTGTAACTACTCGATAAACACTAGAATTTGTCCAAATGACTTGGTAGCAACTATAAAACTTGGCAACAACTAAAATTCTTGGTAAACACTGTTAACTACACAATAAGCTCGATAGCTATCTACAATCTGAATAAGTGTATGTCACTAATAGAAAACTTGACTGATATGTCAACAATCTCCTCCTTTGGCATTAGTGACAAAAACACTTATCAGCCAAAAATGAATTCAAAATGTTTCATGAATACCTTTATCCATCACCTAGTGATTCTTAGCTTGGTAGAGTATACTATTTTTGAGATTTTTCAAAATTGATTTTGTAAGATATATATTTGTACATGGTAAGGTTCTTTCATACAGTATACTATACATCTTCTTGCTATATAAAACATATACTTACTGTACATATCTTTCTCCCCCATTATTTTACAACTTATTACATTTTCTCCCCCATAACTTTTTATATCTTTGTCCATCTATCTCCTTCTATACATATTTCTCATATCTTCTTATTCACAAGATATACTCCCCCTATACATATATCTTTCTCCCCCTTTTTGACATTAATGCAAAAGATTTATTCTATTTACTTACATGTTAATGCAAAAATGAGATAAAAATATTTAATGTACCTTGAGTATGATTGCCAATGTCTTGTCCCAGTCCTCTTGCAAGACCTTACTTTTGTGTAGTGCAATTTGCACTTCTACAGACAACTCTATCATATGATCTGCTATGGAGAAATTGTTGTCATGGATGAGAGTTTTAGAATGTACAATGTGTTTTTTTAGTGCATTGATGTTGGGAAGAATCATATGTTGTATATATACCAATGTAGATCTGATCCTTGCTTCTTCTCTGAGAAATTTTGCTTGCATATCAATGAAAAATCTTATCCTCTTGAAGTGTGTAGAACTTGAACTAGGGTCAAGTTGCAGCTGTTGTGCACTAGCCTTGAGATCTTCATTTATTTTGGACAATTTTTCCTTTATTTCCTTGGTAAAATTAGAAACATCACATAGCTTACCAAAAAGTGATGATACATATATACAAGATGTTTCCACAGAACCCAAAATTGTAGAAAGTTCTAATTGATAAATTGCTATTTGTTGAGCAATGTGCTCCAACACTTTATTCTCAAACTTTTTCTTTTCCTTCTACACTAGCTTATCTTGCCCATCAGTATCTTCATTGAACTTTTGAACTGCCTCTACTAGCTGATACAAAATTGGTTGTGAAGAATCAATCTCATTTCCTATGGTCTCTTCCAAAATGTTCTTTGCATCCTTAATAATTTTAAATTCCTTATCTCTTTCCTCTCTTAATCTCTGTTGTTTGGCCTTTTTTTGTAGGAGTTCACCAAATGTCTGCATTTGGTCTGATTAAGCTTGGAAATGTCCCAAGTTGGGATTACAATTTCCTCATCTAGGTCTATTTCTTCCTCCATCTCTTTTCCTTTACCCAAATTTTTTTTTCTTGGTTGAGCCTTGGTCTCAAAATTCCTTGCACTTATTGCTTATGTGCCTGGAATAGAAATAATTGTAGACATACTAGGGCTAGTTGTAAAAATTGATACTGCACTTATTGAAGGAATACTAATAGAAATACCTAAAGAATCAAAAATTGATGTAGCAATCACAGATGTGTTGAAAACCGATTTAGCCAACTTGGTAGAAGAGGGGAGAGTCTACAACTTGGTAGATGAAGTAGAGGTCACTTCAGTCAATGATAGTTGAGTTGAATAGGAGCAAAGAGAGATTGGACATTTGGGTTGTCATTGGTGGTCACAATCAATCTTATTGGGGTTGTCTCTGTGGTTGATATTATCACTAGTTTTCTTGGAGAGTGAGGAAGTGAGGCAATGACTGCTGCAACTATCTTAACTAGATCAGTTTCCTCATCTTCTTGCTTTTCTTCCTTGGTAGCCTCTTGCTCTTGTTCCTCTTCATCTTCTATGTTATCAAAATGTGTTTCTTCTTCAACATTTTATTCTTCATCTTTCTCTTCTTTATCATCATCATCATCATCTTTTACATCAATAGGAAAATCACTTAGTTTATGTAAAAGATAGATATTTTTCATCCACTGGCATCCACTATCAATTCTTGGCATCATCATGCATTGGGTAGACATAGAAGCTCGGTCAATACTGATCACTTCCTTGAGCTTGGTATAAATTGGGTCACTTGGTTAAGACTAAGTAGCTTGTTTAACACTAGACTCGCATCACATAAATTGTGAACTTGGTAAGTACTACACAACTTGATTTGCACCGATAAACTTGACAAAAACGAAGGCACCTCAACCTTGTCTTTAAACATAGTTGGCATCATCTCTGAAGCATTGACTTGTTGAGACACTACCTTTTGAGGAACAATACTTGTATTATGGGGTGCCTTTGTGTGATCAAGGGTTTTCATTAGTTCCTCTCATTGATGAGGATAGTTTTGCAGCATGTTGAACATGGATATGTTGGCCTTTGTTTATTTCAAATCTTCCACCGCATTGTACTTTTCAGTAGACCAAGCTAGAATTTTCAAGATTGTTGGCACATTTCCTTGATTTTGATTTTTTTATCCTCCATATGGTGGCCTGACCAATACCAAATTGTTACTTGCTCTTGGATTGAGAGGATTTGGTTGTAATGCTGGGGGAATTACATCCATTATAGGTTCTTTCCAACTTCACAAATTTTATGTATTTTGATTGTCATTGTGAAACGCAAACAACTCTTCCATTTGAATTTCTAGTTCCTAACTAAATGGGAAAGAGAATTCTTCATTGGCCAGTTGCTCCACCAGTGTGTTCAGTGTAGAATCATAAGATTCCATGAGTGTAGCATTAAATTATATAGGAGAGACATTATCATTTGCTTTTGAATTATGAGTCATGTCTTGATTCCCATTATAGCATGAACCATCATTGTTAGATGCATTTTGACCATCGTTGACTGACATATTGAACATTATTGTTGTTGTCATCTGTAGGAATGATCTCAATGTTTGGATGAGTGTTCCATTGTCTATTCTATCTTTGGAAGTTGTTACAATCAAAATGATTGAATTTTTTTCCTCCATTGTTGTTCCCAACATTATTATTTCCAACATTGTTGTTCCCAATAAAATTTCTATTGTAATTCTCATTATAATTGTTGTTGTTGTAAGGACTAGCACTATTTCTTTGGAAGTTGTTTTTTTGTCCTTGTGGAAACCTTAAATGAGTTAGCTCATTGTTCATTTGTGACATGGTCTTCTTCATTCGACCAAACTTGAAGGCAAACTATTGTCTACCTCAATAGAATTTGTTTCCTTTTTCTCAAAGAAAGCAACTTTTGGAGGTTCATACCCAGGATATGTTAAAGCGAGGTTTTGCAAAGTGGGTGCCTGTTGTAATGGAACTAGATTCATAGGTATGAGTTGGATAGGCATCATAGGTGCTCCAATAGGATATGTTGGTATCGTAGTAATAGCGTGAGCTAGAAGCATCAATCCTCCTCCATTAGGATTGGCTTGTTTAGTGAAGATAATCACTTTTGTGAAGACTTTGTCCAATTTGTCGATATCTTTTGTAGGAAGTCTTCCTAGAAAAATAGTCGTAAGATTGTCCATATCATTTCGATAAATCTAAACAGTGGCCTTAACTGGTATAGTGTATGGCATTTCTAACTTGTGGTATGCCATATGAAAATGATGGTTGAAGCGTGAGACCGTCTCAGCTGGGTCATTTTTTATTAATATGAATTGTTGATGTATCACAACTGGATTGATGAAAGTTTTGAATTGTTTTAAGAATAATTTTTTGAAAGTGGCCCAGTCTCCAATACATTCGGGTGGCAAATTAACATACCAATTAAAGGCACCTTCCTCGAAAGAGTATGGGAATAAGTGAAGAACCACATTCTCATTAGCAATCTATTTTTAGTTACAAATTTCCTTGAATATCTTGATGTGATCTTTATCAATTTTTGTCTCTCCATAGATGAACCTTGGTAAAAATTTCTCAGGATTCTTAAGAAGGTCATTGAGTACACCTATCCAATTAATTTTTGAGTCTACAACATTTCCAAAAAAGGGCATTGGAGGACTAGGTGGAATGTTGGGCAGTTGTTGTGGAGGTGAAATTGAAAAAGATGACAAAACGTTGAATGGAAGTGGTAGAATTTAGGGGATTCCTTTGTCACTACGAGGCTTATAGAAATTGCTAAGCTCAAGGAACTCATGTGCACTTGGTGAAGATCTTAAAGCTCACTGAAATAGGGATTGGATCAGAATCCTCTAACTTGCATCAATTCTAGAAAAAGTACACCTCAGAAGAAGTACACATTCTCACATATAAGGCGCACCTACACAGCTCAGAAGCTCGAAAAGTTAGAAAAAATTTTGAACTTGTGAAAAATTGCTGATTTTTGAAGTTTTGCAATTTTTCTTCTATTCTGAACTTTAAGTGGCCCTCCTTCTAGTGTCACTTATGTTGATCTGTCATTTTGCACGATGCTTAACGATAGGAATCCTTTTGAATTCCACTCTTGAAAAGCTAATTCGAGGATCAACTCCAAAGTTGTAGGTGATCTTGTGACCTATTAGAATCTACTCAGTTGAAGATAAATGTGAATGTTCATGAGGAGACCTTTTCTAGTTTGGAAACAATTCTAATAAAATGTATGATCTGCTTGTTGTCTCAAAAACAATAACCACACAAAAGGAATATATTTTTTGTATTTTCTATTTTAAAGATGAATGCAATTTAACAATGCAATTATATGAATTCCTAATTTAACCAAGGGGTTAGTAAAGGAAATAACGAAGGCAAGGTAATAAGAAATTTAAGAAAATAACATAGAAAGTAGAATCCTAATGGACATAAGCTACAGAAACAACGCATCTACAAATTAAGCTTTTGAAAAGATCAGTAGGTAACTAATGAAAATAGGAGTAGTGCTTCCTTAATTCTATTGATGCAGTCATCAATGGGAATTCAATAATCGTAAGATGTTTCACTTTCATCAAATTGCAAGGCCATGGAAAGTGTACTCATGTGAGACAAAAAAGTATGCAAGAATAATATGGTAATCTCTTCTTGAACAACATATCTTGTTGCATTATAATAATGGCAGCCTTGAATACATATTACATTCCCGTATTTATAAGAAATCCTCTCCTCAATTTGTTTTGAGAGTGAGAGATCTCTTTATGCAATCATATGCTTCTAAACTAATAAAAAAAATCTAGTTATATATAAATTGAGTATCTTACTAGTGTGAAGTAGGACTCCATCCATATTTAAATCATTAATTGGATGCATGAGCCTTTACATGTGATAAAACAAAGAAAGCATGAGAAAATATGAAAGAGAAATCCTTTAGTTGATGTAGAAATATTTGCAAGTGCCAAAAATAGGAGCTCCTTCTTCACTAGGCATCTGTAGGAGTTAAACTGTTGTCAGAATGTGTTTCTAATGCATGAAAATTTCTAAATTTAGAACTCACAATTAATTGTCAATGCACCTCTGAATTCCTCAAAATCTTCCGTAACACTATTTAAAAAGTGCACTTGTGCACCTAGCACAACAACGTAGCAATGCACCTCAGAAGCAGGTTCCAAAAATTGCAAAATTTCACTATGTGTCAGAACTGAAATTTCAGCTTTTGGATTTTGTTTTGCTTTATACCAAAGCTATGTCTACATATTTTCCCTTGAATTTATCAATTATCTCAATGACTTGAGCTGCATCTAGAAAATGTAAGGCTTCATATTTTTCTTTCACCTTCTACTTGTAGTTGTCAACCTCAATATGAGTCTCCACAAAATCTACTAATTTCACATCCAGATCTAACAATGCCTCCTCTGTTCTAAATGCCTGCCTAATGTCATCATCATTAGCAGCTTCATAAAAAATTTTCCAAAAATTTTCAACTACTACCTCTACTGGTATTAGCTTCTCTCGTGTATCATCCTGAAAAATGTCTAAACACACATCACTATAATGCTTCTTAGCTTCCAAAATTTTCTCTTGGGCTTGATCCTTGAGCCTATGAATCTCCACATGTAATGTCTCCATTAATTTATTTCCATTTGTAATATTTTCAATCCAATCATCAATCTTTTCTAATTCCTCAGCTGTATATTCATCCATCAACATTTGATACCTTTGTCCTTTGATAGACTGAAGTGCTTGCAAATCCTTGCCCTAGGTATGTATCTCATCCATCAAACCAAAATCTTGATTCAAACTAGCTACTAGCCTATCCATATTCTCCTGCATGATGTGTAATGGCTTCAAGTTTCCTTATATAATATATACACCCTTCTCCTCAAAAATTTCTCACCATTTCTAACAAGCTCTCAAAATTGAGTCCAACTATACCGCCCCCTTATCTCTTCTTTTGATTGTTGCATTCAAGGCTTCCTCAGGATTTGTGGGGTCCAAGGGACCAACAACTTCACTTAGATATCCCTTTATATTTCATTTTGTCACCAAAGTGTTATTAATTCTACCCCCTCTTGTTCTAAGCTCCTAAATACTTCTTTGATCCCTATTGTAACCATTAGTTTAGTAGTATCTAAGGTTGGTTTCCAAAGCATGACCTCTTTGATTTGATAATTGCTTAGAGTCAATTCTTCAACATTTGAATGCAAAGGAGGGATAGCCATGTGAGAAAATAAGTCTTGGCTCTGATCACTCATGATAAAGGCTAATGCCTATGTATCCTTTGGTGGTGACTTAGGTTTCGTCAACACTTCAATCAATTTGATTCTGTCATCCTCTTCAGTGGTGAATTCTTGTCTCTTATTTCTTATCACTTCCTTTCTCAGCCATCTTGGAATATGTTGTAATAGAGATTTTCCTTTTGAGGATGAAGGAGTTTGATTGGCTATTCCTTTTCCCTTATCTCCCCCCTCTAGAGTCCTTTCCTTTTGTATGAGATCTACACCAGGAGTCTCTATGTCTATAGAGTCCACAGTCCTTACCTCAGTGTCTTGGGAAGTTTGCTAAGGCTATTCACTTATCTACCCTTCCTCTGGCACTTCCTCAGTAGATGTTTGTCATGGCTCTTCCTCTTGCTCTGTATGGATTTTTTTTGCTTCTGTTCCTGGAGGAAGAGGGGTAGTTGATCCCTTATCTACACAAAATGTGATTTTCACTAGGGATGATGGCAGTACCTTAGGTCCTTGTGGCTCAGGTAGCTACTAACTCTAATCCTCCTATTGGGGTTGATTGATTGGAGTATCTCTTATCTTATCCTTGACCAATTTGGTACCCACGGGCATGAAATCAAAATCTCACATTTGAAATACATTAGTGCCCTCCACATCCTGCTCATCTGTCCATTGTTGCATTTCATCTTCTGAGGTTGTAGTCTTGATGTGTTCCTCAGGGATAGACAGTGGTGTGATTGTAGAGCTTCTTCTCCTTTATGACTCTATAACTCTTGTTATTTGAGTCCTTTAGTTCAAAGGTAGATTTTCCTCTTCCTCCTCATCATCCTCTTCTTCTTCTTCTTCTTCTTCTTCAAGGATTGGTTTGGGGACTGATGGGAAAAAGATCACTCTCCTAATAACCTTTTCTCTCCTTTTGACTAGAGTCTTGATCTTTCTTTTCTTAGGAGTAGAAGGGGTGGCTTGTAACTCTTGTGAAGTCACTTCTTGTACTTTGATTTCATCTCCTTCTTGGCCTTGTTCAGTTGGCGGCACTTGGGGACCCTCTAGGGCTTGTGCAACTTCAACATTCTCTAGCCCTTGTAAATTTTCTTCTCTAGTCTGTGTAGGTGCCTAAATTTCTCCCTCTTCTGGCTTGGCTTGTTGAGGAGAATTCCTCTTCCTTTTTCCTTTACCTTTACCTTTTTGAGCCCGATAGTACCCAACTAGTCCATTAAGTTGGTGCACTATATCTAGTCTTACTAGTGACTAGGCTATAAATGTAGGCACTGTGACCTTTGCTCCTCAACCTTTAGCTAGGGTGGCTTGAGCATGAAAGACCATTGTTTCAAGAATTCTCTTGATCCAATTGTCTTTCAATTTGATGACATGTCTTGCCTTTTGATTAATGTCTGAGATCTCTCCTTTGTTAATCCTGGCATTCATTATAGGTCTATCTCCAATCTTATCCCTATTGAATAATCAATCAAGAAGATATTTTATATCTTGTTGCACAATCTTCAATGGAATCTTGATTTTAAAGCACTCTTTGATAGATATAGAGTCATCCTACAGTAGTCCCTTATGTAGACATCATAGTCATTTGTTGCATTCGTCCAGTGATCTTCAAGGGAATCTTCATGCTGAAATGTTTTATCCACTAAGTATTGCACTCTCTCAATGTTACCAAATAGGGCCAAGGGGAATTATACTCTTCCAAGGGATACTAATCCCATTCACACTCAAAAGATGGAATATCTTGCCTCCAATCCACCCTAAAAGGTCCTACAGTCATAGGCCATATCCAACATATTTTGTGTTTCTTTCTAACTCTGTCATATGAAGACAAGAGTTGTCAAGAGATCTCTAATATAATAAGTCTGTCACTGGGATACCTAGGGAGATTCTTAGGGTTGAGAGTTGTACCGATTACCCTCAAATATGTAAATGTTTGGAACTAGATATAGTAAGCTCCAACTTCTAATATCTTTGCACCTGCCTCTACTAACATCCTCTCCACATAATTACCCTCTATGAACTAGATTATTGTGAATATGAAAGCATCATTTACAATCCTATATTCCTTGATTTTCTTTGAAAGCTTCTTCTTTACTAGCTAAGGATATACAATGTAAGGCCATGCATTTGGATCTTGCATGCTACCCTTCTTATAGAGCCCTGAATAATCCATCACCCTCATAGCTAACAAGTACACCAAGAATGATGTCATGTAAAAAAATTTGTTTTTCTTCACTACCACCAGCTACTCACCCAAGTTCTCACTAAGAATGGAGGCCCAATGAAGTGGCATCCTCGTCATCTTGATGATTTTGATAAAATGCACCATCCAAATGTTCAAATGCCCTAATGCTAGAAAACCGATGACTCTACTCAATAATATGATTGACTATCCAATGGATTCCTTCATGTACCCTTGTGTTATGCACTTTTCCTGCCTTCTGCTCTAGAGGAGTCTTCTTAATGAGCTATGGTGACTATATGATTTTAGAGGCTCTTTATTGTTAGGTTGGAGATCCAAGATGATCTCTCCAGTCATGCTTTTCATGACCCTTTCTTCAGGAACATATTTCTCTACTAGTGTCATGACCAATTCTGAGGATTGCACTAAAACTAGATGCGATGTTGCATTAACTTGTTCAAATCTAATCAACATAGAAACAATTTGAGATCTTTCTATTGGTTTATTGCACATTTTTAGGAATGCACCCAAATCTATGTGACCTAACTCAATGTCCCAGATGTCTGAGTACTCATCCTAAAATAATGATTTCATCGATATACCCTAAAGCTTGAATGCCATTAGCTTTGGAACCATTTTCTCAGCATGGGAGGCTGATGAAGACACCATAGAATCTACACAAAGAGTATGTCCATTAGTTCATAATTGAAGAAAAATTAATTAATGACACCCTAATACTAACTTGAACAAAACCCTAAAAACTAGATTGCTCAAAAACATGAAAAAACTTGATTTATGACCCTAGAAGGAAAACAAAATATGCACCTAGTGCACTTTTGAGGTGCACCTAGTGCACATTTACCCTTACAAAGGTTTTTGACTATTGGGGTGCACAACAACACACTTTATGGGGTGCACTTATATGCACCCTTAATGGACTTAAGTGCAAAAAGAGAAGAATACTGAAGGTGCACATTAGCGCACCTAATTAGGTGTGCTACTATGCACCTTAGTATTAGTGTTGGTTATGTTTTTTGCAAGTTTTTTATTATGTTTCAAAGAAAAGATAGGTGCACATTAGCACACCCAGGTAGGTGCACTGATGCGCACCTTTTTTGGTGTTTATTAATGTGTTTTTAGTTCATTGTGTAGGGGGAATGAAAGCGGAAGGCTTACGTAATGAGATGTGGAGCTATGAGTTAGAAGGCCAGAGGGAGGGACAAAGAAAGAAGAGGGAAGGAGAAAGGGGGCCCCATTTTTTATAGACCCAAGGACCCCACACTCTTTTTGTGTTGCATAGGTGCGTAGCTACATTGTTGCATTGTTGCACATCTGCACAACACACACAAAATGCCTCTCTTTCACTCTTTTAGTAGTAAGGTGCACTAGCACACTTATTTAGGTGCGCTGGTGCTCCTCTTGATTTTACAAAAGACTTATCTTTTACCAGAACTCATTTTTCAAAATCTAGATCTTTGAACCGAGACCTGGACATGAACCAAAATAGTAGATAAAACCCCAAAAAAACTCCGCCCACAGACTAGGGTTCTGTAGAGCTAAAAAATTAATTAGGGGGTCACCATTTCTAGGCAAAATGGGGCATGCATTATGGAACCACAATAGGTACTCAGTTCTCTTTCATAAACATATACAAAATTCTTATAGTCATCAGCTTCCTGTTTGCATTCAACTTCATTTTTCTTTTCATATTCATCAACTCTAACATTTGCATTTTCCAAAATTTTGTTAATGTTAGAATTCAAAGATTTCTATGCTTTTATTTTAGTCAAAGATCCTAGGAATATGGCTTCATCACTTTTAACATCAAGTTTTCCATGTCTATTGTCTTCTAGTATATAATATTTACTTCCAAATACTTTGAAATAATTCACATTAGGTGTATATCCATTCCATAACTCAAAAGACATAACATTTTTACCTTTCTTAACTTGTACTCAATTCAAAGTATAAACAATTGTACTTACAACTTCTCTCCAATATTCACCTCCATCATCAATGTCGTAGAATAGTCCATGATCGATCTATTCCTCCTTTTAGCTATACCATTCTATGTAGGGGTCCTCGATTGTAACATATATCTCTTGATTCTTCTATCATTGTAGAATATGTTGAATTTCTCAGATATGAATTCCCCTTGATCAAATCTTAGATAGTTCAAGATTTTACCTATTTCCTTTTCAACTCTAGCCAAATACCACTTAAATGGTGAAATAATAAGATTTCTCTTTAAGAAACATTATAGTCATCATTCTGGAGTAATCATCAACAAATAGAATAAAATATTTGTCACCACAATAGATTTTCACTCCAAGAGGTCCACAAAGGTCAATATGAACCAACTCCAATATATCATTATATGAATAGGTCTTTCTCTTGAAATTAGACTTTGTCATTTTACCCAGTTGACATTGCTTACACATTACATTATCATTTTTATTCAATCTTGGTAACCCTCTTACTCTTTTCATCTTACTAATGCTTACCAAATTATCAAAGTTGACATGATATAACCTCTTATGCCATAACCAAATGTCTTCATACTATGAAAAAAAAGCATGTATCATCAAATAGGTCTAGGTAGAACAAGTTACCTCTTGTTTTTTCTCCACTTCCAATAAGTTCTCCATATCCATTATATATATTATCTTTCTTGTTTTGAAACTCAACTTTGTAACCTAAACTGTTCAACTAATGCAACACTCAAAAAATTATAATTCAGTCCTTCAACCCTATAAACATTATCACATGAGATCTCAGTCAATCTTATTGATCCTTTACCTTTTACAAGACATGGTGCATCATTTCCAAACTTAACATAGCTTCCTTTATAATGTTCTAGAGTTTCAAACTTACTTTTATCACTAGTCATGTGATGTGAGAAAGCACTATCAATTATCCATCTATCAACTTTACTCACATAAGGAATAAGTGCAGTTTTCTCATCTTCATCAGAATCATGTTTCATTGCAACATAAACAACTTCATCATGACTATCAAAATCACTATTAGTCTCTTCTTTAGAAATGTCACAATATTTCTTACTGTTTCCCTTATAGTCTTTGTATCTTCTATTGTCTTTATCATCTCTTCTTCCTTTGTATTTTTTGTCTTTCCTTTCATCCTTGTCATCCCTATCAAGACATCTTGTAGCAATATAACCAAATTTATTGAATGAAAAACAAATTATAAGGAGTTCACCTTTGAATTTTCCTTTTCCTCTTGGTAGCCTTAAATCCATTAATGCTTCAAGATCCTCAAGATCATCATCAGAAGATTCACTCTCACTATCCTCATACTTTCCTTTCTTCTTCTTAGACTTATGTAAAACCAATTATGACTTGAAAGTAAATTCAATAGTAGGGGCAATAAAATTTTCAAAATTTGACAGCTCAAAAGCTATAAGTCTACCAACTAGACTATCCAAGGTTAAATCACTACAAGGAGTACATCATAGTTCTTGTATTATAGAAACTCTAATAGCATAAATAGGAAGTGAGGTTTGTTGTACCTTGTGGATCACAATCCCATCAATGATCTTTTCTTCTACTTGTCTGATAGCATTCACCACCCCTTTGAGTCTTCCAAGTTATTGAGCAATGTTCTCACCTTCTACCATCTTCATGTCATAAAAATTTCTTCTCAAGCTTTCTGATTTGGCTCTTATTACATTCTTGTCTCTAGTATGGATCTTTTCTAGCTTGTCCCAAATTTTCTTTGCACTAGTGCATTCATTTATATCATCAAATTTTGAGTAACTTAGGGTAGATTCAATCTCCAACATTACATGATTGTGTTATCATTTCTCCTTTATCTGTTGGGTTTTCATAGGTGTTGGTATTTCTATGTAGTTATGCTCTAGGTAGTATGTCATTGAATCTCCAATTCTAGCAATGTGCAGCTTCATCAAACAGGGAAGTTCTCCTTATTCAACTTTGGTACCTCATTTTTGAACATATTGATCGTTAGCTATAAGTCCCTTACAACTTTCTTTAAAAGCACCATAAGTTTTGATACCAATTGTTAGAATGATTTTAGAATAATTAAGAGGGGATTGAATTAGTTATCCTTAGGTCTAGATGTTCCAAACAAATTTTTAACCACTTTTAACAACTCAGAATTATTCATTAGTTCACTCGGTCTCTATAATAGCTTATCACTAACATAAACTTGTAATTCATTGTCCCAATAGTAACCTACTTGAAGAATGTAATGAAATAATAAATAAAACACATCAAATAACATCCACAAAAGTATAAAACTAGGATTTTGCATGGAAACCCAATTTGGGAAAAACCACTAGTAACATGCTACCAACTTTTTCACTCTTTTGAAGTGAGATTGATTAAGAGCCAACCTTGTTAAAGTTTACAATAAACATAGTTATGTGTGACCCTATTAAAGGATTTAATCACCCTATTAGGAGTGGCCTAGTTAAAGGACTTAAGAATGTCACCTTGATTAAAAGATTTATAAATAAATGTTAGGTCAACCTTGATTAAAGGATTTTTATGGATACAATGGTTAGAAAGTAAGAATAAGTTGATCTAATAAATAAACCTCACTTACAAATATAGATAACAATGTAGCTCATTTGTTGATCCATTGACTAGCCTTAATTAATATCTTCATCATTGTTTTTCCAATTCCAGCAATGTGTAGCTTCATCAAACTTTTCCATGCAGAGAAGTTCTCCTTATTCAACTTTGGTACCTCATTTTTGAACATCTTGATCTTTAGCTTTAAGTCCCTTCAAACTTTCTTTACAAGCACCATAAGCTTTGATACCAATTGTTAGAATAATTTTAGAATAATTGAGAGGGGGTAAATTAGTTATCCTTAGGTCCTGATGTTCCAAACAAACTTTTAACCACTTTTAACAATTGAAATTTATTCATTAGTTCACTCAGTCTCTATAATAGCTTATCACCAACATAAACTTGTAATTCATTGTCCCAATAGTAACCTAGTTACAGAATATAAAGCAATAAGAAATAAAACACATCAAATAACATTCACACAAGTATAAAACTAGGATTTAACACGGAAACCTAATTTGGGAAAAACCACCAATAACATGCCACCAACTTTTTCACTCTTTTGAAGTGAGATTGTTTAAGAGCCAACCCTATTAAAGTTTACAATACACAATGTTATGTGTGACCCTATTAAAAACTTTAATCACCCTATTAGGAGTGGGCTAGTTAAAGGACTTAAGAACATCCCATTAGAATGCCACCTTGATTAAAAGATTTATAAATGACTATTAGGTTAACCTTGATTAAAGGATGTTAATAGATACAATGGTTAGAAAGTAAGGGCAAGTTGATTTGATAAATAAACCTCACTTGCAAATATAGATCATAATGAAGCTCATCTATTGATCCATTGACTAGCCTCAATTAATATCTCCATCATTGATTTGCTAATTCCAGCAATGTGCAACTTCATTAAACTTTTACATGCAAGGAAGTTCTCCTTATTCAACTTTGGTACCTCCTTTTTGAACATCTTGATCTTTATCTTTAATTCCCTTAAAAATTTCTTTACAAGGACCATAAGCTTTGGTACCAATTGTTATAATGATTTTGGAATAACTAAGAGGGTGTTGAATCAATTATCCTTAGGTCCAGATGTTCCAAACAAACTTTGAACCACTTTTGACAACTTGGATTTATTCATTAGTTCACTCAGACTCTATAACAACTTATCACTAACATAAGTTTTTAATTCATTATCCCAATAGTAACATACTTGCAGAATGTAAAGAAATAAGAAATAAAACACATCAAATAACATTCACACAAGTATAAAACTAGGATTTAACATGGAACCCCAATTTGGTTAAAACCACTAGTAACATGCTACTAACTTTTTCACTCTTTTGAAGTGAGCTTGGTTAAGAGCCAACCCTATTAAAGTTTATAATACACACTATTATGTGTGATCCTATTAAAGGAATTAATCACCCTATTAGGAGTGGCCTAGTTAAAGGACTTAAGAACATCCCATTAGAATGTCACCTTGATTAACATATTTATAAATGATTGTTAGGTCAACCTTGATTAAAGGCTTTTAATGGATACAATGCTTAGAGAGTAAGAACATATTGATATGATAAATAAACCTTACTTGCAAATACAGATCACAATGTAGCTCATCTGTTGATCCACTAACTAGTCTCAATTAATATCTCCATCATTAATTTCCTTAGAAATCCTTCAAGCAATCACACTTCACCTCTACTCAGGTCTTCACAACCTTCTACTCAAGTTCACCAATCAATAAAATCAACTACTCCAACCTCTTTAGGTTATCCTTATGCCTCCTTAAATAGGAAGCTTTGATCTTTTTTCGATTAAAAACCACTATTGATCTTAGGATTAGGTCAGATTCATCGAATCCTTCCATCATTTTATTTCCTCCTAGATACTTCTAAAAATTTATCTATGAATCCATGTCTAAGAATGCTGAAACATGGTTTACCATGCATTAAATGCTCTAGCTCATCAATACTTATCCTTCACATTTTTTAGAGTTCTTTTTAGGTAAGGAACATATCAGGTGGGTTTAAAACTTAATACCAAGAAGCATAAGATAGGGAAGAGCCTAAGGATAAGCTAAATCCTATATTCAACAAGGCTAAATATTAGTTTTGGGCCAAAATTAACAGAGTCATGAGGACTCACTTCACTTTAGGCTATGTAGGGCCAAGGTGGGAAAACCTTAGGGTATAGTCTTCCTAATTTGATATTCTTGTTCTTTAAAGATTGTTCCCTACAGTAGAAATGGTCAATATTCTTATATGATTTGTTGAATAAAGTTCCTGAACATAGTAGCTAACTATAACCAAAAATTAGATGCAAATAAGTAATGACCAACACTTTTAGTTCCTTGTTCTTAAAATTTTAATAGAATAGTGTCTTATCCATTGGGATACAGAGTCAAAGATTAGTAGATTTGGACCTTTTTAATCAATTTGTAATTAAAATTGTCAACATTGAACTATAAGTTTCATTCTTACTATATCCTTTTCACAAACCTTAAACGTTATCAATTACAAAAAGCAATTACCTGATTCTTTAAATTAGCAGCAATAAGTAAGAGATATACAATTTGTACGAATTGCATTAAACTGAATGAAACTTGTTTATATCAGTCTCAAGATTATGAATATATGAGAAAGGAGAAAAAACTCATAGACAATGATATTTAAAGGAAATTCCTTCTTTATAAAATATTTATGATACTAACAAAAACTCATAATACAACTCATAAACAAACCATTGGTACCAAATGTTCACTTTTTATATTCAACTATGCAAGAACTAAACTCATTCACATAATCATAGAACAAATGGATGGACTACAACATAAAACATGATAATGAGAAAATTCTATCGATGACCAACCTCTACTCCTCATCTTGGAAATCCATATATAAGATTGCAACAAGCTACAGATGAGAGGAGGACACATGTCAAAACAAGAATGGATACAAAAATGTGGAAAGATGTGAACAAAAAGGTATATAGAACATTCCTCAATAAATCGATCAGAAAAAGAAAAGCAGTTGAGACAATAAGTGAACATCTATGTCATGCTTTCTGATTTTTCTCTTCTTTGTCCTTCATTGTCCTTCATGAGAAATATCTTAACTACTTCCTGCCTGTAGAGCCTTAATCTCTCCTACTACCTCCCAAACATAAATCTTCCTTTTTCTAGGCCACTCTATAGTTTTCACCTCTTGTAAATCCTGAGTGACTTTGCTCCACCCGGCGTCCATAATTGCTTTAGATTCAACAATAAATTTATTCAAATCTATTTCTTCCTTAAAAAGGGAATCAATTAATTTATTGTATGGGATATCATAAGTATCTTCAAAAACTGACATTGTATCCTCTTGAGTTAAAATGGCACCAAAGGAAACAAACCATTCCTACCAATCTATCATTGTGTTTGTGGAATCCAAAATTGATGGTATATAGGGTTGTACTCCCTAAGATAAAAATTTTAATTTTCCTTGTATAATCTGCAATTTACTAGTGAAGAAACCAATAAATTCCTTCACTATCTCCAAACCCTCCTTCATTATGATTATTTTATCAGGAAAATTTGTCTTTTTAGCCATTAATACAATAATCCTCTCTAGAAATTATGTGTATGGCCCTCAAAGATTAAATGTGGGTGATAGACATGAAAGTGCCTCATTGCAAAATTACTCAGCACTTTGTAAAGCAATGTAAAAATTATGAGCCTATTGGGACATATTTTTCAAATTTTCAATCATGTGGCTCATCAATATTTTAATGAAAGTTGTCCTTATCTCATCTCACTGCTAAGTAGATGGATCATCAATGCTCATTCTCCTTGATTCTTCTATATCCTCTTCCCCCAAATCATATGTTTGTGTTGGGGCTTTAGCTGTGTTCCTAATTGGTTGTTGTTGATCTTCATGTTCCTGTCCCTATCCTGTAGCAACTACCTGCTTTGCCTATACAAGTTGATCTCTAAGAGATGCAACCTCATTCTCAAGTGCTTGGACCTTGGCCTCAAGCTCTACAATATTCTCTATGTATACATGGGTCTTTCTAAGCTAATCTTCATAGAGCTTTCTTACATCAATGTAATCATTTATGGGCTTAGAAAGTCTAGTCTCCATCTCCTCTACCTTGGCTTCATTCATAAATAAAAAATGTTTCATGGCCTTAGAAATCTTTATACTAGAGGTGCCTTATAGAGTCCATACAATCATATTACCTTGTTTAGTGCTTTGCACATCCATTGACTTTGTCTTATTTGATAATGGAGCCATACTCCAAACTACCAAAGATTTGGTATCTATGTTAAAACATGTTCCTCTCTACAATCCATCAACACCAAATGTTTCATATGAAATGGCATTTTCTTTCCTTCTTATTTGATCAAGCATAAAAGCTTCCTCCAAATCCCATCTCGGCACTAATAGCATGCCACTCCTCTGTACAAGATCTCTTTCCTCCTCTAGAGTCGTGACTTCACTCTCAGGATCACAGGCTTGTAGCTTCTCCACCAATTCTAGCTTCTGTTCATTTGATTCTCCTAGCTTCATCTTCGGCACCGGTTCACTCTATTTTATCTTCTATAGAAAAGTTTTGAACTTAGTAGATTTGATGAATTCATCATCCTCTAGGAACTATTGGGCTTGGATGATTCTATCATCCAGCCTTGTTGTTGCTAGTCATATGTCAATGAGTGTACTCTTAGCTGAATTAATCCTTCTTGGAGGTAGTTCTACCTTAAGTCAGCAAAATACTGACTATTTCTAGGTAAAATATGCAATGTCCTATGTTTCACCTCTGAAGGGATATGGAAAACCTTCTATCTTTTATTTCCTTTTGTGACCCATGATGCTTCAGGGACATCATCTTCTTCTATCTCTAGGGTCACATCAGGTTTAGGGCTATCTGGACATACCCTATCTTCCTCTCCTATAGGTCCTTCAGGCATCTTAGCCATAATCTCTGCATGGTCAATGGTCATCTTCCTAATCCTCTAAGGATAGGGGATATCCATATAGAATCCCATAAATTGGGGATTTGCTCTCTTTATTTCTCTTTCCACCCTCAAGACATCATCTAACTTTGCTAATCTATTAGCTGCCTCACCCTTTGCAACTATGTTCAGAATAACATCCTCATGGGGTAATTCCTTGGTGTTGGGAAATACATAATTTCTTATCTCTTTAAGGATGACCCTCATCTAATTATCAAAATCATACATTCTATAAGGACTAGTTGACAAATTTTAGTGGTGCAGGAAAGTATGGATCTGGTCTAGGGCATCTTTTCCTATTGTAAAATCTCGTACCCTAAAACATCTACACAAGAAAGTGCCCTTATGCACTTTGGGTCATAGGTACTCCCTATTGACCATAAATAATTGAAATTTGAACTCTATTATACCCAACCTAGGATGGATAAAGTTTAATAATATATGGGGTGGTTTAGGACAACCACAGACTCTCATTAAAGAAAAAGTTGGAAATAAGAAAATGTCCCCACAATTATGGTCTAACCTTTTACCCTTAGGAAGCAAGGTTAGTCTCAAAAGACCTTTTAAAATCTTAGGTACCCTAAAGTAACCTGCATCTAACATTCTCATTATTACAGCACTAAAATTATTAAAGAATGAAATAGAATTAGAAAAATGATAATTACTATCCCATACCTGTGTCCACAACTAAACTGGTAGGTCTCTATTTGTATCAGAATTATGATCAATGAAATTAGAACTCACATGCCCTACATTCTTGTAGAGGATTAGGTGCATCAGCAGTGAATAGTGATGGAACTTGAAATCTTTTAATTCTCCACTCTGAGGCTAGACAATCTTTTCTTTCATCACCTCCAAAATGTAGTTAACATAGTCATACTCCCCCCCATGGCAGGAGTCTTGCACATCCCTTGCAATTATGAATTCAGCTCCAAATACCATGTAAGTTCCATCCTTGCCAATCACCTTGTGGGCACCATATATTGTTTTCACAAAGTAATTTTCAAATTTGTCCAAATGCATCATTTTTTTTACCTTCTTAAGGTAATAACCCACATTCTTTAAATCCATGGGAATATGTTGTAGCATAGATTTCCTAGTCTAAGCCTTGGTATTCTCCTCAAACTTCCTCTGCAAATCCTTCAAATCTACAAGCTAGCTCATAGCTCCATCTAATCCAAAAGCTTCAATGAATGATTCATGGTCAAGTGTACAAATTATAGTTCCATCTTTCTTATAGAAAGATTTGGTGGCTGGATTGTAGCAAGGAAATAGGGCCTTCATCAAGTCCACGTCCACAAAAACTTCTGGAAATATTGATTTAGCCAAGTTTTTCTTCCATGGATTACACACATTAATATTCTTCTCTCTGTTATAGTAGTACTTGAATAGTTAAAAACTAGTGACACCAAGGCACACAACATCTCTGCAAAGAGCATATGGGTTGATAAAGGATTGGTTGTTTGCAACATTGGCATTGGAAGAATTCGGGAAATGATTAATCCATTCTTCAACAAACCTATTAGGTTTCCTCTGTTGCAATTTTCCCACCTTAGAAGTTGAAGTCTTTGCAACCCTTGCATCTGACACTTGAATTTCTTCTACCTATTTATCAAACATTTTGGTAATTATGCTAGCAAAACATGGTGTGGATTCCACTCTCAGGCTCTAAAATAATTATCTATATACATTGAAAACTCTACAACTAATCAAAATCTCTTTCTGTACAAATAGTGAACAGTAATTGACAAATAGGAAAGCCTTTATCACTCAATGCAAACTATCAATGTTCATCTTTGCATCGATTTTTAGTATGCTTTAAACATAAGATCAACTTATTTTGTGACCTTAGGGGAGCATCGCCATTACTATCTAGCAATGCACCTTTTGTAACATATTCAAATATCATTGCTCAAGAATTTCATTGTTGTTTCCAGCTCAAAAAAAGTGACTAGCATGTTTTATGTCAAAACAGGGTCTACGATCTTATGATCGTTACTAATGAAAAGACTCCCCATATTATGTTATAGATGAAAAATTAGTTGCCCAATGTTATGAGACCTTTGGAAAAAACCCTTATCGAACAATCAGAAGCCATGGAAAAACCCTCTATGATCTTACGACTCCTTAATTTTTGTGGTGTTGGCACTGACTTTTTCTTCCTTTAAGATCTTACAACAAGCAACTTATATTGAAATGGCATAGCATCTTACCTAACCCATTTTACCTCATGATCTTTTGATTGTGGTCATCTATCACTTCATAACATCTCCAATTACCCTTCAAACTCTTATGATACTATGAGAAACTGTTACCTCTTTCTATCATAGCATCATGGGCCTTGTCTTTTATATTTACGATCTTACAATTGTGGCTTCTTCATAGCATCCGATTACTTTATCCATTACCTTGAGATCTTACAATAAAAATTTTATTGTAAAATCAGAGATCACCATATGCCACATAAAAACTAATATAAAATTATTTTCTAGTCCCACTAGTCCAACTAAGCATCCATCTGGTGTACGTTTCACAGTTTGGTCAATCAAAATTGGGCACCTGTCACCTGTCTGATAGTTTACTATTAATTTTCCCTATCTTTTATCACCTTATGATCCTACAATCATAAGTGTCATGTAGCATCTTAACATTAAAACATTACCTTGATGACCTTACAATGCCCATAGCTTCGTAACATCGTAGCACCTTCTTTCTCTGTCCCTAATGTCCTGGTCATCTTCCTTGTCATAACATCATAGAATAAGAAATGGAAACTACTCAAATAGACATATGATCATATGATACAAAGGAATCATAAGATCAGAGACTTTAACTTTCTCATCCACGATATTACGACACACCGCTTATCTTAAGATCAGGAAACTAAAAACATTTCATTACAATCCTCCACTAACCCATTTGTCATAACATTGTAGAATGCAATATAAAAGAAAATTAAACTCTCACTCAACTATAAAACCTAGGGTTAGGGCCTAGAATCTTATTTTTTATGAAGATTTTTTGTAATATAGGATGGAAACAAAACCCTGGGGCACCAAATTTTACACTTGGGGCAAAATGAAAAATAATTGAATTAGGGGAAAAAAATGCATGGTTTTTTCTTTGTAGATGAAAAAAAATAACATAGAACCCTAACATCACAACACTCTTTTTCTAATAACATTTTTACCATAAAATTTTGAAATTTAAGCTTAGTGAAAATATGGGCTATCAACATTCTTTAACCAATTCAAAAATTCAACTATGTTGGCTGGAAATTAGAATTCCTTCATAAACTATATTCAAATGCTATCACTCGGTCAATACTATGTTCTTCAGTCTCAATCATCACTAGATAACTTGGTTGATAATAATTTTCTTGCTTGACATACTCTATCTTTTCTCTATATAACTTTTCTAATACATAGTCTTTACTGATGCTCAGTCAACATTGTATTTTCTTGGCTTCTACTATTTACTCGATTGATATTAACACAACTTAGCTTCAACTATAAGTTCCTTAATCTTTTGCTCTATTGATCAGTTTAGCATATGCATTTGGTCTTCCATATATCATTTCTTCTGGGATTCAACTCAACTATCTTCTTCATTAAGTGTAATGATTAAACAATGCATAATCTTGCCAATGTGCCAACTAATCAAGTGCTCATTGTAGTTTCACATAGCTTAACCTTTCCACTAGGTATTCTTGTTATCTCTTCTTTTTAGATCCTCTTCATCAATCATACAATATGGAACTCTACTTAGGTAGAAACTCTCCCACCAATAAGATTTGACATGAATGAAAACATAACAATTGTTCCAAGTGTAGTTTCCAACATTATCAATTTTAAATTCACATGAAGGCTCAATGGAAATACTTTCCCAATCAATGATATGATCTACACTATGAATATATTTCTTAAGTAAAATAACATGAAACACATTATAAATCTATAGTTGAGGGGGTAAGGCAAGTATATAACACACATCGACTATTTTTTTCTAATATTTCAAAAGGTCCACAAAAAACAAGGAGTTTTTTTGGAGTATTTTCCTAATTTTAGCGAACTCCTTTTTGGTTTAACATGAAGAAATAATTGATCACATATATCAAAATTTTGAATTGTTCTTTTGGAATCAGCCCAACTTTTGTATCTATCTTGTGCAACTTTCATATTTTATTTTTCTTTAATAATAATAGACTTCATCTCCATCAAGTTCTCATTCTTGACCAAATCTTATGGACATGACCTGACCAAGAAATAGGTGACTTGTAATTATGACCATATACAATATCAAATGTTGAAATTTTAGTGGTTTAATCATATCCTTGATTGTATGCAAACTCAATTAGGTGTAAGTAGTCTTCCCATAATTCAGGCTTATCCATGGTATACATTTGCAACATGTCTTCTAAACTTCTATTTATTTGTTTAGTTTGTCCATCAGATTCTAGATGATATGCAGTACTAAAGTTGAGAATAGTATTGAGTTTGGAAAAAATAGATTTCCAAAAATAAGATGTAAATTGAGGATCTTATCATATAGAATATTCTTTTGAATACCATGTAATCTAACAATCTGTTTGACAAAAACATGGGTAATATAAGAAGAAGAAGACTTTATCTTAATGGGTAGAAAGTGTGTCATTTTAGTTAAGTGATCCATTACTACAAATATAGAATCATGGCCTTTTCAAGTTTGAGGAAATCTGGCAATAATATTCATACTAATTGACTCCCATTTCCACTCAAGTATAGATGAGGGTTGTAGGAGGCTAGGAGGTTTGCATTGTTCTACTTTTACTTTTGACAAGTCAAACATTGTTGGACATAGGTACAAATTTGACTCTTCATTTGAGGCCAAAATTATTTTCTCTTGATTGAAACGTAGGTTTGATGGAATCTAACGTGTCCTGTTATTGGTATATCATGGGAATCTTTCAAGATTTTTGATTTTAGGTTGGGTCTATTAGGGATGTATAATTTTCCTTTGTAATAAAGAAGTCCATTTCTACCTAGAAATAGTTTTCTATTCAATCTTTCAAATGGACATTAGGGGATTGGTTTTTGAGACCTTCATAAATTGATTAGAAATAGTCATTGATAGGTAATTGGGATTTAATATCATGGTAAAATTGGATTCTTTCTAAGGTAAAATTATTTATACATAAACATCTTCATCTTTAAAAAAATTCTACTATATTTTACTTTCCAAGAAAATATTGGATGGTAAAATCATATTCAGTTAAGAGTTCCATCCATATTCTTTGTCTCATATTAAGTTGTGGTTGGGTAAATATATGTTGTAGACTTCGATGGTTAGTTCTTAGTATAAACTTGTCCCCACTAAATAGTGTCACCAAATTTTTAAAGCATGGATGATACCTAATAATGTAAGGTCATGGATAGGATAGTTTCTTCTAGTAGGAAAAAACTTTCATGATTCATTGCATATTACTCTATCACCTCATATCAAAACACCACCTATGCCTATAACACATGCATCTATAGTCACAATAATTCTAGAATGCAAAAAATAGATGCACTGGTTAGAAAATGTTTTAAATTTCATATCATATTCAAGGCTCTATTTATAGTTTTGTTCTTTCTTAGTTAAATTGGTTAAAGGTGCAACAATTTTAGAATAGTTTCTAAGAAACTTACGATAGAACCCAAATAATCCTAGGATGTTTTTGATTTCATGTGCATCTTTGGGAATGGCTAAACTTATATTTCCTTAGATTCTTTGCAGGGTTAGGAGAAATGATGAAGGGTGTTCCCCTCAATATGTGAAAACACATAATAGAAACAAGGAAACAAGAATAATTGCAGGAATAAAATATGGGCTTCTTATTATCACCACAAATATGAAATTACAAAATTCACAATTACAATATGCTAACCTACATGGGCACCTTCATTATAGTAATCTACAAGACAAAGCTATGAACTATCACCCAAAGTTGTCGTAGACAATGTTTGGGCATTTCTTAAATAGGCCATTTTGTGCCACCTAAGAAGGTTCTAGACACTCAAACTTAATACCTAGGGCCGACAAACCATAACAATACATATAAAGTTGGCCAAATACATTTTTGATGTTTATTTTGGACATTTTGGTTGACCCAACTTTGGAAGACCATAACTCTCATGAAACCGTTCCTCCAATTGGCTATTATAACCACTTTGTAAAAACATCAGCTCCTAATGTACATGCTCAGATCCACGCAAGTGCTCACCCATCAATTTATTGGGCCTCATCCGAGCACTTTTAGGCCTCCAACGGTGAGCCTAAAGTTTGTATATCGAAATTGCAAACCAAAAATTTGCAATAAATCCATGAATACACATGATATGGAACTGAGCCTCAACTCGTAGGGTGATATATCTAGGATGAATATCCACCTTTGAAATTAGGACATTTTGAGCTCATATGACTAAATTACTAAGTAGCAAGCCCCATATACAACAACCCTACATTAAGACAACCCTTATTGAAATAACTAAAATGAAATATTTTTGGTTGATGCAAGATTCCTCTTACACCCAAGATGCTCCTGCATCAAGAAATACCATTTTTAGAAACCACATGACCTAGATAAGATACTTCATATTTAAAGAATTCACACTTGCTAAGTTTTGCATATAGTTGGTGCTTTCATAAGACTTGAAGTACTAACCTAAGATGTTGTGATTGTTCTTCTTAATTCTTTGAGCATATTAGGATATCATCTAAAAATGTGATTACAAATACATCTAAAAATGGTTGAAACACATCATGTATCAAAGTCATAAAGTACCAAGTGCATTAGTTAGTTAAACCAAAAGGCACTACCAAAATTCATAATGACCATATTGCATTTGGAATGCATTTTTGGGGATATCATATTCTTTACTATCAGATCCAATGGATTTTTGTTTAAGTTGTTTCAATTGAGCAGCTAATTTTGCAACTTCATTTAAAAAATCCTGATTGGTTATTTCTGGTTTCTCATATGCATTTTGATCAATTTGTAAACTCATGGTGATGGATTAATGTTTAAAGTTCTTCTAGTATTTTATGACTTTGACATGTACTTATTTTTCTTTATTGAAATAATGGATAATTTCAATTTAACCCAATCAAGTTCTATAAAAAGAGAGCTAGAAACATGTATTTGTTTTAGTGTCTCATAGGTTGCAGAAGGAAAGATCAGAGAAAGGTTGTTGTAGATCTCTCTCTCTCTCTCTCTCTCTCTCTCTGTCACACACACACACACACACACACACACACACACACACACACACACACACACACAAATAGTTTTATATAATGATCAATATCTAAAATTGCATTGATACAAAAATAATCAGATATATAGAATTCAATCTAGTTTGTGTATATTAATAATTTTATTATTATTGTTATTTTTTTATCACAAGCTAATTTTTTACCTTTCATTAATTAACTAAATTTACATAAAGATTATCCTTCAAAAATTTACAAAACAAAAAGTAAATAATATTTTTATTTTTATTTTAAAAATAAAATATAAACATAAGATTCTAAATAGAGTCGTACCATTTAAATGAATGCATTATCTTGTGTAGGTAAGAACTAAAGAAATATTTATCCTTTATTAAAAATTCAAAACCTAATATAAGCTCTCAAAGCATCGAAAATGAAAAATGGAAGAATGACCAAAGTTTTAGATGGGATTCCTGCATTAGAATGCTAAAGAGACCTGCATTTGAATACAATATAATTATTAAGAATTGAATATCTTTTATCAGTCTTGAAAGAAACCAAGTATCATTTTTCATGAAAAAACATTAAAGAAAAACCACTAGCATATCCAATTGCTTTTCAAATGAGGTATCCTTGATTGGAAATGCAAAAAAGCAAGAAAAAAGAGAGACATGATGCGTCAAAATTCCTACCAAATTAAAGTAGAGACATGTAGAAGGAAATGGAAATAGAGAATGAAAGGAGATATACCGAGAGAGAGAGTTAAAAGGGATGGAGACATAGGTAG
This sequence comes from Cupressus sempervirens, assembly GCA_028749045.1. Classification (NCBI taxonomy): domain Eukaryota; kingdom Viridiplantae; phylum Streptophyta; class Pinopsida; order Cupressales; family Cupressaceae; genus Cupressus; species Cupressus sempervirens. The sequence continues at coordinate 7,692,596 of CM053783.1, forward strand.
GTAGAGAGGGAGAGGAGATAAATGATAGAGATAGACAAAGAGAATTAAATTAAAGAAAAAATAAAATTGTTTAGTTATTTAGATATTTGATGATAGATTATCAAAGTGAAATATTAAAATTTATCAATATTAACACTACAAAGATTTGTAATATTCATTAAACATGTTTATATAAGTCAAATATTTTACTAGTCAAGAAAAATTAGTTGCATGTGTTTTATATGCATATCAAAAAATATAAGAATATCAAACCATGACTATAGAAAATTATTAGACATGATCATGGATTATTACACTAATTTTCTAGATTTTATTGTGTTTATTAATTAGTACAATTGAAATACTGAAATTTTAAAAAAATTATTCTATACAAAATTATATCAATAATTTTAACATATCATAATATTTTTAAACAATAATATAGAGAAACTATCTAACATAGATTCATATAACAATATATATAATATTATATTTATATTAAATGAAATTATTAGGATAATAAAAATTATAAATAAATATTATTAAAATAATACAATCTTATAATTAATTAAAATAAATAATATAATCAATATATTTTATCTAATAATTTATATAATATATGTGTTAGAAATGTTTATAATAACTAAGAGCGGGGGTGAATCAATTACTCAAGGTCTATATGTACCACTTGAACAATTAAACATCAATCACTTCATTGTTCTATGTATCTTGTTGTTGCTTGGTCTCTACTGTAAAACTGTCATAGACATAACTTGCATTTCATAACAAAAACATTATCAAATGAAAACATTCATTGCAGTTTAACACTATGATTTTATGTAGAAACCCAATTTGAGAAAAACCACCAGCAACATGTCACTCTTTTTCACTCTTTCAAAGTGAACTATGTTAGGAGCCAATCTTATTAAAGGTTGCAATACACATTGTCAAATGTGACCTGGTTAGAGGATTTAATCACCCTATTAGGAGTGACCTTGTAAGAGGACTTTGATCATTCCATTTAGAATGTCAACTAGTTAAGGATTTACATAGATTGTTAAGTCTTCAAATGACTATTAGGTCAACCTCTGTTAAAAGGATTTCAATACATATTGTTTACAATGATAAGAAATAAAATAGTAGGTTTTATTTGTGTGATTACAACTCATTTTTTCTAGTTCAGATCTTTTTTTGGTCCTTATGTTGGTTTACTGATAAGCCTTTCACTGCCATCTCTAATCTTGACCTGCTTGGTCACCCTTCAACCAATTGGTCCACTCTTCTCATTAACACTTAAACCTTCTACTCTAATTATTGTATCAACAATAACATCATATCTAAAAGCTTTCTCCTTTAGCTTCACATTCATGCACTTGTGTGCTTCTGATCAACCTTGCTCTATATGTCTCTCTACATAAAAACTTGCTCATACACAAACTAGTTGGCCTCATCTTGGCTTGACTAGACATGGTTGGAGATCTCACCAAATGATCAATTTTGTACCTCTTTAAATAGGCAATTCGTGCTTTGCAATTTTCTACATCCACCATAGATCTTAGGGTTTACAATTAGATTCAATTCAATTCAATGTATCTGTTCATCTTTGTGATCATTCTCTAGAAACTTCTCTATAATCCATTTGTTAGGTTTTTACCTAATAAAATTCTTTAATTTAATGATCTAACTCATTAATCTTATCTTCAAAATGTTTTACATCTCCCAAGAAATCAACTGAGCTGGCTTGATCTTACGATTTCTTTGAATTTGTTCTCTTATTGTCAGTTGACAATCTCTAAATTTTGATACTCAGTCAATACTAAAATACTTGGTCATTGTAAAGCTTCTTGGCTCGACATCAACTATCTTTCCCGATCGATGCTAATGCTTGGTCAACATTGGATTTTATTGACACTAACTATAGGTTGGTTGACACTAGCATTACTCAACACTCCTTAGTATTTTACTCTTTTTCTCAACTTAACTTAGCATTATTGACATAAATAATTTCTTTTCTCTATTAGAGTCTATTCAATCAAATATCCATTATAACTTCCTTTTCATAACTTCAACCTTTCCTCTAGGTTCTATAGTTATGAGTAACTTCTCAAATCCTCTTCATTAATCAAATAGACATGACATTTAGATTAGGTAGCAATATGTCTCATCCATAGATTTGACATCAATTATAAAACAACAATTTTTCTAATTGTAAGTGTCCAACAATCTCCCTCTTTGGCATTGATGGCAACATCTCAAATATTTGAATACTAGTAGTAGCAAAGTTGCCATACAATCTAAAAGATTTCACTTCCATGAGTGACCAATATCCTTAGTTCATTATGATTCCCATCCATGCAATTTCATAAAACTCCATCTATCATCATTCTATATTTTCAAATTTCTCTTGCATGATTATCTCCCTCTGAGGTTTATCTTACCTCCTTTCTCAATAATCTATCCCTTAATATGTAATCTCTCCATTTGACCTCTCTTAGTAATCTCTCCTTTCAATAATCTCTCCCTCTTTTAGTATTATCTTGCTCTTTGTCAAGAATGTCAAAGATGTGTAGCTCTCTCAACTTCAAAATTCTTCATATGTCTCAATTATGTAGATTTTGCATGTATGGCTGATACGTGACATCTTTCTATGACTAATCTATTTATGTTGTACTAAATTATTCTAGCTTAGGCATGTTCCAAAGTAGAGTTGCATTACACCACTGTGTAGAATGTTCTAATTAGCACATGTGATGCAATGCACCTTCTCTTCTTAAGTAGCTTTATTTAGGGGAATCACCCCTAGTTTACCTCTAAGATATTCATGAGCATCTTTGGGTAATGGTTTTGTGAATATGTCAGCAATTTGCTTCTTTGTATTCACATATTCTAGCTTCACTTCTTTGTCTTGAACTAATTCTCTCAAGTAGTGATACTTGATAGCAATGTGTTTTGTCTTAGTGTGCATCACTAGATTATTTGAAATGTTGATAGCACTTGTATTATCACAATAGATAATGACCAGATATGTAATCTTTTCTTTCATACCTTTCAACAATTTCTTACTCCAAATGATGTTTGAAGAAGTCATTGTAGCTATACTTAGCTATAGATGTTGACTGGGAAATATAATTCTTCTTCTTGCTTGTCCATGACACCAATCTTTTTCCTAGAAATATTACACCCCCTAGTTCTTTTTCTATCATTAATATTTCCATCCCAATAGTTCTTTTTCAGATATCTCAATATCATTTTTACAACCATCATGTGATTCTCTTTAGGATTTTTTTTGAAAATCTAGCAAATATCCCAATTGCCAAAGCAATATCTGGCCTGATGTGAACAATATATTGCAATTTTCCTATCATTGGTCTATATAGGGTCTAGTTCACATCAGTAGAATCATCAATCTTAGATAGCTTATGTCCTATAGACAGGTATCCTCACTAGCCTTGAATCTTCCATACCAAAAGTATTTGATATTTCCTTGATGTATTTGGATTTTAAAATGAAAACATCAAATTTTATTTGACGTGCATGTAATCAAATTCCTTTTTCATTTCATTAGCAAATGATTTACATAATGCTTCTCTTCCTCCAAATATGATATCATCAACAAATATCTCAGATAGTAGTACTTCATTATTCTTATCATTCTTCAATATAAGTTGATGTTATCATTTTTTCTTTCAAAAATAATTTTCACTAAGTAATTATATAGTCTTTCATACCATGCTCTTGTGGCTTGCTTCAATTCATAAAGATCTTTATTCAGTTTACATGCCATGTTCCTTTTGTCTAGATCTACAAATCCTTTAGGTTATTCAATGTATACTTATTGCTCTGGTATAAAATTTAAAAATGTAAATTTGACATCCATTTGATATACTTTAAAAGTCTTGTAAGTTGACTATGCAAGCAGAGTTTTCACTCCTTCAAGTTTGGACATAGGAGAAAAAGTGTCTCCATAATCAATTCCTTCTTCTTCTACATAACCCTTGCATATCAATTTTTCCTTATTTCTTGTTACTTCACCATTTTCATTGAGCTTGTTCCTAAAAGCTCACTTTGTCCCAATGCCATTTTTTTCTTTAGGTCTTGGTACTAAGGTCCAAGTATTTCTCTTCTCAATCTAGTCAATTTCTTCGTTCATTGTTGGTATCCAATCTTATTTATCTAAAGCATCTTTTATTATCCTAGGATCAAACTCACATAATAAGAATGTGTCACCTTTGAGTCTTCTTCTTGTCATTATACTTGATTCAACATCTCCAATGATTTGACTAGGTTTATGATGTCTTCTCACATATTTTGCTAACATGGGTAGTTTCCTTCTTGGTTCTTCTTAATGTTCATCTAGAAAAATAATTGCAGGCTCATTTCCTCTTGCTTGTTAAGGTTATGGTTTAGGTTTTGAATGCTTGGCATGCACTATCTGATAGTTAGAATTGATTGTCTATGACTTAGCATCTTCAACCTATTGCTTGGCACCCACTCTCTGTTGTTTGGAAATTTGAATTTGCATTCCATCATTTCATGTCTAATGGGAACTTGTAGCTTGACTTGTCTATTCACTTTGAGTGTTGGGAGCATCATCATCCACATAGATGAATGCACTATAGTCTTTCGGTTCTTCATTACATGAAGTATCATCTTTTTCTACAAACTCATCAACTCTCACATCTGCACTTTCCACAACGTTGTTAGTGTTAGAATTGAAAAACTTATAAGCTTTTCTTTTAGTAGAATGGCCTAGGAATATGCCTTCATCACTTTTTGCATCAAGCTTTCTATTCTTATTATCTTTTAGTATATAGCATCTACTAGAAATGATTTTGAAATGTTTAACATTGGGATCATAGTCATACCATAATTCAAAAGATGTAGCATTTGCACCTTTGTTAACTTGAACTCTATTCAGGCTATAGATTGTAGTACTAGTCACTTCTCTCCAATATTTTTGTGGCACATACTTCTCCATCATTAATGTTCTTGCACAAACCATTATTGATATGTTTCTCCTTTTAGCTATCGCATTCTAAGGAGGGGTCCTTGGTACTGACATTTGCCTTTTGATTCCTTTGTCATTGAAAAATGTATTGAACTCATGTGAGATGAATTCACCACCTCTATTAGATCTCAAACACTTTAGACTCTTCCCTATTTCTTTTTTAACTCTGGGTAAATACCACTTGAATAACTGAAAAGAATTAGATTTAGCTTTAAGAAACATCACTGTCATCATTCTAGAATAGTCATCTACAAATAGAATGAAATATTGATCTCCATAATAACATTTAACACCAATGGGTCCACATAGGTCAGTATGAACCAATTCCAAATATCACTAGCAGCATATGTTTTTCTCTAGAAACTAGACTTTGTCATCTTTCCTAATTGACATGTTTACTATATAGCATTGTTAGGCTTCTTTAGTTTAGGCAATCCTCTTACTTTCTTCATCTTGTTGATATTCATTAAATTGTCAAAGTTCACATGACATAATCTTTTGTGCCATAACCAAACATCTAGTCTATTCACTAGTTCCAATTAGCTTACCATCACCATCATGTATCTTGGCCTTTCTATTGTGAAATTCAACTTTGTAACCTATCTTGTTTAGCTATGAAACACTCAAAAATTTGTAGTTAAGTCCTTCAACCCAGTAAACATTGTCACATGGTATCCTTTTTAGTAATTTGAATAGTGCCTTTACCTTATATGACACATGGGATATCATTACCAAATTTAACACATCCACCATTGTGTGGACCTATATCTTCAAATTTTTCCTTATCACTAGTCATATCATTGTAACATCCATTATCAATTACCCATCTATCACTTTTGTTCACATAAGAAATTAATATAATTTTTTCATCTTCATCATAATCTTCTTTCATAGCAACATAGACAACTTCATCATCATTACTCTTAGATTCATTAACAATATTTTCTTTAGCAATATAACAAGATTTCTTACCTTTTTCATCCTTTCTTCTCTTGTAGTCTTTTTCATCTCTTCTTCCTTTGTACTTGCTTTCCTTTCTTTTATCCTTATCTTCTCTATCAAGGCATCTAGCAACAATATGACCAACTCTGTTGCATGAAAAAAAAATGATAGGTAATTTATCTTTGTATTTATCTCTTCCTCTTCCAAAAATTTTTGCTTTGAGAGCTTAAGGTTCATCAATATCATCATCAGAACTATCACTTTCACTATTCACATGTTCTCCTTTCTTTTTGTCAAGAACAAGTTGTGGCTTGAAATCAGATTCAATGGTAGCAGTTGTGTAGTTATCAAAATTATAAATCACAAAAGAAGTAAGTCTACCAAGTACACCTTCTAAGGTCAAGTTTTTATTTGGTATGCATCTTAGTGCTTGGATTGTAGAGACTCTAATGGCATAGATAGGGAGTAGAGTCCCCAATACTTTACTAATTATTGCTTCATCTTTGATTTCTCCATTTCCACCTTGAATAGCATTAACAACCTATTTAACTCTTGTGTAGTATTGTACTATGTTCTCACCTTCCATCATTCTCATGCCATCAAATTTTCCTATCAAGCTTTCTAATTTGGCTCTTTAAACATTGTCATCACCTCCATATATGGTCTTCAACCTATCCCACATCTTCTTTGCAGTATTGCAATCTTTTAGGTCACCAAACTTAGCATAGTTTAGGGCTAAGACAATCTCCAACGTTTCTTGGTTATGATCTAACTTATGTCTCAATTCATCAATATTCAAAGGATTATTTGTTACTTCTACATATTCATTGTCCAAAAACTTGATAGCAGCATGACTGATACTAGATATGTGCAACTTTATCAGTGTCTACCATGTACGAAAGTTCTCCTTGTTCATTTTGATATCTCTCTTATTCATCATGATCTTTAGCTTTAATTACCTTCAACCTTTTCTCTATAAGAATTGAGCTCTTATATCAATTGTGAGAAATGTTTAGAATAACTGGGGAGGGGGGTGAATCAGTTACTCAAGGTCTATATGTACCACTTGAATAATTAAACATTAATCATTTCATTGTTCTATTTATCCTTTTATTTCTTGTTCTCTACTATAAAATTGTCATATACATAACTTACATTTCATAATGAAAACATTCATAAAACATTCATCATTGTTTGACACTAGGATTTTATATGGAAACCCAATTTGGGAAAAACCACCATAACCATGTCACTATTTTTCACTCTTTCAAAATGAGCTCTATTAGGAGCCAACCCTGTTAAAGGTTATAATGCACACTATTAAATGTGATCTAGTTAGAGGATTTAATCGACCTATTAGGAGTGGCCTTGTAAGAGGATTTTGACCATTCCATTTAGAATATAACCCAGTTAAAGGATTTACATAGACTATTAGGTCTTCCAATGACTGTTAGGTGAACCTCTGTTAAAAAGATTTCAATACAAATTGTTTACAATGATAAGAAAGAAAATAATAGGTTCAATCTATGTGATTACAACTCACTTCTACTGGTTCATATCTCTATTTGGTCCTTATGTTGGTTTACTAATTAGCCTTTCACTGTCATCTATGATCTTGATCTTCTTGGTCACCCTTCAAGCAATCAATCCACTCTTATCATCAACACTTAAACCTTCTTCTCTAATTATCTTATAAAAAAAACATCATATCTACAAGATTTTTCCTTTAGCTTCACATTCACACACTTGTGTGCTGCTAATATACCTTTCTCCGTATGTCTCTCTACATAAAAACTCGCTCATACACACACTGGCTAGGCTCAACTTAGCTTGACTCAACACAACTAGAAATCACACCAAATGATCAATTATCTGCCTCTTTAAATATGAAATTTGTTCTTTACCATTTTCTACATCCACCGTAGATCTTAGGTTTTATGATCAGATTCAATCTATCTGTTCATCTTCTTGATCATCCTCTAGAAACTTCTCTAGAATTTGTCTATTAGGTCTTTACCTAATCACCTTCTTGAATTTAATGATCAAATTCATCAATCTATCTTCAACAAGTTTTACATCTCCCAAGAAATAAACTGAGTCAATTGCGATACTTGGTCAACACTAAAATACTCAGTTATCATAAAGCCTCTTGGCTCGGCATCAACTAACTTCCTCGGTCAATACTAATACTCAATCAACACGGGATTTTATTGGCACTAAGTGTAGCTCGATTGATAGTAGCATTACTCGACACTCCTTAGTATTTTACTCTTTTGCTCGGCTTAGCTTAGATTTCTTCACATAAATAATTACTTTGCTTTATTAGACTCTATCCAATCAAATGTCCATTGTAACTTCATTTTCATAACTTCAACATTTCCTCTATGTTCTATAGTTATGAGTAACTTCTCAAATCCTCTTCATCAATCAAATAGATATGACATTTAGATTAGGTAGCAATATGTCTCATCCATGGATTTGACATCAATGACAAACCAATAATTGTTCCAATTGTAAGTTTCCAACAATATGTTATACTATAGCTTATATATATATATATATATATATATATATATATATATATATATATATATATATATATATATATATATATATATATATATATATATATATATATATATATATATATATAATTGTATTAACATAAAACAAAAAAATAAAATACATATTTTATTAACATAAAACAAAATTATATAATTGTTTTATTTGTTCAAAGTGTGGGCATTAGGGGAAAAAGAATAGGGAAGAAAACCCCTAGTCTTGCATACAATGGGAGGGAAAACCTCCAATACAAAATGACCAAGGCATATGCTCCTAATACAAGGGTTGTTAACACATGGTTGAGGTGGCATACATTTACAAGTGCTTCCCATTGAGGGCTTGGGGTTGGCATACCAACCCTTACAAAGAGGTTTAATGGGGATTATGAGAGAAATCCCTTGGTAGCTGGAGCATAGTGTTGATGAGGTCTTGCACCACAAAGTCCAAAACAACCAAATACAATTAGGATGGAGGGGAGGGTTAGGAGCTTCAGCATCCCGAAATTGATATCCTTAAAAAAAAATGAATATAATGGAAAGAAGAACAACATAAAAAGGATATTGATCTAGAAATCTCCAGCATATGCTCAGGATCAAGGGTATGAAAGGGAATGAGTGTGACTTGGAAAGGATCCTCTATTCTTATATTGAATTGAACTGAAAAACATCATTTCATAATGCCATAAGGCCCAATCTAGGAAAAATAAATCACTACCACATTTGGAAAAGTAACAAATATTCCAATAGCATGAAGAGAGCAAAATTTTTGCCAAACCCATCACAAGAAGATTCCATAAACAATTGTGCTTGAGAATTACATATTGTTGGTTAAAATTTTGTCCCTCTTGCTAACTTGGTTTTACCTTGACTTTGGATGCCTAAAATGCAAGGACACAAAAGGTTGTCACCAACAAATTGGTCAATGTACGTGTTATATTATTGCCCTCTAAATTATAAGGTACAACTCCCTTAAGTGCAAGATATGCAATGATTTGTGTCTATAATAGATCATTCTAATCGAGCTATTCTCTTAACCTGAGACAGGAAGAGGATAAACTAGATTTTTTGCAAACACAAACAACCTAGGCAGGATAATATTTGGGTAACCTATGACAATCGGTAGAATAGCTATCACAAATCACCTTCAAGCTCTCTAACATCTACTCCCACTTCTAAATGCAGATTGGACCTAATAAAATGCAATCTAGAGAAAAAGCATAGATGCACATTAAAGATGAAATAGAATCCAACTTGACTGATAACCCTCTACTAAAATGGAATCTAGTAATATATCACTAGCTTCAAATGTGTTTTTCCTACAATCCCATATATACTACTTTACTATGCATGGTTATCTTAGTTGGAGGAGACAATAAACAAAACATTAGAAATGATGATCTCAAATGGAATTAAAACCACACAAGATGTAGTTGTAGATATCAATTTAAATCCTCCATTTCATACAACGTCTCGATTCTCACTCAATATCTAGAAATATAGGGGAGAAATAGCATAAAATTGTTGATCTTTGTATTAACTATAAAAGTTATATTTATAGGCCTTTAGATACCTAGCCATTACAATTCATTATTATATTTTGGAGCACTTGAACTGTTTAGAATAGGATAGGCAAACAATCACCCATTACATAATCATACATCAAAGAGAGAAGAAGAAATTGTAAAGATAAGGCTGGTAATGAAGCACTGCACGATATTTTTGGCATGATCTTGGCAACTGACCTTCCTTGTCAACACCTAACACCACCCATGGCCTTTGTGATCCTTGGATTTCCCTCAAACACATTCAATCTTCCTTCTGCACCATCAACTACATCTTCATATTCTATCAAACACCCAAGTTTAAATTACCATCATCGATATATCTTTCCTTATTGTCTGATGGACAGTCATGATTAAGTCTTCATATGTTGACAAAGAGAATGCCTTTAATTTCTCCTAACATGTGGCACTTTTTAATTTATTTCCAGGCTTAAACCCTTTAATGTGACGTATTTCCTTTACTTTATCCTAGGAGACCATTGATTATGGGCCCACTTGCCACTTGTCATTATCTCACAACATCTTGTGCTTGCCTTCACTTTTGACATGTGACAATATGTGGCACTATTTCAGGAGATTTTTTGAAATGAGCTTGTACTTGTAAGAAAACTTCCCAAAATTAAAAAGGGGTCATTGATCTTGGGCTTAATTAGTGGTTGATATTTATCCTTCGTATTGATGCTTCGTGAGTCCACCTTATGCTTTCTTGACACCTAGCACCCTTTCATTACTCGAAGACTTGGCCCACCATGACACAAGGTATTCCATCATTGGAATCAAACATTGGTGTGTCCCTTTGTGACAAGTTTTTAATATTCTTGTTGGGTGCTTAGTGGGACCATTGATATGTGTCGTTAATTCAGAGACTTTGTGAATACAAGGCAACTGTTACCCAAAATTGACCCAAAATTCATTCGAAGTCATTGATCTCAGATTTGTTGCAAGATTAGGGTCATCTGACCTTTAACTTGTTTTTTCTTAGTGCATCGTGAGACCCTTGTAGGATATGAACAAATAAGCCAATCAAATCCACAAAGCCTTCGAATCCCTGCATGCAAAAACCTGTCACAGAAGAAAAAGACAATTTGAGTAAATAAGCCAATCAAATCCACAAAGCCTTCGAATCCCTGCATGCAAAAACCTGTCACAGAAGAAAAAGACAAGAAGAGGCAAGGGTTTTCTAAAAAATGGAGATAGAAGAAAAGTTTCTCTCAAATGAAAAATGCATAAGAGATAATGAAGAAAGTACAATGCTCATCCTTATAAAGGTGAGATAGAAACCCTAAACTAAAAAGCTAAGTTGCACATTATTAATTAATAATTAATTAATAATGCACCTACAAGATAGCTTAAGCAAAATAGAGTAATAGGCAAGTTAATTAATTAAATCAAAGTGATTTAATTAATAAGTGCAAACAAATAATTACTCTAACACCCCCCCCCTTAAGCGAAGCTTAGGAGGTAAGCTAACCTAGCACAGCTATGAAAGCAGGAAAATTGGGTCTCGGCAACAAGGCCTAATCAAGTACCCAATCACAACATTATCTCTATAAAGAGGAGAAATAGAGAAAACCACATGGGAAAAACCCTACTCCAAAAAGAGATAGCAAAGAATGTTCCAAAAGAAGGAACAAAGAGATCAAAAGAGAATCACTGAAGCATGAAGAACCGCAAAACTCTGTCAAAATGCTGATCTGTAGAACCTCCATGGAAATAGAAGGCACGAACCGAGTGTGTCTATATGGTAGATGATCCATCTCACCGAAATGCATAGGTAGCCAGCCACTGCAATCGCCTAGTATGTAGGATTAGGTACTAAATACGTAGCTCACACCAACGAACCATCAACCAAAGAAGCATAGAACAACAATATAACCTCCCCTTAAGGCAGGTGAGGTAACAGGCAACTGAAAAGGTGGGCCAAAAAATCTCCTACAACACAGGAACCAGACACATTGAGAGTGAGATACAGACACCAATAAAGGCACGTGTCATCGACACTGCATGAGGCAAAAGAGAGAGAGGGCCTATAAGCGGCAAACAACTATCCCTCCCATGGCACTTTATATAATAGTGCGAGTACAACGAATCACAATGATGAAAAAGATCTCGAAACGCAAGAGTGGCACTTTATCTCAGTGCGTTGCATAAAAATGCTTACAATGAATATCAAAAATTATCAGAAAAGACATAAAGCTGAAACAATAGAAGGTAGAGCCCAAAACGAAGCAACTGAAGCAACAAAATCGATCCTCGGACCTGAAACAAATAGGATATCCACCAGAATGCTAAAATGCAAAAGAATGAATAGGATGTTCCTGCAACAGAATCTAGAACAACAACTAGCATCACTGGAAAGAGCATAGAAAGAGCTTTCCAGTGATATAAAGAAGTCCAAAATCGGAGATCGGATGCTCAAGATACGCCTCCCAGAGTGCAAAATAGAACATCCAGGTTTGACTACCAAAACAGGCAACCATACTACATCAAAACTCAAAAAATCCTACACAAATATCTCCGTCTCAGAACCAGCTTTCCGGCGCATTTTTCAGATCGAAAAAATACGTCCGTATGCTCAAGTTACGGAGAAAAAACACCAGGCCCTCTGAAATGCATGAAAAAATTATTATTTTTTTAATAAAAAAAAATAATAAAAAAATAAAAAACCCTGCACCACCCCTGCACCATTGGTGGAGTGGCGGCCGGGCGGTGGTCGGGCGGAGGGAGGGCGGAGCACCGTTGCCGTGGTGGAGGACAAGCGCAGGCGAGCGGCTGAGCGCAGGCGGCCGGCGGAGGTGGAGCCGCAGCGGCCACAGAGCCGCTGGCAGTCTGCGGGACCGCAGGCGGTAACCCCCGGCGGTTTACCGCAGCCTCTAGCGGTTTCGGTGACCGCCAGCGGTTTTCCTAACCGCCGCTGCCAAAAAATTGCATTTTTTCCCAAAATTTTTGCGATTTTTTTATTTTTCCACCTCGATCCGCATGCCAAGGGTCGTACGGCCCTGTTCAACAAAAAAAATTTGCCTCCCAGATCAAAGTTGTCCAAATCGGACAAATTTTATATCAAAACAGGGGTTTTGATGCCTTCTGAATCCATCCGTGAGGTCTATTTGGCCTCAAACTGCTCTAAAAATTAGTGACCCCCCTATTTTCTCAGAAAAAGCTTGAAAAAACACCAGATCTGATCCGTCAAACCCTTGCTCTCCCTTTTTCTTGAAACACTAAACAAGCTACAGTAGATCTGGCTCTGATACCATGTAGGATTTGAGCAAATAAGCCAATCAAATCCACAAAGCCTTCGAATCCCTGCATGCAAAAACCTGTCACAAAAGAAAAAGACAAGAAGAGGCAAGGGTTTGCTAAAAAATGGAGATAGAAGAAAAGTTGCTCTCAAATGAAAAATGCATAAGAGATAATGAAGAAAGTACAATGCTCATCCTTATAAAGGTGAGATAGAAACCCTAAACTAAAAAGCTAGGTTGCACATTATTAATTAATAATTAATTAATAATGCACCTACAAGATAGCTTAAGCAAAATAGAGTAATAGGCAACTTAATTAATTAAATCAAAGTGATTTAATTAATAAGTGCAAACAAATAATTACTCTAACAACCCTTACCACATGGAAGCTTATAATTGGGTTTTAACTATTTAACATTAGAGACCACATAAACAATAAAGTTAAATTATTGTCGTAGATTTGACTCTATCTAATGGTCTAGAATGATTCATTGAGCCCTTTGACCTGGGTTCTCCACCATTACTGAGAGTTTCAAAGCTTCTTCTACATTTGATTCTAATGAACTTGCTTCCAATCTGCTCCTATGACCTTGAGCTTGATTCTTGTGAGTTCTCAATTTTTATTCCTTCAGTTATAAAGATGAACTTTATTGACTTTGACCATTCTCTTCTTGTTACCATATTATCTTGTGTTCATGTGATCAAATCTCCAATTATAACCTATCTTAGAGTGAGAATCCATTGAATATACAATGGATTTTATCATAGAGATAACTTTATCCTCATCTTAGGAATGTGCTTTAAACTTACCCTCCCACCTAGAATCACCTAGTTGACTAATATTGTATTCATTTCCCACTTAGATAGCTTTGAATGGGGGGGGAGATGAGATAGAGAATATCTTAGCTATCACTTAGACATGAACCTTGACTTGTTTAGACTTTACTTGAAAAAAATAGGAGTTCAAAACTAGGGGACTAAAAGTGCACCAAGAGCTAGTTTTAACACAAGACTTGGGCATTCTAATGTCTAAGCAAGGACCTAGATATCTCTTGGTTTTGCAGAAGAGCTTAACAAAGACACACACAAAAATAGACCACCTCACTTCCTTTATTATGGAAGACCACAAATAGTCCATTGGGTTGCAGAGTCTAAAGTAGCATAGGGAGATGCTATGAATTTGGGTGGTCAAAAAGTAGGACAAATAAACACAAGGAAAGAACACACAGATAGGAAAGGAAAGAAGAACAACTAAACTAAACACACAACCTAACACTAACTATATAAAGAGATAGGAGGAACTCCCATCATAGAAACCAAAGATATAAGTTACTTATGTGAAGCCACTGACTGGTTAAGATACTTGTAGGATTATTTTCTCCATATTTGATTCTACTTTCTAAGAAGGACTCCTACTTGCATCAGCATCATGGCAACTTAAAGCCTCCAAAAAAAATGTAGGACTTGATTGAATGCCCACTTAGGTTTGAACAGCCACACTTCATCATATATTACTTCATCCTCCTCAAGTCCTTTTAGTCTCCTTTTGATAATCTTCTAGGAGAGGAAGCTGGTCACTCAGTTCCTTAATAGAAGTAGAGTGAATAGCATCGGGGCTTTTAGTGACACTCTCACATAATTGAGCTTCAACAACCTAGGTAAAGAGAAGCTTCTCCTGCAAAAGATCTATCATTGGATGGGCACCTATTTCATTGCATTCAAGACTCAAATCACCCTCAAATATATAGTAATATTCACTTTCCCTATCCTCCAATGTATTAATCTTATCTTCAAGAATGAAAACAATAGGAATAAACATAGGAGAAGGGGAAGAAAAATCAACCATTGATGACTCATTTGTTTTGAGGGGTGGCAGGAACCAGCATACAACCTCTTTCTCTTTGGCAAGAGGACTTATATCCACTATTGATGTAGAAGAGGTCAAGGACTGGTAGTTAATAAGAAGACTTCTTTCTTCAATCAAATTCTAATTAGGAGAGGATTCCTTACTAGTGAAGAGCATTACCTTATCTTCGTGAAGCTCTTCTTCATACTAACAAAGTGTCTTCATGGATTTCTCCTTGCATATCTCGTAGGATGATGTTGAAGTCTCTCCTCTTGGTTCCCCATCATTGAATAGATACTTCAAAACAAGATGATGATCATCCACCTTTGATTTGAGATTTGCTTCAATAGATGTATCTAAAAAAGGCTTATTGTATCTATCTAAAACATCAAGAATGTTCACCTTCTCTTTAAACATTTGGAAATCATAAGGAAAATATTCAGATGAGTTCACCAAGGGTTCTTTATGTTCAATTATCTGCACTTGTTTCAGCCTCTTGCTTTCAGCTTCTTGCAGGTCCTTAATTCTATAGAAATGGGCAAAAATATGATTCCAATACATCTTTGACATATGATCATCTTCTATGTTATTGTTCTCTCAGACTGCATAGGAGATGCTTTCTCTATACTAATCAAAAAGCTCATGAAGCACCTTGTCATCCATCACGTGGAGTTCTTCAAGAGTAGGAATGAGCTTCATCCTTTCTTGCTTCAATTTCAGGTCCTCTCTTTGCATGTCTTTAAGCTTGTAGAATCTAGTGCACACACATTCCCATAGAGATGTAGAAACATGGTCTTCTTCAATGTTGATATTCTCTTGGATGGCATAAGAGATATTTGCTTTATATAAAAGTACAAGCTCTTGCAGTAGCTTGTCAGTAGTCTCATTGATTTCTTGGAAAGTGAGTTTAGGCCTTGGCCTTCTCCTAGTCTTTGAATTTTGCATGGCCATTGAGTTACATTGGACCTTCCTAGACCAAATAAAGTAGGTCCTTCATATAGAGTTG
Source organism: Cupressus sempervirens (assembly GCA_028749045.1). Lineage (NCBI taxonomy): Eukaryota > Viridiplantae > Streptophyta > Pinopsida > Cupressales > Cupressaceae > Cupressus > Cupressus sempervirens. The sequence goes on from CM053783.1 coordinate 7,708,739, forward strand.
TCATCTTCCATCTTGGAGGAGGAACCTATTGATTTCTAAGAATACAAACCCAAGCACTAGACTTTGATTCAAATCCCCAATAGAGTCACCAAAAACTGTTGGTTAACAATTTTTCCCTCTTGCTAACTTGGCTTTAGCTTGACTCTAGATGCCCAGAATGTTAGGAAACAAAAGGATATCACCAGAAAATGGGTCAATGTATGTGTTATATCACTGCCCTCTAAATTATAAGGTACAACTCCCTTATATGAAAGATATGCAATTAATTGTGTCTTTAATAGATCATTGGGATAGGGTGTGCTCTTATCCTGAGAGAAGAAGAGGATAAACCAGATTGTTTGCAAACACAAACAACCTAGGTAGGATAAGATTTGGGTAACCTATGATAGCCAGTAGAATAGCTATCACAAATCACCTTCAAGCTCTCTAAGATATACTCCCAATTCTGAATGCACATTGGACCTAATGAAATACAATATAGGGAAAGAGTAGAGATGCACATTAAAGATGAAATGGAATCCACCTTGATTGATAACCCTCCACTAAAGTGGAATCTATTAAGATATCACCAGCTTCAAATACATCTATCCTACAATCCCATAGAGAGTACTTTACTATGCATGGTTAGCTTAGCTAGAGGAGACAATAAATAGAACTTTAGAAATGTTGATCTCAAATGCACTTAAGAGCACACAAAAGCTAGTTGTAGATATCAATTAGATCCTCCATTTCATACAACCTCTTGATTCTCACTTAGTATTTGGAAATATAGGGAGAGAAATTGCATAAAATTGTTGATCTTTGTATTAACTATGAAAGTTGCATTCATAGGAGTTTAGATACTTGGCCATTACAATTCATTATTACATTTCAGAGCACTTGAACCTTTAGAATATGATAGAAAAATAGTTTCTCATTACATAATCATACATCAGAGAGAGAAGAAGAAATTGTAAAGATAAGTTGATAATGAAGCATCACATGATATTTCTAGCATCATCTTGGTGGTTGACCTTCCTCATTGACACCTGACACCACCCATGGCCTTTGTGATCCTTTGATTGCCCTTAGAAATGTTCAATCTTCCTTTTGTGCTATCAACTGCATCTTCATATTCTAATAGACACCCAAGTTTAAATTACCATCATCGATATATCTTTCCTTATTGCCCAATGGATGGTCATGATTAAGTCTTTGTGTGTTGAAAAAGAAAATGCCTTTACCTTCTCCTAGCATGTGGCACTTTTTAATTTATTTCCAAGCTTAAACCCTTTAGCGTAATGTCTTTCCTTTACTTTATCCTAGAAGACTATTGATTATGAGCCCACTTGCTACATGTCATTATCTCATAACATCTTGTGCTTGCCTTCAGTTCTGACATGTGACAACATGTGGTGCTATTTCAGGAGTTTTTTTGAAATGAGATTGTACTTGCAAGAAAACTTCTTGAAATAAAAAAAAGTCATTGTTGATCTTGGGCTTAATCAATGGTTCAGATTTATCCTTCGTATTGATTCTTTGTGGATCCACCTTATGCTTTCTTGAAACATAGCACTCTTTCATTACTCTAAGACTTGTCCCACCATGACATGTGGTAATCCATCATTGGCATCAAGGATTGGTGTGTCCCTTTGTGACAAGCTTTTAATATTCCTACTGGGTGGTCTGTGGGACTATGGATACATGTTGTTATTCCAGAGACTTCATGAATACAAGATGAGTGTTTCCCAAAATCACCTTGAAATTCATTCAAAATTGTTGATCTAAGCTTTGTTGGAGGATCAGGATCATCTAACCTTTAAATTGTTGTTGCTTAGTGCACTGTGGGACCCTCATCACATGGAATCTTATGATTGGGTTTTGACTATTCAACTTTAGAGACCACATAAACATGAAAGTTAAATCACTACCATCAATTTTACTCTATCCGATGGTCCAAAATGATTCATTGAGTCCCTTGACTTGGGTTCTCCACCATTATTGAGAGTTTCAAAGCTTCTTCTACATTTGATTTTGATGAACTTACTTCCAATCTACTCCCATGACCTCGAGCTTGATTCTTGTTAAATTAAATTTCTTTTCCTTTGGTTATAGAGATGAAATTTATTGACTTTGACCACTCTCTTCCTGTTTCCATATCCTCTTGTGTTCATGTGATCTTTCTCCAGTTGTAACCTATCTTAGAATGAGCATTCATTAAATATATAGTGGATTTTATTAGATGGATAACTTTCTCATCTTAGGAATGTTCTTTACAGTTACCCACCCACCTATAATCACCTAACTGACTGATATTGTATTGATTTTCCCACTTGGATAGATTTGAATGGGTGGGAAGATGAGATAGAGAGCATCTTAGTTATCACTTAGACATGAACCTTGACTTTTTTAGACTTGACTTGACAACAAATAGGAGTTCAAAACTGGGGGACTAAAAGTGCACCAATGCATATAAATAATTCATTCATGACTAAGGGAAAATGACCCTACCTATGGGTAGGAAGACCAAGAATAAGAAGCAAGGCCAAGAGAGAATTTATAGTTGTGGAGACCCACGTAAAATCTTACCTAGGTTTGCATAAGGGAAGGGGGCGACAAGTACCTATTTCATTGTAGGGAAGTCACAAAACATAAGAGTCGACATAGGTGTGCTTTGTGAACTACCAAATTTAAGGTAATTCTTGAAATAACCAGAAAATATATTCCACTTTATATAAATTTAATGTGATAAGAAAGGTGAAAACATGCTTGCTTTCAATATGTTGAGAAAAAAGAATTTTTTTTTAATATCACATATAAGCAAGACATTGTTATCCATGATTGAAAAAACTGAGGGTGTAAATTTTATAAATCCCTCAAGAGGTTTGTACGCACCATAGCCTACAACATTACAAGAACCCACCATAGATAATTCCTCATGAAAAAGAAGATCAACACAGAGTTAGGAGGAAGAAACTCAACATAAAGGGAAAGCTATATATAAAGGTCCAACAAGGTCACGAAACATATATATAAAGAAAGTGTAAGCTATTATAGCAGTAAAACCTATATATCCATATATCCATAATATGAAAGAAGTAAAACCTATTATAGCATACTTAATATGAAACCTTGATTTAATAGTGTTCATGCATTCTAGATTTACTATATTAACATATAAAGATTTCATCAAAAGTTAGAGAGAGTTTCTGAGCTAGAGTAGAGTCGAAATTGTCTAAACTATACACAAAGAGAAAATAATCAATAGCATAAAGAGCCCAATATTTTCTATTACTCATCATTAGAGGATGAGTCTATCTCCACCTCACATTCATACACATGGTTTCCCAGGAGGAACCATGCAATGCCATGCCATTCTAGCAGAGTGCAGGTGTTCATAATGTCCAACAACAACTACCAATTTAGTCAGATGAATGTCGCTTCATTCTTGATAATGAGAATAAGCTTGACCTCAACAACCATATTCACAACTCTGAATGTTAGCATGAATGTTGATGGTATTCCTTTAGGGGAGTGTAATAAAACATCCAACAAAGATAATAACTATTTCCACATAAGCCATAATAGATCTTAAATAAATATGCAATTAAAATTCACATGCAAGAGAATAGGCAACATACCCACAAAAAATGTGACACAAGATATACCTTGGGAAACCCTCATTAAGGGAAAAACCCAAACTCCAAAAGCATCCATCACCATGTATTATTCAGAAAATATATCATTGCAATACAACCATAGAAGCCTTCAATGTCATTGCCACAACCAAGCAATCCATGTAAAGAAGCATGAATCCACACATCCCATGCCATGCCTCCAACTTTCACAAATGCTCCCTTGGCTAACCTGTCAAGAATTGTCACACTCAACTCTTTCCCTTTTGTCTTCTCCTTCTCACACCAACAAATACCCTTGTGGTTGATTATATAGTATCAAGTCCTACAAAAACACCAAGTGGTATTTGTGTACTAGAAAATGAGACCTGCAAGAAGCATGGGTTAACAAACAAGCACTAGTTTAAAATCTTGAAATTGCATCAAAGACTTATGAAGATGAAAAGAACAAAGTACCAACTAATGCTTGCTTGGGTTTTTCAACCCTAAGCAACCAAAAAATCCAACCTTCTAGCCACCTCTACAGCTCAACAAGGACACCCATGAGAGCCCTTGTTGGTGTGTTAAGATTGGGGGGGGGGATTTGATGTGCTCTCCCAAACACAACAATAAATGAATCTCTTGAGTGAGTGAGTGCAAGTGTGTATGAAAGTAAGGTATGAATTTAAACTAAATGAGATGAAGAACACCTCAAGAAATGGCTATGGAGAGAGCCATTCTTGAAGGCATTCAAAGATGAAGGTGATATGTAATGAAAAAACTAACTAAATGTGCAAACTATGATAAAAATGCAAGCTAAAATGAAGCTACAAATGCATGTAGAAACTAGATTAACAATGTATAATGTAAACTAAATCAACTACCCAATTTTTAGTACGAATCTACAAAATCACTATGAGACTCTACTAATGCAAACTCAAACTACCATGAAAGCTCAAACTATGAATGCAAACCCAAATCTCAAACCAACATGGTAAAAATGTAAATGATGGGAGATGCAAATGTTTGAGACAAGCCCTCTATTTATAGGCTTGAGGGAGGGCTTGGTGAGGTGGCATCCAAGTAAGTGCCACATAAGGTGACATGCAAGCCATGCAAATGGTCAAAAATTCAAAATTTTCTCACACATGTGTGAGCAAACTTGAGAAGCAGAGTGGGAGACAAGAGTGTGTGGGCATGCCATCTCACACATGTGTGACCACACTCTTAGGCTAATGAGGGGGATTAGGGAGATAATTAAGAATGATTAAGTGGGATTAGGGAAGAAATAGGATTAAGAGGATGAAAATGATGGGTGTAGACTAGGCTCTAGGTTGGTTTAAGATTAAATTAAATGAGATTTAATTTAATCACAGGTTTAGAAGAATTAATAGGATGTGAGGATTTAAATAAATAAAATTTATTTTAAAAAAGAGAAAGATGGAGGGTCATGTGTTAAATTAATTTAACACATTAAGGTTAGAAGTATTTAAATAATATTTAAATACTTAGGAGAATGAACTTATTTAATTAATTAGCTTAATTAAATAAGTAGAGGAATGTGAACAATATAATTAATTAATTAAATTACAATGTCATGGGAAATATTAACATTAATTAATATAGTGTTTAAGGACAATTTTAAACGTCTACAGTATTACATAAACCATGTGCTACCTAACCCCTTGACTCCACATTTAATATTAGAATTTTAATTCTTTTCCCCAATATTAAATAATTACTTGAAATATTATCACAATGTTACAATACAACTAATCAAGTATATCCCATGGGAATCATTCCACATTGCACGTCCATCTAGGTGCAACATTACATTATATAATAAAATAATACAATATAACAATATTATGCAATGTGTGCAACACCCATTATCTCAACAATCTTCCACTTGTTGTTTACATTACATAGGGTCAATTAATAGCCACATAAATAAACAAGGGAATAATCCCTCCTAGCACATCCACCATCATGGATCAAAGTACACGAAGTGCTCCATCGTGATACCTAAAAAAAAATCAAAGTATCCAACATCTCAAACATGAATGATCTCACCTCCTATTATTCTACTACCATCGAACATACATAGAAGCCATCCAAAGAGAAAGCCACCCAATTTGTCACATTAGAAGATAATAAAATCTTGTACCAACTGAAATGCCAAGCACAAAAACTTTATTCAAAGGTAATCACATGTATCTATAGTTGTAAAAATATCCATAGCTGAAATATCATCCATAGCAAGTGCCAAACCCATCCAACTATCCATACATCCAAAGGTATACCAAGTGAATCTCACATCATTAACATATCCAATTGGTAACCTGCAATGAAAAGCCTTAAGAGCAATACATGCCACATATATACCAAGAAGCTTCCACTACAAAAGATAATGTCAAATCTATAGCCAATCCCGTCACAATATCACAAAAAAGTGAATCCATGTAGTATCAAGGACATCCACAATATATCAACCAATAACCTGTAAGAATAAATCTCATAACAAATCTCCAATGCTCTCTCAAGTTCTTCACAACCAATAGAGGAAAGAGATAAAGGAATAGCCATGTCATCTCTCACATGACATACATGAGCACAAACTAGTGATCACAATCTCTAACCAATCTCAAATCCAATGTAAGCAAAACCAAATATCCAGGAAGATAACCAAGACCAAAGAGAAAACCATACAAATCATAATCTGTATCATGTCTTTCTACACACACTTCTAGATGTAAATTGTGCAAGTACGATCTCCTCCATAAAACCCTAACCAAGAAGCCTCAAAAACACCCAAACCATACCATATAACTAATCATGGATGCAAACCTCTCACAAGAAGATCAAACTCATAAAACATTCCCAATCCAAGGAATATACCCAATATAAAACCATCTCCCAAACTTAACCAACATAACAACATATGCATAAGGAGATATCTAATGTTAAACCATATCTCAAATGAACCCTCTAGAACTAACTCATGTACCATAGTTCAAGATCCATATCCATGGAAGAAAAGCATACACATAATGCACTGAGAGAAATAATGGGCTATACCTCTCAAGTAGCAAACCGTTGAGTAGACCAAGAGTGTGGAATGAGAATGCTCATCAAGATAGCCAAGTCTCAAACCAAGAATCATCTAAGAAAAATCTCCTCTCAAGTCCATATCAGGTGAATTCCCCTTAGACTACTTGCTAAAACTATTAACTGTCCCATTAGATACTTCTCTAATCAAAGAGAAATCAGCATCATCACCATCTCTAAGTATCCATGAGCACTTGTAACCAATCAATACATGCAAAATTCAAATGCAACATAGCAATATCATGAAGTATCCAGCTTATGATCAATGTACACAATACTAAGAAACTAAATCAAGATCAATTTTAAAGTTTCAACCATGGCCTCAGGAACATAAACATGACAACATGATCTAATAATCTCAACCAAAGAGATAACATGCTCCATATGAACATACTATAACATGTCAAAACTCTAAACATGTATCAAGAGTATACCATGACATAAAAATGAAACCATTCTAACACCAAGGATAACATGTCAAATGAAAGCATAAAGCACACCTTTACCAAGAATTCAATTAGTCCTCAAGATGCAACCATCTCCACACACCATGAAGAAAATAAGTGCACCATGCAAATGTCAAAGATGATTCTGTAGTAATAGGATCTAAGAAAAACCTCCAACATTTGTAAACACTCAATAAATATATCAATGCCAACAACTACCACTCAATTATGGTACCAAGTCACCTATGGCATCATATAATCCATCTCCTACATGAAGATCCTCCAAGTCTACACTCACACAACCAAAGTGTCAATACCAAGTGAAACGAAGAATATATAAACCAAACCAGGAACTAATCTTGTACTATCACCCCATCACTACTGCAAGCTCCCACTAAACTGTGTATCTAAATTGTCCATAACATCATGATGAGAAAACCATCCTCTAACCATGAGAATCAACCAAGGCATCAAACCATCAAAGAACTCAAAGTGTACATCATGAGTTCCTCAAAAGAAACCAAATAACCATGATCCTCAAGTAAGAAGATAATATATCACCATAACAAAATCAGGAATCCAAACAAATGAACATCAAGGATATACCTATATATCCAATCATGTCATGCCAAAATCCATGGCGCCATGATCACATCCTTGAACTAAGCATCTGACTCTCAATATGTCCAACCTGTTAGCATAAAGTAGTCAACCACAATTCTTTACCATGACTATGCCTTGTAACAACATCTCATCCCTTCTACATGAAGAAAAAAATTAGCAAATCATGTGACTTAGGGCATAGATAAACTAAATCCAAGCCACCAATTTGAATATGCATCAATAATGAAATATAAATGGGAAAAAACAACCCATAACCAAACCATAAATGTACCCTGTAAATATAAACCACTTACAACTTGTAGACCCAACAAGTCATTATACATATCTAAACCAAACAATGATAACCATATCATCATGAAACCAATCTAAAATATGAACTGAGAATGGAATGACATCAAATCTAAATCTCCAAAATATACAATGTCATAATCTCACAATGCTACCACAATCAATATATACCATAAATTTTTTAGATTAATATATCACCAAATAAATCATGCCAAACCTGCACCAAATTTGAAGCAATATGTAGAGCTCTCCAAGAGCTTTTTGTTGACTACTCAAAGTTTAAAATTTGACTATGTATGCCCAAGTTATGCCCTAATTTGTGCTCAAAATACACAACATCCAATTTTTAGGTTCTTAAAACCTGACAAAATGTCAAAATCACAGAAGCAAACCTACAACAAGTTGTAGTGCTTTGAATTAGATTTTCAACACCTATAAGAAGTTTGAAATTTGATATCCTAAGAGAAAGTTATGGTCATTTTACCAAGATAGTCTTTTTACTATTTTCATTGCAATTTTTTTCTTTTATGATTTTTTTTTTGATGGGATTAAATTTGATGGCCATCACAGGATGAAACTAAAAAACTCTTTTATTTGCTTTGAACATGGCCAAACTAAAGTATTTTATATATTCAAATTTATGGAAACATCGACCTGGATCCAATGGTGAGGTCTGCTTTTACTCAGGAGGTCATTTCTGCAAGTTCCCCCTAAAACCCTCATTTGAATGAAACATCTGAAAAATTCTTTTAACCAACAATTTTACATGCCCAAAATCTACCAATATCTCATCATAACAGCAAACCCAAAACCCTTAGATATGCAATAAACAACTCATATATCTTGTCTTTTCTTTTATCCTCTCATGCATTCCCATGGATTCAATCTAGGGTTATTATAATAAAACCATAGCTCTGATACCACTTGTAAGAAAACTTGCAATAAAGAATATAGCCATTTTCACATAACTCATAATAGATCTGAAATAAATATGCTATTAAAATCCACATGCAAGAGAATAGACAACATACCCACAAAAATGTGACACAAGACATACCCTACGAAACTCTCATTGAGGGGAAAACTAGCCTCCAAAAGCATCCATCACCATGTATTATTTAGCGAAAATACCATTGCAATACAACCATGGAATCCTTCAATGTCATAGCCACAACCAAGCAATCCATGTGAACAAGCATGAATCCACACATTCCATGCCATGCTTCCAACTTTCACAAATGCTGCCTTGGCTAACTTGTCAATCCTTGTCCCGCTCGACTCTTTCCCTTTTTTCTTCTGCTCACAACAACAACTACCCTTGTGGTTGTTTATATAGTAGCAAGTCTCAAAAAACCACCCAGTGGTATTACATAAACTGTGTGCTAAAACCATGTTCTATCTAACCCTATGACCCCACATTTAATATTGAAATTTTAATTCTTTTCCCCAATATTAAATAATTATATGAAATATTATCACAATGTTACAATAGAATTGATCAAGTATATCCCACGGGAATCATTCCATGTTGCACGTCCATCTAGGTGCAACATTACATAATAAAATGAAATAATACAGTATAACAATATTATGCAAAATGTACAACACCATTATCTCAATAGGGAGTATCCTAAGCATTACTAGAGCATGTGGAGATTGTAGTTTAATTCATGACTATTTTTGTCATTGATCACAACATGGTATGGTTTCTGTGAAGACTGAAAAAGTTGAAGAGAGAGAATGGGGTCATAAGGAAAATTTACGAATGGCCAAGTGAAGTATGGTGTTATTGTGTATATCATTTTATGGTTTTTAATTATATTACTCATATGGTTAAGGATCAATAAGGTTGATAATTGTTATAATAGTTGGATAACTAATTCGCCCCCCCCCTTTCTCAGTTATATTGGTGGACTTTACATTCTAACAATTGGTATTAGAGCATCAGGTCCCTAAAGGAAAAGCTTAACAACTTTGGGAGATCAATGGCAAGTGACTTCAGAAAAGAAAGTTGTAAGCTTGATGGAGATAGCTTTTAGTGCATTAAGTGTTTTTCCTTGTTTATCTATAAGTGCAAGCACCCATGGAGATTATGCTAGCAGTAGTAGATTCAAATCTGAAGAGGACAGAAAGATTGAAGAAGGTATAACACTTCTTGTGAGAAGAGAATCAAATGGTATAAAAATCTTTAAAAGTTGGACTTGTAATGAATTTGGTCATTATGCTTCTAAATTTCCTAAAAGAGAGAGAAAGTATAAAAGAAATTTCAAGCCTAGAAGACCTAGAGATTGTCTGTATGCAAATGAAGATGATGAATCTGAAGAAAGATTTTAGAGTGAAAGTGATGATGAATTAGGATTTGTGGCTATAAAAGAAGAAAGTTCTAAAATTAAAATTAGAAAAGGAAAAGCTCTAGTTTCTCAAGTTGAAAAGAAATCTAATTGGGTTATAGATAGTGGTTGTTCACATCATATGACTGGTGATATGAATAAGTTTGTTAAATTCAAAAATCATGATGGAGGTGTTTTTAGAGTTGGTAACATTGTGGCCTTTCACATCATAGGGATGGGATCTATTACTGTTAATGGAAAAACTAACAATGATGATGTTTACTTTGTTGATGGTTTAAAGCATTACCTGTCAAGTGTTGGATAGTTGTTGGATAAAGGTTATCAGTTGCAGTTTACAAAGAATACTTGTATTATCAAAGAAAAGGATGGTAAGATGATTGGAACAAGTACAAGATCCAAAGGTAATGTATCTCAATTGAATCCTACTAAGATTACTTGTTTGGTTGCAAAAGTGGATAACAGTTGGTTATGGCATATAAGGTTTTGTCATATAAAATATGATAACATTATAAAGGAAAGTAGTACATTTGCAGTCAGAGATTTTTCCAGAATGATGAAGCTTGCTAATGTTGCTTGCAAAGAATGTATCATGGCTAAATAGAAGAAGATAACATTTCCTAGCAAAAAGATCATGACTACAAAGAAGTTGTGGATAGTTCATAAAGATCTAAGTGGCCCTACCAGAATAAAAGGATTCTATGGAGAAAGGTGCTTTATGATTTTTGTTGATGATTTCACTAGAATGATGTGGGTAGCATATCTTAAGGAAAATTATGAAGCATTTGAGAAGTTCAAGATATTTAAGAATAGAGTTGAAAATGAATCTGGTATAAAGATTAAATTTTTGAGATCAAATAGAGGTGGAGAATTTACTTCTAGAGAGTTTAACATGTTTTGTAAAGAAAATGGAATTAGAAGACAACTATCATCACCCAAGACCCCTGAGCAGAATGGGATATCAGAAAGGAGAAATAGTTTAGTATCAAAGGTAGAAAGAGCAATGATGTTTGAGAGTGATGTATCTAAGAAATTTTGGAGAGAAGCAGTTAACATAGCAGTATACACCATGAACAAAGTGAAGATCAAAAAAGGTACAAACAAGACTCCTTATGAATTATGGTTTGGTCATACACCTTCGATGAAATATTTTAGAATTTTTCAAAGTACGTGTTAGATAAAGAGAGATGATGATATTGGTGAGTTTGATCCAAGAAGTGATAAGGTATGGTCCTTGTTTATTCATTGAAAAGAAAAGCTTATAGATGTTCTAATCATAGAACTAAGATAATTGTTGAGTGTGCAAATGTGAAAGTAGATGAAAAGTTTGGAGTTAAAGAAGGGATGATAGATTATAATTTTGATGAGGAAGAAGAAAATCCTAGAATTGTTAGAGAGAATGTAAAATCTTTCTTTAAGACTACAATGACTTGTAGAATGATGTAAAAATTATTGAGCAAAGAGGAGAGCAAAGAGCTAAACCAAGAGAAGAGATAAGAGTTGAGATAGCAACTCTCACACCTAAGAGGAACTTGAAAAAGAATCATTCCATGGAGTAGATCATTGGAAGTAAAGACAAAGGAGTGATGAAAAGAAACAGATTAAATGAGGAATAATGTTTGATTTCTCAGTTGAACCCAAGAGCACAAATGAAGCATGTAAGGATGATCATTGGAGTCAAGTAATAAAGAAAGAACTAATTATATTGTGAAGAATGAGACATGGGAATTGGTTCTTAGACCTAAAGACAAGAATGTTATAGGAACTAAATGGGTATTTAGAAACAAGATGAACTAACAAGGTGAACTTGTGAGAGAAAAAGCTAGACTAGTATGCAAAGGTTATTCACAGTAGGAAGGAATAGATTATGAAGAAACATATGGCCCTGTAGGTAGAATGGAAGCAGTAAGAATGTTTTTGGCTTATGCAACAAGTAAGAAGTTCAAAATATGTCAGATGGATGTCAAATCATCCTTTCAAAATGGAGAACTTGAAGAATTTTATATTGACCAACTTGAAGGATTCTATTTAACTAAAGAAAAAGACATGGTATGAGATTGAAGGAATCATTATATGGTCTTAAGCAAGCACCTAGAACCCGATATGCAATATGCTATTATGAATGTTGATGGTATTCCTTTGGGGGAGTATCCTAAGCATTGGAGTGTATGTAGCATGATTGATATTTTGCATTCATGAATGTGTTTGTCGTTGATGACAACATAGAATGGTTCTGTGAAGACTAGCAGAGTAGCAAACAGAGATTGAGGTCGTACAGATAGAGGTTTGATGTTCAGGTGAAGTGTGGTTAAGGACATGTTCTACGCTATGTCCTGATGTCAAGGTTAAGTGTGCATGATGTATGTTGAAGATATGTAGAAGAAGTAATTGATTTTACAGAGAGTAGTATAGAGATAGAGTAATTGATAAGTAATTTATGATGATTGGATTGTATCTCCTAATAGAGATAGAATCAAGATATGTGAAGTTATAGTGACAAATGACAGTTTGATGATGATGTTAGCAAATGTGCAAGTCTTGGAGTCGCATATTTAATAAATTTTTAAGATTGTGAACTGATAATGTTATGTGATTGTGAAATAATTAATTATCTTATTGTGGTTCTATTATAATTAATTGGGAAAGCCTCAAGGCTGACTCAAAGAATTATTTTAAGGACATGGTATAAAGGAAAGATGTTTTCCTTGTTTGAGATATGGGATGAGATTCAAATATGATCAAGGATGTGTGAATAAGAGCAGAGTATTTGGTAAATGTGAGTAAGTGATCCAAGGGATTATTAGATGTGAAGTTGCTGATCTAATATTGAGATCAAAAGGACCAGAACTTTGGTTGATAGGACAGAGGAAGAGGAAGTACACATATAGTTCATTTCAATTATTATACAAGGAATAATACAAAGATCATTTGGAATGTGGGTTCATTGGACTTTCCCCTAAAGCTATTTGTACAGTGGGTTCATTTGCCTTCTACAACTCCTAACAGGATTAGCACAACTCCTAATAGGGATTCAAAGTCTCATAACAGGGATTAATATACACTAAATGTTTTATTGACTCCTAATAAGTTTCATCCTCTAATAAGGAATATTTATATTATTACATCATTTTGTGGGTCCCATTCCCACCAAGGCTTTTCCTCTAATCAAGGGTTTCCCTAGTTAACATATTTGGTGTTATTGTGTATGAATATATTGTTATGGTTGCTGATTATATTGCTCATATGGTTAAGGTCTAATAAGGTTGATAATTGTCATAATAGTCAAATAACTAATTCACCCCACCTCCCCCCTTCTCAGTTATATTAATGGTGGACTGTATATTCTAAAAATTGGTATCAGAGCATCAAGTCCTTGAAGAGAAAGCTTAATAGCTTTGAGAGATCAATGGTAAGTCACTTCAAAAAAGATAGTCCTAGGTTTGATAGGGTTAACTATGATAGCAGGAAAGAAAAGATGAAGACTCATTTTCTATGTATGAGTCTAGAATATAGACTATTGAAAAAGAGTGATAAAAATATTGTGAAAGAAGAAAAGCTTGAAGAATGCAGTGAAGCAGAAAGGGATTTATATATGCGTAATATATGAACCAGAGAAGCCTTACTAATAGCCCTTCCTAAGAATGAGTGTAAAGTTAGGTAAAGTCACTAAAGACATCTTGTAACATTTGGAAAGCTTTAGAATATACTTTTGAAAGTGATAAACATACAAAAAGAATAATATTACAGAATTGGATATGCTCGTTTCAAGATGCTAAAATGATGGAAAATGAATCTATAAGAAGCTATGTTGGTAGGATATCTAAGATTGTTGTAGAAATTAAATCATATGGTGGATCTAAGGGATAAGATGAGATTATATGGAAGATTTTGAAAACTTTGACACCACCATTCAAGCAACACAAATGATTGAGCTATTAATACCCTACACAGAGAATTTTTGCAAGGAAACTTTTCTTGGAAGATTGGAAGAAGCAGAAGACAGTTTGAGATAGTCTGGAGAATTAAAAAAGAGTGGAGACAACTTTTAGTGCCTTAAGTATTCATCCATGTCTATCTAGAGGTATAAGCACCCATGGTGATTTTGCTTGTAGTAGTAGAACTCTAAAGAAGGTAGAAAGATTGAAGAAGGTATAGCCTTTCTTGTGAGAAGAGAATCAGATGGTAAGAAGATTTTTAAATTTTGGACTTGTAATGAATTTGGTCATTATGCACATAAGTGTCATAAAAGAGAAAAAGTATAAGAGAAATTTCAAGTCTAGAAAACCTAGAGATTTTTTATATACAAATAAAAGTGAGGAATCTGAGGAAAGAGTTTAGAGTGAAAGTGATGATGAACTAGGGTTTGTAGCCATTAAAGAAGATGATATTGATAAAGAAATTAGAGAAGAAAAGGCTCTAGTTTCTCAAGTTCAAAAGCAATCTGATTCAATTATAGATAATGGATGTTTACATCATATGATTAGCGATGTGGACAAGTTTGTTAAATTCAAAAATCATGATGGAGGTATTGTTAGAGTTGGAAACAATGTGGCCTATCACATCGCATGGATAAGATCTATTATTCTTGAAGGAAAAGCTAACATTGATGATGTTTATTTTGTTGATAGTTTAAAGCATAACTTTTTGAGTGTTGGACAATTGGTGGATAAAGTTTATCAGCTATAGTTCGTAGAGAAGACTTGCACTATCAAAGACAAAGATGGGAAGATGATTGGTATAGGTACAAGATCCATAGGTAATGTATTTCAGGCAAATCCTATTGAAATGACATGTTTGGTTTGCAAAGGTAGATAAAAATTGGTTATGGCATAGAAGGTTTTGTCATATATATTTTGATAATATTGTGAAGGCTAGCAGTATATTTGCAATTATAGATTTTCCTAAGATCATTAAGCCTACTAATGTTGTTTGCAAAGAATGTATGATGGTTAAGCAAAAGAAGGTATCATTTCCTAGCAAGAAGTTTGCTACTACAGAGAAGCTAAAGATTGTTCATACATATCTAAGTGGCCCTATCAGGACAAGAGGATTCTACGAAGAAAGGTACTTTATGATTATTTTTCATGATTTCACTAGAATGGTGTGGGCAACATTTCTTAAAGAGAAATATGAAGCATTTGAGAAGTTCAAGATATTTATGAATAGTGTTGAAAATGAATCTGGTGTAAAGATTAAATGTTTGAGATTAGATAAAGGTGGAGAATTTACTTCTAGAGATTTTAACATGTTTTTTGGAGAGAATGGAATTAAGAGACAATTATCATCACCCAAGACCCCTGAGCATAATGGGATAGCATAAAGGAGAAATCAATCAGTATTAGGGGCAGCAAGAGAAATGATGTTTGAGAATTATGTATCCAAGAAATTTTGGAGAGAGGCAATCAATACAGGGGTATGCACCATGAACAGAGAACAGATCAGAAAAGGTATGAATAAGACACCTTTTGAATTGTAGTTTGGTCATACACCTTCAGTAACATATTTTAGAATCTAACAAGGAATATTTATATTAGTACATCATTTTGTGGGTACCATCCACATCGAGGTTTTTCTTCTGATCAAGGGTTTCCCTAGTTAACATATATGGTGTTACTATGTATGAGTAACTTGTTATGATTGTTGATTATATTGCTCATATGATTAAGGTTTAATAATGTTGATAATTGTCATAATACTTGAAGCATTTTTTCGTTGGAGGAAGATTGGTTTCTTGGATGAGAAAGAAACAAGATTGTATTTTATAGAGTACATTTGAAGTTGAGTACGTAGCAACAACAAATAATTGTAATTAGGTTATGTGGATGAAGTAGATGTTGAAGGACATTGGGATAGAATTTTTAGATCCTATTATCATACATTGTGATAACACAAGCGTAGTGAGTATGTCTAAAAATCTTGTATTGCATTCCAAGACTAAGCATATATCTATTAAGTATCATGTTTTGAGAGAGAAAGTTGCAAAAAAAGAAATTAGATTGGAGTATTTCCTACAAAAGATCAGATTGTAGATATCTTTATGAAGCCTTTGCCTAAAGATACATTTGAGTACTTGAGAGATGGATTATTTACAATATTAGGATATCTAAGTATGTCTGTGATCTATTTTTCTCTAAAAAATCACCCACTCATAAATTTCAATCAAACTTTAAGTTTTTTTTTCCTATAGATTTAAAGTAGCTCCTTTCTCCTTGAAGAAAATCATGGCTATCCTTTGAAAGGAAGGAGAATCAAGACCACTCATTTAGAGAAATTATTGCTTCCTCTTTAAAATGTCTATCCACATTCTAATATTTGGTGTTGCCCTTGAATTTTCAGCTTTTGGCCTCTTCAAATTTTTTAACTTTCAAAGTTATTTATTAAATTTTCAAAGTGAAACTTCTTGACTACTTTTCAATCTTTATTACGTTTTTAATTAACCAAGAAATAAAAGACATGCAATGAAGTCAAAGCTATTAACCATGGAAGTGATGAGATATCTTTTCATGGAAGGTAGAAGTTGCCTTACCACCACAAACTGTTGATGCTATAGAAAGAATATGTATACCATACATACAAAAATATATGTACATAAAAAAACATTTTTCAACTAAGGAAATGCAAGTGAGATAATTAAATATGAAGAAGAATCTAGGATTGCAATCAAGGTGCTAGTGGAAACCATGGATACAACTATCCATAACTAAATGCATAATTGGATATGCAACAAGCTTCAAAACTCGAAAGTACAAACAATTGTAACCTTTTGAGAATGAGAGTACTTTCAATCATTGGGAGCTTCTTTTAGTAATGGCACAAATATTACATACACTTTCTTTCTTCTTGTTTCTAGTTAGCATGTCTATCGCTAGCTTACATATTGTGTCTATGGAGTTGATAGCTGGCAAATGTTTGAACATCACCAACACACCCAGCTAGATAGTAAGCATTATCCTGGAGAACAAAGATTCAACTGAAGGTTGACATATGTTAGATGATGTGAGTGTTGGCAATTTGGCTAGTTTATATAGTATTTAGTTGTCATTTATGGCAACATATAATCAAGATTGAGTGAGAAGATCTTAAGGATAAAGTTTTGGGTTGAAGGCTTAGAAAATTGTCTAAGTGTCATAGAGTTTATCTGTTGGTATAGATATATTTTTTATCAGTGCAGTTCATAGAGTCATTATTGGACATGCGCTCTCAACTATAGTGAGTATAGTATGTCGAGATGATGTATGCAAGTGCATTAGATTGTACACCAGTATGGCCAAAATTATTATTGTTTTACAGAGACAATGTTGAGAAGATAGAACAAGGGAAAGATGAGGAAATGGATATTTTGGGTTAAGGAATTTTTTTTTATCAAAACAATTACTTGACTAATTAGGGACGACATCCTAGATGTTAACCCTAAGTTAGCAAGAGTAAGTTTTTCATTTTGGAAAATGTGTGAAAGAATGGAGGCCGACAATTTAAAGAATTATGGTATAAAGGAAAAGATTTTGAATGTAAAGTAAAGCGAATGTGAATGTGTACTTGTAAGTGATAATTGTGATATGCAAGCTATTGTTTAAGATGTGAATTATGATATAAAATCATAGCAGCATAGTATATGATCAAGTTTGTGAAGAGTAGAAAAGCCAAATTAGATATTGAAGAAATCTGTAACAAGAGATTTTGTATTTGTCTCTTGTATTGAAGATCATTATTGTGTATTGCATGTTTGGGCAGTGGGCTCATCTTGCATACTTTATGTAATTGTAATAACAACTACTAATAGGGTTGAGGCTTCTAAAAAAGTCTAGTCCTCTAACAAGGACCAAGACACTATACAAATGTAACAAACTCCTAACAGAGTCAATATCTTTCAAAAGATAATTTAGATTAGTGGATCATTTTGTGGGTACCATCTCCACTAGGGTTTTCCCTTGTCTAGGGTTTCCCTAGTTAACAAAATATGATGTTATGCATTGTTTAGTTTATGGTTGTGTTTACTATTTAGCATAATCAGTTTACTTTCATATGAAAGTTTTTTTGTTAATGATATCCATATTTGGGGGAAATTTTGTGAAATATTGATTCACCCTTCTCCCCACCCCCCTATCTAAGTATTTTTTGTTTCTAACAATTGGTATCAAAGAATAGTTACTTAGAGAAGGCCTAATAGCTTGAGTAAGATCTCTATAGATATGGATCAATTACAGAAGAACCTAGAAGAAACTCTTGAGAAAATTGATATTCGTACTAAAGAAAGAGATACTCTAAATGACAAGTATAAAAATGCAAAAGACTACATTGAGAAGTTGAAAGATAAGATATATTATCTTAAGTTCAAGAAAGAATCTACAGATCAGATCAAGGATAGTGATGAAGTTTCAAGACTAAAGAAAAAAATGAGATCCCGAAGCATGAACTAAATATTACAAATCTAAAGTTGAGCTTGGAGGATGATGATAATAAGATTGAGTCAAATTTGAAATATGAGAATGCATATCTAGATCTAACCTTACCAAAGTGGCATCTGAGCTTGAGACTCCAAAGTTATAGTATGCAGAACTTGAGAAGTATAACCCAATCGTGAAGGGAGAGCTAACTTGGTCTAAGAAACACTTTGAGAAGTTATATTCCAATACTAAAAATTTTGATGAATAGATATTTATACAAAGACCCTCTTATGATAAGACTAGTCTTGGATACCTTGGAGAAAAGTCATCTGAGAAGTCTAAAGTAAGTAAATCTTGTGATCCAACAACTTGAGCATAAAGAAGAAAATCAAAACAAGGTTGAGTCTAATCAATCTAAAGATGTCCCTAAGCAACCTGAGCAACTTGAATCACCTAAAGAAGTGAGGAACAAATTCAAAGGCAGATGTTATGCATGCAATGAATTTGGTCACATGAAAAGGGACTATAGAGATAAGCAATTTAAACCTATTTTTGGTTATTGTAATTATAATAGTCATGGAAATGATCATAAAGCAACTAATTGTAGAAAGCCTAAATTTGATAATAGTAATAATAATAGAATGTTTAGAGGTACTAACCTTGCAACTAGTAGACCTATTGGGACACACAATATAAGAAATAGAATTTTGTGTTATAAGTACAACTTTTGACATATTGCTAGAGATTGTAGAGCACATATAAGTTAGTCAGGACCTAGATATGGAAACAATGTTAGAGTTTGTTAGATTCGTAACAACATGGGACATACAACAAGATATTGTAGAATGAACAATGTGAGAATTTAAACAACATGAGAAATCCTAGAAGGAACATGAACAACAATGCTAGAAGGCATGAGAACAATAGTTAGAAAGAAAATGTTAAAGAACATGTAGAAGAATTCAATGAAGTATTAGTCAAAGCCAAAGATCCATCAAGTTCACAAGTTGTAGTAGAGAATAAAACACCCAAGAACAAGTTGAAGTCAGTGATAGTTGGTAACCAATCCCTGCCTATTTGAACAACTTATTTCATAAACAAGCAATAAGAATTTAGCATCAAAGAACTCATTAAAACCCTAGGAGAAGTTTGGAGACTTGCATAGTTAGTATGAGGTAGAGAAATATGTAAGGAAGTTATGGTTAAGTGTGCATAAGATTATGAGTTGATATATGAGTGTGCAGAGAGAAATAAGGTTATTGGTTAATAAAAATAACTTCCTCAATTGCAAGTACATGTGCAATTAATGCAGAGGTAAATTGAATGTGATTTAAAGGATGAAATTGAGTTTTTGTGTACCATTTAGTTGTGCAAGAAGTATAGGAGTCATTGGATCAAATTTAAGAGTGAAATTGGAGTGTTTTAAAGCACATTTGAAGGTGAATTCTACAAGCCCTAATTTTACAATTTTAAAGTATTTATCGCTTGGGCTATTGTAATTTGAAAGTTTTAATTGGAAGAAATGGCAACACCAACTGTTTGTTATATGAATGAGAGACCTAGGTGCAAATTTAAGAAACATCCATACATTTCATTGGAAGATGACTCCTCCTGAGCATTTTCACAAGTGCCAAGTAGTGTATGACACGTAGAAGGCATTCGTGCGTATATACACTATAAGTTTGAGACTGTAGGAGACAGTGACATCCAAAATGACATGAATTTGGTTTACATCAATGACTTGAAATTTAAACAAGGCTTTGACATCTAGAAGACCTGAACATCACTAAGAAAATGTTCTTTTCTAAATTTGACAACCATGAATGGAAAAAGATTATTATGAGGACATGTTCTAGGTAGGAGACATACCAGTCATGACTGACAACAATATGATTCACAAATTAATTGGATCATGTAATGAAGGTAGTAACCCTATGAATGTAAAGAATGTTAAGAAGCTAGTGGAGACCAATCTAGAAACAAAATCTGATGGAAGGAACGTGAAATAGGATATGATTAAGGAAGTTGATGTCAGACTTGTTAGTAAAGTGATTGGCTACAAGATGAATTACAGTTCAAGATTGAACTCTATACCTGCTGGATTTATCCATGTAGCCTATATGATAACAGTGGAAAAGGAAAAATTAAATTTGTGTGAGATTTTAAAGCAACAAATTCTAGACAACATTGAAAGGAATTAAAAGAACAAAGAATGTAGCATTTAGGTTTGAATCCCTATTGACACTTTTTTTTTCCAAGTGATATGAAAGTTCCCTAGAATGACAAACTAAGAGTGGAACTCCAACAGATGCATACTGGACCTAATAATGCACTAATATAGAAAATAGACCGGGGATAGAATAACTGAAGATATTACAACAATGATAAAGAGCTTTCAAGCATAGATGAAACAAAGATTTAGTATACCACCATCATTAGTTGAGAAAAACAAGGATGATATTTGTTTTATGGTAGAAACAGATGTAACTTGCATGGAAGCAATACAACCTAGAGTTAAGTTTATTGATCATATGGGGTATGAGATGTCAAAAAAATTGATTGACGGATATCCAAAGATCATTTTAGAGTTTGAAAAGGATAAGGAGTGTCTTAGATGGGGAATCTATGAGGAAAAGGTTAGAGAAGTTGACAGTGAATTGTATAGTAAGGACATAAAGAAGAAGGTTGACAAGAAGATTGACAGTATGTTGAAGGAAACAAGAATGAGCGGAGAAGAATTTAAAGAAGCCATGGAAATAGCAATAGAGATGAAAGAAAGTGGGTAATCATATATTCTAATAGTCAAGCCATTAGCCTTTGGAAATGCAATAGGAGTGACAGTTGTAGTATTGCTTGCGCATACACCATTAGTACCCTATGTAGCGATTGCACCCTTGCAACCACCATTTATTCCACCAATTCAGAGAAAAGATGTAGAAGATTTTAGCATTATCAAAGTGCAATTAGCTACCCCTCCTAGCACCAAGAGGTCTACAAGGTTTGCAAAAGTCAAACAAGAACCAGTTGAACCATTGAAATATAAGAGTAAAGGAACTTGCCAGTGGACCAAGTAAAAAGAGGAAAACATTAGTCACCTACATGGGCAAGAAGAAGAAGAAGAGCAAAAAAAAAAAGTAGAGAGATCAAAATTAGAATCAGAGAGGGTAGAAAAGGAACCTAGAAAAGAGATAGAGAAAAGTAAGTCAAAGGTTTCTACTACAAAAAGGAAGAGATGGAAACCAAAGGTAGAAAAACTGAAATGTGCAATCATGGATGATGGAAACTTTGTGCATTTGAATAAGTTTTATGATTGGTATAGTAACTTTGAAAAGTTTTAGTTAGAGAATGCAGTGATAAGGTACATGATATTGAGTGGCAAGAAACTTTCAATTTTACAAAGGCTTATTCCTAAGGACTTGTATACAAGACTTTTTAATAGAAGAATGAGAGTACAAGAGGAAGATAAGAAAATAAGAGAAAATTTGATAAGAAAATTATGCGAAGTTGAAGATCATAAGCACCTTGAGAGATTATTAAAAGTTCTTGAAGCTTATCTAAGGAATAAGACTGCCTATTTTAATAAATGGGAGGAAGTTTTGAGGAACTCAACAAAGAGACAAAAGAGGCAATAATAAAGATGATGATATAACTCAATCCATCTAGTCCTCAGAGAACTACAATAGAGACATGAGTAGAGATAAAGGATATTGAAGCACTAACAGCAGTAGAACCTACAAAGGATACAGAGATGACAGAAGTGACAGCTACCAAAATTTCATAAGCGCCTACATTTGTTATGTCACAAGTGACAATTGGGATAGACACAATGCAAGTGAATAGAACTAGCATAATAGCGGATACAAAAAAAGATCCTTTCAAGAATTATGGGTCATTTGTTGACAATTTATTAAGTTAAATGAGCTCTAAAGAAGAGAAAATGGATGAAGAAGAAAGAATAAGGAAGAAAGAAAAAGAAAAGAAGGAAGAAGAAAGAAGAAGAAAAAAGGAAGACAAAGAAAAGGAGAAAGAAGAGAGGAAGAAGAGAAAAAGGAGGAAGAATGAAGAAGAAGAAAAGGAGAAAAAAGAAAGGAATAAGAGGAAAAGGAGGAAGAAGAAAGAAAAAAGAAAGAAGAGGAAACGAAATAGGAAGAAGAGAAAGAGGAGAAACTTAAAAGAGAAACCAAGAAGATGAAGAATAACTGGGAATAATCACACAAGAAACAACATTTTTACCATTGTTGAAACATACTAAGACTTTGGTTGACAAAGTCACTTTTTAGAATGAGGAAGACATCTAACTGGCAAGTCCAGTCAAGAGCACATAGACACCCAACACATTAAGGTTACCATTGAAATTAGTTTTTGAAAATTTATCTAGAGATGATGATGATCATATTGGATTGATATCATCTTTGAATAAGATTTTCGAGAAGAATAAGAGTAAAAATTTTACAAGAAACATTAGAAGTTAAGGAGATGTTTAAAGGAAGGAAGAACATTATATGAACAATGCACCTGCTCATACAATTTTATCAAGGATGTGAATGAAGACCTGAAAGAGAAGTAGAGAGAGATATAGAACTTGGTCAATGACTTACAACTACCTGACACTGAGTTTGAGGACTTAGAGAGAAGAATATTTACGATGATATAAGTCTTTGAGAGAGAGAGAGAGAGAGTCATAAGATTTTCATTGTTCAGGAACATTTGACTTTAAAGATCAGTAATGTACAGAAACAACTTGTTGAATGTCTTAAGGCTAAGACATCGTATGATAAGTTTGTATATATTTAAATTTGCATACAGTTGAAGTGGCATCTTATGGATTGTGCACTTTAATCAGTGTATTAGAAGCAGTCCAAGATACTTGGGAAAATGAATTCAAGAATCTAAAAGCAAGTTTTTTTGATTGCATTGCATGAATATCAAACTCAACATGAAGATTGAAGGTAACAAAATTTTGACATGTATACATTTTTTGTCACTACCTTTGTCGTTGATATCAAATGGGAGTGAGTACAGAAAATTGTATGTAAAAAATATGATATGTTAACGGGAGTAATAAAAGAGTAAAGTGTGTAAAGAAGATCTAGAGTATAGCCAAAGGGGGAGTATCCCTATGTATGATGATTATATGATCCACACTTTTTCATTTTTTGGAATGTTGTAATTGGGACTTAGCCAATTTTCCCATATGTTGCCATCAATGCCAAAGGGGGAGATTGTTGGAAATTTGGCTAGGTTGCATATTATGTAGTTCTCATCATGACAACATATAATCAAGATTGAGTGAGCAGATCTTAAGGATAAAGTTTTGGCTTGAAGACACAAAATTTTTTGTCAAGTGTCACAGAGTTTATATGTCAGCACAGATATCTTTTTGATCAACACAATTTACAGATGCATTATTGGCTTGTGCACTCTCAACTACAGTGAGTACAATATGTCAAGATGACATGCATAAGTGTGCAAGATTGTACGGTCAATACAAACGAAGATATTATTTTTTTACAAAGACGGTGTTGAGTAGACATAACATGGCAAGGATAAGGAAATGAATCTTTTGGGTTAAGGAATTTTTTTTTTTTATCAAAATAATTACTTGACTAATTAGGGACGACATCCTAGATGTTAACCCTAAGTCAGCAAGAGTTAAATTTGCATTTTGGTAAACGTGTGAAAGAATAGAGGCCAACAATTTAAAGAATTATGGTATGCAGGAAAATATTTTGAATGTGAAGTAAAGAGAATGTGAATGTGTAGTTGTATGTGATAATTGTGATATGCAAGCTATCGTTTGAGATATGAATTCTAATATAAGATCATAGCAATACAAAATATGATCAATTTTTGTGAAGAGCACAAAAGAGAAATCAAATATTGAAGATATCAATAGGAAGAGGTTTTGTATTTATCTCTCATATTGAAGATCATTATTGTATATTGCATGTTTGGGCAGTGGGCTGATCTTGCATTTTTTCTGTAATTGTAATAATAACTCCTAATAGGTTTGAGGCTTCTAACAAGGTCTAGTCCTCTAACAAGGATCAAGACACTATATGAATGTAATAGACTCCTAATAGAGTCAATATCTTTCACAAGATACTTTTAATTAGAGAATCATTTTGTGGGTGTCATCCCCACCAAGGTTTTTCCTCAGCCAGGGTTTCCCAAGTTAAAAAAAATGGTGTTATGTGTTACATTACTTTTTAGTTGTGTTTATTGATTAGCATAATCACTTTGCTTTCATATGCAAGTTATAAGTTTGTTAATGATATCTATGGGCATATGCACCGAGTTGTGGTGCCAAAAAGGTGACAAGGTTTTTTTTTTTCTTCCTAATTTAATTAGCACGTACGTGCTATAGTGCGTACACACCATAGCACATAAGTGCTATAGGGCGTGTGTGCTATAGCGCATACGTGCTATTTGCGCAATCAAAAAAGTATATATGATGGGTTGCAGACCTGTAGCCCATCATTTTTATCTTCTTTTTTTTCTATTCCCATAGAGAACAACACGTACGCGAGTCAAAAATCCAAGTTTTCACCATCGTTTGCCAATATGACTCCTCGCCAACGAAATTGAAGACAACAAGCACACCCATGATGATGCTGTAAGTGATATAAACTTAACTTTGCGTTGTTTAATATGTTTTTCATATTGTTTTGTAAGTTTTTTATATTGTTTTGTAGGTTTTTACAAATTTCATTTAGATTTGTTTATTTATTTGGATTTCAATTGATTTTTTATCAGGAAATGTCCATAATCAACCAAAGAATCCACAAGAGCCTCAAAACCATCAAAACCAAAACCCTCCTCAAGAAGAACAACAAATTCCACAACCCGAACCAATTGCAAGACCTCCACCAGGCACACAAGAAAATATAATAAATGAAATAGAGAGAGGCAAATTAGAATTAGAAAGACTCATTGCTTGGTTGAAAGAATCCAGACAAACCAATCCAATGAGGGCTCAATTGGCATCATCCGTCAAATCCATTAACACCCAGATAGCCTAAGTTAATGGTCAGTTAGATATTTGGCGGGTTAAGAGGGATGAACAGAAAATATTTTATGCAAATAAATTGTCATATGAAGATGTTAAAAAAAAAAGAAATACCAAAAGGTAGTATATGTTCATTATTTAGAAAACCTGGTGAGCAAAATACTGTTAGAGAGGGTACTAAACAATTCCCCATCCATTGGTGCATACACGATGCTATTAGAAACAATTTTTGAGATAGATGGTGGATGGTTTTTGATGCCCCTCCTTGCAACAATCACGAGGTCCCCATGTATTTTTTGAAGAAATTATATTGTGAGTTTTGTCCTTGGGGAGATCCCCAATTATTTTGATATATTAGACTCTGAGGGTAGAGGTGAGGGGTCATCATTTGAGAGGCTGGGAGCACATCATGACCCTAATGTAGTTAGGGCACCTGTGGTCAAGCCACAGTGCGAGCATGTGACTATTACTTCAGTTGTGAAGGAAAATGTAGAGGCCAACACTCTATGGACCATTAATGCTTTGACGAAGACCCTCATCCATTCCACAAGCTCATTAGTTGAGGTGGAGCCTTCTGTGTGTCATGATCACATGTGTACTTCATGCAGATCCCTATGCACATTTGGCACTCATGCTAGAGATGGTGCGAATGATGGGCTTGTCATCGACCAGTTCCTAAACGACACATTTGGCATTGACACACAGGTAAATTAAAATTATAATTTACTAATTTGATCACATTTCATATGTATAGTGAATGATTAATTAATTAGCGTCTATTGACATTGTTTAAAATTCAAGGTCAAAGTGTTGGTGGGCCTAGTAGTAATCCTCCAGGCCCATTTTTTGTCCCTTCCACGAGTCCTGAGGTATGTATCGATTTAATCATTTTAATTAATACATATATTTATTATGTAATCATATTAAGGATTGACAAAAAAAATTATGCATGTGCATCAGTTCTCCATAGGACCCTCAACCTTTTCCACAGACTCGGAGCATAGACATCGTACGAGCTTCACACAGGTACAGTTGTTTCATGTTAATTTAGTTCATTTGATTATATTTATTTTATGTTTCATGTTAGATGTAATGTGTATTATATGACATGCAGCTCATGATGTCGGACACACCTCCTCATCTGCAATAGTCTATTGATAGTGGAGTGGCCTCAGCTATGGCTAGCTCGCAGCCACTAACGAAGGTATGAAAGAATTTTCTTCATTTTAGTTGTTGTTTATTAATCTCAAAATTTCTAATGTTATTTAAAAGTGATTATATTTATTTAATTTTCGTAGGGTCTCATCACACCTAATCGTCCACGAGCATTTGAGGTGAACTTACAGAGTGACTATTTGTTAGCGGTAAGAAAATAATTGATTTTATGTATACATATATTTGATTTCAATGTATAATAAATATTGATTCATATCTACTTTCTTTGTATCAGTTGGAGCTGGAGAAGAGCCTCAACAAGAGGTCGAGTGAGCCTCAACAAGAGGTCGAGTGAGCATGTCAGGAGGGCCTCGTCATCTCCACTATCTCCCTCCACACGACAGCAGAGGAAGTTGAGAGACTTGTTTCCTTCCCCTTATGGGAAGGAACAGATGTAGTTGATCTAGACATGTATATATATAGGCATCGATGGACATATTCGATACACATTTGATGTATATGAAAATCTATATTTGGTGTATGACATTTATTTGATGTATGACATTATTTGACTTATCACATTATTGGTTAATATATGATATGTTTGTTCATATACGACATATGATATGATATGTTTGTTCATGTTTTTTCATGTATGACATTAAATTAGATATGTTTGTGTATGACATTAAATTAGATATGTGAATGTATGAAATTAAATTCAATACCTAATCTATTCAAAACTTTGATAGAATATTTATTAACAATAAACTTTATCATTGTTTAAGCATGAGTTAATCATTTTCAATATGTCATCATCATATGATTTATGATCTTGTTCATGTTTAAATTTTACCTTCTCTATCATTTGTTTATCAAGTTTAATTCAATACCTAATTAGTTTGAATTTTTGATACAATATTGATTGGCAATAGACTTTATCAGGCAATATTCGTGGACCTCCTAGGAATTGGTCACCTAAATGAGAACCTTGAGATTTATTAGGAACTCCATTAAAGAAATCAATAGTTTGAAATTACTCTATCCAACAAAATTAGATCAAAAGTTCTCTAAACATTTATGTTAAAAATAAGAAAAAAATTTGATCAGAAGTGGTCACAAAGTTTGTGTAGAAGAAAAAATCATTGTTACAAAAAGAATATAGAGAAGAAGAAAAAGCACAATTAGATTGTTGAGCTTCAATACATAACCACCATTCTTTATCATCAATTGAAAAATGTCAAAGATGGTAGAGAAAAGATGGATTATTTGCAAAAAAAAGTCATTTTAAAAATAATATATGTAACATAATCACTGATAGTTTTATGTGTTTTCATACATTAATGATTGTAACATAATCACCAGTTGATTGGAATGTGTTGTTATTATTCTATAGTAACTAGATTAAGGTAAAAATAAAAGTTTAATAAATAGTTGTGATGTATAAGAAAGAGAGATATCTCAGATGAGAGGGGGACGAATCTAAGATGACACATAAGATACTTGTAAGAGGGAGCTATACTTGTTAACGAATTTAAAATGCATGTTATGGAAAATCATAGAGAATCTTTAAAAGAAAATAAAAGAGTATGACAAGTGGAAGGAACATGTTGTTTTGTAGACTCGTATTCAAATTTGGGTGTTGATTTTCTAATGAAGGATTCAAGCACTACAATTTGGTAGTTTTGGCTCATGTTATCCTTTTAGCTCACTCTATCTTGTATCTCACTCTCTCTTATTCCCCCCCCTTCATATTTCTATTTTTTTCATATCTATGTAGCCATCTATCCTCTTCATCTCCCCCTTACTAATGCAGAGATGTTGAGCAAGAAGTGAGGTTTAAGCACTTTCTTCTTCCTAATCTACCAAACTAAACTTGTGGCCTTCGTAATATCTTACTCCTTTAGGATATCATTTTTGTGGCCTATCTAAAGTGATAGGATCATTTGTGAACTCCTCCAATGTGAGTATTTCTCCAATCAAGATCTTGCACCTTTTTGTTTTAGGGACACTAGCCCTATTCCAAGCCAATAACTGTAACTCTTCACCAATGGCTTCATCAACCCCAAGTTTCTATTGGGACACCTTCCTTATGTTGAACTGATTGAGAATCAACTCTTGGTTTAACCCTCCAATTGTCACACAGTACAAAATGTATAGTATCATATAATTCCTTGTAGGTCTCCTAATCTAATTTTCTGGAATTAAATTCCTCTTAGGTTGAAATCTAACTATTCTATGGGTAGATTTAGACACCCTTTTTAAATTTATTCAAAACTCCAAAGCCTAGATTCCCAATTCCATTCCTGTAGCACCTAACCCATGTAAAGTACATAGACCTAATAAGGTCACACTAGGTTTGGTTTTCAAAGTAATTACTAGATAATTGGTGCATGGCCTCAGACCTCCTCTGTTCACCAATATTTATCATCTTCAAATTATGATGAAACACAATAATGTTTCCACTTTTTTCTATTATATATTCCCCCTTATGAAAATACTCATAGAACTAATAAACCATTCATCTCCTCCTTACAACACTTGTCTACTTCATGTCTTTGCTTGACTCATATCTTAACTATAACACTTCTCTCCCTGAGTAGCATTCACCAATAGTTCATTTATCCCCCTTTGACTCATATCTTCTATTTTTACATCACTACCTTTGATATAAGTCCATTCAATATTTTATCTTCATTAACAATTTATCAATGTTTTAAACTAAATTTCCAATGTTGTTAACTAAATTTCTCCTTTTCTTAACATATTTAAAGTTAGTCAATATTGATTATCCATTGTCACATAGGAATAGGATGAGGTTGGGGATAGGGTTTACCCAACCACCTAGAGCTAACGGAGCAAACAATTTGATCCCACGATGAAAGGTGAGAGAGATTTGGTAGTTGGAAACTTTGTACTAGCCAACACTGCAAGTTTCAGCATCACCTGAGATGGCATTGTAAAATGAAAATGAAATGTGATCTCCAAAAAGAGAGAGAGGTTATTGTAGGTCTTTGGAACACAGTCCTGTAGGAACTAGAATCGCATCCATACCTCGCAAAAGCTCTGAGATATGCCCTGTCAAATATCGCAGCCCTATGGGATTTAGTGACCCTTGGGGACATTCTGGTTTGGTGTGCTTGAGAATGTTCGAGCACTGAAGGGGACAAGATGAGGTTGAGAATAGGGTTTACCCGACCACCCAGATCTAACGGAGTAGATAGTTTGATCCCACGACGAAAGGTGAGAGAGATTTGGCAGTTGACAACTTTGTACTAGCCAACACTGCAAGTTTCAGCATCACTTGAGATGGCGTTGTAAAATGAAAATAAAATGTGATCTCCAAAAAGAGAGAGAGGTTATTGTAGGTCTCTGCAACACGGTCCTATAGGAACTAGAATCGCATCCATACCTCGCACGAGCTCTGAGATATGCCTCGTCAAAGATCGCAGCCCTATGGGATTTAGTGACCCTTGGGGACATTTTGGTGTGGCATGCCTGAGAATGTTTGAGCACTGAAGGGGATGAGTCAAGGTTGAGGATAGGGTTTACCTAGCCACTCAAAGCTAATGAAGCAGACAGTTCGATCCCATGATGAAAGGTGAGAGAGATTTGGCAGTTGGCAACTTTGTACTAGCCAACACTGCAAGTTTCAGCATCACCCGAGATGGCATTGTAAAATGAAAATGAAATGTGATCTCCAAAAAGTGAGAGAGGTTATTGTAGGTCTTTACAACATGGTCCTGTAGGAACTAGAATCACATCCATACCTCACACGAGCTCCGAGATATGCCCTGTCAAATATCGCAACCCTGTGGCATTTAGTGAAACTTAGGGACATTTCGGTTCGACGTGCCCGAGAATGTTCGAGCATTGAAGTGGAAAGGACGAGGTTGAGGATAGGGTTTACCTAGCCACCCAGATCTAACAGAGTAGACAATTCGATCCCACGATGAAAGGTGAGAGAGATTTGGTAGTTAGCAACTTTGTTCTAGCCAACACTGTAAGTTTTAGTATCACCCGAGATGGCATTGTAAAATGAAAATAGAATGTGATCTTCAAAAAGAGAGAGAGTTTATTGTAGGTCTATGCAACACGGTCCTGTAGGAACTAGAATCGCATCCATACCTCACACAAGCTTCGAGATATGCCCCGTCAAAGATCGCAGCCCTATGGGATTTGGTGACCCTTGGGGACATTCCAGTGCGGCATGCCCGAGAAGGTTCAAGCACTAAAGGGGACAAGACAAGGTTGAGGATAGGGTTTACCCGACCACCCAAACCTAACAGAGTAGACAGTTTGATCCCACGGTGAAAGGTGAGAGAGATTTGGCAGTTGGCAACTTTGTACTAGCCAACACTACAAGTTTCAGCATCACCCGAGATTGCATCGTAAAATGAAAATGAAATGTGATCTCCAAAAAGAGAGTGAGGTTATTTTAGGTCTCTGCAACATGGTCCTATAGGAATTAGAATTGCATCCATACCTCACACGAGCTCCGAGATATGCCCCATCAAAGATCACAACCCTGTGGCATTTAGTGACCCTTAGGGACATTCTAGTTCGGCATGCCCAAGAATGTTCGAGCGCTGAAGTGGATGGGACAAGGTTGAGGATAGGATTTACCTGGTGACCTAGAGCTAATGGAGCAGACAGTTCGATCTCACAACGAAAGGTGAGAGAGATTTGGTAGTTGACAACTTTGTACTAGCCAACACTGCAAGTTTCAGCATCACCCGAGATGGCATTGTAAAATAAAAATGGAATGTGATATCCAAAAAGTGAGAGAGGTTATTGTAGGTCTCTGCAACATGGTCTTGTAGGAACTAGAATTGCATACATACCTTGCACAAGCTCTGAGATATTCCCTATCAAAGATTGCAGCCCTATGGCATTTAGTGACCCTTGGGAACATTTTGGTTCGGCATACCTGAGAATGTTCGAGCGTTGAAGTGGATAGGATGAGGTTGAGGAAAGGGTTTACCAAGCTAAACCACTCGAAGCTAACAGAGCAAATAGTTCAATCCCATGACCTTTTTTCCACTAAGTTGCAAATTTGAGCAACTTTTACAACTTTCAACAATGCAACTTTGCACAAAAAGTGCAATTTTTATGCACTTGACCAGTGGGGTTTCACTCCAAGGAACTTTCCACATGTTTCTCCTTTTGTTATTATTATTATTATTTTTAACTAGTGTGTGAGTGTGCTCAATGGATTGTAATATTGTGCCTTGCACCATTGCTCCATTTGATGATTATAAATGGGTAAAAATAAAATAAGTGCTATGTAGTACTTACTTTAGAAAAAAAAATTACAAAATTATATTTGTTTTAAATGGCAGAATTCACTTGATTCCAATTCTATGACTTAGAAAAGGTTCAGCAATAGTAAAACCTCAAAGGAATATAGGAATATAGACAGTTTTATGGTTATTTCCTAAAATTTTCTAAATTGTTGCAAAAGTTGCTAACACAACTTTGCAATTTTTGCATTGACAACATTTGGGTGAATTATGCATTTTGGCTTGGAGGGTGTGGAAACTGAAAGGTGTTGATGGGAACATGCTAGATAGGGTAGAAAAAACCTATTAAATCCTAAAAACATCTTAGAGTTTACTATTTATAGGATTTGCCCATCAGGACCTAGAAGGGTCGCTTGGCATATTGTTACAAATTTGCTCATTTTGTGTTGTTACTTGGGTCCATCACCCTATCCTCTACATCAGGATTGATCCTAGGTTAGGGGTGGATAGACAAGACCTATAAAGGTATTAAATAATGTAATAAGGCTGTCGAAGCCTCTAAAAGATGTAAAAGGCACTAAAAGTGCAATATTTTGTAAAATTGCCAACATTGGCAATATAAGCCAAAATGGGCTTAATTAAGTCATGTAAAGGGTCCAAAGGAAGGTTGCATTTGGTTTTGAGAGTCTAAATGAGTTTAAAACCTCATTCCCACATGTGGGAGACAAGTTTGGGTAGTCGAAATTGATTGCTCCAAAGGTGGATTTAGTGTTTTCTCTAAACAAGAGTTTCATTTTACATTGGAAGTCATCTAATATAACAAAAGTGAACGTGTTTGAACTATTTTGGGATTCTAGAGACATTGCAAAGTAAGATTTCTAGAAAGCCCTAGGGTAAAGGGGCTAGAAAGGAGGGTTTTGTAAAAACCATTGTAATTTTGATCATGAGACCAAAACAATAAAAGAATCCTTGCATTTGAGTCATATCTTAAGACTTTTTTGGGTCATCGAAGTTCCAAAAGTCAACGA
Source organism: Cupressus sempervirens (assembly GCA_028749045.1). Taxonomy (NCBI): domain Eukaryota; kingdom Viridiplantae; phylum Streptophyta; class Pinopsida; order Cupressales; family Cupressaceae; genus Cupressus; species Cupressus sempervirens. Next base: position 7,741,965 of record CM053783.1, read on the forward strand.
ATTGTGAGTTGCTTTGTAAATGACCTTAAACTAGGCCTAGTTGGCAGATTGAAATAGCCAATTTTGAGTATTTATAATAGTTGGTATGTACTAGGTGCATGGTGCATGGTAATCTAGCCTTTTGATGTAGTTAGTTTTGATTGTTCTAGAAAATCACTTTCAGTTTGGTATTGGAAATAGTTTGGAGTTGGAGGACAAATGATGGGGAGGATCTTGAATAAGGTTCTAGCCTCAACTACTAGAACTCACTTCAAGATTTCTCCTAGCCTCTTAGGGTATTTCTCCTATACCCTATTCCAAGGGAATCTTCTATCTATTCCCTTATTACACTAATCCTCACCAATCAACTCAAAACTTTATTTCACCATGGGGTCTCCCTAGTGCTCTCATTGCATCGTTCTTCACAACTGGATTCCAAGAGTGCATTCTTGGCTATATTGAATTCCAAGGATTGTATTAGGTCTCATTCAATAGTTTTTAGGATCACTAAGTGGATTAGAGTATTGGGTTTCCAATCAATTTGCAGATTGCATAGTTAAGAGGGCTACTAGGACTAATAACAAATTAGGCCTCCAAAATTGATTTTTGGCTTACATCTCCTCAAACCCTTAATAATAACTTTAAAAAAATTATGATTTGGGTACCCTTTTGGCTCCCCTTGAAGATTTTTCAAGTCTGCAACACCCAGGTCATTCATACAAGGGATTCCCAAAAATATGCCTATTTACAAGGGTTTCTTGTTTGTATGAACAGGAATATAGAGGGTTTTTCCTTCCACCACTCAAATGGACTCTAAAAGACTAATCTTCTGGAATTAATTTCCTTCACTCACCACTCTTGCCTTCCATGAATTTGTATTGCACGCAACTGATAGAGAGAGAAGGGATGAATCAATCACTAATTCATGTTTCCAGTCTACCTCTAAGACTTAGGGTGTCGTCCAAGATCACCACATGGATTTATAGGATATTTTTCAAGGAAAGATCCCCCAATCCTAAACCCTTCTCCACTATCTTGAGAAGTTTTCACTTCTTGCTATGTGCCAGGCTGCCATTCTCAATGAAGATCATTCAAAACCTTCAATCAAACTAGGTCTTCTTGACCAATATTACCAACCAATTGTAGTATCATGGAAGGAGTCTCACACCCTTGAAATGTACTCCTTTATCATTTTGAAATAGGTTGTTGAAGCCTTCTTCCTTACCGATTTCACAAAATTGCTTCAAAATAGAGCTACAAGGAATCAAAGGACAACCTGCTATCCTATCTTGTTTGTTGGCCAAATGGATTGGTGGAGCACTGTCCTTTCACCCAAAGAATATCCTTTCACTGTCCTTTCGCCTAGGGAAAGAGATTAAAAATGCTTGCTAGCATTTTGAAGGGCTCTGCTTTTTCTTGCATATATTACATTGAGTGTACTCACTATCCCCAAAAGGCCGTACAATTCCTACGGTGGGATAGTGAGTTATCTCATTTTCTTTACAAAGTGTTGTAAACTGGACAGCAAACTACCTAAAAACAAAAGATTTTTACAACTACCAAACGAAATGCTTTCAAGCCAAAATTCCTAAATAAAAATTGTTCTAAATCATGCCATCTAACATTATATCAGGTAAAACATGCAAAAACAATGAACGAAAACCTCAAAACTGAAAAAAACCAGTCTTTTTGCTTGTTTTTTTCAAAATGACAACTTCTTCCTCGCTTTAGGGTTTGGGAAGTCATTTATACTTCCTCCTAGATCTTTTCCTCCCCTCCTAATTTTTTTCATCAGCCTCTTTATTTTTAAAGAAAAAAAAATCCAATTTCTAGCAAAGGACAACATTTTTTTCAAAAATTGCAAAATTGCAATAGAGCAACTTTTGCAATTTTTCTTGCTTGTGCCTTTTTACACATCCAACTTGTCAAAAGGTCACCCCTTAGAAATTTTATGCTAGAGACCCTTTCCTAAGTTATTTACTCATCACTTAAGCTATCCATTACCCCATGGTAAGGTATACCTTGCCTTTTAGGCCATTTTGCACTCTACCTAGGACATTTTGACTTCCTACACCCCAACTACCACACTTAGGTCCAATGACCCTTATTATTATTTACAAGAGCTCTCTTGGAGCACAAAACAACAAAAATAAAAGGTGAGGGACCTATGTTTCAAGGTGCCCCTGCACCACCAACACCCCATTCTATGCTCCTTTCAAACACTTATTTGTTGATTTCATTGCCTAGTCGAGTATGCAAACTCGCCTAGGGCCTCTTGGAAAAAAAACCAAACCTCTGCAAAGCAAGACCAAAATACATATTTACATTTTTTATACAGTCTATTACTTGATTCCAAAAGGTCATCATGGTTCCACCATTGGAATTCAAGTTATAGAGGTTTCTTTGCTAATTGCTTTGTACAGACTAGCGAACTGGCAACTTTAAAAAGATTTTTCAAACTAGTAAAGAAACTGATAAAAAAAACTCCTAATCTTTACCAAAGAATCTAAATTCCATACACTATCAAACCACATGAAAATAGAAACCTTATCAATCCATTAAAGGTGTGGATGAAGGGTGAAATCAAAAAACTGTCATCAAAATGCTTAGTTTGCTCTTCATTCCAATGCCAAAATTCGTAGAAAAGCATGTGCCAACCCTCAAACTGACTTGGATTGGTCTTAAATACCTCTTACCCATGTGAATCAACAGATCTCATAGGTTTCCAACTGATTCTTGAAGCCCTTATAAAGTTTTAGCACTTTTTGTTAATGTTGTCAAGCAACTTTGTAAACTTGCAAAGTTGCCAAGTGCAACTTTTGCACTATTGTGCATTTAATGGCTCCATGACCTCAAATATGGTTAAATGAACCTATCTCCATGTAATTACAACTTTAACATATTTTCCATCTTTCCCATCCTCCTAGGGTCTTGGTCAATGTTTGACCATTCTAGGCTCTAACAAGCAATTTAAGCAATTTTGCCAACATAGAAGCAACTTGGGAACTCAAACACAACAAAAACCTATTTACAAACACAACTCACACACTTGGTGCTTTATCACATAGCCCTTATTCATGTCGTCTGGCCAAGACCACTACAAGCCAAAAATGATTTAGGAAACTTGGCATATTTCCTAGGTGCTCCTGCACCAACAAAGCTCAAAGCCAATGGGTAGAAGTCAATAGTAGGAAGAAGGAGTTATCGACTACTAGCCCCTTTTTTAACATGGTTACTAAGAGAAAGTACAAACCTAATGTGGAAGGTAAGAATTATTGTTTGGGTAGGAAGAATAAGCAAGAAACAAGAGACTAAGATAAAGGGGGAATGCTTTCTTTCTTCAAAATGGAAATTGTTGGTTTGTAGGTGATATTTTCCTTTATAATATGTCATGTATGTTCAAGTAAAGGTGAAGTAACCTTTGTTTGAATTTGGAAGTGGTTGGAGAAGACACTTTGAGGGCATAAGAGTGAGGGTTTGGTAGTTAGCCTATTGAATGCCCATGGCTAGGTAGATGGGTGTGAAAATATGTTTTTTTAGATCATGATAGAATATTACCATAGGTTGTATAGGGCCTTGGGTTAGAAATATTGAGAGTTTCTTTGTAAGTGAAGGGTAATTAGGCCTATTTTATTGAATCCATAGTGTTGGATCAAATAGTTGGTCCAAAGGAACTACAAATGAGATTGCTATATGTTGTCATACTCCAATAGTAGTATTTTTAACTATAATTTACTTGTATGGGGTTTGGGAGAAATTGGTGAAAATAAGGAATTACCTGATTCATAGCGATACTAAGATCAAGCCTAGATAATGTCCAAGTAAGGGGTTTTGAATAAACCTATTAAAGATATGCATTTAGACTATTGGAACAACCTAATTGAGATATTTGAAAACCTTAGAAAGAGTTGGGAAAAGCCAATAAATTTGGTAACCCAATTTGAACATTTGGAGGGACCCTTGTGGAGAAGGGTAGGTATTTAGTTTAATGGTTTGAATCTATTCTTGAAACAAGTCATTTGCTGAATGTTTATTACTTCTTGGGGATCTATTTTGACTCCTCAAATCATTGGTATCAAATCTAGTAGATCTATTGAGGGGTGCAAAATTAGTTACTTGTGTTGTAGATTGTTATATTGAGAAGATGCTATATTGTAATGAACCTTTTTTTCTTATCAAAGAGGAGGCTATAGAGTTGGAGGAAGATTTTGTTTAGGTAGAGGAACATGGATGTTTATAGGAAGGGTAGGGAACACATCAACTAAGTGTCAATTAAATGATCAAGGTGAAAGGAAGATTAAGAAGAGGGTCAAGAAGTTAGAGCACATAGAGGTTCAGATCCTTATGTTTAACTAATTTTAGAGACTAAAGGATAAATGTTGATTTTTATAAGGGGAAAAAAAAAAGTGAAACCAAAGCTATTAATTTTTAGAGCACAATATAAGAGTCAAGATAAGTTGTGAATGACAAGAATCATCTAGGTTCCAATGATAGTTTAGTTTCATATGAAATGGTGAACAATTTATATTTGGAATGGTCACCACACAATAGGCCATATAGAGCATCACATGTAAGTAGTGATGATTTTCTTAAAAGATAGATGACTATGAGGTGACTATCTTGAATTGAATGACATCTCTAGGAATTGATTAGAATCCAGTTCTATATGATTGTGCTCTACTTTAAACAAATGGAAGTTATGAGCATTGTAAATCTATTTCAAGTCATTAGAATGTGACTTCCTAGAAGTATGTACTTATAACTATTTTAAACTATGTCAAACTCTTCATGAAAGCTATGACCCAAATGCATCACCATTGTGTTGAATCTTCTAATATACATCTCCATTAAAATATGTTTGCCGGTGTAAACCTGTGAGAAATAGTTGGTCCCAGTTCAGTTGTGTGTCAATATTAGGAATGTGACCAATTAATGCTACAAACCTTAGTATTGACATAATTTAACCATATTGCGGGTTGAATTCAATTTGGTTTGGAAATAAGTTATTATTAACATGTGTATGAACTACTAGAGCAATTCTAAATATAGTAGATAATAGCCTTCCATGTTTGATATTGAGGGATAATGTATGCACATGCTATAAGAAAAATAGAGGATCATATTATATGTAGATTGAAATTTCTATTTGTCATTCAAAGAATAGTAAAAAAATTATTCTAGGAAGTCCAGCCTTTATTGACTTGTGCATCAACTTTATTAGTCCTCTTCTTTGGTGACCAGCAAATGAAGAATTAGCACAGTAAAAAATCTAAGATAAGATTAATCCACTAAGATTAACACACATGGGATGAATATTCATAATCAATTATTAACCCTTTCCAACATTCCAAATTTATGATAATAATGAGTCAAAGTCCAACAAATTGGAATCCTTAGAGAGAACTATATCTGTCACTACCCCATTATCATCAGATTGAAACGTATTTTCCTTCTTACTTTTTGATAATTGTGATCCTCTGCAATTCTAGGCATAAGATGATTAGCATACAATGGTACTTGAACAAAGAACACTAATAAATATTGAGGATGTGAATTGATGATACCATTTCGTAGATGATTTTGACATCTCACCCTTTACCACTTGTGTGTCAACTTTATTAGACCTCTTCTTTGGTGACCTACAAATGAAGAATTAGCACAGTAAAAAATCTAAGATAAGATTAAAAAAATGGGTCCTATTAAAGAATATAATATAAATTCAAATAATCTACCTAGATTCTAAACAAATAAAAACTAAATCTTGTCACTTACACATCATAACAATACGGTCCACCTTAGTCATGCGATAGTCTTGGGGAAGAGGTTGTAACATTGTATTTGGATCCAATTGATCACTTTTTCTCTCTCTCTCCCTCTCTCCCTATTCAATCTAATGAGCCAACTAGATCTACTCGACATTTTAATGTCTCAAGTATTGCCTCATGTTCTGACTCGTGAACTTTCCAAAGAATCTTATTATGTGGTTTTCCACCATATTTTATCAAGTGGATATTTGATGCGACAACAAGGTTTGAATAATGAAGAATCTTCCTCTCTGTTTGTCAATCCTCGAATAACCACAAGTTAGGATTCTTCATAGGATATCGTATAACCCATGTTCCTGTTACAACCACCACACCGACATGGTACTCTAAACCTTCACCATCTATAACCGAGTGATCCAATTTTTGTTTGGTTTCAACATGATGACACAAATAATAATTTGTCCCTTCTTCATTGTCTTCAGGTGCAATAACAACAAAAACATGGCCTACAGTGACAAATGGACAAAATGCAATCATTAATTTAGAAAATACTTGGGTAAAAGTTATAAAGTTACATATTAAAATTACAAAGATATATATATAACCAAGTTGCACTAGATCTGACAAGCAGTCAAAGTCAATAGATGAATCCATCTCTACCATTTCCAGTGCTTGTGGGGACGATAGGTTTCAATTGGGTCCAAAACTCGTATATCCCATTTGTCCACCCATTCAATTGACTCACAGTCATCCCAATTTTTCTCTACACATGATGGACAATAGCATGACATTTTTCATGTGTGGATACTCCATGAACCTGCATCAAAGCTTCTAAAAGAGTGTAACTCACTAGATCTTCTTAGTGTGCAACAATCCTGATATGGTGCAATGTTAGTATTATCTATCAACCAAAAAAATTATGAACTACAGACTCACCTTCCTTACCTGGACCCATTGTAGCGTTACACCATTGGATGATGGATTTTGCATCTATCAATATTGCTCCATCTTTGTACTTTAGTTCTTCATGAGCCAAGGCTCTTTTAATGCATGTGCCTGCACCATAGTGCTCTCCCTTATCACGACTAGCCTCTGTGAAATTTCACATATATTGAATTCTACACAACCTGTGCATCCTGCTCAACCAATAGAACATCTGTGCATTCTTGAATTGAGATGCACAATTGTCTGACCAAATAATGTGTTGACAATATGATATGCCTCTGTTAGCCAAATCTCCACAAAATAGTTGAAAAAAACCATGTACAAACTCTATAGAATGTGATCGATCATCCCTGATGTAAAAATGGTATTCCCTCAAAATCTTCTTGTCATCCTCTGTACTTGTAGGTGAATGCATGAATGTTATGTGAACAAATATGGAAACCTATTGAGATGTATAATACTTTTCTTGCACCTCATTTTGTGGTTGTAGTGTGTAGTTCTCTGCAAAATCTACAACCGAAACAATGGTATCCAATGGAAACATATCCTTGCACAACTTGAATTGCAAATCCAACCATCGAGCTCTATGGGTATGCCTTGCATACTCGTAAATAATCTTTTCACGAAAAATCTTCATGAACTCATACACTGGAATCTTTTAAATGACTAGATCACATATTTTACCATATTTCCCATCTTTTAGAGCATATGTCACTGTCTTGAATTTTCTATAATCTACTATTTCATTTCCAATTGCATGCGTATTATCCATATGTTGACAAGTTGATAAAAGTTGCAAAGAACCACAAAATAAGCACGTACCATCCAAGCATGATGTCTTGTAAAATTTTTGGCCATCTCCTATTTCACATAAAATGTTGGATATGAATTCCCTTGAAGATCTTGGTAGCTCTTTTATGTAACAATCCTGCAAAACAAACTGAGAATGCAAAACTATGCATATATGCCTAAAAACATCAAAATGGTTAGAAAATTCAATATGTATCCTAAAACAACAAGTTGTGTATGTGTGATTTATCTTCACATAAAAAGGTTTACACATCTCAAAAAATCTTTGACTTATTCGAATTTGAGGATACATACAAATAAATTTTGCAAAAAATTGTGTCTGAGTTGAGTCCAAAAACTGTTTCACATGTGGCTCGCCATTTCGGCTACCAATCCTCCTTACAACATCTCTTTGATTAGGAGAAACACATGTATTATTTTTCCAAAAATCATCAATCCATGATTTCAAGGCTTCACTAATTTCTTTATCCTTTCGTAGTAGTCTACCGCTAAATGTCCATAACTCATTTTTTGTTGGATCTTCTAATCTCTCAAGCTTTAGCATGGCTCTCCTTAGGGTACCTCTACCAATTTTTAATTTTTTTCTTGTCTTTTTCATGAGTTGAGCTTTCTTCATTTGGCTACTTACTATTGTCGATGTGAGTACTCATCTTGTTATATTACTATATTTGGTGCGTGATTTAGAACCTACTTTTTCATAAACACTCATTAGATTCTTTACAATATTTCTTTCATTTGAATTGTCCATCATTCTTAGCCCAAGAATCTTCATGATAGGCCTAAATTTCAAATTTCTCATCATTTCAACAAATAATTGGCATTGACCTATAATATTTAATTCTTCAAAAAATAATCTCCACATACTATTAACTTTTTTTTGACAAGTACACTTGCTAATCTTGTCAGGCATTGATTTCAAAATGTTCATATCAATATCAATCAAATATTTTGGTCTTCTAAAACAAATTCTAGAAGGTGTTATAATCTCTTCAATTCTCTCAACATTTTGAACATCAATATAAGGTTGAGTGTGTAGTGCCTGCCCCTAGATCGCATTTCTGTTATCATTGTCAAATTCTTTTAGGTTGATTTTATGCATTGATTAGTTTAGAGATATTGGATTTACAATATTAAGATATTATTTCATGTTTTGGATTACATATATACTTGTTGATTTCATTTCACATGACGTTAATAATGATTCCTAATTAGTAAATGTGGTTTCTTTGTAACAATGTTAACGTGATGTCTTTAATGATGATTATGTTGTATTGATAGAGATGCATTATTATATGTACACATTTGATGTTAGACTTGTGATTTTTACAATACTTACCCCATACTTGCATGTGTATGGTGTGCATGTTTATTTTATCTTTCTATCTGACGTGTTTGATGTGGTTAAGGGAGGGAGTCGTAGTCACCTGCTAGTCGGGATCTACACGATGAACCACTCCCCGCCATTGTCTGTTTAGTTTAGATATATTATATACATGTACATGCTCATCTTTTATGCAGGATGTAGGTACCGGGCACCGACTTTCCTGAATTGCCAGGATGAGCGTGCCCTATTACAAATACTCAAATGGTGAGAATGGGAAGATAATGATCAGGTCCAATCCTAGCCATAAGCCTATAATACTTGTCCTACAAGGAGGACTCGTAACAGACTGTCTACCCTTTTTAAACCCGTGAGTATTTTATGCGAATGTTGTTTTGTGAGTCTTTGATGTATTTTCTATTAATTAAGTCTAATTAATAGATTAAATTAATAATTTAATTTAATGGAAAATTATTATGATATTATGAATATTTAATTACATTTAATTAATTGAGAAATTAATTAAATATAAAGAATTAAATTCAAGATAAAAGTTTTAAGATTAAATTTAGAACGTGATAATATTTATTTAATTTAATAATAATATATTTAGAGTTCATTTTTAAATAAATGCTAAATATTATTGTTATTTAAGTTAATAAATATTTATCAAATTAAAATGTTCAAAAATAAATTAAGAAGTGAAAAGATATTAATTTATGGAAAAGATTTAAGTTCGCATGAATGAGTTTTAAATATAAGAAATTAATTTAAAAGATAAAAAAAAACATGTGAACTTGAATAAAGATATTTTAATAATGTGCGCATGAGATTAAAGTTATAAATTAATTTAAAGTAAAGTAAAGTGGAAAAGTAAAATAAAGTAATTTAATAATTCACTTAAAGTGCATGAAGGAATAATAAAAGAATATTTTAATTTAAAAAGGAAATTAATTGTGCATGAATGAATTAATTAAATAAAATAATTATAATTTTAGAGTTGTGGAGATAGAAACCCTAAAAGGTAATTGTAGACACCTAAAAATCTTTAGAAAATAAAGTATTTTTATTTTCTGAAAAAAATTCCTGATGACATCATCATTTATTAATTAATTAATTATTTAATTAATTTATTTATTTTTATGCCATTAAATCCCTTTATCTTAATTAAAAATATTTAATTAAGGAATCCCTCCCAAAAATGTTTAAATCTTATTTAAACATTATTTCCTTATTTATTAATTATTTAATTAATAAATTGACCAAAAATCCAAAAATAAATAATTTATTTATTTTTTGTCCAAAACTTGGCCAATTTCCTTAAGACCACTAACCTCTTCCAAAATCTTCTAATTCCTTCTTTAATTTTGATTAAAGGCTAATCCCATCATTTCCTACCCCTAATCCCAACTCAAAATATTTAATTAAGATTAAATATTAATCTTCATATTTATTAAAAATATTTTAATAAATATTTCCTCAACCTAAACTCTTGAAATAAATAAAACTTTATTTATTTTCTAAAAAATCTTATTTATCCTCATCCTAAAAGCCTAGACTCTTCTAGAAGATGTCAATTCTAATTCTAAACCCCCCTCTAACCTTGTCACATTCCCTAAACAAGGTTAGCCAACTCCTAAGCTAATCCTAATCCCTCTTCTAATCATGTGCACAACTTAAGCAAGGGTTAAGACTTGCTAACCCAAGCCAAAGTCAATAATCTCATCCTCCTCCCAACCACCTCTAAGCCAAAGTCAACAATCTCATCCTCCTTCCAACCATCTTTATTTGACCCAACCATCTCTATTTGACCCAACCATCCCCATTTATGGCTCAACCTCCCTCATTACTCCTTTGACCAACCCATATCCTACCCTCTCACATCCAATCACCTTGTGACATGTGTCACCTCCTAATTGGCTTTAAACAAGCACAATCCATGTGCTCCCCTTTGAGTGCATCCTAGCCCTCCCTTACCATCTTGCCATCCTTGCATCCTGACTGTCCATCCTTCCACCCCTTGGCCTATAAATAGAAGCCTCTCCCTTCACTAAAATCATCCACTTTTGAAGCAAACTTATAATGCTATTTTGAGAGCCTAAAAACTACCAAAATACTATTATAATGCTGAAAACCCTCCATACCTTCATTGTTGAATCATTCATCCACACTCATATTTGATTATCACTCATCCATTTGGAGCTTGAGCACATCGTGAGCATACATCCACTATCCATCAGGGACATAGCTTCGTCATCATGAGAAGCACTTGAGGAGTTTACCATCTTTGGTCTACTTTCCTCAATTTTGTCTTTCTTTGGTCCTATCTTAAGTGTTTATTTGTTTTTAGTATTGAGAATGCTTTTTATAGATTAGTGTTCATTTTACTCTACTAAAATAGGTGATACATTTTGGCACGCCCAGTGGGACCCACTTCACGGGTTCTTTGCAAACATGCTAATGTGATTTAGAGTGTTTTCTGATTTTTCACGCTTATAGGTGGACGGAGCACGTTGAATTCTTCTTCCTCTTCTTGTCTATATTCTTCTTCTATTCCGTCTACTTCTTCTTGTGGGATCTTGGCCATTTTTAAGTTTATTTATTTATTTATTTATTTTTTTAAAAAAATTTTATAAAAAAAAAATCTCATCTTCTCTCTTCTTCAAATTTTCTTTAAAAAAAAAAAAAAAAAAAAAATTGGGTACACCTTTTTTTTGTGAAAGTTTGGTAAAAATATGCATATTCATATATATGTGTTGTAATAAAATAAAAAAATTCAAAAAAGTGTAAATTACGTGCTTGTCTTTTTGGTGTGGCACGGATTTTGGCCCCCAAAATTTTTTAAATTTCTTGCAGGTACCATCCAAACCCATCCAAACCAATTGGGCAGCCACCACAATGCCATTTCTAGTCACAGCTTGCGGCCTTTGAAGACCACCAACACCGTTGCTCTCATTCATTGGGTTCTACCCATTGTAGTAAAACATCATCATATCAAGTCATTCTCTAATCATGCATAGTCCACGCCCATTGGATCTGCCATGTTAGCAGGTCAAATCTTTTTTTTTTATGCCTATGACAGCCATATGGCCATGAAATTTAAACTTGCATTTTGATGATGTCAGCATGACATCATTTCTACATGCCCTTTTAAGCCTTGAGAAGCAACATTTGGTGTTTTGCTGATAACTTGAGCATCCAAACTCTATTTTTAGAAAACGAAATATCCTCGAAAAGCTGGTTCCGAGCCCGTCATGATGGTATTGGTTTCTATCATATTTTACAGCCTTTTAAATACTTATTTTCACTATCAATGACTGAACTTTGATGGTTTTTGCAGGGATATTTGCTAACTCATGCATTATCGGTTGAAGACTTCTATGAAACCACTAATCACGTTTCTTGCAGGTTCTCCTTACATGGTTTAATGCTCTTGGAAAATGAACTTGAAAATTTAAACACTTGTCTTTGAATGCATGTTGCTAAAATGAACTTGAATGTTTAAACACTTGTCTTTGAATGTATGTCGCTTAAATCAATCTTGAATGCCATGGATTAAAATCAATCTTTCTTGGAATGTATGCTTAAAACAAACAAACTCAATCTTGAATGCAAAAGATCAATTAACCATTGCAATATCTCACACTTCAGTTTTTGGGCATAAAAAAAATTTACATTCTAGAAACTTCCTAAATTATAAAAACCAAATAAAGACGCTTTAAGTGAGTTTGTAGTTGGACTCACCCTCTTTAATCACCCATCAATTCAACCATTGGTTGCAATCTCAGTGCCATCTATGGGGATGGGTCCACCTAAGAGGGTGTTAAGTGCTCCACAAAGATCAAACTTCACTTACTTGTATTTTTATTAGTTTTTCTAACTTAGAAAATTCCTTGAATGCACATTAGGTTCACTAACACTTCATTTGGGCACTAAAATTGAACAACTCTTGACGTGGAGGGCCTCCGGGCGCGCGCTTGATATCGAATTTCATACACTTTTGTCTTGTTCTTAAAACAAACTCACACTCAATCTTGAATGCCTTAAAGAAAAATCAATCGATACTTGACGTGGAGGGCCTCCGGGCGCGCGAGTTTACTTTATTGTTGACCCTAACTCTTCTTCTTGTTTGCATTCTTCGATCGATTTACTTTTGTTGGCGCTTCAAGTTGGAATTGAACATTGTCTCTTAAACATGAGTGCTTGCAGAGTCTAGATTGGCACACATAAGAGTCAGTTGGTAAAAGAACAAGCGTGTTTTTTAGCCCAAGGTCATCCAAGTCTTCTCTCCCCTTGTCGTCTTTCGAGGCCATCTTGGGTGCATAAGATTAGGATCCAAAACCTTGTTTGTCTTCTTAGGAGGCCTGCTTGGGGATTTCATCACCCCTTGGATGACCTCAACTCCAGCGTTCCGGCGGAGTATAAGAACCGGGAGGTGAATCGAAAGACACCTCTCTTGAGATCAAGATTTTGTCACTGGGGCTAATCCTCAAGGAACTTTATACCCTTGAGAAGTGAAAGAGGAGAAGTGGGTTACCGCTCCTCTCGGCTGTGTGACATCTTTTTGTTTTCATCTACGAATTTGGGCCTCACGTACCTTGGGTATATCGAGGACTCCCTAGCTAAACCAACTGTCAGCCTTGCAGACAACCATCTAGGGTGTTAATGTGTTTGAAGTGACTGATCGAAACATTTGTAAAACATACACACTCCTTGGCGCAAGTATCACATTCTGAGAATCAAAAACTTCTATGTGGTTGTTCCTATCTATTGCTTGATTTTTTATTTGTTGAATGAATGTTTGCCAAACTTAGTCAATCCTAGCTTAGGGCATACTTCGTGTAGTCACTGCTTGTTTCAAAAATTGAAGAAGTTGAAGCAACACAATTGAGATCTCTCAAAGCCAAGCAGATTCAGGAATTCATGTCAGAACAACCCAAACCCAAACAGAAGTTTCACAAAGTTAAACTCAAGCCATCTCAGGTATACCAAGAACTTTTAGCCAAGAGAAAGGAACTAACACCAAACCCTCGAATTGCCAAACTCCACAAAGCAGGGGACAAAGCTGCTGACGAAGCCCTTCAAGATGCCTGGTTAGATTGCACCATCCAACTTAACCAACATCTAGGAGTTAACAATGCTTATGCCTTACCAACTAGGCATGATTTCTATGATTAGACCCCCTTTTTTCTCCACATCTTCTTGCATAAGCTTCACTTTTGCATTAGAGTCATCTTTGTAGGTAAGCCAGCTAGCCATCCTTAGTCATCCTCTTAAGCATTTTAGTTCTCCATCTCATTTAGTTCTTTTCTTTAGAACCAAACCATCTAACCAGTAATAAAAAAAAATTCACATCCAAGCCTTCAAAATTGTTGTCACCTTGCCAGAATTCTGCCATTCCTACCATCTTGCAAATCCACCAGTCTCACCGAGGTTATCCCTCTGACAGAGATTTGTCTAGGGTAATCTAGGCTTGTCACTTGTCATCCCTCATCACCTTGAGCTAAAGGTTGAGATCCACAAGTGGTTAATCTCGTGTTTTTTCCTAAAGGATCATCAGTCTATCCTTAAGTTGACACAATCACCACCAAGCTTGCACATAGGAAAGCAGACCTTTCATGCTTTGGCAACATATCTTTGAAGTTAGAATCCCCAACCCAATCCTCCTTAGGTTTGTCATATAGCTTTGTCTCAAACTAGGAAATCATTTGCATAAAATAGCCTTCCCCCTTTTTCATCCATTAGCATTGTTGCATCTCATCCCTGGGAACATTCTGCATTTTCATGCCACCCACCACTCATTTTGGTAGAAACACAAGGAAAAAGGACATGGATCCTAGTCATAGTAATAACACATCTCGAGCTCAGCCATACCCCGTCGTTTCCATGATGGCACCAGATCCACCACCACAAATCCCCGAAGAGACAAGTTCCTCCATAGACATTGATGCTTTCATGAACCAACCTGGTCATGCCACCATTGTTAATGCCATCATAGACCGAAACAAGGAAACCATCATGGAAAATTTCTTAAGGGATAATGTTGGTTCCTTTGAATTTGGGCGTCCACCACCTATTGACATTTCAGATCCTACACACCTTTTTTTTGGGTGGCAACCACCAGTCGCAGAGTCATCTGTTCTTACCGATCCTTTCTCTGGATGTCAACCACATCAGACAGAACCTGCAGACCCGAATATACCCTCAACCCAGGTGCCTGCTCCTATTCCACAAAACACCCATCCCATCCTCACTCAACCCTTAGTACATGCTACATCCCAACCAACCTCATGTGTATCATCTGCCTCTGCTTCAACCACTTATTTTCCTACTCCCCCAAATCCTCCGTTTACATCCAACAACACTACCTTTTCACTTCCACCTCACAGCACACCTAGTCTATTTACTACTCAAATGCCACCACTAGGGTCAAATACCTCATCTTCCATCCCACCCAACATCACTATCAACCCCTTTGTAGCTAGCCAAAGCTCTTCTGCCTCATTTCCTTTGGGACCTTGGAATGTTTCTATAGCACAAGGACCTACCACTGGTCTTCCCCCTAGCACTGTAGCCATGTCCGCCCCTCAAACACTTTCATCTACCACTTCACATTGTTATTCACTACCACCCCTTACCAACTAACTCTCCATGCCACCTTTGGGAAATAGCCAAACCATCCTGCCATTACGGTTCCCTATGATGAATACTCTACCATAGAATAATTACCTTGCACCTACTCATAATCAGTCATACTCTCAAGTAGGAGTGCAACCCACATATATTGGACATGGTATGTATTCCCAAAGCATGGCACCAGCATTAACCACCTTACCACCCTTTCAGCCGCAGTCTTCACACCAACAATATGCTCAAGCACCTACACAACAATATCTCCTAGGGAAGCAGCCTCATACTTATCTTCCCCACCAACAAACTTCTCAGCAGATGCAACAATATACCCAAAACACATTCCAACAACCCATAACATCCATTCCTCCAGCTATGCAACCTATTTTTCCACAGACACCATATGGCAACCAAGGTTTTCCATATCAATCACAACCATCAGATCCAGGCATGTATCCTACGCTAGGGGCACTCACTCCCCCACCTATAAACTCTGAATGGGAAGAGATGAAAAATTCTCTCAAAGCCCTCAAAGATGGGACAGACTCCAAAACTTTCAAGTTTGAGAATGATTGCCCATACCCGTTTGACAAAACCATCACGATGACACCGTTTCCTAAAAATTTTGAGACCCCTAAGTTTGACAAATTTAGAGGGAAAAGTGATCCAGTCACACATGTTAAAGAATTCTATATGCATTGTCAGGAGATAGCTTATAATGATGTGTTCCTCATGCGGCTCTTTCCCAAGAGCCTAGCAGGACCAGCTTTGGAATGGTTCTGTCGTATCCCTCAAGGTACTATTAAAACATTTGTAGAACTTTCTGAGGCATTTTTTGCTCAATATACCCATCTTGTTGAAACTGAACTGTCTATAGTAGACCTAGTCCATACTAAACAAAAAGGTGGAGAAAGCCTCGCAGAATACTTGCAACGCTGGCAGATCCTCACAATAAGGATCTCTTGTACCATCCCTGAGCGTCATCTTGTCAAGATGTTCATAAACAATGCACACCCAAGCCTTGCTCATCATATGGTTATGAATTGTTTGCAAACGTACAAGGACATCAAAGAAAAAGCAATGGGCCTTGAGCAAGGCCTCATTAAGGATGGTGTCATTAGATTGTACAAAGAAAACACCCAAGACTGAGGTCCAAGCAATGAAAAAACTTGATATTGGAACAAAAACAAGAATACAGTAACAGATGGTGCCACCGACACTCGACAGGACCATATTGTTGGGGCGGCTACCAATGTTCCCACCGCATTTTGCCAACAACAAACTTATCAACAACAACCCCCTGTGTATCACCCATCACCCATACAAAATAATCAACAAATACCTGCTCATCATAATCAAACCAATGCTATCACACTTTTGACAAGTACTAAACCTCGTGTTCAAAGACAACCTCGTGTATACACCCCATTGGGGGAACCTCTTGATGCAATCTTTGAAAAACTAGCTAAGGATAATCTTATTCAACATCCACCAACACAACCCTTGGAACCAAACCAATCTAGGGCATCTTGGTATAAAGATAATGAGTTTTGCAAATTCCATCGTGTCAAAGGACATACCACTCTCAAATGCATGCAACTCAAAGACTATGTCCAAGACCTAATTGATCAAAAGGAAATCACAGTGGGGGCACAAACTTCACCCAATGCAGGATTAATGATGTATCAAAATGCTTTCCCTCCTCATAACACAAACCTAGGAAAAGCACCCGCAAACCCTCCTGTCAACAAACTGAACAATACTCAAGGCAAACAAGGAGATAACCGAGACAAGTCTCAAAATTATACCTCAACATATTTAGACTATGGAAGCCTTATCGGTTGCATATCACAGGTTGAGCCATCCATCAACATCATTAACATTAAGGGCCCAGATACCCAATGTGCAGTTGCTACTCGCCAGACTCGACTCAATATAGCTGGCCCACCTATTTGTGCACCATCAAGACCACCTCCATCTAGAGCATCTCCATCAGAATCATCCTCATTAGGGCCACAATATAACATCTTGGAACACCTTGGAAACACACCAGCCCAGATCTCCATTCTAGATCTCTTACGAACAAGCCCACTTTATCAAGAGATCCTCAACAGTACTCTACATGAGTCACGCGTCCCCTCTGACATAAATGCCACTGAGTTTCGCAACTTGGTTGGCCATCTTTTGGCCTCATGTGCCTTATCCTTCAAAACCACTGATATCCCAAAAGTTGAACCAGATCATATCCTTCCACTTCGCATAGCCATCATGGTTTCTGACTTTGCTGTTAAAAGGGTCATGATAGATAATGGATTGGCTTTAAATTTATGTACTTTAAATTTCAGCAAACAGGCAGGATACACTGAGGTAGATATCATTAATGAAGTAATCACCATCAAGGCCTATGACAATTTGGAGTGCACCACTGAAGGAACCATCTTGTTCCCTATAGGAGTTGGCCCAGCCACTCAAGAAACACTTTGCCATGTAGTTGATCTTAACCTTCCATACAACATCCTCCTTGGTCGCCCATGGATTCATGCCATGAAGGCGGTTCCATCCACATATCATCAGTGTATCAAATTTCCGCATAATGGAACTGAGATAACCATCCACGCAGATCCTGAACCCTTTGCTTATTGCAATGCGGTTGAAGCTTCATACACCAATCACTGTCCTGGGATCGAAATTGGCACCACTATGGCCAGTTCCTCTGGCACCTGCCATGATCCAGACACCATTTTAGCCTCCACCCTCTCCATGGTTAAGATCAACTACCAAGGTTGTGGTGAGTATAGTCTTACAAATGCTTTTGCTGTTGGCGCTCTACCACTTGATCCCCATACTCAAGGATGCCCAACACATCAAGGGCCTGTACCAGAAACCACCTCTCAACTTCAACAAATGGGTTCTACCACATTTATTACCAAAGGCATTCTTGATGGAGAAGAGAATGCACCAGACATTAACACATGGCTATACAAGGAGCCCCCTCCTAAAAGTGAAGCACTTCTTGATCACTTTAAACAAAAATATCCCTGGTCACATCGTTTGGCCACAGAGCAATGGGATTATCAAGGAGGTGGTTTAGGCTACCAGGAATCAGGTATGAGATAGCCTATAGAAGCACACCAAGGGCAGAAAACTCAAGGCTTGGGCTATGGACTCCCCGCAACTGGGGGCACTACAACAGAAGGCCACGCCTTTACGAACATCCAAAACACTCTCGTTGAGGTTGAAGACATCCCTGAGGAAGTTGAAAAGAAAGCTTACGATGATATTTTCCTTGATGAAATAATCCTTGGAGCCTCTGTACTCTGCCAATTATCCTTGAATCTCATAGACCTCCCACTCGCTCACCCTGAACTCATAGATTGGGACCAACCAAGTGTCGTTCATGTTGACAAGTTCTCTACTGAGCACGCGCTGCTTAAATTCATGGGGGCAGAAACGCCACATAAACGGCCACCACCACCATCGGCATATGTCTACAAGCTGGATCCCGCAGGTTACTTCGGGGAGGAGGAAATCTCCAATCGCAAAATAGAAATACAAAAGGAAACAAAAAAGAAAAAAATCAAAGGAAAAATGTCCTCTGGTGAAAACTCCTTTGGAGCATCATTGGATAACTCAACAAATGAATTAAAAATAAAGGATGTATCTGATGGTGAAAACCTCTTTGAGGCGCCTGAAGATGGAGATTTCATCCTTCCCCCGCAAGAGCATAGGCATCCTATCTCTTCAATTTTGACAGAGGAAACTTGGCCAATAAATATTAGTTTGACAGAGGTCCCACATATCACATACATCGCAACCTCTCTACCACCTGAACAAGAAGATCTTCTTATGGAGGTTCTCCGCGAAAATGTGGGCCGCTTTGCATGGTCATATCAGGACATGCCAGGGTTGGACCCCAAACTAGTCGTACACCATCTAGCAGTGGATCCAGGGGCCAAGCCCGTTAAGCAAAAGCTCCATAAGATGCACCCCAAAGTTGCTTTATTGGTTAAAGCAAAGTTAGAAAAATTGTTGGAGGCCAAAATCATTCGCCCAATAGATTATTCTGAATGGATTTCTAACATGGTACCTGTTACCAAGCCTTCGGGTGATATCAAAATCTGCACTGATTTTAGGGATCTTAATAAGGCTTGTCCGAAGGATGACTTTCCATTACCAAATATCGACATGATTGTGGATCTCACCGCAGGTCATGAACTCTTGTCACTAATGGATGGTTTCTCTGGATATAATCAGATTCATATAGCAGAGGAAGATCAACATAAGACGGCATTTACTACACCTTGGGGTACATTCTGCTATAATATGATGCCATTTGGGCTAAAGAATGCCGGGGCAACCTATCAACGTGCCATGACAGTCATCTTCCATGACCTAATCCATAAGATTCTTGAGGATTACGTGGATGATATTTTAGTAAAGTCTCTCAATGCTCTTGATCACTTATTTCATCTCGAAGAAGTGTTTAATCGATTGGCAAAGTATCATCTCATGCTGAATCCAAAGAAATGTGTCTTTGGTGTCACCTCAGGCAAGCTCCTAGGCTTCATTGTGTCCCAGCGTGGTATTGAGATTGACCCCAAGAAGGTCAAAGCCATCATGGATATGGCTCCTCCTAAGACACTCAAGCACCTTCGTTCTTTGCAAGGAAAACTCCAATCAGTCCGGCGGTTCATTTCTCAACTTGCTGATAAGTGTCAACCTTTCACTCACTTGCTTAAGAAAGATCAGAATTTCAAATGGGACTCAGCTTGTCAGGGCAATTTTGAGCTCATCAAGCAATACTTAGCTAATCCGCCTATTTTGGTTCCTCCAGTTGCAGGGCGCCCACTCATATTGTACATCACAGCTACTCCCACAACATTAGGTGCTCTTCTAGCACAACTTGACGATGCAGGAAAGGAACGAGCTATTTATTACATTAGCCGAACATTAGTGGGCTATGAGCTCAACTACACGCCCATGGAGAAGGCATGCTTAGCAGTAGTGTTTTCCACCCAGAAGCTATGTCATTACATGTTGAGTCATACTGTGCAACTGATATCAAAGATTGATCCATTAAAATATATGCTCTCTCGCACAGTACTCACTGGACGCCTAGCAAAATGGGTTACACTTCTTAGTGAGTTTGGCATTCAATATGTTGACAGAAAGGCCATCAAAGGCCAAGCTATTGCAGATCACTTGGTTGATGCACCCTTAGTTGCAGATCACCCACTAATCATGGAATTTCCAGATGAATACCTCTATTTGATAGAAGAACAATCACTTTGGAAGCTATATTTTGATGGCTCCTATACATCTCATGGCTCTGGCGCTGGCATACTCTTGATTACACCTCAAGGTGATTATATTCCTAAATCTTTCAAGCTACAATTTCAGTGTACCAATAACATTGCAGAGTATGAGGCCCTTGTTGCAGGCCTCAAAATCGCCATTGAATGGAATATCACAGAGCTTCAAGTTTATGGTGATTCTCAACTTATCATTAAACAAGCATTGAATGAATATCAGACCAAGGATAACAAGCTACTACCTTACAAAAATTTGGTTGATCAATTAAAGGAGCATTTTACTCAGATCCAGTTCATACAAGTATCTAGACTCCAGAATAAGGCAGCTGATGCTATGGCTACTATTGGTTCTCTCTTGGAAATGCCGTGTGAAGCTACACAATATGAATTCTTGGTCGACCAGCTACATGAACCCGCATATGAGAATGATGAATCAACACAAGTATGCGTCTTGGTTGGTCCCCAATCCCCATGGTACCACGAAATTCATGCTTACCTACTAAATGGTATCATATCTCCTCACCTCACATGAACCCAACGCCAAAACCTTATACGTAGAGCTTCCCGATACACTATCATTGCCCAAACCCTATATCGTCGTGGTTATCATGATACTCTCTCTCGATGTTTAGATCAAAATGAGGCTGCGATGGCTCTCAAAGAGGTACACGCTGGACTTTGTGGTGCTCACACGAGCAAGATGGTGCTAGCAAAGCAGATCCTTCGGGCTGGATACTATTGGCCTACTCTAGAACATGATGCATGTGAATTTGTGAAACGATGTTTACCTTGTCAACAACATGCTAATTTAATCCGGGCTCCAGCACAGGATTTGTAACCCATTGCACCACCATGGCCTTTTGCCTGCTGGGGGTTTGATCTCATTGGTCTTATTACACCACTTTCTTCAGAGGGGCATAAGTGGATAATCACCGCTACTGATTACTTCACTAAGTGGGTCGAAGCAGTTCCCCTTGTCACTGCTACGGGAGTTCAAGTGTCCAAGTTTATCTTATATCATATCATATGTCGCTTCGGCATCCCAGCTACCATCTTCACTGACCATGGAGGTAATTTTGAAAACCTAAATATGGAAGAATTGTGCACTTCCCTTCATATCCATCATCATTTTTCTAGCCCATACTTCCCACAAGGTAACGGTCAGGCAGAGGCAACTAATAAAACCCTGCTCAGAATCCTCAAGAAAGTTGTCAATGACTCCGGTCGTGATTGGCATTTGCAAATCAATCCCGCCCTATGGGCATACCGCACTTCATTTCGCACAGCCACTGGCACAACTCCATACTCCTTGGTTTATGGTGCTGAAGCAGTCCTACCTATTGAGGTTGAACTCCCATCACTCCGCATTTCTCTACACGGACAGATATCTGATGAAGAATATAGAGTGGCTCGACTTACTCAACTTGATCTACTTGATGAAAAAAGGCAACAGGCCTATGACCACCTCATGGTCTACCAGAGTCGCCTCAAGCGCAATTTCAACAAGAAAGTCCATCCACGTAGTTTTCAAGAAGGTGACATGGTCCTCAAAGAGAATATGAAGGTTCAAGCTGATAGAGAAAAGAAAGGCAAGTTTGAGCCCACATGGCTTGGTCCTTATGTGGTCACAGCATCTTTTGGCTCAGGAGCCTATCAACTATCTACCCTTGAAGGTGAAGTCCTGAATGATCCTACCAACATTATTCACCTGAAGAAATTCTACGCCTAAGGGCAAAATTTGCAAATCAAAAATAGGCAAAGAAAAGTAAAGCGTCCAATGGTGAAAACTTGGCAATTCAAGCACCTTGGATAGGTCCCTGGTTAAAATCTAGCAAATAGGCACCAGGTGTACTATAGTCTTTCCATTATCTATCAATGACCTACATATCCAGTATCACCCCTTTCCTTCTCATCGCCCATCTCCCCATTTTCCAAGTTTTTTTCAAAAGTTCATACATCCGTTGCACATCTGCTACTATGTTCTATCTTACATTCCAGAGTCATCCACCCATTTCCTTTTCATGCTTGTATATTTTTGAGCCTTATAGCATCCAGCATCACTATCTCACTCATATCCTCCGTTTCACCCCCACAAACTCAAAAATACCAAAAGAAAAAAAAAAAAAAAAAAAAAAAAAAAAGCAAGAGCTTCCTTTTCTCACAACCCTTTCACACACACCTTCCTTTCCACAATAAAGACCTTGACATGAGACAAAAACCTTTCACAGACCTTACACAATGAGAAACCAATAGAATTACAACCCTTTCACATAGACCTCTCGAAGAGAATCTTTTGGAATTGTAACCATTTGCAAGGCCCATGCCAGTTGCCTCACACCACAAAAGGAGAACCAACCCCATCCCTCCTCTACTGACCATCGATACATCTAGAAAATGAAGCCAAACTCGCCCTTCAATGTCCTCCAACGGATTGCCAGAGGATTATGCACAAACCACCCCAAAATCAAACCCACAAGGATGGAGGGAAAGACAACGCTGATAGCCGACGCAACTACCCAAACTACCCAAAAATACCCAAAAAATTCATAAACTACCCAAAAATACCAAAAAAAAATTCAAAATCATCCAACAATACCAAAAAAATTCAAAAATCACCTAGAAATACCAAAAAAAAATTCAAAACTTGCCCAAACAATATCAAAAAAAATACAATAAAATTCCCAAACATTCCAAAGGGGGTCATAAATACCAAATATGGCCATAAAAGCTTGAAACATTAAAATACCACTCCAAAAATCCTCTCAAGTTCTGATATTAAGAAATTGATATTAAGAAGAAGCGTGGTAATGTCCTGAAACATAATTTCAAGCTTAGGAAAATCCAGCACAACTCGGATAGCAAAAGAGATGCCGCAAAGCCGATTGTCGCCTTCCTTCCATGCAACCATTATTAATGTGAATCAAGAAGGATTTTGAGTCTTATTTAAGTTGCAGTGGCCATGTTTAGTCTAATCAGTTTCTACAAATCTATCAATACTATCTTGTAGGCCCATGTGTCCTTTTTGGACCCCTTTAGCACCTTTTTAGGCCTAAAAAGCCTTTTTCAAGGCCCATGTGTCCTTTTTGGACCCCTTTAGTGCTTTTTTAGGCCTAAAAGCCTTTTTCAAGGCCCATGTGTCCTTTTTGGACCCATTTAGCGCCTTTTTAGGCCCAAAAGCTTTTTTTTCAAAGCCCATGTGTCCTTTTTGGACCCATTTAGCGCCTTTTTAGGCCCAAAAGCCTTTTTCAAGGCCTATGTGTCCTTTTTGGACCCCTTTAGCGCCTTTTTAGGCCTAAAAGCCTTTTTCAAGGCCCATGTGTCCTTTTTGGACCCATTTAGCGCCTTTTTAGTCCCAAAAGCTTTTTTTCAAAGCCCATGTGTCCTTTTTGGACCCCTCTAGTGCCTTTTTCGGCCTAAAAGCCTTTTTCAAGGCCCATGTGTCCTTTTTGGACCCATTTAGCGCCTTTTTAGTCCCAAAAGCTTTTTTTCAAAGCCCATGTGTCCTTTTTGGACCCCTCTAGCGCCTTTTTCGGCCTAAAAGCCTTTTTCAAGGCCCATCTGTCCTTTTTGGACCCATTTAGCACCTTTTTAGGCCTAAAAGCTTTTTTTCAAAGCCCATGTGTCCTTTTTGGACCCCTCTAGTGCCTTTTTAGGCCTTAACTACATTTTCAAGATACAAGTGTCCTTTTTGGATCACTCTAATACCTTTTTAGGCCCAAAGCGCCTTTTTCAAGGCCCTATTTTGATCCTTTTTGGCCCCCGCAATGCCTTTATAGGCCCAAGCACCTTTTTCAGGCCCTCGAACTACCTTTTTAGGCTCAAAGCGCCTTTTTCAAGGCCCTATTTTGATCCTTTTTGGCCCTCGAGACGCCTTTATAGGCCCAAGCACCTTTTTCAGGCCCCCGAACTACCTTTTTAGGCTTAAAGCACCTTTTTCAAGGCCCTATTTTGATCCTTTTCGGCCCCCGAGACGCCTTTATAGGCCCAAGCATCTTTTTCAGGCCCCCGAACTACCTTTTTAGGCTTAAAGCACCTTTTTCAAGGCCCTATTTTGCTCCTTTTTTGGCCCTCGAGATACCTTTATCAACCCAAGCGCCTTTTTCAAGCCCCCACACTGTCTTTTTAGGCTCAAGCGCCTTTTTCAGGCCCCTTAGACAATTTTTTTGGCTCACACGTCTTTTTCAAGGACCTCTTTTGGCCATCACATGCCTTGCGTAGATCCCAATGCCTTTTCCACGCCTCATAAACATCCGTCTCATCACACACCTAGAAGAATATCCCCATATTTTGTCTTATTATTGTCTGTCATACTTGCTAAATCTACATAAACATTCTCACCTATGAGTCATGGTTACCCTTACTCTACCATTTGTATTGTTCCCACTTTTACAAGTGTCCAACTATTTCATTATTTATCCCAAAAAAAAAAAAAAACATTAAAATATATATCAAAAATCCCAAAAAAATTTAAATATTTGACAAACACACAAAAACATCCATATATCTTCCATAAAAATCCCACAAACAAAACATAACATTACATTATGAACAACATCTGTTGTCCCTTTGATTGCCACAACAATAAGCACAAACTTTCTATTCTCCTACGACAGCAACACCTACTAATGTTTGGCAGCTTTTTTTTATTCTAGCCTCCCTAGGGGAGGTGGCACGATAGGATGTCCAAACAATGGCATTCCTTCAGACCCAGTCCCAGATGATGATGCCCCTGGAGTCATCCTCACACCTGCCCAAAGTGTATCCATGGGGATAGGGATGTTACCACGCCTCAGGAGGGTGTTTATTTGCTCCATAAAATGTTTTTCAGAGTATACAACTCCTCTCCTTTGCTCCAAAGGGACTGCTTGGTGATATAATCCAATGTAATATGCCACCTCTCGCGCAACCCTCACTAATTGCTCCATGACATCTTTCATTTCTGCCCGTAGTCTTTCTGCTCCTGGAATAGTTGTTGTCCTCTGCACAATATCACGTTCTCTTTCATATCTATTCGCTAGCATTTTCATTGACTCCCTCTCATGTTTCACTGTATTTAACTAATTCTGGTACCATGTAATGCGTGCATTACTTGCATTCAGCTGCTCTTGTGCCCTCCGTGCTAAACTATTGGTTTGCACTACTGACTCCTTGTACGCTTCTACTTGCGACCGCAGGAGCACTAATTCATTTTCACATCTCTCCATCACCGCTCTCTCAGCTGCCAAAGTCGCCTCCACAGTCTCCACTCTTGTTTGCTCCATCACTAACATCATCCCTAGACGCTCAGCTTCTGTTCGTGCACCATCCTCTCACGCTCTTTCAATCAGGCCTTGAAAGAAATTTGCATCTTTCTCCGCCTGGTCATCCCGTTCTTTTTCCATTGCCAATGCTTTTTCCATCACCACCGCTGCATCATGAGCTTCTTCTACTGCCGCATCAGATTGCAATGCTCGAAATGGCCGAAATGCAGACAACACTAGGTCACCCTTTTGTTCCCCAGAGCTCTGCATCATATCCCCTAATTTACTTTTTCCCTTCTTCCATTCGACCGAAGTTGGTCGCATCACAAATCTTTGTTCCCCTTCTGGAAGGGTCTCTTCTACAGATGGCTGATCTTCTGCACTTGCTCCCTCTAACCACACTTCCACCCTTGGTAAGTTTGTCTCCTTCTCTTTTTCCATCACCTCTGTTTGTTGCCTCGCACCTTCTGCTAATAGTTGCAGCAAGGTCGGATCTTCTCCTTCCTCTTCTGGCTGATTTTGAGTTGGATTACTTTTGCTAGCCTCCACCACTCCCTGATCACAACGCTGCACACTTCGACGTGGCAAGGTTTCTCTTCCTTCTTGTTGGCTCCGCTTTACACCCCGCTTCTGCCGTCGCACCCATTTCCTTTCTCCTTGGCTTTCATTTTCCTCTTCACTCCATCCCCCCGTTCCTCCTTCTATCGCCTCTGGCATTTTCTGCCTCTGCTCTTGCGAATCGGCCATTGATATTTCCCTCACAGCTTAATTCTTCACTCACACTTTTCTTATGCTTCAGCTAACACTTCTTGTTGTTCAGCTTTCATCAAATTCACTCACCTTTTATAGAACCCACAACATTCTCCATCGCTTCCATTACACGCTATCCATCTCTTTGGCAACAAGCTTCAATACCCACCATCATAATAGTCAAGTCGGCAACTACTTCCATCCTTTCCATAGCTCACCTCCCCTATAGTAATAGTATGCTATATCCTACCTCTTTCCACTAACTTCCCACGCTTTTCCTCGCACTATCTCCTATCTCCTCATCCCTAGATTTTCTTCTGCTAACCTTCTCATTTTCATCTTTCTCGCCACTATCCTATCATGTTGAACTTTTGTACGGTCATCCCTTGTAAATACTTTGGTTTATCCACTGTATATTTCTTGTGTGTCAGTCCTTCACTTGGTATCATTGTATATCTCTCATCTCTTCACGTCCATTCATGCTTGCTCAACAAAAATCAAATACAAATAAACATTTTTAGTTCTCTTGGTTAGATACTTTCGTGAATCCTTGTATGAGACCCCTTGTCATCAACATGTTGTCCTAAATAGTTCTGATTTCCCAGCTCATCCTAGTCCTTGATATTACCGATAGATCCTTGCAGGCTGCATCCTTCCTCTTGTCTGATCTTGGTCCGTCAGTATCCAGTCCTACCGATCTCTTTGGCAATAGGTTCCTTTTTCATGGATTTACATTTTCTTTCGATTTATTTTCTTTTCAAGATTTCACATTTGGTTCTTAAAGTATCTCTTTCAAGTGATTTGGGTTGTTCCCTCCCCTTGGTCGCCACGATCTTTTATATCATGGTGTGCTATGAATGGGGCAATTCAAGAGCAAGGTTTTGATCAGGTCTTTTTCTTTTTCTTTTCTGCTTGTGAGTTAGTCAGATATGCCCCTTGCATAGTCCAAACATGTGATCACTTGTGGTTACATGGTGCACTTGGGAAATATTGTTTGCTTGTGGATTACCCAGTATCATTTCCACTCTGATTCTTTCGGAATTAATGTGTGATGCTAGGGCAATCCTTGCGTGTTTGTTTCGTGTCAATCCTATGTAATATTGGTAAAAAGGCCTTGATGTTCTTAGTAACCTTGGCATATTCCCAATATTCCTATATCAAAATAAGTGCTCAACTACATGGTGGTGCTCCCCTTTGGAACACCTGCATGCTCAAGCTTCAATGGATTACTTAATACTCCCATTTTATCAAAACATCCCATCCTATCCAAGCATCCCATCCAATTAGTCTTACAATCCTGATCTATAGGTTTTATCCATAGCCCAATCATATCTCCTATCAATCCCATGGTATTTAATCATGTATCAATCATAATCATACCTCCTCTATCAATCATATTCTTAGCTCCTTCATCAATCATAATCTTAGGTCCTTCATCAATCATAATCTTAGGTGCCTCATCAATCATAATCTTAGGTCCTTCATCAATCATACTCTTCGGTGCTTCATCAATCATAATCTTAGCTCCTTCATCAATCATAATCTTAGGTGTTTCATCCAACATAATCTTAGCTCCTTCATCAATCATAATCATAGTTTCTACATCAATCATCATCATATCTCCTGCATCAATCGTAATCTTAGTCATCACCAATCATAAATCCTTGAATCATTATCTCCCCAAATCTCCCATATTCCACCTCACTTCCTTGGGATTCAATTTAGAAAACCAATCACCCTCTCCCCTCTCCCTAAAGCTAGTGTTCTTACCCATTGGTTATCCTTGTGCCAAAGGTTTTCCTTTGTATCATTCTCCCATAGCTTCCTTGATTCACCTCTCTTAGCTACCCTCAGTCCTCCTCTTGTCCTAGATTCTTGTACCTTTCAAGAAGCTATCGGGCCTCCCCTTCTCTCCCCACCATCTTCTTGAGGGGGGCATCACACAGTCCACTCTCTCTTCTTCTATTCAAGACTGGGGCAATCATGTTCCTTTCAAAGTTTCCTTCATGTCGTCTATCTTCAAACTTCTTTGAAATAGTATTGTTCCAAAACTATCTCAAAGAGGGGCAAAATGTAGACACCTAAAAATTCTTTAGAAAATAAAGTATTTTTATTTTCTGAAAAAAATCCTTGATGACATCATCATTTATTAATTAATTAATTATTTAATTAATTTATTTATTTTTATGCCATTAAATCCCTTTATCTTAATTAAAAATATTTAATTAAGGAATCTCTCCCAAAAATGTTTAAATCTTATTTAAACATTATTTCCTTATTTATTAATTATTTAATTAATAAATTGACCAAAAATCCAAAAATAAATAATTTATTTATTTTTTGTCCAAAACTTGGCCAATTTCCTTAAGACCACTAACCTCTTCCAAAATCTTCTAATTCCTTCTTTAATTTTGATTAAAGGCTAATCCCATCATTTCCTACCCCTAATCCCAATTCAAAATATTTAATTAAGATTAAATATTAATCTTCATATTTATTAAAAATATTTTAATAAATATTTCCTCAACCTAAACTCTTGAAATAAATAAAACTTTATTTATTTTCTAAAAAATCTTATTTATCCTCATCCTAAAAGCCTAGACTCTTCTAGAAGATGTCAATTCTAATCCTAAACCCCCCTCTAACCTTGTCACATTCCCTAAACAAGGTTAGCCAACTCCTAAGCTAATCCTAATCCCTCTTCTAATCATGTGCACAACTTAAGCAAGGGTTAAGACTTGCTAACCCAAGCCAAAGTCAATAATCTCATCCTCCTCCCAACCACCTCTAAGCCAAAGTCAACAATCTCATCCTCCTTCCAACCATCTTTATTTGACCCAACCATCTCTATTTGACCCAACCATCCCCATTTATGGCTCAACCTCCCTCATTACTCCTTTGACCAACCCATATCCTACCCTCTCACATCCAATCACCTTATGACATGTGTCACCTCCTAATTGGCTTTAAACAAGCACAATCCATGTGCTCCCCTTTGAGTGCATCCTAGCCCTCCCTTACCATCTTGCCATCCTTGCATCCTGACTGTCCATCCTTCCACCCCTTGGCCTATAAATAGAAGCCTCTCCCTTCACTAAAATCATCCACTTTTGAAGCAAACTTATAATGCTATTTTGAGAGCCTAAAAACTACCAAAATACTATTATAATGCTGAAAACCCTCCATACCTTCATTGTTGAATCATTCATCCACACTCATATTTGATTATCACTCATCCATTTGGAGCTTGAGCACATCGTGAGCATACATCCACTATCCATCAGGGACATAGCTTCATCATCATGAGAAGCACTTGAGGAGTTTACCATCTTTGGTCTACTTTCCTCAATTTTGTCTTTCTTTGGTCCTATCTTAAGTGTTTATTTGTTTTTAGTATTGAGAATGCTTTTTATAGATTAGTGTTCATTTTACTCTACTAAAATAGGTGATACAGTAATTAGATTCTATATTAGAGGGTTTTGGGGTCATTATTACACACACAAGTTTCAAGGGCACACACAGGTTTGGAGAGCAATTCAAAGGGTTTGGAAAAGAAGGAATTTTTCATAGCTTGAAGGATATTGCTTGCAGTAGAAATTTTCATCCATTTGTTAGAGTTTTAGCATCAGTACGAGGTAGGGTTTTGAAATCCCGTGAATGCAATTTTAATTGGAAATATCTGTTTGCTTCGTGATTGTTGGGTGATTGAAGTTATGTTTATCATCTCGATGGTTTCAAGATCTGATTGGTTAAAATTAGTTTCTTATTGTTTATACAGAAGAATCATAGAGGAAATTAATTAAATCACGTAGGGTTTGAAGGAAAAGAAAGATTTTGAATTAGAAATTTGAATAATTAAACTTAGTTTTCCTATTAGATTGTAATGTGATATATATATATATATATATATATATATATATATATATATATATATATATATATATATATATATATATATATATATATATATATATATATATATATATATAATTGTGGAGTTTGTTTTAAAATGAGTATCATATATTTTAATAAAATAAAAATTGTAATTTATAAATTTATAAAGCTCCTCTTAAACCTCATATATAATAATTTTATATATATATATATATATATATATATATATATATATATATATATATATAGCAATTGTATTAAAATTTAAATGAAATTAAATTAAGAAAAAGAAAAAAATAAATATATTAATTTGGGGTGGGTACCCCACCGTACCCCACCCATTTCCTGGGATCGGCAGCCTTAAGCACGCCGTACTGTGCTGCGATATGCAGCAGCGGCAGTTTGTGCAGGCCGCACAGTTTTTAAACTGGCGGCTTAAATGCTGCCGCTACAGTATGCTATGGGGGTGCGTGCTTAATCAGCTGCAAGACCCTTGAAAAAAAAAGCAAAGGCAGCGATTAAATCGCTTTGGAATTTTAAATTTGTTTTATATT
Organism: Cupressus sempervirens; assembly: GCA_028749045.1. Classification (NCBI taxonomy): domain Eukaryota; kingdom Viridiplantae; phylum Streptophyta; class Pinopsida; order Cupressales; family Cupressaceae; genus Cupressus; species Cupressus sempervirens. Next base: position 7,773,165 of record CM053783.1, read on the forward strand.
ACCAAAGTCTTTTTGTTAATAATAAGTTTTTAATATATATTATTTAATAAATATTTTATATTATTTGATATGTATTAAATATTTAGTTATAATCTATAAAATATTAATGAGTTATTAATAATAGTAATTAAAATTATACTTTAATAAATTGTTATTATTAACTAATTGATTTAAATTATGATAATATTTAATTTAAATCTTAATTAAATTATTATCAAAGTGATTTATAATCATGAGATTAAAATTTGATATGAATATTTTATATATTAATTAACTTAATTAAATATAATTTAATTAGAATTAGTTAATAATGAAAGTTGTTTAACTAAGTTTATAAGTTTTACTTAATTATTGTAATATTAATTTTTAATAAGATCGTAGTATTATTAGCAATTTAATTATTACCCTTGGGTTGTTTTGGGGACTTAACTTGAAATCAATTACGGGTAATTGTGTGTTTCATTTGGATATAGGAACAAGATATTTTTGTAAGGGTAAACTATGTGATTTATCTGATTAAAACATACGTTCAACCAGAAATGGAAACCTCAGATTAACTCAAAAGCATATTATCAATCAATTGAACTATGAGACTAGTTACGTAAACACAAACATTGAAAAAAACTAAAACTTTACTTGTAACCCGATTATGTATTTTTAAATCAAACCCAAACTATGAAACTGTGATGTTGCTTGTACTGTCTATGCTTTTGGATTTTGGTGTTGATTAGATGTCGACCAGTCTAGAGAGTACACCAGAGGTCTTTGTGAGATTTATTTTATACTATTTATATGGCTGGTTTTCATGATGTGTTATGTGATTCAAATTGAAATTATAGTTATGAGGTTTACTTTATGAAGCATTTACGTGTACTTGGGTGGGAGAACCATCGTATTATCAGGTTGCCTGTTAAGGAACCGAGTTTGATCTTTATGGGTGTTGTGGTATGGGACACAACTGTGTTTTTATGTGCTTAGGAGAGGTTGTCTAGGTACATGACTTGGGAGTGGCTTGCATTGGGGTCCGGGACCCAAAATGGTCAGTGCCAGGGTAACCTAATGCAAGTTATGTAATAAGTGATAATCTAATAATTAAAATTTATGGGGAGGGGGAACACACTAAAAAGATAAGTTAGATATTTTGATCTACCCATGCCTTTAGTGCTTGTATAGACTAAGGATGGGAATGAGATGAGTGCCTCGTCTTCTTGAGAGGGCTTTCTAGTTTCCATATGTGTGATGTTGAGGGTCCGGGGTTCAGAGTAACCAGTCCAAGGTAACTCAACGCTTGAGGGTCCGGGGTCTATTAAGAGATCAGTCTAGGGTAACTCAAGCAGCCATGTGATGACATTCCCTAGTATGTAGTCTGAGTCTACTCTGTAGATTTTGTGTATCTCTGGTGGTGTACTTATTGTTGGTGGTGTATCTATTGTCGAATGTGTTTATTATGGTTATTTACTTTCATTGATGATGATTGGTGATTTATGGATGATGTACTTTTGACATGTGGCTTTTGACTTGAGGTGATTGTCTTTTGTTGACTTTATCTTATGATCTTGGTATTTGGTTTATACTTGGTTCATGTATGATGTTTGATTATGTGGTGTCGGTATTGGATTGAGTGTTCTTACTTTTGGATTATTTTATCTTCTTGAGTAGCATGTGTTACCTTTGAGGTAGTTTTGGCTATTAGGAATTCCATGCCTAAGAATGTTTTATGTTTGATAGCCATATGTGGATCGTTCATTATCTTCCCTGCACAGTGGGAGTGGAAGCCTGACTAGGTAACCACGTGGTCGGGAGGTAGTGTCTTCTTACCATTTGGGTTCCCCCTTCACATTGCCAGTTGTTGGATGTTCGTTGCAGAAGATGTACCTTTATCATTCTTATTTCTTATCTTACAGACTTCTTTTCAGATGATGTATATATGTTATCATGTATTCTGTTGTATAGTATCTATTTTCACATACCCTGCGACATGTGCAGTGGATTTTATTTAGTGGATGTACTTTTGTTGTATTGTTTATACTTATGCATTTGCTTATGCAATTATGTATCTGTTATTCCTTTATGATCTTGAGACATTGTACTTGGAACTCAAACTAATTAATTTAAAAATATTAAATGTGACTCAACGTAAAGGAACTCTTGAGGAATTGAAACTATATCTATAATTGCAAATGTGTATTTGTGGTGTATGTTCATATTGCTTCCGCATTAATGTTATCTTGATGTTGTTTAAACTTCAAAAAAAAAAAATAGTTCAGTAAACATTGTGACATGTTAGGTTTATTTCTCTTGGGTTCCCGAGCAGGGCGTTACAGAGTGTATTGCATACCTTGAACTGAAGATGATGTGCCTTCGCAATAAGATGTAAAAGATGGAATATCACCCACTTGATGTGTTGATGTTGTGCTTTCAACATGACATGATGGAGTGTGTATATCGTTGGATCTACAAATCAGTGTCTCTTGTACATGAGAGGATGATGTGCCTTCAACATTGGAAGATGGTACTCCAACATTGGAAGATGGTGTAGCGGATGATATGACTCCAACATTGGAGGATGGTGTAGCTTACAAATTCAATTGTCTTCTTGAGCATAACAATCTCATTTGTCTCTTTGTCTTTCTAATTCTTCTTCTTTGTTTCTTTGTACTAGTGGTTCTTGATCCTCTTCGAAAGTCAATTCTTCATTATTGCTTTGTAATTTTCTTTTTTCACGTAGTAATTGTATTTTATCTCTTTTAATTGCCAAATCTCTCTCCCTATCTTCATTTGTTTGAATGTTTGATTTCTTCCTTGGCATGATGATGATTTCTACATGTCAAATTATTCAAACATCCGAATTACTTAAAATGTGTAAATTACAAATTATTCAATTACATATAAAAATTATAATTATTTGAATGAATACACAATATATATCAAATGACTTGTCAAATTTCTAACCATTCCGAAATAACATTTCATTCAAACATACAATTTTCAATGAAATCATTATATATTAAATAACATGTCAAATTATAATCAAATTTGTATCTATATATTGACAAACAATATTAAAATGGATTGCGCTAACCTTTTCTATACAAGGAATATTCAAAAAGTCTTCAAATCACATATCCAATGATTGAATTTGGTGTTTGCTAACTTCCAAAAGTGTTAAAATAGTGTTTGCTATGTTGAAACCCGTGATTTTTGTCGGAATAACAAAGTGCATAACAAACCAAAAGCAAAAAATAGATGAAATGGGCCCCAAGGTTGGTTTTTTACCATTTTTAGGTGATTTGAGATAGGGCGTATGCACTATAGTGCGTACACACTATAGTGCATATGCACTATGTGAAATCACATCACTCCCCATTCTCCCTACTCCCCATCCTCCCTACTCTCTATCCTTCCTACTCTCTCTCTCCCATCCCCTCCTTCTCTCTCTTCCTACTCTCTCTCCCCTCTCCCATCCTTTACTCTCTCTCACTCTCCCTCTCCCACCACCTACTCTCTCTACCTCTCTCACCCTCTCTCATCTCCCATCCCTGACTCTTTAGATCTCTCACACACACTCTTATCCCCCCTATCTCTCTCTCTCTCTCTCTCTCTCTCTCTCTCTCTCTCTCTCTCCTACCACCTACTTTCTCTACCCCATCCCCTACTCTCTCTCTCCTCTCCCATCCCCTACTTTGTCTCTCTTACACACATTCTCATTCCCCCTATCTCTCTCCCTCTCCCTCTCCCACTCCCTCTCCTACTGCCTACTATCTCTCCCTCTCAAGTTTTCTCTCTCCCTCTCTACTCTCTCTCTCCCATCTTGTACGAGCTCTCTCTGCCACCACCTACTCACTCTCACTCTCTCTCCTCTCCCATCCCCTACTCTCTCACACTCACACTCTCTTCCATCCCCTACTCTATCTCTCTCGCGCACACACTCCCATCCCCCTCTCCTTCTCCCTCTCCCACTGCCTACTTTCTCTCCCCCATCCCCTGCTCTCTCTCTCTTCTCTCCCATCCCCTACTCTCTCACACTCACAGTCTCTCCCATCCCCTACTCTATCTCTCTCACACACACTCCCATCCCCCCTCTCTCTTTCACTCTCCCACCGCCTACTTTCTCTTCCCCATCGTCGTACTCTCTCTTTGCCACCCCATACTCTCACACTCTCACACTCTCTCCCATCCCCTACTCTCTCTCTTTCATAGATACACACACTCTTATCCCCCCACTCTCTCCCTCTCCCTCTCCCACTCCCTCTCCTACCGCCTACTATCTCTCTCTCAAGTTCTCTTTCTTCCTCTCTACTCTCTTTCTGTCCCATCCCTTACTCTCACTCTCTCTCCCATCCCCTACTCTATCTCTCTTACACACACACACTCCCATCCCCCCTCTCTCTTTCCCTCTCCCATTGCCTACTTTCTCTCGCCCATCGTCGTACTCTCTCTCTCTCTGCCACCCCCTACTCTCACACTCTCACACTCTCTCCCATCCCCTACTCTCTCTTTCATAGATACACACACTCTTATCCTCTCACTCTTCTTCTCTCTCATCCCCTACTCTCTACACCTATCACACACACTCCCATTCCCCCTCTCTCTCTCTCTCCCTCTCCCTCTCCCACCGCCTACTTTCTCTCCCCCATCCCCTACTCTCCCTCTCCTCTCCCATCCTCTACTCTCTCACACTCTCACACTCTCTCCCATCCCCTACTCTTTCTCTCTTACACAAACACACTCCCATCCCCCCCTCTTTCTTTCCCTCTCCCACAGCCTACTTTCTCTCCTCCATCGTCGTACTCTCTCTCTGCCACCCCCTACTCTCACACTCACACTCTCTCCCATCCCCTACTCTCTCTCTTTTAGAGATACACACACTCTTATCCCCCCACTCTTCTTCTCTCCCATCCCCTACTCTCTACATTTGTCACACACACTCCCATCCCCCCTATCTCTCTCCCTCTCCCTCTCCCACTCCCTCTCCTACCACCTACTATCTCTCTCTCTCTCAAGTTCTCTTTCTTCCTCTCTACTCTCTCTCTCTCTCTCTCTCTCTCTCTCTCTCTATCTCTCTCTCCCACCCTTACTATCACTCTCTCTCTCCCATCCCCTACTCTCACTCTCTCTCTTCCATCCCCTACTCTCTCTCACACTCCCTCCCATCCCCTACTCTCTCTCTCTCACCCCCATCTTGTACGAGCTCTCTCTTCCACCTCCTACTTTCTCTCAAACTCTCACACTCTCTCCCATCCATTACTCTATCTCTCTTATAAATAAATACACATTCCCATTCCCCCTCTCTCTCTCTCTCTCTCGTAGTCCTTGTCCCACTACCTACTCTCTCCCGTCCCCTACTCTATCTCTCTTACACGCTTCCATTCCACCTCTTTCTCCCTCCAACTCCCTCTCCCACCACCTACTATCTCTCTCTCTCTCACTCTCTCCCTCTCTCTCCCATCCCTCTACCATTTCCTACTCTCTCTATCTCTCTCTCCCTTCTCTCATTCCCTACTCTCTCTCTCTTTCACACACACACCCATCCCCCCTCTCTCCTCTTCCATCCCCTACTTTTTCTCTCACTTGCTCTCCCTCTCCCACTCCCTCTCCCACTGCCTACTCTCTCTCTCTCTCTCTCTCTCTCTCCCCCCCCCCCTCTCTACTCTCTCTTACATTTTCACTCTCTCTTATATCCCCTACTCTCTCTCTCTTTCTCTCTTACACACATTTCTATCCACCCTTTCTCTCCCTCTCCCACTCCCTCTCCCATCGCCTACTCTCTCTTCCATCCCCTACTCTCTCTCGAGCTACTTTGTCTTCCCCCTCTCCCATTCCATTCTCTCTTTCACACACATGCACTCCCATCCTCCTCTCTCTCACTCTTCCTCTCCCACTTTGTCTCCCATCGCCTACTCTCTCTCTCTCCCAACCTATACTCTCTCTCACACTTCCTCTCTCTCCCATCCCCTACTTTTCATCTCTTTCCCCCATCGCACACTCTCTTTTCGACCCCTACTCTCACACACAATTCCTCTCTCTCACATCCTATACTCTCTCTGCCACCCCTACTCTCTCTCCCATTCTATACTCTCTTTGCCACCCCTACTCTTTTTCACTTTCTCTCTCCCCTCTACCATCCCCTACTTTCTCTCTATCTCTCTCTCACACACACACATAGCCATTCCCTTATCCCCCCCCCCCACCTAGTTCTCTTATGCAATTTAGGTCTTAATAGTGCGTGCGCACTATAGCGCGCACGCGCTACTGAGAAATCATGTTTTAGATAGCGCGTGCGCGCTATAGGGCGCATACGCTATAGAAAGCTTATTTAACCCAAGCCTAAGGCTTGGTTTTTCCTTGGAGATCCAACCCAAAGGTTTGGAGTTTATGAATAGGTCTGAGACGTGTTTTCCAACAAACATACCAAAAATGATTGTTTTCTCTTGTGTGCTCCCCTTCAAGATTCCTCATGGTTGGGTATCGATAAGATCAGGTTACATAGCATTATAGGTCTCTATGTTAGCTATCTAACCATATAATTTATTTTTAATTTGAACTATTTCAAACCTTTCATCTATAATTTCTTTTGAATGTATGTTCATTTTTTGTCAAAAACCACCATGTACTTAGTTTTTTAGAAACTAGACTCCATTCTACACACTTTGAAAAAAAAAAGTTTTGATTTTAGATTAGTTTTCAATTATTTCTAGGGGGAGCACACAGATATTTCACGTTTTTGGGATGTGTCTAGTTAAAAAATTCATTAAAAAAAATACATATTATAAAATTACCCGAAAAATCTGGGATAAACTACATAGTGTTAAGTAACTTTTGACTAGAGCGATTAAAGAATTTCAAAAAAAAAAGTTAAAATTTTAGGGGGGCTACACTTTGTACTGTGTTATGTTTTTTGGAATAAACAGTACCACTTTTTGTGGCCCCCTTTTTTGAGGACCTAAAACTAAACCATTTTGAAAAAAAATTAATAGTTTAAAAACTAGATTCAAAGGACTACGACTTTTATTTTTTTCATATCTTAAAATTTTGAGCATAACTATCTTCAAATTCTTGTTGAAGTTCAAAATTTGTAGATTTCAAGAAAAAGGTGTCCACTTATACCCTCTTTTGACACCACAACTTTGTGCACTTACCCCTATATTTGAGCAAAAGTTTGTCAAATACTGATTCACCCAACCCTCACTCACCCTCCTAGGCCCCACCCCCCTTCTTAGTATTTCCTATTTCTAATAGTGAAACTCCCAATCAATCTATCAACTCAATTCACGTTTTAATGCTAAAAAATACAGTTCGCAAGGTTGGCATAGCAAGCACATTGATTTTTTTTTAGATAAAACAATGTGCTCCCCTTGTTGTATGGATTATGTTAAATGGATAGCAAAGTAAATTATTGCCTTTTTTTCTCCTTATTATAATCCGCTTTAGACACCTCCAATTTTCTCCCATCTTTTCTTGATTTTATAGATAGAACAATTATCTAACTCGTTAATTTACTTGTAACTATCTTAAATAAATCATAAAAAACTGAACTTGAAAGGCAAGTGACTAAAGACAAATTAAATCAACTCTCTGAATTTCTGTTTGATACCTCCAAACACAAAGCGCAAAACTTGGTCGCCCCAAAACCAGAGAGAGACTCCATTGGCCAGTCAAATAACCTATTTAGAGTAGTGCAATCTTTTATTAAGTTTTGGCTAATTATTTTTTTTACAAGTCGCAGTCAGATTGTTGCATCAATCTTGTCAAGTTCAAATTTCATACTCAACCTTCAAAAGGTGGATGACATAAAAGATTGCAAAATCCTTCGTAATTAAAAGACTACTTATGCATAAAATTAGGCTTGAGAACAGAGTTCAATGACTAAAACTTGAGTTTTCAATTTCAACAAAAGAAGTAAAATTCATCTCATTATTGTTGGAAACATCACAAATCTTAACTTAACTAATAGGAAGGGCCCATGTGCAAGTTTCTAGGAAGGTGAGCAAACTTCAGGTCGGTGATATTGGTCAGATGGTTTCCACTTGTTAAAACTGTCATGTAAACTATTTCAATACATGTTTTTGAGACACTTGCATATCCTAAATATGTTCTCCAAGAACTAGATGCAAACTTCCAAAAGCCTGAAAAGGGGAACATTCGGATGTGTTATCTAGAGGTAAGGTATCTAAATCCCAAGATGGTCTAAATCTGAGGAAAAGGATCAAATTAATAACACTGCAGCTACAAAAATATGTTGGCAATGATGTGCCAATCATGTGGATTTATGGCTAATTGCCAAACATTCTATAGGAATTCAAAATAGGGATGAGACTAGATGGCCCATGGAAGGCCTCAGACATCCATTTGGTAATAGATCAAACTTCAATAGGATATCATGAAGTTTGTTCCTTTTGGATAGTCCATAATGATCAAATTGCCTTGTTCAGGAAAGCTTTGTGGAACCAGAAACCTTCGCTGACAGATGAATATCATAATCAGTTGGAATTTGACCAGGGCGAACTATTGATCTCTCGTTCTGCGGCTGCATTGGTGGAATTCTACATTATCTTGAATAACAACAGATTTATTGACCCAAATCATTTGCTGGTACCTAAGAAAAAGTTTGAAACATCTTGGTCAGATAAGTTTCAGCTATTCAGGGAGGAGGGTCAATTGAAATGGATCCAGAATTAATCTAGTCACTAAACTGTGCAAGTTAAGTAAGGCTACAAAGTTGAATCAAAGTATTATATGGAGAAACATGCCCAACTCGGAGAATAACCCAAGATTAAAACTTTTCTCTGGCTGGGATCTCTAAATAAATGTCTTGCTTTTGCCAACCCTATAAAGAAGCACTCATGGTGCCTCTCTACCTACCCCTTATAAGTCTCTTGACTGCAGCTTTCTGGGAGCAATAAAATTATTTTTTATTTTAATCTGAATTGCCATATAATGGCTTGGGTACTTTCCCCTGATCTTCCTCCGGAGGCAAATCTGGATTAAAAAATTATCTATTTTACAGGAAACTTGTGAAAGTGAGCGAATGATAATTTCCTTTAAGAGCATTGCTATTTTTGGTACTAAACGTTTAATCCACCTCCTATATAATGCACCAACGACAATATAAAAGCAACAATGGTACTAAAAATTTAATCCACCTCCTATATGATGCACCAACGACAATATAAAAGCAACAATGGTACTAAAAATTTAATCCACGTCCTATACGATGCAAAATGACAATATCAAAGCTACATATCCTACAGAGAACACATATAGCTACATTTATCTTTGGCATCTAGGTGGCTCTCTATCCCTAAGACATCACACTAACAATGAAACAAAGTGGGAAGATGTAGTTGCAGAAATTGCATTAGCATCCTCTTTTGTTGCAACTAGTTGAAGAGGACTGCCTCATGTGACTAAGGCATTTAGGTAAAGTTCTTGGCCAAATTGACAACTTATGAGATTATTGAAGGAAGCCCTCTCTTTAAGTCTACATTTTAAGGGGGTCCTTTTTTCACATTGTTGCAAAGCAATCATGCAGCTACAAAATTCCTGGCAAATTGTTCGGGAGGCCAAGAGCCCTTCACAACACTTTATAGTGGTCTTCCCTTATCTTGGAGGGGAATCTGACAATAGTTATATTTAAAACTTTAAGACCACATAAAAGTTTCCTTTTCTTCCAAGGACATCTGATCATCTTACCATAAACCGACATGCCCTAATAAATATGGACATGATTATCTATGGTAGTAAAGTGTTAGGCTTTATGAGCCAGAATAGCTTAATAGATAACAGATCATTTTTTTAAAAATGAGTGAATGAGAATAGTTAAGTGTTTAAGTTTTATACCCTGAGAAACTTGTGAAAGTGATTTTCCTTTAAAAGCATTGCAATTTTAAATAGTACTCAAGGGAAAACCCCGGCCACACCAAAAAGTACTCATTTATTTTAAATAGTGACAGATTATCACTACATGTTTCACAACTATTGAGCCTTCACATGCCAAGCAATCACACAAAACTCTCTTTAAAGAATAATGAGTCTTCTACTATAAGAAGTACCCATATGATGAGCACCTGAGCCTTACTCTAACTTCTGTCAACAAAGAACTTAATAATGAAAAATGATAGACATAGACTTCAGAAAGTAAATCTTCACAAGCAGAATGATCGGATATCTCTCAGAATTGATAATGTTCAATACTCAACTATTGATCATACATGAATCCAATGGCATCTTGTAACTGGGCATCATATAGAAAATTACGATCAAGAAAGGAATGACCAAAAGATATTCCCAATGAATGTTCCAAGACTTCAGCTAAAATACCCCCACTCTAATAATGAAACCTTGCACATAAATCACAATAAAATTGATCGCATCCAATAACTTCAATTTCTGTAACAGGCCCTCAACAGACGCCCTCACAATATATAACCCACAGAAAAATCAAGAGCAACGCTACAAGGAGTTTTGTAACAGTCATGAACACGTGGCCTAACTCTGATTGACAGTTAACGACTCTTTGAATTCCAATATCCACGTGGACTAAGACTTCAATATTCACGCACGGTCACTTCAGATGCAATGCAATAACTCTTTGTTTACACAAGAAAAGTCTATTTAGAACACATATGGCCTTCCATTAGCCAATGCTGAAGACTCTTCCTGATCTTCAAAAGGCATGGCTCTTCAAATGAAAGATTGTTCATAAATGAAGACTCCTTTTAGTCTGGCTCAAGATAAAGGATTAGACAACGTAGTACAGAATTACATAGCAAATATCTCAAATATAACATGATTCTATCAAAAGTATGCAGAATTTCCTGCAGCTACCAAACTTCAATATTGCCTCTTAGCAAAGGATATTATCATTCTCAAATTATCATGTCATGGAGTCTTATCACATAATCTCTCAATGCGATAGCATCATCGATTCGCTCAACATGATGTTCACCATGGCTACTCTCATGTGTGAAATAAACACAAGCTCCCATCATAGAGTTACTGTGATGTTGTCTTGGAGTCTCTCAACATTAAATCCTGTAGAATATGAACACCTGCACAATCCAATCTATAACAGCAAAGATGATAAACAAGCAAAATAAACAACCCTCCAACAATGAAGAAACAGAGTACACTCTATTTTTTTTTAGAGCAAAATCAAAACAACTTTTTTATTATAGATTATTCTATTCCAAAAAACCATTACATTTAATACCACTGCTGGTATACTTATATAGAAAATAACTAATTAAAACTACTACCTAATCTCAAGTTCTATATGGCATCTTCAGCATGATTGCATGCATTATTAACCATCAAATTTAGAAATTACTAAAAAACTGCCGACAACCATGCAATCTAACAACTATGCATGAAAGTTCTAATTTTAATTGTTGTGAACAGTGGTGGAACTGAAATTTTCTATTTCCGAGCAGCAGCAATCTTGGCGTTAATCTTCATACTCCCCCTTGATGCTGAGAGGACTGACAATTCGATCTCTGAGTACCAAAAACTGATCTTTTGCAACTGCCTTTGTGAAGATGTCTGCAATTTGCTCCTTTGTGCTGATGTACTTCAGCTCAACCACTTTATTTTGTACCAAATCTCTAATGAAATGTTGTTTCAAATCAAAGTGTTTGGTCCTGCTGTGATGAACCGGATTCTTGGCCAATTTAATAGCACTTATGTTGTCACAAAAAATCACAGTAGGCTGAACCTGTATCTCTCCAATTTCTTCAAGAAGCTTTCTAAGCCATAAAGCTTGTGTGCTAGCTGAAGTGACCGCAACATATTCCGCTTCTGTAGAAGAGAGAGCAACCATACTTTGCTTCTTTGAACTCCATGATAGCTAAATTTTTACTTTCTTCTATGGCAATTACTACAATATTCCATCTTGGGGTTAGAGATCTCAATACCTTTTGTATTATTTGCTCTTGAGCAATAGATTCACCCAAAGTGGCCATTTTATTAGTCACATCTTTCACTCTCACACAAAAATCTCTCACACTCTCTGTCTCCTTCATCTTCAAATTCTCATATTCTCTTTTCAAAGATTGTAGCTTCATAACCTTGATCTGTTCATTGCCATGGTAAGCATCTTTTAGAGTCTTCCAGGCCTCTTTTGTTGTCTGTGCATCAGCAATTCGGGGAAACAAGCTCTTATCAAGAGCCATCTGAATGTGAAACAATGCCATTGCATTCTTCTTCTCAGCTTCTTTCTTCAATCTCCTGTCATTAGGTTGGAGAGTATTCCAATCTGCAGGCTCTTCATATCCGGATTCAACGATCTCCCAAAAATCTTTCCCAATCAAAAAAGTCTTCATCTTGATTGACCAATATTGGTAATCAACTCCATCAAACTCTGGGATTTGCAAATTGTTTGCCATGCTGTTGTCTTCCAAACACCTTCAGCTCTGATACCAAATGTAGAATATGAACACCTGCACAATCCAATCTATAACAGCAAAAATGATAAACAAGCAAAATAAACAACCCTCCAACAATGAAGAAACAGAGTACACTCTATTTTTTTTTAGAGCAAAATCAAAACAACTTTTTTATTACAGATTATTCTATTCCAAAAAACTATTACATTTAATACCACTGCTGGTATACTTATATAGAAAATAACTAATTAAAACTACTACCTAATCTCAAGTTCTATATGGCATCTTCAGCATGATTGCATGCATTATTAACCATCAAATTTAGAAATTACTAAAAAACTGCCGACAACCATGCAATCTAACAACTATGCATGAAAGTTCTAATTTTAATTGTTGTGAACAGTGGTGGAACTGGAATTTTCTATTTCCGAGCAGCAGCAATCTTGGCGTTAATCTTCAAATCCACCATGGCAACAAGGGTTTTCACCTCAAATTTCTCCATCTCAGAGAAAAATGCATTACAAGGGATTTCACCTCAACTTTCTTCGTCTTAGAGAAAAATGGATCACAAGGGATTTCACCTCAAATTTTTGTCTCAAAGAAAAATGCATTACAAGAGCTTTCACCTCAAATTTCTTCATCTCAAAAAAAAATGCATTATAACACATAATATGTACAATTGAATGCTGAGACTCCCTGTCAACATGGGCAACATTCTCACAGCTTTGATTATCACAATAAATTACAGTTGGCTCCAATGTTTGACCTGTGAATGAACTTTCAAAGCCACACTGCTTATTGAGCTTGCAAGTCCTCTGCAAAGGACTTGGCAGACTCCATCTACCACTCAAGCCCCCCCTAAATCTTCAAGCACTTGCGTCAATCTCCTCGTTCAAATATTCCCTTCAATGCTTGCCTTAGAGGAATTGTATTCAACCCACAACTCTGTAACTTTTAAAGTCTGAGATTGTCCTCCTCGAACTTATCCCAGACCACCAGGCTTATACTAAACGTTTGCAAAGCTACCGATGTCAAATCCAAATTGACTCTGCAATTATTTTTTCTGCAACACTACAACCCACTTAGCTAATATCTACCCTTCTTCATATAACTCCCTCTTGATCCCTGTCTTAGAGATTGCAAAGAAATCCTCTAAAAGCGAACTCTCCTCTGAATGTCATTTCCTCCTAGAAGAAATTGATCACAAGACAAACTGAATAGATTTCGAGGGAAGGAGGACGGAGGGGGAAGAGAGAGAGGGAGAGAGATGTCTCCTGTTATGTTTACCCATGCAATAGACTCCTACAATCGGGTCCTTAATATTGAAATTAATAGGCTCTACAGATGCAGCACAGTACTCTTTATTTGCTTGTGTCAACTTGCAGTACTTCCCAGGATACTCAGATCCCTCGTCAAAGATATGAACTAGCCATTTAAGCTTGACTGCCACAAAGTGCTGTAGGATTATCATTGTACTACAAATGTAGTGTCTCTGCCTGCAAATTTGTTCAGCAAGGGATGTCCTTTGTTTAATAGCTGGAAATAGTGCCCAAGTTGTATTGCTCGTCAAAGATATGAACTACCATGCTTCTCTTCTTGAAAAACAATAATAGCTTAATAGGATTTGTAATCTATGTTACCAGAAACGAGAAACGTGAAATGCATCGACAACGGCAACGTGACGAGAAACGCAATATATGAAAAGTTGCGCATAAGAAACGTGTGTGTATATGTGTGTGTGTATATATATATATATATATATATATTATAAATTATTAGTATCTATATAAAATATGATGTGTAAGAAGTCTAATAAATTTACTAAATATTGAAATTGAAAATAAATTATTTAATTTTAATTCTATAATTAACTATATTTAATAAAATGTATAAATTAAATTAATAGATAGTTAATTCATACTTAAATATTATAAATTAATATAATTAACTCATACTTAAAACATTCAAAAAAATAATAATAAATGAAACTGTTGTTAACTGATTCTAAACTGTAACAAATTAAAACTAAATGCTAAATAATTATAAATGAAACTATATACTTAACTGATCATAAACTATAAGAATTTAAAACTATTACTTCTACGGTCGATGTATTATTTATGTTTCTGCAGTAGTCAAAACTGAGGAAGATTTAATATTTTTTAAATTTGATTGAAATTATTAACAACTGAAATTATCTCTTGAAACGGTTTCGTGAGGGGAAACCCGTTTCGGCCATCGCAATGGGAAACGGAGGTCTCCCGTCACGTTTCTGGTAACTATGTTTGTAATACACTTAAAGAGAGCAAATCGGATTTGGAACACAGAGTTGCAAACAAAGAACCTATTCCTTATATCAGACAAGCAAGCCTTGGATATGTCTGTCTCTATCCGGATTATATAACTGTTCCAAATTACTAAACAACAGCCCAAAAGCAGTTGACCAATGCTTCCAGCAATAGCAATGCAGATAGGAATAAATCTCACACAAGAGATATGGTCTGATAAATAAGAAAAGAAGTTGTTCCAGCCTATAATTTTCATGTCTCGGTTTCCAATGCAACTACATTTTTGGAGCAATAAAAAGTTCAAACTACAAGAAACGATGATCAAAAAAGACATCAGCCAGCCCAACCTGGAAATCATGCAGTTTTCATATACAATAAAACAAAATACCAATTTTACTTACAAAATTATATAAAATACAATTGCTCTATTGTCTGTAACAAAATCATTGAACAAAGGCTACATTTAACATTCATATGATATTGAATATATCATAAACTAAACGAATGTTAATCTTTATTTATTCATCATCAAAGAAAAAATCTTTTAATATGCAGAGACTACATTAAACATTCATATAATATTGAATATATCATAAACTAAACGAACGTTAATCTTTATCTATTCATCATCAAAGAAAAAATCTTTTAATATGCAATAACTTGAACATTATGCTAATAAAATACTTATCCCTATGACCGTTTAATCTTCAATTGTTCTTTCCTGATATTCGCACTTAAATAAAAACACCTCTGAATTATCACAAGATTCTTTCTGAGATAGCATCATCAACATTTACAACAGCAGCTCACTGTTTTGATCTTGTTAAGCAATCTCTGGCAAAGTGACTGTAGTTGTCACATCTGAAACATTGAATTCTTCAGATATCCTTCTTCGGTTAATGGGGTGAATCTGAATTCCTAGCTCTACTCCTATTGAATTTTTATTTTCTCACCTCTTCCTTTCCTTTTAGATGTATGAGCAGCAAGAACATGATCTTCTTCGTGATGAGATTTCCATCCATTCTCTCTTACTTCTAATCTGAATTCCACTTGAATACAATCAGCGCTCAAACAATCAAATTTGGGTAATTCTTCTCTTCCACGAATGCCTTGAACAAAAAACTCCCATGAATGAAGGGGACCAGCTAACATAACCAGGTCTTTATCTTTGATAGGATCTCCAATGGGACTAAGCTGATCTTTCAATCAAGTAATCTTCAAGAAAAAGGAAAACACTGGTTCTTTTATAGCCATTTTTATATAAAGGAGTTGACATCTCAAATCCAGAGCTATGCTAGTATTATTGAATTCAGACAAACTTTGAAGACTGCCAAACGTTTCTTTAGTTGAATTCAATTTGGATATAATAGGCACAAGATGATACTTTACAGAACCAATCAAGATCTTCCTTGCCATAATGTTATTTGTCTTCCATTAACCTTTCTCAACATTATTTATTAGCTCAGGCACAACCTCCGCATATTTTAAAAGGTCATTCTCTTCTAGTGCAATAAGGGCTTTGAATTTCCACGGTGTGAAACTTGATGCACCATCCTACCTATCTTCAACTTGCCCATTCACCATTTTGAAACCTAAAAGAGTCAAACTAGAAGAGAAGAAAAAAACACTTTGATGCTAGAATAAATCTAGTTGTGGATCTTTCCTTAAACCTTCTTTGATATCACGTAAAGTCTTACGAACCGGAATAGGATAACAAATTAACAGATAAATCAAAAATGCAATAAAACCAGAGATACCTTGGGAAAACCCTCTGCTCAAGGGAAAAACCCAGCCACACCAAAAAGTACGCCTTTATTTTAAATAATGACAGTTTCAATACATAGTTCACGACTTTTGAGCCTTCACACACCAAGCAATTACACACCACTCTCTTTACAAAATAATGAGACTTCTACTATAAGAAGTACTCATATGATGAACACTCCATACAAGATGCACAAAGCCTTACTCTAACTTCCGTCAACAAAAAATTGAATGCACAGAGCCGGATTGCTTGAGGACAAGCAATTTGGAGGAGGGAAGATTGTAATGTCCCCATTTTTGCACACATTGGAGTTTCAAGGATTAGCCTATTATTGTGCTCCTCGTAGGCTAATTATTGTGGATAGAGAGTCTTCTGAGGCAATGGCTTGGCTTGGGAGGGTCTTGTGTTACATCTCAATTTTTGACCTAATTTAAAATATAGCCATTGAGGTTCACATGAAGTCAGTTGGCAATTAATTTGTTATAATTTGGCAAAATGGTAAGATGGTTAGTTATAATTTCAAGTGAAGATAACATGCTAGTTGATCATTTATCACAAATTCATGGAATTGAAAAGATGATTAACCATTATGATTATTTATGATTAAATAATTTATTATGATAATATAATTTAACTGCAGAGAATTTCCTTGTAGGAAGCACCTCGAAGGGGTGGAAGCATTGTCAGAAAAGAATTAGGTAGGAGCATCAACGTCACTGGGCAAATGGATTGAGGACCTAGTGACTTGAAAACAAGATACATCTGTGGGACCCGCATGAGCTATTTAAATAAATAATTTGAAAAACATAAATAATCTAATTAAAATATTAATCATACCTCAAAGGATTTTAATTGATCTTTCACCATATTATTATAATATATATGTATATACGTACATATAGATATAAAAATGAAATGACACCATTATATTATAATAAGATAATAATATGATGTCACCACATTAATATATTTACATATACGTATGTAAATATAGATTATAATAATATTCGAATTATAACCTTCTAACTCTTATTTTTCCATCTTTATTCTTCCCTTATTTATAATCAATTTAACACTTGGCATTTTATTTTGGCGAATAATCTTGTAAGTTTTGGAAGCCAAAAAGTCTCCTTAGACCTTTTAATGTATTGAGTCAGGTAAGACAAAGAATATAACACTCATTGCTGAATTCCTTTAAGAATGCAAAATCCTTCTTTGCTTATTACGGCCTCCTCTTATTCGATACCTGCCACTCATTTTTTTTCACATATCTGCAATACTATTGAAGTCATGTGTAGTAGATAGATTTATATATATTCATACCCAAACTCTTATATGCTCAGATTTACAACTTTCAACATTTTTCTATCGTCTTCATCATTCCTAATGCCATAATCTTTTTGTGACGTTCTCCTTGAAATATCTCTTTGAAAGTTCTGTTCAAACAGCCATTTGATATACCTGTCATACCAGTATTCCGGCTGTGAAGAAAAGATCAAATGCACTGAGGTGACGTCTTCAAGCAATTGGAGGGAAACTGATTTCAAATCAAATTATAAGTTCTCAGACAACTCCGCACTTTATCAGATGAGTTATCATTTTAGATTATGATATATCCATGTTTTTAATTCAATTACTATAGCAATCGGCTAGGCTCAAGAATTTCTTTCTTACCCATGATCATGTTATAAGCTTGCTCAGTAATCCAAGACATTTATAAGGATTTTTTTTCTCAACTCTCATAGCTTCCAGAAATCATAATAAAGAGAGTCGAATAGTATCTCTTAAAGAAGAGTTTCTAAGTGCAATAAATTCTGGATGAATGATACTGATCTCAAGAATATGTTTTATTTTGTCGTGATAAGTTATATAAATCAATGATTCTTTTAGAAACTATGCCAAGAGTAGAATGCTCATAACTTTCTAAAACACCTAGGATTCACCGGCAATGTAGCCATGAATGGCGAAGAGGTGAAAAAGGGCAGTGAACTCACAAATTTTAATGCACTTGAGATTCACTAGCTAGTAGCCATGAAATGGTGAAGAGGTCGAACAAATCTGTAATGAAAACAAAGAAGAAATCAAACATGAATAACTTAAAAGAAATATGTTTAATAGCTCATGCATGTTAATTGTATTTCCCTGCTGTCAAGACAAACAGTGTGTTTAAATATTAGGATGCTTAGTAGATGAAAGATGTTCCAAGTCCAATTCTGGTTAGGGACGACCTTTCTCATTAGAGATTTTGCAGGGATAAGTTGTGGTCCGGGGTTGGGTGGTTAAGCCCCTAACAATGTTCCACCTCTCCCAAAGTTGTCGAATGTACAACAAACAAAGATAAGCTATACATTCAATTGGTTACTAGAAATAGGTATTTTACTTTTATGATGTATATGCAAGAAGGTAAGATCAATTGAGTTATAACAATGTTACAATTATTTTACACTTTGATGCAAGAGATAGATTTATGGAATTGCCTTTCATATATATGAATAATAAATATATGCATATCTACTAATCTTGTGTTACTGCCATAGTTAAGAAATAGGAAGGAAAGGAATAATACAGTGGTATCTGAAGCCCTAATTGATTCAATGGTATCTAGAGCTCTAAATGACACAGTTGTATTTGAAGCCCGAATTGATACAATGGTATCTGATGTCCTAAATGAGCCAATGGTAACTAAAGCCCTAAATGATATAGTGATATCTAAAGTCCTAAATGATCCAATGGTAATTGATGCCCTAATTGATACAATGGTTTGTGATGCCTTAATTTTATGTAGTGGTATTTAATAGTAATCATCATTTGATTTTGATATAGTGGTATTGGATGGTAGTTGTTATATGATATTGTTATAGTAGTATTTCTGGACTAATCTAGGTGATTGCAAAAGCATTCTTACAATGATTTATCAGTTCAAATTTCATGGTATGTGGATTTTAATTTCTAAAAAAAATTCATTGATGGCGTTTAAAGTTCTTAGTTAAGAAATTTTGTCTAACTGATTTTAATAGTAAATCTCATTCACATGAACATGACTGATATATTGTCTTCCTATGAATATGAAGTCATAACTGTATTTCTTGGATATGTTAGTTGTTAATTAAGACCCAAAAAAACTAGTTGTTACATCTTGTCTTCTTAACAATTCAATAAGCTACAGGTTGTTCTTCGTTTGGCTCAGATTGGACTTCGTTTGGGCTTAGTTTTGTGTACTTATTATTTGCGATAAGCTGGATGTTGATTGAAATGAACCCTTTCTATTTTTGGAAAGTGCATTTGGTCACATCTATGCTCCATGGGGATGCATTTCTTGGGATTTTACGCTTGTACCCATATCGGGTACAAAACGGGGATGTAGGTACCCCTTTTGGCCATCCCCCGTGCCGTGCCAAATGGGCAATTTCGCATACTAGTATTTGCACTCATTTACACTTCTAGTATTTACTATTTAGTATTTACATTCATTATGTCATTTTGATTTCATGCATGATGATGATACATTGATACTTGGAGCCTTTGGGCATTTTTGCTAATTGTATGCAATATTCAGATATATCATATCATATTCTCATTTTGATTTTAATCTTGATAGTTTTCAATTTCCATGTATTCTATGGTAAATGGTTTATCAATGTTATGATATGCATATTTGAAATATATCTCTAAAGTCTAATACTCCATATGTAAAAATTTAAAAATTCCCTATATTTTATAGTCGTACCCTATGGTCTTGTCTCCTAAATTTTGGCTTCGACTTGTACCTATACTAGAAACACATTCATGTCCCCTAAAACGTCCTCGTCTCAAAAACTCCATGGAGCATAGGGTCACATGAAAAAATAATAGTTATGATTCCTATTTGAAATGGTATATTTAAATGATGAGTATTTTGAGAGTTATTATATTTATAGTGGCCAAATTATTATTAATTTATTAAATGTCTTATTATAAAGTTATAATTTAACTTTATAATTTCACATAAGTTGAGAGTTGAGTTATCATTGGAAAGAGTCATTTATTAATTACTTAAGCCAAGTCAAGTGAAAGAATCTAATGGAAGCTTCTAATTAATATTGTGTGGTGAAGCTTTTTGAGTGAAGTTACATTTTGGCAACAAAAGAGCATCTAGAGGTTATAAATACAAGTTCATTTGTTGAGAAAAGTAATGCTTGAATATTAATTTTCTTTTGTTGCCTTTTTGGCTTTTTTTGGGGTTCTAATTTTCAAATCCCTTGCTAAGGTATAAGGGTTTGATCTGAGGTTTTTGTTCCATTGCTGAAGTATAGTGGAGATTGGTTTCTTGTGAATTCTGAGACTTTCATGATGGCTTCTCATATTGTATTTCCTGTGGCTGAGGAGCAATTGTTGGTTGAAATATTCAGTGTCTTCTCTTACCGTATTGACTGTGGCTGAGAGGGAAATTCTATCTTGAAGAGTTTAGTAATTTACATCTCTGATTTCTAGTAATTTCTTATTTGAATTTCTCAAGGTTGGACGTTTGTGGTTTTGTTGGCCATAAAATCTTTATGTGATTGCAAGCGGGAATTGTCTAAAGCATACTAAGTTAATCAATAAATTTAGAATTTGATGTGAGCCATTTGTTGTTTTAGATTTAAATGTGCAAATTCACATGGTAGATTTATATACTAGTCCTTGATATTTATTTGAGCAATGTATAAGGCTAAAGTTAATTGAATTTGTGAACAATTGTTGCATTTTCCAATACTGTGTTTCAGAATATTAAATACCATATATTTAGTGATAATTGGGTTGTCTACCAAGTTTTTGTTGAAATGTCAAATGTCTAAATAAGCAGTATTGCTAGAAGCATAAAAAAATAAGGTTATTACAGTTGTAATGTCCCCAGTCTTGTCAGTATCAAAGTTTCAAAGATTAGCCTATTATTGTGACCCTCGTAGGCTAATTATTGTGGATAGAGGGTCTTTTGAGGCAACAGCTTAGCTTGGGAGGGTCTTATCTTTTCCACAATTTAGTAAGCTATAGGTTGGTCTTCGTTTGGCTCAGATTGGACTTCTTTTGGGCTAATTTTTGTGTACTTACTATTTGTGGTAAGTTGGGTGTTGATTGAGATGGACCCTTTCTATTTCTAGAAAGTGTATTTGGTCACATGGAGAAATAAAGGTATGACTCCTATTTCAGATGACATATTTAAATGATGAGTATTTTGGGAGTTACTATATTTTTAGTGGCCAAATTATTATTAAATAATTAAATGGCTTATTATAAAGTTATAATTTCACTTAAGTTGAGGGATGAGTTGTCATTGGAAAGAGTCATTTATTAATTAGTTAAGCCCAGTCAAGTGAAAGAATCTAGGGGAAGCTTCTAATTAATGTCGTGCGGTGAAGCTTCTTGAGTGAAGTTACATTTTGGCAACAAAAGGGAATATGGAGGTTATAAATACAAGCCCATTTGTTGAGAAAAGCATGCTTGAATATTTATTTTCTTTTGTTGCCTTTGTGGCTTTTTCTAAGATTTGATTTTTGTGCTCTTGCTAAAGTATAAGGGTCTGAATTCTAAGTTGTTCCATTGGATCTACAGCTGAAGTATTGTAGATTCAAATTTGAGATTTTGTTCTGAGTTGGCATTGGCAATTGTGTTGAAGTCTACAATTGGTCATTTCTCCTACTATTTTACTGTAGCTAAGGAGAGTTTTGCGCTAAAGAATTTCATTGATATTGGGAAAAATTATTAAATTTGTACCTACATTTTCTACTCAAAGGGATTGGCTGATTATTGAAGTCTACAGGTAGCATTTGGTTAGATGAATTTCATATTTGTAGAATCGGAAGGATGTGATTCATTTGGATGTGCTAAGATTATAATTTGATGAGATTGGCATCCATCCTAGCATTACATTCCAAGCTATGCTTGATGAGGAAGCCAGTTAGTTATTGTATATTTCATTTCTAGATTTATTGTGTCTACCTGCAACACTATTGTGTGATGTCCAATAAATGAAATTGTGCTAAGGCATTTAATAAAGTGGAAAGTTGCTCATCAATTTTTTTCCAATATTCTAATATCAATTTCCAGTCCATTTGTGAATGTATCAAATTATTGAAAGAGTGGAGAATCAATTCTCATACTGGTATTATATATAGTTATGTGCATCTCCATCTCCAGTTCATTTGCTTGAGTTTGGAGTTCAGTTACCAAATGTTTGAAAAATTTTCAAACATCTGAATAATTGATGTATTTTGGAGTTATAACTAGCTAGGGTTATTATAGTGGTATCAAAGTGGTTTCCTACCAGCCTATGAATTGGGCTCAGTTTGATCGGTGCTTTGTTTTGGAGATTCGGTTTTCAATGTTATGGATGGTGAAAGGAGGTTTGGTATTCATTATACCTATAGAGGTTGTACTTCTCCACCTAGGGATGGAGAATATGAGATATGGGGTATTGTGAGATAGTTGTATGTGCTAGTGAATGAGTTGAAACAAAACCACAAGAAAATGTCCAATTTAATTTCACGACTAGGTTTTGAGTAGAGAGTGATATCACTTTTTTGAAATAAGAAAGGTAATGATATTGTGGTAGCTACAGATGAGCGAGACATTTCTTATGAGACATCGCATGAGTTGGGCACAGTTGTGGTGGAATGTGACAAGAATTCATGTTAGGTTGAGTCAGATGATGCAGTTGTTGCCATGAGTTCCTAGGATCATGTATTTAATGGCAATGCAGGGATAGTGAGAGTAGGAGCATGCGAGGATACTGTCATATCAGCAACTACTTCTATGTCGGTTGAGCCATCTACTGAGAAATTCAGCGGTATGCATTTAGTTGTAGATGTGTGCTTTGATGATAGTACACATGTTATTGATGATGAAGTGAGTGATGTAGAGACATAGTTTTTTTATACTACTAATCAACACAGTGTTGATGCTCACTTAATGGACAATCCTATGTTTGAGATGGATGCAACATTGTCCTATGACAGTCCCCTTTTTGAGATAGATGTTGATCACCCACTTGAGTGGAGTTGGACTCAGTTTTCACCATCTATAGACACGGTTCAATTTTCTATAGCCACAGTTGGTGATGTTCTTGAAGCCACAGGTTTTGACGAGGATGTAGTTATAGGTGCAGTTGGCATGAGTGCATGTGGTTCTCCTATAGCTACATCTTTTTTTGGGATTGCCAGTGAAGATCACGATTCCAATCTAGTATATATTATATGGGTGGCTACAAGGAAGAAGAATATGTTGAGATCTCCTATAGATTTATCTTCTGGTGATGCCCTGACTTTCACATCATCAGCACAGGTGCTAGGTGCTATATTGCAGGTGATGTTGATGCACCTGATGATATTGGCATGCAATTGATTCAGTGTTGACAGGGATGCCATGTACTTCTTCATTTGGGATCCAAGTGGAGGTTGGAGTTCACTGTATTGCTAGATTGCTTGAGGACAAGCAATCTTGGGGAGGGAGGACTGTAATGTCCCCATTTTTGTCAGTATTAGAGTTTTAGGGATTAGCCTATTATTGTGATCCTCATAGGCTAATTATTGTGGATAGAGGGTCTTTTGAAGTAGTGGCTTGGCTTGGGATGGCCTTATCTTCTCCACTATTCAATAACCTACAGGGTGGTCTTCATTTGGCTCGGATTGGACTTCATTTGGGCTCAGTTTTGTGTACTTACTATTTGTGGTAAGTTGGGTGTTGATTGAGATGGACCCTTTCTATTTCTAGAAAGTGTATTTGGTCACATGGAAAAATAAAGGTATGACTCCTATTTCAAACGGCATATTTAAATGATGAGTATTTTGGGAGTTATTATATTTTTAGTGGCCAAATTATTATTAAATAATTAAATGGCTTATTATAAAGTTACAATTTCACTTAAGTTGAGGGATGAGTTGTCATTGGAAAGAGTCATTTATTAATTAGTTAAGCCAAGTCAAGTGAAAGAATCTAGGGGAAGCTTCTAATTAATGTCGTGGGGTGAAGCTTCTTGAGTGAAGTTACATTTTGGCAACAAAAGAGAATATGGAGGTTATAAACACAAGCCCATTTGTTGAGAAAAGCATGCTTGACTATTTATTTTCTTTTGTTGCCTTTGTGGCTTTTTCTAAGATCTGATTTTTGTGCCCTTGCCAAAGTATAAGGGTTTGAATTCTAAGTTGTTCCATTGGATCTACAGCTGAAGTATTGTAGATTCAAATCTAAAATTTTGTTCTGAGTTGGCATTGGCAATTGTGTTGAAATATACAATTGGCCATTTCTCCTACTTTTTTACTATAGCTAAGGAGAGTTTTGTGTTAAAGAATTTCACTGGCACTAGGAAAAAATATTAAATTTGTACATACATTTTTTTCTTGAAG
Source organism: Cupressus sempervirens (assembly GCA_028749045.1). Taxonomy (NCBI): domain Eukaryota; kingdom Viridiplantae; phylum Streptophyta; class Pinopsida; order Cupressales; family Cupressaceae; genus Cupressus; species Cupressus sempervirens. The sequence continues at coordinate 7,797,958 of CM053783.1, forward strand.
GGATTGGCTGATTATTGAAGTCTACAGGTAGCATTTGGTTAGATGAGTTTCATATTTGCAGAATTGGGAGGCTATGATTCATTTGGTTGTCCTAAGATTAGAATTTGAAGAGATTGGCATCCATCCTCGCATTACATTACAAGATATGTTTGATGAGGAAGCTAGTTAGTTATTGTAAATTTTATTTCCAGATTTATTGTGTCTACCTACAACAGTATTGTGTGATGTCCAATAGAATTACAGTGGTATCTGAGTTGTACATCTCATTAGATGCTGAGGTATAGCTAAGATTGCCTACCTTCTCTACTATTTATCACTGCAGCTGAAAATTTTTTTCATTCCACTGTTGAAGTATAGTGGATTTTTTATTTGCTAGTTATTTTCCTTACTATAGCATATTGTGGCTAAGGAGAATACTACTGAAAAGATTATTGGTTTGGAGATTTTGAAGGTGATTATTTACTGAATTGTGGAGGATTACATTTCTTTGCTAAGAATTTATATTGTCCCTTTGTTGATTGATTTAATATTGGAGGGTCTACGTTTTCCTTTAAAAATTCGGCAGTTGTGGTTGGAAACAAGTCGAATTCTTTCAAGGGTCTAGACAGCAGCATTTTTGAGTCCTTTTGATGACTCCCAATTCTACGTTGGAGATGAGAAACCACTAAGGAGTTGTGTATGCCAAGTTGGGACTGCATTCATTCTACCTGCTTGTGTTTGGGTGTTTAGGAGCATCATCCTTGCATCATTTACCTAGCATGTGACTTCCATACGACATATAACAGATTTTATGGTCGAATAAGGGGCAGTAAATTACTAGCAGCTGGGTGTGGTTATTAGAGAGTTTCCATGAGCAGTAGGAGATTGAATTGGTGGCACGTCTTGGTGATTTAATGCATTCCAGGTGCCAAATTAACAAAGTATATTTCTGATTTCCAAATAAATGCAAGGAACATCTATTCAGTTTTAATCTAGTTCGATTTCATGTAATGGTTGATCCATTTTTACTTGAGCAAAATACAAACAAATTGGAGAACTTTTATAAATTACAAAAAGAATTATCTGTACTCCAATATTTGAATTGGGAACTAGATAGGGGTTTTTATAAACACTCAATCCTCTCTTGATATAAGGTCATCTCCCATGCTTTGCTTGGAAAGTAAGATCATGAAATGATTTCTCCATTTACTGTGGATACTCACTAAGTGATATAATGTAATTTATTGATAATCACTTGGGGGCTTATGTTGTTCATTTAATAGATATCAACTATTTGCACTTGATTTGGCTTCACAGTGTGCAATGAAAATATAGTTTTGATTTCCAACTTTCACTTTAACTCAAGCTTAAAAATTGCTAAAACTACTACTCCTAACTATGAATGTAAAGAATCTTGGATGAACTTGGACTCTACTAGATGTAACTTGATCGACGACTCCACCCACCTAGTGCAAGCTTCTAAGGAATACTCAAATGGTTTTCAAATCAATATCTCCTCTTCAATCCCATCAAATAGATGTGAACTAAAGTTTTTTTTATCCGCTAACCACACAAGGCACATTTACAATCAGCAAGAGGCTAGTGGGCCGGATCTGTCGAGTCAGTCAAGTAAACATCCACTTTTACTTTCATTCAACTAAACTACTTCAACATGAAATGAAAACCTACTCCAACTGAAATATTGAAAAAACCATGCAACATTAAGTAATTCACCATCAAGAACCAACAATAAATTATCAATCACTTTGATAGTATCATAGCAACAATATGATCAACTCTCTCCCTTAGCCAGCGTAATCTAGTCTAACCTTCTACTAGCTCTCTAGCTTCTAACTCCACTAGTAACTATTACAAATGAGAGGCCCTTGATCTTTTATAGGTATTCAATTATAATGAGGGCCAATTTGATTCAAGATCAAGAGCCAAGATCAATCCCTACAAACCCCAAATAGTGTTTATCAACCAATTACATTAAGGCAACACATTGTGACCAGTAAGAAAATTATAGAGTTGTTCCAACCAATTAGAGAATTAGACAACTAGGTGCCACCTCATCATCTTTACCTATAGATTTATATAATCTTTTGATGAAGAGAAAATATCTCTTGATACTAACATTTCTAACTTTAATTAACACTTCCAAAAATATCACTCTCTTGTGAATGATTGTGATGGCTTATATTGCCAAATTGCTTCATTTTTTCAATTTTCATCTTTTCAAAATTCCCCTCATGGTATTGACTTGAATTTTCATATTGGTTGCACTTCTAACTTGGAATTTGATCCTTATCTTCAAATTTCTTGATGTGTTTCTTCTCTTTCTAGGCAACTTGGATCCTTCCTTGATGTCATCTTGAATATTCTTTGGATGACTTTGATGTTCAATCCTCTTTTCCTATGAAAGTATTTGATCATTCTTCCTCTAGGGTGTTTGGAATTCTTAATTTTGGGCTTTATTTGTTACATCCACTTGAAGTCTTGAAGCAATTAAATATATCTCCTAGTTCACCACAATCTCCTTGTCTCCCTTGCTTCCTTGCTCCAACTTTCCGTACAAAACTAATAGAGAGGCATTAAGTTCATGAGAAGATGAAGTATATCCAAAAAATTAAAATCATTTCACTACACATCAAGATAAGTTTCTCTAGGATTCCCTCAAGTTTAAGATCTAATCCTTTCATTACTTGGAAAATTTTCGGATAAACTTAAATTAAAATTTGGAAAACAAGTAAATATTCTTTAGGTGCAAGCCAAGATTTTACTTTATGTCCACCTCATATCTCAAATTTTAGAGAAGAATCTGACTGAATATATCCAAGTTTTATGCTCGCAAGACAACTTGCTACCTTCTTATTTTTTGTTGACAATCCAAAAAGTGATCCACTATATGTAGGATTTCATTTCTAAATTGGTTAAGCTTGTCCTCAATGAGAGGAACATCCATGGATTTTACAACTTATATTATTAACTGATTTTGGGGGAAATGGAGGTGTCAATTGTTGGCCTACAAGTGTTGTTGAAGGAAAAAGATGAGTGAACACTTGTAAGTGGGTACCAAAGTAGGAAGAGAATCCTCCATAGATGTGAACTATTGAAGATAGTGAATAGTTACTAGTATTTGAGGAATTATCATTGCTCAAGGCTTTATGTGCAGCCATAATGATGTATTATAGAACTAGATACCTAGAATGAATAGCCAATTCTAGCAATCAAACATAACAAAGCATCCTCTATTTTTCTCCCTATAAAATTCAAACATACACTATCTAATACAGCTCAGTTGTTTTCAAATATCCCCTATCAGTCTATCAGCAAACTCATTTTTTAAAAAATTTAAAAAAATTATCAATGCCCTCATGGGCCTCTTAACATTAAAGCCAACAACAAATAGCCTCCAAACTAGCACACAAGCATTACAATCACCAATGCATAGGATTCACAAGCCTCACAAATTCCACACTCTTGTATGTTGAAGAGACATTCTTAGTCATCCTATAATATCCCCTTCCTAGGCATAGTCAATTTGGTGGTTGTCAACCTATTTAGCAAGTTCCCTTAGGCTAAGTTAAGGTTAGGGGAGTCAAATCCACAATTTATTTGGCAATGACAGGTGTTGCATTGAGCTCATTCAGTTGAGAGTTGCATTATGACCTTTTTGGCATGGATTGGACACCAAATTGGTCAGTTGGTAGTATTTCTATTTTGAGAATGTCTATAAATGCATTTGATAATAATATATTTACATTTAATATGGTCCAAAGCTAGTAATTTAAATAACATTAAAAAATATTTAAATTAAACTAAAGATTTAATTTAATAAATTGCTTAAATGAGCACCTAGGGAAATTAAAGTTGTTTTCATTTAAAAACTTGGTTTTTGGTGTTGAAAATAAAAGGGAGTCATAAGGTGATAATTAAATTAAAATATTGAGAGTCTAAAATTGAATATCAGATTTTGGAGGCTTCTCTAAAAGCACTTTGGAGCTCAATTTGCATTATGTTTAGATTTTTTGATTGAAATCAAAATTTGGTTGCATATTTGTAGCTTTGTGAGGGCAAAAACACTTGTAGAGCATATCTTCTTTGTTAGTGAAAGATCCGACTTAGGAGGTTGACTAGTCGTTTCATTGAACAATCGTGCTTGGGCTTTATCAAAGATTTATTTTTGGTTTCTTCAAAGGAATTCAAAGTGCAGATTCTACAAGCAAGAAATGCAAAAATTACTAACGATATTATTACATATTTGCTTCTAACTTCTAGGCACACCATCTTCAATTTCGGTTGTCATACTTACACCGCCCTAGGGGACAAGGGACATGTTTCTGAGCAAGAGGTATAGAGGGGCTTCAATTTGGGGACAGTAGGTGAAGGACAATGGGGGATGGGAGCTGTATATACTATATATTATATATGTGGTACCTAAAATGCTAGTTATGAAAAGATGTAGAACAATATAAGACAAAGATGTAAAATTAAAAATACTTATTTTCTAAAATTTAGATACTTGAACATTGTATTGTGATTGAACATGGAACATGAAAGCGCAACATTGAACAATCAAAATTAAAATTTTAAATACTCAAATCGGCAAATAATTAGTCATAGATATCAAATTTTAAAAAGTATGAGAATCTCATCAAGTATCGTAAAGATGATTACATTGAGCAACATAATATCAATATGATATTCAATGTTAATATATCAAAACAAGTACAAACTACATAATCAAAATGCCAAGGCCCAAAATATAGTGAAGGAGGCCTCTAAATATCCCTCGCGACATCAAAAAACTTGTAATCATCTGAACTATTAGACTCTCCAAGGTCAAGAGCCACGAAAAGAACACCAACATGTCCTACATCTGAAGTATACTCATCGTTATCATTTATGATGGCTCCTCTGCCTCTACATCCCATCGTGTTGTGAGGCTCTCCTTGTACACACGTGTCATGTGATAAATTATATGCAAGACACTATGTACAGCCACTAGCTTATCTACTCTTTGAGAGGTAAACCTATTCCTTTTAGGAGAGTGGATAAAGCTAATATGTAGACCAGTTCCTCTCAAAAGATGAAGAACTAGATACCTGACATAGCAATCAAATGACTAGTGTGAGAAAAGTTGAAAAGAAAAACTCTAAGTTCCCTAAAAAAATTTCTCGAATACATATCAAATAGATTCTAAAGTTGAGGACCTAGTGTATATGAGCAATGTTAGTATGCTAATAGAAACCAAATTTAAATAAAGCTTCTACAAACTAATTTTTTTTTATAAACTTCAAGATAGACTAAGATGAGCTCTCAATTGAGAATATGAGCCATTAATGGGATCTCTCAATGAGAAGATCTCTTGTTGAGTGGCTTTGTCTAAATAGATAGGATGTAAGCTCAAGCTCATGCTTCAAAAAGGGCTTCAAATGGAGTTGGAATTTGGGTGTGAGTGTATGGTTTTGATGTAAAATGGCTTCTTAAAATGGAATTACGACTTTACTTCATGGATTGTGTTCTTTTGCAAAGGGGAAGGATCTAATTTATAGGCAAGAAGCTTGAGGGATTGAGGGCTAAGATGCAAGGATGGGGAAAAGCTCATGAAGGGCTCAGATTGCATGAGAGGAGAGCACATGGATTGTGCTTCCTTATAGCCAATCAGGGAGTGACACATGTCATAGGGTGAGAGGATGGAAGAAAGGGGAAGGATGAGTCAACAAAGGAGGCTCAAGGGATAAAATCTTCATAAAGACCCTCATAATGGCTTGTAAGAGCAATGAAAGGGCTTGGAAGAGTCATTTATGGCCTAGTGGGCTTCATAAAATTTTATGGTTGGGATATTTTGAGGGAGATGAGAGGAATTTCGACTTGGGCTTGATTAGGAAGGTTTTAAGCTTGCTTAGGATTGTGTAAATGATTAGAGGATGGATTAGGATGGTTTAGGATTAGCTTAGGGATAGGTAAGTGGATGGCATTTAATGAGGGTGGGTGAAGGAGGAGATATTTGTTAACTTTGGCTTGGGTTAGTAAGTCTTAATCCATTTTTAGGGAATGTGACAAGGTTAGGAGGGGATTAGGATCAGGTTTAAAGACATCTTCTAGAAGAGTCTAGACTTTGGATGAGGATAAAGATTTTCTAGAATAGTCTAGAACTTCCTAAGATGAGGATGAATACTTTCTAGAAGAGTCTAGAACTTCTTAGGATGAGGATAAATTAGATTTTTAGGAAATAAATAAAGTTTTATTTATTTCAAGGGTTTGGGTTGAGGAGATGTTTATTAAAACTCTTTTAATAAACATGAGGATTAATATGTAATCTTAATTAAATATTTTGAGTTGGGATTAGGGGTAAGAATATATGGGTTTAGCCTTTAATCAAAATTAAAGAAGGATTAGAATATTTTGGAAGAGGTTAGTGGTCTTAAGGAAATTGGCCAAGTTTTGGGTAAAAAATAAATTTATTTATTTATTTTGAGTTTTTTGGTCAATTTATTAATTAAATAATTAATAAATAAGGAAATAATGTTTAAATCATATTTAGACATTTTTGGGAGGGATTCCTTAATTAAATATTTTAAATTAAGATAAAGGGATTTAATAGCATAAAAATAAATAAATTAATCAATGATGTTGTCATTAGGAATTTTTTCAGAAAATAAAAATACTTTATTTTCTAAAGGATTTAGGTGTCTACATTTTTCCCCTCTTTGATGTGATGCCGCAAGTGGCATGGCATCAAAGATAAGAAAATAAGATGCCCAAGGCTAGAGTAGAAGAGGAGAGAATGGGCTGCGAGATGCCCCTCAAGATGGTGGTGGGGAGAGAAAACGAGGCTCGACGGCTTCTTGAAAAGTACAACAATTTGAGATGAGAAAGGAGACTTAGATTAGCTTAAGAGAAGAGGTTTAGTTAGCTCAAACTCTCACTATGAGAGAATGATAAAGGGAGAATTAGAGGCATAAGAGGAAGCAAGCTTAAGATCTCAGGGATTGCAGAGGATGAAGGAGTAGAGTGCTATAAAAAGGAATCCAGGATAGGGAGATGGATGATGGGATGATAAAGCTAATGCAATAGGATTTCAAAGAGTTAGATTAGCTGAAGATGGGTTTCGGAGATCCCTAGGACTAGGATTGTGGAGCTCGGAAGATGAGGCTAGGTGGATTGATTGGATTGGTGGATCCCTAAAGCTAAAAGTGCAGATTGATTCAAAGAGACACTGATGCATAAGTTGGGGTAGGAGAGATAGATGCAGATATGGATGGGGGATAATGGAGATGAAGGGAAACCATTGAAGCTTTTTTTTTTAGCAGGGGGATACTTCATAGAGAAGTACCACCATGTAGTTGAGCACTAGATTTGCTATAGGACTATTGGTTAATTGCCAAGGTTACCAAGAACGTCAAGGCCATGTCACCAATCGTCTAGAGGACTGACGAACTGACTCAAAACAAACACGCAAGGATTTTCCCAGCATCACACATGAATCCTAGAGGAAGCAGTGTGGAACTGACACTGGGTAACCCACAAGCAGAAAAGAAAAAGAAAAAAAGACCTAATCAAGACCTTACACTTAGATTGCCCCATTCGTAGTATACCATGATATGGAAGATCGTGGCAACCTTGAGGAGGGAACAAGGAGATTGCTTGAAAAAGATACTTCAAGATCCAAAAGGGAAGATTCCAAATCAAAAGAAAGAGAAAACCCAAAAGAAAATTGTTTTCCAATGAGATGGGTAGGATGAAGTACTAATGGACCAAGATTAGACATGTGGAAAGCTATATCCTGCAAGGATCTATCGGAGAGTACCTAAGCTGATGGATCTGGATGAGTGATGCATCTGGAAAGCTGAACTAAGAAGGATAACACTTTGGTGACAGGAGATCTAGCTAAAGGATGCATTGGAATAGCTAACCAAGGGTTGTGCGATGTGTGCAAGATGTTGATGAAGGAGGAATTGACACGAAAGCTGGATAGATACAATGGTACTAAGCTAAAGAGGATGTACAAGCTGACAGACCAAGATATGGTACAAATGTACAAGGTTGTTCATGTTATGGTTTTTGTGAGATGGAAATGTTTGTGAAGGGTGGGATGTCTGTAATAGTTGATAGGTAGATGGTTTGCGAAAAGCTTAAGTGAAAATGGGGTTCTTTGTGTGCATGTGATAGGATACAAACTAGGATACAAGCTTTGGTATATAATACAAGCTAGAATATGGTACAAGCTTTGGACAAGATTTGGATATACAAGGGATGATAAAAGATTTACAAGCTGGGGTACAAGATTTACAAGCTAAGGTACAAGATTTACAAGCTGTACACGAGGTATTTACAAGCTTCATTAGATTTTGGATATTTTTTCAAAACACCAAGGGAACAAGTAGGTGTTTTATTGGATTGTGAATGGATGGATGAGGGATAGGGTAGTGATAGATAATGGATTAGTCTTAGTACACAAGGTGCCTGAATTATCAAGTTTTCACCAAGGTACCTATCTACGGTGCTTGAATTGCCAAGTTTTCACCATTGGACACTTATTTCTCTTTACTATTTTTTTTTTTTTTTTGTATTTTCAAAAGCTGGGTATACAAAGGATCTTCAAGCATAGAACTTCTTGAGATGAATGATGTTAGTAGAATCATTCAAGAGTTCTCCTTCTAGAGTAGATAGCTAATAGGCTCTAGAGCCAAAGGAGGAAGTGACAACATAAGGACCAAGCCAGGTAGGTTCAAACGTGCCTTTTTTTTCTCGATCAGCTTGGACTTTCATATTTTCTTTGAGGACCATGTCGCACGACTAAAAGTTTCGTGGAAGCACCTTCTTTTTGAAATTCCTTTTGAGACAAGTTTGATAGACTGTGAGATGATCATAGGCTTGTTGTCGCTTCTCATCTAAGAGATCTAGCTGGGTGAGTCGAGCTACTCTGTATTCTTCATCTGATATTTGCCCTTGCAAAGATATGTGCAAGGAGGGAAGTTCAACCTCTATGGGTAGTACTGCTTTGGCACCATAGACTAAGGAGTATGGAGTTGTGCCGGTGGATGTACAAAAGGAAGTTCGATAGGCCCATAGGGCTGGATTTATTTGTAGGTGCCAATCGTGGTCAGAATCATTTACAACTTTCTTTAGGGTTTTGAGGAGGGTTTTGTTAGTTGCCTCTGCCTGGCCGTTACCTTGTGGGAAATACGGGCTAGAAAAGTGGTGATGAATGCAAAGGGAAGTGCATAATTCTTCCATGTTGAGATTTTCAAAGTTACCTCTGTGGTCGGTGAGGATGGTGGATGGGATGTCGAAGCGGCAAACAATGTGGTACAAGATGAACTTGGAGACCTAAACTCCTCTAGTTGAGACTAGGTGAACTGCTTCCACCCATTTAGTGAAATAGTCTGTAGTTATTATTATCCATTTATGTCCATTAGATGAGAGAGTTGTGATAGTTTCAACTAGATCAAGGCCCCAACAAGCGAAAGGCCAAGGTGGTGCAATAGGTTGTAGATCCTGTGCTGGAGCATGCACAAGATTTGCGTGCTGCTAACATGGGAGACACTTTTTGACAAAGTCACAGAAGTCTTCTTCAATGGTAGGCCAATAGTAACCTGCTTTAAGGATTTTTCATGCGAGGACAATACCACTCGTGTGGGCAACACAAAGTTCAGAGTGTACTTCTTTTAATGCCATCGTAGCCTCATTTTCATCTAAACATTGAGAGAGAGTATCATGATAACCCTGACGATATAGGCTATTGGCTATGATAACATAGTAGGATGATTTTTGGATGAGGTTTTGGCATGGGGTACGTGTGAGGTGAGGGGAGATGATACCATCTTTAAGGTAAGCATGAATCTCATGGTACCAAGGGGATTGGGGACCAACCAAGATACAAACATAGTTTGAGTCATCATTCGCATAAGCAGGTGTGAGGAGCTTCTCGACTAAAAACTCATACTGCATAACCGCTTGGGGAATTTCCAAGAGCAAGCCGATAGTAGCCATAGCATCTGTTGCTTTGTTCTGTATTTGAGGCACTTGTGTAAACTGAAGCTTTGTAAAATGCTAGGTTAGCTAATCAACGAGCTCTTTGTAGGGTAATAGGTTTTCATCTTTGGTTTGATATTCATTTAGGGCTTGCTTGATGATGAGCTAAGAATCACCAAATATTTGTAACTCAGTGATGTTCCATTCTGCAACTATCTTTAATCCTGCTATGAGAGCCTCATATTCAGCTATATTGTTGGTGCTAGGGTATTGTAGCTTGAAGGCTTTTGGAATGTAATCTCCTTGAGGTGTGACCAACAATATTCCTGCCCCTGATCTATGAGATGTATATGAGCCATCAAAATAAAGTTTACATGGGGGCAGTTCTTCAATTAGACAGATATGCTCATCTGGAAATTCTGTGATCAAAGGATATGTATCGACTAGAGGCACATCAGCTAGGTGATTTGCTATAGCTTGCCCTTTGATTACCTTTCTGTCCACATATTGGATGTCAAATTCGCTAAGGAGCATAACCCATTTGGCCAAACAGCCTGAAAGTGTTGTTCTGGAGAGCATATACTTGAGAGGGTGGATCTTGGAGACTAGTTGGATGGTATGACTTAGCATGTAGTGGCAAAGCTTTTGAGTTGAGAAAACAACTGTCAAACAAGCTTTTTCCATAGGAGTATAATTGAATTCATAACCAACTAGGGTTCTACTAATGTAGTAGATGGTTGTTTCTCTGCCGTAGTCATCGAGCTGTGCTAGAAGTGACCCTAAAGTAGTAGGCATTGCTGATATGTACAAGATCAAGAGACGACCAGGAACTGGTGGAACCAAGATAGGGGAATTGATGAGATACTTCTTGAGTTTATCAAAGCTGCGTTGATATAAAGGATCCCACTTGAAGTTTTCATCCTTCTTCAGTAAGTGTGCAACGCGTACACTTATCTGCAAGCTGGGAGATGAATCGCCGAATGGATTGAAGCTATCCCTGAAGAGTGTGAAGCTATTGCAGTGTCTGGGGAGGAGGCATGTCTAAGATAGCTTTGACCTTCTTGGGGTCAATCTCTATACCTCATTTACCTCATTTATAAACTATAAAGCCTAGAAGCTTGCCAGATGTGACCCCAAAGACACATTTCTTGGGATTCAGCATGAGATGATATTTGGCTAACCTATCAAAGACTTTCTCCAGGTTAGCAAGATGATCCATGAAGGTGTGAGATTTAACCAAGATATCATCCACATAATCCTCCAAAATGCTATGGATAAGATCATGTAAAATGGCTATCATAGCTCTTTGATAGGTAGCCCCAGTATTCTTTAGGCCAAAAGGCATCATGTTGTAGCAAAAGGTTCCCGAAGGGGTAGTGAATGATGTCTTATGTTGATCCTCTTCTGCAATCTTGATTTGATTATACCTAGAAAATCCATCCATGAGGGGTAGAATTTCATGTCCAGTTGTAAGGTCTACAATCATATCTATGTTGGGTAAGGGAAAATTATCTTTTGGACAAGCTTTGTCAAGATCTCTGAAATCAGTGCAGATTCTGATGTCATCGGAAGTCTTAGTGATGGGGACCATATTGGAGATCCACTCTGAGTAGTCAATAGCTCGGATAACCTTAGCAGCTAACATTCTTTCTAATTCATCTTTGATCAGTAACGCCACCTTGGGGTGCATTTTTCAAAGCTTTTGTCTAACAGGCTTGATTTTTGGATCGACTACAAGATGATGCACTACAAGCTTTGGATCAAGTCCTACCATGTCCTAATATGACCATGCAAATTGGCCAATGTTCTCTCTTAAGACTTCAAAGAGGAGGTTAGCTTGGTCTTGTGATAGGGATGCAGCAATGTGAACAAGTCTGGCGATCTCTAAAGAACCGATGTTGACTTCTCTAGTATCCACAATTAGAATAAAAGACACCTCTAGTCAATTATCTTGAGGAGGTAATGCTAAATCCTCATGTTCTGCTTGTGAGTCTAGATTTTCTTGCTGAGGGGCCCTCTTCGCTACTTTAGCTAGTCCCGGATTCACCTTAGTTCCAGTTTTGGGTGTATCAAAACTAGGTTGGGGATTTTCTCCAAAATACCCCTTGGGATCTAGCTTATAGATATAGGCAGAATCTGGCTTTGTTTTCTTGTGAGGAGTTTCGGCTCCCATGAATCTCAAAAGTGCTTCCTCTAAGTGAATTCATCAATGTGTATGACGCTTGGTTGGTCCCAATCTATGAGTTGTGGATGGGCGAGTGGTAGGTCAATGAAATGGATGGATAGTTATTGGAGAAAAAAGTCTCCCAAGGAGATTTGGTCTGGGATATTGTCGTAGCCTCTCTTTTCAACTTCCTTAGGAATGTCTTCAATTTCAACAAGGTCACGGTGAATGTTCAAAAAAGTGTGACCGTCTGTATTGGTGCCCCCAGTTGTGGGTATGCCAAAGCCAAGACCTGACTTCGTTTCCCACTTATGTGCTTCGATGGGGCACTGCATGCCTCTTTCCTCTGGTCTTAGACCACCACCTTGATAGTTCCATTTGTTAGTGATGAGCTTATGTTCTTGGGGATACTTCTGGCTGAAGTGATCAAGGCGTACTTGATTTCTTGGAGGTGCATCCTTATGTAACCAATTGTTGATATCTAGAGTGAGCTCCTCATGAAGAGGGACTTTCGAGGATACAAAGGTTGTTAGGCCAAACTGTTTGTATTGAGGAGGTGGAATCTCCTTAGCTTTGTGATATGTTGGTCGTCCATTGGCGTGTGAATCAAGTGGGAGTGCCCCGATAACAAATGCATCTGACAAACTATACTCTCCACAACCTTTGTTATTGATCTTCACGGTAGATAGGGTGGAGGTGAGGATGGTTTTTGGGTGCTTACAAGTGTGGGATGAGCTGGTGATGGCTGTAGGGCAATGGTATGTATATGAAGTTTCAACTGCATTGCAGTAAGCAAAGGGTTCTAGATCGACATGGATGGTTACCTCAGTGCCTTGATGCAAAAATTTCATGCATTGATGGTAAGTGAATGGAATGGCTTTCATGGCATCAATCCATGGGCAACCAAGGAGGATGTTAAATTGTAGGTTTAGATCAATGACATGGCAGAGTGTTTCTTGGATGACTGGCCCAACCTTGATTGGCAGCAAAATAGTTCCTTCTGTGGTTCTTTCCAAGTTTTCATAAGCTTTGATGGTGATAACATCACTGATGATATCTGCCTCAGTATACCCAGCTTGTTTTATGAATTTTAGGGTGCAAATATTCAAGGCTGATCCATTATCTATCATTACTCTTTTTACGGCAAAATTGGATACCATAATGGCTATGCAGAGTGGAAGGGTGTGATCTGGCTCGACCACGGGTATGTTAGTGGGTTTGAATGATAGGGGACATGAGGAGTATAGGTGTCCAACGAGATTACAAAAATTAGTAGTTAAATCATGCTCTTCGAGTACAGACTGCACACTCATTTTTTGGTCCTTGGATATTGATAACATTGACAGAAGGCTCTTTCTCGGATATACAACCTATGAGGCTACCATAATCTATATAGGATGAAGTGTGGTCATTGTTCTTCCCATGCTGTTGGTTTGGCTCATGGTTGTTGGTGTTGTTGTTGTTGGTTTGGATAGGTGATTTTCCAAGATTTTGGTTGTTGTGAGGGGGGAAAGCATTTTGATAGATCTGTGAGCCTGCATTGGGAGAGGTTTGGGCACCAACGGTGATTTCTTTTCGATCAATGAGGTCCTGCACATAATCTTTCAGTTTCATGCATCTGAGGGTGGTGTGACCTTTTACCCTATGAAATTTGCAGTACTCATTGTCTTTGTACCATGCAGCTTTGGATTGGCCTGGGTCAATTTCTGGGTAGGAGGAAATTTGATGAGGTTTTCCTTAGTCAATTTCTCAAAAATGACATCCAATGGCTCACCAAGGGGTGTATAATTTCTAGGTGCAGGTTGGAACTTGGGCTTTGGTCATGCAACTACATTGATGGCATTAGCTTGATTGCTAGACCCTTGAAAGTTGGGTCTTGGATTGTGGCCTTGATAGCTTTGGTGATTCTGGTGTTGGTAATTGATAGTTTGTTGATTGTTTGGTTGATAAGGTGGGTTGGACTGATTTTGGAAACGACCAACAATATTCACATGTCTAGTGTCAGTGACGTCGTCTGTTGCAACGTGCTTGTTTTTGTTCCAATACTTAGACTTGTCATTGGAATGTGATTGATTTTGGTTGGCTTCCTTGTAAATCTTGACCACACCATCTTTAATGAGTCCTTGCGCAAGGATCATTCCCTTTTCTTTGATATCTTTGTAGGTTTGCAAATAGTTCATGGTCATGTAGTGAGCCAAGCTGGGATGGGCATTATCAATAAACATTTTCACCAAATGGCATTCTGGCAAGTTGCAAGATATGTGGATGGTAAGGGTTTGCCATCTTTGCAGATATTCGAGAAGGCTTTCTCCACCTTTTTGCTTAGTGTGGACAAGATCAACTACTGAGAGCTCTGTTTCAACAAGATGGGCATATTGGGCTACAAATGCCTCGGACAATTCAGCAAAGTTTTTAATTGTGCCATATGGGATTCTATAAAACCATTCAAGAGCTGGTTTGGCCAAGCTTTTGGGAAAGAGACGCAAGAGGAAGACGTCACCGTATGCCACTTCTTGGCAGTGCATGTAAAATTCTTTGATATGTGTGATAGGGTCTCCTTTTCCTCTGAATTTGTCAAACTTGGGTATCTCAAAGTGTTTGGGAAATGGTGTCATGGTAATGGCTATGTCAAATGGGTAAGGACACACATTCTCAAACTTGAAGGTTTTTGGATCATTTCCCTCCTAGATATTCTTCAAAGCTGTCTTCATGGCTTACCATTCTAAATTAATGGGTGATGGCTAGGGTGCACCTAATGTAAGAGTGCCTTGAGGTAGGTATGTGCTAGATGGGGCAATGGAACATGGATTGTAAGGAAACTTGGCAACAAAGAATATAATCGTTTCCACATAACCCATAATAGATCTGAAATAAACATGGAATTAAAATCCACATGCAAGAGAATAGACAACATACCCACAAAATTGTGACACAAGATATACCCTGGGAAACCCTCATTGAGGGAAAAACCCAGCCTCCAAAAGCATCCATCATCATGTATTATTCAGCAAAAAATATCATTTCCATACAACCATGGAAGCCTTCATGGCCATAGCCACAACCGAGCAAACTATGTGAACAAGCATGAATCCACACATCCCATGCCATGCTTTCAACCTTCACAAATGCTCCCTTAGCTAACTTGTCAAGCCTTGTCCTGCTCGACTCTTGCCTTTCTCTTCTCCTTGTCTCTCTCTCTCACTACAACAACTACCCTTGTGACTGCTTATATAGTAGCAAGTCCCACAAAACCACTAAGTGGTATTACATAAACCATGTGCTAAAACCATGTGCTACCTAACCCACTAACCCCACATTTAATATTGGGCATTTAATTCTTTTCCCCCAATATTAAATAATTACAAGAAATATTTTCACAATGTTACAATACAACTCATCAAGAATATTCCATGGGAATCTTTACATGTTGCACGTCCATCTAGGAACAACATTACATAATAAAATGCAATGTGTGCAACACCCATTATCTCAACATGGATGGCTTTGAGGTATGGGCTGGTAGGGATTGTCAATGGCTTGGGAAACTGAATGGTGGATGATGGGTTGCTGAGGTGGAGGAGGCACATATTGCTACATGTGTTGCGAGGCTTGCTACTTGTTGGTAAACATATTGTTCTTCTTTTAATTCTTCTCTAAATTTTCCCAAATTGTTATAAAGAACAATTGTATGCAACAGTTGGGAAACTATTTTTAAGAATATCTAGTTTCTCTCTGAATTAAGGTACAACTCCCTATATGAAAAATCTTCAGTGAATTATGTTTCAAATCTAATTCCTACTACAAATAAGGTCTTAACCGGAGAACAATAGAGGAAAACTGAGTTCCACCCAGGCAAGTGAAATCTCAGGCAGGATTTAGATGCAAAATGCTATGCTGTAATCTTCACACTCTTATGAATTTCTCAACAAAGCAATTATGAAAGATGCAAATATGAAATACAATGCAAGCTTAACTATGCAGATGAAACAATAGACAGATACTTGTTGTGCTTGAACCCTTGCAATCTTATGACTTCTGATGCACAATAGAATATCACAATGATTAAGAAGAAACAGGATGG
Source organism: Cupressus sempervirens (assembly GCA_028749045.1). Lineage (NCBI taxonomy): Eukaryota > Viridiplantae > Streptophyta > Pinopsida > Cupressales > Cupressaceae > Cupressus > Cupressus sempervirens. Next base: position 7,814,166 of record CM053783.1, read on the forward strand.
AATGCATATAAACGAAACACTTAACGAAAATATTTCCCACAACTAGTTTCAACTCTCTGATTGATTTACTAGTTCAATTAAAATGAAATAACAAAATGAAACTTTGTTCACTTAATTACTTCAACTTAACATTCAAGGAAATATAACATACAGAAGAAGAAAGCGGACCGTAAAGAAATGGCACAAAACTCAGTTGTCTCTGCAACAAGATTCACACCAAAAATTTGTCGACCCTTCATTAATCATTTAACTTCATAGATATAGATATGAGAGATGACTGTTACAAAAGGAATACTAATTGGTTCATTTTCTTAGATGACAAATGGCAAGATGTCAATTTGTCATTTACAAAATTTATAGAATAAAACAAAAGAAAATGAAAAGGAGACATTATTTTGACTTCTTCCCCTTTTCCATTTTCGGTCTATATGCCCTGGTAGCAACTATAATAGGAATTAGCTCATCATTGCTAGACACATGTACATTTGTGAATCTTAAGAGCCGTTTTGAATGCTCTCGAGCTAATTCCTTTATAGAATTCATCTGACTTTTTAATTCTTCAGCTGCCACATGCATGCATTTACTCAATGTTTGTAAATCTGTCATTTTGTTTTGACTATTAGGAGTGATGCTTGACAGATTACTCAAATATACAGAGAAGTTGTTTTTCATTACTTCTATTCCAATCAAAGCCTTCCCTTGACCAGTAGTCTGCGGTTCAGAATGCAGTCCTTTCATCAACTTGAAAGCTCTGTCCTGAGTCTTCTTTACTTTATCTTCCGTTTCCTTAAGCCCATTTTCCACTTCTTGAATCATTTCTTGTTTGAATTGCATGCCTTGAAGCCATTCAAATAGGGGCTCATTACCTTTCTTCAGAATATTTGCTTCAACTACTTCTTTTTCCTTCATCTGATTAATCATCTTCAGAAGGGAAACACACTCTTCACATCTTCCTCTCTCTGTGGCCAGAGTATGTTGATTAGATGTGAGGTTATCTTTCTCAGTCTCTAGTTGAATGATAACATTTCCAATCTGATCAATCAACATAACTATATCCGAATTGAGCTTGTCAATCCATTCCTTCCCGATCTAATCGAAATGTCTGTCCTTTTGCAGTTGGGAGATGAGAGCTTGTACTTCCTCTGCTATGGGATTTTTAGTAGTAGGTACACCAGTAATAGTTGCCAATGGGACAACTAACTGCCTAATGAACCTCTTAAGCTCTTCTATCTCAGAATTCATTCTGATCTTTGACAACTTGAGATCCTCCAATTGATTTTCTATGATCTCATTACCCGATCTCCATAGGCCCACCTTTGTATCATGCCTAGCTTCTCCAAGATCAATAGATTGCAGAGTAAAATCTCCAGGAGTCAAGTCTTCAATTCACCCTACCTTATTGGGTTTGGCAATCTCCATGGTCAGATGTCTTGTTTCTAGATCTTGTCCTAGAATTGACAAAGTTTTCTGCTTCTTGGCCTTCACCATGGCAGAACCAGAATGAACTACCTGAGACACAATATCCTTTGTAGGATCATTTTCATCCTTTCTTTTCCTTTTTCTTTCCAGTGAGTCTTCAAGCCAGGACTCTGTTCCAATTACCTTAGAAGTTGCTCCTAATGATTCGATGCTGAACATCTTCTTCTTCACTGGAGTCTTCACCATTGTTTCTGCGGAGAAAGGATTCTTTGAATCTCTAGAAAGAAGTCTAGATGAGCTTGGAGCTTTTTCCTCCTCTTGTGTTCCTCCTTCAGCCTTGTCCAATTCAGTGGATTCACTGCTACTAGAGTCTCCATCTCCAATCTCTACTACCTGAATTGGAGAACCAAGTGGCTATAAAATGGGAGCCTTCTCAGATAGAATAGGGCTATGATGAGGAGATGGAAGTGGTGTAGTATGAGGAGAAGGGATAGGTGTATTCTGTGGAGATGGAGATGGGGAAATGTGAGGAATGAAGATTGGAGGAGGACCACTATCTTTTTCCTTATCAGTCTCTTTTTCTTCAGTAGTAGACTGGATCCCAATAACTGGCAGAGAGCCACCTTGACATGTCAGATATATGGGAATATTCTTCTCAGGTGGTTGATCTCCTCCTCCTCTAGGCATAGCTAGTCCTTGAGTGGCTGATATTGATACATTGGGTGTGGCACTATGAGAAGAAGTGGGAGTAGTAGCAGCTGGAGACTGTTGAGTAGCTTTGGCCTTACTTCGGCCCTTCTTGGCTGTCCACTCTACCCATTTTCCTGTTCTTTTGATGATCCTAGCCACCATAATGTCGAGATCTTCATCTATATTAGTGTAGGGCTCTGAACTGACTGGGGTATTTCTCAACTTTGTTAAATATGTATTGCTATACATATTTTGGCCATCATCCTCTAGCCCTTCTACATCCAAATTGATACCATAAGTCTTTACTTGATCCACCGTGAATCTAGCAAAGGCACGATCTCTACTCTCTAGCTCATCTTTACAATTTGCACAATAGTCCTCTATGGTGGTGATATGTTTGATCGTGCTTCCAATCTAAAGCACATCTCGAGCATACCCATTCGGGTCAAACATGGGTCTCAAAACTTCGTACTCTTGTAATTTGAACCTTCCTTCAAATGCTTTCATCATGTTCTTAGCATCTGACCTGGATTCACAGTTGTAAGCTCCAACCTTTATAGGGAATTCATATCCCTTCTTTCGTAGTCTAGCACTCAACGCGTTCACCTGGAGAGCCTGTCTCACGATCTCCATCAACACAATCATGTCATCCGGGTATCTGGGCATCTTCAAGGGAAACCCATCGAATGCTACAAGATGGAAATAGGAGAAGGATGAGAATTGTATAAAGAAGCAACCAAACTAATTGATTACCCCCATTGCTTCTAGGCTAAATCTCCGCTCTAAACACCCTTGGAGTTCCCTACAAATTCTCATAGTGAATGCATCATTAACTCTGATAAAATCTACATAGCTATTTTGTACCTGCAAGCATGGATAAAATTCATAACTTTTAACATTTTCTGGCGCATCCTCAATTCTAGGAAGGCCTGGCCATAACTATAAGGAAGCCAACATATATATCAGGAAGGAAGACATATAAAATGAATTATAAAACTTGGCTGCACTAAGAGCCCTAGATAATTTCTCACTGACCTCAAATGCCCAGTCATTATACTGTGAATTCAAGCAAATAATTTGCACCAAGAAAAAGTATTGCTCTACAAAATTAAAGGTATCTACCTCACCTTTGAGTCGATGCAAAAGAACCATAATATCCACAATCTCTGGCTTGAGATTAGTGCCAAACAAGGTTTTAGGGACCTTACTCTTGGCTCCCCTTGGTTTCTGGAACCAAGACTTCATGAGTTCTTTCCTCCATACCATCTTTTTTAGAGAGAACTCTGACATAGCTCCTCCAGCTGTTAATGTGGAGAACTCCTCATGTTCTGGAATTCGCAGATAGTTCACCACTGCTTGCCTATCAACTGAAATCAATACAATCTGATCAGGCAACAAAATCTACTTAGTGTCTGGATTGTAATGATTGATAAATTCTACAATCAACTCCAGAACTTGAACTGCCATAGGAAATCCAGCTGCCTCCACCAATCCACTGTAGCAGAGCTTCTCAGTAATAGGATGAATTGGTTCAATCCTTATCCTTCTTTAAAAATCTAGAATATCATAAAAGCAGAGTGAAGTATCTGTGATGTTCTGCCATGTTGATCGGACTCCACCCAAAACATCAAATCTAGAGAAACAAGCCATTTAATCAAACAGATGTAGACTATGAAACTTGAGAATGTAAATGATTGCGAGAAATAGCTTTGCAAGTACTGTATTAGCAATGTTCAATTCAACAACATAACGATTCAAAGTAGGAAAATGGTAATTTGAAAATTGGTTATACTATTCTTTAAATAGAAACCTCAATTTACCCGTTAGGTTTTCAAGATCCGCGTCACACAAGCAAAATAAATGATCAATCTGTTAGACTGATGGTTATAATGGGTTCCTCCATGTCTTTTCACTTTTTCATTGGCTTAACGGTAACTTCCTTTATTACTGACTTACTTTCCCATTTTAACCCTGTTTCAAAAAAAACCAAAACGGAGTACTCTGTTGGTGGAAATCCGCTCAGCTCGATTTTGCATTTAGACTCCTTTTCAGATGTGACTATTCAATTCCCTTGTATCCTTTAGGCTTCTTGTGATTAATTTGTTACATAACCAAGCCTTCAAGATTAATTTACTGGACAATGCGGAAAATTGCCTCTGAAGGTAGAAACTTCGCAAAAGAGAAGGCAATTTCCAATTTTTCAGGAAGCCTCCGTTTTGTCTTTTCTATTTTAACTATTTCACTTTAAGCCTTCGAAAAATAGAAAAAGTACTTCGCCAACAGAAGTTGGTCCCACTGACTTCCTTTACTTTCTTTAGTTGTGCTTGTTCGAAAAATTGATTTCTTGGTGAGAAAGCTTGTAAAAGGAGAAGCTATTTTTCAGTTTTCCGCAAATATTCCTTTTACTCATCTAAATAGGTTTTAAATCATTCTCATCATTGAAACACCCTAAAATTTAGATGATCTTATGCAAAACATAACTCTTCTTTCTGAATTCATCCTATAGACTACATTTACATTTCTGGCAGAGTTTCACCTTCTGACTATGAAAGTCCGCAGGAGGAGAAGTCAGTTCTGAGTTTTTCACCAATGCCTTTTCTGATCACTTTGGCAATTTTTGAATGATTCTCGTGCTAGAATATGATGATAATCAACTGACTTGTCCATAACTTCACTCACCTTTCTATTTTGAAATTTGCAAATCATATTTAAAACTCATTGCGGAATTTTATCTTCAAGGTCCGAAAGTTTACAAAAGGAGAAGGCAAAACTGAAATTTCTACCCCTTCATCTTTCTTCATATTCAGTCTGAATGATCTACAAGTAAATTCATCTAAGGTAGTATCCTTTGAGAATCTCCATCGAGTAAGGATCTAGACTACCCAAATGAACCATGACCATGAGGAAAACCCACCCAGCTATACAATGTGCGAGAAGGGGGAAGGATTGAAACTCGATGGAGAAAATCATCACCTAAAGAGGGAAGACTTATTGACTTGACAGGACCAAATATGACGGAACTCCAATCTCCACTTTGCAAAATTACTATGGGATTAAAAGTGGGGCAACAACTGGCTCTGACTGGGGACTTGGGTAGAGAATACCCAAGCGAGGGACTCAAAATCTTTCGTTTCACAAAAGTAAATAAAAGGCAGCAACACAACAAAACCTAAAGCAAAACAAAGAACAAAGGAAAGGAAAAGAAGAAAAGGGAAAGGCTAACTAAAGCACCCACAAAACACTAAACCTACTATAATATAATATAGGGGTTACTTGTTTTCAATTCGAAATTTGATAGAGCTTCAAATCCTGACCATTTTAGGTCAGGGGTAGTACTTCACCATCTTCATAGGCCAATTTGATGGAATTGTTCTCAAATGCTTGATGAATTGTGAAAGGACCTTTCCATAGAGTGTCAAACTTTTTATGCATTCCTTTAGGAGCATTTCTCTTGTCCCAGAGCAATACATTGTCTCCCACCATAAATTTTTGTGGTCTTGTTCTTTTATCAAATAGTTCTTTCACTTGCCTCTGGTGTTGCGTAATATGGTAAACAATTTCTTCTCTTTCCTCTTCAAGTTTACTTAAATATAGCATTCTCTTTTCGAGGCCATCTTTATAGATATCATCTTCAATCATTGTTCTGAGTTTGTTTGTGGCCAGCTCTAGAGGTAGAGGTAAACTTGCTTCAGTTCCATACACCAATTCAAAAGGAGATACACTAATTGCTCTCTTGGGTGTCACCCTATCCACCCAAAGTGCTTCAAAAATTTTCTTGTGCCAGTTCTTTTGATTATCTGAAACTAGCTTCTTAACGATATTTACTAAGTTTTTGTTGCTAGACTCGGCTTGGCCATTCCCTTGAGGTAAATAATCTGATGAATGAACAACATTTATTCCATACTTAAAACAGAAATCTGTAATTTCGATTGAAGAAAAATAGGAAGCATTATCCGTTACTAATTTGATAGGAACACCAAACCTAACTAAAATATTCTCCTTTATGAATTCACATACAACTTTAGAAGTGGTCTTCTTCATAGCTTTCACCTCCACCCACTTAGTGAAATAGTCAGTCCCAGTTATTATGTAATGGTGACCAGCACTGGATACTGGATTGATAGGACCAATAAAATCAAGGCCCCATTTCTGAAAAGGTCCTTCGATTACAATAGGCCTCAACTGTAGGGCTGCTAGCTGAGGACGCCCAGAGAACATTTTACATTTTTCACACTTTGAAACCCAAGCATATGCATCTTTAAACATTTTGGGCCAATAGTAACATTGTCTTAATATCTTGAAAGTTGTGACTAAAGAAGAAAATTATCCACCACAAGCCTCATCATGAAAGGTCTTCAACAGCTTTTGTTGTTGTTGTTTATCTACGCATCTAAGAAAGGTGCCATCTATAGCTCTTTTGAAGAGTCTACCATCCCAGATTACATATTTGGCTGCCTTCAGTTTAAGGTCTCTTCTTTTCTTTGCATTGAGGCCTTTGGGACATTCACCATATGTTAAGAAATAGGAGATGTTTTCAAACCATGGGTCATAGAGACCTATAGCTAACACTAGTTGTTTTTCACTTGGTTCCTCTGACTCACAAGAAATTTTATTTTTTACAATTGCTTTACATAAAGCATTTCCTCTTACCAGTTTAGTAGGCTTAATCTCTATGTCATATTCTTGTATCCTTGCTATCCATGCTCCTCTAACATTGCAACCTATATCCTATTGCATCAATACACTCTTAACTGCTATGTCTGGGACAAAAACTATTGAACGTGAATGCATGATATAGAACCAAAATTTTTTAAGGGCTTTAACCACTGAAAAAGCATGTTTTTTGATTTGGGAATATTTGAGTTCATGATCTTTTAGGGGAATGCTCATGAAAACAATGGGAGCTTGTATTCCTTCCTCATTTTCCTGTACAAGGATAGCTGACAATGTATGTTCAAAAGCATAGCAATAAATAATAAAGTCTCCTTTATAACTTGGATGACACAATACAGGGGCATTGGCAATAGCAATTTTTATATCTTGGAACGCTTGTTTTCCCACCTCATTCCATTTGAAGTTTGAATTTCCTTTCATCATATCCACTATGTGTTTAGTGGTTTTTTCAAAATCAGGTACGAATCTTCTGAGAAAATTCACTTGACCAAAGAAAGATTTAACCCCTATTTTACTTGAGGGCAAGCTTAATCTCTGAATAGCTTTCATTCTTTCAGGGTCAATCTTAATACCTTCTTGGGAAACTATATGACCAAGGAGTTTTCCTTCTGTCACACAGAAAATTGACTTCTTAGGATTAAGAGATATCCCATGTTCTCTGCATCTCTATAACACTTTCCTTAGATCTTCCATATGATCTTTCCTTTTCTTTGAGAACACAGTGAGATCATCTAAATATATAACTATGATCCGATCTTTCATATCTGCAAAGGTTTTACTCATACATCTTTGGAAAGTTGCTCCGGCATTGATCAACCCAAAAGACATCCTATGATATGCGAATGTACCCCAAGGAGTAGTAAACGTTGTTTTATGTTGATCTTTCTCTTCCACTTCAACTTGGTTGTAACCCGAAAAACCATCAAGCATAGACATCATTTCTGAGCCCGCTACCATTTGCAGTAAATAGTCCATATTAGGAAGAGAAAAATTATCTTTTAGAGACGCTTGGTTCAAATTGCGAAAATCAACACATATCCTTATCTCTCCATTCTTCTTCCTGACGGGCACTATATTAGCTATCCAAGTGGAGTGATGGATGGGATATATTATTTTTGCTTTCAACATTTTATCTACTTCCCAAAAAATGGCATCTGCAACCTTGGGATTATAATTCCTTTGTTTCAATCTAAACGAGACTGCATCTAGCTTAAGTGGGATTTGATGTTTTACTTTCCCATCTCTGAAATAACTCTTCAAGTCTTCATAACTCCATGCAAAGACATCTTTGTATTCTTTGAATAGTTGCTTTGCAACTTCTCTTTCTTCAGGAGTACAACATTTTCCAAGATTAATCATTTTAGGATCATAAACTTCTCCAATGTTCACTCCTTCGTATTCACCTGTAGTAGGTCCTTTTTCTATTCTCTTTTGTTTTATATAAGCATCATATCTATTGAACAGTTTTTCCAAAGCCACAAAATATGGGGGAATGATATTACCTTTCAACTGAACTTCACCATTTTGATGATGTTCCATATTTTCATGTTCAAAGCTGAGCTCGTCATTCTCAAGGAACAACTGCAAACATTTATCATCACTGAAAACTTGCCATGATTCCGTGTTATCTGGGACAGCAGACCGATACACAATTTCAATCTAATACTTTGTGTCTTTGAAATCTGGATGAGGAAGTAATAGGGAAGCTGAGACCGCTAATGAATCAGCTTTAGCATTCATTTTTCTTGGTACTGCTTCAATAGACAAAGCCTCCAGACCTTCAATTTCGTCCCATACTCCATTTCTATAATTTTTAGTTTGTGATTTTTAACAAAGTATTGTCTTTTTACCTGTTTCACAATAAGCTATGCATCACCTCGAGCTTTTAAAATCTTTACTCCTCTGTCCTTTACTGACATGATTCCCAAAAGTAAGGCCTCATATTCTGCAGTGTTATTTGTATTCCCAAATTCTAATTTGAAAGCTAAAGGTTCAATTTCTCCTTCTGGGGATATCAATACCACACCCGCTCCAGATCCTGCAAAAGCACAGCTTCCATCGAATTCCAGTGTCCAAATGCTTAACACATGTTTACTTTCATTGGAAACCTTAGCAATCTGCTCTTCATTTGTTTGTTCATCTAGGTCTCTTTCAGTAAAGAGCATGTAATTACCAAATTCAAGCTCTTGGTACAAAATCTGGGCTTTAGGATCATCTGACTTTAAAACTGTGAATTTAGCCTTTTCTTCAAGTTCCAATTTGATTTTCTTGTTTCCAATGGGTATCACAGCTTGAGACCAGTCTAGCTTAATTTCACCCCCTAAATCTCAACAGAAACTTCTACTCAATAATAGTCCATAACTAGCTGGGATGTCAGCTACCAGGATAGTCAACAAGAGCTTCTTCTCGAGATGTGCAGCTAAGGCTACTTGAGCATCTTTAATTTTCCCAACTAAGGGAACCTGTTTGGCATCCATGGAGTAACACCTACCATGTACTTTAGTGAGATTAAGTCCTAAGGCTTTGGCTACAGACTGAGGCATAACGTTATCTAAGGCACCTGAATCTATTATGTAGTTACTTAGCTTGCACCCATTGATTTACAATGAGATATAAAAAGGTTCAGGTTTTTGTCCCGGAGATGTTGCTAAGATGGTAGAATCTTCCTGATTGAATAGGTTAGATGTTAAGGTCTCCTCTTCTTTCTCAACCGTCACATTATGATTAAGATTTGGGACATCATTTTTACATCTATCTACTAGCTTTTTTAACTCAGCAGGGTGAGATTTCAAATAATCGATAGTAGAAATTTGAACCTTTGATTCTTCATAGAATTGAATAAAATCAAAAGATGTCTTGTCTTTACCCATTAAAGTAGAGGACATCCCTTGATCAGTATGTGCCTTGCTCATAGAAGGATTGGAATTATCTTTGTGAGAGTGAGTAGAGGTCTGATTCTTCATCTTTTTCTCACGAGTCAGCACTATGTACGAAGTCCCATCAATGGTTGCATAACACTCAGCCTTGGATTTAAAATCTGATTCATATTCTAAAAATAAATTTCTAGAGCCGCCATTTGAGTATGGATCAGGCTCTGAACTAGGACTTGTACTATTCAATTCATCAGTGGACAACAACTGCATCATGCATACAGTTTTTGGACAACTAGTACTATCATGGTCTGTAGTCAGATGAAAAACACACATATTTCCCTTTTTGGCCGCAGCCTCGATTTGCAACCTAGGTTGTGCACCTTGAAGCTGTGGGAATTTTCCATCGTTGTTCCTTCCTAGTGGATTTTGGTAATTCCTCTGATAAGACTGGTTAAACCCAGGCAATTGCCTCTTCATGGCTGTCAATTCGTTTGATAATTTTTGTAGTATTTCCTCAGATGATGTGGTATTGCTAGAACTTCCTTTCATTTGAATTTCTCACTTCCATTTTCTCGCGGAAATAAGATCATCTTCAAATTCTATGGCCTTCCTTTGCGCATATGCTAAATCTTTGGGATGAGCTCTCCTTAGATCATAATTGATGTCCGGAGGCATAACACTAATGAAGAAAGTCTTTAGGTTACCAGCCGTGGGTCTATCAGCAGCAAGAATTCTACTGTTAATCTTATTAAACTTAGTAACAAAATCCCTCACGCTTATAGCTAGTTGCTTCTTAATCGAAGTCAATTGTGTCAGTAAGGCATGTTCATCTTCCGTAGTTTTGAACCTTGCCTCAAATTCAGTTCTCATCGAGTCCCAGTCAGTTATGGAATCATCAGGTAAATGGTAGAACCAGTCTGCTACATTCTCTGTAAGGGTCTCTACAAATAATCTTATAGCAACATCTTCATGTCCCACTCCTAATATATGGGTAGCTGCAAAGAAGGCTTTAATGTGTTCATCTGTAGTAACTTTCTCATCACCCTAGAATTTAGGAAAATTCTTCCTTGAACCCGATGGAAGTGGGTGATAAGAATTTAATGCTAATGGTCCTGTCATTGCGGCCCATGGAGCAGCCATGATTGTTGTGGCAACGAACGGAGGAAAATTAACAACAGAGGGAGTGGTGATTTCGTGTAAGGCCAATACCTGACAGATAGACTGGAAGGTGGTCTACTTCGACTCTTCTTTTCTCCTTTCCACTTTGGAACTTCTAGGATGGGAAAGCCAAGTTCTGTAAGCTTATCAAAAATGGGGTCTTGCCCATCTTGTTCCTTGGTACTTCTTAAGAACCTTTTCAGGATGTTGGGTTTAGTTTATCTCTGAGCCTATTGTCTGAGTTGTCATTCTGCTCTCCGGATCTCTCTCCTTTGAACAGCTCGTTCCAAGGCTTCAACTCTTCTTTCTTCTTCCTCTAATACCTGGCTAGCATTCTGATAGTGTTCAATATTTCTTCTGTGTCTCCAAACAAAAGTATTCAGGGATGAAATAATGTCCTCTTGGTCATCTTGAAAACCAAGGTTAGGTTGGAGCACTGGAATTATGTTTTCGTGAGGTAATACCATTTTTCCTCATGACATAGGTTTTTATGATCAATCGACTGTTCATCTCCCCAACAGAGTCGCCAAAAATCTGTTGGTAAATAGATTGTTCTTCTTTTAATTCTTCTCTAAATTTGCTCAATTTGTTATAAAGAACAATTGTACGCAACAGTTGGGAAACTGTTTTTAAGAATATCTAGTTTCCCTCTGAATTAAGGTACAGCTCCCTATATGGAAAATCTTCAATGAATTATGTTTCAAATCTAATTCCTACTACAAATAAGGTCTTAATCGGAGAACAGTAGAGGAAAACTGAGTTCCACCTAGGCAAGTGAAATCTCAGGCAGGATTTAGATGCAAAATGCTATGCTGTAATCTTCACACTCTTATGAATTTCTCAACAAAGCAATTATGAAAGATGCAAATATGAAATACAATGCAAGCTTAACTATGCAGATGAAACAATAGACAGATACTTGTTCTGCTCAAACCCTCGCAATCTTATGACTTCTGATGCATAATAGAATATCACAATGATTAAGAAGAAACAGGATGGAATGCATATAAACGAAACACTTAACGAAAATATTTCCCACAACTAGTTTCAACTCTCTGATTGATTTACTAGTTCAATTAAAATGAAATAACAAAATGAAACTTTGTTCACTTAATTACTTCAACTTAACATTCAAGGAAATATAACATATAGAAGAAGAAAGCGGACAGTAAAGAAATGGCACAAAACTCAGTTGTCTCTGCAACAATATTCACACCAAAAATTTGCCGACCCTTCATTAATCATTTAACTTCATAGATATAGAGATGAGAGATGACCATTACAAAAGGAATACCAATTGGTTCATCTTCTTAGAAGACAAATGGCAAGATGTCAATTTGTCATTTACAAAATTTACAGAATAAAACAAAAGAAAATGAAAAGGAGACATTATTTTGACTTCTTCCCCTTTTCCATTTTCGGTCTATATGCCCTAGCAACAACTATAATAGGAATTATCTCATCATTGCTAGACACGTGTACATTTGTGAATCTTAAGAGCCATTTTGAATGCTCTCGAGCTAATTCCTTTACTGAATTCATCTGACTTTCTAATTCTTCAGCTGCCACATGTATGCATCCGCTCAATGTTTGTAAATCTGTCATTCTGTTTTGACTATTAGGAGTGATGCTTGATAGATTACTCAAATATACAGAGAAGTTGTTTTTCAACACTTCTATTCCAATCAAAGCCTTTCCTTGACCACTAGTCTGCGGTTCAGAATGCAGTCCTTTCATCAACTTGAAAGCTCTGTCCTGAGTCTTCTTTACTTTATCTTCTGTTTCCTTAAGCCCATTTTCTGCTTCTTAAATCATTTCCTGTTTGAATTGCATGCCTTGAAGCCATTCAAACAGGGGCTCATTACCTTTCTTCAAAATCTTTGCTTCAACTGCTTCTTTTGTCTTCATCTGAATAATCATCTTCAGAAGGGAAACACACTCTTCACATCTTCCTCTCTCTGTGGCCAGAGTATGTTGATTAGATGTGAGGTTATCTTTTTCAATCTCTAGTTGAATGATAACATTTCCAATCTGATCAATCAACATAACTCCATCCGAATTGAGCTTGTCAATCCATTCCTTCCTGATCTAACCGAAATGTTGGTCCTTTTGTAGCTGGGAGATGAGAGGTTGTACTTCCTCTGCCATGGGATTTTCAGCAGTAGGTACACCAGTAATAGTTGCCAATGGGACAACTAACTGCCTAATGAAACTCTTAAGCTCCTCTATCTCAGACTTCATTCTGATCTTTGACAACTTGATATCCTCCAATTGATTTTCTATGATCTCATTACCCGATCTCCATAGGCCCACCTGTGTATTGTGCCTGGCTTCTCCAAGATCAATAGATTGCAGAGTAAAATATTGAGGAGTCAGGTCTTCAATTCACCCTACCTTACTGGGTTTGGCAATCTCCATGGTTAGATGTCCTATTTTTGGATCTTGTCCCAGAATTGACAAAGTTTTTTGCTTCTTGACCTTCACCATGGCAGAACCAGAATGAATTGCCTAAGACACAATGTCCTTTGTAGGAACATTTTCATCCTTTCTTTTCCTTTTTCTTTCTAGTGAGTCTTCAAGCCAGGACTCTGTTCCAATTACCTTAGAAGCTGCTCCTAATGATTCGATGTTGAACATCTTCTTCTTCACTGGAGTCTTCACCATTGTTTTTGCAGAGAAAGGATTCTTTGAATCTCTAGAAAGAAGTCTAGATGAGCTTGGAGCTTTTTCCTCCTCTTGTGTTCCTCCTTCAGCCTTGTCCAATTCAGTGGATTCACTACTACTAGAGTCTCCATCTCCAATCTCTACTACCTGAATTGGAGAACCAGGTGGCTGTAAAATGGCAGCCTTCTCAGATAGAATAGGGCTATGATGAGGAGATGGAAGTGGTGTAGTATGAGGAGAAGGGATAGGTGTATTCTGTGGAGATGGAGATGGGGAAACGTGAGGAATGAAGATTGGAGGAGCACCACTATCTTTTTCCTTATCAGTCTCTTTTTCTTTAGCAGTAGACTAGGTCCCAATAACTAGCAGAGAGCCACCTTGACATGTCAGAGATATGGGAATATTCTTCTCAGGTGGTTGATGTCCTCCTCCTGTAGGCATAGCTGGTCCTTGAGTGGCTGATATTGATACATTAGGTGTGGCACTTTGAGAAGAAGTGGGAGTAGTAGCAGCTGGAGACTATATAGAAGCTTTGCCCTTACTTTGACCCTTCTTGGCTGTCCACTCTACCCATTTTCCTTTTCTTTTGATGATCCTAGCCACCATAACATCGAGATCCTCATCTATATTAGTGTAGGGCTCTGAACTGACTGGGGTATTTCTCAACTTTGTTAAATATGTATTGCTATACATATTTTGGCCATCATCCTCTAGCCCTTCTACATCCAAATTGATACCATAAGTCTTTACTTGATCCACCGTGAATCTAGCAAAGGCACGATCTCTACTCTCCATCTCATCTTTACAATTTTCCCAATAGTCCTCTATGGTGGTGATATGTTTGATCATGCTTCCAATTTGAAGCACATCTAGAGCATACGCATTCGGGTCAAACATGGGTCTCAAAACTTTGTACTCTTGTAATTTGAACCTTCCTTCAAATGCTTTCACCATGTTCTTAGCATCTGACCTGGATTCGTAGCTATAAGCTCCAACCTTTATAGGGAATTCATATCCCTTTTTTCGCAGTCTAGCACTCAACGCATTCACCTAGAGAGCTTGTCTCATGATCTCCATCAACACGATCATGTCATCTAGGTATCTGGGCATCTTCAAGGGAAACCCATCGAATGCTACAAGACGCAAATAGGAGAAGGATGAGAATTGTATAAAGAAGCAACCAAACTGACTGATTATCGCCATTGCTTCTGGGTTGAATCTCCGCTCTGGACACCCTTGGAGTTCCCTGCAAATTCTCATAGTGAACACATCATTAACTCTAATAAAATTTGTATAGCTGTTTTGTAGCTATAAGCAAGGATAAAATTCATAACTTTTAACATTTTCTGGCGCATCCTCTATTCTAGGAAGGCCTATCCATAACTGTAAGGAAGCCAACATATATATCAGGAAGGAAGACATATAAAATCAATTATAAAACTTGGCTGCACTGAGAGCCCTAGATAATCTCTCACTGACCTCAAATGCCCAGTCAATATACTGCGAATCCGAGCAAATAATTTGCACCAAGAAAAAGTATTGCCCTACAAAATTAAAGGCATCTACCTCACCTTTGAGTCGATGCAAAAGAACCATAATATCCACAATCTCTGGCTTGAGATCAGTGCCAAATAGGGTTTTAGGGACCTTACTCTTGGCTCCCCTTGGTTTCTGGAACCAAGACTTCATTATTTCTTTCCTCCATACCATCTTTTTCAGAGAGAACTCTGATATAGCTCCTCCAACTGTTAATGTGGAGAACTCCTCACGTTCTAAGATTCGCACACAGTTCACCACTACTTGCCTATCAACTGAAATCAATACACTCTGATTAGGCAACAAAATCTGCTTAGTGTCTTGATTTTAATGATTGATACATTCTACAATCAACTCATGAGCTTGAACTGCCACAAAAAATCTAGCTGCCTCCAGCAGTCCACTCCCGCAGAGCTTCTCAGTAATAGGATGAATTGGTTCAATCCTTATCCTTTTTTGAAAATCTAGAATATAATAAAAGCGGAGTGAAGTATCTGTGATGTTCTGCCATGTTGATCGAACTCCACCCAAACCATCAAATCCAGAGAAACGAGCCATATAATCAAACAGATGTAGACTATGTAACTTGAGAATGTAAATGATTACGAGAAATGGCTTTGCAAGTACTGTATTAGCAATGTTCAATTCAACAGCATAATGATTCAAAGCAAAAAAATGGTAATTTGAAAATCGGTTATACTGTTCTTTATATAGAAACCTCAATTTACCCATTAGGTTTTCAAGATCCGCGCCACACAAGCAAAATAAATGATCAATCCGTTAGACTGATGGTTATAATGGGTTCCTGCATGTCTTTTCACTTTTCTGTTGGCTTAACGGTAACTTCCTTTATTATTGACTTACTTTTCCATTTTAACCCTGTTTCGAAAAAAACCAAAACGGAGTACTCTGTTGGTGGAAATCCGCTCAGCTCGATTCTGCATTTAGACTCCTTTTCAGATGTGACTATTCACTTCTCTTGTATCCTTTAGGCTTCTTGTGATTAATTTGTTACATAACCAAGCCTGCAAGATTAATTTACTGGACAATGCGGAAAATCGCCTCTGAAGGTAGAAACTCTGCAAAAGAGAAGGCAATTTCCAATTTTCTACGAAGCCTCTGTTTTGTCTTTTCTGGTTTAGCTATTTCTCTTTAAGCCTTCAAAAAATAGAAAAAGTACTTCGCCAACAAAAGTCGGGCCCACTAACTTCCTTTACTTTCTTTAGTTATGCTTGTTCGAAAAATTGATTTCTTGGTGTGGAAGCTTGTAAAAGGAGAAGCTATTTTTCAGTTTTTCGCAAATATTCCTTTTACTCATCTCAATAGGTTTTAAATCATTCTCATCATTAAAACACCCCAAAATTTAGATGATCTTATGCAAAACATAACTCTTCTTTCTGAATTCATCCTATAGACTGCATTTACATTTCTGGCGGAGTTTCACCTTTTGACTACGAAAGTCCACAGGAGGAGAAGTCAGTTCTGAGTTTTTCGCCAATGCCTTTTCTGATCACTTTGGCAATTTCGGAATGATTCGTGTGCTAGAATATGATGATAATCAACTGACTTGTCCATAACTTCACTCACCTTTCTATTTTGAAATCTAGAAATTTTATTTAAAACTCATTGCGGAATTTTACCTTCAAGGTGCGAAAGTCCATAAAAGGAGAAGGCAAAATTGAAATTTCTTCCCCTTCATCTTTCTTCATATTCAGTCTGAATGATCTACAAGTAAATTCATTTGAGGTAGTATCCTTTGAGAATCTCCATCGAGTAAGGATCTAGACTACCCAAATGAACCATGACCATAAGGAAAACCCACCCGGCTATACAATGTGCGAGAAGAGGGAAGGATGGAAACCCGATGGAGAAAATCATCACCTAAAGAGGGAAGACTTATTGACTTGACAGGACCAAATATGATGGAACTCCGATCTCCACTTTGCAAAGTTACTATGGGATTAAAATTAGGGCAACACTGTTGATATGGGATTTGGGATAAGGATTGAGGGACGTAGGCTGGCTGTGGGATAAATGGATTTCTTTGTGGAGGTAAGGTATAAGATGGTTGTGAAGCTTGGAGAAAGGATCGGGGAGCTTGTGGAAGGTGACTTGGGATTTGAGGAGTTTGACCAATATATGTGGGTTGTGCCCCCATTTGGGAGGGTATCATGGCAAAGGAGCCCAAGTAATTGGTGGTTGGTGGTGGTGGATTTCCTCCTAGAAGTGGCATAGAAAAATAGTTAGTAATAGGAGGTAATGGATTAGTTAGTGGTGGAGGTGGTGGGAATTGAAAGCTCGGGAATGGAACTGATGGGGTTTGATAGCTTGGTGGCTAGATTTGTAAGCTTGGTAGAGTGGTGGCAGGGGCTTGGGTCACTTGAGAGCTTGGAAAAACATTGGTAGTAGCTTGTGGGGTTTGATAACTTTGTGGAGTGAGGGCAGTAGCTTGTGGATTTGTGGCTGATGGCACTGAGCTCTGAGGACCTAGTGGAAATGATGGAATAGTACTCTGAGCTGAGGTAAACAAGCTGGGGGTGATGAAACATTGATTTCTTGGCCCCATGGGTGGCATCCTGGTTGTATATTGCTAAGGTTGGCTAAGGATGCTAGCATTGATTTGGCAGATGGGTGGATTTGGAAGGCTGGGTTGGAGAGCAGCAGTAGCAATAGTGAAGGGAGTGAATGATGAGGTGTTTTGGGTGAAGGGGGTTTGGGATGGAGTGGTATGGACCAATGGTGGAGTGGTGGTGGCTGGATTGGCTTGCGAAAGAGAGATTTCAACTTGAGTGGAGGCTGTTATGTTTGGGTCTGTTGGATCATAAGGATTGGCTTGAGGCTCTTCTTTTGGCACATATTGAGGATAATCTGAATCATAAGAGCCTATTGGGAGTGGTAGTTGTCCAAACAATGGGTGAGATGGATCGTATAAGGGAGGAGGTCTTCCAAAGTCGAAGGCTCCTATATTGTCCCTTCGAAAGTTAGCCATGATTGTTTCTTTGTTCTTATCTATAATGGCATTCACTAATACTGCATTTCTTGGTTGGTTCATGAAAGCTTCAATGTCAGTAGGTGATGGTATAGTGTTCTTTGGGCTAAAGGATGGTTGAGTGCTCAAGGGGAGCGATGCTATTTGATCGAAATGATAGGGTTCCATTGTTTCTTTTTTCTTCTTGGCTAAGTGAGTGACGGGTGGCATGGAAATGTTCCTAGGGATGAGATGCAACAATGTTGATGGATGCCAAGGGGAAAGGCTTTTCTATGCAAATGATTTCCTGGGTTGAGGCAAAGCTATATGACAAACCTAAGGAGGATTGGGTTGGGGATTCTAACTTCAAAGATATGTCACCAAATCATGAAAGGTCTACTTTCCTATGTGCAAGCTTGGTGGTGATTGTGTCAACTTAAGGATAGACTGATGATCCTTTAGGAAAAACACGAGATTGACCACTTGTTAATCCCAAACTTTAGCTCAAGGTGATGAGGGATAACAAGTGACAAAGCTAGATTACCCTAGAAAAAGCTCTGTCAAAGGGATAACCTTGGTGAGATTGGTGGATTTGCAAGATGGTAGGAATGGTAGACTTTGGCAAGGTGACAACAATTTTGAAGGCTTGGATGTGAAGTTTAGGCTTTTGGGATGCTAGCTAGGTTTGAGGGGATTGGTTTGGTTGTAAGGCAAAGATCTAAATGAGATGGGTGAGCTAAAATTCTTAAGGGGATGACTAAGGGTGGTTGGCTTACCTATAAGGATGACTCTAAAGTGGATCTTATGCAAGAAGATGTGGAGGAACAAGGGGGCCTAATCATAGAAATCATGTCTAGTTGGTAAGGCATAAGCAGGGTTAACTCCTGGATGCTTGCTAAATTTGATAGTGCGATCTAACTAGGTATCTTGAAGGGCTTCGTTGGTAGCTTTGTCTTCTGCTTTGTGGAGTTTGGCAATTCGAGGGCTTGGTGTTACTTCCTTTTTCTTAGCTGCAATTTCTTGGTATGCCTAAGATGGCTTGAGTTTTTCTTTGTGAAACTTCTATTTGGGTTTGGGTTGTTCTGACATAAATTGCTAAATCTGCTTAGCTTAGAGAGATTTTGGTTGTTTTGCTTCAACTCGTTCAACTTCTAGAATAGGCAGTGACTATGCTAAGTATGCCCTAAGCTAGGATTGACCAAGTTTGGCAAACATTCATTCAACAAGTAAAAAATAAAGCAATAGATAGGAACAACCAGATAGAAGTTTTTGATTCTCAGAATGTGATACTTGCGCCAAGGAGTGTGTATGTCTTACAAATTTTTCGATCAGGCACTTCAAACACATTAACACCCTAGATGGTTGTCTGCAAGGATGACAATTGGTTTGGCTAGGGAGTCCTCGATATACCCAAGGTACATGAGGCCCAAATCTGTAGATGAAAACAAAAAGATGTCACACAGCCAAGAGGAGCGGTAACCCACTTCTCTTCTTTCACTTCTCAAGGGTATAAAGTTCCTTGAGGCTTAGCCTGAGTGACATAAACTTGATCCCGAGAGAGGTGTCTTTGGATTCACCTCCTGATCTTTATACTCTGTTGGAATGCTAGAGTTGAGGTCGTCCCAAGGGGTGATGAAATCTCCAAGTAGGCCTCCTAAAATTTAAACAAGATTTTGGATCCTAATCTTATGCACCCAAGATGGCCTCAAAAGATGACAAGGGGAGAGAAGACTTGTATGATCTTGGGCTAAAAGACAGAATTCTTTTCCAGCTGACGCTTAAGTTTTTCTGATCTAGACCTTGCAAACACACATGTTTAGGATGCAAATGTTCCATTCCAACTTGAAGTGTTAACAAAAGTAAAATCGATCGAAGAATGAATACACCAAGAAGATTTAGGGTCAACAAAAGTAGACTCACGCTCCCGAAGGCCCTCCACATCAAGTATCAATTGATTTTTCTTTAAGGCATTCAAGATTGAGTGTGGGTTTGTTTTAAGCCCAAAATAAAGATGTGTAAAACTCAGTTTCAAGCGTGTGCCCGAAGGCCCTCCACGTCAAGATTTGTTCAATTTTTATGCCCAAATGAAGTGTTAGCGAGACTAATGTGCATTCAAGAAATTTTCTATCTTAAAAAAACAAATAAAAACTCAAGTGAGTGGAATTTGATTTTTATGGAGCACTTAACACTTTCTTAGGTAGACCCATCTCCATATATGGCGCTGATATTGCAACCAATAGTTAGAATGATGGGTGATTAAAGAGGGTGAGTCCAACAACAAATTCACTCAAAGTGTCTTTATTTGTTTTTATAACTTAGAAAGTTTCTAAAATGTAGATTCTTTTTATGCCCTAAAAGATGAAGTGTGAGATATTGTAATGATTAATTGACCTTTTGCATTCAAGATTGGATTTGTTGTTTTAATCATGCATTCATAAAAAAAAAACTTGATTTTAATCCATGGCACTCAAGAGTGATTTTAGCAACATGCATTCAAAGACAAGTGATTAAACATTCAAGTTTTTTCCTTTGAACATTCAAGATTGAGATTTTGTGTGTTGTTTTAACCTTAGATCATTCAAGATTGTTTTGGACTCAAATGTGAAAATGACTCTTTGGACTTTGGTTTTCATTCAAGATTGTGTGTTCTAGTTCACATTTTAAGCCCAAAAATGATATTTCTAGATTGTTTTGATGCATGAAAAACCTAAGAAACATTCAAGATTTTGCAACAAGACAATTGTTTGGAACAAATAACAAAGTTTTTAGGACAATTTTGGCAACCATTTAGGACTCTTAGTTTTCATGAGATTTTTAAAAGAACTTTAAAATATTTGCAAATGAGGTTCATTTTATCCTTGATTGATGCTTTGAGTTTGATTTAGATTTTAGTGTGCACTTAGTGTTGACTTTGAACCTTTTGAAATGGAAACTTGAAGCTCTTTTTAAATTCCCAAAAATGAAGTGTTCCTAACTTTGCATGAATGCATCTAAAACCTTGATGTTGAAAGGATGCAAATTATTGGATTGGTTTAGTTTCACTTGTCAAAAGATTTTTTATTTATTTTTTGACAAATTTGTAGTTTTTAATAGATTTAAGTATGATTTTGGGGTTCATTTTAAGCACTAAAAAGAAGTTTGTATGATTTTGCTTCCTTAAAAAAAAAAGGCCAAGATCTCCCACAAGAAGAAGAAGAAGAAGTAGATGGAATAAGAAGAATATAGACAAGAAGATGAAGAAGAATTCTAAGTGCTTTGTCCACCTATAAGCTTGAAAAATCTGCAAACACTATGCGATAGACTATGAGTTCCTTTGTCTTCTTCATGCTCATGTGGACCTACAAAACCAATTTATAAAATCCTACCAATCATAAAAACAAGCAAAAGTAGCCAAAAGTAGCAAATGACATACAAAACTTGACTAAAAAAGCTAATGAAGATGACCCATGTGGGGTCCCACCGGACGTGCCAAAATGTGTATGAGCAATATTAGTATGCTAATAGAAACCAAATTTAAATAAAGCTTCTACAAACTAAACAAAATTCATAAACTTTAAGATAGACTAAGATGAGCTCTCAATTGAGAATATGAGCCATTAATGGGCTCTCTCAACGAGAAGCTCTCTTGTTGAGTGGCTTTGTCTAAATAGATAGGATGTATGCTCAAGCTCGTGCTTCAAAAAGGGCTTCAAATGGAGTTGGAATTTGGGTGTGAGTGTATGGTTTTGATGTAAAATGGCTTTTTAAAATGGTATTATGACTTTACTTCATGGATTGTGTTCTTTTGCAAAGGGGAAGGATCCAATTTATAGGCAAGAGGCTTGAGGGATTGAGGGCTAAGATGCAAGGATGGGGAAAAGCTCATGGAGGGCTCAGATTACATGAGAGGAGAGCACATGGATTGTGCTTCCTTACAGTCAATCAAGGAGTGATACATGTCACAGGGTGAGAGGATGGAGGAAAGGGGAAAGATGAGTCAAAAAAGGAGGCTCAAGGGATATAATCTTCATAAAGACCCTCATAATGGCTTGTAAGAGCAATGAAAGGGCTTGGAAGAGTCATTTATGGCCTAGTGGGCTTCATAAAGTTTTATGGTTGGGATATTTTGAGGGAGATGAGAGGAATTTCGACTTGGGCTTGATTAGGAAGGTTTTAAGCTTGCTTAGGATTGTGCAAATGATTAGAGGATGGATTAGGATGGTTTAGGATTAGCTTAGGGATAGGCAAGTGGATGGCATTTAATGAGGGTGGGTGAAGGAGGAGATATTTGTTAACTTTGGCTTGGGTTAGTAAGTCTTAACCCATTTTTAGGAAATGTGACAAGGTTAGGAGGGGATTAGGATTAGGTTTAAAGACATCTTCTAAAAGAGTCTAGACTTTGGATGAGGATAAAGACTTTCTAGAATAGTCTAGAACTTCCTAGGATGAGGATGAAGACTTTCTAGAAGAGTCTAGAACTTCTTAGGATGAGGATAAATTAGATTTTTAGGAAATAAATAAAGTTTTATTTATTTCAAGGGTTTGAGTTGAGGAGATGTTTATTAAAACCTTTTTAATAAACATGAGGATTAATATTTAATCTTAATTAAATATTTTGAGTTGGGATTAGGGGTAGGAAATGATGGGATTAGCCTTTAATCAAAATTAAAGAATGATTAGAAGATTTTGGAAGAGGTTAGTGGTCTTAAGGAAATTGGCCAAGTTTTGTGCAAAAAATAAATATTTTATTTATTTTGGATTTTTTGGTCAATTTATTAATTAAATAATTAATAAACAAGGAAATAATGTTTAAATAAGATTTAAACATTTTTGGGAGGGATTCCTTAATTAAATATTTTTAATTAAGATAAAGGGATTTAATGGCATAAAAATATATTAATTAATTGAATAATTAATTAATTAATAAATGATGATGTCATCAGAAATTTTTTCAGAAAATAAAAATACTTTATTTTCTAAAGGATTTAGGTGTCTACACCTAGATACTTGAGACAACGAATGAATAGCTAGTGTGGTAGTAGTTGATTTCAGTCCATGACAATTCCACAAAATTGGATCTTCTTGTGCCATAGTTTTTAGGTCCACCTTTGCCGTAGCCCTATAACCCCTAAGAGTAGCAAATTTGGTCCACTCGGTGTGAACCTTCCCAATAGTCTTAGAGTCATACATCCTATTAATGCACTTGAACAACCCTTCACCTAAAAAATTCAAAATTCAAAAATTCAAATTATTGGCAAATAGAAGATGCCAATTATGAAAAGATTTGTGTATCAAGATGTATAAGACATAAGGATGATTAAAATAAGTAGCATGACATGAATCACCTCTTCATCCTAAATTAGTGTAACTCTACCAAACCTAGGCATGTACCACTTTAGATTTAATACATAAGCAGCCATGTGTTGGGGAGTGTTTAGGCTGTCCCATCTATGTAAATAATAGGCCGAATGTCCCTCTCCACAAAACTGCTCTCATTTAGCCAAGCATAGAATCAATTTATTTTTACACCTCTACAAGGCTAGAAAACCATTCCCATATTCGATGAGCTCGAAAACTATTAATGATAGAGACTGCATTTTGCATCACTCCAAAATGCAACACTCTTCACTATCTCCTTCACCCTCCTCCCCTGCTTTGTCCTGGACCCATCCCATCTATTCCACTCATTTGTCATAACCATGAGTTACAATGGCTCCTAACTCTCAATCATTCTCTCCAAAAGAATAAAGTAGGATGCATATCTAGTCTCAACTAGTTTTAGGAACTCCTTCACAAAGCTCCTAGAGAGTGCATGTGAAGTGTGGTGGTTCTAGATATACATCTACACATCTCTAGCATTTTTTACCACTCTCTTAATCCAATCAATCTTCCTCGTGTTCTTCAGTGCAT
Organism: Cupressus sempervirens; assembly: GCA_028749045.1. Lineage (NCBI taxonomy): Eukaryota > Viridiplantae > Streptophyta > Pinopsida > Cupressales > Cupressaceae > Cupressus > Cupressus sempervirens. The sequence goes on from CM053783.1 coordinate 7,838,037, forward strand.
TTTTCATGGCATGCACACAACATGCAGTCCACCAAATATGTCTATATACACAAGCACTGCATCAGTGACCACTTCAACCATATTTTGTGGCCCAATCTCCTCTATAGTTGTTCAAAGGGTGTCAAACTAAAAATCATCATCCTTTCGACGCCCTGAACAATCAATTGCACTGAGAAAGAATGAGCCATATAAACAAAAAACTATAATATTGAATAGTGGACGGTTCCTAATGTCCATCCACCCATCCATGATAATGTTGCATCCTGAATCCTCCCAAACTGTCATCATGGTCTCCATTGTTTTACTGATCTTGGCATACTCATCTAAGGATCTTCCTCCTCTTCTAGCTCCTTGTCACTCCTCTTTGACTTGCAATCACTCTTTTCACTCTTACAAACATCTTTTTCTCATCTCTTCACTCTTCTTCTTCTTGCAAACGATAAGACACCAAAAATGAATGCAAATGAAGCCACATAGTGAATGCAAGCAATATAACACAAGTTATGGACCCCACATGGCCTAGGGTTAAATAACAAACAATCAAACATAAGAAAAATGTGATTTTTTTAAAACAAACTTTTAAAAAGATGTCTGGCCATCCCCTGGAGGAGTTGAGGGACGTGTTCCCATCCCCTTAGGAGATGTTGTAATGACATCTCCCGTCCCTGTCCCTATCCCCGTCTTGGAAACATGGTGTTTTTTGGTTTTTTTTGTGTGTCTTTGTGTTACTACGCTGGTTGTACAAGCTGAAAGGAGGCGATTGAGATTGGTGAAGGGGCATCTATGGTTTTGGGAGGATTTTTTGAGGCATTGGTGGCATCTACGGCCTAGCTAGGCAAAGATATTTATTTCATTATTTCTGTGGCTCATTTTAAAGAGTGAGCTCTGATGGAGCCCGAAATTTCTAGTCTCCATTTTTTTGCATTTTTTCCATCCTTTACACCATTTTTGTCATGTCTATTAATCATTTACGGCATCCCAAAGTATCACAAAAGGTCGAATTTGTGCAAGCAAGAACATGTTAATAGTAGGTTCAAATGATGCTGATAACAGGCTAGATTAAGTGACTCAACATTAAAAGTTTAATGCTCTCAAATTAATCCATTAGAACCCTATGCCTTCAATACAATAACATCATGAATATCCACTCCAGGTATCTAGTGTCAATGATTCTTAATATTCCTTGTTAATGACTATCCACTGTCACTTTGCAACAGTATATAGAAGAATGAATAAAATGAAATATGGAGTAAAGAACTTTCATATACATCAAATTGCATATGAACAATGGTGATATTTCCAATAGTGAAGATTCAATCTAGAGTGAGTGTTAACAAACTCCAATTGGCAATATGATACTGCAACCGGTCCTAAAGATTGGCAAATGCTGAAGTTCTAGGAAGGATTGGTGTGTGTTCTGAAGAATTCAAACTCCAAGCTTTTTTGGAAATGACTGGGCATTGATGCGCGAACTCTTAACAAGTCGGAGGAGGACTGAGTTAATCCCTCTTACTGCTATTCTAATGACTTCACTCCTGGAACTCACCCTCACCTGTAAATGAGTACTATCTACAAGTATCGAAAGTTTTCATTTAACAAACTAAAAGAAAGATAGTTCAAAATTGTCATAACTGGAAGAAGAGGTCATCAGGAATGTGTAGAATCAATAAAACCCAATAAAATATATATGAAGAAATGAATGATTCCAGATGATGATGATAACACTACAAATGATTAAGTTCATAGCATGAATTGAAGTCACCACAATTGAGAATTCACAAATCAAATCTGGAGGTGTGCATGCCCAGTTTTATTTTCCCTAACTATCAACTGTGCCTATCATCACCCAATATTCGCAAACTGGATAAAGATGAAAGATTTGCTGCTATCTCCAGCAACAAAAATTGAAATTCCATGCTAATAATCACTTGTAGTCACCAGTATGGTCTGAGGAGAGACGTGTGTATTCTGTTGAGAAACATGTGTCTCAACCTTGCAATCCTTTCTTGGAAAATTCCAAAATTTGTTTGTGGAAGTTTTTCACTTGTTTATGCATTGGAAAATGGTTAGTGAGTTGTTAAAATGAGTCTTGTCCATAGTAGAATATAGGTAGGTCATTTTTAGAGCCTTGATGACTCATTTGTGACTTTTATGGGGGTCGAGACTAAGAGACAAAATTGTGGACGGGATTACTATTTTAACCTGGTTGTTTTTCCATATTGGAAATGTAAATGTCAAAAATGGGTAACATGTGGCATGGTAGTTTTTCCCATGGTTTTGTAAAACCATAAGTGGTTTCCAGGTTGTAAAATCACTATTAAAGGAGGGCTTGGGAAGGTGTTTGGGTAATTGAGTTTAGTTTTCAAGACTGGTGCTAGAAGGAGTCTCTCCAAGTTCAAATTGTGGTGATGCGCTCCTGTAAGAACTTGCATTGCAAGTGTATTGTAATCATCTTGGTTTGATAATACATTGTGCGACTTTTGGAGGGTGGGGTTTTTCTCCTGGAAGTGTTTCCCCATAGTAATCATTGTGTTGTATGTTATTTGTTATTTTGATTATGTTATAATGCATTTCTTGAGATCTTTGCAATAGTTACTTTGATTTGCATAATCATCCTCTCAAAGATTAGTGTAGGAATCGATTTCGAGAACCTTTTCTTCCTTACAAGTGGTATCAGAGCCTGGCCTGTTTTGGTTCTATTTGTTGGGTATAGGGTTTTTTGAGGTAATCAAGGTTTGAGTGGGAGCTTGTGCAAAGCATTTCATTTCTGTGTTGCAGGATTGAAAAGATGGCAAGCATGTCAGGGAGAATTGATGTTGAAAAGTTTTCTAGTACAAACTTTGAGATGTGGAAGCTGAAGATGGAAGATTTGTTGATTGATTAGGATCTATGGGATGCAATTGATGAGAACAAGCTGAGACCCACAGATCCAACATTAGCTACACAATATGATGTGACTGATAGAAAAGCTAAAGGTCTCATCAGATTGTGTCTTGCAGACTTCATTCTGATTAATATCCATGAAGAACCTACTGCGAAGAAGCTTTGGAAAAATTTTAGTGATATCTATCAAGTGAAATCACTTGTGAATAAGATTTTTTTGAGGAAGAAGTTGTATTCCTTGAGAATGGAAGAAGGTGGACAAATTTTTGAGCATCTGGAAAGGTTTAATATGTTGGTGACTCAGTTGACCTTAGTAGGGGTACCAATGGATGAAGAAGAAAGGTGTCAAATCTTGTTATGTTCATTGCTAGACTCATGGGATAGTCTTGTCATGGCTATTGGGAGCACTTCAGTTGTCCTAAAGATGGAGGACGTTGTTGGTTCTCTACTTTCTGGGGAGATGAGAAGGAAGGTCTCTATGAATGCCAAAGAGGCTTTGAGTGTTTGCGGAAGACCAAAAGAAAGAGGCAAGAATGAAAAGCAGCATGGCCATTCTAAGTCCAAAAATAAGGGGAGATCAAAATCTCCTAGTAAGTCCAAGGCAATCTGCTGGAATTGCAGAAAACCTGGACACTTTCGAAAGGACTGCAAAGAGGAGAAGAAAAAGAAGAAGAAGAAGAAGCAAGATTCTAATTTCGAGTCCGAGAAAGAAGATGGAGATGCTTTCGTTGCAGCCTTGGCCACTCATGCAGGTGAAAATGCATGGTTAATAGATTCAGGTGCATCTTTCCACATGACTCCTAATAGGAACTAGTTTAGTAAGTATGAAAATTTTGATGGTGGTAAGGTGTATTTGGGTGATAATTCAGTACTTGATATTGTTGGTCGTGGAAGTATTCGTGTGAGATTTTCTGATGGTAGAATTAGAAGATTTGATGGTGTCTTACATATCCCTGGACTAGCAAGGAATTTGTTATCTGTTAGTAAGCTAATAGATGTGGGTGTGCATGTACAATTTTCTGAAGCAGGTGTAAAAATGGTGAGAGGCGCTATGGTAATAGCAAGAGGAAGTAGATTGGTTACATTGTACCAACTTGATGCACACACAGTTGAGTGCAATAGTACTTCTGATAAGATTGTGAAAAAGACTACTCAGTTGGAGAAGGAGAGAGTTTCTCTTTCAACAGATGGTCGTGGTTTTTGGGTACCCAAGGGTGCTCTGTCTACCGAATCAAATTTTCCTGCAGAGAAGAATATGTTATGGCACCAGAGACTTGGCCACATAGGTGAGAAGGGCCTATAGACCTTGAAAAATAAGAACCTTGTTGATGGGTTGAATGACTGCAATCTTGAGTTTTGATTTTTGTGAGCATTGTATCTATGGTAAACAAAACCGTATTCAGTTTTACTCGAGTTCTCATAAGTCTTCATGTATTTTGGATCTAATTCATTCAAATGTATTTGGTCCAGTTGATGTTCCTTCTATTGGTAGATCAGTTTATTATGTTTCTTTCATTGATGATTTTAGTAGAAGAACATGGGTTTATTTCCTTAGGAGTAAAGCTAGAGTTTTTAGTCATTTCAAAGAATTTAAAGCAATGGTTGAATTGCAGACTGGAAAGAAAATAAAATGCTTGGGAACTGATAATGGTGGTGAATTTTGCTCCAATATCTTTGACACATTTTGTAAAGATTGTGGTATTAAAAGAGAGAAGACAACTCCGTATTCTTCACAGCAGAATGGAGTTGCAGAAAGAATGAACAGGACCTTGATGGAGAAGGCTAGGAGTATGCTGAGTGGTGCTGGACTAGAACAAAAGTTCTGGGTTGAAGTTGTAGCCACTACTTGCTACCTGATAAATAGGTCTCCTACATCATCTCTTGTTGATAAGACACCAATGGAAGCATGGTCGGGCCACAAGCCTTCACTTAGACATCTGAGAGTGTTTGGTTGTGAGGCATATGCTCATGTGCCAAAGGAGAAGCGAACAAAATTGGACAACAAAGCTATCAAATGTATCTTCATCGGATATAGTTATGGTGTGAAAGGATACAAGCTTTGGGATCCTATTGCACAAAAGGTATTTTATTCTAGAAGTGTTGTTTTTAGAGAAACTAAGCCTTCTTCTATTACAGTGCAGCCAGAACAAATTAAAGAAAAAAAAGATGTGATTCAACTTCCTGCAACACCTGAGAAAGTTGAATCAAGGACCTTAGAAAGATGAGATGTTAAAGAAAGCTCTGCGAGTTTTGAATCATCAGAGGAAGAGGAAGAACCTAATCATGAACCTAAACCTCCTGAACCTGAACCAGATCTTGTTCGAAAATCTACTAGACAAAGGAAACCACCTGAAAGGTATGGGTATTCTCCTGATGATTGGAGGTGCATATTTGCATTGAATGCTAACATTGATGAACCGAGATCTATAGAAGAGGCTCTTGGGATGAATGATTTAGAGTCTTGGAAAATAGCCATGGATGAAGAAATGGCAGCTCTTAAGAGGAATCGAACATGGGACCTTGTACCATTGCCTGAAGGACGGAAGCCTGTTGGTTGTAAATGGGTGTTCAAAAGGAAGATGGGTTCAGATGGAAGCATTGAGAAGTATAAAGCACATTTGGTTGCAAAAGGTTACTCTCAAGTTGAGGGAGTAGATTATGGTGAGATTTTTTCTCTAGTAGCCAAAATGACATCCATTAGATTTTTGCTTTCTATTGCTGCAGCTTATGATCTAGAGATCGAGCAAATGGATGTGAAAACTGCTTTCCTTCCTGGAGAGTTGGAGGAAGAAATTTACATGTCACAACCAGAGCACTATGTGGTGAAAGGTAAAATTCATTTGGTCTGTAAATTGAAGAAATCCTTGTATGGTTTAAAACAGAGTCCTAGGATGTGGTACCAGAAGTTTGATACATATGTGTTGAGTTTGGGATTTGTACGATCTAAATCTGATCACTGTATATATTTCAAATCTGATGGTGATGGTTTCCTGGTTATTGCCTTGTATGTTGATGACATGTTGTTTATTGGCAAAGGAAAAGGTTTGATTGTAGAGTTAAAATCTCAACTCTTAATAAAGTTTGAAATGAAAGATCTTGGTGCAGCTAGGCACATTTTGGGAATGGAGATTATACGAGATAGATGAAATAGAAAGCTTTGGCTAGGTCAAAGTAAGTATGTTGGTACTATTTTGAAAAGATTCAATATGCAGGATGCAAGACCATTGAGTGTTCCTATTACTTTGGGAACAAAGCTTTCTAGCTCACAGTGTCCTACATCCCCATTGGATATGGAAGAGATGAGTCGAGTACCATATCAGAGTGTTGTTGGAAGTTTGATGTATGCTATGGTTTGTACAAGACCAAACATTGCCCAAGTAGTGGGAGTACTTTCCCGTTATATGTCTAATCTAGGAAGAGCACATTGGGATGCACTAAAAAGAGTTTTCAAATACTTGCGGGGTACCTCAAAGTACTCAATATGTTTTCATGGAATAGGAAGTGAGCATTCCTTGGATATTCGAGGCTATGTGAATTCAGACTGGGCTGGTGATGTTGATAGAAGAAGATCCACCAGTGCATATGTGTTTACATTATTTGGTGGTGAAATCAGTTGGATGAGTAAGAGATAGGCTATGGTCGCTTTGTCCACTACTGAGGCAAAGTATATGGCAGCTACTCATGCCTGCAAAGAAGCCATCTGGCTAAAGAGATTGTGTTCAGATATAGAGTTCAAACAAGGTGCAGTGACAATTTATAGTGACAGCCAGAGTGCAATCTACCTAGTGAAGAACCCGACTTTTCATGCGAGGACCAAGCACATTGATGTACAATATCATTTTGTGAGAGATATGATCGAGGACGGCAAGGTGAAGTTGGAAAAGGTAGAGACTTTGGTGAATGTTGCTGATGCATTAACTAAGCCCGTGAGCACAGAAAAATTTAGATGGTGTTCAGAGTCTATGGGCCTCTCAGCCCCTAGCAATTAAGTCCATGATATTTTGAATCCCCTGACTCTTGCAAGGTGTTCGACAAGTGGGAGAATGTTGAGAAACATGTGTCTCAACCTTGCAATCCTTTCTTGGAAAATTCCAAAATTTGTTTGTGAAAGTTTTCCACTTGATTATGCATTGGAAAATGGTTAGTGAGTTGTTAAAATGAGTCTTGTCCATAGTAGAATATAGGTAGGTCATTTTTAGAGCCTTGATGACTCGTTTTGTGACTTTTATGGGGGTTCTAGACTAAGAGACAAAATTGTGGACGGGATTACTATTTTAACCTGGTTGTTTTTCCATATTGCAAATGTAAATGTCAAAAATGGGTAACATGTGGCATGGTAGTTTTGCCCATGGTTTTGTAAAACCATAAGTGGTTTCCAGGTTGTAAAATCACTATTAAAGGAGGGCTTGGGGAGGTGTTTGGGTAATTGAGTTTAGTTTGCAAGATTGGTGCTAGAAGGAGTCTCTCCAAATTTGAGTTGTGGTGATGCGCTCCTGAAAGAACTTGCATTGCAAGTGTATTGTAATCATCTTGGTTTGATAATACATTGTGCGAGTTTTGGAGGGTGGGGTTTTTCTCCCGGAAGGGTTTCCCCACGGTAATCACTGTGTTGTATGTTATTTGTTATTTTGATTATGTTATTATGCATTTCTTGAGATCTTTGCAATAGTTACTTTGATTTGCATAATCGTCTTCTCAAAGATTAGTGTAGGAAGCGATTCCATGCACCTTTGCTACATATTTGAGGCTAATGAGAGATACAAGAATGATTACCTATGAAACCCGACACACAGAAACTTGCACAGTGGCAGTTCATGGTAACATTTGAAACGTTCATATACAAACGACGATGGAGAATAGATGGCTTGTTTGTGATGGCAATAGAATCAGCACAGCGAGACTCCATTAGAAGACAAGGATTAATGCCACTACCGCTGCGGAAAGAAGATCTACACACGCATTCACATACACGGCGATATTAAAAGGATGTCATCACAAATTTTACAAAGTTCGATATAATAACAAACTTATAAGAAGTTTGATAAAATAAACTTAAAAAATGAAAGTGACGATAATATCAAAAGCCTCCACTTTGAATGTCACAATTTGTTTATTAAGACAAACAATTGTGATGTGTAAAACTAACTAATAAAATTAGAAGACATGTCATTTCAAAGTATTTGTTTAAAATTTATAACTCTTAGGAAATTCGTGCCATTCTTAAATATCACATATTAAGGGAAGAATTAAGTTTGAGGAAAAAAAGTCAATTTTGACTATTTAACACTTTTAGTTTAGGAATTAAGCTTGGTGTGTGATGTTTAAGTTTTCCCTAAAAGAGTGTATAGAAATAGAAGTATTTTATATATTCACTTGTAGGGAGGAATAAGGAGCAATAATATGACTTTGTTGTATGAATTCCATTATTTTATTTTAAAAATAAACTAAAAAGTCCTTTGTTTATTTTTAAATGGCATGGAGATTTAAACTACAGATGATTCATTCTTTGTAATTATTTTTTGAATTTTGTGTACAAATTAAATACCTGATAAGTGGACATAGTCATTTAGCATCTTAAACTCAATCATTATAGCTATTTTGAACTATCAAATTGTTTATGTGTGTGTCCAGTTTGTCTCCCTACCAAAGGAGTTAAAGTTCAATCTAGAATAATTTAAGATTGCATATATATTTGATCTATCACATCTCGATTATTTAATTGTTGACAGTATAAGTGTGTAGAACATTATAAAGTTGTACGTGAAAATCTTCACTGAAGTTGACTCTATTGCCCGTCTTTTTATTATTGTAGCCAGAAAATGTATAACTTCCTCTTACAAACATCAAATCCATTATTGGCAAACATAATACAAAACATCAAACCATTTTAAGCACTCAGCATTTAGTTTCATTTCGATTGAGTTTGAAGACCTTGCTAGTCCGAGAACTCCAAAGCTTAAATTCGCTTTGGAAAAGCTCTGAACCAAGTGATCAGGTTTGAGGTGAAAGTCTACCCGCCTAGGTGTAGTGGACCCTGAAGTGCTAGGGAATCAAGGTGATTCTCATTCGTACTTCAAGGGAATCAAAGTGATTCTCATTTGTTGGCTAGAACTGATTGCGAAATCTTATCGGAGAAGTGTCAAGCTCTTAGATTTCCAATCTATGGTTCATACATCATCTAGGTTATTTGTAACCCAGGAAAAAGGTATTTTGCAATTGTGATTTAATTGCTATTTGGCTATCTAGACATTGAAGATTTTGATTATTCATTGTATTTCTAATTCTAAAATTGTTTCTGAAAATGTTGTCAGTTGTAGGTATTCCTGAATGTTGTGATTGGAAGTGTTATTTTGCTTAATTTATTGCTGCGAAAGATTACTACAATACTTACCTCTCTCTACTTCACCAAAACTAACTAATAAAAATGGGAAAAAAAGGTTATATATTATAATGGTACTAGAGCAGTGTCTCCTGTAATTATGAAGGGTACAGAATGAAAAAACAGTGTGTACATTTCTAGATTTGAGTTTCAACCATTCACACATCATCATTATACCCAAAGAAACAAATCAAACCCTAACTTAGTAATGGAAGAGCAGGGAGCAAAAAATACGTGTGATAGAGACCCAGAAAGGGAACATGCACTCAACCTTTTAGACACTTTGGTTAGCAGACAGTAGGTTGCAGATCAATGTGTGCATGAAACAAATCAGCATCTTACTCGATCGAGATGATGGCTCTTCAGTTATTAGTCAAGAACAACAATAACAATGGTGCAAACGATAGGTGGTAATTTTGAACATCCTAGAAGTAATAATGGAATTGTCAAGGGGACAACTTAGTGAAAAAAAGATATGCAAATCAGCGTATGAGAACAATTAGTTCCAGACTTCTTATGTCGATATTTCCACAGAGTCCAGCCTCAGGTTGACAATTAATCCCATGTGAACGATTTGCAAAAATCAGTTTATGCAGGATTGAACAGATAGAGGCCCAAATTTTCAGACTATTATCTCTTAGAGATTATAAGAACCTCAGGTTAAATCACAGAACCCATGTTGGTAAAGAACAAAAAAATCATGATTTTCAGAAAAAGGTTGGGAAACTAACCCTTCCGTGCTTGATGATTTGCATACACGACAAATTTTTTGAGTGACAGGTATTGTCTCCACTTCTAAAGTGTCAAAATGATAGCTTAAAATTCTTGATGATGGACAGAATATTTTATTTTGGCTAAAATTATCTTTTTGCTAAAGTAGGCTAGGGCCCTCCCTTTGTGACTCAACACTCCAATGGTTGTTCCACTCACATCACAATCTACCTAGACCACTATTAAACTCGAGATAAGCTATCGGTTTAACTATTAACCACAAAAACTCTTTTCTACTGCTACTGACCCCTGAAAATCAGATCTATTCCCTTCCATGGTTTCTGTAATTGGTGCTCAAATAGCACTAATACTTGTGATAGGCCTTCCATAGAATCTTTTTGAGCCATCAACACTTCATGGCTCAAATATGCTCAAATCTTTTTGAGCCATCAACACTCCATGCCTCAACTATGCTCTTCGGTGATGGTGGATTTGCAATGGCCTTTACTAAGTTACCTCCTCATGGTTCATCTTTAACCCATAATTTTTTTAAAACATAGGTAATGTTTTTCTCCTTTTTACTTGTAGATTTAACTCCAAATGTTTTGAATTTCCCAAGTCTATTTCGCTAGCAAGCAAAACGTCATCAAGATAGACAATTACAAACTTATCAAAATAGAGTTATAGTACTTCATTCTTAAGGTACTGGGTGCATTTGCTTATCCAAATGGCATCACCAACTACTCGTGCATCATATCCATGGGCTTGAAAGCAATTTTTCATCCATTATTTGTATCATATTTTTGTAAAGTGACTTACTCCATTCAACAGTGCATCAAATCATTCATCCATGGTAGTGAATACAAATACTTAAATCGTATCTATAGCTAGAGAAACTACACACACGACATTCTACATTTTTCTTTGGTATTCATATTGCCAATGAGGACTCAAGCTTTCTCTGATCAAACCCTAGTCTAACAATTCCTCGATTTGCCTTTCCATTTTCTCATTTTCTTTAATTGGTATCCTATATGCTGTCATGTTTGAGAAGCTTTCTCCTAGAATCAAATCCCTATCATGACTAGTACTCCTAAAATGTTGGGAAATGGATAGCCTAATACATATAAATTTAAACTAGAAGCTATTTCCCAACACCATTACATTTGGGAACACCCAATTAGGCCTAACTTCAGCCCTTCCAAAGCTAGGCACTATTGTTTTGATGATTGATTGTCCCTATTTTAATTTGAATTGATTGGATATGATATAGAAATTAAAAGTGCAAGAAATAGGTGACAAGGTGCAAAATTGGCAATAATCAACACAAATAAACAAATGCGAAACTGAGAATCAACTAAGACATATCAAGAACCAACATCTGAAATCTAAGCTCAAAATGATTTGTCATTTTCACTAGGGGTCATAGTCCTTCAAGTGTCCCAGAGAAAAATAGGAGCCAAACTCCTCTCAAAGCGCCTGTTTTCTCTGCCAAAATTTGCTTAGTTGTCTCTGTCTATGTCTGCGCTATGTTTTTGTACCTCTGAACTAGGCCAAAAACCTTTTTCTAGACCTGTAACTACACACGAGGAGAGGAAAATATTGTTGGGTTGTATAAGGGCTTGCCTAAGTCAAAACTCAAGATGGGAATCAACCTTGTAGCAATGATGATGAAAAAGGGAGCTTACCCTTGATAGGCCTGAGGTTAAATATGAAGGGAATGCTTGAATTAAAATAATTATATATATGATTGATGATGCAAAACTTTTTCCTCCAAATGTTGATGACATTATAAATAATCACAATATCTATCATGCACACATAAATGCAGGTACCTTGTTGTAGCTTGATGCTCATTGCACTCGAACCTGCTCTTGAGAAAATTATTTTCTCTTAAGAGGAAACTTGTAAATGAGGTATTGAAATGTATTAGGACTAGGAGGGATGCCTTATAAAAGTGTTCTCAAGCTATTTTTGCATTTTGGGCAACAATTTTGAGCCCAGATCTGGAACTGTTAATGTTGTCACACTACCGTCCAAAAATTTTTGCCAAAACATTTCCTACTTTCAAACCGTGTCCCAAGAAAAATGGCCCAAATTTAATGGTAAGTGAGATAATAGGGCCCTAATATTATATCTAGATTAATATTAGGATTAACAACATCTAAGTGGAATAAAGTGCACTGAAATTATAAATAGTATAGAACCTAAAAAAAGCTTGAGATATTATAGAATAAAAGGCACAGTATGATAAGGACCAAAAGAGAACTGTATTGAGACTTAAAACAAACTAGAAATCATTTTCTTCACTTAATATTAATTTAAAGCTAGAAATGGTCCCAAAATTGCTTCAAGTGGTGGAAAGCTAAATGAGTGCTAGGAGAGTCTAAACTTGGACTCGATAATTAAAGGAGTACAATTTACAACACTACAACTCCTATTAGATGGTAAAGCTTTTAGAAGCTCATGAGACAAAATATTAGCATATTATTCAAGCAATTTTAGTATTTTTTATGGAATCTTGTCGTATATTCGCTATTTTCAAATTTCAGATTTTGGAATGAGTAAGAACACACTCTTTCTTCTTTTATACCATTAAGAAATTACTTACCATAAACAAGGCATTCATTGGAACTACAGTCCACTTCTCTTTCATCCTTAATGGATCTAACATATTTTCCTTTCCATCGGTTGGTTCCCAAAACCACAGATTGGAATCCTACGAGTATTGCCAACTCGATGCTGGAATATCCAAACTCGATGCTGGAATATCCAACCGATTATGATCAACTTAACGAAATTGAATAGTGAAATTTGAGTTCCCTGCGCTTTTGGCTCTGCAAGGCCAAGGCGGTTGTACTTGATCCTCAATAAATCACTTAAAACCAAGATCCTTATAGAAGATCAATCAGAATGTGAACGCAATGAAATTTTTCCTAATGACAACAATTACAAAGAACATTAAACTTACAAATTATGAACGAATAACAAAAGTAAATGATTATAAATGTGAAAATATTTTAAATAAAAATAACTATTATAGATGATTGCAACAAATGAATATATTAATTCTTCAAAGGAAAGATATGAAATAATTGCCAACATATGAATTATGAATCATGAGTAGTATGAAGCCCAGTGCAGAAATTAAAAGGGCGATAGAATCAATGTTATAAGTTTAAAATGTACAACTTCATAAATTTTTACGCACATCAACTATAAACAATTTAGTAATCAAGATGTGACAGATCAAATATATGGACATAATTTTAAAATAGTCTAGAATGTATTTTAACTCCTATGATTTGAAGACAAACTAGACATAGATTCGGAAACAATTAAATATTTCTCAATATCTATGATGTTCGGTTTTAAAATGTTATAATTGATCCCGTCCACTTATCTATCATATAAAAAAATTTGGAAAAAAATTATAAAGGACAAAACTTTATAACATTTCCAATTCTAAAGCATTATGCATATAAATAAAATGAACATTCTTACTAGTTACGCCAAAATCGAAAGTGCGATGAAGACACTCCTTATGGATGATTCATCCACTGTAGTTCGATTTGATAATGCATATTAAAATATTTACTCAACAATCTAGAATCCATGGGCTTAATTCAAAAATCCATTTCATTACCAATGAAAGAATATAATATATCAAAGTGCATGTAACTTGAATATGTAAAAATTGTATATGGATATGAATTGTATATCTTGTTTGATTTTGTATCTTATATTTATAAATGATGAAAAGGTGTTCATCTCTTCACAAAGCAACGCACCCTTTCAAAACTATTAACTAATCTAGGTGCCTTAACATATATGAGTTTATACCAATGGGACATTAGTTTATTTTCAACATATAATATAGGTTTGCAGGGATATTCTCTTCTATCATAATGCAACTTTAGGAGCTAGAATCTTTATATCAAAGACACACTGCTCCCTTGCTATCATGCACCACAAACCTATGACAAGCATAGGATGTTATTAGATTTAAACTATTGAAAAATGATTGATAATAAACAACATAATTTCCCCGCTTAGGAAGGGCCCGACTTAACCATCACACACTAAGCTTTGACCACTTAGGTGGCTGGTGTGGGCCCATCCAACATTCTATCCCTATTCCATTTCTCATTACGGATCTTTTTAACTCTCACGAGTGATAGGAACAATTGCGGTTAGATGGTGATAGGGACAGCTGCAGTTAGGTTTGAATTTCATTTTTGAATTTGCACTCCCACCTATGAGAAGGGGTTATTACTTTGCCGCTCAGTTTGACTCCAGTCACACCATTTGGTAATTTATTTCAGGACTTTTGTACTCGTATTGTATCTAAAGCTTTGTGCTTACAAGATCTTGAGATTATTAACAATGGCAGGAGTAGATTAGATTGTTCTTATTACAGCCATGGTTGTGATGATGATGGCGAGTGTGGCTTTTGTTGTAGAAGCTGAGGCATCTTCTCTGAGCCCTTCTTTGACCATGTCCCTGTGTCTTCGTTGGACTTCATTTTATTTTCCATCAATAGTGTCTATGCACACAAGATTGACCCTCTCACTCAAAACGAAGCTTCCATGGAGATTTATATCTGCTATCGCTTTTTACAGCATTACGAGATGCGAGTGTTTTTGTTTTTCCCGTAGAAGGGCAATTCATTGTTGTAGTGGAAATAATGGGAGATTTAGAAACGGGCACAAGTATTCATCAAATCATACTGGAAGACTGTTTATTTTGTGAACATTACAGTTGGAAAGTCTCCAGCACTCATCTATGCAAACTGTGGAAGTATCAATTAAAAAAAATGTGTTTGTAATGCTTTCATTGCAGGATATGCATAAAATGCATGTTCTGAAAATAATTTTACAAATTTCAATGAAATGTAATTGGTAGTTGTGAATTTAAACTGTGCGCAATCTTTGCTAGGCCAAAATCGGAGCTTAGCAGTGTTTGGATAGGGAAGTGTTGCTTTTTTTAATGATGTATTTGCAACAAGGGCGCTTAGACAATATACTTCTTTTAAAAGTTTTTGTGTTGAATAATTTGGGCAGACGCAGGGCAATCTTAAAACCAAAGAGAGACCAACTTAATAGCTGTCTTTGGATCATTTGTAGGTACGATAAATATTATGTGGCTCTACAACATCCACATCCATTGTCGTACAAACAGAATATGACAACTAATTTTCATTGTAGACATGCGTTAGAAAAATCAACTTTGGTAGAATCTAATCAATAAGTGCCTGATTTGTATGAAATAAGTTATTTTTGACAATAACGTTTGCAAACATGATTGGTTGTATCATGTGTGATAGCAAATTAAGGGTATCGAATGTGATAGAAAAAAGCTTTATATTGATAAGACTGCAAGATAATACACAAAAATGTAACATGTTACAAAAATGTAGCATGTGGATTTTCGAGTGGCTTACATACGCATAGTATCATTCAAGGATCAAACATTTCAATGAAAGTAGCAACCTGAGTCTGGTGAGAGCTGTTCTAGTTATCGTTTAATATTAAAATCTATATTGACCAATAGATTTGTGGAAGATTAAAATCAATATTCTTTTTAGCATTGAGGGTGTAGTTGAGGTGAGGGAAATGTGTGTACTAAATTACTTCATACAAATTAAATCTATTTACTATCATTATTTTCTAATTTCATTTTGTTTACATTAATATTTTTTTATAATAGTTTTTAAAAAGTTTTGTATATTTGATTTTACTATTGGGTTAGAATTGTTTATTGTATTCTAGAACAATATACACATTAATATTTTTGATGAAATAATTAAATTTTCTTATCAAATCTTTTTTATTTTAAATCCTATGTAACTTTGACCTTACATCAATATTTGTATAAGAATTTACTAAATAATCTACTTATCATTTAAAAACTATGTATTTTTACTTACATATTAGAACTTATTATTAGAGTAAATTATTATTTACTTTTGCTTAAGTTTGACTCGGGCATGTGTTGTAATTTGTATCTTCTAGTTGAGTAAGTATAGTTTATTAATATTTTACTATATAAGTATAGATAAAGCACATGAACTGCTTGACCGAATCCGTCAAAAACAAATGTGTTTGTAATGCTTTCATTGTAGGATATGTATTTCTGAAAATAATTTTACAAGTTTCAATCAGATGTAATTGGCAGTCGTGAATCTTAACTGTGCGCAATCTTTGCCAAGCCAAAGCGGTGTTTGGATAGGGAAAGAGGAGTTCTTTTCTGTGATGTATTTGCAACTGCCCTAGTAGACATCACTTCTAAGTAACAAACCCAAATTTAAATGTAGAACATAAATTAAACCTTCTTACCACAATTTAGATCAGGGTCCTATTTCTCATTCACAGGCTCCATAATTTCTCCTATGAGAACACCGCTTTTGACATATTACAAATTCACAAGGAAGTATACACAGTTTTTCAAACTTTGACTATAGATTTAGATTGAAATTATCTATGGATTTTTATTTCATATAATCTCATTTTCCTCGTTTTCATATTGTTGAGTTAAATAATTTTTGACACAGATATTTTATTTATTTATTATTGGTATTATTATTTTTTAATAAAGAAAATTGTAATTTTTTAAAGAAATAATATTTAATATAGTCAAAGGGTTGTAGTTAAATTGATTGAGTTCAATTTATGTGAATGATAATATGAGATAAAGAATTGCAATCCATCAAGATGTGAACCTTAAAAATACGTTCAATTTAAGTTGGTTAAAAAAATTTATAATCTCCTACGTAAAGGCCAACATCTATATATTATAACATGTTTCCATTAAAAATTTGTTAGATATATTTACAACCCATACTTTTTACTTAATATTTTAATATTAAGTCCCTTTCAAATTAAACTTGTTGATAAAAACCCAATTAATAAAACATATGCATATTACTACCTAATAAATCAATAAATTTTTCTAATAATTTCAAGTAACTAATTTGCATTCAAGAAAAAAAAAATACTAAGAAGCATTTAATTCAAAATTTTCACATAGTGGAAATATAAAATCACAAATAATTGTGTCTGTGGCCTCATTAATTTTAAGAATCAAATTGTGTTCATGGTTAACTCTTTTTCTATAAAATATCTGAGGGTTCAATATTATTATATTATATAAATAATAAAAAGATTTGTGTTATAACTTAAATAAAATCATAATTGAATAGTATTATATTACTGCATTTATGTCTTAATTACATTATATTTGGATGATACTATTATTTAGTAAAATGAGCTCATGAGAAAAAATAACTGCATATAAACTAAATAGTTAGCATTGCATTAGTTTTTAATTATTTGATTTTTTTTTTTTCTTCAAAATTGAATCTTTTAAAAGCTAAATTAAAAAATTAGTAAAGGAGGAAACACAGTATACTATAATATCCCAAGTAGTATGATATAGGGCATGATTCACTTTTCAAGTTGGCACACAACTTTGGCATACAAGGACGTGATCTTCTCTCAACTCTACTACCATAATGAATCATTTATTGTGCACTACAGAGCCCATCTTTATAATATCAATCCTCCACCATGTCATGCAAATGGCTCAATGAATATGCTACCACAATGAGTCATCCAACAACCACATCAACCAATAATGCTCCCAAATTACGACCTAGTGACATCCACCTACTATTTGACCAAAGGTAACCCTCTCTAACTATATTTTTGAATTTGATAGAAAAGTTTAAAAGTCAATATTATATAATATAAATTTCTATAAGATTTTAATCCATATTCAAAATTATTAGACATTTTAGGCATCATAATTTTATTAAAAAATCTCAAATGAGCCATTTTTTTAAAGAGAAATGTATTTTAAGCACTACAAAGTTGTGTACAAGTTTGTTTTTTCTTTCTAGTAATATTTTCTACATTTTTAAAATTTAGATATGCTATATTCTATAAATTCATAGAAAATTGATTCTCCTTTGTAAAATTCACAAATTCACAAAGTGAAAAACTTTGTAACTTTGTGATCTAAATTGAGATATTCAAAGGACTTTTCATGCATATGCTCTTTAGTTATTAAGTTCCTCCACACACATACTTATCTTTAAGGGAATTACAGAGGATTTTTTAATCAATCAATTTATATAAATATTTAATTATCTTGGAATTACTATGTATGTGTGCATAAGCCTATGTGCTTGTGTATATGCAATACAATTTCCAAGTATTTTCATTGAAAACTATTGAGAATAGACCAAATAGATCACCCTAGTCTAGAATTATTGGCATTATGATGGATTTTTCTGAAGTGATCAAATGTAATGATGTATTTGGTTGTCATTGATGGAAACTTAGTCACATGAATTGAGGTAATAAACCAATAAGACAAGTGGATGATCAATAGGTATCTAACCAAATCATGAAAAAGGAAAGAAGTTAAGTATAGCGACCAATATATAGACAGACCAACAACACAAGATTATTATGATGACAATCAATGTTCAATGAAAATGAAGTGGATTGATCAAAAATACAATATGTACATGCCTAGTATAGACTATGGGTATAACCTGAACTTAAGGTGATGATGGGTGAGAAAGGATATTACTAATAAATGAAGTTGAATAATAAATCGTTCATGTTTTTGAGATACCAATCTTAAACTGATGATCGGTGATTATTACAAGTGATGTGGTGAGATTAGATGTTTTGATGTTATACCTTAATAAATGAAGATATGCTAAGATGGAAGGTGGCGATCAAAGAAAGTGGGATGATAAGATTTTGGAAGGATGTTAGAGTTGGTCAAACACATTTTATACAAATAGACCAACAACACAAGATTATTATGATGACAATCAGTGTTCAGTGAGAATGAAGTGAACAAATCACAAATACAATATATACATGCCTAGTATAGACTATAGATACAACCTCAACTCAAGGTGATGATAGGTGAGCAAGGATCTTAGTAACAAATGAAGTTGAATAATAAATCATTCATGTTCTTGAGATACCAATCTTAAATTGATGATTGATGATTGGTATGATTGATGTGGTGAGATTAGATGTTATGGTGATGTCCCTTAATCAATGAAGATATACTCAGGTGGAAGTTGGCTATCAAAGAATTCTATGGGAAGATAAGATTCTAGAAGGATGTTAGAGTTGGTCAAAAACATTTTGACTACTCTTGGATGAATCTCATGTGCAAATGCCAATATGAATCTAGGCAATGAAGGAAAATGTTAGAGGACATCAAGATATGTAAATTGAATGTGGTAAATGAGAGCCAAAGTTGAAAATTGAATGAATGGGGAGTATTAAGAAGTGAAAGTGATATTCCTATAAAGAGTTGTTCTTAGTATTGATATGCATAAAGTTGGATGAATTTGTGAATGAGATTTAAGCGTTCTAGGGTTGTGATCAAGGTATTGAGCATAGATAAGAGTTAGAGTGCACACGATAGATTGGATTTGACAAGAAATGAGTGTTATATATAAGATCACATGACTTATTATTCCCTAATAGGTCCAAATTGGTAAATCCCTTAATTGGGTAGACTTTAATTGGTATCTTCGTGTAATTCATTTAATAGGATGGACTCCCAAAAGGAGTTCTGAAATCCTCTAGCAAGGTAGATTCTAAAAAATATCATTGTATGAGCCTAATAGTGTAGAAACCATTCCTAATAGGTTGAACCCTCTAAAATGGTATTTGTAGCTCCGAAGAGGAAAAATCAATATATTGTGGTGAAGGGCTTTATGGGTGTCATCGCCACTGCAGGACTTTCTCCCTCTAGTTGAGGATTTCCACATACAAAAATTATTGTGTCATGTGTGAATATTGTGTGGATGTTTGATGTTGTAGTATGATCCAAAAATTTGATGATGTGGATTTATTTATCTCTAGCCATTGCTTCATCTTGATGATGGATCATCTAGTATGATAATAAAAAAAAAAGTTGATGATGAAAAATTATGCATAGTTTAATCTAGAAATCAAAGAATTTGGATTAGTCCTAATATTTTGAGCCCAAATTGTGATGTCAAATTCCTATTTGAATATCCATTTTCTATATGTTCTCTATATTATTCTATTAGACTTATTACTCTCTATTTATTCTAATTATTATTCAATCTCACATCTTTTACATCTAGTCTTATTACATATCATATCATTAAATAAATAAAAGGGAGTGCATCATTCCAAACCACTTTGCATTCAGCTCTTGCCTAATTTAATTGGATTATAGTTGAATCAAGCATTGATCCTCCCTAATGAGAAAAAATAGAATAATCTAGTAGGTTTGATATGTAGTGTACATGATTAGACCCACCATATTTCACTTGCAATCTAATATATTTATACATACATACTATATCATTCTAAATAGTTAGAACCCATAGTTGGATACTTTATTAGGACATATTATACCCCATTTGGGTGATTTTGAGGCATGAATGCCTATTATGCTCGACTTTGAAAACCTTTTATTCTTCCCCTCACATCTTTTCACCTATCTTGACACCCTATCCAAAGTTTGGCTTATTGTCCAAGGTAAAAATTTCCAATGGTATTTTGTCCTTGAGGATTGTGATACAGTTTCACCAAAGGCCATATATCAGAGTATTAGCAAGATATTTGATCACATAGTCAGCCTAGATTATTTTTAAATCCCAAAATTGTGTATTAAGAATAAAAACCCCATATCTCTGTTAATCTAAGATTTGTTTTGACAAATAAGTAACAACACACTTATTCATATTCATAATGTATGTCGAGTGATCAGAGCAAGCCGAGTAATTAGTGCGAGCCAAGTGATCAAAGCATATCAAGCATTAGTTGCTAGACAATGCATGCTAAGTGATATACACAGTGTTGAGCATCAGTATGTGTTGAGAAGATAGTGAGTGCCAAGTCACTCATGAGCTGAGTAAATAGAGTATGCCAAGTCATTCAGAACATTAGTTACAACATTGAAGATGTAATAGATGTTAAGCATTAGAGCCTTCAAGTGTCAAGTAAACAATTTTGGACATAGTTGTTTGTAATGGTACAAACTCCTATGTAAACCATTTTTGGGCCAACTTAAAGATCGTTTTATGATTCTAGAAGATATATACAAAGGTATATTATGACTCCCTATGTAGTGCATGCAACCAATCAAATTAAGGGATGTTCTAAGTGGCAAAATGGGTGAATCACAATCATTAATTCCTACCTAGCCTGAGCTCACCTAAGTCTTCTTAAGGAGGTAAAACCCTAAAGAGTTTGAATGTGTGGATGAGAAGAGAAGGGCGAATGCTAAGTATAGAGAGAGAATTCATGGTGACTAAGGAGGTTGTGAGAGAGAAATGAATCACAAAATCAATTAGAGAGAACATAGCAAAGTAGTTAAAGGACAAAATATATACATTTGATCAGGACGATCAAGTACACATCAGGAAAGAGGAGATTTGATATCTAGGAGAGAGGTGCTAATCGAAGGATCAAGGCTGAAATATTCTAAGAGGTGAATCGGTGAAAAATCTCTTAATCGAATAGTCCTAGCAGGCTTTTGTAAATCCTTTAACAGGGTGCTTACTTTATTGTAAGTTGAAGTCCTCTAACAAGGCACACTTTTAGCAAGGTGTTAAAATCCTTTAATAGGGTAAAATTTAACAGTCTTTGTAAGTATTTAATAGGGCAAACCTTTCACATGGTAGATCATATTTTATGATCAAACTTATTGTAGCCTTTATTGGATACACTTTACAATTGCAGTAGTGAAGATTTGTGGGTGTCATCCCCACTCCAGTTTTACCTTCTCATTGGAGGGTTTCTAGATAAAAAAATTATTGTGTCATGTGTTATTTGTTTCATGCTATGGATGAACATGTGTAGCTAGCTATTTCAATTGCATGCAAATTATGAGATGGATGTGTTGTTTTATGGTTAAAGTTTTGAAGTGTTGATTCACCCCCCCTCAGGGTTTACTTTCCCATTGTTAACTCCAATAATATCTCCTCATTTTGACAACTTCTATTATATATTTTAATGATCTACAGATTTGAAATCAAGCTATCATGAAGTTTTGCAAGCCACAAGTCAAATTTACATTCTAGTTTTTATTTGTATACATTTCAAATTTTGGTCACTCATGAAACATGGGTCAATGAGTTTGACTCAAAAAATACACAGTTAAATCATGATAGAAATACTACAATTTGACTTGTGGAAATATATCTCCTACTTATCAATTGATGAGCTTAAGGGGATTTCTAATGAATGGTTCATAAGGTACAACACTTGGTGAAGGTTTTGCTAATGGGGTTGCAAGAAGAGTGGGTTTAACCATGTAGGAAACTTTTTAATTATGTGCCCTCAAGCTGGAATAGTATTGGGATGGGTGACCTCCTAGGAATTCTCGATGCTTCATATTTTTCAGAATCACCTAGATCCAATGAGTTCTAAGTGTTCCATTTATTATGGGTTCATGTGAATCAGTACTTATGAAACATAGGTCAATGAGTTTGACTCAAAAACAACACAATTAAATCCTGATAGCTATATCACAATTTTACTTGTTAAATTGAAAAATTATCTCCTACAAGTGTCAATTGATGGGCTTAAGGGGAACAACCAGAAGGGGTCTAGGAATTACAAGTAAAATTATACCCTTCTTGGATAACATCATATTCCTCTTCATAGAGGAGGTTGACAATAGAAATAAACCTCAAAGCTTTAGGTGTGTTCTCCGGAGGAGACACCCTAGAATTATCTTGATTCTTAGGGCTTGAAATAACCCTAGATGGTTGCAAAGTTAACTCATCATGAGGATATTTTATCTCATTATTACCATTAAAATATTTCTGGATATTTTTAAGGGTCGAGCAATCTTTTTTATTATGGCTATTAGGCTTGCAATGAAAATAGGCTGCAAGATTTCCATGTAAAGAAATTTCCCAAGTGAATAATTCATCTTCCAACTCCTTTTGAATTTGATAAGGTATGTCAATTTATGGTTGAAGAGCAATCAAACCTCTTGCATTGAGAAGAGGAAGAATCCTTGTGGACTCTTGAACTTGCAAAACGATCCAATAGTTTTAAGAATCTATGGGAGAAAAGGCCATAATTTAGGTTGGAGGTTTTTGATCTCCAAGCAGTTTGGAGAATACCTAGCCAAAACTTGCTCAAAGTCTCCCTCAGGGTTCCATAGGGAGGCTCTAGACAATGTATGTCGCACATTCCAAAAGGCCTTCTTAAAAGTATTTTCCTGCATAGCATGGTTTTCAAGAAACACAACAAGCAAGCCCCTTTGAATCATTCAAATGAAACTCACACCAATTCCTCCCTTACACCCCCAAACATTGTTCATCCAATCATCTAAAAATTTATGTGCAAGAAGAAATTTGTTATCTATACACATAAATAAAATAGCAACACTTTTCAATCTAGATTGCCCATTCTTAATAGCTCTTACCATATTACTATAGGGAGAGAGGGAGAGATTTTTCAAACCAGTAGGTTGAGCCTTACCCTTTTCTTGTCTTCTAAGACTTGCATCTGTGATGTTGTACTTAACTCCCACTCCACATCTATTGGTTCTGGCACCCAACTATGCACTTGGTTCCAAATTAGTATCGCTAGAGATTCTACCATTGAAGGAATCCATAGGTGGACAAACTACAATGAAAATATCAGAAACAACTAGCTTATAAGAAAGTTTCTCTGCTACAAGAATGTTTGAAAGTTTTTTTGTAGTTGAGTTGACATTAATACCTGGCCTTTCCACATTTTTGGATGATGTCATACCCTTTTAAGGGACATAAAATATTAAACATGGGGGAGAACTAGAAAGTATTTAATAAAGGAATATTAAAGTCATACAATGATCTATTTACTCTATAAAATTAACCTAGTTAGAATATTAAAGCCAATCAAAGGTACCAATATAGATACCTATGAATTGACTTTTTCTAATGAACATTGGGCTTAAATGGAAGGTCCTTTTACTCAAAGATAATAAATAAAAACAAAAATGAACCTATTAATTCTTCTTCTAATGGTTATATCTCATTAAGTTTAAAACTATTAGGATAATATAGAAAGTATCTTTGTAGAATTTTAACTTACTAATGCTACTCTATATGTTTTAATAGATTGATTTCCATATCTATGTTTTCAAGCAAACTAACAAATGATCTTGGCCAAAATGATAGAAATGAAGGTTCAATATTACGAAGAACAGCACCTTTCACCACACACTTGGGGAATGAAGAGACATGAAGCCAAAATTTTCTAAATGTAAATTACAAGAAAATTTAACATGTATTCTCTCTCCATAGGAGAAAGTTATATAAACTATTGATGTAATAGAGTTGTAAGGAATGCCTTCTCAAAGTCATCTCAATACAAAGGGGCAACTATATACTTTAGATAGGATGCTTGCATCATAAGGCTAGATTGGGGGTTTTCTTCCTCGTTCTTTTCCCCTGATGCTTGCACATGAATAAGGAAAAAATACACTTATTTAAAAAAATTATAATAAATTTAATGATAAAAATAGGCAATTTCCTTTTACCAATAAAAAAAAGGTGCACTTGAAATGTCAAGTGCCAATTAGCAACAAATCCAAAGTTATAGATGCAAATAACTTCATTGGTTTCTCCTAGTAGGAAAGTAGCAATGAAATGTGGGAGGTTCATTGAACACAAATATATTTTAATTTAAAATTCCAACACCTTTATCTCATTTTTTGGATGGGGATACAAATCGAAGAGTAACTTACACTTTTGTGGAAATACTTTATTTTCTCATAATGTAGGCATCCCCTTTCATTTCTTTGATACCATGTTAGAGTTTGCAACCACCTAAGCCCCCTTTCATTGCTTTGATACCATATTAGAGCTTTCAAACACCTAAAGTTATGATCGATGGATGTTATACCATACACAAGTAGAGAGAAATATTGTATCATAAACAAATGAAAAATGATATTTACACGATAGATCAAACAATGGCCATTTAATCTCTACTTATTTTTTCAAGATCATATAGGTATAAACACCAAGTAGAATTATTTAAAAATATAGATAGTAAAATATTAACAAACTATACTTACTCAACTAGAAGATACAAATTACAACACATGCCAGAGTCAAACTTAAGCAAAAGTAAATAATAATTTACTCCAATAATAAGTTCTAATATGTAAGTAAAAATACATAGTTTTTAAATTATAAGTAGATTTTTTAGTACATTCTTATACAAATATTGATGTAAGGTCAAAGTTACATAGGATTTAAAATAAAAAAGATTTGATAAGAAAATTTAATTATTTCATCAAAAATATTAATGTGTATATTGTTCTAGAATACAATAAACAATTCTAACTCAATAGTAAAATCAAATATACAAAACTTTTTTAAAACTATTATAAAAAAAATATCGATGTAAACAAAATGAAATAAGAAAATAATGATAGTTAATAGATTTAATTTGTATGAAGTAATTTATTACACACATTTCCCTCACCTCAACTACACCCTCAATGCTAAAAGGAATATTGATTTTAATCTTCCACAAATCTATTGGTCAATATAGATTTTAATATTAAACGATAACTAGAACAACTCTCACCAGACTCAGGTTCCTACTTTCATTGAAATGTTTGATCCTTGAACAATACTGTGCGTATGTAAGCCACTCAAAAATCCACATGCTACATTTTTGTAACATGTTACATTTTTGTGTATTATCTTGCAGTCTTATCAATATAAAGCTTTTTTCTATCACATTCGATACCCTTAATTTGTTGTCACACATGATACAACCAATCATGTTTGCAAATGTTATTGTTAAAAAAAACTTATTTCATACAAATCAGGCACTTATTGATTAGATTCCACCAAAGTTGATTTTTCTAACGCGTGTCTACAATGAAAATTGGTTGTCATATTCTGTTTGTACGACAATGGATGTGGATGCTGTAGAGCCACATAATATTTATCGTACCTACAAATGATCCAAAGACAGCTCTTAAGTTGGTCTCTCTTTGGTTTTAAGATTCCCCTGCGTCTGCCCAAATTATTCAATACAGAAACTTTTTAAAGAAGTATATTGTCTAAGCGCCCCAGTTGCAAATAAATCATTAAAAAAAGAAACTCTTCCCTATCCAAACACCGCTAAGCTCTGATTTTGGCCTGGCAAAGATTGCGCACAGTTTAAATTCACAACTACCAATTACATTTCATTGAAAGTTGTAAAATTATTTTCAGAACATGCATTTTGTGCATATCCTGCAATGAAAGCATTACAAACACATTTTTTTTAATCTATACTTCCACAATTTGCGTAGATGAGTGCCAGAGACTTTCCAACTGTAATGTTCACAAAATAAACAGTCTTCCAGTATGATTTGATGAATACCCATGCCTGTTTCTAAATCTCCCATTATTTCCACTGCAGAAATGAATCGCCCTTCTGCGGGAAAAACAAAAACACCCACGTCTCGTAATGTTGTAGAAAGCAATAGCAGATATAAATCTCCATGGAAGCTTCGTTTTGAGTGAGAGGGTCGATCCTATGTGCATATACACTATTGATGGAAAATAAAAAGAAGTCCAACAAAGACACAGGGACATGGTCAAAGAAGGGCTCGGAGAAGATGCCTCAGCTTCTGCAGCAAAAGCCACACTCACCATCATCATCACAACCATGGCTGCAACAAGAACAATCTGATCTGCTCCTGACATTGTTAATAATCTCAAGATCTCGTAAGCACAAAGCTTCAGATACAATACTAGTACAAAAGTCCTGAAATAAATTACCAAATGGTGTGACTGGAGTCGAAATGAGTGGCAAAGTAATAACCCCTTCTCACAGGCGGGAGTGCAAATTCAAATCTAACTGCAGCTGTCCCTATCACCGTCTAACCGCAGCTGTCCCTATCACTCGCGAGAGTTAAAAAGATCCGAAATGAGAAATGGAATAGGGACATAATGTTGGATGGGCCCACACCAGCCACCTAAGCGATCAAAGCTTAGTGTGTGATGGTTAAGCCAGGCTCTTAGGAAGCCCTACGAAAGATAGGTATTGAAATCTCCATTATCGTGTACATGATCCTTTGGAATAACAAATCCGAGTATATGCCAAACTCCTTTGGAATAGCAAATCCGAGTATATGCCAAACTCCCGACGTTGTCTTGATTCTCCTCGTCAATTATTCTTGGCCCTGCGATGTTTTTCCAACAAACAATGAATGCGATTGGAACATATATTTCTCCCTTCGCACCTGCTTTGTGGCGTTTCCATTCTTAAGGCATCACTTTAAATTATCGACGATACTTTTGATTTTATACAAATTGCCGCTGAGTGCACACCCTACCCGACTTGACTCAGAGTGCTTAGTAATTTGTCGATGAGGCCTCTTCATTTAGGTGATGCGGATTCCAGTGTTTTGTCTCGATTTATATATATAACATTCCTGCCACTATTGGACCACGCAATATGTTCGCAACATCCACTCTTTGCATTTATGGTGTGGAGCTTTCATACATTCACTGGCTTCACATGATGGCACTTGGACAATGTTGTGGCAAGAATCATCTGACATGGGAGATGCTATATATTGCTCCATCCTTCTGGTTGCAGTTTAATATCATTGCTTCCAACGGCATTCCATTTCTCCCTATACTCGACTGGACAAACGCTGAAGACGTGGCTCTTTATGCGATGCATATTATTCTCTTAAGCTCTCAGTCTTTTGCATATATTAAATTTCACGATGTTGCTGAGGGTAATTATCTTATTTTTGTTTTGTAATGATATCGCTGCTGCTGTATGATGTTTCCCAGTCAAATACATCCATATAATCCTTCATAGCATTCAATGAATATTCATGCTTATTGAAAAACAAACCTATTCCATTTTTTGCGTTGAAGCGTATCGCTGACATCGCATAGTTTTATCAAGAATATATGTTACTGCAAATTTCATAGTTGAAGACTCGTACATATTACAGTATATCCTTTCCAGATTGTCAGGTGCTGCTAATAAATTTTGTAGTTGCGGACTTAATATTCACTGCCATTGAATTATAATTTGCACTCAGCCTCGATATCAATTAGTGTAATGACTGTAAAATCATGATGCGGTTCTCATTCTCGCTCTCAATGCCATTTCTGATACACCTATTGGCCCTTATTCATGGTCCAACATCTGTAAATACTGTCTAATTATTCTGAGAATAAGTATGTGAAGGGTGATGTCCTGATCTGAAATTTTGACCAAAGCTCATTATGATTAAATGCGGAAAATGTCTGGTAATATCGTTGCAGTGAGCTTAATATGAGATAAATTTGCTGCAAACAATTATGACTGCATTGCTCCACCAGCTGCGTGTCAGATATTTGTTCTGAATTAAGAGAAGCATCCTGTAGGTAGCTGAAATGTGTGTTGCTATATAACTGTCAGCTATGGAGGTTAAGAAATCACTGATGCCACTGCTACTTAATTTTTCTGAATTAGAAGTCTCTGGTTGTAGAAAACTGAACTGTTCTTAACAACACAAAAAAAAACCCATTATGCAGAGCAAAAAGTTTGTTTACCAAACTGGTCAAAGGTGCCTCAACAACTGTCCACATCTGCAACAATATGGTGGATTTACTGGATCGGGGCTATCTAAGTCCTGAGAATTCATATGTTCTTGATCAGCAGCAACGTCAATCGCAGAATTTCGCTGCTCAAGCTTATTAAACTCACTAAGGCTTCCTTCTATTGAAAGTATATCAGTCTGTAGAGAATTGATGTGTCCCTGAATCTTCGTGCTGAATAGAATGTTCTGCCATTTGATCACCACAAGCACAATTGTCTGCTGTCAACCCAACATCATACTACTTGTAAAGAATCTTCACATGTTGATACATATATTTCCACTGTCACATATATCGTAACTTCATGGAGTGGGACTGCTATCTCAAACAGGGGCTGCAGAATGTTTTCAAGTATTGTAGAATAGCCTTCGGTTCTATACTTTTCTGCCATCTATTTGAACTCGTATACTTATTCCTTCAATATGATGAATACACACCTTTAACACAATTAGTAATAGACCTATTTGCTGCATGAGGCTTGTATCAATATAAAGCTTTCAAACATCTGTGCATCTTGGAACCAAAATGTTGCAGAGAAAATGGATAATCCTTGGCACAGCATCATCAGAAGGTTCATCATGATATGTCTGATATCAAGGCACTTTGAATAGTGTTCAAATGCAAAATGTGTGCTCATATGAAACTTCCTAATCCATATTCTTCTGATCACGACCTTTCAAGGTTATGAAGCATATTGTTTGAATATTAGTGTGTAAGATCTGAAAATTCTCTCTTTGCCATTGTGCTTAGGACTCCAAACTTTGCCAAAATTTTAGAGTTCCATCACCATCTTCGGTGATAGTGTAGGTATTCCTTTGATCATCATTAATACCCCTTCTATTGCACTGCCACTGTCTTCCTAAGCAAGACCTGACAAGCATCCAAAGGCATGATATCACAGATTAATTCATCTGATATGCTTCTATGTGGAATTTTACTAAACATTGTTGTCGTACCAAAAGTTGACGTTCTTTTGTAGCCATGATACCTTATATGGCCTTGGGTAAGAGATACTTTTCAGCTTTAGCATTTGCAATATCTTGCTAGACACCAAGTTATACATGCTCCCACTGTCAATCACTACCTTGCGAAATTTACCTATTGCACTGCCACTGTCTTCCTAAGCAAGACCTGACAAGCATCCAAAGGCATGATATCACAAATAATTCATCTGATATGCTCCTATATGGAATTTTACTAAACATTGTTGTCGTACCAAAAGTTGACGTTCTTTTGTAGCCATGATACCTTATATGGCCTTGGGTGAGAGATACTTTTCAGCTTTAGCATTTGCAATATCTTGCTAGACACCAAGTTATACATGCTCCCACTGTCAATCACTACCTTGCGAAATTTACCTATAGACTTGCAGATTGTATGAATAAAATCTTCCTTTGTACTAGTTCATGTTCATTCTTTTCTGATTTAACAATATCCTCTCCATGAGGGCCTCTCTATTTTCCAGGTCTCCCACATGTCGTAGTGATGTTTCAAGATCTTCTATTGAACTTGTAGCATCTGTCGGATATCTAATATCTGATTATCGCTCAGACGAAAAAATACATACATACATATATATAGAGAGAGAGAGTGTTATACTTGACTATTGAAGATGATTCGATCTGTCTAAATCCTAGTTATGATGCAGCGATCATACTGTGATAACAGTTTGTATGGACTATGGATGCAACTGATCCTGTCACTCACTACTCCCCACTGTCGTGAGTTATATTGCTATTATTCCATCCACCGACTGAGATCGGGTATTCATGAAATATCAGATACCGATTATGATCGGGCCATCAAAGCATGTAACCACCGAGTGTATTTTGAGTTAATGGATGATAACTAATGTTATTAAGAGTCGTCCCATATAGGGACATGACCCTACGGGCCCAAAGGGCATATAGAATCATATCTCTACATGAGACATGACTGTTCCACTCCGTATATATGTTAAATACTATGATTGCTTGGAAACACATAAAAACCATCTCATGTTATAACCAGCGATCTGCATATAATATGTATATTCACCTGCCATCAATAATAAAGGATTAGTATTGTTCATTGGAAGATTCAAGCACAACTAAGATAACAGAATTTATATCTATATCTCTGCAGTTAATTAATAATAAAATTGATGCATTCAGATACATTCAGATCTATCATAATCTGGAGACTAATTAAAAGATAAAACTCTACCACTGATCTATCATTCCTTAACATGGTATCAGAGCCTAGTTGGTAGAACAAGAATTAAAACAGACAGTGATATTTGCTTCAAGATCTCTAAAATATTTTTAAAAATCAATCATGGTGAATAATATTAGAGTTGAAGATAGACAGGAAGGCGACTCTAATTTTGTTTCATGGAAAATTTGAATCATAACAATACTTCAAGAACTTGAATTGGAGTCATTTATAGAAGAAAATAAGAAAATGCTTGAAGATGAAACAAAAAAGACAACATGGAAAAGGTGTAACAATAAGGCTAAGAAAATAATCATTGATGGGGTTAAAGACCATATTCTTCCATCAATAGCAAAATTGACTACTGCTTATGAAATGTTCAAAACTATTCAAGATACATTTGAAATAAACAATGCCAGCAGATTGCTTACATTAAAACAACAACTCATCAACATCAAAATGGATAAAGGAGATACAATCTCATCATATTTCTCATAAATAACTAAGTTAATGGACCAACTCTCTACCATTGGAAATAATGTAGACGATGTGGAACTGTCTCTAATAGCCCTTAGAGGATTGCCATTATCAAGGGAATCTTTTATCAAATGCATTAGTCATCCCTCTATACCGAAATTTGATCAACTCAAAAATGGTTGCACTCAAGAAGAGTCACAATTAATCTCAAGAGATATCGTCTCTAATAAGGAGGAAGAGATTCAAGCATTACATGCAAAATCAAATAATAAGGGGGGTAAATTCAAAAGGAAGAGAGGAAAGAAAAATACAACCTATAAGAAAAGAGACCTATCCAAAGTTCAATGTCACAAATGTGACAAATTTGGACATACTCACATGTATTGTCCAGAAAGAAAGAAAAATCCTATCAACATGGTTGAAATCAAAGAAGGGGAAAACTCATTATTCTTCCTTGCCTTGTCAAGTGAGTTAAACACTAATATAAACACTTGGATAGTGGACAGTGGAGCCTCAAGGCATATCACCGGATTTAGAGATCAATTTCAAACACTTGAAGGATATCCAACCAAAGAAGCAACTATAGGAGACAACTCCACTTATCCTGTGGAAGGAATTGGGACTTGCTCAATACAACTGTATTCTAGAATTAACTTACACTTAAAAGATGTCCTATTTGTTCCTAGAATCAAAAGAAATCTTATCTCTGTATCTATTCTAGCAGATAGGGTATCGGATTGCCTTTTAAGAAAATAAAGTCTTGTGTTGGTTGAAAAATTCAAACATTAAAAATGCTATCTCTATTGGATTCAGAGAAGGGAATCCCTACAAACTTTGTAATTCCTCAAATCTAGCCCTAAACCATGAAATTGGGAAAACAAATGAGATTTGACATAGAAAACTAGGGCACCTAAATTTCTAAGCATTACCTTCTATAGAGAAAATTGTGAAAGGTTTACCTAACCTCAAACCTAAATATGAAGGGATATGTAAAGTGTGTTGTAATGTCCCCTTTTTGGGACATTAATATTCTAAAGTCAAATTCATAAAATATTAATTTGGGCTTAAAGGAGCTTAATGTAAAGTTATAAAATGGGTCAAATTAATATTATTAAGTGGGTTAAAGGTGAGAAAGAAGAATAAGATGAAAAGATAGGAGTTGAAGAGTCGCCATAAAGTATTAAAAGAGGAAGTCTCGTTCATTTTTCAGGTATGCTTGGTTTATAATTCATATTTCAGTTTCTCTCTGGAGAGAGTTATTTGGAAAGTTTTAGCTTTCATCCAGCTTGAGAATGTAAACCCTCATCCCGGTAGACAATGGACACAAACCTAGTGTCCGTGGAGATGTCACACCAGGTGTCTTACATGTGCTTACAAGCTTACAGATTCTTTTCTTAGTATTCCAATCTAGCTGTAAAATTGTGTTTAAGACTAGATTTTTTAATGCTAGTTAGTGTATTGCTAATGTATAATGCAATAACATATTCTACAGTATTTTATGAGAATCTACTAGGTTATATTGTTGGTTTATAATGCATCTTCATATGTTTATGTTTTGAAAATTATATTGAGATAAAATTGGGTAAATACCGATTTGGGATATTACAGTGGTATCAAAGTAGTGTATCCTGCCATCCTGAAGGGTCAAATTTGTGCATCAAAATTTCAGAAAGAATTATCAAAACAAATTTGATTGCATTGAGTTTCAAAGTAACAGAACAAAGGTTTTACAGTTCTCTTAGTCTTATCTAGGTTTGATGAGAAAAATCTGTTATTCAGCTTTGAAGTCTTTGCCCCTACAAGCATTATTCTAACTGGAGAAATTTGGATAGTCTAAAAGTATGCTATAAACTCTAAATATTCTAGCATAAATTTGAGCAATGTTGAGCCTTGAGTATATTTTGGGGCACGATTTGTGAGTAGAAGCCAGTGTCGAGGAAGACAAATATTCACACTGCCAATTATTCTGTGGTGGGTTCTAAAAACATTATTCTTTAATGACCTACAGACAGTTCCAAATATTATACCAAGACAGAGTACTCTACAATACATGAAGTATGTAAGGAGGTTTTCGTGCAAAGCTTTCACCTCACTTGGATTCTATTAGTTTATGAAGGATATTTTATTTTTAGTTTTTTGCAGGCATCCTCAATAGTCAACAATTAATGTTTTGATAATACTTTGTGAATGGTTTGAATTGATTGCTAATAGTGGAAGCTACGAGAAAATGTGAGCGTGAAATAGACATTGGAGACCACTACAATTTAGCATGTCCTCTATTGCAAATTTTTGGGGTTTGCTTAATCTGTTGGCATGGATAAAACTGGATAAAGGAGCTATCGTGAACTATATAGACTATATCAGAGTAGTGATATTCCTATTTTTAGCCCAACGATGAACATTCAAAGGTGTTTTAAGAATTTTGAGCAGACATTTCTTCGCGACCCTTGCCAGAGAACGTTGCTACCATTCTTGGTGAGAATAATACCTCCTTGTCGATTTGTGGGGAGTTAAAGACACATTCACACATTGGTAAATTAGAATCACCAGGAAGTCACGAACTTGGTCGTCTGTCAAGTTTTGCATATTTTCCAAATTATTATGTTTTCCAAATTATTATGAGCTCTTTCGAGCCAGTATTTTAGAGAACAAGCAATCTCCAGCTTCTCACAAGTATTCAAAATGAATCGAGCATTATTCAGAATCATTGGGAATAACAGTTCACTTGAACTCAAATGGGTCGTGGAGATTCAATAGATATCTCCTGCAAGAAATATAGATTAAAATCAACTCACAACTTAACCCTAAACCTAAAAAAAAAATTATCTGGCACTTAAAAGTTGCTCGGCACATGAAGGTGCCGAGTGCCAGTTTTACTCGGCACTTGATGGTGCCGAGTGGCAGGTTGCTCGGCACTTAAGAAAAGTGCTTGGCACAAGAAGGTGCCAAGTGCCAAAAATTACTCAGCACTTGCTCGGCACATGAAGGTGTCGAGTGACAGGCAACAGGTGTCAAGTGAACTCGGCACAAAGAGGAGAGCTCGGAAAGGGAAGGTGCCGAGTGAGCTCGGCTTCCACTGTGAAGAAACAGGGACCAAGCCGAGCGACCAGGATATCACGTGAAACTTTTCACGATTAAAAACAGAGACTCAGAACTAAAAATATTCAACAAGGATCTTCTCAAATGCAATGTAGAGAGGAAGAACAATAGATTCGAGTATGTCTGCTTGCTTAGTATTTAACTTTGATTTAAAAAAATACAATATCTGGGAGCATTCGGCTTCAACCAGAAAACCCTAAATTTACCCTAAAATTTCAAACGACTTCAATACTTCAAACTTTATACTTGCAGCTCTAATGGCTGCATACAAAAATGCCTGGAGCAATCACTGCTTCATAGGTTGAATCCAATGAACAGTAAACTTACAGAATGATCAGAGAGAAGACGTGCAACTGCAGGCACGAAATAAACAAACTACTTTCTCTGCACTCTGAGGACTGGATTTACTGATCTTCTTCCACTGCTCTTCTCTGCAACTTCTCTGCTCTACTTGATATGCACTTAATCTTGAATGAATGAATAACATTCCCTTTTGTCTTCTAACCTAAAATGTTTTTCCCTCCCATTTTCAAACTCAAAAAACTCACCTACCAAAATGAATGCCTACCGTCCATGAATTCCTGCGGTGAACTAACAGGGTAGATGGGTGTGGGGCTCGAGGACAACCTGCAAGCGTTGACGTTTATTTCCAACACTCCCCCTTTGTCCTGAGACCCTCAAACAAGGATCATTGTTGATCCAAATCAACTACACCAAGACTCTGTCTTAGCTGCACAAAAGTTCCAATGCCTAATGGCTTGGTAAAGATGTCTGCTAGTTGCTGCTCAGACTTGGAAAATTCCATCTTGATATCCCCATTCTCCACCAACTCTCTGATGAAGTGATATCTGATCTCTATATGCTTGCTTCTCCCATGGAAGACTGGATTCTTAGACAATGCAATTGATGAGATGTTGTCACAATAAATTGTGGTTCCATCCTCTTGCCTTTCATTCGAATCTATCAAGATCCTCCTTAGCCAAATTGCTTGACATGTTGCTGCATTTGCTGCAATGTATTTAGCCTTTGCTGTAGATTGAGCAACAATAGGTTGCTTCTTGGATGCCCATGAAATTGCGCCAGATCCCATATGAAACATGTATCCGGAAGTGCTCTTCCTATCATCTAAACTTCCAGCCCAATCACTATCAGTGTAACCAACCAACTTGAAATCATCATTTGCAATATACAAAATCCCAAATCCCTTGGTACCTTTCACATACCTTAGGATCCTCTTTCCCGCTTGCCAATGGGAATCCTTTGGTGTTTCCATAAATTTGGAAATCAGACTTACTGCATGCATTAGGTCTGGCCGAGTTGCTGTCAAATACATTAGACTTCCAACCATACTCTTGTATAGTGTTGGATTCACTCTCTTGCTAGAGTCTTCCTTGCTCAACTTCAGACCTACTGTTGTTGGTGTGGGGGTTGCCTTGTTGTTCTGCATTTTAAATCTCTCCAAGGTCTGCCTTGCATACTTTTCTCAAGAGATGAAAATGCCATCATGCATTTGTTTTACTTCTATGCCTAGAAAATATTTCAAGAGACCTAGGTCTGTTATTTCAAATTCACTTTTCATGGCCTCTTTGAACTCACCAATTAGAGTCTTTTCATTACTAGTAAAAATTAAATCATCTACATACAAAACAACAATCAAAACATTTCCATTTGCTACCTTGATGTAGAGAGTGGGCTCACCATTGCTCATCAAATATGAGTCAATCCTACTGTATCATGCTCTTGGAGCTTGCTTGAGCCCATAAAGAGCTCTCTTCAACCTATATACTTTGTTCTCTTCACCTGCAACTTCATAACCAGGTGGTTGCTCCACATGTATACACTTCTTCTTTCAATACACCATTTAGGAAGGTGGACTTCACATCCATTTGAAATACCTTCCACTTATGCTGAGCTACAATTGCATTGACAACACGCACCATTTCCATTCTTGCAACTGGGGCATAGGTCTCATCATAATCTCTACCATACTACTGTTTGTAGCCCTTGACTACCAACCTTGCCTTATGCCTATCAATCTTGCCTTCAGCATTGCATTTGGTCCTATAGACCCATTTCACTCCAATCACTTGCTTCTTGGGAGGCAAATCAATTAACTCCCATGTCTCATTCCTTTCTATAGCATCTATTTCCTCATCCATGGCATTACACCATTTCTTCTCCTTAATAGCTTCCTCAAAATATATTGGATCACTATGAGAAAATAATGCAAAATTAACACTCTCATCATAATCTTCATACCTTTCATCTTGGTATATCTCCCTAAGACTCTTGGTATTTCTTGGTAATAGGGAGGAGAGTGTGGGATTAGAATCTTCATTGTTGCTGCATTGGCGACTTGGTCATTCTTCACTGGTACTCGGCACTAACACTCAGTCATGCCTAGAGGAGCTCGGCAATGTCTGAACCTGCTTGCCTTTTCTTCTATCTGCTTCTTCTTCTTGCTGTTCATCAGCATCTTCTTCATTCATAATTGGCACTTTACTTGAAGTGCTCGGTGACTCATCAATTGAACCGTACCAAGATTGATTTTCAAGAAATTCCACATCTCTTGAAAGCATCATCTTGTTGTTCAATGGGTCATACAATCTGTATGCCTTTGATTCTGGGCTGTACCCTGTGAAAATGCATTTCACACCTTTTTCATCAAATTTCTGCCTTTTCTCTTTAGGCACGTGTGCATATGCAACACATCCAAACACCCTTAGGTGTTCAACTGTCCATCTTCTTCGTGACCATGCTTCCATTGGAATTCTATCACGGACTGCCTTTGTAGGACACCTATTAATTAGGTAAACTGTTGTTGCCACAGCCTCTCTCCAAAATTCAGTTGGGAGACCTTTCTCTTTCATCATGCTCCTTGCCATTTCAACAATGGTCCTGTTCTTTCTTTCAACCACTCCATTTTGTTGTGGTGTATAGCTGGCTGTAAGCTCTTTCTTAATGCCATGTTTCCTGCAAAAGTTTACAAAAGAATTGGAGGTATACTCCCCTCCTCTATCTAATCTAAGGACCTTGATATAGTGTCCAAATTTTCTTTCAGCCTGGGCTTTAAATTATACAAATTTTTCAAATGCCTCATATTTATTTTTTAAGAAATACACCCATGTCCTACGACTGAAATCATCAATGAATGTCATGAAATAAGTACTCCCCCCAATGGAAGTAACTTGCATAGGACCTACTAGGTCAGTATGCACTAACTCTAATGGATATCTAGCCCTCCTAGAATTTCTAGCATTAAAGGGAAGCCTATGTTGCTTACCCAAAATACAAACCTCACACTTGTCACATGAATTTCCTATTCGTGGCAAACCTTCTACCATTCTTTTATTTGACAATAAATTTAAACCAGCATAGCCAAGATGACCATACCTAAGGTGCCATATCCATGAGGGGTCTTCAATCACACTCCTTAGAGCTTATTGTGTGGGAGGTGCAACACTAACTTGAGATGAGAAACATGTCTCAATCTTCAAGGGAAACATTTTGTTCTCGGTCATTTGAAGTGCTGCAAGTAGGTTCTTGCTCCCACCCTTTTCTTGAATAACACATATGTTATTCTCTATCAACACTTTGTATCCATTTTGAATGAGCTGACCAATGCTCATCAAATTGTGCTTCATACCAAGGGCGAAATACACATTTTGTATTTCCCTTTTCTCACCTTTCTTGGTGCGGACCATAATAGATCCTTTGCGCACAACTGGTAGGGTTCCATTGTTACCCATCTTAATTTCTGATTTGAAACTCTTGTCAATGAATGAAAACAAGGTTTCATTACCACTCATGTGGTTGCTACATCCACTATCAAGGTACCAAACCTTAGGGCTTCCTTCTTCACCAACATTACACATGATGAAGGCAGTTTTTTCACTTCCTATATTCACGTCAGCCACATTTGTTTGTCCTGACTGATCTTTCTTCTTCTTCCAGCATTCATTTGCATAATGCCCATATTTATGACAGTAGTAGCATTCTACATTACTCTTATTTGAGTTGTAGTTTTTCTTACCTCCTCTTGAAGTATTTTGTGAGCTACTTGCTCCATCTGCTCTTCCTGAGCTTTCTGCTTTAGCATTTCTTTGTCCTCCATTACCTCGGCCTCTACCTCTAGAGTTTTTGCCTAAGCCATTTCTTCCTCTCCCCCTTCCTCTTATATTTGACTGAGCCTTGAATGCTTGGTCTTGGGTAGAAGAAGATGTGGATCTATTGATTCTATACTCATGGGTTTGAAGAGAACCCATCAACTCATCCATTGTCAAAGTAATGAGGTCTTTTGCCTCTTCTATTGTCATGACCAAATGGTCATATTTATGAGGTAAACTTCTCAATATCTTCTCCATTATCCTCTGCTCTTGATAGTCTTCTCCATTTGACTTCAATTGGTTAATCACATTGGAGGTCCTTGAACTGAAGTCTGCAACTGATTCATTCTCCTTCATCTAAAGGTTTTCAAACTCCCTCCTTATATTCTGTAGCTTTACAGTACAAACTTTATTAGTCCCCTTGAAATTCATCTCAAGGATATCCCATGCTTCCTTTGCATAATTTGTTGCTGCAATCTTAGGGAATATAGACTCTGTCATTGCTGCTTCAATGAGACTTAATGCCTTAGCATCCTTCCTCCTTGACTCTTTCAAATGAGTCTTCTATGCATTTGTGATGGCAGCATATTGAGTTGGATCAGTCACATCATTGAATCCATTAACTAAAAACTCCCACAAATCATTTGCAACCATAATGGTCTTCATCTTCTTTGCAAATATATCATAATTCTATCTATTAAATGATGGTAGTTGCTGCCATATCTTTCCTGCATCTCCTGCCATGTCAAATATCCCAAGAAAAACAAATGCC
Source organism: Cupressus sempervirens (assembly GCA_028749045.1). Lineage (NCBI taxonomy): Eukaryota > Viridiplantae > Streptophyta > Pinopsida > Cupressales > Cupressaceae > Cupressus > Cupressus sempervirens. The sequence goes on from CM053783.1 coordinate 7,877,285, forward strand.
CTAACTCACTTTGGATGTGGGGCCTCAAAGCTCTAATACCATGTGAGAAATATAGATTAAAATCAACTCACAACTTAACCCTAAACCTAAAAAAAAAATTATCCGGCACTTAAAAGTTGCTCGGCACATGAAGGTGTTGAGTGCCAGTTTTACTCGACACTTGATGGTGCCGAGTGGCAGGTTGCTCGGCACAGGAAGGTGCCAAGTGCCAAAAATTACTTGGCACTTGCTCGGCACAGGAAGGTGCCAAGTGCCAGAAATTACTCGGCACTTGCTTGGCACATGAAGGTGTTGAGTGACAGGCAACAGGTGCTGAGTGAACTCGGCACAAAGAGGAGAGCTCGGCAAGGGAAGGTGCCGAGTGAGCTCGGCTTCCATTTTGGAGAAACAGGGACCAAGCCAAGTGACCAGGATATCATGTGAAACTTTTCACGATTAAAAACAAAGACTCAGAACTAAAAATTTTCAACAAGGATCTTCTCAAATGCAATGTAGAGAGGAAGAACAATAGATTCGAGTATGCCTGCTTGCTTAGTATTTAACTTTGATTTAAAACAATACATGATCTGGGAGCATTCGGCTTCAACCAGAAAATCCTAAATTTACCCTAAAACTTCAAACGACTTCAATACTTCAAACTTTAAACTTGTAGCTCTAATGGCTACATACAAAAATGCCTGGAGCAATCACTGCTTCACAGGTCGAATCCAATGAACTGCAAACTTACAGAATGATCAGAGAGAAGACATGCAACTACAGGCATGAAATAAACAAACTTCTTTCTTTGCACTCTGACGATTGGATCTGCTAATCTTCTTCCACTGCTCTTCTCTACAACTTCTTTGCTCTACTTGATCTGCACTTAATCTTGAATGAATGAATAACATTCCTTTTTGTCTTTTGACCTAAAAAAAATTTCCCTCTCATTTTCAAACTCAAAAAACTCACCTACCAAAATGAATGCCTGTCATCCATGAATGCCTGTGGTGAACTGACAGGGTAGATGGGTGTGGGGCTCGAGGACAACCTGTAGGCATTGACATTTATTTCCAACATCTCCCATGTCACCTAAACGAGCTTTTCTCATTGATCACAAGTTTTTAGTTGTTGCTTAATTTTTATGCAAATTAGGGAAATTGCACACAAGTTATCAATGCTAATAGATTGTAACTGACGTTAGTCCATATGAATTGCAAAGAAAGAATGCACAAATTCTTTCCACCAAGAAAAAATCACCAGCCCAGTCTCCATGGAAAACTTACGTAGCAAAGGAAAAAGACTGTTATATGCCACAGTAATGGTCTGTAGTTATAATTTTGGCAGGATTGACTCTCAAATGTTATTTTGTGCTATTTGGTAACTGTGTTGCATAAAAATGTAACTAAGGAATAACACTAAGCAACTAATGCATTTTCCTACATTATCATGCAAAACCTTAAAATATGAAAGAAGACATGTAAATGAACAACAAAATAGCACTATGCAAACCTCATGAAACCATCAAGTGTAGATGATTTCACACTCATGGGATGTGGTTTCTCACAAATCCAGCAGCATAACAATGAGGTAGATAGTGCTTCCTAAGAATGAGGAGAGGGCTCTCCTTTTATAGGAAAATGGATGGCTGAGATTGAATGCAAGATGGATGGCTAGGATCTCTCAGGATCAATGAGGTGTCCATGAGGTAGAGGACAAGTAGACTCCACATGGATTAGGGTTTTGACCATTCAAAGGGGGCAATATTCTCACACATGTGTGAGCAACCTTTGATGGTGACATGATCAATGAGGTGTGAGAAGCATGGCTTCTCACACATGTGTGAGACAACTTGATTCTCATGCAAGAGAACAAGTGTGCAAGAGGTGTGAGAAGGATGGCTTCTCACACATGTGAGAGACACCTTGACTCTCATGCAAGAGGACAAGTGTGCAAGAGGCATGCAAGATATGAGGGGTGAGGAAAGTGTGAACATCTCTCACACATGTGTGAGGATTCCTCACACATGTGTGAAAACATACTTAGGATCAAGAGGTGATTAGCTAGGATGATTAGGAAAAGAAAGCATGACTAGGAAGTGGGTAGGTTTAGCATGATGGGTTAGGTAGGCTAATGAGGTTAGGTGAGGGTTAAAAGTAGGAGCCATGTGCTCAAATAGGATTAAATGCAATATTTAATTCCTAGTGGGACTAGGAGGGAATTAATTAAGTAAATGACATACTTAATTAAAGTGGAAGGGGTTAGATGCAAGGGGAATAGGTTAGGATTTAGATAAACCTTAGTTTATTTAAATCAAGGTAAGCCAAATGTAATGTAAAATTTATTTAATTAAGGTAGGGGAATTAAATAAATATTAAATATTTATTTAAGTGGTCAGGAAATGGGTTTTGGACAAATTTTGGTGTCTACATTTTGCCCCTCTTTGATATAGCATTAGTAATGTTATATCAAAGAAGAACAAAATATAGTGGCTGAAAGGATAAGACTAGTAGCTTGATGCCCCAGTCGTGAAAGGATGAGGAAGGATGACAAGGGTGGAAAGGTAATCATGATGCCCCAGTCATGAAAGGATGAGGAAGGATGACGAGGATGGAAGGGTATGCCCCCTTGAGAGGACATGCAGGTTCGGAGAACACAAATTTTCTCTCGAAATACAAGGAAGATGGAAGGAAGTTATGCTACAATGACGTGAACAACCTAAGTTTGATATTGTACTCAACACTATGCACCAAGGTATGAGGAACCAAGATGACAATGTGTCAAGTACATGAAAAAGGGGTCTAATACAACCATATGCCTTATGAAACCATGATATGGAAGACCATGATTCCTAGGACAATAGGATGCAAAGACCATGATACATGCAAAAATGCTAATGCATACAAGTAATCAAGCAACCATGCACAAAAGACCAAAAGCAAACCACCATTTTGCCCCTAGTCAAGCTGAAAACCCATGAATGGACTGATTGATAATGATTGATTAAGGATGGCAAAGCTAATGCTAAGCATAATGCGCATCCAAGGATTGGGAAGGATTCATCCCATGATAATGATTGTTGAATATAATAAATGGATTATCAGCCAATCGGGTCAAAGTGGTGAATTGATTAAGAATTGATGTACAATATTACAAGATTAGATTGATTGAATTAGTATTGATTGCATATTGATTGAGATTTTTTTTATTTTTTTATTTTATGGCAGATAGAAGAATGAACGTGGATGAGAGTGGAAGAATGATGTTGATAGGATGAAGAATGATGAGAGTAGAATTGATTTGATGTGAAAGAATTAGAAGAATTGAAGATTGATTGAAGAATGAATGAATTTGATTGAAGCGATCAAAAGAATTGGATTGAATGTGATATGAATGAATGTGGAATAGAATGGATAGAAATGAATTGATCGAACGAATGTGGAATAGAATGGATTGGGACCAATGAAAAGGGAGAGTCAAGGTACGGTAAATGAAGGAGAAGCAACGTGATGTTGGTGGATGCAAGGAATAGTGAAAGGATATGAGGGGCCAAATGATATGGAATTGGAAAATGTGGAGTCAAGGACCATGTTTTGAAGGAGTCCAAATGATGCCCCATACCAAGGGTATGAAGATGGGAGGAAGTATGGTGGGAAAGGATGCGTGAAAATCGAAAAATGGCACGAAGGCTTAGCGTATGGAGGAAGAGAAGGTATGTGTTCTTCCAAAGCATGTATGAACATTTTGTATAATGTGCCTCTAGTATGGATCACGAGTATGGGTATGAAAGTGACTGAATAAGGGATATGGGAGGGAGGGTATGAAAAAGGGATAATGATATGAAGGGTATGGATGAAATGTGGGATATGAAATGGATGAAAGGTATGGGATAACCAAGATCAAGGACATATGAAAGAGGGATGGAAAGTATGTAGGAGTGTGGATGGAAAATGGATGAAATGAACATGATAGGAACTATGGGATGCAAGATATGGAGAACATGTCAAGATCAACGATGTGGATGTGAAAGTGAATGGAAGTGCGTAGGATGATGTATGGATAATGTGCAAGGGATATGGAAAGTGAGCATGTGGATGGATGAAGGAAAGTGAAAGTCCAGATCAAAGATGGAAATGGATGAACAGTAGATGGAATGATGGAAGATATGCAAGGAAGAGTGGTATGGATGGCGCTTGCCCCCAGTGTAGAGTGCAAGTGGACAAGGAAAAGTGAATGGAGGTATAAGTGGAAGTGGAAGGCAATGGACACATGATAGGAAAATGAAGGGAGGACTCAAGCATCTAGATATATGGATGGTATCCCTTGAATTTTTATGATTCCTTTTTTCTTTTTTATTTTCAAGGAATTTTGGCTATTTGCTCATAGATGTTGGTAGGATGGTGAATGGAGGAAAATGACTTATGGAAAGGTTTGGATTAAGGGGGTGGAGTGGGTGGGAGGAAGACATGGTTGATGGATGCTAGGTTGGAAGACTTGTGAATGAATGGATGAAGGAGGCAAAAAGATCGTCATTGTCACACACCTTGAAGGGTGATGGAAAGGAGGAAAGTGTGGAGGATATGATAGAGGGCCACACCACCCTTACCCACTCACAATCAAGAAAGCAACAATATGGAGACCAAGAGAAATTTTTTTTAAAAAAAAAAGCTTCACAAGAAATTTTACTATACTTGAAGATCCTTACAACACCCACAAGATGATATGATTTCTTCCACATAAGAGAAATCCTAAATAAGAGTCTTCACACCTTCTAGCTTTTACTTCTCCAACTTCTCCTTGAGCTTCCACTCCTCAAGCTACTCCTTGAGCTTGATTAGAAATGCTCATATGCCTTGCTTAAATAGGCACTTACCACCCTATGCATGACTTATCCACAACCTTCTAGAATTCTTCCTACACAATATCCACAACCTTCTAAAACTTCCATAACCTTCTAGAATTACAACTAAGCACCACCATGTGGCCCAATTAGAAAATTACATTTCCTTTATGGATCACAACAAATATTAAATGCAAGATTTAAGAAACTTTCCACAAGCTTCTAAGATGCCACCTACACACCTCGATTAATGTAATGACAACTATTTTTTTTTTTTTTTTTTTCTATTTATGCCACCTATGCACCTCGAAAATAAAAATCCTCTTTTCCTTTCTTTTCTCCTTTTTATTTTTTTATTATTTCTCCTTTAATTTTCGTCACTTTTCTCTCTCCAGATTTTTTTTTTTTTTTTTTATTATTATTTTAAATTTTACATTCAACATGTCTCCCCTTTATTTTGGATGCAAGATGCTCCTGCATCAGACTCCCCAGGTCCGAAAAGATGTTCTAATAGCTGGAAGAACATCTTTCGGGATTCAGCACATAAATCCCAAACTGGTTCTTCACATATATGTCCTCCAAATCTTCAACTTGCACACTCTTTCCCTTGTTTTTCTTCTTCTCCTTTACATCCACCACAGGTGTTCTATACGTTTGCTTCCCATGCTGATTTTCAATCTTCTCAAAATTTGCCAACTCAACTCGACTGCCAACACTCAAGTTTCTCCTACCAAGCGCTTCATTCTGCAAAGGAATCAAAGAAAACTTCCTACCACCTTTCTCAATAGTAAACACATTCCTAACACAATCATGCATAGCCCTGCAATCATACTGCCAAGGTCTACCAAGTAACACATGACAACTGTTCATATCCACAATATCACACAATACTTGATCCTTATACTGCCCAATCTGAAAATCAACAAGACATTGTTCTCTCACTTCCAAAGCATGCTCACCTTGCAACCAGCCAATCCTATAAGGACAAGGATGTCTCAATCTCTTCAAACCAAGTTTTTGAACCATCTCCTCAGCAACAAGGTTATCAGTACTACCACTATCTATAATCACCTTGCAAACTTTCCCACCAGACTTACAACAAGTTTTGAACAAACTAGTCCTCTGACAAGAATCCAATGTCTTCTTACCCATTAGTACTCGTCGAGCCAACAAACTTTCTCCTTCCTCGGGCTGATTTTCCTGGACTTCAACCTCATTCGCAATAGTAGCTGTCCTACCAATAGAACATTCAAAAGATCTATGCCCTTCTTGACCACACTTGAAACAATTACCTCGGAATACACCTCCACCTATCCTTCTTCTTTGTTCAATAGGTTTTGGTTCACCTTCTGCTTTTGGTTTAGCTTGTACCGAACTATCTTGCTTCTCCTTCCCTCGAGAACTACCTTGATTCTTCCTCTTTAGCTTTTCCTCTGCTCTCAAAGCATACTGATAAGCATCCTCCACTGTGGAAATATTTAGCATACCAACCTCATCCTAAATATTGAATCTCAAACCATTAATATACCGTGCTACCTTCTCCTTTGACAATTCTCTATGTCCAGACCGAATAGTCAACTTGTAGAACTCCTCAATGTAATCCTTCACAGTCATATCCTTCTGTTTCAGATTCTGCAACCTCTTAAAAAATTCAAGTTCATAATCAGTTGGAATGAACTTTGCCTTTAACTTAGTCACCATCAATTTCCATCTAGTGATCTTCATTTCACCTTCCTCTTCTCTGTCTCTTTGCAGTTCCTTCCACCAAAGAGCAGCATGTCCCTTCAACTTAGTTTGTGCCAACCTTACTCTCACTGGATCTTCAATACCCTCAAGCTCAAAGTAGTCCTCTAATTCACCAATCCAATCAATCAGGTCTTTAGGATTCAAAGTACCTAAAAAATTAGAAACCTCCATCTTATGCTTCAGCTTCAACTGAGATCCAGGTCGAGCAAACTGAGTAGTCCTAATTCCAATAGGTCTCTCCTCATGATCACTTCTATCCTCACTAGAATCTTCAAAGTCTTCAGCAACTTCGTCATATCTGTCTTCAGTACCCACATGCCTAGGTACACCACCCAAAGCACTCACAATTTCAGCAATCATGTCACTCTTTATCAATGCAATCTCTGATTTGACCTCTGCTCTTATCTTCTCTAAGATTCTTTCTTCCATCGCTTCACTAAGGTCATCATTTTCCTTGGGGTCCAATCTTCTTGGAGGCATCTTCCAAAAATTTAGCAAACCCTAAACAAATCCACCAATCTAAAAGATCAATCAGCCACAAGATCAACCTTCTTTGCAAATCCTGGTGTAAACTGCCTCATGCTGGGCGATCTGTCCACACACTCAGGAACTCCCGCTCTGATACCACTTGATAGAGGGCCACACCACCCTTACCCACTCACAATCAAGAAAGCAACAATATGGAGGCCAAGAGAAATATAAAAAAAAAAAAAAAAGCTTCACAAGAAATTTTACTATACTTGAAGATCCTTACAACACCCACAAGATGATATGATTTCTTCCACATAAGAGAAATCCTAAATAAGAGTCTTCACACCTTCTAGCTTTTACTTCTCCAACTTCTCCTTGAGCTTCCACTCCTCAAGCTACTCCTTGAGCTTGATTAGAAATGCTCATATGCCTTGCTTAAATAGGCACTTACCACCCTATGCATGACTTATCCACAACCTTCTAGAATTCTTCCTACACAATATCCACAACCTTCTAAAACTTCCATAACCTTCTAGAATTACAACTAAGCACCACCATGTGGCCCAATTAGAAAATTACATTTCCTTTATGGATCACAACAAATATTAAATGCAAGATTTAAGAAACTTTCCACAAGCTTCTAAGATGCCACCTACACACCTCGATTAATGTAATGACAACTATTTTTTTTTTTTTTTTTTTTCTATTTATGCCACCTATGCACCTCGAAAATAAAAATCCTCTTTTCCTTTCTTTTCTCCTTTTTATTTTTTTATTATTTCTCCTTTAATTTTCGTCACTTTTCTCTCTCCAGATTTTTTTTTTTTTTTTTTTTTTTTTTTTTAATTTTAAATTTTACATTCAACATGTCTCCCCTTTATTTTGGATGCAAGATGCTCCTGCATCAGGATAGGTAGGAGAAAGTTTGAATTTTGGGATATAGGGACCCAAAATGGAGGAAGGAGATAACGGATTTGGAAAGGTGGATTTGGGTACATAAGGACCCAAAATGGAGATGGAAGATGGAAGCGTGGATGATTTATGCAGGAGGGAAGCCTTTGGATTAGCAAAATTGGATGTCAATGTGAATCTTTCTTTGAGATTCATTGCTACATTAAGTAGCTTTGGTATCCACATAATTTTTGCATTTTTTATTTTTAGCCTTTGTGGCTTTTTGATTTTGCTTTGGATCATATTTGTCTTTTCTTGGACATGTCATTTAGAGGGGACATGTTGATCCTTGTGCTTTTGTGGATTTTTCGCTTTATTCTCTTTTTATTTAGCATCCAATTTGATTCCATTGGCTATGGTATGGGTGCATGAAGGTAAGTGGGATGGAGAGCATATGGATGGTGAATGTTGGAAGGAATTCAAGGATGTGTGCCTTTGTTGATCTTGACTAGAACCATGAGGGGATAAAGTGGAAGACATGAATACGGTGGATGGATGTATGTAAGGACCCAAAATGGATGGAAGGGATGAAGGGTTTGAATGTGGAACATAAGGACCTAGAATGGATGGAAGATAAGGACCTAGAATGGATTTGGAAGATGAATGATGGGAGTGTTTAGGTTTGGAAGGAGGAATTTTGGAGTTGGAAGAAGTGGAAGGTATACCAACATCTTGAGCCATTATTTCGTTAATGGGATACTTATCATTTTTAACACAAGATGTGAGTCCATGTGGATGGGGTACATGAGTGTATGGGATAGGCATGATATGATCATGTGGAGGATTAGGATCACAAGGGGGATCACGAGGGATAATAGGATCTTGGGATGGGGTGGGTTCATGAGAGGAAAATGAAGGGGAGCTTTGATCTTGACTTAGAAGAGGATCATGAAGTGGAATGTGTGGATCATGAGATGGTGGGATTTGATCTTGACATGGAGGAAGATCATTGGATGGAGTGGAAGGAACTTCAGTATGAAGTGGAGGATCTACGGAGGCTAACTCTTGAGATGGAGCGGAATCGGTAATGTGTGTGGTACATGGAATGTCTTGATCTTGTTTAGGAAGGGGATCATGAGATGGACTAGGGGGGATAAATGGATCTTGAGGGATAAGGGAATGAGGGGATAGAGAAATGCTTGGATCTAGAGGAGAAGAGGAATATTTAATATCATGCTTTGGAGGAAGATCATTAGATGGAACTTGGGGTATCACTTTGGGTGATTGGATTGCTTTATCTTGTTCTTTAAACTTAGCCAAGAGCGATGTGAAAAACCCCTTACGAGGTGGGGATGATGTGGATTTTGGAGGATTAGGATGATGGTTGTGGGAAGGTGTAACTATGGGTGGGGGATTGCATGGAGGGTCGGGGATGGATGGGACATGAGGACTAGGATCTTCAAAACATGGGGGAAGAGGACACATGGCATGGAAGGTGGCCTCTTGCTATTGGCTTGCTAATATATAATTCTTTAATTGTTCCATTTCCATGGCAAGAGCATTTGTGTTTGACGAAGTGTGTGGGCTAGGAATGGAATTGTATGTAGCGAAAGGGTAAGGAGGTGGATTTCCCTTGTCAAAGGTAGAAGAATAATGCACATGAGATGGATAAGAGTCGGATATGAAGTTTGAAGGATGGATTTGATATGTAGGTTGAACAGGAGGTATAACTCCATATTGTCTTTGAAGATTGTCAACCATTTGATTAAGCAAATTCAAATCCATAGATGCTAGAAGAAGAGTGATGAAAGATTTGATGATGGATGGAAGATGAACTTGGGACTAGGAGCGAATGTTGGACTTTGTGTTGATTCGAATTGGATTGCACTTGATATTGACTAGATTGAATTTGATATGATATTGGATTTGATTTGATATGATTGGATGAGGGTTTGATTTGATTTGATAAAAAACCCTAACCAAATGAATGTGATATTTGAATGAAAGTCCAATGTTTATGAAAATGCTCCTATGACCAAAGTAGAATATTTGATGAAAAGTTGAATTAGAAGAAGACGAATGAAATTAGGAAGATTGATTATGGAGGAATATGTAAATGGATTGAATTAAGAATTGATTAGAAAAGAATGAATTTGACAAGGGATTGGATTAGAAGAATGATGATGTGGAGGATTGAATTAAGAATGCATCATGAGATTGGCAGAGGAAATTGGATCTGGATGATGATGAAGCATGACTAGGATGAAGATTATGGAATTAGATTGAATGACAAGGATATGATGTGGACAAATGGAGATGATGAAGATGTCAAGAAAATGGTTAAATAATGATGACTAGAGGTATGAAGGTGATGAATGTGATGGAAAGAAGAAGTGATGTGGACAACCTGACTAAGAGGACCTAGACCAAGACGTGTTGTTGTTGTTTTTGAAATTGTTTTTGATTTTTTTGGATTTTATGAACTTTTATGATTTTTTTTGGATTTTTATGTTTTATGATTTTTATGGGTTTTTATGTTTTACGATGTTTTTGGGTTTTTAGGTTTTAAGATACAAAAGCAAACAAGAAAATATGTACAAGGCAAGTTTAGATGGTGCTTGTCCCCTTCGAATGGGGAGGTTTTTGAACATTCAAGCACGTAGAACACACCAACAAACCTATAAGGTTGCAACTAGGATATACAAGGTTCAACTAGAGGGCGTCCTCGATATACACAAGGTACATGAGGCCCAAATCTGTAGATGAAAGAAAATACTGCCACACAACCGGGGGGAGACGGTAACCCAAATCTCCTCCTTCACTTCCCAAAGGTATAAAGTTCTTTGGGGCTTAGCCAAGAGTGACAATATTTTGCTTCCAAGAGATGTGTCTTTCGATTCACCTCCCAATTTTTATACTCTATGAAAACACTAGAGTTGAGGTCATCCCAAGGGTGATGAAATCCCCAAGCAGGCCTCCTAAAAAAAAGAAAAACAAGACCACTTATTTCTTGTGCACCCAAGATCACCCGAAGGCGCGAGGGGAGAGAATACGTAAGTGGCCTTGGGGTTCAAAAAGACACACGTTCTTTCCCAATGAAACTTTAGGTTTTGTAATCTACTTGAAGACACACATTTTTAAAGCATACAATGTTCTTTCCAACTTGAAATAGCACCAACGTAAATGAAAATGCGGATTCGTCAACAAGAAAGTAAATCGAGCGTGTGCATAAGCAAAATGTTGAAAATGAAATTAATTTTCCTTAAGGCATTCAAGATTGTGTGAGTTCGTTTTAAGCACCCATTCCAAATGTTTGCTAACCTAAGCATACATGTCCATTCCCTTAGGGCATTCAAGATTGAATGTGATTGTTTGAGTGTTTAACCATGCATTCAAAGATGAGTGTTTAAGCATACAAGTTCATTCCCAAAACAAAATTAAGGAAAAATCTGCAAGAAATACGATTAGTGATAAGATATCCCTGCAAAAACATAAGTTAGGGCAGCAAAAATGTAGGACGAATGCGAAACAACCCTGCAATGAAAAGGTTAGCACAAAGTTTGAATTTTGATAGAAAAATAGAGACCTAAACTGCATCAAAATCTCATGAAACCAATATCAACACAACGGGCCCGGAATCAGCTTTTCGGCGATATTTCATTTTGAAAAAAAGGAGCTCGTATGCTCAAGTTATGAGTAAAAACGTGAAGGTTGCTCCTTATGGTCTAAAAGTGTATGTGGACTGCTAATGCAGTGCTGATGTCAACGACCTGCGAGGTTAAATTTGATGGTTAGAAGAAAGTCAAGCAAAAAAAAAATTGTTTTTTGAACATTTTTGCTAAAAAGATATATGAAAATTTACATTGTAAAAAAAAACATAAGTTTTATTTTTGTACAAAAGGAATAAAGTTGATCAAAAAACCAAAAACAAAAAAACTTATAATTGAACATAAATTTTAAAAAAACGCAAAAGGAAAAAGTGGAGGAGCAACGGAGAGGGTTGCAGGCCGGCGGAGGCAGCCGAAGGCGGTGGTGGCGGTGCAGGAGGAGGTTAGGCTGAGCAAAGATGGTTTTTTCGCAAAGCGGAGGAGATGCAGGCGGGTGGCAGGTGTGAAGCGACGTCTTCGATAGATGAGGTGGGCACAGGCAGTGGCGCCGCGGGCGGCAGTGGCCGCGGGAGTTGGTGGCTATGACGAGTTGAGCAAAGAGGTGGCACGGGAGGCGGGAAGGCGAAGCCATTGAACGGTGGTGGGGTTACGACGAGCACGACTGCAGGAGGTGCGGCCGAAGCAGAGGCTATGGGCGTTGCGCCACGGCAAGAGAGAAAGGGCGGAGGCGGCGAGTTGCAGAGTCGTGGCAAAGAGTCGAGGTTGTGGGCCGTGCGGCGGCAACTGCGTCGCTCGCGGGTGGTGGTCGCACTGCTCGCAGTGAAAACAAAGTTTTTAAATATTTTTTTTTTTTTGTTTTTTAATTTTAAATTTTTTTTTTATTTTTTTGAATATTTATATAAAAAAGCCAACAAACAATGCTAACCCCCCATTTTTTTTACTTTTTTTTTTTTTAATTTTTTAAACTAACATATGTAAATTAACAAACATGAATCCCATTTTTAAAAAAGAAAAATTTAAAAAACAATTTACATATATATATGTTTAGAACGCATAAAGAAGACAAATGAAACAAAAATAAACTCCCCCCTACCCCTTTTTTTTTTTTGCTTTAACCTATTTATCTATGAACAAAGAAGGAGTAATTTTTTTTTCTTTTAAAATTTTTCCTAATAACGAAGAGGATATTCAATGTATATGTACCCTAAAACTTGAAAACCAACAAATAAGCAAAATATAAAGTGTTTTATGTCAAAAAACTTCCCTTATGTCCTCCAAACGTGATGATGGGCTTTATGGCTTGATTGGACGCTCCTCATGAAATTTGATCCCCAAATGCAAGCTTTTGACCTGCAAGCTTGAACACTCACAAAACACTCAAAAACACATTAGATCATTAGTTCAAACCCGTGAAGTGGGTCCCACCGGGCGTGCCAAAATGTGTTGCATAAAAATATAACTAAAGAAAAACACTAAGCAACTAATGCATTTTCCTACATTATCATGCAAAACCTCAAAATATGAAAGAAGACATGTAAATGAACAACAAAATAGCACTATGCAAACCTCATGAAACCATCAAGTGTAGATGATTTCACACTCATGGGATTTGGTTGCTCACAAATCTAGCAGCATAACAATGAGGTAGATAGTGCGTCCTAAGAATCAGGAGATGGCTCTCCTTTTATAGGAAAATGGATGGCTGAGATTGAATGCAAGATGGATGGCTAGGATCTCTCAGGATCAATGAGGTGTCCATGAGGTGGAGGACAAGTAGACTCCACATGGATTAGGGTTTTGACCATTCAAAGGGGGCAATATGCTCACACATGTGTGAGCAACCTTTGATGGTGACATGATCAATGAGGTGTGAGAAGCATGGCTTCTCACACATGTGTGAGACAACTTGATTCTCATGCAAGAGGACAAGCGTGCAAGAGGTGTGAGAAGGATGGCTTCTCACACATGTGAGAGACACCTTGACTCTCATGCAAGAGGACAAGTGTGCAAGAGGCATGCAAGATATGAGGGGTGAGGAAAGTGTGAACATCTCTCACACATGTGTGAGGATTCCTCACACATGTGTGAGAACACACTTAGGATCAAGAGGTGATTAGCTAGGATGATTAGGAAAAGAAAGCATGATTAGGAAGTGGGTAGGTTTAGCATGATGGGTTAGGTAGGCTAATGAGGTTAGGTGAGGGTTAAAAGTAGGAGCCATGTGCTCAAATAGGATTAAATGCAATATTTAATTCCTAGTGGGATTAGGAGGGAATTAATTAAGTAAATGACATACTTAATTAAAGTGGAAGGGGTTAGATGCAAGGGGAATAGGTTAGGATTTAGATAAACCTTAGTTTATTTAAATCAAGGTAAGCCAAATGTAATGTAAAATTTATTTAATTAAGGTAGGGGAATTAAATAAATATTAAATATTTATTTAATTGGTCAGGAAATGGGTTTTGGACAAATTTTGGTGTCTACAGTAATGACAGTTTGAACCATCAAGACTCAGTGCAGAAGTTTTAGTTTAGGAGATGTAACTACTGGTGAAAAGGATTTATCTGTAGGCCATTTATTGGTTTTGGTGTACATATATATAATAGTGTAACAGATGCAACTCTCCAGTTTCCTAATGCCGATACTCTATCAGAAGGGTGTTACATTAATTCATAACCTATAGACTGCTATTACAATAGTTGGATATTCTATGCATCCATTTGTTTACTTATTTCAACAGGTATCCCAATAAACTGAAACATTCCATTCAAATAAGTGACATGTCTATAAAGTTGCAAAAGTTTCTTTCTACTTCAAGAATCATATAGGGCAGGCAAATATCATTTCCAACACTTCTGTTTTAAATAGATACTACACGGAAAACTGCAAATATGTGAAGACTCAGTGGTTCGATATCATAATCTATTCACAAAAAGGTTTATATACTATTGAACAAAGTATCAATAGGCTTGGACTCCCTACAACATCAATCCTTATGGAGCCATTTCTCATATAATTGAATCTGAATGCATTTTAATACTTCTTTATACCTGAGATTGTCGTGAAAATTTCAATATTACCATGAATAACATACAAGTCTTACGGAAAGTCTGAGGATTAGTTTGTGGTTACATGGAGGACATACATATAATTCCAGGCATACAATATTAGTTGTAAGTAGTTGTTGCAAAGGTATGGGTGTTGCCAACATTGGTCTACAAGGTTGATACGATAGTTCAAATCGTTGCAAAAGAACTACTACTTTCAATAGGCCTTACTTCCTTATTAAGTGCTAAATGTGGAATTTGGGAATTACGTATCTAGGACTATTTTCCTTGTGTATTCAAGTCTGTGGCATGATTATTGACTAGGTTGTTAATTTATTGAGACAAAATAAATTCCAAGTATACCCCATTTGCAAGCAGCTATAGTCAATTGAAGGTTGTAGTGTAATGTTGCCTTTTGCATACAATAAATGCCTTTGGGATCCATCCAAATCTTTGTATTTGTTTGAACTAAACAGTGACATACATGTAAAAGAAATCAAACTATTTGGCAAATTGCTCCAATATTGGTGGTTTGAAAATTTGGTTTCAAATTTGAGTGTTGTTAAGTGCATGGGAATTGCTTACAAAATGTTTGATTATAATACCATTAAAGGAGTTATGGGAAAGACACGTGGTTTGGAAAAAGTTAGAAAAGATCTAGTTAAATAACAACAACAATCAGTCCAAAATTCACAATTTGATGTAAGAACAAAGGTACTTGATATGTATGGTGAGTACAAAAAATTCCCTCCACAAATTCAGAAAGAATTACCCTTCATTGACTACATGAATTTCCATCCAAAGCTACAAGACAAGACTGATATGGGAAAAAAAGTACTATGAATTGGCCGAGGATCTACTTGCAAAGGATAGGTGCAAAAAATTGCGTGAGGAATTTTCAGTAGTCAAAATCTAGGTTACAAGTGGTTTGGAACAAGAACAACCAACTACCAGTTATTTCCAACCTTCGTATGATCATGGGATAGATGTTAATAGTGGCACAAGTTTGTTGACAGATAGTATGGAGTTAGAGGTTTCTTGTAGAGCTGTTAATACTAGCACTCTTGATGGACATGTTGATAACACATAGGAGAAGACTGTCCACTCAGCCAATGATGAAAACTCCACACCTTTTTTGAGTGATGATGCTGACATTGATTCAGACCTACAGATCCCTATATATGGTATGGACTCTCGTTGTGATGCATTTATTTTTGAATGTGATGCTGCCCCAAATTCTTTTTCACAATTGAGTATAAATGATGGCATTGATGACATGGATATGTATGCTGAAACACTTTCTCTCACCTCATATGCATTTGACTTATCTCATACACCTACTAGTTCACCTTATTTGGAGAGTCAAATGAAAGTAATGAAACATAAGATTATTGCAGCTCTATCACATTTTGATAATATTTATGAGATGGTTGAAAAACACTTTTGGAGGGAGCAATTAAAAAGAATAAAAAAATAACAGAAAGAAGAATTCTCACATTTGTAGGTAATTATGGAAGGAATGAGAATAATGAAATCAAATTACCTACACCTCCTTTCACATTAGGATAATCTTTTTGACCTTACACAAATTTAATCAAAAGCACTAAGGAAGAAGGAAGTAGAAGTAGACATATGCACCTATGAGCTCATGGATGCCAAGGACACCCTCAAGGCTACTTTAGTGGTGTTTCATGAATCAGATATCAGATTATTGAATTAAAATCAGAAATTAGATTTGGCATTTTCTAATTCAACCCAACATTCAAATGTGACCATTGAGGAGGTGGTCAGTGATAATAGTGTGAGGACTGATTAGGTTAAGTTGGATTCATCTACTTCCAGTTGGAAGATTGTACTTTATGATAAGCCATTAACAGAGGTTGAGGTTATGCATTGTGACTATATAGTGATGAGTTCTCATCACTTTTCATTTGATCCACATGTGGAGGATTTGATGAGCCACAGATATGGGTTGACTCAGATATTGGATCATCCATTGTGGGATGAAGGTTTATCATCTTTGGAAGATGGTATTAGAGGCCACAACTATTTGAATCAAGTGGTGATGAGAGATAACTTACAAGGGCACTAGCCAGTTTTTCACTATGTTGATATGTATATGAGTGAGTTGCTTACTTCTATGTCACAAGGGTGTTATGTGGTACAAGTTTACAAGGTGATTATGGTGTTAGTTGCCACCAGCTAGATTACTTGCAGAGTTAACAAATCCATAGGGGTCTTATGGAGGTTACCAATTCCTTCACTGGTTTGTATCTCTTTATGGACAATGGATGTGAGATTTGTTTTTCTTTTGAACCCAAGTACTAACAAAGTTAGCTATATAACTTGGTCGGTTTCCATTGATGGGCTTCACCAATCTTGGCATGGTGAAGATGAGGTCAAAATGGTGTGAAAGGAGTCTAACGATATTCTTGGGTATGTTTTCATTTTGGTGGATTCCTCTTGCTACATAATATGGCTAGTTGGTGTGATGTATGTCCTTACACAGTTGATGTATGTTCTTACATAGTTGAGGGAGGGCAGATGGGATGGCTTTATGAGTCGCTCTCTTTTGAGATTTTTACTCTGGCAACACCTACTACTGGATTACTCCACGGTTTCCAACATGGTGTTATGGTTTATGGGGTAATTTGGAAAATATTACCTTCTTTAGGGACACAAGTATTATAGGAGTTAGTGGGTGATTTCTGGGACTCACACAAGTTTTTATTTGGGATCCAAGGATCATAGTCATAGATTGGTTGCATCCTTATTGTTGGTTCTGCAGTTTGGCATATCTTGATTATATAGTTACTAGTACGAGCTATGGAGCACCTTGTAGATGAACATGGAACCCTAGTATTGGATTATGGACTCATGATTGCTTGAGGGCAAGCAATCTCGAGGAGAGAGGACTTGTAATGTCCCCTTTTTGGGACATTACGAATTCTAAATTCAAATTCATAAAATATTAATTTGGGCTTAAAGGAGCTTAATGAAAAGTTATAAATCAGGTCAAATTAATATTATTAAGTGGGTTAAAGGTGACAAAGAAGAATATGATGAAAAGATAGGAGTTGAAGAGTGTCATGTCCCCTTTTCAAATAATTAAAAAATAATAATCTTTGCTAAGACAGGCAGGCCCAAGAAAGTGAAGTTTCGGAAAAAGGGAGTTAATCTTTGGAAACCGTTGGACTAATAAATGATAATTATTATTAAAATATGTTTCATTAACCTCTCTTGGACGTGAGTTACAGTTATGCCCTTTTTAAAGAGGTTTGGAGGCATTTTGGGGGGGATTCCAGAACTTGATTTTTGCTCATTCTTTGTTATTCTTCAGAGGCTGCCAAACCTGTGGAGAAGGAGACCCAAGAACGAGAGTTTGCAAGTTTCCAGGGAGACCCAAGAACGGGATTTTGCAGGTTTCTAGGAAGGATAAGGATGAGAGTTTGAAGCCATTCCATGTGCATGCTCATATAGAGTTTGCCTTTGTGCTGAACAGTGTAGATTTGTGGGTTTTTGGGTGTGTTTTTTGCATGAGTTTGGTGTTTCCAGTTGAGCATTTCATATCAGTTTTTGTTGCTGCTGTATTTTAGACTTTAAGCTATTAAAATAGAGCTGAATATATGTATTGGGACATGATTAAACTTCTGAGATAGTTTATTAGTGTTTTTGTGGTGTTTTCGGGGCATTTTGTGTTAATTTCGGGAGCCCGATGAGCATAGTTTTTGTCCTACATTTGTGAGCTGTTGTGTAAAGGCTATATAGATCTGGAA
The DNA here is from genome assembly GCA_028749045.1 of Cupressus sempervirens. Classification (NCBI taxonomy): domain Eukaryota; kingdom Viridiplantae; phylum Streptophyta; class Pinopsida; order Cupressales; family Cupressaceae; genus Cupressus; species Cupressus sempervirens. Next base: position 7,895,640 of record CM053783.1, read on the forward strand.
ACGTCATTTTTTAGGCTGTTATGCTGCTGAAATTTCTGTAAAAATTTCCACTTTCAGATTTATTAATAACAGGTGAAGCTGTGAAGCTTTTTGGCACTATTTTCGGCATACCCGATTTGGGGTTTCTTGAGAAATTTGGTGGATCTTTGTGATAGCAGTTGTTTGATTTTGAAAATCTGATTAGAGGTGTGAAATACCATATCAAATCAGAAAAGGGGACATTTCAGTGGTATCAGAGGCATGATCTTGCCAGCCTGAGGGTTTGTAGAAGTTTGCAGGTCAGTTTTGACAACTACCCAGATCTTGCATTTCAGTTTTGAGAACTACCCAAATCTTGCATGTCATAATTTATGATTGCATGTTGCTTCTAATCAGCTGAATTTCAAAATTTATGGTTGCATACTACTTCTAATCATTTTCATGTTAGTTCTTGGTGAATTTGGTGGTTGTAGAAGTTTGCATTTCAGTTTTGACAAGTACCCAGATCTTGCATGTTAGTTTTGACAACTACCCAGATCTTGCATGTCATAATTTGGTGGTTGCATGTTGCTTATAATTAGTTGCATGTCCAAATCTATGGTTTCGTGCTACTTCTAATCATTTTCATGTTAGTTCTTTGTGAATCTGGTGGTTGTAGAAGTTTGCATGTCAGTTTTGAGAACTACCCAGATTTTGCATGTCAGTTTTGAGAACTACCCAGATCTTGCATGTCATAATTTGGTGGTTGCATGTTGCTTCTAATCAGTTGCATGTCCAAATCTATGGTTGCATGCTACTTCTAATCATTTGCATGTTAGTTCTTGGTGTTTGAAGAAGTTATATCCTATTGGGGTTACACTCTACTTTATCCAGAATGGATAGGTATAGTACAGAGTCTCAGAGGGAACGATCTTGGACAATTGATAGCCAGAGTCAAAATAGTAGAAAGGATGGTTATTTAGACATTCAAGATAAACTTATGAAAATAAGCCATGACATGTCTAAACAGTTGGTTGAGCACCACCGTATAATGAATGACATGTTATCTGACCCAGCTAAGGTGGATAAGTTGACTGGATTTCTATTTGGCAGATTTTCTCACAGGACAGATGATATAATTCCCAAGAACTTGCATGAGGAGTTTGAGAAACTAGCTGATAGCCAGGTAGAGGTCTCAGATTCTACTTTGCCACAGGAGGTGGTGGGAAAGGATATTACACAGATTGATAGTAACAGTCAACTTGATACTCAAATTGAGACAATTGTTTACAGGTTGTCAAAAGGTGATGCCACAGGTATTCAAGATGGTATAGTTACAACAGGCAGTGACTACAGTGTAGTGGGTTCAGATGATGATTATGAGGATGTTGTTGTGCAAGATGGTGAGATACCTGGTAGAGGTGAGCAGACATTGAGCATTCATGACTTTGCTGAGAAAGAGTACCAGGCGCAGTTAGATGCTTCATCACATGAGGTTGAGGCAGGTAGTACTTCACATGATTTATCCCGCCAGCTGAAGGTGAGTGAAGATAGTATTGTGACTTCATTACCTCATCATGACAGGTATGTGGAATTAGTTGGTATTGGTCATATTACTCAGGTGAGGAGTTTGCTTGAGTTACCAGTTGATTCTAGTTTACAGATATGGACTCGAGATTGTTATATTGGTGTTTGGGATTCAATTGACTGGAGATCTTTAACACTTTTTGGTAGTAGTGTTTGTTTGGGTGCTATCATGGATTTGATTAGCAGATTACACGGTGTTGTCTTTTCTTGTGCCAGTATCTTGTCTGATGTTGGTATTAGTTTTTATACACCGGTGTTGGGCTTTGTTCATATATCCAGTCGACCATACTTGCTGGAATGTGTTGATGATCTTTCATATTTGGCAGTGTGTACAGATGAGTCCCAGGATCATATTGGCATTGATGACATCTAGGAGGATGTAGTGGGCAATTTTGAAGACTTAGTTTCTTTGGGTACAGAGGAGTTGGACAGAAGTGCTACAGTTTTTGATACTCTGTATGTTGATATGAGCTTTAGAGTTGATTCACAGGACATGGATGGTAATACTCTAGAGACTAGTAACTTTGAGGATACTCCTTTAGACAGTGCATCAAAGGAGGTTTGTAGGAGATAGTCAAGCCAATGCCATCATGTGTCTAATCAGTTGAGAGTTAGTGACCGAGACATTGCTATCACTTGCCAACATTTTGATGCTGCTCGTCAGTTATTAGCAGTTTATGGATGGGGTTCTCCTACTAGTGATGAGCAGGAAGGAAGTTATCTTTCCTTGACAGAGATCCACTCTTTATGGGAGGCTATTCGGATTTTGAGACAGAATTATATGTAGTTGGTAGCTGACAGAGATTATCTTATGGAGTGGGGTAGTACAGCATATGATGCATTGTTGGCCAAGGAAGATGAGGTGAGTGAGCTTACTGAGAAGCTTGAGGTGACTTCTGAGATTCTTGAGAGTACACAGTTGGCTTTCAAGGAGTCACAGTTTCATTTGGCTAAGGTGACCATGGAGTTAGAGTGACTACAGTCTTTATCTGATTCTATACAGTCACAAGCTATGGTGTTTGGTGATTCGAGGATGTCCATGGCTGAGATTGTCAGAGACAGTGGAGATGGGGATGCATCCATCCTTGATACTAACATTGGCATATCAGGTTCATTCCCACTAGAGTCAGGTTTAGTTGAGTTGGGTATTGTAGTAGATTATTGTATGCCTGACAGGGTGGTGGCCTCTAGTACGGAAGGCACAGAGACTAGAGATGTATCAAAGGTCATGTGTGATGTTGGTGAGTCGACAGTTGACATGGTTCCTGCTAGTAATACTACTCCCTTGGTGATATCTTTGGAGGTAGTAGTCAGTTCCAACATGGTTGATGATCAATTGCAGTTAGTTTCATCTGGATTATAGTTTGAGCCACTGACTGAGATTGGCGCATTCTATTTGCATTACACTGTGAGGTACGCTCATCAATTTACCTTTGATGACCATGTTGATGAGATTATGATACAGAGATGTACTTTGGTTCCTAGTGCTTATCATAAGTTATGGAATAGTTTAATGCCTCGAGATGAGAGTTGTGATGGGCACGACATGGCGACAGGTTCTGTAGTTGATAGCTTGATAATACATGACTTAGAGCAGGAGTTTTGGAGTGGTGCTTCAGCAAGTGTTGTTATTGATTCTACTCCTTTGGCTATGACATCTCCTGACTTAGCTAGTGATCAGTCATAGTGGGTTGTATCACTTGTTCATGGTGAGCTGTTGATTGAGGTTGGTTTTTTTAATCAACATTATATTGCAGGGTATGTACATCAGTTAACAATTGATCCTTATGCTGAGGAGTTGATGGCAGGAAAATTTGGTTTGGGTTCCATTTCTTGTTGTTTATCTTGTGATGGCTTTTCACCATCAGGAGTACATGGGAGTTATGGTTATGAGACAGTGGCCAATGATCTACAGAGTTGTGTTGACTGCAGGAGTTGTACAGTGTGTGGATTCTCCATACTTGGTATAGTTTCATTTGAGAGCATTCACCATTGTTGCAGAGTTGGATTGTACATTCCATATAGGCCAGTGGAATGCATTGATGGTATTTACTATGTTGGTAGTCCACTTTACTTGGGTTTTGATATTCTAAGAGTTTGTGTCTCATGGGTTTTTGACTGTGGTAATGGTGATTTTGGAGTTTGGTTGAGCTATAATTGCCAGTTTGATTATGGATTCCTCTTGGTCATATTGCAGAGGATCTTGTAGGAGTCTGTATTAATTGGTAGTAGTATAGTTCATGACTACATTTGGGATCCAGGAGGATTGATTGGTTTATTGTTCAGCCATTGCTTGAGGACAAGCAATTTTTGGGAGGGGAGGACTTTTCATGTCCCCTTTTCAAATAATTAAAAAATAATAATCTTTGCTAAGACAGGCAGGCCCAAGAAAGTGAAGTTTCGGAAAAAGGGAGTTAATCTTTGGAAACTGTTGGACTAATAAATGATAATTATTATTAAAATATGTTTCATTAACCTCTCTTGGACGTGAGTTACAGTTATGCCCTTTTTAAAGAGGTTTGGAGGCATTTTGGGGGGGATTCCAGAACTTGATTTTTGCTCATTCTTTGTTATTCTTCAGAGGCTGCCAAACCTGTGGAGAAGGAGACCCAAGAACAGGAGTTTGCAGGTTTCCAAGGAGACCCAAGAACGGGAGTTTGTAGGTTTCTAGGAAGGCTAAGGATGAGATTTTGAAGCCATTCCATGTGCATGCTCATACAGAGTTTGCCTTTGTGCTGAACAGTGTAGATTTGTGGGTTTTTGGGTGTGTTTTTTGCATGAGTTTGGTGTTTCCAGTTGAGCATTTCATATCAGTTTTTGTTGCTGCTGTATTTCAGACTTTAAGTTGTTAAAATAGAGCTGAATATATGTATTGGGACGTGATTAAACTTCTGAGATAGTTTATTAGTGTTTTTGTGGTGTTTCCAGGGCATTTTGTGTTAATTTCGGGAGCCTGATGAGCATAGTTTTTGTCCTACATTTGTGAGCTGTTGTGTAAAGGCTATATAGATCTGGAAACGTCATTTTGTAGGCTTTTATGCTGCTGAACTTTCTGTAAAAATTTCCACTTTCAGATTTATTAATAACAGGTGAAGCTGTGAAGCTTTTTGAGAAGAACCTCCTTATAGCAATATCGTGAGAATGCTCGAAATAACAGAATACAAAGTGATAGCAGAACTCAGAATAAATCTACTGATCGCAGGCCACTTCAAGGGGGTAACCTCCTTTGAGCAAGCTCAATACAATAAATTCGTCCGTGTCCATCAAGGGCCTCAACCTATTCATATATACTGGGTACGATCTAAAAAAGTAATACTACCTATGCATGTGGGATAGTAAAATAAACTCACGGGACGACTTACAAAGCATATGCGTCCAACAACTCTACTGTAACAAAATAAACAGAAGGAACACACAGGTTCCTAACATCCCCTCTCCCTTAGAAAAAAGCTTTGTCCTCAAAGCTTAAGGTGTGGAAATTGTTGTTGAATCTGAAGAAGGGGTTCCCAGGTAGCATCCTCTGGTTGCATGCCATGCCACTGAATCAAGACCTCAGAGATGGAGCGAGAGCGAAGCTGGCGAGTGCGCTGGTCAATGATTGCCACCGGCTCCAGGATAATGGATCCTTCCGTATCCATTTCAGGGAGAGTAGTTTGTGCTCTGACAGTGGTACCCAGAACTTTCTTTAGACAAGAAACATGAAAGACTGGATGAATGCGGGAAGAAGGAGGAAGTTCCAGTTTATAAGCAACTGAACCAATCTTCTGCAGAACCTGATAAGGCCCATAAAATTTTGGGGCCAGCTTATGACGCCCTTTCAGCTTTAGGGAGGATTGTTTGTATGGCTGTAGATGAAGAAAAACCATATCCCCAACTTGAAATGAGCGCTCAGAACGGTGTTGATCTGCTTGCTGTTTCATCCGATTACGGGCCATGTGAAGATTATCCTGTAAGGTACGAAGAATCTGATCCCTGCTGCGGAGAGCTATGTCAACTGCGTGGACTGGTGAGCTATTGGGAGTGTAGGGAACGAGCACTGGAGGTGCCTGACCATAGACTGCTTCATATGGAGTCATTTTAGAGGCAGTGTGGTAAGAGGTATTGTACCACCATTCAGCCAAAGGGAGCCACTTGGCCCACTGATGTTGCTGTTCGGAAGTGAAGCAACGAAGATAAGTTTCCAAGCATTTATTGACAATTTCCGTTTGACCATCAGTTTGTGGGTGATAGCCCGAACTCATCTTCAGTTTGGTGCCAGTTTTCTGAAACAGTTCAGTCCAAAAATGACTGGTAAAAGTTGCATCACGATCAGAGACAATGGAAGAAGGGAGTCCATGAAGACGAAATATCTGGTCCATGAAGATTTGTGCAACAGAGGAGGCAGTATAGGGGTGGCTGAGGGCACAAAAATGACTATATTTCGAGAGACGATCAACCACAACCAAGATCACTGTCTTGCCACCGGATTTAGGAAGCCCTTCAATGAAATCCATAGAAATATCAGTCCAAATCCATGTAGGGATGGGCAATGGTTCGAGCAAGCCAGGAAGGAGGGTCGTTTCACCCTTGTGGCGTTGGCAAGTATCACATTCAGCCACCATCTGTTGAATCGTCTGTTTCATCCCTTTCCAAAAGAAGTTTCGCCTTGCTCGCTCATAAGTTTTGAGGAAGCCTGAGTGCCCTGCTGAAGGAGAAGCATGGAGTTCATAAAAAATAGCCTGATGTAGAGCTGGGTTCTGAGGAAGCACTAGCCGACCCTTGTATCGAAGAGAAGCACCATCCCAAGAGTAATGTGGTATAGCAGAAGGATTATTGGCTAGCTGGTGAATGATTTGAGATAAAGAAGAGTCACTGTCATAGCCCTGCTGAACAGACGCTAACCAATTGGGAATGGGCTTAGAAATAGCGGAAAGGGAAGCTTGATTATCAAATGTGCGAGAAAGAGCATCTGCCACAATATTCTCCTTACCCTTCTTGTAGGTGATCTCATAATCATACCCCATGAGTTTGCTGACCCATTTCTGTTGTGTAAGAGAGGATACCCGTTGTTCCAGGAAGTATTTCAGACTTTGGTGATCGGTTCTGATGCAAAAATGACTCCCTAAGAGGTATGGCCGCCACTTCTGTACAGCATGCAAAATAGCCATCATTTCTTTTTCATAAGTAGAGAGGGCTAGATTCTTACCAGAGAGGGCTTTGCTAGTGAACGCAATAGGATGGTCATCTTGCAGGAGAACAGCACCCAATCCATTGCCGCAAGCATCACTCTCAATAGTGAAGGGTTTGGAAAAATCTGGCATCGCGAGAACAGGTGTACTGCACATAGCCTGTTTCAGTTGTTCAAATGCAGTCTCAGCAACAGGGGTCCAGGAGAAGGCATCCTTTTTTAACAGAGCTGTCAATGGTGCTGCAATTTTCCCGTAATCTTTGACAAACTTGCGGTAGTAGCCAGTCAACCCCAAAAAACCCCGAAGGCTCTTGAGAGTTTTAGGATGCAGCCAAGTTTTCATGGCATCTATTTTTGTAGGATCCACCCGCACTCCATGGTGTGCAACAATATGCCCGAGATACTCCACTTCCTCCTGGCCAAACACACATTTAGATAGTTTTGCACAGAGTTGATGATCAGAGAGAAGTTGCAAGACAAGTTCCAGATGATGGAGATGCTCAGCCCAAGTTTTGCTATATATGAGGATATCATCAAAGAAGACCAGAATGAATTTTCGGAGGTATGGTCGAAATATGTTATTCATCACTGCCTGAAATGTTGAAGGAGCATTCGTGAGGCCAAAGGGCATGACTAAAAATTCATAGTGACCATCATGTGTGCGGAAGGCAGTTTTAGGTATATCCTCCTCATTAACCCGAATTTGATGATACCCAGAACGAAGATCTAACTTGGAGAAAAAATGAGCCCCATGAAGTTCATCAAGAAGTTCATCAACAACTGGAATGGGAAACTTGTCCTTTATAGTGAGATGATTAAGTGCTCGGAAATCAATGCAGAGTCGCCGTGACCCATCTTTTTTGCGAACAAGCAGAACTGGAGAAGAAAAGGAACTGGTACTAGGGCGAATAATACCTTGCTTCAGTAAGTCACGGACAAGTATCTCGATTTCGGTCTTCTGATGAAATGGGTAGCGGTAGGGCCTGATGTTGGGCGGAACACTGCCAGGAAGGAGCTGAATACGGTGGTCCTCTGGACGAGAAGGAGGTAATCCCACAGGTTCAGCAAATATACCAGAATACTTGTCCAAAATGTGTTGGAGATCGGCAGGAGTGCTAGAGACTGCTGATGGCTGCATCTGAATGGAATGGAGCTGAGCGATGACACCATGTGAATTCTTCTTAAGAAGTTTTTCCATACGGTGTGAACTGATGATGCTGAGAGACCCTGGTTGTAAGCCTTTCAAAGTGTGTTGGTGCCCCTCGGCTGAAAACTGCATCCAAAGTTCAGCAAAATCCCAGAGAATGGGGCCAAGAGTGCGTAACCATTGGGCACCCAAAACCACATCACAACCACCTAAGGGTAAGGCAAACATGTCAGAGCGCATGTTATAAGCTCCAATAGAGAGACGCACATTGCGACATTTCCCTTTACAAGGTAAAGTGCCCCCATTGGCAATCATGACTTCAAAGCTAGAGCAGGGATGGATAAAGCAATCAGCCTGTTTGGCTATTCGTGGATCAATGAAGTTATGAGTGCTACCAGAATCAATGAGTATAGTAAGAGGGATCTTCTTGAAGAAACCCTGGACCCGCATGGTTTGTGGAGTAGTGACTCCTGCCAAAGCATGGACAGATATCTCTGGTGGAGCTTCTGGGGAAGGAGGTTCAGGCTGGTGAGGCTCAACCTCAGCATCCACTGTTTCCTGAGCATCTACATATTCTTCCAGTTCCGGTGGAGAATCCACATCCAAGAGATAGAGCTTTTGCTGAACACATCTATGGCCCCGAGACCATTTCTCATCACAATTATAACAAAGCCCTTTGTCTCGCCTAACTCGCATCTCTGTTTCAGACAAGTGCTTGATCGGAGTAGTTCTGGGAGCTGGTATGGCTGGAGGGTTGTGAGAACCTGTATTTCTGAATGGAACAAAATTAGATCTGGAGCGTTGTAGAGCACTAATCTTGTCTTCCGCTAACTTAGCCAACCCAAGGGCTTCCATCATTGTAGTAGGTCGAAACATTTTGACTTCTGAGCGAAGTGCATCCTTCAGACCACTGACAAAACAACTACGGAAGAATTCATCAGACAAGCCCTCTGTGTGATTAGCTAATTTTTCAAACTCTGTCTGGTATTCTCTTACAGTGCCTGTTTGACGCAGTTTAGTGAGTGCTCCTGTGAAATCATCAAAGGAACTAGGGCCAAAACGCTCCAAAATGAGGGTGCACAATTCGCTCCACGTTGGGCCTACATTAGCCTTGATGTACCAACGGAACCATTGAAGAGCTTCATGTTCCAAATGAAAAGATGCAAGGGAGACTTTGTGGTTATCCAAAGTATTATGCAAGCTGAAATACTGCTCTGCCCTATAGATCCATCCAGTCGGATCAGAACCATCGAAGCGTGGAAAATCAAGCTTTGGTCCACGGAAATTGCCAGAAGAGGACCCAGTATCTCCTGAATGGTTTCGGCTCATGGCTGACTGCTGAAAGTTAAGACCCAGAATTTTGTCATCCAGATCTTGAAGTCTGGTTTTGAGGGATGCAATTTCCTCTTCCATGATTTTTGCTCCTGTACGCGTAACAACCATAAAACAAGGTTTTTTTTTTTTTTTTTTTTTTTTTTTTTTTGAAATGGGTAGAAGATGAGAAACAAAAACTTTTTTAGTTACGGAAAACTTGGATTTGGGTAAAACTCATATAGGAAATGGGTGTTCGACGGGTGGCGGGAGACTATCTGGGGACAAGGGAAAAAGAAAAATGAGGGTTTCAAGGGTAGGGAGGCGAAATGAGGCGAACAGTCCAAGAGGGATAAGGGAGCAAAATGAGGAATTGAATCTTGTGGCTCAGTTTGGTGGCGATTGGATGAGAGGTGAAAAAGATAGGGCAAACCCTAAAATTAGATAAATGAGGGATTTAGGGCTTTGATATGTAAAATTTGAGGTTGGGTCGCCAAGGAAGGAAGTATGCGAAATGATATTGCAGACGTTCTGCGGAAGTATGAGCAGAAACAGAAAGCAAACAAGGAAGCTACGACTAAAAAACAGAAAAAATTTTACTCTTTTTTTTTTTTTTTTTTTTTTTTTTTTTTTGAACAGTCGACTTAGAAAAATTCACTCACAGACAGAGCAACGGAAAAGAGTTATTGCAATAACAAGAGATATTAGAAGTGAGAGGAACCTGAAGGCCACGACAGAAAAAAAAATTGATGTAATTTCCACCCAGCGAGCCCAAGAGAGTGCTCTGATACCAGATGAGAAGAACCTCCTTATAGCAATATCGTGAGAATGCTCGAAATAACAGAATACAAAGTGATAGCAGAACTCAGAATAAATCTACTGATCGCAGGCCACTTCGAGGGGGTAACCTCCTTTGAGCAAGCTCAATACAATAAATTCGTTCGTGTCCATCAAGGGCCTCAACCTATTCATATATACTGGGTACGATCTAAAAAAGTAATACTACCTATGCATGTGGGATAGTAAAATAAACTCACAGGACGACTTACAAAGCATATGCGTCCAACAACTCTACTGTAACAAAATAAACAGAAGGAACACACAGGTTCCTAACACTTTTTGGCACTATTTTCGGCATACCCGATTTGGGGTTTCTTGAGAAATTTGGTGGATCTTTGTGATAGCAGTTGTTTGATTTTGAAAATCTGATTAGAGGTGTGAAATACCATATCAAATCAGAAAAGGGGACATTTCAAAGAGTCACCATAAAGCATTAAAAGAGGAAGTCTCGTTCATTTTTCAACTATGCTTGGTTTATAATTCAAATTTTAGTTTCTCTCTTGAGAGAGTTATTTGGAAAGCTTCAAATTTGATCCAGCTTGAGGAAGTAAACCCTCGTGTTGATAGACAATGGACGCAAACCCATTGTCCATGGAGACGTCACACCAAGTGTCTCACATGTGCTTACAGGTGTTTTTCTTAGTATTCAAATCTAGTTGTAAAATTGTGTTTAAGACTAGATTTTTGAATGCTAGTTAGTGTATTGCTGATGTATAATGCAATAACATATTCTATGGTATTTTATGAGAATCTACTAGATTATATTGTTGGTTTATAATGCATCTTCATATGTTTATGTTCTGAAAATTATATTGAGATAAAATTGGGCAAATACCCATTTAAGATATTACAGGTGTGCATTATGAGAGAACCCTGTAATTCCTTTTCATCATAGTGAACATAAATCAAAGAGTATTCTTGAAATCATTCATACTGACCTCTGTGGACCCATGTCAGTACCTTCAGTAGGAGGATACTCTTACTACATCATCTTTGTGGATGATTATTCTAGAAAAAACTGGATATATTTTCTTAAACTAAAAGAGTCAATTGAGGTTCTATCAAAATTCAAGGAATTCAAACCCTTAGTTGAAAATCAAATTGGGAAGAAGATCTAATAATGGAGGAGAATACATCTCCGAAAACTTTAAATAATTTTGTATATCTATTGGGATTAAGAGGGAGTATATTGTACCATATTATCCTCAACAAAATGGAGTAGCAGAAAGGAAGAATAGAACTATTATTGAAGCAGCTAAGGCTATGATGCATGATCAAAATATGCATACCACATTTTGGACCAAAGCATCCAATACTAATGTATATATTCAAAATAGATACCCTCATGCAATTCTAGAAAACATAACACCTGAAGAAGTCTTCTCAAGGAACAAGCCTGATCTAAGTCACTTACAAATCTTCGATTGTCTTGTATATATTCAAATTCCTAAGGAGAAAATAACTAAACTACAACCCTCAAGAAATAAAGGAATATTTGTCATCTATAGTGATTCTTCCATAGCCTAAAGAATTGAATCGGTAGAGATGTCAAGTTTGATGAAGATATTGTATACAAAACTTCAAAAGATATAGAAGAACCTAATGATGATTCCATTCCTGAGGATAATGAAAATAGTATGATTGAGAGGGAGATTTGTACAAAAGATAATGGACCCACAACACCTAATCCTAAGGATAATTCACTCAATAATAAAAGGCCTTTATGGGCAAGAAAAATAATTGAAGAAAACAATGAGGCCCCCGATGAAATCCTTAGAGAAACAAAGAGGACAAGAAATCATTCATGTTATGTTACTCACACAAATGACTCCACTAACTTTGAACCTTTTGATGTTGAAGAAGCTCTAAAATCCCAAGCCTAGAAGAATGCCATGATTAAGGAATATCAATCTATATTGAAGAATGATGTTTGGGATATTGTACCAAGACCCAAACATAAATCAGTCATCTCCTCAAGATGGTTATTCAAAATAAAATAGGCATGTGATAGTAGTATTGAAAAATACAAGGCTAGGTTTGTGGCCAGAGGATTTTCACAAAAGAAAGGAATTCATTATGATGAAACATTCACTCTTGTTGCTTGTTACACATCTATTAGAACCATAATTGCAATAGATGCATCATAAGGTTGGAAAGTACATCAGATGGATGTAAAGGCAGTATTCTTGAATGAAGTCTTTAATGAAGAAGTATACCTGGAATAGCCAAAAGGGTTTTTTATCCATGACAAGAAATCACATATGTACAAACTGAAGAAAGCACTATATTGTCTTAAACAAGGCCCCGAGGCATGGTATGAGAGGATAGATAGCTACCTTGTCAAATTAGGGTACTCAAGAAATGAAGCAAATCCCAACATATACTTAAAGAAATCAGGAGGAGATATGCCAATACTAATTCTCTATGTTGATGATCTTCTGATAACAGGTGAAGACCACCTTACTGTTAAATATAAGCAAGACCTTATATCTGAATTTGAGATGGACTTAGGTCTTCTATATTACTTCCTAGGATTCGAAGTAAGACAAAAGGAAGAATATATTTTCCTAAACCAAGGGAAGTATACTATTGACATATTGAATAGATTTGGTATGATGGACTACAAACCGTTATCCACACCTATGGAGACGAATCTTCATAAACTCAAAACTGAAGCACATGCATCTGAGGCCATTGATCCTACATATTATAGATAGATAATTGGATCCTTAATGTACTTAGTGAACACCTATCCTGATATTTGTTATGCTACAAATGCACTAAGTCAGTTTATGTGTGAACCTAAGAAGATACACCTCATGGCAACAAAGCACATTTTGAGATACTTAAGAGGCACTATTGGATTTGGTATTAAATGTTACAAAGTTGAGTTACAGCTTCATGGATATTCAAATTCTGATTGAATCGAATGTTCTCCTAATCAGAAGAGCACCATGGGATCTTGTTTTATTTTTGGATCTACAATGATATCCTAGTTTAGCAAGAAGCATTTCTTTGTCACTCTAAGTTTCACCGAAGCAGAGTACATAGCCACATCCATGGGAGCTTGAGAAACAGTATGGTTGAAGAAGTTACTGGTTGGGCTATTTGGGAAGCTTCTAAAACCTACAATTATACATTGTTCAAGCTTGTATGAAAGTCTCAATGAATCTAGTCTTCCATAATAGATCAAAGCATATAGAGATACCTATCCACTACATCAGATAATAGAGGTGTCATCAAGTTCGAATACATCAACACTGAAGAACAGTCTGCTGACATATTCACTAAACCTCCTGCAAAGTTTAAAGTAGAGTACTTTAGAGGAAAACTTGGTATGACAAAATTATAATTGCAACTTCTAAGAGAAACTCTCAGTTTTGTGTAATATATATATATATATATATATATATATATATATATATATATATATATATATTCTTTTTTTTAAAAGAGTTACAATTTGCACGTGTTTGTTTATGAAAGGTGACAATCTTTCATTTTATGAGATGTTAGGTGTAATGTCCCCTTTAGGGTTTTTTTTATTCGCCTTCTTATTTGTATAGGTTTTGATAATAATCTGTATCTGATATTCTTTAGTCTATCATTTTCTCTTCTATTTATCTATGTTATTACAAGTGAATGGTCATGGATGGTTGCAACCCTTCAAATAATAATTAACCTAGTTGTTATGGTTAAGGTTTAATAATGATTATTAACATATATTTAATAATATACATTAATATATATTATATATGTATAGCATTTATTAATTATTTAAATTTCCATATTTGTAGTGTATCCTTGGGCTTATGGATAATATAAGCCATTTAGATAACATAATAATGCTGTCACCATTCATTTAGTACCATCCTTATTTATTATATATAAATATATATATATCATAAGATTCTTATATTAGTAGATATATATTGTAATATTATTATATTAGTAAATAATGATATATTATCATTAGCGAATGCTAATATATTATCATTATATTTAAATATATAAATAATATATTAGATGATTTTATATCATATATTTATCTATATAAATATATTAAATTAATAGAATATTATTATAAAACCTAGTCTAAAAGGGGACATCACATTAGGTCTCTATTGTAAGGTGACGACCTTAACAATAGATTGAAATGTTATCATAGATTTCATTAAATTTTTGTCCTAGAATATGCCGGATAGTATGATAACAAAAGTATCATGATTGACTATTGTTGTCCCAGGATGAGCCAAAAGTCATGGTACTACTTGTGTTTTTTTTTTGAGCTCTTGATCCATTGTCATAATAAGACTATGAGAACTTGTTATCCTAGACTGTGCCATAATTCATGACAATGAAAAGAATCATGATAGACTACCTTAATCCTAGAATGAGCCAAAGATCATGCTTCTATGTTAGCTTAAGGTCAAGATGGACATCTGATAGACTATACCCAGTTATTGTCCCTGAATGTATTGGAGATCAAATAACTAATAGCCTTCTAGGATATCTTTGTTGATGAGCATTTTTATCTAAGATTGATAAAACCTAGATCATCATTTTGTGAGATAGTCATGTCCTCCCTTGCTCAAAGGGAGTGTTGAACTTGTAGCATCTATTGGATATCTAATATCTGATTATTGCTCAAAGGAAACTATACATATAAAGTGTTATACTTGACTATTCAAGATGATTCCATTTGTCTAAATCCTTGTTATGATGCAGTGGACATATTGTGATAACAATTTGTATGGATTATGGATGTGACTAATCATGTCACTTACTACTCCCCACTATCATGAGTTATATTGCTATTATTCCATCCACCGACTGAGATCGGGTATTCATGAAATATCAAATATCGACTATGATCGGGCCATCAAAGCAGGTAATCATCGAGTGTAGTTTGAGCTAATGGATGATAACTAATGTTATTCAGAGTTGTCTCATATAGAGACATGACCCTATAGGCCCAAAGGGCATGTAGAATCATGTCTCATGTATGAGGCATGATTGTTCCACTCCATATATATGTTAAATACTATGATTTCTTGGAAACACATAAAAAACATCTCATGTTATAACCAGCGATCTGCATATAATATATATATTCACCTGCCATCAACAATAAAGGATTAGTATTGTTCATTAGAAGATTCAAGCACAAGTAAGATAACATAATTTACATCGATATCTCTACAGTTAATTAATAATAGAATTGAAGCATTTAGATACATGCAGATCTATCATTGTCCGAAGACTAATTAAAAGATAAAAATCTACCACTAATCTTGTTGGAATATTAAATGCAAAAGGTTGTTTTCCCTTGGAGCCAAATGCCCACCTACCATCCCTAACAACCTACACAACAGTCATAAACATGAATGCAGTAGGTGAGTTTTCAAATTTGGAAAAGAGGGGGAAATTTTTTTTGTGGTAGAAGACAAAAGGAATGTCTCACATTCATTCGGCCAGACAAGTTTAGAGGAAGAGAAAATTAGAAGTTGCAGAGAAGGAAGAAGAAAGAAGTGATCAGCAGATCCAGTCGTCAGAGTGTAGAGATAGAAGGAAGTTCATTTCATGCCTATAGATGCACGTATTTCTTCTCTGGTCATTCTGTAAGTTTGTAGTTTATTGGTTTCAACCTGAGAAGCAGTGATTGCTCCAGGTGTTATTGTATGTAGCCATTAGAATTGCAAGTTTGAAGTTTAAAGTTTGAAGTTTTATCAGTTTAAAGTTTTAGGGTTATTTTAGGGTTTTCTGGTTGAATAGAAAGCAAGGAGGCATACTAGAATCCATTGTTCTTCTTCTACACATTACATTTGAGAAGTTTGTTTGGAAGTTTCAAGCTTTGGTTCTCTGGTTTTAATGGTGGAAAAGTTCATGTTATAGTTCTATCACTCGGTATTATTTTTGGTAGAAGTCATTTTCTATAGTGGCTATCAAGTTCACTCAGTATCTTCTTCTACCAATCTCCACCCTGCAGTGGCTACTGAGTTCACTCGATGCCTTCTTCTATTGAGCTCCATCCTCCTATGGCTACCAAGTTCACTCGGCATCCACACTATCGAGTTCACTTGGCATCCATTGGTGTCGAGTTGTTCTCATCTACTGAGCTCACTCGGTACACTCCTGCCACTCAATTTATTAAGGTGCCAAGTAAATCTGGCACTTGGCAAATAGTTAGTGCCGAGTGAAAATTATTAAAAGTTGTGACTTTATTTTAATATTTCACATGGTATAAGAGCTTTGAGGCCCCACATCCAAAGTGAGTTAGGGCAATTTTCTCTCAGATATCCTCTAGATGAACTTCAAGGGGAATGATAAAGTCCATATAGTAAAGCTACATAATAGGGAGTTTGAGAACCTTCAGATGAAGGAAAACGAATCAATTGTAGATTTTAGTTCAAGGACCTCCAATGTGATTAACCAACTGAAGTCAAATGGAGAAGACTATCAAGAGCAGAGGATAGTGAAAAATATATTGAGGATTTTACCTCATAAATATAACAATTTAGTCATGACCATAGAAGAGGCAAAAGACCTCACTATTTTGGCAATGGATGAGTTGATGGGTACTCGTCAAACCCATGAGCATAGGATCAACAGATCTGCATCTTCTTCTTCCCAAGAGCAAGCATTCAAGGCTCAATCAAATCCAAGAGGAAGTGGGAGAGGAAGAAATGGCTCAGGCAAAAACTCCAGAGGCAGAGGCTGAGGAAATGGAGGACAAAGAAATGTTGTAGTAGAAAGCTCAAGAAGAGCAGATGGAGCAAGTAGCTCACAAAATACTTCAAGAGGAGGTAAGAAAAACTACAACTCAAATAGGAGTAATCTAGAATGCTACTACTATCATAAATATGGGCATTATGCAAGTGAATGCTGGAAAAAGCAAAATGATCAGTCAAGACAAGCAAATGTGGCTGATGTGAACATGGGAAGTGGAAACAATGCCACTGCCTTCATCATGTGTAATGTTGGTGAAGAAGGAAGCCTTGAGTTTTGGTACCTCGACAATGGATGTAGCAACCACATGAGTGGAAATGAAACTTTACTTTTATTTATTAACAAGAGTTTCAAATCTAAGATTAAAATGGGTAACAATGGAACCCTACCAGTTGTGGGCAAAGGATCTATTATGGTCCACACCAAGCAAGGTGAGAAGAAGGAAATACAAAATTTGTATTTTTCCCTTGGTATGAAGCACAATTTGATGAGCATTGGTCAGCTCATTCAAAATGGATACAAAGTGTTGATGGAGAATGACACATGTTTCATTCATGAAAAGGATGGGAGCAAGAACTTACTTCCAGTAGTTCAAATGACAAAGAATAGAATGTTTCCTTTGAGGATAGAGACATGTTTCTCATCTCAAGTTGGTGTTGCACCTTCCACACAATTAGCTCTCAAGAGTGTGATTAAAGACCCCTCACAGCTATGGCACCTCAGGTATGGTCATCTAGGCTATGTTGGTTTAAATTTGTTGTCAAATAAAAGAATGGTAGAAGGTTTGCCACATATAGGAAATTCATGTGACAAGTGTGAGGCTTGTATTTTGGGTAAGAAACATAGGCTTCCCTTTAATTCTAAAAATTCTAGGAGGGCTAGATATCCATTAGAGTTAGTGCATACTGACCTAGTCGGTCCTATGCAAGTTACTTCTATTGGGGAGAGTACTTATTTCATGACATTCATTGATGATTTTAGTCATAGGACATGGGTTTATTTTTTGAAATCTAAATCTGAAGCATTTGATAAGTTTCTTGAGTTCAAAGCCCAAGCTAAAAGAGAATGTGGACACTATATCAAGGTCCTAAGATCAGATAGAGGAGGGGAGTATACCTCCAGTTCTTTTATATTTTTTTGTAGAAAACATGGCATAAAGAAAGAACTCGCAGCCAGCTATACACCACAGCAGAATAGAGTGGCTGAAAGAAAGAACAAGACCATTTTTGAAATGGCAAGGAGCATGATGAAAGAGAAAGGTCTCCCAACTGAATTTTGGGGAGAGGCTGTGGCAACAACAGTTTACCTAATTAATAAGAGTCCCACAAAGTTGTCCATGATAGAAATCCAATGGAAGCATGGTCATGAGGAAGATGGACAGTTGAACACCTAATGGTGTTTGGATGTGTTGCATATGCACATGTGTCTAAAGAGCAAAGGCAGAAATTGGATGACAAAGGTGTGAAGTGCATCTTCACAGGATACAACTCAGAATCAAAGGCATATAGATTGTATGATCCATTGAACAACAAGATGATTCTCTCAAGAGATGTGGAATTTCTTAAAAATCAGTCATGGTATGGACAAATTGATGAGTCACCAAGCACTTCTAGTAAAGTGCCAATTATGAGTGAAGAGGAAGCTGATGAACAAAAAGAAGGAGAAAATAGAAGAAAAGGAAAGCAGCCTCAGTCATTGTTGAGCTCCTCTAGGCATGACCGAGTGTCAATGCCAAGTAACAGTGTAGACCAAGTTGGTCGGCAAAGCAGCAATAGTGAAGATTCTGATCCCACACTCTCCTCCCTATTACCAAGAAAGACCAAGATTATTAGGGAGATATACCAAGATGAAAGGTATGAAGATTATGACGAGAGTGTTAATTTTGCATTATTTTCTCATAGTGATCCAATATATTTTGAAGAAGCTATTAAGGAGAAGAAATGGTGTAAGGCCATGGATGAGGAAATAGATGCTATAGAAAGGAATGAGACATGGGAACTAACTGATTTACCTCCCAAGAAGTAAGTGATTGGAGTGAAATGGGTCTACAAGACCAAATGCAATGCTAAAGGCAAGACTGATAGGCATAAGGCAAGGCTGGTAGTCAAGGGCTACAAACAGCAGTATGGCAGATATTATGATCAGACATATGCCCCGGTTGCAAGAATGGAAACTGTGCATGCTGTCATAGCAATTGCAGCTCAGCACAAATGGAAGGTATACCAAATGGATGTGAAGTTTGCCTTCCTAAATGGTGTATTGAAAGAAGAAGTATATGTGGAGCAGCCCCCTGGTTATGAAGTAGTAGGTGAAGAGAACAAAGTATATAGACTGAAGAGAGCTCTTTATGGGCTCAAGCAAGCTCCAAGGGCATGGTACAGTAAGATTGACTCATATTTGATGAGCAATGGCTTTAGCAAAAGCAATGGTGAGCCTACTCTCTACATCGAGGCATCAAATAGAAATGTGTTGATTGTTGTCTTGTATGTAGATGATTTAATTTTTACTAGTAATGACAAGGCTCTAATTGGTGAGTTCAAAGAGGTCATGAAAAATGAATTTGAGATGACAGACCTTGGTCTCTTGAAGTACTTTCTAGGCATAGAAGTAAAACAAATGCATGATGGCATCTTCATCTCTCAAGAAAAGTATGCAGGGCAGATCTTGGAGAGATTTAAAATGTAGAATAGTAAGGCAGCCCTGACACCAACAGCAGTAGGTCTGAAGTTGAGCAAGGAAGACTCTAGCAAGAGAGTGGATCCAACACTATACAAGAGTATGGTTGGAAGTTTAATGTATTTGACTGCAACTCGGCTAGACTTGATGCATGCAGTAAGTTTGATCTCTAGATTTATGAAAACACCAAAGGATTCCCATTGGCAAGAAGGAAAGAGGATCCTAAGGTATGTGAAAGGTACCAAGGGATTTGGAATTTTGTATACTAAAAATAAAGATTTCAAGTTGGTTGGTTACATGGATAGTGATTGGGCTGGAAGTATAGATGATAGGAAGAGCACTTTCAGATACATGTTTCATATGGGATTGGGTGCAATTTCTTGGGCATCCAAGAAGCAACCTATTATTGCTCAATCTACAGCAGAGGCTGAATACATAGCAGAAAATGCAGCAACATGTCAAGCTATTTGGTTAAGGAGGATCTTGACAGACTTGAATGAAAGGCAAGAGGATGGAACCACAATTTATTGTGACAACATCTCTTCAATTGCATTGTCCAAGAATCCAGTCTTCCATGGTAGAAGTAAGCATATTGAGATCAGATATCACTTCATCAGAGAGTTGGTGGAGAATGGGGATATCAAGATGGAATTTTGCAGGTCTGAGCAGCAGCTAGCAGACATTTTCACAAAGCCATTAGGCATTGAAAGTTTTGTACACCTAAGAGAGTGTCTTAGTGTAGTTGATGTGGATCAGCAATGATCCTTGTTTGTTTGGCTTGGGACAAAGAGGGAGTGTTGGAATATTAAATGCAAAAGGCTATTTGCCCCTGGAGCCAAATGTCCACCTACCATCCCTGACAACCTGTACAACAGTCATAAACATGAATGCGGTCAACAGTCATAAACATGAATGCGGTAGATGAGTTTTCAAATTTGGAAAAGAGGGGGAAAAATTTTTTGTGGTAGAAGACAAAAGGAATGTCTCACATTCATTCAACCAAACCAATTTAGAGGAAGAGCAGATTAGAAGTTTTGTATTCGCTTCAGGGTGTGATTGTGTATGTTTTTTAACATCAACGTTTTGGATCATACTCTATGATCCATCATCAGGATGATAAAGAGAGCTAAGAAATAGAATGATATGTTGCAAACCAAGCTAAGCAATAAGAGGAGAGGGAGGGGTAGGGAAGAGTCACGTGCAAATCAAGAACAACTACCAACTAAAGAAAGAAATAAAACTAGAATAATTAGTTTATTACTACAACTAAAGAAATAAAATGACACTAATTATAAATTTAATAAGAAAAGATAGTGAAAACTAGCATTAAGACACCTAAGGAAAATAAAAGAAACCAAATAAAACAATAAGAAAAATATATACATATTTGTATATATATATATATATATATATATATATATATATATATATATATATATATATATATATATATATATATATATATAAACACACACACACACACAAAAATGAAGATACCACAAAGAACTAACCAAAAACTCACCTTAGACAAAAAAGAGAAAAAAATAGAAATAAAACTAAAGGCGTACACACCCACACCCATATATATATATATATATATGTGTGTGTGTGTGTGTGTGTGTGTGTGTGTGTGTGTGTGTGTGTGTGTGTGTGTGTGTGTGTGTGTGTATGTGTATATATATATATATATATATATATATATATATATATATATATATATATATATATATATATATATATATATATATATATATATATATATATATATATATATATATATATATATATATATATATATATATATATATATATATATATATATATATATATATATATCACTACTGGAAAGAAAGCAAAAGAATAAAGCAAAAAGAGAAACACAAAAAGAGAAAGAGAGAAACAATAAATGAAAAAGAAAATAAATAAAAATAAGCAAATACATGTGTGTGTGTGTGTGTGTGTGTGTGTGTGTGTGTGTAAACCAAAAAGGTTGAAAAACCAACGCCTACAAAAGAGGAAAAGGAAAAAAATTAAAGAGATGGAAAGACAAAAAATAAGGAAGAAGAAAGAAGTGATCATCAAATCCAATCGTCAGAGTGTAGAGATAGAAGGAAGTTCATTTCATGCCTGCAGATGCACATATTTCTTCTCTGGTCATTCTGTAAGTTTGTAGTTTATTGGTTTCGACTTGAGAAGCAGTGATTGCTCCAAGTGTTATTGTATGAAGCCATTAGAGCTGCAAGTTTGAAGTTTTAGGGTTATTTTAGGATTTTCTGGTTGAAGTCAAATGCTCCTAGATTTTGTAATGTTTTTAATCAAAGTTGAATAGAAATCAAGGAGGCATACTAGAATCCATTATTCTTCTTCTACTCATTGCATTTGAGAAGTTTGTTTGGAAGTTTCAAGCTTTGGTTCTCTGGTTTTAATGGTGGAAAAGTTCATGTTATAGTTCTGTAACTCGGTATTGTTTTTGGTAGAAGTCATTTTTTGTAGTGGCTACCAAGTTCACTCGGTATCTTCTTCTACTGACCTCCAGCTTTTCATGGCTACCGAGTTCACTCAGTGCCTTCTTCTACCGAGCTCCATCCTCCTGTGGCTACCGAGCTCACTCGGCATCCATTGGTGTTGAGTTGTTCTCATCTACCGAGCTCACTCAGTACACTCCTGCCACTCGATTTATTAAGGTGCCGAGTAAATCTAGCACTCAACAAATAGTTAGTGTCAAGTGAAAATTATAAAAGTTGTGAATTTATTTTAATATTTCATAAATTTATCATTCCTTAACATCTTCATTGGCCTCAACAACATGATTTATTCTGTAATTCTACAGTTCTTATGCGCACTCATAAGCCTAATGATTTTCTCATTGATGACAAGCCAAACTTCTGCCTCTTCCTCTTTCAAAATTTGTTTTCCTCTAAAGGTGCTTCCTCATCCTCTAAATCTAAATTTTAATTCTCATTACACCAAGTACAAGTTTCAACTTCACTACTTTGCTACTTTTTCTCTACACCAAATTGTCCTTTATCTCTAGATTAGTTTTGTTGCTTTATAGTTAGTTCATCAGCCACATTCAAGCTGCACAAGGGAGCTGCTCCACCAAACTTTACCTAAATCATGATAAACTTATTTTGAATTGAAAATCAGGTTCCCAATTTATCTAACAATCTTTTGCTCATCATCCTCAGCATGACCAGCTCGTATGTTGAATCAGTAAACTCTTCAATGTAGGCTTCTACGTTCATTTCCTTTCGCTCTAAGTTATGTATGTCTTCTTAAATTAAGATGAAATTAGCAAAAGAAACAATATTTCAACTTTTTTCATGTTGGGGAAATGAGGTGTTAACTAGCTTATGCATGCCAACTAGGAACCAAGCCTATTTGCCTCTTTGACTACATTAAAGGAGAGTGGATCCAATTGGCTCAACACCAAATCTGATCGAAAAAGATTGGGCGCAAGCTAGATCCGGAAGTCCTTTTAGTTGAAAAAGATTATGTAAAGAATATGAATTTTTTGCTAGATCTAGGACCGAAGGTGATAAATTGGCAGTTTTTGACATAAATAGCAAACCACATAATAGATACATGGACAACAGTTACAGATCTGAAAAGGAGAGACAAAAAGGAACCTATGTCTAGAAATTGGGCCAAAATTAAAAGGTTGATGGTGACATCCTCAACTATGAAATATTGGATCTAGATGAAAGTCATGTTTTCTGGAACAGAATGTTGCTTAAAACCTTCCCCAAAAGCTACATTTAAAATGTTCGGGTCAACATTGCTTAAGGCACCCTTGACCCTTATTTTAGGATCAGTGAAATCTCAATCTATATCTGCCCAGTCTAATTCAAAGTTTGTGTCTCCCTACCCTATCTCCTACACATGTGAAGAGGGGAAAATAATGGGTTGATCAAGGTTTGCCTAGGTCAAACCCTGACATTGGAATTCACCATGAAACTGAATTAAAATATGACTGAATTGAAAGCGTGTTGTAATGTAGTAGAAGCTAGATCTAAATTGAAATGTTTCAACGAATTATTATACATTTATTAGTCTTCTTTGTGTTTAAATCTTCATGAAAAGGCTGACATTGACTTGTAGAGTTGACTTTATAATAGGATGACCACTGATTTCACCTTGAATGGTGAAATCTGAACTTTACTTCTTTTCTTTGATGATTGATAATATTTGATTGCTTGCTCATAATGTTTTTCCTGAAGAGGTAAATACTTGATTCATGATGAAGTTTCAAGTGAGGGAGTTAGGTTTGCTTTTGAATCTCTCCTCATGAAATGTACTCAATTTTTTAAAGCAAGCCAACGCGGAGGAGGAACTCCCATCCTTGCAATCCAACAATTGGAGGGTTCACAAGCCCTTTTGGAAGGACAAGAGTGCCATAGCACCCTTGACTAGCTAATTAGGGCTAGGTCAAGGACCAACAACCAAGGTGGTGAAGTTGCCAAATTTAAATCCTTGCAACAAAAAAATCAAACATGATCCAGCATGGAAGGATAGAAAAGCTAAAATAAAGCCCAGGTGAGCATGAAATTGTATAGGGATACAATGATATATTTAGCCCCCACCTTACTAGGGGTATGAACTTGTATTCATACTCTCTATAAAGTAAAATGTAACATTAAAGAACTTTCATCAAGGTATTAAAGAGGAAAGAAACACCAAAACCCCAAGGATTCAAGATCTTATCAAAATCTAATATCCAAATAAGATGAGCAATAGATGAAAACAAAAGAGAGAGCATCAGTCTATTGGCCTAAAAAAGTTATGCTTGCTATAAGTCATGTAGAGAATTGATGCAAGGAGAGTCATATGGTCTAGCAAGTTGTATTATGCTAGTCGACTCATCTTAAAAATCAGTAAAAAGTATTACAAAGAAAAAGGTACAATTTGCAAAGTATATGAAAAAAAATGATTGTGGTGTGTGTACAAGTGTAACAAAGAGAAAAGTGTACACCTTCACATTAAAATGATTGTGTACACCTTACCAAACCAATTGCTTTAAGGTAGCATACATGCATCAAAAGAAAAGTACATAGTCATGATGATATATCCCCAAGTAAGGGCAAATCAAAGGCAACAGACCACAAGACAACAAGAGAGAACATAAGTAACTAGGTTTAGTATGTGTAATTAATAGCTCATATACATCAAGCATAATTGCAATGAACTAACCTCATCCCCCAAAGTTAGCAGAACTACAAACAATGGTAGAAGAGCATATAAGCTTAACAACAAAAGTTTTTAGGGGTTTTGGGAACAACATAATAGAGACCAAAGATAACGAACTCGATGCTTAGCATCATGCCCAAGTAGACAACACAAAAGCACATTTACAAAAATAGCACATATACAACATAACATAGATACAATCTATAGAAGAATTGAGGTGCAAATAAAGGAATGTTTCAAAAGGTTTAGTCCCTTTATTACCTTGTTCCAATGGAGCAATAAAGGTCATCCAAAGAGAGCTTAACATAACACAAAGACAAATCAAGCAACACATCATGAGGTAAGCACATCACATACAAACAAATATACAAAAGATTCTACTACACAAGTGAAACTAGTCAAGCAAGTCATTCTCCTCCCAATCTTTCTTAACATCACTTAGGGATTGTGGACAAGATGCAAGAACAGCAAAAACAAGCACAACATATGGAGCTACTACGAGTTCCAAAAAAGGACCATGATCTAATGGTGAATCACTTTGTTTGCCACTAGGAGCTAGTATTAGAGCACATGAAAATCTTGAAGAAAGCTCATGATTGGTTTCAATAACCTCATACATATTATCAAAATTGTTAGCATTAAAAAATTGTCATTAATCTCATCATCCAAATTAATCACAATAGGATTTTTAAAGAAAAATGAATAACCATTTTGTATAAGACAATTTTTACTTCTTAATATGATCTTCCTCCCTTGGGCTAAGAAAAGGCTAGTCAAATGGGATCTAGTCAAGATTTGGCATTTTAAAGGAGGAAATGGTTCAAGAAGCAACTTCAAGCACCTTGGCGCATTTTTTGCATCAATGGTCTCCCGCACTATGATTTCACTTGGTTCAATCAAAAACATGTGAAAGTTTGGAAGCAATCAACATAGACCTCTTGTCTTCCTTTGTGGGAGGAAGACAAGGAATCTCTCTAGGTTGAGAGATGCAAGATGTTGAGCATTTCTAAGATTTATGAGGTGGGGTTGTAGCATAGATAGGAAAAATAGCCAAAATGTAAGAAGATGACCATGTCCAAGATGAAGAGATGGAATATCCTTAAGTTTACTCAAGGCTAATATCCTTTCATGCTTGATTTTTTTATAAGATAGAAAACAACATCTTCTCAAGTTTTCAAAGGTTCAAGTTTTTGAGGATAAAAGAAATCAAGGGTGAATTTTTCATGTCTTTCTAATGGCTTATAAATATTACGATTGATCATGATAATACACCCAGTGTGAAGAAGCATCAGACATGTACGAATGGTAGAGGTATAGCTTTCATGCAATTAAGCTAAGCATGTCCCAACTTCACACAAAATTGGTTAGAAGTAGGGATAATGGTAAAGGTAACATCTAGGCTCTTCGTACCAACCTCAATGAGAAGAGTCGTAGAACCTATAGGACAAGAAAATGCATCATGCACCTTAATCATAACATCAGATTTGTCATGAGGATATTGAAGCAATGATTATGTAAAGAGATGTTCTTTAGTAATAACATTCACCATATATATTGGATCAATTAATCTCCTTGTAAGAGTTTTCCTTTAGTCATCGCAATAATGTATAGGGGTCCATCGAGTGCCTCGATAATTTTGCTTGAATCAAAGGTAATGTGAGGTTTAGGCTTAGACTTAGGTTGCTCAATTATTCTTGGCCTCAACACATGTATCCTAAATGTCCATGGATGGAGATCACTAGGCTCAAGAATGTTGGTAAAATGAGGCTAAAGGATTGGCAAAATTTTGAAAATTTTGATTTAGGGGTGTTATATATTTATATCCTTTGTGATTCACACCCTTCACAACTGTAGTGTTGGAATCAACAAGGTCATAGATCACATGTTTCAATCTAAAACACTTCTTAGTATCATGGTGGGTTCAACAATGGTATTGGCAAAAGGTCTTTATTATCAAAGGAGGGTGGCAAGGGTTTGGTACTATCTATTGATTTGACAAGAGGAAGACTCATCACATTAACTTTGATCGATTTAAGCATGATACTATGCAAAGATTCAAAAAGAAGAGTAACATTACATGTAAAAAATGATGACAAAGGGGCCACACCTAATGTTGAGGTTGTCAACTGTGTACCAACATGATTTGAAGAGTTGTCATTGATCTCGATGAAAACTTTGTTTTTCTTTTTGGAACTTTTGAAACGATTGTTGAGCATCATCATTCTTATCAACCAAAGCCATTGATGAAGATGATTAAATTTGGCTCACTTGAAGCTGATAAATATAAAGCACTACACACAATTTTGATAAAGATGTAAACTCAAAAAACTAAAACTTATCTCTAACATCTTTTTGCAAAATAGAAATGAAATTTTTATCATCATCATTAAGTGTCTTAGGATAAGCAATTTGTGAATGCAAATTTTGTATCTACCAATAAAATTGGTTACTTATTCTTTAACCCCTTATTTAAAATGTATCAAATCAGTCAAAATAATTTGAGGACCAATGTTGTTTTGGAATTGTTGTATGAATGCACTAGCCTAAAAGAATCAACAGAATAAAGAGATAAAGAGCAATAACATTGCAAATCTTTTATCTCACACAGTATGAGAAAAAAATTTCTTCATGAATCTATTATAATTTGACAAATCACTACATAAAGTTTGGAATGTTTCCACAAGTCGAGGGGTCACCTTTTTCATAGTGCAACTCCAATTGGGAAAAATTAATGTATTAAGAGACAATAGCATGGAGAATGTCCTGGGAAAATGGGCTAGCTATATATGTAGGAATATTTAATTTCTTTATAGAAGCCAATTGTTGTTGTAAGGATGAAACACTTTGAGCTAAATTGTTTATAGTGGCGTTGGTGGAAAATTTAGCATTGGACATGTGATAGGTTAGTGAAGTATTGGAGTGGGAAGGTGGAACATTTTGATAATTGGGTGAGGAGACGATTGCATAACAAATGGAAGGCTAACAGAAAGAGGCATGTTGGAGTTTTGATTGATAGGAATTCCGCCAGGACTAACATGTGTGAGGTAAACCCTTTGTCTAGAGGTAGCCAAAATAGGAGATGTGTACATAGAAACGTCAATCAATGATGTGTAAGCTTTTCTTGCAAAATCAAGATGTCACCTAGTGAGCCCAGTATATTGAAGAGAATGCTACTTGGGATAATTATGATGAAATCTTCTATAAATTTCTCCATCTTTTTCCCAAAAACATGAACTATAGATTGACACTATTGTGATTCAATTTGAGACATTGTGGCATAGTGCTTGTTTGTGGCAAAGCTTACCACCCTTGGGTTTCGTACCTGCAAAATATTCCAATCAATAACATGCTCAACATTGGCTATATACTTCTTAAGATAGATACATGAAACACATTATGCATCTAGGCAAGGGCTAGAGGTGGGGCAATTATGTAGGCTACAGGATTTATGACTTCTAATACTTCAAAGGGTCCCACATATCTTGGGGCCAGTTTGATTCTTTTACCAAATTTGATGGGTAGTCTTTTGGGGTTCTACCTTTAAGAGAACCTTTTCTCCCACTCCAAATTCTCAAGGAGTTCTCTTAGCATTTGCATAACTCTTTTATCGATCATTTGCCTCTTTTAACCTGTGTCAAATTTGGACTACCTGTTCTTCCATTTCTAATAGCATCTCAGAACCAACAATGATTTGATCCTTAATCCTATTCTAGCTTACAGGAGTTCTACACTTACATCTATACATAGGCTGAAATGGTGTCATCTTAATAGTAAACTAATATGAGTTGTTGTAAGAAAATTCTAATAAGGGAAGATACATCTCCTAACAATGCTATTGATCTATGTAGTCTACTCTTAGGAGATTTTCTAGTACTTGGTTAACCTTTTCTGTATGTCATCAATTTCTAGATGATAGGCTGAACTGATATTCAATTTTGTCCCCAAAGTTGGAGAACATTGTTGACAAAATCTAGATTCCATTCTAGCATCTCTGTCTAATATAATCTTTTTTGGAACTCCATGTAGTCCAAAAATCTCTCTTACAAACTTATGGGCAATCTCTGATGTTGTATCAATTAAATTTCTTGGGATGAAATGAGCTATATTTCTTAATCAATCTACCACAACAAGGATAGTGTTATGTCTATTTCTGGTCATAGTTATAAAATCTAAGCTAATTATTTGTCATTTCCATTCTGGGACCTCATTTAGGTGTAACAATCTTGCTAGATACTTGTGCTCGACTTTGAATTTCTAACATTCAAAACAACCTGCTCCGAATTTCATTGTTTCTTGCTTCATGCCCTTCATGTTCTCATATCGAATAGCATTTTAGTTACTCCTGAGTGTTCTGAGTAAGGGGGGACATAGATTTCCCTAAAAATCATTCTCTAAATTTTAGAATCCTTCGGTATAATCCTTGGGTATATACATCCTTCCTTTATACCTTAAGGGCCCATTTGGTAACAATAATTGGGTGGGAATAGGAAAATCTAAATACTTGCATCCACAAATTAGACATTTGTTTGTAAAATGCAAAAGTGGAATTAGAATTTGTGACTCCTAATTTTAGCATAATGCTCTTCCCAAAAAAAAGGTGGAATTAGAATAGCTTATTCCTATTCAACTTTTTTATAAACCCAATTTGATAGGTTGTTGGGTCCACAGCTCACAAAGTGAGATTGCCACGCATTTTGACAAAGCATTTTTCATAGAGCATTTTTTCATGGGTATCAGACATTTAATGGCTCAATGAAATCTACAATACAAAAACAAGGAGAAAGATGTTTTGAACATGTCATGGTGTCCATGTAGCACATTAGGGTCTTAGATTTTTCTATAAGTAAAACCATATATGTTTACTTCTTTATAAAATTCAATTCTCAAGCTTCAACTTACCAAAAGCATTTGTTTCCTTGCCTTTACTAAAGACCAAACATGAACAATAGACTATAATTCTTATTTTTTGAATGGTATTTGATCTTTCTCTGTTTGTTTTATTTTGGGGTTTATCAAGGTGATTCCATCAAATCATTCAAAGGAGGAAATGAGAAGGAGCTAAAAAAACTCTAATGGTGGGTTGTCATTCACAAAACAACTCTTACTTTATGGTGCTCCAATGGGTACTCTTCTCCTACTAGGAATATGGCTTTTGAATTGCAATTTTTGTTCAAGAAGTACTATTACAGCACCCAATAGCCATTCATCAAATATTTACTGCTCAAAATCTGAGCAATGCAAACAGAGAATACCATGAAGACAACTTAATGAACTCCTCACAATGGAGTTCTCTCTACAAGGGAGTTTTTCAAGATGGCTTAATGGTGGCAATCAAGAGGTTGTATTTGAAAAATTTTGAGGAAGCCAAACAAACGACCCACAAATTTGAATTTGAAGATGAAGGTCAAGATCGATGCAACAGGGGTACCAAGGTTGAAGTAGTTGCTACACATTATCTATAAAAAAAACTCATAATTCCAATTCCAATTCTTATTCTTGCAACCAAACACAAAAAATGCATCTTAGGACTACTCTTCCAGATCAACCAAACAAGTCCAAGTGATATTTCAAAAATTATTTCAAGAATACGTGAATTCCATAATTGAGCTTATTCCAGCATAGCTAATTGCCACATTCAACAATTCTTGCAAAAAAACAAGCCTTGGAAAACCCTAGAAATTTCCATGCCATAATGCACCATAAATTTTATGTTTCTCCTTATGGAACATCTTATAAACATGTTTTTGCCATTTCAAGAGGGATGATCAAAGGTGCCCACAAAACAGCAAAGTTTTGTTGTTTCGAAGAAGATAGAGAAGGTACCTTGCAAAGTAGCGATTTTTGCTCTTTGGGGGTGACTAGAATGAAAGGCTTGTGAAATAGCAAGTTATCGTGAAATAGGATGTACTAACACAAGGTGGTTGCGAAGTGACGATCTTTCACTATTTTGGAAGTACCATTGAGAGGGCGATGCAAAGTGGCAAATTTCACCATTTTGGAAGGGCTAGCCAAGTCACCTAGCAAAAATGAAAAAAATGATTTATGAACATCTCAAAAGGCAACATAAGTCATTTCATGTAACTCAAAGTACAAAACATTAGTGGCAAGATATACAAAGGTTCATTCCTAAAATTTCCAAATTCACATGGCCAAGACATGCCTAGATTTCAAAATGGATCAGCGTTACATGGCAGCACTCGAACCAGTGCAAGTAGAAACAACAGCCAACGAGGATGAAGAAGTTGCAGTTAAAGAATGACAAGCATGGAATTTTATTTAATAGTTTTTTATTTTATATGCATAATTAGTTAGTTATGAATAATCATGTTCTAAAGAGATCTAAAGCTCTGTTGCACCCCTTCATTTTGTAAAGTCCACCAATATAACTGAGAGGGGGGTGAATCAATTATCCAACTAATATATCAATTATCAACCTAATTAAATTTTTAATCATATGAGCAATATAATAAGCAACCATAACAAGATACTCATACACAATAACACCAGATATGTTAACTAAGGAAACCCTTAATCAGAGGAAAAACCCTAGTGGAGATGGTACCCACAAAATGATGTACAAATATAAATATTCCTTGTTAGAGGATGGACCTTGTTAGGAGTCAATAAAAACATTCAGTACATATTAGTCCCTATAAGGAGACTTTGAATCCCTGTTAGGAGATTCCAAC
Source organism: Cupressus sempervirens (assembly GCA_028749045.1). NCBI lineage: Eukaryota > Viridiplantae > Streptophyta > Pinopsida > Cupressales > Cupressaceae > Cupressus > Cupressus sempervirens. The sequence continues at coordinate 7,926,931 of CM053783.1, forward strand.
CCTATTAGGAGTTGTGCCAACTCTATTAGGAGTCGTAGAAGGCAAATGGACCCATTGTCCAAATGATGTTTGTATTATTCCTTACAGAATAATAGAAATGAACTATACTTGTACTTCCTCTTCCTCTATCCTATCAATCGGACTTCTACTCCTAATCTTGATACCAGATCACCAACTTTGCATCCAATAATCCCTTAGATTGCTTACTCGCATTTACCAAATACTCTGCTCTTGTTTGCACACTTCACATTACTTCAACATTTCATTCACTTTACCAAAAGGAAAATAACCTTCCTTTATACCTTGTCCTCAAAAAAATTCCTTGAGTTGACCTTGTGGCTTTCCCAATTAATTATAATAGGACCACATTAAGATAATTAATTATTTCGCAATTACACAACACTATCGGCTCACAATCTTTACGACTTCTTACATGTGTGATTCTAGACCTTGCGCACTCATTGATGTCCATAAGACTATCTATGATCACTGTATAACTTTGCATACCATGATTCTATCTCTATTTGGAGATATAATCCAACCATCAAAAACTACTTATTAGATACTCTATTTATATACTGCTCTCATTAAATCAAGCTAATGCAGGAAAGCAGATGAATAACTAGGGCCAAAGGCTCACCCAACTATCCAAACCACCTTGCAAGAGTTAACATAGCAAAAAACACAGCACCAAGGAGAGAGAACAAGATATCTTTACTTAATTCATCAAGTAAACAGCATACATGCCCAGTTGTAAGGCCTTATGGATTACGGCCAGATATAGAATACAACTTCCAGATCCACAATCCAGATTCAAATTCGCATTTCCTGACTCATACCTTGCTCTTTCTAAACTCTCCCAAAATATGCCTTTAATCTAAGCCTAAGCACTCTATTTATACTTGCCAAAACAGCTTTAAAAACATTCTAGAACATAGAGAAGTTGCATTTCAACTCTTATCAAATATAACTACCTATACAAAAATTAAATGTGAGCAAAGTCAGCCTAAACAGGAACCAAAAATAGACAACTTGGCACTCACTGGATAACTCGGCACCCACTAGGAAACTGGCACTCGGCATCAATTGGAAACTGGTACTCGGCATCACTCGGCATCAACTGGAAACTAGCACTCGGCATCACTTCGCATCCACTGGAAATAGGCACTTGGCATCAACTGGGTAACTCGACACATGAAGAAACACTCGGCATGCACTGGGTAACTCGATACATGAAAGAATAACTTGGCATGCACTAGATAACTCAGCACATGAAGAGTGCCACAGTCACTCGGCACCAACTAAAGGATGAACAAAATGAGCAAGATAACAAGGCAACCCAGGATGCTTCTACATCGCAAGCATATCTTCTTTGTGCCTTTGACTTACTTGATGCCCACTTAACCTCATCATCAGGACATAGTGTAGAACATGTCCTCAATTGTGCTCCACTTGAACATCAATCATCTGTCTGTACGACCTCATTCTCTATCTACTATTTTTCCAATCTTCATAGAAACCATACTATGTTGTCATCAATGACAAACACGGTCATGAATGCAACATGTCAATCATGCAAACAAGCTCTCCAATGCTTAGGATACTCCCCCGTGAGGATACCATTAGCATTCGTGCTAACAATCTCCCCCTTTGGCATTGATGGCAACATAGATGAAAAACATCTAAGTCTCAATAATACCAAAAGAACACTTTGTTGTTGCCATTGTTCTCATCTTTTCAAATCCTCTTCATCAATCAAATCTGAAATCCTTTGGAACACTACTCTATTATGCATCTCTTTCTTTAGGATTGACATCAATTGTCCACACTAAATAATCCATAACTTCTCCCCATTAGTCAATCTCCCCCATACATGGTACTTCTCTATCCAATCTCTCTCCCATTGACATCAATGAAAAAGGCTTCATTTTGTCAATCATCTGCTCCAAGTTTTCAATCAGCTCAAGTGTCCAAAGACACTATTCTAAACCAGCTACCAAGAGTCCTAAATGACTCTGCTCATTACAAATACTCCCCCATACAGGTAGCATTAGCATTTAGTCAAGTCAAACAATAGTGCTCTATATACCATTGGACTGATGTAATCTCTACATCATCTACTCAGAAGTAGGCAGAGGCATAACCCCAAGCATACCTCTCAAATGCTCAAATGTAACTTTAGGCAAAGGCTTAGTAAAGGTATCTGCAATCTGATCTTTTGTACTGACATACTCAATCTGATTTCTCTCTTTGCAACTTTCTCTCTCAAAACATGATACTTAATGGTTATATGCTTAGTCTTAGATAAGATAAGATTCTTTGACATACTCACTGTACTTGTGTTATCACAATGTACTATAACAGGATCTAAAAATTCTATCCTAATGTTCTTCAGCATTTGCTTCATCCACATGATCTGATTACAATTATTTGGCATTGCTACGTACTCTACTTCAACTAAGCTTTGTGAAATACAATCTTGTTTCTTGCTTGACCAAGAAACCAATCTTTCTCCAAGAAAAAATGCTCCACTACTGGTGTTTTTTCTGTCATCCATACTACCTACTCAATCCGGGTCAGTATAAGCACATAAAGTGAAATCACTTGATTTTTCATACCATAATCTATATCAGGTGTACCCTTAAATATCTAAATATTCTTTTTATTGTTGCATAATGATACTCCTTAGGATCATCTTGAAATCTAGCTACAATCCCAACTGCATTTGTTATATCTAGTCTGGTGTGAGTCAGATATTGCAAACCTCTAATCGTTGATCCATACTTCTTCTACTCAATTGTAGGCATCTTATCTTTGCTAGATAACTTGTGACCAGTTACCATTGGTGTACCAACAGGTTTACAACTCTCCAAGCCAAATCTTTTCAACAAATCTTTTAGATACTTAGCTTGTGAAATTAAACTACCATCATTGTTTTGTACAATCTATAAACCTAGGAAAAACTTCATCTCACCAATCATACTCATCTCAAATTCATTCTTCATCTCTTCAACAAACTTGTCATTTGCCTCATCATTACCTCCAAAGATTATGTCATTAACAAATATCACAATAATCAACAAATGATTCTCAATTTCTTTCAAATATAAGTTAGCATCTGTCGTACCTTTAGCAAATCCATTTTTTGCCCAATACTTATCCAATATTGCATACCATGTTCTAGGTGTTTTCTTTAGACCATACAATACTTTCTTTAATCTGGATGCCATATCCTTGTCTTCTGTCAAAGGAAATCCTTCAAGTTGCTCAATGTAAACCTCTTCTTTAAGTTTTCCATTCAGAAAAGGTTGATTTGACATCCATCTGATACACTTTGAACTTCTTACTTGTTGCATAAGCCAAAAACATTCTCATTGCTTCCATTCTAGCTACAGGGGTGTATGTTTCTTCATAATCTATTCCTTCCTACTGTGAATAACCTTTATACCAATCTGGCTTTGTTTCTCACAACTTCACCTTGTTCATTCATCTTATTTCTGAATACCCATTTAGCTCCTATAACATTTTTGTCTTTGGGTCTATGAACCAATTCCCATGTTTCATTCTTCACAATCTAATCAAGTTCTTCCTTCATTGCTTGAATCCAATGATCATCTTTGCATACCTCATCTACACTCTTAGGTTCAACTTGAAAAATCAAACATAATTCCTCATTTACTCTATTTCTTATCATCACTCCTTTGTCTTTTCTTCCAATTATCTATTTTGTAGGGTGATTCTTTGTTAGGTTCCCCTTAGGTGTGGGAGTTGCTATCGCAACTCTGATCTCTTCTCTTGGTTCAGCTCTTTGTTCTCCTCTTTGCTCAACAATTTGTACGTCATTCAACAAGTCCTTGTTAGTCTCAAAGAAAACTTCTACATTTTCTCTAATAGTTCTAGGATTGTCTTCTTCCTCATCAGAATTATAATCCATCGTCCTTTCTTTAACTTCAAACTTATCATCAACTTTCACATTTGCACACTCAACAATTGTCTCAGTTCTATGATTAAAACATCTATAGGCTTTGCTTTTCAATGAATAACCAAGGAACATACCTTGATCGCTTCTTGGGTGAAACTTACCAATATCATAATCTCTCTTTACGTAACACTTCCAAAAATTTTGAAATACTTTACTAAAGTTGTATGACCAAACCATAATTCATAAGGAGTCTTGTTTATACCTTTTCTGATCTATACTCTGTTCATGGTGTATACTATTGTGTTAACTACTTCTCTCCAAAATGTCTTGGATACGTCATTCTCAAGCATCATTTCTCTTGATGCCTCTGATATCAATTTGTTTCTCCTTTCCGCTATCTCATTTTGCCTAGGGGTCTTGGGTGATGATAATTGTCTTTTAATTCCATTTTCGTCACAAAACATGTTAAACTCTCTAGAAGTAAATTCTCCACCTCTATATGATCTCAAACATTAATATTTACACCAGATTCATTTCCAACTATATTCTTAAATATCTTGAACTTCTCAAATGCTTGAGATTTTTCCTTAAGAAATGTGACCCATATCATTCTAGTGAAATCATCATAAAAAATCACAAAAGTACCTTTCTCCATAGAATCCTCTTGTTCTAGTGGGGCCACTCAGATCTGTATGAACAATCTCCAACTTCTCTGTAGTAGTGAATTTCTTGTTGGGAAATGATACCTTCTTCTGTTTAGCCATGATACATTCTTTGCAAACAACATTAGCAGGCTTCATGATTCTAGGTAAATCTTTGACTGCAAATGTACTACTTGCATTCACAATGTTATCAAAGTTTATATGACAAAACCTTCTATGCCATAACTAACCATTATCCACTTTAGCAACCAAACATGTCATCTCAGTAGGATTCAATTAAAATACATTACTTTTGGATCTTGTACATGTTCCAATCAACTTACCATCCTTATCGTTGATAATACAAGTCTTCTCTATAAACTGCAACTGATAACCTTTATCCACCAGTTGTCCAACACTTATTTTAAACCATCAACAAAGTAAACATCATCAATGTTAGTCTTTTCATCAAGAGTAATAGATCATATCCCTGTGATGTGACAGGTCGCATTGTTACCAACTCTAACAATACCTCCATCATGATTTCTAAATTTAACAAACTTGTTCATATCACAAGTCATATGATGTGAACAACCATTGTCTATAATCCAATCAAATTTCTTTTCAACTTGGGAAACTAGAGCCTTTTCTTCTCTAATTGCAATTTCAAAACTTTCTTCTTTTATAACCACAAATACTAATCCATCATCACTTTCACTCTAAACTCTTTCCTCAAATTCATCATCTTCATTTGCATACAAATAATCTCTAGAAGGTGTTGAAGTTTTCAAAATTTTCCACACAATCTCATGTTCCTCCTTGGATCCACTATAGGATTTGATTCCTGCAACAATCTCAAATATCTTACTAATATAGCTTCTCATATATTCATCTTCTAGAATTTTAGCATCTTGACACAAACATATCCAATTTTGTAGTCTTACTCTCTTTGCATGTTTATCTCCTTCAAAAGTAGATTCTAAAGCTTTCCAAATCTTATGAGATGTTTCTAGTGATTTTACTTGGTTGTATTCATTTTCAAGAAGAGTTGTTAGTAAGGCTTCTCTGGCTCTCATATTGCACATAAATAGATCTCTTTTTGCTTTAGTGCATTGCTCAAGCTTGTTATCCTTTATCAAAAGCCAATATCCTGGATCCATACATAGCAAATGAGTCTTCATCTTTTCTTTCCAGATGTCATAGTTAACTCCATCAATCTTAGGACTTTCTTTTCTGAAGTCACTCGCCATTAATCTTCCAAAGTTATTAAGTTTTTCCTTCAAGGACCTGATGCTCTAATACCAATTGTTAGAATGTAAAATCCACCAATATAACTGAGAGGGGGGGGGGGTGGGTGGTGTGAATCAATTATCCAACTATTATAACAATTATCAACCTTATTAATCCTTAACCATATGAGTAATATAATAAGTAACTATAACAAGATACTCATACACAATAACACCATATATGCTAACTAGGAAAACCCTTGATCAGAGGGAAAACCTCGGTGGGGATGGTACCCAAAAAATGATGTACTAATTTAAATATTCCTTGTTAGAGGATGGACCCTATTAGGAGTCAATAAAAACATTCAGTACATATCAATCCTTGTTAGGAGACTTTGAATCCTTTTTAGGAGACTTTGAATCCTTGTTAGGAGATTTCAACCCTATTAGGAGTTGTAGAAGGTAGATGGACCCACTGTCCAAATAGCTTCAGGGACAAGACCAATGAACCCACTATCCAAATGATCTTTGTATTATTCCTTGCAGAATAATAGAAATGAATTGTACTTGTAATTCCTCTTCCTCTGTCCTATCAACCAAACTTTTGCTCCTTCTGATCTTGATACCAAATCACCAACTTTGCATCCAATAATCCCTTGGATTTCTTACTCGCATTTACCAAATACTCTACTCTTCTTCACACACTCCACACTACTTCAGCATTTCATTCACTTTACGAAAAGGAAAATAACCTTCCTTGATACCTTGTCCTCAAAACAATTCCTTGAGTCTTCCTTAAGGATTTCCCAATTAATTATAATAGGACCGCATTAAGATAATTAATTATTTCACAATTACACAGCACTGTCGGCTCACGGTCTTTACGACTTCTTACACATGCAACTCCAAACCCTATGCACTCACGGACGTCACCATCAGATTGTCTACTATAACTGTACAACTTCGCATACCATGATTCTATCTCTATTAGGAGATATAATCCAACCATTAGAAATTGCTTATTAGATACTATGTCTATATACTACTCTTTTTAAATCAAGCATATCTTTTGCATGTCTTTGACTTGATGTGCACTTAACCTTATCATCAAGACACAGTGTAGAACATGTCCTCAACCGCACTTGACTTGAACATCAATCATCTGTCTATACAACCTCATTCTTTGTCTTCTATTTTGCAAGTCTTCACAATAACCATACTATGTTGTCATAAATGAAAAACACAATCATGAATGCAACATGTCAATCATGCTAACAATCTCTCCAATGCTTAGGATACTCCCCCACAGGGATACCATTAGCATTCATTCTAATAGAAGGGGTGCCAAGATCTCAGTTTATTATTAATATATAAGACAAGTTTCAAGTTTTTAATGATACTGATACAGTCCTTTATCGGATAAAATTCTCCTTCTATGCAATATTACAAGACAGTTTGATCTTTAATGGTTGGTGCAATTTCAAGGTTTATGCAATTTGCGCAGTTTTATTGTTCTTTATTTTAAATAGCAATATAAGATACTTTCCTTTGATTCTCAATTAGGATATTTGGATATTTCATAACTCATTTGTCAATATTGTCTTTTTGAATTCATGTTATTGTTGATGGATTGAACTTTATATCTATCTTTGATCATCAAATATTGCATACTATGTAATGTTTGTCTAATTGGTCTCCATCATTGGGGTTGAATTCATTTAGACTAGGGTCTATGCTCCTCAAGTTCTTCATTATTGATGGTGTACAAGTTGTCTTCAAAGTTTGATGATACTTTGATTATGGGTTAGACTCTATTTACCAATGGCAAAAGACTGGTCTAGCTATGATTAAGTTGATTAATAGTTATAATTGGTGCAGTTCTTTATTTGATTACCTGCATGACATTACGTCATTGTCACTATTTCCATCCTACATTTACATCCACCTTAGGACACTCATTAAAGAATTCAAAACATTCAAAATTTGATTTCTTCTTAAGAATAACTTGCAGTCTCAAGAGCATCAATTAGTGAAATTTGCATAAGTGATATTAAACTATGAACATAAGTGATATTAAACAATTTTCATAAAGGTATACCCACATAGGTTAGCGAGCCTGAAGAGAAGAGGATTTGATCATTGAGTATTAGTCCTAGTCATTGGCCAAATTGTGTTGGATTACCCAACACTGAGTAAGCAAGGCTCATAGGTTTGCCAACCAACAATTTGAGGAACCAACAGGCCTTAAGAGTCCATCTTTTTCCAGTTAGTAACCTTCATACTTGAGATCATGAGGATCCCTTTGGAGGGCTTGGCGCACTTTGTTATAGAAATTGTCTCTCCATAGACACAGAAGTACTTATTCCTTAAGTTCAATATTTATCGTTATTATTGTTGAGATATGTCTTCACTACTCAAGGCGTCAACTACTCAGTTTTCCTTTCCTTTGATATAGTTGATCTCAAAATCGTAGTCTTAAGAATTCCAACCACCTCTGACGAGCGTATATATTGGTTTTAGTGAATATGTACTTCAATCCGTGATGATCTAACCAGAGTTCAAATAGTTTCCCAATCAAGTAGTGCCTCCACATTTGTAGAGCATGAGTGATGGTTGCCAATTCTAAGTCATGGGGTACACAATTCTGCTTATAGCTCTTTAACTTCCTAGACCTATATGTAATGGTTTGTTCCTCTTGCATCAGGACGCCCCCATTCATTGTCCCAATGCGTTAGTAATAACCACAAAGTGATCCTCAGAATCTAGTACTCTGAGTATCAGTGTAGTAGTTAGTTTCTCCTTCAAATATTCAAATGTTGCTTGACATTTTTCTTGCCAGACAAACTTCTTCCCCTTCTGTTGTAAGGTAGTTATGGGTTGTGCTATCCAGCAAAAATCCTTAACGAATTTCGTCTAGAATCCGGTTAAGCCCATGAAGCTTCTGACTTCTAACACATTTATAAGTATTGGTCATGCCTTGATCTTGGCATGATCTACTATAATTCCTATTGTTGATATAATATGCCCTAGATATTAGATTTCCTTTTGATAGAAGGAACACTTGACAATTTCCCGTACAACTTGTGTTCACACAACCTCAATAGAAATAGCTCTAACTATTTTTGGTGCTCCTTATTTCTAGAGTAGATAAGGATATCATCAATGAATACCAACACAAACTTGTCAAGACAATCTTGAAATGCACTATTCATAAGATTCATAAAGGTTGTCAGGGGCATTGATCAACCCAAAAGGAAAAACTTTGAATTCACAGTGTCCATAACGAGTTTTGAAGGAAATTTTATGAATTTCATCCTCCTTAATCCTGAGTTGGTGGTAACCTAATCTAAGATCAATCTTCAAAAATACCAATGCTCTTCTCCTCTAGCCGAACAAGTCATCAATTTAGGGAAGGGGTTATCTGTTTTTTATGGTAACCTTGTTAAGCATCTTACAGTCTATGCTAGGATGGATGAACTTCTTATCTAATAACTCTTGTAACTGTACTTGTAACTCCATTAGTTTTGTAGCAGTCATTCTATATGGTGCTCTTGATATGGGCTCTACTCCTGGTACCAAATCTATAGTAAAATCAAATATTCTAGAAGGGGGTAAGCCAAGTAGTTCTTTTGAGAACACATCCTGATAATTCCTAAGATAGGGGTACTTTTCCACAAAGGATTTCTTCATATCTTCCCTAATCTCCCATCCTCTACGATGTAATCATCTTGATATACTTTTTCCTTAATTTCTTTTAAGTCTTCCACTTTTATTGCATAGATCTCACACCCTTTTCATCTACATCTCTTAAGTTATATGGCTGATATTTAATGTACTTTTACTTTATGTAGTAGTCCTTGAATGCCAATAGGATTTCCTTGGTCATCTAGGCATTCTATTGTCTTTGCAAGACAATCCACTTTCGCCTTATGTTCACTAAGCCAATCGATCCCCATGATGATATCATAGGACCCCAAAGGTGCTACGTATAGGTTAACCTCAATAAAGAAGTTTGGAAAGTCCACCTAAGCCTCAAACAAACATTGGTCACCCCAAGCCTTTGTTTGGTTAGCATACTCAACAATCCAAGAATTTGCGATTAATCAATTTTTTTTTGAAAATCTACTTGACAATTTTGGAGAAATAAAAGCCTTAGTGGCTTCAATATCAATTAATACTAAAATGAGGTTTTGGTATATCTTACCTAGGGTTTCTATGGGGCCCAGTTGTTTCTTTGCTTGCATGTTGTCTAAGCCTACATGACTCCTCTATTGGAGAATGGTTTGTTGTGGTGGTAAAGGAAGTTTCATTCGCTGATTAGATGCACCCTTGATAGGTTTCTAGTTAGTATAGTGGTCTCTACCACAAATGAAACAGCCTTTAGTTGGTCCCTTCTTTTTATTCCCCTTGCTACCATTGCTACTGTCGAAGTTGCTTTTGAAATCCTTACTATTATTCCCCTTGAAATCTTGTTTGCTTGCCTTAAGGTTCTTGAAATTGTTTTTATGAGCCCCTAGTTCAAAACTAGATGAACTCCAATTGGCCTTTCTCTTATTATCACAGATGGAATCATCCTTATTTACCTTTTGTTCTTGTTGGATGGTCTTCTCAAGGGCCTCCTCCATGGTTCTAGGTGCTAGCATATCTATGGCTCCTCCTATCCTATTATTCAACCCCATAATAAATTTTCTGACCTTCAAATTCCCATCTTGTTGATAGGTAGGAACATACTTCAACAATTGAGTGAGTCTGTCCCAGTATTCATTCACCGTCAGGCCCGCCTGTTTGAGGTTTTGAATATCTAACATCTTCTAATCATAGAAGGATTGAGGTAACCATTGGTTCTTAAAGTCAGTGGTCTTAATATTCCATTTTTTTATTTTCCCACCAGGCAGCAGCTTCTCCAATAAGCTGATAGATTCCCCAAACAACCTTTGAGGATTTGGAGAAGCTTCTTATGTAAATATTTCTCCATTTCGGTCAACCATGCCTCAACAACATCCCTAGAATTAGACAAAACTTAGGAGGCTTGATCTTCTTAATGTCAGTAGATAACTCAATGGCTATTTGTTTTTTCTTTTGGATTTGGAACTGTGTTGGAGGGGGCTCGTTTTCTTGTTTGCTATGGCTTGATGGTTTTGGCTTGATTCTAGGATGAGATGAAGAGTGAGTGTCTTCTTGCCCTTGCCCAAGCTAGGTTACTAAATCATTCATCCTCTTCCTATCCTTCACATGATTCATTATAATAATGCTTATATTATTTACACATGTTTGTACGTGTTGATTGTATATATACATACATACGCATTATATTTCAAATATGTGTATTTTGTGCATATGTTATAATTAAATATATGCATACATTCATATACATAGATGTAACACATACAAATGTGCGTAAATAATTATGGCTATCATTGTAATAAATCATGTACATGTAATAAGAATAATTACAGTCTTCCAATTCACAACCAAGGTAAACAATTGTTTTTACTTCATTTTAATGTTTAAGTGAATATTTATGTATTTTATTAAACTTGACAACCTAGTTAGCTCATCATGGACACCTGGTATACCCTTACTTGCCTAGCCTACTTTCCCATGACCATGGTGGTTTGAACCAAAGTAACGAGAATCAGCTAGGCTGAATTGAATTGTAAATTAGCCATGAATTAGAATCAAATCACGAATAAGCTATGAATCAAAATCGAATCAGCTATGAATCGGCAAATTAAAAAAACCCTTGAAAGTTAGAGATTTTAACAATTTAAAACTTATTTCATGCACCCTTTATTGAATATAACTTAAACACACTATAACATCATCAAATAGAATCAAACATATATAAACAAGGAAGAAAAATGATAAATCCATCACATATGTAAAATATAAATTTTAGCTTAAGTAAATAGAAATCATAGGATCACAATGAGTCACGACATAGATATATAGAATTATAAATGTTGTCAAATCATAAATGTATGTTAGATGAAGATCCATAAAACCAATGACATCAAATCATAAATGTATGTAAGATGAAGATCCATGAAACATATGTCTATATGTAAGCAAAATGAAAAGACAAATCTATCCACTCTAGCTCTATCTCAAGTCTATCTCTCACTTTTCCTCTCTTTTTGTCATACTCAAGAAATAGAAGGCCTTTTAGAGTTATAAGAAAGAGAAATGTGAAAAAAATTATTTAAAAAGTAGTATTTTTTATGTTTTTAAGTTGCCCAATTGGGCTGCCATATTTTTCCAACTGATTCATGTGATTTATGATGATTCATGCCAAGAAATTGTTGATTCAATTCACCGATTCACAATAAATTACCTAGCTTGAATCGAACTGCTGAATCACATGAATCACCATGATTCTCGTTACTATGGTTTGAACTCATACCTGTTGGCTCAGTGGTAGGTTGGTTTCGTTGTTCCCCATTCCCTCTCTTGCAATGCTTTCCCCCTTCGCCGCATTCCTGCAAGAAGAATTAACATGGTGAAAGAATAAATCATTCAAAGAAAATTTAGTTATCATAGCCAATAGCCAAGTTGATTAACCATTTCCAATTCATGTAACAGCATAACGACTAACCGACATCTTCCATTCCACATGAACATAACAAATAACCAATATTCTCATTCATTAGAAATCAAAAGAGTAACAAATTTTAACCAACCATTTTGAATTAGGTTGAAACATTAACGGCTAGATAAATTTTTCAAAATCACAAAATAGGGCTTCGTTTAAAATCATTTTTCGCAACCCTTCAATCAAGGGAAATCACTCATTATCCGAGCAGTCTTCACCTATCCATTGTTGAACCTTATTCGAGTCATGAACAAGCTTTCCCAATTGATTGATAGATATTCAAGCTATGGAGTCATCCTCATCATGAGAAGTGTAGAAAGAATTGTTCTCCACAATGTTAGGTTTGTCATGTGTAGGAATAGAGGAGTCACCTAAGTTGTCATGAAACATGTTAGTCAACAAGGGGTCCACACCCTTAATATTTAATATTTGAGCTGCCATAAGTTTATAGCTTCTTCTCATAAGGTTTTTAGATATAGAAGAAAGGGTTATGAAACTCATGCACAAAGATAAAAGAAATAACTAAACAATGCAATTTCTCAATAGAATGATCAATTAACCATTGCATAAATGAAATATGAATGCAAATTCTAATTGACTAAGTGCATATAATCAAATCTGAAAATGACAATTGGATGTTAGCAAAATGTAAGGTGTTTGTGTTCACCAAAATGTAATGTTGGGGAGATGAGATGTTCACTAGCTTATGCATGCCAATTAAGCAAGGCCTATTTCCCGTTTTAATTACATTCAAAAAGAGTGGATCAAATTGGCTCAATGTCAAATCTGATTGAAAAGGATTATACACAAGGTGGATTGAGCAGTCTTTGTTTGGGTTGAAAATGACTCCATAAAGAATGTGAATTTGATGCTTGATCTAGGTCCAAAGGTGAGAAATTGAAGGTTTTTGACATACACAACAAACCGCAGAACATATAAGATGACAACAGTTACAGATTTGAAAAGTAGAGACAAAAAGAAACCTATGTCTAAAATCCAGGCCAAAATCAGAAAGTCAATGGCACTTGGGGCACCCTTGACCCATAAATGTTGGATCTAGATGAAGGTCGTGTTTCCAAGTTCAAGAGGCTACTTAAAAGGTTCCCAAAAGTTTCATCAAAATGTATGGGTCAATCGTGCTTGGGACATCCTTGACCCTATTTCTTTGGATCCACAAAATCTCAATCTATATGTCTCTATCTTCTATGATTCCAAATTTGTGTCTCCCTATGCTATTGCTTGCACATGCAAAGAGGAGAAAAACACTGGGTGGATTAAAGATTGCCTAGTTCAAACCCTCATTTTGGAATTAACCATGAAATTGAATTAAAAGTGTGCTGTAATGGAGCAAAGGCTAGAATTGAATTGAAATGTTTAAATGAAATATTATACCATCATGAGTCTTCTTTGAGTTGAAAACTTCACGAAAAGATTGATGTTGACTTTTTAGACTTTATAAGAGGTTGATCATAGATGTCATCTTGAACATTTGAGATCTGAACTTTACTTCTTTGCTTCATTGCATGATAATGGATGATTGCTTGCCCAACGATGTCTTGCCTTAGGAGCTATGACATTTCAAATGAGGGGCTTGTTGTGAGGTTTTCACACCATCGCCCCAAAATTTTTGGGGACCCCCTTTTTCGGGCAAGCCTTGGCAATTTTCATGGATTTTTGGAATTTTTTCCATTGCCTTAGTAAATTTTTCAGAGTTTTCAATTTGAAAATTTTACACTTTGGATGCCTTTGGGCCAGGAGGGATGTGGTTGGGTTAATTTTTTCACCCGGTGCGAAACTTGATTTTCCAGAACATGTAATTTTATCCTTAGGCCAAACAATTTCAAAGACAACATTTTTTCGATGGTTAGAACAATATTTGGCAGGATAAATTTGCAAATTTTTGGACTTTTTTTTAATGCTAATTTAATTTTGCTTTCCTCTAGGGCAAGTCAGCTAGCTTGGAGGGACATGGAAATTTTCGTGTAAGAGGGGCTCCCCCCTCTCTCATCTCCTCATTCCATCTTCCTCCTCCTTATGTGTTGAGCGATTTTTCTCTAAAAGGGTAGCTTGTAGATTCAGGCAATTTTTGGGCAGATTTTTCCTTGCTTGGTGGCATTTTTCTTCTTCCATCTTGGGCAAATTTCTCCCTTCAGCAATTTTTTGGGGCAACTTTGAAATTTTCTTGCTCAGGCAATTTTTGTCAAGGTATGATTTTCTTTCCAAAGCCTACGATTTCAATTTCCAAATTTGGGTGATTTTGTTGGTGAGGAGGCTATGTGATCCAAGGGTTTGATTTTGGCAAATGTGGGCAATTTCAAGGAGGTCAAAATTTTAATTTTTTCTAGGGCATCTTTATTTTTAAGGAGGCTTGAAATTTTTGAGATCTGATCCGAATTTGAAGAGGGCTCGGTTATTGGTAAAGGCAGATTTAAGATAAAATTTTATTCATTTTAGAGGTGAAGATTGGTCTAAAGGCGGATCCTATTTCTTGTTCTTGCTTGGTTTGTTTCCCTTATATTCTTCCTGCATTCATCATCCACCACTTCATCATTCCATTGATAGGTTGAAGTTTGAAGACATAAGTGTAGATTCCATAATAAGACACTTGGCGAGGCAAAAATAAGCTAGACCACCCTAGATTGAAGTTGGGAGATATAAGTGTAGTCCATCCTAAGGTAACGAAGAGGCAAAAATAATTGGTAGTCCCATCCTTAGGTTGAAGGTTAGAGATTGATAAGTGCAGAGATAGGACTTGGCAAGGCAGAAATAAGCTAGATTTCATCGATAGAAAGAAGGTTGGATATTGATAAGTGTAGTCAATATCATTTAGAATGAAGGGGTAGAAATAAGTGTTTAGGATGGTAGATGTTAGTGCAATCAAGAACCCAAAGGGAACGAACACCAAAAAAGACAAGACATAATACCTAAGACCACCTTCTTCTCAAAAGTGAGGCAAATAAGTGACACCAATATCAGTATAGTGAAAATGATCTAGTTAAAGGATAGATTGAAGAAAAAACAATCCCCCATGGCAAAGAAAATCTACATAAGTGGAATTGTACACGCAACGACCTTCCCTCCTATCTGGCCTTGTCTAGAATTGGTAATGGAGTGTGCATCCTGGTTTGATATTGTTACCAAGTCCATCATTTTTTATGAAGGGAAGAGAGTGTTAGCCAACATCGGCAGACAAGTGCTCGAAGAAACATTTAATATCCCTCAGTACAAAGCCATGACAGTGGTAATGATGGATCAAGCAGCCAAGTCATTTCAGGATAATCAGGAGGCTTTCTTCATTC
Organism: Cupressus sempervirens; assembly: GCA_028749045.1. Classification (NCBI taxonomy): domain Eukaryota; kingdom Viridiplantae; phylum Streptophyta; class Pinopsida; order Cupressales; family Cupressaceae; genus Cupressus; species Cupressus sempervirens. Next base: position 7,942,614 of record CM053783.1, read on the forward strand.
ATCTAAACCAAAATTGGTTACACTTACCATGTCAAATTTCAAATCAGAGTATGACAATTTCATTGTGCTTCTCAACCGGATCATGGATTTAGCTCAAGGTATGCAATTCAAAAATTGGATGTATTATTTTATTGATGAAATTGAAAATGGAAAAAGAAGATTTGATTGGGGTAGGATTATAAGCGAGAATTTAGAGTTGCAACTTAGGACAGTGCAAAATCAAAAGTAATTCTATATGGGGTCCTACCTCTTTTATTTGATATAGAGGTGGTGAAAATTGAAAAGTGAATTTCAAGGAAGAGCAAATTTGGAGGAAGTGATTTGAAAATAATTGAGGCTAGAAGCCAAAGGGATAATTCAAGTGGACAAGAGGAGAATGTCAATGAGACAGAATTTGGATTGAGATTGGATGAATTGGGAAAGGTTGTCATCAAGAAGAAACATTTGGACACCCTTGTCTCCTTCAATGCCTTTATCAGATACGTGAAGGAATATGAGAAGGATCATGAGAAAACACTGCAAGCAATGAGCAACATGATGAATTCAGCTGAGCTCAAGATGAAACATAGACTTTGCCCTCCCATAAAGGAAGTCAATGACAAGCTAGCCAAATTCATTGCTCTGGCTAAAAAGATGAAAGAAAGGGGTAGAACTATATTAGAAGATCATTTGATGTAAGCCCAAGTGGCATATTCTCCTTCTTCTTGGGTAGGATAGGTGTCTGATTCTGATTGGCTACCATTTTGGTGCCTTCTTATTGGTTGTCAATTTTCCTTTTTTTTCATTGGTCCATTGACAAGGTGGCACCTTCTCATTGACCAATGATGTGGCAACCCTAATTAGGGTTTCTAGGATCCAATATGGATCGTTGGTTTTGCCTCTTAATCTCTACCGTTGGTTGTAATTTTGGCCTCTATATAAGGCCATTTGCTCTCATTTGTAAAGGGTCAAAGAAAATTGTTGCTAAGATAATACCAAAATCACTTCTCTTTATCATTGTTGTGACTTGCATGATGATTAAGAACATTTGGTGTTATTGCATGGTTTCTACTTCCAATAACTAGAGTTAATTTCATTGAAGTTGTTAAAGTAGATTTTATTTCAAGAAGGTGTTAAGTAAGAGTAAGAGTAGATGGATAGTTGCATGGTGATATTAGTGGATGTTTGATAAGGATCTATAATTAGGCCACTAGCATCCTAGTGGCTTGTTGGGAAGCCTTGCATGGTAAATTAGTCTTTTTCCTTGAATCATTGCATCTATGGAGGTAGAGTTACTAGGAAACTTTCATCAGATTTGATTCCCATCCATTTGCTAATATTTTCATTCATAGGAGTAGGAGTAGAGCAGTGAGTAGTTTAGTATTTGGAGCTTTGAGGAAGGAAGTAAGGAGAAGCATCATTGGTAGACACACCCCCATCATCACCACCATCAACATTATCTGGGACTCGTATATTTTACAAACCCACCATCATAACCATCATCCCAAAACCCAAGTCATCCTTGAATGAACAACGTAAGGCCACCTACATGATTACTAGCAAATCACATCGATATAACTAAGTTAGTATCCATAGGTGCAAGGAACATTGGATTTTTTCTCATGTCTTCATGAGTATTAACTTTTCAAGAGAGGAATTGAGTGTTTGATATCTCATATCAAGTATTCAATTGCTATATGTTATGTAGTGGTACAAAACTGACATCAACAAGGCTTAGGCTTGCTTTTCTAACTCACCTCATTAAACATATCATAATTTTCAATTTGACTATCGGAGGGTCCAACATTGGGCCACTTTTGGTAGGAAAAGGGTGCCCCAAGTGCCCTTAACCAGCCAATCAAGGCTGGGTCAATGACCAGCCACCAAAAAGGTGGTGAAGTTGCAAGTTTTAAGTCATTGCAAACAGAATCAAACATGATGATTAGGCGTGGAAGGCTAGAAACACAAAAAAAGAGGCCTTGATGAGAATGATATTGTATCAAAATACAATTTATGATGCTACAACTTTGTACCTAGTTGATCCCATGATCGAAACTTTTCTTCTTCTTTCCTTCTTTGATCCATTCACACATGTTCCCACCAAAGGGATGGGTGACCTCTACTAGCTCAAACTCAAGGATTTTAATTGATGGTCAATTTCCTATAAGAGGCATGGCTCTTATAAAGGGTTCATTCATACACTCTCCTTGTTATCTGATTGGTTGTGCAACCATCTTCATCTTCAATTACACAATCAACTGTTATACCCCTCCAATGTGTTGTTTCTTAGACATCTAACCTTGTTGCTATTGTCCTTAATGCTTCTACTATCCTTGCATTGTCATGAGCCATCTTTAACACGTAATCCTTTTGCAATTATAGGACTATCTCCATCTGCATTAAATTGACAAGTCCCAAATTCAACCTTGCTTAGATACCAATTGACAAAGCCTGGAACCAAATAACCAAGATGAATTAGCAATTCTAGCAACCAAATTGAAGACAAAATCATCTATTTTTTATCTAAGAAAATTCAACAATCCAGTGTCCAATGCAATAAGTTATATCTTATTGCTCCCTAATCAAACTACCAGCAAACTAGTTTTTCCAACAATCTATAAAAATACTATCAATAGGCTCATAGACCTCTAATACATTCCAACCATCCACAAACAAACTCCAAACTAGAATGCAATCACTGGCGCATAGGCTCACATGGATCACAATTTCCATAATTCATAATCTAGAATCCATTTATTATACTGTCTCGAGAATCAATGCCATCAAATGAACAAAAGGAACCAACACCGAGAAATAGATAAGGAATCGACTTGAGGAATAGCCACCAACTAATTCCAAAGTTTAATTAGTGATCTGCTCATGTGTCACATCCTGATCTAGTCACGCCTAAAGTCCTAACAGGAAAAGGCATTAAGATTTCCTTAAGTGTCTAAAGATTGGAATGATTAGGGGTCAAAAGTCCACAATTCCAAAAGTAAGGAGACTCAAAATAGCTTGCCCATGGCTAGTAAAGAGAATCAAACCACTATTAGAAAGAAATATCCATCACTGGGAGGAGCTGCCACACAAAGAAAATTATCAAATTTAAAGACATGTGGGCTTAGGAGATTTGAGATGTTGTCAACCCACCAAAGCCTATAACCACAAATAGAGAAAAGAAAACAAACCTAAATTAAAAAACTTTTTTTTTGAATGGACAGGATTCCCCTCATCCCAAATGCTCCTACATCACCTAAGAAAAGTGATAGATAGCCTTATTGTGACCCACAATAAAATGGTATAAAGAGGCTTCAAGTGTCAATACAGTACCTACCTTTAGTGCTAGCAAGTTGTTTGAAGTGTGAAGGGTGAAGATATTTTCACATAGCTTCAAGTTCCCATCTTTTGGATATGACAACATTTTGTTTATCTTCTTCTGCAAAAATTGGCATTTGAACGTAGTGGTAATGAAAATCTTGTTCATTGGAGTGTGATCAATGATGGAGGTTGTAGTCTGACACAGGCAAGGAATGAATAACTAGGGCCAAGGGCTCACCCAGCTATCCAAACCACCCTGCAAGAGTTAACACAACGGAAGAAAATGCAAATGGATAGCAACCAAAGAAGGAGAAGAGGAAAATACTTCTATTGATTCATCAAAATATCTTCATACATGCCTAGCTGTGAGGCCTTCTGGGTTACGGCCAATTACAATACATTCACATTCAAAGATCCAACAAAAAATTCGCACTTTCAGTTCTGCTCCCTCAAAACTTTCCTTCTTCCAAAAACTTACCTAGCTCTAAACCTAAACTCTCTATTTATACTTGCCAAAATGGCTTACAGAACATTCTAGAACATTACATAAGAGGAGGGCCGACCCAACAATGGTCTGGACTCATCCCAAGAAAAGATCTTAAATTAAATGTCACAAATGAAATAATTCCCGCAAGTCAGCTTGCAAAAATCATGTCCAAATACTGGCACTCGGCATACACTGGGTAACTCGGCATATGAAGGATCACTCGGCATCCACTGGGTAACTCAGCACTTGAAGGAATACCATAGTAACTCGGCACCTGAAGAGTGCTACAGTAACTCAGCACCTAAAGAGTGTGATAGGAACTCGACACCTGAAGAGTGCGACAGGAGTTTGGCACTTGAAGAGTGCAACAGGAGCTCGACACCTGAAGAGTGTGACAGGAGCTCGGCACCTGAAGAGTGCTACAGTAACTCGGCACCAACTGCAAAATAAGCAAAAAAAAAAAAAGAGCAGGATAACAAGGCAACCCAGGATGCTCCTGCATCATAGTCAATGGGTTGGGCAACTTTTTTTGGTTTTTGTCCTAACTATTTTGGCTGGAAGGCGGTACTTTGTTCTTTTATGTACCTGGTTAGTTGTTTTTTGCAATGCTACATTGGATTCTAAGTGTAGATGGATTTTATTCTCTCTTTTAGTTTTAACTACTGGACAATATGGACACTATTTTGTGTAAAGAGTTCTTATACCAAGGTGTAAGCCCTGTCGAATCTCCCACTAATTTATCTAAAAAAGGATATCGACAAATGACATACTCTTATACTTGATTTGGATCGTGACCTGACTCCTATCCATATCTGTTTCATCCTTGATAGCACCAATTTCCATAAATTTAAATTTCATCCATTCTGTTTTACCCTCATATGCACTTACATCCATACAATCCTTACCTTAAGATTTATCATTTTATCCCCGCAGTTCATCTTAAAATCATGTGCAAATTTGCCCGGTTCAATCCCAAGGTGTATAAAGCCTAATTCAGTCCCAAGGCACACAAAACTACACTCACATCACCCTCCTTTGCACCATTTTCAATATATTTAACCCGTGTCCATTCTGATTTCACCCCCATTTGCATTTACATCCATTACATTCAAATGTGACCTCAAGATTTATGATTTTGTCCCCTTGATTCATTTGAGTTTCCCTCAAATTCACTTGGTTTCAGTCCCAAGGCACACAAGATTCAAGAATTACCTCATAATCAAATTCTAAATTCTGAGACAGCTTAATACCATAGTTGCATGACACATTGCTATCTTATTTTTTTAGACATTCAATGAGGACTGAACTCAATGTGTGAAGAACAAATAGAGCACAATATATTGATAAAAGAGAAATGAAGCAAAATAGCATCCACAAATATGTTATCAACAAATTAGTTAATGTTGTTTCAATCACTCATCACCACTAATCTGGCCCACTTAAGGGGTTTGACCTAGGATAAGCATTCACCTTTCAAGTGAATCTTTAAAAATGTCTTAAAAAACACCACCTTAAAAATTCACCCGACAGGAAACAAACAGAGTTCTAGATGTATATTATAACAGTCGGGTATCACAAATCAGTTCTACACGCGATGCTGCAGGATCAATCCCACAGTGCTTGAATCCAAACCAAGGATTCATGTGGCAAATAGATTATATGGTTATTGTTAGAACAAGGACTTCAATTTATTGACAGATCAATCAATTTAGCACATCACCAGCATCACTCTTCCATCATCAATTCTATGCTAAGTACCTATAACCCTCATTTTAAATTTACATATTGCAATTATCAGACCCAACTCTTCTCTCTAGGTTAATTGTTTACTTATTGAGCTTATTGAATTAACCTAGATAATTAAGGAATCCTTTAATGTCCCCTATTAGGCTTAGACCTAGTCATTACTAGTCTAACCCAAATTTCAGAGTTATGCCCTAAACTAAATGGATAGAGATACAATGTTTCAGTCTAGGACAATCAAGGTGAAGAGAATTATTCATTCATTTATTTATATGTATTCTTTGCATATATTTATATTCACATAGATGTGTATTTGAATGAATTATATATATGTATTGATATTGTACACATGTCAATTACGACTCATGACAAATCCCTTCACAAATTACATTGGGTTTCCTAAAGTGATGATATACAGTTGATAAGAGCTAAAATAACTAAAGAAATGTGTTGATAGAGTTGAAATTTTATAAGAAGGTAATAATATGAAAAGAATAATTAATTAGACATTAGTTGTGTATGCATTATTTTATCAATTGATTGAAAATATACACATTTCTCCATACCCACATTCAATATTTTTTGACTAATGGCATTTCATTAGTTGTGTATGCATTGAAGTCTTATCAATTGATCAAAAACATGCACATTTCTGCAGACCCCCATACAATATTATTAGTTCCTGTCATCCATTGCAGGATACTAATAGCATATGTTAGATGCAATTATTAATTTTTTTCTAACCAATGATAGTGAAGCATTTTTCAAGTTAATTAATTTGGTCTATAGTTTTTATCTTTTTCAAATAATATTATTTATCTATTCTTTCAATTGGTTGTTAGAAATTTAGGTAAGGGAAAATAAAATTTCTAATACTTTAAATTACCAAAAAAATGTCTTCACTTCTATGCATTAGTTAAAATGAGGTCACATAATAAACATAAAACTACAAGACTATTACATCCCAATTTTTGCCCTAAAATTTTAAACTGATTATAGTTGTTGAACCAAATTATTTCTTCATGTTCATGTGAAATTGAATTAGTTTATTATAGCGGTTGCTATATTATGTTAGTTATAGCCATTTCTTAATCCTTCATGTTCATGTGAAATTAAATTAATTTATTATAGCCGTTGTTATAACATGTTAGATATAGCCGTTACTTATTCCTTCATGCTCATGTGAAATTGAATTAGTTAATTATAGCCATTGTATCGATTTAATTATCATATGAAATTGAATTATTTAATTCTAGCCATTGTATCAATTTATTCATGATCATGTAAAATAGAGTAAGTTAATTGTAGCTGTTGTATATATATGATGAACAAGTTAGTTATTATGATACTGATGAAATTCGTAACGATCACTTGATGATTTTAATTAACAATTTATAATCTTAAATTGATGTCTTGGAGAAAATGTTGTTTTGGATGATTACAGGATGAAGACTAGAGAGAGAGGGGAAGCATTGTGAAATGAGGTCATCGGAAGGGAATGGTCATATGGTTCAGTCATTAGAAGCAACAGGTTTGACCTAAAACCATCCTGGCAAGGTTATTAGGACTTGGCAACACATTTCATGGTGGAACCGCATGAGTTGTAAAAGGAAAATACAAGAATGATATCAGTAACAATACATGTTTAATAAACTAATGTATTAGCTCAAGCAAGTTTCACTTCTAAAATAAGTTGTTAAGCTGAGTGGTGGAGATCGGGTTGTAAATCCACAATTTGAAATCCTTGGCCAAGGTGGAATTAGGCAAACTTGCCGAAACAATTGATCTTGTTGTTGTCCAGAGGGTTCAGTTATTTTGTTGAATAACTATTGGGACCTCAACCCACCTAGATATTCTAATGGTTGGATCAATGAACATCCCAAGCCTGACCTCGGGGTAGGGAGGGCCGTTCTATTAAATTAGAAACTGTGGGGATAAGTAATGATCCACGACTGGGAGTTTAAGCCTATGTCAATGCTTCTCTTCTCACCAGAGCCAGAGCTTGGACAACCATTAAAGGAAGCTTTACAAATTCATTTGCATGTTCTTAAAACCTATAAATTTAGTTATTTCCTTTCAAGTTTAAATGTCAATTATTTAAAAGATAGATATTACTTACTATAGTTAAATGATCTTACGTAATTAGATCTGAATTTCCATTCAAGAACATCTGTTAATTAGTTTCGGTTGAAATAGTTAAATATTTATCTTCAAGTAAATTATTGATGTTATATTTTTATTCTTAGCAGATCAAAATTGTAATTAGATTTATTTTAATTTAAATAGTTGTTGGAAAACTTTATCTTGTGAATAAGAAATAGAAATCAATTTAGTTCGAGACTAAAATTTAGTTAGAGAAAAACCATATGTTACATATGGTATCAAAGCACTAGGTTCGACACTGAACTTAGGGCACATCACCTTCTTTAAAACTAATAAAATTGAAACTGAAACCAGGATGTTTGTACGTAAAACACCTCACAAGAAAACTCGACATCCTATTTTCCCCTATCTTATTAAGGATATGACTAAGTATGATTACCCTTGTTGTTATGAACCCTAAGATAATGAAACCCTGAGCCAAGCTATTCAACGAATGAAGGAGAGAATCAAATGGACTCCTACCAAGAAGGCAACATATAGGAACAAACTGATACAGAACTAGAACGCTCAACAAAGCAGCCCCCTTCTTCATTTTCATAGGTCATGGATGGTACGAGACATGTACCAGACAGAACCAGATGCTGCAAAACAAGAATAAAGATGTTTTACGAATGTAGACTACCTCAATAGAGGAATTTTGTAAATAAGGATTGCTTAGTCGAGCAATGGAAATAAATTTTGTAATTAAAGATTGCTTAGTCGAGCAATGGAAATGAATTTTGTAATTAAAGATTGCTTAGTCGAGCAATGTAAGTGAATTTTTAGATTGCTTAGTCGAGCAATGGAAAAGAATTTTGTAATTAAGGATTGCTTAGTCGAGCAATGGAATAGAATTTTGCAATTAAAGATTGCTTAGTTGAGCAATATAAGTGAATTTTGTAATTAAAGATTGCTTAGTCGAGCAATGGAAATAAATTTTGTAATTAAGGATTGCTTAGTCAAGCAATGAAAATAAACTTTTCTAATGAGAATGTTTTGGCGAACAATGAAAAATTTTGAACAATTTTCTTTTGCTTGGTCGAGCAATGAAACTAAACTATATACTTAACTATGTAAAATACAGGTGAAAGACCTGAAATACAAACATGAGTAACAACGAGAATGTAGAAAACCAAGAGATAGTTAGTGTGAACCCTCAATCCTCCAACGAATTGTTACTTCAAATTTTATAGGAAACACAACTAAAACTAGAAACCATGGAAAGGAGAATGAGTGAGATGGCAGCCCAGATGGGGCAGCATCGCGAGGAAGTTCAAAACACACCCAGGGCTGAGACAAAAGTCTTTGAACATAATAAAACCCCCTCCCCTAAAAAAGCTAATAAACAAAAGAAGAAAATCATGGTTGATTTATCAACAGATATTAAGAAAATTAAATCTCCTAATTTCTCTGGCACTAAGTTCGGAGAAGAAGCTGAAGTATGGTTAACAAAAATGGAACAATACTTTGAAATCAGAAATTTTTCAGAGACCTCAAAGGTAGTTTGGGGCATATACCAATTCACCGGGGAAGCTGAAACTTGGTGGGGAAACACCAAGGTAGAACAAAACATTAGATCTACCAACATCACCTGGGAAAAGTTTGTAAACATATTTAGGACACAATGGCTGCCCCAGACTTTCTATGATCAAAAACTTTTGGAATTCCAAAACTTAAAATAGGAGGATTTGTTAGTACATAAATATTGGGACAAATTCATCTAATTTCTTAAATGCGTACCACCATACCAACAAGATACCAACCTGAAGGTAAGAAAGTTTATCATGGGACTGAATAACAGGATAGGGGGAATCGTAGATGTTCTCGCACCACAAACCATGGAAGAGGGTTTGGAAAAGGTTGTCCGACAAAAGCATAAGGTTAAGAAGGATGATTCTATTCGGAATAATAAGAGAAAGACTATCTAGAATCCAAAAGGTGCTGAATCTGGACCGCCAAGAAAACAATTTAGGGATTATAAGAACAACAAACCTGAGAATAAAAGTTGTGGAACTAGGGACATCAAAGGAAATTTTCATGTGAACAAAAGTGATAGAAATAATGAGAAAAGAGGACCACCGAGGGGTTGTTTTATTTGCGAAGGGAACCATTATAAGAAGCAGTGCCCTAACTTCAATCAGCCACAACACCCATCCTTACCACAACAGTAACAAGTTTTTTAGTAGAGAATTCACACAGCTTTGGATAACAAACAAGCAGAGCAGTAGATAGGTCCCATTGAAACACCGGGTAAGATTTACGAAAACCTTGTGACTATACTTATTGATACTAGAGCAACTGAATGTTTTATATCACCTAGACTGTTAAGTAGATTTCCAAAAAGATTTGGTTTCATGGCAAAACCATGGATAGTTGAATATGCAAACCAGTCAAGAGCCAAGGTAGAGCAATGCCTGTTTGAAGCTCAAATTGATTTTTCAAATTTCTCCGTAGAACTAAATTTATATGTAGGTCCACTAGGATCTTATGACATTATCATTTGAATTAATTGGCTTAGTGAACATAAGACTAAGATAGATTGCCTTGCCAAAATTGTCAATTGTGTGGATGATAGAGGTAGACCCACAAGTATTTCAAGGATCAAACATGAGATTAGAGCCCAACAAATTTTCGCAATGCAAGTTAAGAGATATGGAAGGAGAGGTTGTGAAATATTTGTAGTAAGAGTTGAAGATACAAGGGAAACCATGTATGGGGATGATTACATTTATGAAGATGGAGAAATTAAGCAAAAATTAAAAGAATCATTCCAAGAAAAATATCCCTATTTGAAAAACAATCAAGATGTGTTTCTTGAGGAATTTCCTAGATTACCCCCTTCTCGAAAATTTGATTTCACCATAGACTTGTTACCAGGAACTGAACCCATATCCAGAGCCCCATACAGAATGACCACCACAGAGTTAATGGAATTGCAGATTCAACTACAGGATATGTTGGATAAGAAGATGATACGACCCAGTGTCTCACCATGGGGAGCCCCTGTATTATTTGTAAAAAAGAAGGATGGAACCTTGAGGCTATGCATAGATTATAGGATGCTCAATAAAGTCACCATCAAAAATCGGTGCCCATTGCGTAGGATAGATGATCTCTTTGACCAAATGAAGGGTGCGACTGTGTTTTCAAAAATTGATCTAAGATCAGGATACCATCAACTGCGAATTAAGGATGAGGACATACATAAAACTGCTTTCAAAACTAAATATGGACATTATGAATTTACGGTACTGCCCTTTGGATTAACTAATGCCCCCGTAGCTTTCATGAATTTAATGAACAATATATTTCATGATTGTTTGGACAAATTTGTATTAGTCTTTACAGATGATATTTTAATATATTCCAAGAATGAAGAAGAGCATCAGAGACACTTAGAGATAGTTCTACAAAGACTTAGAGAACACAAGTTATACGGGAAATTATCAAAGTGTACTTTTTACCAGAAAGAAATTCAGTACTTAGGGCATATTATTTCAACACAGGGTATAGCGGTAGATCCATCTAAGATTAAAGCAATTAAAGAATGACCCATACCTAGAAACGTATCTGAAGTTAGGAGCTTCATGAGATTAGTCGGATTTTATAGAAAATTTGTCAAGAACTTCTCAAGAATAGCCTATCCAATCACATCACTTCAGAGGAAGGGAAAGAAATTTGTTTGGACAGAAAAATGTCAATCAACTTTTGAGTTTCTGAAAGAAAATTTGACTACTGCACCTATCTTAAGGGTACCCGATCCGCAAAAACCGTTTGTGGTAATCACTAATGCTTCAGGAGAAGGTTTAGGGGGTGTGTTAATGTAGGAAGAACAAGTCATTGCTTATGAGTTTAGGAAGCTGAAAAATTACGAACAAAATTATGCACCTCATGACCTTGAACTACCAGCCATTGTACATGCTTTATAAATGTGGAGGCATTATTTAATTGGAAAATCTTTTGAGCTTCAATCCGATCATCAAAGTTTAAAATATATTTTCACCCAGCAAAATCTAAATGCTAAACAAAGGAGATGGTTAGAATTTTTAGCAGATTATGAGTTTGACATAAGCTATATTAAAGGTAAGGAAAACAAGGTGGCTGATACCCTAAGTTGAAGGAGACATATCTCAACAATGACTATGGTAAATTTCAGATTGAGAGACCAAATTTTACAGCATTTAGAACATGAAGAGTTTTATACAGAGATCAGCATGGCAATTATTTGAGATTCGCAAGATCCTAAGTATTCAGAATTTAACCTAGAAGAAGATGGATTGTTGAGATACCATCACAAAATCTATGCGCCCAATCACCCTGAACTACGAAGATAAATTTTAGGTGAGTATCATTCAACCCCATATTCAGGACACTCGGGAGTAACAAAAATGTTATCTAACATAAAACCCTTATATTTTTGAAAGGGAATGAAAAGAGAGATAGTTGAGTTTGTAGCAAGTTGTTTAGAGTGTCAGAGAGTGAAGGCAGAACATCAGTACCCAGCAGGATTGTTGCACCCAAATAAGGTACCTAAATGGAAGTGGCAAGTAATATCCATGGACTTTGTACAAGGGTTAGCTATGACCCGAAATTGACACAGCACTATTTTGGCCGCAGTTGACAGATTAACTAAGGTTGCACATTTCATACCAAGGAATTTATCCGATGGAACACCTGAGATAGCTCATAAGTTCATAAAAGAAATTTTTAGGTTATACGAGGTTCCATAGAAAATTATTTCAAATAGGGATACTAGGATAAATTCTAGATTTTGGCAAACATTGTTTTCAGCCTTGGGCACTAAATTAAATATAAGTTCAGCCTATCATCCTGAGATAGATGGTCAAAAAGAGCGAATAAATCAGGTATTAGAGGACCTCCTAAGGGTTTATTGCATAGATCGATAGTATCAATGGAAAATGTATTTACCTTTGGTCGAATTTGCATATAATAACTCATATCATTCTTCAATTAAAATGGCTCCTTTTGAGGCTTTGTATGGCCATAAATGCAGAACCCCAATAAGTTGGAATCAATTGGAAGACAGAGTCATTGTCAAGGCCGAAATGCTTTAGGAAATGGAAGAGTAGATACTTCAGATCCATCAAAGATTGAAGGAAGCCAACGATAGACATAAAAGTTATGCTAATGCTAAAAGAACACCCAAAGAATTCATAGTAGGAGACAAGGTGTTGCTAAGAGTTAAGCCTCAAAAGAGTACTATCAAGTTTAGCAAGAATGCTAAATTAGCCCCTAGATATGTAGGACCTTTCGAAGTTTTGGAGGTTGTTAACCCAGTGGCTTACAGGATTTCTTTACCGCCGGCCCTTGCTAGAATGCATAACGTCTTCCATGTGCCTTACCTTAAAAAAAGTTCGTTAGTCACCATAAGCACATGATTGATTGGAAATTGTTGCAGGTACGAGAGCCAGGAGTGGTAGAGGTAAAACCGCTTAGAATACCATGTGTCTTACCTTTTCTAATGCTGAGTCAGCTTTAAGTTTGAGACAATATAATTTCCTTGATTCCAATAATCTTGCAAGTATGTTGTTTCCTCATGTAAAAGAGAATACGAGTTGTGAATAAAGCCATACGTTTTTCTTTTTCAATCTGCCTCTTGTTTATTAGTGATGTAAGATAATGGTTGAAGTCGACTGCCATCCTTCCAAGCTCATTATAACCTTTCAAGATCAGTAGACTGCCATAGTAATGTTTCAATTTAAGTCTGTTTTTCATTATAATATCAAATTATGCATTACTATGTAAATCTCCTTTGAATTGCTTTCTTCTCTGATAAAAATTATTATACAATTTGGAATAATGTTTATAACTGAGATGAATATTAAACCAGAGTACCAAAGAATTCACCAGGCTAAGAGCCAGAATATGGCGAAGAAGGTACAAGGCAAATCGGTGAAGTTAATTTGATGACACCAAGGAATCACTGACTAGATGGCCTGATCATGGTGAGAAGGTGTAAATGAACCTGTAAAAGGAAAATACAAGAATGATATCAGCAACAATACATATTTAATAAACTAATGCATTAGCTCATGCAAGTTCCACTTCTGAAATAAGTTGTCAAGCTGAGTGGTGGAGATCGGGTTGTACACCCACAATTTGAAATTCTTGGCCAAGGTGGAATTAGGCAGACTTGCCAGAACAATTGATCTTGTTGTTGTCCAGACGCTTCAGTTATTTTGTTGAATAACTGTTAGGATCTCAACCCACCTGGATACTTTGATGACTGGATCAATGAACATCCCAAGCTCAATCTTGGGGTAGGGATGGTCGTTTTATTAAATTAGAACCTGTGAAGATAAGTAATGGTCCGATGTCAATGCGTCTCCTCTCACTAGAGCCCGAGCTTGGACACCCATTAAAAAGAGCTTTACACATTCATCTGCATGTTCTTAAACCCTGAAAGTTTAGTTATTTCCTTTCAAGTTTAAATGTCAATTATTTAAAAGATAGATATTACTTAATGTAGTTAAATGATCTTCCGTAATTAGATCTGAATTTCCATTTAAGAACATCTGTTAATTAGTTTTGGTTGGAATAGTTAAATATTTATCTTCAGCTGATCAAGTAAATTGTTGATGTTAAATTTTTATTCTCAGCAGATCAGAATTGTAATTAGATTTATTTCAGTTTAAATAGTTGTTGGAAAACTTTATCATGTGAACAAGAAATAGAAATCAGTTTAGTTCGAGACTAAAATTCAGTTAGAGAAAAACCAGATGTTACAAGAACAGGTAGCAGCCACTCACAATAAATTTTTTTTTATAGATTATTCGCCATGTGCAATTAAGGGCATCTAATGCAAAAACTGTGGAAGCATTGAATTTATTACGTGTCCTGCAGTTGCCGTATTCTTCATCCTCGTTTTCTGCATTGTCTTCAGTGCAGTCTTCTACGTCTTGGTTGCATTGCCAAATTGTGTGAAGATTTGGGGTCGTTTCAGGCAAATATTTTCCCTCCTATATTGCTGTATGATTGTTGCATTTTCCTTAGTTCTTCGTCTGTGTCATTGATTGTTGGATTAGTGACTCAAATGGATATGTGGTAGGGTATTTTTGCAGACAAAAACTTCTTTGTGGTTTTCATTTCTGTCGACTTTTTAGCAATTTGGAGTTTGTGATAGCGTTTTTTTAGCAAACAACTTCTTCCCATATATTTTCTGGTGTTCATTGTGCACAGACAAGCAAAGACGCTTATTGTAAGGTAGGTATTTTTATTTGTGTCTTCTTTTTTGCTATTTAGGCTTGGTGGTGGCATTTTCTTTTGCTCTTCTCTATGATAAATTTGTTCAATGAATCAGTTTCTCATGCTTTTTGGCACTACAAGTTTTCCCTTGCTGAAAGTATATAAGATTTTTTGCAGGGGGTGAAATGAAACTTCCAACACTGAATTTTTTATAGGGGAATTCGGAGTTTCGTTGGAGTGATATTTAAGAGTTTTTCCCGCTCCATAAGTACACGAGCATTTTCTTTCTGGGGACTTTAAGTATTCACTATTCATCTCTGACCCTGATAGAGCCTGGATCTTTCTGTGCTGTTTGTTGCTGAATTTGCCTTGACTAGGAGGGTTCCAAGCTAGGCAATTTCCGGGTAGACACTAAATTAGGGTGCATAGTCGGCGGATGAACTGGTGTCCGCTGCATAATGGACAACAACTCAGACAAATCATTCCGCACTTGTTGACCTACTCCCTCATATGGATATCCAAGATACTTTTCCCCCAAATAACAAAAAGCAGGACAGGTTAGCACAATCACTCTGTCCACTGCCCTACTGTAGTAGTCTCCCATGGTAATGCAGCCTTTCTCTTTGTTTTATTAATAGCACCATTTTCCTCCCCTGTATACATATGAAAAAAGCCCTTATTTAGTCTGTGAACGTTTCAAGCCCACGCTCGTCAATCTTTTTCAACTTTGTGGAGCTTCTGTCTACTTGCTCTTTGTGGAGCTATAAATTGTTCTTTTCATCCTCTGTTTTCGTTCACAAATTTTGTTGCTGCTGCAACAATTAGTTTTTTGCCCAAAAAGCCTACAGATACCAAAAAAATTATACTTAATCTTCTGTTGTGATGGCGATTGGATGTACATTCTACGATTTCCATCCACATGCAGTCTCATGAACCCGAAATTTCTGCAAACAGTCTTTCCTTTCCCGTATGAGTGTTATACTCTCCCCATTTGACCCATATTTCCTTTCCCGTATGAGTGTTATACTCTCCCCATTTGACCCATATCCCTGTCTGGTAGTTTATATAGCTCAGAGATTTAAAGTTTCTGCAGAAGGGGTAAAAGTTGTTTTTCTTTCAGTAGAAGAATGTTAGTAGTTATATTTCGGATCCTCAAATTAGTGCTGAAATACAGATGTTCAAGAGCATACTAGCATTTATATATTTTTGGTCTCAGTTCAGTCGTACAATTCTATACATCTTACGTATTTTGTGTAAAAAAAATCCAGACATATTCTGTCTTCTTTTGAAAAACCTATAGTGGTATTAAGTTTGGAGTTTATTTAGCTCCAAGAGTTGAAGCTTGTCTACAGAAGGAATAAAAACGTTTGCATTTTTTTAATTAAGCAATACTGGTACATTTTTATTTCCTAAAATTCAGCTCTTGAAATTAAACTTACTTGAATTTCTTTATATTTTATCTGTCCTAATTTTTGGGGAACTTGTGTTATTTTTAGTCATATACGTAATTTAAAATTTCTCATTATTTCTTTCAGGGTAAACTAGGACCGTAGTAGACCAAATCAGTCATGGAAATCTCTGCAATGTATCATTTACTTATACAATTTAAAATATCGTTTTTTAATTGCAAGGCTGAATGTTGTTATTGCTACCCCTTCATTTGAGGGTTCCCTGCCACTCAATCAGATAACTGATATTCTTAAGACTAGCCTGGATTTTCATTATCCAATACTTATCTCTGTCCTCATTCGTCTAGGCGTGAACATGTTTTCTACAAAGGAAAAAGAGGTCCAACATTTCGAATCTTTTATATCCAAAATTGCTGAATTGCTAAAGGAAAAACTGTTTGGGGAAATTAAGGCAATCTTATCTACAATTTTGCAATGTTTCAGAAATTTTTTGCCCTGATGCAACGTGCAAGTACTCTTAGAGTCCAACACTATGTCTAAAATGCATTTAACACTTTCAATTGCAATATGTAATGAACCCAAATAGGGTCTTACTTAAATTCTTATATAAATTCCTGCTTAGGATTCAAGTAGATGATATTATTAATATTCAATAGGATTCTTGAATATTACTAGTAGATGATACAGTTTTTAATGGTTCAAAAATTAGTGACTAACAACTGTGACCTTGCAGTTGCATATTTCATGCACAAAGTTGGCTTCCTAGAGGCCTCAACACTAACTGCGGCAAAAGTGCCACAGTTTGTTCAGATTTTGGGCAGATAGCACAGTTTTCATTCAAAACACTTAGGTACATGCTTACACAACATAATGGTTTGGAAAATCAGTAGTAAAATTATTTGCCTTTATTTGATTAGTAATATTATAGCCTCGACACTAACTACAGAAAAAGTGCCAGACTGCTCAGATTTTACATGCCATGGTTGGACAGCACACATGTGAACTTGTGGAAGATAGAACAATTCTCCTTCACAACACTGAAGGTACAAGTTATGTACAATTTGTATTCTGGTAAAGTACTCCTAAGAGTTTTAAAGGATTTGGAAAATCAGTGATTAATATCATTTACATTTTGATTTCCTTCTTTCCTGCAGAAACTTGGCTTCCTACCAGAAAATGTCTTACTTGAAAATTTAAACAATGTTTGGAGTCTACTACACTGGTATTCAGTTTAACTTTCAAGTCAATGTAGCTCGGAGATCAAATGCATTCCAAACGTAATTATAAGTCTCTTGCTCTGTACAATACTCTTCTGCATTAACTCAATGTCCATTTATAAATTTATAATGCTTTCCAAATACATGCTTTATATATCCACCACACATGGCAGGAACTACGACGCAATGTATCTCTTGTTTAACTAATGGCATTCCTCTCCCAGTGTACTTTCAAATAATAATTTTTAACTATTGAGCATTTTGGTATTATACATTCATTGAAGTTGTACATCAATTGTCTGATTCCTTTCCTAAACATTACTTATATACATAAAAGAGATATGCCCCCCTATTTTTGTAATTGGCAATACCATTATACCAGTACACATCCCCATTAAGCATACCAATATCAGTCCCCACCAATAGGTGACAATGTTAAAATGCCTCCGTAGTGAATAAACCTCTCTCAAAGTCATAATATGTTTTGTAAATCCTTCTTGTATTGATCAAAGCTGATTGATAATTTAAAAAAGGCAACCAATAAAGGACTGTGAGAAGAAATAGAAAATATCCTGTATTTGAGTTTTGCAATTAGATTTTTAAATTGGAAGAGCTGGACTAAATGTATTGAAAATACATAAGCTTATTCAGTCCACATATCCAAATTAAAAATCTGACTTGCAACCAAGGGTTTGCAACGAGGTGATTTCACTCAGAACATGGACGATTTGCCAGGCCCCACTGAGTGATTTCAGCTGGCAGCAAGGGTGAATTGGTGACTGTGAGCACTTCTAGTCCTTGCTCATTAAAATTCTCTAATGAAAGTTGCTGAACAAGATCTGCCTTGAATACCTATTTTGTTGGTTTGGAACTACCTTTTGTCCTTTGTTAGTTGTAATCCTTTTATGTGCTGCTCTTGTGTCCTTAAATGTGCTTGGTCAATCTGTAGCAAAAATTAGGTGTGTTATTCCATCTCCTTAGTGATCAACCATTCAAGGCTTGTTTGGAGTGTTGTAAGTCCATCCTGGCTGTTGCATGTAATTTTTATTGTTTTAGGAATGAACTTTAGTATGGGCTCTAGTTCCTGCCCACCATTGGGGTTAATGCTGGGAGTCATGTACTCTAATGTGTTGTGAGAAGATTTTATCTTGTCCGTCTTCTGTCATATTGGTGTTATCACATGATTAAGTCTTCCACTAATGCTTCTGTATTGGCACATGTTGAGATTGTGTGCATTCACGCACCTGGTGCTCTAGCTCTGTGTTTTGGGTGTGATGCCTCCCTTTGGTGATGTAGTGTGTGCAAGCATGAGTTCTGACATGTGCATAATGCAATTGTAACAGGAAAAAATTGTTCAACCATATTTTGTTCATTAGAGCCATGGAGTAAAAGTTGGGGCACTTCAATTGTTTTTTGGCTTATTATTATTATGTATTGAATCTATTGTTAACATACTTATCTTCAAAAATTTTAATATTTATATTCTTGTTATGAATATTTTATTGTGTATGTATAGTACAGCTGAACTAAGCCATATCAAACCCAAAGGAAAGTCTGCCATACCAGCCAGATCAGGCACAGGGTTTGGTTTGGGATTCCATGTTCCCAAACCAAACAACTTTGGTTTTTCCCATTGTCTGCATAATTGTCGACTTTGTTGAATTCTCTACCATTTTCCCTTGAGTGGCAGCAAATGCTGTTAAAGCCAGACAAAATTTGATCAGTCCACAATGAAGACAACAAACAACAGAGTCGGGAAGAAAAGATGAGGATTTTGATTAGGCAGAGAGGAAATTTCTTGGCAAATAAAATTCCCAACAAGAGCTGCAGTTTAACTTAAATTTAAATTGTCATACAAAGACGTTATGTCTAAAAATCATGACCTATGGGTTGCCCTTATGAATCAGTTGTTATTACTTCAGCTCATGTGCCTACCAAGTACCTGATGGTAGGAATGGAGTAAAATCTGCAGGACAAAATCTATATTAATCAACAGAAACTAAAAGAGGCCCCGACCTTTGGAGAATAAAACTTTGACCACATGGCCTCAAGCTTAGGAAGAGGAAATGTGGAAATTCATAAGCAAAGTGACGAATTGCAATATACCAAAGGGAAATTTCCACTGCTACAAAGATGCAAAAGGTTACCAAATCGTAGGTGTAAATTTAGGATGCCGGGTTCAGTTCCAAGTTCTGGTATGATGGACCGGTATGACAGTATGACAATTTGTTTGGGTTCGTTAGTACAAAAACATGTAAAAAAAATGTATATGTATTTATGAAGCCTAGAAGCATGACTTAAGATTAGAATGTTATATAGTATCATAAAAACTTTTAAGAAGCATAAACTTGTAATCATAGCATCATGAATCATGATCAGACGGTCATAGCATCATATTGACATACGCTCAAATTCAACATTAAAACATCAACTGATAGATCATAATATCAAGTTCAAGTATCATTGTTTCAAGTCTAACTATTGGATTAAAAAATTATTAATATTCTTCTTCATCATCATCTACTTCTACATTGGCATCAGTTGACTCACAAAAAGAGGTAAGGCCAATGGGATCAGCTGCACCAATAACATTATTGGTGTCAAAATCTTCAAATTCATGAAGTGCAAGCTGAGAAGTGGAAGCCAACATAAGTGTTTAGAATCCACTTTTTATGGTTGCATATTTTGTTATATGGAGCCTAATCAGACTCGGAATTTAAACTTTCCCCACTTTTATTGGCGCAGTTTCCCTCAAAGTTTTTGAATGGAGGCTTGGGGGGCAGCACCCCTTGCAGGCTCCTTGTCATGATATAGAGCGTGGTCAAGGGGTAGCACACCGCGAAGCCAAAAACAACTTTTAATATTATACAAAGGCACCTGGAGTTATTTTTCTATTTGCCAACAATTCTAACCCCAATCGCTGGTACCATTAAAAAAACAAAACAAAACTTGGCTGCTGACTTTGACCATCCACAGGCCCAAGATCGCTGATGGTTCAATTTTTTCCAGCTTGGTTTGTCTAGGTCCAAACTGGGCATGGTCAGGTTTGAACAACCTCTTGTGAACCAGTCCGTGTCCGGACCACAGGCAGACTGGACCAGAACCATGGACCAATTCAACCATATGGCTGGTCTGGGGGCCCATTTGGACGATCTGGACATCTTAGGTGTAAATTGGGCACATCAACAATATGAAACAAGCTCCCCAAAAACTGTCATCCACAAGTAAAATGCATTTGTCATCAAAAAGAGGAACAAAACTTTAGAAGTACACATTTGTCAACAATTTTGTATGTTCAATCCATCCTAACCAGTGTAACCAGTACTGGAGTACGTTGTGACACCAAGACGTCAGGACAAGTTTCCAAGACGGGGGAAAAATGGGGCTCATTTTCAGGACGGCGAGGGGCAGCGGCAAGGGGAAGGTGGGGCAGGTAGGGGTATTGTATAGTATATATATAGAACATGAAATGCTAGTTATAAAATGATGTTTTAGTAGAAAATACCAAATTAAAATACTTGAACATAGAAAAATTGCAACATGAACTAGATCCATTGAACATTCAACATAGTAACATATTACATACCCAATAGTAACATTCATAAATCAAAATTCAAGTACCCATACCAGTGGTGGCATGGTTCCGGAATGGCAGAGCTGGGGGCACTTGGGTACTCATGTACCCGGTGCAAGGATGTCTCAGGGATGGGTACTACAAGGTTTGAGGGGGGGTGCGAGTCCCCGTGTTACACTGATCCTAACATAATATACACAATGAAGGGATCAAACAATCCAGGTTCACTCCGACTGCACATGAACAAAACAGAACAAAGAGAAGTAACACATGATACAAGTGAAAGGAGACAACTCAATGTAGATCCATGAATACACATCTTACTCAGAAGATGAGAAGACCAGAAACAAAGACAACAATGATTTGTTTTAGCTAACAAAGTTTTTTTGTCTTGAAAATAGGATGAGCAGGTTTGCAACTTAAATGCTTCAGATTAACTGAATAATTTTGTTGCAAATGGCATTTGGTACAAGAAAACCTGAGGTTTTTTTCAGTCCTCTTTTACAAGTCAGAAATGTGGAAAAGAAATAGCCCACAAAGGACTTCCCAGTGATTATTATTCTACCTCGGACTTTGGGACATGTTTTAATCAAAAACAAAAAAGAACATATGCACTGTAATTAACAACATAATAACTTGATCTCATTGAACAAGCAGAAGTGCCACATTACAACTCTTAGACACCTTCCGTAGAAGCTGTAAGCATTCGCTGGCATTCAACAGCATTCAAGCACACTGAATTACAATTTGATGGGGCAACAGAAGATGGTGCAGTATTAGACAGTAGGTCCTGCAAACCTTATCTTACATAAAATGTCTGTATCTGAGTACTGGAATGGTGGCAACCAACAAAGCTAATGTTGACTGGGTTCTTGGCTTGGCTGCAAAAGATCCAGTTAGTGTGCTCTAGGAGAATCCCAGCTGCAAGCGAATATCCTTCCTCATGTTTGAATGATGCCAAAAATGATCATCTTGTAAGCTAAATGACATCTATTCTCAAGTCTTGACTAATTGGCAATCATCTTTCTAAAGCTTTCATTTGAACAAAAAGATTATTTCTTCTAAAATACCTTCAATGTTTTCCTAGTCCTAAGCACTTCCTGAACTTGAAAATCTGATGCTTGTCTTCAGAAGATCAAAAAGGTCCCTCGAGATGTAATGATTGCAGAGAGAAATGAACCATCCATCAACAAGGAATCTTCATGATTGAGGTCTCCATGTAGAAAGGGCCATATTGATCCGTCCCTTCCATCCCAACAGCAACCAATTACCATCCTCGTCCACTCCAAAGTCCTTATGGTATAAGACTTTCAATTTTTCCCTAGCTCTCATGAAGAGGCTACGGTTCAGTGGAAGCTGAACAAATCCTGCTCTCTTAGTCCTGACCTGCCACTGCTTGTACGTTTCTGGTCTCTCTATTCTCTCCAATCCCTCACAAGCAACAACATTCAATATTTCCCGGCCCATAACCTCTTTCTCTAAGCAAATCCTCTCAGGATGATCACGGGGTATGGTGTTCTCAAGTGCATCATACAGAGCAGAAAAATGAAAAAGTGCCTCTCGGAACCTTGTGATAAAAAAAGGAGCACCGTATGCCCCGTTGATCACACCTTGTATAAAGACACTCGGATTCATACTCCTGATCTTGTTCAACACAATATTCCTGGGGCTCTCCACAACCACTGTCTCATCCATCAAATTCCGTAGCCTGTACATGCAGTTCACTACTAGCAACTCGTCACTTCTCAAGTTAAGATCTGCTATATCCAAGTTCTCCCACTTGCATGCTATGGCCTGGTACTCAAAGGGCACACCAAAAGACTTAGCATAATCAGCCAGACGCCGCCCTGTCTCTTCAATTCTCTCTTTTGGCCTGAATCCAGGTTGAGGAAAATCAATCCCAGTTATACGGAGGTTGGGAGGCCCACTGGGACGGTTTGCCAAAGTTTGAATTAGACATGGCCACTGAAAGCCATAGAGAACCCCAAAATCCACTATGTGCAACCTTGTTGCATTTTCTGCCAGTTGCAGAATAGTTTGATTTGAAAGAAAATGAGATACTTTTTTGAAAGGAGTTGCAGCTAAGTGGAGATGATATGCCTTCAAAATCTCTGCTGCTGATGGTCTGTTGCTTGAACCAATGGTATACAAACGCCCACCAGTTCCAGATAACCGTGCTACCAAGCTCTCTGCAAAGTAATGGGCCATGCGCTGTGACCCATCTCCATGAGGAGATGCATGTTGCCTAATCTGCTTCAAGATCTCATTGGCCCCTCGATGATCATCTGTTGCCACAGCCTGTGCACAGTGAACAAGAAGTGTTCGTAGATCCACCACTTCCTTCTTCCCTTGCTTCTTCCCACGAGACTTGCCATTCTGTGTGCCCCCTTTCACAGACCCATCCTGAAGGCTCTTCTGCACTCCTTTCTGCAGCACTTCCTTCTGTATGACAGAGAAATTTCTACCATCCTTCCCGTGACAGAGCAATACTTCATCAAACTTCTCAGTCCTAATCACATGCTCAGGGAAAACGGCAGAATGCTTGTTGTTCTGCCTGTCTTCTAGGTCTAAATCCTCACGGTGAGGATTCTTATGCCGCCTCTGCAGAGATCCACTCCCATCATCACTGTGCAGCCCGATACTCTGTTGAGTATTTACACCAACGCCCACAACCCCGCCCCCGCCTTCTTCTATATTCTCCAATTTGAACTCAAAGTCACTCTCTTGCTTCGGCACCCGCCAAAACCTCTCCTTCACTAACTGGGCTCCCAAATTGTTTTCCCTGGCCATCAACTGGTTCATATAAAGAACCTCGCTCAACTCCCTCTCAACATTATTTTCCCTGGCCAACTGATAAGAATAAAGAGCGTCGTGAAACTCCCCGCTGGCACTGCCAAAGTTCTGTTCGTTCTCTGAAAACAGTTCGCGAAGGCTCATCTCATAAATCGGAGATTCAGGAAGGCCGTCCAAAACAGTACTACTGCCAGAGGAACTGAAGGACATCTGAGAAGAGTAATCGGTTGAAAAATTTGCAGACAAGGGAGACTCCAAACCCCTTGAAATGTCAAAAAGGTTTCCAATCCAACCCTTGTCTTCAAATCCACTGTCCCTGATCTCATCGACACCTAGTCCCTCATTATAAAGCTGGTTCTGCGAAGAGGGAGGCTCCAAGGGCCGCGGAGGGCAATTCTCAGGGTAATTCTCACCCAAAATATCATAAAAAGGTTTGGCGGTAGCTTGCAGAGCACTGCACTCCTGGAACATGCACTTTCTATCCTCCATATCTTCATTCATTAGCATATCGTTGATATACTTCAAAACTATATCAGAGAACAACTCAGAGTCCTCTGATTCACCATCAGCGGCGACAGGCGTCGCCTTCTCGGACGAACATGATGAGGAGGACGAGGCCTCCTGAAACGGCACCATGCCCTGCTGCTGAGGCAGCCATGGATTCTGCACCACGGTGCTGGCAGGACCATTACCCATACTACCACTGCTATTGCTAGTATTACCATTGCTGTAGCTATTACTATTACTATAACAATTACTCGAGCCAAAACCCTTCGCCCCTCCTATCTCCGCCATGACTGTGTTTGGAATATACTCCCTCAAGAGATCGAAACCCCTAATAGCTTTGTTCAATTCTAACGCCCCCTCCTCTTCTTCTAAATAATGACTTCTCATCCTCTACCAAGCAAATAAACTCAAAGCATCATATTTCCCCAAAATCAAAACTACCAGACCCAAATAGAGAAATATACTGCATACCTTTTCCCTGAACAACCGATCCTTAGTTGGGTTTTTCCCTCTGGCTGCGCATCGTCCTCGCAGGGAGCAATCCTCGAACAATGTCTAAGGGTTCTAGGAATGCACATCCACCTGTAAATATACCTTTCTCAGTCTCATCTCAGCCTCACCCCAGCCGTCCATCCATATCAGACGGCTGCAGTCTTCCAGACCGGAGTCGCCGGTACAATCGCCGCGATCAAGAGCTTTTCCTCTCTGTTACCCGGTAACCGTCAATCTTATGTTCTAGAATTCATGAGGCTGTAGATCTGCCTCCAGTCGAGGCCGATTTGAGGAAACCAATAAATGATCGACACATTCAGCTTATGATTATTTGGGGCCCGAGGTCACCTTTCTCTACGCGCCGATCCGGTCAACTGGATAAGCAGCCCTTGCTTGGCGGGCAAGACTCCAATTTTGAGGAAGCTCCCCTCGAATCTTCCTTATCGCGACTGCCCACGGTCATATCTCTTTTTGTCAACGCCCTTTCTCCTCTCCTGTACGCGGGGATTCTCCTCAAATATAGAAATGTATAATACATATTTCCCTGTTTCGCTGCTCTTTTTCTCTCTTTAAAGGTGAATTCCATTAACTGTTTAAGAAACCAGACGCTGACAGTTGGCAATGTCAATAATTGATGATGAGTTTTTAAAATATCTTTTCGAGCAAGTAGAAAGAGAAATTGTTTTTGGTCATATGCATACATCGATTGGGCTCTCCGCTTACAATGATGATTTCTGCATCATGCTTTTCCATTGACCATTTTGATTTGTACTAATATTCAGACTACTTTTCATATTCGTGTTTATCAATTAAAGTTTCATTTAATATATTGGTCAAAATAGTAAAGTCTTTTCTCTCCCGAACAAACTAGATTTATTTTATTTAAAAAATAATAATAATAATCTAATTTTTTAATTAAAGCTTTGTATTCGAATGACTAATTTTTTACTAATAATACTTATAGAAGGTTCGAGAAGAATTTGTTGATGAATATTAAATGGATTTTAGGAGATTAGGTAGTTTGTCATTTGATAATTATAAAATCTATTATTAAAGATTATAAAAAAAATTAATGTTGAGATGCTTTATGAATAAGTAAAGAAGAACATAGAAATAAAGGAGGGTTGATAATATATACTAGCACTTACGTCATAGGAGGTGCAATGGAAAAGTCGATAGGAAACATTGGATTTGTCGATTTTGATAACGGTCAATTTATTAAGAGTTTTTATCCCTTTGAAAATATTTTAATGATTGAACTAATTAACATTATTTTTTAAATATAACTTTTTCTCATGTGTGATCAATATGTGAATGTTGATTGGCCAAAATCTACGTATGAGTATTTTTTATCTTTGAATGGAATTTTTATTGTTATTTTATCTTGTACAACTTTGAATGAAACATTATTTGTATAACTACAACTATAATGTTTAGCAAAATATTGGAAAATTATCATTTCTCCAATCGGTCATTCCCTTACACCTACTATTCCATTGTTTCTATATGTGTGTGTGTGCGCGCGCAACCCCCAAAGAAAATGATCATAGAGGTATATATTGTAGCCTCACATTTGTGATTCTATTTATCCCAAATAATTTAAAACCCTTCAAAGACAATTGAGATGATGGAAATAATCATAGAAAAGAATGGACCTAGATACCCTCTTGCACATATGCAAGGCTGACGCAAGCACTCAACATGCTAGAAAGAGTAACCAAGCTTTCACTATCTTGCACATTCCTAAAATTAACCTATAATTATTGCATTCGATGAGACAATTTGAGACACCCATTTTGTCAAATATTTGATGTGTATCCTCAATTTTATTACATTATGCAAACATGTCTATAAGGGAACTCTTCATGAAAATAAACTCAACAAGACTATAATTCTTAATGATCAAATTGTGAATTTGCATTCCCTCACTTAGAGCTTCATGCGGGCAGTTGTGTGAATTGGATGTGTAAATATGTATGTTTCTATCATTAGTCCTCATGGTATTTTCTAGTTGTAACAAGTAATCAAAACATGTTTACATTAAAGACCGCAACCTTCTTCTTTTTTTGAGGACTCCTCAACATCTTCATTTGATATTAATTCCTCTGGATCAGCAATCCTTAACTTTTGTGACAACCCACACACTATCTAAAATCCACAGTTATTTCCAACTTGAATCTTTAGGGTTAAGTTGAAATTTGTGCTTTTGTAATCATTGAATGCGCAATCCTTTGGATACTACCTGTACCTGTGAAATGTGGGCCTCTGAACCTCACACACTTTAACACGGTCATTGTATGCGAATTCATCCCGGAATGAACATTGGATTGTTCATCCAAAAATCAGCCCTGCAAAGCGACCTGTTGCTTTCTATTTAAAGGGAATTGCTTATCAGATATCCTCAGATTCGAGGTGTTTAAGCAACCAGACCCTCTAAGAATGAAGGATTTGTAAGAAAGTACGACTAATCTATATGAGAATGCAGATTAATCTAGAATGAAAGATGCAATGTAATCTAAGAACAAATAAAGTAAACTAGATTAAGCATATGCATGATTAAACTAAAATGAAATCAAACTAAGAATGAGAATGCATGCAAGAAATGTAAGTGAGCATGAATTTCAACAGCAATCCGATAGCAAATCAATTCATCCTCTCTTTTTGAAATGAAGGGAGGAGGGTCTCTTAAATGGACTTTCTTGGAATCCATCAACGGTTGAGATCGATTTCAATCAACGGTGAGGATTGAAGTCATTATTACCTCTTACGTATGTCCCTGTTTGACTTACTCGTCATAGATTCTTGGCTTTAAGTGGGTTGAGGAATCTTATGACGCGTCATAGATTCTCTTCCAAATTTAATTTAATAAGATGAGGTATGCTCTCGTAATTACCTTTTTCATTTAATTAAATAATTTTATTTAATTAATAAAAGATGCTTTTCTCATTTAATTAAATAACTTCATTTAATTAATTAGGAATGACTTCCCATTTAATTAAATAACTTCATTGAATTAATTAGAAATAGCTTTCTCTATTTAATTAAATAATTTTGTTTAATTAATTAAAATAGGCACATTTATTAAATTAAATAAATTTAATTCCATAGTACATTAGCCTTAGGATATGATTTAATTTAATTAAAGTATAAATACTCAGTAATTAAATTAAATATTAATCAATAGGTTTAATGTGACTAATATGAGTCAATACTATAGGAATTAAATAAAGAGTATGATGAATGCAGATTTGGGTTTCCTGCATCTGACAATTAAGTCAAGTAGCGAGTAGCCGAATAAGGATTGCCTATTAGAATAGGTCTTAGGATTGATCAAAAATAGACCAGAATTGGTTGAAATGGCAATGAGCCAATTTTGGGGTATTACATTTTGCCCCTCTTTGAATGAATGTGCAAGCAGCATGTTCAATTCAAAGAAAATCAAAAAAGCGTGATGCGAGGATCAAGAGGACAAGATTGGTTCTGTAATTGATGACACAGAGACCAATTGATAAGCTTTTAAGGACCATCTCTAGAATAGAGCTTAATCCCAAGGAATCCAGGCAAAGTACCTAGATACCTAAGATTGAAAGCATTTAGAAGATTATCTCCAGAACGAAGCTTAACCTTCAAGGATCCAGATAGAACACCTAGATACCTGAGATTGAAAGCATTTAGAAGATTATCTCTAGAACGGAGCTTAACCTTCAAGGATCCAGATAGAACACCTAGATACTTGAGATTGAAAGCATTTAGAAGATTATCTCCAGAACGGAGCTTAACCTTCAAGGATCTAGATAGAACACCTAGATACCTGAGATTGAAAGCATTTAGAAGATTATCTCCAGAACGGAGCTTAACCTTCAAGGATCCAGATAGAACACCTAGATACCTGAGATTGATAAAAGATAACAAGGTCCAATCATGAGTCATAGAATCATCCCCAGAACAAGGCTTGATCCTCAGGAGTTAGGGTTTAGACCGTCCCAATACCTGCCCATCGAACTCTAAGAAGAGTTGTTATAAGGTTGATCAATTGATGAAAAGATAAGAAAGATAGCAAAGATGCCAAATAGAAGGGAACAAGATGCCTCGAGTGATGAGATGCCCCAAGTGACAAGGACATAAGATAGGAACAAGATGCCCCAAGCGATGAAGATTCAAATTGATTTGAAATTAAAGTTCAATGATGTAATCATCCTGCCCCCTCGGGAGCGAAATCGAAAGATGACACACCAAAAATATGATGTAAAGCAGTAGAAGAAATTTGAGATTTAATAGAATGTAGAAGAGATCAGAATGAATAAAGAAGAGATTAGAACAATCAGAAGAAATATAAAGAGATCAGAACAATTTGAAGAAATATAAAGAGATCAGAATGATCTGAAGAAATTTGGAGAGATCAGAATGATCTGAAGAAATATGAAGAGATCAGAAAGATCTGAAGACATAGGAAGAGATCAGAACGATCTGAAGAAATATGAAGAGATCAGAAAGATCTGAAGACATAAGAAGAGATCAGAATGATCAAAAGAAATTTGGAGATTGATCCAAAGTGATTTCGAGATCCAAAAGACCAAGTTTGACCAAAAGTTGACCAGATTCAGCCATAGTTGACTTAAGTTGACTATTTTCAGAATGAATTGTGAAAATATTGAGAATGTAAAGTTGAAAGGATTCCAAGAATAATAAAGTATCAGAAAGATTTGAGCTGCACAAGCGTTCGATCGCATTGGTTGCCAAAATTTTAAAATGCATTTTTGAGGCACTTAGGTGTGTCAGATTTCGAATTCGATCCCAAAAAAAAAAAGGGTTCTAAGCAGCCAAAGTAGCCAAAAGAGTGATTAATCGATCATTTGTGCAGTTGTGAAGAACATGATATTTTGAAGAGATCAACAATCCCTCATCAGAGAAGGTGAAAGTAGATTCGCAATTGAATCGCATGCTTATACAAGTGAAGTATGTAATGCAAGACTATATTAAATGCAACCCTAGGCTAGATGCAACCTTAAACTAGATGCAACCCTAGGTCTGGTTACCAAGCCTCGACGATTTATCATCATTGGATATCTAACAAAGCTCGTAGGTTATACAATTCCCACTGACATTGCAATCATAGAAATATGAATATAACATACGTTATTGGTTTGTCGAGATTAAATGTAAGCATTCGAGGCACAAGAAGCCATAATGACCATAACATTTGTCCCTTTTAATGTAGCAAGTTAACATAAGCATCAAAGCATAAATGCTAGGATGACTTGAATGTTGCTTGCGTAACAGGCACACCAAACACACGGGAGATCTTTCTTATGCTAAGTATTTAGTATTCATTTTGTTCGCAACAACCCTTGCGTTTGTAACTTGAGACAAAAGTGTGCTAAATATACTCGTAGTGACCTATACGTTCACTTAGCAGGACGAGTATTAGTATTTACTGTAGCATGAAGAGTTCACTCCAACAAACAAGGAGAAGCACCAACGTTATTGACGTATTCTTATAAAAGGAGTCAAGGTACACACGACCATCCAATACAAGATGGAGGCTCTTATAGTGGACACCCCTCTTATAGGAGTAGATCAACTTATTGGAACTAAACTGCAAACAACAAGCAAAAAAAAAAAAATTCATGCCCCCAGTCATTACTTCTCTAGTCGAAGATGACATCATCGAGTTGCTCGAGGAGATATGATAAAACAAAACAAAGAAAACGAAGAAAATGCTCAACATATCCAAACAAGTATATCAGTTTTGAGTTCAATGTTTTGGGATTGATGTCAAGTGCTAATGTCCAGAATACATTCAAAAGAAATCTCTTTAGTAAGGTGACAACAGTAGGCAGACACAGTCAGAACGACTAGTGACTGATGTCAAAGAGGAATCTTCATGATGAAGAACCTAAAGAGGACTGGGCGACAGTAGACAGACACAGCCTGAACGACCGGTGACTGACGCAATAGAGATCTTCCATAAATGAAGCTGGAGACGTGACCTAAGCAACAGTAGGCAGACACAACTGGAACAATTGGTGACTATTGCGAAAGAGATTCTATGAGGAGAATCTCGAAAAGTGTGACACTAGCGATAGTAGGCAGACGCAGTTGAAACAATTGGTGACTATCGTGAAAGAGATTCTATGAGGAGAACCTCAAAAAAAAGTGACACTAAGGGGGGATGCCCTCGAGCTGGGACAAGACTCAATCCATGGATACATGAGCAGGAAAGGCAGGAAAGCAAAAGCGTGAAAGTGACTGTACAGAATAGCCAGAAGATGTGTTGCAAGATGGAGCATTGGGAACAAGAGGCGCTTGTTTACCAGGTTTTCACCTTCTTGGCAAGATTTTTTTTTTTTTTTTTTTGTATTTTTCTCTTTTTTTGATTTTTTTGTATTTTTCTCTTTTTTCTCTTTTTTCTCTTTTTTGTATTTTTTTGAGATCTTTCAATTTTTTTGGTGTTACCAAGGCGCCTATTGCTAGGTTTTCACCAGGGTAACAAATTTTTTTTTAGGACTTTTTTTGATTTTTAGATTTTTTTCAAATTTTAGAACTTTCTCAAGAAGGATTACCTTGATTTTGTTCCAGTGTCTAGCAAGGTGTAGGAAAATATGTAGTAGCAAGCAAGTGAATGGAAAGACAAGGAGTATGAAGCAGTGAATGTTACCCTCAAGGAAAGGCTTCATAAGATTACCCTCTTGCATATATGCAAGGCTGACACAAGCACTCAACATGCTAGAAAGAGTAACCAAGCTTTCACTATCTTGCACATTCCTAAAATTAACCTATAATTATTGCATTCGATGAGACAATCTGAGACACACCCATTTTGTCAAATATTTGATGTGTATCCTCAATTTTATTACATTATGCAAACATGTCTATAAGGGAACTCTCCATGAAAATAAACTCAACAAGACTATAATTCTTAATGATCAAATTGTGAATTTGCATTCCCTCACTTAGAGCTTAAGTGCAGGCAGTTTTGTGAATTGGATGTGTAAATATGTATGTTTCTATCATGTTGCCCGGCTATAAAATTCTTTCAATTTTATAAGCCTTGATTAATTTTTATTAAATTGTCCAATTTCAAGCTTTTAATTGGCCATTTTATCGCTGAATTTGTGTGAGTCTCCAAACTTCCATGTCCCCAGCTTGTTCCCAGCTCCGTATAGCGCTTGAGATCATTGAAATCCAGCTTCTGAGCCTCCAGCTATAAAAGGTTAATGATTGCCGCCTAAACACGTATTTCTTAACCTTTAACTTCTTAAAAGGTTAATGTTAACCACCAAAAACATTTTTTTCTTAACATCCAAATAAAAGGTTAATGTTAGCCACCAAAAACATGTTTTTCTTAACCTCCAAATAAAAGGTTAATGATCCCAACCAAAAATACGTATTTCTTAACCTCTTCAAGACGGTTATTAACCTCTTGAATTTCTTGATGAAGGATTGGATATGTGAATGGCTTGAAATCAATGATCATAAGAATTCATGTTTTTCAGTAACATGTTTTCTAAGATGTGGAGAGATTTACAAGTGGTCTGAAACAACAAGAATACCAACGCCCATGGACTATATGACAAGGTGCCTCTTGACATCGCGTGCGACTCTAAGTTCAGAGTGTGATTGCAGAGAAATTGTGTGGAGTTACAAACAAGGCACGCTACCTATTTCATTGTCTTCTCTCAATATTACATCCCATGGGCAGATAGACGGTACATGGGAGTTGTTTGGTAAAAAGCCTGCAGGTTGCATAATGACAGTCCACGTAACTGCACACTTGAATATTTCATGATTCCCTTTCATCTTGAAAGATGTTATTAAATCATTTTCAAATGGATTGAATGATCAATATGATAAGAATGTCATCTTACTTGCATGATAGAAAAGCATCTTGCATCATCAATTTTACATAATGTTAGGCTTACGGCTGGTATATGACCGATTTAGAGGAAAGGGAATGGAGCCGTGTGCAAAGAAAATTAAGTTAGTAAAGGAGCCTGCGGTTTTCAAAAGATATTACCAGTATTTTCTATAATCCATGTATGTATTGGAGCTCAGGTGATACACATGAAAGGTTTACATTGGCATCCTCGCTGCCTGTGCCAAATTGGAGCTATAGAACAGGGTATGAGCATCTGTCAAAACATGAAGAATGGAGATATCCTATCAGAGTTGTGATTGGTTTTGTGAGGTTATCTACACCCTCTAACCAGCGGCATTCAAGATTGTTACTGAATCAATAACTCCATGGTCCCTTCGAGCCACCACAAGGAGAAGAATGATTATTTGCCCACTGTCTGAGAACCATATCATATGTGGTTTCTCCCTTTCAATGAACACCAATGAATTTGCCATCTCTGGCCCTGATTCCAATTAGTGACATTCACTTGGCAAAATGATAAGGTATGATGACTATTTGATGGAAGACTCCTCCCAGTCCGTGGCCACATAGCATATTAGAAAGTCGGCAAAGTACACTTGCAATAATTTCAACATTCCAAATATTCAAAGAATGTGCAAGTTTCATGCTCAAATACTCTTCAATCTCCAGCCTGTGGCATTAGGTGACTTTAGACATTCGCAACCTCTCGATAAGAGCATGAAATATGGGTGTACGTGTAAAAAAAAAAAGAACATGAAAAATGATATGTGTGGTATGAGGAACATAGTACCATGAAATAAAGATGAAGTATTGCAGTAACCATCAAGGTGTGTGACTCGAGTGACCGATTGCATTGAAGGCAGCACTGTGACAGATTAAAAGAAAACTGTTTGTCCAAATGCTCTCCACACAGTTTCATAGAAAGACTTCCATGCTGTTACTAGTTCGAAGAGATGGCCAAACGAGAAACATGCTATTCCACCATGACTTGAAGTTCTAAATGAAGGAGGAGTCAAGCATGAGACAATAGTAGTAGTACGCCAAATGTTTGAAGAAATGCCAATAGTATCATGTGATGGAAAACCCGGTGTCCATAGCAGAAAATTCAAAGGAAGAGTTCAATCATCTATTATAGTTGAAAGTGTCATAGTTGACATGTACTCAGAATATAGAAGCATATGGGAGAGCACACACACGCGGTCAATATGCATAGCAAAGATATGAACTTTGGTATCGATAGAAGTGCCATCCTTCCTACCCGAGTCATAGCGGAAATACTCAAATGATGTGATGTTTGGGGAGCCATTGGACGACTCTTATAAAGAACCACATTTGTAAAAGCTCGGAAAGTAATCATGCTCAGTGTTTGATCAAATTTTACCCATAGCAAGTATTTAAATGAGCTTGTCCAATGATAATCTAGATGCAATTTTTGTGAAGACATATCACATGTTGAGGCATGTAAACTCTCAAAAATCCCTCAAAGGCTTGCAGATATTCTAATTTGAACATTTGATGCTCAATGGGTAAATATAATCATCCAATATGATCAATGTCATGGAGGGTATTTATGCAAGATTTGATCATATCATCATATGATCTTTTCTATTTTTCAAAGGACCATAATCTTGGGAGAACGAGATGCTCGGCAATTTTAAATGCAATTGGAGACTTGATGAACAGATAGTTACTATTTGATGGACATGTCTAAGGTCTAAAGTTTCAGGTCACATAGGTTAATTTTGTAGAGGTTAATTAACTTCACCTGAATCGCATATTCTAGAGGTGGTTATTAACCACCAAGAGGTAGTTATTAACCTCTATGTCTATATAAGGCCACTTTTTGGCTTTGTAAAGGGACTTTTTGGTGGGAAAAATAAGGGAATACTATGCTGAAATTTTGATCCAGGGATAAAATTTGGAAAGTATGTACACTTTTTATTTTCTGAATTGAAAAATCTCTATTGCTTTCTTGGTGCAAGAAAATAATGGAATGTGCAGTTTGAGTTCCCTCTTTTCGAATCTAAATTGTTTCAAATGTTGATTCTCTTTGTAGTGAGCATTCTCACGGTATGGTGTAGATGTTTATGAATCTGTGGATCAACGTTGTGCTAGTAATAGTTTTTCAAGCGTAGATCTTGATCATTGTTATTAGCAATTTTAAGTTAGTAGTTTGAGAAAGCTTTGAAGTCGCGTGGTGCATTCGTCATCGTGAGCTTTCTCCCCTTTCATTTTAATTTTATATCTATTTGAAAAGCTTCAAAATTATATCATACGAGGGAGCTGCCCCTCTAAACGCAGAGGAAGGCCGGATACCAAGGGCCTATCCAACTGTTGTGAACGATTTGCCACACACTCCGTTGGGCCAATTCTACTGTGACAAATCTGTTTACCAACATATCATTAGTCCTCGTGGTATTTTCTAGTTGTAACAAGTAATCAAAACATGTTTACATTAAAGACCGCAACCTTCTTCTTTTCTTGAGGACTCCTCAACATCTTCATTCGATATTAATTCCTCTGGATCAGCAATCCTTAACTTTTGTGACAGCCCACACACTATCTAAAATCCACAGTTATTTCCAACTTGAATCTTTAGGGTTAAGTTGACATTTGTGCTTTTGTAATCATTGAATGCGCGATCCTTTGGATACTACCCAATAAAATTATTCACGCACTTTTTCCCATTGCACACAAAATTCACATTTCCTTATACCATGCGACATGAGAAAGAATGATTGGTTTTGGGATCACCATGATATTGTGTTTCACATTTTAAAAGTAACTAAAAACTAAGCTAAATCTCCTGTGACGTTATTAGATGCATCACTTATGTGGTTTGGAGAGCATAAATTCATGATTTGATATGCTTATATTTCATTCTATGATAGTACTAAGAAATCATTGGAAAGAGAAAACTTCAGAGATGTGAAGCATGTTCTGCAATATAATGGAAGAATACCTAGAGATGACTTAGTCCTACTAATTTAACAAAAGTTTAATGCTCTATTGGTCATTTTAGAACATGACCATGTCGATGATGAAAGATTTTCTCATGTTCAGCCTTCCATTCAAGATTTGAATATTGTCTTTAGGCAGAATGTTGGTGAGGTGCAGTTCCAAGTAAAACAAGTATTACCCATTCTCCTACTCATGATGATGAGCTTGGATAGAATGCACCAAAGGAAAGAAGTGGGATAGTTAATGCAAATCCAATAGCATTAGAAGAATAGTTGGTTTTGTTTTAAGATTTTGCAATGGACAAGAACTTGTTTAAACATATC
This sequence comes from Cupressus sempervirens, assembly GCA_028749045.1. NCBI lineage: Eukaryota > Viridiplantae > Streptophyta > Pinopsida > Cupressales > Cupressaceae > Cupressus > Cupressus sempervirens. The sequence continues at coordinate 7,978,644 of CM053783.1, forward strand.
AATTGGGGTTTAGTTTAGTTTTGTTCATGTCGATTTGATTATCATTTGGGAATTGAGGTTTTGGTTATATTTGATACTTTGGACACCACCCAATGGAATTCTCAGCACATGTTTCCCCAAGGCACATAAAATTCACATTCCCTCACACAATTTGGCATGAGAAAGGTTGATTGGTTTTCGAGTCACTGTGATATCATCACAAAGATGGCTCATTAATTTTTGTTACTACAAAAATGCTCGTCAACTCATCATTTAGATCATGTGCCTAACCTTTCATCATTTCTTCTGCTCTATACATTAGACCTTGTTGTTTTCATAACATTATGGCACCATGCCATTTATTGCGTACGATCAATTTTTTTGGTTTGTAAATATAAAAGCATCATATTTTGAGAGATATCAGCATTCTCAAATCTGTGACTATTGACTTATTACCAATCAAATGGAATTATGCAACTACTAAATTAGATTCAATACCAAGAATGATACACATTCTTAATTTGATGCCCCCTCTTACAATCCCTTAAACTTTAAAAGGAAAAGCTTGGCATCACAAAATTGACACCAAATAGATAATCATGACCATCAATTCACACATTCATATCTATCAAAAAATTCCACTCCTTGAAGAATACGAGATTTTGCTTAATTTCTTATGGTTTTAATAAGACCCAACCATTAGAACATAGTTATTCAATAATGATAAACCTTTTTAGAATAATTCAAATTGAATATTGGAAAATATTTCAAGCAATATTTGAATGTGAGAATTCTAATTTTTATAAATCTATGCATGTATATTATCAGTAGAAGTATGCTAGCTATATGGACTCGGCATAATTTATATTGGAAAAGAAATATATATATTCTTGGAAATAAAGCTAGCTATCAAGTTTTGAAGGGACCTTGGAACCCTGTACAAGCCAAATTCATATTTGGAATCTGGTAAAGGTATCTTGAAGTAAAGGGGGAAGGGAAAGCACCCAAATGAAAATAGACTATTGTGAAAGTTCACTTATTTGTAACATCCAACAAACTATGAACTTCATTGAAAAGCACTAAACTATTTCATGTATACTTTGATAGCCTTAGATTCATCAGAAAAATTTACATAATGCAAACTTAAGTTTTGATGCATTGCCCATATTGTATTACTTTTTGTAAGCTCACTCCTGGGAGAGATCATAAAATGCTTCCATTTTTCACACATAATGTGAAATTGACACAATTACATTCTCCTATAGTGGTTATTTCAACATATTGTACATTATTTGCATTCTCACTTATTTGTATGACATTGTCACATGTCTCAACACAACTCGCTAGAAAGCTATTTGACAAATTGATAATACTATTGTGGTTATTTCCCCTCCAATTCATGGTTGTTGACATTTCGGTCAATGTTGGGACATCCTTGTTAGAGTCATCACTTGAAATGTCTATAATTGGCTAAGGTAGTTGCTTTTTTTCACAACTTGGAAGTAAAAGATAGAGGATAAAGTAACAAAAGTACATTATACATTGGAAATAGGGATTGCTTAGTCTAAGTGTACCAATTAAGGAATGTCAAAATCTCTTTTCACAAGAACAAAAATATTGAAGGACTTTATTGAAAATAGTATAATATCAAAAGAAATACAAAAAATAAGAGCTAAACAAAGAGAAATGGATAGAATTGGATAACAAACATGTAAATATTTCCTAACACGTAGAAGACATCATTAAAATAATAGAACGGAAAAATAAACATTTTTTCTTAACATTGAATGATAAAGACATACCTCTTGTCTGTGTTGGCATTAAGTCAGTATTGCCATTAGTGACAACACTTATCCATATCAGTATAGCTACCGAGTTCAGCACTTAATTCTCTACTCTCACCGAGCATTCCAGTATTAACCAAGCTTTGAAGAGTTCAGCAGTTTACGACGAGTAGACAGTGGCTACTGAGCGAATATAGGCAATATGAAGATCAGCAATGTCTACCGAGCTTCACAATGTCTACCGAGCAACAAGTTTGTGTCATGTCGATTCTGTGTAAACCGAGCATTGGGAGAATTAGTGTTTACCGAGTGAAGCAAGGTAAACTCAATATCTACCGAGTGACACTACATCTACTGAGTCACCAGTGGACACCGAGTTCAGAGCTACATCGAGTGATTAGTATGGACCGAGCCTTCACTTCTACCGAGTGCATGACGATGTCGTGTAATGCAGTGAATGTTGTGTATTAGAACGTCACCAAGTTAGTTCAGTGAACCCGAGTTATTTACTATTGGGCTGACTTTGTAATGTATTTGTTCACTTATGTTTTGGCTAACCTTGCATATTAGTAAATTTGAAAAGTATATATGTAAGGTGTATTGTAAGATATCACATGAATGAAGAGATAGAGAAGTAATGAGAAATATATGCAAAAGACTATCAACAGTAGTTCAAGGAACACAACAAGGTCAATACAGAGGTAGAAAAGTTATATCTATCACAAGAGGTGATCAATGTAGAAAGGATGTTATCATCAATTAGTTGTAAGCAGATCCACTGCTTCATCTTAACAGGTGAATAAGTTTTCTAAATCCTCTAACAAGGTAGGCTTAACAGTCTTTGTATAAAACTCCTAATCGAGTGCATACTTCATTGTATGTTTGTAAATCCTCTAACAAGGTGGACCTAGCGGTCTTTCGTGCTCCTAACAGGGTAGATCACCAGAAGTGGTCAATGTAAGCCTTAATCGGCCAACTTTATGCTGTAGTATTGAAGTTTTGTGGGTATCATCCCCACCCCAGTTTTACTTTCTATTTGGAAGGTTTTTGAGTCACCAAAATATTGTGTTCTTTTCTGTAATGAATGTTTTAACTTTTAGTATTAATGCATACAGTAACATAGATTGGTTTATGACTAATTTAAAAGAAGAATTTAAGGTTATTGATTCACCCCTCCCGTCTCAGTAACCTATCATATATTGAATATTTCCAACAGTCTATACCTCCTCTACTTTGAAATAATAAATGAAAACCCTTGCTACAGAAAAGCCATGAAAGACAGTAGTCAATATATTAAATGAATAATTGACACTTAACACTATACAAAATAGACAACCATCAAAATATTGACAATTGAAAATCCAATTTGAACCTCATTCATACAAACATGCCAAATATCTTTCAATGTGTGGGTCTCCTCAAATTTTTGATCTTTTGAAATACTTTGACCCTCTATTTATATGAAGAATTTTAACATATAAGAAAATTTATACATGGTTTTTAAGTCTTTTATTTTTATTTTTATCGGTAAACGGCCAAGGCCTTGATTGATTTTTTTATAAAAAAGAAGAAGCTTACAATAGCTTATCTCTGTTCAAACGGGCATTGGTAGGAAAGAACGAAGAAGAAAACCTCCAGTCTAGCCCGGGACAGATGTCCTATATTATTACATTTTAAAAGGGGCATACCCTAGTGGAGTTTTGAAACTAAATTTACATTTACATTTTTATTTATAAATACATAGTGGATAGGGGCATACCCCTGATGTTAAGAGACAATGACACATAAATCACATCATATACACAACTAGAGCCCTCATAAGGAGATGACCTTTAAGTATAGGTATTTTTCTTGGATCAATCCCTCGTCTTGCCTGGTCAATCTTAAAACATTTGTTAGAGGAGCATAGAAATAAACCAGATATAACACCTCACCAACCTTATTGCCAAGGGGGCTAAATTCCCAATTAAAATGGATAATAATTACCAATGTCATAAGATTGAATTATAAGAAGATTAAAACAAAAGGAGATAATGTAATAAACCTAACATAACTATCGAAAAGAAAAGGAGACAAAAAGAAATCCTGAGAAGGGCTAACGATCGTTCCCGATGTAAGAGATCTAATAAACAAGCCAATATATCTAATGGGGGAATAATAACATCAATTTTCTTAAAGCTTCTAAAACTACTAAGGCATGTAAGCACCTTTAGTACCTAAGTGAAATGACAGAACTCCACAAAGCAAGTAAAACAAAGTGCTCAACAAATCTAACTATAATAACAGCAAATCACCATAGACAAATAATGGATAACCATAAGACTACCACAGCCCACAATCCTCATAATCCACCAAATCATATTGCTTACTTACATTGCACAAAGGAGATTTTTAATTCATTTAAACCTTACTTTCACTGTATTCCTAAGATTAATTAAAGACTACTCTAGAGACTTCAAAACCGGCAATAGAGCAGGGACTCTATTTCACATAGCTAATCCAGGATTCTCATCTTTTTTAGAAATACAGAATAAAATTTAAGAATTTCATGAATGTTAATTTCGAAAGTAATCCCCAGCTCTAGCATAAAGAACTAATAGCTAAACTAAACATGACATAAAGATTGTCATAAATTACCCTACACAGATCCATCTACAGGGGAGGCAAGGTAGCATTTGACCTACCACAGAATTTAGGGAGCTTCATAATACACCCGCCAGTCCCGAAAAAGGGGATCTGACAATTTAATATTCATAATTGAGACAAACTAAAAGGAAAGAGATCATTGAAAATGGCAGATAAGTAAAGACCTCAACGACAACAAAAAATCCATATCCTGAGAGAAGTCTCCTTTTAATTAGCTGAAATTACTCCTAACTAAACCATATGATCTAAATTGCTATCCAAAAGGAACCGAGGCCCTACTTGAATGGAACCAACCAAATAGATAGTTACATTCCATTAAATACAAAGAGTAAAATTAACCCTAAATGATAAAACAAGTGCATACATAAAGAAACCATTAGGAAACCAGGGCGAAGTCCAAATACCAACTAATGTATATTAATACTATTCGCAAATATACATAATTTAGAGTCTTAGGGATTTAATCTGAGAAAAGAAAAATCTCAAACTTATGAATTTACTACAAAAACTGACACTGTCGCAGATGATTAAGTTTACTATCATACCGATAGCTATGAGATAGACTAAGAAACCCTATAGTACTAACCCTAAACCATGGCCAACTTTCCTTGGTCAAGCTGGGCCCTTGCCACGCTTCTAATACACCATAATCACTTCAGGGATGTCGTTGGGTTGCTCCACATAGTAGTTTGGCAAAAATTCAAAGTCAAACTTCACTCGACTAGTTTTCTCGGCATTTGGTGTACAGAAGTCCAGGTCATCAAGGTTATCAAATGTCACCCTCAGTTGAATGTATGCGTTGAAGATGTGAAGATAGTTGAGAAGCCACTCCTTTCCCTCATTTGCAATGATCCCCCACCACCTTAGGAGAAAGTTCAAATTGGCCTCCATTTTAGGCCACTCTCGAGAAAAGGCTAAACCCTCACAAATGACTAAGGAAGGATGGTGATATGCGATTTCTAAGTTCGGATGCCCCAAGGGAAGATTCATATACTTCTCTGGAAGGGGAATCCTAAATTTGTTATCCATGCTATATACCACTTGTTCCAAGCCCTTTCTCCAAGTAGGGACAAACATATCTCTACAAAGCCGAATAATATCCTCTGCTTCCACTTTGGTTCTTGCTAGGCAGCCAATAAAAGACCCTATGATATCGTTGTTAGTTCTCCAAGTGTATTCATAATCAAAGACTCCCTCCCCCAAAGCTCGGCTAATTACAATTTGAGACATTTCATCCAAAGGATATAGAATTTGATTCCACCTTTTTGGTTTTACTGACCCACAGAATGCCATGGTTCGACTTTCAGTAGCATGAAACAGATAAACATTTGAATCCATGGTTAATGACAACAATGAAAGTGAAAGGCACTGATGGGGGCTCCAAATAAAACAAATGGAATCGTCTGGAAGCACACATGTGAATTATAGTTGTGATGTCAAAGAGATGATATCATTTATTGGTGATAGAGTGTAAAATACCTAGACACAGGAATCACCATAAGAGGAGGCATAATTACACAATATTCAATGAAGGCTAAAATTTTGGTTGTCGCAGTAATGATAAGGAATGTGCATAAACCAGTGGAGGGATGAAAATTATAAAATAAAATGTATCTTAGGATGAACAATTATATACAGCATTACACTTAGGGAGTAAAACAAAGTGGACCTACCTAACTTATTAAGTGTAAAGACTCACCCTCAACATAGAACTGTCAAGTAAATATTAAACATTTTAATCTTACTATTAAAAAGAATTTATAAAAGAGGGGACATGAATAGAGCAAAGTAAAAATCTAGAGAGGTGGAGAATAGCCATTACTGAAAATCAACAAATTGACTCCATCTGCTCCCGAGTTTGCTAGTTGATCTACAAATTGGTTGCCTTCCCTCTATATATGACAAATCCTATAGTCTTTGAGATTGTCTATTAAGGCAAGAACCTTCTCTAGTTGGGAATTGAGAACCCAATTAGGGGTTGACCTTTTCTTGATGGCATTCAAAATAATCTAGGAGTCTCCCTCAATAACGACTTTAGTTAATTTGAGTTTGAGACATAATTGAATACCTTGATAGAGGGCTTCAAGTTCTGCTAGGTTGTTGGAGGTCAGATGTATTAACATAGCTTTTTTAGCTATCCAACACCCAACATCATTATTTATAAGTCATCTGATGCCTGCTATACCTGGTTTACCACGAGCAGCTCCGTCGAAATTCAGCTTAACTCAACCAGTGGGTGGCAGCTCCCATCTACAGTTTTTCCTAGCCTCCCTATTATTCTTTGAGTAAAATAAGGGGGTATTAATCAAATTAGGCCAAGATTTCTTCATGAGTCCATCCCAACTCGAGAAAGAACCTTCCTCTAGCCATGAGTTTCTTAAATAAGATTTGGTGATTTCTATAATACTAGCTTCTATTTTGGAAATAAGATCTTCAGGACTAAATTCCAAATTTTGAAAGATGCAACGATTCCTTTCCTTCCAGATTTCCCAAGCCATAATTGAGGGGGAGATGATGTTCCAAAGCTTACTTTAAACACCCTTCACTAGATTCATGGGCCAACCTTTAAGCAAATCAGACAAGGATTTGGGGAAGGGGGAAGACCAACCTAGCATCTGCCTGAGCCACTCCCAACAACTTTGGGAGTAGAGGTAGTTAAACAAAAGATGGTCTAAGTCTTCGGTGCTTGTTTTGCAAAGAACACACCTGGAAGGACCTTGGATACTGAGAATGTATAATCTGTCCATAGTTAGAATCCTATTTTGGACAGCTAACCATAGGAAGAAACCTACTTTCAGGAGACAAGAAGGGTCCCGACAGAGCTTTAAAAGGATATCCACCAAAGTTGGTTTGTGAGCTTCTAGAAAGGCCTTGTATCCATTTTTAACATTATATTTCCCATCGTTAGATGCTGCCCAAATTAAGATGTCTTTCTTGTCAGATTGCTTGAGATTCCTATCTTCTAGAATCTTCTCAAAATGATTGACCTCCTCAACATCAAAACCCAAACCATTTAGAGATTTCCATATCCTTTTTGGGGTTCCATCTGTATATACCAAGGTCTTATAATCACTGACTTTGCTACCACAAAGATTTGACAACTTGTTTCTGATGTTCTAAGAGATGTTGCTAAGAGAGAGGGGAGGTTTTCCATCCTAGGAATCCTCCCAAAAAAGGGCCTCATCACCCTTACCTACATCCCAGGTTAAAAAATTACTAATAAGCTTTTGACATTTTAACATGAAGTTCCAACTTTCAGATCCCTTAGGAGGAGCGATAACTCTAAAAATCCAAAGCAAATCTTTCGCATTAAGATATTTATTGTAAATAATCTTAGCCCATTTACAATTTCTTTCATTATATAGGTGCCAGATGAGTTTAGCCCCTAAGGCTTCATTTTGCCAAATTAAATTCTTAATCCGTAAGCCACCTAATTCTTTGGGTTTGCAAATACTTTCCCATTTGATGAGTGCCAACTTATTATCTTCATCCTGATCTTTCCAAAGAAAATTCCTCATTTTAGATTCAAAAATTTGGAGATTTTTCTTTGAAAGGGGGAGGCAAGATAGAGGGAAAGTTGGGATTGCTGATAAGACTGCTCAGATCTTAGTGCATTTTCTTGTCTTTATGAGCCATTTATCCTTCCAATTGCAGAGTTTGGAATCCAGTTTTTCTAATGTATTGTCCCAAACCTTACTTGATTTAATCCCTTTTTCTAGGGCAATACCAAGATATTTGCAAGGGAAGGTTCCTTTCTTAAAACCCATTACCTTGCATATTTGCTGATCTAAGTTTGGCTTAGTGTTAATGAAGAATATTTCTAATTTGAGTTCATTGACCTTTTGTCTTAAGGCTTCCATATATGTATTTATGATGTTTTTAAGAACATGGGCCTCTGAGACTGAACTTTTGCCTGGTAGAATAGTGTTATCAACAAACTGCTGATGGGTGATATTAGGTAGATTTTTGGTGACAATGATACCTAAGATCTTTTGTTTGTTATATGCATCTGTCACTGCTCTCCCGAAAGCCTCTACCATGATAATGAACAGGGAAGGGGATAAAGGGTCCCCTTGTCTAATACCTCTGGATATATTGAAGAAACCTTCAACCGTCCCATTGATTAGAATGGAAATTTTAGGGGTGGATATAAATTTGAAGAGTAGGTTGATCCATTAGTGGGAAAACCCATATGCTTCTAATGTCTTACACAAAAACCTCCAATCCACCATATCATATGCTTTATGGATGTCCAATTTCACAAACATACAGGCTTCTTTGTTTGAACATGCGGAGTGGATGGTTTCCTAAATGGTGATGATGCCATCTAGAATTGATCTACCCGGCATGAATCCTATTTGTTCTTCTGAGATAATCTTGGGAAGGATCTCTTTAAGCCTCTTTGCAAGTACCTTAGAGAAAATTTTATAGACTGTATTGCACAAGGCAATCAGTCTATAGTCACCAGGATATTTTGAATCAGACTTCTTTGAGATCAGAGTGATAAATGAATGATTGATTTCAGCAAGAAGAGAACCTCCATTTCTGGATGCTTCTATAGCTCTCCATAGATCAACACCTATAATGTCCCAATAGTTTTGGAAGAAAAATGCTTGGAATCCATCTGGACCCAGAGATTTATCCGAGTTCATATCAAAAACCACCTTCTTAACTTCTTCTAAGGTGATAGGTTTTATTAGGTTTTTGTTGTCTTCTCAAGTGACAACTTTAGGAATACCTTCTAGAAATTGTGTTTGCGTTGTTCTGCTAGAGCCTTCATGATTATTTAGTATATTTGAAATGTTTAACGAAGGTTTCTACTATTTCTCTTGGTTTTTCAATTAGGACACCTTGATGATTTTTGACACATGTGATTCTATTCTTAGCTCTATTGTATAATGTGAAGTTATGAAAGAATTTAGTGTTGCAATCCCTTTTCGCTAACCATCTTTCTCGAGATTTCTGTCTCCAAAACATCTCTTCTTTGGATAGGATGTCTTCTTGCTTGGCCAGCAATTCTTTTTCAAGAAGATAGCTCTTATTATCCATGCCCTTGATAATTACTTCAGAGTTTAGTTCTTTAAGTTGGTTTTCTATATCCAATTTTTCTTTAAAGATGTTATTAAAAATTTCTTTATTCCACCTAAGGATATGTTCTTTAAGCATTCTTAGTTTGTTGACAAAGACAAACATTTTTGAGCCTTCATAGCTGTCTTGGGCCCACCATAGTTTAATAGTATTGATGAAATTTGGGTCTATGAACCACATTTTTTCGCACTTGAATGGGTTCCTAGCCGTTTTTAGGGGCTCAACGAATTTGAATCTGACTGGGAAGTGATTAGACCCTGTTATGGGAAAAATGGTAGATTGAATGGAAAGGTTGCCCTTATCAAGATCTCCTTTTAACATAAACCTGTCGAGTTTTTCTATAATATAAGCAAAATCTTTTTGTTTATTGTTCCATGTATATATATCATTATTAGTTGAGGTGTCAAACAAATTATGCAAAGCACACCATTCTTTAAAGTCTTTGGATGCTTGTGATAGCATTTGTGTCCCTCCTACCTTTTCATTGATGTCTAGGATGGTGTTAAAATAACCTCCTAATAACAATAACTCATTATCATGATTATCCATAAAATGACCAATGTCATTCCATACTAATTTTTTGTCAATATTGTTAATCGGGCCATAAACATTTATGATTTTAAAATTAAGGTCTGATTTTAAACTTTGAACATTACCACTAATCCAGTTGTTAGTGTATATGAGCAATGTTAGTATGCTAATAGAAACCAAATTTAAATAAAGCTTCTACAAACTAAACAAAATTCATAAACTTCAAGATAGACTAAGATGAGCTCTCAATTAAGAATATAAGCCATTAATGGGCTCTCTCAATAAGAAGCTCTCTTGTTGAGTGGCTTTGTCTAAATAGCTAGGATATATGCTCAAGCTTATGCTTCAAAAAGGGCTTCAAATGGAGTTGGAATTTGGGCGTGAGTGTATGGTTTTGATGTAAAATGGCTTCTTAAAATGGCATTATGACTTTACTTCATGGATTGTGTTGTTTTGCAAAGGGGAAGGATCCAATTTATAGGCAAGAGGCTTGAGGGATTGAGGGCTAAGATGCAAGGATGGGAAAAAGCTCATGGAGGGCTCAGATTGCATGAGAGGAGAGCACATGGATTGTGTTTCCTTACAACCAATCAGGGAGTGACACATGTCACAGGGTGAGAGGATGGAGGAAAGGGGAATGATGAGTCAACAAAGGAGGCTCAAGGGATAAAATCTTCATAAACACTCTCATAATGGCTTGTAAGAGCAATAAAAGGGCTTGGAAGAGTCATTTATGGCCTAGTGGGCTTCATAAAGTTTTATGGTTGGGATATTTTGAAGGAGATGAGAGGAATTTTGACTTCGGCTTGATTAGGAAGGTTTCAAGCTTGCTTAGGATTGTGCAAATGATTAGAGGATGGATTAGGATGGTTTAGGATTAGCTTAGGGATAGGCAAGTGGATGGCATTTAATGAGGATGGGTGAAGGAGGAGATATTTGTTAACTTTGGCTTGGGTTAGTAAGTCTTAACCCATGTTTAGAGAATGTGACAAGGTTAGGAGGGGATTAGGATTAGGTTTAAAGACATCTTCTAGAAGAGTCTAGACTTTGGATGAGGATAAAGACTTTCTAGAATAGTCTAGAACTTCCTAGGATGAGGATGAAGACTTTCTAGAAGAGTCTAGAACTTCTTAGGATGAGGATAAATTAGATTTTTAGGAAATAAATAAAGTTTTATTTATTTCAAGGGTTTGGGTTGAGGAGATATCTATTAAAACTTTTTTAATAAACATGAGGATTAATATTTAATCTTAATTAAATATTTTGAGTTGGGATTAGGGGTAGGAAATGATGGGATTAGCCTTTAATCAAAATTAAAGAAGGATTAGAAGATTTTGGAAGAGGTTAGTGGTCTTAAGGAAATTGGCCAAGTTTTGGGCAAAAAATAGCTTTTTAATTTATTTTGGGTTTTTTGGTCAATTTATTAATTAAATAATTAATAAATAAGGAAATAATGTTTAAATAAGATTTAAACATTTTTGGGAGGGATTCCTTAATTAAATATTTTTAATTAAGATAAAGGGATTTAATGGCATAAAAATAAATAAATAAATTAAATAATTAATTAATTAATAAATGATGATGTCATTAGGAATTTTTTAGAAAATAAAAATACTTTATTTTCTAAAGGTTTTTAGGTGTCTACAGTTAGTACTATGAAGTATGCTAATGCTAACTTTCTTGGGATCCCAAATGATGCCTAGTCCCCCAGATGCCCCTGAAGATTCTTAGAAAATAGAAGACCATAATCCTAACATCCTACTTAATTTAGCTATTTCCGTTGTATTTAATTTTGTTTCTTGAATTAAAACAATATCTGAATTAAAGAATTTGAGGTTATATTTTAATTACCTCTTTCTGCTAGGGGCATTGAGACCCCTAGCATTCCAAGTAGAGATCTTCATACCTCATCGGGAAGGCACTTCCCCTTCCCATTGTAGAAAATTTGATCTATCTTCTATTGTTCCCTGTTGAGGCCATTTGCTTCCGTAAGCTCCCTTAGTGATCTTTTTCCCCTTCCACCTTTTACTTTGCCACAATTGTGGGGTTTGAGCCCTTCTTGAGACATATAGATACCTAGTTGATCTAGGTTAGCTTTCACTTTCTATACTATAACAATCTTTTCTACTGAGGATTATTCCTGTACCTTAAGATCAGTTACTGAAATGTTCTGAGGAGAGCAAACATCTTGATTAATAAACTCTAATTTGCAACCCGACTTGTTGTCATTAAATGTGACATTGTGTCTCTGCCATACAGAGGGATCCAATATTGTCTTTTGGGATTGAATAGCATAGATGTCTTCCAGTTCAATATTTGATAAGTCTTTCTCGAGGTCTTCACAAGTGTAGTCTTCCCCTCCAAGTTTAAGGATCCTCTGAATAAGTTCTTCCTTTTGAGCTGCCGAAGTATTATCAATTTTGTCTGCACTAAAGACTTGAACTAATTCATTTGCGAGTTGATCCAGATTTTCTTCTTTTGATTTTGTCATGTCAAGTTCAACATTTGTTGGTTCCAAGAAGCTTTCCTTATTTAGAAATTCTTGAAATTCTTTGACTGGTAACTTGCCTGCTTGTTCACTATCTCCTTCCCTGTGGAGATTCCTACTGATAGGTGTGAATGGAGAGCTACTTGTTGCTGCTAGAGTTTGCCAAAATTTATTACTCTTGACTAGAGAATCCAAATTATTTTTGGCCAACCCACTATGGCTAAGATCTGGTGAGACTGCTTCCTTTTGGGATTCTTCCTCTTCGTCTACCTTACAGGAAGAGACCAACATGAGATTCTCGAGCTCCTCTAGTTGTCCTTTTTGGTTGTCTTCTTGCTGGTTGCCAATGATTACTTTAGGATTATCATCCTCGTGTGACTGATAAATTTTTTCTTTTACACCTTTCTCAGAAGGTATAACCTCGGGTTGCTTCTGGCTAGCTATGGTGACCTTAAGAGATTCCTCTCCATAGTCCATATTTCCTTGTTCCTGAGTAATCTTATCTTTTTTGTCTCTACTTTTTCTTTTTTTACTTTTCGTTGTATTCTTTCTCTGTTTCCTATTGTCTACTATGATGCTCTGTAATCTGGGCCAACTGGATATGTTGGAGGAATTATTCTTGTCTCTATTAACTTCCTCTTGATAGGATTTACCATTGGATTTCAAAGGGTTCCCTTCTGATTGAGTATTCTTGTCTTCCAATTTGTCTGTGCTACCTTTGTGGCGCCTTTCTTTATGCCTTGTTTTGTGATCTTCCATGATTGGCTTTGATTTAGTCAATTATGAGCCAATTCTTCTAAAGCCTTCTACTGAATCCTGTCCTTCTCAAAGCATCTTGAGTTGTCTACTTCTGATAAGAGGTAGAGATCTGCTGAGATCTGATGTTTTGTCAAACATGTTGAAGGACTACCTTCTTTCATCATCAAGTCTGATAATATCTAATATTTTGCCTTCATATTTGAGAAATTTTAAATCATACTTGGATCTATTAGTGATGAGTTTTAAATGTTTGATATTGGATTTGTTTGTTTGACAGTTGATTAGAAGTTTAACATCATTGCTTTTTTCAAAAGCCATATCCAATCCAATAAGATTTCCTAGAGATCTACCAATCCTTTTAAAGATATTAATGTGCTTTAATTCTAGAGGTAGTGAGTGAACTACAAACCAGGAAGGAATTGATAAATCTAAATCACTTTCATCGCAGTTAGGAATCCAATCAAAGAAATAAACCACATGACCTTTAAACATGCAATTAGAAATTTTAAGAAATTCCTTTTTAACTAATTCATCATAGCAATGGAGAGAAAGGATTCTATTAGAGAACTTAGAAATATATACATGAGTGCCACAGGACTCTTCAAACTAGTCGATCAATTTGTGCAAATTAGAAATGGGGCCATTCTAATAGGCGAAAAGGCCTACCTCTTGACATTCTTCCCATTGCTCTTCACTATCTTGATCGCTGATGATGAGAACCGTTTCTTCTGGATCTGTGAGAGAATGGTGGAGGGGTTGGGAGGGTTTATAGTTTAGATGGGGGTTTATGCTTACTCTACAGTGTAGGGGTATATAAGTAGGAGATGATAGCGAAGACAGATGGATCAATGGTAGAGATGGAATCTCTAACTGATGAGGGAGAGCGAAACCCTCGAGCCCTAGGCAAAGAGGATTCTGGTTAAGGCCAGCATATTTGGTCGAGTCGAACACTGCAATATGTTTGTCTAGGCTTGAGATCGAGAAGATCTTGGATGGCATCTCTCACCTGAATCTTACTGTTGTATTCTCGTCCTTCTCCATCTGCATATCTGCCAATAGAGCAAAGTGATTTGAGATATGGACCCTTGCTACACTGGAGGAACCATAGTCTTTATCCTTGCTTTGGTTTCAAGGATTGAGTAGAGTTTTACCAAACAGATTGAATGATAGGGATTGTCGCAGAGAATGTTTTCCTAAATTGGTCTTCAAATAGGGTTTGGGATGGTTTGTAAGAAACCTGCAATTCACATTTTTCACATGTCTTTTTTTGCTCGCCATTTTAATTTTTTTCAGATTATTCGTGCCTAGATAGGTGAATGCTCTAAATTTTTTGTTTCTACTATTACAATTAATCATTTTTGAGTTTTATTTTTATTTTTAAGTCAAAATTTAAATACTACAAAAATAGACAATTTATTTATTATTTTAGAGATTAAGTAATCTTATTATTATTTATTCTAGTTTTGATATTTTTATTTAATGAAATAGATAATTTATATTGACTATTTTATTTATTTAAAAATAGATTAATTTTTTTATTGTCAAAATTAAAATTAAATTTTGTTTTATATTATGAATATTGTAGGAAATGAATTTTGCACATAGAAAAATATGCAAACTAGCAAAGATCCAAACTTACACTAAGTATTCTTGGCCTTCCTATTTGCTCCAATATTTTTTGATAATTGTTGTAGTTGCATCTCAACCAAGTCATAATTGTGATCTTTCTTTATAATTTTGTAACCTAGGTCAATTGCAATGCATGAAATACTATTTAGTCAGCTTGACTAGTATAGTTTGTGTGAAATTACACACACTACAGACTCAATAATTGGATCCTCAATTCCATCAATCGACGTTCCTAGATCATTCCACTTGGCCTTCGTCTAATCTTCAACAATGTTCTTCATGGAACATCTCATGGTCTTTGCTTTGTCTAAGGTGGAATAACTAGTAACTCGGTGAATGATTTCTTTATTGACCTTTGCTAGTCTTCCAACCATAATTTCATGTCATGTACTCAGCTTAGTACAATCTTTAACCATTCCACTTTGAATACCTTAGGAAATGCTAGGGAACGAGTAAGCCCTTTCTCAACAACAATCTTATTTTCATCTTTCAATATTCCATTATCACATAGCTTATCTTAAGCAATTTATAATTCTCAGTCTCCAATCTCTGCAACCTTACACATGTAGCATGTCGAACATCATGAACTATCAAGACTCTGGGTGGAATCAATGAAAGGACACTAGATGCATCTCTAGTCATCGCAATATTAGGGCACACTATGAATTTGGATGGAGGACATTGATCATTCCTCACCACCTGTGTGTTGCTTTCCTTTAACATCTATTTCCTAGATATAGATGTAGTGGATTCCATTTTGAAACTAGGTTTTAAATAAATTCACTTCAATAATTTTGAAATCAAATTAACTCAACAACTTAAATCTTACTTACTTAGTTCTTTAAATCTTGTTGATGACACGTTGTGATTTTTGTTATCTCAAACTATTGTTGTCTATTAGTGTCAATCACTTAGTCATTTACAAGGAAGAGTTAGATGGTCATCATTGCAACTGGGCTACTCTACATAGGCTAAGTCATGTACATAAGATAATATGTACTGAGTAATTCTATAGAAGCCAAGTAAGTATGGTCATAGAGAAATTTTCTTTATGGACCGAGCTCCTTCAGTGGCTGAGCAAGTCATTAGCGATTGAGTGAAATTCCAAGTATAAAAGCACCAATCATAGTGTATACCGAGCATCATGAAGTTAATAAAGGTCAAGCAACAACAATGGCAAGCATCAATAATAGTAGAGGCTGAGAAAAGAAAAGACTACATAAAGTTAGGAATGGAGAAGAGTTATATGAAAAATGATTATCAAGCTAACTTGGAAGGATTAGTTAAGTTTTGAAGAGGTTTTTATAGAACAATTAGTACTTGTTGAGGATGTTACAGAACATTTACATGGCATAAATCACAAGTCCCCATGTGTATGTTCAACGATCAAGATGAAGAGGAAAAACATGGAACCATCTAGAAGACTCTTCATGGAATTTTTATATAGTGATGATCTTAACCTAGATCATGTGTGTGTGTGGAAAGTGATTGTGTTCGTGCGTGCAAACATCAGGGAGGTGAAGATTAGAAGTCATTCAAGGGTTTTGTTATCATCTAACAGAACAAGTGACCTATTCATAAGAAATGAAAGTGGAAGGGAAAGACAAGAGAATCAAATCAGAGGAGAGGATCAGTTAGAAAGGAGAAGACTCAAAATCAGCTTACAGAGAAAACTAAGAGTCAGGTATTGAGTTCGTTTTAATAGACTTGAATTAGGGTAAATCTCTTAATAGAGTGGTCTTAATAGATCTTTGTAAATCTCCTAACAGAGTCCTTACTTAGTTGTAAGTGTCAAATCCTCTAACAAGTTGAAACCTAATAGTTTCTTAAGCCTTTAACAAGACAGACTCCTCACAGAGTAGATCATATATTATGGTCAAACATTGTAACCTTGATTGGTTAACTTTATTACTACAATAGTGAAGATTTGTAGGTATCATCCCCACCCCAATTTTACCTTCACCTTTAAGGGTTTCTAGGTAACAAATATTGTGTTATGTGTCATCACTTTCATGCATGTGATTGAATTGATTTGCATATTACAAAAAAATTACATTTATATATTTGCATGCATAAGTTATTATTGTATGTGGATGAATCTGTGAAAAGGGAATAAGTTGTTATAGATTTTGATTCACCTCGCCCTCTCAGTATCTAGTTTACTCTCCATAAATCAAAAATTAATATTAGAGCTAAGTTCTCTGAAGGAAGCTTAAAGGCTTCAAAATTAGGTCTTGGAATATGGAGGCTTTCAAAATAGACAAGTCTATTGAGATTCAAGTGATTAACATCCAACTCATACTACAAAAACTAGAGCAAGAAAGACAAGATCTGAAGGATTCCCTAAAAAGGAGAAAGGAAATTTCCATCTAGATAAAGCAATTCTCTTATGAAGAAGTTGAAACTAAGGGACTATTTGGACCAATAAATCCTAATGACAAATCATCTGCTAAACTACTTGAAAATAGAAAACTCCTCAATGAACAGATAAGGGCATTAAAAAGAGAACATGAAATCCAATCAGTGATACAATGTGAAGTGATTGAACAGAGAAAGAAAGTTGAAGTAGGCATAACTATGTCAGAAGATGACAAGAGGGTAATAGCTACCAGACTAGAAGAAAGGATATCAAATATGCAAAAGCTCACAAATACACAAATGGACCTAATGAATCAACTAGTGATTGCAAATTAGACACTGAATTACAAGGATGTGGACATTGCAATTTTGAAATCTCACAATGAGATACTAAAGAATGAATGGAAGAATGAGAAGGAATCTATGGAGAAATTCAACAAACCAAAGGAAGCAATGAAGTAGTTTTAAGAACTTATGAAATCATCAAGTTGTTCTAATGGATTAGGACATTCATGCACTAAGAAAGTAGAATCATCCAAGAATGGAGAAATGAGAAATGTAAAGCCAAAAGACAAGCCAACTTGCTATTGCTATGGAAAAATTGGTCATACTACAAATATCAGTCGAAGCAAACATGGTATGCAAAATTCTAAACTTGAGTTTATTGGTTACTATTTTAACTACAAGAAACAAGGCCATCAAATACATGATTGTAGGTCAAAATTGAGAAATTCACCTACTACGCCTAGATTTGAAGGATACTGCTACAACTATCAGAAACATGGGCATAGAGAATTTGAATGCAAATTAGAGACAAAACGCTACTAGCCAAATCAAAGAAAGAAGAATTATGTACCTCAAAATGCATGTTCCAAATGTCACAAGTTTGGACATCAAAACAAGAATTGCAAGACTAAAATACATTCAAACAAACAGACAAAGGACAAGGGACAAAGGAAAAGACAAAGTGGATATTGAGCAAGTGAGAAATGAAATGAACTAGAAATGGAAAAAGAAACTAGAAGATGGAAATAGTGGAGTTAATGGAGTTGAGGTCACCCAATCCAATGGAGACGGTGATCATGTCATCTCTAACTGAGCAAAAGATGTATGTATGGAACTATATTCTTAAATGATATATCATACATTAGTTCCTTACATAAATGTGTGCCAAAAGTTCATATATGCATATATAAGATGCATGCCAACAAAGTTTGTGAAAGTTTTCTAAGTATCAACATATTGTTTGTGTTGATCGAGCATTGCAACATAGATTGAGCATTCTAATAAAGACTGAAGGTTATGTAAGAGACCAAGCTATTGTGCTAGTTGGATTCCACTCAATGAAAGACATGGCATTAATGGAAAACCTAATCAATCAAAAGATGAGGTATATAACAGGTTTCAAATACATTATTTCATACCTTGTATCTATATTTTTGAAGAGCTCAGAGCGATTAGGTGGTCAAGTGATAGAGAAAATTCAAGAAACCAATAGAGATTTCAAGGAGAAAATTTAACAAAAAGATTGAATGAGAGCATGATCGAGTACCAAGTATCTAGAGAAGGAAATACATCAAATGTTAGTTACAATCATGACAACTTCATCGACCACTCCAATGAGCCAAAATGTTAGTAAAGTTCAATTGGTGATGAGTGGCACTTTTCCTCCACCTAAATTTCATGCTATTCCAAAAATTGTTGTTAAAGGAGACTCAATGGGTGTGTTATCCTTGATACCACCTAAAGTCATCATGAATCACAATATCAAAAGTTTCTACATGTGCAAATTTGGAGAAGTAGGAGATTGTAAGATCAGGGAAGCTTATGAGAAGCTATGTAATGAAGGAATATTGAAGGAAAAATTTTAGATTGTTGAAATGAAAGGGTTAACTCAAGCTGTATATTTTCTAAGAAATTTTAGAGTGGAATGATTCGAAGTTGTTTTAAGCAGAATTCATGATATGAAGTATTGGCTAGAGAATGGACTAGTTGAAATCACAAAGATGATGATGCATAGGGTTACTAGCTATCCAACCCTAGATAGGAAGAAAACCATGCCCTTCTTGAGCTGAGGGCAAGTTGAGGTCTATCCATTACAAGCATTTTTGATCCACTTATAGAATTTTCAGTGAGAGACATTGCTCACAGATTCTATCAACCTAGCAAATTAAATAGTGTGTTGAGTATGGTTGTGGACCAAGCATGGAAGAATGTGATGAAAGATAATGCATATGATCTTGTTGAGCTACAAATGGTTAAACTAATAGAAAACCTATCATCCATAAGAAAGGCAAAGAATTCAATGTGTAAGTTTTGATCTCTAATTATTTGTACATTCTTTTTTATTTAGAAGTATTTTCCTGGCATACATAATGTTGTATGGGATCAAGACAAATCAGTTACAAGGAAAATCAATGAGTTTATTACTTAATTGGGAGACAATTTTATAATGTAATGAATACATATTTTGATGAATCGAATTTGATAATGAAAAGGAGAATGAGAATTCTAGAGGAATTGATCACAAAATACTACAGTGATATTTGTTTTCTTGTTGATATGGACAACACATTTGTGCAAGTAGTTAAACCAAGGAACACATGGCTACAAAGTTTTGGATATGGAATAGAGAGTGATGATGTCAGTGCAAACATTGATGTAGTATTAAAAGAAGAGATAGATGCTGAGGTAGAAATATTTGGAAGATATGAAGAAGCAAAGGCAAGGATAATAGTGAACATAAATATTGCTTCCAAAGAAAAGAAAAGAAAAGATGATCGAAGACCTAGAAGCTAAATTAGACACCCTAGGCAAGGGAAAAGAACCATTGAAATTGACTTGAGGTCTTGGTGAGGACGAAGAACAAGTCAGTGGTGATGAGGGAGTGTAAGAGGAAGAAGATGACAAGGGTAAAGCCCTGGCTATTTTCATGCCACCAAGCAATAAGGGTCAAAGATCAAAGAAGAAGAAGGCAGTGACACCTCCACCACCAACTAAGCCAAGGACCAGGGAAATTGCTATTGACGAGCAATCTATGAAGTTGAAAGTAGCAGAGACTACTCAATCAAATGAACCTCAAACCAGGAGAAGGAGATTGGTTAGAGGACCACCTATCAAGAAGATCAAGACTATTGAAAAGGTATGTGATAGCTTAAGAAGATCAATAGGATTATCTAGTTTCAAATATGTGAGATATGATACACTAGATAATGATGATAAAAATAAATTTGAGGAAGCTATGGTAGAAATTATTGCAAATAAAAAACTAGCTTCTAGTGAAATAGAGAAGAAGATACCCAAGGATCTATATGATAGATTAGAAAGAAGATGGCAGGAGGCTGAAGTAACATAAAATTAGATAAGAATTGACACACTAGTTAGAGTTATGCCTAATCTATCTCAAGAACAACAAGACATGTTTAGAAAATAACATAGGAGCATATTTGTTCTTTAATACAAAATTTTCTTGATATTAGAAAATAAAGAGATGTTGTACAACAACAGAGTGAATTGTTGTGGAAAATCATTTTTGGGCTTACAACAAAGAGGATTAGAAACTTTGAATATTGATGATGAACATAGTAGTGGAGAAATTTTAGGTGTGCTGAATCCACAAGACAACATGTCTCTGATACATGCCGACACTCCTGACACTCTAGAAGATGGGCAATTGAGGCTTACCAATAAATAAGAAGATGATGAAGATGAAAATGATAAGATTGTTTGAACACCTCAGATTGAGGAAACTAAAGAATTAAATAAGGCTAAACCAAGTGATACTATTGTTTTCTTGAGCACCTATGCACAAGGAAGACCGAGTGGTGACACTCCTTCACCTACTCCTAAGATAGTACTGAGAAGCAACACCCCTTGATTGAAAAGGAAGAGAAAAGAAATAAAGGACATTTCAACAGATAGTGAAGTCAGTCTGGATGAACATATTGAGATGCCACAATTTGATCTGGAAAATTTCACCTTGTAGAAAAACTTTTTGCTACAAGAAATTTTGAAGAAGAAAAAGAGGCAAGAATAGCTCAAGAGAGAGCTAAAGTAGCAACTAACACTACAAGTTGTAAAGCATATTTTTGTTGATGCTTTTGACATGCATAATGTAGATGATGAGACACCAATCATTGATCAACTTGTACATATCATTGATCAAGTGAGTGCTGAAAATTTTGATTCCAATGATAAGTTAATGGATTGGTTAGTAAGAAGAGTTGAGACCAAAGTTATGAACAAAGTTTTCATAACTATAGCTGATCAAAAGGTGTTATTACAAGAAAAAGTACAAGTATTGATGAATATTAAATAGAGAGAGTACAACAAGTGAACACAATTTTGTCATATGTGCCAAGATTTATAGATAATATTTAGGCATAGGTAGATAAGACTTAGGCTGAGATGAAGACATTCAACAGTGTTATCTTAGAGTTAGAAAGATCTAGCATGGATCATGGATCACTACAATATTTTGCTAAATGCTCAAGGTACAATGGTTGAGCTTCAGGCAGTTGACAACACTATGAGGTCCAAATTAATCTTAATTTAGGCAATGTTGATACCTCATTTGGGGGTCATGCAGAGAGAACTAATAGAAGATCATAACTTATCAATGGCTGGGAGTTTAATAGATTTAACTGCAAGACTAAAACTGCATAATCAAAATTTGGAGGCAGTAAGAACCACGTGGAAGCATTGGCCATGATTACTAGAGTTCACAAGGAATTCATTGAAACATATGGATTACTTCAACTCTTTCAACCCGAGTAGTAGTGACATCAAGCGTTCAAAAACAAAGGGGAAATGTATACAAGGGAGAAATGCATATAGAAGGAGTATCATGTACATGTAATGAATAAAGGTTGTAATGAATTTTGGTATTCATTTTTCACAAGTCATAAGACTTAGGGGGAGAGCTCAATTTTTGTATTGACATGACAAAGTGTTTTTTCCACTAATGTCAAAGGGGGAGATTATTGGCATCTCTAACCATTGTTTTCTATTAGTGTCAATAACTTAGTCATTTACAAGGTAGAGTTAGAAAATCATCACTATGACCGAGCTACTCTACATAGGCTGAGTCATGTACATAAGATAGTATGTATCGAGTAATTCTACAGAAGCTGAGTAAGTATGGTCACAGGGCAATTTTCTATATCAATCAAGCTCATTCAATGACTGAGCAAGTCATTAGTGACCAAGTGAAATTCTAAGTATATAAGTACCGAGCATAATATTTGTCAAGCATCAAGAAATTAATAAATGTCGAGCAACAACATTGTCGAGCATTAGTAGTAGTAGAGGTCGAGCAAAGCAGAGTTTACATAAAAGTTAGGAATAGAACATAGTTTTAGGCAAAACGATTATCAAGCTGACTTGGAAGGATTAGTTAAGTTTTGAAGAGGTTATTATAGAATGATTAATACGTTTTTAGGTTGTTACATAATATTTACATGGCATGGATCACATATCCCCATGTATATGCTCAACAATTAGGATGAAGAGGAAAACCATGGAACCATCTAGAAGACTCTTAATGCAATCTTTATATAGAAGTGATCTTAACCTAGATCGAGTGTGTGTGGAAAGTGATTGTGTGTGTGCATGTGAAGATTAGAGAGAAGAAGATTATAAGTCATTCCAGGGGTCTATTATCATCTATCAAGTGAAAGTGGAAGGGAAAGACAAGAGGATTAGATCAAAGGAGAGGATCAGTTAGAAAGGAAAAGACTCAAAATTAGCTTACATAGCAAATTGAGAGTCAGGAACTGAGTCAGTTTTAACAAACTTGAATTAGAGTAAATCTCTTAATAGAGTGGTCCTAACAGATCTTTGTAAATCTCTTAACAGAGTCCATCCTTAGTTGTAAGTATTAAATCCTCTAATGAGGTGAAACCAAACAATTTCTTAAGTCTTTAACAAGACAAACTCCTCACTGAGTAGATCATATATTATGGTCAAACATTATAACCTTAACTACTTAACTTTATTACTGTAGTAATAAAGATTTGTGGGTGTCATGCCCACCCCATTTTTTCCTTCACCTTGGAGGGTTTTTGGGTAACAAATACTATGTTACTCCATAAATCAACAGTGATTCACTCATTCTTTCATTGAAATAACCTTTGAATTGCCTGTGTGCATTAAAATTTCATGGTAAATGGAAATAAAATTCAAATTTTGATATATACCTTCAATTTGTTGAATTAGGTATGCGATAAATGCATTATACTGAAGTAGTTGCACTATAGTTATCTTGGCCTTCACATAGCAATGTATTCACACTTCTTTCCTTCAAATACTCAGTCTTCATTACTTATCTTGGTCAATACCATTTAGCTCGGCCAACACATCAACTTGGTCATTGTAAGCTTTCATTCCTTATTGCAATGCTCAATCAATACAAACAATATTATTGATGCTCGACACTCAATAGTGTAATTGATTCCATTGTCCAATTCTTCTCTCAATTCTATCTAGTGCATTTTGATTCATGTTGATATGGAATTTTAATCACATTTCTTGTTAAATTGAACTATTGTGAAATATATAATTCAAGTGTAAAATTCCTCACATAACTCCTTTTCTTAGTTGGATGTGGCATGATCATTTGATCCATTGGATTGGGTGATCTCACCTTTGCATGATCAAGTACCTCCATCTTCCACTTTCTTTTTCTAGGTTTGATTCATCTCCTTCTTTGTTTGTTCCATGTCAATTTTTCCTTTTCCGTTGATGTATTCATTTCTTGGTGCTAGTGCTCAAGTCATGTAGCTCTTACTAACATGTATAACCTTGTGACAACTAAAGCAAACTAAGCTTCCATTCAACCATTTCTTGTAATTGCCTATGAAATATGTCCTATGTAAATTTATGGAATGTGACCATACTCCCCACAATAATGATAACTATACTATGTGTTATAATCCCAATTGTAAGAATTATCTTGCTTAGGTGCATGTGCTTTCTTCTTAGATGTCCAATTGGATTTTTCTTTGGATCTACATTCTTGAGCTCTATGTCCATATTTTTGATAGATGTAGCAATGTCCTTCAAATCTAGGTATAGTAGGTATATCACTTGCCTTTGACCTACACTCATGTGCTTAATGTCCTTGTTTCTTACAGTTAAAGCAGTTACTAGTAATCTTAGGTTTAGGATATTGCTTACCATTCTTGTTTCCACAAATGTTTGTTGCATGTCCTACTTTTCCACAATGATGACATGCATGTTTACCTTTAGTTTTTGCATTTAGTTTCTCTACACTCTTGTATGAATCTTTGATGCAGAGGGTCTAGGGTTCCAACACTTAACAATTCCTAATTGAGGATCCAATCCTTGAACCATCCAATGGCTCTTGTTTCTTTAATCTTTCCACCAATGTTAGGCTCCAAGACTCTTTCCCCAACTTGCCTCCTAGGTATAGTTGGATTGGTGTAGTCTTAATCTCTCTTATCAAGGCTCTAGTCCTACTAGTCCTTCCTTCCCCTAGAATCCTAACCCTTGCTTAGGATATTTCTCCCTCACATCCTTGGTTCCTAATAATGATTTATATACCCTTCATATCCTTCTTGACCTTTACCAACACCTCTAGTCACATCGTCAATCATTTAGAACTCACTATCTTCAAATAGGGCTAATTAGGTCTATTTGGTTTAGGTCTACTAACATCATTTTATTCCATTCCTCCAGATCCTTCCAAACACTTCTAGAATCCAAATTTATAGAGCCTAAAAGCACCCACAATCCTATTCACCCTTGAGCCCTAGTTTCTAGCCTATCTTTTAGACATTTGGACCAGTTTTCACTAAAAAGCTTCTAAATCCTTTAAAACTTCAAACCAACCTTACCAACCACTTGATTCATCAAGGCAACATTCTATGGATTCTGTACATGCCATTGGTTTTCCCAAACTAACTACGGGTGTGCTCTGCAACAACATCTTCATATTTTCCTAGCTCACCTACTCCCAACAGTCAGCGTAGGACATCACTCTATAGCTTGGAATCTAGCCAAAAAAATGCAAAAACATTATTTACATATTCTAACCTATCATCCCATGAGGTTTCACACATTTCCAACCATGGATGATCAATTTAGAGCCATTATTGTGGTAGTAGCCTTGTGAATGAGAATCACAAACAAGACACCAAGAAAATTCCATAACTCCCTAATCTAAAAACTTCAGACCAAGCTTGAATATGAAAAAGAAAGTTGAAACACTACTTTATGTGTGCTAGAAAATGTGACCTGTTGGAAGCATGAATCAACAAAAAAACATTAGTTAAAAACCTCAAATATGCATCAAAGACTCAACAAAACGAAAGACCATTAACTAACTAATGCTTGCTTGAGTTTTACAACTCTAAGCAGCCAACAAACCAAATCCTCCAGCCACCTCTATAGCTAAACAAAGGCACTAATGAGAGGCCTTGTTGGTGTGTTAGGATGGGGGGTATGTTTGGTATGCTCTCTCAAACACAACAAAGTATTGAATCTCTTCAGTGGATGTGCAAATGTGAGTAATGATGAAATATGAACCTAAGTTGCAATGAAATGAAGAACACCTCAAGAAATGGCTATGGAGAAAGCCATACTTGAAGACATTCAATGATGATGATATGAAATGCAATAAAGAGAAACTAAACTTATATGCAAGTTAAACTGAGATGCAAATGAAATGGAGATGAGAAAATGCAAGCAAAGTAGACTAATAATGCAAATGAAAAGCTAAACCATCTACCAAATGGTTAGTATGCACTTAGAAATCACCATGAAACTACTATGAAATCTCAAACTAGCATGCAAACTCAACTACAATGAAAGCTCAAATCTCAAACCAACATGGTAACAATGCAATAATGAGAGATGCAAATGCTTGAGACAAGGCCTCTATTTATAGGCTTGAGAGAGGGCTTGGTGAGGTGGCATCCATGTAGATGCCACATAAGGTGACATGCAAGCCATGCAAATGGTCAAGAATTCAAAGTTTGCTCACACGTGTGAGCAAACTTGAGAAGAAGAGTGGGAGACAAGAGTGCAAAGGTGAGTGTGTAGGCATGCCATCTCACACGTGTGAGCACACTCTTAGGCTAATGAGTGGGATTAAAAATTTGATTAAGAATGATTAAGTGTGATTAAAGAACAAGTAGGCTTAAGAGGATGAAAATGATGGTTATAGGCTAGGCTTAAGATTAAATTAAATGAGATTTAATTTAATCATGGGTTTAGAGGAATTCATAGGATGTGAGGATTTAAATAAATAAAAATTATTTTAACAAAAGGGGATGATGAATGATCATGTGTTAAATTAATTTAACACATTAAGGCTAGAAGTATTTAAATTAGATTTAAATACTTAGGAGAATGAACTCATTTAATTAAATTAAATAAGTAGAAGAATGTGACTAATATAATTAATAATTAATTACAATGTCACAGGAAATATTAATTAATTAATATGGTCTTTAGGGATGGTTTTAAGTGTCTACATTTTGCCCCTCTTTGATTTGATGTTAGGATGACATCATATCAAAGAAAACAAAATATAGGTTGCCCCAAAAAGTATAGGAGTTCTAGGAGTTGTGTCAAAGCAAAGACAGGGGAGGAGGGTGCCCTCTCGAGGAAATGGAGTGAAAATGAATATATTTTGCCTCATTTTCTCAAAAATAGACACAAGAAGGAAAAGGGAAGGAAAAAGGCTTAAGAAAAGGCCTTGCATGACTTGTTGGTAAGCTCAAAATGAAGTAGGGTGAATTGGATAATGATTGATCTAAATGAAATTTAACTACATGAATGCAAGAGATTCAGTTGTATTCATATGGGAGAGCACACCTTAGTTTGATTTTGCAAAGGGAGTTATGCATCAAATTCTATAGAAGCATAGATGACAAGATTCCTTTGCATGGACTAGACTCTCAACACAATAGATGTAGGTTTCAAAGTTATGACATATACACACTAGAGAGGTCTGGGCACACCCAAAGTCTTGTTAGGGATCTTGGTGGAAAGTGTGCTAACCCGTTGCCCCCAATGAGCAATGCATAACCATAACTTGAAAACTGACAGAGATGTGCTAAAGAATCATGAAAATAGATCATATCGCAAAATGACATGTGTAATCAGGTTAAGCCATTCAAATGATACCAAGATATTGAAGATTGAGGCACACATGGGGAGGCTATCATTGACACACAAAGATAAAATCACCAAAAGACCTTATGACCAAGTAGTCATCCAGTCCACAGTTCTTGCCATGAACTTGATTCTGATAGTGAAACTTGTTAAGCCTGTGTAGGAAGGCTTCATCCTGTAAGGCAAAAATAAATTGTTTGATTGAATTGTATTGAAATGTTTGTGATTGTTCATTGGCAATGGGGTGAAATGACCAAGGTTCTTAAATCATTTAGTCTCACTGTGAATTTGTGTAAGTTTGTTTGCAATCACTATTTGATAAGGTTGGTTTGATGGGTTGAAGCTCAGTGTCATGAGATTGGATGATGAATAGAAGAATTTGGATAAGATATGAGAAGATGATGGATGAATTTGATTGAAATGGAAGGGGAATGTGAGAGAGAAAGTGATAAATGTTCTCTAGAGGAAAGTTTGTTTAATGGAAGACTAGAAATTTGATCAAGGTATATGCAAATAAATGGAAAAGGAAGCAATTGATTATGGAAATGATTTGAATGAAATGAGTAGAAGAAGGGAATATGATTAGATTAGAAGAGAAATGAATTGATTGAATGGATTGGAAGAGGTAAAAATTAATGGAAGGTGGAATGGATTAGAACCAATGACAAGGGATAACCAAGGGATGGTAAATGGAGGAAAAGCAACGTGAGTTGGTGGATGAAAGGAATGGTGAAAGGATAATGGGGAGCCAAGGACCATGTTTCAAAGGAGCTCAAATGCCCCATACCAAGGATAGGAAAATGGAAGATAATATGGTGGGAAAGGATGCATGAAAAGGGAAAGATGGTACAAAGGCTAGCGTGTGGAGGAAGAGAAGGCATGTGCTCTTCCAAAGCATGTATGAACATTTTGATATAGTGCCTCTAATAGAAATCATGAGCATGGGTATGAAAGTGGAATGAAGAAGGGATATGGTGGAATGAAGAAGGGATATGAGAGGGAGGGTATGAAAAAGGGATAATG
Source organism: Cupressus sempervirens (assembly GCA_028749045.1). Taxonomy (NCBI): domain Eukaryota; kingdom Viridiplantae; phylum Streptophyta; class Pinopsida; order Cupressales; family Cupressaceae; genus Cupressus; species Cupressus sempervirens. Next base: position 8,007,069 of record CM053783.1, read on the forward strand.
ATAGGGATAAAATGTGGGATATGAAGTGGAGGAAATGGAAGGAATAACCAAGATCAAAGACATATGGAAGAAGGATGGAAGTATATAGGAGTATGGATGGAAAATGAACGAAATGAACATGACAAGGACTATGGAATGCAAGAGATGGATAGTGTGTCAAGATCAAATGTATGGAAGGACTATGGAAGTATGTAGGATAATGGACGGACAACGAGAAAGGGACATGGAAAGCACATATGGATGGGTGAAAGGAAAGTGAAAGTCAAGATCAAAGATGGAAAAACATGATGAATGGTAGATGGAAGTATGGAAGATATGTATGGCAGTTTGGTACGGATGAAGCTTGCCCCCAATATAGAGTACAGGTGGAAGAGGAAAAGTGAATGGAGGGATAAGTGGAATTGGAAGACAATGGATACATGATAGGAGAATGAAGGGAGGACTCAAGCATCTATTTTCCATGGATGGTATCCCTTGATTATTATTTTTTAAATTTTTCTTAATGTTTTTTTTCAAGGAATTTGTACTATTTTCTCATAGATGTTGGTAGGATAGTGAAAAGATGGATGAAGTGGATTGGGGAAAGGACTTATGAAAAGGTTTGGATTAAGGGGATGGAGTGGTTAGGAGGAAGATATGGTTGATGGATGCTAGGTTGGAAGACTTGTGAATGAATGGATGAAGGAGGTGGAAAGATCATCATTGGTACACACCTTGAAGGGTGATGGAATGGAGGAAATTGTGGAGGACATGTGAGTTTGGATTTTGGGATATAGGGACCCAAAATGGATGAAGGAGACTATGGATTTAGGATGGTGAATTTGGGTATATAAGGACCCAAAATGGATTTGGAAAATGGAAGCTTGGATGATTTATGAATGTAGGAAACCTTTGGATTAGAAAAATTAGATTTTATTTGGAATCTTTCTTTGAAATTCATTGCTACATTAAGTAGCTTTGGAATCCACATAATTTTTGCATTTTTTATTTTCAGCCTTTGTGGCCTTTTGATTTTGCGTTGGATCATATTTTTCTTTTCTTGAACATGTCTTATAGAGGGGACATGTTGATCCTTGGGCTTTTGTGGATTTTTTGCTTTATTCTCTTTTTCTTTTGCATCCAATTTGCTGTCATTGGCCATGGTATGGGTGCATGAAGAAAAATGGGGTTGAGAGTGTATGGATGGTGAATGTTGGAAGGAAGTCAAGGATGTGTGCCTTTGTTGATCTTGACTAGGGCCATGAGGGGATGAACTAAAAAACATGGATATGGTGGATGGATGTATGTAAGAACCTAAAATAAAAGGAAGGGATGAAGGGTTTGACTATGGAGCATAAGGACCTAGAATGGATGGAAGTGGGGAAGGAATGGGAATATGGATATAAGGTCCTAAAATGGACTTAGAAGGTGAATGATGGGAAGCTTTAGGTTTGGAAGGAGTAATTTTGGATTTGGAAGAAGTGGAAGGTATACCAACATCTTGAGACATTATTTCTTCAATGGGATACTTATTAGTTTCAACACAAGATGCGAGTCCATGCATATGGGGTTCATGAGTGGAGTGGATAGGGGTGATAGGATCATGTGGAGGATTAGGATCACAAGGGGGATTATTAGGGATAATAGGATCTTGGGATGGGGGGGATCATGAAAGGCAAATGAATGATTGCTTTGATCTTGACTGAAAAGAGGATCATGTGGCGGAATGAGTGGATCATGAGATGGAATCGGATCATGAGGTGGAGTGATTTGATCTTGACATGGAGGATTATTAGTGGATGGACTGGAAGGAATCTCTTCATGAAGTGGAGGATCTATGGAGGCTAACTCTTGAGATGGAATGGAATTGGTGGTACATGGAATGCCTTGATCTTGATTAGGAAGGAGATCGTGAGATGGACTAGGAGGGATAAATGGATCTTGAGGGATAGGGGAATGATGGGATGAGGAAATGCTCGGATCTAGAGGAGAAGATGAATCTATAATGTCATGCTTTGGAGGAAGGTCACGAGATGGAATTGGTTCTATGACTTTGGGTGATTTGTTCTCTTCATTTTGTATTTTACATTTAGCCAAGAATGATGAGAAATACCCCTTACGAGGTGGGGATGATGTTTTTGGAGGATTAGGATTGTGTGAAGGGGGAATGATGGGTAGGGGATTGCACAAAGGGTTGGGGTTGGATAGGACATGAGGACTAGGATCTTTGAAACATGGGGGAAGAGGACACATGGCATGGAAGTTGGACTCTTTTTGTTGACTTTCTAAGAGATAATTCTTTAGTTGCTCCATTTCCATGGCAAGGGTATTTGTGTTTGATGAATGGTGTGGGCTATGAATAGAAGCGTATGTAGATGAAGGATAATGAGGTGGATTTCCCTTGTCAAAGGTAGAAGAAGAATGCACATGAGATGGATTAAAGTTGAATATGAAGTGTTGAGGATGGATTTGATATGCAGGTTGAACGAGAGGTATAACTCCATATTGTCTTTGAAGATTGTCAACCATTTGATTAAGAAAATTCAGATCCATGGATGTTAGAAGAAGAGTGACGAAATATTCAATGAGGGATGGAATATGAACTTAGAACTAGGAGCAATTTTGGACTTTGTGTTGATTTGATTTGAAATGGATTGGACTTGATATTGACTTGATTGAATTTGATTTGATTTGATTTGATGTGATACTAAATTGGATTGTATTAGGGTTTGATTTGATGTGATAAAAACCCTAACCAAGTGAATGTGAGATTTGAATGAAAGTCCAATGGTGATGACAATGCTCTTATGTCCAAAGTAGAAGATTTGATGAAAAGTTGAATTAGAAGAAGACGTGAATGAAATTAGAAAGATTGATTACGGATGCAGAGGTAAATGGATTGAATTAAGAATTGATTAGAAAAGAATGAATTTGACAAGGAATTGGATTAGAAGGATGATGATTTGAAGGATTGAATTAAGGATGAATGATGGGATTGATGGAGGAAATTGAATCTAGATGATGATGAATCATGACTAGGATGAAGATTATGATTTAGATTGAATGACGAGGGAATGATTTGGACGAATGGCAATGATGAAGGTGTCAAGTAATGTTTTGAATGATGAAGACAAGAGATGGATGAGGGTGATTAATTTGATGATGTGGAATTGATGTGGACAACTTGACTAAGAGGAATTGAACCAAGACTTGTTTTTATTGTTTTTGAAATTGTTTTTTAATTTTTTTGGATTTTTGAACTTTTATGATTTTTTTGGATTTTTATGTTTTATGATTTTTTTTGGATTTTTATGTTTAAGATGCAAAGCATACAATGAAATATATACACAAGAAAAATCTTAGATGGTGTGTCCCCTTCAAATGGGGAGGTTTTTGAACATTCAAGCACGTAGAACACAACAACAATCCTATAAGGTTTTGACTAGGATATACAAGCTCAACTAGGGGGCGTCCTCGATATACACAAGGTACATGAGGCCCAAATCTATAGATGAAAGAAAATATTGCCACACAGCCGGGGGAGATGGTAACCCAAATCTCCTCCTTCACTTCCCAAAGGTATAAAGTTCTTTGGGGCTTAGCCAAGAGTGACAATATTTTACTTCCAAGAGAACTTTATACCCCTACCCCCCCCTCCCTTAGAGTTTACTTTATACCACCACCACCACCCCCCCCTCAGAGTTTACTTTCCCTATTGTATTTCCAACAATCTCTAGGTCTTCTACACTTGAAATTCTTCTGATACTTTTTCTCCCTTTTGGGACACTTAGAAGCATAATGACCAAATTCATTGTAAGTCCAACATTTAAAGATTATCTTATCATCTGGTTCTCTTCTGAGAAGTAGGGCAATTCCTTCTTCAATTCTTCTATCCTCCTTATATGTGGATCTATTACTACCAACATAGTCTCCACTAGTGCTTGCATTTCTTGGTAAAAAAGGACAAATACTCACTGCACTAAAAATTGTTTCCACTCTAGGAAATTCTCCAGATTTCTTTAACCTCACTTTTGCTACTTCCAATCTTCCTTGTGGAGTATCTTTGGTAAACTTCTCAGTGTAAGGTATCACTTGCTCAATCATTTGTGCTATTTGTATAAATAGTGGTGTCAAGTTTTCAGGATTTTCCATATAATCTCATCTTCATCTTCATCTTTAGATCCACTATAAGATTTAATTCTTACATTTTTTTTTGATATTCTACCAATATAGCTTCTCACATATTCATCTTCCATTATTTTAGCATCTTGAAACAAACATATCCAACTCTATAGTCTGATTATTTTAGCATGCTTATCACCCTCAAAAGTGGATTCTAAGGCTTTCCAAATTTCATGAGATGTCTCTAGGGATTTTATCTGACTATATTCATTCTCAGGAAGAGCTAATAATGATGCTTCTCTGGCAAGCATATTGCACATAAATAGATCTCTTTCAACTTCACTACATTCCTCGAGTTTTCTTTCTTCCACAATCTTCTTTTCATTATTTGTCATTAACCAATATCTTGGACCCATACATATAAAACGAGTCTTCATCTTCTCCTTACAACTATCATAGCTAACTCAATCAGATTTAGGACTTTATTTTATATAGTGACCCATCATTTATCTCCTTAAGGTGTTAAGATTTTTCTTCAAGGACCCGATGCTTTGATACCAATTATTAGAAAGTAAAGTCCACCAAAATAACTGATGGGGGGGGGGGGGGGGGGGGGTGAATTAGTTATCCAACTATTAAAGTATTTTTCAACCTTATTAATCCTTAAACTTGTGAACAATATAATAAAAAAGCATACAAAGATATACATATACAATAATACCATATATGTTAACTAGGGAAACCCTTGATTAGAGGGAAAACCCCAGTTGGGATGGTACCCACAAAATTATTTACTAATATAAAAGTTCCTTGTAAGAGGATGGACTTTGTTAGTTAGTCAATAAATACATTCAATACATATTAGTTCTTGTTAGGAGACTTTGAATCCTTATTAGGAGTTGTAGAAGGCAAAAAGACCCACTCTCTAAATAGCTTTAGGGGCAAGACCATCAAACTCACTGTCCAACTAGTCTTTGTATTATTCCTTGTAGAATAATAAAAATGAATAACTTGAACTCCTCTATCCTCTTGACCAGACCAAAACCTTCTACAAATTTCTATACAAGATCTTCAAACTTGAATCTAATAATTCCTTTGATCACTTGCATGCATTTACCAACTTTGCATACCACTTGCACAATTCTCTCTCTCTCACACACACACTTCACAATAAGGAAAATAACCTTCCTTTATACCATATCTTGAAAAATAATTCCTTGAGTTGGCCTTGGGTTTTCCCAATTAATTATAATATGACCTCTTTAAGATATTACAAAATATTACATTTTTTCAAAATTACAAGTCAGTGTTGGCTCACACTCTTCACAAATTCTCACATGTGTGATTGCTAACCTTGTGCACTTATTGGTGTCATCATCAGGTTGTCTACTATCTCTATCTAACCATACTTACGACAATTTTATCCTTACAAGGAGATACAATCCAGACATCAGAAACTACTTATTAGGTACTCTACTTGCTTACTGTCTTCTATAATTCATGAATAACTTCTACATGTCTTTGATTCTCTATACACACTTTTCCACTTCATCAAGACATAATGTAGAATACATCCTCAACTATTCTTGACCTGATCATCAATACACAATCCATATGACCTTGTTCTTTGTCTGCTATTTTGCCAGCCTTCACAAAAACAATGTAATATTGACATAAACATAGTCATGAATGTAACTATTAGAAATGTTTAGAATAAATGAGGTTTGGGGGGGTGGGGGTGGGTGGGTGTGGTAAATCAGTTACTCAAGGTACTTAAGTACCATTTGAACAATCAAACATAAGCATTAACTATTCTGCTTATCCTATTGTAAGTTGGTCTCTACTAAATACTAATTAACAAAATTACTAGTAGTTCACTGTCCTATTATAAAAGACTTTTTTGAATGTAAACATGTAAATGTAAAACATCATAAAACATTCAACACAAGTTTGACACTAGGATTTTAACGTAGAAACCCAATTTGGAAAAAACCACTAGCAACATGTCACCACTTTTTCACTCTTTCAAAGTGAGCTATGTTAGGAGTCAACCCTGTTAAGGGTTATAATACATAAAGTTAAATTTGATTTGGTTAGATAATTTAATCACCTTCTTAGGAGTGGCCTTGTCAGAGGACTTTGATCATTCCATTTAGAATGTCACCTTGCTAAAGGATTTACATAGGCTATTACATCCTTCAATGATTGTTAGGTCAACCTTTGATTAAAAGGATTTCCATACAAACTATTTGCAATTATTAGAAAGAAAATAGTAGGATTTTGGTATGTCTATTTACAACTCACTTTTTCAAGTTTAGATCACTATTTGGCTCATGTGTTGATTCGTTGATAAGCCCCCCTTGTTAACTCCATCTCTTAATTCACTTGGCAACCCTTCAAGCAGTTATCCCCTTCACATCAAACATAAGCCTTCTACTTAGACCCACTCATTAACTTCAATAATATTTGTGCAAGCATTCCTTTTTCTTCACTCTCACACTTACACACTTGTGTTCACCTTTGTGTGTTGTTCACCCTTGTGTGCCTATTTTCCACCTTTCTTTGTGCACATCCCTTTAAAGTTTGGCTCTATACCTCCTTAAATATGTAATTCTTTCTTTTCCATTTTCCATGACCATTATACATCTTAGGGTTGGCAATCTGGTTCATCAGGTTCATTATACTTGTCTATCTTCCTTCTTTTCTAGAAATTTCTCATCCATCGAATTCACTTAGGTATTCTACCTAATCCTCTCCTTGAATTTAATGATCCAACTCATCAATCTTATCTTCAATTCAATTTTTGTATCGCAAGAATTTAATTGAGTTGACTAGAAATCCTGATTCCTCAAATGCATTCAAAATATGGTTACTAGACAATAACTGAGTTCTAACACTCGATTACCACTTAATCACTCATTTTCTATATAACTTCTTGACTAGACAATAACTGAGTTCTAACACTCGATTACCACTTAATCACTCATTTTCTATATAACTTCTTGGCTTGACATCAACTGGCTTGCTCGGTCAATACTAATGCTTGGTCAATGCTAAATTTTCTTGACAATTACTATGGCTCGGTTGATACTAGCATCACTCAAAAATCCTTACTCTTTTATTTCATTGCTCGGTTAAAATTTACATCAATGATGTAAACAATGATTTTGTCTTATTAGAGTCTAACTAATCAAATGTCGATTGTAACTTTCTTTTCATAGCTCAACCTTTCCTCCAGGTGCTATTGTTATGAGAAATCTCCAATGTCCTCTTCATCAATCAAAATAGATATGACATTTATATTATATAGTAGCATATCTCATCAATAGCTTTGACATCAATGAAAAAACAAAAATTGTTGCAATTGTAGTTTTCAAAAATCTCCCTCTTTGGCATTGATGGAAACACCTCAATACGTCTTACAATATAGGAATACTATCTCCCTCTTTGGTACCATGCAATCCAAAAGATTTTAACCATAAGTGAATGATCAAATATTCTTAATTTTATTCTGATTCTCATCTCTGCAATTTTAAAAAACTCCCTCTGTCATACGATTCTCTCTCTCTCAAGTTTATCAATGGTAATTCTCTCCCTCATTCTTCTTTTCATGATTCTCTCCCTCTTTGACAACAATTCTAAAGAAACTTAGCATTCTTGAGTTTAATTACTCCATACATCTGGATTATGTAGATATTTGCATGTCTAGTTGAATTCTATCATCTGTCTATGACTGATCTGTTATGTTAGTCTTCTTCTTAACTTTACTAACTTAGGCATCTCCTAAAGTAGAACTATTTTGCATCAATGAGTAAGGTGTTCTAATTAGCACATTTTATGTAATGCACTTTATCTCCTTAAGTTTCTTTTCACAGAGGAATCATCCCTAATTTACCTCTAAGATATTCATGAGCATCTTTTGGTAAGGCTTTAGTGAATATGTCTGCAATTTTTTCTTTGGTGTTTACATATTCTAACTTTACTTCTTTGTCTTGAGCTAGGTCTCTTAAGTAGTGATACTTGATAGTAATGTGCTTGGTCTTAGTGCGCATCATTGTATTATTTGATATGTCGATAGCACTTGTATTATCACAATAAATAACCACTAGATGTATAATTTCTTCTTTCATTACCTTCAATAATTGTTTGATTCACATAATGTTTGAGCAGATCACTGCAGCTGCCACATACTCGACTTCAATTGTTGATTGGGAAATACAATTCTATTTCTTTCTTGTCCATGACACCAATCTCTTTCCTAGAAAGAATGCACCCTCACTAGTACTTTTTTTGTCATCAACATTTCCTTCCCAATCAGATTTGGTGAATACCTTCAGTTCAAACCTATCACTTCTCTTGTAATACAATCCATACTCTTCTATACCTTTCAAATATCTCAATATCCTTTTCACTACAATCATATGATTCTCTTTAGGATTTTCTAAAAATCTAGCAACTATCCCTTTAAATAATACAATATCTGGTCTTGTATGAACAACAAATTGCAATTTTCCAATCATTGATATGTATAGTGTCTGGTTCACATCAACAGATTCATCATTTTTAGATAACTTGTGTCCTGTAGACATAGGTGTGCTCACTAGTCTTGAATCTTCCATTCCAAAAGTCTTTACTATCTCCTTGATATATTTGGACTGAGTAATGAAAATACCAAACTTTATTTGATATACTTGCAATCCAACAAAAAATTTAATTTCACCAAACATAGACATTTCAAATTCCTTCTTCATTTCATTAGCAAATGATTTTCAAAGTGATTATTTTCCTCCAAATATAATGCCATCAACAAAGATTTCAGATAACATTATTCTTACTAGTCTTCAAATATAGGTTATTGTTATCATTGGTCCTTTCAAAACCAAAACTCACCAAATAATTATGTAGTCATTCATATCATGTTCTTGGGGCTTGTTTCAATCCATTTAGAGCTTTGGTCAATTTACATAACATATTCTTCTTGTATGGATCCATAAATCCTTTAGGTTGTTCAATGTACATTTCTTCCTCAAGTATACCATTTAAAAATGCAAATTTAACATCCATTTGATATACTGTGAAATTTTTGTGGGTTGAGTATGCAAGTAGAGTTCTAACTCCTTCAAGTCTTGCCACAGGAGCAAAAGTTTTTCCATAGTCAACTCCTTCTCGAGCATATCCTTTGCATAATAGTCTTGCCTTGTTCCTTCTTACTTCACCGTTTTCATTCAGCTTATTCCTAAAAATCCATTTTATCCCAATTAAATTTTTATCTTTTGGTCTTGATACAAGGGTCCAAGTATTGTTATATTCAATTTGTTCAATTTCTTCATTCATTGCTTGAATCCAATCTTCATTGTCTGTATCATACTTCACTGATTCAGGCTCAAATTCACAAAGTAAGCATGTATCAGCTTTGAATATTTACTTTGTCATAGTAATTGATTCAACATCACCAATGATTTTTTCAGGTTTGTGATGTCTTTTTACAAACTTGGCTAGCACATGTGGTTTCCTTCTCTGTTCTTCAATAGATTAATCTTGAAAGATAATCTCATGCTCATTAACTCTTCTTTATTCAAGTTCCAGTCTAGACTTTACATAGTTGACATTGTCTCTCTAATGGTCAACATTTCCTATTCGCGACTCGAGATCTTTAGCTTGTTGCTCCACACCTATTATCTACTGCTTGACAACCTATTGTTGCACCTTAGCATTCCCTATCTGTTGGGAAAATGCAACTTTATTTGTTTTTTTGGTAGGAGTGCTTGGAGCATCATCATCCACATAGATGAATAAACTGTAATCTTTAGGTTCTTCTTTACATGTAAGATCATTTCTTTGTAGAAACTCATCAACTTTTACATTTGCACATTCTACAATTTTGTTAGTGTTAGAGTTCAAAAATTTATAAGCTTTTCTCTTAGTGGAATATCCTAGGAATATACCTTGATCACTTTCCTCATGGAGTTTTCCATTCCTATTATCTTTGAATATATGACATTTTCTTCCAAATATCTTGAAATATTCCACATTAGGAGCATATTCATACCATAATTTAAAAGGTGTAGCATTTGTTCCTATCTTGACTTGTACTTTGTTTAGAGTATAGACAACAATATAAATACTTCTCTCCAATAATTCTATAATAGGCTCTTCTCCATCATCAATGTTCTAGCACAATCCATTATTGATCTATTTCTTCTTTGAGCTCTGTCATTCTGAGGAGGGGTCCTTGGTGTTGACATCCATCTTTTAATTCCTATGTTATTGCATTATGTATTAAATTCAGTGGAAATGAAATCACCACCTTTGTCAAATCTTAGACACTTCAGAATCTTCCCTATTTCTTTTTGAACTCTGACCAAGTATGACTTGAATAACTAAAAAGCATTAGATTTATCTTTAAGAAACATCACATTCATCATCCTGCAATAGTCATTAACAAATAGAATGAAACACTCATCTCCACAGTAGCTTTGAACATCAATAGGTCCACATAGGTTAGTATGAACCAATTCAAAAATATTACTAGAAGTGTATGTTTTTCTTTTGAAACTATACTTGGTCATTTTTCCCAATTGACATTGTTTACACATAGCATTGTTAGGCTTCTTCAATTTAGAAACCCTCTTACTTTTTTCATTTTACTAATGTTTATCAAATTCTCAAAATTCACATGACATAAACTTTTGTGCCATTACCAAACATCTTTTTATTATGCAAACAAACATGTCTCATTAGATAGATCTAGATAGAACAAGTTACCTCTTGTTTGATCACCACTTCCAATTAGCTTACCATCAACATCATATATCTTGGCCTTTCTATGATGGAATTCAATTCTATATCTTGATTTTTTTAGCTATGAAACACACAACATATTATAGTTAATTACTTCAACTTAGTAAACATTGTCACATTTGTAACATTTGATCTTGTTAGTCAGTTGAATAATACCCTTACCTTTCACAACATGTGGAATATTATTACCAAATTCAACACATCCACCTTTGTATGGCCTAATATCCTCAATTTTTTTATATCACTAGTCATATGGTTAGAGAAACCACTATCAATTATCCATCTATCACTCTTTTTCACACAATAGATTAGTGTAGTATTCTCATCTTTATCAAATTCTTCTTTCATAGAAACATAAACAACTTCATCATCATTACTTTTAGATTTAGTGTTAGTTTCTTCTTCAGTAATATAACAAGATTTCTTACCTTTGTCATCCTTGTTCTTTTCGTAATCTTGGTCATCTCTTCTTCCTTTGTACTTGCTTTCTTTTCTTTCATCCTTATCTTCTCTGTTAGGACATCTACCAACAATATGACCAACCTTGTTGCATGAAAAAATAATAATGGTAATTTACCTTTGTATTGACCTCTACCTCTTCCAAACCTTTTTGCAATAAGGACTTCAAGCTCATTAAGCTCATAATAAGAATTGTCATTGTCACTCTTCACATTTTTGCATTTTCTTTTGACTTAAAAGCATATTCGTTAGTAGCAGGTGTGTAGTTATCAAAATTAGACATCTCACATGTAGTAAGGCTGCCAATTACACCTTCTAAGGTCAAGTATTACTTGGAGTGTATCTCAACTCTTATATTGTAGAAACTCTAATGAAATACATAGGGAGTAGGGTCCTCAATACCTTGCTAATCACTATTTAATCTTCAATTATTCCATTTGCACCTCGAATAACATTGACAACTTCTTTGATTCTTGTGTAGTACTGTACTATATTCTCACCTTCCATCATTATCATTTAATCAAATTTACCTCTTAGGCTTTCTAATTTGGCTCTCAAGACATTGTCATCTCCTCCATAAATGGCCTTTAGTTTTTCCCACATTTTCTTTGCACTATTACATTCTTTCATGTCATCAAACTCAAAATAGCTTAGGGCTGAGGCAATCTCCAAAATTGTCTGACTATGTTCTTATTTTTGTTTTAGTTGATCACTTGTCAAAGCTGATCAATTGAAACAAAGTTTATAGCAACATCACCTATATTCATTGTCCACAAAGTATATAGAAGCATCACCTATACTAGATATATGCAACCTCATTAAGGTTTTCCATGTAGGAAAGTTCTCCTTGTTCAACTTTGGTATCTCTCTTTTGTGAGTCATGATTTAGCTTTAAGTACAGGTTCAAACTTCTCTCTATAAGCACAAAGCTCTAATACCAATTGTTAGAAATATTTAGAATAATTGAGAGAGGGGGGAGAGGGGGGATGAATCAGTTACTCAATGTCCTTAAATACCATTTGAACAATCAAATATAAACATTTCTTATTCTTCTTATCTTGTTGTAACTCGGTCTCTACTAAATACTGATTAACAAAATTACTAGTAGTTCACTATCATATTATAAAAAAACTTTGCTAAATGTAAATATGTAAATATAAAATATCATAAAACATTCAACACAAGTTTGACACTATGGTTTTAACATGGAAGCCAAATTGGGGAAAACCATTAGCAACATGTCACCATGTTTTCACTCTTTCAAAGTGGATTTTATTAGGAGCCAACCCTGTTAAAGGTTATAATACACATTGTTAAATGTGACCTAGTTAGAGGATTTAATCACCTCGTTAGGAGTGGCCTTGTTAGAGAAATTTTATCATTCTATTTAGAATGTCTCCTTGCTAAAGGATTTACATAAAATATTAAGTCCTTCAATGACTGTTAAATCAACCTTTGATTAAAATGATTTCAATACAAACTGTTTACGCTTATCAGAAAGAAAATAATAGGGTTTTGATCTATATGTTTACAACTCCCTTTTGCATATTCAAACTACTATTCACCTCATGTGTTGATTCACTGATAAGTCCCCCTTGTCAACTCTATCTATTAACTCACTTGTAAACCCTTCAAGAAGTCATCCCCTTCACATTAAACTTAATCCTTCTTAGATTCACTCATCAACTTCAGAATCATTTGCACAAGCATTCCATTTGGTTCAATCTCACACTTACACACTTGAGTTCAACCTTGTGTGCCTCTGTTCCACCTTTCTCTGTGCACATCTCTTTAAAGTTCAGCTCTATACCTCCTTAAATAGGTAATTCTTTCTTTTCCATTTTCCATGATCATTGTAGATCTTAGGGTTCGCAATCCGGTTCATCAGCTTTATTGTATCTATTCATGTTCCTTATTTTCTAGAAACTTCTCATTCATTGAATTTGATCTTAGGTATTCTACCTAATCCTCTCCTTGAATTTAATGATCCAACTAATTAATCTTATCTTTAATGTAGTTTCCATATCCCAAGAAATCAACTAAGGTGACTAGAAATCACAATTCCTCAAATGCATTCAAAATACTGTTACTCAAAAATAACTAAGTTCTGACACTTAGTCATCACTTAATCACTCGGTCATTGTAGAACTTCTTGGATCAACATTAACTAGCTTTCTCATTTGATACTAATGCTTGGCCAACACTAAATCTTCTTGGCACTTACTATGGCTCTATTGACACTAGTATCACTCGACAATCCTTTGTCATGCCCAAACTAAGAGGGCAAAAACACACACAACTTTCTTTTTTTATTATTTAAAAATAACCAATAATAAAACATGCTCTAAGTTTGATATGATTGAGATAGAAGTTTTAGTACAGGTTCTCTACATTACATCTTAAGATTATAACATGAGAACGATCACATCGTTAAGATTTTGAAAACTTTTGTTACAAGATTGATATCGATAACTTATGATATTACATTAATTTACAATGATATGCAATCAAAATTACTTAAATAACAATGTACTTGAGTTCGGAATTAAAATTACTTGCTTTAATGAATCAATCAAACCTACATTAAAACTTATTTAAATAGCCAATTAATCGATAAATTTAAACTATTCCATGGTTAAGGCAGTTAGAGTTTATTTAAATTAAAACTAATTAAATTAGTATTTATAAAATTAACTACTAACTAAGTAACTAAAAATTATTAACAATTACAACAAAAGTCCTTAAGAAAAACATAAAATATCTTTAAACTTTATTAAATCAACTAATTATACTATAACGATTTAAGGTTTCATTTTAAACTAACTATATAACTAATTGGTTATAAGTCAACTTCACACGTAATACTAACTTAAGACTTGATTTGGTTAAACAAATTTACTCTTAAACAAATTTAAACTAAAACAACATAATTAAACAACCATCTAAAAAAATACTAAACTATCTAAATTTATACTAAATTATATCCTAAATTCTAACTACATTTAAACTGAAAAAACAATTAAATCATACACTACTAACTAAGCCTACCTATTTACTAGCATCTAACCACTAACCCTCCTGCCCTAAGATCTTACCTACACCCTAGCCCCTAACATCCACTTGGCTACAAGTCAAGTGGATGTGACCCCTCCCTACTCCTCTCCCTAGGCCCCACGCAATCCCAAACCTACACATCCAAGAGAAGGTACGTAGGGGGAAACAAAGACTAAAGTTTTAAAACAAGCAAAAACTTTTTAACAACAAAACCATCCCAAACTAAACCAATGTCCAATTATAATGTCATATCATTACATAGCTTTCTCCACCCCACTTGTCACGCAGCCCAAGGTAAGGAAAATGCAGCCCAAGAGGTGGAATGTGAACAGAGGAGAGCAAAGGAGGGTTAAGGAAATGAAGGTGACCATGTAAATTTCCTTTCTCAACATTAATGCCACCCTCTCCCAAACTGGCCGCTAGGAAAGAAGAGAGATGGGGATGGGACAAGGTGGCAGGATGATGTCACCCACCCATCCCATCCACTATGACATGAGGCAGACACTAAAGACCTTTTTAAGGCAAGCTTAAACTGACGTGTAAGGCCAAGGAGAGCAATAAGTTCATAAAGTTTTATAGGTGAAGAAAAGATATTAGATCTTGACTATATTTAAAAATATACATATTTATATATTCAAAATTATGCACCCATGAGATTTACATAATATTTATTTTGTTTCTTTATTCATTTAGGAAGGAATCTGAGCAAGAATATGCTCTGTGGTTTTGGAAGCAATGAATTTTCTCTCCATGTATTTTCCAGAGAGTTTTTACTCCTGGGAGTGCATATATTTTTTTGAAGCATAATTTTAACAAGGCATGGTCATGCTATTTTATGCATTTCATTTATGTTACTAAGGGTTTGAATAATTCTACTATTAACATTCTTCCTTAATACAAGTATTCCAATGCAAAGGGGTATATTACGAATAGTCTCTCCATCTCTAGTTTAAACATGTATGTTTTATATTGGTTCTTCAAGGACATGGTAAGAGTTCTAAGTTCTGATTATTATTATTATTGATTTCAAGAATACAACCTCTCAGTCCAATTGATCATATTTGAAGAACTTAGAAGGTGAATGATACTATACACATAATTAAAAACAAAAAGGTGGTGGATTATCCTCATTCGAATTTGATTATAACCACCATGAAATTTATCAAGAAATGAATTATCTTTGATTTCGGAATATAGGGTTTGCTCTTGATTGAACTCATCATAATACTTATACATCATGATTGAAACTCACTATATCAATTCAACTCTTCATTATCGTAATTAAAACTTGAACATTCATAAATCAAGACATTATCTATGATTCTATTCTCCCATCTATATATATACAAATTTATTTATTCTATTTTGATGAGCACTCATACAACTGAACATTATGAACAAATATTATGAGAACCAAATACACTCATCCATTACTTTATTGGCTAACCTGATTCAAAGCTCAGCCGGGAAAGAATCAGGAAGAAAACCCGGCTTCGTTGCCATATACAATAAGATTTAAAAATACAATTTCCAATAGGATCTCAATCCCAATTACAACAATTTTATCCAATTTTCTTCATGATCATAATCAAGAATTTTGTAATGTTTTCTGAATCTCATTTCAAGAGCCATGGAGGAAACCAATAACTGATTAGGTGACAACCAAGCAGAACCAAAAAAACATCAAGCATGCATAATCATACATGGTTTACACAATAGGATTCACACTGAATCAAGACTAGGGAGAGGTGGATTCTTCCAACTGGAGAAGTCAAGCACAACACCAATTCAGATGCCCAATCAGGGCCAATAACCAAGAACTTCCATTCTTCCATTGAACTTGCCATACTCATACAAGGTTTGTGCTGACGGGTAGGGGCCCATAACACCCTACCCTTTATCCCTCTTCTCATCTTGAGAAGAGACTCTACACAGGTTGGAGTCTAACTAAGCAGACCTCTCCCAAAATTGGTCACTTCTGCCCTCTCCTAGGGTGAGTAATACCAAAACACCCATGCAAGGAAAACTCAAAATTTCAAACATAACAAGAAAGGAAAACAACCAAAATGACATGGTTTACAAATCTTCCCAACATACCCACAACCATAAAACAGTGAAACAACAACAAAGTGACAAGAACATGAAACAAAACATAAAAACTGAATAAGGGAGATGGGAGTTTCCTACCTTCACAAAGAGGTAATGGCAATGAACCAGTTTGAGTAGAGTATCCCTCCTTCCTTCAAGCTTCAAGAAATCTTCTCTAATTGTAGAGATTGGGCAACCCCCCCAACTAGTCCAAGGAAGGCCTCTAAATAAGCCTCCAACCCAACCACCCAAAAGGAGCAATAACTATCTCCATCTACTAACAAATCTAGAAACTCCTAACTCAACCTACACCATGGTTAAACCCTAAAAGGAGGTGGGGTAAGACAACTCATGACAACCACTTGCAATTTTCGCACAAAGGCAAAAATGGGACTTTTGAGTGACCTCAAAAGTCAAAACAAGGGGCTTAGGGGTTGGAAAAGACCCCTAACCCATACCCATACTCTTTGGTTAGAAAAAAAAACATGTTTTAAAGCCTTAGGGAAGAGGTTAGAGTCAAATAAAATCTAGAGATAAAATAGGTCTATCTAACAACTCTAACTTGCAAAACAAGCACAAATCCGAAATAGGGATGACTAACCCTAATTAAGAACCTAATAGAAAATTGACACTAACTTGAACCAACTTGAATCCAAAGGTTAAACAATTAACCCTAACTAGCATACCGAAGCACATAACATTTTACGAGTATCAAGCGACACTGAAAGAACATAATTATGAACAATAGGGTTTCTAAATTTTAGCACATGGAGATCAGTTTTGTTCCTCCATAGGGTTTCTCGGCTAAATATCTGCACACTCATTGCACACATCAGTAGTCCCGTAAAATCACATGTATATAAATGCATATGTATCAAAAATTTTCATAAATTAAAACATACATCAATAAGAGTTTCTTCATCCTACATAATTCTTAACCATTTGAAATATCTTAAATCAAATCTCAATTTTACTGATTTCGTCAACATACATATACATGATCATTAAATGACAATCATCAAATATATCTGGAAATAACATCACACATCATGAAATAATAAAATATGTTCTAAGCATCAGATAATGTCTCGACATCTCGAGTCGCGGATAACAAAATAAGAGTAATGTATCACTATGCTACGATGGTTTGGGGCGAGGTCTCACATCCTCCCCCACTAGGCATGAACTTCCTCCTGGAGTTCATAAAAAAGGTACAGGTACTGAGATTACATCTGCGCTGCATCCTCCCATGAAGCTGTGACCTCATCGTAACAATCCCATTGGACCCTAACCTGGTCCAGCTCTCGGCCTCGAAGTGCTAGGGTCCATCGGGCAATAATGCGGATAGGCTCCAGTGCTAGCTGCTCGTCTGACTCCACCTGTAAAGCATCCCAATCAATAATATGAGACTCATCATAAATGTATCCTCTAAGTATAGAAATATGAAACACATCGTGGATACATGACAGGCTAGGTGGCAAAGCTAAACGATATGCAACAGGTCCTATCCTCTCAAGGATCTCGAACGACCCAACAAACCAGGGTGCCAACTTAGAGCCCTTTCCGAAACGAATCGGACTCTTGTGTGGTCATACCCTCAGGAACACTCTAGCACCAACCTGGTACTCTCGATCTGTCCTGTTCGCATCTGCATACTTTTTCTGCCTATCCTGTGCTTCTTTCAGGCACTGTCTATTCAAGGTCACCTGCTGCTCCATCTCCTTTACTAATTGGGGACCAATAGATACTCGATCTTTGATCCTATCCCAACTCAAGGGTGTCTTGCATGGTCTCCCATACAAAGCCTCATATGGCGACATACCTATGGAAGAATGATGCCCATTATTATAGGCAAACTCGACAAGATGAAGGTATTCCTCCCATTTGACCTGATGGTCCATGAAGTACATACATAGCATGTCCTCCAAAACCTGATTCACTCGCTCGATCTGGCCATTGGTCTGAGGATGGTACGCTGTACTAAAATTGAGCCTAGTGCCCAAAGCCGACTGCAACTCTCTCCAATATGAAGAAGTGAACAAAGAGTCTCTGTCAGATATGATCTTACGTGGAACACCATGAAGTCTAACAATGTCTCGCAAGAACACCTGAGCTATGTCTCGGGCTGTGAATGTAGTACGCACGGGTGAAAAATGGGCAACCTTGGTCAAGGTTTCCACTATCACCAGAATGGCATCATGACGACAAGATGACATAGGAAGACCAACAATAAAATCCATAGATATAGTGTCCCATTTCCATACTACAATCTCATGTGGCTGGAGAAGCCCGCCAAGATGATGGTGCTCCGCCTTCACCCTCTGGCACTCGAGGCATTTCGCAATAATGCTAGCAATCTGCACTCTCATGCTTGGCCAATGATACAACTCCCTCAAATCTGCATGTAACTTCTTAACACCGGGGTGCGCTGCATAAGGTGCTCTGTGAGCCTCAAGTACAACGAGCTCACACAAACCCCCAATGGAAGGTACATACATATGTCCCCTATGCCGCAAAAGTCCATCAGACTCCAAAGAATAGTCTACAAACTTCCCTTCCAAGGGTCTCTGAGAATGTACTAACTGACTTACTTCTGCATAAAGCTCATCAGCTGGTAAGTGCTGCAAGATCCGCTCTCTCAAGTCAGTGCAAGTAGTCACAGATGAAAGCTCATGGTGCTGTCTACTCAAGGCATCTGCAACCACATTCTCTTTTTCCTTGATGTAATGAACTTCAAAATCATACTCACACAGGAACTCCATCCACCTTCTTTTCCTAGCATTAAGGTTCGGCTGAGAAAATATGTACTGCAAGCTCTGGTGATCGGAATGAAGCTCGAATCTATGACCCAGAAGGAAATGTCGCCATCTCACCAAGGCATGAACCACTGCCGCTAGTTCTAGGTCATGAGTAGGATAATTGAGTTCATGAGTCTTCAACTTCCTAGACTCAAAGGAAATAGGTTGTCCTTCCTGCATAAGGACTGCTCCTAAACCATCTAAAGATGCATCGGTGCACACCACAAAATTTGCAACAGGATCTGGTACTGCAAGAATTGGTGCACTTGTGAGGGCTCTCTTGAGCTCTTCAAAAGCTCTACCACACTTCTCTGTCCACTCGTACTTCTTCCCCTTCCTTTGAAGAGAAGTGATGGGGTGTACCAATCTAGAGAATCCTGAAATGAAGCGTTAGTAATAACCTGCTAGCCCCATAAAGCTCCTCACTTCAGTAACACTGGTGGGTGCTGGCCAATCCATGATAGCCCTGATCTTCGATGGGTCTACTGAGACACCATCACTTGATATGACATGACCCAAATAATGTATCTCAGGTCTAAAGAATGCACACTTCGACAAGCTGCCAAACAACTGATTCTCTCTCAGCCTCTGCAATACCTATCTCAGGTGCTCTTCATGCTCTCTCTCATCATGAGAATAAATCAGAATGTCATCAAGAAACACAACCACAAACTTATCCAAAAAGGTACGAAATACTCCATTCATGAGCCTCATGAATACAACTGGAGCATTTGTAAGGCCAAAAGGTACCACGGTGAATTTGTAGTGGCCATACCTAGTACGAAAAGCTGTTTTGGGGATATCACTATCCACAATCCTCAACTGATGGTAACCCGACTTTAGGTCAATCTTTGAAAATACTCGGGCACCCTACAACTGGTCAAAGAGATCATCGATTCTGGGAAGGGGATATCGGTTCTTGATGGTCACCTTGTTCAATTGCCGATAGTCAATACACAACCTTAGTGATTCATCCTTCTTCTTGACGAAGATCACCGATGCACCCCAAGGTGACACACTAGGTCGAATATGCCCCTTCTCCAAGAGTTCCTCCAACTGAACCTTTAGCTCACTAAGCTCATGAGTAGTCATCCTGTATGGTGCTCTCGAAACTGGTTCGGCTCCTGGCACTAGGTCTATGTGAAAATCCACTACTCGTGGTGGAGGCATACCAGGAGGCTCTGAAGGAAACACATCTGCAAACTCTTGAAGGATTGGAAAATCATCAAGGGATGGCTCCCTTTCTGAATCTTCCTCTCGGTCACTGATAGTGATAGCAAATAACTGATAACCCTTTCGCCTGCACCGTCTAAGTTGCATAGCAGAAATCATACGAAGGGACACTGGCCTCTTCACTCCGAAGATCTCCCTAGAGATACCATCATCATCCACACATTCCACCCTCTTCTGTCGACAATCCACCTTGGCGCTGTGGGCACAAAGCCAATCCATGCCAAGGACAACATCATAAGAACCTAGAGGGGTAATGCGTAGGTCAGTCCTAGTGGACATGTCTCCAATCTGCATCTGACAATTCCACACCATGGAACTAACTGACACTCTAGCTCCCGAGGCTAACTCTACCTCCCAACCAACATCCTGTCTAACTGCCACTAGCCCGCAACGCTCCACCACAAATGGAGATATAAAAGAGTCAGTAGCTCTGGAATCAAATAAAACTGTAACCATATGGCCCTGTATAATACCTGTAGCCTCGATAATTGTGGCCTGATGCTCAGCCTGGCGGTTGTCAACCGCTGCAAAAACTCTATGGGATCTGCCCATGTCACCAACTGTCGGCTCTGAAAAAGCCCTACTCTGACCATTGGATGCCTGTCCCTGCAAACACTCCCTAGCTATATGACCCATGCCACCACAAGTGTAGCATGGTCCGTGAGTATAAGATCGTGCACCCTGTGGCCCAGACTGCTTCGGGCCTCCTGACCTGCTAGATCCGCTGAATCCTCCCCTAGAAGACTGCTGAGTCTTCACTGACTGTGACTGTGGGGCCTGTACTTTCTGATCCTACCTAGGACCCTGTGACTGCCACTACTTGGGCTTAGAGCCCTGATAACCCTGAGAAGGTTTCTGCTGCTGTTGATGCTGGGGTTTTGGCTGCTGAGACTGTTGGCCCCTAGAGGACCCTACTGTATAATTCTGATTCCCTTTCCAAGGGGGTTTCTGCTGGAAGGAGTTTCGGTTCTGAGGCCGATCCCGTGACTCCTGCCACCCTCGAGTATCCTCAGCAACTAGTGCTATCTCCACTGCCTATCTGAAGGTGGTAGGGAAAGCCATCCTAACTGGGCCTTGAAGAGAGAAATTCAGACCCATGATAAAACAATGCACCCATAGTTTCTTGTCCTTCATGTATTCCACATAGGGAAGGATCTCGAGAAACCTACTCTCGTACTGAGCCACTGAAAGGCCTCTCTGATAAAGAGAATGGAACTCCTCTATCTGCTTCTGCCGGAAATGCTCTGACAAGTATCTCTCTCAAAATCTTTCTAGGAAAGATTCCCATGTGAGGGTGTCCATCCTTACTCCACCAATGATCTCCTCCTGATGCCACCAGTTGGAGGCATCCCCTCTCAACTGATGAATTGCTAGTCGTGCTTTTAGATTACTCCCATAAGGGCATAACCCAAAGCACCGCTGTAAGCTCTGCAACCATGCCTCTGCTACTGAACCCTTAGTGGTACCGGTGAACAATGGTGGTCCGAGTCGTATCAATTCTCTGATGTCATCTCCTACATGCCTAGGAGGTCTATCAAAAAGGGGTCCTCTCTGGTGTATGGACTCTTCCTCGTGTTCACCCTGACCTTCTATCTGTCTCGGTGGGGGACTCCTAGTCCTCTCTCTGACTCTGGGCCCGCCTCCTCCGGGTCCCTCTGCTTCCACTACTGGAATCTGCTAGACTGGCTGAACTATAGGTACCACTCTCTGTTGAACCACACTGATCAAGGTCTGGAGTGCATCAATAATGTCCTGGTTTGGGTTTGGAGGTGGTGGTGGAGGTGGTGGTGGTCCACCCTCCTGTCCCGCTCTCCCACCCCCAGTCTTATGACCTCTGCCTCGCTTGTTATGAGTAACAGGCGGCATCTACACAATTAAAAGCTGAGTTAAGTTTAGGAAGCACAATGGTTAAGGTTCCTAGTTTTGAAACCTGGCTCTGATACCAAAATGTCATGCCCAAACTAAGAGGGCAAAAACACACACAACTTTTTTTTTATTTTTATTTTTAAAATAACCAATAATTAAACATGCTCTAAGTTTGATATGATTGAGATAGAAGTTTTAGTACAGGTTCTCTACATTACGTCTTAAGATTATAACATGAGAACAATCACATCGTTAAGATTTTGAAAACTTTTGTTACAAGATTGATATCGATAACTTATGATATTACATTAATTTACAATGATATGCAATCAAAATTACTTAAATAACAATGTACTTGAGTTCGGAATTAAAATTACTTGCTTTAATGAATCAATCAAACCTACATTAAAACTTATTTAAATAGTCAATTAATCGATAAATTTAAACTATTCCATGGTTAAGGCAGTTAGAGTTTATTTAAATTAAAACTAATTAAATTAGTATTTATAAAATTAACTCCTAACTAAGTAACTAAAAATTATTAACAATTAAAACAAAAGTCCTTAAGAAAAACATAAAATATCTTTAAACTTTATTAAATCAACTAATTATACTATAACGATTTAAGGTTTCATTTTAAACTAACTATATAACTAATTGGTTATAAGTCAACTTCACACGTAATACTAACTTAAGACTTGATTTGGTTAAACAAATTTACTCTTAAACAAATTTAAACTAAAACAACATAATTAAACAACCATCTAAAAAAATACTAAACTATCTAAATTTATACTAAATTATATCCTAAATTCTAACTACATTTAAACTGAAAAAACAATTAAATCATACACTACTAACTAAGCCTACCTATTTACTAGCATCTAACCACTAACCCTCCTGCCCTAAGATCTTACCTACACCCTAGCCCCTAACATCCACTTGTCTACAAGTCAAGTGGATGTGACCCCTCCCTACTCCTCTCCCTAGGCCCCACGCAATCCCAAACCTACACATCCAAGAGAAGGTACGTAGGGGGAAACAAAGACTAAAGTTTTAAAACAAGCAAAAACTTTTTAACAACAAAACCATCCCAAACTAAACCAACATCCAATTACAATGTCATATCATTACATAGCTTTCTCCACCCCACTTGTCACGTAGCCCAAGGTAAGGAAAATGCAGCCCAAGAGGTGGCACGTGAACAGAGGAGAGCAAAGGAGGGTTAAGGAAATGAAGGTGACCATGTAAATTTCCTTTCTCAAAATTAATGCCACCCTCTCCCAAACTGGCCGCTAGGAAAGAAGAGAGATGGGGATGGGACAAGGTGGCAGGATGACGTCACCCACCCATCCCATCCACTATGACATGAGGCAGACACTAAAGACCTTTTTAAGGCAAGCTTAAACTGACGTGCAAGGCCAAGGAGAGCAATAAGTTCATAAAGTTTTATAGGTGAAGAAAAGATATTAGATCTTGACTATATTTAAAAATATACATATTTATATATTCAAAATTATGCACCCATGAGATTTACATAATATTTATTTTGTTTCTTTATTCATTTAGGAAGGAATCTGAGCAAGAATATGCTCTGTGGTTTTGGAAGCAATGAATTTTCTCTCCATGTATTTTCCAGAGAGTTTTTACTCCAGGGAGTGCATATATTTTTTTGAAACATAATTTTAACAAGGCATGGTCATTCTATTTTATGCATTTCATTTATGTTACTAAGGATTTGAATAATTCTACTATTAACATTCTTCCTTAATACAAGTATTCCAATGCAAAGGGGTATATTACGAATAGTCTCTCCATCTCTAGTTTAAACATGTATGTTTTATATTGGTTCTTCAAGGACATGGTAAGAGTTCCAAGTTCTGATTATTATTATTATTGATTTCAAGAATACAACCTCTCAGTCCAATTGATCATATTTGAAGAACTTAGAAGGTGAATGATACTATACACATAATTAAAAACCAAAAGGTGGTGGATTATCCTCATTCGAATTTGATTATAACTACCATGAAATTTATCAAGAAATGAATTATCTTTGATTTCGGAATATAGGGTTTGCTCTTGATTGAACTCATCATAATACTTATACATCATGATTGAAACTCACTATATCAATTCAACTCTTCATTATCGTAATTAAAACTTGAACATTCATAAATCAAGACATTATCTATGATTCTATTCTCCCATCTATATATATACAAATTTATTTATTCTATTTTGATGAGCACTCATACAACTGAACATTATGAACAAATATTATGAGAACCAAATACACTCATCCATTACTTTATTGGCTAACCTGATTCAAAGCTCAGCCGAGAAAGAATCAGGAAGAAAACCCGGCTTCGTTGCCATATACAATAAGATTTAAAAATACAATTTCCAATAGGATCTCAATCCCAATTACAACAATTTTATCCAATTTTCTTCATGATCATAATCAAGAATTTTGTAATGTTTTCTGAATCTCATTTCAAGAGCCATGGAGGAAACCAATAACTGATCGGGTGACAACCAAGCAGAACCAAAAGAACATCAAGCATGCATAATCATACATGGTTTACACAATAGGATTCACAATGAATCAAGACTAGGGAGAGGTGGATTCTTCCAACTGGAGAAGTCAAGCACAACACCAATTCAGATGCCCAATCGGGGCCAATAACCAAGAACTTCCATTGAACTTGCCATACTTATACCAGGTTTGTGCTGACAGGTAGGGGCCCATAACACCCTACCCTTTATCCCTCTTCTCATCTTGAGAAGAGACTCTACACAGGTTGGAGTCCAACTAAGCAGACCTCTCCCAAAATTTGTCACTTTTTCCCTCTCCTAGGGTGAGTAATACCAAAACACCCATGCAAGGAAAACTCAAAATTTCAAACATAACAAGAAAGGAAAACAACCAAAATGACATGGTTTACAAATCTTCCCAACATACCCACAACCATAAAACAGTGAAACAACAACAAAGTAACAAGAACATGAAACAAAACATAAAAACTGAATAAGGGAGATGGGAGTTTCCTACCTTCACAAAGAGGTAATGGCAATGAACCAGTTTGAGTAGAGTATCCCTCCTTCCTTCAAGCTTCAAGAAATCTTCTCTAATTGTAGAGATTGGGCAACCCCCCCAACTAGTCCAAGGAAGGCCTCTAAATAAGCCTCCAACCCAACCACCCAAAAGGAGCAATAACTATTTCCATCTACTAACAAATCTAGAAACTCCTAACTCAACCTACACCATGGTTAAACCCTAAAAGGAGGTGGGGTAAGACAACTCATGACAACCACTTGCAATTTTCGCACAAAGGCAAAAAGGGGACTTTTGAGTGACCTCAAAAGTCAAAACAAGGGGCTTAGGGGTTGGAAAAGACCCCTAACCCATACCCATACCCTTTGGTTAGAAAAAAAAACATGTTTAAAGCCTTAGGGAAGAGGTTAGAGTCAAATAAAATCTAGAGATAAAATAGGTCTATCTAACAACTCTAACTTGCAAAACAAGCACAAATCCGAAATAGGGATGACTAACGCTAATTAAGAACCTAATAGAAAATTGACACTAACTTGAACCAACTTGAATCCAAAGGTTAAACAATTAACCCTAACTAGCATACCGAAGCACATAACATTTTACGAGTATCAAGCGACACTGAAAGAACATAATTACGAACAATAGGGTTTCCAAATTTTAGCACATGGAGATCAGTTTTGTTCCTCCGTAGGGTTTCTCGGCTAAATATCTGCACACTCATTGCACACATCAGTAGTCCCGTAAAATCACATGTATATAAATGCATATGTATCAGAAATTTTCATAAATTAAAACATACATCAATAAGAGTTTCTTCATCCTACATAATTCTTAACCATTTGAAATATCTTAAATCAAATCTCAATTTTACTGATTTCGTCAACATACATATACATGATCATTAAATGATAATCATCAAATATATCTAGAAATAACATCACACATCATGAAATAATAAAATATGTTCTAAGCATCAGATAATGTCTCGACATCTCGAGTTGCGGATAACAAAATAAGAGTAATGCATCACTATGCTACGATGGGTCGGGGCGAGGCCTCACATCCTTATTCTTTCATTCAATTTCTTGGTTAAGTTTTACATCAATGATGTAAATAATGATTTTGTCTTATCAAAGTCTAACTAATCAAATGTCCATTGTAACTTCCTTTTCATAACTCAACCTTTCCTCTAGGTGCTATTTTTATAAGAAATCTCTCAAATTGTCTTCCTCAATCAAAATAGATATGACATTTAGATCAAATAGCAACATATCTCATCAATAGATTTGACATCAATAAAAAAACAACAATCATTCCAATTGTAGTTTCCAACATGCAACATGTAAATCATGCTATCCATCTACCCAATGATTAGAATACTCCCCCAAAGGAATACCATTAGCATTCATGCTTACAACATTTCCCCTAATACAAATGTTCTCATCAATAATATCCTTTCTTGAGTTAGAAGCATAAAATGACCAAGTAGCTAGGGCACCCAAGTCTTTACTATAATACATTACATGAGAAGATATGTTCATTTGAGTGATATTAGGTATCTTCATCCTCATTTCTTTCATGATGGAGTTAAAAGATACAACATCTACTATGTTAGGGTTTGGGAGTAATAAGACTCCCGATTCTTTCACAATTTTCCTTCCTTTGTCTAGAGTAATAGCCTCAAATCTAGTCATCATTTCTCCTTCAATTTCTTGTAAGATCTCCTTAGCATCAACTCAAACTTTCTATAGTTTCTTCTCATATACTTTTTGCAAGCATTCAATCATATAGTATTATCAAAGCAATTTCTCTAAGGTCATTGATTTGATGAACTTATCATCTTCAACAAACTCCTTGCAAGCCTCTATCCTTACATTTGTAGGAAAGACTCCTTTTATTTATTATTTAGTGATGTTAGAGACATGTTCCCTAGGAATTTGGAGGACTTATTCATTCAATAATTATTCTGGTACATAAATGTAATCCCCTTCTTCATCATCATCCTCGAGGATATTTATTTCTCCTGATTGTTCCACATCTAGAATGGGCTCTACATTTTGTGTTGCTCCCTTCTCTTTAGGCACAAAGTCATGATTCCTTTTTGATGGTGATGGTGGAATGGGTGGCCTTAGAGATGGTGGGGAAGGGCTTCTCCTAATAGGGTCTTAAACTTCCTACCCTTGGTAGATTGCTTGAATACTTCTTGTTGACTTCTTCCTTTGATATACTTTTAAACCAATTTGATTCCTCTACCTTTTAGGTGGATCCTCATCTTGAAGCATTTCTGCTTCTCTCTATCTTTTCTATCTCCTTCCCTCTTGAAGAACCAAATCTAATGCTTTCAAAAGTAATTTCGATCCTATGACATCTTCAACAAAAGTGACTTTTGGTGCTCTGGCTTTGCCAAAATTTTCAGTCATAATACCATACACATCTAAGAAATTTTCAAGAATAATCCTTAACTATTGAGCCCATGTCTTGGCATTTGGAATTGGTTCATAACCTAGATCACATATTTCATCCAATAATTCTTCATATGTATGTCAAAAATTCTTCTATCTTTTGAGATTTTATATCATCATTTTTTATGATGTCTTCAAGGAAATCAAACTCATGTTTGCCCCTTAATGCCACTTTTATCTTCTGAATTAACATCTCATAAAATCTCTCTATATCCTTCAATCTCTTTGAACTAATTCCCAAAGAATAAGGCATGAGCAAATGAACCAACTCATTCAGCCCTCCTTTTGTTATTGTAAAATGATGAAAAATTGTCAACTCTAGAAAGATAGTCCCCTTACATGCCTTTATCAGGAAATCAATGTCTTGCAACACACCAATTAGCCTCATTACTTCAAGAAACCCAATCCTCAATGGAAAACATCTTGGTAGCACAAAAGGTCTCCCTAGGAAACCATAAATTCTAATAGTAGTTGTATGAAGGTAGAAGCAGATATCTCCCTATTGATGGTACAACTTTGGTATATGTATCACAATCAATTGGCCTAAAAAATATCTACAAGAAATGGGGATAATCTCTTATGAACGAAACAAATTTCTCCTAAGAGCAAAAGAAAATTAATTTTCATACAATGTGAAACTAGGTTCACTTCAATCAACTGACAAGATAGTTGACGATAACTAAACTGGCAGTGTATCATCATCCCTTTCAAAATCCATATACATGTGTTGGGAAAAATAATCCCTTGTATGGAACAATATCATATGGATGAGAAATCAATACCATCTAAAAAATTGTCAATTACCCCCTATGTAAGGTTATCATTCCCTCATTGACCTTGCCTCTAGATATTTGGGAAAATCATAAATCACTATGACCCCATACTTCTGAATCGCTAAGCACATCCACATGGTGGCTTTGTTGAATTTCTCCCTATTTGACAATCCTAACACTTGATTTAAGGCAATATGTGTATTCAACATAATGTCATCATAATGCTCACATTACACTTATTGTATGAGATGGTGGTAGGGTCTAATATTCTTCTTTTAAGAAAGGAGTTATCAAATTTTGTTGCACTTTAGGCCCATCTTTGTCAAAGGATTCTTTCAAACATTTTGAAATCTATCTCATCAGTTATATTTAAGGTATAATGAAGGTTAATGTCCATCTAATAGATTCAACATTAATTTTCAAAAGGATTTCTCCATCTAAATCACCATTTTTTTGGGTGATTGGATCGTATTTTGCTACAAGCTCTAACAACATATTAATATCCAAGAAGATAGTAGGAACTTATAGTATCCCTAGGTCATATTTCCATATGCTATAAAATGGGCTTCCTTCATTTTCTCATCCATACCATATTCTAAAAATGTCATAAACAATTCCAAATTTATCTTTTAAGCTAGGACATACTTTATTCTTTAGGATTGTTCATCCCTCTAAAGCTTCCCTACCATATTTGGACAATGGTAATTGGTCAATAAATTCATGCTATAGGAACCTATCCTCATAGTTGAATTTACCAGAATACTTCTTAGGCAACATTTTTAAAGTTTAAGCTATTGGGCTAACTAGATTTATAAGGGTTTGATAACAACACTAGGGTTTTGACAATAATTAAACCACATAAATGTGTAGAGCTTTAATTCTTCACAAAATACTAATTTTGAATTTTCAAAGGGTACTCTGTTACTTGCTTCACCTTTTGCGCTGAAGATTTATTTTTCTCAAACTTCACTATGAAATCTCCTGTTGGAGTTGATCACAATTCTAGAGTATGGATGTGCCAAGGTAATGAATTTAGATTGAAGTGAGAACTTTTAACTCCATTGAAATGACATTACAACCATTTTTTCTATGAAATAACTCCAATTCCCTATATAGAATCTTTTCCCACATATTAGTACATGATTTAAATATCCACCATTGATTTTCTTCTATTTTACACAGACAACTACTACTTTATCTTGACCTTCACCAACCATCATAATCACCACCCAAGGCCCACCATTTAGGCAATGGAAATCAAGAATGATGCCTCATAAGCTCCATTGAAAATTCCATGCCTTTGAGAAGAGAAATCCAGATGTTTGCATCTTGCTTTTTTGCTTTACAAATGTTAGATCTTGTAAGAACACACAGACTGTTGATCTTCCCTTAAGATGATTCATTAGAAGTGAATCTTTATTCATTGCATAATTAAATCCTAGTCATCGATTTTAACCTTGTGTAGAATCTTCATGTTAAGTAACTTGAATCCCTTTTGGAACTGACTAAAAATGTGGAAGCATCTCATTTTTTTCCATGGAGGAGAGAGAAGCTCACGAATAAGAGAGAGCCATTGATCCTCTTTCATTTGATCATTCTACCCACATTTGTATTTGGGCCCATTGACAATATCCACATGGCTTAGTAATATGTTAGGTCCATGCTGACTCCTTAGGTCCCACTAAACACTTCATGCGCCAACCCTAGACATATGTTGCAATCTCACACTATCATGATAGGTAAACCATGTACAAATTTTTATGGTGGAAAAGCGATCATCATAGATCTATGTTGATCTAAAAATCTTGAAACAAGCAACAAACCTCTGAGACTAGGACCACTAAGAACATGTCTCCTAAAATTGCATTATTGCAATGGTTAAGAATCTTGCATGTTTTCATAGAGAGCAAGAGACAACCATTGGATTACTCAAGATTTGACAGTCAAAAAATAATCACCTATTTATTGTTGTCTAGAAAGGTGGTCTACCATAGGATACGTGTCAATGTGTCATATTATCACAATAGGTAAAAGACTGGCAAGTTTCAATAGCAACAATACGACAACCATTAGATTGACTAAAATCTAATGGTCTAGATTTAATCTCCCATTTACCCCTCCTGGCCCATCTTGCTACTTAGGATTTTGACATGTGGTGCTCACTAAATCACTGATGGAACTACCCTTGTGAACTCTTCCTTTGGTCCCACCCTAGACACATGTTGCAATGTCGTATTCTTGCATTGAGTATTTTTCGTATATCTTTCCACAACAACAAAGTGACCACCATAAGATGTTTTCCTAATCTGACCATAGTTACATGGGACTCTAGGGATACGTGTCTTTCAGTCACGTTGTCACATTAAGTAAACTATATGTAACTTTTGATAGCAACAAAATGAGTATCATCGGATCTCCCTTGATCTAACAATCATGAAACATGGTATTGTGGTAGTTCCACTCACTTGCTGAGATATATTTCACTGCATGACATAATACCACATGATCTAGATTATATTGAAGATCTAATATTTTTTAAAGTATTTTTTCATTTTTTTAAAAATAATTTTTCTATATCCTTTTATTTGGGCTTTTTGGAGGTCTTTCTCTCAAAATTTGAAGGCAAAATTGTAATTGGTCCCTAAAATTGGGGAGCTAAAGGCTCTTCATTTTATGGATTGAACTAGAATTTTAGTTCTTCTTTCCAATGATGTAAGCAGTTTCAAATTTCAAGTTACGGGTCAAAAGTTATGATCCCAACAAGTTGGGTAATTAAACACCTAGTTTTGAAGAAGTTTAGTTTAATTTGTTTTAGATTACGGTAAAAGCAGGTTTTGAAGGGACCCCAAAACCCTTTAACAAAAAATAGAAAGATAAAGCAAGACAGCCCAACCAGGAACAAACCTGCAACAAACTAAAGAACAATATCAAAATCAGGTTTTACAGGGACCTGAAACCACTAGAAAAGTCCAAAAAAAAACTAACCCAGGTTTTACAGGGACTTGGAACCACAAACAGTCTAAACTATAAAAAAACCAGAAACCAAGACCAGAGTCCCCAACCAGTGACCAATACCAGACAGGAACCAAACCAGAGAACCCACCCCAGTGCCACTATTGCAGCTCCAGGATCAATTTAGCTGCTTCCTTACCAATTGCAGCAGTCTCTTGAATGGAAACAACATCCATAGTAGCATCAGCTTTCATAGCACTCTTCCTCGAGCTCTGACTAGTTCTTTTGCTCAGACCCTCAGCCGAAATGATATCTTCATTCACCCTTTTTCCCAGGCTAGCAGCGGCTGCCCAAATACTCGAGGTGACCTGTTCCATCTTAGTGCTACTCTCCTTGATTAACATTGTGAGGTTCTGCTCATAGTTGTTAAGTTTGTTAGGGATGTCTCCCATCCGTCCTTCCATATGACTAATTTTAGCATTGATAGTATCCAGGTTATGTTGCAGAATTTCCACCTTTTTCTTCAAACCCATTATTTCATTGTAGATCCAGGAATCAACCTTGAGACTGGTGTCATCTTTCTCCTTAGTAGAATGCAGGAAGGTAAGCATGGTATCCCTTTGCATAGCATCACAATCATCTTCAACAGTCTCGTGAGGGGGGGAGCAGACATTGTCATTAATATCCTCCATTTTCGTTTGATCCTCCTTTTGACCCTTGGCATAGTCCTTAGGATGAGCAGAGTCCTTCCTTTTTTCTTCCTCTATCCCCTTAACAAGAGAAGTAGTAATAGCCGTATGGTCCTCCTTATTCTTCTCAATGGGATTCCCAACAGTGTTACCTTCCACTTTATTACCCCCACTAGAAATAACCTGGTTGGCCTCATTATTAGATTTACTCTGTTCAAAATTACCTTCACTATTGTTTTCCTCTTTTCCTTTTTCATTATTATCTTCAGTCTCCAGATACCCGTCCAAATTAGAACTTAACTCTCCAGTTTTAGTATCATCCTCATCCTCAGGTTTTCAATTCTCACAGCTTTCCGAATTATCAATCTCAGACTCCTCATCCTCAAGAACTTGAGAGGCAGAGGGTTTCAAATTCAGGGCATTTTCTTTACCTAGTTTAGTTTAATTTGTTATTATTATTTGTTAGCCACATAAACATTTCAAGTTCATGTTATGGTGGTTGTTGATATTCCACCATTATATATATTCCTTCAATCTCAATGAATAAGATGGCTTTTGGTTTGCATACAACTCTTTCGAGTTTTGCAAGATTTTCCACAATTTGAACATTAGTATCACAAGTAATTGTTTCACTAGATATTGTGTTTGCAGCCCACTTTATCAATTCAGATCACCACATGGTGAAGAAAAACAAAATAGTTGTTATAAAATACAAGTGGACCCAGGTGATGCATTTTATATAGTTTGCAACATACTCTTGCAACCCGACTTTAAAAAGATATTTTCCTAGGAAAAACATAATGCCCCCTTGCATGAAAAAAGACCCACATGTAACCTTAGGAAATAATACTTATGAAAAGTCTAGGGAGTAAAACAAGTTATTTCGCTAGGAAAAACAAAGTCCCCTCTTTTATGATAAAATGACCCTTGTTTTAAGTCAAAAAAGATAACTTGAACATATAAGAGAACAAGGGTTGTTAGCTTTATGGTTTAATCAACACAGAGAAAATAAAATCTTGATATTGAAATTCTTTAGAATAACTAAGAAGGTGGGGGTGCGGGGTGTGGCGGGGTGAATCAATTATCCAAGCTCCAGATGTACAAATAAAACTTTTCATAGCTTAATGAACCCATATCCATAAAACATATTCATGCATGCATCCATTAGATCATACAATCACTTAAACTTGTAGATTACTATCCTAGGTCAAAACAACTTTATAGAAATGTAAAAATGAGACATAATAGATTCAATAGCACATTTAACACAAGGATTTTACATGGAAACCCAATTTGGAAAAAACCAATAGTAACATGCTACTCATTCTCACAATTTTGAAGCGATGTCCTATGAAAGGCCAACCCTGTTAAATGTAAGATGGTTAGAGGATTTCAATCACATTGTTTAGGAGTGAGCCTTACTAGAGGACTTTAGATCATTCACTTGAATGTCACCCGATTAAAGGATATACAAATTACTATTAGGTCAACCTTAATCTAAAGGATTTACCCTAGACTAGTAGAATGATTAGAAAGTAATAGTAAGGTTTGATCTGATAAAATATTACAACTCACTTATAGATTATAGATCTCTGTTTCAATCCTCCATTCTGCTTGGCTTTCACACACTTCAGCTCTGATAGCTTATTCACCCTAGAAGCATTCATACTCTTAAGCCTTCTTGCTTTGCTTACAATAGTAGTCTCTTCTATTTGGTCACTCAATGAAGCAATACCTTAGACCTATTATCTAACTTAGGTTCTCAAACATGACCAACCTTGCTTTTGACCAGTCATCTATATAAATAGAAAATTAATATCTTGTGTCATTCAACCTCTATCATCCATTTTAGGGTTAGGAAGGATTAGGTAGGATTCAATGAATCTATCCATCTTTTCATTTAAGTCCCTTCTAAAAAATTCTTCTTCAACCCTCTTTGAATTCACCTCAAAATAGTTTACCATGAATTTTGTACCACCAATTAATCATAGTTATCTTCCACACACTGCAAAAAAATTAATGAAACAATATAGTCATCTCATATTTGTCAAGTCTATGATTTAACATGAATTATAACACTCAACATCAGTATGTTCTCACTTGGCTTCCAAACTATTCTTCCACTCATCTTCAACTAGTTCACTCAACAAATACTAAAGTTTACTTGTGCTTGACATCAACCAAACTTTACTCAGCTTACACTGTATCACTCAACATATAGTGAACTTTAACTTTGCTAGGCTCCAACTGATTTTCTGCTTGGCTTGCACTAACTTTTCTCAACACCTACTATCCACTTAGTCAAACTCAATTCTTCTTAATTATTCTTCTAGACTTAGTCAATGTATCTAACCTTTGCAGCCTTAAGTAGATAATCAATGTACTATAACATCTTTCTTCCCATAACTCAACCTTTCCTCTAGGTTCTTTTGTTATCTCATTTGATTAAAACCTCCTCATCAATCAAACAAATGATAGTACTCAAATCAACTAGGCAGTTATCTTACCAGCAAGTAGCAGGTTTGACATTAGTGACAAAATAATGACTGAAACATATTCTCATACTTATGTCAATCTGTTTTCAACAATCCCCCTCTTTGGCATTGATGGCAAACCATACCAACAATAATACAAAAAAGAAAATAATTCCTTGTATTGAAATCTCTCCCTCTATCAGTAGCTTTCAACTTCTACATAGGCTACACAATTCTATTATGATCAATAGAAAATCAACTCATCCTTATGACTCCCTCTTGATCACTCCCTCTTAATACTCAAGTAGCTCTGTACTACTATGTTCTTATATCTCCCTTAGCACTATCTCCATCTTACTAGGTAGATGTATGTCTTTTTGTTATTTCCCCCTCTATAGTAATAATTAGGTACACTATCTCCCTCTGAGTAGATATTCCATGTTTCTCCCTTGTTCTCACTATGTTTGGTATTCTATATTTCTCCCTTTCTCTATTTCTCCATATTTGACAGCAATACCAAAGACTTGTCATCTTAATAAGTAGATATGAACATTTTTAGTTTCCCCCTTTGTCACCTAGCTTATGGCTAATCAACTATTCTATCTCTTTGATTACTTTAGACAGCTCCTAAAGTAAGACCCATTGCATCAATGTATAACATATGTCAATTATCTCAGTTGATGCATGGAGCTACTTGTGCTTCTTAAATAGACTTGAATAGGGGCATCACCCCTAGTTTACCTCTTAGATACTCGTCAGCATTCTTATGTAATGCTTTTGTGAAGATCTCAGCTATCTGCTCTTTTGTATTCACATATTCTAACTTCACCTCTTTGTCCTGAACTAACTCTCTCAAGTAATGATACTTGATTCTAATGTGCTTAGTCTTAGTATGCATACATGGTTCTTTGATATATTTACATCACTTGTATTATCACAATAAAGTATAACAAGTTCAGTGATTTCCTCTTTTGTACCTATTATTAGTTGTTTGATCTGCACAATATTTGTGTAATTTACTACATCAACAACATATTCAACTTCAATAGTATATTGAGATCTGCAATTTTGTTTCTTGCTAGTCCATGTAACCAACCTTTTTCCTAAGAAATATTATCCTCCACTAGTGCTCTTTCTGTCATCAATATTTCCAACCTAAGCAGCATTAGTGTAGGCTCTCGATTCAAACTTTTATTTTTTCTTGTAGTATAGACCATAGTCTGTTGTTCCTTTCAAATATCTCATAATTCTCTCAATAACCATCAAATGATTCCCCCTACGATTAGCAGAGAATCTTGTAACTATCCCAACAGATAATGCAATATCAGGTCTACTATGCACTACATATTGCAATTTGCCAATTATAGACCTATACAATGTTTGATTCATCTCAGTTGAATCATCATTCTTTGACAACTTGTGTCTTGTCACTATAGGTGTGCTTACTCGCTTGAAATCTTTCAATCCAAAAGTTTTCATTATCTCCTTTAGATACTTAGATTGAGTGATATATATACCATATTTCATTTGATGTACTTGCAAACCCATAAAGAACTTGATCTCTCCAAACATAGACATCTCAAATTCTTTCTTCATTTCATTTGCAAAGGATTTACATAAAGTATCTTGACCTCCAAATATGATATCATTAACAAAAATTTCAGATATTAAAATACCTTTGTTTTTTTTTTGTCTTCAAGTAGAGATTGCTATTATGATCAATCCTCTCAAATCTAATCTTCATAAAATAATTGTGAAGCCTTTCATACCATGCTCTTATTGCTTGCTTCAAACCATATAAAGCTTTATGTAGCCTACATACCATGTTTTTGTTGTTAGCATCAACAAATCTCTTTTGCTATTCTATACAGAGCTCTTCTTCCAATATACCATTGAAAAATGCAGATTTAACATCCATTTAATAAACATTGAAACCTTTGTATGCAGAGTAAGCAAGCAAAGTTCTTACTCCTTCCAATCATGCAATAGGGGAAAATGTTTCTCCATAGTCTATCCCTTCTTGTGCATACCCTTTGCAAACTAATATTTCTTTATTCCTTGTGACTTCACCATTTTCATCTAACTTTTTTTCTATACACCCACTTGGTGCCAATCACATTTTTATCTTCTGGTCTAGGAACTAGAGTCCATGTCTTTTTCTTGTCAACCTGTTCAATCTCTTCTTTCATGGCTTTATTCTAGTCTACATCTTCTAAGGAATCTTTTACTATTTTAGGTTCATGCATGCTAAGCAAATGTGTATCACTTCTCAGCTTATTTCTTGTCATTGGTCTTGCATTTTTATCTCTAATAATTTATGTAGTAGGGTGATGTCTTTTGACATACTTTGACAATTTTGGTTTTGTTCTATTTTTCTCATATGTCTATCAAATTTTGAATCACTATGTACTTATCTATCAGGTAATTCAACATCTCTTTCATGTACACTAATCTTATAATCAGAATGTGCCTCAACTTCATTTTGCAACACAACACCTAACTAAAGCTTGGTTCCTGAATGCAACTCGACATTCATTGCATGTGACTTAGAAGTCACTGAAACTTTTTGTTGGTTTGCAACTTGATTTACAACATCTTTATCAACAGGCATACCTTCATTAAAGTATAAAAAAAATTGTATTCCTTTGTTTCCTTCATAAGTTTAGCCTCATCTACTTCTATATATTCATCAAATTTCATATTTGCACTTTCCACAACTTTGTTAGTGTTATAATTTAAACACTTATAAGCTTTACTTATTGTGGAATAGCTAAGGAACATACCTTCTTCACTTTTTGCATCTAATTTACCATTCTTAAAATATTTAAGAATATAACATTTTCTTCCAAATACCTTAAATATTTTACATTGGATGAGTATCAATACCATAGTTCAAAAGGTGTTGAATGGGTACCTTTCTTGACTTGCCCATGGTTCAAGGTATAGATAGTTGTACCTATAGCCTCTCTCTAGCATTTGAAAGCAACATTCCTCCCCATCATGAGTGTCTAGGCACAATCCATTATGGATATGTTCCTCCTTTTAGCAATTCTATTTTGTGGAGGTGTCCTAGGTGTAGAAGTTTGTCTTTTGATTCCTTTATCATTATAGAACATGTCAAACTCATTTGATGTAAATTCTCCTCCCCTGTCAAATCTTAAACATTTTAGACTTTTACCTATTTCCTTCTCAACTCTTGCTAAGTACCACTTAAACATTTGGAAAGCATTAGATTTCTATTTTAGAAGCATAACTGTCATCATCCTAAAATAATCATCAACAAATAACATAATGTACTTATCACTTTTATAGATTTTCACATCAATTGGTCTATACAAGTTAGTATGTACAATCTCCAAAATTCTTTTAGAGGTGTGAATCTTACTCTTAAAACTAGACTTTGTCATTTTTCCTAACTGATATTGTTTGCAAATTATATTTTTAGGTTTCTTCAACTTAGGCAAACCTTTGACTCTTCTCATGGTTGGAAATACAGGATAGGATAGGTTACAAAGAGGGGAGGCTAAATCAGGAATCAATAAAACTTATTCTTAATTCACTAATTAATCCTTCATATATATTTTGACCTAATTGCATGCATGAAAAAGTGAAAGCATTAAAATATTCTTAACACTTTGACACAAGATATGGTGACCCAATAACCTTCCAAATAGAAAGTAAAACTAGGGTGAGGATGATATCCACAATCTTTAGTATTGCAGTATAAAGTTAGTTAGTTAAGGCTTATAATTGATCACTTTTGATGATCTTCCATGTTAGTATCAATAAGGACCTCTAGGTCTACCTTGCTAAATGATTTACAAAACATACAATGAAGTATGCACTCGGTAAAGAGATTTGTAAAAGACTATTAAGTCTAACTTGTGAAAGGATTTAACTATTCCACCTGTTAGGATGAAACAGTGGCCGATCTTTAATCTATAACTTTGATTTGCTGGTTGAGATTCCTTTTGAGTGTAATGATCACCTTGTTGTGATAGATAAATCTTTGCTGCTCCTTATACTACTTGTAGCCCTCTTACTTCACACTTCTGCTCTTATTATATTCACATCATATTTTTTTCTCTTTCTTTCTTGGATGTGATACAATACATTACATATATACCAATCCAAATCATTATTTATCAAGGTCAGCTACAATACAAGTTTCACCAAAATACACAAAGTCAGCCTTGTTGTTAGTACTTGGGTTCTGAAGACAATCTTGGTGAAGTTCTAATACTTGGCAACCATTATCAACACTTGACATTATCATGCTCTCAAGAGACATAGAAGCTTGGTTAATACTAATCACTTCCAAGTAGTCTAAACTTGGTCAACACTGGTGACTTGGTGAACATTGCGAAACTCAACATATAAATTGAATCACTTGGTTGACACTACATGATTCGATCAACACTAACATTGTGGGCTTGGTATAAAATGAATCACTTGGTTGACACTTCCTAGCTAGGTCAACACTAGATTCATATTACTAATGCTGTGAACTTGACAAACACTAGAGACCTCAGTTTGTACTATGAAATTGGTAAATACTATGAAGCTCAGTTTGCACTGAATATTGATTTTGAAACTCGGTAGCAACTATAGAACTTAGTAGAACCTGAATTACTTTGTTAACACTATAAATTGCAAGATAAGCTCAGTAACTGCTAACCATTTGAAGTGTGAGTTGTTAATAAACAAACTTGACCATAATGTCAATGATTTCCCCCTTTGGCATTAGTGACAAAAACACTTGTCAATCAAAAACTAAATTCTCAAAATTTCATCTCTATTTTTTAGATTTTTCAAAATTGCTTTTGTAAGATATGTTTTTTGATTAATTGTCCATGAATATATAATAGTATGCTACTCCCCCATACATATATACATTTTACATACTATATATCTCATGTCTTTATATCACATCTTCTCTTCCTTTTTATCTTATCTCATCTCTCATCATCTCCCTCTTTTTGACATAAATGCCAAAGGTGTATGCTACATGATAATATCAAAATGTGATAAGAAGTCATAATGTATATTTGAAATCAATGCCATTGTCTTGTCCCAATTTTCCTGTAACACCTTGCTTACATGTAATGCAATTTGTACTTCTGCTAATAACTCTACCATGTGATCGGCCATGGAGAAGTTATTATCATGGATGAGAGTTTTGGCATGTGCAATGTGTTTCTGCAATGCATTTATGTTTGGAAGAATCATGCCTTGAATTTCTACAAGTGTGGCCCTAATCCTATCTTCTTCCCTTACTAATTCTTCTTGCATATTGGTCACAAATTTGATCTTTGAGTAGTGAGCAGAACTGTAGCTTGGGTCAAGTGACAACTGTTGTGCACTTGCCTTCAAGTCTTCATCTATCTTAGATATTTTATCTTTGATTTCCTAGGTGAAGATAGATGTATCAAATAACTTGTTGAATAATGATGTAATATTATTTGCAGAGGTTTCTAATGAGCCGAGAATAGTAGACAATTCTACTTGATATGTTGCAATTTTCTGTGCAACTTGCTCCAATTCTTTGTTTTAAAATTTCCTCTCTACTCTTTGTAGCAACTTTTCTTGTCCATTCATATCTTCATTGAATTTCTAAACAACTTCTGCTAACTAAACCAAAATAGGTTGTGTGCTATCAACTTTGGTACTTAGTGCATCTACAAGTATGTTCTTCACATCTTCAAGCACTTGATTTTCTCTGCTTTTCTCTTCTCTAAGCTTCTTGCTTAGCTTTCTTCTACAGCAGTTCACCTATGATATTCATTTGATCAAGATTTAGAGTATAGATATCCTAATTTGGGATAACTATATCCTCATCAAGATCAATGTCTTCTTCTTTACCTTTTTCCTTATTTGAAACTTTAGTACTTGATTGAGGCTTGCTCTTAACTAGCTTTGTACTTACTATTTGCATACTAGGAATAGTAACAACAATAGAAATAGAAGGGCTAGAAACAAAAGTAGATATTACACTAATAGTAGAAATACCTAGTTTCTATGGAGCCAAATCTAATGATGGAGGAAGCACTAGCTACTCGATAGATGAAGTACTGATCACTTTAGTCAATATAGTACTCTGTTGAATAGGTGTAGAGATTGGTTGGGTGCATGGAGTTGTAGTGGTTTCCACAACCAAATTGGTAGAAGATTTCTTTGAGCTTGATGGCTCTAAGGCTTTTCTCAGAGAGTGAGGAAATGAGGCCATAACTACTACTACAATCTTCTTTGGGTTGGTTTCCTCAATACCCTAAATCTCAGAGAGATTCTCCTCGGTAGCTTCCTATTCTTGCTCCTCATTATCCATATTTACATCAAATGTTTCTATATCTTCTTCATCATTATTTTTCTTTTCTTCCTTTTCATCTTCATCATCTATATCACTGACATGAACAAAATCACTCTTTTCATGAAGATTGTAGATATTCTTCCATGTAGTTGTAGCTGTCTTCTCCACATGTTCAATGTCCTTATCCAATATCATGCAAGCGTTAAATTTCAAAGTGAGTTTTTCTTCATTTTTCTTCATGGATTCTATGTCTTTTTTATCACTAAGATTCGACATGAGCTTCCTTAGAGTCTATTCAAATATATCTCTTGCAATTTTCTTAGCATTTTCCCATCTATGCTTGATCCATAAGCTCATTGGGAATTCGCTGCGAAAGTTAATCAGGTGAGTATTTCAATTTACCTAATTTGGACATTATCATGTCTTCAACTTTCTTCTTCTCATCTACATTCCTGGTCTAATATCTGAGAGATTTGAAGTTTTCCATACCAGCTCCTGCATCAATCTCTTTTAGTTTTTCTTGAAATATAGGTGAAGGTCTTTTGAAAATAATATTCTCTACATCTTCTTCACCTAATTTCAATTTCTTTCTAGATATGGATGCCCTTCTTGCAATACTACAATAAATGACTTGGTAGGTCTAGTTATGATAACCTTACCCTTCTTCCTGACCAGCTCTTCTTATGATTTTTTTTCTTCTGTCTCATCTTCTACATCATCTTCTTCCACATCATCTCATTTTCCTTCTGTCAATAGGTGAGTAGAACTTGCTTGACTTAGTTTTGCTATCCTCGTCTTTCCTTTGCTAACTACTTGAGGAAGCTTAATTTCAAGTTCTATTCTAGATTTGGATTCATTAAAAGTACCAAAATATATGGCCTTGGGATCCATAGGCTCATTCAATAATACCTCAATGATAACCTTGGTGTCATCAATGTCAACCTCATAGCTTAGAGGCTTAACCCACATCACTCTAGGTTTGACTACTTGAATGTACACT
This sequence comes from Cupressus sempervirens, assembly GCA_028749045.1. NCBI lineage: Eukaryota > Viridiplantae > Streptophyta > Pinopsida > Cupressales > Cupressaceae > Cupressus > Cupressus sempervirens. The sequence goes on from CM053783.1 coordinate 8,049,184, forward strand.
TTGTCATAGTCTACCATGAAAAAAACATCATCCTTGTAATCTTCTACAAGTTTCTTAAGAATTATGAGTCTGCTATTCATCTTTTCCTTGAATGAGTCAAAAAAATTATCCATGATACTTACAAAGTTCTCACCCATCTCTACTATATGTTCATTAATTTGATATAGTACTAGTACATCTTTTCTCCATATGACTAAACCTTTTGAAGGGAAAAAAAATTTTGCACAAAGAAGAATAAACAAGCCAAGAGTGAACCAAACTTACACAAGTTATTCTTTGACATGCTCTTCATATTCTTTTTGAATTGAATTAACATTAGCTCGACAAGTTTGAAGGACATGTTGTTATTCACCACCTTGAGATCCAGATCAACTACCTCACATGGCACACTATTGAGACAAATTGGAGCTATAGATATTATGTGCTATCACATGAATTCCAAATTTTAGCTCCATGTTAGCCACACTGATGATCTTCATACTTCTTCCATCCCATACGGTAAGAGTTTGCTACCAATTCTACCTGACTTAGGGTTTCGGTAGTCTTTGCCTTGTTCAACATTAGGAGCCCTATGATTCGATGAATCATTTTCTTCATTATTTGAATAGGCTACTCCAACCATAGTTTCTCATTGTGTACATGGATAAGGATAAACATTATCCATTTTATCTGAAAATCTTGGGGCATATGAGGAATGTGTGTTAAACCCTTGGTCTCCAAGTGTTGATGCTCAGGTTTCAACGAACCATTCACACATAACTTTTCCAGAGTCTCATCCATCTCCAGGGTTCTAATATCTTGTATCAAATAGTGAAAATGTGAATGAATATCATTAACAAGCAATACCTTTGGTGGAATCTATGACTGAGCTCCAGTTGGATTAAGCACTTCTACAATTGTCGAACTCAATTTGAAGTCTGATGCCTTCTGATCAACTCCTCTTACCAACATCTTAGATTCTTTCTTATTTTTTCTACTGGAGGATTCCATGCTCGGTAGGGTTTATGAAAACATGAAAATATTCAACAACAAATATATAGATCACTTGGAAGCATAGAAATCACTCTTAGCAAATAGCTCTTTGAAAATTCATAATGATAAATGAATTTGACACCTTTCCTTCTAATAAATTTTTACTTTCCAATCACCATAAATGCTTGGTATGATCACTTGTTCGGTGAAAAACTGTTTTCCACTTGGTTTAATCTTAGTGCTCAATAGAGTTATTCATAACTCAATGTCCACACAATGTTTTAGTGTCTCATGACCTTGCTTGGCAGGGTCTTGCAACCTAACTTGGCTTGGTAAGGTCCAAATTTTCCTTAGACACTTGCTGATCTCTTTGCATCTTGTATGCTAATATGGATATTTCCTTCTAGTTGACTAGAATAGATGTAAGATGTCTACTTTAGAATCATAGTTCTAGTCATCCTTGTGGGAGATCAAGTAGAAATTCTTGAGTCACCCAATTCTTGAGTGACATGTGCTTCATGGCTCAAAATTGCATTCTCAAAAGATTTTGGAATCCATTGTTACCTCATCTACTTTCTGATGTTGTTAGCCTTGACTTTCTTTTCATTTTCAATCCTTCCAGTGTTCATATAGTTCTTGGAAAGATGTCCAAGTTCTATACAAATAAAATATCTTCTAGTGGTGTCTCTGATCCTCATGTGATGTTTCACACAGTTTTCTCCATGGCCAAATTCACCACAGTAGTGGCATCTAGACCATGTGTTGTAGTCCCAACCAAATATAGATTTTACAATCTATTCTACTAGGTTCAATATCTTGGTTTTTCATTAAGAAGATTTGTGTCCATCCTTGCATTTGTGACATTTTCCTTCAAATTTAGGTTTCTCTTTGCATTCATTAGCTCTATGAACATGCTTATTACAATTATTACACTTTCCATTGAATTTTGCTTTACCATTACTCCAACATTTGTTTGACGTATGACCTAGCTTTCCATAGTGATTGCAAGTAGGCTTTTGATTATTTTGAGCTCATTGCTTGGATGGTTCACCTTTTTTTGTGTATCCTATTCTTGCTTTTCCATTTTGTCTGTATTGACTTATCTCATTCAACTCATTTATGTCTTCTTGAGATTTCATCATCCTCTCATTGGTTTTCTTTTCAGTGTTTAGATATTTTGCAATCTTTCATTCTCTGATCTTAGATTCATGAGTTCTTCATTTGCATTAGTAAGTTGATCAATGAAGTCTACCTGTTGAAGGGATAGATGCTAAATTTCACTGTTCTTCCCTTCTATCTCTTCTTTGGCCTTTTCTTTTTCTTCCATGAAATCACACAATCTTACTGACTAAATTTCTTGTTCTCTTCTTAGCTTTCTAACTTCTTCTTGAAGATTACAATTCTTTTCTAATAGTTCTCTAATTTCTTGATTAGTTTCATCTAAATTTATTTTTGAATAGATATCTTCAATTCTTTCTTTAGCATAGAGTTTTTCATTCATTTGTATTACAAGATATTTTCTTCTTTTCGGGGATTGAGAGAGTTACTCCTTTGCTTTCTTAAGTTGCCCAATAGCCAATTCTAAATCTAACTTTTCATTGTCAATAGCCTTATCTAGTCTGAATACCTCCATTGCCTCTAATCTTTGCTCAAGCTATTAAACTTCTTCTTTGAGAACCACAATGCTCTAATACCAATTGTTGGAAACATAGGATAGGCTGGGTTACTGAGAGGGGAGGGGTGAATCAGGAACCAATAAAACTTATTCTTAATTCCCAATTAATCCTTCATATATATTATGATGTAATTGCATGCATGAAAAATGAAAGCATTAAAATATTCATAACACTTTGACACAAGATATAGTGACCCAAAAGCCTTCCAAATAGAAAGTAAAATTGGGGTGGGGATGATACCCACAAGCTTTAGTACTACAATATAAAGTTGGTTGGTTAAAGCTTATAATTGATCACTTCTGATGATCTATCCTATTAGGAGCAATAAGGACTGCTAGGTCTACCTTGCTAAAGGATTTGCAAAACATACAATGAAGTATGCACTCGGTAAAGAGATTTGAAAAAGTTTGTTAAGTCTACCTTGTGAAAGGATTTAACTATTCCATTGTTAGGATGAACTGGCAGTTGATCTTTGCTCTGCAACTCTAATTTGGTGGTTGAGATTCCTTTGGAGTGTAATGATCACCTCGCTATGATAGATAAATCTTTGCTACTCCTTATACTACTTTTAGCCTTCTTACTTCACACTTCTACTCTTATTATATTTTCATCATATGTTCTTCTCTTTCTTTCTTGGATGTGATACAATACATTACATATATACCAATCAAAATCATTATTTATCAAGGTTGACTACAATACAAATTTTACCAAAATACACAAATTCAACCTTACTACTAGTTCTTGGGTTCTGAAGACAAACTTGGTGAGGTGATGATACTTGACAACTATTCTGAACACTTGGCATCACCATGATCTTGGTAGAGATAGAAGCTTGGTTCATACTAATCACTTCCAAGTAGTCTAGACTCTGTCAACACTAGTGACTCAGTGAATACTATGAAACTTGATATATAAATTGAATCACTTGGTTGATATTGCAAGACTCGGTCAACACTAACACTACAAGCTTGATATAAACTAAACCACTTGATTGACACTTCTTGACTCGGTCAACACTAGATTCACATCACTAATGCTAAAAAATCAATAAACACTAGAGACCATGATTTACATTGTGAAACTCGATAGAACCTAAATTACTTGGTTAACACTATAAACTACAAGATAAGCTCAGTAGCTGTGAGTCACTAATAAACAAACTTGACCATAATTTCAACAACTAATACTAACTACAAGTTATCAAAATTAATATGACATAACCTATTGTGCCATTACTACACATCATTGAATTCTACAACTAGACAAGTAGCATCATTCATATCAAGGTAGAATAGATTACCTCTAGTTTGATCACCTTTTCTAATGAGTTTTCCATCAGCATCATATGTCTTAGCTATCTTGTTTTTGAACTCAACCTTGCAACCTGAACTATTCAGTTGTGACACACTCATCAAATTATAGTTAAGTCCTTCAACATGATAAACATTGTCACATAAAATCTTTTTTATGAGTTTGATAGATCCTTTTTCTTTTATTAGATAGGGTGCATCATTACCAAACCTTACACTATTTCCATCATATTAATTCTATGTAATGAACTTACTTTTATCTCCAATCATATGATGTGAACACCCATTGTCAATGATCCATCTATCATTCTCGTTCACACAAGACACTCATGAAATTTCCTCATCCTCATTAGAATCATCCTTCATTGCAACATATACCACTTCATCATCATGATCATCAGATCCATCTTTGGTTTCCTCTTCTACAATTTGTCTTTGTAATATTTGTTGTCCTCATCTCTTCTACTTTTGTATTTGTTTCCACTTCTATTGTTCTTCTTTTCTGTACATCTAGTAGCAATATGACCAATCTCATTGCAATTAAAATACATGATAGTTAACTTACCTTTGAATTTTCCTTTACCTCTGTGAAATCTCCTTGCTAGTAGTGTTTGAAGATGTTCTAAATCCCCCTCATTTGTATCACTGTCACTTGAAATTTTTTTTTACCTTTTTCTTCTTCTTCTCATTAGGTTTCTTCAATGATAGCTTAGCTTTGAAAGCAGATTCAACATTGTCAGATTTGAATTTGTCAAAATTAGAAAGCTCAAAAGCAGTGAACCTATCAACTAGACCTTCAAGAGTCAAATTAGAACCTAGTATGTATCTTAGTTTTTGTATTACAGAAACTCTAATAACATAGATGGGTAGTAGTGTTCTCAAAAGTTAATGCAATATCATCATCTATCTTACCAGTAGCTCCTCTTATAGCATTAACAACATCTTTTATTCTAAAGCAATATTGAGCAACATTCTTACCTTCTTGCATCCTCATATCATCAAACTTACCTCTAAGACTTTTAGATTTGGCTCTCTAAACATTTGTGTCTCCTCCATATATGGTGTGAAGAGCATCCCACATCTTCTTTGCACTATCAAAACTCTTAATATCATTGAAATTAGAATAACGTAGGGAAAAGGCAATCTGCAAGATTGTCTAACTATGTTCTTTCTTCTTTTTTAGATCTTTAGGAGTTAGGGCTCCAATAGGATCAACATGCTCAACGACGATGGTAGATTGTGCATGGTCTCCAAGACCTCCTAGGTGTAGCTTCATTAGAATTTTCCATGTAGGAAAGTTGTCCTTGTTTAGCTTGGGTACCTCTCTTTTTGACATGTTGATCTTTTTCTTCTAGTACCTTAAAGCTAGTCCTCTTAAGAAGATGACTTTGATACCAATTGTTGGAATTCTTTAGAATAATTGAGAGGCTGGGGGAGGGGAGGGTTTGAATTAGTTATCCAAGGTTGAGATTTACAAATAAAACTTTTCACTACTTATTGAATCCATATCCATAAAATATAGTCATGCATGCATCCATTAGATCATACAATCACTTCAACTTCTAGATTACTATCCTAGGTCAAAACAACTTTACACAATTGTAAACATGAAACATAATAGATTCAATAACACATCTAATACAAGAATTTTATGTGAAAACCCTATTTGGGAAAAACCACCATTAACATGCTACTCATTCTCACTCTTTTGAAGTGATGTCCTCTGGAAGGCCAACCTTGTTAAAGGTTACAATACACATTGTTAAATGTGACCTAGTTAGGGGATTTCAATCACCCTATTAGGAGTTAGCCTTGGTAGAGGACTTTAAATCATTCACTTGGAATGTCACTTGGTTAAAGGATTTACAAATGACTGTTAGGTCAAACTTAATCAAAATTATTGACCCTAGACTGGTGCAATGATTAGAAAGTAATAGTAAGGCTTCATATGATAAAAAAATACAACTCACTTGTAGATTATAGATCTTTGTTCTAGTCCTCCATTCTGCTTGGCTTTTACACGCTTTAGCTCTGATAGCTTGTTCACCCTTCAAGCATTCATACTCTTAAGCCTTCTTTTTTTGCTTGCCAATAGTAGTCTCTTCTATTTGGTCACTCAATGAAGCAATACCTTAGACCTCTTGTCTAACTTAGGTTCTTGAACATGACCAACCTTGCTTTTGACCATCCATCTCTATAAATAAAAAATTAAGATATTTTTCCATTCAACATCTATCATCCATTTTAGGGTTAGGTAGGATTAGATAGGATTCAATAAATCTACTCATCTTTTCATTAAAGTCCCTTCTAGAAACTTATTCTTCAATCCTCTTTGAATTCACCTCAAAATGGTTTACCATGAATTCTATGCCACCAACTCATCATAGTTATCTTTTGCATGCTTCACAAAATTCAATAAAATAAAATAGTTAGCTCAGATTCGTTAAATCTATGATTTAACATGAATATTGGCACTCGGCATCAATAAGTTGTCACTCAGCTTCCAAACTATTCTTCCACTTGGCTTCCACTAGATCACTCAACAAACACTAAAGTTTACAGGTGCTCGACATAAAATAAACTTTACTCAACTTACATTGTATCACTCGACATACACTAAACTTTGACTTTTCTTAGCTCTAATTGATTTTTTACTCAGCTTGTACTAACTTTACTTGGCACCTACTGTCCACTCGGTCAAGCTTGGCAAACTCAATTCTTTTACTTGTTTGTTTAGACTTAGTTAGTGTATCCAACCTTTTTAGCCTTAAGTAGATAATCAATACACTATAACATTACTATCTTAACTTATATTCGTACTCCTTTTTCTTACCATAGCTCAACCTTTCCTCTAGGTTCTTTTGTTATCTCATTTGATTAAAACCTCCTCATCAATCAGACAAATGATAGTACTCAAATCAACTAGGTAGTTGTCTTATGTGCTAGTAGAAGCTTTGATATTAGTGACATTACAATGATTGAAACACATTCTAATAAGTTTGTGCCAATTTGTTTTCAACATTTGTTTAGGGTTATGAACTAATGACTAGCTTTGAATAATCACGACCAACATATTTAGCATTTTATTCAAAAAAATTGCATTCTTGAAAAATGGGCTAACAATGGCTTTGCTTGGGGATGATGGACATTTTATGTCCATGCAAGAATTAAAAATCACTAAAAGACCACATACCTGAAAACATTAAGAGAGCACTAAGAAAGCCTACACAATAAGGCAAGCATATAAAAAGGGGAAAAACAACTATAAACATGATTTACAAATCTACAATCCTAACTATTGTCCATGGAAAATATAATACTTCTTAATAGAGGTATTTCTTTAGGAATTGTCCATGAAATAGCAACTTAAGAAAATTACCAAAGAGTTCTTTAACAAGATATGAATCTTCACCCCATTTTATATAAATCATATAGGGTCCCAATCAGATGGGTTCAAGCTTGCCATGTTTACCCTTATCTTCCATTTTGGAATTCCATAATATTACTAGTAAATCAACTTCAAATTTCCTCCTTGCACTCTTTCTATCAAACACATGTTTCATCTATAATTGTAAGTTGGCATTTCTAACTAATGCTTCCCTTCTATTCTCACCCAATCCAATGAGGTCATTCAATATTTCCTGCATATCATTAGTTATATCGTCATTGTATTTTTGGATAAATTTATACATCCCAATCAAATTGTTTTGAGGCAATCTTGCATGAATCTCATAAAATAGATCAAAAGGTGCTAGGCCAATGACCTTCTTGATTGTCACCCTTGTTGGAAATAATTTTTCAATTGTATATTGTCATTGATGTTTACACAAATGTCAATATTAATTGAGCAATGTAGAGTTTGAAATATTAACCTTCTATATCTCAGTATTCACTAAGCAGTCAGGTAATGAAGACTTTCCAATATTTACTATTAAATTGGTTAATGAATGGATTCCTACTTGTAGTATTGACCGAGTGGTTGGGCATCAAAGGATTGCAGTATTGATCGAGTGGTTGGGCATTGAAGAAGTCATAGTGTCAACCAAGTGTTTTGTCCTAGTATTGACTGAGGGACAACATAATGCAATTGTCAAATATTGTATTAATTGAGACTGACTATTTGGATGTTTATTGATGTTTTAGAAGGGTATTCAAGCTGAATTTTCTTAGCTTATGATATATAAGAAAGGTCAAGTTGAGAAGACAAGAAAAAACAATGGACTACAAAAAATATGGATATATGAGCAAAGACAAAAGGAAGAGTAGGAAAGTGTGGAAGATAAACTGCAAAGAACATTTGATCAAGAAGGATACAAAGGTGAAACTAGAACAAAGATAGGAATCTACAAAGAAAGTTGCTTCATAAATTAGGTTAAATTGTGGTTTCTTTCTAATCATTGTAGCAATAAAGAAATCTCTTAATAGAGTTGACTTAACAATTATTTTTTAAATCCTCTAACAAAGTGACATTTCAAGATTAAAGTGTTTGAAGACCTCTAACCAAACCACTCCCACTAGGGTGATCCAAATCCTCTAACAGGGTCATACTGAACAATATGTTTTGTAACATTTAACAAGGTTGGTTCCTAATAGGGCTCACTTTAGAAGAGTGAGAATTATTGTGAGTAGTTGCAAGATGGTTTTTCCAAATTGGGTTTCCACATGAAATATTTGTGTAATCTCTATTCATATTATTTAGTTATGCTTTCTATATCTACAACTAAGTTATTTAAGATTATAACATATTAATAAATCTTAAGATTGCCTTGTTAACCAAGTTATAGTATAATTATAATGTTAATTGAGCTAGTTAGTATTGCATGATCAATGTAAGTTTGTTTTGACATCTAAGGGACAAGGATTTATTTTTGTGATAACTAATTCACCCCTCCCCTCTCAGTTACTCTTCTACATTTCCAACAACCTTGTTTGTCCGTAGAGCCAGAGGTAATTTGGAATCCAATGCTTTCTTGTTCTCATCCAAGATTCTCTTGATAATCTTCAAAATGATTTTGTTACTAGATTCTACTTGTCCATTCCCTTGAGGATGATATGGCGATGATGTAGATCTGGTTATCCCATATTTATCACAAAATTATATATATTCATCATATAAAACACATAGCACTATTTGTTACAATTTTCCTTGGGTATCCAAACTTGGTAATGGTATTATTAAGGAGGGATCATTCACTACTTTTCTAGTTGCACTTCTAGTTAGAATAGCTTCCACCCATTTTGTAAAATAATCTGTGGTTACTAATATCCAAGAGTGATCACAACTAGATTTATTAGTAATCTCACCTATGAAGTTTATTCCCCATTGTTGAAATGGTGCCTGCACTTCCATTGGTTTCAAAGGTAGATTCCTAGAGAAATTTAATTTGCCTAAAAACCTTTCGCAAGAGTCATATTTTCTCACCAAATCATAAGATTCTCTAAACACATTAGGCCACTAGAATCCGTACCTTATTACCTTGTGAGATGTAATTTTTTCCATGTAATAACTCCCACACAGACCACTATGCATTTCATCCAATATCCTAGTTGAATCACCTTGATCTAAACACTTTAGCAACACCCTTTTTGTGTTTCTCTACCACAAATTTCTATTAACAATAATATATTTAATGGCTTGAAGTATTAATGCCCTCTTTTCATTATCATTCATTTTTTAGGGGGAGCACACATGTACTACAAGTAGTGAATAACATATTTATACTAGTCACAAGAATTCATATCATAGATATATGACCTATGGTCATCATCCACAAAATTTATTTAATTTGTATGTAAATTTAATTGATTCATTGAATTGTTCAAACTTTGATCTTTGACCAAATTTGTAATTTGAATATTAATATTGAATTCTTGAATCCTATTAGTCCACCTACATCTCTACCATATAGTTCTTGCCGAGAGAAAATTTCCTTGAATGCAACACTAGGGACAAAGGCTATTACTGTTTCTTCCATCCAATAGCACCTCAAATCCTTGACTATTTTCATTAGAGAATATGTTTTCTTTTTAATTTATATCATATTTTAATTTTGCAGATTAGAGGGATTTACTAAAAAAGGCTATAGGTTTCTCAAAACCTTCTTCATTTTTTTGTAGTAGTACTATTGGAACAATATAGAAGGAGACAAAATAGAATATATGCATAGGCTTACTATAATCAGGTGCCCTTAAGACACGTTAATTTTTTATTTCATCTTTAATATTATAAAATGTAATTGAGGGATCTCCATTCCATTTAATGTCTTCTCCTTTCTTGAGCATTGTGGATATGGGTCTATTGATCTCTACGAATTTGGTTATAAATCTTCTTACAAAACTTACCTGTCCAAAGAAAAATTGGATCCCTTTCACATTTTGGGTCTGGGAACCTTCTCTATTGCAACCACCCTTTCCAAATCTATCCTAACTCCCTCCTTGGATACTATATCACCCATGATCTTACCTTCAGTCACTCCAAATACACACTTTCGTGGATTAATAGATACTTCATATTCCAAAGCTCTCGCATAAATTTCTCAAGATGTTTGCAATGATCCTCTTCTTTTTAAGAGTGTGCAGTAAGATCATCCTAATAAAGCACCGTGAATTTTTCTATAAAGTTTGTAAAAGCTACATCCATAGCTCTTTGGAAAGTGGCTCCAACATTGGTGAGTCCAAAAATATTCTCACATACACATAGGTTTTTCATTATAACACCTTGCTCAGGAACCCAAAAGAAATAAACCTAATATGTTACAAAGTTTATTGAACTATTTAAAAAAAAGTTTAAACAACATCAAAGTAATAATAGAAAATAAATATACACAAACACAAAATTTATACAAATTCAATTATAATACAAAATTCATTCCTAAAGGGTTCCTTCGCATTGAGTCACGTTTAAGAAAGTTTTATTAATAAGTTTAAGTCTCAATTACAATGTCCATAATCATAAAATGAATAACATATACATAATCTCATATACACATACATAAAACCAACTGATGTGATAAAGTACATTAAAATAACATCATCCACTACACATGTCATAGGGTATGCAATAATTGATACAAGTACATCAATATACAATACATCTCGTAAGATCTCAAAATGCAAGATACATAATACGTAGATACTTCAAATGAATAGAAGACTCTAAGACAATAGCAAGAATGATAAAGGTGCAATTGTATCAACAAAAATCCATCATCTGTCAATCTGAGGGGGACCCAAATGGTAAGAAGTCACTACCTCCCGACTGCGTGTTCACCTAATCAGGCTCCCACTCCCACCATATAGAAGAGATAATGTACAATCCAGACACAGATAATCAAATTATAAAATAATCTTAGGTAAGGGATCCTGATAGCCAAATCTACCTCAAGGGTAACTCAAACTATTGATAAAGAAAAGATGGCTAAAGTTTAAAATACACTCATTCAAACCAACATCACATACCAAAATCAACAAAATATACCAAGTACAAATCAAATATCAAAAAAACAAAAAAACAACCACCTCCAAATCAATGTCAAGTGTCATAAGCACAATAACCAATAGATAACAATAGTCATCAATAAAAGTAAATCACCAATCACTAACTCCAACAATAAAAAAACACCACCAATGAATAAATGACAATCATAAATAAAGTTAACTATCAACAATAACTGACATCTAATCAATAAATAATAACTCAAAATAAATATACTATCAAAAGTAACATCCAACAAGTACACCACCAATAATTACACCACTAGAAGCAAATATAAGGAAGAAATGAAGGAGACTGAGAATACATACTATGGAGTTTCATCACATAAGCCAATTCTAAAGTCATCCTGGTAGTCTCTTAGGACCCAAGCCCCCTAGTGACTCTATGCAGAACTAAAATACCCTCTCTTAAAGATGAGGAAACTAGTCATACCTCTCAAGGTATCATCTCTTTCTCATCTTTAGCCTATACAAGCACTCAAGGCATGGATGAGGAAGTATCACTAACTTATCTTTTTAATTTATTTCAAGACACAAGAAAAGAAATATTTTTTAAATTACTATGTTATCACTTGTTACACAACTTACAATGAGTTACGCTTGTAGCCACTTTGGGCCGCGACTTCCATTGCAAGCCACTCCCATAGATATGCACCTAGACTACCTTCCCAAAACTCACAAACCACAATTGTGTTCTATATCACAAAAGTAATATTAATTGAATGCAGTTCCTTGATAGGCAACTCAAAGATAACATTGGTTCTCAAAACCTAATTTCTCATAAATGCTCAATAGCATAAAACTCATAAAACATAAATCTCAATTGAACTCATAAAATACATCATAACATCTAGTCAAATAATATTATACAAGAAAATTCAAAGATGCCTTTAGTGCACATCCTAACTTGGCCAACTAAACAACCCACAAAGAAAACAATAACAAAAATACACATAACAAGAATATAAGAAAATACGTAGTTTTCGGCCATAAGATTTAATTCCATCATTTTTTCTTTTTAGATTGAGTCATAAAGATGTGTTTATAAATAAATTAAGAATATAGATGTTAAAATAAATTGTTATACTAATATACTTATTTAAATCAATAAGTATTTAAATGTCAAATATTTTTGTGCATATAAAATATCATGCAATGTTATTATGTTATTATTTAATATTACTTTTGCCAATGTTGGAGTCACTACCTCTCGATCGCATGGTCAATTAATCGGGCTCCTACTCCCACTATACAAAAGAGATAATGTATGATCCACACACAAATAATCAAATTATAAAATAATCCTAGGCGAGGGATCCTGATAGCCAAATCTACCTCAAGGGTAACTCAAACTATTGATAAAGAAAATATGACCACAGTTGAAAATACACTCATCCAAACCAACATCACATACACTCATCCGAACCAACTTCATATAAAATATCATGCAATGCTATTATGTTATTATTTAAATAATTTTAAATGATGAATGATTTAATTAATAATATAAATGTATATTAGTAGATTAAATATTGCTATAAAATTCATTTCTAAATTATTAATATGACTTCTATTTAAGTCTAATATTAATATTTATTTTTTCTTTAATTCATAATGCAACTAGAGATAACTCAAACTTGAAATTATAATTAAATTATTTACAATTTCTCTTATAATATTACATATTCATTACTAGAAGATTATATAGTGAACTTCCCTATAACCTCTAACTACATCACAAATATATATTTATTAACTTATAACTCCACTTGCATTAATAAATATATAACAAGTTATAATCCACCAAGAGTTTAAAAAAGAATTAATATTAAAAAATCACTTATAAGAAAATAACTATTATTTGTTTATTAGATTTTTGAAATAAATAAATAATAAAATTTTAATTAATTAATTAATTTTTCTAATTTCTAAATTTAATTAATTAATCATTAAAAAAAGTTTTTAAACAATAAATCTGAAAAATAAATTAAAAATAAAATTGCAATTAGTATTTTCGCATGTTTTTGATATCTCAAATCATGCAACCATAATATACTTAGTTTTCTATCTTTAGTATATTTGTTTTCAAATGCATGCATAAGTTTAGTTACAACATGCTTTCTTCTCAATCAATCTTTTGCTTTTACAATAAATTTTGCAACCAAATTATTTGAAAAATATTTATCTTTATTTAGAAAATTTATGATAATCATATGGTTCTAATGACAAATTTAAAGTTGAAACCATAGCTATTCAATTTGTTATTTTCTTCCAATTTTCTACAATTGAATTTTCCCTTTATTAAAAAGGTTTTAAAAGAATACAGTCATAATAATTTTTTAAAAATTTCTAGAGTTTTTTCCAAGTCAAGTTTTATTGATAATAAGTTTTCTTTTTAAAAAATTACAACATAATTCCTTACCCAAAAATCAATACAATAAATTAATAAGCATTATGCAAGCACCCAAGAAGATACAAAGTAAACAGGTCTTTCAATAAAATTTTACAATAGGTTTTCAAACCCTACTTCAAAACAACAGCTAAAATCTAAGACAATTTGTGAAAGCATGTGAATCCAAACCTTCTGAAACTTTCAACAATTCTTTACTCCAATTCCAAATTTTGCTCCCCAAAACCTATGTGTCCCTCAAATGAACTACAAACCCTCAAATAAAGAAACATAAACCTAACTAGCATTTCTACTCCCCAATTACTAAAAGCCACAAACTTTATTAAATAATAATGACATTAATTATTTAATCTTTTCATGCACACTTAAAGAACTTTTTAATTATTTAAAATTTTTTCCCTCGACTTTATTATTAGTGTAAGCACTATTTAAAGCGTAGAATATTATTTAAAATAATAATAATTAAAGCTTATTATTTAAATACAACTCTAATTTAATTATTATTAATTAAATAATCACAATAAAGCAATATTAAATCTTTTAGCTTCTAATATTTCAATTCTTTTTAATTGAATTTCTTAATTTAGACTTTTAAATTAAATCTTTTAAATTGAAGCCCATATTTAATTAATTAAATATTCTCATATTTTTAATATTTTTAAAGAATAGATCTTTTCTATTAATTAAATATTAAAGATATATATATATATCCAAAAAGGGGTCAAGGGATATAAGATCACTCTTCAAGTTTACTTCGCACATAGTCACATAAGACAACTATTCATAAAAAAATATTAAAAACAATAAACATAGAACCCTCAAGTTACAAGAGCAGTGCCAACCGAAGGAGGGTCTTTATCATCAGAACTCGAAAAGTTTGTGGAGTTGGCAGATGGCTTAGAAGGAGCCTAGCCATCAATATGAGCAACATCAACATCATCTTTTTCTTTCTCTCCCTCCAGCCTGGGTAGAGAGATAACTAAATCCAGCCATGAGAAAACCCATTTAGGGTCTCTATAAACAAAAGGCCAACCCTCAACAGGGGTAGTAGGAGGGGCCACTCGGGACCAAACCGAACCCATCCTCCACAAAGGCAACAATAACCATTAAAAATGTCACTAGGAGAGCAGAAAGAAGGTTGTGAATTCGAAGTATGCAAGCAGCATGCTAAATTGCTCCAACCTCTCTAGCGATTATGTGGGGAGTATGATCACCAAATAAACTATCCGCTGGTACCTAGGCAACTGTACAAGGGGCATTACCCCAATGAGCCAAAAGCTCCTGTAGGTGAGGAACCTCCAAGGCCACCTTATTTGTTTGTGCTTGAATCTACATTATGACATTATTACAAATGTTAGTTTGTGGTGACTAATCAAGAAAGTACTGTACATACTTCATAAATTTTTTGGGGATTTTTTTGGGTACTATTTGTAGATTCACCACTAAAGTAATGGCTAATTTATGGCCAACATGTAGTAACCCTAAAGCAGTTTAATACTTGTATAAAAGGGCTTAGGGTTAGGGTTATTTCATAGTGGTGATGCAAAATTGGTTCTTGCGGTGGTATTGAGCTGTAAGGGATTACAGATTGTAATTAGGTTGTAATCATTAGATTGTAATAATATCAGAGTTGCTGTTTGGTGGACATAGCCCAAGGATTAAATCTTGGTGCCTTGTGTTCTTTTCTGTGTGATCTATTATTTTCTATTATTGGTTATATATGCATGCAATTATTATTTTTTGTTTGTGGTTTAATCCTAACAAAAAATACATGCTTTAGTGTACATAGGAACATGTATATCAAAAAATTTGTGAGAGAATAAAACAACATTGTAGTCTTTCCAAATAGTAAACAAAATCTTCATTATGAAATCATGCCATATATGCAAATACTTAAAAGGAAGTCTGGTCCAATCTCCCAACACAACCATATGCTAGGTAAAGGCCTTTGGGTGGATAGACTAAAAGAAATCATGAATCTAGAGCCAATAATTCTGGGCTCACCTGTAAAACCAAAAAATATGCAGGAAGCTTTTCAGTCGGCCACAAACAGGACAACTAGGGTCCAAGAGACCTAAATTCTTGAGCCAAGGGCCTAATGGAAGCCCCTAGAAAAGGAGACACCAGGAAAAGTGACCTATTTTTGGCTCTATGATATTTTTCTAAACCATGGCAAATGTAAGACTCTAATTCCTATGAGAGGATTGCAAATGCCAATGTCAATTGAGAGTTTCAACCATTAGAAGGTGGGGAACTAGCCACGGATAGCCCAACTTGGGTTTGTAACTGGTCAAAGGAGTGATAGGATACTACTTCCAATCATTCCACCATGGGTGAGATGAATGAATACCAAGCTTGTGCAATATATGAGGAGGCATTACAGAAACTAGAAGATTAATTGTCTATTGATCTAGATGGATAAGCTTGAACTACACCTGCAAGTCCTCCCATGAGTGAAAACTCATAGTAACTCTGGAAAAGAGATCTTTAGGTGTGTTGATTTCCCTTATAAATAAGTGCTTCACACTATCTCCTTGAATTTTAGCTAGTGGAACACCTTGAACAAAAAAAAAAGGAGACCACCACAAATTTTAATGGTTCATAGAGAGCTCATCTCCGAACCCATTGCTTGCCTAGTGAAGCCAAGGCTTGATGGCTTCCCAAGCTTTCTAAATTCTTTTAGCAACAAAGGTGCCCTAAATTTGCACTAGTTTAGTGGTCACAAGAAGGATTTGAAAGACAATTCCCTTTAAGGCTAGCCAGAAAGCCTAAAGAAATGCAATATTGCAACAAGATTTTCTAGGTCACATCACTAGTGAGACCTTGAATGACCCACTTAACATAGAGGGAAATCCTCTACTTGTGAGTGGAAAGAAGTCCACAACCACCAGAATTTTTGGGAAGATAGAAAAAGTCCTAGGAAACTCTATGAAATCCATGATGCTCAACATCAGAGGTTTAGAGAAAATCCCTTAAGAGGCATTCAAGCTTGAGGTATGAAGCTTTAGAAGGGGCCCAAAATGAGGAATAATAGACATGTGTAGCAACTAACACTTTAGAACCAATATGAAATTTTCTTACAAGGGAGAGAGGTTTGGTGATCCAATATTCCAACTTCTTCTCAATCTGTGCCAGGACAATGTTCCACAGTTCTATAGGGGAAGATTGAAAAGAAAAAGGAATGCCTATAAACCAAAATATTTTTCCATACTAAACCCATTTCCACCCGTAGTGTTGAAACCATTGAGGGACTGCCACGAAAGATTACCTATAGAAAAGGGTCTTATGACATTGAATAACATACCTAAAGGAAAGGCAAAAAGTATCCAAGCATTTTAAGGCATTGGAAATATTACCTTCATCCTCTAGAAGAGTGAGAAAGGATTCATTGACAAAATGACCATTCACAAGCTACAGAGTGGAATCTGAAAAAGTTATGCCACACACAAGAGCCCGAGAGATAGCATCGATAAGAAGATATCCAAACCCTTCAGCAGCCAAGACATAACGAGAAGGCACTAAAGGACAACATTGATGGATAGATTTGTAGAGTCTAAAGGCTTTATATTTCCATCCATTTATGGTAATACAAGTAGAGACATCTTCAAAAAGCATTCAAACTTATTACAAAAAGACTTTACCAAACCCCAAGGCTTGAAGCATGGCCAAGATGAAAGGCCATTCAATCTAGTCATAAGCTTTGGAAAAATTAATCTTTAGAAACAAGGGCTATTGATTGGACTGATGAGCCCACTCTACGCTTTCCCAAACAACAATAATATTATCTAGAATATATATGGATTTAATGAAACCAATTTATTTAGAATGAATAATATGCAGGAGTAGATGCCAAATTTTAAGGGAGACAGCCTTGACAATAACCTTGTAGGAGACATTTAACAAAGTGATGGGCCTCTAATTACACGTCTTCAGAATCACCAGCTTTGGGTATGAATTTGATATTATCCTTATTAATAATGTTGCCTAGCGAATGAGTATTATAAGCTTCTTGATAGACCTAATGTAAACCAGGGCCAATGTCCTCCCATAATGCTTTGTAAAACTCACATGGGAAGAAATCACATCTAGGGGCTTTATCATCAGTCATGGAGAAGACAACTTCCTTGAGATCAAAAAGTGTGAGCTTCTACTCACATAAGGCATATTTCTTTGGAGCAAACCTATTGGGAGTAGTGACAAGGAAAGCTTGTAAGGCCTGGTCACATGCATTAGAGGCCCCCTGTGTAGTGAAGACCTTCTCATAATGATGTAAAAAAGCCTAAAGGATGCTAGGTAGGTTAGAAAGAACCTAATTCCCACCACAGAATGGCAAGCCTGCACAACATTGAAAATTCCTTAGAACCCTAATTGTCAATGGAGATGGTTATTTCTAGTGTCAAGAATTGGCAAGCCAAACCTATAATTACATATCAAATGGATTCATGGTGAGAGCTTTTGAGGTTGAACAAAGATCTTTAGTAGTGGCTTCATAAGATCTTCTTTGGTACATGGCCAATTGTCTCCTATAAATGCAAAGATATCACAAAGTACATAGGATCATTTTGCTATTGAATCCACCCAACATGGGTGTGGGGCCTAGGCTCAAGGTTCCAAAATTGAAGAATGTGGGAAACAATGGGTAGATGGGACAACAAGGAAGTGTTAAGAAAAAAAATGAGTTTTGCAAGGATGAGGCTGAGTTGTATACTAGGTGATATAAAAGAGGATGGAATAATGATTTGACAAAGTCACATCTAGAAAAGGGGTGATGGGTAATGCATTCTCATGTGAAAAAGATAGAAAGGACTAAGCCAAAAGTATATCCCTTTCTAGTCTCCTTAGCACTCTGTCAGACCCAACTTGAAAGTTGGACCAAGTATGCCAAATCCCACCAAACCAATGATAGTTAACATTGGGATAAAAAAGGCCTAGCTTGTTTCACATGTAGAACTAGGCTTTGATTTCACCAACTACCCATCAAAAAGGTAGAATCACTTCATTATCAATAGTCAGCTCAACCATATTAAAATACCCACAAAAAACCCAAGTGGCAAGTGGCAATTGATCTAGAAACCAACTCCACAAGTGTGAATTCTCAACAACATGATTGGGGACATAGATGTTAACAATACTAAATGAATGTATCCAAAAGACATCAAAATCCAAACAATTCATTGCATGGGGTCAAAGCCATGCAAAATAACTAAAGAAAGTAAATGAGGAGAGATAGGAGTGACAACCACCTCTTCCAACCTCATGCTAGGAAGCAAAAAAGGAAATGTCCAACTAAATAACACAACAGGATTAGTTGAGAAGAAACCCAACAACTTTAACTTTTTGAAGACACAAAACATTAGGATGACCAAGTTGACACCTGGTATTAAGAACATGATATTTTCTAAGGAGGTCTATTAGATCCCACACATTCCATGAGAGACAATTCATTGTAACACAACTTGCTTGTCTTCCTTATTCATAAGAGAGGAGAAGTTGTTGTGCAAACATGTGGAGGCATCAAATGAGGGGTCTCTAAGAGAGATGACCCACTATATCTTCTCCCCATTATTAGATACCTCACTATGGCCTTTTGGACCATAATAATGATAGAGGGAATGTGATGAAGTTATCAAAGCTACTTGCGGTGCTTAAATCCATGAAGGGTGAGAGTCGAGGGAATGAATGTCTATTATCCCCTGAGCGTCGAGGTTTGAGATAGGCAGATGTAGGAGAAAAGGGACTAAAGAATTTGATGGCACCAGATTTGAGCTAGGATGATGATTATCATGAGGCAAAGAGCCTACCTTAGTCATAGTAGAGCCTTTGAATTTTTTCACAATAGTAGTCCATTCATCATTTTTAGTGGTTGGAGCTAGTTTGGCTTCTTGGACTAGTGGACAAATGTGTTCCAACAAAGGACAATCCTTAATCTTATGTTCCATGGATTAACACCTATAAGAGGTATTTAGGAGGTTTAGGTCGACCTCAATACAAACCCTACATTGGTGTCAAGCATTGAAAAAGTTGTTTGGTTGAAAGAAAATGACCTTTCAGAAAGTTTGCATAATGGCTTGTAGGAAGGACCAACATGGGATAGGAAGTCTAGGGAGCTCCACCCATACATGAACCTTAAGTTTGAGGTCATTTGAGACATTACAATTATGGGATGAGCGTTGAAAAACCAAAGACATGCTTAGCTTGGCTATGATTTCTAAAATTATTTAGTAAAGATTTGAATGCCTTCAAGGTAGACACCTTGAGGTGTCCACATGTTGGAAACCCATTCCCACAACATGCTTTCAGAAGGAGTGCGACCCATAAAATACCTAATCAAAGTTTGGTTTCTAGCCAAATGCATGCACTATTTTATTTTTAATCAAATAATATTTAATAATTCTCAATATTATATGATTAGCCCAAATATTATAATTAAATCAATTACCAAATAAATCACATAGCGAAATCCACATAGAAGAAACATTACCAAATCTAACCAAAAATCCAAATTAAACAACACAAGCAAAGACAAACTCATGGGTTTAAAAAAGGAAGGAAAGTCAGATACATGTCCTCCTTCTCATGACAAGTAATTATGCTATGGCTAGGATTGGAATTGAACATTATCTCCCCATTCTTATAGTTGAGTTATTGCAGTAGGGCACACTCATCCAGGCAATTCAAGGAAGTTGATGCCTGGTACCTACAAATTTGTATAAAAGATGAGCATGTACATGTGCATATATATCTAAGATAAACACACAATGATGGGGAGTGGTACATCGTGTAGATCTCGACTAGTAGGTGACCACAACTCCCTCCCTCAACCATATCAGGCATGTCAAACATAAATGTAAAATAGATATGCACACCATACACATGAAAGTATGGGGTGAGTATAATAGTAAATCCTAAATATAAATAACATCATATTCTATCATGAACATCTCATCATCATGAGGACATAATAAAAATCTTTTGAAGACACACCATATGACATCATCATAAAAGTAATTCCATTAACTAAGTGCAATTAAAACATCATCACTATAAGTAGGAAGTTGTAACAACTTGATATAATTAATTACTCAACATATCAAAGTATTTCATTTCAAATATCAAATAAGGGCTAACACATCTATAGAAGATTTATATAGAAATTTCACAACTAAGTCTACAATAATAACAAAGGAGGGTATAACACCCATGGTGTGGTCAAAGTAGTCTTGTACTATTCAACTTCATCTATTAATACTTGATTGTAGCTCAAAAAGCCATCTATCATAGGCATAATTTTAGAACTTTCCACTCGTTGCAACATTGCTTCCATATTTGGAAATCCATAGTTATCATTCAAAGATGAAATCTTCAAGTTTCTAAAATCTACACGCAACCTGATGTCTCCAATTTTCTTCTTGATAGGCACCAAGTTTGAGACCCATATAAAGAGTATGCTTGGTTTTAAGAGCCTCCCATCTTTGAGTTTCATTAGTTCCTCTTGCATCATAGGGGCCAAAAAATGTTTGAATAGATCTTCCATATAGGCCTTTGAGTCATCATATGACCATCTAAAGACATGTTTGTACTTCCTTAACAACTCAATCAAGGATTTCCTTATAGTAGGAGACAATTTTTTTGCTATGTAAACTTTCTTTGGAGATTTAGTTGTACCCAAGTTTATTTCTTCCAACTCTTATGATTTCTTATCTTTAACATTTGATGTTACTCTATCTTGATTATCAAAGACACTTTCTAGAACCACTAAACCTTTGGGCACTTTATTAGTTTTGAGCTAGATTACCTCATTTCCAAAAATAGTGTCTTTGCTGGTCTCTATTAAAGCACTATAGTCCAAATCTTGTCCATGATAATTTCCTTTACAATTTAGAAAATTCAAAATATCAACATTATCTTCAAATACTTTCCATCTTTCAACATTGTTAGGAATTGAAGGCTTGGTCTACACTTCAACTTTGGATACTCTTGCAAAAGTTATGTCATCAGGCTTAATGTCTATATTAGCTAATAGGTATAGTAGCTTCTTGTTTGTTCTATCCATCCATGTTATTCTAAAGGAATCAAGGCTTCCATTTCATTCCATACAATATTCCTATATTGCTTTAGTCTCTTATTCTTTGATGCTTATAATTTCCTAACATATGATACTACTAATTCAGAATCACCAATTACATACAAACATCTTATGCCATGTTTGGTAGCTAGTCTTAAGCCTAAGAGAAGTGCCTCATACTCTAAAATTTTATTTGTAGATGTAAATTTCAAAGTGAAAGAATATTTGAAGGTTTCTTTTCTGGTGAAATGAGTACCACTCTAGCATTAGCTCCCTTAGAACTTGCACCATCAAAATATGTAGTCCACAAATCTCCTTTCTCTAATTTTTTTTTTACCTCTTGGGGTTATGAAGGTAGGTTCCTTTTCCTTTTCTAAGACAATGATTTATGCCCTAAAATAATTTATATTTGTTTCCAAAAAAAAGTAGCATCATTGTCCATATTGCCCTCAATCATGTAAGTGACCCTTGGCTCTCTATTTATTTTAACATCCTTATTACCTATATGAAAGGTAGCAAAAGAAATGTCACAAATGTAAACTACAACCCATTACATCACTCCACTTTCTAGAAAACAACACACCATATTGAGGTGGGACATCCACCACTAACACACTCATAGACAAGTCACCAACAGGGTATGCATCTAATTTATGAGGAAGTGTATTTATGGTTTCTAATAGGAACCTCTCTAGAGTCTAAGACACAACATATCCCCTACTTGGTATCTACCTTTAGGCCAAGAGATTCCATTATCTTAAAAGGCATAACAATATTTAAAGCACCATAATCAATCATACAATTCTTTACAGTCTTGCCATTTATAATCAAACTTAAGAAGAAAGGATCAATTTTCTCAATATAGGTTGTTGCATAATTGTCAAGGTACATCGGTGGAACTTGACACACCACTCTCTCATACTCATTTTCTTTGGGTGGAACTTGCACCTTCTCTCCTAAAGGTTTCTTACTTTTAGTAGTACTACCCTTTCCAACTCCCCTTAACCATGCTAAAGCTTTATCCTTATGCTCCTATATTCTAAACATTTATGATAACATGGATGACATATCTATACGGGTATAAGGACCAATCTCATTGAGCATACTCTATCATCTTGTGGCTGAATAATGATGGTCTCAGTTCATTTACCGATCTTTGTCTTTGGTATCTTTTCTTCAACAGACTCTCTCTTTTTATTAGCATTCTAAGTTTGTACACTCTTCTTAGGTTCCCATATTTATACCTTGGCATCCATTACCTTCAAAATGAATGGATCTTTTCCTTTGTTCATATTAGAGGTCTTATGAGTAATATCTTTGGTGAAAACCCTAGATGGTTTACCAACATCATTGTTTAAAACCCTATTCCTTGGGTTATAAGTGCTCTGAACTTGTGCAAACATTTCTGTGCTTATTCTATCAATTTCCTCCTTTTATGGTCTTCTCAAACTGATATGGCTTGTATCCAAAATCACATTACATTCCCTTTTATCCACTTCCTCTTCATCACCATAAAAAATTATTGATGAAACTTCTCGTAGTTTCTTCTCTAATTACTCACATCTAACTCTGAATCCTCTAGATTTGTTTCATTATCATATTCAATATAGGAACTCACTAATTTTAAAGCTACACCATCATGGTTATCTTCATGAAAATGCTCTCATAGTTTAGATTGTTGGGATGCAACAATCGATTGAGCAACTAGACAATGCTCAGGGGAATGAGGAGATTGACAAGCTACACACCAAGGCACCTCTTCTACAATATTTATAGAGATTTTCTATAAGGGATATGGTGTAACATTCTCATTATTACCCTTTGTAGTATTATTTATAGGCTTACCATTTTTTTATTGTATATTTTAGGGAAAATTTTGCAACCTATTCTGCCTATTAAAGTTGTTGTTATTGAACTAAGATTTATCACTAGCAACTCCCTTATTAGCATTAAAAATTGCATGCTTCATATTCTTCAATAAATTCAAAATCTAATTCATTTTATCATCCTCATATTTTTTTTCCCACAGGGTTTTCATTTTTCCTTTTGTTACCTCTGGTATTAAAATGTTTAGGATAATCCCTTCTCCCCGATTTCCTTGATGCTCTTCTATTATTTTCAATGTTTATTGCTACCCTAAAAGCATCTCTTATTGTCTCTAGTTTTTTATCTCTAACTATATACCCCATCTTACTATCAAATGCATTAAAATTAGTTGTCAAGCATACATTTTTATCCACCCTCATAACTTGGAAAAGCTTGTAAATTCCATTTTGAATCTTAACATTGAAGTCAAATGTAGATTCATTTTGATTCTTCTTGATGTTGTTAAATTCATTCAACACAAAAGTGACATTTTTTTGTCCCCATACCATTCCTTAATACACTTATCCAAGTCATCCCATGAACTAATGCTATCATTAGAGAGTCTTTTGAACTAGTCCTTGACATCCTCAATAAGGGAGTGAAATAACAATTTCATGACTACATCATGCTCCACTTCATAATAATTCAACATATTAGATAAATTCCTAAGATTTTCCTCTCCATTGATGACATTTTTTTCCAAAAAACTTGTGACCTTATCTCTTAATTAGTTAGGAACAGGATTAGGGTATCCTAGAATCCCTACAAAATTTATTTGCCTACCTTTCCAAGTATACAATTCTTTTTTGAAAACCTTGACTACCACTAGCACTTGATCAAGTAAGATTGAATATTGTTCGTTGTCTAGGCACACCTTGGCCTATTGCAATAGAAGACATCATAGGACTAGATTAGGAAACACCTATATTGCTTGTCAAGGGACCACAATTAGCAATAGAGGACATACCTTGAGAGAATGCACTCTTTCCTATAGTTAGACCAGAAGAATATTTGAGGAACTGAATCTCTTTTCTCACCTAAGTAGCTTGAGCTTCATTGTCTACCTTCTTTATCTCTTTAGCTAGATCTTCACATTCCTTCCTGGCCCTCTCCAATTCCAAGTCAATTTTAGATATGGAAAGGGTGCCCTTAGATGTGGTAATAGGTTCATTGATATGAACACCCATACTTTCTATTTACCTTTATCTGTAGCCATGAATGCAGAATTTGTGGTACTTATTTCTATCCTAGTTTTCTCTACTGGTTTATATGGATGGGCATGTGTTATGAAATGTCCTTCTTTCTCCTTTAAAACATGCCTCCCTTCTTGAAAATTAGACTTCAAAGTCTCAACATTACCAAATAGATAAACATGTAGGGATGAAGATCTCTCTTCTAGTTTTTTGTTCTATTCTTTAATAGGGTCATCCTTCTCAGTAGGTTTTCTCTCTCCATGAGATAATTCATGGTTATTCTCTCCTTTTACTTCTCCAAGAATATGTGTTTAGCACCTTCTTCTATGACTTCTTTCTCAAAGCATCTGACTCAATGAAAAGATTATCAAGATTGATGATAGTAGCCTCTAATTATGTGGTATCATCTAGATCTATGATATTTCTCTTAGTGAAAGGAATTTTCTTTGGATGAGATGCTCTAGATTGGATACTTCTTGATCTCTTACACTGATCCATTTCTTTGGAAACACTTTTTCTCAAGGAAACATCTCCAATGGATCAGATTGTCTTATCCTGGTATAGCTTTTCCTCCTACAAAGAAGTGTAGAAAAATTCACCAAGAAGTCTAGTATTCTCTACTCCAGAGCTCAAGGATGAGGATTCTCTCTCTTATATGGGTTGATACTAGGGATTACTTTTGATATTATCCTAGGGTTTTCAAGTATGACTATACTCACCCTTTTTCTTGTGCCAGTTCTTTCTTCCACCTTGTAGTAGGTTTGTTTATAGTGGGACCTTGGGATGTGCTCTCATGTAAGTCCTTGTGTTGTTTCTCTTGTCATACATTTTCTTAAAATGATATAACTTTGGTTAAGAAACCTTGATTGGGTCGCCACCTACTAAGAGGAATATAATTATCCCAATGATAAACCTTGATAATCTACAAAAGGTCAAACCAACCACATCAAGTGTAAATAGTGAACCCCATAAAAATGTGACTACTTTCACTATCCCACTCATGCTAAATAATACTCCACATGTATACATATGACTATGACTGAAAGTATCGACTTGAAAAATACCACACACATAAGAGAAAGACAACTCTATCACAATGAAATGATACTAATTTGACACACATGTATTACAAATCTGTATAACACCCACATAGTGCATTCCTTAACAGAATCACCATTGTCTTGGATCCTAATTTGATAGGTTTTCAAATACCTCTTGGGATGTGGAAAGCAACTAGGAGTTAGCCACAAACAATAAAAAGTATTCCCATTCCACCCATTAGGACCAACTAGTAAGACTGACTTGTCTTCTTCCCTTTGAATTTTGTAGGATTTAGGAAGGTATACCTTTAGATTAACCACTACTTTATTTATAAAACTATTTAAATATTAATCCCATTAGAGAAAAAAATATCCTTCAAATCTTCTAACTTAGATCCAAACAAAAAGAATAGAAGATAGCTAACCCTTTATGTCTAAATGCTCTCCAAGTCAAGCATAGGCCAATACATCCAAATTTATTATACACAATGAAATTTTGAAAGTTTTAATTAAAGGTTTTCAAACTGTGCTAGCCAGAATATATGCTCTAAATCACTTAATGATCAATGCCATATCCATTGGGCAATTACTCAACAATCTAACAAATGGAAAACTTAAATCTACACCTTCAATTTGTGAATGTGATAAATAGTTGATCAGGAACTCATACTTATCAAGATCTCCCCATACATTTCTTTAATTCCCACTTAACATTAAGAATTTTCTTAATTATTTTGATTAACAAAAAAATATGATAAGAGATATATATATTCTAAATGAATTACAACTGGGTTCAACCTACTTGCTGTTGAATTTTTAAAAATTAAAGAACAACATGAAAAGAGAAGAAATCTAGATCTAGAAAATTAAATGACATATCATTTATATTAATTTCTTTGAAAAAATACATTTAGAGTATCAAATGTATCAAGATAGACCACCTCAAAGAACTAAAGCACTCCACCATTTCATTCTATTCTATTCATGAGAAAGAAAAAAAAGACGCAATACACAATACTAGACCAACTGAGAAAATAAAACATGTCATTCCTTTTTCAAAATTTGGACCCTCCTTCCAGCCTTGGGAACTTATTTTTAGATATGAGTTACAACAAGCTTCAGAGTTGAAGGGAAAGTAGACATGTCATTTTATCATTGGATAAAAGCATTCTAGTTATAACAAAACATGTGATTTTCTCTTGGAAGCAGATGCAATTAGCCTTTAAACATTTTGATGTGAAAACTTCTTGGTTTATGCAACTCTTATATTTTACCATGACTTTTGTGGCTTCCTTTTCAAAAATTTCATATAATACCCAAGAGTTTACTAACTTCGAAATACATCCTTGAAAAACTGTCATATTCATGTCTTGGGCTATGTGTCTTACCATGTCATTTACCTTGGTTATAGCCCCATTTATCCAATAAGAAAATTCCTTCACACTTTTATCCTCTTTCAAGATTTGGTGGCACCAACGTATCCTAAAATCCCTCTAAGTTTTTTTTCACTTCTACCATTTTGTCCTCAATGGCATCAGACAAAATGAAAACAATTCTTAGTTATTTTCTAATTTTAACTGTAGATATAGCATTGGGAGGAGCACTGGGGTCCACTCTCACACATTGTTCAATTTTCATTATTTTCTCCATTTTACTAACCCACTTCTGGTAAGTCAGCTTAACCAATGTCCTATCATATTGTAGTTTGTTGATAGCCAAATATAACAACATACACACTTGGTGGAGCCTAAACATTCTAGTATTAATCTTCTAATGTAGGTGCATTAGAGAAGTCCAAACAATGATCACCTTATTATACTCAAAATTTCTCTTATCATTCTTAATTTTTACTTGTAAGTCAACCATCTCCTTGATCAAGGAATCAACACTTTTACTTTTTGTAGGTGGAACTTGCTGGTGTGGTACTACAGAACATCCTAGAGTAAATGGTACTATGTTCAATTGTCTTGAAGAGCTTTCCTCTTCTATACATGATGACCTAGTTGAATTGAGAGGTTTAGCTAATTCCAATTGGGCTATCTTCTATTCTAACAAACTTACTTGAGTTTGTATGTTAACATTCACTTTTTTTTTTTTATGAATAGTCCATTCTCTATTAGATAAAATATTAAAGTTACATATTCACAAAAAAAGGGTTGGGGAAACAAGATCACCCCACGAGAGTCCACATGACATTAAGCTGGATATAAATAACTATTCATAAAAAAACATAACTACCCTTAGGTAGCTAGAGCAGTGCCAACCAAGGGAGGAGGATATTGACAATCATGAAAATCCTAATGATTCGTAGGGTTAGAAGGAGGCTTAGGGGGAGCCCATCCATTGATGGTAGCATCAACTTCTTTTTTATCTTCTTCCTTTACCTTGGGCAAAAAAATGGTGAAGTCTAGGTGAGGGCAGGGCCACTTAGGATTGGTGGCAGGAAGAGCTGACCAACCTATAGAGGTAGGAGAAGTAACAGGAGAAGAAACTAGGGACCATCCAAAGCCATGTCGCGGAGAGGTAGAACAGTAATGCTAAACATCCCAGCCACTAGGAGAGTGTCAGGGAGCCTAGGAATGAGGCATCTGTGAGTAGTGGGCCAAATAACTATACCCTTGGTGGCATCCATGGGGTGGAGTCTAGTTCATCAAAGTAGAATCTAGAGGCATCCAAGAATCTGTACATGAAGCATTGTCCTAATGATTAAGCAACTCCTACAAGTAGGCCACCTTGTTATCTTGTACTTGAATTTGAAGCAAAACATTATTACATATGCAAGCTTTAGTATACATACATACATTGATATCTAGAAAAGTGCGAGTGAAAAGAATTGTATTTATATCTTTCTATAATGGAAACAAAATCTCTAGCCTAAAAGTATGCCAAATCTGAGAAAATTTGAAGGGGGTTCTAGTGGAGTCCCCGAGCGGGACCATATATGCCAAGAAAATAGCTCTAGCCTAAAGGGTCTAAAATAATCATTAATCTAGAGCCAATACTATTGAGCCCTATGATAGAACCTAAATATGTGTAGGAAAGACTCTAGTTGACCACAAAATGGAAATCAAGGGTTAGGAATACCCAGAGACTTGGGCCAAGGTCCTAGAGGAAAAATCTAGAAGAGGACACACTAGGAAATGTGTGTGATCTTCAACTTAGTGACGATTTTCCAAATAATATTAAACTTGTTTCTCCAATATGTGGAGTAGAGGTGATAGCACTGGTTGAGAGTCTCAACCATGGGAAAATGAGGAGCCAACCACATGTATCCCATTTTAGGCCTTTAATTAACAAGAGGAGTAAATAGATACCATTTCTAATCTTTCCACCAATGCTTGATGATTGAATACCTAGCTTGTGAAGTGAGAGGGAAAAGAAGAGACCAATAAATCAAAAGTTTTCCGATCTGGGCAAGTCAGATGAAACTTGGCCTACAAATCTTCCCAAGATCTCAAAATCACAATGACTCTACAAAATAAATCTTTGAGTGT
Organism: Cupressus sempervirens; assembly: GCA_028749045.1. Lineage (NCBI taxonomy): Eukaryota > Viridiplantae > Streptophyta > Pinopsida > Cupressales > Cupressaceae > Cupressus > Cupressus sempervirens. The sequence goes on from CM053783.1 coordinate 8,078,707, forward strand.
CTTGATGCCATGTTTGAAAAAATACAGAGCACTTCAATACCTTGAATCTTAGCTAGAGGAAGACCCTCAATGGAAAACAAGGGCAACCACTACAGATTATGATGATTCAGGGAAAGTCCATTTTTGAAGCTGTTGCTAGCCCAACGAAGCCACGACATAACTGCTTCCCAAGATCTCCATATGATATTGACCACAAAAGAGCCTTGAATGTGCACAAGTTTAATGGTGGTGAGAAGGATTTGAAATCCTATCCCCTTCCATGCTAACCTTTGAGTAGAAAAACTAGAGGAGATGCAACGCCAGAGGATAAGTTTCTAGGATTCATCCCTGGAAAAGATCTGAGGATCCACTTGATACACAAGGAAATTCCTTATTTTTGAGAGGAGATAAGACCCAAATTGCCTAACTCTTTGGGTAAACAATAATATTCCCAGGAAACTCGGTGAAAACCATGATGTTCCTCATTCAAGGCCTAGAGGAAATCCCCGAGAAGCTTTTCTAACTTAGCATAAGATGCTCTAGAAGGGGCCCAACAAGAAGAGTAGTATACATGAGTCACTACTAAAACTTTAGAGAAAATTTAAAATTTGGTAGCAAGCGAGAGAGGCTTGGTAATCAAGTACAACTTTTTAGCAATTTTCTCGAACACAACATTCTATAAATCAACTACTAAACCTTGGAAAGAAAAAGGGATACCTAGAAATTAAAAATTTTCTCCATGCTGAATTCATGCCTATTTGAATTAAGCAAGCCATGACATTTAGCATGGAGGAAGGACATTCTATAATAGAGCATCTTGTACCATTGAATGTAAACCTAGAAGCTATGTAGAAAGTTTCTAAGAATTTATTTGCATTTATGACATTAGCTTCATCCTCAATAAGGGTGAGAAAGGAGTCATAAAAAATTGTCCATTAACTAGCTAGGATGGGGATTCTAGAAGTGAAATATCACATACCCGACCAATAGAAATGGAATGAGCAGCAAATATCCAAAACATTAGACAACCATAACATAAAGAGCAGGGGCTAAGGGACAACCCTAGTGAATGGATTTGAAGAGGCTAAAAGCCTTAGATTGTATACCTATATTGATAGTGATGCAAGCATAAGTCTCACCAAAAACCATCTCCACAGAGTGAAGAAAACTGGTCTAAAGCCAAGAGCACGAAACATAGCAAGAATGAAATACCATTCTATGCGATCATAAGCTTTAGAAAAGTCAATTTTAAGAAAAAGAGCTTGTTGGTTAGATTTGTGGGCCCATTCCATACCCTCCTATACAAAAATAATGTGTTCTAAGATAAAACAAGATTTGCTAAAGCCAGTCTACTCTAGTCAAACAATCAAGGGAAGAAGATGCTAGATTTTGAGTGCTAATTCTTGAGCTATGATTTTGTAGGAAACATTCAACAAGGTGATGGGCCACCAATTATAAATGTCCGTCAGATCACAAAACTTAGGTATGAATTTAATGTTTCCCTTGGAAATGATTGAGCCTAATGATTTGGAATGGAACACTTCCAAGTACATCATATGGAGATTGGGCCCAATAGAATCCGAAATAACTTTATAAAATTCACATTGAAACCCATCACACCCAGGAGCCTTGTCATCTACCATGGAAAAGACAACCTCCTTGACATTGTTGAGGGTAAGAAACTACTCACAAAATGCATGTTGCTTAGTCACAAGCTAGTTTGGAGTAAAAATAGTACAGTCCTTCAAGGATTTCCACACTCTAGAGTGAAATCTTGGGCAATGAAAACCTTTTTGTAATGACAAACAAAGGCTTGAAGAATGTCAAGAAGGTTTGAAAGAACCTACTATCCATCTTTGATTTTTTTGATACTTATTGAGGTGTGATGGGCTCAAAGAGCTTCAAAGAACTCTTTGGGAGCTTGGTCTCCAACTTGAAGCCAATGGAGATGGACTTTGATTTAGGCTCCCCTAGCAACATGTTTATTAGTTATTTACTTTTTCAAACCACGATTTCCAAGCTAGAGTTGTAGTGTAGAGTCGAAAGGATTCAAGGTTAGATCATCTAAAGTGGAAAATAGATCTTTGATGGTGGCTTCATTCAAACACATGCGGTCCATAAAAATTTTCCTATGAAATTTGGTCATACCAGTGATGGCATCATTCTACCACTATATCCACCCAAATTGTGTATGGGGCGAAGGCTCTAAGTTCAAGACACATATAATATCAGCCATAGTGGGCTCATGACTCAGTAATGACATGTTGAGAAAAACTTGATTCTTAGAATGACACCTCTAAGCTATTTTCCCAGTGATAGTAAAGAGAATGGGGAAGTGAACTAACAAGGTCACATCCAACAGGGGAATGATGGGTAAAGCCCTTTCTTTAGAAAAAGAAAAAAATGAATGTGCAAAGATCATCACATGATAGAGCTTTTTAGAAATCCCATCAGAGCCAGCTCTAAAATTAGAGCAAGTGTGCCAATGCCCACTAGGTTTTCTAGAGTGTGTATTGGGATCAAAAAGGCCTAATTTATTACGCATGTAGTACTTGGCCTCTTGTTCTCTAGCTATCTAGAAAAATGACAAAATGCCTTCCTTGTCAGTAGTCATCTCAACCATATTAAAATCCCTACAAATGACAAAGTGGTAGGTGGCAAAGAATCTACCATCAATTGCCAAAGTTGGGATCATTCAACAACATCATTGGGAGCATAAACATTAAAAATCCAAAAAGAATTATTTTGGAAGGACATCAAAATGAAACAACCATGTGCATTAGGTCATAACCATGAGAAACAATAGAATAAATTAAATGAGGTGAGAGAAGAGAAACACCACCACCTTGACTAGCATCATGTTGAGAAGGAAAAATTGTGCTATCTGGCCAAATAATATGACATGCAATGCTTAACAAGAAATTGGAAATCTTAACTTCCAAGAAAGAGAGGATATCAAGGATACCAATCCTATGTCTAGTCTCACACATAATACTTGTGAGAGAGGTCGGTGAGACCTTGAACATTCCATGAGAGAACATTCATGGAAAAAATTCTTGCATATTGTCCTTGTCCCCAAGAGAGGAGAAACTATTTATCAAGAATGAGATGGAGGTGACTGTTAGGGAGGTGAATCCCACAGAAAGGAGCCTCTATTTCTCCAAACCACCATCTAAGTCTTCATCACAACTTTTAGGGCTCCATAAGAAGTGTAAAGGCTGAGATCCAATAGGGTAAACTATGGAAGCTACCTATAGAGTGCGAACCCAAGTGGGTCGAGAAGCATTCATAGTCAAGTCCATCCCCTGGGAACCAGGGTTTGAAATGGGTGGCTAGATCACTAGAGAGATATGCACAACCAAGGTAATAAAAAGAACAATGTCTAGCAAGGGCCTTAGAGCAAAGGACCCTTGTTGCTTAGGTAGAAAGGGAGGCTTACCCTTGCACATCATAGTTGTCCATTAATCATTTTTGGTGTTATTAGTAGGATTTTCCTACATTTTCTTAGCAGGAGTTGCATTGTGAGGAATGACTAGAGGGCAATCTTTGATCTTGTGATCACCAACTAAAACCTATAACAGGTGTTTTGCAAGTGAAGGTAGAGCTATTAGAAAAAATATTCCACCAAGATAACAAAGAGGGGGGGGGGGGGGGGGGGTGGTGTGAATCAGTTATCCAATTAAAACATTTATCAACCTTAATTAATCTTAACTATTAAATCAAAGTAAACAACAACCATAACAAGATGCACATACATAATTACACTAGATATGTTAACTAGGGAAACCCTTGATTAGAGGGAAAACCCCAGTGGGAATGATGACCACAAAGATATATATATATATATATATATATATATATATTCCTTGTTAGAGGATGGACCCTATTAGGATTCTATAAACACATTTAGTACATAAGAGTCCCTATTAGGAGACTTTGAATCCATGTTAGGAGATTCCAACCCTATTAGGAGTTTTTCCAATCCTGTTAGGAGTTATAGAAGATAGAAGGACCCACTATCCAAATAGCTTCTGGGGCAAGACCACTGAACTCACTGTCCAACTGATCTCTCAACTATTCCTTGCAGAATAAATATTTGTACTATGCTTTAGCTTATTTCCTTTTTCTTGTAAACTAGACCAATTACTGTCAGACCTTGTAGACCAAGTCAAAAACCTTAGATCCAAATATCAAACCTCAAATCACTAAATAAAACATCAACAAAAAAGTTCTCTCCAACTTCACTCTTCTATACTTATCTTGCATATCAACTATTTCTCTTCTATTCTACTCGTCATACTTCTTGCAATCATTCATTTATTCATTCATAAGAAAGGAAAATGTCCTTCCTTTATACCAAATCCATAAAACAACTCCTTGAGTTAGCTATTACACCTTCTCAATTAATTATTATAGGACGACATTAAGAATATGTTATACTTAGCAATAACATCAATCCTCCACCTTGTAACTTAAATAACTTTTTGTACATGTAATATTATGGTGAGCGAGCTTAGCCACGTCATCACTAGCATGCATTCTACATGCCTTTAAGCTTTCTTCTTAGAATAAAAATTCTGCTAAGAGATATAACAAGTTTATCAAAACATGTTTCTATAAACTCTATCTCAGAACAATCTTCATTAAAACTTGCATAACTTCTTCTAGACTTAATTTCTTATGCTTCCAAGGTTAGTTTCATATACTAGACACTTATTAGTATCTCATACTAGACACTTATTAGTATCTCCCTTTAACCTCGCTTAGTGAAAATACTCAATGATCTATCTATACCAAATTGATCTTTTCATTGTTCTTTTGTCAAATACCATAGAAAAAATGATATGTTGACATCAATGACAAACATAGTGATGAATGTAACATATCATCATGATAATTATCTAATCATGTTTCTAAAATAATCCCCCATAGAAGTATCATTATCATTCATGCTTCATATAAGAGCACCTTCTGAGAGAAGGTATGTGCTCCAAATTGAATGTTCATAGGTTCCTTAAGGTCATAGGAGAGGTCTACCTCAATGCAAATTCTCCTTTGATGATGTGCATTGAAAAATTTCTCTGGCTCAACACATACCACTTGACCAAGGGTTTGTGCAATAAGAGGGATAAACTTCCAACATGGAATTGGAAGGCTCATAAACTCAACCCAGATAGGGACTTCTACAATTTTGTCATTCGACATCGAGAGGTCATGAGACCATTACTAAAAAACTAGTAGTGAGGACCTAATTGACCATGACTGATGGTTAAAAACTATGTTGGACTGAGAAGGGTTCATAAAGTAGAATAAGAAAAATCCCTTTGTGAGGCTCTAAATGTCGTCAATATGGCCTCCTTGTGGAGTCCAGCTCTTGGTAACCCATTCTTTGAGCATGCTTTCAAGTGGAGTGTGACCCACAAAATACTCAATCAAGGTATGGTGCTCTAACCATTTGTATAGATCCTCAAACTCTTCAATTTAAATAATGATATCTAGGCAAGAGGGCTTACCTCATGAATTTTTTATAGAAAAAACTTGTTTGGTCATTTATTCAATGAAGGCACCATAAGCATCCATCGTAGCAACTCCCAACACTAGTAGAAATTACTGGGCCAAAGATGGACAAAGCCATAATGAAAAACCCTAGTGATCCCACAACTAATGTGGTATGATAGATGCAAAACTTGAAGAAAAATTAGAAAAAATATTGTACAACATGCAAAACCCTAGTAAAACATCTACATTCAATTTTGAATGATTGTCATAAGTAGAAAAAATATGATTATATCTCTACTCAAATTTCTCATGTTTCTTCTCAATTGATTTTTCTACATTGTGTACATAAGAAACACACTCTTCTCAATCTCTAGTTGTTTGAGAGAGCTTGACATCTTCTACTCTCTTTAATACTATGTTTTCCCTAATATGAGTGTTCTCATCAACAATATCCTTTCCTAAGGTAGAAGCTGAAAATGACCAAGTAGCTAGGGCACCCAAGTCTTCATTATAATACATTCCACCAATAGGTCTATTAGTTTTACTGATATTAGATCTCTTCATCCTCATTTCTTGCATGATGGAGTCAAAAGCTACAACATATGCTATGTTAAGGTTTGGGAGTAACAAGACTTTGGATTCTTTCATAATTTTCTTTTCTTGCTTTGGAGTAATAGCCTCAAATTTAGTCATCATTTCTCCTTCAATTTATTGTAAGATATCCTTAGCATCAACTTGAGGTCTTTGTAGTTTCTTCTTATCTACTTTCTAAAAGCATTTAGTCCGATAGTATTGCCAAAGCAATTGCTTAAAGGGCTCTCATTTGATGAAATCATCATCTTCAAAGAACTCCCTGCAAGTCTTCATCCTTACATCTCTAGAGAAAACTCATTTTATTTATTGTGCGGTGATGTTAAGTAAGGGTGCCCTAGGCATTTGGAGGACTTATTCATTCAATAATTCTTCTAGTACATAAATGTTATCCCCTTCTTCTTCATCATCCCCAGGGATATTTATTTCTTTTGATTGTTCACATTTAGGATGGGCTCTACATTTTGTGTTGCTCCCTTCTCTTTAGGCAAAAAATCACAATGGAATAGCCCAGAGATGGTGGGGAAGGGGATCTCCTAATAGGGTCTTCATCTTCCTACCCTTAGTGGACAACTAGTTCTTCAATACCTCTACTTGACTTCTTCCTTTGATATACTATTAAATTAGTTTCACTCCTTTTCCTTTTAGATGGATCCTCATCTTGAGGCTTTTCTTCTTCTCACTGCCTCTTCTATCTCCTTCCCTCTTGGGGAACCAAATATGATGTAATGTAGGAGTACCTAGGTAAGGCTATCTAACAACCTAGGGTTCCTAGTTGATTTTTGGCTTGTAGTGGCCTTAGCCAAGACACTAGACAAATGAAGAGAGATAGAGAGTCCTAGGGTAGGACTTAACCATTAGGAGAGGTCTAATTGGGTCTTCATTACTATCTAGTGATCCAAGTTGCTTAGTGTAGTCAAATGATTGTTATTGTTGATAATAATGGAAATTATGCATCTATAGGGGTAGATTAGGAAACTCAGGGGTGGAATGATGTTCTCATTTCATAAGTGACATAACTAGGCACTTGGTTAATTTTTATGGGATTTGGACCAAGTTTGTCCTAACTAGGACAAAAATTATAAAGTTGCTTGAAAATTTTATAAAATTGCAAAAATTGTCATGACAACATTTCTCGCAAAAGACCAACTTTGCTCAGATGGTTGTGTAACCACATCAAAGTGGTTGGAATAGAGGTGATAGACATATATAAGGCCTCCCCCAACTTGTCACATGGGTTGGATGTAGTTTTGGAGGAAGAATGACTTATGAATGAGCAAGTTTTCTTAGTATTCTAATGTATTTCCTTGTCAATGGTGACTCGGCAGATTGAACTCAACACTGTGACTTGTGAATGAGATAGTCCTTGTAATTAGTAGATTTTGTGTGTGTTTAGTTATTATTTTTGGTTCATTTTCATTTCTTTTGCAAATTCTTTGGTTTTGTGCACTATCGTTGGTCTAAATCAGGCAATTTGTGTAAATGAGGTCATAACTCATTATTCTACCTTGTCATCTATACAAGCTCTTAGAATTGGTGAGATGAATCCTTTTACCACATGTGTGGAAAATTTTGGTCCTTGGAAAGGTCGTTACCTATTTTTGTAGTGATGCCCTAGGTGAGCCAATAGGGCATGGCTAGGGAACACAAAGCACTACAAGAGTCTTCCAATGGATTGAATGCATTCAATGCTTCAATTAGAGCATTTGGAGAGGAAGAAAGAAGTGTGAGGAAGCCCCATGCCCAAGGATAAGTTTGGGTGATGAATTTTGGGAGGTGAAAAAGTAAACCCTTGTGTAGACTATTCAAAGACCTTGAAACCCTTATTTTTAGGCTACAATATAGCATTTCATTATACAAAAAGTTTGAGGAGTGGAGACCAATAAAATCTTCAAGGGATCCATAAAGGGTATCAGGAGATGAAACTTGTTCATCACCTTGTTTTATAAAATTTGGAGTTATTGATCAAAAAGTAAGAAAGTAGGCCTAATTCCTTGTAGCTTGATTTAGGATAGTTTGGTGCTATATCTTAATATTGATAGGGATTTAAATGCAAGTAGGGTTGTTTGGTGTTTTAATGGACCCAAAAACTTAGTAATAAGCCTTCCTCTCCATGTTTTATTGGTTTTGATCGAATTTGGTTATTTAGTATAGGGCATGCAAGAAGACAATATAGGGGATGCAAGAAGACATCCAAGGGAAAGTTTGGGGTTGAGTTGGTTCTAATGTTAATCTTGACAAATTGAAGAGAAGAGGTTTAAGTTAGGAATCCTCTTGAGTTAGGGTAATGAAGAGCCCTAATAGGATAGAGAAGTGGCCTAGAGAAGAACCTAAGGAAAACATGGTTGGTGAACGAAATTTGACATTACATCATGATGCTTTCAAAAGTAATTCCATTCCTATGACATCTTCAACAAAAGTAACCTTTGGTGCTTTGGCTCTACCAAGTTTTTTAGTTATTATACTATAGACATCTAAGAAAGTTTCAAAAATAATCCTTAACTTCTGATCCCATGTCTTGGAATTTGGAAGTGGGTCATAACCTAGATCCATAACACGTATTTCATCCAATAATTCTTCATATATATGCCACACTTCTTTTTCTTTCTTTGAGATTTCATATCATCATCATTTCTAATGATGTCTTTAGGGAAATCAAACTCATGATTTCCACTTAATGCCACTATTATATTATGAATTAACATATCATGAAAATCCCTTTATATCATTCAATATATTGAACTAATTATCAAATAATAAGGCTTGAGAAAATGGACTAACTTGATGTACCATCCTTTTGTTATTGCAAAATGATGAAAAATTATTAACTTTTGAAAGAAAGTTCCCTTACATGCCTTTGCTAGGAAATTAGTGTCTTGCAACATACCAATTTGCTTCATTACTTCAAGAAACCCAATCCTCAATGGAACATATCTTGGTTGTACAAAAGGTGTCCTTGAGAAACCATAAATTCTAATAACAGTTCTATGAGGGTAGAAGTAGATATCTCCCCTTTGATGGCACAAATTTGGTTCTACATCACAATCAATTGGTCTCAAAAATGTCTACAAGAAGTGGGTAAAATATCTAACAAACAACAAAATTCTTCTCCTAAGAGCAAAAGCAAACTGATTTTCAAACAATGTGAAACTGGGTTCACTCCAATCAACTGACAAGATAGATCACCATAACTTAACTAGTAATATATCATCACCCTTTCAAATGCCATATACACATGTTGCATAGAATAATCCCTATTATGGAACAAGATCATGTGGATGAGCAATGAATACCATATGAAATCTATTGATTTCCCCCCTATGTAAGGCTTCCATCCCCTCATTGATCCTTGCCTCTAGATATTTGGGAAAATTACAAATGATTGTGACACCATACTTCTGAATCCATAAGGCACAACTACTTGGTGGCTTTGTTGAATTTCCCCTTATTTGTCAATCCTAACACTTGATATAAGGCAGTATGTGTATTCAATAGAATGTCATTATAATGATTCACATTACCCATAGTGTATGAGATGGTTGTAGGAGTTAACTTAATTCTATTCACTTCTTTTATGAAAGGAGTTATCAAATTTTGTTGTAATTTAGACCAAGCTTGGTCAAATGCTTCTTTGAACATTTTAAAATCTATCTCATATGTTACATCTAAGGTAGAATGAAGGTCAAAGGCCTTTTTGATAGATTCAACATAAATTTTCAAAAGGACTTCTCTACTAAATCCCTAATTATTTGGGTGATTGGATCATAGTTTACTGCAAGCTCTAATAACTGATCAATGTCTAAGAAGAAAATATGAACTACCATTTTCCCTAGGTCATATTGTCATACATTATAAAAAGGAATTCCTAAATTTTCTTGGCAATAAAATTTCTTAAAAACTTCCAAACCCTTAATAGGCATGTTAGTGTCACAAACATTTCAAAATTTATCGTTTAATCTAGGTCAAACTTCATTCTTTACCTAATTTTCCATCCCTCTACAGGTTCGCTTCCCTCTTTGGATAATGCTAATTGGTCGATAAATTCATCTTATAGGTGCCTATACTCATAGTTGAATTTACTAGAATACTTCTTAGGTGACATTTTTACAGTTTAAGCTACTAGAGTGACTCAGTTTATAAGGGTTTGATAACAACACTAGGGTTTCAAGAATAATCAAACTACAAAAATTTAAAGATGTTTAATTCTTCACAAAATACAAATTTTTAATTTTCAGAGGGTACTCTCTTGCTTTCTTCACCTTTTTTGATGAAGATTTTTTTTGGGGGTCAAACTTTAGTGTGAAATTTCTTGTTGTAGTTGATCATAATTCTAGAGTATGGATGTGCCGAGGTGACAAATTCATATTGAATTATGAATTTTAACTCCCTTGAAATGGCATTACAACACTTTGTATGCAAAATAACTCCAATTTCTTGTATAGAACCTTTTCTTGTGTATTAGTACAAGATTTGAATATCCACAATTCATCTTCTTCTATTTTGCATCAGATGACTACTACTTTATTTTGACCTTCACTGACCATCTCGATCACCACCTAAGACTAGTTGTATAGCCAATGTGAATCAAGAATGATGTCTCATAATCTCCATTGAAAATTTTGTTCCTTTGAGAAGAGAAATCTAGGTGTTTGCATCTCAATTCTTCACTTTACAAATGTTAGAGCTTGTAAGAACATGAAGACAATCGATCTTCCCTTAAGATGATTCATCATAAGTAAATATTCATTCATCACACAATTATGTCCCAGCTATTGATTATAACCTTATACATAATATTAATGTTAATTAACTTGAATCCCTTTTGGTGCCAAAAGAAAACATGGAAGCATCTCAATTTTTCACCATAAAGGAGAGAGAAGTTCGTAGATAAGCGAGAGCCATTGATCTTCTTTTGTTTAATTGTTCCATCCATAGATGCATTTGGATCCACTAATAATTTCCAATGGCCTAGTAATATGTCAGGTCCTCATTGACTCCTTAGGTCCTACTGTCACAAAAGTTTACACCCTTGTCCAAAGTTTTTACCTAATGACAACCTTGTGAAACATGGAAACAACCTCCAAGCTATAGGACTTGAACTATGATGTTGGTCTTCAGAGAAGGCCAACTTCCTTTACTATCAGGGTGCACCTAATTACACTTGGAGAGGAAAAAGGAGAAGGAATGCATAAAAGAAAACTACCTAATCTAATCTAAAGGGGTGATGCACCAAAATAGAGTGTTGGACCTTATCTCTGCCCATAAATAAATAGTTAACCAATTATAACTTCAAAAAATACAGATTTAGACTTTTCTTAATTCAGCAAAAACACGTAGATTAGACAACAAAATAATGCTATAGGAAGAGACTTCACTTAATATCATTTAAATGCCAAAAGTAGATACAATCATGCAAATTGTAGAATATAGACAAAAGAGATTAACTAGAGGCAAGGAAATCTTTCATAGTGTATTAATGGCCAAAAGAGACTCAATAGAGGATTACAATGGCTTAGAGGCATGAGAAATTATAGTAGTAAGCATAGAAATGATATTAGAGAATCAAAAAAAGCTCAAGCCTTACAAAGATTACAAAATCTACCTTTATAGTTTAGACATAACTGAGATATTTCTAATTGAAGTTACTTCACAACCACTATCATTAAGTATTTTGAGAAAAATCAAGATTATTCAAACAACAAATTTGATTTGGTACACTTGTAGAGGCATGAAAAACATGGAAACCTTGACTGGAGTAAACCCTGAAGTGATGGAAATAATGCCAATCAATGCATAGTTGGGTAGATGGATAATTGGATGATGAGTGCATGCTCGTTTTGCATTTACTAGGCCTAGGGATGTTGAAAGCAATCTGTAGACAATAAAAAATCTGATCTTCCATTAAAGAGTTGTTTCATCTTCGCTATCAGCACGCCAAGTTGGATATATCAGCAAGTCAATTATATTCAATGCTCACCCTATACCTTGCTTGCAATTGTATTGGTTGAGGACCCTTTTCCTTTCTAGTTTAAACAAGTAAACATCATTATTATGGTCAATTTAAGGTTCTACGATCATACAATTGTTAACCTATCTTATGGTTAGGAACACCTTTAATAACCTCTATGTTCTTATGATTGCGACGATGATACGACAAACCTTTGTTCTCATACTCTTGGAAGACCTCTATAGTTGCACCTATGACCTTATAACAACCATATACCATAAGATCATGACCCTTCCTTATCACTTGTCATGACTATTTGCTTCTAGGATTCTATAATAATTGCATATCATAACATTGATAGGCTTAAGAATTAGCCCCATGATCATACGCTAGATCATAGAATGAAAATTTAGTGATGGCATTGTAATTCTGACTTCTCACATTTTCATGACCTAAAGAAAATGGAGGCCCACCATGTCAGAGGCTTGACTAGTGAAATGCTCGCTATACACCAACTCAGTCTTACTCATCACCTTGTCATGTTGCAGCCCACACAATAAAAATTGGCCCACAAATCCACATCACAGAAGGTTGGTTTTCCACATCCTACAATATTCTAACAAGAAATGAAATGCAAAAAAGTGATAGCCAATGATGATCCATCCATATGCCAACACACATCTACCACCTTAGCATGACTTTGCGTCCTTTTTGGCACTACCTTTTAACCTTGGTGGCCTGAACAGAAGAACAAATCCACATGTCCACATGTTAAAAATTACTTCTTCGCATTGTCAAAAACTCTGACAAAATATAGAATTTGAGAAACTGACACCCAATCAAACTGCCAATAGACACCAACATGTTAGCACAGTCAAAATGTGACCCACAAACAAGAAGCAAGGCCCCACCCTAGACATGTGGCAAAAGGTCACTTCTCTGTATTTGTTAAACACTAGGTAATTCCAAAATGTGGGAAAGCAACTACTGTAGATCTCTAGGAGATCTGATGGTGGGGAAGATGCAGCCCATGGAAAAGTAAATTTAGAATATGGAAATTAAATAAGGTTTTATTTCACATTTCCATGACATTGTTTAATATTAAAGTTGATTGTTTATCATTTGAATTCAAATGTGGCAATTTTGGTAGGAAGGAAACTTTGGCCAACAATACTAGTGACTTAGGGGGATGCAAGATAGATATGCATCGACTAGTAGTTGTACATCTATTGGGAAAAAAAGTTATCAAAATCATGAGAATCCACCCAAAAAAACCCTAAAATTATAGAAAAATGACCGAGGAACCTCAAAACTACTTCTCTGCAACTAAAAATGGGAACCAAAATCCTCTACAACCTTTGCAAAACATGTGCTCATGAACTTCTTAAAAATATGAAACCAAAGGAAGGAAAATGACCTAATTATATACATGAAATACTCACCTTTTTTAAGAATCAGGACTTAAGATATATTCCATTAACTGGAATAGGTAGAATTTCACCATTAGGTCTGCTTAATTGAAAAGTATTGATCTGTTTGTAGTTGATAACCACATTCTGACCACTCCATAGTGTATCAAATTTTGAGTGCCACCCTAGTTCCACCCTATCTGTATCCCATTTTAATATGAGATCACCTTCTCTAAAGATTCTGACCTTGGCCTTTCTAATCAAAGCTCTTTTTCATCTATTGCTAATGTGCTTTTAGGGTATGCATGGCCTATTTCCTTTTTTCTTCCAAATCCATCAGTTCTACCACTCTTATAAACATAATATCATTTTCCATTAGCCCCAATTGATGAGCCAATTCTAGAGATGAGAATTCTAATAAAATTGGAAGCCTTGCTTCCCTGCCATATACCAACATAAAGGGTGAATTTCCTTATGGCTCTCTTAGGCATTATTCTATCAGCCCATAGTGCTATCTTCAACTTTTGATACCAACATTTCTAGTTGTCCTCCATAGCCATTTTCATAATCCTAATTAGGTTTTTGTTAGATGACTTAGCCAAACCATTTCCTTGAGGATAGTAGTTTAAAGATGTGCTCAAGTAGATATTATGATCAACTACCCATGCACAAATATGAGCTCCTACAAAAGATTTTGCATTATCTGAAATAATTGTTAAAGGGGTACAAACCTAGTAATGATTCCATCAAGGAATTCAACAACTAAATATTATGTGGTATCCTTCAATGCAACTACCTTTGTCCATCTAGTAAAGTAGTTTGTAGTAGCTAGAATCCATTTGTGACCAAATCTAGAAGAGGGATTGATATGACCTATGAAATCCAATCTCCATTGTGAAAAATGTTGGTCTACTTGAATGGGATGAAGAGGAAGGGCTACAAGTCTTTTCTTACCAGAGAAGAAGGCACATTTTTCACACTTCCTCACATACTTATGACAATCATGGACCAAGGATGGCTAGTAGTAATCAACTCTCATGATCTTCATTATAGTTGTCCTTGCTGAAAAGTTTCCACCATCAGGACCATCATAAAGCTCTTTGATCATTCTTCAACTTGGTCTATATTAATGCATCTAAATAGGGCTCCATTGAAATCCCTCTTGAAAAGGATACCATCAACTATGGCATATAAAATTGATTGTAACCTATACTATCTCCTTTTAGTCTTTTCCAATCCCTGAGGATATCCATTTCCTAACAAGAAGGTCATCATGTCATCCATTCAATTCCTTGGATTATCATTTCTTGCTTCTTGCTGCTCTATCAATACCATAGCTACTTCCTTATCTAACTCTTGAGATGAGATCATCTATTTGCACAATCCCTTTCCTCTTACCAACTTGGTAACCTGGATATCAACATCATACTCCATTACCTTAGTGATCCATCTAACCCTCTTCTCACTAATAATTTTCTTAAAAGAAAGTCCTTCACACTTGTATGGGGTAACAAATGGATCTTTTTGTGTGATAGAGGGTGTCTAAATTTCTTCAAGGCTTTTATGACTACAAGGGCTTGCTTTTCTACATAACTGTGTTTGTCTACATATTCCTTTAGTCCTTCACTAAAGAAAGTAATGATTTTCTCCTCATTCTTATCATTTTCTTGACTAACCACCTAAAGTATAAAGAATGAAATCCTTTTCAAAATTTGGATTGATGAGAGTAGGAGCTGAGGCTATGGTTGTTTTGATCTCTTCAAAACTTACCTTTCCTTCCTTGGTCCATGAAAGACCATAGTTTTCTTAAGCATGAGTGTAAGAGGTTTCACCATGGTAGCTAAATTAGAGATAAAGCTCCTCACAAAATTTATTCTACCAAGGAAAATTTGCAAACCTTTCTTATGACTAGGAAGGGGAAGAGGAAGTATTACCTTTGTTCTTTCTAGATCAATGGTTAAACAATACTTTGATACAATTTGTCCTAATAATTTTCCTTGATTGGTGGCGAAGACACACTTTCTTGGATTAAGGGATACCTATACTCTCTACACCTTATGAACACTTGTTTGAGATGACCAAAATGATCTGCTACATTTTTTTAATATATCGTGATATCATCAAGGTAAACCAATACAAACCTTTCAATCATTTTTTTGAAGTCCATCTCCATTTCCTTTTGAAATGTGGCACCTGCATTTGTTAGCGCAAAAAGAATTTTACTATAAGCATAGGTGCCCCATTTGGTGGTAATGCAATCTTGTATCTATTAGACTCTTTTACCAGCACTTGATTGTAACTAGAGAATCCATCAAGAAATGAAAACCTCTCTGAACCATTGACCTTAGACAATATCTAGTCCATGGAAGGAAGGGAATGATGATCTTTAAGGGAAGCTTGGTTAAGATCCCTAAAATCCACACATAATCTAATTTCTCCATTCTTCTTCCTAACAGGGACAAGATTTGCTACCCATGATGAGTGCTTGATAGGAAAAATTATATTAGCCTCAATTAACTTGGATAGCTTTTTTCTCATTAATGGTTCAATCTTAGGATTCACTAGCCTCTATTTCTGCCTTACCAGTTTGATATTTTCTACCAAGTCTATGGTATGCTGAAAAAACTTGGGTCAAAACCCTGTAAATCATCATATGTCGAAGCAAATATATCATTAAATTCTTGACATAGATGAATGAAATTTTCTTGCTCAATTTTAGAACATACCTTCCCCATGTTTAAGGACTTTCCATCAACAACCACAACTGGTGTGATCATCTTGGTTAGCAGCTAGTTTCATGCCTCTATCTCATGCTTGGGTGTAAGGGTTGTAGACACTTTCTATGGTAATGAGACACTTAGGCAATTTTTTGGAACTGAGATTGATGATTTGATCTCCATATGAGTCATGCAACCTAGATTGGTTTTTCTCTAATAATTCTACCTCATTCTACAGGAAAATCACAATTTGTGCATCAGATTCAAACACTTGCCAATTGTGTTGTCAGAAATTGTAGGTCTAACTACCACTCTAGTTTGTTGCTTCTTCTCCTCCTCAAGATTCCTTGGCACATCATAAGATGCACCCATTTCTACAAGTCTATTAACATATCTATTTTCTTTTCTAGGGATGCTCTAAATGTTAAATACATTGAAACTTTCAAGCAGATCCCATACTCTATGTTTTTTGATTAAGAAAAAGAGGTTTTACAGGGATCTTGAAACCCAAAAGTTTTACATAATATCTAAAATAGAAATAAAAAGTAAATTCCAGCTAGTATGCATCTACTTATAAAAAGCCAAAACCAAAAGATAGGCCCACAGCTAGGAAATAAAAGCTAGTAACTCTAGATAAGGATGAAACAAAAAATGAAAACTAAAACTATTAGTTCTCCCTATCTAGAACTTGCAAAGTTTCTACAGCTTCATTGGCCCTCCGGTTGTCTACACCCTCTTGGTCCTGGTTCAGATCATCTGTCGATCCCCTAGTCTCTTTCTTTTCTCCCTCAGTTTTCCCAAAGTCCATACTGGCATTATCTTCTTTTTCCCCACCAAAACTAACTTCCTTTAGTGATTCACCCAAACTATTGATATTCTCATTCAAGGTGTTCAAAGTTGCAATAACCTGACTAGCTAGGTTCAATCCCATACTCTATGTTAATAAGACTTGAGCAAATCATTCTTAGTGATATTTTAATTTCTCACTTGATTTACCACCAATGCTTGATCTCCATATACACTTAAGGCTTGAATTCCTCTTTTTTGAGCAAGTAGAAGACCTTGGATCAAGGACTCATACTTAACCACATTATTGGTACAACTAAATTGGAGCCTTAAGGAGAAGTAGTACCTTACTTGTGCAAGAGAAATCAACATCACGCCTACCCCTGATCCATTCTTATTCCTAGATCCATCAAAGTACATACTCCATAGGCCATCTTCTTTGGTTTTCACAAGGTTAGGGACAACAACATCCTTTTCTAACACATAGTATGTACTAAAACTTATCTCAAGGGTTTCTGATATGAGATCAAATTGATATGTATTATCCCATTCATCTAAAAGAAAATTAGGTATCTCTATTAGAGAAGTGGAAGGCTCATTTACTATGTCATTCTTATCCATTTCTAGGATAGTGCAATTCATATTGATGAGATAATGGGTGTAGGGCTCAATATGATGCAGGGCTAGAGGCTCTACTTTGATTGAAGCCTTGGTTCCATATCTTTTTCTAAAAAAATCTATGACTAATAAGAAGATATGAAACTACCTATTTGGGCAGTGAGTCTCTTGATAGATAAATGGAAAAGTCTGGCTTGACCTTAGCAATTGATATATCTCGAGTTACAGTACAAACAGGGCATGCATGTAAGGCCATTTCAACATTCCTAAGGATCTCTATAGTCTTGACAGTACTAACATCCAACTATAATACATCTTTAACAATAGGCTCATATTTCATTCCTAAAGTATCAACAACACACCTAGGCATCACTAAACTACTAGCCCCATAGTCAGTCATGCAATTATGGACTAGCTTATCCCCCATACTTAGAGAAACATAAAATAGACGAGGTCTAACCTTTTTATTTTCTTCTACCTCCCTTGATGGTTGTACTAGGCTTGTGGCACCTTTCATGCTAGGTGGTTGATCCTTTGCTTCAATATTTTTTAATTCTAGTTGTAGTAGCCTCTTTTGCATGGGTATATTAGCAACAACATCCCACATGGAAATATTCATATTTGTCTTCTTCATTTTCTCTACCATACAAAATTAGGCATTAGGTGCTTTGATAGAAGCCTTAGGAACTACATGTGTAGGGGGTTGAGTTGGAATAACCTGGGGTTCATTCATATCTCCTCTTTTATTGTTATGTCTTTTTTGTTGAAGGGAATTGGCTTGATCATTTGTTGCTTGTACATGAGGCACTACATTTGATGTTGAAGCTTGATTAGGAGGAGGAGGGGTAGCATCTTCAATAGCTCTTCTTTGGCTCCTAGTGTTGTGAGCAATGGCGTTCTAGTTTACATTACAATGTTCCTCTACCTGGTGATTCATAAAGGAGCAATCATCCTACCTTTGCATATGTGAGGCATCTTTGGGTTGGTTTTCATTATATGACTACCTTGTTGTAGGCTCTTGAGTGGTCAAAGATAAATAGGATTCAACCTTTTGACACATACAATAGGCACATGAGTAATATTAGGAGGAGCAAAAATCTTGGTCTTGGGCCATATTATTTTGAGGGACTATGGCTTTACTTTGATTTGCATTTGAGGTATAAGCATGTCTATTTTGTTTGTTTTTTCCATTGTTCCCATAGTTATGATTTGGAGGCCAACCATTATTTTGAGTTTGATATTACAATTGATGAGCCTTACTACCTTGAGCTTGCTATCTCTCCAAAGTCACCACTTTGTTGCTCATTTTCTGCATCATAGAGAAGCTATCTTCTAGCTTCTTCTCTTGGCCTTGTAATCTTTTATCTATGTTGAACATCATAGACTGCATCATCTCCTTGTCCATCCATTCCATTCGAAGATATGGAAGCCAAGGGGCTAAGGAAAGGGGTTGTGATGTGGAAGTTGTGGGAATAAGGACTATTGTTGGTTGGTGATTTGGGATATTATGGAAGAAAGGCATAGGAGGCCTTGGAGCTAACTTTCCCCTTTGTATCAATATGTTTTATGCCCATATTGCTATTTCATATGCATTAGGTAAAATATCTCCTCCCATGGTTTGGATTGTAGTGGCAATATCACTATTAAAAGCTCTGAGGTAATGTAAGAAGGATTACCAAGGGTAGGCTTCATTGAAGTAGGTATTATGTCCCATGTCTTCTAAAATTTGTAGTTGAAATCAATCATACATTCACGAGGGGCTCTTTTTATAGTAGTTACGTATTCTAAAAGTGACAATAGTCACTTTTGTCCTCAAAATGTTTACATAGTCCTGGTCGTAACCCATCCTAATCCATTATCGAACAATGTGATAGACCCTTGTACCATTGTAGGGCTTTCTCTTTTAAAGATGAAGCTAGGAGTCTAATGGTCACATCATCTTCTGTAATACCATGGATATTGTAGACATTTGCAACCTCTTGAATGTGTTCTAAGGGAGAGATAAAAGTCTCACCAATGAATTCAGGTATGCTTTTAAGTGCAACTACTGGTATGTCATGTCTCTTGGCTAATAAAAGAGGACTTCCACCATTAAAGGTCGAAAAATCATGAGCTCTAGCCATATAGGAGAGTAGTCTATTAATATGAGTTGATGGCTTTCTAGGTTGAGATCTCACAATAGGAGGAGTGGAGATTAATCTTGCAAGGGTATGTATTTCTTCTGTACTCCTAATTAGTGATATAGAAAATCTCTTTCTTCTTCCAGGCGTTGAAAAGGAAAGCTCTTGTTATTGGAAATTACCTCTAGAAGATGCCTTTGTTTTAGATTTGGGCATGAATAACAACAACTTTGGTTCGGAACTAGATATGAAGGGTGTAGAGTCACCAAGTGATTTATGGAAATAAGCCTCTTAAAGGCCTAAGATATTGAGAGTAGCACTATTTCCTCAGCATCAACTTGAAATATTTCTCTTTTGACACCGATATACTTGAAATCTTCTTGAATATTGTCCCACTAGGCATGCCAAAAATTGTTGTCACAAAAGCTTTCACCCTTGTCCAAAGTTTTTAGCCAAGGACAACCTTGTGAAACATGGAAACAACCTCCAAGCTATGGGACTTGAACTATGAGGTTGAGTCATTAGAGAAGGCCAGCTTCCTTTACTATCAAGGTGCATGTAACTACACTTGGAGAGGAAAAGGGAGAAGGAATGGATAAAAACAAACTACCTAATCTAATCTAAAGGGGTGATGCACCAAAATAGTGTTTGACCTTATCTCTACCCATAAATGCATAGTTAACCAATTATAACCTCAAAATATATAGATTCAAACTTTACTTAATTCAACAAAAACATGTAGATCAAATAATAAAAGAATGCTATAGGAAGAGACTTCACTTAATATCATTCAAATTCCAAAAGTAGATACAATCATGAAAATTGAAGAATATAGACAAAAGACATTAACCAAAGGCAAGGAAATCTTGTACAATGTATTAATGGATAAAATAGACTTAGTAGAGGATTAAAATGGCTCAGAGGCATGAGAAATTATAGTAGTATGCATAGAAATGATACTAGAGAATTAGAGAAAGATTAACCCTTACAAAGATTACAAAATCTACCTTTATAGTTTAGGCATATCTGAAATATTTCTAACTAAAGTTACTTTACAACCACTATCATTAACTACTCTGAGAATAATCAAGATGATTCAAACAATAGATTTGATTTGGTACACTTGTAGAGGCATGAAAATCATGGAAATGCTAACTAGAGTAAACCCTGAAGTGATGGAAACAACCCCAATCAATGCATAGTTGGGTAGATGGATAACCAAATGATGAGAGCATGGTCCTTTTTCATTTACTAGGCCTGGGGATGCTGAAAGTAATCTACAGATGGTCAAAAATCTGATCTGCCATTCAAGAGCTAATTCATCTTCTCTATCAACATGCCAAGTTAGATATATCAACAAATCAATTACATTAAACGCTCACCATGTACCTTTCTTGCAATTTTATTAGCTGAAGACCCTTTTTCTTTCTAGTTTAGATAAGTGAACATCTTTATCATGGTCAATTCAAGGTTGTACGATCATACGATCATCAACCTATCTTATGGTCAAGGACATTTTTAATAACCTCTATGATCTTACAATCACCAAGATGATATGACAAACCTTCATCCTCATACTCTTGGAAGACCTCTATAGTTTCACCTATGACCTTACAAAAACCATATACCATAAGATTTCAACCCTTCCTTATCACTTTCCATGACCATCCACATCTACAACACTACAATAACTGCATATCATAATATTGGTGGCCTTAAGAATTAGCCTCATGATCTTACGCTAGATCATAAGATCATAGCATGTAAATTTAGTTGTGGAATCATAATTTTGACTTCTCATCTTTTCATGACTTGAAGAAAATGAGGGCTCACCATGTTAGAGGCTTGGCCAATGAAATGTTTGCTATACACTAGATCAGTCTGATTCATCACCTTGTTATGTTGTAGCCCACACAATTAATCTTGGCCCACAATCCCACATGGCATAAAGTCACTTTCCTACATCGTACAATATTCTAACAAGAAATAGAATGCAGGACAATGATAGCCAATGATGATCCATCTATATGCAATGCACATCTGCTACCTTAGCATGACTTGACATCCTTTTTGACACTATTAATATTTGGTATGTCCATGTGTTAAAAAGTTGTTTCCCCGCATTGTCAAAAACTCTAAAAAAATATAGAACGTGGGAAAGCGATGGCCAATCAAAATGCCAATGGACACCAATATGTCAGCACAATCAAAAGATGACAAACAAACAAGAACCAAGGCCCCACCCTAGATGTGTGGCAAAGGTCACTTCCTGACATTTGTTAAACATAGGCATTTCCAAAATATAGGAAAGTGACTACTATAGATCTGTAGTAGATCTGACAGTGGGGAAGATGCGGCCCATGGAAAAGTAAACCTAAGAGAATATGGAAATACAATAAGGTTTTATTTCATTTATTTCACATTTCCATGGCATTTTTTAAATATTAAAGGTGATTGTTTATCATTTGAATTCAGATGTGGCAATTTTGGCAAGAAGGAAAATTTGGCCAATTGGCCCCATTGAACAATTAATCTTCCAACCTTGAACACATCTTGCAATGTTGCATTGTCACAATAGATAAACAATGTGCAACATTTAATGGAAACATAGTGACAATCATAGATGTTTTCTAATCTAAAAATCCCAAAATAAGTAACAAACCATTAAGACTTAGACCATCGAGGACACGTATCCTAAAGTTGCATGGTTGCGATGGTTAAGAATCTTACATGTTTTCATAGCAACGAAGCATCAACCATTGTATTAACTAAGATTTGACTGTCATAAAATGATCATCTATTTACAATTATCTGGAAAGGTGGCCCTACAATAGACACATCAATGTGTCACATTGTCATAATAGGTAAAAGAATGACAAGTTTCAATAGCTAAAATGTGACAACCATTAGATTAACTAAAATTTGATTTTCTAGATTTATTCTCCCATTTACCCTTTCTGACCCATCCTATTGTCTAGGATTTTGACATGTGGCACTCACTGAAGCATTGATGGAACTATCCTTGTGAACTCTTCCTTTGGTTCCACCTAGGACATGCATTACAATGCCATATTGTTGCATTGAGTATTTTCCTTGTATCTTTCAACAATGACAAAGAGACCACCATCAAAATTTTTCCCAATACATGAAACAAGCTATTGTGACAAAGATCTCTCTTAATCTAACGATTATTAAATAGGCTATTGTGGTAGGTCCTCTCACTTGTCAAGACATATCACCAAATCAAATAATGACACATGGTCAAGGAAAACAAAAACAATAGTTAGAAAATACAATTGGACTCAAATGATGCATTTTATATAGTTTTCAACATACTCTTGTGGTCTGACTTTAAAAAGATATTTGCCTAGGAAAAACATAAACCCCCACATGAAAAAAGGCCCACACACAACCTTAGGAAATAACACTTAAGAAAAGGCTAGGGATTAAAACAACAAATTATTTTGCTAGAAAAACCAAATTCCCCTCTTTTATGATATAAAAACTCTTATTTAAGCCATGAAATATAACTTGAAAATATAAGAGAGCAAGGGCTTTTCTCTTTATGGTTTAACCAACACTTAGAAAAAAAATTCTTGAGTGGGGTTATGAACTAATGACTAGTTTTGAACAATCACAAGCAATAGATTTAACATTTTGTTCAAAAAAATTTACATCCTTGAAAAAAGGGCTAACATGTTCAAGGTGGTATAATTTTGTTTTGATTATGTGAAGATTTTTGAAGGATAACATGCGTGTTATTTCTTAGAAGTCGATCCTGTTGTACTGTTGATGTAATATGTAATGTAACATGTGAACCTAAATTTAATATCTTATGATGGTCCTATATTATTCATTGTACATTAGAAAAGCCTCAAAGTTTACTCAATTAGTTTTTAGGACTTGGTATAAAGGAAATATAAATTTTTGGTCGAAAAATGTGCATATGTAGTCATATGCTATGTATTTTATGTTATGCAAGATTTGGATGCAAATTTGTGAAGATTAGAGGTGTTTGATGTTGAGGATAAAAGTGTTGACTTCAAAGGAACTGTATTGGAATGAGAAGTTGATGTTTGGTCAGTTCATTTTTTGGATTTATTATCCTAAAGAATTTTTTGAGGCAATTCAAAAAATGGGTTCATTTTTTCTCGGTTCCAATTTTGAAGCAATTTGGACAATGGGTTCAATTGTCTTCCTTTCAACACTTAACATGGTTGGAATTTTATAATAGAGATTCAAAATCTCCTAATAGGGACTCATATGTACATATTGTATTCATGGTTAACCCAAATGATAATGATGTTAATGTATGTGAAAGAGTCATAACAGTTATGTTATCATTAATGTCAAGTATTTATTAGATAATTGAGACAGGGGGTGACTCAATTATATCCAGCTATACTACAAGCCTTAAATTTTTTTAATACCAATTCAAACATCATAAAATTTTATATCAATAACTCAATAACCACAACCAACCTCTCAAATTAGACTTGTAAACTTTTTGTCATCAAACTATCATCTTATTATTCCTTACTAGACTAAATATGAGAATACTCACTTAACATTTACTAACTTGCACAATTATGTAATTAACATGAAAATAAATTGTCAACACAATAAGCATTCACAAATTTGACACATATAATTAATGTGAAAAACCCTCTAAAGGGAAAAAAAAACATCTGGAAAATCATAACCTAAATCATTTCACTCTTGCAAGATCTGTTAGGAGCCAACCTTGTCAAAGGTTGGATGCACATTTTAGTGTGACCTTGTTAGATAGGTTTCACCAAAGATAATCTAAACCTTAACACTCCTTTCCATTTCTAAAGAGTGGCCTATTCTAAAGGACTTACAAAACATCATTATTGGATGCTACCATATAGGATTTCAAAGACTTGTTAGGTCCACTTAATTAAGAGATTTAGTTTTCTACAATAGTAAGAAAGTAACAATTAAGTGATTTGCTAGGTTTATACATTACCTTACTAAATAGGAAGAAAATATGACCTATCCTCATTCCAAATTACCAAAAGGAATGATCCAATTTGATTAACCACAAGGAAGTGATAAATGCACAAATGGAACATGTAATGGAGAATAGGGACAAAGGAGATCCTATTATCTTGGCTATGGAAAAGTAATTACTTGAAATTTGAAATGAATAGAAGACAAATACTAACCTTAAAGTAGGGTAAATATGAAAAATGCTGATTTCTGATGTCTATGAACAATTTTAGAGAATTTTACAACCTATTCCAAATTGGGAATGTCAAAACAAAGAAAACTCAGAAAAATTTTGTCCTTTTGAAGGCAGATCAACCTTGACCTATGTTGGAAATGAGAATGGAGTAACTGAGAGGGGAGGGGTGAATCAGTTACTACAAAAACTTTTCCCACAAGTCCCTTAAGATGTCAAAGGAAATACTCATTGCTGATACTCATATGATCAAACTGAAAACACAAGAAACAAGAGACAAGAGACACCAGATTTAACGTGGAAACCCAATATGGGAAAAACCACCAATGTAACTAGTTACTGTTTTTCACTCTTCTGAAGTGAGCCCTGTTAGGAGCCAACCTTGTTAAAGGTTACAAAACACACTGTTAGGTGCGACCTTGTTAGAGGATTTAATCACCCTGCTAGGAGTGGCCTTGCTAGAGGTCTTTAGATCAATTCAACTGAATTGCCACCTTGTTAGAGGATTTTACAAAAGGCTGTTAAACCCACTCTGTTAAGAGATTTGAAAACACTGTTACAATTGTTAGAAAGTAACAATGAGTGATCTGAAATAAATACAACTTATCTTTGCTGATACAGATCTCTGTTCTGTTCCTCTCTGATCAAATGCAACTCTGCATCTCTGATCCTTCAAAAACTTGCTCTGACCTTCCTTATAATTCGCATATTAGATATTCAATCATATCTGCTCACTTTTTTCACATTCATACTTCCATACTTGAATTCGCAACTTGATCCTTCATATATACCTTTCAGATTATCAAGTCGGCTCAAATACAAGTTACAATTATAAATAATTGTGCTATAAGTCGGCTTCATATATTATATAAAGTAATTAATTTTAATTACTTAACCTTTGAGAAATCCTTCGCTGACCGACTTAACTCGGTAAATACTGCACAGAAAATAATTCCTGTGTTAACCGACTGAGCTCGGTTAATACAGAGAATTTTGTGAAATCCTTCAGTCGCCGAGTGAACTCGGTAAACACCAATTTCTCCGACTTTCCTTTGATGACCGAGTGAGCTCGGTTAACACTGTCTGCTTCTTTTCTTCGATGATCGAGTCAACTCGGTAAACACTGTCTGCTTCTTTTCTTCGATGACCGAGTCAACTCGATAAATACTGACAACCTATCTCATATCCTTTGTTTACCGAGTGAGTTCGGTAAACACTGTCTTTCGGCAACAAATCCTTTGATTACCGAGTGAGCTCGGTAAACACTGAACTTCCTTTGTTTACCTTGCAAGCTCGATAATCTCTGTCAACAGCTGTACTTACCTTCTGAGCTCGATATACTCTGTCTGATGACTGATATGACATTTGTGTAACATCAAAGACAATCATGCAATTATCAATTGTATCCAAAAACCTAGATAGAGGGGCCCACAATCTTACCTCAGGGCACAATTGTGCCCTAAAAAGGAACCTTTACCTATACAAATCTAACAAAAATTATGCTCTCAGATCCTACAAGTTTGACGAAAAAGGTATCCAAATTTGTACTTTAATTCACTATTCCACACTTGTATCTGCAAGATAAATGGTTTTGTTGTTTGGATGAGGGGTTTACCTTGGTCAAACCTTGGTTTGATATCAACCTTAATAATGGAATTAAAATAAGGAACACTAGCAAGTAGTAGAAGTAAATCTAACAATGAAGCTATGATAATAGATATGCAATTGTATTTGAAATGTAAACAAGTATATTAATATGAAAGCTTGAACATAACATTAGCAAATATAAATCAAAACCTCCATGATTGTATGCTTGGTATCCACCTTAATAGAAGAATGAATAGATTTGATAGATAAACAAAGCATCTTGAAGGAAGATCAAACCACTACAATGGTTAGATCTAGGGTTCTGAATAATTAATCTTGAATGCTTGAACCAAATCCCTTCAAAGGCTTGAGTACTTCAGTCCTTGATCTTGAATGCAAAACTTGGATGCTTGAATGATAGAATGCTTGTTCACTTGAAAATGAATTCTTGATAATGGATCGTAGATGCTCTTCATAAAAAGTAGATAATTACATTTCTCATAGATAGTGGATTATTGCCCCATAGAAAGTAGATATCAAAATGAGGGAAGAAGGCTTCCTTATATAGAGATCTAGGGAAAAAAATTCTAGAGAAGGCCAACATAGGAGCATTAAATCCAAATTAACCTTAACACCTATAAATGGACCTATATTAAATGCAAATTAAGAGTCTACCATTTTGAAACCCAAAATGGCCAACCCAAACGTGGGAAAATTAAACTTTCCAAAGCCTGATATCTCAAAACCTCCAAAAATTGAAAAATGGACTTGTGGTTAGGGATGAGGTCAACCCTTTCCTAGGTTAGCATCAAGGTCATCTTTGACCTAGATTAGGGTCAAGGTTTACCTTGACCTAAAAGGTCATCCTTGACCCAAAAAGTCAAAGTCCTTAGTTTCATAGAGAAAGTTGTCACAAATAGGTTAGAAATTGAGGGAGAGAAGCAGAACAGGGGGAAAATGACCATATCCATGCAAAGACCCATTCAAGGCACTTGACATGACCCTAGAACACTTACTTGGAGGGCTAAACACTCTTAACATGGAAGTGCTTCCATTTTAAGATGATACACTCATTCAAATCTCTACTTCACTTTGTCTCTTCCTTTTGATATCTTTCTGGCTAATTCACATAGTTTTACTTCCACTTAGCACTTCCTTTGCTTGGTCTTCACAATTTTGTTATGCTTTATTCACCTTCTGCATTCTTTTTTCACTTACAATTTGCATTAGCAATAATCACCAATGATCAACAACAATCAATAACAAAAAACATTTTGTTCACCCCTTTAAATAGTTAACTTTTTCCTTGCTAGAGTCTTATCAATTTTGCTACTTAATCAACATCATAGACCTTATATTTTTAAATCTTCTCCATTGATCTCCTTGAATTATTCTAGACACTAAATATTCTCCATTGATATCCTTTGAATTATTCTAGCCATTGATCTCATAACTAACTCTATTCTTATATTTTAGACTTCTCAAACATTCTTAATTTCTATCAAATGTTGGGCCTTAGATTAACTCTTTTCTTAACTTGTTCTTCTTGTTCATACTCGATGAACACTACAAATTTACTTGGGAAATACATCACTTCGTTAATACTAAAATTACTCGGTCAACACTAAACTTCAACTCTTATTTTCCAGGCACTCTATGACAATTGTAGTAGCTTGGTTAATATTGTGTTCCTTCATTCACAATGCAATTTATGTAAGGAAACTTGGCAACAAAGAATATAACCGTTTCCACATAACCCATAATAGATCTAAAATAGATACAAAATTAAAATTCACATGCAAGAGAATAGACAACATACCCACTAAATGTGACACAAGATATACCCTGGGAAACCCTCATTGAGGGAAAAACCCAGCCTCCAAAAGCATCCATCACCATGTATTATTCAGCAAAATACCATTGCCATACAACCATGGAAACCTTCATGGCCATAGCCACAACCGAGCAAACTATGTGAACAAGCATGAATCCACACATCCCATGCCATGCTTTCAACCTTCACAAATGCTCCCTTGGCTAACCTGTCAAGCCTTGTCCCGCTTGACTCTTGCCTTTTTTCTTCTCCTTGTCACTCTCTCTTTCTCTCTATACAACAACTACCCTTGTGGCTGCTTATATAGTAGCAAGTCCCACAAAACCACCAAGTGGTATTACATAAACCATGTGCTACCTAACCCACTGACCCCACATTTAATATTGGGCATTTAATTCTTTTTCCCCAATATTAAATAATTACATGAAATATTTTCACAATGTTACAATACAACTCATCAAGAATATTCCATGAGAATCTTTACATGTTTCACATCCATCTAGGTACAACATTACATAATAAAAAATAAAATAATAAAATATAACAATATTATGCAATGTGTGCAACACCCATTATCTCAACAATTTAGTCAATGTAACTTGACATGATCTTCAATACTGTCTCACAAATATTATATGATTTTAAAATAATCAAACCAATAGTTCATTATTAGGATCTAATTCATTCAAGTTCCCATTGAATACCATACTTATCAACAGTCTAACTCATCATACTTTCTTCAAATCCTCTTCATCAATCAAATGATATGACACTAAAATAAATTAACATAATGTCTTACCAATTAAGGCTTGACATCAATGAAAATATAATAACTGATATGACTCTTTCACATACATTAACAACATTATCAGATGGGACTAACAATCTTCCCCTTCAACATTGATGGAACACATAAACATAAGATTTTCCATTACAAAACATTACATCATAAGATAATCAAACATATGTATTTCAAACAACACAACTATTAGGGTATCTAAGTTCATTCAAGTTCTTTGCAATAGATTCAACATTAGATCCACCTAGTCTATAACTTCAACATCTTCATCTTGAAAAATTCTCCCCCTTTGGGTGTACTCCTCTTTTTGTTCATTAACATCATCTCTTACTCATTCATCTCTTCTAATTACATCTTAAATTTTTCTATTTCATCTTCTTTCCATTAAATTCTTGTCAGCAGGTCTCAACACCAGTGTCCATGTGTTTTTTTTCTCTATCTAATCATCTTTTCATTCATAGCATTTGTCCAATCTTCATTATCTAGTGCAACATTTATAGTTCTTGTTTCAAACTTAGCGATTAAAAAAGCATTGTCTTTCAACTTACTTCTTATCATGACTCCATCACTTTTATCTCTAATGATTTTTTTAGGTGAACGACTCCTCACATAATATTCTAGGATAGGTTTGATTCTTTGATTTTCAACAATATCTTCACTCAGTTGGACCTCAATATCCTACTCAATTTTTTATGTTTATGGCTTGGGTAATACAATTTGTGGCTCAGTAGCTCTTTATTGTTGCCTAAGAACTATACTAGGTGCATCTTCATATACATAGCCAATTTTTTTGTAATCATTAGGTTCCTTTTTTCTTTCCTCATAGTTTTTATTTGCAAAATCCTCAATTCTTACATTTGAAATTTCAATGATTTTTTTAGTTACTATGTTCAAACATTTGTAAGCCTTGCTCTTAATAGAATAACCAAAGAAAATACCTTCATGACCTTTAGAATCAAAATTTCCATCCCTTGAATTATTATAAATGTAACATCTACTCCCAAATACTTTGAAATAAATCACATTAGGTGTATGACCATACCAAAGTTCATAAGATGTTTTGTTTGTTCCTTTCTTTAATTAAACTTGGTTGAGAGTGTAGATAATAGTGCTAATGATTTCTCTCTAGAATCTATTTGAGCAATACCCTTTTCAATTAGTAGTGTTTTTGCATAAACCAAAATTAACCTATTCCTTCTCTTAACAATCCTATTCTACTATGGTGTCCTTGGTGTAGATAGTTGTCTATTAATACCATGCTTAGCACAAAAGTTAGTGAATTCAATAGACATAAATCATCACATCTATCAAATCTCAAATATTTTAACTGTTTACCAGTTTCTTTTTCACCTCTAGCTTTATAATGTTTGAACATATGTAAAGCATGTGACTTTAAATTCATAAACATAAAATTCATCATCCTAGAATAATCATCAACAAATAGTATAAAATATATGTCACCATTATAACTTTCTACTCTCATTGGTCCACATAAATCTATATGCAATAATTCCAAGATATCATTAGAAATATGCATCTTGCTTGAAAAACTACACTTGGCCATCTTACCAAGTTGAAATTGTTTTCCCATTGTATTTTTAGGTTTATGAAGATTCAATAAGCCTCTCACTCTTTTCTTTCTACTGACTTTGACCATATTCTCAAAATTAACATGACATATCCTCTTACACCACAACCACACATCTTTAACTTTTGTAAACAAACATGGATCAATTGTAGGATCTAGGTAGAATATTACCTCTAATTTTCTCTCTAATGCCAATCAAATTTCCATCATCATCATAGATCTTTACTTTCCTATTATGAAACTCCAACTTGTGACTTATATTATTCAACTAAGAAAAAATCAAGAAATTATATTTTAGTCCTTAAACCCAATATACATCATCACATATGATTTTATCATTTAACATCAATAAACCTCTTTCACTAGAAATGGAACATCATTCCCTAGGTTAACAGATCCACCATTGTATTCCTCAAGTTTATCAAACTTGCTAATGTCTTCAGTGGTGTGATGTGAACATCCACTATCAATAATCCATGTGTAATTCTTAAAAACATGTGAAATAAGAGTTTTTACATCCTCACACCTTTCTTCATTAGGGTATTCTTTAACAACAACATATACCATTTCTACTCCTTTCTCATTTTATGTGTCTAACTTAGTGTACTCTTCCTCAACAACATAACATGATTTCTTCCCTTTATCCTTGTCGTCCTTGTTATTAATGTATTTTTAAATCTTTCTTATCACTTCTATCACTCCTATTCTTGTTAGGACATCTAGTAGTAATATGGCCTACTTCATTACATTTAAAATATATCATAGCTAATTTTCCTTTGAATTTACCTTTAGCTCTCCATAACCTCCTCGCAACCCATGCTTCAATCTCATCCATGTCATCCTCTAATTGTGTCATGTTCATCTTATTATTTTTTCTTTATTTCTTTGAGCTACCAATGGTTAGTGAAGTTTTTAAAGAATCTCCAATTGTAGGCACACTATTATCAAAATTACTTAATTCAAATGCAGTCAAACAACGATTTAAACCATCAAGTGTGAGATCACTACTAGGCATAGCTATAAATTTTTGAATTACATATACTCTTATAGAATAAATAGGTAGAATATTTATAAGAACTTTACTTAAAACTTATTCATTGTTTATGACACCTCTTGCAACTTTAATAACACTCACCACTTCTTTGATTATGTTTTCATATTGAACTATATTCTTACCTTCTTTCATCCTCATGTCATCATAATTACCTCTTAGAATTTATGCTTTAATTGTCAATATATTATGATCTGCACCATACAAAATTTCCAACACATCCCACATTTTTAGCATTAGTAAGTTTTTTGACGTCATCAAACTTGACATCATTCAAGGAAGATGCAATCTCAACCATCTGAATATTATGTTCTCTCATTTGACTCATATCTTCTACTATCATGGAAGGGGTAAGTGCAAACTACTAATTGTCTAGACAATGTGTGGGACTATCTCCAAATCTAGATAGGTGCATCCTATTTTGCCAGGATAAATTCACCTTGTTTATCTTAGGACCTCTGTCTTATACATCTTCAAACCAGGGTATACTTTAAGAAACCTCTCCTTTAGAAAAGGTGTAAAAAATTGGCGAAAGGTGTAAAACACCTGACAAAAAAATTTATTTTTTGTGGCAAAACAAATAGTTTACAAAGAAAAAATAATAATCTCCATTGGCGAATCATTCATAGTCTCTCAAACAATGTGTAAAATCTCGGCGAATTGTGTTATTTTAAAACCACAAAAAAATTATATATTGGCGAACAAAAAATAATAATCACATTAAAATTTGAATTTTTTGCGTGAATCATTTCATTGTATTCAAGGTTAAAAAAACATATGCCAAGTCGATGGCATCGGAGGTTCGCAAAGGGTTTCATCAGTTTGAACTTTTATGTTACGAAGTCGCGAAAAGGAGATCGCATCATCAGAGGTTTTAGTTAGCCAGTTAGTCTGTTGGTTGTGAGACCGCAAAATGTTAATTCAAGAAGTTTTCGCATGTTCGTAGTGGTTAAAGGGAAAGGACTTCCGACAGTCGCAAAAAGGGAGATCGCATCATCGGAGGTTTTATGCTGGCAGTTAGTATGTTGGTTGCGAGATCGCGAAATGTTAATTCAAGCAGTTTTTGCATGTTCACAGTGGTTAAAGGCAAAGGACTTTCGGCAGTCGCGAAAAGGGAGATCACATCATCAGAGGTTTTATGCAGGTAGTTAGTTTGTTGGTTGTGAGACCGCGAAATGTTAATTCAGGTAGTTTTCGCATGTTCGCAGTGGTGAAAGGGGAAAGATATGTCATCTTGCGAAGTCACAAAAGGTTAAGATGAAGTTGTGTTCGCCACTTCACATCGGTTAGAAGGAAATGGGTTTTCACAACTGCGACAAGGCGATTTGAAACATTTAAGTTCTGAAGCTGCGACAGAAGGGGAATCTCATTAGAAGAGGATATAAGGCTTATCCCAGGGTCGCAAGGATAAAGAAAATATTTGATTTAACTGTTGCGATAGCCTGAGAAAAGAAAAAGAAGGGTTTCATAGTTTCATGAAAAGATTTCAAGGTTAAGTTGAACTGATTATGACAGAGCGTAGAACGAAGGGTTTTGCAACTCATAAGATTGTACAATGATAATGTATTTTTGAAGCTTGAAACTTTGAAAGTACAAAAGAATAGGTTTTCAAATCTATTATCTAATTTCGGATAGCTAATGAGTTGACATTCTAAGGCAAATGAAATAAAGGTAGTAGTTACTACTGGTAGTGATCGATAATAGATATCCATGCATGTGCAAGCTTTTAAACTTTAAAGCCATTAAAATTTAACAATTTAATGCCGTGGCCCATAAGGAAGTTGCAGAAAACTAGAATTCTCAGGTATCTACAGCTAACAAAGAAAAAAGATTCAAGAATTTGCAATAAGATCAGAATGGCAGAAGCAGAATCATTAGTAAAGAAGGGCACTAGAGAGGGAAGCAAGGTTTCATTGTCTGCCAAATTTGCAGAAGAATGGTTGAAGATTCTCACTAAATCTTCCAATGCTCAAAGTGCTAGTGTCCATGTGTTTAGAGATGCTTACAACTTTTGTAGAGATGCTCAAGTACCATACACCAATGGAACTGGATTGTTCTTGTACTTTTACAAGAGGGTGCAGAAGGTTCCCGTCTCAAATCCATGGACAAGGAACCTAGGAAAGTTGATAATGCCGAAGGTATACATGGATGTTGACCTTATCAAGGCATTGGTAAATGCATATAATCCAACCACTTGGTCCTTTCATAGAAAGGATATGAGCGTTCTCTGTACGTTAAGTAAGGATTCTTTTGTTGAAGCATTTGATTTCAGGGTCCCATGTCAATTCCTATTAACCTGGAAAAATTGGCAGCAACATTTGAGAAACAAAGAGATTTCTGTACAACACATGCAATGTTGTGACATATCCTAAGGGAAAATCAAAACAAGATGAAAGGAGAATTCCTGAAAATGGTTACTGATTTTATACCCTTGTCATATTTGCGTGCATACTTTCAGAAAACAATTTTTGGATTGAACAAACTATTGGGAGTAGATGGATCCATGGATGCCTCCCCAACATTGTATGTGATAGCTCTAGACATTTAGGACCCACATACTAATGTGGGTTATGATTTTGGAACATTCATTGCTAATAGTATTCATCAGCAGATGGTGACAGCTCAGCAAGGTGATCTTGACAATTTCAAATTTCTACATTACTCGGTGCTTATGCATCTCATCCTCTTCTACAACGTGGGCCATGTGGATTCCAGTTTCATTGAAAGTTTGGACAATTTCGGAGAGGCATTGCCTATTCAAAGATGGACAAGATTATGGCAGAGGTTCTACTCTTTTTCTAATTCCCTCACTTTTTATAATGATTTTGTTGCAACTATTCATAGGATGTTAGGTTCAAAATTGGAAAGATTACCTAGGTTAATCAGGAAAATTGTTAGACAAACTTTGTGTTTTGATGATGAGGGACCAATTGATCATGATTGGGGCAGTGCCTTTTTGTTAGCAAACTATACAGTGATTAGAATTTTTGGTTGTTCCCAACCCCCTCATTTCTTGCCAAGATATGTACTAGAGAGGGTGGGTGTAGTGAAAATTTTCTGGCAGTTGTTATCCATGAATAGAGAATATCTAGGGCCAACCATTAAAAAGGGGTCTTTTGTGTGTAGAAATTTCAAAGTAGGGGATTTTGAAATTGGTAAAGAGGCCATTGAGTAAGTTGATGCCTTCCTAAGAGAGTTAAATTTCCCCACTGCCCCCACTAGGGTTTATGACCCATATAACATTGTTACAAGTGCTCTTAAACAAATGAGGGGTTATTATGTCATCATTGGAAGGAAAATTTGGGAAGAGGATGTCATTAGGGATGTATTGTATGAAGATGTCTGTGCTGATAGGATGCGGAAGTGGAGAGAAATCCTCTCAGTAGAGGAATAAATAAAGAAAGTAGATCCTAATTTCCAGGGCTTCTATTCTAATTTACCCTATTTTAAACAAATTGATAAGTGTATTGAGGAGTTTGATAACATTATGGCTCAAGTTCCTCAAAATGCTAGAGATAGGGTAAACCCTTCTTCTCAAGAGGCAGATGTTGTATTGGAAATTAGTGACGAAGAAGATCAGCCTGGCCCTTCAGACTGGGATAAAGGGGGCAAGAAGAAACAAAAAATGATTGAGGTTCCGGAAAAGGCTAGAGAGAAAGCCTTACAAGTGCTTCCAAAAGGAACTAGGTATTTTGATGATGCCAGAAAAAAGTTCTTAATTGATCAAGCTATTGAAGAGGAGAGGAGACCCAATAGTTTAGAACTGCAGACCATGATGCTGGATGACAGAATTATATAGGCTCAAGAATTCATGAAGGATGATGATTTTATCAAGAGTGAAGAATTCAAAAGTTTTTTGTATAAACTCAAACAGAATGAACTTTATTTGGATGTAAAACCTGGAGACACAGATGAAAAAGTGACTAAAATGGTGCAGAAGCTCCAAGCCTATGATCCTAACAGTGAAAGCCTCACTGTAGAGGAGGCTAGAGAATTGGTAAAAAGGAGTGGTATGATAGTTTTCCCAGGATGGGATATTAGTTCATCATTCCTACTTGATCAAATGAGGAGACAAGAAAAATTAATCTCTTATGAGGAGATTAATCCATTTGGTGAATTGCAGGGGGCAGGATTTAATATAGATACTAAGACAATGGCTATTTGGAGTGTAGCTCCAGAATCACAGAAGCCTACCCTGATGGAAATTAAAGAGACACCGGCAGGTAATGCAATTTTTTGGAATGCACATTCAACTTCTTCAGATCAAATTTACAACCTCCAAAACACTGCTGCTATGCTAGGCAAGAACAAGATTAATATTCTTCAAGAACAACTGGTGCAGACATATGAAAAGTACCTTGACGCCAGGAAGAAGTATGAAGAGGAAATGAGAAAAATGTATGTTCTGCAACATGCTTTGGAGGAATAAAAAAAGGAGAATGAAGATTTGAAAAGAGAAGAAAGGTCACTAAGAGTAAGGGAGGTACAAGACTAGAATATTCAAACTGACCAGATAGCAAAAGAACCACATCCAGTAACACATATGGATGTGGATGAGTTTGAGATTAGCAACGATGCAAAGATCAGGACAATGAAATAGTTTTTGATTCATAGAATCGCTGCTTTAAAGAGAGCCTTTGTAAATGTACATAGTATGTACATTACTCTGTAGAGTAATGAATACCAATGCTCTGAGGCTTTATCACTATTATCTCTATTGTTTGCCCAGTGGGGGCCATACATTCAATTCTTTGATAGGTTAGTTCCTTTACTCACACAGAAAAAGGAACTACCTAAGGAGATCATTGTTCCTATAAGAAAAATGATACATCAAGTTAAAGAATTGAATTCATTCTTCACTGGTAAGATCGAAGAAGTAAGGGGAAAATTGAAAAGCATAGCATTGGGTACCCCAGATTTCATTCCAACAATTTTGAACAATGAAGGGTATGTCAAATCTTGGCAAGAGTGGTCTAAATCTTTTGATCTAATATTAGACCATCCAATATTTATAGCATTTTCAAGAGGTGAATCAAGTGATCAAGTTGTATATGATATGATTGATATGACATACAAAATTGAAGAAGATATGAACAAAATTACTGGAGAGGGTAAAGCCATCACAGATGCAAAATGGACTAAAAACATCAGTGAATTAGAGGCAGTTAGAAATACAGCATGGCCTGTTGTGGATATAGATATTGCCATCTGGGAGGTTATAGCAGATATCAAAGCAATCCCTTCAATAGAAGATGATTAGTACAAAAGATGGTGGCCTCGGGGAATCAATTGGAGGACAAGTGTTGCAGAAGAATATCAAAGAGAAGTTGTTCATCATAACAAATTACCTTACCTTTGCGGTACATCCGCTATGGGTAATGCTGCAGTTAGAACTAGAAGACAAGCTTAATAATCACTTGCGACTTGTCACATTTTGTAATTGTTTCCCCTTTTTCTATTAAAATATGTCACAAAAGGTTTCAACATTATAGCAGATATCAAAGCAATCCCTTTAGTAGAAGATGATTAGCATAAAAGATGGTGGCCCCGGGGAATCAATTGGAGGACAAGTGTTGCAGTAGAATATCAAAGAGAAGTTGTTCATCATAACAGATTACCTTACCTTTGCGGTACATCCACTGTGGGTAATGCTGCAGTTAGAACTGGAAGACAAGATTAATGATCACTTGCCACTTGTCACATTTTGTAATTGTTTCCCCTTTTTCTATTAAAATATGTCACAAAAGGTTTCAACAAATTGTAATGATTGTCTTAATTGTTGTTATCTTTTATCTTTTGTAATGAATCATTATGTAACCTTTGTAAGCCTGAAGCTTGTTGCAACTCAAGTGATATAAATATGAGTTCCCAAGGCTTAGAAATGGTCCGATCTGTTGTTATTTTTCAAATTAAGACTTAAGTATAATTTGCTTTAAGAGCAGATATTGTTCCAACTCTATGTATTTCAATTTTCCATTATGTTTTGTAGTCAGTAGTTCTCTGTGATGTTATGGGCTTTGCACACGTCTCTATTATCTCTTTTTTTATTATCAAACAACTAAATCAAGAGAAAGATAGAAAAATAACATTGTGTCAACAATATGAATAGAGTAACAAGTAACAAAAATCTTGAACTCAAATCAAGAGAAAGGTACAAAAATAACATTATGTCAACAATAGAGTAACAAAAATCTTGAACTCAATTTTTGTAAATTGTAATTGCAATATGACTGAATAATGAATATGGAAGAACTGAAGTAGACCTATAAATTCCTTAGAACTGAATGCTACATTACTAAATCACAATTCACTTCATTGACTTAGTCTTAAATATGAAACTTAAGTCTGACTAGTACTAATAGGTTCCTCTTCATTCTAAATCGGGTATTCAAAATCCATAAAATCTTCATCTTCATTTTGACTTTGAGACCTAAATTCATCATTTATGTTGGAGTCAGTAGTAGAAGTAGAACCACCATCTTTTAAAGTGTTGCAAAGGCCTTGTCTTTCACGTGTGGAATTCCAAATGGCCAATGACCTATCATAAGGAAAATCTCTAACATTGTATTGAGTAACAAACAACCTCAAACAAGTTTCC
This sequence comes from Cupressus sempervirens, assembly GCA_028749045.1. NCBI lineage: Eukaryota > Viridiplantae > Streptophyta > Pinopsida > Cupressales > Cupressaceae > Cupressus > Cupressus sempervirens. Next base: position 8,117,036 of record CM053783.1, read on the forward strand.
AAATTTTTGTCTAGTTTGTTTCTGACACTTGATTTCAAAAACCCCAATGCACTGAAAACTCTCTCATCTTCCACCGACCCTAATATCATTATTTGACATAAATCAAAAAGTTTGAAATATTTTGATATTGAAGTATGTAATACTTCACTCTGACTTATCCTTTTCCAGAGCCTTGTTATTGCACCAGGATCGAATGGATTCTCAAAGTTTTCCATCTAGTTTTTCATACACAATGCAAAAAGTTTACATTGATTTTTAAGATTATTTGAATCTAAGATTCCTTGTATTAGTTGTCCATTGCAATCTGTATGCTTTGAAAATTGTGTTATCAATTCGTCAAGTTTATTATGAAACAACTTTGCATCAGTTGGATTATGTCCAAAGTGTTTCCAAAATTGAGGAAACACACAACTTATGGCTTCAAGAATTTCTTCTCGAGGGAATCTTTCACGAATCTCACTTGAAAGTTGGTAGGAAATAGACTTCACATTTTCACTAACAGATTTAACAATCTTGTCAAAATCATCCTTTCTAACTAGTAGTACTCTGCCTCTCTTGGTTGTTTTAGATTGGTGCATTGGTATTTGAAATCCTTTCACAAACACAGATAGCTCATTTTTCCCATTGAATTGTAAAAAATTCTCAGCATGATTCAAATCTGTAATTATCTCCCACCTTGAAAAAATTGGGCTATGACCTGAGAGATCTGAATACAAAGAATCCAAAGCCATGCATGCCATTTTATGTAAATCAAAATACTCATGAATATACATAGTTCTATCTTGGGCTTTCTTAACAAGTTTGTTCATTAAATCCAGCATGGGGAAAAGATTGGCTAAAGTTAATAGGTTCTCTATATCACTTAACTTATTTAACAAATCAAGAGCTCTATCCACTGTAAGGCGTTGCTCATATAGAACTCGAATCAAGGATTGATATTCTGCTAGAACTCGTTCTGCTGGTCCATGCAAAGATATCCATCTGGTCTCAACATCCTTGAGAATCTTATTTCCTATTGTTACTCCCTTAGAAAAAATCTTAAATTCTGCAAAGCGTTTAAGACTTCTGCAAAAGTATGAGTGGAGCTCACGGATTAGATCTTCAACTTTTGACATTGTAGGAAATGTCCTTACAATCTTATATGCTAAATTCATTCGGTGGGCCATGCAGTGTATGCCAAGCATGTAAGGTGCAATACTAGTTTGTAATCTTGCACAAAGACTAGTCCTTTGCCCTTGCATTACTGCAGCTCCATCAGCTCTGACACACACTAACTTCTTTGCAATTGTCAAGTCATCCATACCAACAATTTAATTCAAAGCTTTCTTAACTTCTAAATATAAATTTTTTGCAGTTGAATTGGCCCTCATTTTATGAACACAAAGTAGATTAGCTTGACATACATGATCTTTTACAGTATATACATGCATACAGACCCAAGCAGTGTTATCTACCGCAATGACTTCATCTAAGGATAATGAAATGAACTTGGATTCTTTTACTCTCTCCTGTACATTTTTCTTTTCCACCTCAGCAAGACAGCTTACCATTTCCCATCTAGCGTATATTGACCAATGTGACATAGGATAGTGAGGAACTCTCAAAAAAGATAATAAATTACCATATTCTGAAAAGTCTCTCATAGGACGCCCTCTAGATAGAATATGAAAAATAACACTCATCTGAACAGTCTTTGCCAAGTTTGCATCATTGGCTGCATGTTGAAGCCCATCCTTGATTGGATTTCCACTACTGCCACTACCAATTATCGCTATTTTATTGAAATGCTCTTCATATTCTATGGCATACTTAACATGAAGGCATTCTTCCTTTGATTTCCATCTCACTGTCACTACTTCCTTTCCATCTATGATTTGTTTTTCATAAACCTTACCAATATGTTTTTCTATAGTGTCGAGCTTTAACTACAACTTTTTCTCTCTTTTAGTTTTCCAGGTACAAATTGTACACTTGCATTCTGTTGGTGGTTCATCATTGTTTGTGATTGGTTCAATAAACCATTACTTTGCTACCCAATCAACCTAGAAACTCCTTTTCATTTCCCACTCCCACCCCATTTTTACATTCCTTTTTCTTTTCTTCCTACCAACATCAATATTATCTTGTGTTACAACATCTTTTGTTGTTCAAACATTGTTATCCTCATTTGATGCATTTTGATTTAATTGAATAACAACCTGCTCTTCTAGTGGTGGTGAGGTATTGTGATTTCCTTCTGCACTTGTACTTGCCAAAGTTGGTAGGGTAGAAACATTGTCAATTCCAAAGAAAGCCTTTATGGTAGTATCTCTAAGTTTTCGGCATTTTCATGTAAGATTAATCCCTTCACTGCCCTTGGGGGTCTTTCCCTTGTCACTTTCCTAAGACTGAGCAATATTAGTTATAGACTCACCCTCCCCTGACATCTCAATCCACTGATAATCTGTTTAAACTTTACTTCCCTGAGAATAAGCAGTATTACTTTCAGTATCTGTTCAAAACCACAAAATATTTATACATTGGCGAACAAAAAATAATAATCATAGTAAAATTTTAATTTTTTGGGCAAATCATTTCATTGTATTCAAGGTTAAAATAAACATACCATGGAAGGGCTAGGGAATTGGTACAAAGGAGTGGTGTGATAGTTTTATCAGTTTGAAGTTGGCAACTTGGCAGTTGCGAAACCATGAGAAAGGCTTTAACAGGTCTATCGCAATGTCGCTGTCAAAGTGAAAGTTAATAGTTTGTGTGTTGCAAAACCGTGAGGAGGGTAGAGATCCAATCATCGCCGGTTGAAAAGATAAAGGAGATTGTGTTGCAAAACTGCGAGGAGGGTAGAGATCGCATCATTGTCGGTTTAAATGATGGTGAACTTTTATGTCGTGAAGTCACGAAAAAGGGAGATCACAACATCGGATGTTCGCACTTCACAATGATTAAAGGGAAAAGACTTCTAGCAGCCGCGAGACCGCAATGGCAAAGATTTTGCATGTTCGCAGCAGTTAAAGGGAAAGACTTCTAGTAGCCGTGAGACCGTGATGGCAAGGATTTCGCATGTTCGCAACAGTTTAAAGGAAAGACTTCCAGCAGCTGGGAGACCTCGATGACAAGGATTTCGCATGTTCGCAGCGATCAAAGGGAAAAGACTTCCAACAGCCGCGAGACCGCGATGGCAAGGATTTCACATGTTCACAGAGGTTAAAGAGAAAAGACTTCAAGAGAATCTTTCATGAATCTCACTTGAAAGTTGGTAGGAAATAGACTTCACATTTTTACGAATCCATGTATGCAAGCTTTAAAAACCATTAACATCGCCAGCAACTTTCAACATTGTGTCCACTTTTTGAAAAATTTCTAATGAAAATGAGATAAGAAAGGAAACTGTAGATAAGCTTCTGATTAAATTAAACTACATAAGCTCAAGGAGAGTATTTTACAGCACAGCTGCACATACCAGTGTATCACCACTTGTGGAAGCTATCTCTGGAGTCTGAGTCGTGCCTGCGATGTGTCCTGCGCTGCCAAAAATTTGATGGAGTGCCAGCGGTATTTAGTGAATGTCTCATTGCTTGGGCAAATTTGGATTTATACATATTACAAATCAATACAATTACCAATTTACAGTGCCAAACGAGCTGACTCCTCCACAACAAAATGAAAGAGTGTTGGCGAAACGAGCCGACTCCTCCACTTCCCATAACGTGAAACGAGCCAACTCCTCCATGGTAAAATGAAACTGGGATGGAAAATTCTCCCATACTGCATGAAATAGAAACTTGAAACCCAACGAACATTCCACGATAAGCATTACCTGGTCGATTGCGTGAAAGGCGATACCGCCAGGGAAAAACTCAAACGTAACATTTACCTTGGCGATTACAATGCTAGGCAACCAGGTAAACCCAACAAAGCTTGGTGACCAGGAAACCATGGAAGGGCTCAAAAATTTCCAAAAATAACATTGGCAAAACGTCAAATTTGCCAAAATACAAAAATTTGCCACTATATTATACCCTGCTTCAAACTTTTTCTCAAGTTCCTTCAAACTTCTTCCTTCAAGTACTTATCCATGATACCAATTATTAGATACATAAGAGGGAGAGGAGGGGGGTGAATTAGTTACATTTAATTACCTAAAGGCATTAAAACAATTTAGTGCCAATTCAAACATCATAAACTTTTAGATAAATAACACAATAACTGCAAACAACCTCTCAAATTAGACTCGTAAACTTTTTTGCATCAAATCATCATTTTACTATTCCTTACTATAGAGAATATTAGGATACTCACTTAGCATATACTGAATTGTAGCATAAGTAATTAACTTGAAAATTAACTTTCAACACAATAAGCATTTAGACATTTGACACATATATTTACTATGGAAACCTTGTAAAGGAGAAAATCACCTAGGAAGTGGCAACCTATATAATTTCACTCTTTTGAAGTGAGCTCTATTAGCAGCCAACATTGTAAAAGGTTACATGCAAATTTTTAGTGTGACTTTGTTAGAGAGTTTTCACCAAAAATCATCTAGACCTTATCACTCCTTGACATTTATAAAGAGTGGTCTTCTCTAAAGGACTTAGAAAACATAACTATTGGATGATACCATATAAGATTTCAAAGACTTGTTAGGTCCACTCACTTTAGATATTTTATCTTCTTCAATGGTAAGACAATAATAGTCAAGTGATCTGTTGGATTTTAACACCACCTTGCTTGTTCAAATCTATGCTTCACTATGTCTCTTCCTTATGATCTCTTTCTAGCTAATTCATACTCTCTCATTTCTCTGACAATCTTAATTGGTTAGACATTATGCTAGTTCAATTAATTGCCATATCACTTGATTAATGAAGAGGATTTGAAGAAATTATGATGATACACGTGTTGATAAGTGTATGGTATTCAATGGGCACTTGATGAGTTAGACTTTGATAGTATAATATTGGTTTTATTATTTTACATGATTTGATTAAGTGTTGGAATCATGTATAAGAAAGATAGTTTAGTTGGTGAATGAAGGAATGCTATATTGACAAAGCTACTAAAGTTGTCATCGAGTACCTAATAAAGTAGTGAAGGACTATAGTGTTAATCGAGCAAGTTCAGTTTTAATTGAGTCTAGTGTTGACGAAGAGAGTTGTAATGTTCACCGAGCATGAACATGAAGAACAAGTTTAGAAAAGATTTAATTTGAGACCAATATTTGATGAAAATTAAGAATGTTAGACAAGTTTCAAGGATAAGGATGAAGTTAGTTATGAGATCAATGACTAGAGGAATTCAAAGAAGATCTAATGGAGGAGATTTATCAATTTGAAGTGGAGCACAAAGTTCAAAGAGGTAGTCTATTTTTTGAGTGTCTAGATTCAATGAATTTAAATTTGATGGAGATCTATAATTGTGATTAAGAAAAAAATCTAGAAGATTTTGAAATGGTAAAAGTTTTCTATTTAAAGGTATAAATAATATGTTTCTTGTTTGTAATACTAATATTATTGATCGAGTTATTGAAGAAGAAATAATAAAGTGAACTAAGTAGAACATTATTGTGAAGATCAAGTAAAGGAAGTGCTAAGTTGAAGTGTGAAGTGTGTGAATTAGCCAAAAAGGGAACAAAAGAAGGAGATTGAGTGAAGCACAGATTTGAACAAGCAAGGCGTAGTGCTAGACCTAAAAGATCTTTTTATTGTTACTTTCTTACCATTATAGCATAAAAGATCTTAATCAAGTGGATCTAAAGCTCTTTTGAAATCCTATATAGTAACATTCAATAGTGTAATGTTTTTAAAGTCCTTTAGAGAAAGACACTCTTTAGAATTGTTAAGGAGTGATAAGGTCTAGATGATCTTTGGTGTAAATCCTCTAACAAGGTCACATTAAAAATATATATGTAACCTTTAACAAGGTTGGATCCTAATAGAGCTCACTTCAGAAGAGTGAACATATTTGGGTTTTGGATTCCTACATGGTTTTTCCCTTTACAAAATTTCCATATTAAATATTTGTGTCAAAATGTGTGGATGCTTATAGTGTTTCTTGTTTATTTCATGTTAACTATTAAATATTATAGATTGGTATAAGCTTGATTTTTACTTTGATACTTGGTGTATCAAAGAATAATAAGTTGACAGTTTGATGCAAAGTTTTTATCACTTTAGATTATGATGTTAGATCTATCTATCATGTTAATGATTTGAAAGTTTAAGAAGTTAATGTTGGTGAAAAGTTTTTTAAGACTTGTAGGATAACTGGTTATAATTGATTCAACCCCCTCTCAGTTATCTAACAATTTGTATTAGAGTTGAGTTGAAGATGTTTGAAGGGACTTAAGTTGTTGGAATTAATAGAAGAGATAGGATGTTGAGAATTGTGGGGCGGGGGGGGAGGGGTTGGGTGAATCAAAATCCTCAATTTTTTTTAGAGCTTTTCCTCTTCCTTCTATAACTCAATAATCACTAATCATTTATCACAATACTTTGTAAATGAAAGTAACATAACTAATTCAATATTCACCAACTATAAACACATAACACAATTATTTGGTATTGAAAAAACCCTTAGTTAGAGGGAAAATTGTAGTGGGGCTGGTATCTAGAAATCCATCACTACTATAGGAAGAGGGTTCCTTGTTAGAGATACAATTTTTTATCACTTCTAGTGACTTACTTTTTTATGAGTATACAATAAGACTTGCAAGTACCTACCTTTTTAAAGGATTTTTTCAACACACTTTCAGTGTATACTCAGTTAAGATATTTACACATAAGATTTTTTAAGGTCCACATTTTTCAAGGATATAGAAACTACTATAGTGATTAGAAAGTAGAAAAAAATGATCTTTACAAATAGAAACTTACTTTGCTTGATTAGATCCCTCTTATGTTCACTAGTTATCAACTTATGTGCTAGATATGTCATTCTTTCCTATATTGTCTTTATTTTTTATCTCTAACCTCTGTACTAAAATTTCATCTTCCTTTCTCATTTTTATACTTTACTCAACAACAACAACCACCTCAAAATCTTTTAACAACAACATAAAAAACAACAAATTTAAATTGTTCTTGATATGTTCTTTTATAGTTTTCCTTTACCTTTTCATTGTATAATCTAATTATGATTTTGAAGCTTTTCATAATTCTTCTTTGATCAAAATTAATAGTTTAAATATTTTACCCTTTATTTCCTTTTTGTTAGTGTAAATAATTAATTATTATTACACTTTACTTAATTTTACTTAGTTTAATGCAGTATTTTATTATTTATTAGTTAGACACCTTGGAGTATGTGTACTCATATGAGTTGTCTTGTTGACAACATAGGAGTTAGCAACTCTAATTTAGCACATGGTGTCTACAACACATGATTTTGCATATTTATCTAAGTTGTCATGTAGACAACCCAGTTATTCACACTTTAATTAAGCACATGGTGTCTACAACATCTTTTGACGTAACACAACTATGTAAGCTTATCCTCTCATCATCATACTAACTTCTATGCTCAATGGAGGATAATCCACTCTTGGTGGACATGTGCTTAGTTGTGAGTCTTATCATTTTGATGACTCCTAGTCATTCTAGAGGCCTTTATATTTAGGCACTCCTAGTGTGTATTTACATTAATTCAATTTCATATGGTTATTTTGATCATACTTTATTGGTCCATATTGTGCTAGTGTTTGAACTTCTTGATCTTGAGTGATTTTTCCCTAAGGAAAATTCTTACATGATATCAGAGCTATATCAAATTTTTACATGATATTAGAGCTCAGGGAGCTTCTCTTCACATAGCCATTGGACACCATTTTTGCTTCACCTCTCAAAGGACCTTGATTCCAATCTAGAGTATTTGCAATCATTGGGAGAGTCTAGAGCCAAAGCGGACCTCACCATTGCATCTGAAGGATAGATTCAGTGAATTTTAACTATAAATTTGCCTACCCTAGGCTATAGTCAAAATTGAGTCAATTTTTTTTTGCAAACTGGAACCTGAAGGCTCGATTTATAGAATTGATATGATCTCTTCAAATCTATACAATTAGTTTTTAGATCTGCATTTTTATTGGCTTCTCCACACTTGTTTTATTCAAATGTGCATTTTTTATTTTTGAATTTTCATTTTATTTCCAAAATTCTACAAAAAATTGGCCTTTTAGGCCAGTAGGAGAGATTTTTTGTAGGACAAGATTGGAGCTTGTTGGTGCAAATCAGATATTGACATCATATTCAAAAGGTCAAAAAACCCTCAAATCAACTTTTGTTTCATCAAAATTGGACATCTAAGGTGAAATCTAGAGTCAATTGATTTTTTGATGGCAATTTAGGAAAAATAATTACAAAGGTGATTTTCAAACAACGATATCTCCCTCATACAAACTCCTTTTTTCGAGGAATTTTTTTTTGGGTAGAATTTTGTGATCTACACATTGGTATAGGATGTTTGAGATATTTGTTCCTAAATTTTTTCACAATTGCAAATCTTGATTTTTGCAACTTCAAAGGCTTAGTTTAGGCTCATCTAGACACATTTTCATATTCCATTTTTTTTAAAAAGTGAATAATTTTTCATCTACTTTCTATATTTACAATTAGATTATAGGCTTGTGTGGAGAAAAATACAACTTTTAGAAATAGGTCCTTTTTTTGCATTGTATTGCTTTGATTAAACTTCAAATTGTTGAATATTTGAGCTACATTGCTAAGTACTAGATTTGAACTCCAAAAGGAGGTTGTAAATAGCAAAATCAAAAGTCCACTTCATCTATTTTGACAAGTGGCCTATTGTAAATGCACTACATATAAAGTGCCAAAAGTATCACTTTTGCAGGGTTCTTTGATTGAGTGAATAGGGGGTGTGTGTCTTGTGTTCTTGTGTCTCTCTTTCTCTCTTGTTCTCTTTTAATTCTTTGCATCATGGGTTCACCTAAAACTCCACTTTTAACTTCACACAATTATACTAAATGGAAAGATATTGTATGGAACTTAGACTAATGTAAAAAGGTTTAAATCTGTATGTTGATGGTATAATTGTAAAACCCACTGTTGCTAATGCACAAGTTGATTGGAAAATTAAAGACAACCAGGCTTTAGGAATTATTATGAGCTGTGTTCATAGAGATCTCTTCTTCCACATTTCTAGCTTTAAGGATGCCATGGGTTCTTGGGAGAAACTTGAAGGTTTGTATGGTAAGGTAGATTAGGAAAAGGGATTCCAAATTGAGGATGATCTAATTCTATTAGATCTTAAGAATTTTGACACAATTTAAGACTATGTCAACAAAGCCAATGAATTGAGAGCACTACTTAAGGATTATGGTAATCTCGTGAAGGATGATAGATTGATTCATCACATTTTAAAGAGGCTACCTTCAGAGTATGCATCTTTTTGTTTTGAGTTACAACACTTATAGGTTGACCATGGGAAGTGCCTTCACTAAGCCTTCATTTGATGTATTTGAAGAAATGTTGATGTTAAAACAATCCAAGTTGATAGATATGGGAATTCTCAAGTCATCCAAGTCTACAACATTGGTGGCTAGTAATGAGAACCAATCAAATCAAGGCGAAAAAAGTTTCATCGACAACAAGAAAAAGTAGTGGAAGCCAAAATCACAATTAAAGGCACAACAATCGTCCTCCTCACAACAAAGCAATTCTTCTTCCAACAAGAAGGGAAACAACAACAAGAAGTATAAATTATTTTGTGCATATTGAAAGAAACCAAATCATGATTAGCATCATTGCAAGACTAAGAGAATAGATGAGTTGGAAACCTTACTTAGGAAGACACAAAATCAATGTGCCAAATGCTTCCAAGGATTCAAATTTATCCACTTCATAGGGAAAATGTCAAGCACTTATGGCAAGTTCAAGTTCTTCAGAGGAATGGATTCTTGACTTGGGTGCCTCACATCATATGGGTTCTTCAAATGGACACTTTTCTTCATTGAAATAGTCTAAGGTACCTCACATCTTTGTAGGGAATGATACAGAAGTGGAAGTTGAAGTGAAACAAAAGTAGAGATGGAAAATGGAGAGTTCAAGGACATTCTCTATGTTCCTAACCTTAGCACTAATCTCCTTTCAATTTACCAAATGACTCACTATGGAGGTGGCAATAAAGTTGAGTTCCTTTTTGATTTAGTAATGGTGTGCAATCTTAAGGATGATTCATTAGTTGTAGTGGGTAAAGTCAATCATGACATGTGGCTTTATTCTTTCTCCCACTTTGTACCTAAGTCTCCTTCACATGCCTTGCTAACACATTCACAATCATAAAGTAAATTATGGCATGAGTGGTATGGAGATCTGGCCTTCTACTATCTTCATCAACTTAGCTCAAAAAATATGGTCAAAAGTCTACCTACAATCAACTTTTCTACAGGTGAATATTCAACTTGTTTAATGACTATGCATCTAGAAGAGAAGATTGACAAAGGGAAGTCTTGAAGAGCATCAGTTGTTCTAGAATTAACACAGTTCTAACAGGACCCTTTTTAGTGACATTAGTTAGGAAGGGTCTTTATGTCCTCACTTTAATTGATGAATCTTCATGCTACACATGGGTCTGCTTTCTTAATCATAAGAATGAAGTGTTTGATAAGTTTCTAGCCTTCAAGAGTCATGTTGAGAACCAATCAAGTAAAGTCATCAAGGTTCTTCATATGGACAATGAAAGTAGATATGTGAATTTAGACTTTTGTGAACTTGAGATCTTTAGAATCTATAGCATTTAGTGCACAAAAGACAAGTGATGCAGCAATGAGGATTATAACTCTTTAAGTCATAGAAAGTTGTATAACTCAAGCTAAGTCTCTTGATCCATCACTTGAATTTGAAGCTATAAGTAGTGCCAATCACATCCTTAATAGGTATCCTCATAATGCCTTAGATGGAATGACTCCTTTTGAGGCATGGTGCGAAAGAAAACCAGTTGTGAAACACTTCAAAGTTTTTGTTTGTCTAGCATCGGCACACATATCATCAAGGGAATGCAAGGCACCACCACCAAGGCCTTGTACTTTCATTGGATATGAAGAAAGCATTAAGACATATAAACTTATGGATCCTAAGACTCATGAGATATTTATAGAGAGGAATGTTCATTTTGAGGAAAATTCACCAAGCTTATCCTCTAATCCTCTCCGTACTTCATACATTGTGGAAATTAATAGTGACAATAGTGATAGTGTTTCAACAGGTTAATATATTGGGGATCCTATTAATAGATGCAGGACAAGGTCACAACATCAAAAAATTCCACATGCATACATTGCTATAGTGATAGGTCCATAAATTTAGTACAGTTGGGTACACCTTGTCTTCTAGTTCCAAAATCAGGGGATGACTACATGATAGACATTTTAGGTTTGTTTGTGGAGTCCTACATAGCAGATATGGGAGACATTATTGATGATATACATCTTCTCTTTAATGAAGAAGATCCTTCTTCAGTTGTTGCCAGGGAACACTTTAAACCTGTTTTCCATTCTCTACATGATCAATCTTTAGAGGTTGATATGATTGTGGATCCTTATGTATAGCAGTTGCAGGAGGTCTCTTTATCATTTGAGGAGATGGTTGGTTATTTGGGATACGTTCTACATTCATCCTTGCTAGATTTGAAATTTGTTCTTTATAACAATTTTGGAAGGGATGACTATTAGTACCAACACAGTGATAATTGAGTAGTTTTTAGAGACAACATTCATGTTCGGGATTCTTTCTACACATTGGAGAAGCATCTCATATGTACCCATGACATTGTTTCTCCCTAAAAGGAGGAACATTATTCAATAGTCATGGATCAACTTTGACATTCATCTTGGAGCTACTATCACTGATCGACATTCTACATTTTGTTGGGGGGGGGGGAGAGGGGGGGGTAGGGGACTACCTTATCTCCTTTCTTCTTCTTCTTCTATCTTATGGGGGGACTTTTTCCTCTTATGGGGTTTTGTCCTTCTCATACTTTTCTATTGTATATGCATGATGTATGTTGTAATTGGGGGGGGGGGGGGGGGGGGGTCTTAATTACTCCATCCATCCATGCATCTTGATTTCATCTCTCTTTTTTAGGGAGGGTTTTTCTCGTGAGGTTTTTCCTCTTTCTCCAGTTTCAGAGAGCTTGCATTGCATTTGTACATGGGTACCTAACATAGCTTAGTAGCCAGGACCCATCATGCATTTTTTTTCATAAGTTTAAGTGCATTCCCCTAAGTTGCACTAAAGGGGGGTGTTAGTGTAAATGATTAATTATTATTACACTTTACTTAAGTTTACTTAGATTAATGCATTATTTTATTATTTATTAGTTAGACACCTTGGAGTATGCATACTCATATGAGTTGTCTTATTGACAACACATGAGTTAGCAACTCTAATTTAGCACATGGTGTCTACAGCATCTTTTTACATGACACACCTATGTAAGCTTATCCTCTCATCATCGCACTAACTTCTATGCTCAATGGAGGATAATCCACTCTTGGTGGACATGTGCTTAGTTGTGAGTTATCATTTTGCTAACTCCTAGTAATTCTAGAGGCCTTTATATTCAGGCACTCCTAGTGTGTATGTACATCAATTCATTTTATATTATTATTTTGATCATACTTTATTGGTCCAAATTGTTCTAGTGCTTGTGCTTCTTGATCTTGAATGATTTTTTCCTAAGGAAAATTCTTAGATGGTATCAGAGCTATACCAAAGTCTTACACTTTCCATCCTTTATTTCCATTGGTACTTTCAACCTTGAAATCAACAACAATTAATTCACATTCTTCAAGAAAAGAGTTTTTGATCTTTAGCTCAAGCAGTGTAAATAATTTCTCCAACTTGGTATGATTGTGTCACCTCATATTCTTATCTAGTTCAAACTTTGATGTAGCATTTTTATCACTTGATAAAAATAATGTTCTTATAGTATTGCTTGGTATAGTCTTTTGTTGGTGATCTTTGTGTAGCTTTGTATTCTATGTCTCAGTGTTGTCTTTGCCTAACTTAGTGATTGATTCTTCTTGGTATATATAGGATCACTCAATGAGTACTTGAGCTTGCTTATAATAATAAAAATCATGCATCTCTTCCTTCATTGCTTGGGCAATATGGTGACTTAGTTTCTATGCACACTTTCACTTGACATTTTGACACGAATTAATAATGTGATTACTTGTAGAAGTAACATTCTCCCCCTTTGAAATTTGTGGCAAAAATAGTATGTACATAAATAACTTAGAATTTATACAGACTCCCCTTATGCATATGCTTCTCTGGTATAATAGTTTAAAAAAAAATATTTTCAAACTTGGTTTTGTTTGCAAGGTATATATTATCTCCTTATAACTCCAAAATACATCAAAAAAAATATAGATGAATATAAAAATTCCCCTTTTTCTAACACTTATAGGTGGACCCACAATAATGGGTTACACTTTTTTGCCTAAACTGACACTGAACTGTGAATTTTCAAGAAAACTTTCACATTCAGATGCAAACTGCCATTTAACTATAAGGAATTTGAAGATGAAGTAAATTAGAGTCTTGTAGGATTTTCTATGTAGATTCTAAAGATAATTTTTTTTCCACAAAAATTGCTATGTTATCAAAAACCTAATTTTTAAAAAGTGACATTATTTTTGACATGCATAACTTTCTTTCTACAATAGATATCAATGTGATTCTTTTGAATTTAGTTTGCTAAAATCCATACCAAAATTGTAGGGGTGATCTAATTTCTTTATCCTTAGTATTTCATATTTTATTACAGTTTAAAGTTGACCTAACACTAATTTGGACATATGTGGCTTTTGACACATGTAACTTATTATAGATTTATCTAGTTTCAAAATTTCTTTTTGTGACTGAAAGAGGACTCGAATACAAAGACCGTAGTTATTTTTCAAAAATTTTATTCTCTTAGTTAATATTTTTCCATGAGCATTCAATATATAGGTTTATTTTTTTATAACGAACCTCTATTCAATTAACATAAAAAAATGTATACTTCAACAATTCAAAATATATCAAATCCATAGTCATTAGAAAGCTAGTTTCAAGTACATGTGTCATGAAAAATGACATATCTTAAGTGCTCCATCCAAACATAGAAATAGAGCCTGGAAGCCATGAGAACAATAGGAAGTATTATAGACTTTGAAAAATGCATCTACTTTACTAGTTTCAATAGAAACAAACTTTCTATTGAAAGTTTTTTAATAGTTTCAATAGAAACTATTTTCAATTAGTTTCTATCAAAACTATTTAGGCCAAATTTTTCATGTCTAATTAATTTCAATAGAAACTATTTTTTAGTTTCTATCAAAAATATTTAGGCCAATTTTTTTTTTGTTTAGTTAGTTTTGATTGAAACTACCTTCACAAGTGGTTTCAATTGAAACTATGTGAGGAGTTTCTATCAAAAGTTTTAGGACCAAAAAATTGTCTTATGCATTTTTGGATGAATTTCTTCCTCCTAAAAAGTGTAACCCACTATTATGGGTTCACCCTTATGTCAAAATAACTTGTAACATAGAAAATACTTAATTTGGATGTAATCCAAAGTGGTCCAAAAAATTCTTATGATTCTTCAACATAATCTCCAAGATGTTGTCCTAGCTAGACTTGTTCAACTCTTTATTCTACTTCTCAACCCTTAGGTTAGATTGAAGATCAATCATGTGATCAGCAATGGAAAGACTCAGGGCGACTATAAGAATCTTAATATCTTTAATTGATTTTCTATTACCTCAAGATGAGGCAATATAAATGTTTTGATTCCATGTATGGTTCTTAGATTTCTCTCATCCTATAATAACTTGTGTTGAAGGTATGTGAGAAATATCACTTGGTTTTAGTGTAGGGATGATGTGCTTGTAGTGGTTTTTAGTTCATCTATACTCACCTTTATGTCCTCGTTGATCTTTTCTAATTTTACAATTGAATTATTTAGTGATTTAGAGGTGAAACTGATGAGAATGATACTTCCAACTTTCCTCAAGAAGAAAGAAATGAAAATAAGGTTTATAATAGAGGTAAGTTTTATTGAAGTTTTGATGGCCCAAGGCCATCATTTGTACAGTTAGGAGTAGCATTTCTTACTTTCAATAAATAGTTGTTCAAGGAAAGTTGTTGGAGTGGTCTTCTTCCTCCAGAGATGCTGAATTATTTCCATTCTCACAACGGGCATGCATCCATAGACAAATCCATCTTTGGGACTCAAAATTGCAGGAAAGATTTTGAGTACCTATTTGAAAACTTCACTAAACTGAGCCCCTATAAATGTTTTTCAAGAATATATGTCTAACTATCATTTTGAGTCCCATGATGTGTTTTAGGTGTTCCTCCCCTTTCATTCATTATATGCATGTGTTTCATGATGATAAGTTACAATTTTGAGTCATTTCATGAAGTGTCATTTTGAGTATTTGAGAAATCTGCATTTTTGCCCAAGAGTCAGATAGTGTTCAAAGGGCTAGTTTGTATTTGAATCTCTTGTACCTGATTAAGTTTCCCAACTCACCCTTTTGGGATTTCTTATTACACATATCAGACAACCCATATTTCAGATTTCAAGTCTTTTTGATGTGTTTTGATATAGTTTTGAGTTCCTCAAAGTTGGGAGTTTATCTTTGTCATGATTTTGCTCTTTGCACATTAATCCGAGAATCCCTATTTGATAGTGAATATTTTATGATCTGTTAAGTATTTTAAATAAATGGTCTTACCACTTCATTTTAGTCACAAATTAAATCCTATCTTTTCAATTTGAAGTTTTGATGTATCCATTTGATAAGTTTTCCAAGCTAATTCCATTTGCAAAAAAGTCAAAACTACCTAGTTGTCTTTTATGATAGTTTATTAGTAGCCCTGTTCGACTGATTATAACTTTGACCTAGTTGACCCTATCAATAAAATTAATTTTCCATTGCATTTTAGGGGTTAGAGAAATGTTATGTTTCAAGTTTGAGCTTATGATGAATCCGTTTGATTAGTTTTTGACCACCCCAAAAAAATTTCCTTGAACAACTATTTATTAAAAGCAAGAAAGACTACTCCTAACTATGCAAATGATGGCCTTGGGCCCTAAAAAATTAAATAATTTTTTTTACCTCTATCAAAAAGTTGATTTTCATTACTCTCTTCTTGAGGCAAGCTAGAAGTATCATTCTCATCAATTTCAGCCATCATGTCATGTTCCAAAACTAATCAAACAGATTCGTCATAAGCTCAAACCTGAAGCATAGCATGCCTTTGACCCCTACAATGGAATAGAAGAGTAATTTTATTGATATGTTCAACTAGGTATAATTTATAATTAGTCAAATAGGGCTACTAATAAACTGTCATAAAAGACAATTGGGTAGCTTTGGGTTTTTTGCAAATGGAATCAGCTTGGAAAACTTATCAAATAGATTTGTCAAAACTTCAAATTGCAAACATAGGATGTCATTTATGACTATAATATAGTGGTATGACCATTTCTTGAAAATACTCAATGGGTCATAAAATATCCACTATCAAACAACGCTTCTCAAATTAATGTGCAAAGTGCAAAATCATGACAAAGATAAACACCCAACATTGAGGAACTCAAAACCTTATCAAAACGTATCAAAATGACTCAAAATATGAAACATAGGTTCTCTGATATGAATATCAAACACTCTCAAAGTGGTGAGTTATGAAACTTAATCAAGTACAATATATTCAAACAAAAACTAGCTCTCTAAATATTTTTTGACACTTGGGCAAAAATGCAGATTTCTCAAATGCTTAAAATGACACTTCACAAAATGACTCAGAATTACAAATTATCATCATGAAATGCATACATATACTAAAATAAAGGGGAGGAACACCTGAAACACATCATAGGCCTCAAAATGATAGGTAGACACATATGCATGAAAAACATTTATAGGGGCTTACTTTAGCAAAGTTTTCAAATAGGTACTCAAAACCTTTCTTGCAATTTTGAGTCCCAACAGGAGGTCCATGGGCTGGTGCTCCATCACCTATGTTGATCTCAGATTGGTTTTGACAAGTGAGTGTTAACACACTTAAGCCATTTTCTTAGTTCATGCCTAACTAGTAATACATGTTGAGCACAACATGTAAATATTAGATCATGCTGAGTTGCAACGAGTGCTGAGTCACGCATGTGCCAAGTAGATAGACCATGCCAAGTGATCTAGAAGTTGAGTATATAGTGGATGCCAAGTAATGCAAGTGTTGAGTCATAGTATATAGAATAATGCATGCTGAACATCAGAGACTTCATATGCCAAGTGATACAATTTTGACATATTTGTTTGTAATGACACAAACAACTATGTAAACCAGTTTTGCACCAACTTAAAGATAGATTTTGATATTTTGGAGATGAGGGAAAATCTATATTTGGATTCCCTATACAATTAGATGCAATCAATTAGAAAATGAGAATGATTAAGCAACAAAATGAATGAATCTCAGCTGTAGATTCATACCTAAACCTAAGCCTTCAAAGTCTTGTTAAGGAGGATGAAGCCCTAGACTCTTTATCAAGAATGGATAAAGGAATGAATGGTATGGAGAGTTGAAGGAGAAAACAAAATAGTTTGTAGAGAATTAAAGGTGACTTAGAAGGGACACTCAATTGTAGAATCAGTTAGAAAAGAATAGAGGATAGATCAAAGGATACAACATTGAGACATCTATTCATGAAGGATCAATAAGATTATTGTTTAGAGGCAATCTGTTATCAAGCAAGAAAGTGTTAATCGTATGATCTATGTTGAGACATTTTAACAAGTGATTTTAGTTAAATCTCTTAACAAAGTGGTCATAATAGGTTGTATTAAATCCTTTAATAGGGTTCTTACTTAGTTGTAAGTTGAAGTCCTCTAACAAGGCATACTTCTAACATGGTGTTGAAATCCTCTAACAAAGTAACATTTAATAGTCTTTGTAAGCCTTTAACAGGGAAAACCTTTAATAAGGTAGATCACGTTTCATGGTTAAATCATTGTAACATTCATTAGATACACTTTCTTACTATAGTAGTGAACATTTGTGAGTGTCATCCCCACCCTAGTTTTACCTTCTCACTTGAAGGGTTTTTGGGTAATCATATCTGGTGTTATGTGTGTGAATGGTTACATGGTTATATGATTTAGATGCATATTCTTTACATGTTATTTCAGCTTACTTATGCATGTAATGAATGAATGGTGAAATTTTTATGGGTCCAAGTTTAAACTACTAATTCACCACCCCCCCCCACCCTAAAGTTTACTCTTTCACCTTGTAATTCCAACAATTGGTATCAGAGTCTAGTTCTCTGAAAGAGAAGATTTGTAGTTTTGAGGAAAGAACTTGAAATGGAAGTTTACAAGTTTAGAAAGACTATTGAAAACTAGGAGATTGAAATACATCTTATACTACATCAACTAAATGAGGCAAGAGAGGAACTAAAGAAATCCCTGAAGAGAAGGAAAGAGATTGCTATTGTTGATAATGACACACTATACAAAGAGATAGAAACTACCAAGCAATTTGCAGATGGTGACTCTAATGAATTTGATGTAGTAGTTGTAGATCTAATGGAAAAGAAAAGAATCTAAGTCGAGGAAATAAAAAATCTCAAGCTAGAGCACGAATCACAAGCTATATTACTATGTGAGGTGACTAAACAAAAGAAGAAGGCTATGAAAGACAAAACCATGATTGAAGAAGACAAAAGAATTCTAGCCAATAGATTGGAAGAGAGGTCAATAGAGTTAACCAAGATTGGATACTCTAAGTCAAATGATGAATGCCAACAGTGAATTGAATGTCAAGGACATTGAGATAACTACATTCAAATTATAGAATGAACAATTGTAGAGTGATCTAAAGAGAGAAAATGATTTTTTTGAAAGTTTCAACAAACCAAATGAAGCCATCAAATGCTTTGAGCAATTATTGAGATCCCCTAGACCCAACAATGATACATCAGGATTGGGCTACACAAGCATTAAAGAAGGAGAATCCTCCAAAATTGTAGAAGAGGAACATCAAAGGTAAGAACTTCAAACCTACTTGTCACAATTGTGGTAAGAAAGGACATACTGCTAGTGTGTGTAGGAGAAAAATTACAAATTAGAATGTAAAGCCTAAGAACATGACTCATTGTCATAAGTGCAACAAGCAAGGTCATCAGGCACATGAATGTAAAACTAGGACCATGCATAAACAAAGATTTTAAAGAGACTACTATAATTGTTAGAAGTATGGACATAGAGCTTTTGAATGTAGATCCAAATCCATGTGGTCATCAAACAAGGCAACAAAGGTAAGAAACAATGAGAAATCTTACAATTAGGATTATAACACAAGATATAGCTATCATTATTGTCAACAATATGGACATGTTCCTAGGAATTGTATTCGGACACACTTCAGTGGCAATTACAAAAGGTGGTTAAGTCAAACTACATGCTTTAGGTGTTTGAAGACTGGTCACCTCAGTAAAATGCACCAAGTTTTGAATTTGATAAAGGTAAAGGCAAGGCAGATGTTGAACACATTAGAGATGAGATTAATAAGACATGGAAAAAGAAAGATGTTTGCAACACATCAAATGGAGAAGGGATCACTTCACCCAATGGGTCAGGTGATCACACCTCATCAAACTAAACAAACAAGAGGTATGTGGGACTGATATTTAAAGGTTATATCATACATAAGTTCTGAAAGGATATAGTACTAAAATGACTAAATTAGCATGAATAAAGATGCAAGATGTTAGAAAACCAAGAAAAATATTTAAATTTTTCATGTTGTTGTTGAGTATGAAACATTTTCTATGTATGTCGAGTGTAACATTTGTTAGTTGATGCCAAGCTTCTAGACTATCTAGTTGATGTTGAGCTCATAGTAGCTGCTGAGTGGTGGAAATATCAGTGGATGTTGAATGAATCCAAAATTGTTTATTGCCAAGCTTACAACTATGTAAGCACTTAGCATTAAATGCAAGGTTTTTGAAGGGTATATGATTAATTTGAGCTCATTTTTCATCATTTTGAAATTGACAAAGAGTGAGAAGAGTCAGTAGCAACCTCAAATTTGTTAGAAGTAATTATAGAAGATTTGTGCAGGGATTCATCATTAGTTCAATAGATTTTTAAACATATTTATTGGAAGCCAAGCCATGTAGTTTTAATTTTCACAAACCCTAGTTTGACAAGATGACATCTAGTTTGAAAAATGTTGAAGGGAAAGAAGTTTTAAATGTTTAGCTAGTCAGTAATGAAGTAAAGCAACTTGTATTTAATGCCATTCCTGACATTGCCTATAAACAAGACCATTCTAGTGCAAATTCAATGATCTGCCAAATGTGATAATGGTACAAGATGTGAGGAAATGCTACAATTGCAAGATGGGAAGCATTGGAGACATAGAGATAAGAGGTGCAAAAATTGTTGAGGAATACAAAATTGTTGAGAAAAAGGGTTTGACATGAGCCTTAGATTTTCTGAATGTATTTAAAACTAAGTAGATAAGAATTGTGTTAAGCCAAATCATGATGGTTCCTTGTGGCTAAAAGGAGGAACAATCAAAATAACCAAGAGAAAAATTCATAGGGTTACTAGCTACCCAACCCTAGATCGGCCAAAGACACTTAGGAGTGATTCTAAAGAAGTGATTGAGAAGAATACTAGAGTAGTCTAGAATAATAGAGGTATGACTATAGATACCATCACTGATCCATTGCTAAACTTTGTTGTAAGGGTAATCTCACATAAATTCTATCAGTCCAGTAGATTGAATAGTGTACCCTGCATAGATGTGGATGTTGGTTATAAAATTTTCACAAAAGATCATACATATGATCTAGCAGAACTTAAGCTACAACAATTTATGGAGAACCTTGGAGCTATAAGGAAAACCAAGAGTGCATAGTGTAAGTTTGGTTCCATGCTGGTTTGTATATTATTTTATGTACAAAACACATTTCCCTCATTTGGTACTATAGGATGGAAGACAAATAGATCAATTGTAGTGCAAATTAATGAGTACATTGAGAAAATAGGAGAAAAGCTTGAAACTATAATGACTAGTTACTTTGAAGATTTTAAGAAGTCAATGAAGCAAAGCCTTAGGATTCTAGTTTCCTTATTGGAGAAAAATTATAATGATGTATATTTTTTTGTTGATGCTAATTATACATTTGTGCAAGTTGACACACCAAGGGTAAGATGGTTAAGACCCTTAGATTATGAGGTAAATGTAGATGAAGCCTTAGAAGCCATAACAACCCTACTTGCAGAGGAAGTAGATAAGACTGCTAAAGTCTTTGGAAACTATAAGATGGTGAAATCAAAGATTACCATTAAATTAAAAACTATCTCCATAATCAAGAAGAAGAATAAGCTAGTTAAGAAGCTAAAAGAAAAGTTTGGAGAAGGTGTAGAAGAGGAAGAGGAAGAAGAAGATGAGGATAAAGAGGAAGAACAAGCACAATTGCAAGAACCTCTAGCTTTAACTCAAGGCATAGGAGAAGATAAAGAAGAGGAGGAGACTACAAGTGCCAAGGGAGAAGAAGGCGAGGAAGCACCTACCACTATTGAGTCAAAGAAGAGAAAGGCAAAGGCAAAGAAAGTTGTTAAACTTATCCAAGCCAAGCCTATTACACCTACCACAAGAGCTAGCACACGTACAACTACGTAAAAGGCCAAAGAAAAGACCAAGTAGACTAAGCAAGGAGGTCAAGAGTAGAAAAGACAGAGAAGGAAGTATGTGGCACAACCATATTCTAATGAAGAAAAGACAGAATCAGATGACAAAAGTCAATTTAAGGTGGTAAGACACAATCCTCTCTCTGATCTTGAGAACTTATGTGAAAATGTCAAGAGCAATGTTGATTTATCTAGTTTTAGACATATTGACTTTGATAAATTGGGAAAAGAAGAGAAAAACAAAGTGGAAGAGGCATTATATGCCATGATTTCAAAATTTAAGAACACTCCACTAGAATTTTCCAACTCAATACCAAAAGGTTTATATGACATTGTTGAGCAAAAATGACATTATTTTTTGAATTTGGGAAGACAGATCAAGGAAACAACATTAGCCCAAGTAATTCCAGAGTTGAAAAAGGGACAAATTGCTAAGGCTATCAAGAGATATGCAGTTAGGTTTGCACCTAAATATAGAGCCTTTAGCATTATCCAAAATAACATTGAAGATGTGGTCAAGAAATCAACTCAAATATGGAAATTTATCTATGGGTTAACCATTGTGAAGCAAGGAGAAGTTGATCGTTTAGAGGGTAACATGATGATAAGGATGATGATAATGATGATGACAAGGAAAATGTTGACAAGGAAGATGATAAAAAAGATAATACAGTTGGGGAAGAAATAGAAGAGAAAAATGATGACAAGGCGATAGCTGAATAGTAGCAAGATGCATCAACTTAGAATATCAATCCACTTACTATAGAAGATCTAAATAAGATATTGGATCGGTCCACACTTCAAGCCAAATTATGTAGCAATCCAATTTTGGTTAATGTAGAAGAATTGCAGAAGGTAGTGACTGAAGTCACAAGGGAGAAGGTGAATCCACAAGAACCACCGTCAATCATCCCTTCAGTTACCAATATACAACATTAGGTTCAAAAAAAGGTAGACACATCCACTAAGGTTGATACAAGTGTTAAAATTGATACAATTGAGAAGAAGGCAAAAGAGGAAGATACTACTATAGGTCAACAACAAGAAACAAGATAGATAGATTCATCTGTACCTATAGGATAGGAATAAGGTGCTAGCCAAGTCATAGTAATAGACTAGGGTAAGCTTGAAGAGAGTCAACAAACACCAAAGGTGAAGGAACAAGTGGCCATCTAAGTATTGGTAGCTCTACTAGCATCTGCCACTCCTTCTACTCAAACTCTTCAAAGGCCATGCACAAAAGCCATTCCCTTGGAGATTTTAGTGCCAAGCCCCAACT
The DNA here is from genome assembly GCA_028749045.1 of Cupressus sempervirens. NCBI lineage: Eukaryota > Viridiplantae > Streptophyta > Pinopsida > Cupressales > Cupressaceae > Cupressus > Cupressus sempervirens. The sequence continues at coordinate 8,140,033 of CM053783.1, forward strand.
CATCAAAGGGAGAAAAGGTAACCCATTATAACAAAATAAGCCTTGATGAAGAAATTGTTATTCCAAAGTATGACTATGATACTATGTCATTGGAGAAAATAGGCATTTTGCAACAAGCCTTAGAAAGTAAAAAGCATCAAGAAATGCTTACAAGAGAACATAAGTAGAAGCAAGCACTTCAAGATATCAAGGACATCTTTTTAGATGCATTCAGTCTGCCAACTCCTAAAGAGACTAAGCTACTCATAGAACAACTAAAAGATATAGTGGAAAAGGTCACTAATGAAGACCTTGATACAAATGCAAAACTCTTAGAATGGTCTAAAAAGAAGTTTCAAGGCAAGGTAAATGAGAAAATATCTAGTGAGATAGCACTACAACAAGTTGTATTAGCAAAAAAGGTTGAGGATGTGAAGAAGGTACTTGAGAATATATTCTCACTATACACTAAACAATGCAATCCTACACTCTTCACCCAAGAGACCAAAAATCACATTTTGAGTCTAGAGAGAAAAATATTTGCATCAGGTGCAAGCCTACCATCAAATCTAGCTCAGAGTGAGAAGCATTTTAGAACATTGCTCGGACACAGAGTTAGTTAGCTATCGTAACAATAGATGAGGCTAATATTAGAGCCAAATTGGTAACTATTTAGGCTACCCTCATCCCACATATGGAGATAATGCACATGGAGCTAAGCTATGCCAAGACTTTACTAAAGAAAGACCCCAATCTTTCTACTTTAGATGGTCTAGCGCACCTTGCCACCGAGCTTGCAATCCAAATTAAATCATTGGATTTTTCTTGTGATAATTGGGATGTATCTCTAAGGATAATAATGGAAGTCCACAAACCCTTTTTGGACAACACACCATAGGTGCATAGCCCATTTGACATAAGTGTCAAAAGGGGGGAGATAAGGATAAAGGGGGAGATAGAGAATATGAAGCTAGAAAATATAAGAGAGATATGATATGGAGGAGTATGAACAAAAGAGAAACAACTAAGAAAGGGGAAAATAGTAGTAGAGATATATCATTGGAGTGATATGCAATTTTGGAGAGAAAGTAGCAAACAGATACATATATCAGCTAAGAGAGACCATATCAGTTGAAAGAGTATTAACAATATAGTGTATTGAAGTAAAAGTGTATCAATAGAGACACATTTACTCAAAGAGGAGCACAAATTTTGGATACAGGATAGATCTATTAACTTAGGGGGAGTTATCAAATTTTGAAGTATACAAGTTAGTGCAAAATTTTAAAATTTTGAAGTTTTGTATATATGTTGAGTCATGGATATGTTATGCTCGAGGGATTAAGGTTTATCATGAATATTCAAGTGTTTTTGACACTCATGTCAAAGGGGGAGATTTTTTATGTTAGATTAGTTTTGACAAGTGAGTGTCAACACACTTAAGCCATTTACTCAGTTCATGCCAAACTAGTAATATATGCTGAGCATAACATGTAAATATTATACCATGCCAAGTTGTAATGAGTGCCGAGTCACTCATGTGTCGAGAAAATAGACCATGCTAAGTGATATAGGAGCTAAGTAATCAATGGATGCCAAGTAATGTAGGTGCCGAGTCATAGTATATAGAACAATACATTTCAAGCATTAGAGACTTCATATGCCTAGAGACACAGTTTTGACATATTTGTTTGTAATGACACAAAAACCTATGTAAACCTTCTTTTAGCTAACTTGAAGATATGTTTTGATATTTTGGAGATAAGGATGAATCTATATTTGGATTCCCTATGCAATTACATGCAACCAATTAGAAAATTAGAAGGATTAAGTGAAAAAATGGATGAATCTCAGCTGTAGATTCATACTTAACCCTAAGCCACCAAGTCTTCTTAAGGAGGATGAAGCCCTAAACTCTTTATGAAGAATGGACAGAGAAGTGAATGGTATGGATAGTTAAAGGAGCGAACAAGATAGTTTGCAGAGCATTCAAAGTGACTTAGAAGTGAGAGCAAATTGCATAATCACTTAGAGAAGAACAGAGGGTAGAGCAAAGGATAGAGCATTGAGACATCTAATCATGAAGGATCAATAAGATTATTGTTTAGAGGTGATCTATTATCATTGATAGAATTTTTTTAGAATAACTAAGAGGGGGGGAGGGGTGAATCAATTACTCAAGGTCCTTAAGTACCACTTAAACAATTAAACATAAACACTCATTATTCTATTTATCCTAATGTTGCTTGGTCTCTATTGTAAGAACACTATCTCAAACATAACATGCTTTTTTTAATGAAAACAACATGAAATGTAAACCATATAAAGAATTTAACACATACTTGACACTGGGAGTTTATGTGGAAACCTAATTTAGGAAAAACCACTAGCAACATGTCACCACTCTTCACTCTTTCAAAGTGAGCCCTATTACGAGCCAACCCTACTAGAGGTTTAAAATACACATTGTTAAATGTAACCTGGTTAGAGGATTTAATCACCCTATTAAGAGTGGCCTTTTTAGAGGACTTTGATCATTTCATTTATAAATTCACCTTGTTAAAGGATTTACAAATACTATTAAGTCTTTCAAATAACTATTAGGTCAACCTCTGTTAAAAGGATTTCAATACAAACTATTTACAATTATTAAAAGAAAATAGTAGGTTTTGATTTTTATGATTACAAATCACTTTTATAGGTTTAGATCTCTATTTGGTTCATGTGTTGATTCATTGATAAGCCTCCTATTGTCATCTCTAATCTTGATTTAATTGGAAACTCTTCAAGCAATCAAAACTTTTTCTTTCACCAATACTTAAGCCATGTTCTCAAATTCACTCATCAATGTCAACATCATCTACATAAAGAAATCTCTCTAGCTTCACATTCACACATACTCTTGCATTCACCCTTGTGCACCTCTAATCCACCTTCCTTATATATTATTCTCTCACATATGCACCACCACACTATTTTGTTCATCTTTTCACCTCTTTAAATAGGCATTTCTTGCTTTACCATTTTCCATGATCACTGTAGATCTTAGCGTTTATGATTAGGCTTAACATGAATCATTATATATTTTCATCTTCTTGATCATCCTCTAGAAGGTTTTCTAGAATATGTGTATTAGTTCTTTACCTAATCTTTGCCTTGAATTTAATGATCCAACTCATCAATCTTATCTTCATGACAGTTTACACCTTCCAAGAAATCAACATAGTTGGCTAGATCTTACGATTTCCTTGAATTCATTCTTAGCACTATTATTCAGCAACCTCTAAATTTTAAAACTTGCATCATTGAATTACTTTGTCACTATACAACTTCTGTCTCTGCATTAATTATCTTGCTCAGTTGATACTAATGCTTGGTCAACACTATATTTTTTTGACACTAACTATGGCTCAGTTGGCACTAGCATCACTCAAAATTCCTTAGCTGTTTACTCTATTGCTCAGCTTAGCTTATCTTTCTTGTCATAAACAACAACTTTTCTTTATCAAGGTCTATCTAATCAAATGTCCATTGTAGCTTCCATTTCATAACTCAACCTTTCTTCTAGGTTCTATAGTTATGAGAAATGTCTCAAATCCTCTTCATCAATCAAATAGATATGACATTTAGATTGGGTAGCAATATGTCTTATCAATAGATTTGCATCAATGTGAAAACAACAATTGTTCCAGTTGTAAGTTTTCAACAATCTCCCTCTTTGGCATTGATGGCAACATGTCTACATTTCAATATTAGCAATATCTTGTTATCATACGATCCAAAATATTTTTTCCCTCTGAGATAATAATCTCTCTCAATGTTTTTATTCTCCTTCTCTTGGTTAAGTCTCCCTCTTTGGCAATTTTCTTCGATCTCTTCTATGGCTATCTCCTTCTTTGACTCTATATCTCTTCCTCTTTCTTTTTTATCTCTCTATCTCAATATTTTGCCTTCTTTACTATATCTCTCCCTCTTTGACAAAAATGCCAAATAAACTTAGTTTTCAAAATTCATACATCTAAATTATGTAGATATTGCATGTTTGGCTGATTTTTGTCATTTGTCTATGATTGATTTGTTATGTTGTACTTGACTATCTACCTTAGGCATTTGCCAAAGTATAGTTGTTTTGTATTATTGTATAGGATTTTCTAATTAGCACATGTAATGCAATGCACCTTTTCTTCTTAAGTAGATTTAGTTAGGAGAATCATCCCTAATTTACCTCTAAGATATTCATGAGTATCTTTAGGTAAGGCTTTCATGAATATTTCAGCAATCTATTCTTTGGCGTATCCATATTCTAACTTCACTTCTTTGTCTTGAACTAGTTCCCTCAAGTAGTGATACTTGATAGAAAAATGATTTGTTTTAGTGTGCATCACATGATAATTTAAAATGTTAATAGCACTTGTGCTATTAAAATAAATAACTAGACTTGTAATCTCTTCCTTCATACCTTTCAATAATTGCTTTATCCACATGATATTTGAATAGTTCATTGCTACTACCACATACTCGATTGCCTCAGTTGTTTATTGGAAAATATAGTTTTTCTTTTTTCTTGTCCATGACACCAATCTCTTTCCTAGAAAGAATGCACCTCCACTAGTGATTTTTATGTCATCAATATTTCCTGCCCAATCTGAGTCAGTGAATACCTCCAGTTCAAATCTATCACTTCTCTTTTAATACAATCCATATTCTTCTATACCTTTTAGATATCTCATTATCCTTTTCACTACCATCATGTGATTCTCTTTAGGATTTTCTAAAAATATAGAATCTATCCCAATTGCTAAAGCAATATGTGGTCTATTGTGAACAATGTACTATAATTTTCCAATCATGGATCTATATAAGGTCTAGTCCAATTCAATAAAATCATCATTCTTAGATAGCTTCTATCATGTAGACATAGGTGTACTCATTGTCCTTGAATCTTCCATCTAAAATTCTTTAGTAGCTCCTTTATTTATTAGGATTGAGTAAAAAAATATAAAACTTCATTTGACATACTTGTAAATGAACAAAGAATTTGATTTCACCAAACATAGACATTTAAAACCCCTTCATTTCATTAGAAAATGATTTGCATAATTCTTCTCTTCCTCCAAATATAATATCATCAAGAAATATTTCATATAATAGTACTTCATTTTTCTTTCCATTATTCAAATATAGATTTCTATTATCATTTGTCCTTTCAAAACCAATCTTCACCAAATAGTTGTGTAATCTATCATACCATGCTCTTGGGATTGTTTTAATCCATAAAGGGTTTTGTTCAGTTGACATACCATATTCATCTTGTCTCAATCTACAAATCCTTCAGGTTGTTGAATGTATAATTCTTCCTCAAGGATACCATTTTAAAATGTATATTTGACATTCATATGATTTGGCTCTTAAGACATTGTCAACACCTCCATATATGGTTTTCAATTTGTGCCACATTTTCTTTGCATTGTCACAATATTTGAAGTCATCAAACTTGTCATATCTTAGGGTTGAGGCAATCTACAACATTTTTTTATTGTGTTCTTTCTTCTACTTCAATTGTTCATTATTAGAGGAGTAGTTGTTACCTTTACATATTCATTGTCCACAAATTTGATAACATCATCATTGATAGTGGATACATGCAAACTCATCAAGGTCTAAAATGTAGGAAAGTTCTCCTTGTTTAGCTTTGGTACATCTCTCTTATGAGTCATGATCTTAGCTTTAAGTACCTTCAAACTTTTCTTTGTAAGTACTAAACTCTAATACCAATTGTTAGAAATATTTTAGAATAACTAAGATGGTGGAGGGGGTAAATCAATTACTCAAGGACCTTAAGTACCACTTGAATAATTAAACATAAACACTCATTGTTTTGTTTATTTTGTTGTTTCTTGATCTCTACTATAAGAATACTATCTTAAACATATTGTGCTTTTCTTAATGAAAACATCATCAAATGTAAAACATATAAAGCATTCAACACAGTTTTGACACTAGGATTTTACATGGACACCCAACTTTGGAAAAACCACTAGTAATATGTCACCACTTTTTCACTTTTTCAAAGTGAGCCATGTTAGGAGCCAACCACGTTAAAGGTTTACTATACACATTTTTAAATGTGACCTAGTTAAATTATTTAATAACCTTGTTAAGAGTGACCTTGTCAAAGGAATTTGACCATTCCATTTAGAATATCACCTTGTAAAAGGATTTACATAGACTGCTAAGTCTTTCAAATGATTATTAGGTCAAATTTTGCTTAAAAGATTTAAATACAAATTATTGACTATGATTAGAAATAAATCAATAGATTTTGATATGTATGATTACAACTCATTTTTGTAGGTTCAGATCTATATTTCGTTCATGTGTTGATTCATTGATAAGCCTCCCATTGTCATCTCTGATCTTGATTCACTTGGAAACACTTCAAGCAATCAAAACTTTTCCTTTCACCAATACTTAATCCATCTACTCAGATTCACTCATCAATGGTAGCATCTGCATAAGCAAAACTCTCTAGCTTCTCATTCACACACACTCTTATTTTCACTCGTGTGCACCTCTAATCCACCTTTCTCTATATATATTTCTCTGATATACACACCACCACACTATTTTTTCTAGCTTTGTACCTATTTAAATAGGAATTTCTTGCTTTACCATTTTCTATGATCACTATAGATCTTAGGGTTTACAATCAGGTTCAACATGATTCATTATATATGTCTATCTTCTTGATCATCCTATAGAAACTTCTCTAGAATATGTGTATTAGGTCTTTACCTAATATTCACCTTGAATATAATGATCCTGCTCATCAATCTTATCTTCAATGCAATTTTACATCTCTCAAGAGATAAACTAAGTCAGCTAGATCTCATGATTTTCTCAAATTCATTTTCAACACTGTTACTTAGAAATCTCTAAATTCTAATACTCAGTCATCACTGAATTACTCGGTCATTGTAACACTTCTTGTTCAGCATCAATTATCTTACTTGGTTGATACTAACACTCGATCAACACTAGATTTTCTTGGCACTAACCATGGCTTAGTTAACACTAGCATCACTCAGTATTCCTTAGCCTTTTATTACATTGCTCAACTTATCTTTATTTTCATAAACTATAACTTTTCTTTATAAAATTCTATATAATCAAATGTCCAATGTAGCTTCCTTCCCATAACTCAACCTTTCCTCTAGGTTCTATTGGTATGAGAAATTTCTCAAATCCTCTTCATCAATCAAATAGATATAACATTAGATTAGGTAGGAATATGTCTTTCCATTAGCTTTTACATCAATGACAAAACAAAAATTGTTCCAATTGTAAGTTTCCAATAGTTCATATGGGGCATGTTATCTCCTTGGTTGAGATGGTTTAGATTATGTTGTCATGTTTATGTTTCTAAGACCATAGTTCAGGCTTGACATTGATCTTGGTTTAGTTTCTTGGTATTCAATATATTGATCATTTGTTGGATACTTCATGATATTTCTATGTTGCATTTTGAGTTGGCATGGATTGATCAGTTGCAAGTTCTTATGGATACTTAGAGATGGAAGTGATGCTGATTTTATCTTGTGATTAGAGATGTATTTTTTGGGACAATTAATAGTTTCAACAAGAATTTCAAGGGGCGTTCACCTAATATTGACTTGTGAGGAATTTTTTCTTAGATTGGTCTTTGTTGGAGACTTGGATATCTTGATGAGAGATGTGATTCCTCACCATTGGTCTACTCATGAGTTTACTACTTGAGAGATATGTCCCATTATTTCCCTTAGGTGAATTATGTTCATGCTTGTATTTAATTAATATGGATCTTGAGCTATGGTACATGATCTAGTTCTGGAGGGTTAATTTGAGTAATAAAGCCTCCTTGTACATATTTTTGTTATGTTTTTTGAGTTTAGGAGATGGTTTTATATTGGGTATATTCCTTGGATTAGGAATGGTTATTCCTTTGTCTAGGAATGGTTTATGAGTTTGATCTTCTTCTGAGAGGTTCATGATTAGTTATATGTTATGTTTTGGTGTTGTTTTGGCTTCTTGGGTTGGGTTTTATGGAGGAGGTCTTACATAGCATAGTTTGCATCTAGAGATGTGTGTAGAATGACATGATACATGTTATGATTTGCAAGGGTTCTCTTTGGTCTTTATTATCTTCCTTAGTGTTAGATTTCACTAACATTGGATTTGATATTGGTTGAATCTTGTGATCACTATTTTATGTTGATGTAGTTAGAAGGGATGTTGATGGTATGCCTTTGGGAAGAATTCTAGCATTATTAGGAAGCATTGGAAATATTGAGAACATGATTGTGTGTTGCATTCATGACTATATTTTTCATTGATGTCAACATACTATGAAGATTGATAGAGTAGCTAACAAAGATTGAGTTTGTATGGATTAAGTGTTGAAGATGAGGTCAAGCATATTTGGGAACATGTTCTACAATATGTCCTAGTGATGTAGTTAAGTGTGCATGAAGAAATTCAAAGACTAGTAGTAGTTATTGATGCTTTACATAAGACTATTTGCAGACAAAGTTCCTAAGAAGTGGTTTCTAGTAATTGGATTATATATCTTAAAAAGTATAGAATATGGCTAAGCATAGTTAGATAGAAATAGAAGAAAAACTGTTGATGATGTTAGGAAATGTAAAAAGTTCAAGGTCGCATTTGTGAAAATTTGTGAAGACTATGATCTAGCAGTATTTTGTAATTATAAAAAGATGTAATGAATTTTATTATCTTAATTAGGTCATATTATAATTATAATTATTTTGAGGACATGGTATAAAGGAAATTTATTTTCCTTGTGTTGAATAATGGAGTGATGAATGGAAGTAAGAAATTTGTGAAAGTGATATAAAATTCAATAAATACAAGTAAGCGATCAAAGGGATCATTGTGATGCAAGTTTGCAGGTCTGGTATTGAGATCTGAGAAGTGTTTTTAGTGTAGAAGAGATACAGTAAGAGGATGGAGAAAGAGTTTGAGTTGTTGAGATTAGTTATATTTCTATTATTGTAAAAGGAATAATATAGAGGCTAGTTGGATAGTGAGTTTAGTGGTCTTTCCCTTGAAGCTCTTTGGATAGTGGGTCTATCTATCTTCTACAACTCCTAATAGGGTTGACACAACTCCTAACAGGGTTGGAATCTCCTAATAGGGATTCAAAGTCTTCTAAGAGGGACTAATATGTATTGTGTTTATTTCATTGGATCCTAATAGAATCCATCCTCTTACAAGAAAATTAAATAGTAGTACATAAGTTTGTGGGTACCATCCCCACTAAGGTTTTCTCTTTGAATAAGGGTTTCCCTAGTTAACATGTCTAGTGTTATTATGTATACGTATTTTCTTATAGTTGTTGTTGATATTGATCACATGTTTAAGATTTAATAAGGTTGATAAAATTTGTGTTGATCTGATAACTAATTCTACCCCCTCTCAATTATCTTTGTGGACTTTACTTTATAACAATTAGTATCAGAGTGTTGAGTCCTTGATGGAAAAGCTTAACAATCTAAGGATATCAATGGTGCATCATTTTAGAAAAGAAAGTCCTAAGTTTGATAGAATCAATTATGACATGTGGAAAGAGAATATGAAGACTCATATTCTATGCATGGGTCCAAGATATTTCCTAATTACAAATAATGAGAAAACTATAGTGGAATAAAAAAATCTTGAAGAATGTATTGAAGTTGAAAGAAATTTGTTCATGTGTAACATGCTTGCTAGAGAAGCACTTTTGGCAGCTCTTCCTAAAAATGAGTATAGTCAAGTAAAATCTTTGGCGTTATCTCATGAAATTTGGAAAGCTTTGGCATCTACTTTTGAGGGTGATAAACACATGAAGAGAATTAGATTGAAATTTTAGGTATGCCTATTTCAAGAGGATAAAATGATGGAAGATAAATATGTAAGAAGTTATATTGGCATAATATCAAAAATTGTTGAAGGAAATAAGGCTTGTGAAGGAACTAAAGATATGGATGAGATCACATGGAAGATATTGAAGACTTTGACACCACCATTCAAGCAGACAACATAGATGATTGAGCAAGTGATAACTTGTACTAATTTCTTTTCTAAAGGGACTCTTATTGGAAGATTGGAAGCAATAGAAATAAGTTTCAAATAGTCTAGAGATTTTCCTAGAGTGGAGACTACCTTTATCATATTAAATTTTCATCCTTCCTTATCAAAGAGTGCAAGCACTAGTGGAGATAATGCTAGCAATAGTATATCAAGATTTGAAGAAGACAAAAACATTGAAGAAGAAATTGCCTTGCTTGTGAAAAGAGAACCAAATAGCAAGAAAATATTTAAATGTTGGACTTGTAATGAATTTTCTCACTATGCTTCAAAATGTCCTAAAAGAGTGGATAAGTACAAAAATAATTTCAAGTCTAGAAGGCCTAGAAAATGTTTGTATGCAAATCATGATGATGAATTTGAGGAAAAGAGTGAAAGTGATGATGAGTTAGGATTTGTTGCTATAGAAGAAGAAAATCGTAAAAAAGAAGTTAGAGAAGAGAAAGCCCTATTATTACAAGTTGAGAAGGAAGTTTATTAGATCATAGATAGTGGTTGTTCACATCATATGACTTGTAATATGAATAAATTTCTTGAGTTCAACATTTGTTATGGAGGAATTGTTAAAGTTGGTAATAATGTGGCTTGTCACATTAAATGAATAGGATCTATTACTCTTAATGAAAAAACTAACACTGATGATGTTTACTTCATTAATGGATTGAAACATAACCTTTTGAGTGTTGGATAACTAGTTGATAAGGGATATCAATTGTAGTTCACAAAAAAGATATGCATTATCAAGGATAAGAATGGTAAGATGATTGGTATTGGCACAAGATCTAGAGGTAGTGTTTTTCAATTGAATCCTATAGAGATGAAATGTTTGGGTGCAGCTAAGGTTGATAATAGTTGGTTATGATGTAAAAGGTTTTTTCATATAAACTTTGATAATATTGTGAGAGCAAGAAGTACCTTTGCAGTAAGAGATTTGCCTAAAATTGTGAAGCCTAATAATATTGTGTGTAAGGAATGTGTTATGGCTAAGCAGAGGAAAAGTTCTTTTTCTAGCAAGAAGTGTACTACAACAATGAAGCTGGAGATTGTTCACACATATTTGAGTGGTTTTATAAAGATAAGGGGATTCTATAGTGAAAGGTACTTTATGATTCTTGTTGATGACTTTACTAGAATGATGTGGGTAGCATTTCTTAGAGAAAATTTTGAAGCATTTGAGAAGTTTAAGTTGTTTAATAATAGAGTTGGGAATGAGTTTGGATTAAAGATTAGGTGTTTGAGATCTGATAGAGATGTAGAATTTACTACAAATAAGTTTAACACTTTTTGTGAAGTAAATAGGATTAAAAGACAACTTTCAACCCTAAGAAACCTAAGAAATATGGTATAGTTGAGAGAAGAAACATGTATTTAACTAAAGTAGCAAGAGCTATGATGTTTGAAAAATGATATATCAAAGACATTATGGAGACAAGTAGTTAATACAATAGTGTATACAATGAAAAAAGTGCATATTAGAAAAGGTATGAACAAGACTCCTTATGAATTATGGTTTGGACATGCACCATCAATAAAGTATTTTAGAATTTTTGGAAGTAAATGTTATATTAAGAGAGATGATGATATTGGAAAGTTTTATGCAAGAAGAAATTAAGGTATGTTCTTTGGTTATTCATTGAAAATTAAAGTTTATAGATGTTTTAATTAGAGGACTAAAACTATTAGTGAGAGAACAAATGTGAAAGTGGATGAGAAGTTTGGAATTCAAGAGAGAATACTTGATTATAATTCTAATGAAGAAGTTAATCCTAAGGCTAATAATTAGAATGTTGAGTTGTTTTATGAGAATAAAAATGATTTGTAGAATGACATACAAGTTGTATAATACAGATAAGAACCAAGATTTGAACCTAGACTAGAAGTAAGAATGGAGACAATCACACAAAAACCAAACAAGAATTTGATAATGAATCATCATGTTGATACAATTATTGGAAGACAAAATAGATGAGTTATGACAAGAAATAAAGTACATGTAGAATTTTGTTTGATCTCTCAAGTTGAACCAAAGAGTGCAAATGAAGAAATAAAGGATGATAATTTTATTCAAGCAATGAAGGAAGTACTAGATTAGATTGAGAAGAGTGATACATGGGAATTGGTCCCTAGACCTAAGGATAAATATTTTATAGGAAATAAATGTCCTTTTAGAAATAAGATGAATGAAAAAAATGAAGTTGTGAGAAAAAAGAAAGATTGGTATGCTAAAGATATTCACAGCAAGAAGGTATAGACTATAAGAGACATGTGCATCTGTTGTTAAAATTGAAGCAATGAGAATATTCTTGGCTTATGCACCAAACAAGAAGTTCAAAGTGTATCATATGGATGTGAAGTCAACATTTTTGAATGAAGAACTTGAAGATGAAGTCTATATTGAGCAGCCTGAAGGATTTCCTTTGACAAAATAAGGAGATATGATATGTAAGCTAAAGAAAGCATTGAATGGACTAGATAAAGCACGTAAAACTTGGTATGCAAGGTTGGATAAGTATTTCGCAAAATTGGGATTTGCTAAAGGTACTGCAAATAGTAATTTGTATTTGAAATAAATTGAGAATGGTTTGTTGATTATTGTGATACTTTTGGATTCTATAATTTTTGGAGGCAATGATGAAGCAAGTGAAAAATTTGTATATAAAATAAAGAATGAATTTGAGATGAGCATGATTAGTGAGAAACAAATATTTCTTGGGTTTGCAAATTATACAGAATAGTGATGGTATTTTTGTATCATAGACTAAGTATTTGAAAGACTTGCTGAAGATATTTGATTTGAAAAGTTGTAAGATTATTGGTACACCTATGATAATTGGTGACAAGTTATCTAGCAAAGATGATACACCTACGTTGAGAAGAAGAAGTATAGATACATGATTGGAGGTTTGCAATATCTAACTCATACAAGACCATATATAGAAAACATAGTTGGTATAGTAGCAATATTTCAAGTTGATCATAAGGAATCACACTATGCAATACTAAAGATGATATTTAGATATTTGAAGGGTACACCTTATTTTGGGTTGTGGTATGATAGATGAAATGATTTTACTCTATGTGCATATACTGATACGAAGTGGGTAGGCAATATGGATGACAAAAATAGTACAAGTTGTGGAGCATTTTTCCTTGGAGGAAGATTGGTTTCTTGGCTAAACAATAAATAAGATTGTATATCTTTGAGTACAACAGAAGCAAAGTATGTAGTAGCAGCAAAAAATTGCAATCAAATCATTTGGATGAAATAGATACTGAAAGATATTGGGATATAATTTTTAGAACTTGCTATCATACATTGTGATAACACAAGTAAAATGAGTATGTCTAAGAATGTTGTATTAAATTCTAAGACAAATAACATATCTATTAAGTATCATATTTTGAGAAAGAATGTTGTAGAGAAAGAGATAAGATTTGAGTATGTTTATGAAAGGGAGAATATTGTAAACATATTTATGAAGCCTTTGCCTAAGGATACAATTGAGTATGTGTGAGGTATGAGTGGGGTTATGCCCCTTCCTACTTTTGAGTAAATGATGTAGAAAGTGCATAATTCTAGTGGTACAAAGCATTATTATTTATCTAGATTGAATACTGATGCTTCCTTTATGGGGGAGTATCTATATTTGAACTGAGTCATAAAGGACTGTTGGTAGCTGGTATTGAACAATTACTTTGGACACTTGAGCTAGTTGAAGACTTTGAATACCAGTTTGACATAATGATGTCTTTGTTATTGATTTCAATGGGGTAAAGAATGCATGAAAAACATTTCCTATGAATTGAGGAGAAGTGAGTGCATATGGGAGAATCTCTCTTGAATGGGGGAGAGTTATGAAGAAAATATTGGGATAGATATGTCAACAGGGGAGTAGCAATTTTTCCTAAGAGTTTCATATTTGATTGATGGAGAGGATTTGAAAAGATGAGAGCATCAACAATAACAATTGTATGTTTTATATTCTTGGAACTTAGATATTTTTCATCTATGTTTCCATTAATGCCAAAGTGGGAGATTATTAGCATGAATATTGATGATATTCTTTTGGGGATTACCCTAGCATTCCTAAAGTATTGAAAAGATTGACAACATGATTGTGTGTTGCATTAATGACTACATTTGTCATTGATGTCAACATACTATGAAGATTGGTAGAGTAGCATACATAGATTGAGCTCATATAGATCAAGTGTTGAAGATGAGATCAAGTATAGTTGGGAACATGTTCTATAGTATGTCCTGATGATGTAGTTAAGTATACATGTAGAAAGTCAAAGGCTAGTAATAGTTATTGATGATTTACAAAAGACCATTTGTAGACAAAGTTCTTGAGAAGTGGTTTCTGATAATTGGATTATATCTCTTAATAGGGATAGAATCTGGTTAAGCAAAGTTAGAAAAAGATATAAGATAACCTAATGACGATGTTGGCAAGTTCATGAATTTCTAAGGTTGCACATGTGAAAATTTGTGAAAACTGTGAGCCGACTATATTTTGTAATTATGAAAAGATGTAATGAATTGTATTATCTTAATGAGGTCTTATTATAATTGTAAGTGTGAAAGACTCAAGACCAACACAATTAATTACTTTGAGGACATGATATAAAGGAGAGTTATTTTCCTTGTGATGAATAATAGAGTGATGAATGGAAGTAAGTGAATTATGAAAGTGATATGAAAATTTGGAAAATGCAAGTAAGCGATCAAAGGGATCATTGTGATGCAAGTTTGTAGGTCTGGTATTGAGAGCTAAGAAGTGTTTTTGGTGTAGAAGAGGTGTGATAAGAGGAAAATGCAAGAGTTTAAGTAGCTAAGACTAGTTATATTCTTATTATTCTAAAAGGAATAATACAGAGTCTAGTTGGACAGTGAGTTCACTGGTCTTGTCGCTGAAGTTGTTTGGATAGTAGGTCCATCTACCTTATACAACTCCTAACAGGGTTGGCACAACTCCTAATATAGATTCAAAGTATCCTAACAAGGACTGATATGTACTAAATGTATTTCATTGGCTCCTAATAGAGTCCATCCTCTTACAAGGAACTTATATATTAGTACATAATTTTGTGGGTACCACCCCCACCAGGGTTTTTTTTTTTCTGATAAATGGTTTCCCTAGTTAACATATATGGTGTTATTGTGTATATGTATCTTCTTATGGTTTTTTTAATGTTGATCACATGTTTAAAATTTAATTAGGTTGATAAAATTTGCATTGATCTAATAACTAATTCACCCCTCTTAATTATCTTGGCGGACTTTAATTTCAAACACATGCATGTTATGTATGTTAGCCCTAACTAATAATGTTGTTAATGCATGTGTAAGAGTCATATTAGTTTTTTTGTTGCCATTGATATCAAGCCTTAATTGGTTAGACATTGTGCTAGTTCACTAGAATGCCATATCATTTTATTGATGAAGAGGATTTGATCAATGAAGGGGATTTGAATAATGTATGATGATGTAAGTGTTCATTAGTATATGGTATTCAATAGACACTTGAATGAGTTGGACTTTGATAGTATGATGTTGGTTTGATTGGTTTACATAATCTTAAGCAATATGTATGTTCAAGTCAAGTTACACTGGAGTAGATTGCAATATGAATGAAAGAACACAATATTGATTGAGCTACTATAGTTGTCATCAAGAACTTGAGAAAGAAGTGAAGGAATATAGTGTTAACTGAGAAAGTTTAGTATTAACCAAGTCAAATCTTGACTGAGAAAGTTGTAGTATTCACTAAACATGAATATAAGGAACATGTTAAGAAAATATTTTATTTGAGACCAACATTTGATGAAAACTAAGATTGTTTGAGAAGTTAGTTATGAGATTAATGGTCAAAGAAAATCAAAGAAGATCTGATGAAGGAGAATTAATATAGAACAAAGCTTAAGGAGGAAGTCTATTTCTCAAGTGTCTAGATTTATTGAGTTAAAAATTGATGATAATCTGATGATCATGATCAAGATGAAAAATTTAGAAGATTCTAGAATGGAAGAAGTTTTATATTTAAAGAGATGAATAAGATACTTCTTGTTGTTTATTGTTGTTGGTTATTGTTGAATTTGAAGAAAAAGATTGGAGGTGAACCGAGCAAAGAAATATTGTGAAGATCAAGTAGAGGAAGTCCTAATTAGAAGTGTATGTGTGTGAATCAACCAAAATGGAATCTGAAGAAAGAGAAAGAGTGGATCAGAGATCTAACCAAACAAGGTAGTGCTAAAACCTAACATATCATTTCACTATTACTTTCTTACCATTGTAGTAGACAAATATCTTAACTGAGTAGACCTAACAAGTCTTTGAAATACTATATGGTAGAATTCAATAGTAATATTTAGTAAGCCCTTAAAAGTAGGTCATTCATTAGAAATTTCAAGGAGTGATAAGGTCTAGATGATCTTTAGTGAAAACTCTCTAACAAGGTAACACTAAAAATATGAATGTAACCTTTAACAAGGTTGGATCCTAACAAAGCTCACTTAAAAAGAGTGATAATATTTGGGTTGTCAATTCCCATGTGGTTTTCCCCTTTATAGGTGTTGGTGCCCAAATTAACAAATTAGGTTTCCTATGGAATGATGATCCAATTATAGGAACTCCTAATATAAATTTGCCAATTGATAGGTTCCACTTAAACTAAATGTGAAGTTCTAAAATTTTGGCTCTATAGAATCAAAGCTTGTAGGCCTATACCTCACACCCTATAGGGTTTTTAGAGCAGATAACTTGGGGGATTTGGGTGTTCAAGACTTTAATTAAGAAGTTGATAAATATTTGTTGGTGTGATATGTGAATGTATGATGGATTGATGATCTTTGTCACTTGGATATGTGTCCTTTTTGCAATCAACATGAAAACCATAATCAAAGATTAGTTCCTTAATTGATGGAGTCTTCATCAAAGATTAGTTCCTTAATTGATGGAGTCTTCATCATTTTTCTATCAATTATTCAAAATGTTTAAACCAACCCTTAGAGACAAATAATAAATCCCTTCAAGACAAATTTCTATCACTTTAATGATGTATGAATTTTTGAATACTTAAGTAAATTTCAATACTAAATCTTATTGAATTTAACTCTCACAAAGATATCAATAAGACATCAATATAGATAAACTAATCAATACAATATTACTATTTTACAAACACTAAAACAACCTACTACATTCAATTAAAGCAAACTTAAAATTTGATCTGAGGAAACAAAATGTATGAGATAGAAATGACATCACCAAAAGAGCAATGGAGCACATGAAACCCTTGTATTGAACTTGAAACCTTTCACCACAAATACATGTGTTGTTGGGGTATACAAATAACACAATCCAAAGTAAAAAGGATCAACTTTCTCTATAAAATATATGTGGAAAAATATATGATGATTGTGGTCCATATTCCAATTCTATCCTTATAATTATAGACAGTGAATATGTTACAAAATGAAAAGGTGTGACCATTTTTTTACAAAATTTATCATAATTGGCCAACTAATAACAACTATCAATTAAGAAAAACAAGTCTTATAAGAGAAAAAGATTCATTAAAATAAATTTGATGTCAATTCCTCAATAGAATCATTGCATTATCTTATGTGCTCCCGATATACATCATCCTTGAGTAGGTCTGTGTCAACGATCACCTCATGATCCTTGATCTCCATCTCGATCATCCATTTGATCTACTCACTTGTCCTTGTCATCTCTAAATTGTCATTCTTTGCTACTTCTAGGGCATTTTCCTGTATTGGATGGAAAATCCCTATCCACATTTCCTGCTCAATTGTTTGTCCATTTGCATCATGCCAGGATAGAACTCCATGCTCTATTACCAAATCTCCAAATAACTTGAAAGTAGTTTTAAACTCCTATGTGTATATATTATGATCATGGATTAATTTGTTTGCCTCTTGAATTTCTTCTTCCTCTACAAGATCATTCTTTTCCTTGACAAGATTTATGTATATCTCATTATGCTTAAGGGCCAAGGGGTTGCATGTATTATACAAATCCCAAACCTATCCTAGCTTGTTCAACAACATCTCAAAATGATTTTTTAATACAAACTTAGATATTTCCAATCTAATCAAAGATACATCATTTAGCCTTTTATTTTCCTCCTACAATCTCTTTAATTCACTCTTCAAGGCATCATTAGGTGATTGAATCATAGGCGAGATCTATGGCTTTCCTATTATCAATAGGCTCTCATACATTGTTCTCTAATTATCTCTTTCAAATGTCACATGTTTCATTTGTGACTGGTTAAACAGAGCCATTTCTACTTACATAATTTCTAATTTATTAGGGTTTGTTGCCCCTACATTCAATGCCATTAAGTGTCTAAAGGCTTGATCAATATCAATAATCTATGGCTTCTTGTGTGGAGGATAGAGAGCTGATAACAGCATAGACCTTTCATCTTCACATCCTTCAAACCTTGCACATCCTATTTCATATCTTTCTTTCTAGATTTGATTAAGATATCAAATATGTAGGATGCACTTAGATCCCACCCAGGTAAAACCATGATTCCTTCTTCATTTAGCAATTGCCTCCCTCTTGTTGGAGTCTTATTCTCCACCTCTTTCTTGATATCCCCTTTTGGGTTATCCATCAACTGCTCATTTTCCAGAGTGATATGTTGAACATTCTGCATCAATATCTTGCCTCTGTTATTGTATATAACAGAAATAAATTCTTTTGATTTAACAAAATCAGCATCACTTACAAACTTGCTAGATTCAAGGATTCTTTCATCCTTTTTAGCATCTACTCTATCAAGTACCAGACATCATACTCCAATACTTGAATCTTTGGCCTATTTAATGTCACTTGTCACTAGAATAGGGGAATCTAAAAAATTCTCTAAGTCATTTTTGAATTATTCTTATTCTTGTTGTCTTTTCTCTTCCATCTCTCTATTCAATTCATGCAACTTTTGTTGAACTTCTTACCACTCCATATTTTTGAAAATTTCTCCATCTTCAATGCTATGATGGACATAGTCACCCAATTTTTTGTGACTTTCTACAGGCATGAATATAACCTTTAGGATCATAATGAGTCCATGGATCCATAGTGTACATATGATATTCATTTTGCAAAATTTATCTAATTTTATCATATGATTTGGTTGTACAAATTGTAAAATCTCCAAAAGACAAAGTGAAAGGGAGAAAAGTTTGCTTCCTTTTTTTCCCTCCAAATTGTTGCTTTCTTGACTTTGACATTCATCTTACAATCTCCAGGTAAGAAATCCTATCAGGTACTAAGACTAACAATCTGTATGGCTTACCTTCAAATCCAAAAACTCTAAAACATGTAAAATAATCGTAAGAGTACCAATCACCCCAATTCTATCTGATCCTTTACCCTAATACATTATCCTTAGGTCTTAAAAACCTCTTCATGTCAAGGTTGATGGGAGGGAAAGCTTGATGCCCAAACAAAGCATACAAGGGTTGGACAAAATAATCTTCAAAAGTGAGGTAGCAAGATGCATTGTATTTGTAATCCCATATTGAAGTCCACATTTGAACTAGCTTTTCCTCACCATTTATCTCTCACACATTTAATTTTAAATTTTCATGCCATAAATTTCTTAATTGACCATAATACAAAACCATATGCACGAGTAAAGAATAATGTCTAAAAGTAGGGCATTCAACATCATTGAAATTAACAAAACAAGACTAAATATTGTCAACAACATACTCAACATAATCATAGGGCCTAGATTGCAACATTTGAATATCAGATGCTAACACCATGGGTACAATCTCCATTAGGTCTATAACTCCCATTCCTCCTACTTGCCCATAGGAGTGATATGTCATATTGAGGTATATCTTAAACATATTAATGTTAAATTGAGGTCCATCTTTTGTAATCAATGGTTCCCTAACAATCTTGTGTAGCATTATCTTCCATTGTATATAAGGTATATTTGAGCTCTTGTATTCATTCTTCAACTTAGTAAATGACAACTCCTTTGTGAGACCAATTTTTAATTTTAAGACCTCATTCAAGGAATCGATTGAAATCTCCATAAATTTCTCTATCGCATTGTCATAGATATACCTATCATCAACATATACTTATTGATGATAACCTTCAACAATTCAACATTCACAAATACATTGGACATAATTAGTTTTCCTAAATTCATCTCCCATGGATCACAAATAGGTGCTTTGTGATTTCTTCTTATATAATGGTATAAAAATAGCTCATGACCCCTTGACCTTGTTAGGACATACCCTACCTCACTATATTTGTCTTCCAATTTGTGAGGAGAGGAAAAATTTCTCCTTTTGAATTTAGGCCTAACAAAATCCATGTGTTCAATCAAGTCCATGTTTAGCCTCCTAGGAGGAACTTCATCTTTCATTATGTATTTCTTCACAATTTTACCCTTCTTATCTTTCTCATCTTTCCTCTTTGGTGCCAAATTAGACCTCTCCATGCTTCTCTAAAAATTCTTTCTGAATTGAATCACTACAAACATTGTGAACTAACAGAAAACCTTACAACTCTTATGAAATTCTCTAAGTTCAGAATAAGGAATGATTACATCTTTAGTACAAAATGCCTTGTGTTCTTGTGAATTTATTTCCATGCATAAATCAAATCCATCAAGTTTTTTATTATTGTAATACAACAAAAATTGTTAGTGGTCACTTCCTATCATTACTTCCTCAGTTCATTAAATATTTTTCAAATACTTGATCACTGTAGTTTTTGGCAAAAAGAACTCACACACCTTTGATCACTATGTCTTAGCCCTTAAATAGAAATTATGTTTACTTTCCACACTTAATCACTATAGCAATAGCAATAACCTTATCATTTATTGCTATATTTGAAATCCCCTAACTGTAACCTTTGATAGGTGTTGTCACTATAGAGTATAGCAATCACAAAATTAGTCTTTGTGGCAAGTTTTCATCCTATCACTATAATAAATAGTGATACACAAATGCCCATCACTTATAGATATGTTCATATTTCTCCAAGTGTGATCCACAATCAACTTTGATCTATTGCTATAGGCAATAGCAATCTCTATCATTATCAAATTATTTTATCATTGTAGCACATAGCAATTAACCAATCTTATTGCTGCAACACAAACTCCTTTTCTTTGGCTATTGATGATCGCTAAAAGTCATAGCGATATACTTCTCTCTATCATTGATTGCTATATTAATGATATGTCCTCTCTGCATAGTGATGAACTTGATCTCTATATGTTATAGCGATATCTCACCTAACATTGAAAATGACCCTATTGTTATCACTACAATATATATCGATACTTGATGCTTCATCACTTAGCTATAGAGATATATGAAAAAATCACATATCTCATAAAATTTCAAGAAACTCAAAACTAGGATCCTTTGATAGGGATTTCTATGTGATGAGTAAGCTCTAGGATGCATTTTTGAGAGAGGCACCTTTAATTTAGATGGTAAATTATGATTTCTTGCAAACACAAAGAAAGGTAGTAAGCAATCCTTTTTTTTTATCACAACCATATAATCAACCTAGGCTATGAAAATGATAAGTAATTTGAAACAGAAAGAGTAAGTCAATAAGTTCCACTTATAATCAAAGCAAATAAAAGGTGGAAAATATTTATAAAATATTGAGCTCCACCAATAGGGTTTCCGCATTAAATACTTGTGTCAAATATGTGAATGCTTATTGTGTTGCAAGTTTATTTCACGTTAACTATAATTGTTGCAACTTAGTATAAGCTAGATGATTAGTCTAATACACATTATATTAAGGAATTTTAGGTCAACAAGTTTCATGCAAAGATGAATTCAGTTTGAATTATGATGTTTGATTTGGCTATCAAGTTTTAGATTATGGTAAAAGCAGGTTTTGAAGGGACCCTGAAACCCTTTAACAAAAAGCAGAAAGATAAAGCATTATAGCCCAACCAGGTAAAACCTGCAACAAATTTTAGAACAATATCAAAATCAGGTTTTACAGGGACCTAAAACCACTAGAAAAGTCAAAGAACAAACTAACCCAGGTTTTACAGGAACTTGGAACCTCAAACAGTCAAAACAAAAAAAATTGAAAACCAGGACCAGAGACCCCAACCAGCAACCAGACCTGACAGAAACTAAACTAGGGAACCTGACTCAAAGCCACTATTGTAGCTCCAAGATCATTTTAGTAGCTTCCTTACCAATTGTTGTAGTCTCTTGAATGGTTTCAGTAGCCGAAGTAGCAACAACTTTCATTGCACTCTTCCTCAAGCTCTGCCTTATTCTTTTGCTCAAACCCTCAGCTGAAGTGATATCTTCGTTAGCCCTTTTTCCCAGGCTTGCAGTGGTCGTACATATACTCGAGGTGACTTGTTCCATCTTAGTGCCACTCTCCTTGATTAACATTCTAAGGTTCTGCTCATAGTTGTTAAGTTTATTAGGGATGTCTCCCATCTGCCCTTCCAGTTGGCTAAGTTTAACATTGATAGTATCCAGGTTATGTTGGAGAATTTCCACCTTTTTCTTCAAACCCATCATTTCATTGTAGATCCAGGAATCTACTTTGAGCATGGTGTCAACTTTATCCTTTGCAAAATGTAGGAAGGTGAGCATGGTATCCCTCTGCATTGAGTTGCTATCATCTTCAGCAGTCCCATGTGGGGGGGAACAGACATTGTCATTGTTTTCCTCCATTTCCATTTGATCCTCCTTTCGAACCCCGGCAGAGTCCTCTATGTGAGCAGAGTCCTCCCTTTTTTCTTCCTCTATCCCCTTGACAGGAGAAGAATTATTAGCTGTATGGTCCTCCTTACTCTTCTCAACAGGATTCCCAACAGTGTTATCTTCCTCTTTATCACCCCCAGTAGATATAGCCTAGTTACCCTCATTAGCAGATTTACTTTGTTCAGAATTACCTTCACTATTGGCTTCCTCTTTCCCTTTTTAATTATTACCTTTAGTCTCTAGGTACCCATCCAAATTAGAGCTTAAATCCTCAGCGTTAGTATCTTCCTCAACCTCAGGGTTAATATTCTCACGGCTTTCCAATTTCTCGATCTCAGACTCGTCATCCTCATGTTTTTGAGAAGCCGAGGGTTTCAAATTTAGGGCTTTATCTTTACCTTTAACAAAGTCACCCTTCTTACTCTTAATGGAGTCCTTCTTCTTGTCCTTAGAGGGAGTAGAGGCAATGTGTTTATTTTTACAATACCTCTCAATAACAAGAATCAGCCCTTCATGTAAAATGGGTCTGGGCTTCTTCTTCTTATGAGCTTCTAAACTATGAAGTAAAGAAAACCGCAAAAATAAGGGGAACAATATTCTATCTTTGTGTTTGAAGTGATTTAAAAAAACAAAGTGGCATTTATGAGCTCTTTTACTTCTTCCATAAAGTATGAAATACTCACGGATACAGCAAAGAACATCCCTACAGATCTCCTTTATCTGATGCACATTGAAGAAATCACCACTCTTTTCTAGTTGCTTCTCCTCATCTTCCATTTTTTATCTGATGCACATCGAGTTACTGATCTAAAAGTTAAATAATTTTGAATTGGTACTAAAATATTTTTAGGCTAGTAGGATAATTTGAATAAATGGTATATTTTTCTTGCAAGATTTCTTACAAATATGGATTTACAATATTAAGTAGTTGTAGCTAATAAATTTTTCTTCTTCTTCTTTTCCAACACCTAGCTAGAACAAGTATTTTTTTTTGACAATACTCCTCTGTAATTAACTTCATCGAAGTGGAACTCTCATTCTTCTCCTACCTTGTAGAATCTAACACACCTATAATAAAATCTATAATACCATAAAAATCTTCTCTTGCATAAAAAACATCACTTGCTAGGTCGTCGTATAAATCATCATCATATCTTTCAAATCCATCACAAATTCAACATGCCATACTTCATAAAAATTTACCTCTTCCATGCCTTCATCTTTATTTTCTTCTTTTTTGTCTTCAACAAAGCATATAGTGGATTGTCTACTTTGACCTGAAATCAAGTCATTCATCTCTTCCTCTACTACTCCAATCTTCATCAACCATAGGTTCATGAATCTCTTCATATCCATCATCTTTCTCTTTGTTTGTATTGTGTGTGTGACACTCCACTACATCTTCTTTCTTTTCTACATCCAAACAATTGTCAATATTTTTTTTGGATGAAACACTCTTCTTTTTCATAACTCTACTTCAATTTTACTCACTTTCTTCTACAAATCCAGTAATGTGACTCATATTCCTTCTTGTTGTCTAATTTTACCAAGAATAGGAATCTTAAGAATCCATCTAGTCACAAAAGTATGTTAATCCCTTAGTATTTTTGTTTATTAGTGTCAAACACTTAGTCAATTATAGGGTAGGATTATTCAATCATCATTGTGACCAAGTCATCCTATATAGGCTAAGTGAAGGAATGAAGAATTGTAAATATTTAAACTCAACTATCAAGCAATAGTTACTGCTGAGCATGCTAATGGTCACTGAGTACTCACATGATTTTTGAGAAAATTAGAGATCAAAATGGATGGTGAGTTAGTTAGAGTTTAGTAGAAGCCAAGTGTTATATAGATTGAGTTATGCAGTTTATGTCAAGCATACTAAAGGCCATGGAAGAAGATGAATAAATAGTTAATGTCAAGCACCAGTATGTTGTAAGAGCCAAGTAACACAATTTTACATTTTTGTTTGGAATGACATAGAATTTTATGTTAACTATTTTTATTGAGTTGGAAATGTGTTTGAGAGATCAAGGAGATAATCAAGGAGGTGATTATGCAATTTGTCGTGGATCATTAATCCATAGACAAGGGATTTAATCAATCATAATATTGAAAAGTCTAAGCAGAAAAATGATTAATTCTAGAATTTGGATCTAGAAGGTTCACCCAATCATCTATTTAAGGAGGGTGTATGACCTAATTATTAAAGTTATTATGTGGGCATTAAGTGTGAAGCATTGGATGCATACAAGGGTGAAGGTGAATTAGATAGAGTCTAGAGACTAAGAAGAGCAAAAAAGTATAGAGATAGAGACATATCAGATTAGAGAGATGATTAGTTAATGTACATAAAAGATATGTTATCAATATATTAGTGCAAATTGAAGGAGCAGGTACTTATACATTTTAATAGGTGTAATTATAGTTTAAATCTCTTAACAGAGTGTTCGTAGTAGACCTTTGTAAATATCTTAACAAAGTACTTACTTAGTTATGAGGTTAAATTCTTTAATCAAGGTAGATTGGATAAAACTTGTAAGCTTTTAATAGGGCAGACCCCTCACAGGGTAGATCATCTAAAGTGATCAAACTTGTAACCCTAACAAGTGAACTTTATTGTTGCAGTAGTGAAGATTTGTGGGCATCATTCACACCATATTTTTACCTTTACATCCAATAGTTTTTGCATAACCAAATCTTTTTTTTCATATGTTATGAGTTATTTTACATGTTTGTGAGTTATTCATGCTATTAGATGTTAGATCTCATTCTACATTGTAGTAAATATTCATTTGATATATCATATTGTTAATATATAAGGGTTTATAGTGAAGCTATCAGATTTGATACATGTTTGAAGTTTAAAGTTTTATAAATCCTAGTTCTCCCCACTCTTAGAATCTCCCTTTACTTATTAGATTTCCAACAATTAGTATCACATCTAAGTTCTCTTATTAGAATTTAAACCACTAGGGAGAAAAGATCTTGGAGATGAAAGTTTATAAGCTGGGGAATATTATTGAGAATAAAAAGTTTCATTTGCACATTGCTTTGGAACATGTCAAGGTTGCTAAAGAGGAGCTAAGGAAGTTCTTGGAGAAAAGAAAGGAGATGACACTCAAGAAAAATGACACACAATACAAGGAATAAAACATTGAGGACATATGCAATTATGGTAGATCCAATGATACTAATGCAACAATACAAGATTTATTTGAGAGAAACAACAATCTGAATGAAAAAATAAAAGAACTAAATAGTGAACATCAAGTGATATCAAAAGGACTATGTGAATCCTTAAGGCAAAAGGGAAAAGCTGAGGATGACAAAGTTCTAGAAGAAAAAAACAACACACAGTTGACTAAAAGACTAGATGAAAAGATCATTGAGGTACAAACCCTAACAAACAAACAATTTGACATGGTAAATTAGTTATCAAGTGTTAGCCATGAATTGTCTATAAAGGATCTTGAGATTGTAAATCTGAAATCTGAAAATGAAAGATTGAAGAATGAATTGAAAGCTTAAAATGATTTCATGGAATGGCTAAATAAACCTAAGGAGGCTATTAAATTACCAAATGAACTAACAAATGCACTTAGGAGATGTAATGACACCTCTGGGTTGGGCTATGCCAAGTTTCTATCAGATGTTGACCAAGGAGAATCATCTAAGCAAGGAAAGAAAGGAATGTGAATATAGAGCTAAAGAACAGGAAGCCTACATGCTATCACTGTGAAAAACCAAGCCACACACTAAATATATGAGGGACCAAGATTGGTAAGTCAAACCCTATAGCAAAATTCAATGGTTACGTCTTTGAGTGCAACAAATAAGGTCATCAAGCACATGAATGTAGATTAAAGTTCATTAAATCACCAACCACTTCTAGATTTGAAGGTTACTATTATACATTTTAGTAGTATGAACATAATGTTACAAAAAATACTCCACCAAGATAACTGGAGGGGCGGGGGTGGGTGTGTGTGTGTAAATCAGCTATCCAAGAATTAAAATATTTATCCACCTTAAATAATCTTAACCATTCAACCAAACTAAACAACAACCATAACAAGATGCACATAGATAATTATAGCAGATATGTTAACTAGGGAAACCCTTGATCAGAGGAAAAACCTTGGTGGGAATGATGCCCACAAGATGATGTACTAATATAAATATTCCTTGTTAGAGGATGGACCCTGTTAGGAGTCTATTGTAACATTTAGTATATATGAGTCTTTGTTAGGAGACTTTGAATCCTTGTTAGAAGATCCCAACCCAATTAGGAGTTGTACCAACTTTGTTAGGAGGTGTCGAAGATAGAAGGACCCACTGTCCAAACAACTTCTTGGGAAAATCACTGAACTCACTATCCAACTAATCTCTCAACTATTCCTTGCAGAATAATTGTATATACTATACTTTAACTTCTTTCCTCTATCCTATCAAATAGACCAATCACTATCTAACCTTGTAGAGGAGGTAACAAACCTCAAGTCCAAGTATCCAACTTCAAATCACGTAATAAAATGTCAGCAACAAATTTTTCTTCACCTTCTCTCTACTCTACTTAACTTCACATTCTACTTGTCATGTTGCTTACAATCATTTTTACATCTCCATACATCCATCATACATGATAAAGGAAATTTTCCTTCCTTTATACCAAATCCTTCCTTGAGTTCTCTATTACACCTTCTCAATTAATTATTATAGGACCACATTAATAACACGTTACACTTAGTGATAACATTAATCCTCCACCTTGTAACTTGAATCTCTTTCCATACACACACCATTATGATGAGTGAGATTGGCCATGTCATCGCTAGAATGTCTTCTTTACATCTTTAAAATTGGCTTCTCAAAATAAAAACTCTACTATGAGATATAACAAGTTTACTAGAACATGCCTTTGTAAACTTTATCTTAGAATAGTCTTCACTAAAATTTGCATAACTTCTTCCAAACTTAATATCTTATGCTTTTGAGGTTATCTATGTATACTGAACACATATTATAATCTCCCTTTAACCTTGCTATACAAAGTACTCAATAATCTATCCATACCAACTTGATCTTTTCACTGTTCTTCTGTTAGTACCACAGAAAACTGCTATGTTGACATCAATTAAAAACACAGTCATGAATGTAACATATCATTAGGATAATGAACTAATCATGTTTCTACAATACTCTTCCATAGGAATATCATCAAAATTTATGCTTCCAACAATCTCCCCCTTTGGCATTGATGGCAACATAGATGAAAACTATCTAGTCCTAAGAATTCCAACTACAAAAGATTGTTAATCTTTCTTTTCAAATCCTCTTCATCAATCATTTTCAAATCCTCTTCATAAATCATTCTCCCTATTAATATACCTCAATGTGCTTTACATCAAACTATTTTTTTATGTTGCACTTTTTCTATTGTACTTCTTTCTAACTAATTTTCTAAACATTGTATACTTGTTTCCATGCTTTCTAAACTATTTTTCCAGTCTATACTTGTTTTTCATCTTGTACTTCTCCCCCATTGACATCTATGTCAAAGGTTTCAGCAACCATCAAACTCTGCAATAACTATTACTAACTAGCTTAAGTGTCCAAAGACATTGTTCAAAAATAAGATCCAACAAGAGTCCTAGATGACTCTATCCATCACAGATACTCCCCCATATAGGAAGCATCAACACTCAATCTAGACAAACAATAGTGTTCTATTACATTGGACTGATCCATTCTTACATCATCTACTCTGATATGGGAAGGGAAATAACCCCTAGCATAACTTGCAAACACTCAAAAGTCTCTTTGGGAAGAGGCTTTGTGAAAATATCTACAATTTTCTCTTTAGTGCTTACATACTCCAATCTAATCTCCTTTTCTACAACTTTTTCTCTCAACATGTGATACTTGATAGAAATGTGCTTAGTCTTAGAATGAAAAACATGATTCTTAGACATATTTACTATGTGTGTGTTGTCACAATGTATGACAATAGGTTCATTGAATTCTATCCTTATATCCTTCAACATCTACTTCATCCAGACAACTTGATTACAATTGTTTGCTACTGCAACATATTTTACTTCTTCTATACTTTGTGAGGTACAATCCTACTTCCTTCTTAGCCAAGAAACAAATCTTCCTTCAAGAAAGAAGGCTTCACCACTGGTGCTCTTTCTTTTATCCATATTGCTTTCCCAATCAACATCAATATAAGCATATAGAGTGAAATCATTAGATATATCATACCACAATCTAAACTCTAGTGTTCCTTTTAGGTATCTAAATATCCTCTTGTCTACTACATAATGTGCTTCTCTAGGATCAGCTTGAAATCTTCCAACAATTCCAACTACATTTGTTGTATCTGGCCTTGTGTGAGTTAGATATTGCAATCCTCTGATCATAGATCTATACTTCTTCTATTCAACAGTAGGTGCCTCATCCTTTATTGATAACTTGTGTCCAGTTACAATAAGTGTTTCAATAGGTTTGCATGTTTCCAAACCAAACCTTTTTAGTAAATCTTTCAAATACTTAGTTTAAGAAATAAAGATTCCTCCTTTGTCTTGCACAATTTGTTATCTTAGATAATATTTCATTTCTCCTATCATGCTCATTTCAAATTCCTTCTTCATTTCTTCTACAAACTTATCACTTTCATCATCATTTCCTCCAAATATGATATCATCAACAAATATTACCAAAATCATTAATCCATCATCAAATTCTTTCCAATATAGATTACTATCTTCCATACCTTTGCTATATCCAAGCTTTGTCAAATGCTTGTCCAATGTTGCATACCAAGTTTTGGCTACTTTCTTCAAGCCATACAATGCTTTCTTTAATTTTTATATTATGTCCTTGTCATCTGTCAAAGGACAACATTTAGGTTGTTCTATGTATACCTCTTCTTCAAGTTCTCCATTCATAAATGTTGACTTGACATCCATTTGATATACTTTGAATTTCTTATATGTTGCACATGTTAAGAATAACCTAACTACTTCTATTCTTTCCACGAGAGGATAGGTCTCATCATAGTCTATTCCTTCTTGTTGTAAGTAGCCTTTACATACCAATCTTGCCTTGTTCCTTACTACTTCACCTTGTTCATTCATCTTGTTTCTGAATACCCATTTTTTTCCTATCACATTCTTGTCTGTTGGTTTGGGAACTAATTCCCATGTCTCATTCTTTACTATCTAATCAAATTCCTCTTTCATAGCTTGTTTCTAATAGTTATCTTTACATTATTCATCTACATTCTTTGGTTCAACTTGGGATATCAAACATAGTTATTCATTGATTCTACTTCTTATCATCACACCTTTATCTTTGCTTCCAATAATTTTCTCGAGTGGATGATTCTTTGTCATATTCTTAACTGAAGTAGGAGTTGTTATCTCAACCCCTAGCTCTGTTGAAGGTTTTGAGCTTTGTTCTTGCCTCAACTCTCCTTCATTCTACAGATCATTGTTAGTCTCAAAGAATACTTCATCATTCCTTGGTTTAGTGATGTAGAGGAAATCAAGAAATAACAATATCTATAGGCATGCCATTATTTTTGGCAATGATTCAACTAATTAGAGAAAAAAGACAATACTTCATTTCAATCTTTACCACACATTTTGTCAAATAGTTTTCTTATAACCAAGCTCTTGGCAACACTTTCTCAATCTATATTGCACATTATCAATAACTCAAGACTTTGAGTCATCATCAACACCAATTCAATCAATACTAAACATTCCCAAATGCAAACCCGATACCACGGATTATTTTTAGATTCATTTAAAATTGATTTATTGCAACCAAATGGATGACTTCAAAGTCTCATCAATATCTAAGTCAAACCAAATATGTGCATCTTGGTTATGCAGTGATAAACATAAATGAATTAAAAAAAATATTGATGCCAAGAAGACCCCAATATTATCCTTTTCTTTGGCCTTTATTTATTTGGCTAGGCCTAGTGCTTATTATCAATTTTTAGACTTGTTACTTTTATGGCTGGACTTCTAACGCTTATTTTCAGCTTATTTTGTTTTAACTCTTGGGTTTCAAGATCCCTGTAAAACTTATTTATCTAATAAAAAACAAAGCTCTGAAAACCATTAAACTTGTATTTTAAAATGCATGGAAAATTCAACAACTAGTATTATTATTCCAATCTCTCCTTTACATCTCTCATTATAATTTTTGAGAAAAGTTTCTATTCTCAGTTATTTCCTCCAAGAATGGTTCTTCAAAAGAAAAATCAAATTCTTTTTAATGTAAGAAGCATTAGAAACCAAAACTAACTAAAAATTGACTCTCAACTAATCACAACTACCATTTATGAATTGGTCTATTACATTTGAGGAATCTAATTACTATTTCTCTCTCTCTTTTTAATTTTTTTTTAACTAATTCCCCATTATATATGTATTTTTTCCCATTGAAAAATATATATTTAATCATAAATAATGATTAAACATGACTTTGTAAACCTCCTTGAACTATACTAATTTTTTTGGTTGATTTTTTGTGCTTGTTAATATTCTGATATTTTTTGAGGTGTTTTTTTGCTTCTTCCAAACTTGCCAATTTCATTGCACCATGATAAGGATACCAGAAAGGAAAACATAGATGATCTCCAGTTGCTTCATAGTGTAGCTTTGATGTTTCAAGGGTTCAAATGTCATATCAAATTCTTTAGCATGATCCACTAAACATGAAATTTGCATACCTACATAAAAATTGTTCGAATAAAACATATCATCAGCATTAAGATGTTTGACTTCTCTTTTTCAATCTAAAGTTTCTCATGAACCATGTGATGCACATCACATTTCTCTTAGGAACAACAACTTGGGAAATCATTTGACTGTAAGTATCAAAATTATCTTCCTCTTGTCTATCAACAAGTTTTGACACTTTATGAATCTCAAAAGATTTTTTAGACACCTCTTCCTTCACCAAAAAATCATGGCCATCTTTATTTTCTACACCAATCTCACTATCAAATTCTCTAATCTCCTTCTTACACAAGCTTGATTAAGAACAATAATAGTATTGCACTCTTGCTCAACTTTTCCATCAACATCCTCATTATCTATCTCTATTCTTTCTACAATTTCTTTCAAATTGTCTCTATCTTCTTTCAACTTAGCTTCATTCTCTTCAAGTTTCCTTAAATTTTTATCTCCTCTTGTATCTTTCTTACCTCTTCTCTTTGTTTTCAATTTTCTTCTTCTTCTTTTTTTTTTTCCTCTATCTTCATTAGTTGTGAATCATTTCTTTGTTGATACCTTCTAAAAAGGTACAACCCTACCATTAAAGCTACATCCACTTGCTCCATTGTGCCTCACCTAAGATCTTCTCCTTTTGCCTAGTCTCTTAGACTTATTATCAAGTTCTTCTCTCAACCTATTATAACTATATAAACACTCACAATCACCTTTACCTAGACCTTTTGTTGGGCTTTGATACCACTTGATAGAGAGAAGCAGGGATGAACCAATCACTGATTCATGATTCTTGTCTACCTCTAAGACATAGGTTGTCTTTCTAGACCACCACATGGACCTATAGGATCTTTTTCAAGCTAAGACCCCCCAATCCAAAACACTACTTCACTATCTTGAATAATTTCCACTTCTTGTTGTCTGTCAAGCTCTCATAATGGATGAAGAGCATTCAAAGTTTTTAACAAAACTAGGTCTTTTTGACCATTCTTCTCAACCACTTACAAGATCATAGAAGGAGTCTCAACAACTTGCAATGTACTCCTTTAGCATCTTAAAACATCTCTCTATGGTTAAGTTTCTACTCTACAAGGACGAGCCCCAATTAACCCTATTTACCATCAAAATAGGGATTTACTCACTTTTCTTCCACTAAAATTTCCAAGGTGTCTTCATGGATCTCTATTCATTTTTTGAGGGCTTTGAGATTTTGTTGGTTTTAGATCCCAGAATGGTCATACAGTACCAATGCTAAAATGGAGGGTTTTTTGAGGGTTTACTAGGCCAACTTGTTGTTTGGTCTTATTAGGTTCCAAGATGGATTGGTGGAACCTTATCCTTCCACCAAATTGGTCTCATAAATCTCCTTTACAATATCCATATTCAAATTTCAAAAAATTTCCATCACCTTGCAAGAGACAAGCTCTACAATAACATTATTTCCTAGCCAGGCATGTTTTAGCTCACCTAGGACAAGAGCTTAAAAATGCTTGCCAACATTTTGAAGGGCCCTTATTTTTCCATAATATAGTACATCAAGTGTACTAACTATCCTCAAGAGACCATACAATTCCAATGGTGGGATAGTGAGTTACACCATTATTCCTACAAGCTACTGAAAACAGGACAACAAACTGTCTAAAATGGAAATATTTTTAAAACTATCAACCAAAAGACTTTCAAAGTAAACTTCCGAAAGAAAAAATATTCTAATTAATCCTATCTATGATTCCATTAGGTAAAAAAATCAATAACAATGTCAAAAATGTCTTAAAACTCAAAAAATTAGTATTTTTGCCTTCAAAATGTCATGCTACAGCACTTGTCTGTACAAATGACAATTCCCTCCATCTCTTTTAGGGTTTGGAAGGTATATATGTCTTAATAGGTCTTTCCCTTTCCTATTAGAGCTTGTATCAGCCTTCTCCTTATGTTTTAAGAGAAATCAACATTTTTCTTCCTAAACCAACATTCTTGCAAAATTGCAATATAGCAACTTTTGTAATTTGTCTTGCTTTCTCTTTATAACATCTCTAACTTGTAATTTAATCTATCCCTTGGAAACTCCATGGTAGGAACCCTTCCCTAAGCTAATGACTCATCCCTTAGGTTACTCATAACCCTATGGTAAGGTATATCTTATTTTTTAGGCCATTTATGACTCTTCTAAGGACATTTTTACTTCCTACACCCTAGCTATCACACCTAGTTCTAATGACCCTTATTCCTACTTTAAAAATCTCTCTTGGAGCGTAACACAACAAAAATGAAAGGTGAGGACCCTATATTTCAAGGTGCCCCTACACTATTTAGTAACAACATTCTCATCATCTAAATTGTAATAAACTATTCTTTCTTGTATCCTGAATTTCTCATTAACTCTCACATTTGCACTTTCCATAATAGTCTTATCTCTTAGATTATAACATCTGTAAGCCTTATTTTTCAATATATAACCAAGAAATGTACATTCATCACTTCTAGCATAAAACTTTCCAAAATCATTATCTCTTTAATATAGCACTTACTACCAAAAATTATGAAATACTTGACTGTAGATGAGTGACCAAACCATATTTCATAAGAGGTCTTGTTTATTTCTTTCCTGACTTGCACTCTGAACATAGTGTAGACTATTTTATTTGTAGCTTCTCTCCAAAACATCTTGGATACATCATTCTTAACTAACATAGCTCTTGTAGCTTATATTACTAATATGTTTCTTCTCTCTACAATGTCATTCTATTTAGGGGTTCTTAGAGCTAATAATTGTCTTTTGATTCCATTAACTTCACAAAAGATGTCAAACTCATTTGAAGTAAATTCTCCTCCTCTATCTAATCTTAAACATTTAAACTTCATGCCTGATTCATTCTCAACTCTATTCTTGAATATCTTGAACTTATCAAATGCCTCAAATTTTTCTTTAAGAAATGCAACCCACATCATTCTAGAAAAGTCATCAACTAAAATCATGAAATACCTTTCACCATAGAATCCTTTAGTCTTCATAGGACCACTGAGATCTGTATGTACAATCTTCAATTTTTTTTGTACTAGTAAACTTTTTGTTGGGAAAAGAATTTCTGTTATCCTTTGCCAATATACACTCCTTGCAAATTATGTTAGTAGGTTTTACAATTTTAGGCAAATCTCTAATTATAAACATACTACTAGTCTTCACAATACTATCAAAGTTTATATGAAAAAACTTCTTATGTCATAACCAACTATCATCTACCTTTGCAACCAAACATGTCATTTTAGTAGTATTCAACTGAAATATAGTACCTCTAGATCTAGTTCTTGTTCCAATTATCTTTCTATATTTGTCTTTGATCATGCATATCTTCTCTATGAACTGCAACTAATAACTTTTATCCACTAGTTGTCCAACACTCAAAAGATTGTGCTTCAAACCATCAACAAAATATACATCCTCAATGTTTGTCTTACCATCAAGAGTTATAGATCCAATACCTTTCACTTGGCATGTCGCATTGTTTCCAACTTTGACAATGCCTCCATCATGAGTTTTGAAGTTAAAAAATCTATTCATATTACTAGGCATATGATGTAAACAACCATTTTCAATTATCTAATCAAGTTTCTTTTCAACTGATGATACCAAAGCTATTTTCTCTAGACTTTCTTCTTTAATAGCTACAAATCCAATTTCATCATCACTAACACTTTCTGCTTGTTCATCAAAATCATCTTCTTCATTTCTGTACAAACATTCTCTATCTTTTCTAGGTTTGAAATTTCCACTATGCTTTTTTACTCTTTTAGGACACTTAGATGCATGATGAAAAAATTCATTACAAGTCCAACATTTAAAGATTTTCTTACCATCCTTTTCTCTTCTTACTAGAAGGGCTACTCCTTCTATCTTTCTATCCTTATTGAATCTGCTACTGCTAGAAAAGTCTCCTCTAGCACTTGTGCTCCTTGATAAATTAGGTCAAATATTCAAGGCATTGAAAGCTATTTCTATTCTAGTCAATTCTTCGGACTTTCTAAGCTCATTCTCAACTGCTTCAAGTCTTCCTAGTAATGTTTCTTTTGTGAAATCTTTGGGACAAGAGATCAACAACTGTCTCATTTGAACTTCTGGCTTAAATGGTGGTGTTAAGCTCTTTAATATCTTCCATGTCACCTCATCATCTTCTTTAGTTCCTCCTTGAGATCTAATACTAGCATTAATTTATGATATCCTTCCTACATATGTCCTTATAGATTCATCTTCTATCATTTTAGCATCTTGAAATGCACAAATCTAGCTTTGTAGCCTCAATTTCTTAGAGTGTTCATCACCTTCAAAACTATGTTCCAATGCTTTTCAAATCATATGAGAATTAACAAGTGACTTTATCTAGTTGTACTCAATTATGGGAAGTGCAAATAATAATGCTTCTCTAGCTCTCATGTCACACATGAAGAGTTCCTTTTCTTCCTCAGTACAAGTTTTCAAATTTTTTCAGCGATGATTGTCCTTTCTAATTTTGTCCAAATTAAATATCCTAGAGCCATACACAAAAAATGTGTCTTCATCTTTTCCTTCCAACTATCATAATTTTTTCCATTAAAATTCAAACTATCCTTTTTTAATATGTTTTCCATAGATCTCCCAAAGTTGTTAAACTTTATCTTCAAGGACCTGATGCTCTAATACCAATTGTTAGAAACAATAGTCCATCAAAGATAACTGAGAGGGGGGTGGGGGGTGAATTAGTTATCCAATAATTAAAACATTTATCCACCTTAAATAATCTTAACCATTCGACCAAAGTAAATAGCAACCATAACAAGATGCACATAGACAATTACACTAGATATATTAACTAGGGAAACCCTTGATTAGAGGAAAAACCCTGGTGGGAATGATGTCCACAAGATGATGTACTAATATAAATATTCCTTGTTAGAGGATGGACCCTATTAGGATTCTATTACAACATTTAGTACATATGAGTTTTTGTTAGGAGACTTTGAATCCTTGTTAGAAGATTCTAATCCTATTAGGAGTTGCAGAAGATAGAAGGACCCACTTTCCAAATAGCTTCTAGGGCAAGATCATTGAACTCACTATCCAACTAATCTTTCAACTATTCCTTGCACAATAATTGTATGTATTGTACTTTAACTTTTTTCCTCTATCTTGTCAATAAGACCAATCACTGTTTGACCTTGTAGACTAGGTCACAAACCTTGAATCCAAGTATCCAACTTTGGATCACACAATAAAACCTCTGTAAAAAAAAATTCTTCATCTTCACTTTGCTCTTCTTGACTTTGCATTCCACTCTTCATGTTTCTTACAATCATTCATACATCTCCATACATCCATCATACATGATAAAGTAAAATGTTCTTCTTTTATACCAAATCCATAAAAAATTCCCTGAGTCAGTTGTTACACTTTCTCAATTAATTATTATAGGACCACATTAAGAACACATTGCACTTAGCGATAACATTAATCTTCCACCTTGTAACTTGAATATTTTTTCATACACGTATCATTATGACATGTGATCTCAGCCATGTCATCACTAGAATGTCATCTTCACATCTTTAACTTCAGCTTCTTAGAATAAATTTTTTTTTTTAGAGATATAACAAGTTTACTAGAACATGCCTCTATAAACATTATCTTAGAATAGTCTTCACCAAAAATTGCATAACTTCTTCCAGACTTAATATCTTATGCTTCTAAGGTTGGCTACAGATACTAGACATATAGTATAATCTCCCTTTAATGTCACTATTGAAAGTATTCAATGATTTGTTCGTACCAACTTGATCTTTCCACTATTCTTCTATCAGATACCACAAAAAACTACTATGTTGACATCAATGACAAACACAGTAATGAATGTAACATATTATCATCATAATGAACTATTCATGTTTCTACAATACTCCCCTGTAGGAATATCATTAATATTCATGCTTCCAACACATAAGTCACAAGATTAAAAATATAAGGTAATGAACAACTGATGAAATCAATTATTCAATCATATATTGCCATTGATGTTACACAAATGTCACACTCTAACAAAGCACAACTAGTATTAATTGATCTTATTTGGGTACTGAAGAAGACTCTAGTATTAGTTGAGCATAATTTAGAAGGAACCAAGTTCGGTTAGTTGGTGTAAATTGAGTTAGGTTGGTTACCAAAGAGAGTTTAGTGTAAACTGAGTTAGGTTGGTTACCAAAGGAAATTCAATGCAAACCGAGTCAGATTAGTTATCAAAGGATTTCAATGATAATCAAGTTATTCATTTTTAGCGTTAGCTGACTTACAATAGAATACTTTTGTCAATTTAATGGTTAATGCAAGCTGAACTTAGTGGATGTCAAATATTTGTTTAGAAGGGTATTCAAGCCGACTTGGCATTGAAAATCATATATATGAAAGGTAAGTTATGGATTGAAATGAGAAGATAAGAATAACATGCAAAGATGTGAATTAAGAAGGATATTTGATTAAAGATAGGACATCCAAAGAGTTGTAGAAAACATTTTGATCAAGGAGGGTCTAGAGGATAAACTAGAATAGAGATCTAAATCTACAAAGTTATTTGCTTCATAAATAAGGTCAACCATTGTTAATCTCTAACAATTGTAGCATTGAAGAGATCTTTTAATGGAGTTGACTTAATGGTAATTTTGTAAATCATCTAACAAGGTGGAATTTCTAAATTGAAGTGTCTGAATACCTCTAACAAGGCCACTCCTAATAGGGTGATTCAAATCCTTTTAAAAAGTCTCATTTAATAGTGTGTTTTGTAACCTTTAATAGGTTTGGCTCCTAACAAGGCTCACTTCAAAAGAGTAAAAAGTTGTAACTAGTTGCATTGGTGTTTTTCCCAAATTAGGTTTTGACATCAAATCTTTGGTGTCTCATGTGTTCATGTTAGTTTCTTATTGCTTTATGTTTTATAACTAAGTTATGAAGGATAATACACATTAATATATTAAACTACTTTTTTAACTAAGTTACAATGCATATCTAGTTCTAACTGAGAAGTGCAAAGATTTAGGTTAGGAAGAAGTTTGTATTGACATCTAAGGGATTTTGAATTGCTTTTGTATTAACTAATTCACTCCTCCCCTCTTAATTAATCCTCTTATATTTTTGAAAATTGGTATTAGATCATTTGGTGCTTGTAGGAAAGGTTTCAATGGTCTAAGCTAAACGATCAAGATGTCTCATAGAAGAGAGACCCCAAGCTTAATAGAGAAAACTTCTCAACATGGCAGGAACTCATGAAGCTACATATAGGAACCATTGGAGATACAAATCAACACTTCTTATAGAATCAATATGTGGCACCTCCAAAACTATGGATCAGATGGTGGACATGAATAATAACAACACAATGATGATTGATATTGCTACCTCTCTCAACTACTATAAATTTGATGAAGTCAAAGATTTCACATGTGGAACAAACTAGAAAAGATCTATGGAGGAGATGATAATGTGAAAAGATCCAAAGAAGAGAGTCTAAGAGGTAGTTTGATCAGATGAAGATGAAAGAAGATGAAAACATTGTAAAATATAGTGAAAGAATCAAAGAAAGTGTAAGTGCAATCAGAGCTAGAGGAGGAAAAATAGATGATACTACAATAGTCAACAAGGTATTAAGAACTATTCTTCCTATTTATCCAATTAGAGTTTCATCTATTCAAGAGATGAGATGTTATCCCAAAAATGATATAACTTTGGATGTACTAGTGGGAAGATTGACAACTTTTGAGTTGGATAACTTTGATAACTATCTTCCTAACAATAGCAACATAAAATCAACATTCGATGCCAAACAAACTCTTGGTAGAAAGGGAGGAAAATAAAAAGGAAGACATATTGATAGTGAAGAAGATGACGATTCTGAGGATGACCTTGAAGCTATTGAATCCCTACATGCTAGAAGGTTACCAAAAGGAAAAGGTAAATATAAAGGAAAAATTCCATTGATTTTTTTCTCTTGTGAAGAATTTGGTCACATTACTGCAAGGTGTCCAAAAAAAGAAAGAAAAGATGATAGAAAATTCAACAAGTACAAAGGCAAGAATATTTCAAGAGCTAGAAAGACTACAAAGATAAAGGTAAGGAATCTTGTTATATTGCTAAAGATTCTAACAGTGATGATGAAGATGAAATGGTATATATTGTTGTTAAACGTAATGCCTCCCTCGAGAACCCAAGAGAAATAAACCTAATATGTTACAATGTTTATTGAACTATTTTTTTTTTATAAAGTTTAAACAACATCAAGATAACATTAATGCGAAAGCAATATGAACATACACATCAAATACACATTTGCAAGTATAGATACAATTTCAATTCCTCAAGGGTTCCTTTATGTTGAGTCACATTTAATAATTTTAAATTAATTAGTTTAAGTTTTAAGTACAATGTCTCATGATCATAAGAAATAATAGATACATAATTGCATAAGCAAAGCATAAGTATATCTAATACAATGAAAGTACATCCACTAAATAACATCCACTGCACATGTCGCAGGGTATGTGAGAATAGATACAATACATCAAAATACATGATAACATATATACATCATCTGAAAAGAAGTCTTTGAGATAAGAAATAAGAAGTAAAAATGATAAAGGTACATCTTCTGCAATGAACATTCATTAGCTGGCAATGTGAGGGGAACCAAATGGTAAGAAGACACTACCTCCCAACCACGTGGTTACCTAGTCAGGCTTCCACTCCCACCGTGTAGGAAAGATAATGAACGATCCACGTATGGCTAATCAAACATAAAAAATTCCTAGGAAAGGTACCCTAATAGCCAAAACTACCTCAAAGGTAACACATGCTACTCAAGAAGATAAAAATAATCCAAAAGAAAGAACACTCAATCCAATACCAACGACACATAACCAAACATCATACATGAACCAAGTATAAACTAACTACCAAGATCATAAGATAAAGTCAACAAAAGATATCCTCCTCAAGTCATAAGCCACATGTCAAAAGTACATCATCCATGAATCACCAATCATCAACAATGAAAGTAAATAACTACAATAAACACATCCAACAATAATTACACCACATCTAACAATAAGTACACCACCAGAGGTACACAAAATATACAAAGAAGACTCAGGCTACATACTAGGGAGTGTCATCACATGGTTGCTTGAGTTACCCTAGACTGGTCTCTCAATAGACCCCAGACCCTCAAGCGTTAAGTTACCCAGGACTGGTTACTCTAAACCTTGGACCCTCAACATGACACATGTGGAAACTAGAAAGCCCTCTCAAGAAGATGAGGCAATCATCCCATCCCCATCCTTAGCCTATACAAGCACTCAAGGCATGGGCAGGTCAAATATCTCTAACTTATCTTTTTTAATGTGTTTCATCCCAAACAATTTTAATTACTAGATTATCACTTATTACATAACTTGCATTAGGTTACCCTGGCACTAACCACTTTGGGTCCCGGACCCATACTGCAAGCCACTCCCAAGTCACATACCTAGACAACCTCTCCTAAGCACATAAAAAAATAGTTGTGTCCCATACCACAACACCCATAAAGATCAAACTCGGTTCCTTAACAGGCAACCTGATAATAAGATAGTTCTCCCATCCAAGTACACATAAATGCTCCATAAAGTAAATCTCATAAATATAATTTTCAATCTGATCACAAGACATATCATGACATCCAACCACAAAATAGTATTAAAGAAATTCCATAAAACCTCTGGTGTATGTCCTAGACTGGTTGACATCTAATCAACACCAAAATCCAAAAGTGTAGAATGGCACAAGCAACACAATACAATTTCATAGTTGGGTTTGATTTGAGAATACATAATAGAATCAAAGGTAAAGTTTCAATTTGCATTTTAATGAATGTTATAAGTGTATACGATTCTCAGCATTACTCACACAATACACTCGTATATTTGTTTGAAGTAAGGTTTAAATCCCTAGTTTAATACATGTTTTCAAGTAAGTAAGTTTCCTAGTTAACCCTCATAATTAACCCATTACTATATTTGAATGATTACATAATTACCCTCATCCGACTTTAATCCATATTCCAAATGATATAAGGATAACTATCTGTTTAAAACACTAAAATAATAATTATTGATTTTTAAATAAATTTAATTGCAAATTAATTAAAACTCAATATCCTTAATTAATAATAAGTTCAACATTTAATTCCATAACTTCCAATATTGTTTAATCCAATTAAATTAATTAAATTAATACAATATATATTAATCCTTATTATTCATCTATTAATTATACATCGATTTAATAAGTATTACTAAAATTTATTAAAAAGAATTAATAATTAATAATTTCAATTAATTATAACTCATTTAATAACATTGATAGTTAATCGCTTTAAACTAAATAGAATTTAAAT
The DNA here is from genome assembly GCA_028749045.1 of Cupressus sempervirens. Classification (NCBI taxonomy): domain Eukaryota; kingdom Viridiplantae; phylum Streptophyta; class Pinopsida; order Cupressales; family Cupressaceae; genus Cupressus; species Cupressus sempervirens. The sequence goes on from CM053783.1 coordinate 8,182,100, forward strand.
TTAATAATACTAATATTTAATAAATTATATTAAACATACCTTGATTTTAATAAACTAAACAATTTAAAAATTTTAATTTAAAAAAAAAACTTTAATTAATTTTTTTTTATAACACTATATATACGATTAAGGCACATCGGCCATGGAGTACGGCGCCTGCCATGCGGCAAGCTGACTGCTGCCGCAGGTAGTGCCTATGTGCAGTAGTACGCCTACACACGGCAGCGCATAATAAAAAAGGTAAGGAGTCATTTTTTTTAATATATGTTTTTCTTTTACAATTTTTTTTTAAATAAATTAAAACTTGTACAACAAACATCCCCCCCCCCGATTGTGTATCATACTATTTTTAGATTTATCTAAAGTTCAACATAAATTATATATGATCACCCTTTTAATATATGTATTTTAATTTTAACTTTATTAAAATTAATTCAAACATTATTGTTTTATCATTTTTTTTTTTTTTACAATATTTACAAATTTAGTCCAATAGGATAAACACGTTTAGCCAATCAAATTTTTAATTAAAATTTTTCTTTTAAATCTCAAACCTTTCCTAGATTTACCTACGATTTTCTTTCACCTATGGATGGGGTTTCAGATGGATTTATTTTTCTTTCAATCTAATCATACATACAAGATACAATACAATTATCCTAGATACAGAACACGAAGCGATAGATTCATGCAACAAAATCCAGAGAAATTGATTTCAACAAACATGAAGAAGACTGGATCATCTAAAATTCTAACTGGATGAATGAAAACTCAAGAACCTACCTAGTTCTGATGCTAAACTCTGATAGTTAGATGAAAATTTCTACTGCAAGCAAAATCCTTTGAACCATGAAAATTTTCCTTCTTTTCCAAACCCTTCGAGTTGCTCTCCAAAAACCTGTGTTCCCTGAATTTTTTTTTGTGTCCCCAATAAATGACCTGAAACCCTCTAATATAGAATCTAATAACCTTTTAGGGTTTCTATCACCACCACTTCTAAATTACAATTATTTTATTTAATCAATTCTTTCATGCACAATTAGTTTGCTTTAAAATATTCTTTATCTTTAATTTAATCATTTCATGCATGATAATTGAATTATTAAATTACTTTATTTAATTTTCCACTTGACTTCTCTTTATTTAATTTATTAACTTTTAAATCTCATGCGTACTTTATTAAAATATCTTTAGTAAGTTCACATATTTTATCTTTTTAATTAATTTCTTATATTTTAATCTCATACATGCATCATGCAAACTTAAATCCTTTTCATAAATTAATATCTTTTCACTTCTTAATTTATTTATTTTGAACGTTTAATTTGATAAATATTTATTAACTTAAATAACAATAATATTTAGCATTTATTTAAAAATGAACTCTAAATATATTATTATTAAATTAAATAAATATTATCACGTTCTAAATTTATTCTTATAACTTTTATCTTCGAATTCAATTCTTTTTATTTAATTAATTTCTCAATTAATTAAATATGATTAATTATTAAAATGTCATAATAATTTTCCATTAAATTAAGTCATTAATTTAATCTTTTAATTAGAGTTAATTAATCAAAACATCATACGCACAAAAGACTCATAGGTTTTAAAAAGGGTAGACAGTCTGTTACGAGTCCTCCTTGTAGGACAAGTATTTTAGGCTATGGCTGGGATTGGACCTGATCATTATCTTCCCATTCTCACCATTTGAGTATTTATAATAGGGCATGCTCATCCTGACAATTCAGGGAAGTTGATGCCCGATACCTGCATCCTGCATAAAAGATGAGCATGTACATGTATATAATTATATCTAAACTAAACAGGCAATGGCAAAGAGTGGTGCATCGTGTAGATCTCGACTAGCAGATGACTACGACTCCCTCCCTTAACCATATCAAGCACGTCAGACAGAAAGATAAAACAAACACGCACACCATACACATGCAAGTATGGGGTAAGTATCATAAAAATCACAAGTATAATATCAAATGTGTACATATAATAATGCATCTCTATCAATACAACATAATAATCATTAAAGACATCACGTTAACATTGTTATGAAAGAAACCACATTTACTAATTAGGAATCATCAAGACATCATTAACAACACGTGAAATGAAATCAACTAAGCAATCATCACTAATATATCACTAATCCAAGTCATGAAATAATATCATAATATTGTAAATCTAGTATCTCTAAAACTAATCAATGCACAAAATCAGCCTAAAAGAAATTGACAATGCTAGCAAAAATGCGAACCAGGGGCAGGCACTACATTAAAGATGAATCAAATGATGAAGAAAATGAAAAGATGGCACTTATCTCTTATGTTAGCAAGAATGACACATGGATAATAGATAGTGGTTTCACTCATCACATGAGTGGTGACAAAACTAAATTTGAACACTTGGAGCACTATGATGGTGGAAGTGTTAGATTTGGAAAGAATGAACTGTGTTGTATAAAAGGAAAAGGATTAATTGCATTAACTGATGGAATCAAATGTGACAATTCTTACTAGGTTGAATGACTAAGAAAAAATCCTCTAAGTGTAGCATAATTGAACAATATTGGATACAAGGTAGAATTCATGAATAGAAAAGACAAGTTGTTGGATGGTAAAGGAAACCTAGTTGGGTCTAACAACCAAACTAAAGGTAATTTATTCTATCTAGATATCACTCATAGTTCATGTTTCTTAGCACAAGTAGATGAAAGTTGGCCATGGTATAAAAGAATGTGTCATGTAAACTTTGATAATCTAGTTACCATAAGCAAGAACAAAAGAGTAAGAGGTATTCCAAATCTAAAGAAAATTGAAATGGACATATGCAAATAATGTTAGATTGGAAAAATGGTCAAAACAAGCTTTAAAAGTAAAAATTGCAATTCTAAAGAAGTTTTGGAACTAGTTCATATATATCTTTATGAGCCAATAGGTATAGAGAGCTATAATGGAGACAAATATTTCATTTTTTTTGTTTATGATTATTCTAGGATGATGTTAGTGATGTACTTAAAAGATAAATCTAAAGATTTTCAAATTTTCAAGTGGTATCTATCTTAAGTTATAAAAGAAATAGAAAAGAATCTAAAATGCATAAGGTTAGACAGAGGAGGAGAATTTAGCTCTAATGAATTACATGAGTTCTACAATGAAAGAGGACTCAAAGGACAAGTATATGCAACTGAAACACCTTAGTAGAATGACATAGCAAAAAGAAGAAATAGATTCATCATAGATTATGCAAGAATTCTCATGTTAGAGAAGAATGTTGCAACCAAATACTGGAAAAAAGAAATTAGCACAGTAGTTCATACCCTAAATCAAGTTCAACTAAAGAAAGGTACAAATCAGACACCCTATGAATTACGGTATGGCTATAAACCTAACATTTGTTATTTCAAAGTATTTGGAAGCAAATTTTATATCCTAAAAGAAAAAAGGAAAGGAAAGTTTGATGCAAAAAGTGATGAAGGCATATTCTTGGGCTACTCCAACAAGAGCAAAGCATATAAATGTTTGAATCTTACTAATCACAAGGTTATAAAAAGTTTACATGTAAAAATTGATGAGTTTACATAAAAGAATGAAGAAAAAAGCAACAAGGAACCTAGAGACTATAGGAATTTTGTTTACTTTAAGCCTAAAACTTTACCCAAGGTTCAAGCAAATGTGATGGGACCTTAGCAGAATGTACCACTTGAGTCACCCAAGTCTGCAGTGCAACCCAAGTTACAACCAGTGTAATCCAAGCTAGAGATAGTTCAAATTGAGTCAAAGACAAAGGAACCCAAGCCACAAACGTTGGGGACTAAATCTCAGATAACAGGAATTGATCAAAGTCCAGACATTCTAAGAACCTTTGAGCATGGAGAACCAAGTGAAACAAGTTGAGAATCTAGAAGAAAGAAACCTTTACTTGTTGAATATGTCATAAGGTATCATGCACCTGATAAATAATTGGATATCATATAAGAGACATAATGACAAGAAACAAACATAAACGTACATGTTTTCTTAGTGAATTTGAATGTAGAACTATAAAAGATGCATTGAATAATGAAAGTTGGATAGAGGGAATTAATGAAGAAATTGAGCAAATTGAAAGAAAAAATACCTGTACTCTTGTTCCTAAACCCAAGGACAAAAATGTAATTAGTACAAAGTGGGTTTTTATAAAAAAATTTAAATGAAAATGGTGAAGTATCAAGGAATAAGGAAATACTATTGTATAAAGGATATGCTCAAGAAGATGGTATAGACTATGGAGAAATATTTTCTCCTATTGCTAGAGTTGAAGGAGTCAGAACACTACTTGCATATGCTACACATAAAGGATTCAAAGTATACCAAATGGATGTAAAATCATCTTTTTTGAATGGGATTCTAGAGGAAGAAGTCTACATTGATCAACTTGAAGGTTTCATTTATCCAAATAAAAGAGACATGGTCTACAAGTTACGAAAAAAATTATATAGTCTGAAACAAGCTCCTAGAGCATGGTATGAAAGGCTACATGGGTATCTAGTAAGGATTGGTTTTCAAAGAGCAAATGATAATAGTAGTTTTTATATTAAAGAAGGACCACAAATAAAATATTGTTAGCACAAATATTTTTGGATGACATGTTATTTATAGGTCCTGATGACTTATGTAAATCATTCTCTGAAGAAATGAGTAAAGAATTTCAAATGTCAATTTTTGGAGAGATAAATTTTTTTGTTGATTTTCAAGTTCATCAAATGAAGGATAGCATCTACATTACTTGATTAAAGTAGATCAAGGAGATATTGAAGACTTTTGGAATGGAATATTCCAAACCAATAAGAAAATCTATGTCTATTGGACACAAACTATCAAAGAATTATGATTTAAAGGAGTTAAATTAGACTATCTACATATCCATGATTGGGAAACTTTAGTATGTGGTTCACACAAGGCTTGATATTGCATTAGAAGTTGGTATAGTTGCAAGATTTTATACAAATCCTAAAGAAAATTATATGATGTTAGTCAAGAGAATTATGAGATATCTTAAAGGAACTCAAGACTATGGTCTACGGTATAAGAAAGGATGAAACTTTGAACTAAAATCCTTTACTGATGTTGACTAGGATGGAAATATTGATCACAAAAAAAAGCACCAGTGGATAAGAATTCTTTCTTGGAAAAAGGTTAGTATCATGGACAAGTAAGAAGCAAAATGGCATCTCTTAGTCTACAATAGAGGTAGAAAATATTGTTGCAACAATTAATTATTCCAACATAATATGGTTCAAACAACTATTGTCAGGAGCAAAGGAATAAATCAAGGACCAAGTGGTTATATATGGTGATAACACAAGTGCAATCAACATATCCAAGAATCTAGTGATGCACACAAAGACAAAACACATTGCAATCAAGTATCATTTTTTGAAAGAATTAGTTCAGGAAAAAGAGGTAAGATTGGAATATGTGAATACCAAGGAGTAAGTTGCTGGCATATTCACCAAGCCATTATCTAAGGATGTATTGTTCTAGCTAAGAGGTAAACTAGTTGTCATTCCCTTATCTAATGCTCACTAGAGTATAGATCAATGATGTATCAACAGAACTTTATTTACAAAATTATCAAGTTGATGCAAGAATTTCATATCACATTGAATATGAATCAGTATATTAGGGACATTGAAAATTCTTTGTACAAAGTCTTTGGAATTTGATGTCAAAGAGGGAGAGATTAATGTCATATCAAAGAAGATATTTGTGTAGACACCTAAAAACCTTTAGAAAATAAAGTATTTTTATTTTTTGAAAAAGTCCTGATGACATCATCATTAATTAATTAATTAATTATTTAATTAATTAATTAATTTTTATGCCATTAAATCCCTTTATCTTAATTAAAAATATTTAATTAAGGAATCCCTCCCAAAAATGTTTAAATCTTATTTAAACATTATTTCCTTATTTATTAATTATTTAATTAATAAATTGACCAAAAATCCTAAAATAAATAAAAAATTTATTTTTTGCCCAAAACTTGGCCAATTTCCTTATGACCAATAACCTCTTCCAAAATCTTCTAATCCTTCTTTAATTTCGATTAAAGGCTAATCTCATCATTTCCTACCCCTAACCCCAACTCAAAATATTTAATTAAAATTAAATATTAATCCTCATGTTTATTAAAAAAGTTTTAATAAATATCTCCTCAACCCAAACCCTTGAAATAAATAAAACTTTATTTATTTCTTAAAAATCTAATTTATCCTCATCCTAAGAAGTTCTAGACTCTTCTAGAAAGTCTTCATCCTCATCCTAGGAAATTCTAGACTATTCTAGAAAGTCTTTATCCTCATCCAAAGTCTAGACTCTTCTAGAAGATGTCTTTAAACCTAATCCTAATCCCCTCTTAACCTTGTCACATTCCCTAAACATGGGTTAAGACTTACTAACCCAAGCCAAAGTTAACAAATATCTCCTCCTTCACCCACCCTCATTAAATGCCATCCACTTGCCTATCCCTAAGCTAATCCTAAACCATCCTAATCCATCCTCTAATCATTTGCACAAGCCTAAACAAGCTTAAAACCTTCCTAATCAAGTCCAAGTCGAAATTTCTCTCATCACCCTCAAAATATCTCAATCATAAAACTTTATGAAGTCCACTAGGTCATAAATGACTCTTACAATCCCTTTTATTTCTCTTACAAGTCATTATGAGGGTCTTTATGAAGATTTTATCCCTTGAGCTTCCTTTGTTGACTCATCCTTCCCCTTTCCTCCATCCTCTCACCATGTGACATGTGTCACTCCTTGATTGGTTGTAAGGAAGCACAATCCATGTGCTCTCCTCTCATGCAATCTAAGCCCTCCATAAGCTTTTTCCCATCCTTGCATCTTAGCCCTCAATCCCTCAAACCTCTTGCCTATAAATTGGATCCTTCCCCTTTGCAAAATAACACAATCCATGAAGTAAAGTTATAATGCTATTTTGAGATCCAAATCCATACTAAAGCCATCTATCCACACCAAAAATCCACAATCATCCATTGAAGCCTTTGGAAGCATATTGAGCATACATCCTATCTTTTTAGACAAAGCTACTCAACAAGAGAGATTCTCATTGAGAGAGCCCATTAATGGCTCATATTTTCAATTGAGAGCTCATCTTAGTCTATCTTGAATTTTATGAATTTTGTTTAGTTTGTAGAAGCTTTATTTAAATTTGGTTTCTATTAGCATACTAACATTGCTCATATACAATTTGTACAAGAGTAAGAGGGAGAGTTTGATTAGACATAATCTAAAGTTAAGATGTCATAGGGAGAATCTCAGAGGGAGTTCTCCTAGATGAAGAATTAGAATGTAACTAAGGATATTATAAAATTTTGTAAATCATTATGTTTCTCTAAATCTTCTTTGCTTAATGAAATGTTTTGTTTCCATCAATGTCAAAGAGGGTAATTATTGAAATCAATTATTCAATTGTATATTGTCATTGATGTTACACAAATTTCACACTCTAATCGAGCACATCTAGTTTTAACCAAGCTCAATTGGGCACTGAAGAAGACTCTAGTATTAGCCAAGTAGAATTTAGAAGGAACCAAGTTGAGTTGGTCAGTGTAAACATAGTTAGGTTGGTTACCAAAGAGAGTTTAGTGTAAATTGAATCAGGTCAATTACCAAAAGAAATTCAGTGTTAACTGAGTCAAGTCAATTACCAAAGGATTTCAATAATAACCAAGTGATTCATTTTCATTTTCAATCAACTTACATCAGAGTACTTTTGTCAATTTAATGGTTAATGAAAGATGACCTTAGTAGATGTTAAATATTTATTTAGAAGGGTGTTCAATCCGACTTGACATTGGACTTCATATATATGAAAGGTCAATTTAGGGATTGAAATAGGAAGATAAGAAGAACATGAAAATACGTGAATTAAGAAGGATATTTGATTAAAGATATGGAATTATTTTTATAGTAACATATTCATCCCTCCCATCTTAGTTACTACTCTTATATTTCCAACATGACTAGACACCCAAAGTAAAAATAAAATCACCTGAGAAAGGTAATACAATCACTTGGGATTACAATACATGGTACAACTATCAACTATGTGGTGAGTATGGACATATTGCAACTAATTGAGTTAGAACAAATTCCAGAGGTAAATCCAAAAGTTGGATGAATCGTAGTGTAATATGTTATCAATGTGATATGATTGGTCATTTGAGTAGAAACTATAGGAACAAAGTACTAGAGTTAAATATTGAGAAAAATCAAGGGAAAAAAATCGTTGGAATTGAACAAATGGTAAACAAGATGAATCAAACCTAGAGAAAGAAGGAAGAAGGAAGCAAAAATGGGACAAATGATTCTAAGGTCACCCAATCCAATGGATCGGGTGATCATAATACCACAAACTAAGCAAAGGGTATGTATGGAACTATGTTTCAAGTTGCTAAATCATACATTAGATACTAGTGCAAGATGCCCATATCAACATAAGTGGAGATGCCTAAGGATAGATTTTAATGTTTGAACTAAAGTAACGAGTTTAAATTTTGGTTAAGACTGAGTGCCAATTTTTTGTATGTTAGTATGAGTGAAGTTGTGGTATTGATGGAGTGAATTCATAGGTTTGTGAACTAAGTTTTCCAGAGTACAACAACAACTAAGAGTATGGAGCACTTTTTTTAAAGCTATATAGTTGATTTCATGGTTCATTTCAACTTACCAAGCTATTGAATTTACAAAGTGAAGAGTAAGGCAATTTGAAGGAGTGATTTTTGCAAAGTTTTAGAGAGATTATAGTGCATTTTGTTAGCCAAAAGTGTAAGTTTGCAAAGTTATCTTGAACCAAGTTATGAATTTGTGAAGTTGTTTAAGTTTGAAACCCTACTTTGCAAGGATGACATCATTTGTGTCTATGAGTGAGAAGAGGGAAGCATTCAAGGATAGTAATGCACAAATTTTTTGCAACAATGCATGCCCTTTGCTAAAATTCAAGGCATATCCAAACATTGCATTGACAAAAGACTCATTAGGAGCATTATCTGCAATTCCTTCATGTATGATCATGGTTCATGGTGTACGATCATGCTATATGTGCAAGATTTGTGAGATAAGTAATTTTGAGATGAGGAATGCTTATGATAAGTTGTGTGATAATAGGATACTAAAGGATGAGAACAAGGTCATGGCCGAGAAAGGGTTAACTCATAACCTAGCATTCCCTAAAGTTTTTAAAGTTGAATGGATCAAGATTGTGTTGAGAAAGATAAATGATATGAAGTTATATTTGGAGAACATGCCAGTTTAAATCATAATATCCATTATACATCATGTAATTGGTTACCTTGTTCTAGATCAAGTAAAGACTATTCATCGTCAAGTACAAAATGTGATTGAAGACCTCACAAAGGAAAAGTGAAATGGTCAAGGTATGCCAATCAATTTGATTGAGGATCCATTAATTGAGTTTACAATTCATGTGACTACACACAAACTTTATATCACTCGATCTAACTAAATAGTGTGCCATGTGTAGCTATTGCAATAGGCTATAAACTGGTCAAGAAGGACCAGTACTATGACTTGGTTGAGCTATAACTGATACAACTTGTAGAGAATCTAGGAGCAATAAGTGTAAGAATTTGCCTAAGGGAAAAATTCACCCAAGAACTAAGAACTCAAACACAAGCACAACTGTAGACCAAAAATGGAGAGAGTATGATTAGAATAACAATGGTATTCAATAACTTGATACTAGAGTACACTAGGAGTGCCTGAATATAAAAGCCTCAGGAGAGCTTCTAGAATGCATAGAAGTTAGCATCATGATGTGTCATACAACCAAGCACATGTCCACCAGATATGGATTATCCTCCATTAAGCACAGAAGTAAGTGTGGTGATGTGAGGATAATTCTACAAGGGTGGGACACACAAAACAGTGTCGTAGACACCATGTGCTCAAATAGAGTTGCGTACTCCTGTGTTGTCTACATGAAAACTCAATAGGTGTGTAAACTCCTAAGTTTCTCACAAATAAAAATAATAAAATAATGCAAAATAATTAAATAATGCATTAACCTAAGTAAACTTAAGTAAGTGTAAATAGTAAAGTACATATTTACACCAACAATAAGGAAGGAAAAGAAAGGGTTAACTCATACCCTAGCATTCCCTAAAGTATTTAAAGTTAAATGGATCAAGATTATGTTGAGAAAAATACATGATATGAATTTATAGTTAGATAATAGGCCACTTTAAATCATAAAGTCCATTATACATCATGTGACTGGTTACCTTGTTCTGGATCAAGTAAACACTATTCATTGTCAGGCATGGGATATAATTAAAGACCTCACAAAGGAAAAGTGGAATGGTCAAGGTATACCAATCAATTTGATTAAGGATCCACTAATTGAGTTTGCAGTTCATGTGACTACAAGTTATATCACTCAAGCTAACTAAATAGTGTGCCATGTGTAGCCATTGACATGGACTATAAACTGATCAAGAAGGACCACAACTACTACTTGAACGAGCTATAATTGATACAACTTGTAGAGAATCTAGGAGCAATAAGGAAGGTGAAGAAAACATCTTGTAAGTTTGGTTATCTTATCATTTGTATATTCTTCTATGCACATAATTATTTTTCCCACAATTAGAGATGTAGTTTGGTATAAGACTAGGACTACGACAGAGAAAATAAATGAGTATACTGAATAGATAGACGATAATTTTGAGACCATTATAAATGGCTATTTTGAAGATTTCAAGGGCAAGATGAAGAATCAATCAAGGATACTAAAGTTGGTTGTTGATCATTACTATGATCACATATGTTTTATGGTTGATATATATTACACTTATGTATAGGTAGTAATACCAAGAGTGGCATGGCTAAATCCTATGCACTATGAAGTTAATGTTAATGAAGTGTCAGCTTCTATTATAGCATTGTCAGCAGAAGAGATTGACAAGAATGTCAAGCCATTCTGAACATATGAGACTACTAAGATAAAGATGATGATGCAAACCAAACTCCCTAAGTTGGATAGAAAGAGAAATAAAATTATCCAAGACTTGAAAGTTAAGCTTGAAGATACACCGCTACATATTACCGAGGGTAAAGGAAAAGATCTTAGTAGTGTCAAAGATGATGGTGAAGAATATGAAGGAAAACAAAAATAACTTCTTGTTGTTGAGCCCAAGGAAATTAAAGGCAAAGAAGTTGTAGTAGTTGAGCCTAAGGTGAACAAGAGCTTAAAGAAAGTGGCAATCTTGCCCACTTCCACAACATAGAGAGTCACTAGGAAGAGATCTAAGGCAACAAGTCGTGTAGTTGCTTAGCCTATAAGGAAAGGAAAAGTGAAGATTACAAGACCATTCAAGGGGAAAATTACTAAAAAGAGAACACCAGAAGTTAAAGAGGTCAAGCAAAGCCAAAAAAAGAAGAATCCTAGAAAAAAGCCAGTTGTCAAACCTGGTGATGAAGATGATAAGGCTAAAAGGACCAAGTCAAATGAGTCAGTTTCAAATTATAACTATTGTAATTAGATAAGTTGGTATAATATTGGAGTTATCATTAATGGAAACATATACCTTGTGTAAATAAGGCAATATGTTCTGATGAAGATTCCATAGTTAGACATAGAAATCTGTCTAAGTATCAAATAGTTATCTAGTAGAATAGAGATGGTTTTGACTGTTGATATATGATTGAAAAGATCATTTGAATTAGAAAATTTTTGTAAGAATTATTTTCAATCATTTTTTTGTCACTGATGTCAAACTTGCTTGGTAAGACAATTGCTTATATGTTTAAGGCACTAAGACAATTGATGAGGAGGATTTGATTAACAAGATGTAACAAAAGTATCTAGAGGAAAGGTTGAGTTATGATTATGTATTGAAGTGCAAGAATTAGTTAAGACAATGATAACATAATGTATTGATGATCTACTTGGGGTTAAAAAATGTTTGGCTACACTTAGAAAGTTTAGATGAAAAAGGTTGAACAAAGTTCATTTGCAAAGCTTGACCAAATTGATAGAAGGTGCCGAGTAAAGTTAGTGCAAGCCAAGCAAAAAAAAGTTAGTTAGAGCCGAGTGAGAGCAATTTCTAGTGGATGCCAAGCAAACTAATAGGTGTCAAGCAAGTTAGTAGATGCCAAGTGATTTTTAGTATGTGTCGAGCACCAATAAATTCTAGTTGATGCCGAGTGATTTTACAATAGATGTCGATTAACACAGTATGTGTTGAGCATTAGTAAATTGATAGTTCCAAGTTGTTACATTATGAATAAGATCAAAGATTCACTAAATAAAAGCCAAAAAGTTTGTTTTCTTGGAACTTTTGAATCAAGAGGAAGATAAGATTGATGAGCTAGAGGCACAAAATTTTACGTAAACCATTTTGGAGGTGAATTCAAATGGATTCTAGGAGAAGTTTTTAGAGAAGACAAGATATGGGGTAGATATATATATCCTACCTAATCCATCAAAAACCCTAATTTTTGAGATGGATAATGAGTAGGAAAAAGAGTTATAATTCCCTATATCTAGGGATGCCTAGTCATGAAGCAAGGTTGGTAAGAGGTCAGAAATTTTTTGGATGCGAAAAACTGACAAGGTGAAGGAAGAAGGGTTTTCTTCATCAAGTGATCCAAGAGAAGAAGTTTGCAATGGAAAACTAAGCAAGACGACTTAATGAAGATGAATGCTTGAAGGGTGAACAAGCTATCAGAACTGCAAAGATTGGAAGCCAAGTAGAGATGAGGACTAAATAGTGATTTGTAATTTGCAAGTAAGGTTGTTGTAGACACTTAAAATCATCCCTAAATAGTATATTAATTAATTTTAATATTGCCCGTGACATTGTAATTAATTATTAATTAATTAATTATATTGCTCACATTTCTCTACTTATTTAATTAAATTATTTTAATTAAATGATTTCATTCTCTTAAGTATTTAAATCTAATTTAAATACTTCTAGCCTTAATGTGTTAAATTAATTTAACACATGATCCTCCATCTTTCCCCCTTTTTAAATAAATCTTACTTATTTAAATTCCCCACATCTCATTAATTTTCCTAAACCCATGATTAAATTAAATTTCATTTAATTTAGTCTTAAACCTAACCTAGAGCCTAGCCTACACCCATCATTTTCATCCTCTTAAGCCTAATCTCACTTAATCATTCTTAATTATCTCCCTAATCCCCCTCATTAGCCTAAGAGTGTGCTCACACATGTGTGAGATGGCATGCCTACACACTCTTGTCTCCCACTCTTCTTTTCAAGTTTTCTCACACACGTGTGAGAAAACTTTGAATTCTTGACCATTTGCATGGCTTGCATGTCACCTTATGTGGCATCTACATGGATGCCACCTCACCAAGCCCTCCCTCAAGCCTATAAATAGAGGGCTTGTCTCAAGCATTTGACATCTCCCATTATTGCATTGTTATCATGTTGGTTTGAGATTTGAGCTTGCATCCATAGTTTGAGCTTTCATGGTAGTTTTAGCTTGCATTTTTATCATAGTTTGCATATCTAGTTATTTCTTTCATTATATATCACTTTCATCCTTGAATGCCTTCAAGAATGGCTCTCTCCATAGACATTTCTTGAGGTATTCTTCATCTCATTTAGTCTAGATTCACATCTTACTTGCATACACACTTGCACTCACTCATTCAAGAGATTCATTTATTGTTGTGTTTGGGAGAGCACATCAAACATCCCCCCATCTTAACACACCAACAAGGCCTCTCATGGGTGCCTTTGTTGAGCTATAGAGGTGGTTGGAAGGTTGGATTTTTTGGTTGCTTAGGGTTGCAAAACTCAAGCAAGCATTAGTTGATATTTGTTCTTTTAATTTTGATGAATCTTTGATGCAATTTTGAAGGTTTTAAACTAGTGTTTGTTTGTTAACCCATGCTTCTTGTAGGTCACATTTTCTAGCACACATTTTGGCACGCTCGGTGGGACCTAGAAAATGAGTATGTAAGATTGGAAGCCAAGCAGAGATGAGGACTGAATAGTGATTTGTAATTTGCAAGTAAGGTTGTAAGTTATATCAGATCAAACTCTACTACTACTCTCTAACAGTTGTATTAGATTAGGGTAAAATCCTTTGGCGAAAGGTTGACTTAACAGTCACTAGAAAATCATTTAATAGGGTGACATTCCAAGTGAATGGCCTACTGTCCTCTAACAAGGCTCACTTTTAAAAGGGTGATTGAAATCCCTTAATCAGGTCACATTTAACAATGTGTATTGTAACCTTTAACAAGGTTGGCCTTTAACATAGCACCACTTCAAAAGAGTGAGAAAGGAGTAGCATGTTACTGGTGGTTTTTCCCAAATTGGGTTTCCACATTAAATCATTGTGTCAAGTGTACTAATGAATGTGTTGTGTTTTATGCTTTATGTTTCTGCATGTTAGTTTAATTGTAACATATCAATTTTGGTTTACACACAATGAATGCATGCATGGTTAAGAAAGTTTTATGGGTTCACTGAATTGGAAAAGTTTTATTTGGACATCTAGACCTTGAATAACTAATTCACCACCCCCCCGCTTCTTAGTTATTCTAAAGAATTCCAATATTGATGTGTATGGATGATAAAGTTATTATTGGTACATTTGTAGTTAGGTATGGATATTACACAGTGTCAGGATGATGTATGTAAATGTGCAAGTCAGTGCGAATAGTACAAAATGAGTTATGGATTAAACATCAGTAAAGGCTAAGTAAAGCACAAAATAAGGTAGAACAGAAAAGTGTAAATTATAGGTTAAAGAATTATTTTGGTTACAAAATAATTAATTAAATAATTAGGGATGAAATCCTAGATGTTAACCCTAAGAGGGAAAAAGTTAGTTTTGCATTTTGCCAAGTGTGTGAAAGCTTGAAGGTCAATTGGATAATTTTGTGAATCAAGAAGGTATAAAGGAAAGGTTGTAATATGCAAAGTAAATTACAAGTTGTAAGTGATATGCAAACTCATATGTGAACTATATAATGTGAATTTTGATGTGTGAATAGAGGTATGGAAAGAGAAACAAAGGAAATATCAGATATTGAAGATATCAACATTGTATAGAGGTTTTTGTATCTATCTCTTTTGTATGTAGAATTGCATTGTATAAGAGCATATTTAGGCAGTGGGATCATCCTACATATATTTTTAAACTATATACATCAACTACTAAAAGGGTTGGAACAACTCCTAACAAGGTTGAGGCTTTTAATAGGGTCTCATCCTCTAACAAGGATCAAGACACTATATGTATGTAATAGACTCCTAATATGGTCAACATTCTTAACATGGTACTTTTTTTTAATGGGTCATTTTTTGGGTACCATCCCCACTGGGGATTTACCTTGGACAAGGTTTCCCTAGTTAACAAAATATGGTGTTATAAGTTAACTTTGTGTATGGTTATTTTTACTATTCGATATTGTTAGTTTACTTTCATATGCAAGTTATAAGGCAATTAACAATATCTAGTTTTGGGATAAAGTTTGTAAAATATTGATTCACCCCCCTCCCCTCTCAATATTCCCTATTTCTAACAATTGGTATCAAAGCATAGTTACTTAGAAGACACTTAACAACTTGAGTAAGATCCCTACAGATATGGAACAATTGCGAAGAATCTTGAAGAAGCTCTTGAGAAGATTGATCTATTTTTTGAAGAAAGAGATAACCTAAAAGAAAGATATGAAGAGAAAAAGAATACATTAGATAATTAAAATATAAGATTAATCATTCCAAATTTGGAAAGGAACTTAAAGAAAAGACAAAAAATAGTGATGAATTATCTAAGTTGAAGAGAGAAAATGAGATTCTGAAACATGAGCTAAAGATCATTGAACTAAAGCTAAGTTTGAAGAAAGATGATAGCAAAGCTAAATTAGATCTAAAATTTAAAAATGAAAATCTAAGATCCCATATCTTACAAAAATAACATTCGAACTCGAATCTATCAAAATGGAGCCTACAGAACATGAGAAGTACAATACTATTGCGAAAGGAGAGTTCACCCCTGCTAAGCAACAATTAGAAAAGTTATATTCCAGTAATAAGAAAATTGATGAGAAACTATATTTTTAAGGACCTTCTTATGATAAGATTGGTCTTAGATATTAATTTGGAGAAAATTTAGCAAAGAAATATGAAGCAAGAAAGAAATCATATCCAGTTATTGAACACTTTGAACCAAGGAAGGATGACCAAGATAAGATTGAATCAAGTCAATCTAAAGATTCACCAAGAGAAGTTGAACAAGCTAGTCAACCTGAGAAAAGTGATTAACATAAGCAAATAGAGAAAGTTGAATCACCTAAAGAATATAAGGTATGAATTCAAAGGTAGATTCTTTTTATGTAATGAATTTGGTCATATGAAGAGAGACTATATAAGTAAGTCATTCAAACCTATTATGAATTTTTATTGTTATAATTATCTTGGGTTTGGTCATTAACTAGTTGATTGTAAGAAACCTAGATTTGACAATAATAATAGAAATAGTAGAATGTTTAAAGACACTAATCTTTCAAGTGATGAGAGAAGGAGATCCAGTGAAAGGATATCTAGCAAATCAAATGAAGGAGAAATACCTAATTGAGTAAGGTATCATATTGTGTGTTACAAGTGTAACAATTTTGGACACGTCGCCAAAAATTGTAGAGCACCAATTAATCCGAATGGGCCTAATCAGAGAAGAAGTGCACTTGTGTGTAACCTATGCAACAACTTTGGTCACATAGAAAATTTTTGCAGACTTGAGTTTTTAATACAATTCACTAATCAAATATTTGCTGAAGAGTGAAATACCTCGCTTTAATGTGTAACTTAGGGCTTTCTGATCTTTGGGCTTGAAACACTTGATTTCTCCTTCAATTTCACTGTCAAATTTCTCTTAGTTTCTTCTTAACTCTTCACACAGTCAAATGATTCATACAATATTGCTCATACAACTTATATCTAATCAAAATGAACTTTGCATTAATTGTGCAACTGCTCAATCTATAATAAAAAGTTGTTTATGTTTCCCAGTTGACTTGTTTTCTTTCATATAGCTTCATGTGATCTCCAAATCATCTACACACTTAGCCATAGATTCCTTTTGTCTTGTTCTACTTAACTTTGCAACTCATAACTTGATCTCTAACCTCAATTTTCTCTTTTTGATACTCAATCTCCAATAAAAGGTACTTAATTCAAATAAGATAAGTCTCATATAATAGCTAACTTCAACCTTTCATCAAGTGCATCAAAATTGTTCTTGTTCACCTTAGGCTCAAATACTACAACTTCTTTGCCTTTAATTTCCTTGGGCTCAACAATTTGTTTTCCTTCATATTCTTCACCATCATCTTTGACACTACTAAGATCTTCTCCTTTACCCTCGGTAATATGGTGGTCAAAAGAAGAAGTTTGATTAATAAAGTATTTGATTGTAAGAAACCTAGATTTGACAATAATAATAAGAATAGTAGAATGTTTAGAGATACTAATCCTCTAGGTAATGAGAAAAGGAGATCTAGTGAAAGGACATCTAGCAGATCCAATGAAGGAGAAAGACCTAATGGAGCAAGAAATCATATTGTGAGTTACAAGTGTAACAATTTTGGACACATTACTAGAAATTGTAGAGCACCAATTAATTAGAATGAACCTAATCAAAGAAGAAGTGCAACTATGTATCAGCTATGCAATAAAATTGGTCACATAACAAGATTTTGCAGAATGGATATGAGGAACATCAACATGAACCCAAATTTTAGAAGGAAAAATAATAGAAGTACCAAAAGGAATTGTTAGATTAAAGGGTTAATTTAATTCCATTTGTCAAATTACCTCTACTCCCTTCTTAAGATTTCACTGTATGCACATGCATTTCCATTTAATAATTAAATAATTATTATTAAATGTCATTTACCTTAAAAGGTCTCCTTTTTAGGTTTTACGATATCTTTCTATAAGGATTGATCAATTGTAAAATTTATTCATTTCTTCGGTCAAATAATATATTCTTTCATATTTTCAGAGCCAAACCCTTTCCTTCTCTTTGTCTTTTCTTCTCCCTGATAGGTTCTTACATGCAAGTGCTCTGATACCATGAAGAATTTGAGCAATACAAATCCACAAAACTTGAAGAACATTGATGATAGATTCAACACGCCTATTAACCCACCTCCATTAGGGATTCCATTTTAGGATTCTCATGCATTCTCCTTTTCCCATCAGCTAGGACTTCCACCTTCACCTTACATTTAGGGGTTTCATCCTCCTTGTTTAGTGCCTTTGTTTCTTTCAGACTGGAGCCACATTGATCTATTCATTGACATAGGAGTTCTACTATTCTAGGGGACTATGGAGTCTCATGCCTCTACCATGGGGGGTTTCATTGTATTTATGGTTTTGAGAGAGCCTCTTGAGACTATAACAATTTGCCTTAGGGAAAAATGACTTCAAGATCAAGAAGCTCAAGAACTTAGCACAATATGGACCAACAATGTATTATCATAATAACAATATGAGAATGAATAATTGATGTATACACACTAGAAGTGCATATATATAAAGGCCTCTAGAATGACTAGGAGTTAGCAAAGTGATAAGCCTCACAACTAAGCACATGTCCACCAAGAGTGGATTATCCTCCATTGAGCATAGGAGTTTGTCCAATGATAAAAGGACAAGCTTACATAGGTTTATTTCATAAAAAGATGTTGTAGACACCATGTGTTTAATTAGAGTGTGAAAAACTATGTTGTCTACATGAAAACTTAGTTGAATATGAAAACTTATGTGTTCTCAACAAGACAACTCATATGACTATGCATACTCCTAGGTGTCTACATGACAACTAATATAATAATGCATTAACCTAAGTAAATTTAAGTAAAGTGTAAATAGTAATTAATTATTTACACTAATAGAGACATATCATTTGTACGTTTTATTTATGTCTCTTTTTGGAGTAGAGTTTTTCCCAATGGGTTTTCTCTATTTCTCTATTTTATAGATATTTGGTTGTGATTCAGTACCTCATCAGGCATTGTTTTTGGGAACCAACTTTTCTTTTAGCATTGTAGTTTCCCTTCTTTTTCATGCATTGTTTGTAATTTCATTGTTACTCATCTTAAGGGAGGGTGTTAGAGTAAATGGTTTATTTTATTTTATTTATTGAATTACTTTTACTTCCTTCTTGAGATTTCACTTTATGCACATGCATTTTCATTTTATATTTAAATAATAATTATTAAATCTCATTTATCTTTTGAGGTTTTCCTTTTAGGTTTTATGATCTCCTTCTATAAAGGTCGATCAATTGTAAATTTTATTCATTCCTTCAGTCTAAGAATATATACTTTCATCTTTTAGAACCAAAACCTTTCCTTCTCTTTTTCTTTTCTTCTTTGTGATAAGTTCTTACAAGTAGGTGTTTTTTGAGTTTTGTGAATTTGTATTGCTCAAATCCTTCAAGAATAATAGAAGCAACAATAGTGAGAAAGATGAATTATGAGAACATGTGGAAGAATTCAAAGAGCTATTTGTCAAAGCAAAAGATCCATCAAGTCCACATGTAGTATTAGAAGAACAATATTTTGATGCACCTGATGAAAGGTTGAAGTCAGCTATTATATGTGACTCATCTTATTTGAATTAAGTACACTTTTGGTGGATTTTGGGAGAAGGTACTATGAGAAGGGCCCTTCTCCAGAATCTAACAATATTGTAGCCCATAGGGCATCTAATTGGGTATGGTTTTTTTGTAATGCATGTAGTAGCTTCTCATTTTAGATAGTATAAATTTCTCTTTTATATTGTGTTTATTTTGTCTCAAGTTGTGTCCTCATCAAGTTAAAAAATGAAACAAATAAGGACAAAAATACAATAAAATTAGGGTATACATCTAAAAAAATTCTAGAGCTTATATATATAGCTTCTATTCTAATTTTTGTTATTTTTGTGCATTGCAATCTCCCATTCATTTGCTTCTTATTCTGTTATATATGTGTTTTAATATGCCTACATCTATATATAATCATTTTATCTTAGATTTTTTTAGATGTATGCCCCTCTTTTATTGCTTTTTTGTCTTTATTTGTTTCATTTTCCTTTGATATTTTTGTTTCTATAGTATTTTTAGCTTCTTTTATTATATATATTATATATGTTATTTACAATATTTGCATTTTTCTTTATGTATTTAGTGTGGCTATATAAGAATTTATATTGTGCACATGCATACATATGTGTGTGTGTGTGTGTGTGTGTGTGTGTGTGTGTGTGTGTGTGTGTGTGTGTGTGTGTGTGTGTGTGTGTGTGTATGTATGTATCTATATATATATATATACATACATATACATATATATATACATACATACATACATATATATATATGAATTATAGGGTGTTATATACATATATCTATTACTCAGTGTTTCATTATTTTGTTGTATTTTTTTTCATTTAATGTTATTTGTTTATTTATGGTCATGCATTTTTCCTTTATTTTTATAGTTGGGCATTTGGTTGCATATGTTGTTTCACTTTTTCCTTTTTTTTAGTTTTATTCATTTCCTTTCAGTTCTTTTTTCTCCCTCTGCCTCATGTATTATTCTCTCTCCTTGTCTTTTTATTTCTCTTTGTCTAGTTAGTTTGCATATCTTTCTTTTCTTACTACCCTTCTTTCTCATCGTGATGATGGAACACAAAGTATGATCCAAAATGTTGATGTTAAAAAAATACACAATCTAATTTAGAAAAAAAATTTGATACTAGAAATGGATAATAGAAATTTGATATTATTAGATAAGTCTAATCATATTAAGATTAAAATGTGCAACACCTTTTGAAGAATGAGACTTAGCCTTCCATATAGGAGAAATTGACATAACTTTACTAAATTCCCCTTTTAAAGTTTTCTTTAAAAAAAAGAGAAAAATATTGTAACTAAATACAATGCACTTCTCATACACAATTATAGAAAGTATTATAAAACCTTGTAGTAGCATATTCTATCATTTTTCATTTGTATAAATACTTTCAAAAAAGGCACCCAATCCTTGTCTATTTTCAGATTTGGTTACTCTCAACATTTATTTCCTAGATCCATGTTTCTATTCCAATTCTTAGTAAATATTTCTTAATTGCTAGCTCATTCTGTGTCTTCTGGGCTAGTTCGAGGCATTTCCTTGCCTAAATCATCTTCCCAACTAGTTAATGGTCACTTTGCAGATGATTTCTTTCTCACTCTTTTGGAGCATGAAGAAAACATCAACAATCCCTTAAGTTGCCTAAACACATTCTGTCAAGCCTCGGGATCTACTACTCAATGGCATAAAACACTCTGCTTCTAATAGCCATTCTTGCTAGCTCTTCCTTGGCTCAGCCAGTTTGAATGGAAATGAGTTAATTATTGGGAGATTTTCCTCTTTCTTGGCATTCCTTTCGCTTTCTAGGCTTTGCCTGTTGGGCTTTGGAATTTTGTGCTTTCCAAGATCACCAAGAAGCTTGACTATTGGCTTATGAAATCGCTTGCACTTGCTTGCAAATTCCAAATTTTCTCTAAGGTTCTTGCAGCTACTCATGTCTATTATTCTTCCTATTGGGCTCCCTCCAAAGCCCCCTATTAGAAATTGGAAAACTTGCTCAGGGATTTCCTTTGGGCTTCTAGTTCTAATCATCATGGTTTTCATAGAGTTGCCTAGGATTTTGTTGTCCCAAAAGAATCTGGTGGTCTTGGCCTGCTTTCCACACAGAAACAATGCCTTGCTTTTTTTGCTAAATGGATTATTCATGCCATCACTAGAAATGAAGCTTGGAAGATTTTAGTTTGACATTGCATTTCTTTTGGCTTTCCCGTCAACATGCCTGCTTGGAAAGGGATTGGTTTCCACACCCTACTCATCATGCATGAGCTAGTGACCATATAGGGCTTGTTTGTTATCAAGAGCATATGGAAGGCATGGGAAGCAATCAAGCCTTGGCTTCAATGGGCTAGGGATGAATTCCACAATGGCCTCTCCTTGAATCAGCTGAACATTTGGTGGTCTCTCCTATTTTCCATTCAGGGTACTCCCCTTGCCAAGACTCAAGGCACTAGTGCTCTGCATTTTTTTAAAATGAGAAACTAGAACTCCCAAGGATCTCTTCTCGAGGGTTACAATGAGTTTCAGATCCTGGAAAGACATGCAAGTTCAGTACCGCCTTATCCATTCAAATTGGCAGACTTTTGACCTATTGCTCTCCTCAATTCTAGTTCACTTAATTCATAAAGTTGATATTCAGTCTGTTCGACCTTAGTGGCATGATTGAAAGTGGTTTCTCATCACTCCTTTTCCCAATTATAAGTCAAGTCTGGGATATAGATGGATTTCAACCCATCTTTCGATGGTGGATATGCTCAATCAGAGATGGCATTTGCACTCTTCCGTTTCTCAATGGAGAAAACACTTTTATACCATTTGGAGTGCTAGTATAGAACCCAAGATTGCCCATTTTGCTTGGTGTTTTACCTTTCAAGGTCTTCCCCTGGGGCCTCGGCTTAAGCATATTGGGGTTCCTAATCCTAGATGCCCTTTTTATTGGCAACCAGAGTGTTTCATGCATATCTTCTAGTTTTGTAGGTGTGCCCAAAATTATTGGCACTGGATTCATGATTTTTTCAAGCCATTTAGGTCTGAACCCTTTTCTTGGCACATGGTTATGCTAAGGGATTCATCCATAATCACTTAGAAATTCACCCAGATTTGGCATACCTTCATGATGAAAATTTTGTTTACTCTATGGAAAGATAGGAATGTTATTCTTTTCACACACAATTTTCTGGATATTAATATTGCCATGTACACTAAGGCTTGCATATGTAATAATGTAATTATGCAGATTTAGGTGCAAGCAAACAAAGTTTCCCTAGAGGTTGCTCACCTTCAAGAGCTACTAAATCACTAGGGAAATGCCCCCTGCACTATTTCTAGAGATCCTCCAGATGCCTCGACAGACACTTTGACGCCTCGTGGCCATTGTCAGCGCCGCCATTCCTCATCTCATCATTCGCACACTTTGCACTCTCAGGCTTCCCACTATCACTCTCCTAGTGGTGGAGATAGTGGATGGAGCCACCACTAAACTTCCCCTTCCCATGGTGGCTTTGGTTGGTCCCTAGCTCCTCCTTCTGGTGCTTGATGGGTGCTTTCTAGGAAATTGCCTCGCTTGGATCTAGTGATTTCTTCTTCACGACCATAGATAAAAGATGCAGAGGCTACCATTGATCCTCTTGCTATTGTTGTTGATGATGGCTTGATGAAGGTACGCTCTGATACCACTGATGAAGTACTGCTTTGATACCACTAACGAAGGCAATGCTTTGATACCACTTGATGAAGGTATGCTCTGATACCACTGACGAAGGGCCACACCACCCTTACCAAATCACAACCAAGAATGCAACAATATGAAGACAAAGAGAGATAAAATGCTTCCCAAGAAATTTTATTAAACTTGAAAATCCTTAGCAATTACAATAACCTTTTTGCAAGATCTCTCAAGATCCAATCCAAACCTAAGCTACTCCAGATCTACGCTCTGGTAGAAACCTCCAAGATCTCAACTTGTGCTCGCAAGCCACCAAGAAATCTCCTTGTTTCTAAACCATAGTCACTAGCTCTTCTCCAACTTTATCCAAGATCCAAGTGTAAACTAACTCACATTCAGTGCTCTGTCTACACTCACAACTCCACCATAATCCTACTGTAAACTGCCTCACATTCGGGGCTCTGTTCATAGACTCGAGAAAACTCACTCTTCACTTCCTCCTTTCTTTCACACCTTGAAGCTTTTCCTTCCAAAGCTTCTACTTCCCGAGCTTCTCCTTCTCAAGCTTCTCCTTCTCGAGCTTCCACTTCTCAAGCTTGATTAGAAATGCTCATATGCCTTGCTTAAATAGGCACTTACCACCCAATGCATGACTTAGCTACAACCTTCTAGAATTCCTCCTACACAATATCCACAACCTTCTACAACTTCCATAACCTTCTACAATATCCACAACTTTCTACAATATCCATAACTTTCTAGAATTCCACCAACACACCTTGATAAATGGAATGACAACCATTTTTATTTTATTTTTCTATTTACGCCACCTATGCACCTTGAAAATAGAAATTCCCTTTTTCTTTCTTTTCTCCTTTTTCCCCTTTTTTATTTTTATTATTTCTCCTCTAATTTTCATCACTTTCTCTCTCCTCCAATTCTTTTTTTTTCAATTCTTTTTTTTAAAAATAATTTTCCCATGCAAGATGCTCCTGCATCATGGCTCGACTATTCCTAGCCCGCCCCCCAATCCCAAAGATGATTGGGGCTCTCATGATGGTGATGAACCATCACCCTCGGCTAACATTGCTTTGGCCATCTGAGGTTGCTTTATATGCTTTTTTTTTTATGAATAGTGTATGATTCTAGTTGCGGTCGTGTGAACTTATTCATGAGGTGATCTTGTATCCCTCGACCTTTTTTGTGAATTGTATTCTTAGTATATTATTTATTAATAAAAAAAGCCTATTCATCAAAAAAATCTCCCTTACAATTTTGATCTAACTCTTACTTTGAAACAACCAACGATTCATAAAATAAATGAATGTTGATAAAAGAACATAAAATATTTTTCATACCACTTTTGTACATAAGTAAAATTGTTACCACTAAAAACTGTTTTAAAAAGTTATTACGCTCAATGCTAAGAAGAAGGGTTGGACTCAATTGCTAGACTATAGGAAACTGTCCTAAATATATTTTCTATAATATACTAATGAAAATGAGTGTGTTTCCAAGGATGGGGATTAGAATCAAATGAGAGACTATAAAAACTCTCCCAAATATATTTTGTATGGATTTCCTTAAGAGATTTGTTTGTTAATGAGAATGGGTGTATTTTCTAGGATAAAGCATTTGCTTGCAAAGATTCGACAAAGTTAGAAAGAACTATTAAAAATAAAAATAATTAAAAATATGTATAGGGTGGGTGGTGGACTTTCAACCCCTACATTGGATTCATTTATAGGAAAGTTGACATCTTTTGAGCTTAGTAACTTTAATAATAGTATGCCTAACCTAGAAGTTATTTTCAATGCATCTACAACTCTTTCTCTTGCAAGAAAGGGGGAGAAAATCTCTAGTTATGCATCATCTTCTTATGATTTAGATTATGTTTTAAATGAGGAAAGAAAATAGGAAGAAATAGAGGTGTTTCTTGCAAAAAGGTTACCTAGAGGAAAAGAAAAGTATAAAGGTATCCTACCTTTGAAGTGCTACAATTGCAAAAATATTAAACATTTCTCTATTAATTGTCCTAGAAAATGGAAGAAGGATAAGGAAAAGAAGTACAAGGAGAACAAGAAGACATGCTATATTGTAGAAAAATTTGTTAATGATGATGAGTCTAATGGAAAAGATGAAGAAGAGATCATGTTTTCTACAATCAAGGAAGACCCTAAAAAAAAAAAAAGGACTTCAATTTCTAGAATGAACAATAATGATCAGTGGATAATTGGTAGTGGTTGCTCACATCACATGACTAGTGATAAGAGAAAATTCATTGAAATCAAAGAATGTGATGGAGTTGTAGTAAATGTTGGTAAAAATGGTCCTTGCATTGTGAAAGGTAAAGGTACAATTGTTCTAAATGACAAAACATAGTGTGAAGATGTTTACTTTATTGAAGGACTAAAGTATAAATTTTTAAGTGTGTCTCAACTAAACCAAAAATATTATAGACTAGACTTCAAGAAAAGACAGGGCATAATCATTAGAAAATCAAGAGATGTAATTGGTACTAGTGAACATACAAGAGGTTGCAAGCTTTGGGTTTAGCCATGGAGAAAACTCTATAGTTAAGCACACTCAGGCTGGTGTAGTACTGGGATGGGTGACCTCTCGGGAAGTCTTGGTGCTTCACCCCTGTGAGCATCACCTAGATCCAATGAGTGCTAAGTGTTCCATTTATTCTCATGAGAGATGGATTCATGTTGAATCACTACTCATGAAATATGGGTCAATGAGTTTGACTCAAAAATCACATAGTTAAATCTTGATAGCAATATCACAGTTTGTCTAATTGCTAAGGTTAAAGATTGTTGGTTGTGGCATAAAAGGTTTTGTCATGTAAACTTTGATAATTTAGTCAAAGTAAGAAATATGAAAGTACTAAGAGGATTTCCTTATCTAAGAAAATTGGACAATGTTATGTGCAAAGAGTTCAAACTTGTTAACTAGTTCTAGCTTTATTAGTTATAGATAAACTTCTGAAGGTATACTATACATAATTCACATAGATTTATGTGGTGTAATAAGAATTTAAAGTTGTCATGGAGATAGGTATTTCATGCTATTTGTTGATGATTAATCCAAAATGGTGTGGGTTATCTTTTGGAAGTACAAATTAGATGTATTCTACATGTTCAAAATATTTAAAGCCAAAGTTGAAAGGGAAACTGGTAATAAGATAAAATTACTAAGATTAGATAGAGGAGGTGAGTTCACTTTGCATGAATTCATTGTGTACTATGAGGAACATGGAATTAGAAGAACAATGTCATCCCTCACGACACCTAAATGGAATGATTTGTTAAACAAAGAAATAGGTCAATCATTGATTGTCCAAGAACTTTAATGTCAAGAGATTTGTATAGAGTTGTAGAGTATGTCAGATGATGAAAGGCATGATATAGAATACATCGTTGTATAAGCCATTACCTGTACTAGACTTGGTTTACCAAAGACTCAGCAAGGGCATTATACAATTTTTGTAGTGGTTGACATATAAATGTTGTTCATTTGGCAGAGTTGGTTTTCAAAGAAGTGGTGAGACTATATAGTCTACCAAAGAGTATAGTTTCAGATCAAGATATCAAGTTTGTTGGTTATTTTTGGCACAGATTGTGTAAGAAGTTGAAAATTGATTTGAAGTTCATCTCATCACATCATCCAAAAATAATGGACATACATAATTTGTGTATAGGAGTTTGGGGAACTTGTTGAGATGTTTGGTTGGAGATAAGTTCAAAAGATGGGATCTTATTTTACCATAGGTGAAATTTTCATATAATAATTATGTTGACAAGAGTATTGGTAAATCACAATTCTAGATTGTATATGGGAGTAGTCCATAAATGCTTATGAATTGAGGAAGTTGGATAAGGGAGAGATAAGTAGTGGTAAAGTTGAGGATTTTGCAAAGCATGTGAAGCACATCCATTAGGAGGTGAGGAAGCATATTTCCAAAATGAATACATAATACAAGGCTAAGGAAGATGAGAAAAGGAGGTATAAGAGATTTTTGGTTGGGGATGAAGTCATGGTTTATTTGAGGAAGGAGCTATTTCTAGTAGGTACATATAACAAGTATAAAATAAAGATGTATGGACCATGCAAGGTATTGAAGAGACAAGATTAAGGAAATGCCTATGAAGTTGAGTAGCCTGCTAATCTGAATATTTCACCATTATTTAAAATTTTAGATTTGATAGAATATTATGAAGGAGGTTTTGAAGATGAGATTACATAAGTGCAATGGAGTATTTTGGTAGCTATTTCGACCACAAAGGAGATTGAGGAGATGTTGGACAGTTATATTGGCAGAAGCACAAGGAACAAAACATATGAAAAATATCTGGTCAAATGGAAAGGACAACCTATAGAAGATTCATCATGTTTAACTGTCTTGGTTTTCCTCTGAACATCTGAGATGTGATATGGTCACTTCTAAATTTATCCCAAATGTCTAATGCAAGAGCATGCTAGGTGAAGGGGCAATCTTGCATCAACCAAAAATATTTGTGTTTATGTCTTTTCATTAAGGGCTATTTCAATATAGGTTTACTATTTGTGGAAACTTACTATTTTTAGTAAGTGGGTCATATGAGCTCAAAATGCTCTAATTTCATAGGTGGAGGTTCGTCTTAGTTATTTCAACCTACTAGTGGAGCTACATTGTCATACCATATGTATTGCACAATTTATTGAGGTTTTTAGGTACAAAACCTTTTAGCTTAATTTTGAAGGCCTAAATAGCTCTGAAACGAGGTCAAACCTTAATTTATGGATCAACATTGTAGATTAGAAGATGTCATTTTTTAAAAGTACTTATAGTTGAAAATCAGAGGTCATATGCAAAATTCATGGCCTCTGAAAGTTGGGCTACCTACAACTATAATTCATAATTTGTTTTGGGTCGACCTTATGTAATGAATTGAAAATAATTATTATTTAGGTGTCATTTAGGGGTTAGGGTTTCTAGTATTTAGAACCTTTCCAAATAGTAAAAATTTGTCTAAATAAGGAAGGTTGGTTGGTTGTTTAGGGAAGTTTTGGGTGATAGTTTGTAGCTTTGTCTTGAAAAATATATTGAAGAAAGAGCCCATGTGGCTTTGCCCATTATATTTTTGAAAATCTATAATTCCATATTTGTGGAGATAATAAGAAGCCCATTTTCTGTTCATGCACAATTTTTTTTGTTTCTCTACTTTTGTTGTGTGATTGTGGCATTAAGGGGAGCATCGTTCATTAGTTTGAAAGTTATTGCAGTTGTAAGTTGTTCAAAGACCTCTTAGAGTCAAATTTGAGGCACTAAATGTTCTTGTATGACCCTAAAAATAGGAAGCAACCACTGGCCAACCATAAGGGTATAAAGCGCTCAGAGAGCACTCCAAAAACATAAACAATTCATTAATCAGAGTCCCAAATGAAAAGTTATGCCTTTCAGAAGTTGGAAACCTCTAACTATCACACCAACTTCTAATTTGAATTCTAGAACCAGATGTTTTGGCGTCACTCACCAAATGTCAAAATGTCAATTGCATTCCTAACCCTAAACCTAAGACATGATAATTACGATCCATTCTTGAGGTGTATTAACAACTTTTGATGGAGTTTGGGAGAAAGTACTGTGAGAAGGGCCTTTCTCCATAATCTAACAATATTTTAGCCCATAGGACATCTGAGTGGGTATGTTTTTGTTGTAATGCATGTAGTAGCTTCTCATTTTAGATAGTATAAATTTCTCTTTTATATTGTGTTTATTTTGTTCCTAAATTGTGGATACCGCGGTATCCAAGAATCTTTCCTTCAAAGTAGGAGCTCCAACTTTTTAGCTTCATCAATTTGAGTAGGTGGAAATGGGGTGGGGCTAAAAAAGCCCCACAAGCTTACGAAATTTGTTGCCACGTGTCGACAATTCCTTTATTTTTCCATCAAAGCTAATTAATAAATATAAAATCTCATGTTATTTTCACTCTAAAACTCATGGACCTTACTTAAATTTAGGAGTTAAAACTCTATTTTGAGGGAAACTCCCCTCCATGGGACCTAGCCTTATAGTTCTATTATAGAACATTACATAACAGCTTTGCCTATATGATTGGATATTTGGTGATGGAGCTTGGTTTTAGAAAAGTTTTGAGTTTGATTCATAATTGTTCTTTTATTTAATTTTTTACTAATGTGATGAATAATTCATCTTATATGTTCTTGGGAGAAGGCTATTGTCTGAATGATCTAATTGAGTTCTATAATGCTTCTATAATGTTATTAATTTGACCAATATAATTTTATAGAATATTAGGAATTTTAAATTGCAAAGTATAATATATAGTTGGCAATTTTTCTTATATTTTAAGATATGTTTTCATTTTTTTGTGTAGTTGTTTCTTAGGGTTTCCAACTAGATTCTATCACTTTTCAATATCATTGACAAAATTAGAAAAAAAAAAGCTCTTACAATTTTTTAACATATATTTTAGCGAGCCTTAATATATCTTCATGAGTTTTTTTAGAATTTTTTTTTTTTTTTTCCCAATTTCAATTTTTCTCCACTAGGCAAGACTCATGTTGTAACATAGCTCTTATTTTTGTTATGTTTGTGCATTGCAATCTCCCATTTATTTGCTTCTTATTCTTTTATATATTTGTTTTAATATGCTTATGTCTATATCTATATCTATATCTACGTATAATCATTTTATCTTTAGATTTTTTAGATTTTGTCTTTATTTCTTTCATTTTACTTTGATAATTTTGTTTCTATAGTAGTTTAACTTCTTTTATTATATATTTTATTTATTGTGATATTGCTATCAGGATTTAACTATGTGATTTTGAGTCAAACTTATTGACCTATGTTATTATCTCCTACTTATTTTATATATGTTATTTATAATATTTACATTTTTCTTTATGTACTCAGTGTGGGTATATAACAATTTATATTGTGCACATATATATCAAAGTACATATATATGAATGTGAATATAGGTTTTTATATACATTTATCTTTTACTCAGTGTTTCATTATTTTGTTGTATATTTTTTAGTTTAATGTTATTTGTTTATTTATGGTCATGCATTTTTCTTCTATTTTTATATTTAGGCATTTGGTTGCATATGTTGGTTCACTTTTCTTTTAGTTTTATTCATTTCCTTTCAAATATTTTTTCACCCTTTGCCTCGTGTGTCATTCTTTCTTTCCTTGTCTTTTTTATTTCTTTTTGTCTAGTTAGTTTGCATATCTTTCTTTTCTTACTACCCTTCTCTCTCACCATGATGGAACATAAAGTGTGATCTGAACTATTGATGTTTAAAAAATACACAATCTAATCTAGAAACAAAATTTGATACTAGAAATAAATAATAGAAATCTGATATTATTAAATAAGGCTAATCAAATCTCCCTAACAATTTCGATTCATAAAATAAATGAATATTGATAAAAGAACATAAAATATTTTCCATACCACTTTTGTACATAAGTGAAATTGATACCACTAAAGACTTTTTTCATAAATTATTACGCTCTAAGGGTTGTACTCAAATGCTAAACTACAGGAAACTCTCCTAAATATGTTTTATATAAATATACTAATGCAAATGAGTGTGTTTCCAAGGATGGGGATTAGACTCGAATGACACGCTATAAAAACTCTCCCAGATATATTTTGTATGAATATACTTGGAAGATTTGTTTGTTAATGAGAATGGGTGTATTATTTTAGGATAAAGCGTTTGCTTGCTAAGATTCGACGAAGTTAGAAAGAACTATTAAAAATAATAAAAATAATTAAAAATATGTGTAGAGTGGGTGGTGGACTTTCAGCCCCTACATTACGTAATGCTCTTAAATCACTGGATATCCACATTCAATGCATTTCTTTTCTCGCGGATTTAATGGCGACAAATTCTGGTGCGATCCGATTTTGAGTCAACATATCTGATAAGCTTTAAAATGTGCACGTTCTTCACCATGTGCGTTTTAGCCTTAGCTTTGATATATATTTTTGGATTAGAAGACCAGTCCATTGATTTTAGCTTTACTTCCCTAGAAGATTATTGAAATTTTCAAAGCTTTTATAGATTGGGTCACTAGATACGCGCCGAAGAAGGAAAGTTGGTGGGTCACATGAACAAAGAGTTAGTCAATAATGGCGGGTTGAAGAAAACATACTAAATTCTTCATCCAAGTAGAAAAGAAACATAGGAACCTAACATTAATTGTTTTCAACAAGGATAGAACGAATCTTTTGACTATCTTCTCTATTGTATGTGCACTTTAGGCCCATGTAATAGTTGATGTTCGCATTATATTGTTTTATAATCTAGTTGATGCCATCATCATATAGTTTTCTAATCTTACTTTGCAACTAAACATAGGATTTCGTATAGCATGGTTTTGTCCCTTGTTGATGCTAGGGTTTGGGTGGTTGTATAGGTGCACACTATTTTAGATGACGTTGGATTAAATATGAACTTTCTATTGATGTGTCTTGATGGGTAATGGGATATTAGGTTTTCAACTTTTATGTGGTGTTTTCAATGTTCAAGGAATTATCAATTAAAATAGACGTTGAATTATTTTTTGTTTATTTTATAAATTTAGAGCATTTTTTTGAGCTATGGTTGAAATTGTTTTGTAATTTTCTTTTGCTTGAGAGAGTAGGTATTGACAATTTTTTTTAATCTTATAAGGATGGCTATTTATCCTAAATATATTTAGAAATTCAAAACACATTTCTCTTTTTCAAAATTAAGTACATATTCAAAATCTAAATATCAAAGAACTAACTTGAAATCTTGTGTCATGTGTATGGAACTTTATAATTTTGGGTTTCTTTGAAATGGCAATTAGGTTATCTTGAGATAAAAAATAAGTCAGTTTGTTAGTATCTATTAATTTTCTTTGATATGTGTTGAACAATCGTTTGGCATGATGCTAAAAGCAGAAATTCTCTTGAATATCTCTTGAAAAGATTATTATTGACCAACTCCAAGGTTTCAGATGGTTGTTTTTCAACCTACTGGGTAAGCTCAATCGAAGATAAATGTGAATGTTCACAAGGAGGTCTTTGCTAGTATCTACCAATTCTATACAACTTTGTTGAAACGTGACCGAAAAATCAATATATTTTTGTATTTTCTATTCTATGATGAATGCAATTTCATATTAATGCAACTATATGAATTACTATTTTAACCACATATTTTGAAAAACAAATAATGAGGATAGAGTAATGAGAGATTAAAGCAAATCATCTAAAGGGAAATTCCTAATAGACATAAGCCAAAGCAACAACACGTGTGTGAATTAAATTATCAAAAGGACTTGGTAGGAAACCAATGAAATTAGGAGCAATGCTTCATCAACGCCATTGATGTATTCATTGATGGGAACTTTAATGAAACTTAAAGATGTTTCACAATTCATCGAATTGTGCAGCCACAGAAAGTGTGTGCACATAAGGCAAAATGTTGTGTAAGAATCATAGTTATCCTTTCTCTAATTCGTCACAGTAGCAAAATTTGTTGACGTAAGGCAAACACCAAAATTAAAATATCACACAATTATCACAACACAATAAAACCATTAGCTCCGTTATTATTCATGAACATAAATTTACAAAAAATAACACACTTTGAAAAAATTTACTACACTCGAAATGAGAGCACCAATAGCATTTATTATTGCATCAAAATATCAGCCTAGAGTACATATTACATCCATATATTTATAAGAAATCCTCTCCTCCTTTTGTGTTAGGAGTGAGAGCTCTTCTAATGCAAACATTATGCTAAAACTAATAAAATAAAACTAATTATATGCAAACTAACTTTCAAAATGGTGCTAAGTAGGTCTCCACCCTTGTTTATATCAATTAATGGGTGCATGAGCCTTTACATTACTTTAGAAAAAAATTGAAGAAGAAGATAAGAAGATAGAATTCATGAGATGACCTGGGAGTCACTAGGACTTCTAAAAGTGCAAGCATGGCCTTCTCTAGGTGTTTTTGGGAGTTGAATTATCGTCAAAATGTATTTCCAGTGCATGGAATGCTCAAAAATAACAACTGACAGTTAACTATTGACGTACTATTTCATCTTCAAAATTATCAGCACACCTCTTGATATGGCACACATTGTGAAAAGTGCACCTCCTGAAAAGTGCACCTTCTAAAAAGCATGCCCCTGGGTGACATGACCAAATTGATAGAGTTTTCCCAAGTATTGAAACTCAATTTCTAGCATCTGGGTTTTCTTCCCTCTAGACCAAAATAATGTCTAGATGTGCTATTTTGAACTTTTGGATTATGATCATGATTTCTTGAGTTCTTGACAAATCTAAGGACTCATACTTATTGTGCACCACTTGGCAAAAATTACTGATCTCCAACCTAGTATCTTCAAAATCCTTCAACCTAGAATTTAACTTTAGTAATGCTGCTTCATTTTTGAAGATCTGCCTAATATCATCTTCAGAGGAGGCTGCCACAAACAATGCTTTGAACTATTGTACTATTTCTTCTACTGAAGAAAGATGAGTTCTTGACTCATCCCCAAAAATCTCTAGGCTGGCGGCATTATAGTACTTATCTGCTTCCAAAATTTTCCTTTGAGCTCTATTCTTCATTTCTTGAATATCCAAATAAAACCCTACCATGACTCTATTGTCCGCTGATACCTTCTCAATCCAATCATCTATCTTATCTAATTCTTTCATTGTATATACCTCCATTAGCATCTAATACCTTTGACTTTTGATAGTCTTCAATGCTTCCAAATCATTGGTCCAGGTATGCACTTCATCCTTTAGCCCAAAATATTGGTTTATTGTTGTATATTATACATGGTTCCAGTACATGGTTAATTGTATAACATGTCAGGCCCTATGATGGATATCATCATTCTCCTCTCAACCGATCTCTACATTCATAATGGGTCCCTTATAGATCTTATCCCTGTTGTATAATGGGTCCATCACATTAAGAGCATCCTTGTTCCATGCCTTTAGGGATACCTCCAAACTAATTGCCCTTTTTGCCAGTTGTAGACTCATCCTACAATAGTCCCTAATCCAAACATCATAGTCATCTACATAGTTCATCTGGTGATCTTCAATTGCCATGTCAGGTACAAACATTTTCACTACAAAATATTGTACCATCCCAATATTGTCAAAGTAGGGGCAAGGTGTCAGATAATCTTCCAAGGGGTATGTATCTCATTCAGAATCAAAAGTGAATATCCCCCATTTCTGCTTGACCTCGAAGGCTCCAATGGTGATCGGCCAAACCCATGTCTTCTTGTGGTATTTTCGCACTCCGTGACAAGATGAGGCTAGTTGCCTTGCTATCTCCAAAAGTAATAATCTATCTGAAAGATCCACAAGGGATCTTTTTCGAACACAAAAGGGTGCCAGCTACCCGAATATTAGTGAATGTGTTAAACTGTATGAAATAAGCTCATACTTGTGATATTTAGGTTGCCACTTCTACTGATTTTTTCTTAGCATAGTCCCCTTTGACAAATCAAATAACAAAAAAGATGAATACATCATTCACCAATCTTTATTCAAGGCTTTTAGAAGGAAGCTTATTTTTCATGCGTTGAGGGTAGACTATGTATGGCCACATTTTGCATCTTGCATACTCCCTCTCTTAACCAAACCAGGATAATCTATTGGTCTTGCGGCTAAGAGGTACATGACATAGGAGGTCATGTAGAATCACAAGTCATTCTTCATTGAGATGAGTTGCTCATCTAAGTTATCACTAAGGATCCTCGGGTCATGTCGACCTTTCCACCTCTTTGGTTCAATGGTGACTTGGTGATGAGGTACTTCCCCTATACCAACTCCCTTACCTCTGACTCATTCTCCCTATATCACCAGTTTTCCATTTCATAAGTGGTCTACAAATATTGATCTGCCTTTGATAGATAGAAGAAATTCTCAATGTTTTGTGACTTTATGTCCAACATAATTTCTCTAGTTACACTCTTGACTACCTTCTCTAATGGTATGTAGTGGTGAGTTAGACTCATTATCAGTGCATATGATTGGACAGATACTAGATGGGAAGATGCATTCACTAGCCCACTCCTAATCAATGCTAACATCATTGTTGGTCATTCCTTGGGTTTGTTGCACATTCCAATCGATGTGCCCTAATTTGGTGTCCCGAATCTTTGAGTGCTTATCTTTGAATCTAGACTTCTTTAGCGCTCCTTGATATTTGAAAGCCACCAATTTGGGTGCAATCTTTGCAGCCATAGATGATGAAGATGGCACCATTTTATCTCAACAAAAGACAAATGCCAGTATATCGTTAATGAGAAACCAAAAGATGCTCTAACAAACTTGACTGGACTAGTAGAAACAGACCAAACTAGAAGAATTTGACACACAAAAAAAGAGTATAGTGCCTATAGTGTGCACCAAGCACACAAGATGTGCATGGTGCACCTTTTTTGCATGCCCTTTTCTTGGTAGGGCAAAGCACAAGTAGTGTTTGTTGCACATGTAGCGCACATGCACATATGTGACTTTCATGATGGGTGCCCTTTGTACATCATGTGCATATTGCACAGAATGTGCACCTTTATATGGTGTGCATGTGTGCTCATGTGTAGATGTGCAAGAATCTATACCTTAGGTGTTCTACAGACGTGCAAAATGTGTGAAGGTGTGAGGGTATGAGGATGTGGCTTTGAGGGTCTCTTGGGTGCATAGTGTCAAATGAAAAAGGATGAAGGTTATATTTATAGGTGAAAGGCCTTGCAAATGTCTGCATAGCACATCTTAGAAGGTGTGCATCTATGAAGATGTGCACATGTATGCACTTTTGGGGTTTGATGTTTTTGAGTGTATATTGTGCACCTTCTAGTGGTGCACACGTGCACCATGTGCGCATATGCACACCATTTTTTAAACTTGTGCAATTCTGACTCTTTGGCATGCCAACTCTATTGTGGACCGACCAACTAGGGAATTTAGACTAACCTAGACCCAAAGGGAGACCCCTTTTCACTAGGGTGCTTGACTAGGTGCACTGTTCTTGGAGAATCGAGTCTCTCGCTCTAGAAAGAAAAAAAGAGGGGGTCCCCATCTTGGAATGCCAAAACAGGGTGTGTGTTGTGAAACCATAAGAATATTCTACATGAACTTAAAGGATTTCTACAACAAAACAAGGGCTCCAGTGGAGCTGGAGTCCCTACCTTGAGAATGTTAGAATATACATTTTTTTTTGCAGCAAATTTAAGATTTTGTTAATAATTGAAAGTAGATAAGAAATTATTATTAAAAAAAATTAAATGACATTTTAAAAAGAAATGAGCAACTCAATAAAATAAATACAATTTTTTTATCAAGTTTATATATATAGTATATGTTATTTTGCTATAATAATTAAAATTTTAATAAAACATAAATTTTTAGTACATATTAATATTCTATTTAATTTTAAAATATTATATTAAATTGAATGAACATTTTAGATTTATTCATAATTAATAATATTATAATTCAATATATTCTTATTAATTTTGAAATAGGAAATTAAAGATAGTGTCTAATCTATTAGTATTTCACTACATGTTCAAATATCTTTTATAAATGTTTTTAAAAATTTGATTTTTAAAAATTCTTCATTTCTAATGTTGCCCTCATACATCAATTCATTTTGACAAAATTTTATTTCTCACACTTTCAAAAGTTTGTTAGTTATCCAATAAGTGCAGGAGGTAGATTAGCAAGCGTCACATGATAAGGGCGGGCATCTATTTACACCATACGGTTCCTGCATTGAATTTTTTGATTTTCTGCCCAAGAAAATACAAAAAAAAAAAATGTTAGGAAAACACCCACAAACCAATCAAAAAATTGAAATTAGTGTAGCACAAATGATTTTTAAAATTAAACTTTAGAATGTTTCGAATGCTACAATCATTTTTTGTGGCAAAAAGTATTGACGATCAAGGTGGGGGGGGTCTAATGGGAACATTTGTTCCCTACCTTATATAAGGCAAGGACTAATATTGTTTCCTTTTATTGTTGCAAATATCAAAATTCTTAAAAATTGTTGTATTTAGTTATATCAATAATTTTTGAAATAACATCACCCAAATTTCAAATTTTCTCTCATAAGAGTGCTTGGGGTGTACATCTAGAAATTTGAAGTAGGTTTTCCTTCTTTTAAATCATTTACATAGTCAAAATCTAAATAGTAGACTAACTTGAAATCTTGTGCCACAGAATATTTTAGTCTATAGTTTTGGGTGCCCTTGAGATAACAAAGAAGCCATTTTGTTGTTATTCATTGATCTTCTTTCTAAATGAATCTATAAAGGACTCCAACAAAATAAAAATATTTAGGCTTATTGTTTCGTAAATCAAAGTGCTAACAAATTGTAATATATAGTCCTTTTGAACTCTTATTATTGCTCTTGGCCATTAATACTGAGTTGGAGAACATGGACCTGAGGTACACTAAACTAGCCACTTATGCACTCGGGGTGATACACTCCTCTACCACTACTCTTAACCTTCTATAGGAAAAGAAGACAAGAAGGAGGGCTCTGATGTAGAAGCTACTAGGGAGTTGTTTGTCTTCCTGGTCGAGGATTGGACCTAGTTGTTGTTGGTGAAGCCAAGGGAGGGTAGTCATATATTTTAATGTTTTTTAAGTTTGTTTAAGTTAGTTCACTACTAGAGGATCTATGATATCCTTGTTTACACTTTGAATACTAACCCTATGTGGCATGAGACTTTCCTTATTATTTTTTGGCACTTTCTTGTTAAAAGCCTTAACGACTTAGTTACTGGTTTTCATAGGAAGTTAGATACTTTGTTTTTTCCTTAGTGAATACTCCACCTACTATTAGTAAAAATTGTATTATGGTTATCTGGTTTTTAAGGGAGGGGTTTTTGAAATTAAGGAAGGGATGGGCTGGCAGTATGGTGTAAATCTGTTTGATTTCTAGTTGATATTGTTGTGTAGTAACTTGTAAATGTTCTTCATGGGTTAACTTCCTTGTTTTGGCTACTTTGAATTTCACAAACAATTCGATGATAAATGTGTTTCCAAGCTATGATAAATAAGTTTCAATGTACTATTCATTAGAGTTAAAGTAGGCTCTTCACATTGTCGACACCTAAGTGAGGATGGATAAAGACAAATTTGGTTTTGAGTTTACTATTTACTAGAGTTAAAATAAGCCCTTGACATTGTCAATCCAAGTTTCAATTTATTATTTATTAGAGTTAAAATATTTATATTTACATTGTCAAAGCATAAGAAAAGGGAGATAAAGATAAAAATATAAGTTTTGATTTTTTATGTATTAGAAATAAAATAAGTTATTTTACATTGTCAACACTTAAAGAAGGGAGGATAAGTTTAGATTATGAATTTAAATTTTTCAATTTACTAAATTAAAATAGACCTTTCGCATCGTCTCCCCTAAGAAAATGGATACAATTAAAAAGAATTTGGATTTTTCCATTTTAATAAAAGTAAAATAGACCCTTCACATCATGGACACCTAAGGGAGGGTGTATAGAAATAAAATATAATTCTATAAAAACCTAATCTAGTGCAAAGCAATTCTTGTCATAGGATACCACAATAATCATTTATTTCTAATTATTTATTTATTTGTTTGGAGTGATTGCCCACCATATGCGAGCATCCACTCCTATTATAGATTATTTTTATTTCCAATCACATACAAATCTAACAAAGTTGGACAGCTTTTAGTGCTTTAGCCTTTGAGTAAATAACAAGAAGATTATGTCATCATAAAAGACAAGAAGACCCAAATGATTTTGATAGATCTCTTTCACAATTTTAACATAATAATAATAATAATAATATTTCCACATTTAGACTAGCATTTTAAGTAATAGGCTGATAAGTCAGTTCAGTCCATATAAAAATGACGTATTTAGTGATAAATAAGTCGAATTTAAAAGTAGATGCATCACCTCTTTCAAGTGCGAATTAGCTGACGTGTCGGTCAGATGAGGAATGAGATGACATGTTGGCCGGTCAGTCCTCGCAATTTACAAAATTTATGTCGGAAGAAATTAAAAAGGATGTTTAGTATGCACGCGCAATGGTTGTTTTGGCTTTATGCGCGAAGTTCATTCCCCCATTCTCCTTGAGACAAACTCACCCGTTTTAATACGTTGGGTGACAATTACTTGCAAAACGAATGGTATAATACATTACCCTCTAGAAGCAATGATGGAAAGAAAGGTGTTCTATTAACATTACCGCAGACTTATTTGAATTCAACTCTTTGAGTGATTTTTGAAAAACTATTGCAATTACTGAAATGAAGCTTTACTGGGGAAATAATAATATAGTAGTTTTTATGAAGGTTTCTAATGATATTATTTTATTAATTTTTAAAGGTCCACTTTAGGATTTCATTTTGTGTTTTATCATGCTTTGAAGATCTTGAACCTTAAGATGTGATAACTACAACATAAGAATATGTTGCCACTCATTTCCTTTAGGTCTTTTCTTCTTCATTGTGTGTTATTAAAATTCAAGCACATGTTGTCACTAAGTCTTTAAAGGTCTTCTCTTCTTCATGATATGTTGTCATTGAGTTCTTTTGAATCTTCCCTTTTTCAAACACATGCACGCAATAGTCTGTATGCTTTTAGAGAAAACCCTTGCAATGATGGATTTCCTTGTACACCAAGTCTTTTGATCATCTTATCAATCAATAAAAATATTCATTTCCAAAAGTAAGGATCATTAACTTCTTGTCAATTGATAAGTTGTCACTCTTTTAGATGTTTCTTATTGGATCATTTCTAACACCTAATATTTTAAAAAGATCCACTACCATTATCCATTACACCTAGAATTCCATTGTGTGTCTTATCATGCTTCTCACTATTCAAGATATTGTTACCTCATGATTTGGTTATTACAATTCAAGAATATGTTGACAATCATCCTCTTGGGTCTTCTCTTATTCATGACATGATTATTATAATTCAAGAATATGTTGTCATGGGTTTTTTAGGTCTCCTAATCTTCATGATGTGATTATTACAATTCAAGAATATGTTGTCATCAAGTTTTCTTGGGTCTTGTCTTTTTCAAACATATGCATGAATTAGTCTTATATGGTCTATGATAAAACCATTGCAATGATGGGTTTCCTTGGACACTAACTATTTTAGTCCCTTTATTAATCGATACAAAAATTCATGTGTCCAAAATAAAAGTCATTACCTTCTTACCAATTGACAAATCATTGCTCTATTAAGTGTTCCTTGTAAGATAATTCCTAAGTCCCAACTCTTCATCTTATGTATCTATTGTTTTGGATTATTAGAATTGAGTATAAACATTATTTATCTATACTTAATGCCCTACATAATATCTTAGGACCAAAATTTGTTAAAAAATATAAATTCTAAGACAGGGTAGGATCAAAATTTGTTAAAACATTGATTCTCAAAATTGGTGTGTGTGTGCGCACGCACATGCATGTGGGTGCATGTATATGTATGTGTATACATATACATACATGTGCATACATGCACGCGCGCACGCATCGCGCGCGCGCGCGCGCACACACACACACACACACACACACACACACACATGGTGTATTTAAGTATACCTTTATTACATAAAGAGTAATAGATTAGCTTTTATGAAAGTTTCTAATGATACCTTTTACTAGTTTTTAAAGGTCCACTCCCATTGTCTATTATACACCATCTTGTGTCTTATTGTGCTTCTCATTATTCAAAATCTTGTACCTCATGAATTGGTTATTACAATTCAAGAATATGTTGTCATTGAGTTTTCTTGGGTCTTATCTTTTTCAAACACATGCATGAATTGTTTGCTGGCATAATTGATGGAATTGATAAAACATGTGATCATTGATAGGACAAGTGATGGTGTGATGATGTAAAGAACAAGTGATGATTTGATTACATGATGATCAGTTATTGTATTTTCATTAATGTTAATTATTGACCTAGTGTTCTTAGTATGTTTCCAAGTATAATTGAATAGATGCAATTGGTGTAGAGAAGAATGAAAGGATTGGTAAAGTAAAAGGTCCAACTACTATGAGTAGTTAGCGATAATTGGTAGGAAATTTGATTGATTTATCAAATCCATGATGAATTGAGTGGATCGGTCACAGGAGGACATTCACTAGCTAGTAAAGTTTATTTAGTTATGATAGAAACTCATCATCATTACAAGTAAAGTGTTTCTAAGATGGAAGATGACAAATGAGATAGTTTTAAGTTAAGGATAGGTAATTGGGGAACTTGTGATAAATGGGTTAATGAAGAGTGAGTTCTTGAGTACCAATCGGTTAAACTAAAATTAGTGAACGATGTCATGATTGCAATAAATTCTAATGAGTTAGTTGTAATTGTATGACAGGATATACATGTGGAGATGATGTTGGATATCATAGTGATTGATAAGAAGTATTGTAGAGAAGATTCTAGAGAAAGGTCATGACAGGTCAAAACATGTTTTACATTTGACACATAATACTATGAAGTAGTGGTGCGGCCACGAAAGGTCACTTATGAAATAAGTTGAATCTTATGGTAGTTGGATTTGAGAAAGATTTGAATTTCCAAATGGTAATATGTTTAGGGTTTTGTCAAGTCAAAAGAAGCAGAAAAAACCAATATAACATGTGAAAGGGCATATTTTGTTGTTGTTGATCGTGATCCACTAATGTGTGAAGAGGTCAAAAGAGAATTCCACCCAAAGAAGAGAGAAGTGAAGAGAGAAGAGAAAGAGAGATGAAATAGATCTAAATAGGAAAAATAATTTTTATTCAACATATCATTTTTGTTGTTGTTGTCTAATAATCATAACATGTCAAATCACTTAATTGGGTGGATCCTAATAGGTCTTCATTGTAAATCCTCTAACAAGGAGGCACTTTAATTAGTGTTTAAAGTTCTCTAACACATCTACCTCGAACATAAAGATCTTAACCAGGCTTGAAGTGAATCCCCTGACAAGGTGGCACTTAATTGTGTCTTTGTAACTACTTTAAGTCTGATAACTTGTTAATTGTTTTAAAGGTTAAATTTTTTTTTAAAAATGGTTCATCATTTCTAACACCTAATATTTTAAAAAGATCCACTCTCATTATCCATTAAACTTAGAATTCCATTGTGTGTCTTATCATGCTTCTCACTATTCAAGATATTGTTACCTCATGATTTGGTTATTACAATTCAAGAATATGTTGACGATCATCCTCTTTGGTCTTCTCTTATTCATGATGTGGTTATTATAATTCAAGAATATGTTGTCATGATTTTTTTAGGTCTCCATCTTCATGACGTGGTTATTACAATTCAAGAATATGTTGTCATTGAGTTTTCTTGGGTCTTGTCTTTTTCAAACATATGCATGAATCAATCGTATATGGTCTATGACAAAAGCATTGCAATGATGGGTTTCCTTGGACACTAGTTATTTTAGTCCTTTTATTAATCGATACAAAAAATTCATGTGTCCAAAATACAAGTTATTACCTTCTTACCAATTGATAAGCCATTGTTCTATTAAGTGTTTCTTGTAAGATAATTCTTAATTCATTGTTCTATTAAGTTTTTCTTGTAAGATAATTCTTAAGTCCCAACTCACAATCTTATGTATCTATTATTTTGGATTATTAGAATTGAGTATAAACATTATTTATCTATACTTAAGGCCCTACATAATATCTTAGGATGACATAGAGTAGGATCAAAACTTGTTAAAAAATATAAATTCTAAGACATAGGGTAGGATCAAAATTTGTATTACATAAAGAGTAATAGATTAGTTTTTATGAAGTTTTCTAATGATACCTTTTACTAGCTTTCAAAGGTCCACTCCCATTATCCATTACACACTATCTTGTGTGCTATTCTGCTTCTACCTCATGAATTGGTTATTACAATTCAAGAATATGTTGTCATTGAGTTTTCTTGGATCTTATTTTTTTCAAACACGTGCATGAATTAGTTGTTGGCATAGATGATGGAATTGACAGAGCATGTGATCATTGATAGGACAAGTGATGGTGTGATGATGTAAAGAACAAGTGATGATTTGATTACATGATGATCAGTTATTGTGTTGTTGTTGATGTTAATTATTGACCTAGTGTTCTTAGTATATTTTCAAGTATAATTGAATGGATGCAATTGGTGTAGAGAAGAATGAAAGGATTGGTAAAGAAAAAGGTCCAACTACTATGAGTAGTTAGTGGCAATTGGTAGGCAATTTGATTGATTTATCAAATCCATGATGAATTGAGTGGATCAGTCACAGGAGGACATTCACTAGCTAGTAAAGTTTATTTAGTTATGATAGCAACTCATCATCATTACAAGTAAAGTATTTCTAAGATGGAAGATGAAAAATGAGACAATTTTAAGTTAAGGATAGGTAATTGGGGAACTTGGGACAAACGGGTTAATAGAGAGTGAGTTCTTGAGTAACAATTGGTTAAACTAAAATTAGTGAATGGTGTCATGATTGCAATACATTCT
The DNA here is from genome assembly GCA_028749045.1 of Cupressus sempervirens. Taxonomy (NCBI): domain Eukaryota; kingdom Viridiplantae; phylum Streptophyta; class Pinopsida; order Cupressales; family Cupressaceae; genus Cupressus; species Cupressus sempervirens. The sequence continues at coordinate 8,226,040 of CM053783.1, forward strand.
AATGAGTTAGTTGTAATTGTATGAAGGATATACATGTGGAGATGATCTCAGATATCATAGTGATTGATAACAAGTATTGTGGAGAAGATTCTAGAGAAAGGTCCTAACAGGTCAAAACATGTTTTACATTTGACACATAGTACTATGAAGTAGTGGTGCGGCCATGAAAGGTGATTTATGAAATAAGTTGAATCTTATGGTAGTTGGATTTTAGCAAGATTTGAATTTCCAAATGGTAATATGTTTAGGGTTTTGTCAAATCAAAGGAAGCTAAACAAACCAGTATAACATGTGAAAGGCCATATTATGTTGTTGTTGATTGTGATCAAGTGATGTGTGAAGAGGTCAAAAGAGAATTCCACCCAAAGAAGAGAGAAATGAAGAGAGAAGAGAAAGAGAGATCAAATAGATATGAATAGGCAGAAGAATTTTTATTCAACATATCATTTTTGTTGTTATCTAATAATTATAACATGTGAAATCTCTTAATTGGGTGGATCCTAATAGGTCCTCATTATAAATCCTCTAATAAGGAGGCACTTTAATTAGCATTTAAAGTTCTCTAACAAGTCTACCTTGAACATAAAGATCTTAACCGGGCTTGAAGTAAATCTTCTAACAAGGTGGCACTTAATTGTATCTTTGTAATTCCTAATAGGGTGTACTTCAAAAGAGTACAAATCATTTATGGGTGCTAATCCCTACTGTATTTTTCATCCAAGTTGGGTTTTTGTGTGACCAAAATATATGTGTCAAATGTGTGGATGATTTCATGTGTTTCATGCTTCATTTGATACTTTGAGTCTGATAACTTGTTAATTGTTTTAAAGGTATAAAAAGAATATATATTTTTTGATCATTGATCTACCCCACCTCCCCGCCACCCAGTAATTTAATAACTTAGCATCAACAATTGGTATCAGATCTTTGGTTCTCAATCATGGTGAAAGATTAACTTGTTGAGGTGAAGATCAAGATGATGAAGAAGGATGCTCCTAAGTTCTCAAGGGAAACTACCCACTATGGTGTGAAAGAATGAAGTTATACCTCGAAGCTATGGGAGATAAATACTAGAATCATGTTGTCACACAATATATCACTCCTATAGGAACTCTCAATGCAGATCAATTGAGAATATTGCAAGAACATATAACTGCAATGGATGCAGTTACAAGTACACTTTCATATGCAAAATATGTTGATGTCAAAGACCTAGATATAGCCTATGACATGTGGGACGATGAAGAATGGAAACATTGAGCAATACACTAAAAGGATCAATGATGTAATTGTTACTATTAGAGGTGTTGGTGGACTTATTCTTGATGATGATGTGGTAAAAAAAAATGTTATAAAAAAATTGACACCTAAGAATGCTATTAGAGTCTCTTCTTTTGAAGAGGCTAGATCTTTAGGCACTGGTGCAGTTACATTGGATTCATTTATAGGCAAGTTGACATCTTTTGAGCTTAGTAATTTTAATAATAGTATGCCTAAGCTAAAAGTTATTTTCAATGCATCTATGACTCTTTCTCTTGCAAGAAAGGAAAAATAAATCTCTAGTTATGCATCATCTTCTTATGATTTATATTATGTCTTAAATGAGGAAAGGGAATAAGAAGAAATAGAGGTGTTTTTTTGCAAAAAGGTTACCTAGAGGAAAAGCAAAGTATAAAGGTATCCTACCTTTTAAGTGCTACAATTGCAAAAATATTGGACATCTCTCTATCAATTGTCCTAGAAAATGGAAGAAGGATAAGGAAAAGAAGTACAGGGAGAACAAGAAGACATGCTATATTGCAGATTTTTTTTTTTACTAATGACGAGTCTAATGGAAAAGATGAAGAAGAGATTATGTTTTCTACAGTCAACAAAGACCCTGCAAAAAACAATAAAAAGACTTTAATTTCTAGAATGAACAATAATAATTAGTGAATAATTGGCAGTGGTTGCTTACATAACAAGACTAGTAATAAGAGAAAATTCATTGAAATGAAAGAATGTGATGGAGTTGCAGTAATGTTGGTAACAAAGGTCCTTTCGTTGTGAAAGGTAAAGGTACAATTGTTCTAAATGATAAAACATTATGTGGAGATGTTTACTTTGTTGAAGGACTAAAGTATAACTTTTTTGTGTTTCAACTAAACCAAAAAGGTTACAGACTAGAGTTCAAGAAAAGACAGTGCATCATCATTAGAAAATCAAGAGATGTAATCGGTACTAGTGAACATACAAGAGGTAACTTATTCCAACTAAAATTGACTATTAATATTTTTCTAATTGCTAAGGTTAAAGATTGTTGGTTGTGGCATAAAAGGTTTTGTCATGTAAACTTTGATAATTTAGTCAAAGTAAGAAAGATGAAAGTAGTAAGAGGATTTCTTATCTTAAAAAAATAGACAATGTTTTGTGCAAAGAGTGTAAACTTGTTAACTAGTTCTATCTTTATTAGTTATAGATAAACTTGGGAAGGTATACTATACATACTTAATATAGATTTGTGTGGTGCAATAAGAACTCAAAGTTGTTATGGAGATAGGTATTTCATGTTATTTGTTGATGATTTCTCCTATGGGTTATCTTTTGGAAGTATGAATCAGATGTACTCTACATGTTCAAAATATTAAAGCCAGAGTTGAAAGGGAAACTGGTAATAAGATGAAATTATTGAGATTAGATATAGGAGGTGAGTCTACTTCGTACGAATTAATTGTGTACTATGAGGAGCATGGAATTAGAAGAACAATGTTAGCCCTTAGGACAGCTAAGTGGAATGATTTTTTGAATGAAGAAATAGGTCAATCATTTATTTTTCAAGAACTTTAATGTTGCAAAAAGGTGTGGCACAAATCTTTTGGAGAGTAGAGGTAACTACTACAATCTATACACTGAACTGGGTACAACTGAAGAAAGTTACAAAAAAACACCCTATGAATTATGGTATGAAAAATCACCCTGTGTATTTATTTCAAAGTATTTTGAAGTAGATGTTACATCAAAAGAGATAACTACTCAAGAAAGTTTTGACTCAAGAGGAGATAAAGGAATATTTCAATGTTATTCCACAAAATGAAAATCATACAAGTGCTTAAAGAAAAGAACAAATAAGATGATAGAAAGTAGTAACATGGGGATTAATAAGTACTCTCAACAGAATGATGATTCAAGTGACAAAGAACTAGAAGAATACAAAGGATTTTTCTATGTGCAGTTCATTGAACATAATGACAAGGAATAACTAGTAGAACAAAAAAATATAAAGGAACTAGTTCAAGTGTTTGAGGAAGCTCCAAGAGAAGTCTAATGCTACCAAGGTATGTCAAACTTTATCATTCTTCATATCATATACTTGGTGATAAAGATGTTATTGTGTTGACTAGAAGAAAAGAAAGGGAAATTACATGTTTGTTATCTCATTATGAACCAAAAATAATAAAATGTTGAAAACATATTGATACAAGTATGAGAATGTGTTTCAATCATTGTTTTATCACTAATGTCAAACCTGCTACTTGCTAGTAAGACAACTTCTTAGATGATTTGAGTACTATCATTTGTTTGATTGATGAGGAGGTTTTGATCAAATGAGATAACAATAGCACCTAGAGGAAAGGTTGAGTTATGGTATGAAAAAGGAGTACAAAGATCAGTTAAGACAGTGATGTTATAGTGCATTGTTTATCTACTTAAGGTTGCAAAGGATGGATACACTGACAAAGTCTAGAAGAACAAGTAAGAAGAATTGAGTCTTCCAAGCTTGACCAAGTGGACAGTAGGTGCCAAGAAAAGTTAGCGCAAGCCAAGCAAAAAATCAGTTGGAGCCAAGAAAAGTCAAATTTTAGTGTATGCCAAGTGATACAGTGTAAGCCGAGTAAAGTTTAGTTGATGCCAAGCACAAGTAAACTTTAGTTTTTTCTGAGTGATCTAGTTGATGCTGAGTGGAAGAATAGTATGGAAGTTGAGTGACAGTATATTGATGTTGAGTGCCAGTATTCATGTTATATCATGGATTTGATGAATCTAAGCTGACTATTTTGTTTTCTTGAATTTTTTAATGCATATGGAAGATAACTATGATGAGTTGGTGGCACAGAATTCATGGTTAACCATTTTGAGGTGAATTCAAAGAGGATTGAAGGAGAAGTTTCTAGAAGGGAAAAAAATGAAAAGATGGGTAGATTCATTGAATCCTACCTAACCTTTAAATGGACAATAGAGGTTGAACAATAAAAGATCTTGATTTTCTATTTATAGAGATGGTTTGTCAGAAGCAAAGGTTGTTATGGCTAAGCCCACAATAATGAGTGTCACTTTTGTGGCACGAACAAAATTGGTTGTTCCAAAAAAAACTCTTTGTCATGTTTGTATGAACCCAAAAAAAAGATTTGCAAGAACCCATACCATTTGGGGTTCGTGTGAACATGGTATTGAGTGTATGCGCCCTAAAATGTCGCCTAGACTATGGGCCCCAATTCTTCAATTTATCAAATTCTTGAATCAATTTATCAATTTCATGAATCAATGCATTGCAATATTTGAATGAGTCAATTCAAATCATTTTCCTTGATCAAATTGCAATTAATTTAATTATTTCAATATTTCCTAAGGTTTGATCATTTCATCAATAATCTTATTTAATCAAAAGAAAACATCCTTTTAAATACATAAAATAATCTTATTTAATTAAAAGAAAATCTCTCTTTTAATTGAATAGTTTTATCATTTTAATTAAAATCTTTCTTTTTATTAAATAATCTTATCTTAGGGCCTGTTTGGTTGCTAGAATATAAGTGGAATAGTAATTGAAAATTAGAATACAATTTTTATTCTTCATTTGGTGAGCGGAATTGGAATGGAGAATAGGAATACGTATTCTCATTTAGCCCCAAAATGAGCTTTTATCCATTCCCAAAAATACCTATAATTGGAATGGTTATTCCCTTTCTCATGTTGCCCTTTCCAAAATTAATATTTTTTTGAATCCATGGTAGAGTGATCGAAGGCGATGGGAGTGCAAGATTCGTTGAAACCAAGTCTGTGTGCATTGAAACCCATGGCAAGTTTGCTAATTTAGCTAGCATAAGCAAAATGATCAAGTGCCATGAAATTGTAAAACATACAGCAAAACGATCAAGTGAGAGGGGTTTATAGCAATCAATTTTGTAGGGATTGAGTAGCCATTTCTTCCAACCAAGGTGAAGATGAAACAGATGCCTACCCAGTCAGATGCCAATGGTGTTGGTATTGTTGCTCCAGCTATTGGTGCGAGTGAACCAGGTTAAGTGAGTTGCACGGTCTTGAAATGGAATCAGATGGATGGATGGCTAGGATGCTAAACCCCCTGGTGGAACTTCTGACGTTCACCGTGGACTTATGAAAGTCTGCTATTGACATAAGCATATGACTGAAGGGACTTTCTCTGAATGACAAATGATGGCAAGTTCTATACACACACAAAAAAGACTGAACCTGAACTAGAAAGGTATTTTGTTGCTACACAAAGTCATTCAACTCTTCTTCCTAATCAAATTCCAGGGAACCAAACAAGACAGTAATAGCAATTTTTGAATCCCATTCATAAACCCCATTCCCATTCTAATTTTTAATTCTGATTCTTAATTCGTATGCCAGCAACCAAATGAGCCCTTATTTAATTAAAAGAAAACAACCTTTTAAATAAATAAAATAATCTTATTTAATTAAAAAATCTCTCTTTTAATTAAATAGTTTTATCTTATTTAATTAAAATTTTTCATTTTATTAATAATCTTATCTTATTTAGTTAAAAGAAAACATCCTTTTAAATAAATAAAATAATCTTATTTAATTGAAAGAAATTCTCCCTTTTAATTAAATAGTTTTATCTTATTTAATTAAAATCTCCCTTTTAATTAAATAATCTTATTTTATTAAATTATAAGAAAATGCCTCTTTTAATTAAATAAATAAATCCCCGCTTAAAGCTCTTTTTTGATGAAAAAAATGAAAAAAATGAAAAAAATCAAGTAAAGATTCCTTTCTTTTGCACATATCTCTAAGTGGTGAGCTTTTTCCTCTTAATTGTCTTTTTAGGGATTTATCCCACATTTCTCTTGAGGATGCATTCCTCTACATAGTTTCCTTTATAAAGAACCCTCTCCTCATTTAGATAGATGTTAGTTGCTACAGTATTGTTATGTTGCAAGTTTAGAGAGCGATTTTGGAGGAGTTTGAGCTTTAGAGTTTGAACATTAGAGTTTTATTGCAACTTCTCTCTTCTTGTCTTCTTTTGTCATGCAGCCATGGCTTCCATCATCATGCTTCATCCTTTCATTTTTATATTAGCTTAGAGTCATATTTTCTTTCATAGATTAATCTTGCATTGTTATTTTGTTTCATAGATTAGATTTCCTTCCTTGCATTGCTTTGCAAAGTTATCATTTAGATTAGCTTGCATCTCCATTTGCATGCATATTTTGATCTTTTAATTTCTCATTTTATGGAGTACTTGCATGGGTACAAACTAGGTCAAACTGAGGGCCTCCATTACAAACTCTTGCACTCCATGAATAGAGAGCTATGAGTCGCCATTGGAGATCTCCATTCTTGAGAAATCTTGAATATAATGACTCATAGAATTGTTTTTTAACAAATATTTTTGGTGCCCACCATGGGTTAACCCACCTTTACATGTTGATTTTGCTATTTTTGGAGCTAACCCCCTTTTGTAGATTTTTTGGAGATAAAAAACCTTAGATCTTAAAGATATGATCATATCTCTCAAAAAACTTAGTATTTTAGTCTAAAATTTATTTTTTAGGTTGGATAAATGTTAGAGAAGCTTCGGTTAAAATTTTATAATTTTGTGAGCTAATTTGTATTTTATATAATTTTTTCTTAGTTTTTAATGAAAAATCATTTTTGGGTGCAAATTAGAAATTTTTTCAGAAAATTCTACACTTTTGGAAAGGTCTCTAAATTCTAAATAAAGTTGTTTCTTTTTGTTTTAATGTTCGATCTCATATAAGGGATCAAACACTCGATTTACAAAATCTAGTCTGTTTTGACAAAATGATTCCCTAGGGTACAAATGAAAATATTTTTCTAAAATTCTAACTTTTTTGGAAAGGTTTTTTTTTTAATAGGGGTCTCTTTTCTTTATTTAAGGTTTTTAGTCTAAATTCATGACATATAGGTCCAATCTTGTTGACTAGGTCAAAACTTTTTTTAAAAATTAAAAAGGGCATTTAATGATTAACTTGCATTTAATTTTCACATAATTTAATGCATAATGTGAGTTTTCATTTGAGTTATTTTCTAGTTATTATTACTCCTAACAATCATATTTTGAGATCTAACCCTAGGGTTTGCATAAGACATATCTATCTTGTATTGGTTTGCTTGTTGTTTGCTTGGAGCACTTGCTTGGTTTTTAGATTAGGGGGGTGATATGCACGTGTTGCTTTGGATCTGAGGTATTCTTATACATCTCTATAAGATTTGGACTTTAGAATTAAAAGTGAACCTCTCATGTGTTTGGCTTGAGTGTTTTACATGCTTTTTTAAATCGCATTTTGATTTGTGCTCTAAAATTGGACTTAGATTTATTTTCTTGCATACATGTTTCACATAGTAATTACGCCCTATGGACACTATTTGTAGTAATCTTGAGAGAGTGGGCTTCATTCTCTTTCCTTACATGCAATGCTCTTCTTGACAATAGATCCCCTTGTAAGTAGGGAATGATTTGATATTATTTCATTGTCTCACTTGGTTTGTCTTCAACATTTGTTGGTACTTTCTCTCCTAAGATTGGTAATGATTGTTATTGGCTTTTCAAACCTTGGTGAAGTGATTTCAAATTAGCATGTCAACGAATCTTTTTTTTATGTTTTGGTGAGGTGAAGAGGCTATAGGAGTATGCTATGTTCCCTTTTGGGCACATCAGAAACTTGGAACCCTTGAATTCGAACTAAGTCCCCATGTGGTCCAATTTTGTGAGTGTTCCATGATTAAAGAGTGTTAACCGTAGTGGACACTCCCTTTATTGGGTAAACCATGTGGACAAAATCTCAAGTGGTAGTAGCCACTTTCACTATGGTAGAAACACCCGCTATATAAATATCCTTGTCGAAGAAATCTCTACACGTGTAGTCTTTTGTTAGGTTGTTAGATTTCCTCAGCATCTTTGATTGATTAAATTCTCAAAATGTGTCAAAACCCTAGTGCGTTGGGATTGAATTTTTCCCACTTGAGATTGCAAGAGTTGTAGAGTTGACCATTACTAAGAACTACAGTGCAACCCAATTTTTCTTTTCTAGGACTATGTGCCTAATTGGAAAACATTTTGAGAACATACACAATAGTGGTTCTAGGGATTAGATTCATTCTAAGACACTATTCTTGTTTATGTGGAAGGTTGCTTTGTCCCTTGCCCATTACTTGTAGACATTTTCTTGAACTTCCTAAGTGATGTTGTAAGAATTTGGCTTAGCCCATAATTCACCCAAGACCAAGGAACTCAAACACAAGCACAATAGTAGACCAAAGACAGAGTATGATCAGAATGATGATATATTCATTCAATATGCCATACAACCATATCAAGAGTACACTAGGAGTGCATGTATATAAGGAACTCAGGAGAGCTTCTAGAATACATATAAGTCAGCATCATGATAAATCATACAACCACGCGCATGTCCACCAAATACGAGTTATCCTCCATTAAGCACAGAATTAAGTGTGATGATATGAGGATAAGCCTACAATGGTGTAGCATGCAAATCAATGGTGTAGACAACATGCGTTAAATTAGGAGTGTGAATAATTGTGTTGTCAACATGACAACTTAGTGAATGATGTGAACTCTTGTGTTGTAGACACCATGTGCATAATTAGAGTTGTGCACTTCTATGAGAGTACACAAACTCCTAAGTGTCTCACCTAAATAAATAATAAATAATGAAAAATAATTAAATAATGCATTAACCTAAGTAAACTTAAGTAAATGTAAATAATAAATACCTATTTACACCAACACCCCCCCCTTAAGTGCAACTTAGGGGAATTCCCTTAAGCTTACAAAATCTAGGATGAAGTGCATGATGGGTCCCGACTTCTAGGCCATGTTAGGTACCCATGTACATAATGATATACAATCTCTCATAAAGTAGAGAAAGAGGGAAAACCTCATGGGAAAAACCCTCCCCCAAAAAGAGAGATGAAATAGTGTATGGATGGATGGAGTAATGAAGACCTCCCCCATTACGACATACATCTAGTATATACATAAGAGAATGATGAGAAGAGGAAGAGAGACAGAATAGGCTCCCCCCCCCCCCAAAGAAGAATGTTGAACAATGATTGCTCCAATGAAGAAGCTGATTCAAGACTATAGAATGGTGTTCCTCTCCTTAGGAAGAAACAATGCTAAGGGTACAAATTAGATGCTTCTGTTGTGTGTGGAAAGAATCCCATGGATAAGTGATGTCTCTGAAACCTACTCAAATAATTGAAGAACCGATCTCGAAGAATTGTCTGACTCTGCAACTACTGATCATAAGTATCCACAATCACTTCAACCTATGATAATTGATCATGTAGAGAATGAAAAAGAGAGTCAGATGGAGCCCTTGTGACAACTGAAGAAGGAACTTCTGCATCAAGAAGAAGAGGCAGATCATCAATACTATCCCTCGAATCTGTCACTGAACCTGTACCTGAAAGACTAGATGTACCCTACTGTGTTGGACCTATCACTATGGCGATATATTCATTTAGATTGAACTAATGTAGTGACCTCTTGCTGCAACTATCGATAGAAGCCCACATGTCTGAATTTGTTGAAGCACTATCATTGTTGTCACTATCAGTTTCCACAATGTATGTTGTGCGAAGAGGAGTAGAGGCCAAGCTTGGTGAACTTTCCTCAAAATGAACATCCTTTTGCACAAAGATTCGATGTGTCTATGGATCTAATAGTTTGTATGCCTTCACATTGTCTTCATAACTAATGAAAGTACAAGGCCAAGGTGACTATGCCTTGCAACCCCTGGAAGATATCTTTGCCCATGCCGGACTACTTAAGGCTCTAAAGTGTGTCACAATAGGTTTTTTGCTACACCATGTCTCAAAAGGAGTCTTTCCATCTAAGGCTGGATGAGGAGACTGATTAAGAATGTGAGTGGCACTACTAATTGCTTTGACTTCTAATGACGGATCAAGAGACTTGGCTTGTATTATGCAACTTGCCATAGACTTGAGAGTGTGAATTCTCAAAGCCACAACATCTGTCTTATGCAGACTGAATGTTGGTGGAGTCTAAAGATCAATTCCCTCAAGTTTGCAAAAGTCATTAAGTCTTCTGTTCACATACATGCTTCCATTGTCCATTCGGAGTACTGTGATGGATTTCTTGGATTTTCATTCTACATGAGTCTTGAAGGCTAGAAACTTGTCCAACACTTCATTCTTGTTATGAAGAAAATAGACCAATGTATATCTTGAAAATTCATCAATGAAGGTAAGTATATAGTGACCTTGGCTGAATGCAAAAGGACTTGCTAATACCATGTGAACCATCTGTAGAACACCTAGTGCTCTTGAAGACTTCCCTCTCTGTAACTTCCCCTATGGATGCATATCCATTGAATCTATTGAACATTCACCTTTAGAAAAGTTGATTTGATGTATACATGTAACCATTCTATATGTGCAAAGTTGCTTAAGATAGAAAAAGTCAAGATGACCATACCATTGATGCCATAATTTCATGTTTGAATTTGATTGTGATAACAAGGCCTTTGAAGGAGACTTGAGCACAAAATGGGAAAAAGAGTACAACCTCTTATTATGATTCACTTTCCCCACTGCAACCAAGGAATCATCTTTAAGACTATGCATCTTTACTGAGTCCGGAAGGAATTCAACTATATGGCCACCTCCAAGGTGAGTGATTTGGTAGATTGATAGAAGATTTGAACTTAGGTTTGGAACATAGAGAACCTCTTGAAACTCTCCATTTTCCATTTCCACATTTCCTTTCCCTTCAACTTCCATTTTTCTATCATCTCCCATGAAGATGTGTGGTACCTTTGATTGCTTCATTGAAGAAAAATCCTCCTTTGAAGAACTAATGTGATAATAGGCATCTAAGTCAAATATACATTCCTTTGAAGAGTTCAAATTAGCCATAAGTGCTTGCCCTTTGCCCTTTGAATCTGAAGAAGACCTTTTATCCTTGTAAGCATTAGGCAATGTAACATTATGTCTCTTCATGATGTTGGTCAACTCGTCAATACTTTGAAGATAACACTCATGCTCTTCATGACCCGATTTCTTGCAATATGCACACTTCTTTTTCTCCATATTGTTGCCCCCCTTCTTGTTGGAATTCAAGGACTTGCCTTGTTGATTGGATGATGGTGTTGTCTTTTCTGCATCCTCTGATTTTCTCTTCCATTTCTTCTTACCCTTTCCTTTATTTGAAGACTGTCTAGCTGAATTTTGAGAACCCTCATTGTTGGCCACCAATGCTTTAGACTGAGGTGATTTGAGAATTCCCCTTGATTTCAACTTCTTTTCTTCAGTATCCAATAGATCAACATATTCATCAAAAGTGACTTTCTTGTAGGTAGACCCTAAGGTATTCTTTGAGGTGTTAAAAGAAGATACAAATGTGGAATACTTCAATGGCAGCTTGTTATGTATGAGATAGATCAATCTGTCATCTTTGATAGAACTCCCACAATCAGTAAGCTTTTTTCTTAGTTCATTCACCTTGATGATGAAATTCTATATTGAATCAAATGACTTAGGATCTTAGGAAACAAGCTTATCTTCAATTTTGAAAACATCCTCTTCAGACACTTTACCATAAAGGTTTTTGAGGGTATCCCAAGCTTCCTTGGATGTAGAACACTCCTTGATTTGATACATGATCTTCTCATCAACCATCAAACATATATCACCTAGGGCTTTCCTATCCATTGCTACCCAAGCTGAAATATCACTTGCTGATACATTATCACCTGCTGGTTTAGGAAGAGTAACATCTACATATTGTGAAACTCTATTATGCATTAAGTGATACCACATTTTTATGGACCATGTAGCTTAGTTATGAGAAGTTAATTTAGGAAACTTAAAGTTGCCCATAATGCAAAAAATGAAAGAAAAGTGTAGAAAAGAGAGAACACAACACCAAGAACACCCGTCCTTTTTACTAAATCAAGAAACTCCCCCAAAATAGATGCTTTGGGCACTTTATTAGTAGTACAATTACAATGGGTCACTTGCCAATTTTGGCCTTCATGGACTTCTGATTTTTCTTGTTACAACTTCTAAATAGATTACAAATCTAGAACTTTATAATGTGCTCCAATTCTGAAGCAATACAAAGCAAAGAAAGGTCCTATTGTTGAAAGTGTCACTTTTGTCCACACAACACCACAATTTGACTATAGATCTAGATAGTAGACAAAAAATAATGCACTTTAAAAAAAATGAAACTTATTTCTGACTCCAGATGTGCCCGTACAGAGTGTTTGAAGTTGCAAAATGTAGGATTATGCAGGTATAGTTGCCAAAAAATGTAATTTTTGAACAATCCATGCACCAAAACTAGAAAAAAGCTACACCATTAAAAAATTTAAGAAATTCTACCCAATTTCAAAAAAAATTGCACCTGATTTGGATTTCGGATGTCTAAATTATGGCCTCCCGAAGTTGGACTACAAAAACCAAAATCAATCTGGAAAGGGGTTACATCAATGAATGAAGGGGTTAAATTTGATGGTCATACAGTTGTTGAAATAGTTCAAATTTTCTCCTAGAATGAGGGTCAGATGGTCGTCAATTTTAGGCTCATGAAAAGATGATGGTAATGAAAATCACCCCCCCTGCTAATGTGGCACTTGTACAGTCTGTAGGGGCTGTACAAAAAATGACAGTGTGTCAAGTACAAATTGCAGCTAACTTGGAGCCACGTGGGCATTGACTGGAGGCTTACTCGGTGGTGATATGGGCTCTACGTTGGATGGTATGGCATGCTACATAGATGCCTGTGTGTATAGTGGAGCTTACGTAGAGGCTGACATGGCCTCTATCCACCATGGCCTAATGGGACTATGCCGCATGTCCAACAATGTAAGGTAGGCTGGATGAATAAAAAATTGTTGTGTGGCACTAAGGATTTACACCACAGTGAGTGTCAGAAGATTTTTTAGGGCACTGGAAACTTTTGTGCAATGCCAAAAAAAATAGCGATCGTCGAAGTGGTGAATAAGGTCTTCGGGTTTTATTATTACATGCGTTGGAGGATTTCTCACTATGGTTGTCAGAGAACAAAGTTTTGGACGGTATAGACTGTCGTTGAATTGCCAAAGTTTTGGGATTTAAAATCGCACACGCATTGCGTGAGTATGATGGGTGTTGTTTAATAACAAGCCCGCACAAGGTTATTACAAAAGAGCTACCACCAGATTTGGGGCTTGGCTGTCGGACTTTGTAGATGGGCCAGACTATTAGCTTTCATTGGTAATGTTATGTGTGGCTATCTACTATAGTCTACAGATTAATTGATGTCCATATTTATGTGGTGTATGATCCGCGGGTTGTAATTAGCCCGCTAATAATACCCTACAATAAATACATGAAATTGCAGAGCTGGGATCTGACAACCCAGTTCTATAAAAAAAATTCTTTGATAAAGAAATAAATTTTTTGAAAATAACTAACTGGAGAAAAAATTGTAGAGATGAAAAATAATTTAGATCTAAAAAAATAATTAAATAGATCTGAAAATGACCATAACCGAACTACAAATCGGGCCTCCAAGTTCCAATTTGCAAATTTTTTTTGCCTCACAATCAACTTTCACCTAACATAGGCAAATTTATAGTCAATCTTCACCAAATCAATGCTCTAAACACAACGGTGAGGTTAGATCTGGCTCTAGACACTCCCAATTTCTACAAATCCTCTGGATTTGGGTCGAGGTGTTAAAGCATAAATGGTCTTGAATGACTATGTGTAGAGAATCTCCCTCAGCTGTAATACCATGTAAGAATTTGACTTAGGCTAGAATTCACCCAAGACCAAGGAACTCAAACACAAGCACAATAGTAGACCAAAGATAGAGTATGATCAGAATGATGATATATTCATTCAATATGCCATATAGCCATATCAAGATTACACTAGGAGTGCTTGTATATAAAGGCCCCAGAAGAGCTTCTAGAATGCATAGAAGTCAACATCATGATAAGTCATACAACCGGGAACATGTCCACCAGATATGGGTTATCCTCCATTAAGCACATAATTAAGTGTGATGATGTGAGGATAAGCCTACAATGGTGTAGCACACAAATTAGTGGTGTAGAGAACATGTGCTAAATCAAGAGTATGAATAACTGTGTTGTCAACATGACAACTCAGTGAATGATGCAAACTCCTATGTTGTAGACACCATGTGCATAATTAGAGTTGTGCGCTTCTATGAGAGTACACAAACTCCTAAGTGTCTCACCTAAATAAATAATAAAATAATGCAAAATAATTAAATAATGCATTAACTTAAGTAAACTTACGTAAGTGTAAATAGTAAATACCTATTTACAGCAACATATGTCTTGTGTCCTTGATTTATGATAAAATTCTATTGATGCATTTAGTTGGTCAATTAAAACGAACAAGAATACTGAGTTCCCGAGTTAAAACCTTTCTCAATTTGTTATTCGGTCATTTCCAATCCTCCTTGGTTGATCTGAGTTAGATTAGATCACTTACCCCACTATTGGAAGCTTGTTTGGACCTTGGATTATTGTGTTTTGACTTCTTGAATTAGTAATCTTTGATTTTACAATTGACTTTGCTTGGAGTTTGTGAGTTAGAAACCATTCTTATTGAGAAGATAAACCTTTGGATTCTTTGATAACATGCCTAGAGAGTCTTAGTAATATCTTGTCCATTCACCTCCATTCAAATTCAATTTCAATTAATTATAATTTGGATAAGTCATCCTTCTAATCCATATGTGCTATGGTATTCACCCAAAGTATTGGTAACCTCTATGGTAGTGTTGGTTTATGCCTATTGCAAAAATTCTATGTTATCACCTCTCTTTTGGACAAGTGAGTGTTTTTACTATCCTAGTTTGGTACTACATTTTTAGGGTTGTCCTATCAACTAGTACCTTTTCTTTTATGTGGGTTACAACAAGATATCAAATAGATCATGGAAAGTGACCTTAAGTTATTTTTAACCAATTAACCTTAGTTCAAACTTGCCAAAGACTTAAGAAAGTTGAGCGTGAAAAGAAAACCTTCCTAAATGAACAAGCTGCAAAGGAAGAGCAATTTAGACTCTTAGAGTTGGAAAGACAAGCTTTGTTAAAGATAGAAGAGACAAATGATTCTACTTACCTTTATCTCACTAAGAACATAATGGGAATGCAATCTAAATTTTAAAAATGATTAGAGGAGAAGATTGCATCATTACATGAATTATCTTCTTCAAGATCTACATCTTCAACTCCAAGACATCAATCATCTTCATCTTCTAGATCCAAAGACCTCTTGAGAGAGAAAATGATTAATAACTCCTTTTAAAATATGCCAATAATTCATGATACTACGGTTAGCACTTGATTGCCTGATAACAGTTCACCTCTAAACTAATGTCTTCTTGATCCTTCTTGATTAAAGATGTCTCTTTGTTGTATGCTATCTTATTTCCTATGTTCTTCTCTAACTAATTATGCAATTTTGTCTCACTTCATAACTCCTTGGCCACCATGAATGCTCTATTTCTACATGCAAACTTTTCTCTTCACTCCTTCAACACCTTACACACTCGTTAGATAGTTTAGGGTTTGTCCTCCTTAAAAAGACTCTAGTTACTTAGGGTTAGGTATGAATCTATAATTGAGATTCATTCATATTGCTACTTAATCCTTCCCATTTTCTGATTGGTTGCATGTAATTACATTGGAAATCTAACTTAAGATTCATCCTTATCTCCAAAATATTTTAATTCATCCTTAATTCAATTCAAAAATAGTTTACATAGTTGTTTGTGCCTTTACAAACAAATATGTCAAAACTACCTTACTCGGCACCTAAAGTCTTTGATGCTCAACATACATTAATCTTTCTATTGTGACTCAACATCTGTATCAATCGACATCCATTGTTTACTCGGCTCCTATGTCACTTAGCATACATTGTCTGCTCAACACTTGAGTGACTTAGCACATGAGTGGCTTGGCACTCACTGTGGACTCGGCATGCTCTATAATTCACATTGTGCTTGGCGTTTACTACTTGTTTGGCATGAACTGAGTAAATAACTTAAGTGTGTTGACACTCACTTGTTGAAACCAATCTGAGATCAAGAATCTCCCCCTTTGACATGAGTGTCAAAAACACTTGATTATGCAATAATATTCTTAATCTCATGAGCATAACACATCTATAACTTGGCTTGTATAGAAAACTTCAAAAACTCAAAATTTTGCAATAACATGGATACCTCAAAATATGATAACTCCCCTATTGTTTAGAGTGGAGCTTGATTAGTCCCCAAGTGGGAGATTATTAGTTTTTAGCCGACATATGGCTGACATTTTGTAACCCTAAAGTGGCATAAAAATACTTGTATAAAAGGTCTTAGGGTTAGGTATTTTTCATTAAGTTGTGATGCAAAATTGGTTCTTGTGGTGGTATTGAGCTATAAGGGATTACGAATTCTAACCAGGTTGTAAACACTAGATTGTAATAAGATTAGACTTGCTATTTGGTGGGCGTAGCCCAGGGATTGGGTGAAACACGTTAAATCTTGGGGCCTTGTGTTCTTTTCTGTGTGATCTATTATTTTCTATTATTGGTCATATTTTCATGTAATTGTTATTTTTTGTATGTGGTTTAATCCTAACAAGTGGTATCAAAGAAAGTTATTTTTCAGTTATCCTCTATAGGAAAGTCTCATGGTTGAGTGGGAGAGATGGCAGATGAGGGTAAGCTGAGGGTTGACAGGTTTAATGGGTAGAACTTCCAGTTATGGAAGATGCAAATGGAAGACTATCTTTATTAGAAGGACTTATGGAAGCCATTAGAAGGAAAAGCCAAGAATCAGGGATCTATGTCAAATGATGAATGAGATCTTTTGCATAGAAAAGCACTTGGAAGCATTCGATTATGCATAGCACCATCAATGGCATTTAATATTACAAAAGTGAAGACAATAGAAGAGTTGATGAAACCTCTAGCAACACTATATGAAAAGCCCTCCACTTCAAACAAGGTATTTCTCATGAAGAATTTATTTAATATGAAAACGGTAGAAGGTGGATCTATTGTAGATCATTTAAACAAGTTTAATACTATTACTAGTCATTTATCTTCTGTGGGTATCAATTTTGATGAAGAAATTAAAGCTCTCTTGATTTTGTGCTCTTTTTCTGAAAGCTGGAATGGCTTGGTAATGGCTATGAGTAATTTTGTTCCTAGATCTAGTACCCTAAAATGTGAATATGTGATTGGTATTATTTTCAGTGAGGAAACTCGTAGGAAATCCTCAAGTGGATCTACATCAGGAAGTGCTTTGAATGCACAAAGTAGGGGCAGAAGAACTGAGAGGAAATAATTCTAGAAATTGTAGGAAATCAAGAGGAAAGTTAAAGGGGAGGAGGTCTCAACCAACAGGATTGAATGACTGCTAGTACTGTGGAAAACCAAGGCACAAAGAGAAAGATTGTTGGAGTCAAAAGAAAAATGAAGGAGATAAACCAAATGGAGACAAGGAGGCAAATATGGCAAGTAACAAATCCAAAGAGGATGCTTTGCTTCTGTATTTAGAAAGTGTTGATGATTCATGAGTTTTAGATTCTGGTGCTTCATTTCATGCTACACCTCATAGAGGTTATTTCATTGATGATGTCTAAGGGGATTTTGGGCTTATTTATTTGGGGGATAATGAACCCTGTTAGATTTTTGGAAATGGAAAAATTAAGATTAAGTTTCAGAATGGGAATCATTTCCTACTACATGAGGTAAGACATGTTCCAAGGGTGAGTAAGAATTTAATTTTAGCAGGGCAACTCGGTGATGAGGTTGTGTAGTAACTTTTAATGATAAAAATTGGAAGGTTTCAAAAGGTTCCCTTCTAGTAGCAAAAGGTGTGAAAGTAGGCACCTTATATATTTGTATAGGTCATATTGTTCCTTCTACTTTAATTGTTTCAGAGAAAAATAAATGTTCAGGAATAGTTGCTGCAATTGAGTAGGGAGAACAAATAGTTGTTGTAAATTCTGATACAACATTGTGGCACAACATACTTGGGCACATGAGTGAGAAAGGTATGAAAGTGCTTCATTCAAAGAAAGTTTTTTCGGGTCTAAAATGTGTTAATATGGATTTCTGTGAAAGTTGTGTGTATGAAAAACAAAAGAGAGTAAGTTTTGTGAAGGCTGAGAAGGAAAAAAAAGAAGGAGAAATTAGAGCTTGTGCATACCGATGTATGGGGACCAGATCAGGTATCTTCCCTTGGTGGCTTTCACTATTATGTTACATTTATTGATGATGCAACTAGAAAAGTATGGGTTTATTTCTTTAGACAGAAATCTGATGTATTTCAAACTTTTAAGAAATAGAAATGCTTGGTTGAAAATGAAACTGGTAAGAAATTAAAATGTCTCAGATCTGATAATGGTGGTGATTATTGCAGTCATGAATTTGAATGTTATTGGTCCACTAATGGTATTCGTAGACAAAAAATTGTTCCAAGGACTCCACAGGAAAATATAGTGGCTGAATGCATGAACAGGACTATAATGGAGCGCGCAAGGAGCATGAGGTTGCATGTTGGTTTTACCTTACACATGTGAGCAGAGGCTATCAATACTACTATATATTTGATTAATAGAGGTCCCTCTATTCCTTTGGGTTGTGGTATTCCAGAGGAAGCATGGACTGGTAAGAAGGTGAGTTATTCTTTTCTCAAAGCCTTTGATTTTGAAGCTTTTGCTTACATAGATTTTGAAAATAGAACCAAGCTGGAAGCTAAGTCAAGGAAATGTGTTTTTTTTTATATGGCATTAATGAATTTGGTTATAGGCTTTATGATTTTGAAAATCATAAAAATTTAAGAAGCATGGATGTCATATTCAATGAGAAAGTGTTGTACAAAGATTTGTTGCAGCAACATGAGAAGAAAGAAGATGATTATGTAGTCTTGGATGATACTCCAAAAGTTGATGTTCCAGCCATTCCTTATGATGTGCAAAAACTACACTAACAAATACCACACACACTGGTGAATGTTAGATAGTCAACAAGGCACATTAGACCTTCAAAAAGATTCTCTCCCTCTTTGTATTCTATTTTACTTACTAATGTTGGTGAACTTGAAAGTTATGATGAAGCTATGCAGGTGGATACTAAGATTCAGTGGGAGTCTACAATGAAAGAAGAAATGGGCTCTTTGTTGAAGAATAAGAGTGGAGATTTATGCAAGTTGCCTGTAGGTAAAAGAGCTTTATAGAATAAGTGGGTTTATAGGTTAAAAGAAGAGGATGGAGGTAAGAAAATATTTAAAGCTAGGTTAGTTGTAAAAAGATTTGCATAGAAAAAAAGAATTGATTTTGATGAGATATTTTCTCCTGTTGTTAAAATAACTTCTATTCATACTGTTTCAAGTCTTGTGGCTATTAAAGATTTGCATTTAGAGTAGTTGGATGTTAAAACAACCTTCCTCAATGGTGATTTGGATGAAGAAATATATATGGCTTAGCCACAGGGTTTTGAGGACAAAGGTAAGGAGACCTTAGTGTGCAAATTGAAGAAAAGTTTATATGGCTTGAAGCAAGCACCTCAGCAATGGTATTTGAAATTTGACAATTTTATGCATGAGCATGGATATAATAGGTGTCATTCAGATTACTATGTTTATTTTAAGAGGTTGGATGATAATAGCTACATTATTTTATGTTTATATGTTGATGATATGCTTGTAGCTAGGTCTAAAATGAATCATATTAAGGGGCTGAAATGCCAGTTAGCACATGCATTTTCTATGAAGAATTTGGGTGTAGCAAAAAAAATCTTTGATATGAAGATTAGCAGAGATAGGAAGAATAGAACATTGATGCTATCTTAGGCTGATTATGTGGAGAAGGTGTTGCAACATTTCTCTATGGAGAATATTGAAGCTATCAGCACACCTTTACCTGGTCATTTGTTTTAGATTATGGTGACTGATTAAGAAAGTACATTACATACTTCATAAACTCTTTTTTTAAAAATTTGGGCTGTGGCCGACGTTGTAGCTGACATATGGCTGACATATGCCAGACATGTTGTAACTCTAAAATGACATAAAATACTTGTATAAAAGGTTTTAGGGTTAGGTATTTTTCATTATGTTGTGACATGAAATTGTTTCTTGCAACAGTATTTAGCTGTAAGGGATTATGGATTGTAATTAGGTTGTAATCACTAGATTGTAATAATATTGGACTTCTAGTTTGGTGGACATAGCCCAGGGATTGGGTGAACCACGTTAAATCTTGGTGCCTTGTGTTCTTTTTTATATGATCTATTATTTTATGTTATTGGTTATATTTGCATGTAATTTTTATTTCTGTTCATGGTTTAATCCTAACAAGTGGTATCAGAGATAGGTTGTCTTTCAGTTATCCTCTGTAGGAAAGTCTCATAGTTCAGTGGCAGCAATGGTAAATGAGGGTAAGCTGAGGATGGACAAGCTTAATGGGAAAAACTTCCAGTTATGAAAGATGCAAATGGAAGACTATCTTTATTAGAAGGATTTATGGAAGTCATTGGAAGGCAAAGCCAAGAATCAGGGATCTATGTCAAATGATGAATGAGATCTTTTGGATAGAAAGGAACTTGCAAGCATTCGATTATGCTTGGCACCATCGGTGGAATTTAATATTACAAAAAATAAGACGACAAAAGAGTTGATGAAAACCCTAGCGACACTATATGAAAAGCCCTCCGCTTCAAACAAGAAATTTCTCATGAAGTGTTTATTTAATATGAAAATGGCAGAAGGTGGATCTATTGTAGATCATTTAAATGAGTTTAATACTATTACTAGTTAGTTATCTTCTATGGGTATCAATTTTGATGACGAAATTAAGGCTCTCTTGATTTTGTGTTCTTTGCCTAAAAGTTGGAATGGCTTGGTAATGGCAGTGAGTAATTTTGTTCCTAGATCTAGTACCCTAAAATATGATGATGTGATTAGTGTTTTTTTGAGTGAGAAAACTTGTAGGAAATCCTCAGGTGTATCTACATGAGGAAGTGCTTTGAATGCACAAAGCAGGGGAAGAATGACTAAGAGAGGAAGTAACTTTGGAAATCGTGGAAAATCAAGAGGAAAGTCAAAGGGGAAGAGGTCTCAATTGAGATGACCAAACGACTACTAGTACTTTGGGAAACCAGGTCATAAAAAGAAAGATTGTTGGAATCGAAAGAAAAATGGAGATAAATCAGATGGAGACAAGAAGGAAAATGTAGTAAGTAACAAGTCTGAAGAGGATGCTTTGCTTCTATCTTTAGAAAGTGTTGATGATTCATGGGTTTTAGATTTTGGTGCTTCATTTCATGCTACACCTCATAGAGGTTATTTCATTGATTATGTCCAAGGAGATTTTGGGTTTGTTTATTTGGGGGATAATAAACCCTGTCAGATTTTTGGAAAGGAAAAAATTTAGATTAAGTTGTAGAATGGGAATCATTGGCTACTACATGAGGTAATACGTGTTCCAAGGTTGAGTAGGAATTTAATTTCAGCAGGGCAACTTAGTGATGAGGGTTGTGTAGTAACTTTTAATGATAAAAATTGGAAGGTTTCAAAAGGTTCCCTTGTAGTAGTAAAAGGTGTGAAAGTAGGCACCTTATATCTTTGTACAATTCATATTGTCCCTTCTACTTTAATTTTTTTAGAGAAAAATGAATGTTTAAGAACAATTGTTGCAATTGAGCAGGAAGAACAAATAGTTGTTGTAGATTCTGCCATAGTGCTATGGCACAACAGACTTGGGCACATGAGTGAGAAAGGTATGAAAGTACTTCATTTAAAGAAAGTTTTACCAGGTCTAAAATGTGTTAACGTGGATTTCTATGAAAGTTGTGTGTATGGAAAACAAAAGAGAGTGAGTTTTGCAAAGACTAGAAAGGAAAACAAAAGGGAGAAATTAGAGCTTGTGCATACCGATGTATGGGGACTGGCTTAGGTATCTTCCCTTGGTGGTTCTCATTATTATGTTACATTTATTGATGATGCAACTAGAAAAGTATGGATTTATTTCCTTAGACAGAAATTTGATGTATTTCAAACTTTTAAGAAATGGAAACGCTTGGTTGAAAATGAGACTGGTAAGAAATTAAAATGTCCTAGATCTGATAATGGTGGTTAGTATTGCAGTCATGAATTTGAAGATTATTGCTCCACTAATGGTATTCGTAGATAGAAAATTGTTCCAAGGACTCCATAGGATAATGGAGTGGCCGAACACATGAACATGACTATAATGGAGTGCGAAAGGAGCATGAGGTTGCATGCTAGGTTGCCCTTACACATGTGGGTAGAAGTTGTGAATATTGTTGTATATTTGATTAATAGAGGTCCCTCTACTCCTTTGGGTTTTGGTATTCTAGAGGAAGCATGGACTGGTAAGAAGGTGAGTTATTCTTTTCTCAAGACCTTCGGTTGTGAAGCTTTTGCTCATATAGACTTTGAAAATAGAACCAAGCTGGAAGCTAAATCAAAGAAACATGTCTTTGTTAGATATGGCATTAATGAATTTGGTTATAGGCTTTGGGATTTTCAAAATCAAAAAATTGTAAGAAGCAAGGATGTCATATTCAATGAGAAAGTGTTGTACAAAGATCTATTGCAGCAACATGAGAAGAAAGAAGATGATTATTTAGTGTTGGATGATACTCCAAAAGCTAATGTTCCAGCCATTCCTCATGATGTGCAACAACCGCAACAAAAAATACCACACACACCGGTGAATTTTAGATGGTCAACGAGGCAAATTAGACCTCCACAAAGATTTTCTCCCTCTTTGTATTCTATTTTACTTACTGGTGCTAGTGAACTTGAAAGTTATGATGAAGCTGTGTAAGTGGATACTAAGATTTAGTCGAAGTCTGCAATGAAAGACAAAATGGACTCTTTGCTAAAGAATAAGACATGGGATTTGTGCAAGTTACATGTAGGTAAAAGAGCTTTACAGAATAAGTGGGTTTACAAGTTGAAAGAAGAGGAAGGAGGTAAGAAAAGATTTAAAGCCAGGTTAGTTGTAAAAGGATTTGCACAGAAAAAGGGATTTGATTTTGATGAGATATTTTCTCCTGTTGTTAAAATGACTTCTATCCGTACTGTTTTAAGTCTTATGGCTACTAAAGATTTGCATTTAGAGTAGCTTGATGTTAAAATAGCCTTTCTTCATGGTGATTTGGATGGAGAAATATATATGGCTCAACCATAGGGTTTTGAGGTCAAAGGTAAGGAGAACTTAGTGTGCAAATTGAAGAAAAGTATATATGGCTTGAAGCAAGCACCTCGGCAATGGTATCTGAAATTTGACAATTTAATGCATGAGCATGGATATAATAAGTGTCATTCAGATTACTGTGTTTATTTTAAGAGGTTGGATGATGATAGCTACATTATTTTATGTTTATATTTTGATGATATTCTTGTAGCTGGGTCTAACATGGATCATATTAAGGGGCTAAAATGTCAGTTAGCACATGCATTTTCTATGAAGGATTTGGAGGCAGCAAAACAAATCCTTGGTATGAAGATTTGTAGAGATAGGAAGAATAGAAAATTGATGCTATCTTAAGCTGATTATGTTGAGAAGGTGTTGCAACGTTTCTCTATGGAGAATGCTAAACCTGTCAACACACCTTTACCTGGTCATTTGAAGTTGACTAAGAAGATGTGTCCCAAGCCACAGGAAGAGGAGGATAAGATGTCCAAGGTACCCTATGCTTTAGTTGTAGGAAGTTTTATGTATGTTATGGTATGTACCAAGCTAGATATTGCACATGCAGTGGGAGTTGTTAGCAAGTATATGAGTCATCCAAGAATTGAGCATTGAAATGTAGTCAAATAGATTCTCGGATATTTGAGAGGCGCATCCAATAAGTGTTTAGACTTTGGGGGCTCTACTAATGATTTACAGGGCTATGTTGACTCAAATTTTTTAGGGGATATTGATACCAGGCAGAGTACTACAAGTTATGTCTTTACTATTGGTGGGGCAGCTGTGAGCCAGGTTTCTAGGTTACAGAAGATTAATGCTCTATCCACTACAGAGGCATAGTATGTTGCTGCTACAGAGGCAGCCAAGGAGATGATATGGCTTCAGTTCTTCTTGGAAGAATTGGGACATCCTCAAAAGGATAATTATTTATTCATAGATAGTCAGAGTGTCATTCATCTTGCAAAGAATTCAGATCTGCATTCTAAGACCAAATACATATAATTGTGGTACCATTTCATTCGGTCAGTTTTGGAGGATGGACAGTTAAAGTTGGAGAAGATACATACAAATGACAATCTAGTAGATATGTTGACAAAGGTAGTAACAAGGGAGAAGCTTAACTCCTCTTCAGCTTCAGTTGGTCTTCTTGACTGAACATGAATAAAAGAACAATAGAGTCTAGGCTGGTTTGATCTAGTGGGAGCCCCATGTGGTAGCGGTATTGCTACACGATTAGTCTCCAAGTGGGAGATTGTTAATTTGTGGTTATTGATAAGGAAATTACTATACATACTTCATAAATTTTTTGGGTCATGACTGATGTTGTGGCTGACATATGGCCGACATGTTGTAACCCTAAAGTGGCATAAAAATACTTGTATAAAATGGCTTAGGGTTAGGTATTTTTCATTAAGTTGTGATGTGAAATTGGTTCTTGTGGTGGTATTGAGTTGTAAGAGATTACGGATTGTAATTAGGTTGTAATCACTGGATTGTAATAAGATCAGACTTGTTGTTTGGTGGATGTAGCTTAGGGATTGGGTGAACCATGTTAAATCTTAGTGCCTTGTGTTCTTTTCTATGTGATCTATTATTTTTTATTATTGGTCATATTTGCATGTAATTGTTATTTTTTGTTTATGATTTAATCCTAACATACCCCTAAGTTGATATATCTATTCTATATCCAAAATTATGTACTCCTACTAAGTAAATATGCCACATCTTGTACTCTTTGACTTCATGTTGTTTTGTGCTTCCTCCCCCTTAGCTTAATCTGTATTTTTCTCCTTTTTTATTACTCCCCCTTTCTCATAATCTCCTTATATCTCCCTTTTTCTTACTCTCCCCTATTATCTTATTCTCTCCCAAAATATTTCTCCCCCTTTTTGACACTTATGTCATTGGGCTATACACTTATAATGTGTTTTTCCAAAAAAGATTTATGGACATCCAATATTATTTGGAAAGCTACATCCTAGTTCTCACATGCTACATCTAATGACTTGATTTCGATAGCTAGCTAGGCAACAAGGTAGACTAGACCATCTAGTGTAGAAATATTTTGGTCTTTCTTCATTAAGGTTTCAACATAGCTGAGTTTCTTGTGAAAAATTTTCATATGAGGGGTTAGAGTAGCCTGGATGCTAGTCAGTTTGGCCCTTGCATTGGCCTTATCTGCTAACAATGCAGCTAATTGATTCTGGGTTTGAAGCAATGTCCTGAATTGCTTCTCACTCTAAGCTGGATTCATAGGTAGTTTTGCACCTGATGAATTGATCTGACTTTCCAAGCTCAAGATGTGACTTCTAGTCTCTTAGGTGAAGAGTGATGGATTGCACAATTTAGTGTACAATGAGAATATGTTCTCAAGTACCTTCTTCACATCCTCAACCTTAGTTGCCAATGCAACTTGTGTCAATGCTTTATCACCTGATATCTTTTTATTTACTTTGCTTTGAAACTTCTATTCTAACCATTCTAATAATTAACATTTGTATCTAGGTCTATATCATTGACCTTCTCCACTATGTTTGTCAACTATTCAATCAGTGGCTTGGTCTCATTTGGAGTTGGCAGACTAAATGCATCTAAAAAGATGTCTTTTATATCCTGCAATGTCTACTTTTTCCTATGCTCCCTTCTAAGCATTTCTTGATGCTTCTTCCTTGCTAGGGCTCGTTGGAGTATGCCCATTTGTTCTATGGTCATTGTATCATAATAATATTTTGGTAGAGCAATTTATTCATCAAAGCTCACATCTCCATTTTGTATGATTTTCTCAGCCTTTGATGAACTCAGGCTTCGCAATGAGATCTGTTGACATATCAATCAAGTTTGTTATTAGTGACACACACTTATTCAAATTGTATATATAGCTATTGAGCTCTTTATACAGTTCAACAAAAATATGGAAAGCATAAGGACATCAAAGAATAACTTGGGTAAGTTTGGTTCCTTGTTAACTTTTCTATTCTTCCAAGTTTAGAATTTCTTCCCTTCAAAAGGCATTATTGTTTGGAGAAAAGATGCGCTTTTGTTATATTAGATAAATGAGTTTATTGTTGAAATGGGTGAAAATCATAATTGTATTATGGATAATTATTTTGATTCATTCAAAGAGAAAATGAATAATAGGTTCTAAATCCCCAAGAAACTAGTTTAAGATTATAAGGATGATGTATATTTCATGGTGGATTGTGACAAAGTGTACATTTAGGCAGTTAAGCCTAGAATTGTGTGGGTAAAACCTCTTGGTTATGAGCTTAATATTGATGAAACTAAAGAAATCATTGAACCTCTTGTCAATGAGCCAATTGATCCTAAGGCTAGATATTTTGGAACATATGCTAAAGCAAAAGCCAAGATTGAACTTGAAATAAAGCTTCCTCAGATGATGAACAAACGAAAGAAGAGGATTGCAAAATTGAAAACCAGTTCTACCCTTTTGTTAACCAAGGGAAAAGGTCAAGATGAGGAAGCAGAGGATAAGGTAGAATCTAATGAAGAAGAGCCATTAAGGAAAAAAGGCAAGCTGATTATCACCAAGCCACAAAAGCCATCTAGTACAGTTTTCACTAGGAGATTCTCAAGGATGAAATTTTACAAGGGGGAAATATTATATTCACAAAGCCTCCACCTACCTTCCAAGATAGAATAAAAGAACTTCAGGAAGGAGTAGGCATAACAAACTTTAAAGCATTGAAATATGAGACTAGGACTAAGGAAGAAAAGAAGAAGATTGAAGACTTGGTGGTGAACAAAATGGGTAAGTGGAAATACTCACCATACTAGCTTACTTCTCAGCTCCCTAATATTTTGTTGGAAATGATAAAGCCAAGATGAGATTTTTGTTAGATTGTGGTGACTAATTAGGAAAGTATTGTAAATACTTCATTAATTCTTTGGGGCTTGGGGCATCGCCCCAAAAAAAAATTTTGGGCCCTATTTTATTGAGATTTTGGGGTGACATATAATTATTAATTATAACCCTAAAGTGGTAAAAATACTTGTATAAAAGAGCTTAGGGTTAGGGATTGTTTCGTATTTGTGATGTGAAATTGGTTCTTGCATTAGTATTGAGCTATAAGAGATTATAGATTGTAATTAGGTAATCATTGGATTGTAATAATATCGAACTTGCTATTTGGTAGACGTAGCCTAGGGATTGGGTGAACCATATTAAATCTTGGTGTCTTGTGTTCTTTTCTGTGTGATATATTATTTTCTATTATTGGTTATATTTGCATATAATTGTTATTTCTAACTATGGTTTAATCCTAACAATTTTGCCATGCAAATTGTCAAAGACATATATGGGAAAACCTTAAGGCAACTAATATTGAGCATATTAGATGTTGAGGTAAAAGAGTCATTGAAGAAAAATTAAGAAAATTTGACTATGAAGTTTAATACTTGTTTGGTTTTGATTAAAGATATTGAGCATGTTGTAAGGAATGCAACAAAAACTTGGAAGAATATCTATATATTACATAAACCAAGTGATTTTCTATTTGATGTTAGAGATGATGATGAAGAAGAAGATAAGAAGAAAGATGAAGAAGAGAATATTGAAGAAGTAACTCATTTTAACAATGAAGAAGATGTGGAGGGTCAAGGAAAAGAGGCAATTGAGGAAGCAAAGCCAAATGATGAGGAGACTGATCTAGTTAAGATAGTTGTAGCAGTCATTGCCTTACTTCCTCACTCTCCAAGAAAACTAGTGACAACATCAAGCATGGAGATAGCCCCAGCAAGTTTGATTGTGAGCACTAGTGCCAATCCAAATGTCCAATCACTCTTTGCTCCTACTCAACTTAGCACATCATTGACAGAAGTGACTTCCACTTCATCTATCGAGCTATAGACTCTTCATCAACCGAGTTGAGTACTCTAGTTTTGAGTACTTCAATTTTGAGCACATCAATTTTGGATTCTTTAGGTATTTTTTTAAATATTCCTTCAACAACTATAGTATCAGTTTTTATAGCCAGTCCTAGCATGTCTACTATTAGTTCTATTTTAGGTACAAAATCAATAAGTGTAAGTATAGTTGAGCCCAAGGTTCAACCAAGCACATAATTTTTGAGTAAGGGAAAAGAGTTGGAGGGAGAAATTGATTTAGATGAGAAAATTGTAATCCCAAATTGGGACATTTCCAAGCTTACTCTAGACCAAATGCAATCATTTGGTGAACTCCTCTAGAAGAAGGCTAAACAACAAAGACTAAGAGAGGAGAGAGATAAGAAATTGAAAATAATTGAAGATGCAAAGAACATTTTGGCATAGGCCATAGGTATTGAGGTTAACTTTTCTCAGCCAATTTTGTATTAGCTAGTAGAGGTAGTATAGAAATTTAATGAAGATATTGAGGGTCAAGATAAGTTAGTGAAAAAAGTAGAAAAGAAGTTTGATAATAAAGTGGTAGAGCACATTGCTCAGCAAATAGCTATTTATCAAGTAGAACTTTCTACAATTTTGGGCAATTTAGAAGCATATTGTACAAATGTTTCATCTCTTTTTTGAAAGCTATGAAATGTTTCTAAGTTTACTAAAGAAATAAAGGAAAAATTGTCCAAAATAGATGAAGATCTGAGGCTAGTTCTCAATAGCTACAACTTGCCCCTAGTTCAAGCTCTGCACATTTTCAAGGATAAGATTTTTGTCAGATATGCAAGCAAAATTTCTTAGAGAAGAAGCAAGGATTAGATCCACGTTGATAGATATACAAAATATAATTCTTCCCATCATGGATGCACTGCAAAAACATATTATACATTAAAAAACTCTCATCCATGACAATAACTTCTCCATTGTGGATCATATGATAGAACTGTCAACAAAAGTCCAAATTGCACTTCACACATGTAAGGTCCTGCAAGACAATTGGGATAACACCTCAAAGATCATTCTCAAAATACATTTAGAATTTTTATCTCATTTTGGTGTTACTATGTAAATAAATAGAATAAATCTTTGGCATTAATGTCAAAAAGGGGGAGAAAGATATATGTACGGAGAAAGACTTATGTTATGGGGGAGAACATGCAATAAGTTGAAAAAACAATAGGGAAATAAGATATGCATAGAGAGATATGTTGTACATAGCAAGACATATAATATACTATATGAAAGAACCTTACCATGTACAAATATATACCTTACAAAATCAATTTTGAAAAATCTCAAAAACAATATACTCTACTAAGCTAGTATCACAAGATGATGGATAAAAGGTATTTAGAAAACTTTTTGAATTCAATTTTGGCTGATAAGTGTTTTTGTCACTAATTCCAAAGGGGGTGATTGTTGACATATCAGTCAAGTTTGTTATTAGTGACACACACTTATTCAGATTGTATATAGATACTAAGCTTATTCTACAACTATTAGTGTTTGCCAAGAATTTCAGTTGTTACCGAGTTCTATAGTTGCTACTGGGTCCTCTAGACAAATCACAAGGTTACCAAGTAGTTATAGTTATAGTGAAGATCAATGGTGTAAACCGTGCATCTAAGTGTATGCCAAGTTTACCACTGCAAGCCGAGCTGTGTAGTGTTCACCGAGTTCTTAGTGTATGTGATGCAAGTCCAATGTTAACTGAGCCACTTAGTGTTAACCAAGTGACTCAGTTTATATTGAGCTAAAAAGAGGTGATAGTAATTATCGAGTCTTGCCATGGTAAACAAGAGATTCAATTTATATGATGAGTTTCATAGTATCTATTGAGTCACCAGTGCAAATCAAGTTCAAGACTACTTGGAAGTAATCAGTATGGACCAAGTTTCTACGTCTACCAAGTGTATGATGATGCCAAGCATTGACAGTGGATGTTGAGTATTAGAACCTCATCAAGTCAGTCTTCAGAACCCAAGTGTCTTCGTGTGGGCTGACTTTGTAATATTTTTGTTTACTTGTGTTGTGGTCAACTTTGTAATTTGTATAATTAGATTGGTATATATGTAATAAATTGTATCATATCCAAGAGAATATAATGAAGATTTCAATTCGAATGCAATTAGAGAAAAGCAGAAAGAGTGAATAACAAAGGCTACAATAGTATAAGGAGCAGCAAAGTCATATCTATTAGAGCAAGGTGATAAGTACATAAAGAAATCTCATTCAGAAAACTAAGTTGCAAATCAAAGATTGTCTACTATTTCATCCTAATAGATAGATCAGTCAAATCGTTTCACAAGGTAGACCTAATAGTCTTTTGTACACCTCTTTATCGAGTGCATACTTCATTATATACATGTAATAGAATTAATGCTAATTGTATTGTTGGATTAAGAGTTGAAATTGTTAAAGTTTTAGAAGTTACTAATTTACCCCTCCCCTCTTAGTAACTTTAGTGTAGTCTTGAATATTTTCAACAAGATCTATAATGGAGTTGCATCTATGCTTGACTTTTGAAGAGTTCGAGTGGAATGAGTGCCAAATGTTGGTAAAGTTACCAGGGCCTGCATAGCAACTTGCTCCTTCACCTTAGGTATTAGTTCTATCTCTTCAAGCTTTCCATGTTCTACCACAATGACTTGACTTGCACCTTGATTTTTTGTTGTAAGTGTAGATGACTCTATCTAACCTATTTCTTGTTGTTCTTCAGTAGTGACTTGTGTTTCCACTATATCCTTTGCAATTGCATCAACCTTTTAAGATGTATCTTCTAGTATTTTCTCCAAAGGTTGTGCATGAACTACTTGAGATATGATAGAAGGTGGTTCTTGTAGATTCACCTCTACCCATGCTATTTCAATCAATGATTTCTGCAACTCATCCATATTGACCAGTACAGGATTATCACAAATTTTTGCCTATATTGTGGACTAATCTAATATCTTCTTGAGATCTTCCTCTGTAAGGGGATTGATGTTCTGAGCTATGACATCAAAAACATCCTTAATAGTTACTATTTTAGTATTTACACTAGTTACATGTTGAGGATTGCTACTAGGAAATTATGTGTGTTGCACACTCTATTCTTCTTCTTGCTACTCTAGCTCATTTTTTGCCTTGTCATCTATGTTCATTTCTACTCCTTCGTCAATAGTATTATCATTATTATCATCTTGTTCATCATCCTTCACTTCAATGAGTTCTTCCTCACCTTCCTTCACTATAGTCAACCAATAAGTGAGTTTCCACATCTATGTGGACTTCTTAACTACATCCTTAGTGTTATTTTGTAAAATACTAAAGGCTTTGTATTTAGGTATTGTTGGTGTAAATATGTATCCATGATTTACACTTACTTAAGTTTAAATAGGTTAATGCATTATTTTAATATTTATTTATTTAGTCACCTAGAAAAATGTGTACTCTTGTGAGTTGTCATGTTGACAACATAGGATTTCACACCTCTTTTATGCACATGATGTCTACAACATAGGAGTTAGCACACTAATTAAGCACATGATGTCTACAACATCTCCACTTGAGAAACACCTTGTCATTTGTATCCTCTCATCTAGAATGATGGATAAGACATGTGCTTAGTTTTCATGCTTATCTCTTGGCTCTTTTTAGAGACATTCTAAGTGCTTCCTAAAAATCCATAATATACAGGCACTCCTAGTGTGTATACTCATCACATACAATACAGAGCAATGTATGAGGACATACTCTAATATATTGATCATACTCCTTTTTGTCTATAGTTGTGCTTGTGTTCGAGTTCTATGATCTTGGGTGAATCCTACCCTAAGGAAAATTCTTATATGGTATCAGAGCTATACCAAATTGTTATATGGTATTAGAGCTTGGAGAATTTCTCTTCACATAGTTGTTTGAGAACATTCTTGCTTCAGCACCTTGACTTGAATACAAAGTATCATAGTCATTGGGAGCATCTAGAGCCAAATCTAACCTCACCATTGCATCTAGAATGTTGATTTGGTAAAAATTGGCTATAAAGTTAGCTATCTTAGCCCAAAGTCAATTGTGAGGCAAATATTTTTTGCAAACCGACACCTAAAGGACCAATTTGCAGAATTGGTATGATCATTTTAGATCTGTACATTTAATTTTTAGATCTACCTTTTTTTCATCTACATCTCTATAATTTTTTTGGATCTACATTATTTTTTCTAAAAAAAATTTGGCCATTGGGACATAGGAAATATTTTTTGTAGGTGAAGATTGGAGCTTGCTGGTGCAAATCAGATATTTATATCACATTCAGAAGGTCAAAAAAACTCCAAATTGACTTTTGTTTCATCAAAATTAGACATTTGAGGTAAAATCTAGAGTCATTTGATTTTTAGAGGTGCTACGACGGTGATTCAGAAAACATAATAGAAACAACGATTTTCAAACAACGATATCTCCCTCCTACAAACTCCTTTTTGCGAGAAATTATTTTTGTTTTGGGTTAGAATTTTATGATCTACACATTGGTGGAAGTGGTTTGAGATCTTTGTTCCTAAATTTTTTTGCAATTTTCAAATTCCAATTTTTGCCACTTAAAATACTTAGTACGGGCTCATAAGGACTCCAAATTAGATTTTTTATTTTTTTTTAAGTGCATTTTTTTTTTGTCTACTTTCTAGATCTATAATCATATTATAGGTTTTGTGGATAGAAATACTGCTTTCAAAAATAGGCCCTAAATTGGCAAGTGGCTACCAAGTGCCTAAATCATTCATTAGGGTGAGTTCTTTGATTTCTTTTACATTTTGGGAGGTTCATTTATTGATCTCATTGAGTCTTGTCAGATATGTCAGTTTGGTATTAGACCATAGTTGACAACAAGAAAATATCACAAATGGAATGCTTTGATACTTGATCATCTAAGAGACCATCAAGAATTTCTTTCTTATCTCTATTCATTGCCATCACATTTTAATTGGACATATCTTTTGTAACTTTGTTGCTTTTTGTATAATAGTATGAGTAAGGAATCTTTTGCTCCTCTTAGAATGACAAGTTTTCCTTATGATATTTGGATGTCTATTTGGGAAGTATATGGAGATCCATGTGTTCCTCCATCTCCAAAGGGAATTCTATATCCAGTCACTCCAGCTATGGTTTCTTCAACTCCAGATGCTCATGTTGCTCCTACTGATCATGTTTTAGCAATAGATGTGTAGACACCTAAATTTGTCCAAAACCCATTCCTAGCCAATCAAATAAATATTCATTATTTATTTAATTACCCTACCTTAATTAAATAAATTTTACATTTATTTAATTATTTTTACCTTTCCTTGATTTAAATAAACTAAGGTTTTATTTAAATCCTAGCTTTCCCACTTGCATCCTAACCCATTCGTTTTAATTAAGTACGTCGTTTACTTAATTAATTCCTTGCCTAAACCCCCTTGAAATTAAATATTGTATTTAATCCTATTTGAGCACATGGCTCCTACTTTTAACCCTCACCTAACCTAACTATCCTACCTAACCCATCATGCTAAACCAACTCACTTCCTTAATCATGCTTGCTTTGCATAATCATCCTAGCTAATCACCTCTTAATCCAAAGTATGTGCTCACACATGTATGAAGAATCCTCACACATGTGTGAGAGATGTTCACACTTTCCTCATCACTCATGTCTTGCATGTCTCTTGCACACTTGTCCTCTTGCATGAGAGTCAAGGTGTCTCACACATGTGAGAAGCCATGCTTTCTCATACCCTTTGCACACTTGTCCTCTTGCATGAGAATCAAGTTGTCTCACACATGTGTGAGAAGCCATGCTTCTCACA
Organism: Cupressus sempervirens; assembly: GCA_028749045.1. Classification (NCBI taxonomy): domain Eukaryota; kingdom Viridiplantae; phylum Streptophyta; class Pinopsida; order Cupressales; family Cupressaceae; genus Cupressus; species Cupressus sempervirens. The sequence continues at coordinate 8,260,261 of CM053783.1, forward strand.
CCTCTTTGATCATGTCACCATCAAAGGTTGCTCACACATGTGTGAGCATATGGCCCCCTTTGAATGGTCAAAACTCTAATCCATGTGGAGTCTACTTGTCCTCCACCTCATTGACACCTCATCGATCCTGAGAGATCCTAGCTCTCCATCTTGCATTCAATCTTAGCCGTTTGTTGCATCCATTTTCCTATAAATGGAGAGCCCTCTCCTCATTTTCACAAGCACCTTCTACCTCATTGTTATGCTGTAGGAATAGTGAGAAACCACATCCCATGAGCAAGGAAATCATCAACCACTTGATGATTTCATGAGATTTGCATATGTGTTATTTTGATTTCATTAATACTATTGTTTGTTTCATGTTGTTCATTTATATGTCTTCTTTCATATTTTGAGATTTTGCATGATAATGTAGGAATGTGCATTAGTTGCTTAGTGTTATTTCTTTAGTTACATTTTTATGCAACACAAGATGCTTCAAATTCAGTGCAATAGGACACTTCATGTCTTCCTACTTTATCTTCATGCGATGACAACTTCCTACCATTGTAGGCCTATTCGTGGAGTCTCACATTGAAGATGTGGGAGACATCCTTGATGATATTCATCATCTCTTTAAGAAAAATTTATCATCTATTACCATTGTGACAGATTCATGTACTTTAGCACAGTAGAGTACACCTTGTCTTCCAAATGATGACTTCTTGTCAGACATTTTAGCTCTATTCATGAAGTCACACATAGCAGATTTGGAGGACTTTTTTGATGATATCTAGCTTCACTGTGATGCAGATGATCCTTCTATAGTTGTTGTGAGTGCTCACTCTGACCCTCATGTCCATTCTCTACATGATCAATCCTTATAGGCTGATGTGATTGTGGATCCTTATGTACATAATTTGTAGGAGGTCTCTCTCTCATTTGAGGAGATTGTTGGTTCTTTAAAATAGGTTCTACATGTTGAAAATTTGATTGAAAATATCATTGTGAGAAAAAGATTGATTGAAACAGGGAGATTGTTGTTAGAAGAATGTTTTCAATCATTGTTTTTTCATTGATCTCAAACCTATTATTTGTAGGAATGACAATTGCTTATAAGATCCAAGTACTATCACTTAGTTGATTGATGAAGAGGATTTGATCAACAAGATGTAACAAGAGCACCTACAGGAAAGGTTGAGTTATGGTTTTGAAATGAAGTGCAAGAATCAGTTAAGACAATGGTTAAATGATGTATTGATAACATACTTGAAGATATAGAGGCTGGCCACACTTAGAAACATTGGAGGAATAAGTTGTAACAAGGTTGACTACAAAGCTTAAACTATGTTCATCAGTGGGTGTCAAGTAAAGTAGTTCAAGCCGAGCAAATGTAAAATCTGGTGTGTGCCAAGTGAACTTCACGTGCCAAATGAAGTTCAAGTGCTGAGTGATATAGAAGGAGTCGAGCGTCAAAAAATCTTAATGGATGCCAAGTGAATTCACAGTAGGTGTCGAGCATCAATAAAATACAGTTGATGTCGAGTAACACAGTATGTGTCGAGCACTAGTATTTCAATAGTGTCAAGTTGTTGCATTATTGGAAATGTCAAAGATTTGCCAAATCTGAGCTGAGAAGTTTGTTACCTTGAATTTTGTGAACTAGTTGGAGGATAAAAATGATGAGCTAGTGGCACAAAATTTTATGGAAACCATTTTTTAGCGAATTCAAGAGGATTTTTCATGATGTTTCTAGAAGAAAAAAAACCTGGGTTAGATTCAATGAATCCTACCTAATATATACAAATTGAAATCAAAGGAGGGAAGAATCAAGTGGAAAAAGGAATTCCATATTTCTATTTAAGGAGTCATAGACCAAGAAGCAAGAGCTGCTAGTGTGCCAAATTGCGAAGTGGTTGAAAGGGTGTCAAGGAGAAGACATCTAGGAGAAGGAAGAATAGAGTACAGAGACTCTACTTCGATAAGTGGTCAAAAGGTGATGATTGCACTGGTACATTGAGCATGGAGACTCAAGGAGACTAAGCTTGAAAGGAGGGCAAGCTGTCAAGAGCTGCAGAGATTGAAAGCTAGGCAATTTTATGAGTTGAGAAGTGATCTAAGATTTGCAAGTTGAGTTGTATGTTGTAATCAGGTCAAAACTCCTTATTGTTACTCTCTAGCAATTGTATCAGTTAGGGTAAAAGAAAATCCTATGGACTTAGGTTGGTTTAATAGCCATTTGTAAATCCTTTAATAGGGTGGCATTCCAAATGAATGTTCTAAAGTCCTCTAACCAAACCCACTTCTAATAGGGTGGTTAAATCCTTTAACTAGGTCACATATAGCAGTGTGTTGTAGCCTTTAACAGGGTAGGCCTTTTATAGGGCATCACTTCAGAAGAGTAAAAATTGAGTAGCATGTTATTGGTGATTTTTCTCAAATTGGGTTTTCACATAAATCATTATGTTATGTGTTGATCTTTTTATGAGTTATGCTTGCATGTTGATTTGCAGTAACTTGCTGAATAGGAAAGTTAAAGCTTGGATGAATGAATAAGTTTGATGGGCACACTTTACTTAATGGAAAGTTTGAATAGGACATTTGGACCTTGAATAAATAATTCACCCCCCCCCCCCTCCCCCCCCTCTCATTTATTCTAAAGAATTTCTAACAATTGGTATTAGAGCCATTTGTTGATTTAGTTTCAAGGTACTAGAAGCAGGAAGATCAAGATGTCTAAGAGAGACAACTTCATTGCATGACAAAGCCTAATAAAACTGCACCTTGGATCAATAGGTGATTATGAAAAAACCTCAATTGGAATAGAACATGTAGATCTAGTTGGATCCCTCTCTATAGATGATTTGAACAAAAGGAAGAAGCACAATCAGGAAATGATGGAGATTGCTTCTGCACTTAGTTATGTTGAATTTGATGACATCAAAGGATGTGACACTACATTTAAAATCTGGAAAGCCTTGTCAGATATCTATGGAGCAGATCAGAATGTTCAGAGAGCAAAGATGTTGGGTAAAACTGAGGTTCAATTGGATGGCCTTTATATGGATATAGTTGAATCAAAAATTACCCCTAAAATGTCAATCCAAGAATTGTGGACTTGCAAGAGATATCACGGCTATTTTCTCAAGGGGTGAAGATAATAAATCAAGAGGTTTATGAATGCAATTACTACTTGTCGATAAATTGAACTATCTAAATTACCACACATCTAAAACTTCTTTCGCAAATGGATTCTAATCTAAAGTTCACACCTAGAAACAAAACACAATGTCTTTATGAATGCTATGAATATTATCAACTCACTTAAAAAAATTAGTCATAAATACTTTTACTACTCCTTTAATTAATTAATCCCAAATTCTATTAACAATCAATTACAATCTTTTAAACAATTAATCTCAATGAATGCTTCTTGCAGAGTTTTTATTTAATGTAATCTGCTTAGACTGCGACAAGAAGTTGTTTCCAACAGGCTGGTTCAAAATAAAAAATGCGGCAAGAAGTTGATAAAGGGTGATGGGGGATATTGTGAATGGAGACAGAAAGATGATAAATATTATGGTTTAACAGCTGAAAGGATACAGTAAGGGGAATACAACAGATGATATTATGAGTACCAGGGTTGAATGGGAGTGGTAGGAAGAACAGAATGAATAGTATTATATAACAGATTTATGTATTAACATCAAAAAATTCCTTTATAAGATTGTCGCAATCAGTAATTCCATCAAACAATTGAATTCATGATTGATCAACAAGCTCTGTGTGAATTTGATTAGCAAACATATATGGAAACCTTATTATAAATGCAAGCAATCAAAACTAAGAGAAACACACACAATCAATAATACTGAAATACTTACAAATTAATCCATTGGAATCTCACCAAGTTTCCCGAGAGGGGGCCCTCCTCTGGTTCACAAGGTGAGAGATAAAACACCAACTACTACTTGAAAATTGTGCTTTAAGAATTTAGAGGTAATTTGGAACAGAGTATTTTTATAGATTATTGATGATATGTCTTTTAATTCACATTCACTTATATAGCCTAAAATATTTAACCATATTAAAAACTACATAGAATGGCCGCTGGCCTGTTTCCTAAACATGGATAGTAGTTTGTTTTGGCCACTGGCCATACATAAAAATTTATAAAACAGTATGGCTAAAATAATATATGGCCAAAACAGAGCCATTCGAAACTATTTACTTAATGTAACAAAATTACAACTTCCAAAACTATTCTTCCAGCTGAGTGGCCGACTCCATATTCTCACATCTTTAGTTCTTGTAGCAGAATAGATCACAATATATCAAAATGTATACATTAAACATCCACTCTTTTCAAGAAATATTTCAAACCTTAAGACTTTATTAAATGCATTATATTCCTCCATAATTAATTGCATAACAGGGGTTTAGACAGGCTTAAGACAAGGTAAAAGTTATAAAGAGTATACAAAAACAAAAGCAGTTTGCACACCCATCATTCCCCCCAGCTTAGAGGTTTTGCATTTCCTCATGCAATTGAGGTGTTTGGCTAGATCCAATAGGCTTCACATTAAGTATCTTTGTATCTGCTTCAACTCTGGTTGCACCAATGGTTCCCTTTTCCTAAGAGATGAGTGCTTGTAACTGTAACTACAACTATTGATTGGATTGTTGGAGTTGAGTGACCATTTGCAATAATTATGCATTAGAAGAGAGTGATATACCCTGTTCAACATCAAGAACTTCATAAATTCCACTTGTTCCTATAGCAATTGGATTAGGGTCATTCCGAACTGTAAGAGCAACAAAGAGTTTATCTTTACTGATATCAACCATCGCAAGGGTAGTTTCAGGAAGAGGATGCTCGACATTTATACCCTAATAAAGGACCATATTAGTATGGGTATTGGAGTGTTCCTGCATTACGGTCTCTTCTTGTTGAGAATGTTCTTCATGGACATCTTTCTGTAATTTTATGGTTTCAAGATCCTCCTGTTGATCTTCCATAATGCCCTCTTCTTTATTAATCTCAACATTAGTGTCCTCCCCAACTTCTTCACCAAATTCTTCACTTAATTTAGTATCATGGTGTGCAATTTCTTCTTCATTTTGTTGTTCAAGTGGCTCTTCTTCTTCAAAAATTGGTTTCTTATGGGTAGAATCCTCTTTTTGTTATTTTTGTTTTTTATTTCTATGCTGTTGGTTCCTTAGCCTTCTTAAAAGCTGGGTGTTCTTTGTTTGGGGTTCTTTTGTTCTCAAAATTTCCATATCACTTACAGATTCTATTGTTTCAACTAACCCTTGCAACTTATCAGGGGTATGTTGTTTCTGTCATGTAATCTGAGTTTCAGGATTTCCTTTTTTGCTTTTCCTTTAAGCTTTAAGGTTTTTTCTTTCGGTAGGCTTGAGGGTTTCAAACACCGCTTTTTGGAAGAATTGGCTTCAGGGGTATCATCAACGACAGGATGTTGAGGATTTTCTGTAGGGGTTTGATTCACAAATGCATCCCATTCAAGAGCTAGTTGAGCTAGGTGAAGGTTATGGTTGACAATAAGCTTAATTAATCCATGGTGGGCCAAGGAATCAACTTGCCCCCAATTGTATTGGTCACAAGACCGTTTTAAGGAAAAAAATAGGTAATAGGAAAATTAACAAGAACACCATATCACAAATGTAACATTAAGCGGAAATGGTGGGCAAATACATACTTAAAGCACCCTTCGTAGGTGATGTAATGAATTAAGAATTTTGCAACAGAATCCCATGGCTCTGGAAGTGATTTCCTTGCTACCCCTTGCCCCTGGACATTCTCAACCGATTCTCCTCACTATAAAAATTGCTTTTTGTGAGGCTTCAAATCTATAACCCTGGATGATGGAGTAGGAAAGAAAAGGTCACTGATTTGGAGTAAACTAGTGACTTTTGCAACTGTCCCTACATTCACAAGAAACTGTAATCCCCAAACAGTAGCATGAGTTCCTTGAAATCTTGAGGCAAATTCTCTAGCTATGGTCACATCAAATCCACAAAAGCATTTGAAGAAGGTTGTCCATCCAACATGAGTAAAAATTTTTAGTGCTTCCTCATCAGCATACAACTTATCCAAAGATTCTGGCTCAAAGCGAAGATGTTTTCCCCCCATGACAAGCGACAAAATTTGAAAGGTTTATCACAGTGGAGAATAAGCGAAAAACAACAGCGAAAATGAAAATGACAAGAAATATGAATGGATTTAACAACAGGAAAATACCATAAAAAGTAGTAATAATGGCATGATAAATATAATTAGTTGGTAAGGACAAAAGTCTTGTGTATAAGTGATGTGGCATAGAATCATGAATAATAGAGAGGAGCGTGTAATAAATGGTGTGGAAATGATGACTCAATAAGGGCATATGATAACATGGCACATAAACCCCCCTAGCTTAAGTGACTGATCCATCCTGGGCATGCCAAATAATCATTAAGAAAATAAAATACATAAAATAAAGTAGAAGGTGAGAAAATACTTCTTGACGTGGGGACAACAAGGAATGCGAGGTGAAGGTGTCAGCAAATCCAAGGAGATCATCTCAGCAGAATAGGACAGAGCCACCAACCGCGAGGAAAATGACAGCAAGCACGTGAGGAGGAAGAAATAATCCACCATAAAATATTTGCAAGGAAGCAGCCACCATAGCGAAAAGACACATGGCAGTGTAGGCCACCGAAAAATGCAAAGCAACAGGAGGTCCATTTTGGAGGAACGCCAAGAGAATGGCAACAAGATCTAAAAAAACCTGTTGTCGCAACCAAAAAGGAAGAAAGAACTGTGATAGGAACAAGGAAACCTCCTGTTGCAACTAGCACTATTTTTTTTCTTTTTTTCTTTTTTTTGAATTTATTTATGACACAAGACTGTTGAAAAATTGGTTTTCAATCAAGTGCCACTTGGAAGTGTTGGTAAACTAGTTTTCATGTCCAGGAAGTCGAACAACTACAAGTCACTGGATTACCCAGTTTTCAACAAGCAGTTGGCCAACAGTGCCAAAGACCTGGTTTTCATTGTTGGATCTTGCTTTTTTTTTATAAATTATTATTATAAATAATAATATATATATTTAATATATGATATATATAGTATTAATAATAAAGGAGACTAAAGGGAACCATGATGAGTGTCCTTCGAGAGAGGCCTCTTATATAGCTTCAATCGATGACCATTAACAAGAAGCTTGCGACGTTTAGAATCCATAGTGTAGAGTTGAACTGCACCATTTTCATACACATGTTCAATTTCATAAGGTCCAAGCCACCTTGTATGAAATTTTCCTTTAAAATCCTAGAATCGAGAGTCGTATAAAAGTGCCCAATCACCAGGCTAAAAAGAACATTGACGAATGTGTTTGTCATGCCACAATGTTCATTGATTTTGAACAAGTTTAGTATGAAGAAGTGCCTTGGTAACTGATCAAGGGAGTGGAGTTGGGTTAGTCATTCCTTTTGAGCATTAGAGAGACTCAATCCAAGTTCAAGTGCAGTTTGAAGAGTCTTAATCTCAAACTCAATAGGAAGTACAACCTTCTTACCATAAACCAATTCATAAGGGGTCAAACCAATGGCGGTCTTCCATGTAGTACAATAGACCCACATAGCTTCAGGAAGGCATGTGGCCCAATCATGCTTATGAAGTGCAACAATTTTGGTAAGGATATTCTCTAGTTCCCAATTAGTCACCTCAACTTGTCCATTCGCTTGAGGATGATAAGGTGATGATTTCTTGTGTCAAATCTCATATTCCTTGATTAATGCAAAAAGAGGTCTAAAGTGAACTGAGGTCCTTGATTAGTAGTGATTTCGTGTGGAACACCAAAGTGAGTGAAGATCTCAGAATATAAGAATTCAGCAACTTTGGTATCTCTGGTGTGCTTTAGTGCAACTACTTCAACCCACTTTGTGACATAATCTATGCAAACAAGAATATATTCCTTATTTCTAGAAGGTGGGTTAATAGGTCCAACAAAATCAAGGCCCCATTTTTCAAAATGCTCAATAGAAAGTTGAGGGTGAAGTGGCATCTCATCTGATCATGTAGGACGACCCATGCGTTGGCATTGGTCACAATGTTGAACATAACGTTTGCAATCCTTATGAAGCGTAGGCCAATAATAACCTGCAGTCAAAATCTTGTGAGTAGTTCATTGAGCAGCAAAGTGTCCTCCGCAAGGTTCAGTATGACAAGCACAGAGAATGTCAAAGACATCTTCCCGAGGAATGTAGTGGTGCATGATATTGTCAATGCCAGTTTGGAATAGAAGACCATTAATCCAAGTATACTGTAAACTAAGGCCCACCAACTTACGACACTCACGAGGGGAGAAGTGTGGTGGAAATTTGCATGTAACCAAATAGTTGGTAATGTCAGCATACCATAGACTTTTGGTAGAGATTGCAAAGATATTTTCGTCAGGGAACAAGTCATCAACAAGAACAACTTCATTATCTGACTAAGGTATCCGAGACAAGAAATCTGCAACCACATTTTCTCGACCAGGCTTATCAAGTATAGTGACATCAAATTCTTGTAATAAAAGCAACCATCTAATAGCCCTACCGGTTACCACAGGTTTATTCATTAAAAATTGAATTGTTGAATGATCAGTATGAACAAACACCTTATAACCAGTAATGTAGTGCCAAAATTTATTAATAGCATAAACAACAGCTAAATATTCTTTTTTAGTTACCGTATAGTTTACCTCAGTACCAGTGAAATTCTTGCTGATGTAGTAGATTGAATAGAAGAGATTGTCCTCCTTTTGTCCAAGTATTTCTCCCATTGAGAAATCAAAAGCATCAGCGTGGATATGGAATGGTAATCCCCAATTAGGACCTCTAAGAATAGGAGTAGTTACTAATTGTTCTTAATGGTTTGAAAGGCCTCTTGATATTTGAGGGTCCAGGTGAAAACAACATCTTTAGCTAATAAGGTAAACAAAGGAGAAGCAATTTTACTAAAGTTTTGAATGAATCTCCTATAGTATTTGGCATGATCAAGGAAACTTCGAACATCTTTTTGTATCGAAGATGTGGGGAGATCTTGAATTATTTGGATCTTTTTGGGATCAACCTCTATACCTTTTCATGAGATTAAATGACCTAAGACAATTCCTTCTATCATCAACATATGACATTTCTCATGGCTTAAAGACAAATTAGTATCAATACATCACTTAAGCACTTTCTCTAAATTATCTTTGGCTTCTTCAAAGGTATTTCCATGAACAGTAAAGTCATCCATATAGACTTTTACACAATCATTAACTAGATCAGCAAAGATGCTTAATACTGCACATTGAAATGTCCCAGGAGCATTACATAACCCAAAAGCAAGAACATTGTATGCAAAGTCTCCCCATGGACAAGTAAAAGTAGTTTTGTCCTGATCTTCTGGGGCAATGCGGATTTGGTTGTAACCACTAAATCCATCCAAAAAGGAAAAGAATTGCTTCCCATTTTTCTTTGGAACGACAACCAAGGGAGATACCCACCTACTATCCAAAATTGGATAAAAAAAATACAACATTCAAAAGTTTTTGGAGTTCCTCTTTGACAATATCACACAAGGCAGGATTGAGTCGGCGATGCAGTTGTTGTACTAGGTGACTTCCCTCCTCAATATAAATGTGATGGGAACAAGTGTTAGGATGAATACCACACATGTCTTGATACTCCCATGCAAAAGAATCTTTATGTTCTTTATGCATACTTATGAGATCCTTAACCTGAGCTGGTGTTAATTGTGGATTAATATTAAGCATACGCCCAGGTAGGATTTCCATAGGTTTGAACGATGTAGGTCTTGATGATGTTTCTAGTTTTTCTAAAGATAATAATGGACTATATAAACATGAATGTGGCAAAAGCTGATGTAATGTGAGGAAGTGCTAAATGGATCTAGGATTGCCAACTAAAGGAAAATTCCCAAAAGGACAGTCAACAGTCGCATGAGAAGGAAAAACCATAGTTTCCAAGATATCATTAGACTCATACATATTCTGGAGAAAATTTACTAAAATGGCCTCATCAGTTGGATCTTCAAAATACTGTACTTGCCCAATGGTAAGGACTGGAACATAGTCGTCTAAATCACTATCGACCCAAGTTGGGTCCTTGGCATCCAATAATGGTTGAGCAGGAGGATATAAGGTTAATTATTTTGTTTGCTCACCATTAGAAATAACCATGTTACTTGACCAAAAATTAATGTGGGCATTGGTTGCTGCTAACCAAGGTCTTCCAAGGATGAGAGGATATCCCCCCAACTTAACTTTGGGCTTTAGGATCATGAAATCAGTTGGATAATCCCAACTATCAATGGAAAGAATGACATCTTCTATAACCCCTTCTAGTTTGACTAAGGAGCGATCAGCCATTTGAAGCACTATAGGAGTAGGTATAAGTCCCTCTAAGGATAATTTTATTTTTGTTTCATTTGTCATTACATTTATGGCAGCACCTAAATCCACAAGTGTATTAGGAATAACAGTTGTACCGATACTTACTTGGATGACAGGACTACCAGGATCTGCATATTTTGGAATACTGATATTCCCCAACATTAATTCTGCAAGTTGTCCAATAACTTGAACAATTTTTGGATCCTTCTTTTTCAGTCATCGAATACGTAGTTCCCATATCATCTTATTATATACTGGTACATCCTTAAGAGCCTGCAAAAGAGGAATTTTGATGTTAACATTGCGTAATTCATTTAAAATATCAAACTCATGAAGTTCTGGTTCTTTAGGCTCTGGCTTATGAAGGAATCGATCAAGAAAGGGTGGTTCTTTTTCTGGCTCCTCTTTAGGTTCATTTGGGACCTTTATGATAGTAGGTCCTTTAAGAGCTTTCCTAGATCTAAGGTGTACACAATCCAACTCAACTGAGTTAATAGGATAGGTAGGCAAATTAGTCACTTCACTGTGATAGATTGGTTGAGGAGGTTTATTATTGGAATTCGAATTTGGTTGAGTTGGCATGGATGTGGGTTTAGGTGGTTGTGGTGGATTTGAAGGTGCGTTCAAAGAAGATGGAGGTATGGGAGGAAGGAATTGTTGAGGTTTTTGGTAGGGGCTTATTAATGGTGGTGGAGGAAAGGACTATCGTGGAAAATAAGATTGTGTATAAGGTTGATATGATGATGGAGGAGTTGGATATGAAGGTTGTGGCCTCCATGTTTGATGCCATGGTTGTGTACTAGGTTGAAAGCTTTGGGGCCATTGTTGATAAGGTTGGGGTTGTTGATAACCTCCATATCATGGGCCTTGGTTAGAGAATTGCTGAGGTGGTCCAAAAAAATATTCATTAGAGAACCCTCTAGGTAAAAACTGGTGTCGTGGAGCCATATAATAAACTAGTTCTTTGATATACTCCATCAGAATCATCCCTTTAGGAAGAGGTCGTAGCGTTGAAGACTTACTAGTTTCCTCAAGTGATGCTACATGGGTTCGATTATAAGGGCAATTTTTTGGTCCGTGCTTATTACGACAGGTTGGACAATATACTGCCAAGGCCTTTTCAGCTTCCTCATGTTTCCTACGAGAATACAGCATGTCAATTTGTTTGCCCATATGATTTAATAAGTCAGTTTTAAGATCTTGAAGTAAATTACCAATTTCATGCTTGGAAACACCTGATGCATTACCCATAGTAGAAAACTTACTTGAATTCCCACGAATACATCGATGAGACTGTGAATAATTCTTGCATATATCACAAATATCTTCAAAGGACATTTTAGAAATATCACCTTTTCCAATCAAATTTAAGGCATCCATGGTTCCATTGTGAATTCCTCTTAGGAAAAGCATCTTGATGGTTTTTGAATTTAAATCAAGACGTCGTGAGCATTGTAAACTAAAGGCAAAATGTTCCAAGAAATCTTCAACTGACTCTTCTTCTCATTGAGTCATGTGAGAGATTTCATCCCATACTTCCTTGGTCTTACAATACTCTTGATACTTTGATAGAAAAGCATCTTTCATTTGGTTCCATGTCCTAATGTCCCTAAGACTCATAAACCATCGTAATGCAACATCTTTCAAAGTAGCTGGAAAGAGCTTTAATTTTTGTGCATCACTTTGATAATCATAGCTATTACAAAGGACATCAAATTCGAATAGGAACATATCAGGATCCTCGGAGGTTGACCCTCGAAATATAGGAAGTGCTGAGTGAGGGATATTTTTCATAGGGGCATCATCAATGGGAGGCTGAATAGGAAATTCAAAGGTTGTATTATGTTGAACAATTTCATTCCTATTGTTTTCATCATTATTTCCCCCTACATTGTTGTTTTTGACATTGTCAGCCATGACTTCTTCGAAAACTTTGGTTGCCCAAGGTGTAAAATATGTTTTAAAGGGTTGTTCCTGAGGTTTTGGAAGCTTACTACACCTAATTTTGTTTGATTTTGCAAACTGTTTAGCAGTTTCAGAAGGTGTAGTAGGAGAGGTGAATTGAGAGAATGGATGGATTTTAACTTCACCGCTTGTTTTGGTTTCAATGATTGATGGATTTTTCTCTTTTTGTGATTTTTGATTTTTTGAGCTACCTACACATTCCTTCTTAGCAAATCTACCTTGACTATCTCTAGGCCTATTCACGCACCTAAATGATTTACTGTAGTGGAAACCAAAGGTACTATCCTAAGCAAGGTCGATAATTTCTCAAGATTTCTCAAGGGCTCACTATTCCTATCTTGACTTATTATAGTTTCACGCCTTTAATATCTCTCCTCAACAATGGCACCAAAAATGTTGGGTAAAACTAAGGTTCAATTGGATGGCCTTAATATGGATATAGTTGAATAAAAAATTACCCCTAAAATGTCAATCCGAGAATCATGGAGATATCACGGCTGTTTGCTCAAGGGGTGAAGATAATAAATCGAGAGGTTTATGAATGCAATTACTACTTGTCAATAAATTGAATTGTCTAAATTACCACACATCTAAAACTGCTTTCGCAAATGGATTCTAATCTAAAGTTCACACCTAGAAACAAAACACAATGTCTTTATGAATGCTATGAATATTATCAACTCACTTTAAACAATTAGTCACAAATACTTTTAACACTCCTTTAATTAATTAATCCCAAATACTATTAACAATCAATTACAATATTTTAAACAATTAATCTCAATGAATGCTTGTTGTGGAGTTTTTGTTTAATGTAATATGGCTAAATTGTGATAGGAAGTTGTTTCCAATGGGCTGGTTCAAAATACAAAATGTGGCAGGAAGTTGATAAAGGGTGACAGGGGATACTGTGAATGGCGACAGAAAGTTGATAAATATTATGGTTTAACAACTGAAAGGATATGGTAAGGGGAATACAGCAGATGATATACATCAGGGGAATACAAGGACAAAGGCAAAAGATGCTACACTATTCAAGAAGAATGACAAGTGGATCATAGATAGTGGGTGCTCACATCACATGACAGGAGATAAAAGTAAGTTTATTACCTTTACTCAATATGATGGAAATAGTGTTAGATTTGGTAATGATGCTCCATGTCAAATCAAAGGAAAAGGTTCAATTAAACTTACAAAGAAAATTTGATGTGATAATGCATACTATGTTGAAGGATTGAATTACAATTTCTTGAGTGTATCATAGTTTGGTAATGTAGGTTGCAAAGTAGAATTTGAAAACAAAATTGCTAAAATATGTGACACTGATGGAAATCTGATAGAAAAATGTGAAAAAAACCATAAGTAACCTATTTTACCTAGATATGGAAGATGTAACCTACCTTGTTGTTAAATTTGATGATGTGTGGTTATTGCATAAAAGGTTGTGTCATGTTAACTTTGACAATCTGATTAGCATCAACAAAAAGAAGAAAGTCATAGGTTTGCCAAAACTGAAGAAGCCTAAAAATACAATGTGTAAACAATGTCAACTAGGGAATATGACTAAGTCTAGTTTTAGAATAAAAACATACACTTCTAGAGAAGTACTAGAGTTAGTCCATATAGACTTATGTGGACTAATAGAAGTGCAAAGCTACCTAGGAGATAGATACATAATGCTATTTGTAGATGACTATTCCAGGATTATAACTTTTATGTTTTTGAAGCAAAAATCTGATGCATTTCAAATGTTTAAGTGGTATTTGGCCAGTGTTGAGAAGGAAACAAGTAAAATTCTGAAGTGCCTAAGGTTAGACAAAGGAGGAGAGTTCACATCAAAAGAGTTTGAGATATTCTACAATGACAAAGATATCAAAAGGAAAACATCAACACCAAGAACTCCACTACAAAATGGTATTGTTGAAAGAAGAAATAGATCAATAATAGACTGTGCCAAAGCCTTGATGATGGAGAAAAATGTTTCTGTAAATTACTAGAGAGAATTTGTATATGTTGTTGTTTACACTCTAAATATAGTTCAAGTCAAGAAAAGAACAAGTGCAACACCTTTTGAACTATGGTATGGTCACTCACCTAATGTAAAACATTTCAAAATATTTGGTTGTAAATATTATATTCTTAAAGATACTAGAAATGGAAAGTTTGATGCAAAAAGTGATGAAGACATATTCCTTGGATACTTTACTAGAAGCAAAGCATATAATTGTTTGAATACTAACACTAACAAGATTGTGGAGAGTGCAAATGTAAATTTTGATGAACATGTAGAAGTCTAAGTTGATGAGTTGAAGCAACTAGAAAATTATAGATCTTTTGTATACTTCTATGAAGGAATGACTATTGAAGATAATGCTACCAATGAAGTTGGGAATCAGCAACAAATTTTAGTATCAGCCGAGTCACAACCAGTGAATGTCGAGCTACATTCAGAAGCCGAGTTGCAGAACGGAAAAAATGCACATTCTAACTTTGACAATAGTATACATGAAAGAAATGATGAAGTACTAGATAGAGAAGAGAAAAATGACTCTGAAGCTGAAGGACTAAACATAGAAAGAAGGACAGAACCAAGGTTAGCCAAGCATGTGAGGAGACATCACCCTGTAGATAAAATCATTGGTGACAAGGATGCTAGACCAATTACAAGGAATAGATTAAGAAATGAATCATGCCTACCAAGCAAGGTTGAGCCCAAAATAATGAAAGATGCACTTCAAAATGATGATTGGTATAAAGTTATGGAAGAAGAGATGGACTAGATTGAGAAGAACAAAATCTAGACCCTAGTTCCTAGACCAGCTGATAAGAATGTAATTGGCATTAAATGGGCATTTAGAAAGAAACTTGATGAGAATAGTGAGATAACAATAAATAAAGCTAGACTTGTTTGCAAAGGCTATATACAAGAAGAAGGACTAGATTGTGGCGAAACATTTGCCCCTGTTGCCAGAATGGAAGGAGTAAGAACATTGCTTGCATATGCTACTTACAAAGGATTCAAAGTTTACCAAATGGATGTGAAGTCTTCTTTTCTGAATGGTATACTAGAAGAGGAAGTCTACATAGAACAACCATAGGAATTTTTTGATGAAAACAACAAGGATAAGGTTTGCAAACTACATAAGGCACTTTATGGTTTGAAGCAAGTGCCTAGAGCATGGTATGAAAGACTGCACAAATATCTTATGAAGATAGGATTTAAGGCAGAAAAAGGTAAAAAAAATTTGATATGTAAAATCTTTTTTGATGATATAATATTTGGAGGAAAAGATGTCCTATGAAAAGATTTTGTTGATCAAATGAAACATGAGTTTGAAATGTCAATGTTTGGAGAAATCAAGCTCTTTGTTGGATTACAAGTACATCAACTGAAACATGACATATTTGTGACCCAATCAAAATACATCAAGGATATACTCAAGACATTTGGATTAGAAGAATCAAAACTAGTTAGCACACCAATGGTATCAGGACATAAGTTATCAAAGAATTATAAGTCAGCTAAAGTGAATTAGACATTATATAGATCAATAATTGGAAAGTTGTAGTATGTTGTACATAGTAGACCAAACATTGCATTAGCTATTGGAATAGTGGCAAGATTTTCTGCAAATGCAAAAGAAAATTATCTAATGGCAGTGAAAAGAATACTGAGGTACCTGAAAGGAATTAATGACTTTGGTTTGTACTACAAGAAAAGTTAAAATTTTGAATTAAGAGCTTATGTTGATACATATTTGGGAGGTAATATTGATAACAGAAAAAAAACCAGTGGAGGAGAACTTTTTTTGGGAAGAAGATTGATTACATGGATCAGCAAAAAGCAAAATTGTACCTCATAGTCCATAGTGTATGCGTGAATATGTGGCCTCTGCTAACACACACACTTCAGCACGGTCCTTATTTGTGAATTCATCTCATAATGAATATTGGATTGTTCATCCGAAAATCAGCCTGCAAAGCGACTTGTTGCCTTCTATCTAAAGGGAATTGCTTGTCAGATATCTTTAGATTTGAGGTGTTTAAGCAACCAGACCCTGTAAGAACGAAGGATTTAAATGCAATTTAAGCTATATGAATGTGCAAATAATCTAGATGAAATGCAAGCAATTATTTTAAGAAATAAAAGACATTAAACTAAAAATGTATGCATTATTAAGCTAGATGAATTTAAACTAAGGATGCAAGATGTATGTAAAAATATGAGCAAATGTGAGCATGAATTCCAGCAGCAATTCGATGCAAATTCTCTAAATTCATCCTCTCAAAATGAAGAGATGAGGGTCTCTTAAATAGACTTTCCTGGAATCCATCAACGGTCGAGATCGATTTCAATCAATGGTGAGGATTAAAGGTGAAGTTCAGTCATAAAGGAAGATTCCCAAATTAAAGGGAGTTAATAGATTTAATTTGAGTAAAATAAGGAGTTAACTGATTCAATTTGAGTAGAAAAAGGAGTTAACTCATTTAACTCATTTTTGATCAATAGTGAACTGAAAATTTCCCTTTTTTGAACTGAAGAGAGATTTTGGTGAAATATTTAATTTAATAAAATGAGATATGCTCTCATAATTACTTTTTCTATTTAATTAAATAATCTATTAATTAATTAGAGATACTTTTCTTATTTAATTAAATAACTTCATTTAATTAATTAGGAATGGCTTCCCATTTAATTAAATAACTTTGTTTAATTAATTAGAAGTAAGTATTTCATTTGATTAAATAATTTTGTTTAATTAGTTATAAATACATTTCCCATTTAATTAAATAATTACATTTAATTAATCAAGATAGGCATATTTATTAAATTAAATAAATTTAATTCCATAGTACATTAGCCTTAGGATATAATTTAATTTAATTAAAGTATAAATACTTAATAATTAAATTATAATTAAATCAAGTAGGTTTTAATGCGACTAATATGAGTGCGTACTATAGGAATTAAATAATAAGCATGATGAATGCAGATTAGGGTTTTCTGCATTTGACAATTAAGTCAACTAGTGAATAGCAAAATGAGAATTGCCTATTAGAATAAGACTTAGAAATTATTAGAAATAGACCAAAATTGGTATAATGGCAATGAGCCAATTTTGGGGTATTACATTTTTCCCCTCTTTGAATGAATGTGCGAGCAACACATTCAATTCAAAGATAATTAGAAAGCATGATGCGAACATGAGATTGGTTTCGAAGGTGATGATACGGAGACCAATTAATAAGCTTTTAAGGACTATCTCTAGAATAGAACTTAATCCTAAGGGATCCAAGAAGAGCACTTAGATACCTAAGATTGATAGCATTTAAAATATTGTCTCCAAAATGGAGTGTAATCTTTAAGGATCTAGACAGAACGTCTAGATACCTGAAATTGATAGCATTTAGAAGATTATCTCCAGAATGGAGCTTAACCTTCAAGGATCCAGATAGAACACCTAGATACTCGAGATTGATAGCATTTAGAAGATTATCTCCAGAATGGAGCTTAACCTTCAAGGATCCAAATAGAACACCTAGATACCTGAGATTGATAGCATTTAGAAGATTATCTCCAGAATGGAGCTTGACCTTCAAGGATCCAGATAGAAAACCTAGATACCTAAGATCAATAAAAGATAACAAGGTCCAATCATGAGTCATAGAATCATCTCCAGGACGAGGCTTGATCTTCAGGAGTCGAGGTTTAGACTGTCCCAATACCTGTTTATCAAACTCTGAGAAGAGTTGTTATAAGGTTCACCAATTGATAAAAATATAAGATAGATGGCAAAGATGCCAGATAGAAGGGAACAAGATGCCTCGAGCGATGAGATGCCCCAAGTGATGAGAACATAAGATGGAAACTAGATGCCCCAAGCAATAAGTATTTAATGATGTAATCATCCTGCCCCCTCGGGAGCGAAATCGAAAGATGACACACCAGCAATATGATTTGAAGTAGTATATCATGAGATATAGAAAAAATTTGAGATTCAGCAGAATTCAGAAGAGATCATAATGATCTAAAGAAGATTCAGGGTTGATTTGAAATGATTGCAAAATCGCAAAGACCAAGTTTGACCAAAAGTTGACAGATTTAGCCATAGTTGAATTAAGTTGACTATTTTCAAAATGAATTTTGAAAATATGGAGAATGTAAAGTTGAAAGGATTCCAAGAATCACAAAGTATGAGAAAGATTTGGGTTGCACAAGCGTTCGATCGCGTCGGTCCCTAAAATTTTTAAATGCATTTTTTAGGCTCTTAGGTGTGTCAAATTTCGAATTTGATCTCGAAAATGGATCCAGAATGGTCCAATTAGCCAGGGGTGTGATTTTCATGCAAATCTAAGCAATTTGAAAATTTTGGTCAACACCTATATAAGGGCCCAAAGGGTTATTTTCAATTCATTTGTGCTTTTGTCCTGTAGTGATTTTGAGCTCTGATAGAGACATGGCAGTGAACGTGAGATATCATCATTTTGAGTGCTCCAGACGACACAGCTGGCCAGCAGACTATGGACCACCTGGGAGTCATAGATTTTCCATCTTTGTACTTTTGTTTTCACACATTTTGAGGTTATTTATTGAACATTTTAGGATTTTTTTAGGGGTGAAATCTTTCTTCATGCGAGACCGATCTCTTCTCACATAAAGGTCTTCTTTCTTCGTGCGAAGATTCAGGGCTATTTGTTTCTTCATGCGCGGTGGTGAGGATCTTCGCATGGGAGGCATTTGGTGTCGTGCGAAGAAAGAGATTCTTTGCACGAGTCGATTCGGTTTTTGCGCGAAATCTTCTTTTCTTGTGCAGAGATTGATTTCTTCACACGAGCAACTTTTTTTTGCGCGAATGCGTGATTCTTCATGCAAAGAAAGAATGTCTTCATGCAAAACTTTATAATTTTGCGTAACATTTCATGAATTTCACACGAAATTCCATGACAGTTTTGACTTTCGCACTTTAAAATTGCATTTTATTTCATTTTGATGCGTCGTTTCGATTTGATACTAATCGTTTGTTTGTCAATTTTTCTGTCGTGCATGCAGGAGGTCTTTGGAGATGTTGCATTTAGGTCACATTATCTGCCATATGGAGAGTTATTGCAGAGTTTGGATGATGCAGATCGAGCACACATTGCTCGATTGGGTTTGTCTTCTCTTTGTCAGATTCTAGCCGTGATGGTGAATCACAGCTTACTCATAGCTTTGGTGGAGCGTTTCCATTCGAAGATGAACACCTTCCACTTGTCAATGGGTGAGATGACCACCACTCCGGAGGACATCTAGAGGATTCTGAGGATTCCTTTCCACGGCACTCAGGTCATTTATGATATAGTGCCTCGAGCAGGGACAGAGGCATTATCAGTTGTGTTCGGGAGAGAGCTATCGAGGGGGAGGGCCATCAGCTAGGATGAGCTCATGCATACCTATGGTTCAACACATAGGCTGGCATTTGTGCTAGCTATATTCCTGAGCTGTTTCTTATGGCCTGATAGAGGACAGCATGGTTTGGAGTGTGGGTGGGGGGTCATGCTCCGTAGGATGGTTGAGGCACCTGAGATCTTTGGGTGGGGTCAATGCATGTTGGCCCATCTTTTTCATGAGATGCATGAGGTCGTCTTCCACAAGAAGAAGACCATGGAAGTGGGATTATATGTGCTATAGATCTAGACCTGGGAGCATCTCCCTGTATGTAGGCCAATTTTTGAGGATGCCTGGGAGCCCATGGAGCCCTATATTTGCAGATATCGAGGGCATATTACCCAGGCCCACTTGGGTAAGACAGAGCAGTGGAGGATATGTCTTGATGACCTGGTGTCTATCATATGGTGACCCTGGCGAGAGACAGAGGATTGGGATGATGCTCCCAGAGAGTTACTGTGGATATTTAGTTCTCAACCATTGGTGGGTAGGACGACATCTATCATGGAGAGATTTGTGATCTCTCGAGTGTGGCAGTAGTATGGCCGTCCACAGGATATTTCACCTGAGTTCTGCACCTATGTCAGGTTGCAGAAGGACATCGAGTGGGGGTGGCCAGCACAGATGGATCTAGGATGATCCATGATAAACATCTATAGCCTAGTTGCAATTCAGTGGGATTACCTACCAGCAATAGTAGATGCCGGGATGACACCTTCATATCAGGCATTTTTGATTAGCCATCCATTCTCACGTTTCACAGATCTAGTGGGGATGGCAGGGCAGGCAGTGCAGATAGAGAGACAGGCACCCCAACAGCAACAAGCACAGCCACAGCCTCCAGTTCAGCCATAGCAGCAGTCATGAGTCTGGCACTGGGTTCAGCTGATGCAAATTCCCCCATGTCAGATGGGATCAAACCCAGGTGTCGAGGGTAGTGGGAGTGGACAGAGCTGATATCGCAGGCAGAGGACAAAGGAGGAGGCCCCTCAGCAGGAGGCTCCACAGCAGCAGGTGCCACCATAGCTGCAGGCACCACCACAACAGTAGGCACCTAAGATTTTAGATGAGGATATGTTGGATCAATTGGTAGGTGGGGTGCAGGATGTGGTACGAAGGTACCAGGAGCAGGTTTGTGCAGCCTCCTAATAGTTGGGAGAGATGCAGATTGCAGTAGCAGTCCAGGATGCGTAGCTAGTGGAGAGACAGTGAGAGACAAATCGTTAGAGGGAGCGCGCGGAGACTGCAGAGTAGAGGCTAGAGCTGGCATAGGATGAGATCCACTTCTAGTCTGCTCGGGTTGCATATTACTATGCTACATACACCAGCGTCGTGCCAGATGAGATATTGCAGGTTTAGCGTTTCTCTCAGTACGCGCGAGAGTCTGGAGGTGCACGACCTCCTGTCAGGCCAAATATGCCACCACCACCTCCGCCACCTGCTGCCCCTGCTCCTCCTGGAGGCAAGGGTTCGGGATAGAGTTAGATGCTCTGTGCTTGATTTTTGATTTTGATCCCTGGCTATGTATCGATTGGTGTGCCAACACCACATGTATCATTTTTGATCGATTGCGCTCGAGTAGCACCCATTTTTGTACTGACCCATTCTTTGATATATATATATACGAGATTTTGAGCCGAGTATTCTTGTGTACATGTCATTGTCTATTTTATTTTTCTTTTATGTACATGAGATGTATGTTGTACTTAGATAGAATGCATATGTATGAACTAACATCTTACGTAGTGTTGCATGTTTTTGTTTGACAGTCACAGGTATTCCATTGAGGAGTGTGAATCGACAAACCAAATGCTTGTGCAACCATGGAGGAATCTGATGCATGTGGAGTATGAACAAAATTACCATCGAATTGTGTGCTAATGCAAATGAAGTATGTAATGCAAGACTATGTTAAATGCAACCCTAGGTCTGGTTACCAAGCCTCGATACTTAATCATCACTGGATATAAAATAAAGCTCGTATGTTATACAATTACCACTGACATTGCAATCATGAAAATATGAATATAACATATGTTATTGGGTTGTTGGGATTAAATGTAAGCATTCAAGGCACAAGAAACCAGAATAACCAGAACATTTGTCCCTTTTAATGTAGCAAGTTAACATAAGCATCAGAGCATAAATGCTAGGATGACCTAAATGTTGCTTGTATGATAGGCACACCAAACACACAAGAGATCCCTCTTATGCTAAGTATTCAGTATTTATTTTGTTTGCAATGACCCTTGCATTTGTAACTTGAGACAGAAGTGTGCTAGATATACTCGCAGTGACCCGTACATTCACTTAGTAGGATGAGCATCAGTATGTACTATAGCATGTAGATTTCACTCCAACAAACAAGGAGAAGAACCAATGTTATTGGTGTATTCATATAAAAGGAGTTGAGGTACACACGACCATCCAATATGAGATGGAGGCTCTTATAGTGGACACCTCTCTTATAGGAATAGATCAACTTATTGGAACGAAATCGCAAACAGAAAGAAAAGAAAAAGATCATGCCCCCAGTCATTACTTCTCTAGTCAAAGATGACATCATCAAGTTGCTTGAAGGGATATGATAAAGAAAAACAAAGCAAAAAAAGAAAAAATGCTCAGATATCCAAACAAGTATATCATTTTTGAGTTCAATGCTTTCGGGATTGATGTCAAGTGCTAATGTCCAGAATACATTCGAAAGAAATCTCTTCAGTAGGGTGACAACAGTAGGCAGATGCAGTCAGAATGACTGGTGACTGAGGTCAAAGAGGAATCTTCACGATGAAGAACCTAAGAAGGACTAAGCGACAGTAGAAAGACACAGCCAAGATGACTGGTGACTGACGCAAAAGAGATCTTCCATAAAGGAATCTTGAGACATGACCCGAGCAGTGGTAGGCAGACACAGCTGAAACAATTGGTGATCGTTGCAAAAGAGATTCTATGAGGAGAATCTTGAAAAGAGTGATAGTAGGGACAATAGGTAGATGCAGTCAGAACGACTGGTGACTGTCACCAAGGAGATTCTATGAGGAGAATCTCGAAAAGAGTGACACTAGTGACAGTAGGCAGATGCGGTGAGGACCACTGGTGACTGTCGCGAAGGAGATTCTATGAGGAGAATCTCGAAAAGAGTGATACTAGCGATAGTAAGCAAACGCAGTGAGGACCATTGGTGATTTTTGCAAAAGAAATTCTATGAGGAGAATCTTGAAAAGAGTAACACTAGTGATATTAGGAAGATGCAGTCAGAATGACTGGTGACTATCGCAAAGGAGATTCTATGAGAATCTCAAAAATAGTGACACTAAGGGGGAATGCCCCCGAGTTGTGACAAGACTCAATCCATGGATACATGAGTAGGAAGCAGGAAAGCGAAAGTGACTGTACAGAATAGCCAGAAGATATGCTGCAAGGTGAGGCATTGAGAACAAGAGGCGCCTATTTACCAGGTTTTCACCTTCTTGGCAAGTTTTCTCTTTTTTTCAATTTTTTTGTTTTTTTCTTCTTTTATTTTTTAAATAATTTTATTCAGGACTTTTTCTGATTTTTAGATTTTTTTCAGGACATTTAGATATGTATAGAGAGCTTGTTGAGATTAAATCAACTGTAAAACAACTTCAGGTGGAGAGTGTTCATAGGCTCTTTAAGCACTTCTCCTTCAGTTGTGGAAAGCTGATAGGTGCCAGATCCATATACTGCAGTAATGATGTAAGGACCTAACTAGTTTGGTTCAAACTTTCTCTTTTGCATTCGTTGTTGTTGATTCTTATGGTTCTCTCTCAGGACGAGATCACCTAGCTGGAAGTCACGTGGCCTAATTCTCCTATTGTAGCTTCGTGCCATTCTTTGTTGATATGCTCATAGATGATCATAGGCCACTTGTCATCATTCATCCAGTAACACAAGCTCTTGAAGCTGAGCTATCATGTAGTCATCATCAGTGATAAGGCCTTTTATGGAGATTCTCAAGGTAGGAATCTCAACCTCTATTGGAAGCACAACATCCGCCCCATACACCAATGTAAAAGGAGTCATTCCCGTTGGAGTTCTAATGCTTGTCCTATATGCCCACAGGGTTGGATTGATCTGGAGATGCCAGTCTCTCCCTGACTTACTGACTGTGCAATGAAGAATTTTGAGGATCACCTTATCGGATGCCTCAGCTTGGCCATTACCCTAGGGGTAATAAATTGAAGACCAATGTTGTGTAATCTTGAATTTCTTGCACAGTTCCTTGAGGTCTTTATTTTTGAACTTTCCTCCATTGTTAGTAATGATTGAGGATGGTATACCATATCTACAGATGATGTAGTTTGTGAGAAAAAAGCACTACAGTTTTGCCATCAACAATTGTGAGAGGGACTGCCTCTACCCATTTCGTGAAATAATCTGTAGCGGTGATAATGAACTTATATCCATTGGAAGAGGTTGGGTGAATCTGCCCCACCAAGTCAAAGGCCTATTTTTGAAATGGTCATGTTGTAGTAGAGGGAATTAGCTCTCTGGCTAGAGCGTGAATGAGATTCTGATGTAGCTAACACTGCTTACAGGACCTAGCATATTTAACAACTTCTTGCTCCATTTTAGGCCAGTAGTAACCAACACGAAAGAGTTTGCGAGCTAGTGTCAGGCCATTGGAATGAGATCTACAAATGCCTTCGTCAACATCAATTAGT
Organism: Cupressus sempervirens; assembly: GCA_028749045.1. Classification (NCBI taxonomy): domain Eukaryota; kingdom Viridiplantae; phylum Streptophyta; class Pinopsida; order Cupressales; family Cupressaceae; genus Cupressus; species Cupressus sempervirens. The sequence goes on from CM053783.1 coordinate 8,284,767, forward strand.
GCACATTTGGACTCGTCGGGTTCTAAAAACCTAAGGAGTGTTTCGTCGAGACCTCTCCTATACAGATCATCAGCAATAATGACATAATGTGAAGCGTTACGGATTAGGTAACATTTCTCATTCCAGGTTAGACCTTCCAGAATGGTTTGATTGCGAAGATAGGAATAGATGTGATGGTAGCGAGATGATTCTTGTCCTATAATAGAACAGATCATCCTGGAATCAGGTGTGTCATAGGCTGGGTAGTGTAACACTTCCACCAAGAACTCGTGTCATAGATCATTTTTTGGCATTTATAGAAGGGAGGCCAGAGTGGCCATGGCGTCAACCGCTTTATTATCTGCGCATGGAACTTGTTGGAAGTTTATGTGTGCAAAATATTTCGTCAAGTCATCAACCATGTGTTTGTAAGGAATTAGTTTTTCATCCTTTGTTTGATACACATCATTTACTTGGTTGATGACAAGTTGAGAGTCACCGAAGATATCCAACTGATCTACTCTCCATTCAGTTGTAGTTTTCATACCATTGATAAAAGCTTCATATTCAGCAATGTTATTTGTGCAAAGAAATAGAATCTTGTATGCTTTGGGCAATGAGTATCTCTGTGGTGTAATGAAAAGTAATCCAACACCTGATCCTTGCTGTGTGAAGGACCCATCGAAGAACATAACCCACGTATGGTGAGTGAGTGTTAGAATTGACTCATCTAGAAAATCAATGTTTATTGGTAGAAGACTTTGTATGGGTGCCTCGGCCAGCTGGTCTGCAATTGCCTGTCCCTTTATAGCTTTGTGTTCAACATATTGGATGTCAAACTCACTTAGTATCATGACCCATTTAGCCAATCTTCCTGTGAGAGCTGCCTTATTGAGAAAGTACTTTAATGGATCTATTTTAGCCACAAGCCATGTAGTGTGGGAAAGGATGTAGTGTGTCAACTTTTGGGAAGCAAAGACAACTGCCAAGCAAGCTTTCTCAATAATGTTGTAGTTTTTCTCATAAGAGACCAATGTTCGGCTCAAGTAATAAATAGCTCTTTCTTTGTTGTCATTGTCTTCCTGAGCCAACAAGATTCCAAAAGATGTTTCAGTGGCTGAAATGTATAAAATCAAAGGCTTCCCATGCATAGGAGGCATCAGGATTGAGGGATTGACAAGATATTGTTTGATTTGTGTTAAGCTTTGCTCACAATCCTGGCTCCAATTGAATTTCACACCCTTATGTAAGGTCTTTGTGAAGGGTTGTGATTTATCCGCCAATTGTGAAATAAACCTACAAATATATTGAAGCCTTCCTTGTAGTCCTCTCATTTGACTAATGTTCCAAGGTGGTGGCATGTCCATTATTGCTTGTACTTTTTCTAGATCTACCTCAATTCCCTTTGTAGAAACAATATATCCTAACAATTTTATTGATGTGACACCAAAAGCACATTTCTTAGGATTGAGCCAAAGATAGAATGTTTCCATATGATCTATGATGGGACCTAAGTCTTGTAGATGAGTATTGCATTTAGCACTTTTGACCAAGGTATCATCAACGTAGTCCTCCATGGTTCTATGCATCATGTCATGGAAAATTGTAGTAATAGCCCACTGATATGTAGCTCCAGCATTCTTTAAACCAAATGGCATCACATTCCAACAAAAGGTTCCCCATGCACATGTCAAAGCCATTTTCTCTTGATCTTCTGGCACAATTTTTATCTAATTGTATCCAGAAAAACCATCCATAAGTGAGTACATCTCATAGCCAGTCGTCATGTCCATGATCATATCAATATTAGGAAGCGGAAATTCATCTTTAGGACATGCCAAGTTAAGATCACGAAAGTTTGTACAAACTCTGATAGACTTATCATGCTTGGACACAAGGACAATATTGGATATCCATTTAGCATAATCAATTGCACAAATGAAACCAGCCTTTAGAAGTTTCTCCAATTCAGCTTTGACGAGCAATGCAACATGAGGATGCATTTTTTGAAGCTTCTGTTTAACTGGTTTTATGCCTGGTGCTATGGAAAAGTGATGCATGATAAGATCAAGATCCAATCCTGGCATGTCAGAATATGTCCGAGCAAAATTTATTTTCTTTCCCTTGAAAAAGGCAATGAATTGTTCCTTTTCTTTAGGTGACAATGACTGAGCCAAATGTATCACATGAGGATGTTCTTTTGCGCCCAGGTTAATTGGCTGTGTCGGCTCTATTAACACTGATGATCTCTCCTAAAAGTGACTGGGAAGGACATCAAATATCTCATTCGCGGGTGCCTCAAAGAGGTTTTCACCCTTGGATACGTCTTTTGTTTTTACTTTTTTGGGATCCGACACTGCCACAATGTGGTTCTCACCATCGGACCTCTTGTATTTTTTTTTTAATTATGTGACTGAGATATTTGATGTCAGCCTCAGTCATGTTGACACTCTGCTCATTGGTGGAAGACGTTACAGGTTCGATAGCATTTAGGTAACAGGCAAGAGCATAGTCATTCTGGAACGTGGGGACTTCATTAGATGCATTGGGGTTCCAGTCTATAAGCTTGAGATGTGCGAGTGAGAGAGTAGTGGCTGGTTCAATTACGTTCACAGTATAGTCATTAAATGCATGGACCAGCAATTTGAGACCTACGGTGACCTCACCCACAGGTGTATTCAAACACCTTAGAATACTAATGTCAAGAATTGACGACTCTAGGACACTAGTTGGATCAGACCCCCGTAACCTAACCCTAGACATTTCACTCACTTCGATTTGATTTTCATAGACATGCACTTGGTCAATGTCTTTATCAGTAGTTGCTTCTGAAAAATTGTCAAATTCATATTCATGAGAATTGGTGCTACATGGTGAGAGACTATAGAACTCCCCAACAGTGATAGGGACATACTCTCCTTTAGCCTCTGGATTCTTACACAAATACTCAATATGGCATGACTAACTAGATTCTCCATTTTTTGAATGATATTTGAGTTGCTTAGCATTTTCCTCAGAAGAATCACTAGTATCATCCACAGTGCTAACACATGGCACAAAGTCATCTGGCTCAACAAAGAATTTAGCAAGATCATAAGGAATAGGATGAGGGTAAGAATCATCATCATTAGATTCTTCCTCTCGAGTACCTGACTCAGATTGTGACTCATTTTTAGATGAACTTACAAGTACGAGTATGAATTTATTGGATCCCAAATGGAAAGGGACGTTCTCAAACCCTAGGCTAGTTGTGTCACTGTTGCTTCAAGTTGTTGTTTTGATAGGATCTATTAAACCATTGTTATTACACCCAATAGGACCGGTTCCCTTGTAACCAAAACACTTCATAAGCTTAAGACTAGGTCCATATTTCTTAGGAGTGATTTCTCGAGCTTGTTCTGTTAGGTCTACTTGAGCCTTTTCTTTGTAAAGCATGCAACAATGGCTTTTTTTTCACTTTCATCTTCTAAGGGAACTGTAGCTTTGACAAAAGATCCATTAAACTTGGTCTGAGGTGTCAGCACAAACGGCTTCTTTGCTTCTGAGGGTCTCCCAAAATGTCGAGGGGACTCTAGAATAGATGTTAATGACAACACTAGTTCCATGTGGTACTCTCCCATACCAGTTTCTTTCAATTTAAATGACTGCTCAATTTTTTTCAACTTATTGTTGTGAGAATCAGTAGACTCATGGTTAGCAGGGACAAAAGAATCAGTAGCTTTGAGCATATTGCAGGTGTAGCTAGTAGTTGCAAGAATAGTAACTTCGAAGCCATGAAATGGGAATTTAATGCATTGGTGGTATGTGGATGGTACAGCGGGCATCTCATGTATCCATGGCCATCCCAACAGAATGTTGTAGGCTAAGGGAATGTCAAGCACCTGATAGGTGACATCCCTTTCGACAAGATCGACGCGAATTGGTAAAGTCACAAGACCTAGTGACTTTCATTCTACTTCATCGTATGCTTTAATAGTGATCTTTTGTCGAGGATCAACAGAGTCCTTAGAATAATCCAATTGTCTAAGCAGAGTAGCAGAAACAATATTTAGGCTAGTACCATTTTCAATGAGTACCCGACGAACACGTGTCTAGTGGATCATAACCTTAATGTGTAGAGGCTGATTGTGTGGCTGATTCAATGAGTTGTCATCCTCCTCAGAGAAGGTCATAAGATGAGGTGAGGTCAAGTGACCTACCATGGATTAAAATTTCTCAAGGTTAAGATCTTGAGGAATGTTTTCCTCAGTGAGGGCTTTGTCCAGAATTTGCCTGTGGGCAGGTGAGATTTTAAGTAGCTTAAATATGGAAATGTGAGTATTGGTTTGTTTCAACTGATCTAGAACACTATAACTGGTTGCAGTCAAGTTTTTTGTGTGTTTTGCACCTTTATTGGATGGACCAGCAAGGTTTTTGTCCTTGTGTTGTTCAAGATTTGAAATAGGAGGTGTAGGGCCTTTGAGCACCAACTTCGCATGAGAGCGAGTAACAGCATTAGCACAATGTTGCGAAGACGCATTATCCATGTTATTGGAAGTAGGGCCTCTTAAGACAAATGGTGTCTTGGGTTATTCATTATCTTGCTTCCCCTTTATGGTAATAACGTCATAGTATTCAGAATCTACAGGTTCAACCATGTGAATGACATTGTCATCATTGGAATACATATAGTTGACCTTATTGTAGGGTTTTGGTTTCGAAGTCTCTCCTTTTTCATAAGCTAGGAAAGGCTCTTTGAACACTTTGTGGTTCAAGTTTTTGTTATGTCCATCTACCACAAGTTCACCAGCATCAATCATGTCCTAGACTTTATGATGCAAGTTTATACAATTGCTGGTTTTGTGTCCCTTGTTTTGGTGATACTCATAAAATGAGGTCTCATTCCACCATGGTGGATGTGGTTGTGGATCATAGGGATGAGGGTTATCCATTAGTGAGATAAGCTTGCGTTGTAGCAATGTTTTGTAAACCACATTCAAAGGTTCTCCCAAAGGTGTATACTCTCGCTTGGGTCGTGTTGCCCATGAGTTTCTTGATTTGTTCCCAAATGCCTTATTGTTCCACATTGAAATGTCTGGGCAATTTAGCTCCCTCTTGGACAAGTTTGAGAAAGTACTTTTCTTTCTCTTCGTTGAGTAGGATTCCCATGACCTTCTAAAATTTTTTGTCTCTTCGACATTTTGTTATGTGTTCAGGAAGGATTTCCACCTCTTCCTATTCCTCATCAGTGTCATATTCTTTCTCTTTCTCCTTGTCATCCCTAGGTTGTTCTTGATATCAACTATGACTACCCTGTTCAGGTTCATGATTAGTCATTATAGGAATGTGTTCAGTTTCTGTACGTTGTGTTTCAAAAGGGTTTGTGGAGAAAGGATCATACATTGTATTTGGGAATGTAGGACCTCTACCTGTTTCAGTATCCTCTTGGTAAAAAGGATTCCTAATTTGTTGCAAATTGGAAAATGTTCGTTGAACTTGAGATGACCTTGTAGGTTAGGAAGATCGTGAAGACACCTCACTAGCCAAACTGGATACAGATTGCATAGAAAAAGGTAAGCTACCTCTGTCACGATTATGACCCCTAGTACGACCACATCTAAGGTTATCAGGATAAAACACATTGCCGCTTCTGGTTGTGACAGTCATAGGCAAGGACAAGAAGCTATAACCTAAACAAGGACTACACTAAGACTGAGTCTCAAAAAAGGACAAGATAATAGCAAGAATGTGTTTCACTAAGGCACAAATGGTCTGATTTAAAGGCTAGAATAGTCAGAGATTATGACCACTACAACACAAAGTATGACAAGCATTAAGACGAGGACAAAAATTACTTATGAGATGAGACTAGTCAAGGTATAAGACACAAGTCTTTAGCTAAGCGAAGTGTCACTATTTCAGGGTTGTTTGCAAATAGAGAGCGATAAACAGACACAAAAAAAGACAGCGTCCAGGCCACAGATAGCTAGAATAGACCCAAATTGGTAATGCTGATATAAAGTCTCGCACGAAAAACCTTTACAGGTCGCGTGAAGAAGTTTTACAGGTGGTGCGAAGATGTTTCTGTCTCGCACAAAGCTCAGTAACAGTGGTTTAATTTTGTGCAAAAATGTTCACAGGATCGTGCGAAGATGCACAACAGCAATTAAATTTTGCACGAGGACAAAATGGCTTCGTGCGAGTGTCAGATGATTTTATGCGAGACCCAAATGATTTCGCGTGAAAGGGCAGAACAGTTTCACAACAGCGGCTAATTTTGACAAAAAAAATTATCGTTCCAATAATTAGGTAGATAAACAGGCACGTAGAACAGCAAGCAAGTGATTTCAAGCACGTCTGAAAATAATGGGCAAGGGCAAAAGCAACCTTGCGCATGAACAGTCAAGTGACTTAGTTTGTGCTAATCCCTAAGAGAGCTATTTGTGTATATTTTCAAAGAGTTTTACAATCATGCATACATCTCTAGAAAATAAAAGTTGGCCTCTCTAAAGTATTTAGTAATGGTTTGACTTTGCAACTTTTATGACTCACAAGGGTGACCTCCAATCCCGGCGCACCGATGTTTTGACATAGTCCAAGAACTTAATCTTCAAGAGCTGCTAGGGAGATCTGACAACCCACAATGAACCACACCCGTGGAGATTTCTTCCACAAGGACATTTATATAGCGGTTTTCACTACCATGGCAAAAATGGCTATTACCGCTTGAGGTTTCGTCATCACAATTTTCCCTGTAGAGGGATTTGTCTGCTACAGTTAACCCTCTCTAAAGGTGACCGACTCACAACACTGTACCACAAGGGGACTTAGCTTCTAGATTCAAGGTTTTGACACCTTTGCATCTTTAGCCCAATTAAAGTAGATAGATTAATCCGACATGCTAAACCAAGATTATCTTTTAAAGATCTATGATATCATCTCCTAGTGATCTATCAACCTCTCCGGAGAAAGGATGCCTTAATCAACAAGTTGAAGATTCATCTATTTGCGAGATGCTCAAAGTATCCTCCCCACCTACAAAGAATCCGTCTTAGAGAGGAGTTTCACTAGGAACCCACTCTCTCAAGATCCATGAATAGTGTTCATGGGGGCTTAATTACTATGTGTGTACAGATGTTAATTTTTGAAAGCAAATCTATCCAAAAGAAATCAAAGATCACAAGGTGATACACTTAACACTTTAACTAATGTGAGGTGATTCCAAAGATGTGGAACATTTAACCCCTCACACAAGCTAACACGAGTCCACAACTTAGAAACCAGTGAGTTCTAGAAAGCACAAAAGGGTTGCCTTGTGGAGCATTTAACGCTTATGTCATGTAGACCCCTCCCCTTTAATGTGGTGCTGATCTTGCAACCACAAGGTGGAATGAGGGGCCGACGGATTAGCAAGTCCAATAACCCAAAATAGCTATCTAAATCTATCACTAGTACCTAAGCCTGCTAAATGAATACTAACGGAAATCACACCCTAGTATCAAATTATGCATGTGTTGTAAAATAAAAATACGGAAGGAAACACACACAAGCTCGACATGAGAGATGTTTTTTTTAGATCCAAATGAAGTGTTATCAGCTAAGGAAGGCTACCTGATGATCCTCGCAACACGCTTAGTAGATTTTACCTATTTTTAGTGACTTTATCACGCTTTTCCAGTTGTCTCACAAATCGCTGTTATGCTATACCCAAAAAAAATTAGAAAACACAGAAACACTAGAAACTGTGAACAGTCAACAAAAAAATTAGAAAATGCAAAAATCAATGCAAAAAATTGCCTCTATCAGCAGAGTTTCACACGAAATTCTTGACAGTCTGCGCAAAGAAGTTTTACAGCTCACGCAAAATTATATTCGGCTTGCGCGATGTTTCACGCAACCAAGAACTTTCTTGCATGATGCGGAAAGAATCTTTGCACGAAGATTTTGGATCCTCGCGTGAAAATAAATAGTCTTGCACGAAGATTCTTGAATCTGTATGGAATAGTACGGACAAAGAACAAAAAAATGATTTAAAAAATATAGAAAGAGGCCAGAAAAACTAATTTTCAGGCCCCACGGTGGGCACCAGAAATGTATGCATGAATATGTGGCCTCTACTAACACACACACTTCAACACAGTCCTTATTTGCGGATTCATCCCAGAATGAACATTAGATTGTTCATCCAAAAATCAGCCTGCAAAGCGACCTGTTGCCTTCTATCTAAAGGGAATTGCTTATCAGATATCCTCAGATTCGAGGTGTTTAAGCAACCAAACCCTATAAGAATGAAGGATTTGAATGCAATTTAAGCTATATGAATGTGCAAGTAATCTAGATGAAATGCAAGCAATTATTCTAAGAAATAAAAGACATTAAACTAAAAATGTATGTATTATTAAGCTAGATGAATTTAAACCAAGGATGCAAGATGTATGTAAAAATATGAGAAAATGTGAGTATGAATGCCAGCAGCAATTCGATGCAAATTCTCCAAATTCATCCTCTCAAAATGAAGAGATGATGGTCTCTTAAATAGACTTTCTTGGAATCCATCAACGGTCAAGATTAAAGGTGAAGTTCAGTCATAAAGGGAGATTCTAAAATTAAAGGGGGTTAACAGATTTAATTTGAGTAAAATAAGGAGTTAACTGATTCAATTTGAGTAGAAAAAGGAGTTAACTGATTTAACTCATTTTTGATCAATAGTGAACTAGAAATTTCTCTTTTTTGAATTGAAGAGAGATTTTGGTGAAATATTTAATTTAATAAAATGAGATATACTCTCATAATTACCTTTTCTATTTAATTAAATAATCTATTAATTAATTAGAGATACTTTTCTTATTTAATTAAATAACTTCATTTAATTAATTAGGAATGGCTTCCCATTTAATTAAATAACTTTGTTTAATTAATTAGAAGTAAGTACTTCATTTGATTAAATAATTTTGTTTAATTAGTTAGAAATACATTTCCCATTTAATTAAATAATTACATTTAATTAATAAAGATAGGCATATTTATTAAATTAAATAAATTTAATTCCATAGTACATTAGCCTTAGGATATAATTTAATTTAATTAAAGTATAAATACTTAATAATTAAATTATAATTAAATCAAGTAGGTTTTAATGCGACTAATATGAGTACGTACTATAGGAATTAAATAATAAGCATGATGAATGCAGATTAGGGTTTTTTGCATTTGACAATTAAGTCAAGTAGCAAATAGCAAAATGAGAATTGCCTATTAGAATAGGACTTAGAAATTATTAGAAATAGACCAGAATTGGTATAATGGCAATGAGCCAATTTTGGGGTATTACACATAGCAGAAGCTGAATATATTGTAGCTGCTATCAATTGCGCCAATATTGTATGGATCAAACATTTGTTGTAAGGTATGAAGGAAGAGGTGAATGAGCCTGTGATACTTTATTGTGATAATACAAGTGCTATCAACATATCAAAGAACCCTATAATGCATGCCAAAACCAAGCACATTGCAATCAAGAATCACTATGTAAGAGAATTGGTAGAAGACAAACAAGTGAAGATGGAATATGTTAGCTCAAAGGAACAAATAGTTGACATCTTCACGAAAACACTACCTAAAGATGCTTTTGAGTATCTTAGAGGTAAGTTAGGGGTAATACCCCTAGCCAAGGCTACTTAAGTAATAGCAAAGACTACCCTACATCAGAGGAATTGATTGTTGAAATATTACACACTGATGCAGAGGATATTTACTTTAGGACTCATGCTTAAAGTAATTGAAGTGAGGAAGTTCCAAATCAGTGACAAGCAAGGTGACAGAGGGAGAAATTGAGAAAACTTGCAAATGCTATACTTGCATGATAAAATGCTGAGATAATATGTCTTTGGCATTGTTGTCAAAGAGGGAGAAATATTAGAAACTAATCAACAGTTGAGAGAGAGGAATGAAAAAGAATGAAGCCAGAAGGAGAAATAGTAGAAGATGAGTAATGCATGCAGAGGGAGAGAATGTAAGAAAGGAAAGAAAAGATACAACAGCTGAGAGGGAGAAGTGGAAGTAAAGCAATCAGGAGAGTAGATCAAGAGAAGGAGATGAGACAACTGATGGTAACACAATTTGCTTTTGGCATTTGACTTACTATTCTAACCTAGTTAGCATTTTGATAATTTGGTTGAATAGTTTAGTTTGATGGTTGATCAGTTTGGTTTTCCATCAATACCAAAGAGGGAGATTGTTGGAAATTTGATTGAAAAGATCATTGTGAGAAAAAGATTGATTGAAAAAGGGAGATTGTTGTTAGAAGAATTTTTTCAATCATTATTTTATCATTGATGTCAAACCTACTATTTGTAGGAATGACAATTGCTTATAAGATCCAAGTACTATCACTTAGTTGATTGATGAAGAGGATTTGATCAACAAGATGTAACAAGAGCACCTAAGTGAAAGGTTGAGTTATGATTTTGAAATGAAGTGCAAGAATCATTTAAGACAATGATTAAATGATGTATTGATAAAATACTTGAAGATATAGAGGCTGGCTACACTTAGAAACATTGGAGGAATAAGTTGCAACAAGGTTGACTGCAAAGCTTAAACTAAGTTCATTAGTGGGTGCCGAGTAAGCTAGTTCAAGCTGAGCAAATTTTTAGTTGGAGTCCAGAAAATACAAAATCTAGTGTGTGTTAAGTGAACTTCAGGTGCCGAGTGAAGTTCAAGTGTCGAGTGATATAGAAGGAGCTGAGCATTAGAAAATCTTAATGGATGCCAAGTGAATTCATAGTAGGTGTCGAGCATCAGTAAAACACAATTGATACTGAGTAACATAGTATGTTTTGAGCACTAGTATTTCAATAGTGTTGAGTTGTTGCATTATTGAAAATGTCAATGACTCACCAAATCTGAGCTGAAAAGTTTGTTACTTTGAATCTTGTGAATAGTTGGAGTATAAGGATGATGAGCTGGTGGCACAGAATTCTATGTAAACTATTTTTGAGTGAATTCAAGAGGATTTTTTATGATGTTTCTAGAAGAAACAAAATATGGATTAGATTCAATGAATCCTACCTAATCCAAATGAATTAAAATCAAAGGAGGGAAGAATTGAGCAAGAAAAGGAATTCCAGATTTCTATTTAAGGAGTCATAAACCAAGAAGCAAGAGCTACTGGTGTGCCAAATTGCGAAGTGGTTGAAAGGGTGTCAAGAAGAAGACATCTAGGAGAAGGAAGAATAGAGTACAAAGACTCTACTTCAATAAGTGGTTAGAAGGTGATGATTGCACTAGTACATTGAGCATGGAGATTCAAGGAGACTAAGCTTGAAAGGAGGGCAAGCTGTCAAGAGCTATAGAGTTTGAAAGATAGGCAATGTTATGAGTTGTGAAGTGATCTAAGATCTGCAAGTTGAGTTGTATATTGTAATTAGGTCAAAACCCCTTATTGTTACTCTCTAGCAATTATATCGATTAGGGTAAAATAAAATCCTATGGAATTAGGTTGGTTAAATAGTCATTTGTAAATCCTTTAACAAGGTGGCATTTCAAATGAATGTTCTAAAGTCTTCTAACTAGAGCCACTTCTAATAGGGTGGTTGAATCCTTTAACCAAGTCACATTTAATAGTGTGTTGTAGCTTTTAAAAAGGCAGGCCTTTCACATGGCATCACTTCAAAAGAGTGAAAATTGAGTACTATGGGTTTTTCTCAAATTGGATTTCCACATAAATCACTGTGTTATGTGTTGATATTTTTATGAGTTATGCTTGCATGTTGATTTACATTAACTTGTTGAATGGGAAAGTTAAAGCTTGGATGAATGAATAAGTTTGATGGGCACACTTTACTTGATTAAAAGTTTGAATAGGACATTTAGACCTTGAATAATTGATTCAACCCCCCCACCCCCCCCCCCCACCCCCCACCAAGTTATTCTAAAGCTTTTCTAACACTACATACTTCTTTGCTAGATTTTCACTTCTTCTAAGCAATTTTGGAGGGAGTCAGTATTTGCATCGACACAGGGATACTTGAATAGGTTTTAGAGACACCTTACATCATCGAGATTCTTTATACACAAAAGAGAAGCATCTCACTAGTACCTCAACTATTATTTCTTCCTAAGGGGAGGAACATCATTTAGTGGTCATGGATCAACTTCTACATTGGAGCATTTCTCACTGGTCAACACCTTACATTTAAGGGGGGACTACCTAGTCTTCTTCTTCTCCTTTATGGGGGGACTTTTTCCTCTTACGGGGTTTTGTCCTTCTCCAATTTCTCCTTTCTATACACTCGATGTATGTCATAATGGGGGGGTCTTGATTACTCCATCCATCCATGCATCTTGTTTTTTCATCTCTTTTTGGGGGAGGATTTTTCCCATTATGTTTTCCCTCTTTCTCCACTTTATGAGAGATTACATTTTCATTATATACATGGGTACCTAACATGAGCTAGTAGTTGGGACTAATTTTGCATTTTATCCTAGTTTTTGTGAGCTTAAGTGCATTCCCCTAAGTTGCACTTAAGGGAGGGTGTTGGTGTAAATACATATTTACTATTTACACCTACTTAAGTTTACGTAGGTTAATGTATTATTTTAATATTTATTTATTTATTCACCTAGGAGAATGTGCACTCTTGTGAGTTTTCATGTTGACAACATAGGAGTTCACACCTCTTTTATACACATGGTGTCTACAACACAAGAGTTAGCACACTAATTAAGCACATGGTGTCTACAACATCTCCACTTGAGATACACCTTGTCATTCTTATCCTCTCATCTAAAATGATGGATAAGACGTGTGCTTAGTTGTCATGCTTATCTCCTGGCTCTTTCTAGAGATGTTCTAGGTGCTTCCTAAGAGGCCTTTATATATAAGCACTCCTAGTGTGTACACTCATCATATACAATACAGAGTAATGTATGAGGACATACTCTGATAAATTGATCATACTCTTTTTTGGTCTACAGTTGTGCTTGTGTTCAAGTTCTACGATCTTGGGTGAATCTTTCCCTAAGGCAAATTCTTACATGGTATCAAAGCTATACCAAATTCTTACAAGTACAAATCTAACTACATATTTCTTCATAGCCTTAGCAATCTATGTCTTAGTTAGTTTAGGCATCACTTGTGCTAGAGATGTTTCTCTTATTTGTCTCTTCAAGTTCAGACAATAGTGCCATTTTTGATCAACTCTATCATATAAACTCTTTGGCATTGAGTTGGCAATCTCTAGTGGGGTAGTTTTGAAAAATTTTCCATCATGGCACATATGGCTTCCTCCACTTGATTTTTCTCCATTTTACCCAAATTATCAAAATCAACATGTGTAAATCCTAATAAGTCTGCACTATTCTTAACATTTTCACATAAATTTTCAAGATCAAATAGAGGATTGTGACTCACCACCTTAAATTGGTTGTTGTCATCTGACTCTATTTTTTCCTTATTACATTCTATTTGTGCCACATATTTCCTTCTTGGCCTTTTCTACACTTGACCTCATTACTTTGTTGGTTTGGTTTTTTCCTTAGCCTTTTGAGCTATTGCATGTGTACTAGCCCTTGTAGTAGGTGTAGTGGGCTTGGATTAACTTGATTTGACAATATTTTTAGCCCTTGTCATAGGTTGTACCTTGGCCTTCCTCTTCTTTTGTTGTCTAGGAGTAGGTGCTTCCTCAACTTCTTCTTCCTCAACACCTTTAGTAACTTCAATTTCTTCCTCTTCATGTTGGTCCTCTCCCATACCTTGTGTTAGTGTAAGAGGTGTTTGTGTTTTGGAATCTTCTTCCTCTTCTTTCTCCTGCTTGACATCTTCTCCAAATTCAGCTTTTAGCTTCTTCACTAGCTTATCCTTCTTCTTAATAATTGAGGTATTCTTAAATTCCATGGTGATTTTGGACTTTTCCAACTCATAGTTTCCAAATTCTTTTACAGTTTTATCCACCTCTTCTACCAATAAAGTTGTTATAGATGCAGAGGCTTCATCCACATTTATTTCATATCCCAAGGGTCTCAACCATCTCACCCTTGGTGTAGCAACTTGTACAAAAGTATAGTTGGCATCCATTAGGAAACAAATGCCATCATAGTGTTTCTCTACTAGTGATACTAGTATTCTCAGTCTCTTTATCATTTTTTTCTTGAAGTCTTCAAAGTAGCTTGTCATCGTGGATTCAAAATTTTCTCCTTATTGTTCAATGTATTCACCTATTTTCACTACCATTAATCTGTTGGTTTTGTATGCAACTATTTCAAATGCTGGAAAGGTGTTTTGCACATAAAATAATATGCATATCAGTATAGAACCAAATTTACATTGTGCACTCTTTGTCTTTTTGATTGCTCCTAGGTTCTCAACTAGTTGTTGCAATTGTAGCTCTGCTAAATCATATGTATGATCTTTCTTGACAATTTTATATCCCATGTCCATTTCTTTGTAGGGCATGTTATTTAATCTACTAGATTGGTAAAACTTGTGTGATATAACCCTCACAACAAACTCTATCAAAGGATCAGTGATTGTATCAATTGTCATGCATCTCTTGTTCCATATAGCTCTAGTGTTTTTCTCAATCACCTCCTTTGAGTCACTTCTCAGTGTCTTAGGCCAATCTAGGGTTGGGTATCCAATAACCCTATGGATTATCCTTTTAGTAATTTTGATAGGTCCATTATCCAGCCATAATGAACTATCATGAATTTGGTTAAGCACTATCCTAATCTATTTTGTGTTGAATACATTTGGAAAATCTAGGGCTTGTGTCAACCCTTTTCTCTCTATAATTTTGAATTCTTCTTTGAATATACCATTATCAAAAAGTTTTTTGTATTCTTCCCTAATCTTTATATCACCAATGCTACCAATTTTACAATTATGGCATTTCTTAACATCTTGCACCATTAAAACATTCGTTGGTATCATGGATAATGTATCAAAAGGGTCTTGCTTGTAAGAAATATCAGGAATAGCTTTGAAAATTAGTTGCTTAACTTCATTACTCACTAATTGAATATTCAAAACCTCCTTTCCATCTACATTCTTTGAACTAGATGCCATTGTGCAAAACTAGGGTTTAAAAATATAAATTGCATAGCTCGGATCTTGATAAATACCTTATAAGATCTAAAGAATTGGTGTAAAATTGTTGCTAAAATCTTTTGCAACTACTTTGAATGGATTTCTGGATCGCCTTTTTCTCTTCACACTCTTTCTCAAATTTTAAATGATGTGAGATGAATCAAAAATTGATCAAATAGCCTTTGAAAACCCTACAATAAATGTTGAGTGCTTACACATCTATAAGCTTGACATCAACCAATTTCAAGCTCACTCAACATCCATTAATATTTCAACCACTTAGCATCCATTGCAAGCTCAACATCAACTAGCCAATTCTAATAGTTGTGCATCTTATAGCATTTTACTTGGCACACATAGAAAATATTTCATGCTCAGAAGTAACATGAAAAGCTTAAAGATTTTTCTTAGATTCTTAATAACATCTTGCATCTTTATTCATGCTAACGTAATCTTTTTAGTACTAAATCCTTTGGAACTAATGTATGATATAACATTTAAATACCTCTTGATTGCCTAGTCTGATGAGGTGTGATCACCTGACCCATTGGGTGAAGTGATCCCTTCTCCATTTGATGTACTACAACCATCATTTTTCTTCCATGTCTTGTTCATCTCATCTATAATTTTTTCAACATCTACCTTGCCTTTTCCTTTATCAAACTCACGACTTGGTGCCTTTGACCTTGTTGGCCAATACCTACTAATGTGTCCAGTCTTCAAATAGCTAAAACATGTGGTTTGACTCAACCACCTCTTGTAGTCACCTCTAAAGTGTGTCCTAATAAAATTCTCAAGAACATGTTCATATTCTTGACAATAATGACAGCTATACCTTGTATTATAATCCCAGTTATAAGAGTTGTCATTGTTTCTTATCATTGTTTTCCTATTTGATGACCACATGGGTTTGGATTTGCACTCAAAAGTTATAGGTCCATACTTTGGACAGTTATAACAATATCCTTCAAATCTTTATGTGTGCATGGCCTTGGTTCTTTATTCATGTGTCTGATGACCTTGTTTGTTACACTTATGGTAGTGAACCATGCTCTTATGATTGACATTTTGATTTGTAGTTCTACTCCTACACATATTAGCAATATTTCTTTTCTTACCACAATTATGACAAGTAAGTTTGGAATCCTTACCTTTGTTGTTTCTTTCTTCAACACTTTTGGATGACTCTCCTTCGTCAGTGCTTATGTATCCTAGTCTAGATGTGTCATTATTGGATCTAAGAGATCTCAATAATTTCTCAAAGTATTTGATAGTTTCATTAGGCTTTTTGAAACTTTCAGCAAACTCGTTTTCCCTTTTTAGGTCACTCTACAATTGCTCATTTTGCAACTTTAATGTAGTTATCTCAATGTCCTTGATATTTAGCTCATAGTTGGCATTCAACATTTGACTTAGAGTATCTAATTGCATGTTGGAGATCTTGGTTAGCTCTATTGACTTCTCTTCCAATCTATTGGCCAAAATTCTTTTGTCTTCTTCAATCATGGCTTTTTCTTCCATGGCTTTATTTTTTTGTTCAATCACCTCACATAGCAACATGGCTTGTGATTCTTGCTCTAACTTGAGATTTCTGATTTCCTTAGCTTGGGTTCTATTCATTTCCATTAGATTTTCAACTACTACATCAAATTCATTGGAGTCTCCTTTTGAAAATATCTTATTAGTGTCTATCTCTTTGTATTGTGTGTCATTCTTCACAATAACAATTCCCTTCCTTCTCTTCAAGGGTTTCTTTAGTTCTACTCTTGCTTCATTCGGGTGATGTAGAATGAGATGTATTTCAATCTTCTAATTCTCAATAGTCTTTCCCAACTTGTAGACTTCCATTTCAAGATATTTCCTCAAAGATGCAAAGCTTCTCTTTCAGAGAACAAAGCTCTGATACCAATTGTTGGAATTACAATAGGAAAGGTGATGAGTACACGACCAAGAAAAAAATAAATGAAATAGGAAAAGGGGAATATTATTATCAAAAATGATATGCTACTACATTCACCACAACAAAAATAGACTCCACGGCATGTCCTATGAGCTTACAATTATATCAGATCCTGGAGAAAACCTTTTTCACAGTACCTTCTCTTAAACTCCACCAAAAACTGCCTTTACAATGCTAGAAGTGACCTTAAGTAACCCAAATTAGGTTTAGGGTTAGGAATAAAATTTAGAGTATGGAATTTGAAATCCACCATAAAAACATAAGGTTCTATAAAACATTTCAAAAGTCGATGTAAAATTAGAAGAATCCAAAAATGGTAGTCCAACTTCTTGGAGGCATAACTTTTGATTTAGGACTCTGATTGACAAACCGTTTACATTTCTGGAAAGCTCTCCAAGTTCTCTATAGGAATATGGACAATGTTTTTTCATCTCCTACTTTTTGTCCTATATAATGGTGTTTAGTGCCTCAAATATGACTTTGAAGTGCTCTTAGGAGGTCTCTAGGCAACTTAAAACTGCAATAACTTTCGAACTGTAAAGCCTTTTGACCTAATTCTCTTTCTGGAGTGCTTTAAATTACAATTATAATCATCCCTCCAACTTACACCCTCTAACTTATTATAATTATGACTCAATTACAAAATAACCTATTTTCTACATTGGTGTGTATCCCAAGGTGCTCAAAAACTCTAATGCAAAAAACCAATAGTGGAGCTATGAGAGTTGGAATCTTTGTTTGACCCAAATGGGTATCTAGAAATAAAAACACTTTAAACAAAAACTAACACTAAGCATATTTTTGGGTGATACAGGATTGCTCTTACACCACTAGATACTCCTACATCAAACACCCAAGGTAGATTGAAAAGTGACCCTATCACTTTAGAGTTGGTAGAGGAGAACCCAAATGGGAAACCTCTGTTGTGGATATCCAAGTTGAGTCTTCTATTGGTCGTCCTTCCCACTTCACCAAGTATTCTTAATATTGCCTATTTTTGGTACTTTGACCGACACAACTATCCAGAATTTCTTTAATCTCTTACTTCATAAAAGTAGGAATTAGACACGGCTCTAGCATCAACTCCTCATTTGCACCATCATCATGATATCCCATCATGTCTACAATATTGAAAATAGGAGAAATGTGAATCTCATCTAGTAGCTCCACCTCATATGCATTCCCTAAATCATGTTTCTTCAAAAAATTTAGGGGCCAAATGTTGTCATCTTCAACTTGTTGTAGGTACCCACTAGAAATTGTTCCTTCCTCAAGTATACCATAACTAGATCCCTAACCTAGAACTCCATATGTCTCCTTTTTTAATCTTCTCTAGCCTTATACTATAGGTTCATCTTGGTAATATGTGCTCACACCTCCTCATATTGGTTCTTGACATGTTTAGCAAAGTCTTATGCCTTAGCACTTGTCATCTCCCCTTGCTCTATCCTCCTCAGCTCTAGTGTAGTTCTTGAACTACTTCCATACACAATTTGGACAGTTGATTTACCAGTACTCCTATTCATAGAATTATTGTAAGAAAATTCTACTTGTGGTAGTTGTTAGGATTAAACCATAGATAGAAATAACAATTACATGCAAATATAACCAATATCAAAAAATAGTAGATCACACAAAAAAAAACACAAGACACCAAGATTTAACGTGGTTCACCCAAACCCTAGGCTACGTCCACCAAATAAAAAATTTAATATTTTATGATTCAGTGATTACAACTTGATTACAATCTATACTCCCTTACAACTTAATACTACAGCAAGAACCAATTTCGCATCACCTATTAAACAAACCCTAACCCTAAGCTCTTTTATACAAGTATTTTTACCACTTTAGGGTTATAATTAATAATTACATGTCAGCCAAAAATTTTGATAAAATTTATGAAGTATGTACAGTACTTTCTTGATTAGTCAACACAAACTAACAATCTCCCACTTGGAGATTGATCTTGCAGCAATACTGTTACCACGTGGGGCTCCCATTGGATCAAACCACCCTAGAATGTGTTGTTCATTAATTGTTATTCAGTCTAGAAGACCAACCAAAGATGAAGAGGAATTTAGCTTCTCCCTTGTCACTACCTTGGTAAACATATCCGTTGGATTTTTATCTGTATGTATCTTGTCCAGCTTTAACTATCCATCCTCCAAAACTGATCGAATGAAATGGTATTGCAACTGTATGTGTTTTGTCTTTGAATGTAGCATTAAATTCTTTGCAAGAAGAATGGCACTCTAACTATCTGTAAACAAATAATTATCCTTCTGAGGGTGTCCCAATTCTTCCAAGAAGAATTAAAGCTATATCATCTCCTTGGTTTCCTCTGTAGTAGATAAAGCATTAACCTTCTATAATCTAGAAACCCAGCTCACGGCTGCCCCACCAACAGTAAAGACATAACCTATAGTACTCCACCTAGTATCAATATCTCCTACCAAATCTGAGTCAACATAGCATTGTAAATCAGTAGTAGAGCTCTCAAAGTGTAAATACGTATTGGATGTTCCTCTCAAATATCTATGAATCTATTTGACTACATTCTAATGCACAATTCTTGGATGACTCATATACCTGCTAACGACTCCCACTACATGTGCAATATCTAGCCTTGTACATATCATAGCATACATCAAGCTTCCTATAGTTGAAGCATAGGGTACCTTAGACATCTTATCCTCCTCTTCTTGTGTCTTGGGACATATCTCCTTAGTCAACTTCAAATGACCAGGTAAAGGTGTGTTGATGGCTTTAGCATTCTCTATAGAGAAACATTGCAACACCTTCTCAACATAATCAACCTGAGATAGCATCAATTTTTTGTTGTTCCTATCTCTGCAAATCTTCATACTAAGGATTTCTTTTTCTGCACCCAAATCCTTCATAGCAAATGCATGTGTTAATTGGCATTTCAGCCCCTTAATATGATCTATGTTAGAGCCAGTTACAAGCATATCATCAACATATAAATATAAAATAATGTAGTTTTCATCATCCAACCTCTTAAAATAAACACAATGATCTAAATGACACCTATTGTATCCATGCTCATGCATAAACCTATCAAATTTAAGGTACCATTGCCAAGGTATTTGCTTCAAGCCATATAAACTTTTCTTCAATTTGCACACTAAGTTCTCCTTACCTTTGAACTCAAATCCTCAAGGCTGAGCCATATATATCTCTTCATCCAAATCACCATGAAGAAAGGTTGTTTTAACATCAAGCTACTCTAAATGAAAATCTTTAGTAGCCACAATACTTAAAATAGTTCGGATAGAAGTCATTTTAATAACAGGAGAAAATATCTCATCAAAATCAATGCCTTTTTTCTGTGCAAATCCTTTTACAACTAACCTGGCTTTAAATCTTTTCTTACCTCCATCCTCTTCTTTTAACCTCTAAACACACTTATTCTATAAAGCCTTTTTACCTGTAGAAAACTTGCATAGATCCCATGTCTTATTCTTTATCAAAGAGTCCATTTCATCTTTCATTGTGGACTCCCATTGAATCTTAGTATCTTCATCATAAAATTTAGGTTCACCAGCATCTGTTAATAAAATAGAATACTATGAGAAAGAAAATCTTTGTAGAGGTCTAATTTGCCTTGTTGACTAACATTCACTGGTGTATGTGGTATTTTTTATTGCAATTTTTGCACATCATGAGGAATGGTTGGAATATCATCTTTTCGAGTAACATCTAGCACTACATAATCATCTACTTTCTTCTCATGTTGTTGCAACAGATCTTTGTACAACACTTTCTCATTGAATATGACATCCTTGCTTCTTACAATTTTATGATTTTCAAAATTCCAAAGCCTATAACCAAATTTATTAATGCCATATCCAACAAATACACATTTCTTTGACTTAGCTTCTAGCTTGGTTCTATTTTTAGAATCTATATGAGCAAATGCTTCACAATTGAAGGTCTTGAGAAAAGAATAACTCACCTTCTTACCAGTACATGCTTCCTCTAGAATACCACAACCCAAAAGAGTAGAGGGACCTCTATTAATCAAATATACAGTAGTATTAACAGCCTCCACCCACATGTGTAAGGAAAATCCAACATGCAACCTCATGCTCCTTGCATGCTCCATTATAGTGTTGTTCATGCATCCAGCCACTCCATTTTCCTATGGAGTCCTTGGAACAATTTTATGTTTATGAATACCATTAGTGGACCAATAATATTCAAATTCATGGCTACAATACTCACCACCATTATCAGATCTGGGACATTTTAATTTCTTCCCAGTCTCATTTTCAACCAAGCATTTCTATTTCTTAAAAGTTTGAAATACATCAGATTTCTGTCTAAGGAAATAAATCCACACTTTTTTAGTTGCATCATCAATAAATGTAACATAATAATGAGCGCCTCTAAGGGAAGATGCCTAAGTTGGTCCCCATACATCGGTATGCACAAGCTCTAATCTCTCCTTTTTGTTTTCTTTCCCAGTCTTCCCAAAACTCACTCTCTTTTGTTTTACATACACAACTTTCATTGTAATCCATATTAACACATTTTAGACCTAGTAAAACATTCAGTACTTTCATACCTTTCTCACTCATGTGCCCAAGTCTATTGTGCCACAGTGTTGTATCAGAATTTACAGCAAAAATTTGTTCTCGCTACTCAATTGTAGCAATTGTTCCTGAACATTCATTTTTATTGGAAAAAATTAAAGTAGAAGGAACAATATGACCTGTACAAAGATATAAGGTACCTACTATTAAACCTTTTGCTACTACAAGAGAACCTTTTTAAACCTTCCAATTTTTATCATTAAAAGTAACTACACAACCCTCATCATTGAGTTGCCCTACTAAAATTAAATTCCTACTCAGCCTTCAAACATGTCTTACCTCATGTAGTAGCCAACGATTCTCATTCTACAACTTAATCTTAACTTTTTCCTTTCTAATAATTTGACAAGGTTCATTATCCCCCAAATAAACAAGCCCAAAATCTTTTTGGACATAATCAATTAAATAACCGCTATGAGGTGTAGCATGAAATGAAGCACCATAATCTAAAACTCATGAATCATCAACACTTTCTAAAGATAGCAGCAAAGCATCCTCTTTTCATTTGTTACTTACCACATTTACCTCCCTGTCTCCATCTAGTTTATCTCCTTCATTTTTCTTTCAAGTCCAACAATCTTTCTTTTTATGCCTTGGTTTCCCACAGTACTAGCAATCATTTGGTCCTCTTGATTGAGACCTCCTCCCTTTTGAATTTCCTCTTGATTTTTCACAATTTTTGAAATTATTTCCTCTCTCAGTCATTTTGCCTTTATTTTGTGCGTTCAAAGCACTTTCAGATGTAGATCCATTGGAGGATTTCCTACGAGTTTCTTCACTCAAAATAACATTAATCACATCATCATATTTTAGGGTGCTAAATCCAAGAACAAAATTACTCACAACCATTACCAAGCCATTCCATCTTTTAGGAAAAGAAGACAAAATCAAGAGATCCCTAATTTCTTCATCAAAATTGATACCCATAGAAGTTAACTGACTAGTAATAGTATTAAACTCATTTAAATGATTTGCAACAGATCAACCTTCTGCCATTTTCATATTAAATAAATGCTTCATGAGAAATACCTTGTTTGAAGCAGAGGGCTTTTCATATAGTGTCGCTAGGGTTTTCATCAACTCTTCTATTGTCTTCACTTTTGTAATATTAAATACCACTGATGGTGCTAGAAATAATTGAATGCTTCCAAGTGCCTTTCTGTCTAAAAGATCTCATTCACCATTTGACATAGATCCCTAATTCTTGATTTTGCCTTCCAACAACTTTCATAAATCCTTCTGATAAAGATAGTCTTCCATTTGCATCTTTTATAACTAGAAGTTATGCCCATTAAACCTATCAACCCTCAGCTTACCCTCGTCTACCATTGCTCCCACTCAACTATGAGACTTTCCTGCAAACAATAACTGAAAAACAACCTCACTCTAATACCACTTGTTAGGATTAAACCATGGACAGAAATAACAATTGCATGAAAATATAACCAATATCAGAAAATAATAGATCATGCAAAGAAGAACATAAGACACCAAGATCTAACGTGGTTCACCCAAACCTTGGCCTACATCCACCAAATAGCAAGTCCAATAATTTATGATCCAATGATTACAACCTGATTACAATATGTAATCCCTTATAACTCAATACCACCGCAAGAACCAATTTCACATCACCTATAAAATAATCCCTAACCCTAAGCTCTTTTATTCAAGTATTTTCACCACTTTAGGGTTATAATTAATAATTACATGCCGACTCAAAATTTTGATAAAATAGGGCCACAAAGAATTTATGAAGTATGTATAGTAATTTCCTAATCAATCACCACAAACTAACAAGTGCAATCCTTGGACTACTTCTATACACAATTTGGGAAGGTGATTTACCAGTACTCCTATTCATAGAATTATTGTAAGAAAATTTTTCTTGTGGTAGAATCAAATCCAATCCCTTGGGCTTATCTCCTACTAAACACCTCTATAAATTTTCCAAACTTCTATTTACTACTTTTGTTTGTCCATCAGTCTATGGGTGATGTGCAGAACTGAGCTTCAATTCTATCTTCAACTTCTTCCACAAAGTCCTCTAGAAATACTCAACAAATTTAGTACTTTTTTAGAAATAATAATTTTTGGGAGACCATGTAGCCTTACCACCTCTTTGAAAAACAAATTTGCAATATGTATTGCACCATGAGTCTTGTGGCATGGAATAAAATGTACCATCTTGGAAAACTTGTCAACCACAAATACTAAGTTATTACCCCTTTGTGTCCTTGGAAATCCAAGAACAAAATCCATACTTATGTACTCCCAAGGCTTTGATGGAACATGCAATGGATGATAGAGTCCAGCATTTTTGCTAAATCCTTTGGTTGATTGACATACTTGACAACTGTGCACAAACTTCTTCACATCCTATGACAATTGAGGCCACAAAAATAATGTTGTCTAATAATAGCAATGGTCTTATCTCAACCAAAGTGTTCTCTCATCCCTCCACTATGCTTCTCCTTGATTAAGTTCTCCCTCATGGAACTCCTTGGGATACACAATTGACTTCCCTTGAACAACATACCATCCTAAATCATGTAATCTAGCCACCTAGTGTTGTCTAGAGTAACAAGTTCTTTACAAGCCTTCCAAGCCTTTGCAAGGTCAAGATCCTCAAGGTATAGATTCTTGATTTCATCAAACCCAACCACTTCAACCTAGATTACTGTTTGCAACAATTGTCTCCTACTCAATGCATTTGCAACCCTATTAGTCCTTCCACTTCTATGTTTCAAGACAAATGTATAGCTTTGCATGAACTCTACCCATTTCAAATGTCTCTGATTCAATTTACCTTCACTATTTAAGTATTGTAATGCCTGGTGATCAGTATACAAAAAAAATTCTTTTGGAAACAAATAATGCCACCATTTTTTTAAGGCTTGAACTATTGCATAGAACTCCTGATCATAAACATAATACTTCTTCTTTGCATTATTCAATTTTTCACTAAAATAGGCAATAGGCTTACCTTCTTGGCTCAATACAGCCCCAATAGCATTGACACTAGCATTGCAATCCACTTGGAACACTTTATTGAAATTAGGAAGTGCCAATACAAGTTGCTTTGTCACCTTCTTCTATAGCAATTGAAAACTCCTTGTAGCTCCTATAGTCCACTTGAACTCTTTTCTATCTCCCCTCATTGTTTCAATTAGGGGTGCACATATACTACTGAAATTCCTAATGGACTTCCTGTAAAAACTAGCCATACCATAGAATGACCTCACCTCAATGGTAGACCTTAGAGTAAGCCATTCCAAGATTACCTTCACCTTATTTAGGTCCATTTTGAGACCCTCAACTAATACAACAAACCACAAATAGACTAACTCATTTTTGACAAAGCTACACTTCTTCAAATTAATCAATAATTTCTCCACCCTCAACCTTTCAAGAAAACTATGAATGTGAAATAAATGTTCATCCAAAGACTTACTAAAAATAAAAATATCATCTAGATATAAAATAACAAATTTACCCAAAAAATTCTTTAGTACCTCATTCATAAGCCACATGAAGGTGCTTGGTGCATTGGTCAGTCCACAGGGCATGACTAACTACTCATATAGACCCTCCTTGGTCTTGAATATAGTCTTACACTCATCTCCCTCTTATATATGTATCTAGTGATAACCACTCTTGAGATCTATCTTTGTGAAGTACTAAGTTCCACTAAAAAAGTCCATAAGATTATCCATTCTTAGCAAAGGAAACTGATACTTGATGGTTATTCTATTTATGGCCTGAGGGTCTGTACACATTCTCCACTCTCCATCCTTCTTTGGTGCCAGTATTGTAGGTACTACACATGGACTCAGGCTCTCTTAAGTCAAACCTTTCCTCAACAACTCCTAAACTTGTCTGTTTAGCTCCTTAATCTTATTAAGAGTCATCCTATGAGTAACCTTGTTAGGCAAACTAGCTCCAGGGACTAAATCTATTTGATGACTAATTTGCCTTATTGGCGGCAACCTTTCTGGAACATTATCAGAGATGACATCTCCATACTCACTTAATAGACCTAAAACTTCAGGTGAAATTTCCCAACTACCTTTCTTATTTTTTCTAAGAATTAAAGCATAACACATATGTTGATGTTTCATGCCATCTAGAAATTTTCTTCCATCAAAAAGACATACCCTAGCATTACTGCATACCTTTTCACCCTCCTTTATCAAGGGCTTCAATTTGTGGTGAACTCCATCCTTCGTTAGAGATTAGGTATTTGCATGACCATCAAGTATAGCATGCCTATCAAACTGCCATGGCCTTCCCAACAATAAATGACAAACATCCATTAGAATGATGTCACAGAGAGCCTTGTCATGGAAACTCCCAATCTTGAACTTTACCAAGCATTGTTCTTTAACTAGGACCTTATGATCATCCTACACCTAATCAATTTGATAGGGTTGGGGGTGTTTCTCCCCCTTGAGCTTTATCTTTGAGACCATCTCCTGTAACACCAAGTTGTTAGTGCTTCCACCATCAATAATTACATCACAACATTTACCCTCACACTTGCACCTAGTACAAAACAAATTCTTCTTTTGTCCACGTTTAGTCTCACCACTCAGTAAGACCTTTTCATTAACTAGAACTTATCTTCTTTCTACATCCTCTGAATGTGATGATTGTGCATCATCATCCACATGAGAAACCCTTGCTTGACCATCAGCTCTCCTATCTATCCTTCCTTGGTATTGAGGGCATTCAAAAGCATGATGGTCTTCTTCATTACAATAAAAATAGGTACCATGGAAGCCTCCTCTTCCTAAACCTTGTTTGTGTCCTCTAACTCTTTCTCTCTGATCTCCAAATTTTTGATCATGGAAGCAATTGAAATCCTCATTCTTCTAAGTTTATCTAGTACCCACATCTTCATTTTTTTTATGGTTCTCATTTTCACCTACAAATGACCTACCACCTTCCCTTCCTCTTCACCCTCTTTGCCTTCCATAAAACTTTTTGTTTAGCTTCTCCTCAACTTGCAAGGCAAACTGGTATGCCTCTTCAATGCTAGTCATTCTAATCAGACTTAACTCCTCCTGAATGTTAGCTCTTAACCCACTAAGGTAATAGACAAACTCCTTGTTTGCTTCTGCATACCCTGTCCTAATAAGGACTCAATAAAATTCCTCTATGTATTCCTAGACAGATTTTCCTACTTGCTTTATCCCTTGCATCTTTTTGAACAAATCAAACTCATAATCAATAGGAATGAACTACTTCTTTAGTTTTTCCACCATGCAATCCCATCTTATGATTTTCTCCTTTCCTCTTCTATTTCTTTTCAATTGAATCTCTTGCCACCAAATTTCGGCATGACCTTTCATTTTGGCCTTCGCAAACTTAACCCTATTAGGGTCCCCGATATCCTCATACTAAAAATATTCCTCCAACTCATTGGTCTAGTCGATCAACTCATCCTGGTTTAGATTTCCTGAAAACATGTCGACTTTAATTCTAGGTCTTTTTTCTGAGCTTAGCAATGGCCCTAAAAAGCCTCTCCTCTACCTGGTTTAGGACTTCTCTATCTCCTTCCCCTTCTTGCCCAATATTTCCTCCTTCTTCATTTTCTTCCTCACTTTTGTCACCTATGACAACATTCATCCCTCTATAGATCTCCTCCTGTAATGCCTAGACTTGTCTCTAAAGGGATCTAACCTCAGGAGTAACAACTCTGGCCCTTCCACCATGCTCCTTCTATGGATGCATCTTCTTGTATCAAAACTCATAACCACACAATCTTGGTGCAAACTACCTCACATTTGATGCTTTGTCTACACACTCAAGAAAACCTACTCTAATACCACTTGATGAGGACACAACCCAAGACAAAAATGAATGCAACAAGAAAAGGGGAGTATTATTATCAAAAATGATATGCTACTACATTCATCACCAAAAAAATAGACACCACGACATGCCCTATGGGCTTACAATGTTATCAAATTCTGGAGAAAACCCTTCTCACAGTACCTTCTCCCAAACTCCACCAAAAAATACCTTTACAATGCCTAAAGTGACCTTAAGTAACCCATATTAGGTTTAGGGTTAGGAATAAAATTTAGAATATTCCATTTGGAATCCACCACCAAAATAGAAGGTTCCAAAAAATATGTTAGAAGTCGGTGTAAAAGTAGAAGAATCTTGAAATGGTAGTCCAACTTCCAGGAGGCATAACTTTTGATCCGGGACTCCGATTGATGAACCATTTACATTTCTAAAAATCTCTTCAAGCACTCTATAGCCTTATGGACAAGCTTTTCTCATTCCTTATTTTTTGTACCTATACAAGGCCATTTAGTGCCTCAAATCTGACTTTGAAGTGCTCTTAGGAAATCTCCAAGAAATTTAAAACTGCAATAACTTTCAAACTGTAAAGCCTTTTGACTTGATTCTTTTTCTAGAGTTCTTTAAATTACAAATATAATCATCCCTCCAACCTACACCCTCTAACTCATTACAATTATGGCCAATTACAAAATAACCTATTTTCTAAATTGGCACATATCTCAACGTGCTCAAAAACTTTAACCTAAAAAATTAATAGTGGAGCTATGAGAGTTGGAATCTTTATTTGACCCAAATGGGTACCCAGAAATGAAAACATGTTAAATAGAAACTAACACTGAGCATATTTTTGAGTGCTACAAGATTTCCCTTACACCACTAGATGCTCCTGCATCAAAAGGTAAACTTCTAAGAGGAGAGGGGGTCTGAATCAGCAGTTTAAACTTGGACACATAAAAATTTCACCACACATCCATCTCATAAATTCAACGTGTAAAATTAAACAATATGTAAAACATGTACATCTAAAAAATGTAAGCAAGTAAACATTCACACACATATGACACCAGATATGATTGCCCACAAACCCTCTGAGTGAGAAGGTAAACTTGGGGCGAGAATGGCACCCACAAATCTTCACTACTGTAATAATAAAGTGTATCCAATGAAGGTTACAATATTTTTCCCATGAAATGTGATTTACCCTATGAAAGGTTTGTCCTATTAAAAGCTTACAAAGACTGTTAGGTCTCACTCTATTAAAACATTTGAACACCCTGTTAGAAGTGTGTCTTACTAAAAGATTTTAACTTACAACTAAGTAAGCACCTTATTAAAGGATTTCAACATAGCCTATTAGGACTACTCTATTAAGATATTTTGACTAAAATTGCCTATTAAAATATCTCAGCATTGATCCTATGGTTAGCACTTGATTGCTTGATAACCGTTCACCTCTAAACTAATATCTTCTTAATCCTTCTTGATCAAATGTCTCTTTGTTGTATGCTATCTTCTTTCCTCTATTCTGCTCTAACAAATTATGTAATGTTGTCTCACTTCATAACTCCTTAGCCACCATGAATGCTCTATTTGTGCATGTGAACTTCTCTCTTCGCTCATTCAACACCTTACTTACTCACTAGATAGTTTTTGGTTTTCCCTCCTTAAGAAGACTGGTGACTTAAGGTTAGGTATGAATCTATGGCTGAGATTCATCCATTTTGTCACTTGATTCTTCTCATTTTCTGATTGGTTACATGTAATTAAATTGGGAATCCAACTTAAGATTCATCCTTATTTTCAAAATATCATAATTCATCGTTAAGTCAACTCAAAAATGGTTTACATAGTTGTTTGTGCCTTTACAAACAAATATGAAAAAACTATCTTACTCGGCACCTAAACTCTCTAATGCTTGACATACACTAATCTTTCTATTGTGGCTCAGCATCTATATCACTCGACATCCATTTTTTACTTGGCTCATGTATCACTTGACATACACTATCTACTCAACACTTGAGTAACTTGGCACATGAGTGGTTTGGTACTCATTGTGGACTTGACATGCTCTATAATATACATGTTGTGCTTGACATGTACTACTTGTTCAGCATGAACTAGTAAATAACTTAAGTGTGTTGACATCACTTGTCAAAACCAATCTAATATCAACACAAAGTATTCTAGCTTCTTGCTCTACCACTCCATGTTTGCTTCCACTTTCTACTCTTCCTAAGTATTTTCAAACTCCAAGCAATCCTATTAAAGAAGTTTCTCCTATTCAAGATTCTCGTGATCCTATTGAAAATCCTAACGCTCACTTTAAAGATGTTAATGTCCTTGGTTGTCATATAGATGTTGATGGACTTATTGATTATCCTTTCTCATCTTCTACATCCATCCTTGGACTTACTCCACCAATACCAAGGGCTTCATGTATTCCTTCCATATTAGGTCCTTATGTCCCTTCATTTTCCCTTCCTAACTCTCACAATTCATCATCCATCTTGGGTCCTTACATCCCTCCATCTCCCATATTTACTCATGATCAATGTAAATGCATATCCTTGAATCATTTTCATCCACCCACCCATCTAAACCATTCATATCCTCCTTCTTCCACAAGTCCCAAGTCTTTTTAAAGTAACTTGAATGTTCAATACAAGAAAAAAAAAGGAAATACAAGAATTCATCTAAAAAAGAAGATTACCATGTCTCCTCTAATCGACATAGGGGCATAAAGTCAAAAGAGATATCTAAGAAGAGAATTGCAAAACAAGTATGGGTTCCAAAATCCATCATTGAAGATATTATTTCTAAATCATCAAAAAGAAATGAAAAGCCTATGACTATATGGATTCCAGAGTCTCTCTTGAAAGAGTCTAATGTTGAGCAACAAGTGAAGCTAACATTCAAGCTTCCAAAGACTTCCACTTCATCTTCTTCCAAAAGAATTCTTCCATTCAATGTGCCTAAACCACAACCTCTTCTATCCATTCACCATATTCCTTCATTTATGTTTCTTCTATCCTCTCGCCATCCTTCGAGGTGTGTGTTGACATTGATCTTGCCTTTCTTTCCATCTTCCTTTCCCTATCAGCATCTTTGAGCATATAATTTTGAATCCTTGGCATATCATGGTTTATCCTCTCAAGGAGCATTATCTAAATATCATGCCTTCTTCCAAAAAAATGAAACAAAAAATGAGAAAATTGAAAGTGTACCTTGGTGAAACCTAGAAATAGGCACCTTGGTAGAAAAATTAAAGAGAAATAAATGCTTCCTATGGTGAAAATCACTCCCTTGCAGTGCCTGGGATAAGTACCATGATAAAAACCTGGCAGTCAAGCATCATGTGTAGTTCTTCTACATCTTTCATCCATTTTGTCATCTCTCTTTGATCTTAACAATTTTGACCTATACATGAACATTTGGCTATCTTGTGAGCTATCTTACAATGATCTTGCTTTCATTCCTTTCATGTTTATGTTTCATATCTATTTTCCTCCATTTATTCTAGCCTTTTGCTATCATTTTCCCATTTGGTCTTCATCTAATAAAAAAGAGTAAAACATGATGCTATGAAGTCTCTTGGCATTTCTACTTCTTTGGACTACATCCTTTCCTTTTTTTGCATTATGCTTTCTTGACTTATCCTATGTTGGTCTTTCATAGCTTGTCCAAATGTGCTTTACATGACAATTTTTCCCTAGATTGGGTACTCTTGAGGAGTTTTCCCTTGAGGGTTTCTTCTCTTCATTTTCCTTCATTCTCTTATCTTTCATCTCTTCCACCAGCTTGCTACTCCCTCTTGTCCTCCACCTTGCTAGACATTGGGACTACACGATGTGATCTTACTTGGAAGTTTAATGCCCATTCTATCTTGGGGCATATATATATCCTGAAAAACATTACAAAAAAATGATATATTTTAAAAAATCTTAAAAAATGATATATTTAAAAAAAAATTCAAAAAAATGATATCTTTCAAAATTTCAAAAAATCCAAAAAAATTATATATTGTCAAAAAAATTTAAAAATTAGAAAATGTCCTAAAAACATGATCATCTTAGTGAAAACCTAGTAATAGACGCTTTGATGTATCTCAAAAAAAAATTATATATTCCAAAAATACAAAAAAAATCAAAAAAAATTGTAATAAAATCCAAGTGGTGAAAATCTGGAAATGGGCGCTATTTGAGGCCCTTGTACCCCTATTTCTTAGT
This sequence comes from Cupressus sempervirens, assembly GCA_028749045.1. Classification (NCBI taxonomy): domain Eukaryota; kingdom Viridiplantae; phylum Streptophyta; class Pinopsida; order Cupressales; family Cupressaceae; genus Cupressus; species Cupressus sempervirens. The sequence continues at coordinate 8,316,438 of CM053783.1, forward strand.
GTGTGTCCTCGACACTTAGTCTTTCTCCATCATTCCTTGTCCTTGTTTCCTTGGTTTGGAATTGGTCTTTGTCTTTGTCTAGGGGGCATAACTATGTTAACTTTGGTCTCTTGGATGCGTTGGTCTTTAGGATAGCTCGTAAATGGTGTTTTTCAACACCACCTCAACTGTATTTTTCAATACAACCCCTAACATTGAGTGTTTTTTTAACACTTATTAGTTTGGTCTTACCCAATTTTATCATGTGATCTTATCTAGTTGCAAGAATTTGATCCTTATTCTTAGAACTTATTATCAGTTAACAAACTTAGATTTTTAAAAACAAATACTTAATGCTTGAGTTATGTCATGATCTTTTCTTTGTGCACTGATTGTTATTGATTTTCATTGAGTGTTCTTATCTAATAAGTCTCCCCAATATGCATAGCTAGAGGACTTGGGACATGGGGCATGTTTTTTATTTTCTTTTTGCTTGTGGGTGTGGTCTTGAAACTCTAGAGTGTCTCTTGTTGTCCCCTTGAAACACTTAGAAAATTTGAGGCATCATCCTTGACTATTATTGCACAACCGTTCTTATGGTCATCCTAGCATTTATGCCTCGATGTGAGCATGGTTTTTCTACATTAAATTGGGTAAGCTAACATTGGAGTCATTTTTGACCTTTATATCTTTGATTCTTATGTTAGAATCTTTCCACATTCTAATTTGAAATAAATCACATTCAATATCTTCATAGTTGTGCTTGTGACTAGTGATGATGTGTGATTTTTTGATGTCTGTTAATAATGGCCCAATGATGAAAATAAGTTCCTTCACATTCTTTCATGAATGATGAACACAAAATCCTATGTTATAGTTGTTATATTGCAAATACACCTTTGCATTTTCATGTAGCTTGCATTGTTGGACTTCATGTCACTTTGCATTTTTAGGCTGCATTATGAGTTTGAGAGGGTTTTTCTTTATCTTTCTTGTGGATTTTTAATCAATTTTGTTCATGTCTTGATCTTCATTTCCTTATCTTCCTTCGTCATCTCAATCAAAATTTTCTATCTTAAACAATTGATTGATTTTGAGGTGTTCTCTTTCTTGAGGAAAATTCTCTTTCTTCTTTCCATTTCTTTCCACCTCTTCCAAACTTCTATCTCCCATTTTTTTTCACCCCACTTCTTTTCTTCTAATTCAACTTTGGGGCATAATCGTTCATGCTTGATGATCTACCTTGGTTCTGTGATACTTATATTTTTCATCTTACATCAAGAATCTTATATTTTAGTTCGACTTGATCAAATTTATCAATTTACTATTTCTCCTCTATTTCATTTTGATTTCGATCACGAGGGGGCAGTACCTATTAAAATTCAATCCTTGATTCAACTTTATCAAGCTTTATTCTGCTTGTGATAGCCTTGTCTTTGTCAAGATAAAATTGTTATAAAAAAATTTATTCTTTGTCCTGACGTGTTCCTAAGTTGACCTCACATCTGTGTTGTTTTGTGATCCCAAATTGACCTCACACTTTAACTGCATTCTTTGACTACATGTGTTCCCGAAATGATCACACATTAGTCAAAGAGGGGCAAATATATGCACCCTAAAATGGTCACCTAGACTATGGGCCCCAATTCTTCAATTTATCAATTTCTTGAATCAATTTATCAATTTCCTGAATCAATGCACTGCAATATTTTATCAAGTCAATTCAAATCATTTTCCTTGATCAAATTGCAATTAATTTAATTATTTCAATATTTCTTAAAAATTGATCATTTCATCAATAATCTTATTTAATTAAAAGAAAATCCCTCTTTTAATTAAATAGTTTTATCTTATTTATTAAAATATTTCTTTTTATTAAATAATCTTATGTAATTAAAAAATAATCTCTCTTTTAATTAAATAGTTTCATCTTATTTAATTAAAATCTCCTTTTTAATTAAATAATCTTATCTTATTTAATTAAAAGAAAATCCCTCTTTTAATTAAATAAATAAATCCCCACTTAAAGCACTTTTTTGATTAAAAAAGGAAATAAATCAAATAATCAAGTAAAGATTCTTTTTTTTTGCACATATATCTAAGTGGTGAGTTTTTTTCCTCTTACTTGCCTTTTTAGGGATTTATCCCACATTTCTCTTGAGGATGCATTCCTCTCCATAGTTTCCTTTATAAGGAGCCCTCTCCTTCTCATTTAGATAGATATTAGTTGCTATAGTATTGTTATGTTGGAGATTTGGAGAGTGATTTTGGAGAAGGAGTTTAAGCCTTAGAGTTTGGACATTGGAGCTTCATTACTACTTCTCTCTTTGTGTCTTTTTCTCTCATGCATCCATGGCTTCCATCATCATGCTCCATCCTTGCATTTTCAAATTAGCTTAGAGTCATATTTGCTTTCATAGATTAATCTTGCATTGTTATTTCCTTTCATAGATTAAATTTCCTTCCTTGCATTGCTTTGCATGGTTATCATTTATATTAGCTTGCATCTTCATTTGTATGCATATTTTGATCTTTGAATCTCTCATTTTATGGTGTACTTGCATGGGTACAAACTAGGTCAAAACTGAGGGCCTCCATTACAAACCCTTGCACTTCATGAATACAGAGCTATGAGTAGCCATTTGAGATCTCATTCTTGAGCAATCTTGAATATAATGACTCATAGAAGTTTTTTAACATTTTAGCACACATTGGGTTTGCGTGAACCAAAAATTGGTAATTTCCACTTCAAATTTCACTTTTCTAAGAACCCTTCCAATAATAGTGTACAAGGATATGTTTGTGCGAACATCAAAGTGTTCTTATGAACATGTTAATATTAAAAATTGGCCACTGTAATTTTTTATAGGTATGTCTGTATGAACATATAAATCATGTTTGCTCGAACATGATGTTCGCATGAACATGGTTTTTCAAAAAACTTAGTTCTTTTTCAAAATAAAAAGAAAAAAATATCCTTTTGACCCTCGAAACTTGGATCAAATGACCTCATAAAATAAATCTAAAAATGTTTATGTTACTTGGAGAAAGCTTTCCAATGAATATAATTTTAATAGAAATTATATTCACTAAGACTTACAATATGAGTTAAACTCATTATAGATTGATTAAAGATTGAGCATTAGCTGAATTCAACGCTTCAGAAAAATTGTAAATTAGGTTAAATTTTGTTCCTAAAAGATATCTTGGAAATAAGTTACTAAGTTAGCTTTCTATTGAGAAAAGAAAAATTAATTTATGATAGACTAAGTTCAAGTTATGTTTGTCAAAATGAACGTATGTCTGAATTATGATTGATGTCATTTCAAAGCTTCATAAACTATACAATATCCAACCAAATTTATCGTTTAGATATTGATGTTACAGATCCAACATCAAAAGAATTACCTCATTATCATTTGTAGAAAAAACATTATGCATGTCAAAATGACTGTCACTCTTTAAAAATATTAATTTTCATATGTACCACTTTTCAGGGGAGATGAAATTTTTTACTTAAATAATTTTTTATTTTAAAAAAATATGGTTACAAAGTAGGATCAAAGTATTAAAAATCAATAATTTATGTCATCTTCAAATTCTTAATAGTTTTAGAGATATAGTCACCTGAATGTGAGGTTTGTTTCAAAAATACTGATTTTAGTGTCAAAATTGGTCAAAAAGTGGAACTCATTATTGTCGGATCACCCTCATGTGTGAGAACCTAAGGAAGACAAGGAGTCTAGGGTATTACTTCATTCAGAGATCAAATAGAAGAGACTACTATTGGAATGCAAAGTAAGAAGGCTTAAGGGTATGGATGCTTGAAGGGTGAACAAGCTATCAAAGTTGAAGTGTGTGAAAGCCAAGAAGAAGGGAGGACTAAAACAAAGATTTGTAACCTGAAAAGCAAGTTGTAAGTTATTATCAGATCAAGCCTTACTGTTACATTCTAATCATTGTATCAGTCTAGGGTAAATCCTTTGGATTAAAGTTGACCTAACAATCATTTGTAAATCCTCTAATTGGGTGACAATCCAAGTAAATGATCTAAAGTCCTCTAATAAGGCTCACTCTTAACAAGGTGATCAAAATCCTCTAATCAGGTCACATTTAATAGTGTGTATTGTAACTTTTAACAAGGTTGGCCTTTTACAGGGCGTCACTTCAAAAGAGTGAGAATGAGTAGCATGTTATTGGTGTTTTTTTCTCAAATTAGATTTCTATGTGAAATCATTATGTCAAATGTGTTATTGAATCTGTTATGTTTCATGCTTACATTTCTACAAAGTTGATTTGATAGTAACCTACAAGTTTAAGTGACGTGATGGCTATTTTTTATGAATATGGGTTCACTAAGCTGTAAAATATTTTATTTGTACATATGGACCTTGGATAACTAATTCACCAACCCCCCCCCCCCCCCACTCTCAATTATTCTAAAGAATTCCAATAATTGGTATCAGAGTAATCTGATTAAGAGAACTAGTTTGAAGGTACTAGAAGTAAAAAGATTAAGAGGTCAAAAAGAGAGGTGCCCAAGCTTAATAGAGATAACTTTCCTACATGAAAAAATTTGATGAAGCTACACCTAGGAGGCCTTGGATATCATGTACAATCTACCATCATCATAGAGCATGTCAATCTTGCTAGAGCCCTAACTATTGAAGATCTGAATAAGAAGAAAGAACACAACCAAGCAATGTTGGAGATTGCCTTTACCCTAAGTTATGTTGAGTTTGATGACATAAAGGGTTGTGACAGTGCAAAGAAAATGTGGGATGTTTTTCACACCATTAATGGAAGAGACACAAATGTTCTAAGAGCCAAATCTAAAAGTCTTAGAGGTAAGTTTGATGATATGAGAATGCAAGAAGTTGATAATGTTGCTCAATATTGCTCTAGGATAAAAGAAATTGTTAATATTATAAGATGATCTACTAGTAAGATAGATGATGAGACTGTACTAAGTAAATTTTTGAGAACTTTGTTGCACATTTATTCTATTGGAGTTTCTACAATTCAAGAATTGAGGTGTATACCAGGTTCTAATCTAACTCTTGAAGGTCTAGTAGGTAGGCTCATTGCATTTTAGCTATCTAATTTTGATAACTTCAAATCTAGCAATGTTGAATTTGTTTTCAAAGCTAAGTTGCCATTGAAGTAACCTAATAAGAAGAAGAAGAACGTAAAATATGTTTCCAATGACAATGATATAAATGAGGAGGATGTAGAACAACTTGAAGCGCTACTACCAAGGAGATTTGACAAACATTAAGGAAAAATCAAAGGTAAGCTACCTATCATGTATTTTAATTTCAATGAGGTTGGTCATATTATTATCAGATGTCCAGAGAAGAACTATAGGGGTGGAGACAAGTACAAAGTACAAGAGATGAGGACAACAAAGATTACAAAGAAAAAGACAAGAAGTCTTGCTACATTGCAGAGGAGGAAACTAAAGATGGATTTGATGATCATGATGATGAAGTGGTGTATGTTGCAATGAACGATGATTCAAATGAAGATGAAGCAACTACACTAGTGACTTGTGTGAACAAGAATGACAAATGGATCGTTGATAGTGACTATTCACATCACATGCCTAGAGATAAAAGTAAGTTCATTACCTTGAATTATTATGATGGAAATAGTGTAAGGTTTGGTAATGATGCACCCTAATTGATTAAAAAAAAAGGTTCTATCAAACTCACAAAAAAGATTTTATGTGACAATGTTTATTATGTTGAAGGACTTAACTATAATTTGTTGGATGTGTCACAATTGAATATTTTAGGTTGTAAGGTTGAGTTTGAGAACACAATTGCTAGGATATATGATACTAATGGAAAACTAATGAGAAAAGGTGATAAAACTAGAGGTAATCTATTATGTCTTGATATGGATGATACTACTTGTCTAGTTGTAGAATTTGATTATGTGTGTTATGACACAAGAGATTATGTCATGTTAATTTTGATAACCTGGTTAGTATCAGTAACATGAGAAGAGTAAGAGGTTTTCCTAAGTTAAAGAAACCTGATAATATAATTTGCAAATAATGTCAGGCAAGATGACAAAGTCAAGTTTTAAAAGTAAGACATACCTCTAAAGGAATTTTGGAGATTGTTCATACTGATTTGTGTGGACCAATTGATGTGCAAATCTATAAAGGTGATATATACATTATGCTATTTGTTGATGACTATTCTAGGATGATGACAGTTATGTTTCTGAAATAGAAATCTGATGCTTTTCAAATATTTAAGTGATGCTTAGCAAGAGTTGAGAAGGAAATAGGTAAAAGTCTAAAATGTTTGAAATCTGACAAAGGAGGAAAATTTAGATCAAATGAGTTTGAGATATTTTTGTAATGACAGAGGAATCAAAAGATAGAAATATGCCCTTAGAACCCCTCCACAAAATGGAATTATTGAAATGAGGAATAGATCTATAATGGACTATGCTAGGACACTCATGATGGAGAAAAATGTTTCTTTGAATTACTGGAGAGAGGCTATAAGTACAGTTGTTTATATCGTGAACAATGTGCAAGTCAAGAAAGGTACTCATTCAACAACTTTTGAACTATGGTATGGATACTCACCCAATGTAAAAAAAAATGTAAGGTATTTGGAAGCAAGTGTTATATTCTTAAAGATTTTAAGAATGGTAAATTAGATGCAAAAAGTGAAGAAGGTATATTTTTTGGCTATTCCACAAGAAGTAAAGCTTATAAGTGTTTAAATACTAACACTAATTGATCTGCAAAACTATGATTTACAAGTTTTATAACTTTAATCCAAATATAGATTTAATCCCTAATCTAGGCAATAATTGTGTGGTATGTATTTTAAACCATTGAAATACAAGAAAATTTATGCTTTAAACACAATTAATCAATTGTGTTTAATAACAACAAAAACTTAAAGAATTGAGAGAATAAGAAAGAGAATAAAGAGACACAAGCAATTTTATACGGAGTTCGTCAAGGTAGGACTATGTCTTCGGGTCTGCTTCTCAATCGGAGGACTGCTCTATTAATTCTGAGAAGCAAAACATTTTATTACAGAATCAAAGCTTCGACCATTCACAGTCTCTTCTATGCCCTTGAAGGCACTAGACAACACCTTTGTGCTTACAAATTCTCTCACAAGGAAAAACTATTCCTTCCTTTACAAAAACTCTCTTTGCAAAAATTCTCCAAGACTATTTTTTTCTCAAGGACTAATTTCTCTCTCAATAATTACAAAATTTCTCCCCAAGAATTTTTTTTAAATTCTCTAATACTCAATGTCCTTACAAGAGAGAAATAATCCCCTTTTATACAAGCTTATTTTCCTATTATGGTTAAAACCATAATATTTGATAAATCTCCCATTCTTACATAAAAATCCCTCTATTACAACAAATTCTTACAAAATAATATAGTTCTCAAAAATGAATGATCTATAATTTTAATATTATTTGGCTCTCCTTATAAATTGCCTTAGCATTTGCATCCTTAATTATAAGGAAGATATATTTTGAGAGATCTTATTATTTTATAGGGATTTATTCATAAGCCTTTAGTAAATGACATATGTTTTGATTTTTGTTTTTTAATAATTTTGTGGCCATTTTGTTAGAAAATATAAACCCACAAAAATAGGGGCACTTGAAAATAGGGAGCTCCTTTTTCTGAGGTAAAAGCAATTCTGCAATATCTTCCACATTTTATCTCAGATTTTGATGAAATAAATACTATTGGAAAACTCTTAAAAAACTCTTCACAATGATACCAATATTTACCATTTTTGATGACTTTTTTTTTTTACCTTTTTCTGAGCCCTCTAATTTGCTGATTTCACCAACCCTTTGACTGAGCATAACTTCTACATATGAGATCCTTTTGACCCTGTTCAAGTTATATTGAGTCTAATTTTTTGAGATCTTTGGAATGATGTTGAATTTGAGAGATTCTGAGACTGTGAAAATTTGAGCCTTGCTAGATCCACCTAGATCACTAACAAAGTTATGGAAAGTGCAAATGTGAAATTTGATGAGTATATAGTACATGAGGTTGAACCTATGAAGGAACCAAAGGAATATAAACAATTTGTATACTTTTATAAAGGTATGTTTGCTGATGAATATGTTGTAAATCAAGTTGCAAATCAACAACAAGTTCATTGACTACCAAGTCACATACTATGAATGTCGAGTTGCATTCAGGAACCAAGTTACAATCAGGTGCTAAGTTACAGAATCAAGTTGAGGCACATTCTAATTTTGAGATTAGTGTACATGAAAGAGATGTTGAATTACTTGATAGAGAAGTACATAGTGATCCAGAAGTTGATAGACCAAATGAGGAAAATGGAGCAAAACTAAGATTGTCAAAGTATGTCAAGAGACATCACCCTGCTACATAAACCATTGGAAAGAAAGATGCAAGACCAATGATAAGGAATAAGTTGAGAAATGATACATGTTTTCTTAGCATGCATGAACCTTAAATAGTGAAAGATGCCTTAGAAAATGTGGATTGGAGTAAAGCCATGAAAGAAGAGATTGAATGGATTGAGAAAAATAAGTCATGGACTTTAGTTCCTATACTAGAAGATAAAAATGTGATTGGCATCAAATGGGTGTACAAAAACAAGTTGGATGAAAATAGTGAAGTCACAAGGAATAAGTTAAAATTATTTTGCAAGGGGTATGCACAATAAAAAGGTATAGACTATGGATAAACATTCATTGTTGTTGCAAAATTGGAGGGAGTAAGAAGTCTGCTTTCTTACTCTGCATACAAAGGTTTCAAATTTTATCAAATGGATGTTAAATCTACATTTCTGAATGGCATATTAGAAGAAGAGGTTTATATAGAATAGCCAAAAGGATTTGTTAATGCTAATAACAAAAACATGGTATGTAGACTACACAATGTTTTATATGGTTTAAAGCAAGCACCAAGAGCATGGTATGAAAGGCTTCACAATTATCTTGTAAAGATTGGATTTGAGAGGACTAATGATAACAGTAATCTATACTTAAAGATAGAGAAAGGCAAAGGTATTTTACTATCTAAAATTTTTGTTGTTGATATCATATTTGGAAGTCAAGATATTTTATGTAAAGCTTTTGCAAATGAAATGAAGAAAGAATTTGAGATGTCTATGTTTGGAGAGATCAAGTTCTTTGTGGGTTTGCAAGTACATCAGGTGAAATATGGTATATATATCACTCAGTCAAAATATGTAAAGGAGATACTGAAAACTTTTGGATTGGAAGATTCCAACCTGGTAAGCACACCTATGGTGGCATGACATAAATTGTCAAAGAATAATGATTCAACTAAGGTAAATCAAACATTGTACAGGTCTATGATTGAAAAATTGCAATATGTAGTACATAGCAGACTTGATATTGCATTATGTGTTAAGATAGTTGCAACATTCTTTGTTAATCCTAGGAAGAATCATTTGATGGATGTTAAGAGAATAATGAGATATCTAAAAGGAATATAAGAGTATGGTCTATACTACAAGAAAAATTAAAAATTTGAATTGAGTGCCTACATCAATGTTGATTGGGCTGAAAATATTGATGATAGAGAGAGCACTAGTGGAGGAGCATTTTTCTTAGGAAAAAAGCTAGTTACATGGACTAGCAAGAAATAAAACTACATATCTCAATCTATTGCTAAAGCTGAATATGTTGATGTTGCAGTAAATTGTACAAACATTGTATGGATCAAACAACTACTCAAAGGTATGAAGGAGGAAATCATTGAACCTGTGATACTTTATTGTGATAACACAAATGCTATAAATATATCAAAGAATCAAGCGATGCACACAAAGGCTAAGCACATTGCAATCAAGTATCATTACTTGAGAGAGTTAGTTCAAGATAAAAAGGTGAAGATGGAATATGTGAATACAAAAGAGAAAATAGTTAATATCTTCATAAAAACATTACCTAAGAATGCTCGTGATCATCTAAGAGGTAAACTAGGGGTGATACCCCTATCCAAGGTTATTTAAGAAGCATGAAAAGTGCCCTGCATCAAACAAGATGATTGACATATTTTACACATTGATGCAGTATATCTTACTTTAGGAGGTGCCTAAAGTAATCAAAGAGTTGGACCTACAAATCATTCACAAGTTAGGTGACAGAGGGAGAAACTAAAAATGTTCATATCTACGATGACAAGTCTTTGGCATTGTTGTCAAAGAGGGAGATAGAAGAAATATAGAATATCTACTTAGAAGGAGCTAGTCCACCTACTAATTACTACAAAGTAAGAAATGATTACATCTACCTAGTAAGAGAGAGATAGTGCTGAGGAAAATATAAGTCATCAAGAGGGAGTCACAAGGATGAGTTGATTGAATATTGATTAGAATAGAATTTTGTAACCTATACAAAAGATGAAAGCTGCTAATAGAGGGAGAGATTTCAATACAAGGACTTATTTTATTTTTGGTATTATTGTTGGTTGTACTAGTCGAACTAGTTTTCTATCAATGCCAAAGAGGGAGATTGTTAAAAATAGATTGAAACAAGTATGAAAATGTGTTTCAATCATTGTTTTTTCATTGATGTCAAACCTGCTACTTGTTGGTAAGACAATTACTTAGATGATTTGAATACTATCATTTGTTTGATTGATGAGGAGGTTTTGATTAAATGAGATAACAATAGCACCTAGAGGAAAGGTTGAGTTATGGTATAAAAAAGGAGTACAAAGATCAGTTAAGACAGTGATGTTATAGTGCATTGATTATCTATTTAAGGTTGTAGAGGATGGATACATTGACAAAGTCTAGAAGAAAAAGTAAGAAGAATTGAGTCTATCAAGCTTGACCGAGTGGATAGTAGGTGCCGAGAAAAGTTAGTGCAAGCCAAGCAGAAAATCAGTTGGAGCCGAGCAAAGTCAAATTTTAGTGTATGCCAAGTGATATAGTGTAAGCGAAGTAAAGTTTAGTTGATATCAAGCACCAATAAACTTTAGTGTTTTTCAAGTGATCTAGTTGATGTTGAGTGAAAGAAATGTATGGAAGCCAAGTAAGAGCATATTGATGTCGAGTGCCAGTATTCATGTTAAATTATGAATTTGACAAATCTAAGCTGACAATTTTGTTTTCTTGAATTTTGTGAAGCATGTGGAAGATAGCTATGATGAATTGGTGGCACAGAATTCATGGTAAACTATTTTCAGGCAAATTCAAAGAAGATTGAAGGATAAATTTTTAGAAGGGAACAAAATGAAAAGATGGGTAGATTCATTGAATCCTACCTAACCCTACCTAACACTAAAATGGATGATAGAGGTTGTTCGGTAAAAGATCTTAATTTTTTATTTATAGAGATGGTTGGTCAGAAACAAAGGTTATCATGTGTGAGAACCTAAGAAAGACAAGGAGTCTAGGTTGTTGCTTTATTTAGAGACCAAATAGAAGAGGTTAGTATTGGCAAGCAAAGAAAGAAGGCTTAAGGGTATGGATGCTTGGAGGGTGAACAAGCTATCAAAGCTATGGTGTGTGAAAGCCAAGCAAAAAGGAGGACTGAAATAGAGATCTTTAATATGCAAAGTGAGTTGTAAGTTGTTATTAGATCAAGCCTTATTCTTACTTTCTAATCATTATATCAATCTAGGGTAAATCCTTTGGATTAAGGTTGACCTAATAGTCATTTGTAAATACTTTAGCCGAATGGCATTCCAAGTGAATGATCTAAAGTCCTCTAACAAGGCTCACTCCTAATAGGGTGATTAAAATCCTCTAACCAAGTCACATTTAACAGTGTATATTATAACCTTTTATAGGGTTGGCCTTTCACATGGCATCATTTTAGAAGAGTGAGAATGAGTAGCATGTTACCGGTGGTTTTTCTCAAATTGGGTTTCCACATAAAATAAATGTGTCAAATGTGTTATTGAATCTGTTATGTTTCATGCTTACATTTCTACAAAGTTGATTTGACAGTAACCTACAAGTTTAAATTATTGTATGATCTAATGGATGCATGCATGATAAATATGTTTTATGAATATGGGTTCACTAAGCTATAAAAAGTTTTATTTGTACATCTAGACCTTGGATAATTGATTCACCCTCCCGCCTCCCCCCCCACCCCCCCACCTCAGTTATTCTAAAGAATTCGAACATAAAAGATATTTTAAAGGAAGACTTTGTAAAGGCCATGAAGGAGTAATTGGAACAGGTAGAAAAGAATCAAACATGGACTTTAGTGCCTAGACTAGTAGACAAGAATCGAATAGGAAAAAATGGGCTTTCAAGAATTAGATGGATGAAATAGGTGAAGTGGCTAGAAATAAAGCAATGCTAGTTTGTAAAGGTTATGCATAGGAAGAAGGATTTGATTATGGAGATACCTTCACAGCTGTAGGTGGACTTGAAGGATTCAAGATATTACTTGCATTTTCTTCTTATAAAGGATTTAAGGTCTACTATATGGATGTCAAATTAGCATTCCTAAATGGTATATTGGAAGAAGAGGTTGAAATAGAACAACCTAAAGAATTTGCAAATTCAAAGGGAAAGAACATGGTGTGTAGATTACAAAAGACCTTGAATGGATTGAAAAAAGCTCCCAAGGCATGGTATAAGAGGTTACATTCATACACAATCAAGATTAGATTCAGAAAGATAAGTGATAACACTAATTTATACCTGAAGATAAAAAGTGAACAAATGATATGATCTTTGAAGGAAATGATGTGATGAGTATTGTATTTTCATAAGAAATGAAAAAGGAATTTGAAATGTCTATGATTAGAAAGATCAAAGTCTTCATAGGTTTACATATTTATCAAATCAAGGATGGTATATACATCAATTAGACCAAGTATATCAAGGAAATACTAAAAACATGTGGTTTGGAAGATTCAAAACTAGTTGGTACTCTTATGGTTACTAGTTGCAAGCTACCCAAGGAGGATGAGATAAAGGCAGAGGATAAGACATTGTACAGATTTATGATCGATAAGCTACAATATGTGGTGAACAAAAAATTGGATATAACACATGCAATTGGATTAGTAGCAAGATTTTCCTATAATATGAAAGAATCTTATATGATTGCAGTCAAGAGAATCTACAAATATCTCAAGGGAATTGAAGAATATGGACTATGGTATGAACACAAAAAAGTTTCACATTGAGTGAATTTATCGGTGTTGATTGGGTATGCCATGTGGATGATAGGAAGAGCACAAGTGGCAGCACATTCTTCTTAGGAGAAAAACTTGTTTCATGGACAAGTAGAAAACAGAATTGTATATCTTAGTCTACAACTAAAACAAAATATATTGTTGTTGCAATAAGTTGTACAAAATTAATCTAGATAAACAATTTACTAGAAGGAATAAAGGAAAAGGTCAATGAACCAATGGTTATCTACTATGATAACACAAGTGCACATAACATTTTGAAGAATCTAGTGATGCATTCTAAGACTAAGCATATCATTATCAAGTATTACTCTCTTAGAGAGAAAGTTCAAGTAAAGTATGTGAGGTTGGAATATGTGCCAACCAAGGAATAGGTAGTAGATATATTTACAAAGGCACTACCCAAGGATATGTTTAAGTACCTGAGAAGCAAGTTAGGGGTAATTCCCTTATGTGATTTGAACTAAGAAAAGATGCAAATTGCATTAATTCAAGCGTGGTCAATGAACATTTTGAAGATTTGAATTGATGTGTGGATGTTACTCCTTGGGGGGAGTAGTTATAGATTGAATGCACTGAAGAAATAGAACATAGTTGATCAACGTGAATAAGAAGAACCAAAGCAAAGAACAGGTAGTAGAAGTAGCAGAATAGTAATAAGAAGAATAGAGAATAGGTAGCAAAAAAGTTGAATATTGTACACTTACACCTTTAGAATTCTTGTCAAAGGGGGAGAGAGTGAGGACACAACATTTGGTAGAGAATGAGAAGTGTGTGTAAAAGAAGAGAGTGAGTACACTAATTGAGAAGAATGAGAATATGTAGATACAATACAAGTGAAATAAAAGGAAATGAGAAATCTGTATGAACAATGTTGTTCAAAAAAGTACAATGATGGGGGGAGAATTAGAATAGAAAGAGAAACATAATAAGGTGAATAAAAAAGCATAATCATGTTCTATGTATTGTCATCAATCCCAAAGAGGGGGATTGGTGGCATCACTGATGGAATTGATAGAACTAGTGATCATTGATAGAACGGGTGATGATGTGATGATGATACTGATTAATTATTGTCTTTTATTTGATTTCAACTATTGACCTAGTATTTTTAATATGTTTCCAAGTATAATTGAGTGGATGTAGATGGTTTAGAGAAGAATGAAATGATTAGTAAAGTAACAAGTGCAACTACTATGATTAGTTAGTGACAAACAATAGGTTATTTTATTAGATTATCAAATCCATGATGAATAAATTGGATCAATCACAAGAGGGCATTCACTAGTTAGTGAAGCTCATCTAATTATTTTAGAAACTCGTCATCATTACAAGTATTTTTTTTTCCTAAGATGGAAGATGACAAGTGAGATGGTTTTTAGGTTAAGGATAGGTGATCGATGAAGCTATGGTAGATAGTTTAATAAAGAATGATTTTTTGAGTAACAATTAGTTAAACTATAATCAATGAAAGGTGTCACAATTATAATGACTTGTAAAGAGTAATTTTTAATTGCATGATGTGGATATACATGTGGAGGTGATGTGATATATCACAGTGATTGATATCAAGTATTGTACAGAATATTCTAGAGGAAGCTCATAATAGGTAAATCCACTAATAGGGTGGCACTTAACTATGTCTTTGTAAATCCTAATAGGGCATACTTCAGAAGAGTACAAATCATTTGAGGGTACTAATCCCCACCACAGTTTTTATCCAAGTTGGGTGTCTACATAACCACAATATCTATGTCAATGTGTGTATGATTTCAGTGTTTCATGTTTCATTTGATGCTTTAAGTTTGATAATTGGTTAACTATTTGAAAGATGAAAATATCATTTTATTTTTTGATTAATGACCCACCCCCCCAACCCACCTCTCAGTAATCTAATAATTTAGGACCAACATTACTCTTGTATATGGTCTATGTTGAAACCATTACAATGATGGGTTCTCTTGTACACTAACTATTTTTATCCTTTTATGAATCGAGACAAAAATACATGTCCTAAAATAAAGGTCTTTAAAACGTGTTGCCAATTGACAAGTCATTGATCTTTTAAGTGTTTCTTATAAGATAATCGCTAGGTCCTAACTCTTTCACTTATATATCTATTGTCCAAGATTACTAAAATTGGGTATATATAATATTTATCTACACTTAAGGCCTTAGATAATATCTTAGGATGATATAGAGTGGAATAAAAATTTGTACGTGTACGTGTCCATGTGCATGTGGATGTGTCTATGTATGCATGTTTCTATATATATGTAGATGTGTGTATGCATATGTATAAATTTGTATGTGTATGTGTATGTGTATGTGTATGTGTATGTGTATGTGTATGTGTATGTGTATGTGTATGTGTATGTGTATGTGTATGTGTATGTGTGTGTATGTGTATTACATACATATACATATTCATGGTGGATTTAAGGATACCTTTAGTATAAAATGAATAATATAATAAATTAAATGAAGGTTTATAATGATACCTTTAGCTAGTTTTTAAAGGTTGACTTTTAGTATCCATTACACCAAGGATTCCATCTTGTGTGTTATTGTGCTTCTCATTGTTCAAGTTTTTTACTTCATGATATGGCTATTAGATTTCAAGAATCTATTTTCACTATGTTCTTTTAGGACTTCTTTTCTATATGTTGTGATTAGTACAATTCAAGAATATGTTGTCATTGAGCTTTTAGGGTCTTCATTTTTTTTTAAACATGTGTATTAAATAGTGTTATATATAGTGTGTGACAAAACCCTTGCAATGATGGGTTTCCTTGTACAACAATTATTTTGGTCCATTTATTAATCAATAGGAAAATTCATTTTCAAAAATAAGGATCATTAACTTATTACCATTTAATAAGTAGATGTTCATTCAAATGTTTCTCTCAAGAGTGTTTTTAAGTCTTAACACTTCATCTTATATATCCATTTTTTGTAATTAACAATATTTATCTACACATAAGATTTCCTAGGTAATACTTAGGTAGGCAGAGTGGGATTGAAACTTGTTTAAAAAAATTGATAGTCAAAATTCGCTTAGAGAAGATCTATGATAGATTTGAGTATTGATCATTTCAAGAATTCTCTATTTTTTTTTTTGTGTGTGCATGTATGCATCTACATGTGTGTGTATGTCTATGTCTATGTGTAGAGATATACACATACATATCCATAGTGAATCATAGTTCAAGAAAACATATTTTATGGTGAATTATGTCTATTCTAAAATTTAAAAAATATTGACAATTTTTCTCGTATTTATCAACATTGTTGAATTTAGTAGAAAATTAGGAATATATTCTAAAAATCAAAAGTAAAAGATCTGGGCAATATTTTATTACTATCAACATTGTAGCAATTTACTACAAAATTATAGATTATTGAAAAATAGTTTAAAATGTACAAACATATTAGGGAAAAAATAGGTTAGTCAATGAGTTATTAATTGAATAGAATATGATAAAATTATAGATATTAGATTTCTACAATCCATGTCAATGTGCTAAGTTTATGGATTAGATTGTGTGAAAAATTTTGATCAACAATTTGAATCACGCCACATGATCTTTTTGTTCCTTCGGTTCTCTTGCATCCTAATAATGGATCGCACATGGTGATTTGGAACGTTATGAAAAATTATCCACACAATCTAATCAAGGAACTTAGCAATACATGATCAAATTTATTTTTTAGTGATTTTTTTAAGGTTTAAAAAATCATTATATAGTTAGCACGAATATTGAAAGACTAAATAATAAGGATTAACAAATTAAATTATTTTTATAGCTTGATAAAGAATGGATTATGTGTTAAGAAGTAAAGCCCACACGAATTTGAGGGGGGAAGTGAATTAGTTGTGAGAAAATATAATTAAATCCAAACTTATAAAATTGATCAGCAACAATTAGAACAATGATGCACAACAATAAGACACCATACACCTAACACAATGATTTTTTTGACTAGGGAAACCCTTGAACCAAAGAATATATGTTGACATCAATGACAAAATGATGCAGTACAAGGTAAGAAAAATCCCCAAAGGAGATGTCCTAACCCCCAACAAGTAACCACATAGCTGAATATAAACAAAACACAAAGATTTAGATCCAAGTGATGTCAGCTCTCATAGTAGAATCATAAGATTTTCATTCACATGCCCAACTATGAGGCCTTCCGGGTTATGGCCAAATACAAAGCAATTACAGTAGTAATTATGCAAGACCTCACAAGATTCAAACTCCTAGCTAGCCAAGACCCATACTCTGGTAGAAAACCCCAAGAAGAATCTAAACTTGTGCTCGCAAGCCACCAAGTAACCTTCTTGTTTCCCAAGCCCACATTTAGCTACTAGCTCTTCTTAACTTTTCTCCTCTCAGCTTCTCCATGATGAATGAATAATGACTCAAGACAAGACAAGACCCCCTACTTATTATACTAAACCAAGAGACAAGTTGGTCTAACATAATAGGCATTAAATAAATACCCGCATTAAATACACCCTCAAGCCACAAGTAGGCTTGGCAATGGATATTAAATATATGAAATAACTGAATACTTAGGACAAGCCCAAAGTTTACAAAGCATAACTAACTCGTATGACAACATGAAAGTATGGGCGCTTAGGTACAAGTCTATGTGCCATCCAATTATCCAAATCCAAGAGTGCACACTTCAACTCCCTCGTATCAAATCTCACGAATACAATCTCCAAATTCTGTCAGTAATCAGGAACATGTAACTAGCAGTCACCAAAATAGCTTGAAGAACATCTTTCAAGGTTTGGCATATATAAACACCGTACTGATTCTTCACATACATGTCCTTCACTATATCATCTTGTACACTTTTTCCTTTGTTCGACTTCTGCAAATCATTTCCTACAACAAACAAGTAATCTCTCTATTTTATCACATTCTTCTAGTTTCCGTGTTGATCTCTAACCCTTTCTGAGTCCTTCAACTCAACTTGACTACCAAAACTCAGGTTCCTCCTACAAAGTTATGCATTTCACAAAGGTATCAAGGAATGCTTCCTATTATCTTTCTCAACAATAAATAGATTCTTGACACGATCATGCACTGCCCTACAATCATATGACCAAGGTCTACCAAATAATATGTGACAACTACTCATGTCCACAATATCACACAATAATTGATCAACATATTTTCAAATATGAAAATTAACAAGATATTTATCCTTCACCTCCAAGGCATGTTCATCTTGCAACCAGCTGATCTTATAAGGACAAGGATGTTTCACTCTCTTCAAACCAAGTTTCTGAACCATCTCCTCAACAACCAAGTTATCATTCTACCACATCCGCAATCACATTCCAACATTTGCCTCTAGACTTACAATGAGTCTTGAACAAATCCCTCCTTTAACAAGTTTCCAACACATTCTCACCAAACAATACTATTTGAATCAACAAATTATCTCCCTCTACCTTAAGATCGTTCACTAAATCCACATTCTCATGTACCATAGTAGCTCTTTTATCACCAATCTTCTATAATTAAGAATGAATCTCTCCCCGGATGCATGCTTGAGCAATGTGTTTAGCTACAATTGAAAAAGTTTTATGTCCTTCACCACATCTGTAGCAAGTACCTTTATATGCACCTTTTCTGTTCTATTCCTCTTTTCAACAGGTTTTGGTTCATCATTAGCAATCGATTTGTTCTTCACCAAGTGATCATGCTTCTCCTTCCCTCGAGAATTACCTTAATGTTTTTTCTTCAACTTCTCCTTCCCTTTGACATCAATAGAAAAGGGGCCAATTTGTCAAATATCAATACCTTAAATAATCTCTCATTTTCAAGTTATCTCCCCCTATGAGGAAATTATTTCCCCCTTTAATGATAAACTCTTCAAAGTATTTGCATTGGATCAATCTAATTTGCAACCAAAAATTATGTCAAGGGCTCGCAAATATTGATAAATAGAAAGCATTACATAAGAGCTCTAGAACTAGTTATGCACCATGTGCCCACTCCTCCTAGGGAGTAGTAACAAGCATCACATCTAGGTGAATAAATGTGCTCTACATACACTAGGTTGATGCATCCCTACATCAATTACTCTTCATAAGGTGGGGTCATCAACCCAAGCATACCTTTGAGATGTTTAAAGGTGTCCTTGGCCAAAGGTTTTTAATCACCAAAAAAAGGTCATCTAGACTATGAGCCCCCTTGCTAGAAATTTTGCATAATCTATTGCTTATTCTTGATCAAATCATCAATTTGTTATTTATTCAATTATAACCTATGGTTTGACCACTTTATCCTACGTCTTTTATTTAATTAAAATAACTTATTCCCTTTTATTTAAATAAAGTTCCCAAACCCCCACTTATCTTTAGTGTCCACATGAAAATAATTATTCCTATTTTAAATGTAGTCAACTGACTAACTCAATTGTCAAGTGTCAAAGCATTACTAGGCATATCTCCCACTTCTTGAATTGCAAAAACTTTGATAGCATAAATAGGTAGAAGAGTTTTAAGAACTTACCTAAAACTTTATTACCTTTGATAATACCTCCAACATCTTTGATTTCACTCACAACTTCTTTGATTTCGTTCACATACAGTGCAACATTCTCACCTTCTTTCATTCTCATGTCATCATATTTGTCTCTAAGCTTTCAACTTTAGCTCTTAGCACATTTGGATCTCCACCGTGTACAAGTGTCAATTCATCCCACATCTATTTAGCATTTGTGCAGTTGAAGATATCATCAAACTAGGCATCATTAAGTGCATATGCAATCTCAATCATCAAGCTATTGTGATTCCTCTTCTCTGTCATTTATTCCAGTCATAGGAGTAGCAGGTGTAGTGTATTCATTGTCCAAATAGTGTGTTATATTATCTCCAATTCTAGACAAGTGTAGCATCATTTTGTCTTTCCACGATGAGAAATTCTCCTTGTTTAGATTTGGTACCTTTCTCTTATACATCTTTAGATCTTTCAGCTCAAGTTCCTTTAAACTTCTTTCTCTAAGCATTGTGCTCTGATACCAATTGTTAGATAACTAAGAGGGAGGGTGAATTAGTTATGTACAGTTATCCTACAATCTCTTCAAACACTTTAGTACCAAATCAAATTGTATTAACATCAAAATAATTTACTCAGTGATTTCATTCAACTCCACAATTAACACTTATAATAATTGTTCACCAAATTGTTAACTCATTGTTTTTGTTATTAGAGACTGCTAGTAATATAATTGTTCTCTTACCTAGTTGTTACCAATCATTTATGATGCAGTGAAAGATGGGAAAATCCCCAAAGGAGATATCCTAGCCCTTAACAATTAACCACACCGTCGAATATACACAATAAAACAAAGAATTGGATTCACAATAACACCAATTCTTATAATAGAATCATAAGATTTAGATCCAACATGCCTGACTCTAAGGCCTTTTGAGTTATGGCCAAATACATCAGCAATTACAGTAATTATTCTGCAAGACCTTGTAAGATCCAAACTCCAGCTAGCCTAGTTCTACAATCTAGTAGAGAACCCCAAGAAGAATCCAAGCTTGTGCTCGCAAGCCACCAAGCAACCTTCTTGTTCTCCCAATCCCAGACTTAGCTGCTAGCTCCTCTAAACTTTAGGAAAACCTCCAAGTCTACAACCATACCTAACTCAAATGACAACATGAAAGTTTGTGTTCTTAGGCCTAGGTCCATGTGTCATCCATCAATCCAAATCCAACAGTGCATATGTCAACTCCCTCGGATTGAAGCTCATGAATACAATCTCCAATGTTTGCTAGTAAATTAGGAACATGAGTCCAAGACCACCCCCCCCTCCAAAACTTATATTAAACAAAGCCATGTATTGGCCAAGCATAATAGACATTAAATAAACCCTTACATTAAATACACATTCAAGCCATAATTCGGTCTGTAACAAACATTAAATACATGAAAAACTAAACACTTAGGACAACCCCAATTTTACAACCACACCTAACTCAAATGACAACATGAAATTATGTGCCCTTAGGCATAGGTTCATGTGTCACCCATCGATCCAAATCCAAGAGTGCACAAGTCAACTCCCTTAGATTGAATCTCATGAATACAATCTCTAATGTCTACTAGTAAATCAGGAACACGCATCCAATAGTCACCAAAATGTCTCTAACCTCAAGGTGATTACTCTAATGATCATGCGCACTTAGGACAAGGTTCCCTAATATGTCTTGAACATATCCCCAACTGTGCAAACCATTAGTCCACAAAACCAAGCTCAAAGCCCCTACAAACTATCCCAGGATGCTCATGCATTACACCCCTGGTGTGAAGAAAGATGTTCTTAGTAATTGGAAGAACATCTTTTAGGGTTCAACACATAAAACTCAAAATGAATCTTCACATACATGTCCTCCAAGTTGTAAAATTGTACTCTTTCTTTTGTTCCACTTCTGCAAATATTTTTCAACAATTTTCATATGTTTTCTCTAATTTTTCACATCTATTCTCAACATACAACATGTATGCTTCCCATGTTGATCTCTAACTCGGAATCCCTCAACTCAATTCAGTGATGAAAACTCGGATTCCTCCTACCAAGATCTACATTCCACAAAGGAATTTGGGAATGCTTCCTGCCATCTTTCTCAACAATAAACACATTATTGACACAATCACATACAACTCTACAATCATACTACCAAGGTGTACCAAGTAATATGTGAAACTACTCATGTCCACAATATCACACAACACTTGATCAACATATTGTCCAATCTAAAAACTAACAAGACATTGTTCCCTCACTTCCAAAGCATGTTCATCTTGTAACCAACTAATCCTATAAGGACAAGGATATCTCACTCTCAACCAAATTTTTGAACCATCAACACAACAACTAGCTTATTAGTACTACCTCCATTTACAATCGAATTCCAACATTTACCTCCAGACTTACAATGAGTCCTAAAAAAATTCCTCCTTTGACAAGGTTCTAGTATCTTCTTACCAAGAAATGCTCATCAAACTAGCAAGTTCTCATCCACCTTAGGATCTTACTGAATCCACATTTTTTGTACTACAACAACTCTTTTTATCACCAACCTTCCTATCAGCATTGGGACATTCAAAAGCTCTATGTCCTTCACTGCACTTGAATCAATAACCTTCAAATGCAACCTTATGTATTCTTCTCTTTTTCTCAACAAGTTTTGGTTCATCTTCAACAATTTTCTTATCCTTCTCAGAGTGTTCCTTCTTTTCCTTTCCTCGGGATTTACCTTGATGTCTCCTCTTCAACTTCTCTTCTTCCCTTAGAGCCTACTGATAAGCATCCTCAACCAAAGCAATATTTAGCATGCCACTCTCTTCCTAAATATTGAATCTCAAACCATTAATATATCTAGCCACCTTTTCCTTAGAAATATGTCTATGCCCAGATCGAATAGTCAACTTGTAGAACTCCTTGATATAATCCTTCACAGACAAATCCTTTTGTTTTAGATTTTGCAATTTCTTAAGCAATTCAATTTCATAATCGGTAGGAATGAACTTAGCCTTCAATTTAGTCACCATCAATCTCCACCTAGTGATCTTCATTTCATTTTAGTGGCTTCAGGAGATTGGGATTTCATATATGTTACAAACTGCTATTTTGAGACTTTATGAGAAGGTTACTGGTAGGCTCAAAACTCCAGAGGGCTTTTCTGATCCGATTCAAAGCACCATTGGCATGAAGTAGGGTTGTCCTCTTTCCCCTAAACTTTTTGGCTTGTATATTGATGAGTTGGAGGATTTCCTTATGAAATCCTCTCAACCAATAGATGGGTGTTATTTACATCAGGTTTTGATCTCTATTCTCCTCTTTGCTGATGATGGCGTTCTCTTGGCCTCTTCTCCCGATAGCTTACAGAGACTCCTTGATAGTCTTGCTTCTTTCTGTACTCAGCGATAACTTGTGGTCAATTTATCTAAGACACGGGTTATGGTTTTTAACTATGTAAAGACCTCTCATCTCCATTTCTTCTTCTAGGGGAAGGAGGTTGAGATTACTCCCTCTTATATGTATCTTGGTGTGAAGTTCTCAGGACCACGTTTTAGTTTGAGACCTGCTATTCAATCCAGAGTCAATAAGGGTATGGGCTCCCTGGCTTTGCTGGAGAGACAATGCTTCAGGCATCATTTTCAAGATATTTTGTCCAAGTTGTCCCTTTTTGACTCCTTGGGTCGTCCGACAATCCTCTATGGTTCTATGGTTTGGGGACCTTCTCTTATTGCTTCTGATTGGGCTTTTATTAAGTGGGTCCAGATACTGTTGTTGCATCGTATCATTAGGTGTCACAGATTCACCCCTCACAGCATTGTTTCAACAAAGTTTGGTGCTCATCCTCTCAAACTTGTCATTATTTTTTACTTGATTTGGTTTCTTCATTGGCTTCGTGGTTTTATGGAGACATGTGCTAACTGACATAGATACTCTTTTTTGGCATATTGTTCTTCGATGGAGATTATGAGATCTGAAACTTTTGCTAGATCAAGATGTTGGTACGCTCAGGCCGCCTCTTTGTTGGGTTTGATCGGGATTGAGATTGATCGTCTTCCTCCCTATCAGTTTTCACTAGATTCCCCGACTCATCTTCTTCCCTCTCGTCAAGAGTTGAATTAGCATGTCAGACAAGATATCTATAGGCAGTACATTACCACTACTTGGTGTCATCCCCTAGGTGGTTTGCGAGCTAAGATGGCCTCCTATGTTGAGCATTTTCTTGTTATTCATGATGGTATTGTTGTTCGCCCTGCCTATCTTTACCGGAGTTGGAATCATGCATTACGGTTCTCTTTGGACTCTTTTAGGGTTGGTTCTCATCATCTCAGGGCTCGGACTGATCACCATATGGATCAGGCTAATCGATTATGCCAGTTATGCACTCTGATGGAGGTTGAGACAGAGACTCACTTCATATTTCGTTGTCCTCATTACTATGAGGTTAGAGGGAGATTTTATTGCCTTTTCAGAGACTGTTCTTCTCTCTCGATGTTCTTCAGCTATATTGATCAGCGGTGTTTAGCACTTTATCTTCAGGAGGCCACCCATCTTTGAGAGAATACCCTACAATCCTTTCATCAGAGACAGACTTCTGATCAGCTCATTACCACCTTTTTCTCTCCCTTGTCTCCTCTGCGGGGTTTGAAAAGGCCTTTCACTACTTCACATTTCAAATCTGTCAGACATTGTACCAGTCTCTACAGGCAGCATCAATCCTATGGAGGTTCTTCATAGCATCCGAAGACTATGGATTGTCCACGAATGTACCTCTCTATTACAGATTTCTTTGTGACAATGAAGGCCCCTTAGTCCTTACCTTGTCTTTCTTTCTTCTTGTTGCTTTGTTTCTTTTCAGTCACCGTTTAGTGCCTTTACTTGGCTGGCTCTTCTATTTGTATGCTCAATCCCATAAACCGTTTTGCTTTTTCATGGACATTAATAATTTTATCTTATCTCTATCTTTTTGCAATTATCTCCACCATAAAGCACCATGTCCATTCAACTTAGTTTGTGCCAACCTCACTCTAAGAAAATCTTCAATATTCTCTAACTCAAAGTATTCTTCCAACTCACTAATCCAATCAATTAGGTCTTTGGGATTCAAAGTACCTAATAAATTAGAAACATCCATCTTATGCTTTAGCTTCAAGTGAGCTCTAGATCTATCCATTCAGCCAAATTTTTCTTCCACAAGCCTCTCCATCTGATCAATTATGTCTTCACCACTAGATCCAGCAACCTCAAAGGCTTCAACAGCTTCCTCATAACCAACTATAGCTCTCTTGATCTTAGCAACCACATTACCCACATTCCTCAGTACACTAGCTATAGCTCTCATGATCTCAACGACCATATCATTCTTCATCAGTTCCATCTTAGATCTGAAATTAGATCTAGCCTTCTTGAAAATCCTCGTCTCTATAGCATCTCAGAGATCATCAATCACCCTAGGGTCCAATCTTATTGCTTCCAAGTTCTTTGCAAACCCAAAGCAACAAATCCAAGAGATCAACTAGGTACACCAGATCAACCATGTTTGATACCACTTGACGCAATGCAAGCAAGCGAATCCCCAAAGGAGATATCCTAGCCCCTAACAATTAACCACACAATGAAATATTCACGATAACACAAAGAATTAGATCTAAAATAACACCAATTATCATAATAGAATCATAATATTTACATCTTGCATGCCTAATTGTAAGGTCTTCTAGGTTATGGTCAAATACATCAACAATTACAGTAAGTGTTCTGCAAGACCTCGCAAGATCCAAACTCTAGCTAGCCCAATTTTACAATCTAATAGAACTCCAAGAAGAATCTAAACTTATGCTCGCAAGCCACCAAGCAACCTTCTTGTTCTCCCAAGCCCACACTTAGCTACTAGCTCTTCTAAACTTTGCTCCTTTGAGCTACTCCATGTTGAACTGAATCCACTTATGTCTCAATACAAGAAAAGACCCCCTGCTTATACTAAACCAAGCCACACTTTGGCCTAGCATAGTAGACATTGAATACACATTTAGGCCATAAGTCAACTTGCATCAGATATTAAATACATGAAATAATTAAACACTTTGAAAAGGCCCCAAGTCTACAACGATAACTGACTCAAATTACAACATGAAAGTATGTGCCCTTAGGCATAGGTCCATGAGCCATCCATTGATCTAGATCCAAGAGTGCGCATGAAAACTTCCTCGGATTGAAGCTGCAAATACAATATCCAATTTCCACCAATAAATTAGGAACATGCAACCAACAGCCACCAAAATTGCTCTAACTTCAAGGAAATTACTCCGATCATCATGCACACATAGGACAAGGTTCCCTAATATGTCTCAAACATATCCCTAACTACGCAAACCATCAATCCACAAACTTGAGCTTGAAGTCCCTACATATAGGATTGTTGACTACCCCAGGATGCTTCTACATCAATTTACTGAGTTGTAGTTAAAAGTAAATATCAATAAGAATCAACTTGCAACATAACAAAAATCACACATTTGACACCATAATTTTTAATGTGGAAACAATGTAAAGGGAAAAACCACCTAGGACTGACAACCCAAAAGCATTCTCTCTTTTGACGTGAGGTCTATTAGGAACCAACCTTGTTAAAGTATTACATACACTTTGTTAATGTGACTCAATTAGAGGATTTACACCAAAAGATCATCTAAACCTTATCACTCATTGATCCTATCTAAAAAGTGGGCTTCATAGACACCACTAATCGATGTTACCATATAGGATTTCACAGACTTGTTAGGTCCACTCAGTTGAGAGATTTTTCTGCTATAATGGTAAGAAAGTAACAGTAAAAATTGATTTGTTAGGTTTAGCATTACCTTGCTTGTTCAGATATTTGTTCTGCTTGGTCTCTTCCTGATCTCTTTACTAGTTGATTCACAACTTTTCATTTTTAGTTTGCCTTGACTCTACCTGTTGGTTTAAAGAATAATTTTGAAAGCTGAGTGTCAATACACTTAACCATTTTTCACTATACATGCCAAGCAAAGAGTAAGTGCCGAGTGATATCAAGTGCTGAGTAACATAAGGTGCCGAGTGATACAGTTTTGTTTAGGTGTCGAGCTATCCAAGAAATAGCATGTGTCGAGCATCAGTAATGCTTCATGAGCCGAGTAACTTAGAATATCAGCATAAGAGTTTGTAATTGCACAAACTATGATGTAAACCGTCTTTGTAGCTGACACAAGGTAAATCTCGAAAGATCTAGAGATAAGAACAAATCTTTTACACTTCTTATGCAATCTGCATGCAGCCAATTGGAAAATTGGAAAGGCATGCAACCAATTAGCAAAAAGGGAAGTATTGAGCGGGAAATTGAGATTCAATGTGGATCATAGATCCATATCTAACCCTAAGTCTTCGAAGTCTTTTTAAGGAAGACGAAAGTTTCATTTTAATGGGGATGAGAGAAGGAGAATAGTGTTAAGGGAAAAACATAATGGAATTCAGTGAAAGGAGACATAGAGAGTAAGAGCAGCAATTCAGTATTCAGTTGATCAGAACAAAGCAAAGGAGACGAAAAGAAATCAGATCTCAGAGGATCAAAATCAAAAAGAGAGCCAAAACAAGTGTCTGCATTCAGCAATCAAGGATTGCAAACCATTAGATTTATAATACCTAATACTCTTTTACCATTGTATTAGAAAGGAAATCCTATGTAGATAGGTTGGCTTAACAGCTATTTGTAGATCCTTATCAAAAGGTGATTAAATCCTTTAACAGGGTGACACTTCATGTTAAGTGTTTGTAAATCCTTTAACCAGATCACTATTGACACAGTGTAAAGCCTTTAATAGGGCAGGCCTTTAATAGGGCAGACCATTAGAAGTGGTTGAACAATATTACTGCAGTGATTTTTTTGGGTATCATCCCCATCCCAATTTTACCTTCTTATTTCTAGAGGGTTTCTGGGTTATCAAATTCCAGTATTATGTGTTGTTGATGCATGTATTAGTTTCATGTTTATTTGATGTGTTTACATGGATGCAATTTACTTTCAGTTAAAAATTTTATTGCTTAAAGTGTGATACTTTTGAATCACCTCTCTCCTCCCCCCCCCCCTCTCATAAGTATTCTTTCCATATTTGAATATTCCAACAATTGGTATCAGAGCAGATTAGGTTCTCACAAGAAAAAGTCTAACAGCTTGGAGGAAAAGATCTAAAGATGGAAGTTTTCAAACTCGGAAAGATCATTGAAAACCAGGTGATGGATGTGCAACTTGTTGTGCATAGCTTGGAGGAAGCTAGAGATAAGTTGAGAAATTCCTTGAAAAGAAGGAAGGGTTTAGCCATAGCTGAAAATGAGATAAACTACAAGGAGATTGATACCACAAATATATTTGCCAATGGAGATACTAAAGAGTTTGATGCAGCAATTGCAGAACTGATGGAGAAAAACAAAGTTCAAGCAGATGAAATAAGATCTCTCAAGATGGAACATGAATCACAGGCCATAATGTTGTGTGAAATCACTGAACAAAAGAAAAGAGCAATTGAAGATAAAGTCATGATGGAAAATGACAAAAGAAATCTTGCAAACAGGCTTGAAGAAAAATGTACTGAATTGACAAGGATCTCAAACATGCAGATGGATACACTTGCCCAAATGATGAACCTTCATCATGAACTCAATGTGAAAGACATTGAGATCTCTATACTGAAGATGCAGAATGAACAATTGCAGATTGACTTGAGAAGAGAAAAGGAAATTTCAGAAAGCGTCAACAAACCCAATGAAGCCATCAAGTATTTTGAGCAATTACTGAAATCTCCAAGATCAACCCATGATACATCAGGACTTGGATACAATAGCACTGAAGTTGGAGAATCATCAAAGAGTGTTGAACAAAGAAGCGACAAAGGTAAAAATGTCAAACCTACATGTCATTTCTGTGGAAAGAAAGGACATACATCTAATGTATGTAGAAGCAAGAATTCCTATCAGCATGATAAGCCTAAGAGTGTAAACTATTGTCATAAGTGCAAGAAGCAAGGTCATCAAGCACATGAATGTAGAACCAAGACTATTAAGACATCAAGATTTGAGGGTCACTGTCATAATTGCAAGAAATATGGGCATAGAGCTTTTGAATGTAGATCAAAACCTATGTGGACATCAAATCAACCAGCAAAGACATCAAACCATGA
This sequence comes from Cupressus sempervirens, assembly GCA_028749045.1. NCBI lineage: Eukaryota > Viridiplantae > Streptophyta > Pinopsida > Cupressales > Cupressaceae > Cupressus > Cupressus sempervirens. Next base: position 8,345,349 of record CM053783.1, read on the forward strand.
AAATCACTACTATTGGGATTACAACACCAGGTACAGTTGTCACTATTGTCAAGAATATGGACATATACCCCAGAATTGCATAAGAACACATTTCAGGGAGAACTATAAAAGATGGTTGAGTCAAACCACATGTTTCAGTTGCTTAAAAACTGGTCATGTCAGCAGGAATTGCCCAACAAGGTCAAAGGCACCAAGTTCTAAGTACAACAATGGAAAGGCAAAGATAGATGTTGAAAACATTAGAAGTGAGATGAATAAGACATGGAAGAAGAAAGATGAGTGCAGCACATCAAATGCAGAGATCACTTCACCTAATGGGTCAAGTGATCACACTTCATCTAATTAAGTAAGAATGGGTGTGTGTGGGATTGATAAACTAAGTTACATATTACATCAGTCCCAAGACATAGAAGAACTACAAAGAAGAAATCAACAGAAACAAAGATGCTAAGTCAAAATTAAGAATCTTGCAAAATTTGCCGAAGTTGTCTTCAGGTGTCGAGTTGCTAACAGCGACCGAGTTGATAGATGATGTCAAGCTGTGAAATATCAATGGGAGCCGAGCGAAGTGAAACACAATGGGTGCCAAGTCATGTTGAAATCCTTCAGGAGCCGAGTAGACAGTTGTCAGCACACTAAGCATTAATTGCTCTGTTTTGAAGGGTACATAGTTCGATTTTCGATCACTTCTCACCATTCAAATGCGAAGCAAAGATGAGAAGAGCGTAGAAGATCAAGGTCAGCTCAGAAGCCATTTGCAAAAGATTTCCACAACGATTCAGCACGAATTTCATCAATTTGAGGCATTTTACTTGTGTCCCAAGCTACGTAGTGTTTATAACCTTGTTTAAACTGTAAACCCTAGTTTGGAAAACAATGGCATCTGGGTCTGGAACCACTAAGAGCAAGGAGAGTCATGAAATACAGTTGGTTAGTAATGAAGTTAAGCAACCAGAATTCAAGCCCATTCCAAAAGTTGCATACAAGAATGATCCCGCAGGTGCATTATCAGTTATTCCTGATAAAGTTGTTATGGTCCAAGATGTTCGTAGATGCTATAATTGCAAAATTGGAGCCATAGGAGATTTAGAAATTTACAATGCATATGACAAGCTATGTGAGAACAAAATACTAAAAGATGAGTTCTCAATAGTCAAGAGAAAAGGATTGACCAAAACCCTAGAATTTTTTATTGTTTTCAAAGTTGAATGGGTACGCATAGTTTTGAGCAGAATACATGATGGAGCCTTTTGGTTAGAAACAAGGCCAGTGAAATTTACTAAGAGAACTGTTCATAGAGTTACTGGTATTCCAACCCTAGATCGGCCAAAGACCTTGCGTAGCGACAAAAAGGAAGTAATAGAGAAAAACACGGGTGCTAAATGGAACAATAGGGGAATGACTATTGATACAATCATAGAACCCCTACTAGATTTTGCTGTGAGAATCATTTCACACAAATTCTATCAGTCAAGCAAGTTAAATAGTGTGCCTTGTATAGCAGTTGATGTTGCATAAAAATTGATTAAAAAGGATCATACCTATGATCTAGCAGAGCTCATGTTTCAACAGATTAATGAGAATCTAGGAGCCATAAGGAAGAGCAAGGGAGCTAAGTGCAAATTTGGATCAGTTTTGGTGTGCATGTTTTTCTATCTGATGAAAGAATTTCCTTCTGTGAGTAAGGTGAAATGGAATCTAGACAAAACAATTGTTGAACAAATCAATGGATATATTGAACAGATGGGTGATAATTTTGATGCCCAAATGACTAGCTACTTTGAGGACTTCAAATAGTCCATGAAACAAAGAATGAGGATTCTAGTCTCATTGACTAAGAAATATGAAAAAGACATTTGCTTTCTTGTAGATATTGATTATACCTATATACAAGTAGTCATACCTAGAGTGAGATGGCTTAGGCCACTAGGTTATGAACTCGATATTGATCAAGCCTTGTAGCAATAACAGCCCTCCTTGCAGAAGAACTTGATAAGAATGCAAAAGCCTTTGGAACCTATGATGTTGTAAAATCAAGGGTGATAACAAATTTGAAGACTGCCTCAACAGTAAAGAAGAAAGAAAAATTGGTAAGGCAAATCAAGAGAAAAATTGGTGTTGAAGGAAAAGGAACAGCAAAAGAGGAAGAAGAAGACATTGAAGATGAGGAAGATGAACCTCAAGGTCTGACTCAAGGGTTAGGAGAAGATAAAGAAGAAAGTGCTGAGGAAGAAGAAGCCGAGGAAGCACAAGTTAAAACCAAGGTCACAAAAAGAAAGGCCACAACTCCTCCTGCTCCTCAACCCAAGGCAAAGAAAGTAGCTGCTCCTGCACCAAAAAGACCTACTACAAGGGCTGCAGCACAAAAAGCCCAAGAGGAGGCAAAAGAGAAGAAGAAAACTTCAAAGAAGACTGCTGCCGAGCCAAAGAAGAAAAGAAAATTTGTTGCCCAGCCTCAAACAAATGAAGAGAAGACTGAGTCAGAGGACAACAGCCAATTTCAAGTGGTAAGGCACAAACCTCATACTACTATTGATAAATTATGCAGAAAGATTAAGAATGATGATTTGAAAGGTTTAAAGAACCTAAATTTTTCTAAGCTCACCAAGGAAGAACAAAATAAATTAGAGGAATCAGTGTATGCTATGATGGCTAAGTATAAGCACACACCTCTAGAGTTAGATGAATCAATACCTAAAGAATTGTACAAAATTGTAGAGGATAAATGGCATTTTTGTTTACAAATGGAGAGGGAGATAAGGGAATCAACATTAGCAAGATTGTTGCCTGATTTGACTAAGGATCAAGTAACAAATGCAGTTAAGAGGCATAACAATAGATTCACTACCAAACATAGAGCTTTCAGCATTTTGCAGAACAAAATTGAGGATGTAGTTACAAAATCCACAAGATTGTGGAAGATAGTTTACAAGAAAATAGAAGATGTATACAATGAAGAATATAAGGCAGAGGCAAGTGCCAAGAAAAAGGAGATGAAGGTATCAGGAAACAAGGAAAAAGAAAAGGAACAAGTGGAGAAGAAGGTTGAAGAAGAAAAGGAAGAAAAGGCACATACAGAGGAGAAAGAGGAAGAGAAAGATACAGCTGTACCACAAGATCAAAGTGTGCAAGACACACAGGTATCCCCTCCTATTCCTCCTCATGCCATCATCACACCTACAGAGATTCTTAAAATCAAGGATATTACAGACACTTTTGATCCAAACATCAATCCATTAACTGCAGAGGATTTAGAAATCCTTGACCAATCAACACTAGTAGCAAAATTATGTTCAAATCCTGTATTGGTCAGTGTTGATGAATTGCAAAATCTAGTAGTTAAAACAAAGGCAGTCAAGGTGAAAACACAAGAACCACCTTCGACCATACAACCTACTCATATTCTATTCCTTCCTCCACCACCTCCACCAAGTGTAGTCACTGATACACTTCAGATGCCGAGTACAGCAGCAGGGGAAGTTAAAGAAACATCTGAACAGCCAGCGAGTTCAACCCCACCTAGTGATCACCAAAAGGATAAACTAGCTGAAGAAAAAGATGAGACAAGTAATAAGGAGGAGTCTGCAATACAAACATTGGTTGCATTACCCAAATTGAGTACTCCAACACAGACTCTTCAACAGTCGAGCACTGATAGGTTACCATTGCAAATCAAGACACTAGGCTTGAGCTCATCAAAGGCAGTCAGGAAACTTCACTATGGAGTTCCTGAGCTTGATGAAGAAATAAAGATTCCATATTATGAATCTAGCACTCTCACTGAAGAGAAGATCAATGAAATTCAGAGTGCATTGGATAGAAGAATGAGACAAGAAGCACTAAGAAGAGAACACAAGCACAAGCATACCTTAAATGAAATCAAAGACATATTCACAAAAGCTTTTTGCTTACAGTCTCTAGATAAGTCAAGGCCAATTATAGAGCAACTATCTGATATAGTTGACCAGGTGACTAGTGAAGACCAGGAAACAAATGCCAAATTACTGAAATGGTCAGAAAGAAAATTCCAAGGCAAGGTAAATAAGAAAATATCCAGTGATATAGCACTATCACAAATGGAGCTGGCTAAGAAAATTGAAACAGTCAAAACTGTACTTGGAAACATATTTTCCCTGTACAAGAAGTTGTGTGATTTTTCCACATTCACACAAGACACTAGCCAGATAATACTGAGCTTGGAGAGAAATCTGAAGATCTCTAGCATGCAACTCCCTAGAAATCCAGCTCAAAGTGAGAAGCATTCTGCCCAATCGCTTCACACACAAAGAGAGTTAGTTGTCTTAGTAGCAGAGGAGGCAACCACCAAAGCCAAATTGATGCAAATTCAATCCTTTATCACTCCTCATTTGGAAATACTTCACAAGGAGCAGATGAATGCAGAGATAGTTCTCAAGAAAGACCCCAATCTTTCTACATCTGATGGACTTGTCCACCTAGCAGCAGAGATTGCCATCTAGCATAAGTCATTGGATGTTGCACTAGCAAATTGGGATGCAGCTCTAAAGGTACTCCTTGAAGTAAATAGTACATTTTTGGCCAAGTATGGCATTTCCCTATAGAACCCTTGACATAAGTGTCAAAAAGGGGGAGAATAAGTATGGGGGAGTTAAGTAGAGATTAAGTATGGGGGAGTTCAATACAGAATGAAATGGTAAGTATGATGAAAGGGGGAGATAGAGAATTTTGGGAGAATTTTGACAAATTTTGATATAACATATTGGTCAGAATGTAGAAACAAGACAGAAGTCACTGAGTGTACAAGGCATAATCAACTCACAGGGAGTCATAAGGTATATTGTTATTTGTTCCTAAAATTTTTGAAGCAAATAAGAAGATGCACGAAATAATGTCAAGATCACAGGATCTTAGTTAAGTGTTTTTGCCACTCATGTCAAAGGGGGAGATTGTTGGTTTAAAGAATAATTTTGACAGCTGAGTCTCAATACACTTACCATTTTTCACTATACATGCCAAGCAAAGAGTAAGTGTCGAGTGATATCAAGTGCCGAGTGATATCAAGTGCCGATTAATATCAAGTTCTGAGTAACATAAGGTGCCGAGCTATCCAGGAAACAACATGTGTCGAGCATCAGTAATGCTTCATGAGCTGAGTAACTCAGAATATCAGCATAAGAGTTTGTAATTGCACAAATTATGATGTAAATCGTCTTTGTAGCCGACACAAGGTAAATCTCGAAAGATCTAGAGATAAGAACGAATCTTTTACACTTCCTATGCAATCTGCATGCCACCAATTGGAAAATTGGAAAGGCATGCAACCAATCAGCAAAAAGGGAAGTATTGAGCGGGAAATTGAGATTCAATGTGGATCGTAGATCCATATCTAACCCTAAGTCTTCGAAGTCTTTTTAAGGAAGACGAAAGTTTCATTTTAATGGGGATGAGAGAAGGAGAATAGTGTCAAGGGAAAAACACAATGGAATTCAGTGAAAGGAGACATAGAGAGTAAGAGCAGCAATTTAGTATTCAGTTGATCAGAACAAAGCAAAGGAGACGAACAAAAATCAAATCTCAGAGGATCAAAATGAGAGAGAGAGCCAGAACAAGTGCCTGCATTCAGCAATCAAGGATTGCAAACCATCAGGTTTATAACACCTAATACTCTTTTACCATTGTATTAGAAAGGAAATCCTATGTAGATAGGTTGGCTTAACAGCTATTTGTAGATCCTTATCAAAAGGTGATTAAATCCTTTAACAGGGTGACACTTCATGTTAAGTGTTTGTAAATCCTTTAACCAGGTCACTATTGACATAGTGTAAAGCCTTTAACAGGGCAGGCCTTTAACAAGGCAAACCATCAAAAGTGGTTGAACAATATTACTGCAATGATTTTTGTGGGTATCATCCCCACCCCAGTTTTACCTTCTTATTTCTGGACAGTTTCTGGGTTATCAAATTCTAGTATTATGTGTTGTTGATGTGTGTATTAGTTTCATGTTTATTTGATGTGTTTACATGCATGCAATTTACTTTCAGTTAAAAGTTTTATTGCTTAAAGTGTGATACTTCTGATCCAACACTACCTTGATATTCTCTCTTCTCTGCTTGGTTCACCTTACTATCTTTCAACTTCAACAACTTCGCACTTTGATCTCCTTTCTTAACATTCAATTAGTATTCAACCAGTAACCAAAAACTTGCTCAACTACTCCTTAAATAGTAATCTCTCTACTTCTAGATTCTAACAAGTTTTCTCACTTAACCACAATCATAGATCTTAGATTCATTGCATGTAGTCACTTAGAAAATAGAATTATTATAGAACTTTGTGTTCAAACTTATCCTTCTTCAATCTCCATCAATTGATCTTCATTGTATTATTCCAAACGTAGATCTTGTAACAAACTTTGACTCACGCCTTTGAACTTCTCAAATATTCTTTATGTCAACCAAAAGTTGGCCTAAGATTCGATCTTTACAAACTTGTTCTTCTTGTTATTACTAGGTAAACATAACATTTCACTCAAGTAATATATCACTCGGCTAATACTAAACTCACTTGGTTAATACTAAACTTTATCTTTGCCTTGTCAACTGCTCAGTGACAATTGTAGTCACTCAGTAAACATTGTCTTCATTCTTTCACCTTGTCGCACAATGTAGCTTGCATAGCTTATTCCATTACAATATTACATGATTGTAAAACAATTAAACCAACATTACGTTATCACTGTCCAACTCATTCAAGTGCCCATTGAATACCATACTTATCAACTATGCCATCAACATACTTTCTTTAAATCCTCTTCATTAATCAATTGATATGAGACTCTACTGAACTAGCATAATGTCTAGACAACTAAGACTTGACATCAATGACAACATAACAACTAATATGACTCTTTTACAAGTATTCATAGCATTCTCAGTTACATCAATAGTTGGGGATGACAGAAATATGCATTCATCACTTCTAAGATAAAACTTTCATATTTCATCATCTCTTTTGATAAGAGTTTTCTTCCAAAGATTCCAAAGTACTTTGCTATAGGTGTATGACCAAACCAAATTCCATAAGATCTTTTACATGTTCTTTGTCTTATCTGAACTTTGATCAAGGTGCATATTTAGTATTTACTACTTCTTTCCAATGTACATGTGCTACATTACCTTCAAGAAACATCACTCTTACTGCCTCACAAATTATTTTGTCTTCTTTCTGCTACACCATTTTTTGTGGTGTACTAGGGGTTGAAGTTTGTCTTCAAATTTCATGATCCTCACAATATGCATTAAACTTGTCAAATGTAAACTTTCCTCCTTTGTCAAACCTTAAACATTTTATTTTGAATCTTGATTAATTCTCAACTTTTACTTTAAAGATCTTTGACTTATCAAATGCTTCTAATTTCTCTCTTAGTAAAGCAACCCACATCATTTTAGTGTAATCATCAATGAAAATAACAAAATACTTCTCATAATAAAATGGTCTTGTCTTTGTAGGTACACACAAATCCGTGTGCACAATCTCCAACTTTTTGTAGTAGTAAATGCTTTGATCTAAAATGTACTCTTTTCCCTAGTTCGCCATGACACATTCCTTAGACATCATGTTAGAAGGTTTCACAATCATAGACAAATCTCTGACTACATTGGAATAATTGATATTCAATATGTTATCAAGGTTTATATGAAAAAGTCTCCTATGCCATAGCCAACTATCATCAACGTTTGCCAAAAAACAACTTATCCCAAAAAGATTTAACTGAAATACATTACCTCTTGTTTTAGTACCAGTTGCAATCTCATTTTCTTCTTTATATTTGATTGAACATCCTCATCTATGAATTGCAAATTGTCTACAAGTTGTGCAACATTAAGAAAATTATGTTTCAAATCATCAACAAATAAAACATCATCAGTGTCAGTGTTAACATACTGACTATCATTTTCTTAATGGGACTTTCATCTTTAATTGCAAAAAAACCTACCTCATCCTGACTATCATTGTCTTCAAAGCTAATTTCCTTAGTCTCAATCTCATCATCACAAACATAATGATATTCCTTAGGAATTTTTGACTTGTAGGTTATAGGCTTAACCTTAGATTCTCTTGTAGGGCATCTTGATGCAAAATGACCAATCTATTTACATGAATAACAGACAAGAGGTAATTTGTCTTTAAATACTCTTTTAGCTTTTTCTTTTTGTTCACAACCAAAGCTTCAAATTCATTCATTTTCATTTCTTCTTCTTCAAATTATGCCAAATCTTTGGCATAATCTCCAAAGTTTATGCTATTGGTGCTTACACTCTTTGTTATTATCCTTTTATCGTTATGCACATTCATTTTAAATGCAATCTCAATTCTAGGTAAAGAATCTCTCAATTTTGCAGTTTCAAAAGCTTATAACTTACCAATTAACATCTCCATGTTGAATCCCTTGATGAGAGTAATGGCTTCCTTAATAGCATTGACTTTATTCTTAGAGGACGGTGTAAAAGATCTGAGAATTTTTTGAATAAATACATCTTCTACTATGATTCTTCATGTGTTCTTTATTCCTATTACAATCTGGTTTCATCTTCCAACATTTTGGCACTCTCTAATCTAGCTTTCCAATTTTGCAACTTAGCCTTCTTTGTATATTCATCACCTTCATATAACTTTTCTAATTTAGTTCAAATAACATGTGCTAAATCAAATTTGTTTACCTCAGTAAATCCTTCTTCAAATGAGGCATTCATCAGTTCTTCCCTTGCAATCATGTTGAACATGGACAACTTATTTTCCTCATATGTGCTTGGAGATAGCTTGCTTTCAGTTTTGACAACAGTTTCCTACTTTGTGATCAATCAATAATCAATTCTCATATAGATCAAATATATTCTTATCTTGTTCTTCCAATTGTCATAGTTATCAACATCAAATATAGGACTCTCCTTCCTATAACTTAAGATCTCCTCCAAATTCTAAGCTTGCTTCTCGAAGAGGACTTGATGTTCTAATACTAATTTCTAAGAAGTAAAATCCAAACATAATTGGGAGTGAATTGGTTGTGAGCAAGTATAATTAATCCAAACTTATACAACTAATCACCAACAATTAGAACAATGATGCACAACAATAAGAAATCATACACCATAATAGAACAATTTTGTTAACTTGGAAAACCTTGGATCAAATGAAAAGCCCTAATGGGGATGGTACACACAAGATAGTGCACTAATATGTAAGTTCCTTGAGAAAGGATGTGACCCTATTAGGAGTCATCGGCAGTTCATTGAGTACAACAGTCCCCATTAAAGAACACATCGTTAAGAAGTAAAGTCCACACTCCACTGAGAGGAGAAGGGGGTGAATTAGTTGTGACCAAACATAGTTTAATCCAAACTTATAAATCTGATCTCCAATAATTAAAACAATGATGTAGAAAACCAAGAAACAATACACCATAACACAATGATTTGTTAACTAAGGACACCCTAATTAGATGCAAAACCTCGATGGGGATGTACCCAAAAGATTATTTACTAATATATAAGTTCCTTGTGAAAGGATGTGACACAGTTACGAGTCGAATACAATGCATTTAGTACAAAAGTCTTTGTCAAAGGACAAATTCATATCATGCAAGTTGTCTCATCCACAAATGCATCAAGTTCTCATAATGGCATTGAAGTGACTATAATTGTCGACTACTTGTTTTAATACTTAAAATTCTTGAAAATCAATCATGGTCCTCTATAGCATTCTCTAACCAATAGTAGAGCATCTTTCCGTGACACATTAATTCTTTATTGCTAAAAGCTTCAAAGGTTACTAATACCATGACAATGATCAAGGCTAAAATCAAAGACATCAAATACATAGAGAACTAAGTTATATAACTCTTTCTACATAGAACAACTCACACTATCCCCCAAAAAGCTATGGTCGCCTAAGTCAATCACTTCAAAATAAATCACAACACAAGGGATGTACCCACCTCATTTCAATTTTGGGGTACAATAAACAAAGAAAATGGTGAACAAGATATTTCATCTTGGTTATACAAAGATAAAAGAGTATGAAGAACAAAAGTCTGAACATGACTATCTTGTAGGTTCATGTGTATGTAAAGGCAAGGGATCCAAAAGAAAAAGTCCTCGAAAAAATAAGAATGTGGAATATGGGAACATCACTAAAGCCAAAAGAAAACATCAAGCACTTGGGGTATAAACCATCTAATATTGTGCCTACATAAACCTAATTGAAGACCAAGTAAAATAGTGCAAGCATCCTTTGATATTGATATTACTAATAAGAGTATCGATAAAGATTTTTCTAAATACATCATCAACTTATCCCAAGATTCACAAATATGCATAATCTCATCAACTTTTCTTCTTCCACCCATCCCCTAGACTTGGATTAACAAGAATTGTCTATTATTAATGAATCACAAAACAAGGCTACGGTTGAATGTATGGAATTCGAAAAGTTTATAACAATTGGAGATCAAAAATCAAGTCTAAATAATAAAGATAATAAAAAACATCCTCTTGTAAACACCCTAAATAAATGCTAAATGATTATGAAAGATTCATAGTCAAGTCTATGAAGCACAAAGTACAACAAAAGTATATTAGGTTTCTCTTCGTTGATTCTTTAGTTTCCAAAATAACTAGGGTCATCTACAGAAATTCTCAAAATGATATGTCAAAATATGCAGACATGTTGGTACTAAGTATCCACCATCCAGATCTCTCCACACACACTACCTCCCCCACCTTACTTCATTACCACTCTAATTCACCTATCCTCTCAATTCATGCCCCTAGCCAATATATCATCTTGACAAATATGTGATGGAATCCTACTTGAGTACTATTATTCAAAGGATCCCCAAACTTATTTATGTGAAACACTTGATGGTATTGATTGTGTGCATACTACACATATTAGCAATTTTACCTTTGCTCAATAATTATACAAGACATGATACTAGTGTCATTCACTGGAACAAGATTCACATAAATCATTAAGGACTATCAACCATGCTAATGGTTGCATTAACCTCGATATCATCATACAAATTGCTAAAAATTCCAAAAGAATTGTAAAGAGAAATAACTTCTTCAAGGACAAAAAAACACTTTTTTGGTGCCTTGGACAATTACCATGGTGAAAACCTAGTTATTGGTGTCATGTGTAGTTGTCTCTTTTCCACCATTTTTAAAGATATCTTCCCTACTATCATCACTCTTGTCTTCGCATGCCATAAAATTCTAAAAATACACACACATCCACTCATCCATAACAACACTACCATGGCTTGTATTGCCCATTGATTAAATTCATTTGTCATCACATCTATTGCTTCCCACCCTTCTTTGCTTGACCTCTTTGTTGGATATGGTAGTTAGACCTAAATTATGTTAGAAATAAGGCCTTGTACATGCTTAGTATTCATTGCATTGGCCTTCAACCTTGAATCACTCACATGCATTCCCTTCTAGTTTCATGCCTCACTTCATCACATAATCAATACACACATCACATTGTAGCATATTATTCCATCCTGCCCCATCTTAAACAACATTTCTGATAAACTTTAAAGCTCCTTAGACTGAAACAAAAACAAACAAGGCACACAAACATACATTAGTGCAAAATCACACATGAACCTAGTTGGTGAACACTAAACAATCATCATGTCTTGCTCATCATTCTCTATCCAAACATCTATGCTCATAGGGATACCTTGATCTTTGCATTTGGCCTAAACTTCAATTACAATAACATTTGTTAACTAGCAATTTGTTTGATAGCATGCCATTTGTCAGTAAATATTTTGTTTTGATTTATATATTAACCCATTACTACATAAGGTCACCAAAAAAAATTTATCTTTGCATGTTTCGATTAGTGTATAGTGTGACATCATCTTTATTTAATAGGTCATGTATATAGTTGTCCTTTGCATAAACAACTAAGGTGCTAATTGGCCTCCGACATTAGGACATCCTTTTGTTTGAGTGTAGAGTCCATGCAAAGGCTACCTTGTCACCCTTGTTTTTTATACCTTAGTGCATTATTTTCTTTGTTATATCAGAACATATGATTGCTTTTCATATACAACTATAGCAAACATCTAATTTAATTTTCTATTTCATTCATCTCTGATTGCATCGTTCATCATTATCTAAACATATTTCCCTACCATTTTGACACTATATGTCTTCTCTTGTGTATGTACTCACAGCGGGGCATACCAACAAATCCTTGTCATCCTTTTAGTGACTAAGGCATTATGGCTAAACTCATCCCTTCCTACCCATTGTTTCATTCCATTGTCTTCATTGTTCTTTGAACAATGTAACTTCTTTTAATCGCAATACCAACCCAATGAAAGGCAAAATGTAGAAACCTAAACTTCTTCATACATAATCACACCCAATTTCAACTTATCCTAAGTCGTTAATAAAACAAACATTTGATTTATATCCCATCTTGTTCTAGTAATTTTTATTTAATTATCTGACCATTCGTGTTTATTGCTCAAGTCCTTGTTTGTTTAATTCTATGCATTAGATTCATTTACATAGATCACAATCTAAGTTGCCACCATTTGACAACTCTCCCTTTCACATGACAAAAAAGACTATGTCCACATTCATTGAAACTAAACACTTCCCAAAAGTCAAATTAGGTTTTAATCTCATATGTTCATTCCATAGTAGTGCTCTTAATCGTAACAATGCAAATAAAAATGTTATCTTGATGATTATCATAAACCTAAACTTTATCCTTCATATAAGACTTGTTACATGAATACATCTTTGGTCCTAACCCTAATTCCTATCTAATCTTCATCGTTCATCACCAACCTTAACTTCATAAGATTTCTCACATATATAAATCTATGATCTTAACACCAATTCTTGTTCAATCTTAGTCTTTGATTCCCATTCTATCCTAGCTGTTAATTTTGCCTCTTGAAGATTTAATAAATGTACAATATCATCCTTTACCTGTACATGTTAATAAGTTCATCCTACTATTTTGCTATAATTATATATTCTCATACCAAGGTTTTGTTGGTTTTCATAGTTGTCAAAACACATCATAAACTAAAGCAAATCAAATATAGCTAATGTGCATTGAATTTTAGCTCAACCTAGGAAAAGAAGTGATTTGAGGCATAGATTTGTTAATTCCTTTCAATTTATTTGTTATCGCACTTTTAATCATTTTTTATCTTCATTGATGGTCTATAAACAATCATTTTAATATAAATTGCATAAAATCTAATTGAATGTTATTATTGTTGTTATTCAAATAACAAGTATTCCCATTGTAAAGTTATGAATCAAATTTCCATTATTGCCCGATATATTATAATGCACTAGAGACATGAGAAATTTGATACCTTTTCGATGTATACAAGAAAGGGGTACCATTATCAAAGTATCAGGAGTTGGAGAAAAACAATGACCTTTGAAGAAATCAACAAAGATCAAGGTCTAAATGTGGAGATAGATGACTCCCTCATTCTTCCCTTTTGTAATGTTTGTGAGAGAATGTTATCATGGTTAATACCCAATCATTATCATCTTGAATTGCCCTCGTATACTAGTGGTGTCTTGTCACACAATCCCATGTGTCACCTTGCTTTTGCAACTACAAAATTGTCTTATGTGTCTATCGGTATGGTTCACGCAACACTTGGTGTGCACATTTATTTGCAAGACAATATATCATTGTCATATCTCAATCATCAATGTTCTTAAAAAATGAGAAGTTTAGTTGGCTAACATCCTAAGCAACTATTTTTCAAATCCACATGAAGTTTGAATGTTGTTAGTGTCAAAATTCCCACATATACAGATCACGTTTTATGACAATCTTTGTCACCTACTTGGAAATGTCATTAGTCGCCACTTATAGCTTCCTTTACGATGATTTAGACCCTCGTGTTCCCTTACTCAACCCTAGCCTCCTCCTTTGCGGCTTCTCTTGGCTCGAGGAATACCTTATGTGATACATCATTAATTCCCTCAACCTCTGTTGCAAGCATGATAACTACTATTGGCATATTTGCCTCTATATTTAAGGGCAATTGTGCACTCATAATTCCCTCAATTACATGTGTCAATGCTCTAAGTGACACCTCTAGCTCTAAAAGTGTGGGCTCTACTGTCTTCCAAAGTGCATGTGCACAAAAGCCAAGATGATTAGTCCAAGGCTTGTTCTAAGAAGGTTAACAATTATGGTCAAGCCATTTGACCTAAGATGACTTGCCCCCAATATGGGTTTTGGCCTTATTGAAGGTGTCAAATCCTCTCTCAAAATTGCTTCTGACAAAAGATGTTATCAATAATGAGAATTTCTACAAAAGGCACGGATTATTGTCTAGGTTCTCCACACTCTAGCTCTATCTTCCTTACCTACACAACCAGTCCCAAACCTTTTGGAAACCTATTGTGAATGGTATAGTCAAGGTGCAAATTTTTCCTAGTTGTTTTGCTTCATCCAAAATGCAAATTTGGTGCTAGGAAAATGTTGGGCCGAGAGAGTGCACTCCCTTTCCATTAAACCTTGTACGACAAGGTTTAAACCTCCTCATTGGACCACTTTATTATGTGAGTCTGATCTAGGTCAAACTTTCAAATGTTTTCCTTTAATATTGGTAGGTTTCCTATTACAGGGCAAACAACACAAATCATTTCCTAAATTGATGAGTCTAAGTCCCTCATGGGTCACTCCACCTTTGCTCTACCTAACAATTACATATCCAAACCTCTTAATGGGGATTTGATTTAGGAAACCATTAATGGACTACGAAGGCATCACCTGTCATTGTCACCCCTTGTTCACAATTATAGTCACTTGGCTTTGCATTGCTCATCATTGCATCACAAAGGTGCAATTAGTAGAAAGATGCTAAGGAAGAAAACTTAACCATTGAGGTTCCCAACTCCTATGTTTTACAAAAGAAGCAATTGAGTCCCTAGTCCAATTATGGCTTCATCGTGCCCTTCGGCCCCTATCATAATTCCTTTTGTCTCTAACCAATAATGTACTTAAACACAATTGTCTCCTCTAGCAATCAACATCATTTCTTTACCTTATCATAGTGGTATCCCTCCTTTGACTATGGTTGCTAACCCTCCACTTGGGGGTTCACCTCTTGTTTCCCCCTAGTGATGAGATTTCAAATGATAACACTTCTTGGATTGTTATTTGTAAGAGGAAAGGTCCTCCTACCCTTATTGGGACATGATGAAAGAGAATCTTGTTCTACAAATTCAAAACCCCTAGTCTCTCATGGATTCCCAACTCTTGTCAAAAGATTTCTTTCCTCTTTCCCAATCTCACCTCTCGTGTGATTCCTTCCATTTGCAATTACTAATGCCTTGCTTTGTATTTGGGCCCCTCCTATCCTTAGCTTAGAAAAGTACATTGAATGTTGGAGCAAACAAAGAAGTTAGCATCCTTGACCTACAAGTGTTTTGGGCGCTTCATATCCAAAACTTGGAAAATTACATTGAATGTTAGTGCAAACAAATAAGTTAACGTAACAAATGTTTTTGGGCCCTTCCTTTCCTTAATTTAGAATATTACATTGAACTTAGATTATTACATTGAATGTTTAGTGCAAACAAAGAAGTTAACATACTTACCTACAATTGTAAAAGACAAATATGCCAATGCATTGCTTTTATAATGCTCTCAAAATACTTTATTGCTTTTCATATTAACAACCAACAAAACATGTTGTCAATATGCTTTATTGTTACAACAGTTATGTCAAATATTTGCCCACAAAAATGCAAGTAATTCAACTTTTTCAACAAATGGACAAAATTGTGTCCCCGAGTCTATTGAAAGGGGCAAAATCACAACTACAAACCTATCTAAGCTCAAAAAAATTTGGAAGTGCACCAAAACACTTTATGAGCAAAGAAATACGACATAAAAGAATGATACAATGGTCAAGCCCATAAACGCACCAAAATCATTCCAAAATGCCATATCTAATTATGCACTAATCATCAACATAGGGTGGTCATCAAATAGACATGCAAAGTCAATGAGCCCTTGGTCTACTAGTGAGGTTGAAGGTTCTTAATGAACCCACTAGGAATCAAAGTCTCCTGAGTGCAAGACTCTTAACATCTGAATGGAATGAGGTCATATTTACCCCTTAGTCCTTGGCCCTTAGCCAAAGTTCAGCCTAAAGACTCGTCTCCATCCAAAAAAAATGGCACGCAAAAGTAAAAAGGTGTTGTGCACTCTTCTCCGCTAGTATTATAAAATTCCATTGATTCAAAACTATTGATGTGTGATTATCAGTGATTATCACACTGATGACAAAGGCACGCTGGAGGCCAAGCTAATAAGAATTGTGAATAACACTGAAAATTCAGAAAAGGAAGAGATTTATATTCGTGAACATCCAAAATCACTTTCCATATTCTGAACGAACAGTAACAAGGCAGGTAAGGCAGCTCCCTCTTAATGACTGTTTGGCTTCTTCAGATCTGTCGTAGACTATGTTGTTGTCCAGTTATCCTGTATTTTTCATTTCTAATTTACAACAAGGTAGCATTCTGTCTTTCAGGCAAACAAAGGTTGTAGCTTGTCCAGTTTTGCTGCGGCACATGGCTGTAAATATATGCATGTAGGTATGGTCCAGAATGTTGTCACTTTGTTAGCAGAATATATGTAGGGTCGTTTATCTAGCTGTAGCAGCTAAGAAGGGGCTGAATTCCAAGTCAATATCTTCGTTGCTACGATGTACTTGTCCTATTATGTTGTAAGCATTATATAGATATGTTTTTTTAATTTTAAATAATATATGGACTCTATACATCCAATAATCCTTTAAAGGTTCCCGTGTGTAGCTCAGGAAATTCCTTTTTACCATCCTATTTTGACATGTGACGAGCATAACATAATCATGTTTTTATACTTGAAAAAGATTTTAACATCACCTGTGCTGCAGCTGAGGTAAAGAAGGGGATCTTTAGAACAGCTTGTCATGGAGTGGAGTCTCCCTTGCCATTAGCTGTTCTGTTGATCAGGACCTTCCTCACCCCTACTTAAAGGAATCCCTACCTAATAAAGAAAGCAATAAATATCAAACATTTGAAAAGTAGACTCAAATCTATCTTTTGAATGATGGAGACGCGTCAGATCAATATGATAGAATGGACCCACATTTCAGGGCTCCGGAAAGATACCCCATACCATCTGTTATTTTTGCCTTCAGTTTTCAAACACAAAATGTAGAACTGTTCCGCTTCTTCATTTCCTTCCTCGTGCCTCCTTCCCATATAAACCTCCAATTTTCAAGGAATGTTAAAAACAATCTGGGACAAACATGATTAATTCTGCATAAAATAAATTATTCATTTCACATAATATTGATGAAATCCATACAATTTAGAATAACAGTCAAATCTCCACTGGCAGGATTAAAAATCTTGCTTTGTTTATCTGAGACCTCAATTCAGTTAGACCAAATTGTTATCTTGGTCATTGCAATATTTAATATATTTATCTGGGTCCTCAAACCAAAGCTCAATACAAGTGTTGTATCAGCAGAGACTGCTACACAGAGATTATGCTGATAGATATTAAATATACAAGATCAAAAAGACCGTGCCCTGTGAGTTGTAAGTACTGACAAAATTGGAATTGAACATTAGAAATAAATCTGTGCTTTACGTCTCAAAACCGATAGGCATTATGCTAGTAGCATGAGGTTGTCGTCAAACAGAAGATTCATAATTGATATAAGATGAAAAAATCATAGCATGCTTTAATTGGGATTCTATAGTTTTGATTTCTTCGACCAATACTTACCGTCTTATATTTCTTCTGAACTGAACAATAAACATTTGCACACATTACTCTACTATCAAAGTGTGATCAGTTGATAACAAATAAATGTATACATGTGCTGTATATATGCAAACATGGAAGATTTCCTCTTGTGCAAAACTCTAGCCTTGCAAATTTGACAATATCCATTTGATCAAGCAAAAAGCCCTCAAAAACTCAATTCACCATATGATATTCAAGTTCTGTTCTGTTTAACAGCAATTTAATTAAGCATATTCACAACTTAAAATAGAGACAGAAACTACCCATTGTACTGTACTGTTCTATAATTTAGTAGGAAAAATTATGCTATATTGCAAGGACAAACAAGACAATCCTATTCAATGACAAGACAAAAACCTCAACACATTATAATAAAAAATAAAAATGTTTTGACAGGCAATCTATCACCATATCTAATCCACTAATATCACTGTTTAAATGGTAACAAAAAATTTTAACTCAAAAACAGCAATTCTAGAACCAGATAATCCACCATTTCAGCAATTTCAATTGGTTTAATAATGAACATTTCAGCAAAAACAATTTTGCCCAACAAAGATGCAAAAATCATTTTTCAACAGATTCCTCAGCATCACATACAAGAAAAACTTTCAGGCGGTTGCTGTTCTGAACAAAAGCCCTACCTATATAAAAAAAATTATTGCAGACTAGAACTTGTGTCTTCAAATATCTAATTAGCAACTACAAACCATGGAAAAGTTGAGATTATAGTCTCCTTCCAAGAGCACCACCACTTTGGAATCCACCTGGCTTGAAAGCACCACCACCCATTGGGGGATCCGCCTGAAATAGATAACAAATATGAGGCTTTCAGTTATAGAGTACAGTTCAATTACACCAAGTATAAGAGGACAAAACAAAAAGACTTAGCAAAAATCAATCAGAATAAGGTGCAATATAAAAGAACTTAAAATTGAATTAGACGGGATTTCAAGAACTTGAGGAGAAAATGCAAGGAAGACATACCTGCTTGACAACTCCCGGTAGATCAGACATGCCCAGAGAAGTAAGCATGTCTAAAGTTTCTTTGTCAACCTACATAAAATACTCAGGAAAATCCGAAAAAAAAGTTACTAAATAGATAAACGAAAATCAGCTAATACTTCGTAAGTTTGACAAACAGAAATATATACAGATGAAAGTAAAAGGCTGATAAAGCTGAAAACTTGTCAAGTATTGCATCTCACAATTCCAACTAAATTCAACTCAGTAAATAAATATATAATCAAGCAAAAAACTGTACACGCCAAGATATTTTAATTGGCTATAACTTACATGTCCCTAAGATTGCCTACTTATATGGGCAACAGTTTCCAACTTTCCATTTATCACTGGACTAATTATATTTAGGCTAAACAACTTCCGTCTTAATATGCCACTAAGTGCACATTATTACTCATTGAAAATAGAATTCATTAAAGCTCAATTCACATCCAATCTGCTTTCACAGTTATCCAAAAACAGTGCGGAATGAAACCATCACCACATAGTTAAGAATGAGATAACTGTACCTCAATCACATCTGTCTTGATGGCAGACTCCTCAGGAACAAAGTCCATGCGTCTTTCTCGTTCTTCCTCCTGAAGTTTCAGTGATATTCCTCTGACCGGTCCTCTCTGAATACGCTTCATCAAATGCTGAAATATAGATGATAGAAAATGCACAGATTAGGAACTTTAAAATGGGGCACAAGTATCTGCGTACAAAAGCACAGAAGCTTACAAAAGCACAGAAGCATACAAGGAACAATGACATGTTTTTCAGGAGAACCACATACAGTTGAAAAGCCTGCAATTTTGTTCCTCAGCCGCTTAGAGGGAATGATAGCAACCTCCTCCACAATCTTCTTGTTGGTATGGAAGTCAAGTGTCATACGAGAATAGTACCTCTCAATGACCTGCCGAGAGGATTTTTTCACAGTCTTGGTTCTCACACGCCCCTATAATCCCAATCAACATAAACAAGATCCATAATAATCATCAGCTCCCAGATGATGAAAAAGACAAAGAACCAAAATACAATCATAAGCAAAACAAGTCCTCTCGAGACCTCAATAGTTATTCCTATCAGTCATTAGAATAAGATTAAGCTGATACCATACACCATCATAGGATATGCTACTGATTGAATTTCACCCACATGATCAAGGTAATTAGGCAATAGCTGGTTTAATAGCATCCATGCAATCATGATAATTACATGCATTAGTTGCTCAGTTGATTTCATGCAGACATTTTTTTTTTAATTCTATCAACATTTTGGGGGTCACATGCCCAATAAAACCCTTTTTAACTATCAACAAAAAGAGCTTAATTTTACTAGCTTATGTTGGAAATTTCTAAAAATCAAAGGAAAAGTAATGCGCACTGATAATATATAACTGTTATAGGTTAGAAGTGGGATAAATTTTAAAAAGTTAAGGTGACAGGGACTAATATGGAAGAGAGAGAACATTTCACTCATGCAATTGGGTGATTATAGGCACATCCTTAAACTACAATTTACTCTAAAATTATGGCAGTAGATAATCATTTTAAGAGATGTATGTACTTCAAAATAAAAAATGGCCTTCATGGATTGCTGATGGTGCAAAAAAGCGAACTTTGTACATGGACTTGCCCTGTAAAATGCTATATGCTGTCCCACATTCAGTGGAAACCTGTAGAGCTCAGGAAATCATAGCTGTTTAATAAGGTGGACAAATGCAAAAGTAAAAGTAGAAGTAGGTTATGAGACATGGCTCAGTGTACAATAAAGGAAATACCAATGATAATTAAGTTACTGCTTGTTGGAAGTCGACGTTGAAGAATTAAACTATGAAAGTTATCGGGGAAAATGAAGAACACTCAGTTAGCATTAAAGAAAATGCTAATACAGGGCTTTGTAGCAAAATAAAGTTGACCTTGATAGGGTTTGAGGTGAAACAATACAAAGTTGAAAGGATAACGAGAACTTTGGGAGCCTACTCAGTGTGCAAGAATGGAAATGCAATTATATATACATCATCAATTCTTTAGTGGTATGACTCGGGGTTTTCTGATGTCAGGACTCATGTGGCTGCATTATTCACTCTCATTAATGCATACACATTGCCCTTGTCTGCTAGCTGCAGAGTCACCTAAGATTAGGGCTCACCGTAGGAAATGTCACTGTTCTGAAGAATAATTTGGAGCATTCTTCAGTTCTATGTTTGAAGGGTTCTTTAGGCATTTAATTTTTCAGATTTTAGAAGTCTTTAATCCTTACATTATGTCACTTCCTCTTACCACTTCTTAATGCTTATATGGCATTCTTGTAATCTTTTTTCATTATTAATATATATTTATATAGGCTTCGGCCCTTTGGTTTAAAAAAAAGAATGGAAATGTTAACAAATTACAGCGTTGCAAAATTGTAAATATATCAGATTTTAAGAAGACAGATTGAATATTAACAGAAAAATCATTATTTACAATTTAGAGTTCCTTTTTCCTGTCATATTCAATTTGATATTAAATCTGGGCTGCAGCTGTTGTCATATAAAGTCTGTAGTTAATTCATCGTATTTTTTCTTTTCTTAATACATGTTACAGTTTGGGGAATTCGTGGCATTTCTTGATACATGTTACAGTTTAAGGAACTCGTTACTAGCCCTCAGTTACTCATCAGTAAAAATATGTTCCACGCTGCATTTTACTAATCTCTGGCATTTGCAGCAAGAAAATTGTTTTGACTTAAATTATTTTAAAACTCAGCATGTCTTGTTAAAATATGCATTATAATTCATGTACCAGAAAATAAAAGGCAACATACCCTTACAAGGATATCTTGAAAAAAAATGCAAGGAAATGAGAAGGCTAAGATCTGTACAGAACAATGGTTTTTCATTCTGATCCCCACACCTACTTTCATTTTGACAATTGTCCTTAGATAGATTATAGGAATTCTAAGAACAGAATAACGACCACGTGGATTTATAGGGTTTTAAGTTTCGAAACCCTCGCAGAAATACTGTTTAGCATAATTTGATTCCTTTTCTAAACAGGACTTGAGACGGTGTAGAAAAAACGTTCTCCACAGCCATGTTCGAAAAAATACACAGATTTGATCAGTACATGTCCACAGAACGTACCATTTCATGCTAAAATAATACGAATTATTCCATGGGACTGAACGATCCATCGATATAGCAGTAATTTTTATTTTTTATTTTTAGGTAAGAAGAGGAAAGAAGACAGAGCATAGAGAAGAGCTTACCATTCTGAATCGAAGTGAAAAAAACCCTAACTCTGTGATTACTAACTGTGCCCTGTCAGCTGCTACCCTTTCTCTCCCCCCCGCGAAAGAAAAGCAGAGGAAGAGAAAGGATTGCTTAAATCTATAAACCCTAACAACAAAAACCTAAATAACACAACCTAGGGGTGTGCAGGGATAAAAATAACATGGTTAAAGCAATTAGTTAAAAAAAATGAATGGGAGGGGAAAGTGTTTGTGGTCTATGTTCTAATAATTGTTTACAAGTTAATGAGGATGTTCAAACGATAAGTTGATATAAAATTATAGAGAGAATTTAAATTTATATATGTTTTAATTTTATATATGAATTTTGAGAGGTTTTAGTAATTAATTAGATTGTTGTGAGAGAGAAATTTTTATAATGTAATAAGATTAATTATTATTTATTGTTATTAATTAATATTATTAGTTAAACATGAGTAGACTCGAGTTTAGGATTTCTCAATAAGAGACTCACAATTTATCATTTTATTGTAAGCACTTATTTGTAATTATTAATTAGTCAAATATTAAAAAAATATTTTTAAATAAATTATTTTTTTTAAGAGGGGTAAACGCTTTGACCTGGAGCTATGAACCAGTGAGGCCACAAACAAGAGACCTCATCTCCATGAGATTTGAACCTTGATGGCAAGGATAACAACACAACAACTTAACCATCATTATAATATATAAATAATAATAAAATAGATATAAACTTAATGAAAAATAAATAAGAAAAAGAAGAAAAATAATTATAATAAAGTTAATTTTTCCTTGTTTTAATATTTTATCCTTTGACCTTGTTGAAACATTTAAGAAAGATCAAATATTTTAATAAAAGAAAATAATATTAATAGAGGATATTAATAAAATATAAATTTTTTCTTTTATGTGCATTATTTTCCTTATTAATAATATTTATGTTTATAAAAGTTTACAAGATTTTCTTTCCGAAAGTATAGTTTAGAACTGTGAGATAAGTTTAGTGGTAGGTTTTGGAAAGTAAAGTCTATAATATAAATCATGTTGTCTATTTTATTTTATTTTTATTTTATATTTTAATCTATTAGATTAATAGTGGTTCACTTATGCAACCAATAGTTGAGAAAAGAGTTACCAATTGAAAAAAAAAAAATTATGCAACTTTATTAATATACATAGCACATGATTACAAGACTATTTGTGCACAAGTATTGGATCTATTGTGCAAATTTTATGGTAGTCAAAATGCACAATTAATGAAGCAATGGATGAGAGATACCGTACATCACCTTGAATTGACCACTTTTGGACTCTTGTAAACATAAGGAATCCTCCTATATTTGTTGTAGTTAGTCAAAAGTTGAAACAATAGCTATAAGTTCTTAGGTTTTATATAAAGAAAATAAAATTAAAAAATCATTAAAAAATATGTACAAATTAGGAGATTAGGGTGCACAAAGTTAGTTACACTGGTTGTTGATTCCCTTCCCTTGTATCGAGCATTTGAATCCTTCATGTGACCATACACAAAAGAACTATAGAAGAGCATAAATTAATGGAAAGAAAATAATTTAACGGTTTAGCTAAGAACTAGTTTACACCAAATTAGGTATGAAATTTGAATGTAGATGATGTCTAAAGATGTGAGTCAAATAGAATGTGCTATTTTGTACTTGAAAGCAAGTGGAGGGTTAATGGTACTATGTCATGGAGTGTTCAACTTTTATATGTATATTCAAACCAACTACTTAAATATTACATATACAGGCTCTTTGAGTAATGGTTTGAAAAAAAAAACAAGCATGTCGACTACTTGATCAAGATTAAAAGCAAAAGATCCAATTTGCAAAAGGAAAAAAGGATCAAATTGTTGGAAACAATAGTCCACCAAGATAACTAAGAGTAGGGGGGTGAATCAATTGACTAGGGAAACCCTTAATCATAGGGAAAATCCTGAAGATGATGTATTAATATAAATATTCCTAGTTAAAGGATGGACCCTATTAGGAGTCAATTATAACATTTAGTACATATGAGTCCCTGTTAGGAGACTTTGAATTCTTGTTAGAAGATTCCAACCCTATTAGGAGTTGTAGAAGACAAAAGGACCCATTGTCCAAATAGCTTCTAGAGCAAGACCACTGAACTCATTGTCCAACTGATCTCTCAACTATTACTTGTAGAATAATTGTATGTATTGTACTTTAACTTCTTTTCTCTATCCTGTCAATTGGAACAATCACTGTCAGACCTTTTAGACTAGGTCACGAACTTTGGATCCAAGTATCAAACTTCGGATCACACAATAAAACATCGGCAATGAAGTTTCCTTCACCTTCGCTCTGTTATGCTTATTTTCTCATTTCGCTCTTTGTGCTTCTTGCAATCATTCGTACATCTCATCACATCTCATAATTGATAAAGGAAAATGTCCTTCCTTTATACCAAATCCATACAATAATTCTCTAAGTCGGTTATTACACCTTCTCAATTAATTATTATAGGACCTCATTAAGAATGCATTACATTTAGCAATAACATTAATCTTCTACTTTATAACTTGAATAAATTTTCATACATGTAACACTATGATGAGCGAGCTTAGTTACGTCATCTCCAGAATGTCATCTTCACTTTCTTAACTTTAACTTCTTAGAGTAACAACTCTGCTAAGAGATATAACAAGTTTACCAAAACATGCCTCTATAAACTCTATCTCAGAACAGTCTTCACCGAAACTTGCATAACTTCTTCCAGACTTAACATCTTATGCTTCGAAGGTTAGCTACATATACTAGACACTTAGTAGTATCTCCCTTTAACCTCTCTTAGTGAAAGTACTCAAGGATCTATCCATACCAACTTTGTTTTATAGTTGTTCTTCTGTCAGATACCACATAAAACTGCTATGTTGACATCAATGACAAACTTAGTCATGAATGTAACATATCATCATGATAATAATCTAATCATGTTTCTACAATACTCTCCTATAGAAGTATCATCAACATTCATGCTTTCAACAATCTCCCCCTTTGGCATTAATGGCAACATAGATGAAAAACATCTAGTTCCAAAAATACCAATTGCAAAAGACTGTTAACCTTTCTTTTCAAATCCTCTCCATCAATCATTCTTTCCCATTGATATACCTCAATGTGCTCTATACCAAACTATTTTTTCATGTTGTACTTCTCCCAAACTATTTTTTTTCTTCTCCCAAATTATTTTTCATGTTATACTTCTCCCCCATTGACATCAATGTCAAAGGTTTCAACAATCATAGATCTCTGAAACAATTATCTCTAACCTACTCAAGTGTCTAAGGATATTGTTAAAAACAACATCCAACAAGAGTCCTAGATGACTATGTCCATCACAGATACTCCCCTATTCACGAAGCATTAGCAATCAGTCCAAACAAATAATAGTGCTCTGTTACATCAAACTAATGCACTCTTGCATCATCTACTATGATGTAGGAAGGTGCATAACCCTTAGCATACCCCAAAAATACTCAAAAGTCTCTTTCAGAAGAGGCTTAGCAAAAATATCTACAATCTGCTCTTTGGTACTTACATACTCCAATCTAATTTCCTTTTAATCAACTTTCTCTCTCAACATATGATACTTGGTAGAAATGTGCTTAGTCTTAGAATGCAACATTAGATTATTTGACATATTTATTGTGCTTGTGTTGTCACAATATATGACAATAGGCTCACTGAATTCTATTCAACATCTACTTCATCCAAACAACTTGATTACAATTGTTTGTTACTGCAACATATTCTGCTTTTGTTGTACTTTGTGAGGTACAGTCATGCTTCTTGCTTAGCCAAGAAACCAATCTTCCTCCAAGAAAGAAGGTTCCACCACTGGTGCTCTTTTTGTCATCCATATTGCATGCCCAATCACCATCAGTATGAGCATATAAAGTGAAATCATTAGATATGTCATGCCACAATCTGAACTCTAGTGTTCATTTTAGGTATCTAAATATCCTTTTGACTATTGCATAATGTGCTTATCTGGGATCAGCTTAAAATCTTGAAACAATTCCAACTACATTTGCTATAGTTGGCCTCGGATATTGCAATCCTCCGATCATAGGTTTGTACTTCTTTTGCTCGATAGTAGATGTATCATCCTTTGTAGATGACTTGTCTCCAATTACCATAGGTGTTCCAACAGGTTTACATGTTCCCAACCAAACCTTTTCAGTAGATCTTTCAAATACTTAGTCTGAGAAATTAAGATTCCTTCTTTGTCTTGTACAATCTGTAATCCTAAAAAATATTTCATTTCTCCTATCATGCTCATTTTAAATTCCTTCTTCATTTCTTCTGCAAATTTGTCACTTTCATCATCATTTCCTCCAAATATGATATCATCAACAAATATTACCAAAATCATCAATGCATCATCAATTTCTTTCCAATATAGATTATTATCTATCATGCCTTTGCTATATCCAAGCTTTGTCAAGTGCTTGTCCAACCTTGCATACGAAGTTTTGGGTGCTTGCTTCAAGTCATACGATGCTTTCTTCAATCTGCATACTATGCTCTTGTCATATGTTAAAGGACAATCTCCAGGTTGTTCTATGTATACCTCTTCTTCAAGTTCTCCATTCATAAATGTTGATTTGACATCCATATGATATACTTTGAATTTCTTATATGCTACATACACTAAGAATAACCTTACTACTTCTATTCTTGCCACGGGAGCATAGGTTTCGTCATAGTCTATTTCTTCTTGCTATGAGTAACCTTTACATACCAATCTTGCTTTGTTCCTTAAAAATTCACCTTCTTCATTCATCTTGTTCCTAAATACCCATTTTGTTCCTATCACATTCTTGTCTGTTGGTCTGGGGACCAATTCCCATGTCTCATTCTTCACTATCTGATCCAATTCTTCTTTCATAGCTCACTTCCAATAGTCATCTTTACATGCTTCATATGCATTCTTTGGTTCAACTTGAGATATCAAACATAGTTCTTCATTGATTCTATTTTTTGTCATCACACCTTTATCTCTACTTCTGATGATCTGCTTGGGTGGATGATTATTTGTCATATTCTTATCAGAAGCAGGAACTTGGTTCCTGCCTTAGCTCTCCTTCATTCTACAAATCATTGTTAATCTCAAAGAATACTTCATCATTCCTTGGTTTAGTAAAAACATTCTCATCATTTGAATTGTAGTCAACTATTCTTTCTTGTATCCTAAATTTCTCATCAACTCTTACATTTGCACTTTTAACAATAGTTTTAGTTCTTAGATTACAACATCTATAGGCCTTATTTTTTAATGAATAACCAGGAAATGTACCTTCATCACTTCTAGCATCAAAGTTACCAATATCATCATCTCTTTTGATATAACATTTACTACCAAAAATTCTAAAATACTTCACTGTAAATGAGTGACCAAACCATAGTTCATAAGGGGTCTTTCTTGTGTCTTTCCTAAATTGCACTCTATTCATAGTGTAGACTATTGTATTCACAACTTCTCTCAAAAACATCTTGGATACATCATTCTCAGATAACATAGCTCTTGTTGCTTCTGTTACTGACATGTTTCTTCTCTCTACAATGGCATTTTGTTCATTGACAACCATCTTTTGATTCCATTAGCTTCACAAAAGATGTTAAACTCATTTGAAGTAAATTATCCTCCTCTATCTAATCTTAAATATTTAATCTTCGTACCTGATTCATTCTCAACTCTATTCTTGAATGTCTTAAACTTATCAAATGCCTCAAATTTTTCTTTAAGAAATGCAACCCACATCATTCTAGAAAAGTCATCAACTAAAATCATGAAATACCTTTCACCATAGAATCCTTTAGTCTTCATAAGACCATTAAGATCTGTATGTATAATCTCCAATTATTTTGTAGTGGTAAACTTCTTGTTGGGAAAAGAAGTTTTGTTATGTTTTTCCAATACACACTCCTTGCAAATTGTGTTAGTAGGCTTTGCAATCTTAGGAAAATCTCTAACTACAAAAATATTACTAGTCTTCACAATGTTGTCAAAGTTTTTATGACAAAATCTCTTATGTCATAACCAACTGTCATCTACCTTTGCAACCAAACATGTCATTTTAGTAGGATTTAGCTAAAATACATCACCTCTAGATCTAGTTCCTGTTCCAATTACCTTTTGTTAGCGTAATTAAATATTTACTAATTACACTTACTTAAGCTTACTTAGGATAATGCATTGTATAGTAGTTTGTGATTGAAACACTTGGGAGTTTGCACCTCAATTAAACACATGGTGTAGGAGAACTCCACTCTAGGTGGTCATAGTTGTTATCTCATTCCACCTTTAGTGTACTTATCACATTATCATCCTCATCATCACACATACTTCATTGCATAATGGAGGATGATCCACCTTTGGTGGACATGTGATTCCACCTTGTGTGGGTGATAGCTTATCTTCTCCTTATCATTGTCTCTTATCGCCTCTCCTATATAAGGAGGCCTATTATGTATGTTTTAAATCAATCCATCGAATGTCAATCAAGTCCATTATCAATAATAACATTCTTGTATCTTCATGCAATTGTCTTGCCAATCTCTTATGGAAGTTATCTTGGTCCTTCATTTGATCCTGGGGGTGTTGTAGAGTCACCTAAAACTCTAACATGGTATTAGAGCTCTCAAGGTGTGAAGGCCTCTTCTCAAGAAGTGCAATCTTGGCTTGACTCATTGTTGGTGTCGCATTTGGCTATTTGGACATCACAATTTGGAGGAGATTTTAGGAGTCCTATTTTGTGACCTTTTATTGCAGGTGAAAATTGGAGCTTGTTGGTACAAATCAAAGGTTGACATCATAAAGAGGAGGTCCAAAAACCCCTAACTTGAATTTTGTTTCATCTAAATCGAACATCTGAGGCCAAATCTAGAGCCATTTTATTTTTGAAGGTGCGACAACAACGATTCAAAAAAATAATTTCAGAGGCAATTTTCAAAAAGTGATATCTCCCTCATATGGACTCCTTTTTCTGAGATTTTTTTTTTTGTTTTTGGGTAGAATTTCACAATCTACATAGTAGTGTAGGTGATTTTGGATCTCTGTCTTTGAATTTTTTTGAAAATTGCAAATCTCTTTTTCTGCAACTTTCAAGGCTCTATTTGGGAACATTCGGTAACATTTTCAAGTGCAATTTTTTTTGAAAGTGAATGATTTTTCCTCTACTTTCCAGATCTATAATTAGATTTCAGTGATTTGGATTAGCCATATCACTTTCAGAAATAGGTCTTTTTTGGTTGTATTTGCACTTGGTGAATACTTGGATTGCAATTTTCTTAATTGAGTTAGTAATTTGAAGGAGTTATCAATTGATTTCAATCATCATTTGATTTCATTATGGATTTTTCAAAAGTTCCATTACTCATTCCATATAACTATCGTGAATGGAAACAAGCAGTTTCTAATTAGTTGATGAGTATTGGATTGCTTAGAATGATTCTTGGACAAGATCTAGAACTAGCTATAGGTGTTGCAAAAAGAAGAAAATGGTTTGATAGAAGGGATAAAGCACTCGGTTCTCTTAGATCTACCATCTCCAATGATTTGCTATATCATATTACATCCTACACACATCCTCATGATGCCTAAACTACATTGGAAGGAATCTTTGGTAAACCTGATAGAATAAGAAAATTCAAATTGGAGAATAAGCTTATAGGTCTAAGTCCACATGATTTTGACAATATTCAAGACTTTTTCTCTAAGTTCAATTCCATTAGATTGGAGCTTTCTAATTGTGAGATTGCTAAAGATGATGAGCAATTGATATTATCTATTCTTTCCAAGCTAGATCCTGAATATTCAATCTTTGTTTCCACATTCTATGCTACTACATATGCTCTTGGTAGTGCATATAAAATGCCTTCTCTTGATGAATTTTCAGCTTAGCTCACAAGGGAACAAGCGAAGTTAGCACACATGAGTCAATTGAAGCTTTTAAAGCATCAAACATTGGTTGCAAATGACTCCTCTCCAAAGGCTCCCAAAGGAAAGGGAAACAAACAACACAAGGATCCTAAGCAACATGAAAAAGATGACGACTTTCCTTCACAACATAATATTGAGTCCAAGTCCTCTTCAAGAGAGGAATCATCTAGAAGAAAGAGAGATAAATGTGCTTATTGCAAAAATTTAGGACATGATGAGCATAAATGTTTCCATAAGAAGATTAATGAACTTACTCACATTCTTCAAAAGAACAATATCCAATTTTCCTCTTCAGTGTCTTCTCCTTCTTCTCAATATCAAGTAGCTACTACATCTACATCATCATCCAAAGGCAAAGGACAAGCACTCATTGCTTCCACACATCCTGAGCAAGGTAAATGGCTTCTTGATTTAGGTGCATCGCATCACATGGCATCTTCTACAGATATGTTTTCTTCTATTGAGCCTTGTACTTCTCCAACTATATTGATGCTTAATAATACATACATGAAGGTTTGTGGGAAAGGTTCTATTCCTATGGGATAGGGTACATTTAATGACATTTTCTATGTACCATCCTTGACCACTAATATCCTTCCCATTTACTAAATTACTTATGGGGCAAACGGTAAAATTGTTGAGTTCACTCCTGATTATGTCCATATTAGGGACATGGAGACTAGAGATGTCGCGGCTATGGGAGTTGTTGATTATACATCACACTTTTATTCTTTTGCACATTTTGTTGATAATGATGATGATATTCATGATGTACCTAAACCTTTATCAAGGGTGAATAATTCATGTTAGGAGAACATTGGACACTTGATATTTTGTTTTTGAGACAAATGTTGAACTTCCTACTCCTCCACCTCCTACTTCTTTAGACATGAGCTCTACTATTTAGCAGGATGATCTTTATGCTTTAGATCTTACAGTGTGGGATGAATTCCTAGATGCTCTTTTAGATGAGTCTTATAATGTAGATTTGGTTAATACATCTAAGGGGGTTTCTCTTCGAGATACTTCTTCACCTTCCTTGGAGATTGGATTTCCCAACTCTTCATGTTCTCTTGGTTTTTCAGATCTCATAGGTCAGCTTGATGGTGTGACAGAATCTTTGAGCTTGCAGATAGCTATTCAGTCTTCAGAGATGCATACATGGGGACCTTCTTCCTCCTTCCTCACTTTTTCCATCGAGCAACTTCATCATTTGATGTATTTATCTCTTCCTAAGGAGAGACATGTTTCTTGTAGGCATTGGATTATATATTTTCTTGCAAGTAATCTTCATCTACATTAGAGCTTCTTCATTATGGGGGGGATATCATGTCTCCTTATTTCCTTCCTATGAGGGGGTCATTCTTTGTATATACATGATGTATGCAATTTTTGGGGGGTCTTGAGTACTCCATCCATCCATGCATCTTGTTTTCATCTCTCTTTTTGGAGGAGAGTTTTTCCCATGAGGTTTTCTCTCTTTCTCCACTTTATGAGAGATTTCATTTCATGTATTGCATTGCATATTGTACATGGGTACCTAAAATGGCCCAGTAGCTGGGACCCATCTTGGATTGTGAGTTTAAGTGTATTCCCCTAAGTTGCACTTAAGGGGGGGTGTTAGTGTAATTAAATATTCAATAATTACACTTACTTAAGCTTACTTAGTATAATGCATTATATAGTAGTTTGTGATTGAGACACTTGGGAGTTTGCATCTCAACTAAACACATGGTGTAGGAGAACTCCACTCTGGGTGGTCATAGTTGTTATCTCATCCCACCTTTAGTGTACTTATCACATTATCATCCTCATCATCGCACATACTTCATTGCATAATGGAGGATGATCCACCTTTGGTGGACATGTGATTCTACCTTGTGTGGGTGATAACTTGTCTTCTCCTTATCATTGTCTCTTACTACCTCTCCTATATAAGGAGGCTTATTATGTACATTTTAAATCAATCCATTGGATTTCAATCAAGTCCATTATCAATAATAGCATTCTTGCATCTTCATGCAATTGTCTTGCCAAATCTCTCATGGAAGTTATCTTGGTCTTTCATTTGATCTTGGGGGTGTTGTAGAGTCACCTAAAACTATAACATCTTTTCCATATTTCTCTTTGATCATGCATGTCTTCTCTATGAATTGTAACTGATAACCTTTATCCACTTGTTGTCCAACGCTCAGAAGATTGTGTTTCAAACCATCAACAAAATATACATCCCTAGTGTTAGTCTAACCATCAAGAGTTATAGATCCAATACCTTTAACATGACATGCTGCATTGTTTCCAATTCTAACAATGCCTTCATCATGACTTTTGAAGTCAACAAAATTTTTCATATCACCAGTCATATGATGTGAACAACCACTGTCAATTATCCAATCAGATTTCTTTTCAACCTATGATACCAAAGCCATTTTCTCTGAACTCTCTTCTTTAATAACTACACATCCTATTGCATCATCAGTAGCACTTATTGCTTGTTCATCAGAATCATCTTCTTCATTTGCATACAAACACTCTCTATCTCTTCTAGGTTTGAAATTTCCTCTATAATTTTTCTCTCTTTTAGGAAGCTTAGATGCATAATGACCAAATTCATTACAAGTCCAACATTTAAAGATTTACTTACCATCATTTTATTTTTTTACTAGAAGGGCTACTCCTTCTTCTATCTTTCTATCCTCATCAGATATGCCACTGCTAGCAAAGTCTCCTCTAGCACTTGTGCTCCTCGATAAACTAGGTCAAATATTTAGGGCACTAAAATTTGTTTTAGTTTTGGTCAATTCTTTAGACTGTCTAAGCTCATTCTCAACTACTTCAAGTCTCCCAAGTAATGTTTCCTTTGTGAAATCTTCAGTGCAAGAGATCAACAATTGTATCATTTGAATTGCTTACTTACATGATGACGTTAAGCTCTTCAATATCTTCCATATCACCTCATCATCTTGCTTGGTTCCTCCTTGAGATCTACTACCTATAGTAATTTCTGATATCCTACCTTCATATGTTCTTATAGATCCATCTTCCATCATTTAGCATCTTGAAATGCCCAAATCTAGCTTTGTAACCTCAATTTCTTAGAATGTTCATCTCCTTCAAAACTATTTTCCAAAGCTTTCCAAATCATATGAGAAGTAATAAGTGACTTTACCTGGTTGTACTCAATTTTAGGAAGTGCAGATAATAGTGCTTCTCTAGCTCTCATGTCACACATGAAAAGTTCCCTTTCTTCCTCAATATAAATTCCCAAATCTTTTTCAACAATGATTGCCTTTTCAGATTTTGTCAAGATCCAATATTGTGATATTGCTATCAAGATTTAACTGTGTAATTTTAAGTCAAAATCATTGACCCATATTTCATGAGTAGTGATTCAACATGAATCCATCTCTCATGAGAATAAATGGAACACTTAGCACTCATTGGATCTAGATGATTCTCATAGGGGTTCCATGTGAGCATCACCTAGATCCAATGAGTGCATTTAGCACCCATATAAGCATCACCTAGATCCAATGAATGCTAAGTGTTCCATTTATTCTCATGAGAGATGGATTCATGTTGAATCACTACTCATTAAATATGGGTCAATGAGTTTGACTCAAAATTGCACAGTTAAATCCTAATAGCAATATCACAATTTGACTTGTTGTGGCAATTATCTCCTACTTATCAAGATCCAATATCCTGAATCCATACACAGCAAATGTGTCTTCATCTTTTCTTTCTAGCTTCCATAACTTGTTCCATCAAACTTCAGACTATCCTTTCTGAATATGTTTGCCATGGATCTCCCAAAGTTGTTAAACTTTGTCTTCAAGGACCTGATGCTTTGATACCAATTGTTAGAAACAATAGTTTGCCAATATAATTGTGGGGGGGGGGGGGGGTTGAATAAGTTATCCAATAATTAAAACATTTATCCATTTTAAATAATCTTAACCATTCAACCAAAGTTAAAAACAACCATAACAAGATGTGCATACACAATTACACTAGATATGTTAACTAGGGAAACCCTTGATCAGAGGGAAAACAATGGTGGGAATAATGCCCATAATATGATGTACTAATATAAATATTCTTTGTTAGTTGATGGACCCTATTAGGAGTCAATTACAACATTTAGTACATATGAGTCCATGTTAGGATACTTTGAATCCTTGTTAGAAGATTCCAACCCTGTTAGGAGTTGTAGAAGATAGAAGGATTCACTATCCAAACAGCTTCTAGGGCAAGATCACTAAACTTACTATCCAACTGATCTCTCAACTATTCCTTGTAGAATAATTGTCTATATTGTACGTTAACTACTTTCATTTATCCTATCAATTGGATCAATCATTGCCAGACCTTGTAGACTAAGTCACGAACCTCAGATCCAAGTATCAAACTTCAGATCACATAATTAAACCTTGACAATGACATTTCCTTCACCTTCACTCTGCTCTACTTATCTTCATATTCTGATCTTCGTACTTCTTGCAATCATTCATAGATCTCATCACATCTCATACACATTGATAAAGGAAAATGTCCTTCCTTTATACCAAATCTATACAACAATTCTCTGAGTCGGCTATTACACCTTCTCAATTAATTATTATAGTACCTCATGAAGAATGCATTACACTTAGCGATAACATTACTCTTCTGCTTAGTAACTTGAATAGCTTTTCCTATATGTAACGTTATGACAAGCAAGCTTAGCTACATCATCTCCAAAATGTCATCTTCACATCTTTACCTTCAGCTTCTTAGAATAAAAAAATTGCTAAGAGATATAACAAGTTTACCAGAACATGCCTCTATAAACTCTATCTCATAACAATCTTCATCGAAACTCACTTAACTTCTTCCAGACTTAATATCTTATGCTTTTGAGGTTAGCTACATATAATAGACACTTAGGTATCTCCCTTTAACCTTGCTTAGTGAAAGTACTCAACGATCTATCTGTACTAACTTGATCTTTTTTGTTGTTCTTCTATTAGATACCACATAAAACTAGTATGTTGACATCAATGACAAGCATTGTCATGAATATAACATATCATCATGGTAATGATCTAATCATGTTTCTACAATACTCCCCTATAGAAGTATCATCGAAACTCATGCTTCCAACACAAATAGATGTAATGTTGGCAACCAAATTGTTTTTTCTCTTTTGTACTTATCAATGGTGTTGGCTACCTATAGGTCTCATGGGTTGTTTAGCCTCCTTAATATTATTAAAATTCTTTATTTATTCATTTTTATCTTAATTATGAATTCTTATAGGACTTTTCACAAATCAATGTATTAAGTTGAGACTAAAAAATAAACACAAAATATCATTCAATGTCATTTTGTAATAAGATACCAGTTGTGTCAACATCTATAGATAGTATTCCTTAATAGAACTTAAAACAACTATATTTAAATTTAGAATATAGAAAAATGACATTGGTATTTTGGCAAGTTGTTCCAAGCTATGAATAATTAGATTAATATCATACTTATTAGGATAAGGTAAAATTAACCTTCCAAAACCTATGTTAACATGTCTCCATGTTTCTTGGAATGTATTCCTTACAACATGAGAGGAAACCATATAGTTTTTTATACTTTATGGCAACTTGTAAATTTGTGGTTTCAAGAGGTGAACATTTAACTATGATAAGAATAATTCAAAATGGATAAAATTCACCATTTTAGATGTCCACCTAGCAATATGATGATCCATTCTTTGGGTTCCCTACATTGGGAGAAAAGATTGTTTATTCAATGATCTAAAGAGTTGTTGAGGATTTACATGGCATCTAGAAAGTTAAAGTTTGAGTGGCTATGGTAAGGCACCCATATTGGACTTATTTGAAGGAAATTAATATCTTATTATATCTCATAGTTGTCCACTTTCCTAGGCATGAGATTAATTAAGTGATTTCCTATCTCTTATTCTAGTTTTCCACTATGGTTTTCCCTTCTTCAATTCACTATAAATTGGAGTCATGGCATAGTATTTTTGTTTGGGTCATTTGTAGGCATCTAGGTGCCTCAAAATTCAGTTAGAGAAGTGAAGTGTATTATTGTTGAATATCTCTCTTATGAATATTAATAATTGCATCAACCTAAAAAGTTGGAGCCTATAATTAGATGCTAGATTAGGCCCCATTTTGGCATCCACAAGATTTCATGTTCATTATGCTTGATCTATAAACCCATCTTCTCCTATTACAACAATTTTTTTCCTTCTTGACTCTACATTCAAATTATAGCTACTGTGAGGCCTCCTCTCAAGCAATTAAGTAAATTGTAACTTTTTGGGCATGTCTCCCTATAGGATATTAAGATTAATTAGAAGAATGAGATGAGGTGTTAAAAATAGGCACATGATATAATTCCTTTCTATATTTGATGGAGATGGTACTCCCTCATATGCATATCTCCTTGTGGTGGTTTGATGATAATGTAGCTCAAATAATGACTAATAGGGTTATGAGAATTGTTATATTGATAACTTTCTAAGTTAATGTGTGCAAGGTCGTATTCCTATTTTATTGTAGCATTTCAACAATTATCATGATAGATCTCCTATTAGATATGTCATGATGATACTTTATAAAACTTATTTATTTATTCTTTTGATATTATTGACTATGTTGGTTTTGGAACCAATGTTGATATCATTGTGATACCTCATGACTACCTTATTGGCGATTAAATTGAATTGATATCATGTAGTATTATGAGCTTGATAATCACCTTCATGGGAATTGTTAGAATTGGGGTAGGAGTTCATATAAGGTAAGTAGGCCTCCTATGGAAACTTAATGGTAGTCACTAAATATGAATTATTGTATGAATACCTCTATAAGGGTATGGTGTCAGATCAGCTAGTTGTTATATCATGGTAAGTCTTGATAAAATATGTGGGGATCTTAATTAGATGTTAAATAATTTATTGAGGTTACCTTCATGTACTGTATATGTCAAATTTATTTACATGATTAATTGATGATGGGAATTGAATTAAAGATAATTAGAATTAGTGGGTGAATTAGATGTTAGATGTTGATAAAAAATATTCTTATTTACTCTATAAGCCTTAAGGTTGATCACTGAACTGATGTTGATGCATGCAAGTTGATTAGTTAAATAACCTTTTTATGGTTATGATCCATGTCTTATTATGCTCTTTGTATTCATGGTGATCTTTGGATGTTAAAAACTTAAATTCATTTGTGTGCATATGCAATTCCATGTCAAAGTTTTCCTAAGAAGATGATAGTGTTCCAGTATGTGAGTTATGAATTGATGATGTAGAAATGGTAATCATATACTAAATTTTCCTAAATGAAGTCTTTGTTCATATAACCTCATATGCTTATGGGTATCAAGCAAGATAGAATCATTACAAAATTTTAGATGGGTTTTGGTTAGGATGCATCCAGAAGTGGTAAAATAATGCATGATTTTTTAAGAAGAGATGTAGGAGTACAAGAGATGTAGGGTCCTAACATTAGTTTCATATGCGGGTATTTACATTTGGATAGGTCAACTATGTATTACATTGAAGATTGATGTCAGTAATATAGTGTGTGAGGATTGGGTTCTTGCATACACCTTAAAGTTGAATTATGCTTTGAAAATAAAATTTAAATTCATTTAGTACTTATGATAAGGATTATTAGGATCTAATCTATATGCATTGATGTTTACATGCTCAAATCTTCATGTTGACTATGTTAATTCAATTACAAAACTGATATGTTGATTTTAATTTAGAATTGAGTCTTATGTGGATGAACTATTACAAGAGGTTTAAATGTGACCAGTATCTTACATGAGAATTAAATTATGGAAGTTTTTTTGAAAATGACAGAGTTTGGAATTAGATTATGAATATTGCTTTGGAAATGAAAAGGCTATTTGATTATGAATTTTGAATGTAAATATCAAATTTAAATTCTGTGCCATTGATTATATATACTTAACCTCCTTGGATTCAGTTTATAGGAAAATAACCATGGAAATTAAATGGAGAACCAAGGTTAGACCTATGTGCAAACTGTGAAGCCAAGGTTTAATCTATTGAAGATATTTAAACCTTGTCGTGATGTATTTTATTTATAAACATAATTTGAGTGAATGTATTAGATTAAATTATATCATTGAATTTGACATGTTACTTGACACTTGTATTATGTATGTGGTAGTGACATGTCTATTAGGGTTGGCAATAGCTACCTAACCTAGGATAGACCTAATAGGTAACTTAAGTAAACCCACTTGTTTACTCAAATGTGACCCATCAACATGAAAACCATAAATAAACTTTACATGGACTTAAAAGTGGCCCTAGGCTATCATTTCAGTCAAAATTAACTAACCATGTTGGGGTACTATGAGTTAGGGGTTATATTTTGGCTATAGGGATGTCTAGATCACATTTATGACACTCCAAAAAGGCCACTTTTCAAAAGTGGCGAAAATGGAGAAGGCCACATGCACTTAATTTGTCCTGCACTCCTAGTTAAATTCTCATTAATATGAGGGGACAAGAGGGAAGGGAAAGGACTTGTAGTCAACTCACATTTATGGATAGTGGTATAGTAGGAATTTGGGGGCCTTTTTAGTGGGTATGGGCGAGACTTAGTGGAAACTCTCTAATTTCAGAGAAATTTAGGGTTTTGGAGTTGAAAAAGGTAAGGAGAAAGAAAATGTAGTGTGGGCTCCATGAAGCAATACTAGTTATTCTTTCATTTGGGCTGATAAGGGGAAGAATGTGTTATTGTATCCTTGAGAAGACATTTGGTGGTATATTGTTATTGTATGAAAAATCTCCTCCTTGGATAGGCCCACCTTCACCCTTTTTTATGTGGTCTTAGGCGACCCAATTGTGAAGCTTAAGATCAAGGGAGTTCTTTGTTGTTTTTTTTGTTGTGGAATTTGTGAGTTGGTATGTATGTAGCTTGTTTGGCCTTGGTTCTCCAAGCTTAAGGGTGGTCTCATAGAGGCCTAGGTAAGGAGGTAAGCTTCCATGGTTAGTTGTGCTTTATTGCATATTTTGATGCCTTGGAAGCTACACTAAAAGGAGGAAAAAGAAGGAAGTCATAAGTGTTTATTTCAAAGGGTTGTTTGATTCAAAATCATTATAAGGGTTCTTGGGTATTATTGTGTAAAAAGAGTTGTATAAAAAGGGGTGCTTGAGAAGGTGATAGATCATGTAGTATATTATGGTCTCAATTAAGGGAAATTAAATGGGTGTATTTTAAGTTATATTTTTCAAACATGTAAATGTCTTATTGTGAATATGGTAGAAGAATGGAAAAGAGTTATTGTGTATTATGCATTACAATATTGTTAAAGACTAGAAAATAAAGTTTCTTATTTCTTCATGCTTTAATGTGTTTAACAAAAATTTAAAGGTTTGAGGGTTTATTATACTCCATTGTTGAAAATTTTAGCAATAAAAGATGCAGATTTCAATATAATGATGTTAAAAATAATAACTAAAAAAATTTAGTTGTGTTTTTTGGTTTTGAAATTTTGTGGCATGACAACCAGTTTATCTAGTATAAATAACACCTTGGGTAGTGCTTGCTCAATTACAAAGTGCAGGTGATTTATACATCGAGATTTGGACCCAAATTCAACTAGGTGGTTCATTCTAGTGCTTTAGTGGGAAATTAAATATTTTGTTGACCTCCTCTAATTTTTGAGTCTTAAATTGTTGTGAGAGGTGTATAAATGTCCAATATCTCCTCATTTGGGTATCTACAATAAATAATCCATTAGCAACCAAGATTGATGTTTCAAGAGCATTCTGATACTTGAAGACAAGCATACAAGCATTCCAAGGCATATATTGAGGCAATCTTCTCCATTGTAACAAGCTTCTCTCATATGATGGACAAGTGGAGGAGTTCTTAATTAAGAAATAATATTATTTGATCATCTACGTGCATTCATCCTTTCAAGCAAGGGTTATCAAGCATAATAATATAAAAGATCTATGAGGGCTATTCACAAATCTATGCATTTATGGAGGAATCATTGTTTTCTTTCTAAAAAGAAAACTTTCAAAAACTATAATTCAAACAACATACAAACATCTTCATCAATATGTGGCATCTTAATATATGTTTATGAGGGTATACGAGGTAGATCTAACATTTATCTTTGCATTTACATACTTTCCTTCTCATGCAATTTTATTTTAATTTGAAGGTTGATTCCTGAATCAGGGATAGACCTAGAAAAAACCATTTCTATAACATTTTCCCCACTATAGTGTATGCAAAAATAGGTTGCAAGTATATCTAGACTAAATATGTGAAGTACTAAATATGATGGATTGTTTATGAATGTTTAATACAAAATCACTATTTAAATAGTGAGATAGGAAATTTGTACCCAAGTACAATAAGCATAAGGCAATCTATATCTTGAAAATAAACTTTAGATTAAAACCATAAATGAGTATAGTCTTATAATTATACATTTCAAGTCATTGTATTTCTTATCTATTTTTTGTCATTTTGTATTTGTTCTAATTTGTCATTTTTAAATTATTTGACCTTCTATCTTGCATCATCCTATTATATACCTTAAAATATAACTTATCCCAATACATCATCATGAAGGACTATTGCAACCAATTAATTATTAAGTTCTATTTGAGCCTAGTTGTTTCCAGATATAGGCTCATGCCTAAATGGGGGGAATCTAGAAGCTTTGTAGGAGCAGGACGGAAGATGTGCCTACAAAGAAACCTCCAAAATTTAATTTACAATGATTGTTCTCTTGGTCAATTTAGGAAAGGAGAAGGAATTCAAACAAACCAAGGTGATGTGCATGAGAATTTGAACCCTTCAAGCCTCGTTAGTGATAAAAAAAAAAGTGTTAAACCCAAGGAACAAGAACATAACACCACAAACTCTTCATTTTTTGGAAGAGAACATGGTGGAGAGATCCTAATCAAATGCCAAAACATTCATATCTTCCTATTAGACAAATTAGTTAAGGCCTGTAGATAAAACATCTTTGTTATCCAATTCAAACAATCATTCTTAGAGATTTTCATTCACCACTGGCACGGTATAACCTTAAACTAAAAGCATTGAAGAAGTAACCAAACATGATATAATATATTTTAACTTAATAATGATTGGGCATGGTCTTAAAAAGTAATCACTTGCTTTGTGTCCTTTTTGAGTCTATTTTATCCCTCTTTAGTGTGGTTTCTTCCATTTGGATCTTACATTGCACTTAATTACACACACTATTGAAATCAAGGTTCTCTTTTCTCCTTGAATCTCTCTCAAAACTATATTTTGGCTCTGATTTATATGCATAATTTCTCATTTATCCATCCACTTACCCTATTCACTTTCCCTCATGGCCCCATTCTAGCCTTTTTGCTTGATTTTTCTCACTTCTCTATCTATTTTTCCCTAAATTTTCAAATACTCCTCAGACTCCACACCTTTTACCTTAGAATAAACACTTATAGGTATAGATAAACCCAGGGAAACCTATACCTTGAGACTCTTATATTGAATGTTTTTGGGGTTTGATGTAAATTATTTCCATTTTACTACTTTATGGAGTCAACCTTTACAAACATTAACCCCAAAATCACTATAAAAGGAGGCCTCTTCCTCTCATTTTCACAACATAAAATATAAATGCAATCAATCCATATACAAGAAATATATTGGAAATCCAAAGAGTTCAAGAAAACAAGTATTCATTCATTCATCATCTATTAAGAATTAAAGCATTTCCTTCCATAGACCTAACTTTTATCTTCATAGGAGACAAAGGAGTTTGATGATAAAGGGAGTAGATATGTATTCATCCATTCAATTATTCCCCTTCTTATCAAAATTGAGGTGAATTAAAAGCATCTACTACATGAGGTTTTTTCTTACATGATTTCCTTTTTGGCTTTTGTGTCAACGATATTGCATCAATATACTTGATCACGTACTAAGCATAATTGCATCTACATGGTATGATATAGTTTTTTTGTTTAATCTATTCTACATGACAATATTTCATTTATTTTAATTCAATGCTAATTGCTAAATAGAGGCTTGACCAAGGCAAGCCCCTCCCTTCCGACAATTTCCTCTTCTACTGCGTGCAGGTGCATATTTAGGAAGTTTTGGTTCTAGAAGTGTAGATTTGATGATGCCATATTGGTCATAATCTTAAGACCTCCAAAGTCAACCCTCTCATGTATAGGTCACCCTAAGTCAACTTATACTAGTATATACTACACCACGTTGACCTAATCATAGGGTAGAAGTATTGGAAATGTAAGAGTGTAACTGATAGGGGAGGAGTGCATCAGTTACAACATAAACAATTCCTTCTCCCTAGATGTAAATTCAAAATTTCCACTAATCATGCAATATTTTCCAACTTGATTAACATTAGAATATTACTGTGATCTAGTTAACAAAGCAATCTTATGATTATTAAATTGTTTTATCCTTTAATAACTTAGTTGCAAAAACATAAAGCATAAGAAAATAACATGAACACATATGACACCAATATTTAAGTTGGAAACCCAATTTGGAAAAATCACCATGCAACTAGTTATAACATTTTCACTCTTATGAAGTAAGCCCTATTAGGAGCCAACCCTGTTAAAGGTTACAAAATATAGTGTTAAGTATGACCTTGTTAGAGGATTTAGATCACCCTATTAGGAGTGATTTGGTTAGAGGTCTTCAAATGCTTCAATCTTGAAATGTCACCTTGTTAGAGGATTTGCAATATGACCATTAAGTCAACTCTATTAAGAGATTTCATTACTGCTACAATCGTTAGAAGGTAACAACAATTTGACCTAATTTATGAAGAAATTGTCTTTGCAGATTTAGATCTTTTTTTTGGCTTGAATTTTGGATCCTTCATAGTCAGATGTTCTTATCTTCCACACTTTCTTTCTTTATCTTTGCCTTTGCTCACATATCCATTTTATTTCATATTCCACTTCTTACTATTTATCCTCACAACTTGACCTTTCTTATAAATCATAAGGTAGGAAAATTCAGCTTGAATACCCTTCCAAAACATCAATAAACATCCAAGTGGCCAACCTCAATCAATAAAAATTTAGACAAATGCATTATAATGTCACTCGATCAATACTAGGATTGAACACTTGGTTAATACGACGAGTCCTTTGATGCCCGAACACTCAGTTAATACTACAAGCATGATTCCCTTCTTTAACCAACTGCTCGGTTAATACTGGGAAAGTCTTCTTTTCTTGACTGCTCAGTTAATACTAAGATATGCAAGTTTAATATTGCAAGCTCTACATTGC
Organism: Cupressus sempervirens; assembly: GCA_028749045.1. Taxonomy (NCBI): domain Eukaryota; kingdom Viridiplantae; phylum Streptophyta; class Pinopsida; order Cupressales; family Cupressaceae; genus Cupressus; species Cupressus sempervirens. The sequence continues at coordinate 8,388,808 of CM053783.1, forward strand.
TTGATTAATACTAGCATTTGTATAACATACATGACAACATACAATTGAAGAATTATTTTCAACAAACTCCCTCTTTGGCATTGATGGAAATACAACATGTCAACATAAATTGATAGAAGTATGAGCATATGAGAAATTTAGATAATATCCTTAGTTTCATTTTGATTTCCATCCATACCAACTCCCTCTAAGATTCTACTTGGATTTGTCTTTGTTGCTTCCCTATCAACACTTCATTGTGAATTATTGTCATTTTCTCCCTCTTTCTATACATTCCATCATTTGAATATCTTCCTTCTGAGACACAAAAACTAGATCTCCCTCTTTCTCTTTGACACTGAACTCTTTCTCACTCTTCCTTGTTGACACTGAACTCTCCCTCTTTGACATAAAATGCCAAAGGATACAAACTTTGAAGTTACTATGTACCTTTGTACCAATTCATATGCAATATGCTCTACATTTCACACCTAAAGTGTGACAATCTGCATCAACTTGATAGATCTTCAATGAAGCTTGGTTGATGCCGCACTCTCTTTTTCTTTAGTGAGCATTAGATAGGGGAATAACCCCTAGTTTACCTCTTAGATAAATAAATTCATCCTTAGGTAAAGCCTTAGAAAATATATCTTCTATCTTCTCCTTGATGTTCACATATTCCAATCTCACCTCTTTGTCTTGAACCAATTCCCTTAAGAAATGATATTTGATTGCAATGTGTTTTGTGTGCATCATATGATTTTTGGATATATTTATTGTACTTGTGTTATCACAATAGATAACCATTAGTTACTTTATTTCTTCCTTCATTCCTAACATTAATTGTTTGATCCATATTATGTTAGAACAATTGACCGTTGCAACAACATACTCTACCTCTGTTATGGATTGAGAAATACAATTCTGCTTCTTGCTTGTCCAAGATACTAACCTCTTTCCAAGAAAGAATGCTCCTCCACTAGTGGTTTTTCTATCATCAATACTTCTTGCCCAATCTCCATTAGTAAAGGCTCTCAATCAAAATTTCCTCCTTTCTTATACCATAAACCATATTCTTTAGTTCCTTTTAGATAGCTTAGAATTCTTTTTACTGCCATCATGTGATTTTCTTTTGGATTAGCAGAAAACCTTGCAACTATGCCAACTCCCAATGCAATATTAGGTATGGTGTGTACTGCATATTGATGTTTTCCAATCATTGATCTATAAGTAGTCAGGTTTACCTCTTTTGAATCATCATTCTTTGAGGTTTTATGTCCAGTAAACATAGGTGTTCCAAATAGCTTGGAATCTTCCATTCCAAATACTTCAATATTTCCCTGATGTATTTTGATTGAGTGATGTATATGTTAGAGTAAATTGTTATTATTTACCCTTTTACTTAAGTTTACTCAAGTTAATGCATTTATTAATTAATTGTAGTTTAGGAGTTGTTGACAACACAAGAGTTTGTTCCTTTCTAAGTCATACTTATCTTCTCACCTTGATCAAGAATATCCCACTTTCTGTGGACATATGCTTAGTTGTCAACCTTATCTCCTAGCACCTTCTAGCTTGTTCTACAAGCTTCCTAGAGACCTTTATATTCAGGCCCTCCTATTGTAATTTCATATCATTTTCATTTCATATTGTACAACAATACATTTTTCATTGTTGCAATATCTTCTCTCTCAATCCATTTAGTTTCTCCAAGCTCTGCCCTTCCTTCTTTGGTTTCCCTTCAATAGGTTATTTGCATGCAGGTGATCTTGGAGAGCTATGGAGTTGGCTTTCATCAACTTCTACAGTATATGCCATTCTTAATTTGATGTACTTGTAGACCCACAAAGAATTTAATCTCTCCAAACATAGACATTTCAAATTCTTTCCTCATTTCTTCAGCAAATGATTTGCATAACATCTCATGTCCTCCAAATATGATATCATCTACAAATATTTCTAGAAGCAATATCTTGTCATGTGGTATTTCCTTAATAAATAAATTGCTATTATCATTTGTCTTTTCAAAACCAATTCTTACCATATATCCATGTAGTCTTTCATGCCATGTTCTAGAAGCTTGCTTCAATCCATATAAATCTTTATGAAGTTTACATACCATGTCTCTTTTTCTTGGATCAATGAAACCTTCAAGCTATTCAATATAGACTTCTTCTTCTAGGACTCCATTTAAGAAAGTTTATTTAACATCCATCTGATATACTTTGAAGCCCTTTTGTGCAACATAAGCTAGAAGTATTCTAACTCATTCAAGTCTTGCAACAAGGGAAAATGTTCCCCCATAGTCAATACCTTCTTCTTGAGCATAACCTTTGCATACTAGCCTTGCCTTGTTCCTTTTTACTTATCCTTTCTCATTCAACTTATTTCTTAATATCTATTTTGTACAAATCACATTCTTATCCTTATGCCTAGGTATAAGAGACCAAGTCTTATTCTTTTCTATTTTCTCAATTTCTTCATTCATTGCCTCTATCCAACCTTCATTTTCTAGTGCATATTTTATAGATCTAGGCTCAAATTCACTAAGAAAGCATGTACTTTTAATTTGTTCCTTGTCAAAATGTCTTCTATCTCTCCTCTAATTATTTGTTCAAGCTCATGATGTCTTTTGACATATTTTTCTAGTCTTGGATCTTTCTCTTTTGAATCTGAACTTGGTTAACTTGATTCTCCATGATCTTATGCCTTCTATTTGGGCTCCTCTGGCTGATTTGGCTATAATTTAGGTTCCTCTAACTATGACTCAGGTTACACTTCATGTGACACAAGTTGTACTACCTATGGCTGCAACTTGGGTTGAACTGTTTATGACTCGGGTGCCTTTGTCTGTGACTTAGGTTGTATTGCCAACTGCTAATTGAATTCAACTTTTTGAGGTAAAGTCTCAGGTTCCTCCTCATAGTAAACAAACTTTCTATAGTCTTTAGGCTCCTTGCTACTCTATTCTTCTCTTCTTTCTAAAAACTCATCAATCTTCACATGCGCACTTTCAATGATTTTGTGAGTAGCAAGATTCAAACATTTGTATGCTTTACTTTTATTGGAGTAACCTAGGAATATACCTTCATCACTTTTTGCATCAAGCTTTCTTTTCCTTACATCTGTCAATATATAGAATTTTCTTTCAAATACTCTGAGATAACAAACACTAGGCTTATACCCATACCATAATTTATAAGGTGTTTTATTTGTACCTTTCTTCAATTGAAATTGGTTCAATGTATGAACTACTATGTTGATTTCTTCTCTCTAGTATTTTGGTGCAACATTCTTCTTAGTCATTAATGTTCTTGCACATTCTATGATGGATATGTTCCTTCTTTTTGCTATACTATTTTTCTCTAGAGTTCTAGGTGTTGATACATGTCTTTTTATTCCTCTTTTATTGTAGAACTCATTTAATTATTTTGAGATGAGTTCTCCTCCTCTATTAGATTCTTCCCTGTTTCTTTTTCAACTCTAGCTAGATACCATTTGAACTTTTGAAAAGCATCAGATTTGTCTTTTAAAAACATTACATTCATCATCTTAGAATAATCATCAAAAAATAGAATGAAGTATATGTCTCCATAGTAGCTTTCTATACCTATTGGCCCACAAAGATCTATATGAACTACTTCCAAAACTTCTTTGGAATTGTAGGAATTACTTTTGAAACTTCATTTACTCATCTTTCCAATCTGATATTCTTTGCACATGGCCATCTCAGGTTTCTTCAAAAAAGGTATGCCTCTAACTCTTTTGGTCTTGCTTATGATAACCAGGTTATCAAAGTTAACATGACACATCCTTTTATGCCATAGCCAACTTTCCTCTATCTGAGCTAACAAACATGTACTTTAAGTGAGATCTAGGTAAAACAAGTTACCTCTTGTCTAATTACCAGTTCCAACTAGGTTTCCTTTTCCATCCAATAGTTTAGCTTTGCCATTCATGAACTCTACCTTGTATCTTATATTTTTCAGCTTAGCTACACTGAGTAGATTATGTCTTAATCCTTCAACCCAGTAGGCATTTTCACATTTGATTCTTTCTATTAATACTATGATTCCTTTTCCTTTTACATAATATGGTTCATTGCTTCCAAATCTAACACCTCCACCATCATAGTGTTCTAAATGTTCAAACTTAGTTTTGTCACCAATCATATGTTGGGAACAACCACTATCTATGATCCATGTATCATTTTTGCTAACAAGAGAAATTAGTGCCATCTTTTCATTTTCCTCATTATCAAATTTATCTTTAATAGTAATATAAACTACTACTACTTCATTATCATCACTATCAAAATATTTAGCAATGTAACTAGATTTCTTACCTTTGTCTTTGTAGTCCTTGTAGCTCTTGAAGTCCTTCTTTCTTTTAACTTGTTATTCATTTTCTAATTTATATCTTCTTTGTTTGGACATCTTGTAGCAATATAACCAACCTCTTCACACAAGAAACATATCAATGTGATCTTGCCTCTGAATTTTCCTTTCTTGTTTGATAATAATTTTGCAAGTAGGGCTTCAATTACTTCAAGGTCTTCATCTAAATCATCTTCTTCATCACTATCAACATGTTTTCTTTTGAGTTTTTTCCTTTTCTACCAAGGGTTAGTTTGGATTTGTATGTAGATTCAAGATTGCTAGCAGTAGGAGCATAGTTATCAAAGTTATCCAAATCAAAAGCAATTAATCTTCCCACAAGTGCATCCAAAGTTATATCATTCTTAGGATTACATCTTATCTCTTAAAGTGTTGAAACTCTAATTGTATAGATAGAAAGAAGAGTTCTTAGTACCTTGTAGACCACTGTCTCATCATTTATATCTCCTCTTACAGCTCTGATTACACTCACATTTTCTTTGATTTTTTCACTATATTGGACAATTTTCTCACCTTCTTTCATTTTTATTTAATCAAATATGCCTCTTAAACTTTCTACCTTGGCTATTTTCACATTTTTATCACCTCCATAGACTCTCTACAACTTTTCTTATACTTCAAATGTAGTAGGACAATCTTTGACCTCATCAAATTTAGAATAGGTTAGAGAGGAAGCTATATCAATCATCATTATATTATGATCCTTTGCCTCTTTCATCCACTCCACAATCATAGGTTTAGGTGGTGGCACATATCTATTTTTCAAGTAGAACAAACCAATATCACTGATGCTTGATAGATGCAACTTCATCAACTCCTGCCATGCTGACAAGTTGTCTCTATCAAGCTTAGGAATCTCCCTTCTGTAAGACATCTTGATCTTTATCTTAGGTCTTTGAAACCTTTCCTACAAGTACCAAATACTCTAATACCAATTGTTGGAAATGTAAGAGTGTAACTAAGAGGGGAGGGGTGAATTATTTACAACAAAAATAATTCCCTTTCTCTAGATGTCAATTCAAACTTTCAACTGATCATGTAATACTTTTCAACTCAATTAACATTGGAATATTATTGTCACTCTGTTAACAAAGCAATATTATGATTATTAAACTATTTTAGCCTTTAGTAACTTAGATGTAGAAACATAAAGCATAAGAAAATAACATGAACATAGCTAACACCAAGATTTAACTTAGAAACCCAATTTGAAAAAACCATCATGCAAATAGTTACAATATTTTTCACTCTTCTGAAGTGAGCTTTGTTAGGAGTCAACCCTATTAAAGGTTACAAAACATACTTTTAAGTATGACCTTATTAGAGGATTCATATCACCCTGTTAGGAGCAACCTGGTTAGAGGTCTTTAAACACTTCAATCTTGAAATGTCACCTTATTAGAGGATTTACAATATGACTATTAAGTCAACTCTATTAAGAGATTTCTTTACTACTACAATGGTTAGAAGGTAATGACAATTTGACCTGATTTATGAAATACCTATCTTTGTAGATTCAAATCTCTATTCTCACTTGAATTTTGGATCATTCCTAATCAAATGTTCTTTGCAACTTATCTTCCACACTTTCCTGCTCTGCCTTTGCCTTTACTCACATATCCATCTTATTTCATATTCTACTTCTTACTTTTTATCCTCACAACTTGACCTTTCTTATGTATCATAAGCTAGAACAAGTCAACTTTAATACCCTTCCAAAATATTAATAAACATCCAAATAGTTTGCCTTAATCAATTAAATTCTAGACAAATGCATTTTGTTGTCACTCAGTCAATGCTAGGATTGAACACTCAATTAATACTACAAGTCCTTTAATGCCTGATCACTTAGTTAATACTACAAGCAAGATTCCCTTCTTTCACCAACTAATCAGTTAATACTAGAAAAATCTTCTTTACCCGACTACTCGGTTAATACCGAGATATGCAAGGTTAATACTACAAACTCTACATTGCTCGGTTAATACTAACATTTGTGTAACATCAATGACAATATACAATTGAAGAATTGGTTTCAACAAGAAGAAAGACTTTCCCATTTTAGATTTGTAGGTTGCAGATCACCTTATTTGAAATAAGGATATTTTGGGACTCTATTAGACATTAAATTAGTTTCCATATGTCTTCTTCCCTTATTATTTATAGGTGCGCAATATTCCTATCTCTTTTTCTTGCATGTACTTTGATATATTAGATTAGATCTAGAAGTTTGTCTTGTTACTAATATTCTCTTTATATATTACCGTAGATCACTTATAACCTTCTTTTCCATACACATAAGTAATACCCTAAATCCTTCCTTTAGCTATATATTGTATTTTTATCCCTTCATCTTCTTGGATTATACAAATCGGCCTAAGAATCAAATTTTAGGTCTTCTAATATGTATATAATTTGGTGGTCAATTGTTAATCACCATATTATATTATATATATTACAAGAGCCTAGAAGCAACATATAATAGCTATGTTTGTTTATGAATAACACATAACCTTAAACCATCCATAAAATAGAAATAAACATACAATAAAAGAAACATTGGACATAGTCCAATAATTTCCTTTTATCAATCATTTAGAAAATACAAGGCTAGGTTTGGAAGAATGCAAACACAACTATTTCATATTATTCCACTATACAATGAACTAGAGACTCTTTAAAATAAAATTATAGTATAACTAAACTCTCCAAAAATAACTTTTATTACAATGTTCCTTTGTCTTTTTGTAGAAATAAATCTCTTTACAAAATCATAAGAATGTAACTAAGAAGGATTCTTGATTTTTGTCATGTGGAAGAGTTATCGTAGTGGTTATTATGATCATTTAGGTACATCAACCCTTTAATCATTACTTTTCTTTGCACATTTAGAATGGATGCCACTTATTCCTTTATCAAAACTCTCTCCATCATAATGGAGAAGATGATATCAGTGCTTTGAACTACCTTGGCATTTGAGATTGGGTAAATGGTGTTTTGCTTTAAAAGAGATGGGCCACAACAATCCCTTGAGTAATCTGATCATGAGATGGATATGTGGCATACTAGTGGGAGTTCCTTTGGTTTAACTCCCCTCCTTGCCTCCAAAATTCTATAATGATGGTATAGAGAATCCTCTATAACAAGAGCATCTTGGTGGGTGGAGTACTTTGAGGAAGAGTGACTCATATTTATAGTCAAACACTTTTACTCAACTCATTTTTGAAGTTATGTGTAGTATTAATGATAGAAAATTTCCTTTGATCATTCTAATTGAAGGTAGTGATAGATATGTCTACATTTTGGCAACTAGCAGGGGATCTTAGTCTGCTAAGAAAGAACCTTTCAATCTCTAATTTTGTAAACTAGAATGTATGTCTATTGGGAATGTATCCAAAAGGATGTCATGGAGAATTTCATGGAGAACAAACCTACCTCAAAACAATAATAAACACAAAAATATGTACATGCATGCACTTTAAGGATAATTAGAAAACTACAGCATACATTCCCTTAGGGAGAATCCATGATGCACAACAACACTTCTTGGAAAATAAGAAAATCCCAATCTACTATGCATAGACATTTACAATTATAATGGTTTTAAACAAATCTATTGACTGACTTATTGAAATAACTTTCCTTTGTAGACACCTAAAATCCTTTAGAAAATAAAGTATTTTTATTTTCTGAAAAATCCCTGATGACATCATCATTAATTAATTAATTAATTAATTAATTAATTAATTAATTTTTATGCCATTAAATCCCTTTATCTTAATTAAAAATATTTAATTAAGGAATCCCTCCCAAAAATGTTCAAATCTTATTTAAACATTATTTCCTTATTTATTAATTATTTAATTAATAAATTGACCAAAAATCCCAAAAAAATAATTAATTTATTTTTTGCCCAAAACTTGGCCAATTTCCTTAAGACCACTAACCTCTTCCAAAATCTTCTAATCCTTCTTTAATTTTGATTAAAGGCTAATCCCATCATTTCCTACCCCTAATCCCAACTCAAAATATTTAATTAAGATTAAATATTAATCCTCATGTTTATTAAAAAAGTTTTAATAAATATCTCCTCAACCCAAACCCTTGAAATAAATAAAACTTTATTTATTTCCTAAAATCTAATTTATCCTCATCCTAAGAAGTTGTAGACTCTTCTAGAAAGTCTTCATCCTCATCCTAAGAAGTTGTAGACTCTTCTAGAAAGTCTTCATCCTCATCCTAGGGAGTTCTAGACTATTCTAGAAAGTCTTTATCCTCATCCAAAGTCTAGACTCTTCTAGAAGATGTCTTTAAACCTAATCCTAACCCCCTCCTAACCTTGTCACATTCCCTAAAAATGGGTTAAGACTTACTAACCCAAGCCAAAGTTAAAAAACATCTCCTTCTTCACCCACCCTCATTAAATTCCATCCACTTGCCTATCCCTAAGCTAATCCTAAACCATCCTAATCCATCATCTAATCATTTGCACAATCCTAAGCAAGCTTAAAACCTTCCTAATCAAGCCCAAGTCGAAATCCATCTCATCTCCCTCAAAATATCCCAACCATAAAACTTTATGAAGCCCACTAGGCCATAAATTACTCTTCCAAGCCCTTTCATTGCTCTTACAAGCCATTATGAAGGTCTTTATGAAGATTTTATCCCTTGAGCCTCTTTTGTTGACTCATCCTTCCCCTTTCCTCCATCCTCTCACCCTATGACATGTGTCACTCCCTGATTGGCTGTAAGGAAGCACAATCTATGTGCTCTCCTCTCATGCAATCTGAGCCCTCCATGAGCTTTTCCCCATCCTTGCATCTTAGCCCTCAATCCCTCAAGCCTCTTGCCTATAAATTGGATCCTTCCCCTTTGCAAAATAACACAATCCATGAAGTAAAGTCATAATGCCATTTTAAGAAGCCATTTTACATCAAAATCATACACTCACACCCAAATTCCAACTCCATTTGAAGCCCTTTTTGAAGCATAAGCTTGAGCATACATCCTATCTATTTAGACAAAGCCACTCAACAAGAGAGCTTCTTATTGAGAGAGCCCATTAATGGCTCATATTCTCAATTGAGAGCTCATCTTAGTCTATCTTGAAGTTTATGAATTTTGTTTAGTTTGTAGAAGCTTTATTTAAACTTGGTTTCTATTAGCATACTAGCATTGCTCATATACACCCTTTATAACTAGATTTTGATTTTTATGCTTTGCAAAACTAGCCAGGAAAGGAAGTGAGTAAAGAATCTTATCTATGCTTAATTTTTTTTTTCTTGGGGCACATGGATGAGATTCTCCTTCTCTTTTTGAAGTACACACTCATTCTTAGAGGTAAACATGTCTAGTGGTGAAATGTTTATTTGAGCCATATTCTTGATTGGGATATCCCATAAATTTCTCTAGTGACCTCTTCATCTCTTTATGATGTAGTGCAAGGAAGGTGTACCTCCAAAGGAGATGACCAAGCTCCCAAATATAACAACACAACAAAAGTATAATAAGATATAATTGAAAACAAATCACTTATTAACAAGAGATCTTCATTTACACAACTAGATATTGATTGATCACACAATTGCATACAATATGTCGGGTTGCAAGGTGTTCCCAATTGTGAACAATATATTCCATAATAATAATTGGAAATTCTCTATTTTTGAGCTTCTTCAAGTATCCAATTATTGACTTGCTAAATACTAATAAGACTGTACTCCAAAGACTCTAGGACATTACATATATGGCCATCAAGACACACATGTCAACTTTGAGTTCACAATCACCAATAATATGAAACATGCTTTACAATATAGGACTATCCCTCAATGAATTAACAATCATATACATAATACATAATAAAACATTATATAACCTCAAGTGTAGGTCCATACATTAACCAACTGTCTAGATCTAAGAGTGTGTAAGCTAAATCTTAAATATAGAACCTCATTGAATTAAAAAAAGGCATCGTATGAACAACAACATAGGAAATCAGTACCCAAGAAGATGAAGCATATCATCCACTAGTTGTAACATTAAATTATGTGCACTTAGGATAATGATCCATGATAGGTCCATAATATGAAGCCAAGCTCGCAAAATCTAGAAAAGATAAATAAGTTTTCACCAAATCAAACTGTTGGAGAAATAACTGGAAATTATAAAACAAGAAAATATCTTTTTGAGGAGAAATATTTGCAACAACCTAAGGATACTCCTACATTGGACACCCAAGGTGACAAAAATATGTTCCATAAGGACTTATGAACATTTGAGAGAATTCAGAACATAAATCCCATGCCATTATTAATCCAAAAATCCTCTTCATCAATCAACATAGATGATTGTCCAAACTTACTACTACAACCAACTGTTCCAATAGACATCTTAGATCTACTAATGCTACTACAAATTCTAGGATCAAATGAATCATACATGTTGCATGCCTTCATCTGATTGGAAAATTTCTTTCTTTTACCTTTGTTCCGAATCACATGATCAGCTAATTTCAAGTTAGATTGTCTTTCATTAGTTCTAACCTTAACCATAGGTTATGTTGTCTTCAAATTGAAAGTCTTGAAAACACTTAGGTTCTTTTCTTTTCCATCTTCCTAATCCTTCAAAGAAATCAAACCAAATTTCTTTTCATCTTTCTTAATTGTAACCATTCTTTCTACAATCATTTATAGCTCCTCTATAAAATTTCCAAGGTCTTCCAAGTAAAACATGACAAGTACTCATGTCTACTACATCACACAATACTTCATCCTTAAAAGGTATTATAGTGAAATTAACTAAGCATTATTCTCTAACCTGTACCCAATGATCATCTTGAAACTAACTGATACCATAAGGAGTAGTGTGTTCCAATATTTGCAAACCAAGTTTCCTAACCATTTCTTTAGAAACAAGATTATCAGTACTACCTCCATCCATAATATCTTTACAATATTTGCCTTCAGACTTACAAATAGTTCTAAATAAGTTCCTTCTTTACACTAGTTCCACATCATGCTTATCCAATATGATTCTTCTCATGAAAAATAGATTCTCCAACACTAGGTGAAACCAAATCAATTATATCTTGTTATACTTCTATTTTGTTGTTATTGTTGGGGGCTTGGTCAACTCCTTTGGAGGTCAACCTACCTTGCACTGCATCACTTTATGACCAATATAGATTGGCTTTGATGGCCTCTTTACTATTGTAGAGAAATTTTCCCTTTGTTTGAACTCACGGCCTTTAGGTCAAAGGTTATCAATTTGAAGTTGAATGATGAGAAAATGGAATCAAACTCATCCATAAAGTCATATTCAACATTGATTTTATCCATGATTTCATCCATGATCCCTTCTAGTTCAATAGATTCCATTATAACAAAAAAATCCTTATGACATCTTGGGAGAACACGAAGCTTGTCTTATCGATCTATTATCTTTACTATGTTTTCATTATCCTTCTTGATCTCCTCCATATCAGTGAAGAAGGAAATATCCTTAAATAAGGGGATTGAATCTTCCTCCTCTTATTACTCCTTTTATATAGAGAGGTTTTTCAGAGAATAAGCTCTTTAATATCCTCATGTAGTTCTTCCCTTGTTTCTGTTTTTGTCTCTCCCTCTTCCTTTGAAGCCATTTCTCTTGACTTATGAGAAAATAAAAGCTCATAACCATATGGATATGCATCTTTCATCATCACCAATTATCTCATTCTTTCTTTTGTAGTAGTTTATTGCATTGTAAGAAATCACATTTTCTTCTCTTTGAGAAAATTAACTTGTCGCTATAGTATGTGAGCTTGGTAAGCAAGCTCTTCTTATCAGTGGCAATAGTCCTTATCCTCCTTGATAGCCTTCAGATATAACTATCAATTTAGCAACATTCCCCTACAACTAATATTTTTTGGTCCTCTCAAACATTGGTGTTGGATGAGAGGGTAAGCATGTTGATAGGAGTTAAAAGAAACCTCAATGACAACATCTTTACAACACTCCAAGTGTCGACAATCTCTCCCATTTCCAACATCTATATCCTTAAACCATGATAATTGAAGGAATAACTAGACACAATCCAATAACTTGGAGCTTAATAATGATTATAAGAGCCTAAAAGAAAAAAATTGATAGATACATTTATTCAGAAATGGTCCATGTAACCTTAAACCATCCACATAATAGAAAAAGACATGCAATAAAAAGAAACATTGGGCATAGTCCAGTATATTCCTTCTATTGATCATGCATAAAATAGAAGGCTAGGTTTGAAAGAATGTGAATACAACTATTTCACACTGTTCTACTATTAAATGAGCTAAAAACCCTTTAAAATGAAATTCTAGTCTAAATGAACTCTCCAAAAATCTCTCCTATTAGAATGTGTTAATAGGATTTTATAGAAATAAATCTCTTAAAAAAATCTTGAGAACACAAATAAGAAGTGTTCTTTAAATTTTTTCCATGTGGAAGAGCTGTCATAGTGATTGTTATAGTTGTTTGGGAATATCAACCTTTGAGTCATTACTTTTATTTGCATAAGCATGAATGCCACCTATGACTTTCTCAAAAATATCACCATCATAGTGGATGAGATGATATCAATGCCTTGAATTAACTTGGGATTTGAGGCTAGATAAATGGTGCTTTGTATTGAAAGAGATAAGGCTCACCAATCCTTTGAAAAATCCAATCACAGACTAGACAATGGCACATTAGTTGAAGTTCCTTTAATTTTGACTACCCTCCTTGCCTCTAATTTTTTTTTTTTGTAATGAAATTTAGTGTCCTCTATGTTGGATGCATCTTAGGGAGTGGAGTTCTTTGAGCAAAATTGACTTGTGATTATGATTAAACACTTCACCTTGATGCCTTATCAAAGTTATGTGTAGTATTCTTGGTAGATATTTTTCCTTCAACCAATATGGTTGACGGTAGTGTTATATATACTTATGAGCCTACCAGGTCATATTATTTCAAATTGAATATTAGGAAAATGTGAAGTAATCCTATACATTTTGATATCATCCTTTTCTAATAGTACATTTTTGCAAACTCAACTAATAGTATTTCCATTCTGATTTTGGTGTTAGATTTTTACCTTTTGATGGTTACATGCGTTATTAATTGATTCTTGTCTGCAATTATGTGTCTCAAATTCATTTATGTTGCATATATTTAGTGAATGTTTTCATCTTTATCTCAAATCTTGTACTTACATTTTTTACACATGTCTCTCCTTATTTTTTAGTGCATAATTTTTATATCATTGAGTCCTACCTATAACATTTTGGTTAGGATAAGTTGTGGACACATGATTTCCTTTGATCTTGAGTCCTCTTTGTTTCATAGGAATCTTGATAGACACACATGCCTACTAATAAAACTCCCACTGTTGTTGAGAATTCTTCTTCCACTCTTCTCATGATGAATATGAGACCTTAAGAGTGTCTCTTATCCAAGCACAAAATCTTTCCCACGACTTTTAAAATTTTGAAAAATGATTAGGACAAAAATAATCTAATCTACAAGCCATCTCTTTAGTATAAAAAATGAGGAATATGACTCATAGTGATTAGAATGGTATTAATTTATTACATATGATTTCCCTTCTTATACATAACAATGTTTTTGATTAAGGAAAATAGGTTTTAACGGGGCCCTGAAACCCTTACATAACATAGAACAGTAAAAAAAGAACACTTAAAGTAACAAGAGAAACTAAAAGCAACCAACTGAAACAACCCCCCACAAAAAGGAGAAAACCAATAAAAAGCCAGGAGGGTAGGACAAAAAACTAGGGCTATCCAAAAAAGCCAAGTTGCTCAGGAGATTTCTCTCAGAATATATCTGCATTAATTTCCAGCTCTGACAATCTACCAGCCACCTCCTTCATGTCTGAAAGTTCCTAGTTAGGTTCTAGGGTGTCTTTCATGTTGGATCTAGTATGCTTCCTTGAGCTATCATCAGGTGTCTTGTCCTTTGCATTGTGGGGATCAGGGTCCTCCTCCTTATTGGTTCTTTTCTCCTCTGCTTTGTTAATGAGCAACTTAATATTCTCATTAGCCTCTTTAAGAATATTAAAGCTTTGTTCCACTATAATATGCATTGAGCTCTCCATCATTTGGACCCTATTCTTGACCTCTTAGACTCTATTGTCCATGATCTTTTCTTCCTCTGTTATCCTATTCTTCAAGCTATAGTTCTCCATCTCCAAGCTGCTTACCCTATATTTGAGCTCTTGGATTTCATGAAAAATCCACTTGGTGGTGTGGAAGTTGTCCACCACACTATTTTTGGCATTGTTGAGGACATCCATTTGCGGATTTTCCTTAGTGGTGGCACTAAAAATCACCAAGGCAGGGTTGATCAATTCTTCCATTTGGATTTTATGCTCTTCATTATCTTTGACCAAAGTTCTAATCAACTCTCTATTGATCCACATTTTAGCAAAAGTAGTGTCAAAATTCCTCTGCACCACATTCCTATCCTTTCCCGTGATCGAGCATCTATATTTGTTGGTTCCAAATTCCTTGTAGCCCTACTCCTACTCCTCCCGTTCACTCTGATTAATGTCCCCTTCCACCCCCTCCTTCTCCACCCCCTATTTATCCTCCTTAGACTCAAATATTTTCCCTCTTTTCTAGCCCTAGGAGGTCATGACTTCATTGTCTTTGCTTGTCGACATTTTGATGGTGATGTTTCTCTTGCCCCTCTTCCACTCTGTGCCCTCCCCTTCTTTAAGATCCTCCTCACCTTCTGCACTTTCTTCCCCCATATCCATGCCTTAAACCCTTTCATTATAGTCCTTTTGAGGAGGTTTCAAGGCCCCATTTGGGTTCAGGAAAAGCTTTTTTCTCCTTCCTTTCCATTTTGATGATTTTTTTACCAGAGCTACACTATGGGGAATCCTCCTCCTCTGAGTTTGTGTGCATCTCAAGGTTGTCCTCAGTATCAAAATGCAAATAATCCTCTCCCAACTATTTAGAGTCCCCTCTGCCCTTCTTGGCTTCCTATTATTTATTTGTTTCCCCATAGCCCTAGCCTTAACGAATTCATAGATTACTAGTAAAAGCCCCTCATGGAGTGCTAGATTGCTAGTATGCTTCTCTTTATAATCATTAATGTTCTCATTCATAGAAGATTAGAGGTAGAAGAGAATAGAAATCTTTGCCCCATACCTAAAATGGTTGAGTAGCATGAAGTGGTGGGTTTAAAGGCAGTCAAATCTGGTGTCAAGGGAGATATATTTGATAATAACCTACAACATGAACCTCCATAGTGGCTTTATGGAGCTTGGAGGATATTAATTTCCTTTCTTCACCAATGTCTTTTTTCCTCTTGATCCTTGGTGAATTCCACCATCACTTGCCCCGAGATCTTTCTATCTCTATAGAATTTCTTCCCCATAATGGGAAAGCCAATTACAACAAAGATGACATCATCCATTACTGTGAAATCCACCCCATCAATTTTAACAATTCCCTCATTCTAGCTCTTTACCATACTCCTAGTAATGGAGGGTTTTGTATTAATTTATGGGAAAGATTGTGTAATGGAGGGTTTCCAACCATGGAGCCGTTCTATGAAATTTGTGATTTCCCCTTTTTCTAGAATGTTCCACACCTTGGAATGTCTATGTCACTTTTGGGCTTCATCCTCTAGTTCCCTCCCGTGTCTTTCCCCCACCATGATATCTTCCTCTATGCTATCTCTATTTCTAGTATTGAAGCCCTTCAAATCCTGAAAATCTTTGGCATTCCTCACTTTCTTGGAACTTCTTTTCACCTTGTGAACTTTCTGCCCAAAATTGATCCTAGAAGTAAGTTGATAGATATTGTTGATGTGAAAAGTACAAGTGCTATCGTACTTACACATCACATTTCTAAAAATTCCTCATAACTCATTAACAATCATAATAAATCTACACATCATATTTTTGACCACTCCATGTAACTCATAAACAATCATAAAGGACCTTTTATGATATTTGTAAGAATTTTCTTAAGGGCAAAATTCACCTAGGAACTAAGAACTCAAACACAAGCACAACTTTAGACCAAGAGAGAGAGTACGATTAGAATGATGATATATTCAATATGCCATGATAAGAGTACACTAGGAGTGCCTATATATAAAGGCCTCTGAGATACATCTAGAATGCCTCGTAATCAACACCATGATATGTCATACAACCAAGCACATGTCCACTAGATCTGGGTTATCTTCCATTAAGCACAGAAGTATGTGTGATGATGTGAGGATAAGACTACAAGGGTGTGACACACAAATCAGTGTTGTAGACACCATGTGCTAAAATAGAGTTGCACACTCCTGTGTTGTCTACATGACAACTCAAAAAGGTGCACAAACTCCTAAGTGTCTCACAAATAAAAATAATAAAATAATGCAAAATAATAAAATAATGCATTAACCTAAGTAAACTTAAGTAAGTGTAAATACTGAATACTAATTTACACCAACACCCCCCCTTAAGTGCAACTTAGGAGAATGCCCTTAAGCTTATGAAAACTAGGATGAAGATGCAAAATGGGTCTCGACTACTAGGCCATGTTAGGTACCCATGTACATAATGAAAATGCAATCTCTCATAAAGTGAAGAAAGAGGGAAAACCTCATGGGAAAAACCCTCTCCCAAAAAGAGAGATAAATAGGGATGCATGGGTGGATGGAGTAATCAAGACCCCCCCATTACAACATACATCTAGTATATACATAAGAGAATAAGAGAAGGAAGAGAGATAGAATAGGCTCCCCCGCCTCCCCCAAAGAAGAATGCCGACAAGTGAAAGCTACTCCGATGAAGAAGCTGGTCCAAGAATGCACAATGGCGTTCCTTCCCTTAAGAAGAAACAATGGAAATGGTACTATCCTAAAGATGTATGGTGGCCCTAAAACCTACTCAAGTATCCCTGCATTGATGCTGATGTTCACCCCTTCCAACTGTGCTGAAAAGAATGAATGCAAATCTGTCAAGGATGTTTTTCGAACCTATTCCACTGAACCATCTATCTCCTCTACTAACAAAGAGACCTCCATTAATTGTTGTTCATAAGGATCCACAATCACACCAACTTGTGAAGATTGATCATTTAGAGAATGGACATGAGGGTCAGAGTGAGCCCTCACAACAACTGTAGAAGGATCACTTTCATCAATGAGAAGATGTAAGTCCTCAAGTCTGTCTCCTAAGTCAATTGAAACTAGAGTTGGAAGGCGAGATGCACCATGTTGTACTAGACCTTTCACTATAGCAATGTAAGCATGTGGACTATACTAATGTGACCTCTCACTAAAATTGTCAATAGAACCCCATGTGTCTGAATCTGTTGAAGCACTATCACATGTGTCACTATTAGTTTCCATTATGTATGATGTGAAGAGAAGAGTAGAGGACAAGCTGGGTGAACTTTCCTCAAAGTGAACATCCTTCTCCACAAAGATCTCATGTGTCTCTAGATCCATCAGTCTGTAAGCCTTTGCTTTGTCTTCATAAACAATGAAGGTACAAGACCTAGGTGCCAGTTCCTTACAACTCTTGGAAGATAGGTTTGCCCATGCTAGACAACCAAAGACTCTAAGGTGACTCACAACTAGTTTTCTATTGCACCATGCCTCAAAAGGAGTCTTACCGTCTAAGGCATTATGAGGAGACCTATTAAGTATGTGAGTAGCACTACTAATGGCTTCAACTTCTAATGTAGGATCAAGAGACTTGACTTTTATCATGCAACTTGCCATGGTGTTGAGAGTCCTAATCCTCATAGCTACAATATCTATCTTGAGCAGATTGAATGCTGGTGGGTTTTGAAGATCAATCCCCTCAATTCTAGAAAAGTCTCTAAGTCTTCTGTCTACATATCTATTCTCATTGTCCACCCTTAGTACCTTGATGGCTTTTCTTGACTTGTGTTCAACATGAGTCTTGAAGTCTTGAAGCTTATGAACCAATTCATTCTTATGATGAAGGAAGAAGACCCAAGTGAATCTTGAAAAGTCATCAACAAATGTGAGGATGTAATGGCCTTGGCTGACTGAAGTCACTGCAAAGGGTCTTCCTAAAACCATGTGAACTAGCTAAAGAGCAATTGGAGCTCTAGAAGACTTCCCTTTATCATAATTCTCCTTGAGATTCATATCCACTGAACAAGATGAACTCTCCCTTAGAAAAGTTGATATTTGATAGACCTTTGACCATATGTTTAGAGAAAAGTTGTTGAAGAGAGTGGAAGTCAAGGTGACCAAACCGCTCATGCCATAATGTGATTTATAAAGTAGAGTGAGTCAACAAGGCTTGAGAAAGTGACTTAGGCACAAAGTGGGAGAAGGAATAAAGCCTCTTATCATCATTGACTTTCCCAACTGCAACCAATGAATCATCTCGTAGACTTCACATCATCATTGAATCTGGATGAATCTCAACTTTATGACCATCTATAAGCTGAGTGATTTGGTAAATTGCTAAGAGATTGGATCTAAGGTTTGGAACATAGGGAACATGTTTGAATTCCCCATTTTTCATTTCCACATGTCCTTTCCCTTCAACTTCCATCTTAGTATCATCTCCCATGAAGATGTGTGGTACCTTTGATTGCTTCAATGAAGAAAAGTATCCCTTTGAAGAACCCATATGGTAAGAGGCACCTGAGTCAAGTATCCATTCTGAAGAAGAACTTGTGTTTTCCATAAGTGTTTTCCCTTTACCCTTTGAAGAGGTTGGAGTTGAATCCTTGGAAGTACCTGACACTTGAATCTTGTTCTTCCTAAGTAGGTTTTCCAACTCATCGATTCTTTTTGTCTTGCAATGATGCTCATCATGATTTGGCTTTTTGTAGTATGCACAAAAGAGTTTTTCCTTCTTGTCATTACTTCCCTTTTTATTTGAAGAAGAATTGCTTTGTTGTGAGGAGGATTTTTGTGGTTCAGATTGTGTTTTTTTCTTCCACTGCTTCTTGTTGTTGGTTCTTTTCCCTCCTTGACTTGATTTGTGTTCATCACTAGCCACCAAGGCTTTGGTCTTTGATGACTTGAGAAGTCCTAAATCCATCAAGTGAGATTGTTCAACAATCAACATCTCTATAAATGCATCAAATGAAGGCTTCTGGTAAGCAGATCCCATGGTCAACCTGTGAGTATTAAAACTCGAAACAAAGTTAGCATACTCAGGAGGTAGCCTCTTCAAGATGTGATGAATCAACTTGTCATCCTTCATGGGATTTCCACAATCTTTAAGAAGTTCCCTATACTCATTGGCTTTGATGATGTAATCCTGAATTGTGTCAAAATTCTTTGGATCCAAGAGAAGTAGATCATTCTCAATCTGAAATTCCTTTTCTTCATCTAGTTTACCATACAACTGTTCAAGTTTATCCCAAGCTTCTTTGGATTTTGAACAATTTTTAATGTGAAAGAGAAGATCCCCATGTACACAACTCTTGATAGCTCCTAAAGCTTGTCGGTCTTGATTTTGCCAATCAATGAGTTCTTTAGCATCAGTAGGTTTGGTAATTCTACCATCAACATAAAGACTATATCCTTTTTCCATTAATCTACTCCATGCAATATCTTTCCATGTAGAATAGCTGCGTGAAGTTAGAGGAGGAAATTTAAAACCCATGATGCAAAAAATGAAAAGACCACAATAGAGAGACACAAAAACACAATACACACCCCCCCTTTCACTCAATCAAAAGACCCCCCCAAAAAATATACTATTGGCACTTTATAAGTAGTGCATTTACAATGAGCCACTTGTCAAAATGAACAAAGTGGACTTTTTGATTTTGCTTTTACAACTACCTTATGAGGCCCAATTCTGTCACTAAGCATTCTAGCTCAGATATACAACAATTCTGAAAAAGAATCAAAGCTTTATAATGCCAAAAAAGGCCTAATTCTGAAAGTGAGAAATTGGTCCACACAACCAAAAATCTAATTTCAGATCTAGAAAGTAGACAAAAAAAATGCACTTTCAAAAAAAACAAAACTTGAAAAAGTGACCAAATGTGCCTGTACGGAGTGATTGAAGTTGCAAAATGCAGGATTATGTAGGTACAGTCACCAAAAAATGCAAATTTTGCAAAATTTGTGCACCAAAACTAGAAAACAACACCACCACTAAAAAATTTAGGAAATTTTACCAAATTTCAAAAAAAAATTACACCTTAATTAGAGTCTGAATGTCCAAGTTATGGGCTCGTGAAGTCAGGCTACCAAACTAAAAAACAATCTAGAGAGGGGTGTGGAGCAAGAACTACGAGTCAAAAATTGATGGTCAAACAATTGTCATTGCAATTGTAAATTGCCTAGGAATGATGGTCAGATGGCCATCAAATTTAACCCAGTGATCTGCTGATGTCAGTAGAAAATGGCCCTTGGGCTGATGTGTCAGGCTGAGTTAGCATTTGTATAGTATGGATGATGATGTGGCATATACCGTACTACTAATGTGCCTTAGCAAGTTGAAAATGTGGCAAAAATTTTGAGTTCCACATGGTGACATGGCAGCCTTGGCTGAGTTGGCAATATTACACGTGTCTTTCGGTTAAGCAGTCCGCATGGCACTGAGTTGGTGCAGAGCTGTGCATTGGAAGGACACATATATTCTATGCGGTGGAGGTGTGCAGTCCACGCAGAATGAATCTATTGTGGCCATTGAAAAATGTTTGAATGCCACATGTCATAAATATAGTGGGCCATAGATTTTTTTAAAAAATGATTCCGCTTTAGTTTCGCAGCTACAGAGAAACTCAAAACCCTCACTGGAAAATATAGTGTATGAGCAGGAAACAAGTCCAATGTTGGATTCTATCATAGTCGCCGAAATGTGCTTTGATGAAACTGGAGATGGAACTTGCTCATGGGGGCCAAAAGTTTGGAATATTTTGTTCAACAGACGTTGGAATGTCCCAAGTGTTAGCCAAAAATTGTGCAAGACGTGTGCAAAATATTCAATATGTGTCAGATTTAAACTGCACGGTGTTAGAAGAGTTAATGCACCAGAATCTTCTGTCAGTGGCCGTAGAACAAGTGCTGGGTACCTTCGCGTCACTGCAGGTTAGGAAATGTTATGCAAGTGCCAAAAAAACCAAGTCTGTAGGTGGAAAATCACATCAGTGACCATCGATATTTGTCATTTAGTCCCACATTTGTGGGAGCACTGCAGTCACTGTAGAATAAAGAAGAGAGCCCGCGAATGGAAATGAAAAGAGCAATTGCTGGAAGGGGAATTTAGCCACTTGTTTGGGTATATGGTTGCCAAATTTTGTACTGCTCTTGCTGGTGAAAGGTATATTGTCTATCCGACTGGATTGTAAAATAAACTTGCGTTGATTAATTTGAATATTCTCTGTAAAAGAAGAATATTCCCTACAACCAAATAACTTCCAAATGGTAGAGCCAAGATGTCACTGCCAAGTTTTGCTAAAAATATTTTCTTTGCCAAGTGCTCGAAGGGGAAGAAAAATTTATTAGAATATTCCCTACAACCAAATAACTTCCAAATGGTAGAGCCAAGATGTCACTGCCAAGTTTTGCTAAAAATATTTTCTTTGCCAAGTGCTCGAAGGGGAAGAAAAATTTATTTTCGAATAATTCTGATGAAAATACAATAAAATTGCAAAGAAAATAAAAATTATAGATCTAAAATTAATCAATTAGATCTGCAAATGACCATACCCGAATTGCAAATCAGGGGCTCTGGGTTCTGATTTGCAAAATTTTTTTTTGCCTCACGGTCGACTTTGGGCCAAGGTAGCCAAGTTTATAGTTGATTTTCATTGAATCAATGTTCTAAATGCAATGGTGAGGTCAGATTTGGCTCTAGACGCTCCCAATTTTTGCAGTACACTAGATTCGGGCTGAGGTGTTGAAGCAAGTGTGGTCCCAAAATGGCTATGTGATGAGAAAACCTCCAAGCTTTGATACCATGTAAGAATTTTCCTAAGGTAAAAATTCACCTAGGAACTAAGAACTCAAACACAAGCACAACTATAGACCAAGAAAGAGAGTATGATCAAAATGATGATATATTCAATATGCCATGCTAAGAGTACACTAGGAGTGCCTATATATAAAGGCCTCTGAGATACATCTAGAATGCCATGTAATCAACACCATGATATGTCATACAACCAAGCACATGTCCACCAGATATGGGTTATCCTCCATTAAGCACATAAGTATGAGCAATGATGTGAGGATAAGCCTGCAAGGGTGTGACACACAAATCAGTGTTGTAGACACCATGTACTAAAATAGAGTTGCATACTCCTGTGTTGTCTATATGAAAACTCAAAAAGGTGCGCAAACTCCTAAGTGTCTCACAAATAAAAATAATAAAATAATGCAAAATAATAAATTAATGCATTAACCTAAGTAAACTTAAGTAAGTCTAAATAGTGAATACTAATTTACACCAACAATATCTAATCTACCTAGGATCTTTTCCCTTTCAATTAACTCATTAATATCTGATGGGAAATTATATCCATCCATCCACTTAGCCACTTCATTGTACTTGACTGCCCAATTAGCCAACCTATCTGCCACTTGATTGGCTTCCCGATACTCATGTGCCACATAGGTTTGTTCGAAGGTCTTGAGATGTTGAATGCATTCATCATCCATGTAGGCTTATTCTTCTCATTAAGGCAATCTATAATAATTTTTGAATCTCCTTCCAGCTAGAGAAATTTAACTCCCATTTCTCTTGCTAGTTTAATAGTATGGTGATTTGGAATAGCATCCTCATAATTATTAGTTTGTATTCCAAGGGGGGTAGATATCACAACAATCCCTTTACCAAAAGCATTTCTGATGATGCCTCCCACCCCAACCTTTCTTGGCTTGCCTTTGGCTACTCCATCAAAATTAGCCTTATGTCGTCCCTTAGGTGAGAGAGTCCATGTGCATCCATCCCTCTTGTTATTGTCCCTACCCTTTGTAGAGAGAGAGGAGATAGGACCTTTGATTTTGGTGTAGTTTTCAATCAAAGCATTAAGGCATTTGTGGAAGACAATGTTTGCCTTTGTTTCCTTTTCCCTAAAAATTCTATTGTTTTGCTCTTTCCAAACCCCCTAACACACATGGGGTAAGGTCCAATTCCACATAGCCATGACATCACTCCCTAACATCCCATGGTATCATTGTTCAAAGAGCCCCAAAATTTTGGAAGGGAAGCACTAGGACATGTTGAAAAAAGATAGGAAAATAGACCAGATAGTTTTCATGAAAGGACAATGGATAAATATATGCTCAACACTCTCACAATGATTTTTGCATAAAATGCATCTGTTGGGCATCATAATTCCCCTCTTAGTGAGGTTGTCCATTGTAAGAATTTTTTTTTGAAGCATAATCCAAAAAAAAATGTTAATTTTTGGGATGAGCTCCAGGTACCAGGCTTTGGCCCAAAGAAGGGTCAGGCCAAAGTTTTGCAATGTCTCATAGCCAAAGACCATGGTATAAATTCCATTCACAGCCTCCCCCCAGATAATGGAGTCTTTGTTATGGGACAAGGGAATATGCCTGACCATATCCATCAACGATCTTAGTTCCTAGGACATCTCAGCCAGATCAATCCACTCATTATGGATCTTCTAGTCACTCACCTTGCTCCCAAATCTTTCTATACAAACATTATCCCATTTGTTAAAAGGATCTATGTCCCAAAGAGGCCCAAATCTAAGCCAATCATCAAGCCAAAAATTGATATCTTCACAATAACCTAGTTTCCATTTCACTTTCTCAAAGGCTAAGCTCTTCAATCTCAAAAAGCCACTCCAGATATTAGAGCCCCTAGGGTCAAGATCTCTACTGATGAACCATTTGAGATTAAGGTTAGCAGCATACTTGAGCTTCAAAATATCTCTCCATTCCCCATTGGTTATGAAAAATCTCCAAATCTATTTCACATGTAGGGCACACTATTTCAACTTTCTAATCCCTAGTCCCCTCCTGTTTCTTTGATCTACAGATATTCTCCCAAGCCACCAGAGGGTATTTCTTGTTCTCATCGATGCTAGACCACACGAAATTCCTCTGAATAGCTTCTGGATGGTCAACCACCTTAGAATGGATAGAGAAGAGGCTAAGAGCATAACTGGTTAAGTTCTACAAGGTGGATTTAATCAGCATCACTTTTCCAGCTTGACTCAGAGTGATGCCTTTCCATCCCACCAACTTCCTACTGAATCTTTCAATGAGATTATCCCAAAAGCTATTCAGAGGTTTGGTCCCTAAAGAAAGGCCCAAATAAATGGAAGGGAGGATATCAACATTACAACCCAAAATGCTAGTATTTTTCTTCTGTCTTCCTAAAGGGGTGTTGAAGAAGAACACCAAACTCTTGTCCTAGTTAATGAGTTTCCCAGAGGCCTTGGAATAAGTATTGAGGATGCTTTTCACCATCCTAACTTCTCTCACCAGGGCCTTACCCCCCAAGATAGTATCATCCACAAATTTATGGTGAGTGAAAACCAAGGGACCAGAGGAAGGTTTCAGGCCCACTAAAACCCCTTTGCTCCTTTTAAAATGTATGAGCCTACCCAAACCTTCAGCTAGAATGATGAAGAGGATAGGGGAGATAAGATCTCCCTGTCAAAGTCCCCTAGAGGATTTGAAGAAGTTAGAGGGGGTCCCATTAACCATGACTACAAAGAAAGGGGTGGAAACCAATTGAGAGATAATCTTTCTCCCTCTGGCATTAAAACCAAAAGCTTCAAGAATTCTGTCCAAGAACCCCCACAACAATGTTAAACCTATAAAGGATTGTGGATAATATCTAAATTTAACTCAACATCATTTAATTGTTTAACCTTTATTTTCCTATTCCTACTTCATTACCTAATGTTTATACTTATGCTCCAATTCTAATGACTCCATCTCTTCCAAACATTAACCTTACACATGTTAGTCTTGGAATTTTTTCAAGTCCTATTGCTCCACATTGAAATGTTCCACATGTTTCCTAGATTTTACTATACCTACTTACAATAATGATCCATTTTCATACTCCAATTTTCTTTATTTTTTATCATAATACTCCAATTTTTTTATACATGTCTCATACCAACATTCTCACAAAACCTTTTATTAATAGTATGTTGGTAAATAGATTGTTCTTTTGATTTAACTCTTAGATGCCCAAATTTGTGAACAAAATCTGATTACAACAGTTGGAAAGTTGCTTCTAAAAAGACTAACCTTCCTTTGAATTATTAGGTATAGCTCCCTATTGCAGTATGATTTGCAATGAATTATGTTTTTCTAAGTTTGAAATGGGGTATGTTCTTAACTCGAGAACAAGAGAGGTAAACCAAGCTAGGCCTAAACAGGAACTAACTCAAGCAAGAAATTGTATTTTAAGATTGATTAAGTTTATGAATTCACACATCTTACGAACCTTCAAATCTTAACAATTTAGTAGTGCATACTAACTAATACTAAACTGATTCAACAGGAAATTAACTATAGAGAAAGAAAGACTAACTCAAAGGAAAATGCAAAAGGGGTTTCTCTTGAACCTATAATAACAAAACTATTATCTTCAATTCAATGTCTCAAAATAGGGGAGTGAAGCTCTGTTCATTCCTTGATTTAATTTAGATGAAAGAGAAACATAAAATTAACACAAAATAGAATGGAATAGACAATAATTAATAGAAAATACCATTCAGTTGTCTTTGCAACATCAAGTATCTCATAATCTTTCATTCTAGTACATATAGGATTCCAGATGATTGTTACAAAGGAATTTAAATCAGTTCATATCTTCAAAAAGGAAAAATGGCAAGGAGCCAGTTTGTCCATTATCCATTATAATAATTACATCAAAACATGAAAGAAGCGAAATATGAATCACTTCGCCTTCTTTCCCTTTTCTGATTTTGTCCTATAGGCCTTAGTAGAAACAATGACTAGAATCAATTCCTCATGCCTATGTACATGTACATTAGTATATCTTAAGAGCCATTTAGAATTCTCTCTAGCCAAATCTTTAACAACATTTAACCGATCTTGTATCTCTTCCATGGCCATGTGTACAGACCCACCAAGTTTCTAGAGTTCAGAAACTCTATTTTGGTGACCAGAAGATATCCCTGTTGATGTAAATAAGTATTTACTATTTACACTTGTATATGAGAAATATGTTAGCAAGTAATACTAATCTATCAAGAAAACAAAGCATTAACTAGCATAAAAGACATAACATATATGAGAGACAAAGTGAAACCCTCAAATGAGCATATGAGCCATGGAATGGCTCTCCCAATGAGGATAGTCACTTGATTTAGGGATGAGTCTAATGGATTAGTTTGGGATGTATGCTCAAGCTTCAAACTAGCTTCAATGGAGATTTTTGGGATTTTTGGTGTGGATATATGCAAAAGTATGGATTTGGCTTCAAAATGGCATTATAACTTTACTTGATGGATTGTGGTTGAAATGGCTTGGGAGGGGATTCAATTTATAGGCTAAGGGCTTGAGGGATGGAGGGCTAAGATGGAAGGAAAGATGAAAGCTTAAGGAGGGCTAGGATGCAATCAAAAGGGAGCACATGGATTGTGCTTGTTTAGCACCAATCAGGGAGTGACACATGTCACAAGGTGAGTGGATGGAGGAAAGGGGAAGGATGAGTCAACAAAGGAGGCTCAAAAGATAATATCTTCATAAAGACCCTTCATTATGGCTTGTAAGAGCTTGTAAGAGTCTTTATGGCTTTTGTAAGAGCATTCATTGTTTGGTGGTTGGGATATTTTGAGGGGAGTTGAGATTGTTGACTTTCCTTGGCTTAAGAAAGTCTTAAGCTTGTTTAGGGAATGTGACAACATTAGGGGGTGGATTAGGCTTGGGTTTAGGATTAGATTAGGGATGTTAGAGATTTGCAAGTGGATGGCATTCATGAGGGTGGGTGAGTTAGTGACTAAGCTTAGTTAGTATGGGTGGATGGGGTGGATTATGCTAAAAAGAGGGTTTAGGAATAAGTTAGGGGCTTTTAGATTTGAGGGTTTTATTTATCAAATAGATTTATTTGATAAATGGGGATTTTGGAATTAGATAGAAGAATAGGATTTAATTGATAAATAATAGGTTATTTGATTTATCAATTAGGACTATAGATAATTAATTAAATTAATCAGCTAGGGGATGGCAAAGGATTAATTAAATAAGAATTTAATTAATGATGCCTTTAGAGATAACTAAATAGGATTACCAAAGTGGTGTAATCAAATTTAGGTGTCTACAACATTTACTTAAGTTTACTTAGGTTAATGCACTATTTTATTATTTTTCATTATTTTATTAATTTATTTTGTGAGACACTTAGGATTTTGTCAACCTTTTTGAGTTGTCATGTTGACAACACAGGAGTATGTAACTCTATTTTAGCACATGGTGTCTACAACATTGATTTGTGTATCACACCCTTGTAGGCTTATCCTCTCATCACCACACTTACTTCCGTGCTTAATGGAGGATAACCCATATCTGGTGGACATGTGCTTAGTTGTATGACATATCATGGTGCTAATTACGAGACATTCTAGATGTATCTCAGAGGCCTTTATATACAGGCGCTCCTGATGTAATTTACAACACATATTGAATGAATATATTGTCATTCTGATCATACTCTCTCTTCCTGGTCTACAATTGTACTTGTGTTTGAGTTCTTAGTTCCTGGGTGAATTTTACCCTTAGGAAAATTCTTACAATCCCTATCAAACTATCTATGTAATTGGAGAATTTTTTTTGCATGACAGTTATCCCAATGACTCCCTTCTCTTGTCCACTAGTTTGGGAATCTATATGTAGACCTCTTAGGAGTTCATAGTCTCTATCTTGATCCTTCTTCACTTTAACTTCTATTTCCTTAAGCCCTTCCTCTGCTTCCATGATCATCTCAAACTTGAACTGCATGCTCTGAAGCCACTCAAATAAAGGCTTATCTCCTTTAGGCAAGATCTTTGCTTTGAAAACCTCCTTAATCTTCATATGGATAATTATCTTCAATAAAGAGACACAATATTCACTTTTATCCTTTTATGCTACTAGGGTAGCTCTGTTAGCTGAAATATTGTCCTTCTCTATTTCTAGCCTCAGTATGGCATTACCAATCTATTCTATAATGGTGATTCCCTCTGTCTTGAGTTTCTCGCTCTACTCTCTATCAATTTTCCTAAAGTATTTATCTTCTTGGAGCTGAGAGATGAGTGTTTGGACATCAATAACAGTAGGATCACTAGTGATAGGCATTGCAAAGATGCTTGCCAACTGGGTGACCAATTTCCTGATGAAGCCATTTAGTTCATGGATTTCTGCTTTCATTCTGACCTTTGATAATTTAAGACTTTCTAGCTATCCCTCTATTACCTCATTTGTTGTCTTCCATAAGCCAACCTTGGTGTCATGTCTGGCTTCCCTGAGATCCACTAAATGTAAGGCAAAATCATCTATAGACATATCTTTGATTCTTCCTTTTTTGGTAAGATTTGCAATCTCCATTGTTAGATGCCCTATTTTAGGATCTTGTCTGAGGATGGACAAGGTCTTTTTCTTTTTGACCTTGCTTAGTGTTGATCCAAAGTGGATAGAAAGACATAAAGTATCTTTGTTGGGAGCTCCTTCATCTCTCCTATTTCTTTTTCTATCTAGGGTGTCCTCCAACCATGAATTTATGCCTATCACCTTGGAGGCAGTCCTAAGAGAGTCTATGTTGAACATCTTTCTCTTGACTAGGGTGATTATTTTTGAAACCGAAGAAAAAGAATTCTTTGGGGCCTGTGAAATGAGCTTTGAAGAATTATGGCCCTTATCTACCTCTAAAGTCTTCTTCATTACCTCATCAGATTTAGTTGACTCACTATCATTGCTTCCTCCATCTCCTAGATCCACTACTTGCACTTGGGAACTACTCGATCGGAGAAGTGCAACAGTTACAAATGGAACTAGGTTGCTATGAGGTGAGTGGGCAAGAGTTACTACACTATCTTTTGATTCCTCTGCCTTCTTCTTCTCAGCTTCTGAGGGAGTTCCAATCACTGGGAGGAAGCCATCCTAACAAGTCTTAGCTATGGAAATACTTTTTTCGAGAGGTTGATCACCTATGTCTGATGGTTGAGCTAGTCCTTGAGCAATGGCCAAGGTTACTCTTGATGTGCCACCTTGGGAGGAGGAAGCCAAAGCAATTGTTGGGGAAGCTTGAGTAGTACTTTTTCTTTGATTCCTTCTAGCTGTGGTCCATTCAACCCATTTTTCGGTGCTTTTGATAATCCAAGCCATCATTATATCTAGCTCTTCCCCTAAATCCTCATAAGGTTCCAAGCTTATTAGAGTGCCTCTTAGCTTGGTTAGGTAAGTGTTGCTATACATGTTCTGACCATCATCTTCTACTCCTTCTACATCGATATTAACTTTATACATTTTCACTTGATCAACTATCAAATTTGTGAAGGCATGATCATGACTCTCAAACTCATCCTTGCAATTAGCCTAGTAGTCCTCAATGGTGGAAATGTGCTTGATAACACTTCCAATTTATAGAACATCCTTTGTATACCCATTTGGATTGAACATGGGCCTCAAGACTTCATACATTTCCAATTTGTACTTCATTTTGAACACCTTCAACATGATCTTAGCATCCAAATAGGTGTCACAACTGAAGGCTTTCTTCCTTCAAACTCTTTCTTCCTCAAACTCTTTCTCAACATGTTCACTTGAGAAGCTTGTCACATGATCTTGATCAACATGATCATATCATTGGGATATCTTGACAGTTTCAAGGGGAAACCATCAAAAGTTGCAAGATGCAAATAAGAAAAGGATGAGAATTGGAAGAAATAACTCCCAAATTGGCTAATGGCTCCCATGGCTTCAAGAATAAATCTCCTTTCTAGACATCCTTGAAGTTCCCTGCAATTTCTCATAGTGAATGCATCATTAACTTTCACATACTCTACATAACTATTTTCCAATTGTAAGCATGGGTAAAACTCATAAGACTTCACATCATCAGGAAAAATTTTCACTCTTGGGAGGCTTGGCCATAATTGTAAAGAAGCCAACATGTAAATGAGGAAAGAGGACATATAGAATGTATTGTACAAAACTTTGTGACATGAAGGGCATTGGATAGAATCTCACTTACCTCATGAGTCCAATCAATATATTGGGTGTCAGAGCAGATAACTTGCACTAAAAAGAAATATTACTCAATGAAATTCAAATCTTCTACCTCACCTTTCAGTATTTGTAGAAGGACTAAGATGTCAATGATCTTTGGTTTGAGATTAGTCCCAAACAAGGTCTTAGGAACCTTACTCTTGGCACTCCGCAACTTTTGGAACCATGTTTGCATGATTTGCTTTCTCCAAATCATCTTCTTTGCAAAGAACTCGACAATGGCTCCTCTAAAGGTCAAATATGAGAATTCCTCTTGTTTCAGTACTTGCAAGCAATTCACCACAGTTTCCTATCGATTGAAATCAACACTGTGTCATCTGGTAGCACAATTTTCTTTGTGTGCAGTTTGTAATGGTTTATACATTCATAGATTAACTTTGGGGCCTGAACTACAACTAGAAACTAGCTACCTTGACCAATCCACATCCTTGGAGCTTCTCAGTGATGGGATGGATCCACTTAGACCTCACTCTTTTTTGAAAATTTTGCATGTCAAAGAAATAGAGAGGGGTATTTGTAAAATTTTGTAATTAGGACTTGATTCTGTTTAACTCGTTGAAACTTGCAAATCTAGGTGCCATTGTTTTGAGAAAAAAATTTAAATTAAGAAAGTGAGAAGAAAAGCTAATGCAATAGATACTAGCTTTTTTGAAAAAGTTATGCACATTAACAAAATAATAGTTCAAAGAAAGAGGGGTAGTTTGTTCAATTGTTTATGTTTCCATATATCTAGGAGCCTCAATTCATCCATTGATCTTTAGAATTCATGCGACATGAATGAATTGAAGGAGAGATCCATTGAAATAGTAAATGCATGGTTTTAACATATATCTCAGGGTCTTTTCACTATTTCCATCGGCCCAATGGTAACTTTCTATCTCCCCATACTCACTTTCCACTTTCCTTTAAGTTTCAAGAAGTTAATAATAGAGTACTCCGTGGGAAAATATCTGCTGGGTTGAACTCTACTCATTAAATAATTCCCCTTAATGGTTAAATTCCTTTTATTATCATCTTGAGAAATTTTATGCACAAATTGTAGGCCCAATCTTCTTACTAGCTTGATATTCTTTAAGATCCGGGAAATTGTCTTCATTGGTTGAACTGCTAAGGAGAAGACAAATTGAATTTATCTGCCAACGCTTCCCTTTTAATTGACCTTTAGACCATTATCCTTTTTGGGTTTGGAAATGTCTAAGTGAGGTGTGCAAATTCTCTAGGGGCCCACTTATTGTTTCTTTTCCTTCAAAATTGGCTTTTTCGAAAAACCAACTTCATGGGTTGGAAACCCGCCAAGGAGAAGTCCATTCTGAGTTTTCTGCCAAATCTAATTATGAAAACTATGAAAAATATTTAACATTTATTGAGGTAATAATAGTAAAGGGAACATGGATTATCCATATAGTACCTTTCTATTTTCTTGTTTTTTATCCATATGTATCATTTGGTGCCCTTCGTGGGAAATCGTCTTGATGGGTTAGAAACTTGTGGAGGAGAAGACAAGTTCCAAATTTTTGCAAGTTTTTGTTTCTATTGATAAAGTGATAAGCCAAGAGTGGATATAACTTGTAAATGATCAATGTATGAGAAACATGAATCTCCATCAGACTAGGCACTAAACTACTTGTAAGATCATTATGACAAAATGGAGAACCACCTGACTACAAAATGTGGAGAAGGGGAAAATGAGAAATTCGATGGAGACTCGTTTCACCTAAGGGGACTTAGACCTAGACTCAAACACAACTAAGAACTCAATAAAACACAAGTAATCACTTTTACTAATTAGTTAGAGGATGAAAAGTGGGGCAACATAATATTTCTCAAATTGTTTCATCCTCACAAAAAAATATTGCTTCTATGACTCGGTATGGACTTAAAATTCCCACTCATGATATTGTTAGCCCTTTGCCATTGGATATCAATCTTTTTGTTATCCATTAATACATGTTAATACCTCACTCAAAGACTTACATAAAGGTAATTCCATGACTCGTGTGAAGACCTTTCAAACATTGTGCAATTACTTTTCTCTTATACATAAGTTCATGGCTAAATTACTAGAAAATTTCAAGATAAGGCCTTATAGTGGGTCCTAAGATTTATATGTGCTTAAAACATTGAAGATTGGACCTTTTTTAAAAAGGATTCTTGTATTGTTTTGGAACTCATTGAGTTTATTATAGTTGATAAGTGAATAAGACAAGTTAGGAAGCTTGAGATGTATAAAGTTGGCATATTTGATAAGATTTTTTGATCTATGGCTGATGTAATATTATTGGTAGTTATAATATTCCATAGTATATGCATATAATGGAAAAGATGAATGCTTAATCGAATGTTTTAGAAATCTATTTTATATGTAGGCTTAAAAAAATTATAAGAGAAAATTGAATTTTGCAAATGAGTTACATTATTTAAGAGTTCTATTATAGAATAGATTTTATGTCTATTTGTCATGAATAAAAAATAATTTTATATCTTGATTTATTATTACATGAACATAATATTGTGATGTAATATCTCAATATTTGAACTTTATGTTAGAAATAAAGCTTTGGTTTCGTTAAGTTGTTCATGTGTTGTATTGATAATAGTATATATTTGTGTGGTCATGATCGATAAAGATTCTATATATCACAGGATGATTGTTAGCACAACAAAGTTGTCATATGATAGGTGAAGTTATGTTAGCTTAGATTTGTGTAGAAGAATGAGCAGCAACATGTCTATTTTTTTTGGATCTTATGTTTAGTTTTGGATGAGTTACAATATGTTTGGTGAAGACTAGTAGCAAAATAATGTGTAGGGAATTATTGATAGAGACAATTTATCATATATTTGTTGTATCTTATTGGCAAGATCGAATTAATGTGAATGATCTTGGATCATGGTAGAAGAGTTGTTCATGCATCCATGTTTGTAATAGAAAGACATTTGGATAATTCTCGGAAGATTCTTGTTGTGTAATGTGCAATATATTTTACTAGCAACCAAAGATATTGAGGAAGAGTTTAATTTATCATTGTAAAATATAATATTTTTATTGTAACATGTGGGAACTATATTGTAACGTATGTAATGATTATTTTGAAGGTGTGTATGCCTCAACATGGACCTATGTAACTATTTGTAAATTGGGGAAACCTTAACAAGTTGACCTAATTAATTATTTGTAAGGGTATAAATGAAGATGTTTTCCTTGATTGGGTATTAGTTGTATGGTTATTAATGAGAGCCAATTATAACCTATTTTAATCTATTTCATGCACTTTCCTACTGACTTTTCTATTCCATTTCCATCCCATTTCGTTCCATATTACCATTCTTACATTGCATATGGTTTAATATAAATAAATAGTATTTAATATTGTTTTGGGATCAAAATATGGAAAATTCATTATTGATTGCTTATACTAATCTTTATTATTATAGTATGTTCATGTGCGAGTAGATCTACCTGTTGCCTCCTTGATAATACCTTCTTGTCACATCTGAGACATCAATTATTGTGAATAATGTTAGCCTACAACTTATTTGAATGTTATTATTTAAAAACATTATTGTGGTTTTCACGGTGGCTTTACCTCTTCCAAATGAACCGTGTTGGAATGCATATTTATCAACAAGAAAAAGCATTGTCTTCTCCATCACAAATTTCATACATTGAGATAACATCGACAATGAATTACATGCCAACAAATGGAAACAGCCGTGGCCAACCATGAACCTATTTTTCTACCATGAATAGTAAATAAATATCTCTTAGTTGAATTCATATATGGACAAAAAAGAATCCAATCAAGCATTGTTTCTAAGGAGATGAGACAGTCTCACGTGAAAATCAGAACCACTAAACTCCAAACCATTTCAAATATTGTTTGCAAACCACATTGGCTGATGATAATACTATTGCTACAAATAAAAAAATTTCAGCTATTCTTAGCACAAAACTATAAGATTGCATTCAATTTTTGGTGTATTATTATACCAACTATTATTTGAATGGTCAATGTGATCGAAATAGTTGTAGAATTGTTTTAGCTGCGTATATATAAGTAACATAACACAAGTTTAAATATGTCATTATTCCCTCTTCATTAAGTTTGAGGAATAAAATAACAGTTCTTTTGATCAACCTTATGCAGAACATCAAAGTTTCTTCAACTCACCTTGTAGACCAGAGAAAGGGCCCACTCTTGGAATGTTCGGTGAGGCTGTTAATATTGTGAGTTATTTTGGATTGTTTGCTAAGTGATTTCTGTAGCTTAAGTTTGGTGTGCTTGAGTTGTCGTAGAGTACTATATTATTTTAAAATAATAGTTAGTTCATATTAATATATTTGCAATCTAATTTCATAGTTGGGTAAGACAGATTATTAATAACAACCAGCATATTCTGAATTTGCTATCATATTAAGAGATAAATTAATATGGCAATATCATATTTATATTAGTAAATTATTATATTAGATTAGTTATATGCTCGGTTTTGGTATTGTTTCCTATAGATTAGTTGAATTTGTGAATTGTTACCTTTGCTATTATCATAGTTTTTAATGTTTATTTCTATTTCTAATGTTCCTGTCGCTAGGAAGTGATAGTTCTTGTCGTTGGGATTTCTTTAGTTTTTCATAGATTCAATTTCGTGTGCTCTAGCTACATTCATAATCCCTTATTTCACAACTATCATCCCTTGATAACATATTGCTCAAATGTCTTTCACAAGCTTATGCTCTCAGATTGACATGTATAGACCAACCAAATTCTATCATAAATCATTAATTCTTTCATAATATTTACCCCAGTGTTGGCCTTTCAATTTGGTGCCATTGAGGGAATGGTGTCAAAGGCATGTTAGTTTGATGATTTGAGTTAGGAACAATGCATTACGATGAAAGCTTTTGCAATTGCTAGACTTTCTTAAGTAATGAATCTTAATTTGTGTTGGTTAAATCATATAGATGCATTGCTTTAGAGTTTTCAAGTAGGCCTTAGACATTAGATTCATTAGCTTCATTATAAATTAAATTCAGTTTTATATTATCATTAGTTGTTTTGAGCTATTGGTAAAGAAAAGACATTTTTGAAGAAAAACGTTAAAAATAATGCATTTTCAAGGTTTTTCAAGTTGGGCACTGCCCAAGGACCCTGCAAGGGGCATTGCCCCTTGACCCCACTGGTGGCTACCACCCCCAAAGCCTTGCTTTCAAATTTCAAAAACAAATGAAGAAATTGGTGGGGAAATCATGATGACTAAAGGTGATACCTTTATACCTTCTCTACCTAATAAATGCAATTTAAATTCTCTTGATATTCCATTATTATAGGTATGTGATAATTCTATCTCTATGTTTGAACATGAGAAAATTATTGATGAATTCTTAGAGAAATGTGATTTTGAGGATGAAAAATCAATTGCTTGTTGTTCTAATTGCTACAGGAAAGATGATCAATGCATATGTGCAAATAACCAAGAGTGCATGGTAAAAGAAGCGCAAGACATTTTTGAACTTGACTACAAAAATGATGCAAGCAAACAAGTCTTTCCTATAATTGGTCACCTATTTCAAATGCCAACCCGAGAAGATCAAGGTATGTATTATGTTGGTAACATGTATTATCACTCTAATTCATTACAAAGCCAACATATTTCTTCAAAATGTACTTCTCCACCTAGCATGTACAATGGATGTAATCATGCATGCTCACAACAACCCATATATCCCTCTTATATTCCACCATATCCATCCTTACCATCTTTGTTTAACCCATTCTACTTATTCCCATCTACTTTATCTCCATACTTCTCACCATATTCATTCTCTTATTCACATCATATTCTACCCACTCCACCTTATCCACCAAAGGAAATTATATTGCCTCATATACCACTTCATAATAAGGTAGTTAATAGTACATATAAACTTTCATGGATCCCTGTACAATCTAATGATGTGCTTAAAAGTGATAAATCAACATTGGAATGTATTGGTGTATATAATGGATGTGGTTTTGGTTTAATAAAATTAGAAGAACAATATTATTTATTGAATTATAATCAACTTTGTTCTTCCTTTCCACTTAGTGAATTCAGAACATCCATAAATGAGCCCATACATCAAATTACACCAATTTTAATTATTGGACTCATAAGCACGTATGTTTATGTTAATCACTCACTAAGTAATATTGAACCATATACATTCCATATTTCACAAACATGGTACCATATCCTCCATGATCTATATTCTACTACTTTTGTACTTATACATATTGATATTTGGAGGCCTACTGTTAAAATGAGCATTACTCACATACTTGTTGATTTGGGATCAATAAATGATTAAGCACAATCATATGGGATTCTATGCATTAATGGCCAAAAAGTTAAAATTGGATGATCATTATTCCTCATTTTTGATTCTTTTCATTGTCCTAAGATGACCAAATACACTATGGATGATTCATTTATTTAGCAAGGATCAAAGTATTACTATCAATAAATTTTTCATTCTTGGTTCATCCAACTGATCATTCATTGATTACACATGTTGATTTCTTGATTCCTTGGATGATTTGAATTCCCTATACTTTTAAAACCAACAGTTAATTTGTGAATACATCCATTGAATTATTGAAATATTTGATTTATCTATCATTCAGTAAGGCTCACAAAATTCTAAAGATGTGTTACTCTCTTCGGGTTACCTAATTTCTTTGGTTATCCTAATGATTTCATGACCTTGTAGCATGAAGTTAAGCTGGGGGGAATCCCTCCAATCTTGTAGTTCTTGGATGATTTCAAATTAAGCTTCATCAGTTGTTTCATTGGTCCTTTTAACAAACTTCCACATTTGGCATCTCCACAATTCAAGGTATGTGTTCTCGTGTTAATTAACATTGCTATTATATGAACACAAGAGTTTATTTGTATTTATCCATTCTATCAAGTATCCATTCATAGTAATAACTCTATCTATCATTTGTAAAACTAAATAACCTACTTAATGATAGAGTTATTGAATGGATGCTATGCTTGATATGCTTGGTTTTGAGAATATGGTTATAGGTCTCTTGTTGTGGTGCAATAATCTTAGAACCAATACTAGTTAATGATGCTTCTCTACACAAGCATTGCATAACACACTTTGTTGGCTTTGTTCACATTGTGCGGGCTCTCTTATGTCTCACTATTCAATATCACATGCAAATTTTGGCATAAGGTGTTCAACACCTTGAGATGAGATTTCTTTATCATGGTGATTAATCACATGGAGGAAAATATGCAGTATGGTCTATAACATTCATGATTATTCAACAATACATCTGATGATACTTTGAATACAATGCCAACTACCACACACCTTCCTTGAGTTGTGTATCCTTCTCTCAAACATTTTATAGACACATTCGTGACTGCTATTGGTTTTCACTCCATACTCATGTATTTGGTAATGAAGGTGTTTACTCGCAAATTTATATTTTCCTACAGTGGATGTTTTACAAGCTTCACAAGAATAGGATTCATATCTTAAGGATATGTCATCTTTTTCTATCAACATAGAGAAATATGAGAATCATCATCCTTGTGAGTAGTACTCTTACCCAAGTGTCCCAGTATGTTTTGAAGCTCTCCAATCAGTTTTCAAATTTGGTGGTGAGAGATACATAGATTAGAAATGTTTCTAGTGCAGTGATTTGTGATTCCAGTTCTTATGAGGGTATTCTTGGTGATCATTTCAAATTCCTTATGCAACCAAGTCTCAACAGTGCCTTCTATGTGGTCATGGTAAAAAATCAAGCTTTGGATGGTATCATTTTTCATCATCCATGTCAGAATTTCATTTCTTTGGTCATTCTATACAGTTATTGAAATTTTTTTAAAAAATGAAAAATGAAAAAAACGGAAAAAACAAAAAAAACAACAAAAAAAGAAATAAAAGATCCAACAATGAAAACTTTTGGGTGTTGTTGGCTAGTTAATATTTGAAAACAAGTTTTTGGTGAATGTTAACTGCAAAATAAATTCTTAGTGCTGAAAAATGTTTTGCAATGCCATTAAGCGATGAGTGGTTGAAAATTGGCTTGCCAACGGTCACCCATCATTATCAAAATGTGAAAAAAAAACAACAACAACAAAAAATAAAAACAAAAAAAAAAAAGCGAAATTAAAAGATGTAATACTTGGTGTTCTTGGTTTTTCCACTAATCATTCCTTTCAAGAACACTCATTGGCTTTAGTGGTTCTTTTCATTCTTGGCACCTCTTGTCGCTCACTTCTGTAGCTTTGCTCCTCTTTAGCGTGGTCCTCAAATCTTTGCTCACCCATAGTATTTGTTGCCTGTTCAATCAAGGTTTTTCCATGGAATGTGCTACTATACAATGGTTCATTTGATGATGGTGGCCCCACAAGATTTCCCTCTTTGTCTTACATTTTATGGTTCCTTCCAGTGGTCTTCACTTTGCTGCTTTTAGTTAGATGGTGGTCTTTTGTGGTGCTATAGTGTAGTTCTGGCTACCTTTCTTCGTTCATTGTTGATTGATTCATTGCTTTTGGTGGCGACACTTACTAAGTTACTCTATGTTCCATCCTTGGTCTCTCTACACATGCATGTTGGTAAATCAATCAATTTTGTTTTTCCTTATTTTATCTCTTAATTTTATTTATATTGCTTATTATATTGATCATTGTGCAACACTCTGTTGGTAAACAAATTGTTTTTTCCAATGTAACTCTTTCATGCCTGAACCTGTGAGAAACAATTTGATACCAACAGTTGGATAATCTATCATGAGATTGATAGATTTCCTCTGAATTGAAAGGTACAACTCCCTTATCAATGATATTCAATGAATTTGTTTATTCCTAAACTAATTGGGTACGTTCTTAACCCGAGAATAGAAGAGGAAAACCAAGCCAGCTCTAGACAGAACTAACTCAGGCAAATTTTAGTTCCTAGACCTATCCAAAGCCAAGAACCCACAATTCCTATGACTTCTTGATATTGGTAATGCAATATGGATGCAAATTATGTGAATGCAATGAAGAAATGAAGATTTAATATTTAGATTTCTGCAACAGGAATATATGCAAATACTCTAATCTACAACAAATTAACTATTTGACATAAGATGCAAGATAATGTCCAAAACCAAATACAACAATGCTCTGATTGAATATATTCAAAAAATAATACCCAAATTCTCTGATTTGAAGAAAAACTCTCCTTTGTTTTGAATACAACAAATACAATGCTCTGATTTTTATTTGCCTGCAACTGTGGCCAAATCTATTACAGAAATCAATGCATGAAATGAAATGCATAAAATAAACTACTGTCTCCCCTCTACTCTAGAAATACCTACTCTTACCAGAAAAGAATCCCTCCTTCAATGGAAAAGGTTTTACAATAAATACATTCTCCAGCAACTATTTGGTTTCTTCCAGTGACTTTTCGGTTCTGTAACTGATCTTGTCTCTTCGACTTCTCATATTTTTCCTTTTGAAAACTGATATGCTTATTAACTTTTAAAGTTAATAATGATAGATATTAACACATTTAAATTATATTTTAACAATTGACATTTAAATATGTTAAATCAATATCAAAATCTTTCCTTCATTGAGTGGACAACAAAATAAATAGTTCTGCCAGGTAAAAATGAGCAATTTTTCGTGGGGCATGTCTTTTTATTCCACCGTTGGATCGAGCTCATTTTTGGATATGTTCTTCCAAACTTAGTTATCTTCATCTTGACTAGAGTGATCGAAAAAATAATCAATGAGTCAAAAGATATGAATTTCTAAATTCTGCTCTATATGACTGCTACAAAATCAGAATTAATAAAATAAAATTTCTAGCCATTGTTCTTTCAATGTTCTATAATCCATGTCTTCAATATGCAACAATGTTATCTTCAATGCTTACAATGTTAATTCTCTGCTAAAATTTGGGAGAAATTCTCTAGAATGCTTATAGTGAAAATCTGACTTTTGTCTTCTCCCTTTGGTGGAAAATTGAACTTTGACTGCGAAAGTCACAGTGAAAAATGAATTTTCCGCTATGTATTTTTCCTTTTGCTGGAAAATGAAATATTTGCTTCTCCAATGGAAAATCTGAAAATGACTGCAAAAGTTGCAGTGAAAAATGAGTTTTCCACTACACTTCATTTTTCCTTGGCGGAAAATCCCAAGTTGACTACTCCATTGTGGAAAATTCAAAAAGTGCTTCTCCATGAAAAATTAGAAAATGACTGCGAAAGGCGCAGTGGAAAATGAGTTTTCCACTACACTTCATTTTTCTTTTGGTGGAAAATCCCAAGTTGGCTTCTCCATTGCAAAAAATTAGAAAAGTGCTTCTCCATGGAAAATTAGAAAATGACTGTGAAAGGCATAGTGGAAAATGAGTTTTCCACTACACTTCATTTTTCCTTTGGTGGAAAATCCCAAGTTGGCTTCTCCATTGTGAAAAATTAGAAAAGTGCTTCTCCATGGTGGAAAAATGAATTTTGACTTCTCCATTGTGAAAAATTAGGAAAGTGCTTCTCCATGGTGGAAAAATGAATTTTGATTTCTCCATTGCAAAAAATCTGAAAATGACTGCGAAAGTCACAGTGGAAAATGAGTTTTCCACTACACTTCATTTTTCCTTTGGTGGAAAATCCCAAGTTGACTTCTCCATTGTGAAAAATTAGAAAAGTGCTTCTCCATGGTAGAAAAATGAATTTTGACTTCTATTTGCTTCCACATTTGCATATCTGGACTCAGAAATAATTCAATCCTTCATAGAAATTTTGCTAAACACACTGAGAACAATTTTAAGAAATTCTTTATGGGTGGGAACTTTAAAATTTTTTAAAACGGTGTACTGAAAGTGCACCTACAGCTGGCTCTGAATGGGGATTATGTGCTGCAAAGTGCATAAAGAATCCAGAATCTCTAGCAAAAGACAAGTGCCTATCTATTGGGTTACAGAGTCTAAGCACAAAGAAGACCATCAAAGAATTGCTTTTCGGGAGGGTGGAGGGGAGTAAGGCAAAACCAAAACTGAGAAAGCAAGGAACACTAAGCTACGCACACCAAAACTGCGAAAACAAAAGCTTATTTACAAATATAGGTGAGGAGACCTCACCAAAATAAAAGCAAGTAGGAAGAAACTCACACATGGCCATTGACTGGAAGGGAGAAGTATAAAGCTTTCCGAAAAAGAAAATTATGCTACAGCAAGTTAAACCAAAAAAATTTCCCCTTGGAAACTTCATCATAATCAAAACTGAATCGAGAGGTATGCTGAAAATATGTGGCCCAAAAATATCTTCCAAACAACCATCCTTCATCATATATTTCTGATTCATTTGTGCCTTTCTGCGCATTACTTCTTGCACCATTAATCATTTTTTGTGAGGAAGAAAGGTATAAAGATTCTGAATCTAGTACAAGAACACACTCACCTTCATCTCTTTCTACAACATCATTTTTAATAAAGATTCCAACATCCGAAACAATATTGAAAAATTTAGGATACTCAAATGGTTCTGAAAATGATGTTCCATCATATGCACATTTATCACAGTCGATTTGAATAAAACTTTTAGATTTCAAATCCAAGCTGAAATAAAATGATTCTTCATCACACATAGGGTCAATCTAGTCTGAAGTAACTTCATCCTTTCTAGTAGCTATCAAGTTTGAAAACTCCCTATCCAAATTCAAAACTTCAATACTTGAATCGGTTGTAGAAGAAGACTTACAGTTGGCAGGCACCAAGACTCGATTAGCTTCTATTTCATGGAAAATAAAAATATAATCTGGTTCTTTGTCCTCCCCATGATGTTGCAACACTTTGTTAGTCAAAGAGAATCTCTGCTCAAACTTTGTTCTTGCAACCATTTCTTCAATCATATTTTCAGATTTGGTAAAATGATTATCAACACATGCTCTAGCCTTTTTGTCAACACAGATTTCTTCAAGAAAACTCAGAGTTGTATTATCTTTGAAATAAAATGATTCCAACATAGAATCATCATCAACTTGTTTAGGTTTAAAATCACTTTTACAAATATCTTCTTCAAACTTTAAAGTTTCATATTCCACTTGCTTACAAACCAAAGGATGATTTTCAAAAGAAACTTTATGTAAAAGATGATCATCATTTTCATCAAATCTAAAACTTGTAACCTCAGGAACAAAAGAAACCATAGACAAATCCTCATTTTCTATTTCACTTACCACTTCCCAGTCACTATCAAGAGTGTCTTTGCCCATTGAAATTTGTGCCTTCAAAAGTTGGGGTATTTCTTGTTCTCCAAGAAGTAAACAATTAATTGACATTGGTTCTTGATTTACTGGTTTTTCTTCAGGCACATTTGCTGAAACATAACTCCCCTTTCTTTGGTCTTGGACATTAAAGTACTGCTGGTATACACACCTCAACAATAGAGTGGATTGATGATCTTCGAAGAGACTTAATCTCTTCTTTTCAGCTTAAGTAATGCTTTGTTTAAACACAATCCAAAGAAATTGTAAATTGAAATCACTTTCAGCTTCTATCTCTTTGAATGTGGGTTTTCTTCTGGTTTTCTTTCTTGGTTGAACCTCTTGTTCGCTCAGGACCAAAAAATTATAGGAGATGTGATGGTGCAGAACTTCTACAATCTCATCATTATCTATCTTCAATTCTTTGCTTAGCTGCAACACCCTCTCTCTACAATGGTGCAATAACTTTGATTTTATTTCCAACTCCTTTAATTTGTGATACCTGGCACAAACACTTCTCCATAAAAGGACTGGTGCATGATCTTCTTGAATGCTCAAATTCATTTTTCTCC
The DNA here is from genome assembly GCA_028749045.1 of Cupressus sempervirens. Classification (NCBI taxonomy): domain Eukaryota; kingdom Viridiplantae; phylum Streptophyta; class Pinopsida; order Cupressales; family Cupressaceae; genus Cupressus; species Cupressus sempervirens. The sequence goes on from CM053783.1 coordinate 8,432,221, forward strand.
CACGAGTAATGCTTTATCTAAAAGCATCAAACAAATCACGCAATATTGGATCATGTGTTTGATGAATTTCAATCAAAGAAGGATTTGGCCTTCTTCCTTTCACAATTTTAATGGGCATGGTCTTTTAACAACAGAGTCACCAATCTCTTGCAAGTAGAGATAATAATAATTCTGAAAATGAAAATAGTGGACTCTTCAACCAGAAATGATGAGAATCAAAACAGAGTCACCAATCTCAAGTAGAGATAATAATAAAAATTGAAGAAGTAAAACTTCAGCACTAATCTTCTTTTCCACTTCCCCAGCAGAGTCGCCAAAAATCTGTTGGTAAACAGATTATTCTTTCCAATGTAACTCTTACATGCCCGAACCTGTGAGAAACAATTTGATACCAACAATTGGATAATCTATCATGAGATTGATAGATTTCCTCTGAATTGAAAGGTACTATCAATGATATTCAATGAATTTGTTTGTTCCTAAACTAATTGGGTACGTTCTTAACCCGAGAACGGAAGAGGAAAACCAAGCCAGCTCTAGACAGAACTAACTTAGGCAAATTTTAGACCTATCCAATGCCAAGAACCCACAATTCCTATGACTTCTTGATACCGGTAATGCAATATGGATGCAAATTATGTGAATGCAATGAAGAAATGAAGATTTAATATTTAGATTTCTGCAATAGGAATATATGCAAATACTCTGATCTACAACACATTCACTATTTGACATAAAATGCAAGATAATGTCCAAAACCAAATACAACAATGCTTTGATTGAATATATTCAGAAAATAATATCCAAATTCTCTGATTTGAAGAAAAACTCTCCTTTGTTTTGAACATAACAAATACAATGTTCTGATTTTTATTTGCCTGCAACTCTGGCCAAATCTATTACAGAAATCAATGCATGAAATGAAATGCATAAAATAAACTACTGCCTCCCCTCTACTCTAGCAATAACTACTCTTACCAGAAAAGAATCCCTCCTTCAATGGAAAATGTTTTACAATAAATACATTCTCCAACAACTGTTTGGTTTCTTCCAGTGACTTTTCAGTTCTGTAATTGATCTTGTCTCTTCGACTTCTCATATTTTTCCTTTTGAAAAATGATATGCTTATTAACTTTTAAAGTTAATAATGATAGATATTAACATATTTAAATTATATTTTAACAATTGACATTTAAATATGTTAAATCAATATCAAAAATTTTCCTTCATTGAGTGGATAGCAAAATAAATAGTTCTGCCAAGTAAAAATGAGCCATTTTTCGTGGGGCATATCTTTTTATTCCACCGTTGGATCGAGCTTATTTTTGGATATGTTCTTCCAAACTTAGTTATCTTCATCTTGACTGGAGCGATCGGAAAAATAATCAATGAGTCAAAAGATATGAATTTCTGAATTCTGCTCTATATGACTGCTACAAAATCAGAATTAATAAAATAAAATTTCTAGCCATTGTTCTTTCAATGTTCTATAATCCATGTCTTCAATTTGCAACAATGTTATCTTCAATGCTTACAATGTTAATTCTTTGCTAAAATTTGAGAGAAATTCTCTGGAATGCTTATAGCGGAAATCTGACTTTAGTCTTCTCCCTTTGGTGGAAAATTGAACTTTGACTGCGAAAGTCACAGTGAAAAATGAATTTTCCGCTATGTATTTTTCCTTTTGCTGAAAAATGAAATATTTGCTTCTCCAATGAAAAATCTGAAAATGACTGTGAAAGTCATAGTGAAAAATGAGTTTTCCACTACACTTCATTTTTCCTTTGGTGGGAAATCCCAAGCTGACTACTCCATTGTGGAAAATTCAAAAAGTGCTTCTCCATGAAAAATTAGAAAATGATTGTGAAAGGTGCAGTGGAAAATGAGTTTTCCACTACACTTCATTTTTCCTTTGGTGGAAAATTCCAAGTTGGCTTCTCCATTGTGAAAAATTAGAAAAGTGCTTCTCCATGGAAAATTAGAAAATGACTGTGAAAGGCGTAGTGGAAAATGAGTTTTCCACTACACTTCATTTTTCCTTTGGTGGAAAATCCCAAGTTGGCTTCTCCATTGTGGAAAATTAGAAAAGTGCTTCTCCATGGTGGAAAAATGAATTTTGACTTCTCCATTGCGAAAAATTAGAAAAGTGCTTCTCAATGGTGGAAAAATGAATTTTGACTTCTCCATTGCAAAAAATTTGAAAATGATTGCGAAAGTCGCAGTGGAAAATGAGTTTTCCACTACACTTCATTTTTCCTTTGGTGGAAAATCCCAAGTTGACTTCTCCATTGCGAAAAATTAGAAAAGTGCTTCTCCATGGTGGAAAAATGAATTTTGACTTCTATTTGCTTCCACATTTTCATATCTGGACTCAAAAATAATTCAATCCTTCATAGAAATTTTGTTAAACACACTGAGAACAATTTTAAGAAATTCTTTATGGGTGGCAACTTTAAAAGTTTTAAAAATGGTGTACTGAAAGTGCACCTACACACCCCTTGCTAGCCTCTCCTTGTTTCTCATGGACGATCAACCTTTAAGTTGGGGGGAGGCATGTCATCCCATTATCTTCCATCCATCGCCCTTATAATTCCATGACACTATCCATTATATCCATCATACAATAGCCTTTTTTTTTTGTCTCTTATCTCTCTAATTTCACCCATTTAAATTCCTCTTGTGCAAATTGAGATAAATTCTCCTATATGAAACCTTTTGATCCATGATGCTATAAAAAATTGAAATGAAAAGAAAAAGAAAAGAGAATAGAGAAATAACTTATGAAAATTTGAAAGAGATATCCCTATTGGAGAAGAAAAATATAAGAAAGTTTGTCATGTGAAGCAAAGAAAGGGATTTGTGTTTCTATATGAGTCATCATGGTTTAGGGTGGAGACAAAGTGTAAATCCAAGTGCTTTTAATTCAAACCAAAGACCTCAGGATCATAATGATTGCATGAGGATGTGTAATAAGCTAAGTTGGGGGGAATGATGAGAGCCAATTATAACCTATTTTAATCTATTTAATTCACTTTCCTACTCACTTTTCTATTCTATTTCCATCCCATTTCGTTCCATATTACCATTCTTACATTGCATATGGTTTAATATAAATAAGTATTATTTAATATTGTTGGTGTAAATAAGTATTTACTTATTACACTTACTTAAGTTTATTTAGGTTTATGCATTATTTAATTATTTTGCATTATTTTATTATTTTTATTTGTGAGACACTTAGGAGTTTGCGCACCTTTGTGAGTTGTCATGTAGGCAACATAGGAGTACGCAACTCTATTTAAGCACATGGTGTCTACAACACTGTTTTGCGTGTCACACCCTTGTAGGCTTATCCTCACATCACCGCACTTACTTTCGTGCTTAATGGAGGATAACCCATATCTGGTGGACATGTGCTTGGTTGTATGACACATCATGGTATTGATTATGAGGCATTCTAGATGTATCTTAGAGGCCTTTATATTCAGGCACTCCTAGTGTACTCTTAACTAGTTATTGAATGAATATTGTCATTCTGATCATACTCTATCTACTTTGGTCTACTGTGTGCTTGTGTTTGAGTTCTTAGTTCTTGGGTGAAATTTTCCCTTAGGCAAATTCTTACATGGTATCAGAGCAACTTGGAGATTTTCTCATCACATAGCTGTTCAGGACCATCATCTTACTTCATCACCTGAGCTCAAATTCGGAGTGCTACAGAAATTAGGATTGCCCAGAGGCAGATCTGACCTCACCATTGCATTTGGAACACTAATTTGGTGAAAATCGGCTACAAAGCTGCCTACCCTAGGCCAAAGTTGATTGTGAGGCAAAAAATTTTTTTGCAAACCGGCACTTGAAGGACCGATTTGCAAAATTGGGATGATCATTTCAGATCTGTACATTTAATTTTCAGATCTACATTTTTTTCATCTGCATCTCTGCTATTTTTTTCGGATCTACATTATTTTTCAGATTTTTTTTAGCTATAGGGCCATATGAGAGATTTTTTGTAAGTGAAGATTAAAGCTTGTTGGTGAAAATCTGATATTTGCATCACATTCAGAAGGTCCAAAAACTCCCAAATCGGATTTTGTTTCATCCAAATCGGACATCTGAGGCAAAATCTAGAGCCATTTGTTTTTTGGAGGCACGACAACGATTCAGAAAAAATAACAGTAGCAACAATTTTCAAAATGCGATATCTTCCTCATACAGACTCCTTTTTGTGAGCAATTTTTTTTGTTTTGGGGTAGGATTTCATGATCTACACATTGGTGTAGGTGGTTTGAGATCTCTATTTCTGAAATTTTTTGCAACTCCAAAATCTCAAATTTTGCCACTTAAAATGCTTGGCACGGGCTCATCTGGACTCCAAATCAGGTTTCATTTTTTTTGAAAGTGCATTTTTTTTGGTCTACTTTCTAGATCTGCAATCACATTATAGGTTTTGTAGACAGAAATACTACTTTTAGAAATAGGCCCTAAATTGGCAAGTGGCTTTCAAGTGCTAACAACATATTTTTCAGGGGGGGTTCCTTGATTTTTTTTGGAGGTTTCTTTGATTGGTCCATCATGGAAGAGTCAAATTTGATTGAATTGACCCCACACAACTATCATGAATGGAGTCAACTTACTATCAGATATCTCCGTCAGCATAATGTACTGCCCTATGCACCAAATCTTGATTTTACTTTTGATCAACATGACATCATTTCACGTACTCTCTATTTACATATGGAATATAAAGTTCTGAAAAAAGCTAATCAAAATTAAATCATCTAATCCATATGTTTTTTGGATGTATCTTTGGGAGCATTATGGAGATCCAACTATTCCTCCATTCCCAGAAGATCTTCCTCCTCCAGTTGTAGCTGACTCCTCTTTAGATGAGATCACACCTCCAGCTCCTGTTGCTCCTACTAATCCTATTTCAGCCATAGATGCTTCTGAATTAGTGCAACAAGATACTTTATGTCTTCCTACTCTACCTTCATGTGAAGACTTCCTTTCAAACATTGCACAGTTGTTCGTGGAGTCTCACATTGAAGATGTGGGAGATATTCTTGATGACATTCATCTTTTATTTGAGGTAGATATTCCATCCTTTGCTGTAGTGATAGATTCACGTACTTTAGCACTGCAGGGTACTCATGGTCTTCCAGGTGATGATTTCTTGCCAGACATTTCAATTTTGTTCTTGGAGTCACACATAGTAGACATGGGAGACTTTTATGATGATTTATCACTTCTCTTTGCTGAGGAGTCTTCTACAGTTGTTGCGAGGGCCCACTCTGACCCTCAACTCCATGCTCTACATGATCAATCCTTCCAGATTGGCATGACTGTGGGTTCTTCTTTACAGCATCTGTAGGAGGTCTCTTCACTAGTTGAGAAGACTATTGGTTTCCTGAGACAGGTTCTACCTCCTCCCTTGTTCGATTTTCTCTTCTCTTCAGTAGTTTTGGAGGAAGCCATCATCAGTATCAACACAAGGACTTTTGAATAGGTTTTAGAGATACCGGTCATCATAGAGATTCCTTCTCCATCCAGGGGATGCATCTCAGAAGTACCCTTGCCATTGTTTCTTCCAAAGGGGAGGAACATTATCCAAAGGTCATGGATCAACTTCTACATTAGAGCATTTCTCACTGATTGGCACACTACTTTTAAGGGGGGGTGGGGGGACTACCATGTCTCCTTCTTCTCCTTTTTGGAGGGGAATTTTTCCTCATAGGAGGTTTTTTCCTTCTCCATTCTTTCTTGTATATACATGGATGTATGTCGTAATGGGGGGGTCTTGATTACTCCATCCATCGATGCATCCTTATTTATCTCTCTTTTTGGGTGGGGGTTTTTCCATGAGGTTTTCCCTCTTTCTCCGCTTTATGAGAGATTTGCATCTTCATTATGTACATGGGTACCTAACATGGCCTAGTAGCCAGGACCCATATCTTCATCCTAGTTTCCTAAGCTTAAGGGCATTCCCCTAAGTTGCACTTAAGGGGGGGTGTTGGTGTAAATAAGTATTTACTTATTACACTTACTTAAGTTTACTTAGGTTTATGTATTATTTAATTATTTTAAATTATTTTATTATTTTTATTTGTGAGACACTTAGAAGTTTGCGAACCTTTGTGAGTTGTCATGTAGACAACACAGGAGTATGCAACTCTATTTAAACACATGATGTCTACAACACTGTTTTGCGTGTCACACCCTTGTAGGCTTATCCTCACATCACCGCACTTACTTCCATGCTTAATGGAGGATAACTCATATCTGGTGGACATGTGCTTGGTTGTATGACACATCATGGTGCTAATTACGAGGCATTCTAGATGTATCTCAGAGGCTTTTATATTCAGGCACTCCTAGTGTACTCTTAACTAGTTATTGAATGAATATTGTCATTCTAATCATACTCTATCTACTTTGGTTTACTGTGTGCTTGTGTTTGAGTTCTTAGTTCCTAGATGAATTTTTTCCTTAGGCAAATTCTTACAAATATTTTTTTGGGATCAAAATATGGAAAATTCATTATTGATTTCTTATACTAATCTTTATTATCATAGTATGTTTATGTGTGAGTAGATATTCCTGTCGCCTCCTTGATAATATCTTCTTATCACATCTGAGACATCAATTATTGTGAATAACATTGGCCTACAACTTATTTGAATGTTATTATTTAAAAACATTATTGTGGCTTTCACAGTGGCTTTACCTCTTCCAAATGAACCATGTTGGAATGTATATTTATCAACTGGAAAAAGCATTGTCTTCCCCATCGCAGATTGTTGGATACAATTGTCTAATTGTGTGTTGTGTTTGATATTACATAGATGTCATATTAGTTGTTATTCTGTGCTTACCAAGATCACTTGGTCAGCAAGATCATTTTTCTTGTCTACCAAGCATTCCTAGAGATTACATTGTGAAGATAGTGTCTACCGAATTCACTTAGGCATCAAAGAAAATTATGATAGAAAGTAGTGTTAACTGAGTTCTAATGAAGGAAAGTTGGTCAGAATTAGTGTTCATTGAGTTCACTCAATTTCCAAATGGATTTTGCAAGTTCATAGTGTTAGCCAACCTTCTATTGGTTAACATAGGGAATCATTTCAAGACCAATGTTACCGAGCTGGATTGGCTATCAAAGAATTTTGTTGATTTGGATATGAAGTTTAATTATTTCAAGTATTGTTTTCTAGCTGACTATAGTAATGATTATTGGTCATTGTGATTTGAATTGAGCTGACTTGACAATCTGAATGATATAAATGAAAGGTCAAGTGGAGATTCTAAGTGTGTGAGAGAATGCAAGTGTATTGATTGATTAAGAAGGAAAGTGTGTGAGTGAACTTGAAGGCTAGTCAGACATCCTTGTGGAGCAACAAAGCAATATTCAATCAGGAAGGATCTAGCATGAAGCATAACAGAGATCTGTAATCAACAATTTAGTTGCATCTCAATTAGGTCATTTCATTCTTACTTTCTTACCATTGTAGAAGTGATCTAAAATCTCTTAACAGAGTTGGTTTACCAGCTAGTTGTAAATCCTCTAACAAGGTGACAGCTCCATTGAATTTTTTTAAGACCTCTTGCAAGGCTACTCCTAATAGGGTGATTAAATCCTCTAATAAGGTCACACCTAATAATGTGTTTTGTAACCTTTAACCAGGTTGGCTCCTAATAGGGCTCACTTCAGAAGAGTGAAAAATAATAACTAGTTACATTGGTGGTTTTTTCCATATTGGGGTTCCATGTTAAATCCTGGTGTCTCATGTGTTCATGTTATTTCTTTTATGCTTGTAAGTTAATCACTATGAATGTTTAAGATTAGTTAAAAGTAAATCACACTTTTTTAATCGAGTTACACCATTTTCTGTGTGGTTACAAAATATTAGCAGTAATCAATTTTATTGTAGACATCAAAGGGATCTGAAATATTTTTATGGTAACTAATTCAACCCGCTCTCAGTTACTCCATCTATATTTCCAACAATTGGTATCAAAGATTTTGGTGCTTGCAGAAAAGGTTTTAAGGACCTAAGCTAAAGATCAGGATGTCTTACAAAAGAGAAATTCCAAAGCTTAACAGAGATAACTTTTTAGCATGGCAGGACCTCATGAGACTTCATCTAACTTCCATTGTGATTCAGTATTGAAATACCTTGACGAAGAATACACAAATCCTACTGGTACATTATCTATTGGAGATAATGCTAAGAAAAAGAATCATAACAACATGATGATAGATATTGCATTTGCTCTTAGCTATGAAGAATTTGATGATATCAAGGATTGCAAAACCACTTTTGAAATGTGGAACAAGCTAAAAGACATCTATGGAAGTGATGAAAATGTGAGGAGAGCCAAAGTTGAAAGCCTTAGAGGACAATTTGATTAGATGAGAATGAGAGAAGATGAAAATATTGCCAAATATGTGGAAAGAATCAAAGTCAGTGTTAATGCAATTAAAGCTTTTGGAGGAGATATCAAGGAAGAAACTATTATAAGTAAAGTTCTCAGAATATTACTTCCTATCTATGCAATTAGAGTATCTGCTAGTCAAGAAAGAAGATGTGAGACAAATCATAAGATAACTTTGGATACCTTAGTAGGAAGATTGACAACCTTTGAGCTAGATAACTTTGATAATTATGTTCCAGCTTCCATGAATATTGAATCTACATTTGAGGCCAAGCTTTCACTTAAGGAGAAAGGAAAGAAAATAAAGGACATTTAGTTATAAAGTGAAGAAGAGTTAGAGGAAAGTTTTGATAGTGACCTTGAAGTTGTTGAAGCTTTACTTGCAAGGAAATATTCTAGAGGCAGAGAAAAATACAAATGTAAAGTTACCCTAATTTGTTTTTCATGTGAAGAAATTGGTCATATATTGTTGCCAGGTGCCCAAACAAAGAAAGCAAGGATGAGAAGAAAAGTCATAAGTGTAGTGGCAAGAAGGATTTCAAAAATCACAAATCATTCAAGGACAAAGGTAAGAAGACTTGTTTTATGGCTAAGGATTCAGATAATAGTGAAGATGAAAAAGTCTACATTGTTGTAAAAGATGAATCTGATGAAGAAGATAAGGTGGCACATATCTCTCATGTGAGAAAAAATGATACATGGATCATAGACAGTGGATATTCACATCATATGACTGGTGATAAAAAAAAGTGTGAACACTTTGAAGACTATGATGGTGGTAGTGTAAGGTTTGGAAACAATGGACCTTGTTGCATAAAAGGGAGAAGTTGAATCTTATTAACCAAAGAACTTGTATGTGACAATTCCTATTGGCTTGAAGGACTAAAACATAATCTATTGAGTGTGGCACAACTAATAAACATTGGATTCAAGGTGGAATTCATGCATGGCAAGGCATGACTACTGGATGGCAAAGGAAAATTGATTGGATAAAGTCAACAAACAAAAGGTAACCTATTTTATCTTGATCTTGGTGATTGCTCATGTTTTATTGTTCAAGTTGAAGAAAGTTGGTTATGGTACATAAGGTTATGTCATGTAAATTTTGATAACATGGTGAAAATAAGAAAAGTTAGGAAAGTAAGAGGCATTCCTAGTTTGAAGAAACCAGATGTTAGATTGTGCAAGAATTATCAGATTGGTAAAATGGGAAAGGCTAGGTTTAAAAGAAAAACTATCAGTTTGAAGATATCTTGGAAATTGTGCATACTAATTTGTGTGGACCTATTGGAATAGAAATCTATAGTGGAGAAAAATTCTTTATTCTTTTTGTTGATGACTATTCAAGAATAATGACTATTATGTATTTAAGAGAGAAGTCAAAAGCATTTGAGAAATTAAAATGGTATTTGGAAAGAGTAGAGAAAGAAACAAGGAAAAGACTGAAATGCTTAAGATCAAACAGAGGTGGTGAATTCATCTCCAATGAATTCAATAACTTTTTCATTGAAAGAGGAATTAAAAGATAGATATCAACTCCTAGAACTCCCAAGCAGAATGGAATAACTAAAAGAAGGAATAGATCCATCTTGGATTGTGCAAGGACTTTGATGATTGAAAAGAACATTGCTATCAAATAATGGAAGGAAGCTATCAACACTGTTGTTCATACCTTAAACTGAGTACAGTTGAAGAAAGACTCATATAAAACTCCCTATGAGTTATGGTATGGCTACAAACCCAATATAAGTTACTTGAAAGTATTTGGAATTAAATGTTATATCTTGAAAGAATCTAGAAAAGGAAAGTTTGATGTGAAAGGGGATGAAGGTATATTCTTAGGATATTCTTGCAGAAGTAAGGCATATAGGTGTTGAATTTGTCTACTCATAAAATCATAGAAAGTGCACATGTGAGAATTGATGAGTTTGCAAAAAGGACTAAAGAAGAAAGCAAAAAGGAACTAGAAGATTATAGGAGATTTGTTTACATCAAACTTGATACATTCCTAGACACATCTGTCAATAAAGAGACTTCTACTCCTGAGTCTTCCTCAGTCACCAAGTTGCAAGAAGTTCAAACCAAGTCACATTCTAAAGCTACTGAGCCAATGCCTACTGAGTCTGAGCAACTAGAGATAGAAATTGAAGTTCAAGAGGAAGATAATGAAATTCATTCAAAAGGAAAAGAACCTATATTAGCCAAATATGTCAGAAGGCATCATGCACCAGATCATATTATTGGAGATAAATTAGAAGGTACTATGACAAGAAGTAAGCTAAAAGGTACATGTTTACTTACTAATTTTGAACCTATAACTGTTAAAGGTGCACTAGAAAATGAAAGTTGGATTGAGGCTATGAATGAAGAAATAGAAAAAAACTTGGGCTCTTGTACCTAGGCCTAAAAATAAAAATGTGATTGGAACAAAATGGGTATTCAAGAATAAGTTGAATGAAGATGGTAAGGTATCAAGAAACAAAGCTAGATTGGTATGCAAAGGCTACTCTCACGAAGAAGGCATTGATTATAGTGAAACTTTTGCTCCTGTTGCAAGATTAGAAAATGTCAGGACCTTACCTGCATATGTGGCACATAAAGGATTTAAGGTATATTAGATGGATGTTAAATCCACATTTCTCAATGGTATTCTTGATAAAGAAGTCTACATTGAACAACCAAAAGGTTTTGTTGATCCAGACAAAAGGGACATGGTCTGCAAATTACACAAAGCATTGTATGGTCTAAAACAAGCTCCTAGAGCATGGTATGAGAGGTTGTACAACTACCTTACACAAATTGATTTCCAGAGAACTAATGATAATAGTAGTTTGTACATCAAGGAAGGACTAGATAACAAGATTGTATTAGCAAAAATATTTGTGGATAATACTTGATTTATAGGGAATGATGATCTATGCAAAGAATTTTCAGAGCAAATGAACAAAGAATTTGAAATGTCTATGTTTGGTGAGATTAAGTTCTTTGTTGGACTTCAGATACAACAAAGTAGGAATGGTATCTACATCACTCAGTTTAAGTATATCAAGGAGATATTTAAGAAGTTTGGTATGAAAGATTCAAAACTAGTTGGAACCCCCATGTGTACTAGATTAAGCTTACCAAATATGATGATTCAAAAGAGGTAGATTAGACCTTGTATAGATCAATGATTGAAAAATTACAGTATGTAGTTCATGTAGACACCTAAATCTGATTACATCACTTAATTAATCCTATTTAGTCATCTCCTAAGGCATCATTAATTGAGTATTTAATATTTAATTAATCTATTGTCATCCCCTAGTTAATTAATTAATTAAATTAACTATAGTCCAATTAACAAAATCAAATGATAACCATAAATCAATTTATTAATTAAATCCCTATTCCTCTATTAAATTAAATAAATCCTCAAATCTATTTAATTTAATCTCACATCCCCCATTTTATTAAATAAATCAATTAATAAATTATCCAAACCCCTAAACATCCTTAAACCCTACCTTTACCCCTAACTCAACCCATCCACCCATACTAACCTCATTTAGCCACCTAACTAACCCATCCCATCAAATCTAAGCCACTTTCCCCCTAATCCCCCTCTAATCCAAGCCTAATCCTCACTCTAACCATGTGCACAACCTTAATCCTAGATTAAGAATTCCTAACCTCAAGTTAAAATCAAGACTTCCACCCACCTCCCATTTTAATATTCAAACAAAGACTTCATCCTCTATTTTAAAGTCAAGACTTCCACCCACCTCCCATTTTAATATTCAAACAAAAACTTCACCTCCCTTTTTAATATTCAAATAAAGACTTTATCCCCCATTTTAATATATTCAAATAAAGACTTAACCTAACTCATTAAATTCCAAACCACTTGCCTCTTACTCTCATCCTAAGCTAAGCCTAATCCCTTTCTTAAGCATGTGCACAACTTTAACCAAGGGTTAAGAAAGTCTTAAACCAAACCAAAGTCAAAGTCCTATCCTTAAAGTCTTGCATTCTTATCCAAGAGCCTTAAAGACTCTTATATGAATTAAAGGCTCTTTAAAGATTTTTTACACCTATTTTCCACACTCACCCTCCCTTTTCCTCCCTCATAACTCCCTCTAGCCACCTATCTTGACCATCTTCCCTATCCAATCCCCTTGTGACAATTGTCACAGGGCTAGAGCTTTGAAGAATCACAATCCATGTGCTCTCTTCTCCTTGCATCCTAGCCCTCCTTAACCAATTCCCCTTCCTTGCATCCTGATCCTCCATCTCACTACCCCATGGCCTGTAAATGAAACCCTCTTACCTCACAAATATCATCCACTTCTATGCTAATGTTATAATGCTATTTTGAGAGCCTAAGGACTATCAAAATACCATCATAATGAAAAAATCTATTCATAAATCCATTTTGAATCATATCCTCCATTGAAGATTGAGTAACGTCATTGAGCACACATCCCATCTTTCAGACACATCTACACATAAAAGGGAAGATTGCTTGGTTTAAGAGGTTTGCATGTTCTTAGGCTACTTTGGTACTTTAATTCTCTTTTGTCTAATCATATATGTGAGTTAAATCTATTGTTTTGAATGTTTTGGTTATCCATTGTATTCCTTTAAGCACTAGTTTTACAACTCTACATTTTGGCATTCCCAGTGGGACAACCCACAATCACAAGGTGAAATTTATTTATTTATGTATTTTTTATTAAAAAAAAAATTCACCTTCTCTTTTCCTTAAATTTTCTTTAATATTTTTGTTAGAAATGGAAAACAAAATATGTAAATAAGCAATACCAGGAAAGAATCTAAGTGAGTAAATGCATGAAAAGATATTACCATAAAATAGGAGAGAGAAAGCTTCAAGCTCCAACACCATGAGACAAGATATTTGGAAAGGGGAAAGCAAAGAAAACCCCTCGTGACATTATGAATGAGGCAAGAAAAGCCTAAGAAGAAAGAGAGAGAGAGCAAGAGAGCAATGACTCATACAATATTTGAGAAGAGGAAGAAACCTCATTGTTAAATGAGAGAAGAGGGTCATCTCTTAAATAGAGATGAGAGAGAGGAGTTAGAATGTAACTCCCATGTCTATGAATTCCACCATTCATAAGTGTGTGAGGCCAAGTGTGAGATTCCTCTTAAGGAGGAATAATCTAAAATTAGAAATTAAAATATATATTTGTCCTCACATATTCCACTAGATGACAAAATAAGATGTAGTGGAAAAAGGACAAAAAGGAAATATATTAGGATACCTTGGCTTATATCCTAATATATTACAACAATAAAGGAAGAAGGTCTAACCTTGGTTTATAAGCACACCAAGGAAAGATTACAACTTCTAACAATTTTTATATTAAAAAAAATATTCATTTTTTTAAATTTTTTTTTTTTTTTTTTGGGTTACACATTTTTTTTTGAAAATTTGGTAAAAATATGTATATTCATATATATGTTTTTTAAAAAAAAAAAAAAAAAAAAATTTCAAAAAAGTGTAAAATACGTGCCTGTCTTTTTGGAGTGGCACAGATTTTATCCCCCAAAATTTTTCAATTTCTTGTAGGCACCATCCAAACCCACTTGGCAACCACCACAACGCCATTCCTAGTCACTGCTGCCACATGGCCCTGCCTACCTTCTCTATCTATGGCCTGCTCTGTCCCTACCTCACTTCCTCTACCGCCTTTGCACTCCTCCTATAGCCCAGTCTTCCTCATGTGCATCCCTCCACTGCTACCTATACTCATTTCCTGCAGCCTCTGCCGCTGCTTCCACCCTTTGTCATTACCTCCAATGCCTCCTGCAGCCTCCTCATAGCCTATGACCTTTGAAGACCGCCATCACTGCTGCAACCCTTGCTTGCACCCATTCATTGGGTCCTAACTACATCAATACCACATCATCATACTAAGTCACTGCCTAATCGTGCATAGTTAGTGCCCATTAGATCTGCCATGTCAGCAGGTCATTTTTTGTCTATGACAACCATATGGCCATCAACTTTTAACTTGCACTTTGGTGATGTTAGCATGACATCACTTCTACATGCCCTTTCTAAGCCTTAAGAAGAAACATTCGGTATTTTGCTCATAACTTGAGCATTCAGACTCCGTTTCTAGAAAACAAAATATCATCAAAAAGTTGGTTCTGAGCTCGTCATGATGGTATTAGTTTTATCATATTTTGCAGCTTTATAGATACTTGTTTTCACTATCAATGATCGGACTTTGTTATTAATAATTTCATCATAGGGTTATTTCACTTTTTATTTCAATACCCTAACTTGTGGTTTTGTAGGGATATTTGCTAACTCGTGCATTTTTAGTTGAAGAGTTCTAAGAAACCACTAACCATGTTTCTTGTAGGTTTTCCTTAAAATATTTTATTACTCTTGAAAAATGAACTTGCATGTTTAAATATTTGTCTTTGAATGCATGTTGCTAAAATCAAATCTTAAATACCATGGCCTAAAATCTAACGTTTTCATTGGAATGCATGATTAACACACTCTTGAATGCTAAAGGTTAAAAAGAATGAATATGATAGACATTTGATTTTGGGTATTAAAGAACATTGCAAATCAACACACTTCAACTTTGGTGCTTAAAATGAACTTCATTCAATCTTGAATGCTCTAAAGTAAAAATGTTCTTATTCCCTCATTTTCAAGCTTTCACGTGCACGATTTACTTTTTTTGACTCGATTTACCTTTATTGGTGATGCTGTCTAGTTGGAATGAACATCTGAATGCTAATCACAGGTGTCTTAAAGTTATATGATAGAGAATCTAAAAGCTTCAAAAATAGAATGAATGAAGTGTCTTGCATGTATTGAGATTGTGCCTTTTAGCACATCTTTGACTTCTCTATTTCTTGCAAAGTAGAACCATTTAAATACATGATGCATGTACTGAAGTTGTTAGCAAAACCATTTGCAACAACCTAGGAGTGCTTCTAGCGAGTTCATCCACCTCTAGGAAGCGCATCCCCTTTGGTGAGAAGCTCAAACTAGTAAATAATTTGGCCAATATATAAATGAGAGGAAGGGTAAACTTTCTCGCTCCATTAGGAAAGTTTGGGTGGTGTGTTTTTGGGGGTAGCTTGAGGTGGGAAAACTTTCCCACAATTTCAACATGTTTGGAATAAATTCTTAAGTGGATCACATACGTAACAACATTTGGCTGAGACCATAGACCTAATTATGAACCAGCTTAGTAGCTACCCTTCTATCCTTGGCATGTTATTTGTGATGTAAGGGAAACAACATCCCTCAAGATTACTCACCATTGTGCTCCCCTAGTTGAGGCATAAGGCCACTTGGGTTTCATCTCCAAGGGTCGTTGTTCCCACAGAATGGGAACTTCTATTTACCATGCCTTGAAGATTCTTTGATGTGTATCATTTATTGGTCAACTCTTGTATCGACTCACCTATTCGATGAGAGGGACATATTGCACTAGAATCAGGAGACAACAAGTTGTGGGCCATTGAATAGCATGTTGCAACCAAAATTTGACCTTAAGGATAAAGAGTGTGTTTGAATTGTCTTATTTGTGCTCAAAACCTGTGAAAAGCATTTGTAAAACATATACAGTTCTATGGTTACTATCAAATCCTTTTGCTAATGAGATCACTTGTTTTTCTTTCTCAAAGTTGCTTTGTCCTTTGAGAAACTATTTGTTCACAAATCATAGCATCAGAAAAGGTCTTATCTTTGTTATCCTAAAAATAGTTGTTAGCAAGTACATTTGCAACAACTTTGGTTTTGTTAGTCCAACTTCACCCTTTTTCAAAAAACTATCCTTGTTATCTCAAAAAGAAGTCATTAAAAAAAGTCTAGTTGTAAACAAACTTGTCTTTCTTTGGTCCAAAGGTTACCTTTCTCAAAATACCATTGTTACATATCCTACTTGACCAAAAGGTTTCCTGGCAAAAGAAAACCTCCATTTAAAAAATAAATGAGATCATTTAGCATCACCAATTTTGAGTTTTATTTCCCCAAAAGAAATCTCCATCCATCTCACTATCATAGTTATCCTCAAAACTAAGCATTGTTTAGGATAAACTGTCACTTGTGTCCCACAGTACCTTAAGCAAAAAGTTGGGGTACACACTTGATCCCATTTGTCTTCTAAATGGTTACAAGGCTACCTTAGGGTTTGATATCACCACCACATATTCAAGTTCACACTTAAGGGAAACACAATCTCCTCCACATATTACCATATCATTTAGCTTCCTAGATACCATTAGAAGCATTTTTTTTACACATCCTCCTTTGCATCTTAGGAAATCCTTCCACCCTAGTCATACCTAGGTAAATCATCTTGTCACATACACTCATCACCATCTCTTTTGCATTCCGTCGTTAGCAAAGTTAGCATTTCAAGCCACCAACCACATGTTTTGGTAAGGAAAAATAGCAAAAGAAAGACATGGATCCTAGTCTTAGTAGTAGCACGGCTCAGGGTAGGCCATACCCCATAGTTTCAGAAGCACCACCAGATCCACCATCACAAACTCCCAAAGAAATAGGTTCTTCCATAGATATTAATGCTTTCATGAACCAACCTAGACATATGACTATTGTTAATGCCACCATAGATAGAAATAGAGAGACCATCATGGTAAACTTCTTAAGAGACAATGTTGGCACCTTTGATTTTGGACGACCACCACCTCCCAATGTTACAGATCCTACGCATCCTCTATTCCGATGGCAACCACCATCTGTAGGGTCATCTATCCCTCATGATCCTTTCTCTTCACAAAACAATGGGTATCACCCGAATATCCCTTCAACACAGGTCACTACTCCCATTCCACAAAATACCCAACCCATCCTCACTCAACCCTTAGTTCATACAACATCCCAACCAACCTTAAGTATATCGTCTGCATCTGTTTCCACCATTCCTATCCCTACTTCACAATACACCCCCTTTATACTTAATAGAACTTCATTTCCCCTTCCATCCTAAAACACATCTAATCCATTTAATAGTACCATAAATATCCAACCTATATCCCAGTACACTACAAAAATGCAAGGGTCAAACACTTCATCCTCCATTCCCCCCAACATCACTGTCAATCCATTTGTCACTAGCCAAAGTACTTTGGCCTCATTTCCATTAGGACCTTGGAGTTTTGGTATGGCCCAAGGGCCTACCACCAGTATCCCCTTTAGCACTATATCCATGCCCATACCTCAGTCACATTCATCCCTTCCTTCTCAAGCCTATTCAGTACCTCCCATTACCAACTATTTTTCTATTCCACCCTTAGGCAATAGCCAAATCATCCCTCCACTACAATAGCTTTTTGTGCAAACTCTACCTCACATTAATTACCTTGCACATGTTACTACCGAATTGATCTCTCACATAGGAGCACAACCAACATATATTGGGCAAAATATACATTCCCAAAGCATGGCCTAGATATTGCCAACACTACCACCTTTTCAGCCTCAATCATCACACCAATAGTATGCCCAAGCACCCCCACATAATTATCTAGCTAGGAAACAACCCCACACATATGTCCCTCCACCACAAATCCCCCATCAACAATCTATCTAACAGATGTAGTAGTATGCCCAAAACCCATTCCAACAACCCATTCCATCTATCCCACTAGTAGTGCAATTCATATTCCAACCACCACATTATGGTAGTTAGGGTCTTCCATATCAGCCTTCAGCATTAGCTATGCATCCTACATTGGGGGCACCTGGACTAGGGTCACCCATTTCCCTTCCTGTGAACTCTGAGTGGGAAGAGATGAAAAATGCTCTAAAAGCCCTAAAAAATGGGACAAACTCAAAAACTTTCAAGTTTGAAAATGATTTTCCATATCCATTTGACAAAACCATCACAATGACACATGTCAAGGAATTCTATAGGCACTGTCAAAAAGTGGCCTATAATGATGTGTTCCTCATGTACCTTTTTCCAAAAAGCTTAGCTGGCCCTACCCTTGAATGGTTCTGTCAGATACCCTAGGGCACCATTAAAACTTTTTCTAATCTTTCTGAAGCCTTTGTGTTGAGATAATGGGTGTTGCACACATTGCATAATATTGTTATATTTTATTATTTTATTTTATTGTGTACTGTTGTGCCTAGATGGACGTGCAACATGTAAAAATTCTCATGAAATATTCTTGATGAGTTGTATTGTAACATTGTGATAATATTTCATGTAATTATTTAATATTGGAGAAAAAAATTAAATGCCCAATATTAAATGTGGGGTCAGTGGGTTAGGTAGCACATGGTTTTAGCACATGGTTTATGTAATACCATTTGGTGGTTTTGTGGGACTTGCTACTATATAAGCAGCCACAAGGGTAGTTGTTGTAGAGAGTGAGAGTGAAAAAGGCAAGAGTCGAGTGGGACAAGGCTTGACAGGTTAGCCAGGGGAGCATTTGTGAAGGTTGAAAACATGGCATGAGATGTGTGGATTCATGCTTGTTCACATAGTTTTCTCGGTTGTGGCTATGGCCATGAAGGCTTCCATGGTTGTATGGCAATGGTATTTTTGCTGAATAATAAATGGTGATGGATGCTTTTGGAGGCTGGGTTTTTTCCCTCAATGAGGGTTTCCCAGGGTATATCTTGTGTCACAATTTTTGTAGGTATGTTGTCTATTCTCTTGCATGTGAATTTTTAATTTCGTATTTATTTCAAATCTATTATGGGTTATGTGGAAATGGTTATATTCTTTATTGCCAAGTTTCCTATAATGCCCTACCAAGGGATCCAAAGAATTAACCTAGAATTTCACTAAGTTTGGTAAAATTTTTTTTATATTTATAATTACATGAAAGTAAATACCACATATAACTTATCCACAATAACGGAAGAAATAGCAATGTCCATCTAGAGAGTAAACATAATATGCACAACAGGTTGCATTCTTTAAGATCCCTTAACGTTGGATTACATACATGAATCTATCGAGTACAACATCCACATGAAATAATAATGATAAGTCCAATGTTCAATTATTACATATCCAAATGCTCATTCATCCTCTGTACATGTCACAGGGTATGAAGGCTTAAAAGAATATACATATGTAGAATAAGGTACATCATCCTATTCTAATCCATGATACATCAAAGTAAGATAATCACACGATACACATGATACATCATCATAGAAGTCATATACATCCATCATAAAGATCAAACAAAATAAACTAAGTGCACGGTTCCTCCCAACCGTTAATAGCATCATTAGACCATCGTGGGCCCTAGCCATCCCTCCGTGCGTAACATCCCAAATCACCGAAGAGATCATCGGTATTAACATAGTAGGAATGCCACTCCTAATAAATACAACATCATATGTAGAAATTAATCTAACATGCAAATATAAGCATAAGATAACATCATCTAACATATGCTAATCATCAATGAAAGGATACATATCCACCATCACGAAGGATGCATCAACCACAATGTCTCAATGAATCTCAAATGATAAGAGTGGAAAATACACTACCACCTGACCATGTGGTACCTAAGTGGTCCACTCCAACCGTGCTGAGGAGATAATCTCAAGTCCCAAACAGGCTATCAAAATCACATAGCACAAGTCTCTAAAGTCCAAGAATCCTGAAAGTATACTAACTCAAAGGTTTCAATCACAAGACAGACATCTACTTCCCAGAGGCACACAATGACATGTAGGAACCTACTATGCAAGCGGGAAAGTGTCATCGCATTTATCTCGTACAAGTTACCCTGGCAGTTAGCTAAACTCCACGGGTCCATACAGATCTCATGCGGCCACTAGTATCCTTTCATACTGACAAGGCATACTATGGAATGCAAGGTCGCAACCATGCGTTCTCTCTACTCCCATCCTAGCCTATACAAGCACTCAAGGCATGGGCGAGAACCAAAACTCTTATCTTTTTAGGTTCATTCAGTTAGTATTAAGTGTGAATGTTATCACTTATTAATCCAACTTACAATGAGTTACCCTGGCAGCCTCTTAGGGCCCCGACTCCCATTGCAAGCCACTTCCCGACACTACATGCATATATCCTACCCTAATGCTCATGGTATCATAATCATAAAGAAAGTCCATAAAATCATCAAATATCCACAATAAGAATCATCAAATATCTATGATAAAATCATCAAATATGCATAAAAGCATCAAATCTCCATGAGCAATATCCATAGAAAATCATGACTACAACAGCTCTCTATTGGCAACTGAAGTATCACTGATAATCAAAGTATCCATTGGTTCTTAATAACTAGAATATATCTCAAAATAGATCATCATATCCATTGGTTCTCAACAAGCAACCAAGAATATCTCAAAAAACATACTGATCGAAGACTCCAGAATGGTTGAGTCATACATGTCACAACATGACATCAGCAAGAATAAATCCACATATTAGTCCCATCATGGCGACTAGAATATATCCAAGGATAACTGATCGATGACCAAAAATAATGGTTAAGTCAAGGGTCTCAAACATAAGATTCTCAACTTTAACAATCAGTAAACACAACCAATACATATAGCATTCCATCACATAATCATGGTTGGGTTTATAAAGATCGAGAAATAAAACATCATCATGACATCACAACCACATAACCCCCAAGCCTCTGGTAGACGTCCTATAACTGGTCAACGCTAGTCAACCCAAAACCCAAAACATTAGCATAAGGAATACACAATGTAAACACATGTTTTGGTTTTGCTAAGTGTTCAAATTTAAATTCAAATGCCAAATTTCAATTTATGTTTCCAAGTTTAGAGAAAGAATTTAAAGAAACCTTATGTACGTTTTTCCCCATGTACTATTTTTGAATAGATTAAAAGTTCCCTCTAAACCTCAGTTTCCAATTATAATATTTAAAAAAAATGTTTCCACCAACTTTAATTTTTTCATATACTTTATATATTTTATAATATTAAACTATTAATTAAATCTTAATAGTTAAAACTATAAAATTACAAAACTATTCATCATTATAAAGATGAATTCTTAAATCTTTTATCAACAATTTTAAATCTTTTAATAACATATTTATATATTACATATATACATATATATATTTATATTTAAATATATACATACATACATATATAATATATAATATCTATTTTCGCATTTTATAAAAAATCGAATATTATTAATTTCAAAATTTATCATATAACAATAAAAATCGAATAACAAACTTTCCTTTTAAACAAATCCGAATTAAACATGCCGTCGGCTGTCACTGAAGTGATTCCTGCCGCGGGTACCCTGCGACTATTACTATTGCGGGTATGCTACATAGCAGGTACCGCGCGACCACTCTGAGCACGGGTACGGGGTGCGATTCTGCCCCCACCCAAATGTGCATTTATATATATATATTTTTAAAAACGTACAATCGCAGCGCGATTTTATAATTGCGAAATACATTTATTAAAATGTTTCCGCCCACAGTAAGGTATCCAACTTTTAACTCACATGAATATATAAATATATATTATATATATACATATGTATGTATATATATATGTATATAAAGGTATATGTATATATATATATATATATTTATATATATATATATATACATACATATATATAATATATATATATATACATACATATATATATATACATATATATATATATATACATATATATATATATACATATATATATATACATATATATATATATACATATATATATATATACATATATATATATATATATATATATATGTATGTATATATATATATATTATATATATGTATGTATATATATACAGAATCACAGTATATTTAAAAATGATAATTTATGAATATAAGCTTTCATTTTTAGGATCTCTCTATGAAACTTGTTTTTTAAAAATTTTCTGATAACTAATTCTAATGGGTTTGTCCATGAATTGCAACCCTAGCCCGTGTCATTTTCAGATCTAAGCATTTAGAATCCTCAAATAAATTTTAATTGCCCAAATTGAAAATGCATAATGAAGACATATGGAAGACACGAAGAAGACAGGGAAAAGCAAGATGCGAAAGTAGCATAAGTGAAATCACAAGAATCTACCCGAATTCTGATGCTAACTCGCTCTTCCTTAGATAACCCGCAGAACAAGCTCCCCTTCTTCAGAATTCCCGAATCCTCCAATGCTTCAATTGTTCTCCACACTATCCACACTATCCACGCTATGTCCAAGCTTCTAAGGAATGCTCGAATATAAAGAGCTCTCAGGAAACCTCTAGAATGCTTCTAGAACCAGTTGGAAGGTGTCACCAATTAAGCATGGGCCTTTTTCCAACCTTTTTGATGAGCCCTAGGGTTGTAGACACCATGTGCTCAATTGATGCACTAACCCCCGTGTTGTTGACACATGAAAAATGGAGAACTGCATTAATTCCCAAGCAAGCTTATAACTCCAATTACTTTTAAATAATTTCCATTTAAATATTTATAACTCCCATTTTAATTTAATAACTTTTATTTTAATTTTTATAACTTTTATTATTATTATTTGTTTATTAATTTATTAGTATTTTATAATTATTATTTATTTTAATTTCCTAATTTTCTTTTTATTTAATTCTTTTCTCTCAATTAATTCTCCTTGAATTAATTATAATCAAAATATCAAAAATCATGATATTTAATTTTCTCAAATAATTAATTTATTAATTAAATCTATTTGTTAAGACTTAATTAATAGAAAATTCACCATAGACCTTCATGATAAAATATGAAAACCCATCATAGGACAATTCATACAAAATCAGTCTAAAGGATTAAAAATCACGAAATATGTCATCCGACACATTCAGTGGGTGCTCAACTCTGATACTTGTCCTAACTCACTAGGACAAATGGTTTTAGGGTTTGGGATTTGGACTTGAGAATTTATCTCCCTTCTCTTATCATTGAGATAGTATAATAGGGTACGCTCATCCTGGCAATTCAAGGAAGTCGATACCCGGTACCTGCAACCTGCAAAAAAACTATGCATGTACATATAATATATATATATATATATAATGCTAAACTAAACAGGCAATGGCAGGAAGTGGTGCATCGTGTAGATCCTGACTAAGCAGGTGACTACAACTCCCTTCCTTAACCACATCAGAAACGCCATACAATAAGAAAACACGCACACCATACACATGCAAGTATGGGGTAAGTATCCATAATAAAACACATGAGATAATGAACCATCTAATTAATCATCAACAGTAACTGAAAACAATATAATGATCATCATACATACATGAAATGTAAAGTCTAAATGATTTCATCATATAACAACTGAATCCATAACATAATGTCAGATAGTCTCAAAACAATACCACTAATCCACCAACATAATACTAGTCCATCAAAGTCTGATAATAATAGAAACAATGAGTCTAGAAAAGATGTGAACGAGGGTAGGCACTACATTTCCTTACAAGTGGTATCAGAGCTATGGTTTTATTATTGTAACCCTAGATTGAATCCATGGGAATGCATGAGAGGATAAAAAAAAGGGGGCAAGATATATGAATGATTTATTGCAGATCTAAGAGTTTTGGGTTTGCTATTATGATGGGATGTTAAAAGATTTGGGCATGTGAAATTGTTGGACAAAAGATTTTTTCGGATGTTTCATTTAAAATGAGGGTTTTAGGGGGTAGCTTGCAGAAATGACCTCCTGGGTAAAAACAGACCTCACCATTGGATCCCGGTCAACATTTCCATAAATTTTGATATATAATATGCCCTAGTTTGGCCATGTTCAGAGGAAATGAAAGAGTTTTTTGATTTTAGCCCATGATGACCGTCAAATTTAATCCCGTCGAAATTTTTGTCATAGAAAAAAATAAAAAATGAAAAATTGCAATGAAAATGGTAAAAAGACTGTCTTAGTAAAACGACCATAACTTTCTCTCAGAATATCAGATTTCAGAGTTCTTATAGGCATTGGAAAGTTAATTTAGAGCACTACAACATGGTATAGGTTTGGTTCTATGATTTTGAGATTTTTTTAGGTTTCAAGAGCCCTAAAGTAAGATGTTGTTTATTTTGAGCACAAATTAAGGCATAACTTGGGCATAAATAGTCAAATTTTGGACTTTGAGTAGTCAACAAAAAGCTCTTGGAGAGCTCTACACATTGGTTCATATTTGGTGCATGTTTGGAATGATTTATTTGGTGATATATTAATCTAAATAGTTTATAGTTATATTTTGACTATGGTAACATGGTGAGTTTATGGCATTGGAGATTTAAGATTTGATATCATTGTATACTCAGTTCATTATTCAGACTGGTTTCATGATGATATGGTTATCGGTGTTTGGCTTGAATATGTATGATGACTTATTGGATCTACAAGTTGTGCAGTTTTGTAAGCAGTCTATACTTACAGGTTGCATTTATGGCTTAGTTATGGGTTGTCTTTTCCCATTGATCTTTCATTATTGATGCATATTCAAAATGGTGGCTTAGATTTGGGTTGTCTATGCTCTAAGTCACATGATTTGCTAATTTTTTTCATCATATAGAAGGGATGAGATGTTGTTACCAAGTATAGTCATGGTGGAGGATTGTGGTTGACTATTTTATGCTGACAGGTTGGACACTTTGAGAGACAGATGCTCGGTTCATGGATGTGATCATGGTGTCATGGATTTTGGCATGACATGATTGGATATACAGGTACATCTTTGATGTTCATTAGCTTGGATTTCTGATTTGGTTATGGTGGTATATCTTCTTGGTTGAGGATCATAGTTATTTTGGTTTCTTTTGAGGAGCTCATGATGTGCACTTTGAGTTCTTTGATGGTTTGATGCTTTGGTTGATTCTCATGTTTAGAGGATGGTTTTTTCATCATTATGTCATGGATAGCTTGGATACATGGTTTAGTGGGAGCTTGTGACAGTGATGAGGTGACAGTGCAAGATTAGTTTCTAGTTTGGTTTAGATCTTCATGTAGGAGATGGATTTTATGATGCCATAGGTGACTTGATACCACGGTTGAGTGGAATTTTTTGGCATTGATGTATTTATTGAGTGTTTACAGATGTTGGAGGTTTGTCTTAGATCCTGTTGCTGCAGAAGCATCTTTGACATTTGCATGGTGCACTTTTTATCTTCATAGTGTGTGAAGATGGTTAGATCTTGAGGACTCATGGAGTTGTTGGTTATCTTCATGGTGTTTGGAGATGGTTCTTCATGGTATGTGGAGATGGTTTTCTTCATGGTATATGGAGATGGTTGCATCTTGAGGACTCACAAGGTTCTTGGTAAAGGTATGGTTTATGTTTTTATTTGGCATGTTATCCTTGGTGTGAGGATGGTTTCATTATTATGTCATGGTATACTCTTGATATGCATTTAGAGTTGTGACTGTAGACACCTAAAAAACCTTTAGAAAATAAAGTATTTTTATTTTCTAAAAAATTCCTGATGACATCATCATTTATTAATTAATTAATTATTTAATTAATTAATTTATTTTTATGCCATTAAATCCCTTTATCTTAATTAAAAATATTTAATTAAGAAATCCCTCCCAAAAATGTTTAAATCTTATTTAAACATTATTTCCTTATTTATTAATTATTTAATTAATAAATTGACCAAAAATCCCAAAATAAATAATTTATTTATTTTTTTCCCAAAAGTTGGCCAATTTCTTTAAGACCAATAACCTCTTCCAAAATCTTCTAATCCTTCTTTAATTTCAATTAAAGGCTAATCTCATCATTTCCTACCCCTAATCCCAACTCAAAATATTTAATCAAGATTAAATATTAATCCTCATGTTTATTAAAAATATTTTAATAAATATCTCCTCAACCCAAACCCTTGAAATAAATAAAACTTTATTTATGTCATAAAATCTTATCCTAAGAAGTTCTAGACTCTTCTAGAAAGTCTTCATCCTCATCCAAAGCCTAGACTCTTCTAGAAGATGTCTT
The DNA here is from genome assembly GCA_028749045.1 of Cupressus sempervirens. NCBI lineage: Eukaryota > Viridiplantae > Streptophyta > Pinopsida > Cupressales > Cupressaceae > Cupressus > Cupressus sempervirens. The sequence goes on from CM053783.1 coordinate 8,458,646, forward strand.
TAACCCTAATCCTAATCCCCTCCTAACCTTGTCACATTCCCTTAACATGGGTTAAGACTTACTAACCCAAGCCAAAGTTAACAAATATCTCCTCCTTCACCCACCCTCATTAAATGCCATCCACTTGCCTATCCCTAAGCTAATCCTAAACCATCCTAATCCATCCTCTAATCATTTGCACAAGCCTAAACAAGCTTAAAACCTTCCTAATCAAGTCCAAGTCAAAATTTCTCTCATCACCCTCAAAATATCTCAACCATAAAACTTTATGAAGTCCACTGGGTCATAAATGACTCTTACAAGCCCTTTTATTGCTCTTACAAGTCATTATGAGGGTCTTTATGAAGATTTTATCCCTTAAGCCTCCTTTGTTGACTCATCCTTCCCCTTTCCTCCATCCTCTCACCATGTGACATGTGTCACTCCTTGATTGGCTATAAGGAAGCACAATCCATGTGCTCTCTTCTCATGCAATCTGAGCCCTCCATGAGCTTTTTTCCATCCTTGCATCTTAGCCCTCAATCCCTCAAGCCTCTTGCCTATAAATTGGATCCTTCCCCTTTGCAAAATAACACAATCCATGAAGTAAAGTTATAATGCTATTTTGAGAGCCAAATCCATACTAAAGCCATCTATCCACACCAAAAATCCACAATCATCCATTGAAGCCTTTGGAAGCATATTGAGCATACATCCTATCCATTTAGATAAAGCTACTCAACAAGAGAGCTTCTTATTAAGAGAGTCCATTAATGGCTCATATTCTCAATTGAGAGCTCATCTTAGTCTATCTTGAAGTTTATGAATTTTGTTTAGTTTGTAGAAGCTTTATTTAAATTTGGTTTCTATTAGCATACTAACATTTCTTATATACATTTTGGCACGCCCGATGGGACAACAATGTAAATGCCAACTTCAAAATGCATAAAGCTAAAAATCCACATCCTAGGCAATCATATGTCTATTCTAAAAGACATACTCCAAAAAGGAAAAATCCAATCAAAGAATGCAAAATAATGCAAATGCCTATGAAAAGAAAAACCAAAACCATGTGGATCCCAAAGAAAAAAGTTGAAACCCAATGCATAATGGCATCCACCATTGCTAATCCCCCATCCCGTGACTCATGTCCCCCATCTCTTAACTCCATCTTGGGTGCCTATATCCCCAAGCACGCTTCCAAAAATCCTCCATCACGCCTGCATCTACCATATATCCCCCATATGCTCTTTTCACACCTGTCCCAACATGTGCCAATGTTGCTCTTGCAAGCATCCCCATATCATGCTCCTTTCCAACCTTTTCATCCCTCCATCTCCTACCATCAATCCCATCTAATCCAATCTATTGCATAAATCACACATCCGGTGTACCAACAACTAGCAACAAAATTGAACATTCCAACAGCCAGTGAAAAATCCCAAAAAAGCCAAAATAGCTGAAGAAAGCCAAAATCATTCCAGCTAAGTCCAAAGTCAAAAAGTCAAAAAAAATAAATAAAAATAAAGCATCCACTGGTGAAAACTTGGCAATTCAAGCGCCTTGGACAAGTACCATGATGAAAACTTGGCAAACAAGTGTCATGCGTAATCCCGCCATCCCCAGCTTAGCCTATCACCCTCATGCTTTTGGTCATCTCTTGACATCCACCTCCATCTTCCAATCTATCCACCTATCCTCCATCCTCCAGCTTCCATCTCACACCATCCACTAATCTTATGCAGCTTCAGCCAATCGTCTCAGCTATCATCCATCTCCCTAGCCCCTTCAACTTTTTCCATCCTAGCTTCAATCCTATCACATCCATCATAAGACCTCCTTCCAAATGTTATCTTCTGATTGGGGGCACTATATTCCTTGGAGATCTTGTCTTGTCCATCCTCCCTTGTCATTGGTATCTAGCTCTAGGCCATCCTCATGCAAACCCAATGTCATCTCTTTATATCCATCATAATCCTAGCTATCTACCATCCTATCCAGCCATCTCATCCTGCTCCTCTAGCTATCCTTGGTCACAAAATCTCTCATCATCATTGGATGCATCCTGCCAAATCCATATCTTTCGCTATCACCCCACCCTTAGCTTTCGCATCTTGCACAACATCGAACCATCCCGCTATCCTATCATCCTGAGCTTTTGCCTGCTTGTAACTATCTTGGTCTGTTAGCTTGTACCATATCTTGATTAGCTCACTTGTAAATATCTTGGTCTGTCAGCTTGTACATCCTCTTTAGCTTAGTACCATTGCATCTATCCAGCGTTCATGTCAGTTCATCCTTGATCAACATCTTGCACCCATCGCACATCTTGGTTAGCTATTCCAATGCATCCTTTAGCTAAATTTCCTATCACCAAAGTTTTATCTTTCTTAGTTCAGCTTGCCAGACGCATCACTCATCCAAATCCACCAGCTTAGGTTCTCTTATGTTATAGTATGTTCATGTGGAGCATGTTATCTCTTTGGTTGAGATGGTTAGATCACGTTGTCATGTTTATGTTCCTGAGGCCATGGTTGGAACTTTGACATTGATCTTGGTTTAGTTTCTTGGTATTGAGTACACTAATCATAAGTTGGATACTTCATGATATTTCTATGTTGCATTTGAAGTTGGCATGGATTGATTGGTTACAGGTGCTCATGGATACTTAGAGATGGTGGTGATGCTGATTTCTCTTGGATTAGAGAAGTATTTGTTGGGACGATTGATGGTTTCAGCAAGAAGTCCGAGGGGCAGTCACCTAATATGGACTTGAGAGGAGATTTTTCTTAGATGAGTCTTGGTTGGAGACTTGGGTATCTTGATGAGCATTCTCATTCCCCACTCTTGGTCTACTCGACAGTTTGCTACTTGAGAGGTATAGCCCATTGTTTTTCTCAGTTGCATTATATTTATGCTTGTCTTTCATGGATATGGATCTTCAACTACAGTACATGAGTTAGTTCTGGAGGGTTCATTTGAGAGATGGTTTAGCATTGGTTATCTCCATGTGCATATGTTGTTATGCTGGTTGAGTTTGGGAGATGGTTTTATATTGGGCATATTCCTTGGATCAGGAATGGTTATTCCTTGGTTTAGGAATGGTTTATGAGTTTTATCTTCTTGTCAGAGACTTACATCCATGATGAGTTATATGGTATGGTTTGGGTGTTGTTGAGGCTTCTTGTTGGGGTTTAAAGGAGGAGATCATACTTGCATAGTTTACATCTAGAGGTGTGTGTAGAAGGACATGATACAGGTTATAATTTGCATGGTTTCTTCGATCTTGGTTATCTTCCTGGATGTTCAGTTTTTTTTACACTGGATTTGAGATTGGTTAGAGATTGTGATCACTAGTTTGTGCTCATGTATGTCATGTGAGAGATGACAATGTTATTTCTTTATCTCTTTCCTCTGTTGGTTGTGGAGAATTTGGGAGACTATTGGAGACTTGTTACAAGATTTGTCTTGTAGGATATCAGTTTATGTATTGCGGATATCCTTGATACTACATGGAATCACTTCTTTGAGATGTTGTGAGTGGATTGGTTATAGATTTGACATTATTTTTGTAGTGGGAGCTTCTTGGTATATATGTGGGAGGTATTGCTCTTGAGGCTTGTGATTGCAGGTTGCAGATTGGATATGTTGGTGATATGAGATTCACTTGTTATACCTTTGACGTATGGATAGTTGGACGAGTTTGGCACTTGATGTGGGTGCTATTTCAACTATGGATATTTTGACAACTACAGATACCTATGATTTGGATCAGGTTTTTTTGCTTGAAATTTTAGTTGGTACAAGATTTTATGATCTTTTAATGCAACAGGTTGGGTGGCTTTCTCTTTGGATGGCTTCTATTTATGTCCAATGGTAGTGGCATAATAGGAGGTGAGATCATTCATGTTTGAGATGTTGGATACTTTGATTTTTGTTGCAGGTACTAGGATGGAGCACTTAGGTGTATTTTGATCCATGATGGTGGATGTGCTGGGAGGGATTGTTCCCTTGTTCATTTGTGTGGCTACGGATTGACCCTATGCAATGCATAAAACAAGTGGAAGATTGTTGAGATAATGGGTGTTGTACACATTGCATAATATTTTTATATTTTATTATTTTATTTTATTGTGTAATGTTGTGCCTAGATGGACGTGCAACATGTAAAAATTCTCATGAAATATTTTTGATGAGTTGTATTGTAACATTGTGATAATATTTCATGTAATTATTTAATATTGGGAAAAAGAATTAAATGCCCAATATTAAATGTGGGGTCAGTGGGTTAGGTAGCACATAGTTTTAGCACATGGTTTATGTAATACCAGTTGGTGGTTTTGTGGGACTTGCTACTATATAAGAAGCCACAAGGGTAGTTTTTGTAGAGAGTGAGAGCGAAAAAGGCAAGAGTCGAGTGGGACAAGGCTTAACAGGTTATCCAAGGGAGCATTTGTGAAGGTTGAAAACATGACATGGGATGTGTGGATTCATGCTTGTTCATATAGTTTGCTCGGTTGTGGCTATGGCCATGAAGGCTTCCATGGTTGTATGACAATGGTATTTTTGTTGAATAATACATGGTGATGGATGCTTTTGGAGGTTGGGTTTTTTCCCTCAATGAGGGTTTCCTAGGGTATATCTTGTGTCACAATTTTTGTGGGTATGTTGTCTATTCTCTTACATGTGAATTTTTAATTCCATATTTATTTCAAATCTATTATGGGTTATGTGGAAACAATTATATTCTTTATTGCTAAGTTTCCTTACACTTTGTGGCTCAATATGCTCATCTAGTCGAAACTAAGTTATATATAGTAGACCTAGTTCATACCAAACAAAAGGGAGGAGAAAGCCTTGCAGAATACTTGTAGCATTGGCAAACCCTCACAACTAGGATCTCATGTACTATCCTCGAATGTCACCTTGTCAAAATGTTCATTAACAATACACATCCTACTCTCACCCATCACATGGTTATGAACTATTTACAAACATATAAAGAGATTAAAGAAAAAGGGATGGGACTTGAGCAAGGGCTCATCAAGGATGGAGTCATCAAACTTTACAGAGAAAACACACAGGACCGAGGTTCAATCAATGACAAACCATGATATTGGAATAAAAATAAGAACATAGTTACTGATGGCATTACCGACACCCAAAATGTTCATGTTGTTAGGGCAGCAGCTAATAGTCCTACAACATTTTGTCAACAACAACCTTATCAACAACAACCACCATCCTATCAGCAGCCACCTATGCAGAATAGTCAACACAATGTCCAAATACCTAGCCATCAAAATCAGACTAATGCTATCACACTTTCAGCCAGACCTAAACCACGTATTCAGAGACAACCTCATGTAACACCCCATTGGGGGAACCTCTTGATGTGATCTTTGAAAAAATAGATAAGGATAATCTTATTCAACATCCACAAACACAACCCTTGGAACCAAACTAGTATAGGGCATCTTGGTATAAGGATAATGAGTTTTACAAATTCCATTGTGTCAAAGGACATAACACCCTCAAATGCATGCAACTCAAGGACTATGTCCAAGACCTGATTGATCAAAAAGAGATCACAGTGGGAGCACAGGCTTCCCCAAATTTCAGATTACTGATATACCAAAATTCTTTGACTCCCCATAACATGAACATAGGTAAAGGACCTACAAACACTCCTATCAAAAAACCCAACAATACTCATGGAAAACATGGAGATAATCGAGACAAGTCTCAAAACTATACTTCAACATACTTGGACTATGGAAGCCTTATTGGGTGCATATCAAAAGTTGAGCCTTCTATCAATGTTATAAACATCAAAGTCCTAAATTCCCAATGTGTAGTTACTACCCGATGAGCCCGACTCAATATAGCTGGCCCATCTATATCTACATCCTCAAGGCCACCTCTATCGAGAGCACCTTCATCAGGATCACCCCCATTAGGACCATAATATAATATCTTGGAACACCTTGGAAATACGTCAGCTCAAATTTCCATTCTAGATCTCTTACGAACAAGCCCACTTTATCAAGATATCCTTGATAGTACTCTCCATGAGTGACATGTCCCTACTGACATAAATGCCATTGAGTTTCACAACTTGGCCGACCACCTTTCTACATCATGTGCTCTATCTTTCAAAACCACTGACATTCCAATAATTGAACTTGATCATATACTTTTGCTTCGCATCGCTGTCATGGTTTTTGACTTTATAGTCAAATAGGTCATGATAGATAATGGATTGGCTTTAAATCTATGTACTTTAAAATTCATCAAACAAGCAGGATACACTAAGGAAGATACCATTAATGAGGTCATTACCATCAAAGCATATGAAAACTTGGAGTGTACCACTGAAGGAACCATCTTGCTACCTATTTGAGTCAGCCCAACTACTTAGGAAATAGTTTGTCATGTAGCTGATCTTAACCTTCCATACAACATCCTCCTTGGCTGACCATGGATTCATTCCATGAAAGCCGTTCCATCCACATATCATCAGTGCATCAAGTTTTTGCATAATGGCACCGAGGTAACCATCCACGCAGATCTTGAACCCTTTGCTTATTGCAATGAGGTCAAAGCTTCATACACCAATCATTGTCTTGGAATCAAAATTGGCCACACCATGGCTAGTTCCTCTGGCACTTGCCATGATCTGGATACCATCTTAGCTTCCACCCTTTCCATAGTTAAGATCAACTACCAAGGTTGCAGAGAATACAGTCTCACAAATGCTTTTGCTATTGGCACTTTACCACTTGATCCACATACTTAAGGGTGCCCAACCTATTAGATACCAAGAACATATATGACCCCTCAGATCAAATAGCTAGGATCTACCACATTTCTTACCAATGGTATCCTTGATGGAGAAGAAAATGCTCCCAACATTAGTACATGGTTATACAAAGAACCACCTCCAAAAACTAAAGAACTTCTTGATCACTTCAAACAAAAATACCCATGGTTTTATCGCCTTGCTACTAAGCAATGGGATTATCAAGGAGGTGGTCTAAGCTATTTGGAGTCAGACATTAGGCAACCTATGGAAGCATACAAAGAAGAGAAAAATAAAGGTTTAGGCTATGGACTCCTTGTGACTGGAGGCACCACAAAAGAATGCCATGCCTTTAAAAACATCCACAATAGTCTCATTGAGGTCAAAGACATCCTTGAGGAAGTAGAAAATAAAGCCCACAATGATATCTTCCTTGATGAAATTATCCTAGGAGCTTCTATGCTTTGCCAATTATCCCTAAATCTCATAGACTTACCACTCGCTCACCCTGAACTCATTGACTAGGACTAACCAAGCATGGTCCATGTTGACAAATTCTCTACTGAGTATGCACTCCTTAAATTCATGGGGGTAGAAACACCACATAAACAATCGCCACCACCATCAACATATGTATAAAAACTAGATCCAGTAGGTTACTTTGTGGAGGAGGAAGTTTCCAGTCACAAAATTGAATTGAGAAAGGAAACAAAAAAGCAAAAAAGCAAAAGCAAACCATCCTCTAGTGAAAACTCCTCTGGGGCACCATTGGATGATTCAAAAAATGAAATGAAAATAAAGGACATATCTGATGATGAAAACATCTCAGAGGCACCTGACGATGGAGATTTCATCCTTACCCCATAGGATCATAGGCCTCCCATATCTTTAGTCTTAACAAAGGAAACTAGACCAGTCAATATTAGTCTGACTGAAGTACCACATATCACATATATCACGACATCTCTACCCCTTGAGCAGGCATATCTTCTCATTAAAATCCTCCATGAAAATGTTGGTCACTTTGCATGGTCGTATCAAGACATGCCAAGGTTGGACCCCAAGTTAGTAGTGCACCATTTGTCCATGGATCCAAAGGCCAAACCTGTCAAGCAAAAGCTCCATAAGATGCACCCCAAAGTTGCTTTGTTGGTAAAAGCAGAGTTAGAAAAATTGCTAGAGGCAAAAATCATTCACCCAATTGAATATTCAAAATGGATCTCCAACATAGTACCTATTACAAAACCTTTTGGTGATATTAGAATTTGCACAGACTTCAGAGATCTTAACAAAACTTGTCTGAAGGATGATTTCCCGTTACCAAATATAGACATGATTGTTGATCTCACCGTAGGCCATGAGCTCCTATCACTCATGGATGGTTTCTCGGGATACAACAAATTTAGATATTAGAAGAAGACCAACATAAGACAGCATTTACCACACCTTGGATAACATGATGAAATTTGGGCTAAAGAACATTGGGGCAACATATTAGCACCCCATGATAGTCATCTTCCATGACCTGATCCATAAGACTCTTTAGGATTATGTAGATGATATATTTGTCAAATATCTTAATGCCTTTGATCACTTATCTCATCTTGAGGAAGTGTTTGATCGATTGGATAAATATCGTCTCATGCTCAATCCTAAGAAATGTGTCTTCAGTGTTACCTCAGGAAAGCTCCTGGGATTCATTGTATCATGACATGGTATTGAGATTGATACTAAAAAGGTAAAAACTATCATAGATATGGCTCCTCCTAAGACACTCAAGCAACTTCCCTCTCTTCAGAGGAAACTACAATCAATCAGACAATTCATCTCCCAGTTCACTGATAAGTGTCAACCGTTTACACATTTACTCAAAAAAGATCAAAATTTAAAGTGGGATCCCATTTGCTAATGCAACTTTGAACTAATCAAGCAATACTTGGATAAGCCACCTATCTTGGTTCCTCCAGTTATAGGATGCCCACTCATATTATACATTATAGCTACTCCCACAACACTAGGTGATCTTCTAGCACAACTTGATGATACATGCAAGGAAAGGGCTATTTACTACATGAGCCATACTCTAGTTGGATATGAGATCAATTACACACCAATGGAAAAGGCTTTCTTGGCCATGGTATTTGCCACTTGGAAGTTGCATCATTATATGTTAAGCTACACTGTGCAACTCATATCCAAAATTGATCCATTAAAATATATATTGTCATGCACATTGCTCACAAGGTGACTAGCCAAATGGGTCATGCTTCTCAGTGAATTCGACATCCAATATGTTGACAAAAAGGCTATCAAAGGTCAAGCTATAGCAGATCACTTGGTTGATGCACCTTTGGTTGTGGATCACCCTCTCATTATGGAATTCCCAGATGAACACCTTTTCTTAATAGAAGAACAAACATCCTAGAAGTTATACTTTGATGGATTATACACATCCCATGTCTTTGAAGCCAGTATACTCTTGGTCACATCTTAGGGAGATTGCATTCTTAAATCTTTTAAACTATAGTTCTAGTGTACCAACAATATCTCAAAGTATGAGGCCCTTATTGTAGGACTCAAAATAACAATTGAATGGAACATCACAGAGCTACAAGTCTTCAAAGATTCACAACTCATTATCAAATAGGCTCTAGATGAATATTAGACCAAAGATGACAAGTTGAAACCTTACAAAGAGTTGTTAGATCACTTAAGGGAACATTTTACTCAACTACAGTTCACACAGATACACAGGTTGCAAAATAAAGCTGTAGCCACCATAGCCACTATTGGCTCACTGTTAGAGATCCCACGGGAGGCTACACAATATGAACTCTTAGTTGAGCAACTACACTAACCTACATATGAGAATGATGAATCAACATGGGTCTGCATCTTGGTTGGTCCCCAATCCCCATGGTACCATGAAATTCATGGTTACCTACAAAATGGTATGATATCTCCCCATCTCACACAAAACCAATGCCAAAACCTTATTCACAAAGTATCCTGTTATACTATTATAGCTCAAACCCTATATTGTTGTAGCTATCATGATACTCTCTCTCATTGTTTAGACCAAAATGAGGCTTCAATGGTTCTCAAAGAAGTAGATGCCAAACTTTGTGGTGCTCACACAAGTGAGATATTCTAGCTAAGAAAATCCTACAGGTCGAATATTATTGGCCCACTCTAGAGCATGATGCATGTGACTTTGTAAAAAGGTGTCTACCCTATCAAAAACATGCTAATCTAATCCGAGACCCAGCTCAAGATCTCCAACCTATTGTGCCACCATGGCCATTTAAGTGTTGGGGGTTTGACCTTGTTGGTATTATAACACCTGTCTCTTCAGAAGGACACAAATGGATAATCACTACCACCGATTATTTCACTAAATGGGTAGAAGCAATCCCCCTTGTCACTGCCACATGAGTTCACGTGTCCAAGTTTAATCTCTATCATATCATATGTCCCTTTGGCATCCTAGCTACCATTTTTACTAACCATGGAGGTAATTTTGAAAATATCAATATGGAGGAATTGTGCACTTCCCTTCATATCCATCACTATTTTTCTAGCTCATACTTCCTACAAGGTAAGGGTCAGGCAAAGGCAACTAATAAAACCCTACTCAAAATCCTAAAGAAAGTTGTCAATGATTCCAGCCGCAATTGTTATTTGCAAATCAACCCCACCTTATGGGCCCACTACACCTCATTCCATACGTCCACAGGCACAACTCCATAATCCCTAGTTTATACTGCTGAAGAAGTATTACCTATTGAGGTTGAACTCCCATCCCTATGCATTTCTTTGCAAGGCCAGATATCAGATGAAGATTACAGAGTGGCTAGACTCACCCAACTAGATTTACTTGATGAAAAAAGACAACAAGCCTATGACCACCTCATGGTCTACCAGAATTGCCTCAAGTGCAACTTCAACAGGAAGGTCCATCCGTGGCAATTTCAAGGAGGAGACATGGTCCTCAAAGAAAACATGAAAGTTCAAGCTGACCAAGAAAAGAAAGGAAAGTTTGAGTCCACATGACTTGGTCCTTACATGGTCACAACATCTTTTGGCTCAAGGGCCTATCAGTTATCCACACTTGAGGGTGAAGTCCTTAATGATCCCACCAACATCATTCACATCAATATATTCTACACCTAAAAAAAATATAGTAAAAAAAAAAAAGGAAAAAAAAGTGTCCAATGGTGCATACTTGGCAATTCAAGTGCCTTAGATACATACCCTAGTGAAAACGTAGCAATTAGGCACCATGTGTACTTAGACTATTCATTATCTATCAATGACCTACATATCCTGCATCACCTCTTCACATCTCATCACCCATCTTCCCATTTTTCAAGATATTCCAAGAGTTCCCTCCTCACACTCCAACAACTCATGGCACCAGCTTGAAAAGCCTACCTAGATCACATATTCTACCATGGTTAGCATATCTATCTCATCCTTGTACCTTACCACATGTATCATATTAGGTGTATTTTATCCTTGTACCTTACCACATGTACCATATCAAGTGTATTTTATCCTTGAAACCATGCCTTTATATCATATACTTGTACCAAGCCACGATATTCTATGTACCATATCCTTGTACCAAAAATAATAATCTTGTGTATCATACCCATGTAACAATAACCATATTGCATCAATGCTATTTCCTCATCCTAAGCTTTTCCCTATCATATGCACATCCGCTACTGTATTCTATCATACATTCTTGAGTCATCCACCCATTGTATATTCATGCTTGAACATTTTTGAGCCTTACAACGAAACCCCACGTCACTATTCCAAAAAATCTCACTCACATCCTAGTTCCAATCCAAACATTGCCAACAATATAAAAAAAAATTCAAAAAACCTCCTCCTCCTCCTCCAAAAAAAGAAAAAGAACAAAAGCTTCCTTGTCTTGCAACCCTTTCACACACACCTTACTTTCCACAATAAAGGCCTTGACATGAGACAAAAACCTTTCACAAACCCTACACAATGAGAAACCAATAGACTTACAACCCTTTCACATAGACTTCTCGAAGAGATCTTTTAGAGCTATAATCAGCTGCAGGGTCCATGCCAGTTGCCTCACACCACAAAAGAAATCCAATGCAGACAAAAAACTAGAAAGAAAAGAAGCCATTTAAAAAGAAAGAAAGAAATAAAAAGGGAAAACCAACCCCATCACTTCTCTATAGACCATCAACAAATCCAAAAAATGAAGCCAAACTCACCCTTCAATGCTGAAAAGGGGCTATAGTTGAATGGTTGATTTTCCATCTCTAAGACAAATTTTGGTTCTTTGTAGCTTCCCATTACAATTAATAGAAGACAGGAATAAGAGAAAGGGGTAGCATTTATAGTTGAATTATTTGGAGGTATTTGGTAGAAAATTATTTGTTTATCTGGGGTTGAGAAGCTTATAGCCTGGACTAGAGTAGTCTATCAGGCTGGTATTCAATCTAGAATTAATTTCACAGATACCCAATTGACAAACACTTTGGGTTTTTAAGTTCTACTCTACGAATCAGTGGTTGCTAGACATTAGAAATGGATAGAAGTAGGGGTAGCTAGAGAGAAGGAAGGTTGTGGCTCGGAGGAAACATGGAGTCCAATTATGTATTGAGATACCATAGACATGAATTCCAGGAAAATCAATGCACATCTTCGCTATCCCCCCTTGGCCAATCATCTCCAATGTTTATTTTAGCCCTCAGTTAATGCACTTGGCATCGTAAACTTCCTTCATTGCCTCTTTAGGTACCTCATGTGGTCCTGGTTACCCCCATATTCCACCAAATCTCGCTCACATCCTCTGTTTCACCCCCCCAGACCCACAAATCATCCAAACTTACCAAAAAAATTCAAAATATCCAAACTTACCAAAAAAATTCAGAAATTGCTTAAAATTATTTTAAAAAACTCAAAAATCATCCAAAATTACTAAAAGGTTCAAAAAATCCAAACTTACCAAAAAAATTCAGAAATTGCCTAAAATTATCAAAAAAAATTCAAAAATCTCCAAAATTACCAAAAAAATAAAAAATATCCGAAGTTACCAAAAAAATTCAAAAATCATCCAAACTAACTTAAAACATTCAATAATTGCCCAAACTTACCAAAAAATTTCAAAAATTGCCAAAAAATATCAAAAAAATTCAAAAATCACCCAAAAATATCAAAAAAATAAAAATCAAAAGAATCTGAAAATATCAAAAAATTCCACAAATAGCCCAAAGCATTCAAAAGGGGGTGATAATTACCAAACATGGTCGTAAAAGCTTGAAACATTAACAACACCCCAAAATTCTTGTCAATTCCTACCTCACTTAAGCCCAATTAGGCTCTACAACAAGACATTAGATATTTGAACCCCACATGCCTTGCTGATATTAAGAAGCAACGTAGTAATGTCCTAAAACATTTCACAGAACTTTCGAAAATCTGGCACAACGCAGATAGTGCAAGAGGTGCCTCCATTTCCTTCCTCTTGTTAAGAGTAACAATTCCCCGTGGCTCATTAGTCTTATTTAAGTTGCAGTAGCCATGATTAGTCTAACCCCCTTCAACAAATATATCAATGCTATCTCAAAAGCCCAGATATCCATCAAACTCTTTAATCCTCATATAGCTAGGGGCACAAAATAAGTAAGCACAAGTGTGAGAGCTTAGCTCCCCCTTCTAGCATCTTTTTAGGCCTTAAATGCCTTTTTCAAAGCCCAAGTGTCCTTTTTGGACCCCTCTAGCACCTTTTTAGGCCTAAATGTCTTTTTCAAAGCCCAAGTGTCCTTTTTGGACCCCTACAGTGCCTTCTTAGGCCTTAAAATGCCTTTTTCAAGGCCCAAGTGTCCTTTTTGGACCCCTCCAGTGCCTTTTTAGGCCTTAAATGCCTTTTCCAAAGGCCCAAGTGTCCTTTTTGGACCCCTCTAGTGCCTTTTTAGGCCTTAAATGCCTTTTTCAAAGGCCCAAGTGTCCTTTTTGGACCCCTCTAGTGCCTTTTTAAGCCTTAAATGCCTTTTTCAAGGCCCAAGTGTCCTTTTTGGACCCCTCTAGTGCCTTTCCCAAAGTGCCTTTTTAGCCCCCAAAACACCTTTTTCAAGGCCCTATTTTGCCCTTTTCAGGCCCCCGAGATGCCTTTATAGCCCCAAACGCCTTTTTTAGGGCCCCGAAATGCCTTTTTAGGCCCAAACACCTTTTTTAAGGCCCTATTTTGACATTTTTAGTCTCTCAAAATGCCTTTATAGGCCCAAATGCCTTTTTCAGGCCCTCAAAATGCCTTTTTAGGCCCAAACGCCTTTTTTAAGGCCCTATTTTGACCTTTTCAGGCTCTTGAAATGCCTTTATAGGTCCAAACACCTTTTTCAGGCCCCCAAAATGCCTTTTTAGACCCAAACATTTTTTTTAAGGCCCTATTTTGACCTTTTCAGGCCCTCGAGACGCCTTTAAAGGCTAAAACGCCTTTTTCAGGTCCCCAAGACATCTTTTTAGGCCCAAACACCTTTTTCAAGGCCGTCTTTTGGCCTTTTCAAGGCCCTTCTTGAACTCTTTTGGCCATCACAAGCCTTGCATAGGTCCTAATGCCTTTTCCCATGCCTCATAAGCATCTGTCTTGAGAAACACCTAGAGAAACGTCCCCACATTTTGTCTTATTATTGTCTATCACAGTTATTAATATACACATAGATATTCTCGCCTATGAGTCATGCTTACCCTTACTCTACGAATTGTATTGTTCCCACTTTTACAATAGTCAAACTGTTCCATTATTTATCACAAAAACACAAAAACATTCAAATATATATCAAACATCCCAAAAACATTTAAATATTTGACAAAAACACAAAAAACATCCATATATATTTCATAAAATCCCAAAAACAAAACAAGACATTACATTACAAACAACATTCTGTTGTCCCTTTGATTGCCACAACAGCAAGCACAAACTTTTTATTCTCCTATGACGATAACAACAACATTCCATTTAACCAATAATGTTTAGCAGATTATTTATTCTAGCCTCCCTAGGGGAGGTGACAAGACAAGGTGTCCAATCAATGACATTTCTTTAGACCCAGTCCTAGATGATGATGCCCCTAGAGTCATCCTCACACCTACCCAAAGTGTATCCATTGGGATTGAGATGTTACCACACCTCAAGAGAGTGTTTATCCGCTCCATAAAATGTTTCTTAGAGTATAAAACTCCTCTCCTTTGTTCCAAAGGGACCACCTAGTGATATAATCCCATGTAGTATGCCGCCTCTCATGCAACCTTCACAGACTGCTCCATGACATCTTTCATTTCTGCCCGTAGTCTTTCTGCACCTGGAATAGTTGTTTTCCTCTGTGCAATATCACATTCTCTTTCATATCTATTCACTAGCATTTTCATTGACTCCCTCTCATATTTCACTGTATTCACCTGATTTTGGTACTGCGTAATACGTGCATTACTTGCATTTAGCTGCTCTTGTGACCTTCGCACTAAACTATTGGTATGTACCACTACCTCCTTGAACACTTCTACTTGCAACCGTAGGAGCATCAATTCATTTTCACATCTCTCCATAGCCACTCTCTCAATTGCCAAAGCTGCCTCCATAATCTCTACTCTCATTCACTCCATAATTAACATCATACCTAGGTGCTCAGCTTCCATCCATGCACCATCCTCTCATGCTCTTTCAATCAGGCCTTGAAAGAACTTTGCATCTTTCTCTACCTGGTCAGCCTGTTCCTTTTTCGCTGCCAGTGCTTTCTCCATCAACATCATTACATCACGCACCACTTATATTGTAGCATCAGATTGCACTGCTTGAAATGGATGAAATGCAGATAATACTGGGTCACCCTTTTGTTCCCCAGAGCTCTACATCATGTCCCCATGATTGCTTTTTCCCTTCCTCCATAAGGTTGCTGCTAGTCGCATCATGAATCTTCATTCTCCTTTCGGCAGAGTCTCTTCTATAGATGGTTGATCTTCTACACCCACTCCCTTTGAAAACACTCCTACACTTGGCAAGTTCATCTCCTTCTCTTTTTCCCTCAACTCTGTTTGTTGCATCACACCTTCTTCTAACAACTGCAGTAAGGTTGGATCTTCTTCTTACTCTTCTATCTGATTCTAAGCTGGATTAATTTTGCTAGCCTCCACCATTACCCGATCACAATGCCACACGCTTCAACATGGCAAGGTTTCCTTCCTTCTTGTTGGCTCCACTTTATGCCCTACTTTTGCCGCCTCAACCACTTCCTTTCTACTTGGCTTTCATTTTCCTCTTCATTCCATCCCCCCATTCCTCCTTCTATCACCTCTGGCATTTGCTGCCTTTGCTCTTGCAAATCGACCATTGATATTTTACTCACAACTTAATTCTTCACTCCCACTTTTCTTATGCTTTAGCTAACACTTCATTTTACTGGGTTTTCATCAGATTCACTCACCTTTTATAGAACCAACAACATTCTCCATAACTTCCATTAAATGCTATCAATATCTTTGGCAACAAGCTCGAATACTCGCCATCATAACCATCAAGTTAGCAACCAAATTCATCCTTTCCATACATCACCTCCCCTATAGTAATAATATGCTATATCCTATCTCTTTCTACTAGCTTCTCATCCCACACTTTTCATCCCACTATCTCCTCATCCCTAAATTTTCTTCCACTCACCTTCTCATCTTCATCTTTCCCACCACTATCCTATCATGCTGAGATTTTCTATGGTAATCCCTTGTAAATACTTTGGTCTGTCCATTGTATATTCCTTGCATTTCAATCCTTCACTTGGTATCATTGTATATCTCTAATCTCTTCATATTAGTTCATCTTTGATCACAAATCATAGTCCTCTTGGTTAGGTTCTTTAGTAAATCCTTCTTTGAGATCCCTTTTCATCAAAATATTGTCCTAAAAAGTTTTGATTGCCCTTTTGATCCTAGTCCTTTATATTACCAATAGATCCTTGTAGGATACATCCTTCCTCTCATCTGATCTTGCTCCATTAGTATCCAATTATCCCAATATCTTTGCCAAAAGGTTAATTTATCATGAATTTATTATTTCTTCTGATCTTGGGTTTTTATGTCTTTTATTCAAGTGAGCAATTTCCAAGTGATTTGGGTTGTTCCCTCCTCACGGTTGCCATGATCTTTTATATCATGGTGTGCTATGAATGGGGCAATTTGAGTGCAAAGTTTTGATTAGGTCTTTCTCATTTTCTTTTCTACTCGTGAGTCAGTCAGATATGACCCTTGCATTGTCCAAACATGTGATCACTTGCGGTTACATGTTGCACTTGGGAGATATCATTTACTTGTAGGTTACCTAGTGTCATTTCCACTCTCATTCTTTCGAGATTCATGTGTGATGCTGGGGCAATCCTTGCATGTTTGTTTTGCATCAGTCCTACGTAATATTGGTACAATGACCTTGATGTTCTTAGTAACCTTGGCATATCCCCAACATTCCTATATCAAAATAAGTATTCAACTACATGGTGGTGCTCCCCTTTGGAACACCCACACACTCAAGCTTCACACTCCCATCTTATCCAAGCATCCCATCCCATCCTATCAAAACATCCCATCCTATCTAAGTATCCCATCCAATCAGTCCTACAATCAGGATCTAATAGTCTTATTCAAATCACAATCATATCTCCTATCAATCCCATGGTATCCAATCCTGTATCAATCATAATCATAGTTCCTACATCAATCATAACCATAGCTCCTTCATCAAATCTTTATCATAGCTCCTGCATCAATCATAATCTTAGTCATCACCAATCATAAATCATCAAATCATAATCTCCCCAAATCTCCCATCTTCCAAATCACTTCCTTGGGTTCAATTTAGAAAACCAATCACCCTCCCCCCTCCCCCTGTCGCTAGTGTTATGAAACCATTGGTTATCCTTGTGCACAAGGTTTTCCTTTGGATCATTCTTCCATAGTGAGAGTATGTGCTTCCTTGAACCCCCTCTCTTAGCCACTCCCAGTCCTCTTGCTCACCCTAGATTCTAGTACCTTTCAAGAAATTTTTAGGCCTTACCTTCTCTCCCTACCAACTTCTTGAGGGGGCATCACATAGTCCATTCTCTCCTCTTCTATTCAAGACTAGGGCAACCATGTTGCTTTCAAAGTTTTCTTTGTGTCGTCTATCTTCAAACTTCTTTGAAATAGTATTGTTCCAACACTATCTCAAAGAGGGGCAAAATGTAGACACCTAAATCTGATTACATCACTTAAGTAATCCTATTTAGTCATCTCCTAAGGTATCATTAATTAAGTATTTAATTAATCTATTGTCATCCCCTAGCTAATTAATTAATTAAATTAACTATAGTCCAATTGACAAAATTAAATGATAACCATAAATCAATTTATCAATTAAATCCCTATTCCTCTATTAAATTAAATAAATCATTTAATAAATCATCCAAACCCCTAAACATCCTTAAACCCTACCTTTACCCCTAATTTAACCCATCCACCCATACTAACCTCATTTAGCCACCTAACTAACCCATCCCATCAAACCTAAGCCACTTGCCCCCTAATCTCCCTCTAATCCAAGCCTAATCCTCACTCTAACCATGTGCACAACCTTAATCCTAGATTAATAATTCCTAACCCCAAGTTAAAGTCAAGACTTCCACCCACCTCCCATTTTAATATTCAAACAAAGACTTCATCCTCTATTTTAAAGTCAAGACTTCCACCCACCTCCCATTTTAATATTCAAACAAAGACTTCACCTCCCTTTTTAATATTCAAATAAAGACTTTATCCCCCATTTTAATATATTCAAATAAAGACTTAACCTACCTCATTAAATCCCAAACCACTTTCCTCTTAATCTCATCTTAAGCTAAGATTAATCCCTTCCTTAAGCATGTGCACAACTTTAACCAAGGGTTAAGAAAGTCTTAAACCAAACCAAAGTCAAAGTTCTATCCTTAAAGTCTTGCATTCTTATCCAAGAGCCTTAAAGGCTCTTATATGAATTAAAGGCTCTTTAAATACTTTTCACACCTATTTTCCACACTCACCCTCCCTTTTCCTCCCTCATAACTCCCTCTAGCCACCTATCTTGACCATCTTCCCTATCGAATCCCCTTGTGACACTTTTCACAAGGCTAGAGCTTTGAAGAAGCACAATCCATGTACTCTCTTCTCCTTGCATCCTAGCCCTCCTTAACCAATTCTCCTTCCTTGCATCTTGACCCTCCATCTCACTACCCCTTGGCCTATAAATGAAACCCTCTCACTTCAAAAATATCATCCACTTCTATGCTAATGTTATAATGCTATTTTGAGAGCCTAAGGACTATAAAAATACCATCATAATAGCAAAATGCATCCACAAATCCATTTTGAATCATATCCTCCATTGAATATTGAGCAACACCATTGAGCACACATCCCATCTTTCAGACACATCTACACATCAAAGGGAAGATTGCTTGGTTTAAGAGGTTTGCACATTCTTAGGCTACTTTGGTACTTTAATTCTCTTTTGTCTAATCATATGTGAGTTAAATCTATTGTTTTGAATGTTTTGGTTATCCATTGTATTCCTTTAAGCACTAGTTTTATAGCTCTATAGTTCATACAAGACCTAATATTGCTTTTGCAATTTTTATAGTGGCAAGATTCTTGAAAAGACCCAGAGAAAATCATATGATGGAAATCAAAAGAATCTTGAGATATTTGAAAGGCACTGAAGACTATGGCTTATGGTATAAACTTGGAGGAAATATGGACCTAAAAGTGTTTACTAATGTTGATTGGGTAGGAAATGTTGATGAAAGAAAAAGAAAAAGTGGTGGAGCATTCTTTCTTGGTAAAAGGTTGGTATCTTGGACAAGTAATAAAAAAAATTACACATCCCAATCTACAGCAGAAGCAGAATATGTTGCAATAGTAGTGAATTGTTCTAATATTGTTTGGTTTAAATAGTTGTTGGAAGGCATAAAGGTTGAGATCAAAGAACCAGTTGTCATGTTTTGTGATAATATAAGTGCAATTAACATATCAAAGAATCCAGTGATGCATTCCAAAACCAAGCATATTTCTATAAATATCATTTTGTCAGAGAATTGGTGCAGGACAAAGAAATCAGATTGGAATATGTCCATACAAAAGAACAGATTGTAGACATATTTACCAAGCCATTACCTAAAGATGCATTCTTGTATCTAAGAGGTAAGTTAGGGGTCATTCCCCTATTTGAAGCTCACTAAATAAAATCTTAGTGATGCATCAACAAGAACCAAGTTGAAGATCAATTAGTTGATGCCATGTTGGGTTTCCACATTAAATCCTCGTGTCTCATGTGTTCATGTTATTTCTTTTATGTTTGCAAGTTAATCACTATGAATGTTTAAGATTAGTTAAAAGTAAATCACATTGCTTTTATCGAGTTACAAAATTTTCTATGTGGTTACCAAATATCAACAACAATCAGTTTTATTGTTAACATCCAAGGGATCTAAAATATTTTTGTGGTAACTGATTCACCCCCCCTCTCAGTTACTCCATCTATATTTCCAACATAGATTTCATACATTGAGAGAACATCCATGATGAATTACATGCCAGCAAATGGAAACAAACGTGGCCAACCATGAACCTATTTTTCTGCAACAAATAGTTAAAAAATATCTCTCAGCTTAAGTTGTATGTGGACAACAAAGAATCCAATCAAGCATTGTTGCTAAGGAGATGAAATAGTCTCACATGAAAATTAGAACCACTAAAATCCAAAGCATTTCAAATATTGTTTGCAAACCACATTGGCTGATGATAATATTATTGCTACAAATAACAAAACATCAGCTATTCTTAGCAAAAAACTATAAGATTGCATTCAATTTCTAGTGTATTGTTATACTAGCTATTATGTAAATGGTCAATATCATCAAAATAGTTGGAGAATTGTTTTAGCTGCATATATATAAGCAACATAACACAAGTTGAAATGTATAATTATTCCCTCTTTATTAAGTTTGAGGAATAAAATTACAGTTCTTCTGATCAACCTTATGTAGAACATCAAAGTTTCTTCAACTCACCTTGCAAACTAGAGAAAGGGCCTGCTCTTGGAATGTTTGATGAGGCTATTAATATTGTGAGTTATTTTGGATTGTTTGCTAAGTGATTTCTATAGCTTAAGTTTGGTGTGCTTGAGTTGCCATAGAATACTATATTATTTTAAAATAATAGATAGTTCATATTAATAAGTTTGCAATATAATTTCATAGCTGGGTAAGATAGATTATCACATTCTCATTATTATACAAATTATTAATAACAACCAACATATTTTGAATTTTCTATCATATTAAGAGATAAATCAATATAGCAATATCAAATTTATATTAGTAAATTATTATATTAGATTAGTTATATGCTTGGTGTTGGTATTGTTTCCTATAGATTAGTTGAATTTGTGAATTGTTACCTTTGTTATCATCATAGTTTTAAATGTTTATTTCTATTTCTAATGTTCCTTTCACCAGGAAGTGATAGTTCCTGTCGCTAGGATTTCTTTAGTTTTTCATAGATTCAATTTCATGTGCTGTAGGTACATTCATAATCCCTCATTTCACAACTATCATCCCTTGATAGCATATTGATCGAACATTTTTGCAAGCTTACACTCTTAGATTGACACGTATAGACCAGCCAAATTCCATCATAAATCATTAATTCTTTTATAATATTTTCCCTAGTGTTGGCCTATCAATTATTGTGGATATGATATTTTAGGCTAGATGATCAAAGTACAAAAGTGATTGATTTGATTGATTGTGGTGATATTCAAAGGAATTATTTTGGCAAGTAAGTTGCAGATCAACCAATTTATTGTTTTGGATGTGTTATCTTGAAGATTGTATTCTTCTCACTTTTTGAAGCATTTAGGAAGTGATTCTATTTGTTTCCCTATTAGTATTTAACAAGGTTGGAACCTTTTAACAAGAGTTCAATATCTCCTAACATTTATTTACTCCTAACAAGGCTAAGTCATCTAAAAGGGAACATATATATTTGTACACTATCTTGTGGGTACCATCCCCACCAGGGTTTTCCTTTTGATCAAGGGTTTCCATAGTCAACAAAGAATTGTCTTATGGTCTACATTGTTTCTTATTTTTGTGCATCATTATTTTTATTGTTGTAGTTCATATTTATAAGTTAGGTCCTTTTTAAGAAGGAAGATTAACACTTTGTCAAGATCTATGGATTACAAGAAGGAAAGTCCTAATTTCAATGGTGATAACTATGACAATTGGAAGGATAATATATGAAAACACTTGATCTGCGGGGATTAACTTCTAGTTGATTAAAAAGACAAAATTACAAGTTAAATTAGAGAGTGAGATATCTTTGAGCACATGTGATGAAAATGATATTCTAGTGTAATATGGTTGCAAGGGAGGCATTGATCATCACATTACTAGAGTCTAAATTCATTGAGGTAAAAGGATTTGACTTAGTACATGATATTTGGATTAAACTAGAAACGTTACATACAAGTGATGAACATACAAAGAAAGAAAAGTTGTAGAATTGGAAAACTAAGTTAGAGAATGATAGAATGCAATAAGATTAAACTTTTAGATCATATGTGCAAAGAATTACTGAGATTACTACAAGTATAAATTTTTTTTGGAGGAACTTTAATAGAAGATTAAGTTTGTGATATGATTCTTAAATCCTCGATACCAACTTATGAGAATAAGGTAAATGCAATTGAACTCTTATTAAATATATTAATAGAGAAACACTAACTAGAAAATTTCAAGCTTTTGAAACTAGTAGACTAAAATATGCCTTGCCTAGACTTGAGACTACTCTTAGAGCTAGTACACATATAGATAAGAATGTAGTAAGAAAAGTGGAAGCCTTGGAGATTATGCAAGTGATTAGGTAGATTCTCAAGAAGAAGACAAGAAGATAAATGAATTTGTATCACTAGTTGGAAAAAAGAGAACCTAAAGGTAAACATATTTTAAATATCAAAGTTCCTTTTGTTTGTTGGCATTCTAAGAAGCTTGACCATTTTTTTGCTAGATGTCCTTCAAGAGAACCTAAGGTAAAACCTTGACTTGACAAATCAAATTTTCCTAAGGAATGTATACATATATTATTGACAAAGAGATTGAGGTTAAAATTTCAAATTTCTAGATAGTGATGAGGGTATGTGTAGGATCATGGTGGCCCAAAAACTAGTGATGTGCAGAAAAAACTAGTCTAAAAATGTCTAAAATAATTTTGCATTGACTTTTTCCCCCAATCTTAATACCAATGCAAAACAAATATTACCCAACCTTATCGGTTGCTCGATATTATATCATATTAAAATGGAAGCATTTTCATGTTAAGAGCATTTAGTCCTCTGAGTAAGTGGTATGGGGTTATGTCAAGTGCCTTGAATATGTATTTGCATGGATCTAGTTGTTTCACCCCTATTATGGTTTTCTTCCCCTATTTCTAGCCTTTTTTCTGACAACTTTCTCTGAGAAACTAAGGACTTTGACTTTCTAAATCAATGATGACCTGAAGGGTCAAGGTCAACCTTGAATCTAACCTAGGTCAAGGATGACTTCAACCTAAACTAGGGTAGAGTCAACCCTAGCCCCAGGTCCAAATTTCAAGCTTTAGAGGTTTTAGGATATTAGGCTTTAGAAAGTTTTATTTTCCCACTTTTGGGTCGGCCATTTTGGGTTTCAAAATGGTTAACTCTTAAATTGCATTTAATCTAGGTCTATTTATAGAGATTAAGGTTAATTGGGATCTAATTCTCCAATGTTGGCCTCTCAAGAAATTTGTGCCCTAGATCACTATATAAGGAAGCCTCCTCCTCTCATTTTCTCTAACCATAAGAACTACCCAATGAATAGGAAGAAATCAAACAATCCATTATTTTCATAATCAAGCAAGAATTCTATCAAGAATTTTCAAGGAAGTATCCAAGCTATTATCTCCATTCGAGTTTTATTTTGAAGATCAAGGATTCAAACATTTAAGCCTTTGAAGGGATTTAGTTCAAGCATTAAAGATTCATCAATCAAAACCCTAGACTTGACCAACATGGTGGTGTGATCTTCCTTCAAGATCCTTTGTTCATCTTCTAGATCTATTTAGTCTTCTCTTAGGGTGGATTCCACACATACAATCATGGAGGTTTTGATTTACATTTTCTAATGTTATGTTCAAGCTTTCATATCAACACACTTGTTTACATTTCAAATAAAATTACACATCTATTGAATATCATAGCTTCACTATTAGATTTACTTCTACTACTTGCTAGCATTCTTTATTTCAATTCCATTTTTAAGGCTGATTCCAAACTAGGGTTTGACCAAGGCAAACCCCTCATCCAAACAAAAAAACCCTTTTTCTTGCAGGTATAGGTATGAGACAAAAAATTGAAGTGTAGATTTGGATATTGTTGGTAAACAAATTGTTCTTTTTGATTTAACTCTTATATACTCAAATTTGTGAACAATATCTGATTACAACACTTGGAAAGTTCCTTTAAAAAAAAGACTAACTTTCCTCTAAATTATTAGGTACAACTCCCTATTATAGATTTGCAATGAATTATGTTTGTTCCTAAATCTAAAACAAGGTATGTTCTTAACTCAAGAATATGAGTGTTGAACCAAGCCAGGCCTAAACATGATCTAACTCAGGAAAGGAATAGTTTTAGAAGATTAATTAAGTTATGAACTCACACATCTTATGAATTCATAAGACTTATCAATTCAAAAGTGCAAACTAACTAATGCTAAAATAATTCAATAGGAAACTAATTATAGAGAAAGAGGGATTAGCTTGAAAAAAAACACCTAAGAGATTTCTCTTGAACCTACTTATCATATTGAGTTTGCTACTTCAGAAATAGGGGAATGAAACTCTGTTAATTCCTTGTTTTAATTCAGAAAAAAGAGAAAACATACAATTAACATTTAACATAATGGAATAGAAAATAATTGACACAAAATACCATTAAATTGGCTTTGTAACATCAAGTATTTCACACCAAAAATTAGCCAACCCTTTTATTTAATCTTTCATTCCAATTCATATAGGATTCTAAGATGATTGTTACAAAGGAAGTTTAATTAGTTCATCTTCTCAAAAATGAAAAAATGGCAAGGAACCACTTTGAGTCTTCTTGTCGATTACAATGATTACACCAAAATATGAAAGGGGTAGAATATGAATCACTTTGCCTTCTTTCCCTTTTCTACTTTTGTCCTATAGGCCTTAGCAACTACAATGACTGGAATTAATTCTTCATTCCTATGAACATGTACATAAGTATATCTCAAGAGCCGTTTAGAATACTCTTTGGCCAAATCTTTGATGACACTCAAACGGTCTTGCATTTCCTCCATGGCTACGTGTACACACCTGCCAAGTTTTTGAAGTTCAGAAATTCCATCCCGGGGACTAGAAGTTATCCTTGTTAGACTGTCTATGAAGTTGGAGAAATTCGTTTACATGAAAGTTATTCCAATGATTCCCTTTCATTTTCCACTAGGTTACGAGTCTATATGTGTTGGTGTAAATACGTATTCACTATTTACACATACTTAAGTTTACTCAGGTTAATGCATTATTTTAATAATTTGCATTATTTTATTATTTTTATTTGTGAGACACTTAGGAGTTTGTGCACCTTTTTGAGTTGTCATGTACACAACACAAGAGTATGCAACTCTATTTTAGCACATGGTGTCTATAACACTATTTTGTGTGTCACACCCTTGTAGGCTTATCCTCTCATCATCGCACATACTTTCGTGCTTAATGGAGGATAACCCATATCTGGTGGACATGTGCCTAGTTGTATGACATATCATGTAGCTGATTATGAGGCATTCTAGATGTATCTCAGAGGCCTTTATATTTAGGCACTCCTAGTGTACTTTTATCATGGCATATTGAATATATCATCATTCTGATCATACTTTATCTCTCTAGTCTACTATGTGCTTGTGTTTGAGTTCTTTGTTCCTGGGTGAATTTTTCCCTTAGGCAAGTTCTTACATGGTATCAGAGCAGCTTGGAGACTTTCTCATCACATATCCATTTTGAGACCACACTTGCTTCAGCACCTCAGCCCGAATCTGAAATACTACAGAAATTGGGAGCATTTAGAGCCAGATTTGACCTCGCCATTGCGTCTAGAAAATTGAATTAGTGAAGATTGACTATAAACTTGGCTACCTTGGCCCAAAGTCGACCATGAGGCAAATTTTTTTGTAAATCAGAACTTGGAGGCCCCAATTTTCAGATTGGGTATGGTCATTTGCAGATCTCATTGATTAATTTCAAATTTGTAATTTTTATTTTCTCTATAATTTTATTGTATTTTTCATCAGAATTATTTCAATTTTTTTTGGCCCTTCAGGCACCTAGCAGAGAATTTTTTTTTGCAGAATCAGGCTGTCAAATCTTGGCTCTGCAATGTGGCATATTTTATTTGGTGCATGGCATATTGAATATATCATCATTCTGATCATACTCTCTCTCTTGGTCTATAGTTGTGCTTATGTTTGAGTTCTTAATTCTTGGGTGATTTTTTCCCTTAGGAAAATAATAACCTGATGAAGGAGAGAATATTCTGGCAGAACTATTTGATCCAGCTTTTTTGGTGCATGATTTAATTTTTTGATCCTGCAGTTTAGTTTTTCGGCCTTGTGAACACTAAAATCAGTGACAACACTTATTTTTAGGTCTCCACTTCAGCTTTGACATGGAATATTCTATCACACCAATATTCTTTGACGTGCATTTGGAAATCTGATAAGATAGTCAATCTCCCACCTACATCCATTTTCTTGGCATCGACTTCATTCTCTAACACAGTGGATAGTCTACGCTTTGATTTTTTTGGTGTTTGTTGGAAAGTTCAGTGACTAGTTTAAACTTCCTGCCTAGCTCAACTCCATGCAAACAAAATTGGACCATCCACGTGACAATACACTAAGCCTCCACATGGCCGCGTACTGCAGTCAGTAAGGTCTACCATGCAGACAAGCACAGTCAACACCTTTAGACACACTACTCCAGTCACAAATTTCCACATGGCATAAGCCTACTCCTACCACACAAGATTAATACCTCTGCTACCTAGACCTTGACATTTAAGTAGAATATTTGGACTTTGATAGTGCATTCTTTTTGCCATGTTAGCAAAATTTGACACATCATTTTTGCTAACTCAATGACACGCAAGGAGGTTTTGTCACCCGTGGAAATTGGTGCGACTACCACATCACCTAAATCTGTACATTTCATACAGTATAAACACACAACCAACATCCAGTCAGCCTGCCACATCAGCAGGGGGTCATATTTTTTGTTGACATCATCAATTTACTATTTTAAAATAGCTAGCCATTTGACTATCATAATAGGGCATTTTACAATTGTAGTGATGACCATTTGACCATCAAATTTTAGACTCACAATTTTTGCTCTTGAACCCTCTCCAGATTGCTTTTCAGTTTGGTAGCCTGACTTTGAGAGCCCATAACTTGGACATCTGGACTCCACTTTTGGTGCCATTTTTTTTGAAATAGGGTAAAATTTCCTGAATTTTCTAGCAGAGGTCTTGTTTTTTGGTTTTGGTGCACAAATTTTGTAGGTATTGTGTTTTTTAATGATTGTACCTACATTATCCTATGTTTTGCAACTTCAAACACTCTGTACAGGCACATCTATTCACTTTTTCAGGTTCCCTTTTTTTTGAAATACATATTTTTTTTTGTCTACTTTCTAGATCTGAAGTTAGATTCTAGGATTGTGTGGACCAATTTCTCACTTTTAGAATTAGGCCTTTTTTTGCATTGTAAAGCTTTAATTCTTTTTTAGAATTGTTGCAAATCTAAGCTATAGTGCTTAAGTGAAAAATTTGAGCCTCATAAGGTAATTGTAAAAGCAAAATCAGAAAGTCCACTTTGTTCATTTTGACAAGTGACCCATTGTACACGCACTACTTATAAAGTGCAAAAAGCATCTTTTTTGGGGGGGTCTTTTGACTAAGTGAAAAGGGGGGGGGGGGGGGGGGGTGTACTGTGTTTTTGTGTCTCTCTTTTGTGCTCTTTTTATTTCTACATCATGGGTTTTAAATGTCCTCCTCTAACTTCATGCAAAAATTCTACATGGAAAGATATTGCATCGAGTAGATTAATTGAAAAAGGATATAGTTTTTATATTGATGGTACAATTCCTAAACCTACTGATGCTAAAGAACTCATTGATTAGAAAATTCAAGACCAATAGGCTTTAGGAGCTATTAGGAGTTGTGTACATGGGGATCTTCTCTTTCACATTAAAATTTTTTTAGAATCCAAAGAAGCTTGGGATAAACTTGAATAGTTGTATGGTAAGGTGGATGAAGAAAAGGGATTTTAGATTGAAGATGATCTACTTCTCTTGGATCCAAAGAATTTTGACACAATTTAGGATTACATCATCAAAGCCAATGAGTAAATGCCACTTCTTAAAGATTGTGAAAATCCCATGAAGGATGACAGGTTGATTAATCACATCCTGAAGAGGCTACCTTATGAGTATGCTAACTTTGTTTCAAGTTTTAATACTCATAGGTTGACCATGGGATCTACTTACTAGAAGCCTTCATTTGATGCATTTACAAAGATATTGATTTTTGAATAATCTGACTTGATGGATTTAGGACTTCTCAAGTCATTAAAAACCAAAGCCTTGGTGGCTAGTGATGAGCACAAATCAAGTCAAGGAGGAAAAAACAAGAAGAAGAAGAAGCAATGGAAGCAAAAATCACAATATGAGACACAACAATCCTCCTCTCAACAAGGCAATACTTCTTCCAATAATAAGGGAAGTAATGAAAAGAAGGACAAACTATTTTGTGCAAATTGCAAAAAGCCAAATCATGATGAGCATCATTGCAAGACAAAAAGAACTGATGAGTTAAAAAATCTACTCAGGAAGAACAAGATTCAATTGCCAGGTACTTCCAAGGATTCAACTCCAACCCCTTCAAAGGGTAAAGAGAAAGCACTTATGGGAAACACAAGTTCTTCTTTGGAATGGATACTTGACTTAGGTGCCTCCTATCATATGGGTTCTTCAAAGGAAGACTTTTCTTAATGGAAGCAGTCTAAGGTACCACACATCTTTGTGGGAGATGATACTAAAATGGAAGTTGAAGGGAAAGGACATGTGGAAATGGAAAATGGAGAATTCAAAGATGTTCTCTACATTCCAAACCTTAGCTCCAATCTCCTATCAATTTACCGAATCACTCACCTTGGAGATGGTCACAAAGTTGAGTTCCTTTTAGATTCAGTAATGGTGTGAAGTCTAAGAGACGATTCATTGGTTTTAGTGGGGAAATTCAATGATGAAAAAAAGATTTATTCCTTCTCCCACTTTGTGCCTAAGATTCCTTCTCAAGCCTTGTTGACTCACTCTCATTCACACATCAACTTATGGCATGAGCGGTTTGGTCACCTTGACTTCTGCTCTCTTCAGCAACTTTGCTCAAAACATATGCTCAAAGGTCTACCAAACATCAAATTTTCTAAGGGAGAGTGTTCATCTTGTTTAGTGGATATGAATCTCAAGGAGAAGTATGAAAAAGGGAAGTCTTCTTGAGCTCTAGTTGTTCTTTAGCTAGTTCACATGGTTTTAGCAAGACCCTTTGTAATGACTTTTTTTAGCCAAGGCCACTACATCCTCACATTTGTTGATGAATTTTCAAGATTCACTTGGGTCTTCTTCCTTCATCACAAGAATGAAGTGGTTCATAAGCTTCAAGACTTCAAGACTCATGTTGAACACAAATTAGGGAAAGCCATCAAGGTACTAACGGTGGATAATGAGAAAAGATATGTAGACAGAAGACTTAAGGACTGTTGCTAAATTGAGGGGATTGATCTTTAGAACTCACCAGCATTTTGTCTGCACAAGATAGATGTTACAGCTACGAGGATTAGGACTCTCAAAACCATGGCAAATTGCATGATACAAGCCAAGTCTCCTGATCCTACACTTGAAGTTGAAGCCATTAGTAGTGCTACTCACATACTTAATAGGTTTTGTTATTATATCTTAGATGAGAAGACTCTTTTTGAGACATGGTGTGGCAAAAAACTAGTTGTGAATCATTTTAGAGTCTTTGGTTCTCCAAAATGGGCAAACCTATCTTCCAAAAGTTGCAAGGCACTGACACCTAGGCCTTGTACTTTTATTAGTAATGAAGACAATGCGAAGGCATATAGATTGATGGATCCAAAGATTCACGAGATCTTTGTGGAGAAGGATGTTTATTTTGAGGAAAGTTTACCGAACTTATCCTCTACTCCTCTCTGCACATCATATACAGTGGAAACTAATAGTGACACCAGCGATAGTGCTTCAATAAGTTTAGACACGTGGGGTTCTATAAATAGTTGCAGTCAGAGGTCACATCAGTTTAGTCCACATGCTTACATTGCCACAGTGAAAGGTCCAACACAACATGGTACATCTCATCTTCTAGCTCCAGCTTTAGTTGACTTAGGAGATAGACTTGAGGACATACATCTTCTCATTGATGAAGGTGATCCTTCTATAGTTGTTGCAAGGGCTCACTTTGACCCTCATGTCCATTCTCTACATGATCAATCTGTATAGGTTGGCATGATTGTGGATCCTTATGAACATCAATTGGTGGAGGTCTCTTTGTCAGTAGAGGAGATAGATGGTTCAGTGGAACAGGTTCAATAGACATCCTTCTGCACTCATTCTTTTCAGCATAGTTGGAAGGGGCGACCACTAGCATCAATACAGGGATACTTGAGCAAGTTTTAGGGCCAACATACATCTTAAAGAGTGTACCTTTGCCATTGTTTCTTCATAAGGGGAGGAACACCATTCTGCATTCTTGGACCAAATTCTTCATCAGAGTAGCTTTCACTTGTCAACATTCTTCTTTTTTTTGTTGGGGGGGGGGGGGGGGAGCTTATTCTATCTCTCTTCCTTCTCTCATTCTCTTATGTATATACTAGATGTATGTCATAATGGGGGGGGGGTCTTGATTACTCCATCCATCAATGCATCCCTATTTATCTCTCTTTTTGGGGGAGGGTTTTTCCCATGAGGTTTTCCCTCTTTCTCCACTTTATGAGAGATTACATATCATTATGTACATGGATACCTAACATGGCCTAGTAGCTGGGACCCATCATGTACCTGCATCTTAGTTTTTGTAAGCTTAAGAGAATTTCCCTAAGTTTCACTTAAGGGGGGGTGTTGGTGTAAATACATATTCACTATTTACACTTACTTAAGTTTACTTAGGTTAATGCATTATTTTAATATTTTTTATTATTTAGTTATTTTTATTTGTGAGACACTTAGGAGTTTGCACACCTTTTTGAGTTGTCATGTAGACAACATAGGAGTACACAACTCTATTATAGCACATGGTGTCTACAATATTATTTTGTGTGTCACACCCTTGTAGGTTTATCCTCTCATCATTGCACATACTTTCGTGCTTAATGGAGAATAACCCATATCTGGTGGACATGTGCCTAGTTGTATGACATATCATGTAGTTGATTACGAGGCATTCTAGATGTATCTTAGAGTCCTTTATATTCAGACACTCCTAGTGTACTCTTATCCTGGCATATTGAATATATTGTCATTCTAATCATACTCTATCTCTCTAGTCTACTGTGTGCTTGTGTTTGAGTTCTTTGTTCTTGGGTGGATTTTGCCCTTAGGAAAAATCTTACAATATGTAAACCTCTTAGGAGTTCATAATCTCTATCTTGATCCTTCTTCACTTTGGCTTTAGTTTCTTTAAGCACTTCTTCTATTGCCATGATCATTTCAGACTTCAACTGCATGCTCTGAAGCCACTCAAATAAAGGCTCATCCCCTTTAGGCAAGATCTTTGCCTTGATAGCCTCTTTTGCCTTCATGTGGATAATCATCTTCAACAGAGAGACACAATCTTAACTCTTAGTTCTCTCGGCAACCAAGGTGGCTCTATTTGCTAAAATGCTATCTTTCTTTGTTTCCAACTTCAATATTGCATTTCCAATTTTTTCTATAATGGAAAGTCCATCCATCTTGATTTTCCCACTCCACTCTCTACTGATTTACCCAAAGTGTTTGTCTTCTTAGAGCTGAAAGATGAGTGCTTGAACATCTACAATAGTAGGATCCCTAGTAATAGGTATTCTGGAGATGCTTTTCAACGGGGTGACCAATTGCCTAATGAAGCCATTTAGTTCTTGTATTTTCACCTTCATCCTAACCTTTGACAATTTAAGGCTTTCTAGCTATCCTTCAATTACCTCATTTGTTGACTTCCATAAGCCAACTTTTGTATGACGTGTAGCTTCCCTGAGATCTACAATGTGCAAGGTAAAATCATCAGTAGACATATCCTCAATTCTTCCCTCTTTGGTAGGTTTTTGCTATCTCTATGGTTAGATGTCCTATTTCAGGATCTTGTCTGAGAATGGACAAAGTCTTCTACTTCTTAACCTTACTCAATGCTGATCTAGAGCAGATAGCAAGAGATAAGGTATCCTTGTTAGTGACTCCTTCGTTTGTCCTTTTTCTCTTCCTATCTAGAGTATCCTCCAACCATGAATCTTTTCTTATCACTTCAGAGGCTACTCTAAGGGAATCTATGCTAAGCATCTTTCTCTTGACCATAGTGATTATTTTCATGGTCAAAGAGAAGGGATTATTTGGAGCTTGTGAAATGAGCTTTGAAGAATCTTGGCCTTTCTCCATCTCAAAAATTTTCTTTGTTGCCTCATCAAATTCAGTGGATTCGTTGTCACTAACCTTATACATCTTCACTTGATCCACTATTAGCCAACAAAGGCACGATCATGACTCTCGAACTCATCCTTGCAATCAGTCTAGTAGTCTTCAATGGTAGTGATATGTTTGATTACACTTCCAATCTACAATACTTCCCTTGCATATCCATTCAGATAAAAAATGGGTCTTAAGACTTCATATATCTCTAATTTTTATTTCATTTCAAACACCTTCAGCATGTTCTTTGTATTAGAATAGGAATAACAATTGAAATCTCCCACCTTCATAATAAACTAATACCCTTTCTTCTTCAAACTCCCACTTAGCATGTCACTTGGATTTCTTGCCACACGATCTCAACC
Organism: Cupressus sempervirens; assembly: GCA_028749045.1. Lineage (NCBI taxonomy): Eukaryota > Viridiplantae > Streptophyta > Pinopsida > Cupressales > Cupressaceae > Cupressus > Cupressus sempervirens. The sequence goes on from CM053783.1 coordinate 8,491,673, forward strand.
AACACAATCATATCACTAGGATACCTCGACATCTTCAAGGGGAAACCATCAAAAGCTACAAGATGCAAATTAAAAAGGATGAGAATTAAATGAACTAACTCCCAAATTGGCTAATGGCTACCATGGCTTCAGGGCTAAATCTCCTCTCTACACATCCCTATAGCTCCCTACAAATTCTCATGCTGAATACATCATTAACTCTTATAAGTCTGCATAACTATTTTCCAGTTGTAAACATGGGCAAAATTCATAAGACTTCACATAATCAGGAAAATTTTCCACCCTTGGGAGGCCTAGCCATAATTGTAAAGAAGCTAACATGTAAAAGAGGAAGCAAGGCATGTAGAATGTGTTATAGAATTTTATAGCACTAAGATCATTGGACAAAATCTTGCTTAGCTCATGAGCCTAATCAATATATTCGGTATTAGAGTAGATGACTTGCACCAAAAAGAAATATTGCTCAAAAAAGTTGAGAGCTTCTACCTCACCTTTTAATCTATGTAAGAGGACCAAGATGTTGACAATCTCAGGTTTAAGATTAGTCCCAAAAAGAGTCTTAGGAACCTTACTTTTGTTGCTTCAGGGTTTTTGGAACCAAGACTGCATAATTTCCTTTCTCCAAATCATCTTCTTCATGGAGAACTTAGAAATGGCCCTTTCGAATGTCAAATTTGAAAATTCCTCTCATTCTACAACTTGTAGGCAATTGACCACAGTTTGCCTATCAATGGAGATCAATACTGTGTCATCTGGCAGTACAATTTGTCTAGTGTCCAAGTTGTAATGATTTATACATTCATAGATTAACTTTAGAGCTTAGATTGCCACCAAAAAACCATCTACTTCAACCAACTTTCATCCTCAAAGCTTCTTAGTAATGGGATGGATTGGCTCCTACCTCACTCTCTTCTAAAAATCTTGCATGTCATAGAAACAAAGAGAAGTATCCGTGAAATTTTATAGCGAAGACTTAATTCCATTTAACCTGTCAAAACCTGCAAATCTCATTGTTATTCTATTTGAAAATGAATTTTGAATCCAAAAAAGGAAAAGAATAGCAAATGCATAGATACTATCTTTTTGAAAATTTATGCAAATTAACAGAATATTAGTTTAGGAAAGAGCTATAGTTTGTGTAACTATTCATGTTTCCATCTATATAGGAGCTTCAATTCATCTGTTGATCTTCAGGATTCACACCACATGAATGAATTTAAGGAGAGATCCATTGAAATAGTAAATGTGTAGTTCTAATAGATATCTTGGTGTCTTTTCTCTATTCTATTTTCCAAATGGTAACTTTCTATCTTCCCATACTTACTTTCCTATTTTCCTTTAAGTTTTGGGAAGTTACCAATAGAGTACCTCATGGGAAAATATCTGCTAATTTGAATTCTGGCACACATAAACTTTCTTTTAGTTATTATATTCTTTCTATTATCATCTTGAGATTCCTTATGCATAAAGTGTAGGTCAAATTTTCCTATTAACTTGATTTTCTTTAAAATTTGGGGAATTGTCTTCATGGGTTGAAAACTTGCCAAGGAAAGGACAATTTCCATTTCTCCACCCACGCTCCCTTTTTGGTTTACCATTAGACTATTGTCTTCTTTAGGTTTGGAAATGTTTAAAGGGAGTGCAAAAATTCATTAGCAACCCACCTTTTGTTTCTTTTCCTTTAGAATTGCCTTTTACGGAAAACCAACTTCATGAGTTGAGAACCTGCCGAGAGAAGTTGGTTTTGAGTTTTTTTCCTGGAATAATTATGAGAGTCATGATGGATCCTAAATATTTCCCAAGGTAGAAAAATGATAATAAAAAATGAATTTTCCATAGGGCACCTTCCTATCTTCTTACTTTGATCCAAATGCATCATTTGGTGCTCTTTGTAGGAAATCATCTTCATGGGTTGAAAACCTATCAAGGAGAAGATGATTTCTATATTTTTGCAAGCTTCTATTCTTATTGAGAAAGTGATAAATCTCGAGAAAATAAAACTCTATAAATGATGTTTGTATGAGCAACGTGAATCTCCATCAAATTAGGCAATAAGCTACCCACACAATTGATTCAACACAAAGGGAGAACCGCCCGACTATGAAATGCAGAGAAAGGAAAATGGAGAAATCTAATGGAGATTCATTCCACCTAAGGGGGCTTAGACCTAGACTCAAACACAAATATGAATTCACTAAGATAGAAGTAATCACTTTTATTACTTAGGTAGAGGAGGAAAAGTGGGGCTACAGATATCCTTTTCAATGAACTTCTAAGATTTGTGAATATAATTTTTGTTGGAGTGGTGTAGGTCAAGGTCAACTTTTTGGGGTAAGGTTGTGCCTCAAGTGTAAGATTGGGCCTCACTATTTGGGTGAAGGTTGAACTACTCTTAGAAGGACAAAAGTTTTCTAGGTTTTCTCTTTCTCATCAATTTCTAGTCTAGAGTAGGTTGCATAATTTCTTGAAATTGTGCACAAACATCACAAATCAACATTTTCTAGATTTTCTCTACTTTGAGGTTAGTGTTTGTCTTCTTTTCATTCAAGATTTCAAGTACATACCTTCTATAGTAGATTATAGGATTTACTCCTATATTCATGTTCTCCATTGTTTGATCCATTTGTGCATTGTTCACTTCTTTGTGATTTCTCAATTTTGATCATTCCTTTTGAGAATTTGGGTAGGATGGGTCCTATATTCTTCCCTCTTATATTATACCCTATTCATATTTCTTTCTATCCATATTTTTCTTCAATTCATTTTGGTGAACTTGGCATGCTTACCACCTCTCTTTTGTGGAATTAGATGCCCTATCATATTTTGGTATTCAATTTCCTCTCATATTATCTTGCATGTTAACCTTTATCTCTATTCATGTTGGTGAACTTGCGATAGACAGCTCTTTAATTTTGGTGTTAGATCTTTTGTTTCCTTTTATGCTCTTGCATTTTAAATTAAAAAATACAAAAAAATTCTATATATTCAATAAAATCCAAAAATATTTCTTGTATTTTACTTACTATTGAACAAGATAAAAAGAGAGGGGGGTAGGGGTTTACCAAAATTAATAAGAAGTAAAGATCCAAATTGATTGATCACAAAGAAGTGATCAATGAACAAATGAATCATACAATGGAGAATATGAAGAAAGGATGAAATCCTATAATCTACTATAGAAAGTATGTATTTGAAATTTTGAATTAATAGAAGGAAAATACTAACTTCAAAGTAGAAAAAATATGGAAAATGATGATTTCTAATGTCTATGCATAGTTTTGGGGAATTTTGCAACCTAATCTAGACTGGAAATGATGAGACGGTGAAAACCCAATTTTTTTTTGTCTTTTTGAAAGGTCAACCTTAACCCAGATAGTGGGGCACAATCTTACCCTAGGGAACAATTGTACTACTTACTGAAGGTTGTCCCTAACTCTAAAAATTTGACCTTCACCTGCACTACTTCGACAAAATTTTTGTTCACAAATTCTAAAAGTTTTCCAAAAAGGGTATCCAAATCTAAACTTCAATTTGTTGTCCTGTACCTGTACCTTTAAGAAAAAATGGTTTTGTTGTTTGGATGAGGGGTTTTACTTGGTCAAATCCTAGTTTGGAATCAACTTTAAAAATGGAATTGAAATAAAGAATGCTAGCAAGTAGTAGAAGTAGATCTAACAATGAAGCCATGTTATTCAATAGATATGCAATTGTATTTGAAATGTAAACAAGTATGTTGATATGAAAGCTTGAACATAACATAAGAGAATGTAAATCAAAACCTCCATGATTCTATGCTTGGAATCCACCTTGACAAAAGAACAAATAGATCTAGAAGTTGAACAAAGGATCTTGAAGGAAGATCACACCACCATGATGGTTAGATCTAGGGTTTGAATGATGAATCTTGAATTCTTGAACCAAATCCTTTCAAAGGCTTGAATACTTGAATCCTTGATCTTCAATGGAAAAATTGAATGGATAAAAAATCTTGGATACTTCCTTGAAAATGATTTATGAAATGCTTGCTTAGAAATAATGGATTGTCTGATATCTTCTTCTTCACATGTGTTCTTATGGTTAGGAAAAGTGAGAGGGGGAGGCTTCCTTATATAGTGATCTAGGACATAAACTTCTATTGAGGCTGACATTGGAGAATTAAATCCCAATTAACCTTAACCCCTAGAAATGGACCTAGATTAAATGCAATTTAAGAGTGTACCATTTTGAAACCTCTAGAACTTAAAATTTGGACCTGGGGTTAGGGTCAAGGTTGAATCTATCCTAGGTTAGGGTCAAGGTCATCCTTGACCTAAGTTAGAGTTGAGGTCAATCTTGACCCTTCAGGTCATCATTGACCCAACAAGTTAATGTCTTTAATTTCTCAGAGAAAGTTATCAGAAGGAGGCTGGAAACAAGGGGAGAAAAGAAAAATAGGGTGAAAATAGCTAGATCCATGCAAATACCTAATCAAGGCACTTAAAATGACCCCAAATCACTTACTTGGAGGGCTAAATTCTCTTAGCATGTAAGTGCTTCCATTTTAAGATGATACAACTATGAAGATTGTTAAGATGCTTTGGTGTGTGGTCATGTTCCTTATTACCCTTCTTTTAGCATCTCTTTACAATACTTATGATGTTTATGAGAGTATCATTCACTTTATTATGTTGATGATCCTTCATCTTATTCTTGCGTATGCTTTTTATGAATTTAACCAATACTAGTCTTCCTACATTCAAAAATTTCATTAAAGATTCATGTGGTAGACTTATTATTAATTTGGATTATGTTAAGAATTTGGTAGATGATACACCATCTCCTAATCTTCCTAATCCTAATCCTATAATTCCTAATCCAATGCCTAATTTTGAATCTATTAATCCTCATTCTTCCCATATTTATGATGGAATTCAAGCTATAGTTCAAGATGCAAATGTGTAATTTCTTTGATTTACCTTCTCATCTGATTCATGATGATATTAAAGGAAAGGGTAAAGAAACTTCTTAAAAACCTATTATTCCACCTTTACAACCTTTACTCATGAACATGATAAAAAATCAGCTCCTGTAGAAGCTTTACATGATATATACACTACAAGATATAATATGATAACTAAACAAGGTTATTGACATTTAGGGCTTGGAGTTAATGAGCATGGTATCAAGTATCTAGTTCATATACCCCCTTTTAATCACCTAAAAATGATCATCTAGACTATTAGCCCCCTTTTCAACATTTTGGCTAAATTAATTTAATCATTTACCTAGACCAAATTGCTAATAATCAATTTATTTGATTATAACCTATAGTTTGACTATGCTATCCTAAGTTCATTATTTTATTAAAAGAACATGTCCCCTTTTAATTAAATAAAAGACCCCATTCTTCTAACCCACTTAAAGTGCACACATAAAGTCCTTTTTCTATTTTACAATTAAAAGAAAAGGCTTGTGAGACTTTTGTCTTATGTGACAAGTCAACTTATATTCTATTGGTTGACTTGTGTGTGCACATGGATCACTCCTCTTTTCAAATTCCACCGTTGATCATCCACCATCTTCATCTTGATCTCTACCATCCATACAACTTTAAAAGGGAGAGAGCTTTCCCCCTCAAATCAAATCCATCTTTTGAATATTGTTATGCTACAGGTTTTCTAACAAGTTTCTTTGGAGCTTTGTGGAGAACTTCTCATTTCTTATCTCATTCTCTCATTCCATCATATTAGCATAAGATCATATGGAATTCTTAGCATAGTTGCATGTTAGTTTAGCTTTGATTCTTGCAATAATCTCGCATAGTTTAAATAATGGTATTGTAACACTCTCATTCACATTCTAGCATAGCCACATCTTGCATTTTCATTCAAGTTTAGTCTTCCATCTTGCATTGCATCTTTGAGGAACTCATTGTAGACACTTGCATTCTTGCTCTTGTCTCAAAGAACCTCCTGTTGCATGATTTACTAGCAAGAAGCACCTTTCTAAGGCTTCGCTGAGAGCCTTCATGTTTGACTACTAGCTTCTTGCACTCCGTGGATAGGGAGCTCTAAGCCGACATCTAAGCATTCCAACTCATGGAATCGTTTGGATAGAAGGGTTTAGAGTGTGACACTTTCGAGTGTATATTTTTGGCGCCCACCGTGGGGCATGAATCAAGTTTCTAGCTCCATTTGCTTTTATTTTTCATCTTTAATCTTTTACAGCAGCATATTGGATCTAATCAAGTGCTTTTGTAGAATTATCACTTTGGTTTTAAGGCCAACCCATAAGTAGATTGGTTTGAAGGCCAAAAATCTAGTTGGTTTAAAGATTTGATCATATCTTTTAAACCGCTTGGAGTTTGGTTCTAAAATAGTTTTTACAGGTTGGGTATTGTTCAAAATGTCTCAGTCCAATTTTTAGAGCATTTTGACATGATTTGTGGGAGTTATGATTTTTTCTTTATTTTTCATAAAAAGCCATTTTTGATCGCAAATTAGCACATTTTTTAGAAAAAATTACATTTTCAGAAATCTTTTTGAATTCTAAGAGGGGTAATCTCTTTGTGTTTTGACTTTTGAGGTTGTATTAGGGATCAAAAACTCGATTTGATAAATTTAGCCTATTTTGACAAAATTAGTCTCTAGGGAGCAAATGAAGAGATTTGTTTGAATTTCTTGCATTTTTGGAAAGCTCTCTAATTTTCAGTAGGGGTATCTTCTTTTCATTTTTGTTTTTGGATCCAAAATAATAGAAAAAAAGTATAATCTTGTTGACTAGATCAAAAGCAAAGAGTAAAAATGAGAGCATTTGTGATGAGTTTGCCCTTTCTTTGCATACAATTGATTGGAAGATAACTTGGATATTTGAGGCAACTAACCACTTTTTATTTTAGTTTTTTATGTTATTTCACACTAACTTGTGGTGCTAACAAGTTGTGATTGCAGGTTGCCATCCTTGTGAAAAAAATTGAAACATTGCATAAAAAGAACGCATGTCAAAGCTTCAAATGCATAAGGGCTACTAACATTGTTTGCAGGGCTGCCCAAAGCATAAAAACTCAAAATTTCTTGCTTTTTTATTTTCATGTGCGGCATTGACTAATTATTCATTTTTCATAGGCACATAAAACTTGTGATTAGAGTCTTTTGGTAATAGGAGAGTATGCTCTTCACCCTTGTGGTGAATCAAAAATCTTGACTTGCCATTTGGTTTCAAAAGCAAGGGGTAATTGAATCTTCCTGGTGTGTTTGGGAGAAAATGATTGGAATAGGAGAGTATTCTCTTCACCCTTGTGGTGAATCAGAAATCTTGACTTTTGAAAGTTGATACACTCTTTGTGTAGTTAGAATCCTTTAGAGGGCCTGCTCTCGGACAACTTGAGAGGAACAACCCAAGTGGAGACAAGCAGATTACCCAGCTCTTCCAACCCACTATAAACTCAAGGCTATCAAGGACACAAAACCTTGGTAGACGTAGTGTTTATCTTCGCCTAGTGTGATCACTTATGGGATTTCAACCATAGGGAGATCACTAGGCAAGAATGCTTAAGGTACTCTTGTGATCGCGAGATCGATTACTCATCACAAGGTGAGGTGTCCTGTGATTGGGAGCAAGAGGAACACTATGAACGAAAGCCCTATCTAAACACCCTAAGTTAGTAACTACCCTTTTTTAGCCGCTCAACTTCTTGGTGCAAGGATCTATCCTAGTGGGCTACCCGGATCACCCCAAGATTTTACACTCACCATATGTGTTCCCTTGGTTGTATTTATGGCACTTCCATGACAAAGCCAATATCTCTTGTGGGAAACCACTTGGTGTGAGGCAAAGGAGCATCAAGTGTGGGCCAAATTGTTGATTAATGAACCATGACTTCTAGGTAGATATTGCTTGATGTGTTCTTGAATGTGCTAGACCTATAAAAATCTTTCGAACATACACATGATGATAGTTCTAGGGATTTATTTTAAGACCTCACATATGCTTGTATCCTACAAGGTTGCTTTATCCCTTGCTTTATTGTTTGAATACTACTTCATGTGTCACTATCTTGCTTGGAAATAAATTATTTTTGAACATCAAACTTGCTATGCTATCAACTATTGTCAAACTTTGTCAACCAAGTCAAAGCATCAAGTCTTAACATTTTTCTTGTGTTGCTTGCTAAGGGGAGTCTCATCATTTGAATTTGATTTGCTATGTCTCTAGTTTTTGAACATGCTTAAAGTGGCTCTTTGGTCTTAGTTTTCTTGGTCTTTTTGTCTTCATGGTCTATGCCTACTTGCTAGTTATCCTTTTGCTGAAATGGTTACCTTGATTTCTTGACTAACTCTTGGGTTGGAGAATTGTTCACTTGTCAACCCGCTTGCTCTATCTATTTGGCTATTTGGGAATCTTTCCTAGCTATTGACTTGAGTCATTCATGTTGTAAGTTTCTTGGACATATTGTTTGAAAAGTCACTTTCATCTCTCTCTACTATATTGGCAAGTGAATAATCTACCTCTCTAGTTTGGACATCAAGTTATCTTGTGTCACCTTGTTAGCTTCCTCTAGTCTGCTTCATGCTTGATTATCTATCTACCACTATGGCATTCAAAGCTTGTGCTATCAAATCTTGGCCAAATCTAGATGATCATGATATCCTCCATGCTGCTAAAGAGTTTCAAGATCTATATGCGCAATACAAAGAAATAGAAGAGACAAATGATCTTTCTTACCTTCGTCTCTCTAAGCGCATGACAAAAATGAAGTCTAAACTTGAGAAAAGGTTAGAGGAGAAGATTGCATCATTACATGAATCCTCCTTAAGGTCTTTAAATGCATGTGAGTCACCTTCTTTGAAGTCATCCTCTTCTTCTAGGTCTACATGCTCTACTTCAAGACATCAAATGTCTTCATCTTCTAGATCTAAAGACCTCTTTAGAGAAAAAGAAAGTTATACCTACTTTGAGCCTATTCTAAGATATCATGATGGAACTATCTTTGACCAAGACAATGATGAAGACATGGATGCATACCATTCACTTGAGAAACATAAAAAGGACTCTAGACATAATTTTGATAGAACTTTTGCTCCCTTGGAAAATTCTTATGATGACACTTTGCAAAAACTTCTTGGCAATAAGATCATCATGTTACCTAAGTCTAGCTCATATGGAAACTCATTCTTGGATATCTATTGTGCTTATCATCAACATAATGAGCATAGTACTTTAGATTGTATTGAGCTAAAACATAAAATCCAAGAGCTTATTGATAATGGAATTATTGATACCTCTAATGATTCATGTGATGAGGATACTTTTCTTGAGAAAGATCATATTAATGAACCTATGTCTAGTGATGGTTTCCTTGATACCTCCACTTCTTCCAACACTCGTACATCTCCCAACATTTCAAAGCTTTCCAACATGCCTCCATAAAATAAAGAACCTAATACTTTCCACATTGACTATGTGTATCCTCAAGGGCTACCTCTAAAAGAAGCTCAAGCTAACCTTCACTTGGCTGCAAACCTTTTCCATGCTACTAATCCTAAACATCCTTAACCTTCATGCACTACTATGCCTAATCCAAGCACTACTCCATTCACTCTTCATTCTCCCTTGTCCTTAGAAGTGGATCCATGTCAAGAGGGCTCTCAAAATGAAAAAGCTATAAATGTTAAGAAAGATCAAGATCAAGGACCCTTTCATCTCCTTCAAAATGTCACTCCTCCATATCCTATGTTTTATCCACCTCCTAAGTATGATGAAGATACCACTTCCATTATCTCCCTTGAGCTTACTGAAAAATATGAGAAAAGTTCTCTTCATATGCTATCCAAAGCTACTTGTCAAGATCAAAGCATCCCCTCATGTTCTACTTCTCCAAATCCACTTCAAAATTGTGCTCAAGCTTCAAGTGCTTCTATTAAAAATGTTGTTCCTATCAAAGGTACTTATGAGTCTATTGATGGCTTTGACCATGTTGCTGATTCTAAAGATGTTGATATCCCTTCCCACTATCCCTTTGCATCTTCTAAATGTATCCTTGGTCCTTATCCATCTAAGCTAAATCATTCAAACATTCCATCCATATTGGGGCCTTATGTTCCTCCATCTCCTACATTCACTCCTAGCTCATTCCCTAGCTCTCCTATAATACCTCAAGATCAACAAAGACACTCATCCTTGATGAATTTTCACCCATATATACATCTAAACCAGTCATATCATCCTTATTCATCCACAAATCCCAAGTCCTTTGGAAGTGAGAATAAACATAAGAATCCATTGAAAAATGAAGATCACTATGTCCCATCTAATCGACATATGAATGCTAAGAAGGAGAATGCACAAAAGAGATCACAAAGGTCCAATATTAAAAAAGCTAAATCAAAGAAAATATGGCTTCCTAAACCCATTATTTAAGAAATGTGTTTTGAAGTATCCAAAGGAAAATCTAAAGCTATATGGATTCCCAAGTCTCTTTTAAAAGACTTGAATATTGAAAATACTTCAAAGTTGACATTCAAGCTTCCAAAGGCTTCCATTACATCTTCTTCCAAAAATCTTTCTAAAAATATTCCAAAGCCTTCCACTCCACTTTTTTCCAAATCTATTCTACCACCTCATACATCCAAACCTCAAGCTACTTCATCCATGATTCCTCCATCATTCCAATACCCTTCAAGGTGTGTGTCAATGTTGATCTTGTCCAATATTTTAGCTACATGAAATCCTCTAAAGCTTACACTTACTTTCTATACATGAACTATTATCATCCATATACTCTTCCTACTACCATTTCTCTTTCATCACCCTATCAACATCTTTGAGCATACCTTTCTATGGTCTTGGCTTATCATGACTTATCTTTTCGATAGGAGCATTATCTACATTCAAAAAGCTTTAGCTCTTTCTAAAAATTCAAAAAAAAAAGAAGAAAAAGAAGAAAAAATGAAAATGTGCCTTAGTGAAAACCACTTCTTGTGGCACCTTGGTAGAAAAAGTAAAGATAAATAAATTTATCCTATGGTTAAAAATACTTCTTGTGGCACCTTAGATAAGTACCATGATGAAAAATTGGCAAATAGGCATCATGCGTAATTCTTCCATCATCCATCTATCCCCTCTTCTCTCTCTGATCTTGACAATGTTGAGCTATCTTTGCATATTGGCTATCTTATCCACTAGATTTTCCATTGTGCTCTCCCATTCACTCATAGCCTCTATCTTGAGCTTTATTCTTATTGCTCTATCCCATTGCTATACTATCTAGTTGACCCCTTGGTCTTGATCATAATAAATGAAACATGGTTCTCATAGGTCTCTTGACATGACTACTCTTTTGGACTACACAATTCATGCTATCTCACTTGTTGGCTTCATTGCTTATCTTACATGCTATCTTTCTCATTACTTCCATTGCTTATCCAAAATATGCTTCATATTACTATTTCACCTCTTTCCCTAGCTTGGGTACTCTTGAGGAGTCAGTCCTTGAGGATCACTTTCACTTGCTTCATACTCTTTTTTCATCCATCTTTGCTTATCCATTGGCTTGTTGCTCCATCATATCCTATACCTTGCTAGATATTGGGAGAAAATGATGTGATCTTGCTTGAGAACTAGTGATATCTAAAACTTTCTAAAATTTTTCAAAAAAAATCATATATGATCCTGAAAAAAATACAAAAATACAAAAAATTGAAAAAAGTCCTGAAAAAATCTGTCAAGTGGTGAAAATCTGGAAACAGGTGCTACTTGAGACCCTTGCACCTCTGTCTATCAGTCTCAATCACCTATTTTGCTACACATTTCCTAGCTTGGAATTTTTTCTTGTCCTCGTCTTGGGGGCACAACTGCTTAGCCTATTGAGGTATTCTTGTGCATTAGGGTTTCTTGGACAACTCGCAAAATAGTGTTTCTCAGCACTTCCCCCACCTTGACATCAAGTGTTTTTCAACACTTTTTAGATAGTTTACCTACAGTCTCCGATGTCGCGATATTTCTCACTATTAGAATCAAGTCTTGAAGAAATGGCCAAGTGACTTACACACACGCACTTTAACACTTAAACGATTGAGCTATGCTGATATTTATCTGCTTTGTGTGCTATCTATGATGATTTATTTACTATATGTTCCATCCCTAATAGTCTTTCAAGGATGTCATTGACTAGAAGATTGGGGGCATGGGGCATGTCTTTTTGATTTTTGCTTGTGGGTATACTTTGTTTCTCTATAGTATTGTAAGCATTTGTGCTTGTCCTATTCAACACTTTGACTTATAAATGTATCATCCTTCACTATTTCACAAGACCACACTTGGGGTTTATCCTAGCGCTTATGCCTTGATATAGGTGTAATCTTGCTAAATTAAACTTAAGGAATCTAATCGCGTAGTTATCTTGACTTACATGTCTCTGATGCTTAGATTGGATTTCCACATACCTATATGATATCGATCATATTCATATCCACATAGTTATACTAGTGATGGTTGTATGATCTCATGATGTCCTTAATAAATGCTCAATGATGAAATTAAGAGTCTAAATGTTATGCGCTTCTTTCTGGTAAACCACTTTGCATATTAGCTTGCATTTTAGGTTCATTTTATAGCTTAATCTTATATTCTTGCATATGGGGAGAGCTCTCTCTTCATCTTTTTGTGGACATATCAGCTAACTCCTTTCATATATTTCTTTACTTTCTTCTTGTTCATGTCTTTTCATCTTCTTAATCTTTTGATTCATCTCTTTTCTATCTTATCATCACATTATATAAAATTTTGACCTCTTAAATAATTTCAACATCTTGGATTCATTTTCGAGATCAAAATCCAAATTTGAGTTCATCTTGATGGTCAAAATTGTATTTTAAATTTCTACTTTCTTTTGAGTAGTTAGCTGACCTTTTGAGGTCTAATCTCTAAATTATCGCTAGAGCATCTTCATTTCTTCATTTCTTCATCATTTCTATGCTTCATATCTACTTCTAGTCACCTTGTCACATCTAAATCATCTTTCTACTAGATTTGACCTAATTTTTATGCTATATCCTTCAAGGTCAACTCTAGTCAAACTGGGGCATTTTATCAATTTTTTTTATAATCATTCTTGGGTTCTAATCATCTATCTATCATCTTGGACATTTCTATATTCTAATTTTCTCATGTCTAGCCAGTTTTTGCATCCCCTTACCTCATTTCAATTTCAATCTTGAGGGGGCAGAAATACTCTATCACTGATTGCTACAACTATCTATTTCTTAAGAACATTTGTTTGATCTTCTCACTTGTTCTCGATCTATCTACTTTTCTAAGTGTTAGAATTATTCTTGAATTCTAACATCATCTTTTCCTAGTGTTCAGTACTACCACTATCAAGCTGTACATTTAGGACTTGCTATCTTTTTCTACATTTCGTTCTTCAAAATCAGATATCTATATCTATCACTACCTACTTGGCTTTCTATTTTCTTTGACATAATGTGTTCCCAGATCGATCACACATTAGTCAAAAAGGGGTAAATGTAATCACCTAAAAATGGTCATTTAAACTATTAGCCCCCTTTTCAACATTTTGGCTAAATTAATTTAATCATTTACCTAGACCAAATTGCTAATAATCAATTTATTTGATTATAACCTATAGTTTGACTATGCTATCCTAAGTTCATTATTTGATTAAAAGAACATGTCCCCTTTTAATTAAATAAAAGACCCCATTCTTCTAACCCACTTAAAGTGCACACATAAATTCCTTTTTCTATTTTACAATTAAAAGAAAAGGCTTGTGAGACTTTTGTCTTATGTGACAAGTCAACTTATATTCTATTGGTTGACTTGTGTGTGCACATGGATCACTCCTCTTTTTTAATTCCACCGTTGATCATCCACAATCTTCATCTTGATCTCTACCATCCATATGACTTTAAAAGGGAGAGAGCTTTCCCCCTCAAATCGAATCCATCTTTTGAATATTGTTATGCTGCAGGTTTTCTAATAGATTTCTTTGGAGCTTTGTGGAGAACTTCTCATTTCTTGTCTCATTCTCTCATTCCATCATATTAGCATAAGATCATATGGCATTCTTAGCATAGTTGCATGTTAGTTTAGCTTTGATTCTTGCAATTATCTCACATAGTTTAAATAATGGTATTGTAACACTCTCATTCACATTCTAGCATAGCTGCATCTTGCATTTCCATTCAAGTTTAGTCTTCCATCATGCATTGCATCTTTGAGGAACTCATTGTAGACACTTGCATTCTTTCTCTTGTCTCAAAGAACCTCCCGTTGCATGGTTTACTAGCAAAAAGCACCTTTCTAAGGCTTGGCTGAGAGCCTTCATGTTTGAATACTAGCTTCTTGCACTTCGTGGATAGGGAGCTCTAAGCCGGCATCTAAGCATTCTAACTCATGGAATCATTTGGATAGAAGGGTTTAGAGTGTGACACTTTCGAGTTCCCTAAGCAAGATATGCATGGTGTTGGTTGTTTACAATCTCAATCCAAGGTGGTTGATGTTAATTTCTATCCTCCTCTTTATGATCTTCTCCCTACACCTACCTTAGATGACCCTAATATTCATCAAGAGGTGGCTAACAAGGTATATGTTGAGTTAATGAATTCCAAGAAATAAATCTTTAGACCTATGCCGATCGATGCTCTACATAAATACAAATGTCCTTTTCATTATCGTAATACACATTTACTTGCTAATTGTAAACATTTCAAATTATATGTTCGAGACAGAGCTGCTTTAGGAATTATATCTTTCTCTCATACAGTTTTACAATTTCTTCATAATTTTGATATAGGGGATTCCCTTAATTTTGATATAATATAGATCTCTTCTCCTCTTGTCTCTGGACAGGGGGCAAGAGGTGTATTTTCATCCAGTCCCCTAGGATCCATTAGGCCTTTTTATTGGGGTTAAGTGGTATTTTTTCTTCCTATTTTTCTATTATTTTTATAATCATTCATAGAATCTATTTAAGATATCTTTCCTAAATTTTTTTTTTGAAAAGGTATCCCTTGCATTCATCCCTGGGGGGCAAGGTTCTTCATTCTTTCTCTTTTTCTAGGGAACTACTTTCCTTAGCTTAGTGGTACTTATTTATATTGCACTATTATTTCATCATAATGACTGATGTTTTGACTATGGATAACCTTTTTATATGAGAGGTTGTTGTCCTGGCTCATCACCTCTTCTCTATGTTGCAAATTATGCTCTATAAAATCTTACTCTTGCTTTGGTGTTAGAGTTGTTTTGACAAGGTCAAGCCAAATAACATAATGGACACAACAAGGAAGGGGAAAATTTTGTTAACTATGTAAATATGCTAATACATTCAGTACAGAGAAAATAGACTTCAAAACATTCCCTAAGGGCTTACAATAGTATAAATCCGGAGATAATTTCTCTTTTTAGTACCTCCTCTCAAACTCCACTCCGAACTACCTTTTACAATGCCAGAAATGTTCTTAAATAGACCTCAAAGGGTTAAGGATTAGGAATAAATTCTAGAAAGTGCTAGTTGGCATCCACCAACCAAATAAAAGGCTCTAGAAGTCACATTAGAAGTTGGCACAAAATTAGAAGAATCTAGAAATGGTAACCGAACTTTCGGGAGGCATAACTTTTGAACCATAGCTTTGATTGATGAACCATTTACATTTCTAGAAAGCTCTTGAAGCGTTCTATAGCCCTATGGATAGGATTCACTCGTCCCCCCATTTTTTGACCCTATTTGAGGTCATTTAATGCCCCTAACTTGACTTTGAAGCATTCTTAGGAGGTCTCCAAAAATTGAAAAACTACGATAACTTTCAAACCGTGGGGCCTTTTGACCTGATTCTTTTTCTAGAATGCTCTAAATTACAATGAAAATCATCCAACCAATTTACACCTTCTAGTTCACCAAAATTATGGCTCAATTACATACTCCTTTTTTTTGACATTTACACGTATCCCAAGGTGATTAAAAACTCTAACCCAGAACACTAATAGTAGAACTGTGAGAGTTGGAACCTTTATTTGACCCAAATGGGTATCCAGAAATGAAAACACATGAAATAGAAACTAAGTCTAAGTACATTTTTTTTTTTGGTGACACAGGATTGTCCTCATACCTCTGGATGCTCCTGCATCATGTTTCACTCATTCCAAAGATTCCTCTTTCTTTTCTTTACAGGGGGCTTGATGATTGAATCTTTGTTCCTGCTTGGTCTATCTTTGAAAGATGATATTTTATCTAAAAGCACTCCTATATGGTGGGGGTCTTGTTGATAAGATATTTACCTTTGGGGACCCTCTTTCTGTGGCTGACGTATCCTTTTTACAATTATCTATACTCTTGGATGTAGGGGTCCATATCCCTCGCTAAGAATATGGTATTTATTGTTGTTAAATAGGATATCTTCTTGTATTATGAAGTAGGTATCCTCTTCCTCTTTCTTATCATGTCTAGTAGATAACCACAATAAGGATGGGGGCATATATAGTGTCTCCCTTGCACTATAGGTTTTCAAATTATATGCTGAATCCTTGGAAGGTAAAACACATAAGTTGCTAAATCTTGAAGAGACACACATTTCTCAGTTTTCAACATGCTAAATCTTAGAAGGTAAGACACATAAGTTGCTAAATCCTAAAGAAACACACATTTAAAATATGCTTAGTCTTCTAAAGGTAACACACATAAGTTGGTAAATCCTAAGGAGACACACATTTCACATTCATAGTGATACAAGAAGGTAGATCTATGAGTATTCTAGAAGTTGTCAGAAGACACATTACAATTGCAAGCACAATTTATGGGTGAATTATCAGGTTTGGCCACCTATTTGGCTCTCCCTCCCTTGGTGATTCATAGTAAGGTGGGAATATTATTGGGCAAGGTAATCACTTTTTCCTTTCTCTCTTTTATTTTTCATGCTAGTAGGACTAGATCATGAAGCTATGTTATTTATAGTGTTGCTCTTATCTTTCTTATGTAATCATTTATGCTTTTATGATAGCTTTCCAAATATGATATTAGTATGAGAAGTATTTATTAGCAAGGTTTCTTGTGCTAGTTGATTTAGGTTTGTTTAGTTCTAACCCTTCTTTTGTGTTGTTCTAGTTTTCTTTTTATTTTCACAGTCTTCTGCGTGAATGTTGAATTAAAATCCCTAGCTTGGGGGCTTGTGTCCTTAGCTATGTGTTATTTTATCTCATTACAAACCCACTTGGATCTCTTCTTTCTTCTCCTTTACCATTTGCATTGAGTCCACACTCTTGCTAAAGTGGGGGCTTAATGTATCATCTTAAAATGGAATCAATTCTATGTTAAGAGCATTTAGCCCTTTGAGTATGTGGTCTAGGGTCATGTCTGATGAAAATAATTGATCAATTATATATTGTCTTTGATATGACACCAAATGTCATCTTTTCCAATCAATGTCTACCAAACTCACTCAGGAAATGAAGATAGTTTCCTATGTTTGTTGAGCATTTCAGTGTTTTCCAAAATTAGAAGACAGTGTCTACTAAGTTCACTTAGGCTCCAAAGAGAAATTTGTAGAGGTTTAGTGTTAACGAGCTCACTCAGTTAATAAAGGAAAATTTGGATGGAACCAGTGTTAACCGAGCTTACTAAATTACCAAAGGAATTTTACAAAATTGCAATGTTAATCAAGTTCACTTGGTTAACACAGAAAAATCATTTCAGTGTTAGTGTTTACCGAGCTAGGTCAGCTAACAAAGAATTTTCTTTATTGGCATATTGAGTTTAATGGATTTGTTTGTTGGTTCTAGCCGACTGAAGAGATGAAGAATTATTGTTGGAAGTTGTATGCAAGCTATATTGATAATGTATATGATATAAGGTCAAGTTGAGGATTGAAGATGTGTGAGAATGTGTGGAAGATAAGAAGATGCTTAAAGGAAGTGAATTGGAAGGATAAGCAAAATATCCTTGTTGGGCTGCAAAGATTAATCTAATCAGGAAGGATCAAGTATTTGAGCCAGAATTGAGATCTAAAATTAGCAATATAGTTGCAGTATTAATTAGGTCATTTTATTGTTACTCTCTAACCATTGTAGCAGTGAACTTAATCTCTTTATAGAGTTAGCCTAACAACTATTTTCCAATTCCTCTAACAAGGTGGCATTTCTAGATTGAAGTGTCTAAAGACCTCTTACAAGGCCACTCCTAACAAGGTGATTAAATCATCTAATAAGGTCACACCTAATAGTCTATTTTGTAACTTTAACAGAGTTGGCTCCTAATAGGGCTCACTTCAAAAGAGTGAAAAATAGTAACTAGTTGCAATTGGTGGTTTTTTTCAAATTGAGTTTCCACATTAAATCTTGGTGTCACTTGTGTTCATGTTATTTAGTTTATGTATATGCAACTAAGTTAATTAAGGTTAATCATAGTTAAAATATTAAGATCTACATGTTTAGTATTTTTTGAGTAATAGTTGATATTATAGTGCTTGTCAAGTTACAATATATTGATAGTGTTAACTGAGTGCCCACATGTTAATCGAGTGATAGCAGTTTCAACATAGTTTATGTTTTGTATTGACATCTAAGGGATATGGGATTTATTTTTGTAGTAATTGATTCACCCCTCCCCTCTTAGTTACTCCTCTTATATTTTCAATAATTGGCATTAGAGATTTTGGTGCTTGCAGAGAAGGTTTTAAGGACACAAGATAAAGATCATGATGTCATATAGGAGAGAGATTCCCAAGTTGAACAAAGATAACTTCGAGACATGGCAGGAACTTATAAAGCAACATCTAGCAATCATCAATGATTCAGGTCTAAAATATTTGAAAATAATTAGTATAAAGCTCCTACTACAATATTAACTATGGAGGAGATTGATGAAAAGAAGAATCATAACATTATGATGATTGACATTGCATCAACTCTTAACTATGTTGAATTTGATGAAGTCAAAGGGTGTGCTACTACTCATGAGATGTGGACAAAGCTAAAAGATATCTATGGAGGTGATGATAATGTGAGAAGAGCCAAGGGAGAAAGCTTAAGAGATCAGTTTGATCAAATGAAGATGAGGGAAGATGAAATCATTGCAAAATATGTTGAGAGAATCAAAGCTAGTGTTAGTGCAATCAAAGCCTCTGGAGGGAAATTGATGATGTAATAGTTGTAAGAGAGGTACTCAAAACCCTTCTTCCTATCTATGCAATTAGAGTGTCATCTATTTAAGAGATGATATGTGATCCCAATTACAAGATAAATTTGGATGCTCTAGTGGGAAGGTTGACAATATTTGAGCTAGATAACTATGATAATTATGTTCCTAGTTCTTGCAATCTTGAATTTGCATTTGAAGCTAAGTTGTCACTCAAGAAGAAAGTTGCAAAGTCTAAAGGAAAACAATCTAAAAGTGAAGAGGAATACATTTCTGACAATGATCTTGAAGCCATTGAAGCTGCTTACAAGAAGTTATCCCAAAGGCAAAGGAAAGTATTGTTGGGTGGTCATTTTGCATGAGGTCAATGGCAGAAATCTATTGCACAATTCCTCTCTTGAAAAGCTAATATTTTGGGATCAACTCCAAGCTTTAGTACTTGTCTTGCAACATACCAAAATCTACTCAGTTGAAGATAAATGTGATTGTTCATGAGGAGGCCTTTTCTGGTTCTAATTATAATCTTAGAATGAAGTAAATCTATTTACTATCTCAAAATCACACACAAAAGAACAATATTTTTGTGTTTTCAATTCTAATAGTGCAACTAAAATGAGTTCCTATTCTAACAAGGGGTTAGCAAAGAAAATAACAAAACTAAAATAAAATAACTTAAAATTGAAATCCTAAATGGACATAAGCTATAGAAAACAACATGCTTTGAGTTAAACTTTTGAAGAAATCGATAGGAAACCAATGAAAATAGGAGCAATGCTTCCTAGAATCCACTGATGTAATTGTCAGTGAGAAAATTTAACAATCATATGATATTTCACCTTTCATCAAATTGCAAGGCCACAAAAAGTGCACTCATGTGAGACAAAAGTCTATGTAGGCACAATTTGATGATCTCTTCTCAAGCTCATTACATCACCGAAATTTGTAAATCTATAGCAAACACCATAACTAGAAGATTGCACAATGAGAAACAACATAATAAACCTTTGGCTCAATCACAATCTCATGAATAAAATGCACAAAACAATGACACATTTAGGCAAGAATTACTACACTCCAAATGCGAGCACCAAAAGCATAATTTTATTGCATAATAATGAAAAAATTTGTTACATATTACATTGGGGTATTTATAAGAAATCATCTCCTTAGTTTCTATTGAGAGTGAGAGATATCTTCATGCAATAAAATGCTTTTAAAACATTAAAACAAACTAAAAACATATAGACTAACAATTAATTTGGTGCTGAGAGGCACTCCATCCATATTTTATTCATTAATTGGATGCATGAGCCCTTTACATGTCAAAAATAGAGAAAACATGAGAGAAAAATTAGGAAGAAGCCTTTAGTCAAAGTAAGAGTGTTTGGAGGTGCCAACAATAGAAGTTGAACCTTCACTAGGCATGTGTCAAAGTTAATTATTGTCAAAATGCATTCCCATTGCATGGAAAGTGCTATTTTTGGAACTAGTAGTTAACTGTCGACACACCTTTGAATTGCAGAGCTGTGGACTTGCATACCTGCAAATCTACACACCTGTAGAGCAATGGACCTCGACAGGGTCAAAATCTCAAAATTTTACTAAGTGTCAAAATTGAAATTCTAGCATCTGGGTTTTGTTCTTCTTCATCCCAAAAAAATGTTTGGATGTTTGCCCTTGAATTTCTCTATCATCTCAGTAATCTTAGAAACATCTGAAAGATCTAAAGCCTTGTATTTATCCTTAACCTTTTGTCTATAGTTGTTCACCTCAATTTGTGTCTCTACAAAATCTCCAAGTTTGGTATCCAACTCTAATAGGGCTTCTTCTGTCCTAAAGGCTTGTTGGATGTCCTCATCATCAACAAACTCCACAAAAATATTCCTAAAATTTTCCATACTCTCTCTATAGGTAACAACCTCTCTCATTCCTCATCTTCAAAAATATTCAAGAAAGCATCATTGTAATGCCTTTCTACTTCCAAAATCTACTCTCAGGCTTGGTCCTTGAGCTGATGGATCTCCTCATGTAATGTCTCCATTACTTTATTGCTATCCGCTATTTTCTCTATCCAATCATCAATCATGTCTAATTCTTCTCTGGTAAATACATCAATCAAAACCCAGTATCTTTGCCCCCTTATGGCTTGTAAAGCCTGCAAATCCTTGCTCCAGGCACATACCTCATCCATGATACTGAAGTCTTACTTCAAAATTTCTACAATCTTATTCAAATTTTCTTGCATAGCATGTAGTAACTTCAAAATTCCTATGATTATTGTAATACCTTTCTCCTCAAATATTTCTCACCATTCCTGACAAGCTCTAAAGAATGGGTCAAGTTGTACACCTCCCCTTCTCTAAGTATAGTGTTCAAAGTATGCTTCAAGTGTTTAGGATAAAGAGGACCAACAACCTTGGCTAGATATCCCTTTAGGATCTCAACTTGCCTTTGAAGTGCATGAAGTTCAATCTCCTCTTGTTCCATGTACTTGAGGACCTCTTTGATTCCCATAGTCATCATTTGTCGAGCTGAATCCCATGTAGGTATTCCCAACATAACATCCTCCAATTCATAATCTTTGAACTAAGGCCTTCTACATCTATAGCTTTAGGAGGGAGAGCCACTTGTGCAAATAAATCCTAGTTCTGTATAGTGGTGAAAAATGCCAATGGTGCTGCCTCATGTGATGGAGACTCAAGTTTGTTCAATATCTCTGCAATGTCACAAATGTCTTCCTTTGAAGCAAATAATTGAGGCTTAGTACTCCTCATTATTTCTTTTTGAATCCATCTAAGGATGCGTCCTATTGAGGACCTAGCTCTTGATGATGAAGGGGTGTGTTTCGCAACTTCCTTCCCTTTATCATTCTTTCTTGGAGTCATCTCCTATTGTGAGGGTTCCCCTTCTGTAGTCTCAGTCTCAGTAGAGCCTGTAGCCTATACCTTAGTGTCATGGGAAAGTGGTTGAGAATATTCCACCATTTGTCCTTCTCACACTTCACTAGTCACCATTTGTTTTGATCTCTCCTCTAATACTAGTTCCTTCTGAACAGGCTCTTCCTCTAAACTCTGAGGTGGGGGAGTGACCGAGCCTTGTTCTACCATTGTAACTCATGGCGGAGATGGAGGAGTAAGATTAGGACCCTGTCTATCTGGTGGCATCTGCATCCAATCTTCCTATTGAGGTTCACCTATAGGGGTTTTCCTGATCTTATCCTCAATCAAATTTTTACCTATGGGCATGAAATCAAAATTTGACATTGAGAAAACATCATCCCTCCCTTCATTCTAATCATCCACCCATTGTTGTACTTCATCTTCTAAAGAAGAAAGCTCTAAAGGTTTTGCTTGAGTGGATGGTGGGGGTACCCGTGGCACTCTTTCTTTTATGTAATTCTATGGCTCTTGCTAGCTAAGTTCTTTCCTATAGGGGCACTTATTCCTCCTCTTCCTCCTCTGATTCTATTTCTTCTTCTTCATCTCCCTCTAGAATGGTTTCGGGGATAGATGGATTAGGCACTAATCTTCTATTGATCCTTTTCCTTTTCTTCATCTAAATATTAATTCTTTTGTTTTGTTTCTTGCAAGTAGAAGGAGAAGCTAGTTTATCTTATGCAAGTGGAATGAAGACTTGTGGAATCTCTCCCTTTTTTGGTTGGCTAGATAGAATGGGAGGCAACTACAGTTCATCCTAGACTTGGGTAGCTCCAATATCTTGAGACCCTTATGGATTCTATTCCTACTACTAGGGAGGTGCCTATTCCATCTAAATCCTTTGAGGAGAGGTCCTCTTTCTTTTTTTCTTTCCCTTCCTTTCAGGAGGGTGATAATATCCAACTAGGCGATCAAGCTCTAGTACATTGTTTTTGGCCTAATAGGAGACTGAAGTGCAAAGGTAGGAATTGTTACTTTCCTTCCTCTACTTCTTTCTGGGCAAGCATGTGCATGGAAGATTACAGTATCAGGAATTGGATCAAGCGAAAAAGGTTTCTTGATCCAATCCTTTGTCATTCTGATGACATGCCTTGCTCGATGATTAATATCATCTCCTTCTTCCTTGTCAACCTCTGCATTCAGAATAGGTCTTTCACCAATTTTATCCATATTGAATAGGGGATCTAGTAACTCCTTTGAATCCTGTTGCTTTATCTCCTCCAAGATGTTCAACTGGAGAGCCTTCTCTACTAGATACAAAGTCATCCTACAATAGTCCCTAATGTGGACATCGTAGTCATTTGTGGCATTCATCTAGTGATCTTCAACATGATCATCATGATGGAAATCTTTTCCTACTAGGCTCTCCACTTTCCCAACATTATCAAAATATGGCCGAGGAGAGTTGTACTCCTCAAGGGGATAGTTCTCCCATTCCCACTTGAAGGATGAAATATCTTGTTTCCTATTCACCTGATATGGTCCTATGATCAATGGCCATGCCCAACAGGGTCTCTGTTGTCTCTTTATCTTCTCATATGCTAACTCAATCTGTCGAGAAATCTCAATAGTACCAACTTGTCACTAGGATATCTTGGGAGCTTCTTAGGATTGATGGATGCACTGACTACCCATAGATAGATGAACATTTTGAACTAGATAAAGTAGGCTCTGAGAGCTATGACTTGTGCTTTGGATTCATCAGATAACCTCTTTCTATAATCTCCTTTGATGAATTGAATGATCACAAAGATGAACACATCATTCACAATTTTGTATTCTTTTCTCTATGCTGAGAGCTTCTTCTTTACTAGCTGAGGGTAGACTATGTATGGCCAGGCATTGGGGTCCTATATACTACCTTTCTTGTATGACCTAGGATAGTTAGTTTCCCTCATTGCAAGTAGGTACACCATGTAAGAAGTCATCTAAAACTTCTTCTTGTCCTTCACTATCCTCAACTATTCACACAAGTTTTCACTTATCGTAGTGGCCCAATCCAATGGTATCTTTGCCTGTTTGATGGTCTCAATAAAGTTGACCATAAAAGTGCTGAGGTGGCCTGCTACAGGTAAGCCCATGAATCTACTTAGGAGAATGATAGAGTATCCAATGTCTTATTTCATGTATCCTCGAGTCATATCTACCTTCTCAGTTATCTTTCCCTGAGGAGGCTTCTCAATGAGGTACGAGAACTATATTAGGTCGATGGCCTCTTTCTAATGCTCCCTATACCATCTCTCAACTATTTCATATGACAATCTAATGAACTAATCCACTTTTGGAAGATGAAAGACCCTCTCAATGTTGTCGAGTTAGAGATCCAACACCATTTCTCCAATGACACTCTTAACTACCATTTCATCAGGAACAAAATACTAGGACAAGGTCATGATTAATTCAGCTAATTATATAGACATCAGATGTGACACTGCATTCACCAATCCTGAACAGATCAATGCAGACACCAAAGTTTACCTCTCTGTTGGCTTGTTGCAAATTCTCAAGAATTCACCTAGATTTGTGTGCCCAAGGTCCATTTCTCTGATCTTAGCGTAATTGTCGTGGAATCTTGACTTTGAAGGTACCCCTTGGAACTTGAAGACTACCAGTTTGGGTGTTGCTCCAAATGTGGAGGTGATTTAAATATCTGTACATTAGGAGAAATTTTTTTTATTAGTCCAAAAACATGAAAACTATGAACTAAAATAAAAATAAAGAAAAGAAAAAAATGCCCCCATTTAGGCACTTTATTTATTTTCATTTATTTTTATTATTTTTTTCTTTTTTCCCTTTTATTATTATTATTATTATTTATATATATATATATATTTAAAATTTTATCATTATTATTATTTTTGATTAAAAAAAAGAAATTTATAATAATTAAAAGAAAGTGTGTGGAGGGGCAAAGTGTGTGCACTTAGTGTTTTAAGGAGTGCGGCCAAACAAGTGGCGTGTGGGCGCAAGGTGCCAAATAGCTCAGTATTCACACGTGCAAGCACGGTCGAGCCAGCGATGCATGAGCACAAAGTGCCAACAAACTTATTTTCAATGCACAAGGTTTTTCAAGTGCAGGTGGGGAGCATCACTGTGCGAGGATTTTGAGAGTGTGGGTGTAGAGGCCACTGCTCAAGTGTTTTGGGAGTGCGGGCGCTACTACCACATGAGTGTTTCATAAGCACAGGTACAAAGTGCCACTGCACAAGGGTTTGTATATGGTGTGGGTGCTACTACCACCATGCGAGTGCTTTGAGAGCGTGGGCGCAACCACCACCATGCAAGGGTTTATATATGGTGCGGGCACTATTGCCAGTGCACGAGTATTTGAGAGTGTGGATGCAACTGCCACTGTGTGAGTGTTTGTATATGGTGCAGGGGCTACTACCACCACATGAGTGCTTGAGAATGCGGGCACAAATGTTTGTGTATGGCGCATCGAGTATTAGCTTGTGCGGTGATCAACAAAAACCTTCAAACAAACTTTAAGAAACAAATGTTAAGTTGAGGTCATGCAGGGGTTTTATAACCCCTCGGTGAGCAGGGGGTGTGTAGCGCACCCCAGTGCACACACTAGTGCATGATGCACATTCTCACCCATGCGCATGTGTGCATTAATATTTTTTTAAAAATTTTGAATTATCTAATTTTTTGTGATTTTTTGATTTTAATTTTTTTTTTTTTTGATGACTCAAGAACTCTAACTCTAAGAAAATTTTCTTCTCTTGACTCTCGAACTTTGAGTCTAGGAGTCAAAAAAAGTAGGGGGTCCCCATTCCTCACTATCCCCATTCCTAGTGAGGAATGGGGCATGCATTGTGGACCCCACGACAAGTACAAAGATAAAATTCCTCTAATCTATTTTTCTTGTGAAGAAGTTGGTCACATTGCTACAAGGTGTCCAAACAAAGAAGATAAAGAAGAAAAGACAAACAACAAGTATAAAGGAAAGAAGGATTTCAAGAACTTTAA
Organism: Cupressus sempervirens; assembly: GCA_028749045.1. Taxonomy (NCBI): domain Eukaryota; kingdom Viridiplantae; phylum Streptophyta; class Pinopsida; order Cupressales; family Cupressaceae; genus Cupressus; species Cupressus sempervirens. The sequence continues at coordinate 8,517,710 of CM053783.1, forward strand.
GGACTACAAGGATAAATGCAAGAAGTCTTGTTTCATGGCTAAAGATTTTGATAGTAGTGATGATGATGAAATGGTTTATATTGTTGTAAAATATGAATTAGATAATGAAGATGATAAGATGGAACTTATTTCTCATGTTGGAAAAAATGATACACGGATTATTGATAGTGGTTGTTCTCATCATATGACTGGTGATAAAAAAAAGTTTGAACATATGGAACACTATGATGGTGGAAGTGTAAGATTTGGAAAAAATGAACCATGTTGCATAAAAGGAAAAGGTTGTATTTCTCTAACCAATGAACTTAGATGTGATAATGCTTATTGGGTTGAAGGATTGAAACATAATCTACTAAGTGTGGCACAATTGAATAACATTGGATTCAAGGTAGAATCCATGAATGGGAAGACCAAGCTGCTAGATGGAAAAGGAAATCTAGTTGGATCTAGTAATCAAACAAAAGGTAACTTATTCTACCTAGATCTAAGTGAAAGTTCATGTTTCATTGCTCAAGTAGAGGGAAGTTGGTTATGGCATAAAAGGTTGTGTCATGTGAATTTTGATAACCTGATCATGATAAGCAAAAACATAAGAGTGAGAGGTATTCCTAGTTTGAGGAAAGCTGATATGGGCCTATGCAAAAATTGTCAAATTGGTAAGATGGGAAAGACAAGTTTCAAAAGCAAGAACTATCATTTTGAAGAAGTCTTGGAGCTAGTTCATATAGACCTTTGTGGACCTATTTTCATAGAGAGTTATAGTGGAGATAAATATTTCATTTTATTTGTTGATGATTACTTTAGGATGATGATAGTAATATATCTTAAAGATAAGTCTGAAGCCTTTCAAAAGTTTAAGTGGTATCTAGCTAGAGTTGAGAAAGAAACATGAAAGAAATTAAAGTCTTTAAGGTCAGATATAGGAGGTGAATTCATTTCTAATAAATTCAATGAATTCGACACTAAAAAAGGAATCAAAAGAAAAGTATCAAGCCTTGGTACACCTCAATAGAATGATATAGGAGAAAGAAGGAACAAATCAATCATGGATTATGCAAGAACGCTGATGATAGAAAATAATGTTGCAATCAAATACTAGTAGCAAATGTTATATATTGAAAGTATAGAAAAGAAAAGAAAAGAAACCTAATTTAAGTTACTTGAAAGTACTTGGTAGCAAATGTTATATCTTGAAGACTAGGAAAGGTAAATTTGATGTCAAAAGTGATGAAGGAATATTCCTAGGATACTCCAATACAAGTAAAGCATACAAATATTTGAATATAACTACTCATAAGATCATAGAAAGTGCACATGTGAATATTGATGAGATTGTTGAAAAGAGTGAAGAAGAGAACAACAAAGAACTTGAAGACTACAAAAAGTTTATTTACTTTGAACCTGATACATTGAATAATCTAATTAGAAGTTAGTAGACTTCACCTCTTGAGTCCCCAAAATCTCTAGAAGCACCCGAGTTGTAGCCAGTGCAACCCGATTCATAGTCTGAAGGACCTAAGTTGCAGTCAAAAGCTACCGAGTTACACATAGTGCAACCCAATTTTGAGTCTAGAGAACCCAAGTCATAGACAATGAGACCTAAGCATGATACATAAGATCTTGATGAGGCAAGTGTAATAAGCTCTAAATCCAAAGTACCTATAATTGAAAGATATGTCAAAACACACCATGCACCTGAGAAAATCATTGGAGACAAATCAAATGATACAATGACAAGGAACAAATTGGAAGGTACATGTTTTCTTACTGAATTTGAGCCTAGAATAGTTAAAGATGCTTTGGATAATGAAAGTTGGATTGAAGAAATTAATGAAGAGATAGAACAGATAGAAAGGAATAAGACCTGGACTCTTGTTCCTAGACCTAATGATAAGAATGTAATTGGCACTAAGTGAGTGTTTAGAGATAAGCTAGATGAAGATGGAGAAGTTTCAAGAAATAAAGTAAGGATAGTATGTAAAGGTTAATCTTAAGAGGAAGGTATTGATTATGGTGAAATTTTTTCTCTTGTTGCAAAATTAGAAGGTCTTAGGACTTTACTTGCTTATTCTACACACAAATGATTTAAAATGTATTGGATAGATGTAAAATTTGCATTCTTGAATGAAATTCTAGAAGTCTACATAGAAAAACCTGAATGTTTTGTAGATCATAGAAAAAGGATATGTTTTGTAAACTGCATAAAGTATTATATGGTTTGAAACAAGCTCCCAAAGCTTGGTAGGAAAGACTTCATAATTATTTGATGAATATTGGTTTTCAAAGGACAAATGATAACATCAACCTTTACATCAAAGAAGAACCAGATAAGAAGATTGTGTTGGCAAAAATATTTGTGGATGATACATTGTTTATTGAAAATGAGTAAGAAATTTGAGATGTCAATGTTTGGAGAAATCAAATTCTTTGTTGGCTTATAGATTCAATATAAGAAAGATGGTATCTACATTACTTATTCTAAGTATAAAAAGGAGATACTAAAGAAGTTTGGAATGGAGGATTCAAGACCAATTGGAACACCTATGTCTATTGGACATAAGCTTTCCAAAAATGATGATTCCAAGGAGGTAGATTGGACCATATATAGATCTATGATTAGAAAAATTTAGTAAGTAGTACATACTAGGCCTGATATTGCTCTTGTAGTTCGTATGGTGGCAAGATTTTCATCCAATCCTAAAGAAAATTACATGATGTAAATAAAGAGAATCATGAGGTATCTGAAGGGTGCTGAAGATTATGGATAATGATACAAGAAATGAGGCAACTTAGATTTGAAAGCCTTCATTGATGCAAATTGGGTAGGAAGTATTGAAGACAAGCAGAGTACCAGTGGTGGAGCATTGTTTCTTGGTAGGAGACTATTGTCTTGGACAAGTAAAAAGTAGAATTGCATCTCTCAGTCTATAGTAGAGGCAAAGTATGTTGTAGCAATAGTCAATTGTTCCAATATTGTTTGGTTCAAAAAATTGTTGGTAGGTATGAAGGTAGAAATCAAGGATCCAGTGGTTATCTTCTATAATAACACCAGTGCAATTAATATATCAAAGAATCTTATGATGCATACCAAGACCAAGCACATTGCAATAAAATATTATTATATGAGAGAATTAGTGCAAGACAAAGAGGTGAGATTAGAATATGTGAATATTAAGGAAAAAATTGGAAAAATATTCATCAAGCCTGTCATGTCCCCTTTTCAAATAATTAAAAATAATAATCTTTGCTAAGGCAGGCAGGCCCAAAAAGGCGACATTTCAGCAAAAGGGGATAATCTTTGGAAGCAAATGGACTAATAAATAAAAATTATTATTAAAATATGTTTTATTAACCCCTCTTGGACGTGAGTTCTGGTTATGCCCTTTTTTAAGGGGTTTGGAGGCATTCTAGGCTCATTCCAGAACTTGATTTTTGCTCATTTCTTTGTTATTCTTCAGAGGCTGCCAAACCTGTGGGGAAGGAGACCCAAGAACGGGAGTTTGCAGGTTTCTAGGGAGACCCAAGAATAGGAGTTTGCAGGTTTTTAGGAAGGCTAAGGATGGGAGTTTGAAGCCATTCCATGTGCATGCTCATATAGAGTTTGCCTTTGTGCTGAACAGTGCAGATTTGTGGATTTTCGAGTTTGTTTTTTATATGAGTTTGGTGTTTTCAGTTGAGTATTTCATATCAGTTTGGGTTGCTGCTGTATTTTAGACTTTAAGGTGTTAAAATAGAGCTGAATATATGTATTGGGATGTGATTAAACTTTTGAGATAGATTATTAGTGTTTTTGTGGTGTTTTTGGGCATTTTTGTGTTAATTTCGAGAGCCCGATGAGCATAGTTTTTGTCCTACATTTGTGAACTGTTGTGTAAAGGCTATATGGATCTAGAAATTTCATTTTGTAGGCTGTTATGCTACTGAAATTTCTATAAAAATTTCCATTTTCAGATTTATTAATAATTTGTGAAGTTGTGAAGCTTTTGGCACTATTTTCAGCATACCCGATTTGGGGTTTCTTGAGAAATTTGGTGGATCTTTGTGATATTAGTTGTTTGATCTTAAAGATCTGATTAGAGGTTGGAAATATCATATAAAATCATTAAAGGGATATTTCAGTGGTATCAGAGCCATGATCTTGCCAGCCTAAGGGTTTGTAGAAGTTTGCATGTCAGTTTTGACAACTACCCAGATCTTGCATGTCAGTTTTGACAACTACCCAGATCTTGCATGTCAGTTTTGACAACTACCCAAATCTTGCATGTTAGTTTTGACACTACTCAGATCTTGCATGTCAGTTTTGACAACTACCCAGATCTTGCATGTCAGTTTTGACAACTACCCAGATCTTGCATGTCAGTTTTGATAACTACTCAGATCTTGCATGTCATAATTTATGATTGCATGTTGCTTCTAATTAGTTGGATGTCAAAATTTATGGTTGCATGCTACTTCTAATCATTTTCATGTTAGTTCTTGGTGTTTGAAGAAGTTATATCCTATTGGGGTTACAATCTACTTTATCCAGAATGGAGAGGTATAGTACAGAGTCTCAGAGGACACGATCTTGGACAATTGATATCCGGAGTCAAAACAGTAGAAAGGATGGTTATTTAGACATTCAAGATAAACTTATGAAAATAAGCCATGACATGTCCGAATAGTTGGTTGAGCACCACTGTATGATGAATGACATGTTGTTCGACCCAACTAAGGTGGATAAGTTGACTGGATTTCTATTTAGAAAATTTTCTCATAGGGCAAATGACACAATTACCAAGAACTTGCATGAGGAGTTTGAGAAACTAGCTTATAGCCAGGCAAAGGTCTCAGATTCTACTCTGTCACATGAGGTAGTGGGTTTAGATGATGATTATGAGGATGTTATTGTGCATGATGGTGAGATACCTGGTAGAGATGAGCAGACATTGAGAATTCATGACTTTGCTGAGAAAGAGTACCTGGCACAGTTAGATGCTTCATCACATGAGGTTGAGGCAGGTAGTACTTCACATGATTTGTCCAGCCAGCTGAAGATGAACAAAGATAGTATTGTGACTTCATTATCTCATCATGACAGGATGTGAGATATGATAGAGGATCACATTCAGATGATTCAGTTACAGGGTAGACATAAGGGAGTTCAGGAAAAGTCTCCTTGTGTTGACTTACAAGTGATTAGGGAAGGAATGGGAACGATGAAGTTGAGTTATTTACATCTTCTATCAAATCGTGACCATCTTCTTAGCCTTGTCAGAGACTATTCAGATGCCTTGAGGAGGAAGGAGGAGGAAGTTGACAGGCTTTCTCATGAGCTTGAGGACACTCGAGCTTCTTTGGTGAATACTCCATTGGCATTACAAGACTGGGAGAGACATGGGGATAAGCATGGCATGGAATTGAGTTTAATTTCATCTTGCACTCCTAATACTCATCTTTCTACGAATGGTAGATCATATGTGGACATTGATAATGTTGTGAGTTCATTTTGCATTCACATCCAGGATATAGGGATAATGTTAGACAGGTATGTGGAATTAGTTGGTATTGGTCATATTACTCAGGTGAGGATTTTGCTTGAGTTACCAGCTGATTATAGTTTACGGATATGGACTCAAGATTTTTATATTGGCATTTGGGATTCAGTTGACTGGAAATCTTTAACACTTTTTGGTAGTAGTGATTGTTTGGGTGCTATCATGGATTTGATTAGAAAATTGCACGGTGTTGTCTTTTCTTGTGCCAGGAGCTTATCCGATGTTGGTATTAGTTTTTATACACCAGTGTTGGGCTTTGTTCATATATCCAGTCGACCATACTTGCTGGAATGTGTTGATGATATTTCATATTTGGCAGTGTGTACAGATGAGTCCCAGGATCATATTGGCATTGATGACATCCAGGAGGATGCAGTGGGCAGTTTTGAAGACTTAGTTTCCTTGGGTATAGAGGAGTTGGACAACAATGCTAATGTTTTTGATACTCCATATGTTGATATGAGCTTTAGATTTGATTCACAGGATATGGATGGTAATACTCTAGAGACTAGTAACTTTGAGGATACTCCTTTAGACCGTGCATCAGAGGAGGTTTGTAGGAGACACTCAAGCCAGTGCCATCATGTGTCTAATCAGTTGAGAGTTAGTGAATGAGACATTGCTATCACTTGCCAACATTTCAATGCTGCTCGTCAGTTGTTAGCAGTTTATGGATGGGGTTCTCCTACTAGTGATGAGCAAGAAGGCAGTTATCTTTCCTTGACAAAGATCCACTCTTTATGGGAGGCTATTCGGATTTTGAGACAGAATTATATGCAGTTGGTAGCCGACAGAGATTATCTTATGGAGTGGGGCAGTACAACATATGATGCATTGTTGGCCAAGGAAGATGAGGTGAGTGAGCTTACTCAGCAGCTTGAGGTGACTTCTTAGATTCTTGAGAGTACACAGTTGGCTTTCAAGGAGTCACAGTTTCATTTGGCTAAGGTGACCATGGAGTTAGAGCGACTAAAGTCTTTACTTGATTCTATACAGTCACAAGCTGTGGTGTTTGGTGATCCGAGGATGTCCATGGCTGAGATTGTCAAAGACAGTGGAGATGGGGATGCATCCATCCTTGATACTAACATTGGCATATCAGGTTCATTCCCACTAGAGTCAGGTTCAATTGAGTTGGGAGGTGTAGCAGATTGTTGTATGCCAGACATGGTGGTTTCCTCTAGTATTGATGGCATAGAGACTAGAGATGTATCAAAGATCATGTGTGATGTTGGTGAGTCGATAGTTGGCATGGTTCCTGCTATTAATACTACTCCCTTGGTGATATCTTCAGAGGTAGTAGTCAGTTCCAACATGGTTAATGATCAATTGCAGTTAGTTTCATCTGGATTACAGTCTGAGCCACTAACTGAGATTGGCACATTCTATCAACATTACACTGTGAGGTACGCTCATCAATTTACCTTTGATGACCATGTTGATGAGATGATGATACAGAGATGTACTTTGGTTCATAGTGCTTATCATCAGTTATGGGACAATTTGATGCCTCAAGATGAGAGTTGTGATGGGCATGACATGGTGATAGGTTCTGTAGTTGACAGCTTGATAATATGTGACTTAGAGCAGGAGTTTGGGAGTGATGCTTCAGTGGGTGTTGTTATTGATTCTACTCCTTTGGCTATGACATCTCCTGACTTAGCTAGTGATTAGTCACAATGGGTTGTATCACTTGTTCATGGTGAGCTGTTGACTGAGGTTGGTTTTTTTAATCAACATTATATTGCAGGGTATGTACATAAGTTAGCATTTGATCCTTGTTTTGAGGAGTTGATGGCAGACAAATTTGGTTTGGGTTCCATTTCTTACTCTTTATCTTGTAATGTCTTTTCACCATCAGCAGTGCATGGGAGTTATGGTTATGAGATAGTGGCCAGTGATTTGCAAAGTTGTGTTGACTGCAGGAGTTTTATAGTGTGTGGATTCTCCATACTTGGTACAGTTTCATTCGAGAGCATTCACCATTGTTGCAGAGTTGGATTGTACATTCTGTATAGGCCAATGAGATGCATTGATGGTATTTACTGTGTTGGTAGTTTGATTTGTCCACTTTACTTGGGTTTTGACGTTCTAAGAGTTTGTGTGTCATGGGTTTCTAACTATGGCAGTGGTGATTTTGGAGTTTGGTTGAGCTATAATTGTCAGTTTGATTATGGATTCCTCTTGGTCATATTGCAGAGGATATTGCAGGAGCCTGTGTTAATTGGCAGTAGTATAGTTCATGACTACATTTGGGATCTAGGTGGACTGATTGGTTTATTGTTCAGCCATTGCTTGAGGACAAGCAATATTTAGGAGGGGAGGACTTTTCATGTCCCCTTTTCAAATAATTAAAAATAATAATCTTTGCTAAGGCAGGCTGGCCCAAAAAGGTGAAGTTTTAGCAAAAAGGGATAATCTTTGGAAGCAAATGGACTAATAAATAAAAATTATTATTAAAATATGTTTTATTAACCCCTCTTGGACGTGAGTTATGGTTATGCCCTTTTTTAAGGGGTTTGGAAGCATTCTGGGCTCATTCTAGAACTTGATTTTTTGCTCATTTTTTTGTTATTCTTCAGAGGCTGCCAAACTTGTGGAGAAGGAGACCCAAGAATGGGAGTTTTCAGGTTTCTAGGAAGGCTAAGGATGGGAGTTTTAATCCATTCCATGTGCATGCTCATACAGAGTTTGCCTTTGTGCTGAACAGTGCAAATTTGTGAGTTTTCGGGTGTGTTTTTTGTATGAGTTTGGTGTTTTCAGTTGAGTATTTCATATCAGTTTGGGTATTTGCTGTATTTCAGAATTTAAGGTGTTAAAATAGAGCTAAATATATGTATTGGGACGTGATTAAACTTCTGAGATAGATTATTAGTGTTTTTTTGGTGTTTTCGGGCATTTTTGTGTTAATTTCGAGAGCCCGATGAGCATAGTTTTTGTTCTACATTTGTGAACTGTTGTGTAAAGGCTATATGGATCTAGAAATTTCATTTTGTAGGCTTTTATGCTGCTGAAATTTCTGTAAAAATGTCCATTTTCAGATTTATTATTAATTTGTGAAGCTTTTGGCACTATTTTCAGCATACCCGATTTGGGGTTTCTTGAGAAATTTGGTGGATCTTTGTGATATTAGTTGTTTGATCTTAAAGATCTGATTAGAGGTTGGAAATATCATATAAAATCAGTAAAGGGACATTTCAAAGCCATTAACTAAGGATGCATTTTTGTATCTAAGAGGTAAGCTAGGGGTTATTCCCCTATCAAAAACTCATTAAATAAAGTTCAGTGATGCATCAACCAGAGCATGTTGAAGATCTATTAAGTTGATACAGTAATGAAAGGGTGGATTGCATATGAATCAATAGATTAGGTACGTTGAAATTCATTGAATATTGTCTTTGGCATAAGATGTCAAAGAAGGAGAGTTTGTTGTCATATCACATAAATTTTCTAAAGTGGGAGAATTTTCTTTCATATCACAAAAAACTTGTAAGAGGAGAGTTTGGTATATCAAAGAACTTTTTATGAATATTTGAAGATGTCAAAGAAGAAGAGTTTGATGAAGAATAAACTCATAGTGTTTACTGGCAGAGGGAGAAACTAAAATCATAGGGAGAGATTGATTTCAGAGGAAGTTCACACTAATAGAAGGAGTTCTCATGGATGAGAATTAGAATGGAACTAAGGATATTATCCTTACTTTTATTTCACTATAAAATTTCATTGTATTATGACATGTTGTGTTGCCATCAATGCCAAAGAGGAAGATTGTTGAAAATAATTGATCAATTGTATATTGTCTATACTATTACACAAAATGTCATATCTTTGCCAGTCAGTGTCTGCCAAGTTCACTCAGGTGACAAAGACAATTTCTTGTGTGTACCAAGAATTCTAGTGTTTTCCAAGTTTAGAAGATAGTGTCTATCAAGTTCACTTAGGATCCAAAGAGAAGTTTACAGAAGTTTAGTGTTAACTGAGCTTACTTGGTTAACAAAGAAAAAGTTGGATGGAACCAGTGTTAACCAAGCTTAGTTGATTACCAAAGAAAGTTTATGAAGTTGCAGTATTAACCAAGTTCATTTGGTTAATACAAGAAAATTATATTATTTTTAGTGTCTACTAAGATGGGTTGACTAACAAAGGATTTTCTTGTTTTGGCATATTGAGTTTAATGGATTTGTTTATTGGTTCTAGCCGACTGAGAGATGAAGAATTATTGTTGTAAGTTGTATTCAAGCCAACTTGACAATGTATATGATATAAGTATAAGGTAAAGTTGAGGATTGAAAATGTGTGTGAATGTGTGGAAGATAAGAAGATGCTTAGAGGAAGCAAATTTGAAGGATAAGAAAAATATCCTTGTTGGGTTGCAAAGATTAATTTGATCAAGAAGGATCAAGTATTCAAGCCAAAATTAAGATCTAAAATCAGCAATATAGTTCCATCAACAATCAAGTCATTTCATTGTTACTCTCTAACCATTGTAGCAGTGAACTAAATGCCTTAATAGAGTTAGCCTAATAGCCATTTTCCAAATCCTCTAACAAGGTGATATTTCTAGATTGAAGTGTCTAAAGACCTCTAACAAGGGCACTGTTAATAGGGTGATTAGATCCTCTAACAAGATCACACCTAAAAAAGTGTGTTTTGTAACCTTTATTAGGGTTGGCTCCTAATAGGGCTCACTATAGAAGAGTGAAAAATAGTAACTAGTTGCAATTGGTGGCTCTTCCCAAATTGGGTTTCCATGTTAAATCTTTGTATCACTTGTGTTCATGCTATTTCTTTTATGTATATGCAACAAAGTTAATTAAGGTTAATTATAGTTACCCTCTTAACATATGCATGTTCAGTATTTGCTAAGTAACAGTTAATATTATAGTGCTTGTTGAGTTAAAACATATTGATAGTGTTAATTGAGTGCTTGTGTGTTAATTGAGTGATAGCAGTTTTAGCAGAGTTTATGGCTTGTATTGACATCTAAGGGATTTGGGATTTATTTTTGTGGTAACTGATTCACCCCTCTTCTCTCAATTACTTCTCTTATATTTTCAACAATGTAAAGCACCTTGAATAGGCCTTTGCATGGATCTGGTTGTCTACCCCTGTTCTTTTATCCTCCTATTTCTAGCCTTTTTCCTTACAACTTTCTTTGAGAAACTAAAGACTTTGACTTTTTGGGTCAATGATGACCTAAAGAGTCAAGGTCAACCTCAATACTAACCTAAGTCAAGGATAATCTCAACCTTGACCTAGGGCAGAGTCAACCTTGACCCTAACCCTAGGTCCAAATTTCAAGTTCTAGAGGTTTCGAGATGTCAGGATTCATAAAGTTTCATTTTCTCACTTTCGGGCTAACTGTTTTAGGTTTCATAATGGTAAACTCTTAAATTGTATTTAATCTAGGTCTATTTCTAGGGGTTAAGGTTAATTGGGATTTAATTCTCCAATATCAGTCTCTCTAGAAGTTTTTTTCCCTATGTCACTATATAAGGAAGGCTCCTCCTCTCATTTTCTCTAACCATAAGAACAACGTAATGAACAAGAAGAGATTAGAAAATCCATTATTCTCATAATCAAGCAAGCATTCTATGAAGAATTTTAAGGAAGTACCCAATATATTGTCTCCATTCGAAGATCAAGGATTCAAGCATTCAAGTCTTTGAAGGGATTTTGTTCAAGCATTCAAGATTCATCATTTAAAACCCTAGATCTAACCATGACGAAGGTTGTGATTTACATTGGCTAATGTTATGTTCAAAATTTCATATCAACACAATTGTTTACATTTCAAATACAATTACATATCTATTGAATATCATAGCTTCATTGTTAGATTTACTTCTACTACTTGCTAGCATTCTTTATTTCAATTCTATTTTGAAGGTTGATTCCAAACCGAGGTTTGACCAAGGAAAACCCCTCATCCAAACAAAAAAAATCTTTTTATTTTAGGTATAGGTATGGGACAAAAAATTAAAGTTCATATTTGGATACCCATTTCAACAGACTTTTGAGATCCGTGAACAAAATTCTCGTTGGAGCAGTGTATGTCAAGGTCAAATTTTTGGGGTAAGATTATGCCTCACTATCTAGGTCAAAGTTGACCTACCCTCAAAAGGACAATTGTTTTTTTGGGTTTTCTTTGTCTCGACATTTTTGGTCTAGAGTAAGTTGCAAAATTTCCTAAAACTATGCATAGACATCAAAAATTAGAATTTTCTAAATTTTCTCTACTTTCAGGTTAGTGTTTGTCTTCTATTCATTCAATATTTTACATACTTTCTATAATAGATTATAGGATTTCATCCTTTCTTCATGTTCTCCATTGTTTTATCCATTTGTGCATTGGTCACTTCTTTGTGATTCATCAATTTGGATCATTCCTTTTGGGAATTTGGGTAGGATAGGTCATATATTCTTCCCTCTTATATCATACCCTATTCATATTTCTTTCTATCCATATTTTACTTCTATTTAGATATATCAGGTAATTGATATATCAAGTCCCCAAAACCTATGTGTAGTTGTAAAAAAATGAGCATTATTTTTGCCCAATTCTTTCCATTTGAGCAGCTAAAGTGATTAAATACCAATAGTTTGATCGTGTTGAGATGCCAATAGTTGCTTTGATTATGCTTTGGCTGATTTATGAGATTATAATGTGATTTTTGGTTCATTAAGGTTTGTACCAATGGTTACCAGGATCGATGTGGTATCATGATGTTATCCTATGATTACCTTGAGATGTGTGCAGAGATTGCACTGTGTACTATTACCATGTTACACTGGACTAGGTTCCTATAGCAGTGGTTAGTCATGTTTATGACTGTATTTACTTATGTGTTTTAAGTGCCCTTTTGTTGTTCTTTAATCAAACTTTATTAAATGCTTAAATGATTAGAAATAGATTGTCCATTTGGGTTATTTGGTTATGTGCTGTAGACATTTACCTTGTTATATTTTGATCTGAGAGATATTTGTTACTTATGTTATGTTTTACATTTGAGAGGGCCTAAGGGTCAAATGTTATACATTGATTTCAGTATCATAGATGTTAGACTACTATGCTATTCAGTTGATCATTTTGTATGATAATGCCATTTTGAGATGATAGTGTGTTTTATGATGATATCTGGTTATTTTGTATTTGGACATACCTCTGATTATGTTAGGTGATGGATTAAATGCTATTGTTATTTATTTCATTCTTGCATTGTTATGCTTTATGCGAACATGAGTGATGTAAAAAGTTATTTTAATATAACTAAATAAATGGTTAAATTAGGTGATTTAATGCATTTATTGTTTTAGCTATGTTATTATATGCAATTACACTTGATCATGTTGTTTAGTGTGTAGGATTTATATCCCTAGCAATGTCACATGGAGTTAGTGATTTAGCTATTCATATTTTACCAATGTCATCATTGTATGGTCAACGTATCCTTATTTTAATTGTTTAATTAAACCTTTCGGTGATTATTAAATCCAAACTCATTTGCATTATGTGATGAGACTAGTGAGTGTGTCTGTGCATTTAGAGGTTCGCATTATCGCGAAAGTTGTTAAGGATATTTATGTGATTTTTGGATTTTTGGGCTTTATTTTATTTTATTTTACATTTATGACAACTTTTCCATAGATGAATTCCTATTACTAGGAATAGCCTATTTTCATTTGGGTTGATTCAGGGTTTACCTAGGTTAGCTGGTTATTTGCCCTAATCGATTATTTATTCAAAAAGTGAATAAATATCCAAAAAGGAATTTAATTCCTCACTTCTCACTTTTGAATTAGAAAGTTGGAGAGTAAAACCCAAAATCCTCTTCATGAGGATTTACTATTTTGTTCATTGTGGGAGCTATGGGCATGGGATCATCATGAGGTTGAGCTCATTGGATCCAGCTTGGGGAAACCTTGGATTGCCATGATTTTTAGCTACTTTTGCGGGCTATTTATTTTATGGTTCAGATTCCTATTTTGCACTTTTGGCTATGAGGTAGAGCTTTCTTGCTTTATTGTTTTGGCTTCGTTTCTACTTCTGTTTTTGGTAGCTATTTGTTTGGAGGCTGAGAACTAGTGTTCTCTTCCATTTCTGTATGCTAGTTCTACCTGATTGGGTGGGTACAAATATTTCTCTATTTTTTGAGATGAGGGTTTAGGGTTTTGTGCCGTTATGCTGGCCGTTTTTGCATATGGTGTCTGAACTTGATTATTTTTGGATTTTTGGGGTTTTTATACCCAAAGGCCAAATGGATTTTAATTTAAAAGTTTTCCAAAATTTTGTGATTTTTACCTCGTTTTGTGTGCCACCTTGTTTTCTTTGGTTTTCTTGGCATGAGTTGCATCATGGACTTGGATTATCTATTTGGATATCAGTTAGATATTTGTTGCACTTTTGTATTTGCATTGGGATGTGTGTCACATTCGTACTCCTGACTTTGTGTTCAGCTGAGTGATTTTATACCTAGTATTATGGTTTCTTTTGGACCTTTTCTTTTGTTTCATGGACATTAGGATTTGTGTGAAATCCATACTCCCAGATTGAGGCCAAATGAGTGAGTTCATGATGCTCGGTCTTGTTGCATCATTGGGATTCGTGTAGAATTCATACTCCTGGATTGAGGTCGATACAGTGATTTTATGATGTATGGTTTTATTGGCTTTGGGATTCATGTAAAATCCATCCTTCTCATGTTGCTTTTAGTTGGGTGGTATCTTTTGCATTGTGTTCTCATCTAGTCCTTGTTTTATGATCTTTGTGATGGTGGTGCACCACACATGAGTATGTATGCATACATTTTTTGGGTGACCTGCAAGGCTCGATCTTCTGTGGTACTTTTGGAAGTTATGATCATTGGAGTTGGGATGGGAGTATGCATGCCCATGGACACTTGTCATAGGATGAGGGTGGGTAGGGTAGGGTAGCATATGGAGGGGGTTCTATCTCATAGCCTGGTTACTATTTCTTAGTTGGCAGAGGAAGTTTTATATAAGTGATAACTAAATATAATGTGTGTTTGGGAATAAAACTTAAAATAATTAAAAAGAGGAATTGTGTGACTTCTGTTGGGAAGTTGATGCTACCAACACTAGCTTGGGCTTGGCAATGCCAAGTGACTCTCCATGATGTCAGCCCCTACTTAGTAGCCTATTGAGTGTCTGACTAGGACCTATACTCCTTGCATCATCTTAGGTTGTTGGTTACAATCATCAAACTATCTGGCATGAGTGTTAGCCATGGATGTTGTGTCTTGTGTGTTTTAGTGGTTGGATCATTATCTCCATTAGCATGATGGGTGTGGACCTATAGGTACCACATGGTTGGGAGGCATAGCTACCTTCACCACTACTAGGGACTAGTGTATAGAGATGGTCTTTTATCCTAGTGTGACCATTACTGGATATTTTTACTTGATACTTTAGGTTCCAGAGGATGCTTTCTTGTGATTTATGCTTTCATTGGAATTCTTGGATATCATGTATAGATGATGTTAGTTTATTTGACGCATTCCCATATTATGATGTTTAGCATATGACTAGATGATGTGAATTGCTATATCAGATTATCTATTGATTATTGGTTTAGCATGTTAGATTTTCTTATTATGATGATTGGCATGTGATAGGTGATGTTATCTACTTGTAGGATTATCTTATGCTTTACTTCTAGCATGTTAGATTTCCTTATGCTTATATTGTAGCATTTTTTATTAGTGACGTCCCTATTACAATAGTACCGATGATCTAATCAATGGCCTTGGATGTTACACGAGGGGGATGGCTAGGATCCATGATGGTTTTATGATGCTATTAATGGTTGGGAGGAACCATGTACTTAGTTTGGTTGTTCAGTTACTGTGATGTTATTTTTGTACATTGCGATGTTGTTTATGTCTACTACAATGTTACTTTTAGTACGTCCTTTACTACTTTAGTTTAGATGGATAGATGTTTCTGTGTCCCTATTTCATGGCATCTTGTTGTTTATGCACTCAAGTGTTCACTCCTCGATCTATGTGAATTTGGTACTCCCTAGTGTGGAGGGTTTTTTTTCCAATTTCATTCCTCATTTTGACCCTTAGAGTGGTTTTCTTGCTTTCTTGGGTGACCATGTGTCAGCATGGTGTGATATAATAAATTGTTGCATGCCCATTGGAGTTCTATCGTGCATACTTGATTGTACTGCATGCCTCTTAGAGTTTTTTCATGCGATACTTTCTAGTATTGCACCCTCATTGAAGAAGTATCGTGCAATAATTATAAAGTATTTTACACCCTTAAGAGAAGTGTCACCCAATCCCTAAAAGTGTCACCCTCCTTCTTGAGAAATATTGCACGATACTTTAAAGTATCGCCTAGTGCTGATTTAAAGTATCTCTCAGCTTTTGTGAAAACCTGTGTGGGTGGATAGCAGGTGCTTTTTGGTTTGATCCAAACTTTTTGGGAATCATTTGGGGTACCCTCTTATGTGTTCTTCAATCCTTTGGTGTTGTATTCTAAATTTGGGATGTGTTTGATTCGAATTCAATCATGCATCTTTTATCATCGATCATTTTGGTCAGTAGTGGCATTTGGAGATTCATTGGTTTTTGGGATGGTGGTTAAGTCTTCCGTTGCGATCTTTGTGATCCCTGTATGATGTTGTCTTGTGCATTCATACTTGTAATTTTTTTTTTATCTTGGCTTGAATTGAATCCTTGTTCCAAGGATCGCCGGGCTGGGCATTACACATGGGGTCAATGGGTTAGGTAGCACATGGTTTTAGCACATGGTTTATGTAATACCACTTGGTGGTTTTGTGGGACTTGCTACTATATAAGTAGCCACAAGGGTAGTTTTTGGTGTGAGAAGATAGAAGGAAAAAAGGCAAGAGTTGAGCAAGACGACACTGGATAGGTTAGCTAAGGGAGAATTTGTGAAGGTTGGAAGCATGGCATGGGATGTGTGGATTCATGCTTGTGCACATGGATTTCTTGGTTGTGGCTATGGCTTTGAAGGCTTTCATGGTTGTATTTCAATCGTATTTTTGTTGAATAATACATGGTGATAGATGCTTTTGGAGGCTAGGTATTTTCCCTCAATGAGGGTTTCCCAGGGTATATCTTGTGTCACAATTTTTGTGGGTATGTTGTCTATTCTATGGCTTGTGGATTTTAATTTCATATTAATTTAAGATCTATTATGGGTTATATGGAAATAGTTATATTCTTTATTGCAAGTTTCCTTACAAATCAGGTATATGATTCGACCCAATACATAAACAACATCCTAGCACAAGTTAGTTGCTTATTTTTGGGTTTGCACTTGAAATTTCATTCAAATTTTATTAAAATTTAGGATTTTAAATTAAAATGTGTGTCTTTTTAGTTTATTTTATAACATTTTCATTTAAATTATAATTATATATTTATTTGTAATATAAATAGGCATGACTAACACCAAGAAACCTCCAAACATTCCCCAACCAAACAATAGTCTCGAAAACAATCCACAACCACCTCCAAATGAACCATTACCCCCTCAAAACCCTCCCCACTTTCAAAATTTAATTCAAAAAAACCTAAATCAATTGAGGATTGTATAATAGTCTTATAATGATATTCCTACATTATCTCCCATGCTATCCACCCTTAATACTATTGTGGGTAATATTGAGACCCTTATTGAGAAAAATGATGTTGCTCTTTGTTAGCATAACCAGATGCATGCCGAATTTAATGACATATTGGATTATGATGGGATTGAAACCCTTAATATTAGTAAAAACTAATTAGATGACCTATTTACTGACCCTAAAACTTGTAAAAATGTTGACCTAAAGAAACCCAAATTTTCAATAAAATGGTGCACCAATGAGACCATTAAAACTCATTTTTGGGATAGTTGGTGGATGATCTTTGACAAACAACCACTAAACAATATGGAGGTTCCCTTCTATTTTTTTTGAGAAAATTATATGTTGATTTTGTGTAAGGGCATAAAGTTAATTATCGGAGCATGAGGTACAACATGGGTGTAGGAGGAGGAGCTCCACATGATAGAACCATTTGCCCATCAAA
The DNA here is from genome assembly GCA_028749045.1 of Cupressus sempervirens. Lineage (NCBI taxonomy): Eukaryota > Viridiplantae > Streptophyta > Pinopsida > Cupressales > Cupressaceae > Cupressus > Cupressus sempervirens. Next base: position 8,535,315 of record CM053783.1, read on the forward strand.
AGAAATCCACCACATATGTCCCCCCTCCTACAATGCAAAATCCTAATGTTATTGTCAAGGCTAGCTCATAGGCTATTAGATCTATTAATAGATTGAGTAGTCTACTAATCATCTAGACTAGGTCATTTTTCCCCCTCGTGTTGATGATGTTGATGCTAGTACATTAGCTAGTACCTCACATGTCTATGTGCCCCATACTTGCATTATGTGCAAGAATATTTTCTTGGGCCCCTTAAGCCATTATGAGTTTCTATTTGTAGTTGGGGATGATGATACAACATATATGGTTGCATATAAAGGGGAAACTCCTATGAGAGATGTTAAAGAGGAGTAGTCAAAATCATGGACTCCTATTACAATAAGTCTATACATTTGATTTGTCACAACATTGTCAATTTAACATTAGTATTTATATTAGAATAATTTTGACAACTTTACACTTATGTACATGTATGTTCCTTTATGTTCAAATGATGAAAAAGGAGGAGATAAGACAAGTGGATGATGTCACACTTTCAATTATTTTTACCAATGAAATGTTATTGCCTTGTTTATTTAGGGGTGACCTATGATGATGCAACAACACAAATTTTCCATCGTGCACGCTCAAGAATTTCCTAGCAAAAGCCCTATTGTATGTATATTTATCATTTATTTTTTATTTTTATTATTTTAATAAGATTATAAAGAAATGATCATCATGATTGTAACAACTATGATTTTGACTCTTGTAGGAAAAACTTGCTACGATGGAGGGGGATTAGCAAAGCTTTGTATCTTTGTTGACCCAACTACCACTTATAGAGGAGAGATCACCCAAGATAAATTTGAATTTTAATTATTGATTATGTTATTAATTTATTATGCTACCAATAATAACATTATAGGTTAAGTTTTAGATCAATCTGACAACTATTTAAACATATTTAAGCCAGAGTTGGTGGGGTCACTTCTTCTCCAATTATATATGTGAGGACTCTTGACTGTTGTAGGAAGTCATGGAGAGAGATAATGAAGATCTACATATTTTTTTAATAAATTTTTTTTTGATATGTATAAATCATTTAAATTAACTAGTCTAACTTGGATTTTGTCTTTTTTGTTCATAAAGGATCTAGCGAGTCTAGATAGTGTGTCAAAGAGGCTATATTTTGATGAACCGCTTGCAACATAGGATATTGTAGTTTTTTAGGGATGCCTTAGGGCACTTCTTGAGATAGAATTTTCCACATTGGATGTATAAAATTTGATTTCATAAACACATTTTGATGACATGTGCCACATTTTGTAAGAAATTTGCATCATATTTGTATACAATTATATATTTTGATATATTATATTATTGTGATTTGTTGTGCATGTGTATTTGAGTGGTGTATGAAATCTTGTTTATTGATATCTTGTTCATTAGATTTTTTTTCATGGTTTATAAAATCTTATTCATTATAATCTTCTTGCACCAATTCATTGAGGACCAGTGCAAGTTTTGACATCAAGCGAGAATCTTATGCCAAATTAAAACCAATTGAAACCTCCCAAAAGTGAGATAAGTTATTGTACGGTTCAAAATATGGTCCTATAGCATTTGACAGTTTTTTGATACCTCTCATGAGCTTTGAGTTATGACCCTTCAAATATGACAATTGAATCGTGCTTACTACATCTTGGGAACACTTCAATGTGTGGTGGTCACAAACATTATAGTGAATTTGTGTTCAAAAGAAGGATATTCCTAGGGTTCACTTGCCCATTTGGAGCTAACAACATAATAAAATGGATGTCATGATGAAGGATTGAAAAGATACACACTATTGCATCTATTTAATAAGGAACACTACAACTTTTGGCATCAAGTGACAATGTTGTGCCAAATTGGAATCTTCCAAAAGTGAGATAGGTTATTTTAGGGTTCCAAAATACAATCTTGACGCATCTAATAGTGTTTTCGATGCCCCTCACAAGATTTTACTTATGACCCTTCAAAGATCACAATTTAATTGTTCTTAGTGCACCTTAGGGACACTTTGGGGCATGGTGGTCACAAATATTATAGTAACTTCACGATCAAAATAAAGTTGTCAGTAGGGTTTACCTGCCCATTTAGAGATAAAGGTGCAATAGAATCAATGCCACAACAAATGGATGGGAAGATACACATCATTGCACCAATTCATGAGGAACACCATAAGTTTTGGTATAAAGTGGGAATGCTTTGCCAAATTAAATCCAACTAAAATATCCCAGAAGTGAGATAGGTTATCATAGGGTTTGAAAACATGGTCCTATAGCATCTTATAGGTAGTCAACACCCTTCATGATCTCTAAGTTATGACCCTCCAAAGATTGTAGCTAAATCATATTTAGTGCACCTCAGGGACCCTTCGATGCATGGTGCTCCCAAATGTTATAGTGATTCTTTGATCAAAACAAGGGTTTCACTAGAGTTCACCTGCCCATCTAGAGCTAATGATGAAGTACAATTTATGCCCTAATGAACATGTGGAAAGATACATGTTGTTGCACCAATTTAGTAAGGAACACTACAAGTTTTGGCATCAAGCGAGAATTTTTTTCCAAATAAATCTAATTAGAATCTCCTAGAACTAAGATAGGTTATCGTAGGGTTCAAAAATATGGTTCTATAAAGATTGCAGTTGAATCATATTTAGTGCACCTTGGGGACACTTCAATGTGTGGTGTTTGCAAATGTTTTAGCGACTCCATGATTGAAACAAGGGTGTTACTAAAGTTCACCAAGCTATACAGAACCAACAACAGTTGAATCAATGCCACAATGAATGTATGAAAAGATACATGTTATTATCCCAATTCACTAAGAAACATTGTACATTTTGGCATCAAATGAGATTGCTTGATTAAAACTGTAAGAGTAATTAGATATTTTCTAATTAACTCTATTCTACTTAAGAAAAACTTTAGGCATATATTAATTATTTTAATTTATTATTATCATGCGACATAGGTTTTACCACTTAGGGTTTTGATCTCCTTTATAGGGATTGATCTCTTTGCAATATTTATTCATTAAATATAATTTGCAACTCTTTTGTGCACATCAAGAATGTCTCCTCCTTTGTGGATCTAGAAATTCCAACCTCCATAGCTTTTGCTCCTCTCATTCTGTTGTATATGAGAAATATTAGTATGTTAGAAACACTAAATTAAGAAATCAAAAGCATTTACAAACTAAAATACCATAACATAAATGAGAGACTAAAGAGGAAACCCCAATTGGAAATGTGAGCCAAATGAATGGACTCTCCCAATAGGATTTAGCTCTTTGCTTGGTAGATGAGTCTAAGGATTGGGATGTATGCTCAAGTGCTCAAAAGTTGCTCCAATGGAGATGGAAAATGGAAAATTGGTAGCTTTGTAAGCTCTCAATTTGGCATTATGAGGGTATGGTTGATGGCTTTTGGTTCTCAAACTAGCATTATAACTTTGGCTTAAAGGTTGTGATGAAATGGCTTGGGAGGGGATTCAATTTATAGGCTAAGGGCTTGAGGGACGAAGGGCTAAGATGGAAGGAAAGATGAAAGCTTAAGGAGGGCTAGGATGCACTCAAAGGGGAGCACATGGATTGTGCTTGTTTAGCACCAACCAGGGAGTGACACATGTCATAGGGTGAGTGGATGGAGGCAAGGGGATGGATGAGTCAACAAAGGAGGCTCAAGGGATAATATCTTCATAAAGACCCTTCATAATGGCTTGTAAGAGCTTTGTAAGAGTCTTTATGGCCTTTGTAAGAGCATTGAAGGCTTAGTGGTTGGGATATTTTGGAGGGAGTTGAGATTTTTGACTTTCCTTGGCTTAGGAAAGTCTTAAGCTTACTTAGGGAATGTGACAAGTTTAGGGGGTGGATTAGGCTTGGGTTTAGGATTAGATTAGGGATGTTAGAGATTTGCAAGTGGATGGAATTCATGAGGGTGGGTGAGTTAGTGGCTAAGCTTGGTTAGTATGGGTGGATGGGGTGGATTAGGCTAAAAAGGGGGATTTAGGATAGGTTAGGGGTTATTAGATTTGAGAGTTTTATTTATCAAATAGATTTATTTAATAAATGGGGATTTTGGAATTAGATAGAAGAATAGGATTTAATTGATAAATAATAGGTTATTTGATTTATCAATTAGGACTATAGATGATTAATTAAATTAATCAGCTAGGGGATGGCAAAGGATTAATTAAATAGGAATTTAATTAATGATGCCTTTAGAGATAACTAAATAGGATTACCAAAGCGGTGTAATCAAATTTAGGTGTCTACATCTGTGACAGGTGTTTGCATGTAGGTGATTATTGGGAGTTGTGGGGTTGATCTTTTGTTAACTTCAATATGGTATCAAAACTCTAGATCTTCATGCCCCTGTTCTATTTGTGAGAGGTTTGGCTTGGTTTCCAAATTTGTATTTTTTTTTCTCTTTCAAAGGGTCTTAGTTTTAAGAAGTGTTTTGTATTGGATCTGGGGGGACCTATTTTTGGAGCACTATGAACCCAAATATACATCATCTTTGATCTTAGAGCACTCAAAAATACCCATTTCCATATAGATTATGTCCAATTTGGACACTATTGAAATTTGAGGCAATTTTTTTGCACCTAGGTTGTTTTGACTTCGACACACAAACCAAGGTGACAATATTTGTTTGATTTTATTTATAAAAAAAAATAAAATTTGGTTGTCACTTTTTGTACCTAAGCTTCTACACCTATACACATGCTGACATTGAGGCTAAAGCCATGGTTTTTGGTATGTGTGCTTTGTAAATCAACAACCTTTTACTTGGTGTATCCACTGTAGCTTATGCACAAGTCTTGGAAAAGAGCCCCACATTGGGTGTTTGTTTCAAACTCCATCAAAGTTTTTTTTTTTGTGGTATGCGATTCATAGTGGCTATATTTCCATTGATTGATCTGTTCTCTCTCAGCTCACCCCCACATCCCAACACGTCACCCAAGGTCATCACAAGACATTTAAAGTTAATAGTCCATTAATTTTTTCAACAATAAATTTTGGTGGGGAAGTGGTCCTATTTTTCTCAGGCCATGCATTTCCATTGAGAAAATTTTTTTATGTGGTTGGAGTGAACCTTTTTGGAGTGAATTTTGTGATTGGGATAAGTTTTATGTGTGTTTTTGCATGTGCACATATCTACCACACAGAGTCCACATGTTATTTTTGGAGTAAACTTGGTGCATCAGGTGTTATGGAGTTTTGATTGGGGCCTCTATCCTCTCCCCTCTGCAACCTCAATAACCTCTCACACACTCCTTGTTATATCACAATTTTTGACCCAATTAAAAATGTTCATATAGCCATTGAGGTTTTATGTGAAGTTAGTTGATAGGTAAAAATTAGTTATGATCTTATTAAATGGCAAGATGGGTAATCTCTATAATTTCATATGAAGATGACATCTTAGTTAAGCGTTATGATGTAATTATATTGTTATCTTGAAATCTTATAAAATTGGTTATTTATCATGGATGTGAATTGGTGGTAAGCCATTATGATGGAGTATGAATAATAACTTATTGAGGAATATGATATTCTTGTGGGAATTTTTGTCTAAAGAAGCATATTGAAAGGGGAAAGCATTGCTAGAAAGGAATTAGGCATGGGGGGCAACACCATCACTGGGAAAATAGGTATGAGTTATGAACCACCATGGCTAAGGGCAAGTGACTAGGAAAAAAAGAGTGTATGTTGGAAAATACCATGAGCTACTTGGTCAAACATAAAAAAAATAGTACACTTTTAAATATTTTGTTAAAGAGAAATTAGCTCTCTATTGATTTGAATCTCTATTAGTACCATCTTGCTAAGTCTATATATATATAAATATAAATATATGTGATCACCTTGATACATGGATAACACCTATACTCATACATATTACGTATATGTATATATATGGGCTTGCGAATACAAAAGGGAAATAATGTTGAAAATAAATTTTATATTCTCTCTGAATTATATACATACATAAATATACATACACGTATGGGTATAATTATAAGGATAATCACATAGCAAGATGATTCTATATATATATAAAGTTATATATTTCATTTTATCCAATAACTTCATTATTCTTTTTCCTTCATGTCAATATGGCGACCCAAGAAAGTTGATGCCATGTGTTCATAACCCTAGAGTTTTTCCAAGATTTGTAAATCAAGATTTCATAACAACTGATGTTCTTGTTTTGAAACTAAGTGGGAGTTCTTATTTAGTACCACCATGGATGCATTTTGGGGGAGCTCTTTTTCTCTTTTCTCTTGCTAAGTCCATAGAGCAACAATTCTAACATTAACACACAAAAAATTTGGTAGCTTCGCAGAACTGGTATCATATTTCCTTCTTTCTATCTTACTCATTCCTCCTCATTTAGTTATGTGGCCCTGATCTTCGCTCACACAAAAGGGTTGGGAAGAACTCTCATATATTTGGCTTTTGAGTTCAAGTGATGTTGCTTTGATAGAATTAGATTGTGTTTATTATATATTTGTATGAGCGACTGATACTATATGTCATTGCCAGGTTGGTTTTCCAATTATATATTAGAGAGCTGAGCCTTAGGCCATATAAGAATCTCTATCCATGATGCTATCTCTCTCATGTTACTATAATTCTTAGGAGTTTTTATCCTTCAATTAGTTTTGAATTTCCTAGGAGCAACAACCAAAGTACATGTGGGTGCATGATGTATTTCAGATATGTGAATATATTTAGTGAGACTGTGTGTTAGGGTCTCAATAAGTCTTGTAAAACTCTAGGGACTCACCACAATGCAAAGGCCTTAGATAATGGGTGAGGAGGAGCGATTCTCTTGCAAGAAAGAACATTATGATTAGTCATTCCATAAATAATAAGAATCTCTAAATACAATTTACTTAAGTATTAGCTCATGATTGTCCAAGTTCACTTAGTTGGTAAGTCGAATGGTGAGGTGATACTCTAAATACTAGGGTGCTCAATTGTAGGATATGGTGTTCCCCATCTATTTCCAAGTAGGGAGGGCCTTTCTCATTAGAGACTATGTGGGGATAAGTAAGGTCCATGGTTGGGTGGTTAAGCCCCACTCAATGTTTTTCCTCTCCATAAGATATCAGGACATGCACCAGACAAAGATAAGTTATACATGTAAAAAATTGTCGGTAACAAGTATTTTACTTTATGATGGATTGATTTATATTATTGATTCAGTTATTTCATTTAATGAAAGAAATTTTTCTTGTCAATAAAATTGGTAACTAGTTAGATTGGTGATATTCCAACTTAACATGGAATAAATCTATATGCAAGACATATGTTTATTTGATGGATTGTTAATTTAGGTTTTCATTTATGTGAAAAATAAATATGAGTGTATTTTTTTAAATATATATTATTGCCATAGTTAGAAATGGAAGGAGAAGGGATGATACAATGGTTTTTGATATCCTAAATGATACAATGGTATTTGATGCCTTACATGATATAGTGGTATTTGATGCCCTAATCAGTACAATGGTTTTTGATTCCCTAAATAATACAATGGTATTTGATGCCCTAATTGATACAATGGTATTTGATGGTATTTGCCATTTTAATAAAGTGGTATAGCTATTTGTTCCTAAGTGGTATTTATGGACTAACTTGGGTCTTGTAGAAGCCTCCCTACATAGATTTTAGTTTTGAATTCTACGCTATGTAGATTTTAACTTCTATGTTAAATTCATTGATGGTGTCTTCAATTGATACATATGAAATTTTTATTTAACCAATTGTAACCATTAACCTCATTCAAATGAACATAACTGTATAATTGTTTCCCTATGAATATGAATTAATAACTATATTTATTTGATATTTTAGTTGTTTGTTAAGACCTGGAAAAAGTGGTTGTTAAATAAGGTATCAAAGCTCTAAGTTCAACATTGAATCTTGGGCCCAACATTATTTTAAGAGGAATTGATAATGTGATGTTGAATGAGATTTATATCGTATAACTAAATATCACATCGGGGAATCATCTAGAATAGTCAAGAATGGCTAAGATGATGGTGTAGTCCTTATGAAATGGATAGATGAATAAATTTGTAAAATCAATCAAAACTAAGAAAAAATGACATGATTGGCAAGTTGCATGATGGTGATCGGGTTGTTCTTTTGCCCAACTAAATCTTTGGCCAAGGTAGATTAAAGGCATGCTTGGCTAAATGGATCACTAAGAGGTCAATGGTGCTAGTTGATAGGGAGAAGGTTGTAGGAGGTGTATCCTCAATCTTGTATGTTGCTGAGTAGACACTCTAACACTAGGATGCTCGAATGGAAGGACCAAAATGGTACATGTGCCTTAACCCAAGGAGGACCATTCTCAGTAGAGAATGATAATATTTAACTAGGTCCAAATGCTGAGGCTTGCACAATACAAACTAGTTACTATAACCTTGATGCAATGTTATCTGAACCTTGATGGTGACTAGATATTTATTTTCAGTTGCATGTTTCAAACATTATACTTTATGCAATTAAATTTGTATTCTTGTGAAATGGTAGTTAATATTTTGTTATCCATTTTTGGACTTGAACTGAAGGGAAAATAAAATGGTGAACCATGATTTTGAAAATTCTTTAACTTGAAAATGATAATCCTTTCTAATGTTAACTGAAACTATTAATGCTTATTTATAGATGTAAATTTTGTTTGGATTAAGTTTTCCTTGAAAAATCATAGCAAAAAGATGGACATGAAAGCCTAGCTCATGCGATTGGGAAAGATAAACTTCCAAATATTTATAGGTGATTGATGAGAACTCTCAGATGAGCTACTTGATAAAAACCATATGTAAATTTTTTAAGATGCTTATGATCAATTCATGACCCAAGAATGGGTTGAGCTAAGAAATTTCAGCATGAAAAGTATATTTCCATGGAAACGTAAGAGTTTTGTGGACTCAAAGTCTAAGCCACAATAAAAATATGGTAGACAAAATAAACAAGCATGAAGGATGCATCCCAAGCATCTCAGGAATTGCGTATGGGCATGTAGCCCAAGTACTAGGAGATTCAGATACATACAGTTTAATACCATGTTAAACATAACCAAAATTATCTTGATTGGATGTATGACGATCTTTCATAGTATATCATGTTTTTTACCTTTTGACACACTACTATACATGTATAATACACATGTAATATTGATTTTATGGTAAGAAGATAACAAGATATACTAAAGTATTTTATATTGTTTTAGAGATGAAATATATTTCTATCATGAGATGATTATTCTAATGAAAATATTATTATGATAAGATGGGCATGAAGGCTGAGATTACATAAATGGAAAACATGGATCCACTAAACCTTTTCAAGTGATCTGTGAGTTTAAAAGGATGATCTAATCATTAATGAGTACCATATGTCATATGGCATGTATGAGTGACTTAAATTATGTGATCAAGTTATGATCTAGAACATGTTAGTTGAGGAATTACAATTTTAAATGTTTATCATACTCTCAATTATTGAATAGTGAAAAACTCTTTTATATAAGATGTTAATATGAGAATTGAACTAAAGATATTGTGAATGTCTACATGAGTATGATAGGAATATGAAATACATTATCCTAAAACATGATCAACTCAAATGAGGTTGAGGTGACTACAAGTACGATAAAGAAAACTTAGGCAAGTGTGTGTTTATTTTTTAGTTTTATGATATCATGCAAGCATTTTTCTAGAAGCATTGAAGTAAAGGAATAATAGACCTTGATTTCTGGTCATGAATTAGATTTTGATTCAATTTTGAAATGAAATGATTTCATGATGCTATATATATACCTTGTATTTGGAATATTCTTGTAGTGTCCAAATTACAAAGATCATTGAGGACAATGAAACACAAAGGGGAAGGGTATGTTACATCCCAATTTTAAATGCTCCTTTATAATGTTTGTTAAATTTTCAAGTTCATTGAGGATGATTAAACAAAAGGGGAATGGTAGTTACATCCCAATTTTTGACCCAATTAAAAATGTTCATATAGCTATTGAGGTTTCATGTGAAGTCAGTTGATAGGTAAAAATTAGTTATGATCTTATCAAATGGTAATATGGGTAGTCACTATAATTTCATATGAAAATGACATGTTAGTTAATTGTTATGATGCAATTATATTGTTATCTTGAAATCTTGTAGAATTGGTTATTCATCATGGAAGTGAATTGGTGGTTAGCCATTATGATGGTGTATGAATAATAACTTGTTGAGGAATATGATATTCTTGTGGGAATTTTTGTCTACAGAAGCATGTTGAAAGGGAAAAGCATTGCCAGAAAGGAATGACACGGGGGGCACCACCATCACTAGACAAATAGATATGAGTAGTGAGTCACCATGGCTAAGGGTAAGTGACTATGAAAAAAAGAGTGTATGTTGGATAGTACCACAAGCTACTTGGTCAAACATTAAAAAAATAGTATGCTTTTAATTTTTTTAAAAGAGAAATTAGCTCTTTGTTGATTTGAATCTTTGTTAGTACCATCTTGCTAAGTCTATGTGTGTGTGTGTGTGTGTGTGTGTGTGTGTGTGTGTGCGTGTGTGTTCACCTTGATACATGGATAAAACCTATACTCATACATATACACATGTGTGTGTGTGTGTGTGTGTGTGTGTATGTGTGTGTGTGTGTGTATGGGCATGTGAATACGGAAGGAAAATAATGTCATAAATAAATTTTATATTCTCTCTGAATCACATACATACATAAATATATGTACACATATAGGTATAATTATAAGTATAATCACATAACAAGATGATTATATATATATATATATATATATATATATATATATATATATATATATATATATATATATATATATATAGTTATATCTTTCATGTTATCCAGTAACTTCATTATTCTTTTTCTTTCATGTCAATATGGCGACCCAAGCAAGTTGATGCTATGTATTCATAACCACAAAGTTTTTCCAAGATTTTTAAATCAAGATTTCATAACAATTGATGTTCTTGTTTTGAAACTAAGTGGGAGTTCTTATTTAATACCACTACATATGCGGTTTTTGGGAGATCTTTTTCTCTTTTCTCTTGCTAAGTCCATAGAGCAACCATTTTGACATTGATACAAAAACATCTATTAACTCTGCAGAACCGGTATCATATTTCCTTCTTTCCATCTTATTCATTCCTCCTCATTTAGTTCCATGTCCTTGATCTTGGTTCACATGAAGGGGTTGGGAAGAACTCTCATATATTCAACTTTCAAGTTCAGATTATGTTGCTTTGATACAATTAGATCATGTTTATTATATCATTGTATGGGCAACTGATACTATAAGTCATTGCTGGGTTGGTTATTCAATTATATATTAGAGAGTTGAGCCTTAGGCTAGATAAGAATCTCTATCCATGATGCTATCTCTCTCATGTTACTATAATTATTATGAGTTTTTATGCTTAAATTATCTCTAAATTTCCTAGGAGAAGCAACCAAAGTAAATGTGGGTGCATGTTGTATTTTAGATATGTGAATATATTTAGTGAGACTATGTGTTAGGGTCTCAAGAAATATATTAAAACTTTAGGGACTCACCAAGGTAGAAAGGCCTTAAATAGTGGGTGAGAAGGAATGGTTCTCCTACAAGAAAGAAACATTACGACTAGTCCATTCCATAAATGATAAGAATCTCTAAATACAAATTACTTAAGTGTTAGCTCTTGATTTTCCAAGCTCACTCAATTGCCAAGCCTAATGGTGAGATGATACTCTAAATACCAGGGTGCTCAATTGTAGGATATGGTGTTCCCCATCTATTTTTGGGTAGGAGGGCCTTTCTTGTTAAAGTAAAGTTTTTATTTGGGTGGTTAAGCCCCTAACAATGTTTTCCCTCTCCACAAGATGTTAGGACATGCACCAGACAAAGATAAGTTATGCATTCAAACATTTTCAATAACATGTATTTTACTTTATGATGGATTGATTTATATCATTGATTTAGTTATTTCATTTAATTAAAGTAACTTTTCTTGTCAATAAAATTGGTAACTAGTTAGATTGGTTGATCTTCCAACTGAACATGAAATAAATCTATATGTGAGAGATAGGTTTATCTGATGGATTGTTAATTCAATTTTTCATTTATGTGAAAATAAATATGAGTGTATTTTTTTATCCGTATGTTATTGCCATAGTTAGCAATGAGAGGAGAGGAGATGATATACTGGTATTTGATGCCTTAAATGATATAATGGTATTTGATGCCCTAAATGATACAATGGTATTGATGCTCTAATTGGTATAGTGGTTTTTTATGCCTCAAATGATACAATGATATTTGACTCCCTAATTGATATAGTGGTATTTGATGGTATTTTTCCTTTTGAGAAAGTGGTATAGCTATTTGTTCCTAAGTGATATTTGGTCGGCCTCACAATAGGTGTGTGGTAATCATGCCGAAGGCCTTACTTAGGAATAGTTTATTCAATCTAAGAATTAATTCTCCCACCATGAGGTGCATTTAAGTTTTCAACCTAGGGATGTATACTTGAAATGGTCAACACAGTATGTGCACTAGGTTCCTTGAAGAGTCAGTATGCTTATGTTGCATGAAATTAAAATGCATATAAAGAACCTACACTAGTATTGTAGGAAAGTAACACACTTAACTCCTTACTGAAATGAATGTTGGAAATACAACTCTATGTTAACCTATATTTCAACCCAGACCATCCACTATAACTGTTCTTGCAGATATTGCAGGAAGAAACTCACAACTTCTATTTGAAATACTGGAAATGCTGGAAGTGAATCTACACTACTCTAATCTAATCTACCTCCCAAGTGGGCCCCCTTGGTTGGATTCTTATAATATACTAACACAAAATTTAAACCAAGAATCACTTCATTATATTTCAAAAGCTCCTTACATAAGAACAACACATAAAACTATACATAACTTGCTACAAGAGTTAACAATGTTTTTTCATAAACTTTTTCCAACCTCTAAAACTATTGATCCAATCCCTATAAATAGAGGATCTAAACTTATTCTAAAATAGGAAAGAAAATAAACTAACTAAAAATATGTCAGAGGAGAAGAAGGAAATAATAGGTTGCGGTATAAGCAATAAAGTTTGGGTAACCAATTCAGCATAATAGTAAATATAGAGGGAATATAGCAATACTTCATCCATGCATTCCTAGAATAATAGCTCCTCTTTTGAAGTAGCCATGTCTTATGGTACCATAACAATTCCTCCACTGTAGTTGGGCCTTGATGGTCCTTCTTGAATGTTTTTGACCACTCTCCAGCTTCTTCCTTTCCTAGCAAGTTAGTTGTGATGCAAAAATATTTACACAAATAAGCATAATCAAATTAAATCCAAATATTAGAACACACATTTTGATGGTTATATGAAATACTACATTATATGTATAATATTGGAAAAATATGGCATAACTATCTACTCATGGTTTAAAAGTTCTATCTGGACTTTATCATAAGTTTAACTAATTATGAGTTCACAAATGTTCTAGTAGTATTAAAAAATAGAGTATTAAAATAAACATAAAATAGAGGCAATAATTGGCCTTATCATCTACCCCTTGGTAAGTTTAATGCTTGTCCTCAAGTATTGCATCTTCTGGCCATTGATTGAAAATCTCCAACCTTAGTCCTCCCTTGCTTGTTACTCCTGAAAGTGTAGTAGAATCTTCTTGTTCTTTCCCAGACTTCCCTCCTTTGATCCTCCTACAACCTATCAATTTGTTCAGAGTTGATGTCATATAGGGGCCAAAGGAGCATGGGTGGCTACATTATTAATGGACACCAAAGTTCTGGTCTAATTTTCCTTCCTAGCAGCATGTATTTTGGTGCTTGATGAAGGGCTGCCTCTAAGTTGATAGGGTTGTGTGGTTCTAACCTTCTGACTTCCTTAGGCAATCTACCCCATCTACTTTTGCCACTAGCCATAGCTCTTTCAAAGAAAAAGTAAGGCATGCCATCATACTCTGCATACGCTTTTGTTCTAAGCTCAAAGATTTGTTTCTTATTTCCTTGTGAACATCTCCATAGGTTAGCCTGAACCAATCCATAAGGATTTCTTTTGGTTTATTGCTTTCTTCTCTTAATGGTAGGGGTTCTGTTCTATCCTAGTCTTTGTAATTGTTCAATTTTCTATTATAGTTGGCCACATTATGCATCCAAGACATTAGGACCCTAAGGTATAAATCCCCTATATAAAGTAGAGGGTTCCATTGAGTTTCTATAGGGATAATGAAATTATGCACATACAATTCACAAAGTAAATGTTGTTGCCATTATGGAACAGTCTGGTACAAACCATAGAATTCTTGAGCTGACCTAAATTTTGTATCTATATCTTTGAGGGTCATCATCAACTAGAATAAGAGGAATTGTTCTTTTAAATAGATGGCATAGATCCTAAGTGGTGGCCTACAAGTAATTATTTGGTCAGCTAACTCAAGAGCATGATCCATCTTTTGCTTCTATCTTGCAAATTGCTCTTTTAATTATGCAATTTCTTCACCTTGGTCTGTTATTACCTTCTCCATTTTCTTTTTCTTTTCTTCCCATACGGTTGCTATTAACACATGTTTATTATATAGCTAAAAAATAAGTATTTGTAAGGTAATCAGGCCACTTCCTTCATCCTAGTTACTTTTGCTCCTTTGTTCCCTCCATGAGCATTCCAAAAAACTTGTAAACCATGTTTGCTTATAGGAAACTAGGGCAATTTTTAAATAGGCTAGTTGATTTGTTATCAAGTCTTCTTCTTCTTCACAACTTAGGGTATCCTATTGGTTTGCTTGGGAATCATTTTGGCATTTATTCATCTCAGCTTTACATTTCTCATTAGGATTCTAAGGAATGTCTAGACTTTTAGGTTGATTGGAGCAATCATCTGAGATAACTTGTAGTGGAGATTCTTTATCAAATTACTTAGGTAAAGTGAACTTGGTTTTTGAGGGTACTTTACAGATTTTTCCTCTCATTTTAGGGCTTCTTTTCATAGGGGTTTCTTCAAGCACCACAATCTTTTTCTTGCTAACCCTCTTTAGTGTCTCTGCTGCAAGAGTAGCTTCTGTAGAAACTGACTTTATTTTCTTTTATTTTGAGACTGTAGGGTTTCATTTTTCTACTGCTAGAATCAAAGTTTCTTATTTTAACTTCTATTTTCTCTTTTCCTAGGAAAAAGTAGGTACATTTCTCATTTGAGTGGGTAAAGGCACATTTTCTTGCACATTTTCAATATTTGTGCCTTAGGTGCCTTGCTCAATAGTTGTATCAGTGGAGACTACATTATCTTGGCTAGGCTACATATTAGCAGTAATTTGAGGCTATAAGGTTTTATGCTAGACAAATTCTACCCATGACATAGGAGAGACATCCGTAAGAAATATTTTTATGAGAAATTTAATTAGGGCATGGTGAGTAATAGAATTGTCCTTTCCTTTCTAGGGTTTCTCAGCACTAATGCATAACATATTAAACAAGAAATTAGGAATATTTACTAGAAAATTATGCCTTACATAACTAAGTAACTTAAAATGATGTGCATGCAAATTAAAAAATCTTCCATCACAAGTAAAATACTTGATAATATCCATGGCCAACTCATTGTATGGTGGAGGAATAGACATTATTTTGCACCCCTTCTTAGTAATATGCAATGGAGGGTCACCTGGTAGGGAAAACTGGGCCCTAGTTGAGATGGCATCATGTGCATTGGGGTAGTGTTCCCCTACTGTTGGTACCCTGATTACTTCCGCTATTTATTCCTCTGTGGAAACAAATGTCAATCCCCATACCATTGCTTCACCTTCCTCAAATGTATTAAATATAGTAGGTGTTTCTTCATCAAACTCTATTAATTTCAAAAAATATCCTAGCCAACCACATGCATTAAATCTTCTTACTACTTCTGATAGTTCCTATTTTCACTGAGCTTAATTTTTAAAATTTTGGTGAAAATATTGAATTAATTGTTAGGGTTTCATATTTCTTGTTTTCATCTATAGAGGAAATCCTAGCATATTTTTCCCTGGTTCAATTATTTTTATTCTTGTCCCAAAGTGTGAGGTTTAGTGCCCTAGGGTTTGATTTTCATCTCACACTGCAAAAATCTCCATGAAATTGGTCTAAATCCTAACCCTAGGTCTTTGAAATTAAGTTGTTTTTCATTTTGCCCTTATACATTGTCTTCTACGATGTTACAATAAGTGGGTTAGCAGAGCATCATGAGGAAGTGTTTTCAATGTTACGATCTCAAGATAAAGGTGTTGTCATTGTATCATGAATGGTAATTTTTATCTTTCCAATCTTATAATTTTCTTTGTGTCATAAGATCATATCATAGTTTAAAGGTTAAATTGTGGCAATCCCTGATGTTATGACAAGGGAGGTCATCATGGCATCAAGAATAATGAAAAAGGGTACTATGATATTACGAAGTAATGTATATCATAGGATCATGAAAGGAATAATTGAATGCTATGATTTTAAGATCATAAAAACTTTAAAGGCAAGCAAAGGTGATGGTGTGTTATTAGACAGGTGTCCAATTTTTGATTGGCTAGAATAGAGGTATGCATGCCAGATATGTGCCCAGTTAGGACCAGTGAGACTGAAAAGGGGTTTTATATTGTTATTATGTGGCATATGGTGTCTCTAATCTTATGATAAATGGTTTATCATAATTTATTAAGGTAATAAAAGATGTGTTTTGATGTTATGTTGAAGCCGTGGTCATAAGATCACACATGAAAATTGTAAAGACTGCGATGCTATGATGTAAAAGGTTAGTTATTTGTCATGATATCATAGAAGCTTAAAAGAACACCAGAGATATTATGAAATGATAAATAACTGTGATCATAATATATGTTGAGAAAGGTTAAGTTGTGATGCTACAAAGCTATTTGCTAAGAGATCGTAGAGGAAGACAAGGTTAGTGTTGATGCTGTGACAATGAAGGAGTCGTAAGATCTTAGAAGGGTTTAGCTACTATGTCCAACTGGTCGACAAGGGTTTTTCAAGGGTTTTAGTAGCATCGAGAGACTAATTTTTTAGTTGTAGGATAATACGAGAGGTCTTTTCATTGGTCATGGTCATAGCATTATGGGCCCTATTTTGACATTAAAATGATAAATCACTTTTCTAAGCTAGAAACAACAATAAAGTTCTCAACCAATAAGAATTAAGTGCAGTACAAAAAGTGCATTATTGGATAGTAATGGTGATACTCCATTGAGTTGATAGGATGAGCTGATATCGTGTTTCAAGCATGTTAAAAGTCAATGCAAATTAACATTGATTTGCATATATTAATTTGTAAAGATTTTCCCACTTTACAATCATAGCTTGCTATTTGCAGAGAGAGAGAATTTGAGTAGTTTTAGAATTTCTAGTGCTTTCCAGATTGTTATTTTCAAAGTTTTTGAGAACAGAGCAATTTCCATATCCTATATTTGCTAGCATAGTGTCAAGATGTATGAGAAAGAGGTGGAAGAGATTCAAGGTTCAAATATGGTAGCTTCAAAGCCTTCAACCTCTATGGGAGGGAAAACCAGACAAAAGAAGCTGAATAGATTCACTACAGAATGGATGAAGCTTTTTCTTGGTTCTTCCAATGCCAATGCTATAGATGACCAAGCTTTCATTGATCTATATGCCCTCTGCAAAGATGCTATATGCCCTAGTGTTATAGGTTTAGAGCTTTTCAAATACTTCTATTATAACATAGAGAAGAAAATTCTTGTGTGCAACCCGTGGAAAAATAATCTTGCCAAACTGATATTTCCAAAGGTTTTTGTAGATGTAGACCTAATGAAGGCCCTATTTTGATGCTAGAATCTACCCATGAAATCCTTCCATAGGAAAAATGGAACCATCCTCTACACCCTAGACTGAGAATCATTCATTGAGGCCTTTGGATTGGATGGAGCTATGGGTCAACCTGTAGATTTAAAGGATTTACAAAGGAAATTTGAAGTAAACACCAAGGAATATACTGGTAGATCAACACAATAGCATATTCCCCTAGATTTGAAGGAAGTGGATGATTACCCTAAGAAGGTGGAAAAGATGATGCCACTGGACAAATTTAAGAATTATTTTGTAAAAAATGTATATGGTGTCCATAAGGTGGTTGGGAAAGATGGAATTGATATGGTCTATGGAGTAGAATTAATAATTGCAAGAGATGTACAAGACTCTTACCATGGTGGGTAATATGATTACGTCAACTACATTCTAGAAGTGATGAAAGAGAATAATGCCAAGGCTTAGAGTGGGGAGTTAAAAGACTTCACCTTCCATCATTATTCACTGTCGATGCACCTGATTCTCTACAAGAAATTAGGATACATAAGCTCTAATTTTATTGACCACACTTCTAATGCAAATGGAAATCTGCTAGTGTAGCTATGGACATGGGTATGGGATAGAACTCACCACTTTTCTAATTCTGTCTCATTTTTCAATAATTTTAGTGTTGTAATTATGAGAATGTTAGATCTAGAATACTTTAGGGCTCCTAATATTTTGAAAGGCCTTTTGAGACTAGCCTTGCTTCCCAAGGGAAAGAGACTTGACCACAATTGGAGAGACATTTTCTTATTTCCCACATTTTCTTTGATGAGAGTCTATGGTTATCCTCGACTGCCCCATATATTGCCAAAATTTATCCCCACTAGGTTAGGAATAATTTAATTTATATGGCAATTTTTTATGGTCAATAGGGAATACCTAGGACCCAAAGTGCATAGGGGAACATTTTTGTGTAGATGTTTTAAGATTAGTGACTTCACAATTAGGAAAGAGGCCTTGGACCAGATCCATTCTTTTCTCCACCATTACAATTTGTCTACTGGCTCCTATAGAATGTATGACCCTGATAATTGGATGAGGGTCACCCTTAAAGATATGAGAAACTATGTACTATCTAGCACCAAGGAATCACCCCATGAGGATGTCATTCCAAATATAGTTGCAGAGGGTGAGGCAAATGACAAGCTAGCTAAGCTAGATGATATCCTAAGGGTGGAGAGAGAGTTGAAAAGAATAGATCCCCAATTCTTGGGATTCTACATGGATATTCCCTATCCTCAAAGGATTAGGAAGATGGTCATTGACCATGCTGAAATCATGGCTAAGATGCCAGAGGGACCATTGGGGGAAGAACATAAGGTGTGCCTTGGCAGCCCTAAGCTTGATGTAACCCTTGAAGTAGAAGAAGATGATGTTCCTTAGACATCATGGATGGCAAAGGGAAATAAAAGGTAGAAGATTGTCCATATCCTTGCTCAGGTGAAATAGAGGACACTACAAATTCATCCTGGGAATAGTCAGTATTTTCTTGACTTGAGACAAAACTACCTCCAAAACAGAGTAAATGTAGCCAAGAATACCCTCAAATATTTGGAGTTAGCAACAACTAGGCTAGATGATAGGATTATCCAAGCCCAATAGTTCCTTGAGGATGATGAATTCATCAAGTCCACTAAGTTCAAAGGTTTCTTGTACAAAATAAAACAAAGTGAACTAGTGCTAAAATTGAAACCAGGGGATTCTAATGAGTAGAAGATGGAACTTGTGGAGAAGCTACAAGCCTATGATCCTAAGAGTGAAGCAATGAAGCATTGTAATGGCTATCACCCACATTTAATCTTTGGAGGCCATATATTCAATTTATAGAGAGGTTAATTGTACTAATGGCTAAATAGCCAAATCTACCTGATAAAATAGTTACAGTGAAGGAGGGCCTAGAACTAGTGAAAGAATTGATGGGTTTCTTCACTAGAAAATTACAAACTATACAAGGGAAGTTGAAGGTTTTATCTTAGGGAATACAATCCTACATACCATCAATTCTGGATACTGCTAGCATTGTGATAGACTGGAAAGAGTGGTCTACTTCTTTTGATAATATTTTGACTCAAGAGGCTACAATATCAATGTTTAAAGACATTTTTGACATTCCATATAATAAATTAATTGATTCCCTATTTAAGGAAGAAATTGATTTAAATAAGTTTATTGTTGAATCCAAAGCAATCATGGATGCTAGGTGGACTAAAGCCACTCAGGACTTGCAAGAAGTAAAAACTACAATGGCCCAACAAAAGGGAAATGTATGTCTGGGAAGTATTAGGAGAAATTAAAGCTTTGCCAACAGGAAGTAGTTGAGATATTTTGCATACAGGTTAGTGAAGGACAAGGAGGAGAAAAATCAAAGGCCCAATATAAATGTTCTCTTACTACCTCAACTACTTATCTTTTTCTAGTTGATATTTTGGAAGGATGTTCTGCATACCTTTTTTGTTCCCTTCTTCCAAAGTTTTGTATCTATTAACATTTTGACATGTGTTCTCCTCTCATCTGTAGCTTGTTGCAATCCTATATATGGATTTCCAAGATGAAGAGTAGAGGTTGGTTGTCTGTAGAATTTTCTCGTGTCACATATTATTTTGCAGTCTGTCCATTTGTTCTGTAGTTATTTGAATGAGTTTAGTTATTTGCATACTTGAATAGAAAAAGTGAACATTTGGGAGCTATGCTTTGTCTTTGTGTCATATCATGAGTTTATATTAGTAGTATTAAGATTTGAATAAGAAGGTTTTCATTAAATATCATTATCTTTAAGTTTTGTCTCTTTTCACACATATCCATGATCTTGGGATTGAATGAACAAGTTTCATTCAGCTTAATGCAATTTAATCAGTTGTATATCTCTTACTGATTGTTGCTAATTTAAAGAATTAGGTAATTGCTTTCTATAATAGATAAGGTTTAGGGTTTGTGAAAAGGATGAGAATCAGAATGAAACTTAGAGTTTAATGTTGACACTTTTAATCACAAGTTGATCAAAAAGGTCCAAATCTACTAATCTTTGACTCTATATCCCATTGGATAAGACATTGTTCCATTTAAAAGTTCAAGAGTACACTGATGATTCACTTAATTGTAGAACATTCACAACAAAAAATCAATTTACTATTTAATGTATCAAGAACTTAAGTGCTAGTCATCACTTATTTGCATCTACTTTTTGGTTATAGTTAGCTACTATCTTCAAAGAGTTTATCTAAAAATTATAGAATAATATTGACCATTTCTACTATAGGGAACAATCTTGAAAGAAAAAATATCAAGTTAACCAGATCAATCCCTTAGGTTTACCCACCTTGGCCTTGTAGAGCCTAAAGTGAAGTGAGTCCTGATGACTCTATTAATGTTGGCCCAGAACTAAGATTTAGCTCTTCTGATTATAAGATTTAGCTCATCCTTAGACTTGTCCCTATCTTTTCTTGTTGGTATCAGGTTTAAATTCACTTGATATGTTCCTTACCCAAAATAACTCCAACAACTTCTACATTAAAAAGTAAAACACTTTGTTCTACTAGTTCACATTGCTGCAATTGACCTCCCATTTGTGCTTACTAATCTCAACCTCTACTCTATTTTTAACAATTACCTTCTTCCCTCTATGAATTTTAGACTTTTTTCTTTATAAAACCACAGACCCTTTTCACATTCTTTTCTTTGGATTTTTGTCATGAGCAATAATAATGGGGTTTTAATGAGAAAAAAACATTGATATGCGAGAATCACTTGAAAATTTAATTTAGGTCACATCTAATTTTATTTAGGCCACATCTTAGTTTGACAATGAGGGATTATTTAGGAATAAAGGTATGACACTTGACACTTGTGTACTATGCAACTGGATTTTAATCAAACAAAGAGAGAGTACAAATTTGAGGATCTTTTAATGAATAAATAGAAATGTCATTGGAAATTAGTAACCTTCCCTACCCCCTACAAAAAATGGACAAGTGTCCTCACTTTTCATACTTGGCACAAGGTATAGAATCGACATAATGCCACAATGATATAGTTAATGCAGTAGTAGATATAACCAACACAATCTATGTGCTAAAAATGAATAAAATTTGAAAAGCTTATACTTTTTAGTTTGATCATTGCACGTGCCAGATAAAGGTGGTAAGAGTGGAAAAATGACAATGACAACATACATCAATGGACTCATCGTATCATTAAAAGCATAGAAAATGATGACGTAGAAGGTGAGTGGGTGGTAGGATAAAGAAATGAGATGAATTGAAAAAGAAGAATCAAGAAAGAAAATGGAGAATTGAACTCTATGTAAATATAAACTTTTTATTATGGGCATGCTTGAAGGAATTCTTATTGAAGAGCTATAGGAAGAAGGTTGACACCTTCTACTATAGGAAGTGTCACTTGTTGTTCGTTTGAAACTAGCTGTTGAAATTGCTACAAGAAGTCTTTTTTCAATTGTGGTTAACTAGACTGCTCCATTTGCAAATACATGGCTTATTTCATAGGGACCAACCATCGTGTTTGCAACTTGCCTAGTATGTCTTTAAATATGGAATCATAAAGTAATGCCCAATTTCGAATTTGAAATTTCTTACTTTTAATGTGGGAGTCATGCCATTGTTTCCTTTACTTCTATATGATTTCTGTGCATTTTAGGGCAGACTTACACATTTCATCCAAGGAATTAAGATGTAGTAAGCACTCTCTCTATGCTACAAGATGATCAATGTTTAACTCTAGCACTATTCTTAAAGTTTTTTGTTCAAATTCAATGGGTCCCTGTAGTGGTCTTCCATGTTGTTCGATATACCCAAACAACTTTTGGTAGTTTGCTGCTCCAATCTTTGTGGTACAAATGACTATCTTTGTCAAGATGGCTTCTATCTCCCAATTTGTAACTTTTTCTTGTCCATTAGTTTGAGGATGATAGGGCCTTGATTTTTTATATCTAATATTATATTCCTTCATGAGTTCTATGATCAGATTGGAAGTGAATTGAGCACCCTGGTTAGTAACAAGTTCTCTAGGTACGCCATATCGAGTAAAGATTTCTTCATACAAAAATTTTATAACTTTATGATCGTGGGCATGCTTCATGGCTTTGACTTTGACCCATTTTCTTAGGTAGTCAGTGCATATAAGGATGTAGGATTTTCCATTGGATGGAGAATCTATTGGACCAATGAAGTCCATGCCCCATTTGTCAAATGGTGTTAGCACCACTTGTGGATTGAGAGGCATTTCATCTGATCTTGTTGGTCAGCCCATCCTCTGATATTTACCACACTTTTGTGTATAACTAGTTGCATCTTTATGGAGTGTAGGCCAGTAGTAACCAATTGTTAAAATCTTCAATGCTGTTCTTTTTGTTGCAAAGTGCCACCCATATGGTTCATTATGACGTGCATGTAGAATGTCATGTATCTCATATTCTTGCACACATCTCCTCATAACTTGATTAGGTCTAGTGTAAAATAATGTGTTATCAATCCAAGAGAAATGGAAGCTTTTCTCTACAAGCAGTCTCTTATCCTTTTAAGAGAAATGTGTGGGCATTTTGTTAGTTGCAATGTACTTAGCTATGTCTGCATACCATGGGGTTTGGACAACAATATGAAATAAATGCTCATGTGGAAATGTATCATCTATCAAAGTAGTATCTTCTTCATCATGGTAGATTTTGGATAGATAATCAGCTACCACATTTTCTTTCTCAAGTTTGTCAATGACTGTGATATCAAATTCCTTCAAAAGAAGTAGCCATCTTGCTAACCTACCTATAATGGTAGGTTTTTTCATGAGATACTTAATTGCTGCATGGTTAGTATGAACAAATATGGGATAACCAATTACATAATGCCAGAATTTGTTCAAAGCATAAACTACTACTAATAGTTCTTTTTCAATCACTGTATAGTTTAACTCTGGTCCATGGAGGCTCTTACTAATATAGTGGATTGCATTGTCAAGGTGTTGAGATTTTTGTCCTAGGACTACACCTATGGCATAGTCAGAAGCATCTGTATGTATTTGAAAAGGAAAAGTCCAATCAGGACCCCTAAGTATTGGTGTAGTTGTCAACAATGACTTGAGCTACCGAAAGGAGTCATCACATTCCTTTGTCCAGGCAAATTCATCCTCTTTGGTAAGAAGAGTATATATAGGACTAGCTATTTGACTAATTTTTTTGATAAACCTCCTATAATAGCTAGTATGTCCTAGGAAAGATCTGACTTCTTTTTTCTTTGTGGGAATAGGGAGTGTGAGAATTACCTCTACTTTTGCAAGGTCTACATGGATTCTAGCTTTAGAGATAAAATGTCCCAAGACCATGCCTTCCTACATCATCAAAAAAAATTTCTCATTGTTGAGAGATAGGTTGTGTTCTTCACATTGGATTAGTACTTTCTCCAAGTTCTTCAGGGCTTCCTCAAATATGACACCAAATGTAGTGAAGTAATCCATGTATATCTCCATACAATTATGTGATATGTTAACAAAGATGCTGATTACATCTCTCTAAAAAGTAGCAAGTGCATTGCATAAGCAAAATGGTAATACAAAATAGGCATAGGTACCACAAGGACATGTAAATGTGGTCTTCTCTTAATCTTCTAGAGCAATAATTATCTAATTGTAACCACTGTATCCATCTAGAAATGAGAAGTATTTCTTTCTAGCCAAAGTATCCAAAACTTGATCAATAAAGGTCAAAGGAAAGCAATCCTTCTTTGTGGAATAATTTAACTCTTGGTAATCTACACATATCTACCACTTACCTCCTTTCTTAGGTACAATAACTAATGGTGATACCCATTTTCTATCAGAGATTGGATAGATGAGTCCAACATCCAAACACTTCTACAACTCAATCTTAACTATCTCATACAATGCTAGATTTATTCTCCTCTGAGGCTGACAGAGTGACAAGCTTCCATCATTGATGTAGATACTATGGGTGCAAAGTTTAGGGCTCAGTCCTACCATATCCCCATGATCCCAAGAAAAAGATTTTTCATGTTGATTGAGGAGCTTGGTTAACAATCCCAATTATGATTAGAGAAACTTCTTGTTTACATGGAGATTATCACTAGGAGAAAGTTCCATAGTAGTTGTTAACTCTACCATTGAAACTTCTGATACTAGACTTGTAACTACTTCACTGGGTAGTAATTGATCAATTATCTTAGGGCTTGTTGGGTAGACATAGTCTTCATAGTTACGTAGCTTTACGAAAGAACTCTGAGCAATATCTCTAGCCATTATACATTCATCAAGGTAAGAATGCTCTGTACTACATCATCTTCCTCCTATATTTTTAGAAAAGAGTTCTTATGCAACATCATGAGCTAGGATACACAATTCAGCTCTTCTTCTTCATCTCCTAAATATGGACAAATAGGTTCTCCCAAGTCTAGCTGGGGTTGGGCAGGTGGATATATCACTAGCTTCCTTATGGTTTGACCATTTGAAATTGTCATACTGCCTAATTTGCAATTGATTTTAGCATTAGTAGTGGCTAACTAGGTTCTCCCTAATATGACAGTATAGCCAACAAGTTTTACTTTAGGTGATAGGATAAGAAAATTAGCAGGGTATTCCCATGAATCTAAAGTCACTATCACATCTTCTATGAGACTATCTAGATTGATAGTTGAACTATCAACAAGTTGTAACATTGTGGGAGTTGTCCTTAAGCCTTCTATGCACAACCTATGCATTGTATCTTTACTCATCACATTTATTGCTGCTCCCAAATCAACTAAAGCAACTTATCCATTTATGATATATTAACTACTGGACTACTAAGATCTGAATACTTTGGTATCACTACCTTCCCTAAAATGATATTTGCTAATTTCTTGACAACATGGACTATTTGAGGATCTTTCTTATTCTGCCTTGGCTTCTTAAGGCATTCTTTTTTAATAGTCTTTCCATAAAGAGGGACATCCTTGATAGCTTGGAATAGAGGGATTTGGATGTGCATGTTTTTCAATTTCTCAACAATATCAAATCTCTCTTCCTCTTGGGATATAGATTTCTCTTTATTTAGCCTATGTGGAAAGGGAGGATTCACTAAGGTGTGGTTAGTAGTCCTACTAGGTACATCGGTTCGTGGATTGGTATTTGGCAATATAACTTCTACAAGTTGTGTTGTAGGAATGTCTGCAACTTCTATAATAATAGGATATTCTGGTGTAGGAAAAGTTGTACCAAATCTCAAATGGATATCAGATATCTCTAATGAATAAGTAGGGTAATGTTGAGTATTAGTAGTGTATATTTGCTACCATTATTTCTTTTTGTTTGTATTGGTTGAGATTGAGCAGGCAATTTGGTTGGCTTAGGATTAGCATTATTTGGTGTAGGAAGTGGCATTATTGTAGGTTGTTGCATGGGAGGTAGTAGTTGTGGGTTATCAGGATTTTGGTTAGGCCACTATAGAGGCCCCCTCCATTGGTTATTTTGTTGCCAATTTCCTTGCAGTGGTTGGCATTGATTCTGTTGATTTTCCCATTGGTTATTTTGTCGATTTTATTATTGATTATTTTGTTGATTAGGCCACTGGTTATTTTGTTGGTTTTTCCAAGGAGGTTGGAAATACTGAAAAGGATTCTTATAACTTTAGTTTTGCCACTAGTTATTGTAAGGATTTGAAAATTGTAGAGGATCTTGAGATATACCTTGTCTTGAAACCCATGGATGATGTTGAGCAATAAAGAACACTTGATCATTGTCCCCGTCTATCTTCATGTACTAAGTTGGAAAATTTTGATTCTCTAGGTTGGCTACCACCTTACATGTGCAATCTTTCTTTTATTTGCAGCATTGAGGATAATACTCCACCAGTTGTGATTCAACTTTTGCATGTTTCTTCTTTGTAGTCATGGTGTCGAGATGTGTAGTGACATTATTTAAGATGTCCTACTTAAAATCTAAGAGTAAATTGGATATCTTGAGCTTTAAAATGCCTTGATTGGTCCCTTTAGTGGCTGTGGACCAGCACCCTCTGCTTTTCTTCACATTTGACCTTGACTAGTCAAGACATATTTTCTTGAGGTCATCCCAAGAAGATTGGTATATATCACTAGCAGCCATCAAGCCTAATGCTTCTAGACAATTATCATTTACCCCTCTCAAGAAGACCAGTTTTTGTGAATCCTCTGCTAGTACATGTTGGGGGTTATTTTTCATTGTGTACAAAAAGTTTGAAATATAGTCTTCTAATGTTTGTTGACCTTTTGTGATATTCTAAAAATGTCATCTCCCCTTGGATCACTCCCTTTGCAGTACTCTTTGTATTTCTCTAGAAACAGAGTCTGCATCTCAACCCAAGTACCTACTACATTGGATCCTAAGCCCATGAACCATCGTAGGGCTGATTCTTTCAGTGTTGTTGGAAACAACTTGATCTTGTGGGCATCGGTGTTATAGTCAAAGCTATGATAGAGTATGTTGAACCTTAAAAAATAAATTATCAAGGTCCTCTATTAGAAGGCCATAAAACTTTAGAAGAGCAGTTGTAAGTATATTTTTGAGATTAGCATTGTTTATGAGGCTTGGAAGAGGAAATGAAAAAGTAGGGTGTGCCATTACTGGAGGTATTTGATTATGGAGTTGTTGTTGAAAAGGAGCATTAGCTATAGGGTTTTTAACAATAGGTGGATTTGGACCAAAACTATCAAGAAATCTAGCCAAGATTTCAGCAAAAGGCTAAAGACCACTTGTATCCAAAGATTCAGCTCTAGAGGAAGATTCTGTAGAAAAAATTAGGATTTGCATCCTCAAAAGGAAACTCAACTTCTTCAATTTCTTTGTTTAAATTAATAGACCCTCATGGAATAAATCTTCCATATTCATCTAGTTTTCTTCCTCTTGTTAGGAACTTGTGTGTTCCTTCTGTTTATTTTGTTACAGTAGAGTTGTTGGACGCATATGCTTTGTAAGTCGTCCTGTGAGTTTATTTTATTATCCCACATGCATAGGTAGTATTACTTTTCTAGATCGTACCCAGTATATAAGAATAGGTTGAGGCCCTTGATGGGCACGGACGAATTTATTGTATTGAGCTTGCTCAAAGGAGGTTACCCCCTCGAAGTGGCCTGCGATCAGTAGATTTATTCTGAGTTCTGCTATCACTTTGTATTCTGTTATTTCGAGCATTCTCACGATATTGCTATAAGGAGGTTCTTCTCATCTGGTATCAGAGCACTCTCTTGGGCTCGCTGGGTGGAAATTACATCAAATTTTTTTTCTGTCGTGGCCTTCAGGTTCCTCTCACTTCTAATATCTCTTGTTATTGCAATAACTCTTTTCCGTTGCTCTGTCTGTGAGTGAGAGTAAAAATTTTTCTGTTTTTTAGTCGTAGCTTCCTTGTTTGCTTTCTGTTTCTGCTCATACTTCCGCAAAACGTCTGCAATATCATTTCGCATACTTCCTTCCTTGGCGACCCAACCCCAAATTTTACATATCAAAGCCCTAAATCCCTCATTTATCTAATTTTAGGGTTTGCCCTATCTTTTTCACCTCTCATCCAATCGCCACCAAACTGAGCCACAAGATTCAATTCCTCATTTTGCTCCCTTATCCCTCTTGGACTGTTCGCCTCATTTCGCCTCCCTACCCTTGAAACCCTCATTTTTCTTTTTCCCTTGTCCCCAGATAGTCTCCCACCACCCGTCGAACACCCATTTCCTATATGAGTTTTACCCAAATCCAAGTTTGCCGTAACTAAAAAAGTTTTTGTTTCTCATCTTCTACCCATTTCAAAAAAAAAAAAAAAAAAAAAAAAAAAAAAAAAAAAAAACCTTGTTTTATGGTTGTTACGCGTACAGGAGCAAAAATCATGGAAGAGGAAATTGCATCCCTCAAAACCAGACTTCAAGATCTGGATGACAAAATTCTGGGTCTTAACTTTCAGCAGTCAGCCATGAGCCGAAACCATTCAGGAGATACTGGGTCCTCTTCTGGCAATTTCCGTGGACCAAAGCTTGATTTTCCACGCTTCGATGGTTCTGATCCGACTGGATGGATCTATAGGGCAGAGCAGTATTTTAGCTTGCATAATACTTTGGATAACCACAAAGTCTCCCTTGCATCTTTTCATTTGGAACATGAAGCTCTTCAATGGTTCCGTTGGTACATCAAGGCTAATGTAGGCCCAACGTGGAGCGAATTGTGCACCCTCATTTTGGAGCGCTTTGGCCCTAGTTCCTTTGATGATTTCACAGGAGCACTCACTAAACTGCGTCAAACAGGCACTGTAAGAGAATACCAGACAGAGTTTGAAAAATTAGCTAATCACACAGAGGGCTTGTCTGATGAATTCTTCCGTAGTTGTTTTGTCAGTGGTCTGAAGGATGCACTTCGCTCAGAAGTCAAAATGTTTCGACCTACTACAATGATGGAAGCCCTTGGGTTGGCTAAGTTAGCGGAAGACAAGATTAGTGCTCTACAACGCTCCAGATCTAATTTTGTTCCATTCAGAAATACAGGTTCTCACAACCCTCCAGCCATACCAGCTCCCAGAACTACTCCGATCAAGCACTTGTCTGAAACAGAGATGCGAGTTAGGCGAGACAAAGGGCTTTGTTATAATTGTGATGAGAAATGGTCTCGGGGCCATAGATGTGTTCAGCAAAAGCTCTATCTCTTGGATGTGGATTCTCCACCGGAACTGGAAGAATATGTAGATGCTCAGGAAACAGTGGATGCTGAGGTTGAGCCTCACCAGCCTGAACCTCCTTCCCCAGAAGCTCCACCAGAGATATCTGTCCATGCTTTGGCAGGAGTCACTACTCCACAAACCATGCGGGTCCAGGGTTTCTTCAAGAAGATCCCTCTTACTATACTCATTGATTCTGGTAGCACTCATAACTTCATTGATCCACGAATAGCCAAACAGGCTGATTGCTTTATCCATCCCTGCTCTAGCTTTGAAGTCATGATTGCCAATGGGGGCACTTTACCTTGTAAAGGGAAATGTCGCAATGTGCGTCTCTCTATTGGAGCTTATAACATGCGCTCTGACATGTTTGCCTTACTCTTAGGTGGTTGTGATGTGGTTTTGGGTGCCCAATGGTTACGCACTCTTGGCCCCATTCTCTGGGATTTTGCTGAACTTTGGATGCAGTTTTCAGCCGAGGGGCACCAACACACTTTGAAAGGCTTACAACCAGGGTCTCTCAGCATCATCAGTTCACACCGTATGGAAAAACTTCTTAAGAAGAATTCACATGGTGTCATCGCTCAGCTCCATTCCATTCAGATGCAGCCATCAGCAGTCTCTAGCACTCCTGCCGATCTCCAACACATTTTGGACAAGTATTCTGGTATATTTGTTGAACCTGTGGGATTACCTCCTTCTCGTCCAGAGGACCACCGTATTCAGCTCCTTCCTGGTAGTGTTCCGCCCAACATCAGGCCCTACCGCTACCCATTTCATCAGAAAACCGAAATCGAGATACTTGTCCGTGACTTACTGAAGCAAGGTATTATTCGCCCTAGTACCAGTTCCTTTTCTTCTCCAGTTCTGCTTGTTCGCAAAAAAGATGGGTCATGGCGACTCTGCATTGATTTCCGAGCACTTAATCATCTCACTATAAAGGACAAGTTTCCCATTCCAGTTGTTGATGAACTTCTTGATGAACTTCATGGGGCTCATTTTTTCTCCAAGTTAGATCTTCGTTCTGGGTATCATCAAATTCGGGTTAATGAGGAGGATATACCTAAAACTGCCTTCCGCACACATGATGGTCACTATGAATTTTTAGTCATGCCCTTTGGCCTCACGAATGCTCCTTCAACATTTCAGGCAGTGATGAATAACATATTTCGACCATACCTCCGAAAATTCATTCTGGTCTTCTTTGATGATATCCTCATATATAGCAAAACTTGGGCTGAGCATCTCCATCATCTGGAGCTTGTCTTGCAACTTCTCTCTGATCATCAACTCTGTGCAAAACTATCTAAATGTGTGTTTGG
This sequence comes from Cupressus sempervirens, assembly GCA_028749045.1. Lineage (NCBI taxonomy): Eukaryota > Viridiplantae > Streptophyta > Pinopsida > Cupressales > Cupressaceae > Cupressus > Cupressus sempervirens. The sequence goes on from CM053783.1 coordinate 8,566,226, forward strand.
CCAGGAGGAAGTGGAGTATCTCGGGCATATTGTTGCACACCATGGAGTGCGGGTGGATCCTACAAAAATAGATGCCATGAAAACTTGGCCGCATCCTAAAACTCTCAAGAGCCTTCGGGGTTTTTTGGGGTTGACTGGCTACTACCGCAAGTTTGTCAAAGATTGCGGGAAAATTGCAGCACCATTGACAGCTCTGTTAAAAAAGGATGCCTTCTCCTGGACCCCTGTTGCTGAGACTGCATTTGAACAACTGAAACAGGCTATGTGCAGTACACCTGTTCTCGCGATGCCAGATTTTTCCAAACCCTTCACTATTGAGAGTGATGCTTGCGGCACTGGATTGGGTGCTGTTCTCCTGCAAGATGACCATCCTATTGCGTTCACTAGCAAAGCCCTCTCTGGTAAGAATCTAGCCCTCTCTACTTATGAAAAAGAAATGATGGCTATTTTGCATGCTGTACAGAAGTGGCGGCCATACCTCTTAGGGAGTCATTTTTGCATCAGAACCGATCACCAAAGTCTGAAATACTTCCTGGAACAACGGGTATCCTCTCCTACACAACAGAAATGGGTCAGCAAACTCATGGGGTATGATTATGAGATCACCTACAAGAAGGGTAAGGAGAATATTGTGGCAGATGCTCTTTCTCGCACATTTGATAATCAAGCTTCCCTTTCCGCTATTTCTAAGCCCATTCCCAATTGGTTAGCGTCTGTTCAGCAGGGCTATGACAGTGACTCTTCTTTATCTCAAATCATTCACCAGCTAGCCAATAATCCTTCTGCTATACCACATTACTCTTGGGATGGTGCTTCTCTTCGATACAAGGGTCGGCTAGTGCTTCCTCAGAACCCAGCTCTACATCAGGCTATTTTTTATGAACTCCATGCTTCTCCTTCAGCAGGGCACTCAGGCTTCCTCAAAACTTATGAGCGAGCAAGGAGAAACTTCTTTTGGAAAGGGATGAAACAGACGATTCAACAGATGGTGGCTGAATGTGATACTTGCCAACGCCACAAGGGTGAAACGACCCTCCTTCCTGGCTTGCTCGAACCATTGCCCATCCCTACACGGATTTGGACTGATATTTCTATGGATTTCATTGAAGGGCTTCCTAAATCCGGTGGCAAGACAGTGATCTTGGTTGTGGTTGATCGTCTCTCGAAATATAGTCATTTTTGTGCCCTCAGCCACCCCTATACTGCCTCCTCTGTTGCACAAATCTTCATGGACCAGATATTTCGTCTTCATGGACTCCCTTCTTCCATTGTCTCTGATCGTGATGCAACTTTTACCAGTCATTTTTGGACTGAACTGTTTCAGAAAACTGGCACCAAACTGAAGATGAGTTCGGGCTATCACCCACAAACTGATGGTCAAACGGAAATTGTCAATAAATGCTTGGAAACTTATCTTCGTTGCTTCACTTCCGAACAGCAACATCAGTGGGCCAAGTGGCTCCCTTTAGCTGAATGGTGGTACAATACCTCTTACCACACTGCCTCTAAAATGACTCCATATGAAGCAGTCTATGGTCAGGCACCTCCAGTGCTCCTTCCCTACACTCCCAATAGCTCACCAGTCCAGGCAGTTGACATAGTTCTCCGCAGCAGGGATCAGATTCTTCGTACCTTACAGGATAATCTTCACATGGCCCGTAATCGAATGAAATAGCAAGCAGATCAACACCGTTCTGAGCGCTCATTTCAAGTTGGGGATATGGTTTTTCTTCGTCTACAGCCATACAAACAATCCTCCCTAAAGCTGAAAGGGCGTCATAAGCTGGCCCCAAAATTTTATGGGCCTTATCAGGTTCTGCAGAAGATTGGTTCAGTTGCTTATAAACTGGAACTTCCTCCTTCTTCCCGCATTCATCCAGTCTTTCATGTTTCTTGTCTAAAGAAAGTTCTGGGTACCACTGTCAGAGCACAAACTACTCTCCCGGAATGGATACAGAAGGATCCATTATCCTGGAGCCGGTGGCAATCATTGACCAGCGCACTCGCCAGCTTCGCTCTCGCTCCATCTCTGAGGTCTTGATTCAGTGGCATGGCATGCAACCAGAGGATGCTACCTGGGAACCCCTTCTTCAGATTCAACAACAATTTCCACACCTTAAGCTTTGAGGACAAAGCTTTTTTCTAAGGGAGAGGGGATGTTAGGAACCTGTGTGTTCCTTCTGTTTATTTTGTTACAGTAGAGTTGTTGGACGCATATGCTTTGTAAGTCGTCCCGTGAGTTTATTTTATTATCCCACATGCATAGGTAGTATTACTTTTCTAGATCGTACCCAGTATATAAGAATAGGTTGAGGCCCTTGATGGGCACGGACGAATTTATTGTATTGAGCTTGCTCAAAGGAGGTTACCCCCTCGAAGTGGCCTGCGATCAGTAGATTTATTCTGAGTTCTGCTATCACTTTGTATTCTGTTATTTCGAGCATTCTCACGATATTGCTATAAGGAGGTTCTTCTCATCTCTTCGATGCATGCAATTGATTTCTTCACACTTATGAAGCAATTTTTAGGACTACAAGTCTCTATTTAAAAACTAGCTATAAAAAAATGTGACTCAAAAAGATGTTCCTAGCTTGAAACCATCCTTGACAATGACACCAAAAAATGGTCTGCCTCACAATAGGTGTATGATAATCATTCCCAAGTCCTTACTTAGGAATAGTTTATTCAATCTAAGGATTACTTCTCCCACCATGAGGTGCATTTAATTTGTCTGGCACAATATGTGCACTAGCTTCCTTGAAGAGTCATTATGCTTATGCTACAAGAAAGTAAACTGCATATAAAGAACTTATACTAGTGCTACAAGAAACACACTTAACTCCTTACTGAAATGAATGCTGGAAATACAACTCTATGTTAACCTATATTTCAACCTAGACCATCCACTATAACTACTCTTGTAAATGCTGCAAGAAGAAACTTATAACTTCTATTTGAAATAGTAGAAATGCTATAAGTGAATCTACACTACTCTAATCTAATCCACCTCCCAAGTGGCCCCCCTTGGTTGGCTTCTACTAATCTACTCACATAGAATGTAAACCAAGAATCATTTCATTATATTTCAAAAACTTCTTACATAAGAACAATACATAAAATTGCAAATAACTTGCTACAAGAGTCAAAAATGTTTTTCATAAAAATTTTACAACCTCTAAAACTATCAATCCAATCCCTATAAATAGAGGATCAAAACTTGTTCCAAAATAGAAAAGAAAACAAGCTAACTAAAAATCTGCCAAAGGAGAAGAAGAAAATAATAGCTTGCGGTATAAGCAATAAAGTTTGGGTAACCGATTCAACATAATAGTAAATGCAGAGGGAATATATCAACACTTCATCCCTGCATTCATGGAATAATAGCTCCTCCTTTATAGTAGCCATGTGTTCTGGTACCATAATGATTCCTTTGCCATAGCTAGGCTTTGACACTCCTTCTTGAATGCTGTCAACCACTCTCCAACTTCTTCCTTTCCTAGCAAGTTAGCTGTGATGTAGAAATATTTTTGCAAATAAGCAAAATGAAATTAAATCCAAATATTAGAACACACATTCTTATGGTTATATGAAATATTGCATTATATGTATAACATTGACAAAATATGACATAACTATCTACCCATGATTTAATAGTTCTATCTAGACTTTATCATAAGTCATGAGTTCACAAATGTCCTAGTAGTATTAAAAAATAGAGTATTGAAATGCACATACAATAGAGGCAATAATTGGCCTCATCAATATTTATGGACTAACTTGGATCTTGTAGAAGCATCCTTAGATAGATTTTGGTTTTGAATTCTATAGTATTTAGATTTTAACATTCATGTTAAATTCATTGATGGTGTCTTTAATTGATACTTGTGAAATTTTTGTTTAACCGATTGTAACCATTAATCTCATTCTTATTAACATAACTATATAATTGGTTTCCTATGAATATGAAGTAATAACTATATTTCTTTGATATTTTAGTTTTTAATTAAGACTTGAAAAAAGTGGTTGTTACACTCCTAACTGCAAACATGTCAACCGAGGTCAGTAGGACCTCTAATCAATGTAGGTATATTGGACTTTGACATATTTTTATGGGAGGCTTCATGTTTTTTCCACTAACATTTGTTCTAGACTTTGGAAGTCATGTGCATGCTTAATCAATGCATGCAATTTTTTTTTAGAGGCGAGGTGTAAGAGTGGGCTTCATCAGCATCTTGTTCTTGGAGTTGATCACCTTGTTTTTTGTGGTGATGATTGTGCTTTGGGCTGGCACGGTCCCTTTTGAGTATGAGTGCCATTGCCGAGCACTTTATGGCCATGTCAGTTCTAGAATTTGCACATGTTTATTTGGAGGATATTTTGCATTTGTTTAATGTCCATTTTCTCAACACGATTTCTTGGTGAATGAGATGTTTTGGTGGATTTATGGCCTTGTATGTCATAGTTTAGCATATCTTTTAACATGCAAATGTTTTTTAAATATAGGCCGATTTTATTTTCAAAATAGTTTTTGGCACATGTCTTTATTGGCTATGAGATTCTACTTCAAGCACCAACCTTTCATCTAGCTTTCTTTCTTTGGCAACTTTTGCCTTTTTTTGGCAAAATACTACTTTCCTGATGAACTTGATATTTTTATGGTAGGGGTCATTTTTTAGACAACTTTTTTGCCTCAATAGCCATTTGAAACATATGTTTTTCACTTACTGACATCAACATTGCATCAACACTCTTGTCACCCCTTCAAGCTTTGTTTGGACCTACCTTCTCTTTTTTGCTCATATCTTAAGCATACAGACTATGTTTTCCACAAACAAGATATTTCCAAAAAGTTGGTTCCAAGCTCATTTAGTAGTATGGGTAATTTTTAGTTTTGATACTTTTTATGGCATTTTTTTCTATAAAAGTCAAGGGTTCTATTTTGTACTCAAGGAGACATATCTTAAGCATCTGATCTTATATTTGAGAATTATCTATATCATTAGAAAGGTCTTTCAAAGCTCTTTCTAGTGATGTTGGTTATTTTTCCAACTTATACTCCAACCACATTCTATTAATTTTTTACATTTTTTGCATTCTAGTGGATATCATGGTTGTTTTAGGTTTGGGGATTGATTTCATTGCTTTAGATGACTCATCATGGATTATGCTATTTATTGTATCAGCTTTATGTCTCTTCTAGTCATTGTAGACATCATTTGTATGCATTTTTACAAATGCACTAAGATAAAGTGTCATATTTTGTCTATATTTATATTTTTGTTGTTTTGCCTTCTGATTTGAGTAGTGTTATCTGAGGAAAATCATACAAATTATTGTATTCTTAGGATTCACCATATTTTTTCCTTATTGTACATGCACTACTCTAATTGAAGTGCCATGGGGTGTTGATGTTTTACCTTTGTTTTCCATCTACTTTTATCCAATAAGTTTCCTTTTTGAGATATTAGCCTCATGATGTGTTTGAGATTGATCACCTCAGTACACACATATGTATTCTTTTGTGCATCTTGATCGTGGTTCCTTAATATTCAGTACTTTTGGCCTACTTTTCTAGTTATTTGTCACCTCACCCTTGTCTACATTAGGGGGTTCTTCTATTGTTTCTCATGCTTCCTTTGTTTGATAGAGTGAGCTATGTATTCAATATTTATTCCTACGTACTAAGTGGATGTATTGGTTGGGTACCTATGCATTTTAGTGAGATGGATCATTTACCATATATACACTCTTCTTTTCTTTCCTACTTTGGTTCTAACCTTCTACATTTGAGTGATCAACTCTTTAGGCTTTGGACTTTCATGCCATCTGTATCTTCAAGTTTAGTTGACAATCTTTGCGTGTCTTCTAATTCAAGTAGTGTCTTTTGAGAGAACTCATGAAAATTACAGCCTTCTTTACTTGGTTAGGTTCTTCAGATAATGGTTACTTTTGATAGAGCATTACAACTTTTACATGCTTCAGTGGTGTTCTATGATCATATTTTATTCCTATCTTCTGGGACATTCTCTAGTTCAGAGGTACTAGTTCTTTTAGAATTCTTTCCATCTCTTCTTAGAGTAGGGTTTTTCCCATGTGTTTTTTTCTATTTCTTCTCATTTTAGAGATTTGGTTTTTCATGGGTACCTAATTAGGCTTTGTTGTTGGGACCCAAATCTACTTTTAGTAGTAGTTTCTAGGCTTTTCGCTTCTTCCTAAGTTTATCTTAAGGGGGGTGTTAGAGTAATTAGATATCTTCTATTTAACTCTATTCTGCTTAAGCTAAACTTTAGGCATATAATAATTAATTATTTTAATCAATTATTATCATGAAACCTAGGTTTTACATTTTAGGGTTTTGATATCCTTTATACGGATTGATCTCTTTGTAATATTCATTTATTTAATACAATTTGCAATTATTATTTTCATATCAAGAATGTCTCCTCCTTTGTAGATCTAGATAGGTGTTTGCATACAAGTGATTCTTATGAGTTATGGGGTTGATCTTTCATCAACTTCAACAAAAATTAATTAGAATCTCCCATAGCTAAGAGAAGTTATTGTAGACATTGATAACATCGTCATGTTTTATTTGGCAGTTTGTCAATACCTTTTTACAAAATCCTATTGATGATCTATTAGAGTAAATGATTAAAATTAATTTCATTTATTAAATTACCTTCACTCCCTACTTAAGATTTACTTTATGTACATGCATTCCTATTTAATAATTAAATATTTGTTATTAAATATCATTTACCTCTTAGGGTTTCCCTTTTACATTTTACAATCTCCTTCTATAAGGATCAATCCATTGTATATTTTTACTCATTATTTTTGTCTGATAATACATTCTTGCATATTTCAAAGCCAATCTTATATTTATATTCTCTGTGACAGGTTCTTGCATGGAGGTGTTCTACTAGATATGTGGATTTGTTCTTACGAAATCCTTAATGGTATCATAGTTAGATTTGTTGTAGCGTGTTTAGGTTTATTGAAGAAAACATGAACAAGAGTTTGATGGATTAGATCTAGCTTATTGTAAATCAATAACCTTTTACTTAGTCTATCCACCACAGCTTATGTGCAAGTCTTGGAAAGGGCCCCAAGCTGGGTGTTTATTTCAATTTGCACTGAAGTTTTTTTGGTTGTATATGATTCTTGGTGGTTGTGTTCCATTGATCAGTATGTTCTCTCTCAACTTGCCTCCACATCCCAAACTATCACCCAAGGTAAGCACACGATATTTGAAGTTAGTGGTCCATTAATTTTTCCAACAACAGATTTTGGTGGGGAAGTGGTCCCATTTTTCTCAAGCCATGCATTTGCATTTAGTGGACTTTTTTGTGTCATTGGAGTGAACCTTTATGAAGTGAATTTAGTGATTGGGCTCAATTTTATGTGTATTTTTGTATGTGCAAATACCTACCACACAGGGTCCACACATTGTTTTTAGAGGAACCTTGGTGATCCAAAGGATATTTTCACTAAAATTTGAAGTATCTCCAAAACTCCAATAATCAGTACCATGTTGAAGTCCTCACAATTTTGACTCCAACGCAACTTGAATGGGAAAAATTGGAGTTTATATGACAAAGTTATGACCAATCAAAGTTTGGTTAAATTAGGACCAAAGGCCATAAAAAAAGGTGAAAAAAATTCATCTCAAAAGTGGTCAACAATAGATGTCAAATAAAAGAGCTCGTCAAAAGCTTTCCAATGACATTTGTTTTGTAAAAAATAGAGATCGAATGTGAAAGTTATGATGGTTTGAATTTCAAGTAAAATTGTGGATTTTGATGACATCATAAAATCTTAAAGAGAGGGAAAAAATTCAAATTCAAATGAAAATAATTATTTAATTCATATTAAAGGAATTAGATGATGAGAGTTGAACTCCCAACCATTGCCCTCTTAAAAATAAGGCCAACCAATGGGCTATTTATGGCATACTTAATATTAGAGGAAGAGTTGTTATATATCCATAACAAATCTACCCAACATTATTTAAAAGAAGGGTTTTTGTTTTTTTTTATAACTTTTAACCCCAAAAATTAGTAAAGGCCAAAATAATAAAAAGGATAAGGGGGTTAAACGAAAATGTAATTTGTTAGAAGCCCTATTATTATAATTTTTTGTTTTAGCCTATTTTAGGCTAATATTAAGTATAAAAAGAGGGATAGGAGTCCATTTTCAAGGCATGAAGATTATGTAAGTTATTGTGATTATTCAATCTTTGAGAGGAATTAGCAGGATGACTTATTGCTGAGAAGGAAAGAGAAAATTTTGGAGGACGTATTTCCAATCCTGAACATCAGAGTAGTATAATGCTAATGTTCTACAAGGGGTTGATTCTATAGCACATTGTAATTGATTTTGGAGTTAATCATATTAGTCCACCAGTTGGAGTTGGACCTAGAGACATAGTCCTGACAGGGTGAACTTCGAGATTAAATTGTGTTGTGCCTCTTTTCTCATTTCTCTTTCTGTTAGTTGAGTTATGTGTTGTTCTTTTCTATATTTTCAATTACGTTAATTTGCTTTAGTAAAAGCATTAATTTATTTTATGTAATTGGTTTAAATACCTCTGTATCAATCCTTAATTCTTCTTCTTTGTAAATTCAATGGTTTTAAATACATAGCCATGCATTTACTGCATGGATCAAGAAAGTATATCTAATTGTTTAGATTAAGTCATCAAATTTCTAGATCCTAAATCTGATCAAGTTTGGTATTAGAGCCTATTTTTGCAGAGAAATTGCAGGTGGTGAATGTTAACTAGGTTGAAGTTGAAACGAGAAGGTGAACTTGCAGAGTTCAACCCAGAAATTTTCACGAGTCATGGCATCTGAACAAAATATTTTTGAGTTTGATGCAGAAGCCTTCCAGAGAGCTTTTGTGGAGTTAAAGGCTTTGTTGGACATTCTTCTTCAAGAGAGACATGAATGACAATTGAAAAAGGTGAACAAGGCTAGGAAGAAAGAAGAAGCTAAATATTCATAAAAAGATGACAAAGGCAAAGGAGTAGGAGGTGGTAGTGACCCTCCTAAACCTCCATCCCCATCTTCTTCATCGTCTTCTTCTCTATCTACTTCTTCTAAAAGGAAACATTATGTGAAGACACCCTTGTTAAAGCTTGATGTGAAGTTTGATTTGCTTGCATATAATGATGAATTAGATGCAGAGAAATTGGATAATTGGCTTAAGCAGATCAAAGTGTATTGCAGGGTTTAAAAGATTATGGATGATTCTTCTAAAATCCAACTAGCTACTCTTAGAATGGGAGGTACTGCATTAGTCTGGTGGGAGAGTAAGATCCAAGATGATCTTGCTACACACAATAAAATCATTTCATCTTGGTATGAACTTATTTTTTCTTTGAAGAAACAATTTTATCTTTTGGGTCATATGCAACAAGCCATTATGGACTGGAAAAATCTCAAACAAGGTAAAGGGTAGTCTGTGCAAGAGTATACATAGGTGTTTAGGAAGAAGGCTTTAACTCTTGGAATTCCTCTTTAAATGCAAGATACTTTGTTAAAATATATAGGTGGAATGGATTCATACTTGAAGCATACAATATTGATGTTTAGTCCTTCTAAATTTGATGAAGTATGTGTTCAAGAAACCCATATTGAAGCAAGTAGAGGAAACACAAGTTTCAATTCAAAGAAAGAATTTTTTCCCCGTGAAAGTAACAAGAAGGGCAAGAAAGTACCCATAGTGAAGAAAGAGGAAGGTGACAAGCCTACTTGTTCACATGGTCAGAAGAAAGGACATGTAGAAGAAAAATGTTGGAAATTGCATCTAGAGTTGAAACCGAAGTGGTTTAAGAAGGATAAAAGAGGAAAGAAAAAGTCTATAGTTGTTGTTTAGGATCTTGGATCAGATTCTAGTGATGAGACAACAATATTGGCTGTGGGTTTGAAAGGTAAAGCTTTTGTTGATTCTATCCCTAATGTTTCATATGCTTCCACTTCCAAAAGTAATGTTGTCCTAAAGATAGTAAAAGGTGTGAACTTTTTCATATAAGGGTGATTTCAAAGAACACTAAAATTGACACATTGATAGATAGTGGGTCCCAAGTTAATCTAATTTCAGAGGAAGTTGTTAAATAGTTGGGATTGGAAACTGAGCCACATAAGAGACCTTATCCTTTAGGTTGGGTGTGCAATGATAACACATTGCGAGTCACTAAGCAATGTAAGTTAAGATTTGCAATAACATCTAAGTTCATAGATGAGGTTGAATTTGATTTGGTTCCACTTGACATATGTGGGATTGTGTTGTGTAGCTCATACTTATATGCTAGAAAAGCTATCTTCTATAGGGAACATAACAAGTATCATTTGTTTAAAAATGGAATTGAATACATTATCAAAGCTCATCGCATGAAGAATGATGGATCTATTGTAAACACAGGACATTTGAAAATGATTGTAAATGCAAGCAGTAAACTAACTCTCATGTCTGCAAAAACTAGTGAGGATCAGGTGCAAGAAGAATTAAGTCTTCAACCAGTGATGGTAAAAGATGATTTGAAAGCTTCATTTTCTATTGATATTTCTATATGAGAGGTCCAAAATGTTGACACTTTTTCCATTTCATCAGTTATTTCAGTTTTGTTGCTTCTATTTCTACTAGTTGGTAATATGTGGGTGATGGATGTAACAATGAACACTGGTGGATATATGGTTGATTGTATCAACAATGTTATGCCATTCTTCATAATGTGTTTGATGGTTCAGATATTCATAATTCCAGTAGTTTGTATAGGTGATACTAGACAAGTGAGGCAAACATGCCCTCATTTGCATTTTATGTAAAAATAAACTTTCAGAGGTCCAAAAGCTCTTTTTTAGTGGGGAGGCTTGATCTGGAGGATATTTTCACTAAAATTTGAAGTATCTCCAAAACTCCAATAATCAGTACCATGTTGAAGTCCTCACAATTCTGACTGCAACACAACTTGAATGGGCAAAATTGGAGTTTAGATGAAAAAGTTATGACCAATCAAAGTTTGGTCAAACTCGGACCAAAGGCCGTAAAAAGGTGAAAAAATAATCATCTCAAAAGTGGTCAATAATGGATATCAAATGAAAGAGCTCATCAAAAGCTTTCCAATGGCATTTGTTTTGTCAAAAACAAAGATCGAATGTGAAAGTTATGATGGTTTGAAGTTCAGGTAAAAGTGTGGATTTTGATGACATCATAAAATCTTAAAGAGAGGGAAAAAAATTCAAATTCAAATTCAAATGATTATTTAATTCAGATTAAAGGAATTAAGGCCCTCCTAAAAGTAAGGCCAACCAATGAGCTATTTATGGCATATAATATTAGAAGAAGAGTTGTTATATATCCATAACAAATTTGCCCAACATTATTTTAAAGAAGGGTTTTTGCTATTTTGTTATAACTTTAAACCCCAAAAATTAGTAAAGGCCAAAATAATAAAAAGGATAAAGGGGTTAAATGAAAATGTAATTTGTTAGAAGCCCTATTATTATAATTTTTTGTTTTAGCCTATTTTAGGCTAATTTTATGTATAAAAAGGGGGATAGGAGTCCATTTTCAAGGCATGAAGATTATGAAAGTTATTGTGATTATTCAATCTTTGAGAGGAATCAGAAGGATGACTTATTGCTGAGAAGAAAAGAGAAAATTTTGGAGGACATATTTCAGGTTGATTCTGTAACACGTTATAATTGATTTTGGAGTTAATTAGACCAATCCACCAGTTGGAGTTGGACCCAAAGATGTAGTCCTGACAGGGCGAACTCCAAGATCAAATTGTGTTGTGCCTCTTTTCTCATTTCTCTTTCTGTCAGTTGAGTTATGTGTTGTTCTTTTCTGTATTTTTAATTACGTTAATTTGCTTTAGTAAAAGAATTAATTTATTTTATGTAATTGGTTTAAATACCTCTATATCAATCCTTAATTCTTCTTCTTTGTAAATTCAACAGTTTTAAATACATAGCCATGCATTTACTGCATGGATCAGGAAAGTATATTTGATTGTTGGGATTAAGTCATCAAATTTATAGATCCTAAATCAGATCACTTGGTGCATGGGGTTTTATGGAGTTTTCATTGGGGCTTCTGTCCTCTCCCTACTACAACCTTAATACCCTCTCACACACTCCTAACTATAGACACATCAACCAAGGTTAGCAGGTCCTCCAATCAATGTAGGCACATTGGACTTTGACAATTTTTTATGGAAGGCTTCATGTTTTTCCCACCAACATTTGTTCTAGACTTTAGAAGCTGCATGCATGCCTAATCAATGCATGTGATTTTTTTAGAGGTGAGCTACAAGAGTGGGCTTCATCAACACCTTGTTTTTTGTGGCGATGATTGTGCTTTGGGCCCATGCAATCACTTTTGGGTATGAGTGCCATTGTTGAGTGCTTTATGGCCATGTCAACTATAGAATTTATGCATGTTTATTTGGAGGATTTTTTACATTTTTTTAATGTCAATTTTTTGTGCACAATTTCTTGGTGAACAAGATGTTTTGGTGGATTTGTGGCTATTATTATGTGGTGACTAATCAAGAAAGTACTGTAGATTTGCCACTAAAGTAATGGCTAATTTATGGCTGACATGTAGTAACCCTAAAGTGGTTTAATAATTGTATAAAAGGGCTTAGGGTTAGGGTTGTTTCATAGTGGTGATGTGAAATAGGTTCTTGTGGTGGTATTGAGCTATAAGGGATTACAAATTGTAAGCAGGTTGTAATCATAGGATTGTAATAATATCGGACTTGTTGTTTGGTGGACATAGCCCAAGGATTGGGTGAACCACGTTAAATCTTGGTGCCTTGTGTTCTTTTCTATGTGATATAATTTTTTTTGTTATTGTTTATATTTGCATGTAATTGTTATTTTCTATTTGTGGTTTAATCCTAACAGTGGCCTTGTATGTGGCGATTTGGCATATCTTTTACCATGCACATGTTTTTTAAATACATGCTAGTTTTTTTTTTTTCAAAATAGTTTTTGGTAGATGTCTTTATTGGCCACCAAATTTTACTTTAGGCATTGGCCCTTTGATCTAACCTTCTTTCTTTGGCAACTTTTGTCTTTTTTTGGAAAAATACTACTTTCTTGATGAATTGGAATTTTTTTCCAGTAGGGGTAATTTTTCAAGCATTTGTTTGCCTCAACAACCATTTGACCATAAAATTTATGTTTGTCACTTTTTGGCATCAGCATTGCATCAACACTCCTGCCACCCCTTTAGGCTCTATTTGGACCACCCTCCACTTTTGTGCTCATATCTCAAGCATACATACTCTATTTTCTACAAACAAGATATCATTAGAAAGTTGGTTTAGCCCATCTTAGTGGTAGAGGTAATTATTTGATTTGATGGCATTTTTTGCCATCAAACTTAAGGATTCTATTTTTCACTCTATGAGACATATCTTGAGTATCTAATCTTAGATTTGAGTATTCTCTATATCATTGGAAAGGTCTTTTAGAGCTTTTCTAGTGATGTTGGTTGTTTTTCCAAATTCAACTCCAGCCACATTTTATTCATTTTTTTGTAGTTTTGCATTCTAGTGGATATCTTGATTTTTTCATGTTTGGGGATTGATTTCAATACTTTAGATGATTCATTATGGACTATATTATTTATTGCATTAGCCTTATGTATATTCTATTCTTTGTAGGCATCATTTGTATGTGATGTAACTAGATCCTAAACTCCTAGTCTATGTCTCAATACTGAAAATCTCCAAGGCTTCTTCTAAGAAAGTATGGTTACTAATTGACCCTATTCCAAAGAGGATCTCTTACAACTCTCCCCTTCTACCTGACCTATTACACCAATTAGTACTCTAGTTCTTTTCTCTCCTAACTCACCTAGACTCCTAGCTAGGCATTTCTTACTTTCTTGTAAGGTAAGGTATAGACTCCAATGCAACATCCAATAATCATCAAAGGGTATTCCACATGCTTGAAATAAGATTCCCTATCAATCTTGGGTTTTTTCTCACAAACCCACTTCACCAAACTTCAAATCTCTCTTATTAGGCCTACTAACTCTAAGAGCCCCCAATTAGGCCTCATGTTAAGGTTTACAAGCATTAACCTTAAAACTTGAAAGCGACCTACCAAGCTATCTAGTGAACCAAATATGATTTTTGTAGAGCTTTAATAATTTTTAGGTTTCATACTTTCAACCTATCTATACATGGCTTAAGCATAAATACCCTATTTTAAAGGGTTTTTAAGGGTTTACTTACAACATCAAAGATTTTGACTTCAATGGCCTATCAAATGAACTTGCCCGACCACCAAAATAGATACAAGGTATACTCACACCTTGTTCTTCATCTCCATCACTTGGACTAGCACATACTAATCCACACTCCTGTAGCCAAAGCTATGCAACAACATGTAACTCGTATTTGGGTACACAAGACTTGCCTAGGGAAATGCTTGGAAATATAACAACAAATCCTACGCACTCCAAAATGAATATGTACACTATATAAAAAATTATCTTCTTGATTTCAAAGGGCCATAGTGACTTGATTAGTATAATTCAAGAAAGAGCCATTTGTCTTGTAGCAACTCAAAATAGGGTAGTAACTATACACAAATGAAATGATTTTGAAACCCTTATCTACACAAAAATTCAAGAATCCAAATTGATTTTGAACAACCTATATTCGATACTCTAACTAATTATGAAGAAAAGTCTATTCAATCAATCCATTTACATTGGATGTTTGGCCAAACAAGATGATTGTAATGGAAAATGCTCAAGAAATTGTTATTCCCTCAATTTGAATTTGTACAACTGGAAAAAAAAAAAACCCTTCTACTGGGTGTGTGATGGTGTTATATATTTTTTTTTCCCTATGTGACAACCTTTTGTATGGATCCAATAACCAAAAAATGCAAGGTAGTTTAGTTTTACAAAAAATTGTAAAAGTTGTCAAGTGCAACTTTCGTAAAAATGCAAATTTGCTTGAGCAACTTTTGCAACTTTGCATTCTGACCAAGTATGAACCTAAAAACCTTACACATGAGTCCTATATGGTCCAAAACTGACTTTTGATATCATTTCCTAATATTATATTTTTTGGTCAAGTCTTGGTCAACCTTTGACCTATGCAAACCATTACAAGCAATATTAGAAATCTAAGAATACCTTTAGACACTTCACACTCACTCACCTATCTATCTACCTCTAATAACACCCTTGGGGGTTTATATTTACCCCTTATTCACTAATGGTTGGCTAGAGCAATCTACAAGCCAAAATTCATTAGGACTTTAACCTAGATCCTAGATGCTCCTGCACCATTCCCCCCTATAACAAAGAACTCATGGTGGATCAACATTGAGAAATTTAGTAAAGATACTCACTCTCAACTGTCCATGTTGCCTAAGATTTTGGTTTATTCCTCCATTTGATGAGATGTTCCATATAAATACCATATCTAGTCTTTTTCTTCACTCTAGAATCTAGAACTCTTTCAGCTTGAGGCTTGGACTTGGTGATTGGAATAATGACTTCCTTAGTGTCCTCATTGACCTGTGTTTCTTGGTGTCCTTACTTGGTATCAAGCCCCCTAACTAAAATAAATCTTTCACATTAAAGATAGGATAAATTGCCAAATCTTGTGGTAGATCTATCTTGTTAGCATTAGAACCATATTTTGCAAGACTTTACAAGGCCCTATCCTTCTCATCTATAACTTTGTAGGAATACCTTTAGTAAGCCTAGTTTTTTTCAAATTCATTAACATCCAATCTCTTACCTCAAATTGCACATCTTTCCTGTTTGTTTCCTTCTTTGACTTTGACTTTTGAGTAGCTTCACCCAACATTCTCTTGACCTGTTCATGTACCTCCCTCATGGATTGTATATATTCATTTTCATATCCACTCATTTCTTCATGTGGTTTCAATTCTCTAAGTTCACATATGCCTCTTGGATGGTAACCATAATTTTGTAAGTACTTTACAACACCCTATCCTTCTCATATGTAACTTTGTAGGAATACCTTTAGTAAGTATATCTTTCTTCAAATGGACTAACATACAATCTCCTACCTCAAATTGCACATGTTTCCTATTTGTATCCATATTTAACTTCAACTTTTGAGTAGCTTCATCCAATGTTCTCTTGACCTATTCATGTACCTTCCTCATAGATTGTGCAAAGTCATCTACATGTCCACTAATTTCTTCATGTGGTTTCAGTTCAATGAGTTCACATATGCCTCTTGAATGGTAACCATACACTATTTGAAATGGACTTTTCCTTGTAGTTTTGTTCATACTATCATTATAAGAAAAAATTGCTTCTAATAGGACTTGATCCCAAGTTTGGCCATACTTCTTCATTAGACATCTTAATAGGTTTTGAAGTACCCTATTAATCACTTTAGTTTGACCAGCTATTTGTTGATGGTAAGCTAAACTATGGGCTAAATTTGTGCCCAATCTCTTCCATAAAGTTTTCCAAAAGTGCCCCATGAACTTAACATCCCTATCAAAAATAATGCTAAGGGGTAACCCATGTATTCTCAAAATCTCTTTGAAAAAGAGATGGGCTATGTAACTGACATCATGTGTGGTTTTATAAGGAAGAAAGTGTCTCATCTTATTGAACCTATCAACAACAACAAAAATACTGCCCAAACCTAATTTTTTCCTTGGCAAACCAATAATAAAATCCATACTAATATACTCCCATGGTCTATTTGGTATGAGTAAGGGTTGATACAATCCTACATTTGTAGAAGTACCTTTGGATTTTTGACATTCCATACACTGATCAACATACTTCTTAACATATTTTTGCATTCTTGGCCAATAGTAGAATCTCTCCACTATCACTTGCATCTTATTTACTCCAAAATGTTCGCTAAGACTTCCACTATGCTTCTCCTAAATAAATTTTTCTCTCATGGACCCTCTATGCACACACAACTAATTTCCCCTAAAAAATAACCCATTTTTCAAAGTAAAATCATAATATTTTCTATGAAAATGATTATTAAATTCTAGGCATACCTTGTAAATCTCTAAAAACTCTTCATCCTCAACATATAGGTCCTTAAAACTGTCCACCCCAATGCTTTCCAATTGGATTTCTTGGATGGTGAGTAACCTCCTACTTAAGGCATCAACAAATTTTTTCTTGTCCTTTCTTATGTTTAATGGTAAAGGTATATTACTAGAGAAACTCCACCCATTTTATGTGCCTTAAACTCAACTTCTCTTGAGAGTTGATGTAACTCAATGCTTGATTATCTATATAGACAAAAAATTCCTTTGGTAAAAGGCTATGCCTCCATTTCCTAAGTGCTTGTATTAAAGCATACAATTCCAAATCATAAGAGGAGTACCTTGAATTGGCCTCATTCAATCTCTCACTAAATAAGGCTACTAGTCTCCCTTCTTAACTCAAAACTACCCCAACAACAACATTGCTAGCATCACATTCCACAATGAATAAATAACTTGTCAAAACTAGGTAACACAAGTATAGGTTTTGTAGCTACCTCTTTCTTCAACCTTTCAAATCCCCCATTTTCGTTTTTAGTCCATACAAACTTAATCTTCAATCAACTTTTATATTGTCCAAGATTGGAGCACATATCTCACTAAGACTCCTTATAAACTTTCTATAAAACTATGCCAAATCATGAAAAATCCTCACATATGTACCTATTTTTGGTGTAGGCCAATTGAGTATTGCTTCAACTTTATCCTCATCCATCTTTAAGTTACCTTGTGAGACAAAAAATCCAAGGTAAAATAGTTCTTGCTTCAAAAACTCACTTTTCTCTAGGTTTATGGTTAATTGCTCTTCTTACAATCTCCTCAAAACAATTTCCAAGTGTTTCAAATGTTCATCTTTATCATTACTATAAATTAGTATGTCATCTAGATATACTACCACAAATTTACCTATATAATTCTTTAACACTTCATTCATAGGTCTCAAGAATGTACTAGGTCCATTGGTGAGGCTAAATGACATGACCAACCATTCATACAGTCCTTTAATGGTTTTGAAGGTTGTCTTCCACTCATCACCTTCTTTCATTCTAATTTGGTGGTAATCACTTTTAAGATAAATCTTGGAAAAATACTTAGCACCCCCTAGACAATCCATCAAATCCTCTATTCTAGGGATATGAAACCTATACCTTATGGTTATCCTATTGATGACTCTAGAATTTGTACATAACCTCCATTTACCTCCCTTTTTAGGTGCTAACACTACTCAAACTACAAATGGGTAATCTAACAACTCTTGAACTTGCCTAAAAATCTCCTTGTTCTATTATGGAGTCATCTTGTAAGAAACCTTATTAGGTTATGATGCCCCTAGTACAAAGTATATTTGATGACTAATTGCCCTTTGTAGCTAATGATATCCTTGAACTGACCTAACCATGATTGTACCTCCTTTGGTAAGGTGGTTTGTTTCTTCACCTCTTCCTCCTTGGTTTTTAGCATAATTTCAAACCCAACCTCTTGTTCCTCTTTGAAATCATTCAAAAGCTCTCTCCGACTCATAAGTAGGAGCTTTTGATTTGTGGTTATATCCATGCCTTCTTCAACAAGTGACTAAATGTTATATATCACACCATTCTTATTGAATGTGTACAAATTCTTCTTCCCATGATAGATAGTATCCCTATCATATTTCCATGGCCTATCTAGAAGTAGATGACAAGCATCCATGGGTAACATATCACAAAGTATTTTGTCTTAATACTCTCCTATTGAAAATTGTAACCAAATTTTTTCATTTACCAAAACATTATGACCCTTATTCAACCATGTAACTCTATAAGGATGAGCATGTAGAATTCTTACCAATTGAATTTTTTTAGCATCTTCCTCTGATATGATATTATCAGTTGATCTTGAATCCACTATGACCTTAAAAAATTTACCTTGCATCTTGCATTTGACTCTGAAAAGTACTCTCCTTTGTTTGGGCTTTTCTTTGCTTGGTTCCAAACTTACTTCTTGATTAATGCTACTATTATAGTCCACTTGAACATAGTTAACCTTCCTTTCACCTTGTGAAGATTATACTTTCTTAGGACATTTGTAAGCATGATTCCCTAGTTTCCCGCAATGATAACATTTCATTCTAGAAAAATGTGAACCTCTACTGTAAGTACTTGATCTAGCTCTACCTCTATCATTATAACTTCTTCCTCTTCCATAACTACCCCTATTACTACTATCATTACTTGGTTCATCCAATTTTGTATCCCCCTATGATCTAGTGTCACTGGTTTTGCCCCCATATCCACCTCTATAGGTGCCTCTATCACCTCTACCAGTTACTTTTCCTTTAATGTGAGAGTCTTGTTTCTTTTTACTCCTATCTTCCACCTTGAGAGTTAGTTGGAAACATCTTTGTACAATAGAGGGGGTCCATAGACTAATTTCTTCTTGGATACCCCATATCAATCCTCTTAGATACCTAGCCACCTTAACTGCTTCATCTTCTTGGATCTTAGATCTTAGGCATAACTTCTGGAATTCTTTAGTGTAAGAGGCTACATCCATATCCTTTTGTTTCATACTTTGTCTCTTATTGTGTAGTTAGATTTTATAATCCTCCAATAGATAGTTCTCCTTGAAATTTCTCACCATTGAATTCTAATTTGTTATTGGTTTCTTGTTTTCTTTCTCCCTCTCTTCTTGGAGAAACTGGTCCCCTTAACCTAGATTTTGCAACTTTCACCTTCTGTGATTCAATAACCCCTTCACAATCAAAGTGATTCTCCATGCCCTCTATCTATTACATCACTAAATTAGGATCCATCTTACCCATGAACAAGAGTACTCCTTCAAGAGACTTTCCACTCATAGATTTAATGTTTTTAAGAAAAGGTTCTTCTTGGATTGGAGGATAAAGTTCAGGTTCTACATCTTCTTCAACAACTTCTTTACCATTGTCTTCACCAATATCCAACTTTTCCTTCATCTTATCAACTATTTCTACTAATTCATTAAGTTTACCCTTCATATCCTCTAAGGATTCCTTTAGGATTCTATTCTTCTCCTTTTGTTCTGTCACTTTGTTTGCCAACAAATAATTTTTCACCATGGTGGTTTCTCTTGTTGATTCACCTTCAAACTCAGACATAGGCTTATGCCTTATCCTCGACCTTTTTAAGGCTCTGATACCAATTTGGTGTAACTAGATCATAAAATCTTAGTCTAGGTCTCAATACCCAAACTCTCCAAGGCTTCTTCCAATAAGGTTATTACTTCACCCTATTCCCAAGAGGATCTCTCACAACTGTCCCCTTCTACAAGACTTGTTACACCAATTAATACTCTATTTCTTTTCTCTCCCAACTCACCTAGACTCCTACCTAGGCATTTCTTGATTTCTTGCAAGGTAAGGAAAAAATCTAATGCAACACCCAATAATCATCAAAGGGTCTTCCACAAGCTTGACATAAGCTTTTCTAGAAATCTTGGGTTTTGTCTCACAAACTCACTTCACCAAACTTCAAATTTCTCTTATTAGGTCTAGTAGCCGTAAGAGCCCCCAATTAGGCCTTCTATCAAGGTTTATGGGCAATAACCCTTAAAACTTGAAAACAAACTACCAAATTATCTAGTGGAACAGATACTCTTTTTGAAGAGATTTAAGATTTTGTAGGTTTTAGATTTTCAATCTGTCCATACATGGTTGAAGCATAAATACTTTATTTTTAAGGGTTTTCTTACAACATCAAAGATTTTGACTTCAATGGCCTATCAAATGAACTTTAATGATCACAAAAATAGGCAAAAGTTATCCTTACACCTTGTTCTTCATCTCCATCACTTGGATTGGCACATACCAATCCACACTACTCTAGCCAAAGCTCTGTAACAACATGCAACTCCTAGCTGGGTACACGCGACTTGCCTATGACATGCTTGGAAATATTAAAAAACAAATCTTGTGCACTCCAAAATGAATAGGTACACTATATAGAGAGTTCTATTCTTGATTCCAAAGGGCTATAGTGGTTTGACTGGTGGAATTCAAGAAAGAGCCATTTCTCTTGTAGCAACTCAAAATAGGGTAGTAACTGCACACAAACAAAATGATTTTGAAACCCTTATCTTGATCATGGTTCCTTGACATGCAACACTTTTGGCCCACTTTTCTAGTTTCCTATCAGCTCACCCTTGTTTGCATTAGGTTCAATTCTTCTATAGTTTCTCATGCTTCCTTGGTTTGATGGAGTGATCTATGTATCCAGTATTGTTCCTATGTACTAGGCATATACAATGGTTGGGTATCTATGCATTTTAGTGAGATGGATCATTTACCATATAGAAAGTCTTCTTTTCCTTCCTAATTTGGTTGAAACCTTCCATGTTCTAGTGATCAAATCTTCAGACTTTGGTGTATCATGCCATTTTTATCTTCAAGTTTAATTGGTTACCTTTATGTGTCTCCTGATTTGAGTAGTGTCTTCTTGGCCAAATAATAGTATCAAAAACCTATAGTAATGGATTGCCTATTTAGGCTTGGACACCCTAATTGGTTTCTAAATGAATTATTTGATCTAATTTAATTATTGACCAGGGATGTAAACTTGGAATGACATTTGTAAAGTATATAATTTAAACCTTTTCAATCTTAAGACTAACCTATGGAATTAAAATGCTTCAGCTTTAGGAAAACTAAACTAGAACTAGTAAATGAAATTATTCTAACAAAACATGTAATCACAGACAAAAGTTACTCTGACCACCTATGTTGTAGGAACAATGCACCAATTTTATTATCAATGGTTATAGGAACAACAAAGTTCTACCTTACTTAGAAATAAACAAGGAAATAAAATCTATTCTAATGTAACAATTCACTCACCAAGTGGCCCCCCTTGGATGAGTGAATAGGAAATATAATCAAGATAAGAGATACAAACTTGAACTGTGCATTCTATTCATCCATGGAGAAAGATTACACTTGATTGAAAAATAGTATCACAAAAGTACTTTTATGAAAATAAACTCATTCTATTTCTTTGACTGCCCTCAAAGTTACAATAGTCATTATTTTAAATGAAACTACAACTACATCCTAAATCTTAGATCACTCCATTAATGAGGATTAATTACAGACCCATAAAGTTTAAAACAAAAACAACATTAACCACAAATAAATCCTCCAGGAATATAGTAAATTGTGAAAGCTACATCTATGCACTACAATAACAAAAAATAATAAATGATTTTCCCCACTTGTGGAGGTCTAGCAATCCACAGTTGGCTTTGACTACTTCAGTACTGGAATGTTGATCCTTGAATACCTAGTAAACACCTACAAAATAATCAATATGCACACAACCTTCCATACACACACACACACACACACACACACCCAAAACACAACATAGATGGGGAAACATTTATCAACATGTATAACTACTTCATTATACCATTTCTATCCATGAATTCAAGAAAATATAGCATCTTTAAACTATCCATATTTCTACTTCATGTCTTCACACACACACAACACTTACATAAAAACCATAAGTTCATATGCTTGAAACCATAAAGTCATGACTATTTACAAGATAATTGTTTGAAAGCAAGATTAAAAGAACTAAGAAAGATGGCCTTTTAGAGGCCCATCATTTCCCCCAACTAAACTATTGATACTCCCCAACAACCATGAAATTATGGATTCTAGGATGAACTCTCCAATTACTAGTTGTCCTCTCCCCAGGCTCATTCTTAACATAATCAAAGTATCCATAATTCAGCCTTATAAGCCTTCTCCATTGCCAAACTTCTATAGACATATCTTGATCCTTTGCATTATTGTTCATTGTGATTAATGACTATAGGAGAATGAGAGGTTGAAACCTTAATGGAAGCCAATATTGGCAAAAACTCCTTCCCAAATTGATATATTATGTAATTCTTGTAGTGGCAAGCGTTAAACTTTGTGAAGAGTGGGGTTCCCTTATCTTTAGATTATGTGATATCCTGTCCATCTTTGTCTTGAAGAAATGATTTCTATTTCAACATCATGAGATGAATATTGCTCCCAATCTACAAAGGCTTGCTCTCTTACTGGGTATACTTTATTAGCTCTGCTTGGGTTTCCTAGAATAGAAATACAATCTAGAAATGTCCACCAAGAATTTTGAACTTGTGGTCTCATAAGTAGAGGAGCTATCATTTCATTTTCCTTGTATGAAGAAACTTGTAGTTCCCTTCTTATCTCATTCGGCATCCAAGACATAACTTCCCTCAATTGCACATCTACATAAAGGAGTGAGTTCCACTCTATATCATTTGGCACTGCCAAGTTATGCATATATAATTCACACAACACATTCTTCAAAGTCATTGGAACAGACTAGAATGTAGCATAAAATTCATGAGGAGTTGAAATAGAGGGACTAAGCCCTTCTACAATTCTTATTGATTTGAAATTAACAAGTTGTTGCTTGAGAAATAATGCATACACTAGAGATGGTGATCTACATACCATAAGCTTAGGAATCAACCCAGTGATTTGTTCAATCCTTCTCTTCAAAATTTCATTTTGGTTTGAACTTTGCTTTAATTAATGGCCTTGCTCATCAATAACATGTTTCAATTTTTCTCTTTCTAACTTCCATTGTGATTTTTCCCACAACAATTATTGATATGAGTTGATCCCTACAGACAGGGGTGTAGACAAATCAGGTGGTGGTAATGGTTCTTGGCTAAGAATATCTACCCAATCAGGTGCCAGGTGAAGAACTTTGATGGTACTTTGTGACATGGGGAGTTCTCCCTTCCATAGAACAAGCGTTGTCACTACATTCTCCTCCTTACTAGACTCAACTATTGCTTTAGCTAGTGTCTCTAATCCATCATGATTGAGCTTTTCTAGCACTTCTTCAACAATTTCTTGTCTAAATTCTAGATATTCCTCAAAAGGAAAGTCTTTTGAATTCTCACAAGTTTCTTTGATAATAGGATTTCCTTCAAACTGTTCAGACACTTCAGACTCTTTAGAATCCTTATCACTATTAATAAGTACATAGTTAACACTAAGGTCAACTTCTAGTTGTGGATTCTAGTCGTTAGTGTCATTGGCTATATTTTATTGAAATTTTCTCTCCAAATAGGACTCCATCACAAACTCAGAGGACTCTAGGTTAACTATTGGAACAAAAGCTTCAAAAAACCTATTACCTTTAGAAAGCCTCACATTTCTTCTTGTAGGGGGTGTAGATGATCATGGAGGATTCTTCTATTTCCTCCTACTTTTGGTCATTTCTATACTAGCTACTTTAAGAGGTTTTTCTAAAGTTTCCTCCCCATGCACGTATAAGGTTTCATTGATATTATTTTCACTATCAGGTTGTTGTTCTAATTTTCTCACCTCTGGTTCCATAACTTTACCCTTTCCTCCACTAATTGTGCACTTGGTCTTTACAGACAATGGGGTTTTAGGGGTGCTAGTAGTTTCTTTATTTTTACTTCTCTTCTTGCTAGAAATGGAGGCATCAGCTTTGTAAATTCTTTTACTAGTCGGTCTAGAACTAGAGGGAGAATCTTGAAGAACACTTTCTATCCTTGGAATAACTTTACAAAAACTAGTAGATGTTCTTTCCCTATGCTCAACACCTTGGCCTCTAGGGACGACCAATCTAGGTTGTACCTCATTTAATTGTAGAAACTCTTCCCCTGTCCCAGTTGATTATTTATTTAATTCCCTTTCCATAATTAATTTTATCAAAAAATGATGGAAAACATACTATTCCTTTCTTGATTCAAATAAATAAGTTTTATTTTTCATAATATTAAATAGGGAATGGGAAGATTTACCAGTCTATTGTCGTGCCAAAGATGAGCCAAAATTTTGAAATGTAGGCCATGCAAATACTTGTAAAGACCTTCACATGTGAAATACTAGATGATGAATGCTACTGGCTGCATGAATTCCAAGGGAAAAGACAATCTAGAAGTTCCTTGCTTCTTATCTATGTCCAACAGAGGGTCATTGTGCAAACTAAACTATGCCCTAGTTAAATGTAAATCAAAATTCTTCACCCACTTTTCTCCTTCCTGGGGTAACCCAGATACTTCAACCACAAAACTTTTAGTAAATTCAATTTTTAGTCATTTGACCATTGCAAATCCCTTCCTTAAGGTGCTTAGAAATTGAAGAGAAACCTCTTCATCATACCCCTTAATACTTAGGCAATAGTCTAACCATCCTTTCCTCTTGAACATTTCACAACTAGCCATGTCAAAAAGAAAGCTTTGTGATCCACTGACTCATATCTCTGAAAGCCTCCTCCCATTGTTATGAACATTTTTTTTTGTAGAATCTTGGTGTTTACAAAAATCAACAATGGTGAATCAACAAAATTCTTAGTGTTATGACACCAGATGTTACAAAAAGAAAAAATGATGTATAATTATTGTGTTCTTGGAATTAAAGATTTTTAATGCACAAAATCTAATGATATCTTTACTTGCATCAAGTCTCATAATATTTTGCTTGTGTCAAGGCCTACCACCCCATACACATTGCTAATATATCATTAAAAATTAAACTTCAACTTTTAATATCCTTGATTTCCTTAATGATTCAATTACAGAAGGACAGGTCATCAAACATGTGACAAAAATTATCTCATAAAACAAAAACTCAAAAAATGAATATCTACCCCCAACTAAGTAAGGTTATGGGTCCCACCAAGCTAGGATATGCAAGAGTAGAAAATTAAAACAACAAGAATTCCTAATAAATAATGAATAAAATAAAATATGCACAAGATTTTGGGACACAAACTTGGTGAGTGCTACAAGAAATTAAAGTGCTCTGAAAAAGATCACTTGACTTGATGGAGTGATGGGATGGTATGGAAAGATGGTGAAGAGAGAGGGTGAGGTGAAGTGTATGGCAGAGAAATAACTTACAAGAAGAAAGCATTTATTATGAGAATCTTGAATGGAATCAAGAATCAACAAAAGTCAGGGTAGAAGACCCAAACTCTTTGGATATAGGAACAAGTATGTCTTTATTATGCTGGAATTGCTATAGAACTCCTCATGACTAACTATTTTTTTGTACAGTTTGAGGTGATGCCCATTGACAAGTAACTTGAATTGAATAGGATCAACAATAGACAATTGGACTGCTCCATTTGGAAATACAACAAAAATTTCATACAGTCCTAACCAATGAGTTTGAAACTTTCCTAGATTGTGTTGATACCTGGACTCATAAAGAAGTTCCCAATCCCCCACACCAAACATTTTATCCTTGATAAACTTATCATGCCACTATTTCCATTGATGCTAGATGAGTTCTATGTTATTCGATGCAAATTTGTGTCATTTATCAAAGCCATTTAAACTCAAATTTTAGTCTTTTTGTACAATAGTAAGTTCCATACAAATCTCTAGAGCCATCCTCAATGTCTTATATTCAAATTCCACAAGCATTATGGCTGACCTACCATAGACGAGCACAAAAGGAGTGAAACCCAGTGTAGATTTCTAGGTGGTTCTATAAACCCAAAGAGTTTCAAGAAGGTGTGTGGCCCAATCCTTCCTATGGAGTGCTCCTATTTTGGTGAAAATATCTTCTAGCTCCCTATTGGTAACTTCTACTTGGTCGTTAGCTTGCAGATGGTAAGGTGATGATTTACTATGCCAAATGGTATATCCCTCCATGAGAGTAGTTATCTAGATTAGATGTAAATTGAGCTCCCTGATTAGATGTAAACTCCATAGGGACACCAAAATATGCAAAGATAGATTCATATAAGAAATTGGAAATGTTTTTATCCCTTGGATGTTTCATGGGTTTGGCCTCTACCCACTTAGTTACATAATCAGTGCAAACTAATGATCCGGGGGATATTTTCACCAAAAATTGAAGTATCTTCAAAACTCCAACAATCAACATCATTTTAAAGTCTTCAAAATTCTACACCCAACGCAATTCAAACAGGAAAAAAAGGAGTTCATACACTCGAGATATGGCCAGTCAAAGTTGGGTCAAACATTGGGTAGAGGTCATCAAAAAGGAAAAATTTCAAACTCTCCAAAATTGGTTGAAGTCGGTGCCAAATCGAAGGTCTCATCGAGAGCTTTTCGAAAACGTTCATTTCATCAAAGTTGGACTCTATATACAAAATTTATGTGCAGTCAAAGTTGGTTGACCAAAAGGATTGATGATGGTGACGTGGCAGATTATGGAGGCGGCACGTATCACCTTTGTGGCATTAATTAACAAAAATTTTAGGTTCCATGTGTATGGCAAGGAACCCACATGGCACCTTCAGGTTTGTTGATATTATGTCTATGTGGCATCATTCGGTTTGAGAAATGACAAGTGGATAGTGGGGGTCGACCCCTTGATCACTGGGCATCAAAACAGAGCTGGTGGCCATTACACCACTGACTTCTTTTAATAACAAATGGTGCAAGTTCATTAATAACCACTAACTGACCCCCAATTTGGTTTAAAGGGCGGTGTGGTGGTTGGAACAACCAACCTCCCTCTATTATGCGCATTTTCAAAACTTTCATTACCATTGTGCCACGTGAGTGGTTTGTGTTATTATCGGCACAGACTTTATTTTTAGTCTATCAAAGCCCGATTCCCCCTTGCCTAAATAAGGGAAATTATTAAATAAGGACAAATTTCAAAAATAGGAATGAGTCTTATTTCAAAGATGCACTCTTGTAAGGGTCTAAATATGTAAAATCTTGTTTTGCCCTATTATTAGGCAAATATTTTGTATAAAAGGGGGGTTTAGGGGCCTTTTGAAGGCATGGAAATTAAGGGAGAAGTTATGTAGATGAAGAGAGAGAGTTTGTGTCACTGGAGATTTAGTGATTTTTCCTGCACATAGAGAAAATTTTGCTACATGTGCTTGAAGGGAATTGTCAAGATCATTTGTATTGATTTATTGGAGTTAATCAGATCGGTCCCCCTATTAGAGCTAGACCCAGAGACGTAGTCTTAACCAGACGAACTATGAAATCAAATGTGTTGTCTCCCTATCTCTCTTTCTATCATTTCATTTTGTGTTTTTCTTAATTGCAATTACGTTAATTTTCTTTATTAAAGCTTTAAAATTAACTTTATGTAAAAGGTTAACATTCTTTGTAATAGTCTTAGATCCTAGAAATCAGATCAAATTTGGTATCAGAGCTTTCTTGGACTAGTATTGCAGATTTGAATGTTAACAAGATCCAAGTTGAATCAAGGCAAAGGTGATCTTGAAGAATATAATCCTAAGATCGAAAAATGAAGAACTAATCCACCATTCCAGATGGAAGATAAAGGTGGTGGACAAGGTTCAGAAGATCAAAATGTCCAGAAGACTCTCTAGAGTTTGCAAAGAATGGTAGAAGTTTTGTTACGAAAAAGAGAAGAGAAGATGTGAAGGCGTGCAGCTCGTGATGACAAAGGGGAAAAGAAAGGCACTGATCATGAGCCTCTATCTCCTCCTTCTTCTCCCTCTTCTCCATCTCCTCCCTCTTCTCCCTCTTCTACACATTCTGAGTCTTCTAACATTTTTAAAGGTGCACATAAGCCTTGAATTAAGTTGAATGTAAAGTTTGACTTGCCAAAATATTGTGGGGAGTTAAATGCTCAGAAATTAGTTGACTGGATTCAGCAAGTAGAAATCTACTATAGAGTTCAAAACCTTGTAGATGATGTTGATAGAATCCAGTTAGCCACTCTTTGGTTAGGTGGTGTAGCTCTAACTTGGTGGGAGAGTAAGACTCAAGATGAAACTTCACAACATGGTAAGATAAATATGTCTTGGTCAGAATTTGTTAGTGCTTTAAAGAAGCAATTCTACCCCCTAGGCCATATGCAACAATTAATGATAAGCTAGCAACATTTAAGGCAAGGGAAAGGTCAAACTATCCAAGAGTACACCCATGAGTTTTGTAAAAGTGCTATTTCATTAAATGTCCCATTATATACCCAGGAAACTTCACTCAAGTATATAGTTGGTCTTCATTCTTACCTAAGACACTCTATTCTCATCCTAAATCCTTGTCATTTAGATGAAGTATGTGTCCAGGCAACACATTTAGAGTCAAGAGGTAAGGGTACCTTCATTGATAAGTTTGACAAAAAGTCATCTAAGTCTGAGGAAAAGTCCAAAGGCAAAGGGAAGGGTAAAAAGAAAGCTACAATAAAGAAAGAGGGTGAGAAACCCACATGCTCACATTGCAAGAAAGAAGGGCATGATGATTCTAAGTGTTGGAAGCTACATCCTAAAAAGAGGCCGAAGCGATTTGGTGGAAATAAAGGCAACCAAAAGACTGCTACTATAGCTCAACAGGATCTTGGATCTGACTCCGGAGATGAAACAAAGATCGTTGCTACCGAGATCCAAGGTAAAGGAAAAGGTATTTCTCTTTCATCAACTACCAGTTCTTCTAGCATAAGTGCAAGTACAAGTGAAGATTCTTCTCCTAAGAATGATAGGAAAAGGAATGAATTGTTTCACATTTGAGTTGTCATCAAGCAAAATAAGGTTGATACATTATTTGACACAGGTTCTCAAGTTAACTTGATATCTGAGGAAATTGTTAAGAAGCTTAATCTGACTACAACACCTCATTCGAAGCCATATCCTCTTGGATGGGTTTGCAATGATGCGCAATTACAGGTAACCAAGCAATGTAAGTTAAGATTTGCTATCACTACAAACTTTGTAGATGAGGTAGAAGCTGATGTAGTCCCTCTAGATATTTGTGGTCTTGTACTTGGGAGTCCCTATTTATATGATTGACAAGCTATCTTCTACAAGGGGGAAAATAAGTATCATCTGTTTAAAGATAAAATTGAATACATTGTATGAGCACATAAAATAAAGACTAATTTGGTCCTTGTTAATGCTGGTCAAATGAAAAGGTTAGTCAACTCTAGTAAGAATTTTGTGTTGATGATTGTAAAAGCCAAAGAAGATGAAACATCTGAGGCATTTAAGAGATGTGATCCAAAACATAAAGATGAAATGGTCAAAGTTGTTTCCACCTATGATGACTTGTTTCAAGAATGGAAGGGATTTCCTCCTAAAAGAGAGATACAACATGAAATTCAATTGCAGCCAGAAGCGCCACTTCCTAATATCGGCATGTATCGCTTATCAATCTTGCAGAATGAAGAAATCAAGAAGCAAGTTCAAGAGCTCATCGAGACAGGAGTTATCCATCCTAGTACTTCTCCTTGTGGTTCTCTTATCGTGTTGGTTCCAATGAAAGATGGGACTTGGAGAATGTACATTGACTATAGGGCTTTGAACAAGATAACGGTAAAGAATAGGTACCCTCTTTCGAGAATTGATGATTTACTTGATCAGTTGAAACATGCAATTTATTTCACTAAGCTAGACTTACGTAGCAAATATCATCAGATAAGAATAGCAGAAAATGATATTTGGAAAACTGCTTTTAAGACAAAAAAGGGACTTTATGAGTGGTTGGTTATGCCATTCGAGCTTTGTAATGCACCAACTACATTCATGAGAGTCATGAATGATGTCTTTCATCCTTTTATTGATGATTTTTTCATTGTCTATCTAGATGATATTATTGTATTTAGTAAGTCTTAGGATGATCATGTAATTCATGTAAAGAAAGTACTTGATGTATTGAGAAAAGAAAAACTCTATGTAAAGATGTCAAAATGTGAATTTGCAAAGACATCCTTAGTGTACGTAGGCTATGTCATAGGAAATGGTCAATTGAAAGTAAACCCTACGAAGGTCAAATGTATTGTAAAATGGCCTAAGCCAAGTACAGTTATAGAAGTTAGGAGCTTTTTAGGTGCAGTTCAATACTAGAGAAAGTTCATTGCAAACTTCTCTTATATTGCATCACCGTTGCATGCATTGACTAGTACCAAGGCAACTTTTCAGTGGGGAGGTCCACAACAGAAGGCTTTTGACACTTTGAAGGAAAAGTTGAGCACTGCACCAGTTCTGGCTTTACCAGATTTACATCAATCATTTGAGATTGAGATAGATGCAAGCGGGTTTGCCATGGGAGTTGTACTCATGCAAGGAGGTAAACTAGTCTACTACCACTCTAAAACTTTTTTAGGAGTAGTAAGTAACTATCCTACTTATGATAAGGAACTTTATGCTTTAGTTTAGAGTGTTAAAAAATGGAAGCACCACTTAATGGGAAAGGAAACTGTAATCCACACTAATCACCAGCCACTCAATATTTGCACTCACAATCTAAGTTGCCAAAAAGTAGGCACTTTAGGTGGATGGGTTTTCTACAATAGTTTCATTTGATAATTAAGTATAAAAAGGGTTACCATAAAAAAGTAGTAGATATGCTCTCTAGGCCTCCTATTAAGAATGCTTTGATAATCCTTTCGAATAGTTCTATGGTTCATGAAAGTTTTCAAGAACAATATGCTAATGATGAGAACTTTAAGGATATCTATGTAGCTTTAATCCAAGGTAAACATGTGGAAGAGAAAGATTACTATGTGCAGGATAATTTGTTGTACCACTTGGGAAAACTATGCATTCCTAAAGATGAACAGGCACATGTAATCCATGAAGCACACATTTCTTTGATCGCAAGGCATTTCGAGGTAAGTAAGACATTAGCTCAATTGCAGAAATATTGCTACTGGCCTTGTATGCAGGAAACTATCACCAAGTATATAAAAGGATGTGTAATGTGTGCAACCAACAAACCAAGTAATAGGAAATTGGGTTTGTACACACCATTACCTATACCATCCTATCCATGGGAAAGTGTGTCTATGGACTTCATGGGAGGTTTACCTATGTATAGGAAGGGTCATGATTATTTGTATGTAGTAGTTGATCAGTTTAGTAAAATGTGTATTTTAATGCCTTGTAAAAAGCAAGTTACTGCTGAACTAACTGCTCATTTGTGGGGACTCATGGACACCAAGCTGAAGAAGAGTAGAGCCTTCCATCCACAAACTGAAGGAGAGATAGAGGTAGTGAATAGGACAGTTGAACATCTGCTTAGAGGTTACTGCAACAAGAATCCTAAGTTGTGGGATGAAAGTCTTCATTATGTGTAGCATGCTTACAACCATGCCGCACACTATTCTACAAAGAGGTCTCCTTTTGAGACTTGCTTCGGTTACTTGCCTAAGACACCAATCAATTTTTATTTTGGGAAGGACGATGTTCTAGGTGGATGTCATGATGCAGAAAGGGCTTTAAAGTTCATCCAAAAGGTCCAAGCAATCCATCAAGTAGTAGAAGCACAATTAGAGCAGAGCCAAGCAAAATACAAGGCTCGCCATTATAAGCATCACATTGATCATCAATTCCAAGTTGGTGACAGAGTTTGGTTAAATATTAGTAAGGAAAGAATGCAAGGTGAAGGAAGGAAGCTCAAGCCTATTAGGTATGGTCCTTTTGAAATCTTGAAAAAGATTGGTACTAATGCCTTCTACCTTAATCTTCCTCCATACATGAAAATATACTCAGTTGTCAACATTGAGAATCTAAAGTTGTATGAGCCTCTAATAATCTTGGATGAAGACATCAGTGTTCAGGTTCCATCAGTTGATGATCCTTCACCATATTATATGACAGAATTGCTAGAAGATGTCATCCTTGATAGGAATGTTAGAACTTCACGAAGAGGACAATTCAAATACCTCTGAGTGGGATTGAAGGGGATGCATCCAAGCAAAGCAAGATGGATGAAGATTGGTAAAGTGAGGGAGAAGTACCCTCACCTATTTTCTAAGTAATCAAACTTTCGGTGGTCTGAAAGCTTCTCAGTGGGGAGGCTTGATCTAAGGGATATTTTCAACAAAAATTAAAGTATCTCCAAAACTCCAACAATCAACATCATTTTAAAGTCTTCAAAATTTTGCACCAACGCAATTTGAATGGGAAAAAAAGGAGTTCATACGCTCGAGATATGGCCAGTCAAAGTTGGGCCAAACATTGGGCAAAGGTCATCAAAAAGGCAAAATTTAAAACTCTCCAAAATTGGTCGAATTTGGCGCCAAATTGGAGGTCTCATCGAGAGCTTTCCAGAAATGTTAGTTTCGTCAAAATTGGACTCCGTATGCAAAATTTATGTGTGGTCAAATTTAGTTCACCAAAAGGATTGATGATGGTGACATGATAGATTATGGAGGCAACACGTGTCATTAATTAACAAATTTTTTAGGTGCCACGCGTATGGCAAGGAAGCCACGTGGCACCTTTGAGTTTGTTGATATTATGTCTACATGGCATCATTCAGTTTGAGCAATGACAAGTGGATAGTGGGGGTCGACCCCTTGACCACCGAGCATCAAAATAGAGCTAGTGGCCGTTACGCCACCGACTTCCTTTAATAAAAAATGGTGCAAGTTTATTAATAACCACTAATCGACCCCCAGTTTGGTTTAAAGGGCAGTACAGTGGTTGGAACCATTGACCTCCCTCTATTATGTGCATTTTCAAAACTTTCGTTACCATTGCACCATGCAAGTGGCTTGTGTTTTTATCAGCACAGACTTTATTTAAAGTCTATCAAAGCCCGATTCCCCCTTGCCTAAATAAGGGCAATTATTAAATAAGGAAAATTTTCAAAAATAGGAATGAGTCTTATTTCGAAGATGGACTATTGTAAGGGTCTAAATATGTAAAATCTTGTTTTTCCTTATTATTAGGAAAATATTTTGTATAAAAGGGGCATTTAGGGGCCTTTTGAAGGCATGGAAATTAAGGGAGAAAATCCTAACCATTCATCAAGGTTGATCCTGACCATTGATTCATTTCTAGATTCTATTTAAGGGACTCATAATTCCTCATTACAGAGGTTGAACTGAATTTGTATCGAATCTCTGCTGAATCGTGCACTCATTTAAGCTCATTATTCTCATAAGCTTTCATTTCTTAGATTAAATATCATATAGCTTTAATATGCATGCATATAATCTAGTTTATTTTATATGTTCTTAGAATAATTGCATATCTCATTTAGAATAATTGCATTCAATATAGATTTAATTGCATCAAAACCCTTCATTCTAGAAAGGTCTGGTTGCCTGCATCTCAAATCTGAGAGCATAAACAAGCAAAATCCTTCTAGATAGAAGGCAATGGGTCACACTGTCGGACTTCTTGGATGAACTATCCCATGTTCATTCCAGGATGAATCCACAGGTAATGACTACGTTGAAGTGTGTGTGTGAAGTCTGAGGCCACATTTCGCATATACAGATAATAGATATGAGATAGAGTATGTATGTGAATATATGTGTATTAATAGTTTTAATTGTTCTTCCCCAATGCAACCTGATATAAAAAAATCATGTAAGTTCCACTCTTCCTCTTGTCACTAATAATGAGACACAAATACAACACTAAAGTAGCTTAGGTTAAAATACTTGATTTATCCACAATTATTTCAAACACTATTCATGTAACAACTACACCTCCAAATAATAAAAATACTATTTTAAATAATAACTTAAATATTCTTTGCGATATCCTTATTTCATATATAATTGTGAGTTTAATTGGAGTTTCATATCAAGTAGTACAACTTGAGTTAATGAAAATTTTCAAAGGAACATCTAAAATATTAAACATATTAGGTTTCCACAATCAATAGTTCTAGTTAATATTGTTTGTTGTGGCATTTTTTTCCATTAATCTAACTGATGAAAAACAGACAAATCTCACACTCCACCCTTGATATGCTATTGTTTTTGTTGATTATCTTTTGATTTCAAACTTTATCACACCTAAAATTTGAAGAAATAAACTCTTGAAACTAATGCCAAAAACATAAGTCCACAAAAACCTAAAAATTTTAATATTTTTAAATTAAAACATATGCAACCTAAACTTTAAATAAACAAAAGCTGCAAGGCATCATAATTCTTGTAAAATGGTCGTAGGCAATTTTTTGAAATAAGAGAAGATTGAGGAGAAGTTAGAAAAGGTTATGCAAAGATTATATGAATGGTGGAGCTTATTGAATCTGATTGTATAGTTCAGTAAATTTATATATCAAATTGTGCATTGCCAATGCCATTGGACATGTCAAAACCAAAGAGTTCTCGTATAAATATTCAAGCAACCTACAACAAAGATTAGGCTTGAATGTGGAAAATGTAAACATTTAGGTTAAATTATTTTGTACATTACACTCCCTTCCTCACAATCACCACACATTCTTATAATACATCTTCCACTAGCCATAAGCAAAGTAATAATATGGATGAAGAAAATGGATACAAAAAAAAAATTGAACCTAAAACAACTCTTATTAATTAGGCCTCAAACAGATAGACTTATAATATCAATGACCAAACCATAATAATATCCCTGATTCTAAATGCTTAAATATTACTAAGAAAAATAGTTTAAAATAGTTGAACATAGACTTAAAGCTACAGGATTAAAGGTTGTGGAGCTAACTGAGAAGAACAATGCTTGGAGAATCATAGATAACAACCAATAGACATATATAGAACCATTTTGAATTGTGAATAGATATATCACTATTAAGTAATATTAACCTTAAAAACAATATCACTACCAAGAAATATTAACCTTAAAAGCATCCCAAGCATGAAGGCTTGGTGTAACAATACTAATAGCCTATATGACAAAAACAACCACCAGAACACATATTACAACCATTACAATAAATATATCTCTTCTTTTGCAATTGATAGATGTGTGTTGCCTAAGGCCCAACACACAAGAAAGGATTTGAATTCCATTAATCAATGATTTTAACTTCTCTAAATTACATCAACCCACATGTAATCCTAATAGCTATAATTCTCTTTTCGGAACTTAATCAAAAAGTACTGTAAAAAAGGCACATGTAAGGAATAAGTTGGAACATATTGACATAAACATGTTTGTGATTTAAAACAATGGTACCCACTTAATAAACTTCTAGAACTTAATAAATTCATTTTTTTTTTTTTAAATATAGAGAACTAAACAAACAAGACAAATCAAAAAACTACATTCACCTTCTAACATTTTTTTTTAGGGTTTTTCTGTAATAACATAAAAAGAAACATGAATCAAAATATTAGCAATGAAAAATGTTATTCAAACCCAAGAGAAGTAAAATCAAGCCAAACTTTTCCTTTGAAGGAGTATGAGTCAATGAATAAGTTGTAGGAAGTATATCATGATCATTAGAAACAACAAGATTAGTCTCAATGAAAGACATCTAATATTACTTTTAGGTGTATTTCCTTCTGTTGTGTCTCTACTTGTAATGTTAATAGTATGGCCCACCAAAGCTATTGTAGAAAAGAATGAAGTCAAGTGCTTTTACTGCTTTCTAAATGTTGATCTCACCCTGACAGGGTTTTCAATGCCTATGAATGTGGTGGAGAACAAGGTGAGAATTTCCCACAGTTAGGATATCAAGTTATCCTTCTCCATATTATATGAAAGTCAATGAACAAGAAGTTGAGTTTGTAGACACAGTGAGAAGTAGCAAGGGGAACCATGAAAAACCAAATCTCTAAAATCCTTCCTTGTGAAAATTCACAAAGGCCTAGCAAGCAAAAATGACTTTACCATAGTACAAGTATTTGTAAGCATGGATATGATAATCTCGTTCTTAACAATAACATGTAGGATTTGAGAAATGCTCAAATCTATTGATAATGTGTGTCAATTTTAAAGCTCATTAGGACATGCCATTGTCAACATCAACACATTTGTTTTACTCATCAACATTTGACCATACCATTTTAGCTGATGACAGAGAAAGAAACATAATTTGGGTGTACTTACAAATTCCTAATACATAATGTAGGCCTTTGTTTTGGAAGTGTCATTTTCTAGGCTGCAAATTTTTTTCTTGAATTTGAAGTGCTTGAGAATAAATCCATCCTTCTACCCTTCTTTAACTGTCTTAATACATGATATGCTTTCCAAGACTAATTGAGTTTCAACTAGCAAGAGTGTCCACTTCATTAAGGAAAGCCTTAACTTACTAGTATACCAACCCCAAATGTAGCTAGAGCAATGTAAGCACACAACAATATTGACAATAAAATGAAATATGGAATCAGAGTTGCCAAGCACTACAGAGGCTAGCTTATACTTGTACTAAAATGAATATCAAATTGTAAAGCAATAGTTCAATTTTCAAAGAAATTAATATTTAAAAAATTATTCCAATATCAATTAGCACCCCTCCACATTTTCTTCTCTAATCAATTCAATTAAGAATACATTATTAGAGTCCATAAAAATCATACGATCACCATCCTTTTAGTACACACAAAATGAAATACAGGTATATGTTGACATTAGAAGCTTTGTATCTCTTAGACAATCAGGCAATGTATATATGAATGCATTACGACACAGGTCAAGAACACAGCACTTCCATAATCACTAAAATATTTTAGGGAATATTAGTCTCCACATACTTAAATAAATTTTCCTAGCTGAAGCTTATTGTTGAGCTTGATAGCTTCTTGAGTTCTTGTGCAAGAGAAAGATTTGTAGCATGGGGCGAATCTGAAACTTTAACATGTTTGTGTCACCTATCATTTACAAGCAATATCTACGTGTAGGAGTATGGCTTAAACATCACACACTAAGCTTAATTCCTAGAGCAAAAGTGTTAAATAGTCAAAATTGACTTTTTTATGTAGGAGTGACTTTCTGTTGCACAGTAATTAATAAGCTTTTCCCTAAGATCAAAGCCCCTGCGTTAATCAATTGCGTTGCATTAGACCCAATCTAATGAATCATAGCTCTTCATATGAGGTTTTGTTGGTGCCACAATTATGTTCAGCAATCTGAAATTACAAAATCAAATGCTTTAGACAAAAAGGAGACACAAATGTATAAATGATTTCATAAGGGCATCTGGAATTTCATCTGGTCCTGGTAGGAGATCTGTCAATAATATATGATATAGGGGTGAAACCAATGAGCCATAGTTCACTAACATGGTCCACGTCTCACCTGCATGTTAGTTATTTATGTGCAGCACCTGCGAAGATGGTAATCTCTGAAACATTTGACATTTCCAAGACTGTGTGGGTCATGTCCTATGTATTCGTACGTTCGCTCGCATTAAAAATCGAGAAGCCTCTAAATATTCCAATGGAAACATGTCACCATGAATAGTTTATTGTAGATCGTTAAAGTTTGATTACTTTTGTATATCAAAGATTAGATTAAATTTTAGGAGAAGAAAATGCAGCAACACCATTAACTATTTGAAACTTGTTTAATCGATGTTTAGAGGAGAACCCTTTGCAATAGTTCCATGGCAGGAACTAATAATAAACTTGTGAAACTAATACTAGAACCTATACAAGACCAAAAATCTACACTATCTTTGTTAAAAAAACCTTACTCATAAAAAACTAAGCAAAACCACGCATGGTAAATCCCTTTATTTTTTGTAAGTGGCCAATCATGCACAACAAATGTTACAATTCATCGACCATCAGAACACGAAGCAGGCCATAGGAATAATAAGCTTCATCGCACAACTCATTATAATTCCAGTCCCACCCATAGTCGTGTAAACTGAAGTCCCCCTCCATCTCCATACACTCTCCACTCCACATATTCAAAGCCGTCTGAGTCTCAACCTCCATAGTATTGATTTGTGATGCTTCTACAGCAGATGAAGAACACGAGGAGGGAGGATCGGCCGCGGGATTCGAAACCGAGACCTGTGAATCAGCAGTAGAAGAGGTGTATGGGTGGTGGAAATTGAGCTTAGCCTTTTTGCCTCTAATCCGCCATGCAGCGGCGTCGTAGGCGCGCGCAGCTTCTTCCGCCGTGTCGAAAGTACCCAGCCAT
Source organism: Cupressus sempervirens (assembly GCA_028749045.1). NCBI lineage: Eukaryota > Viridiplantae > Streptophyta > Pinopsida > Cupressales > Cupressaceae > Cupressus > Cupressus sempervirens. The sequence goes on from CM053783.1 coordinate 8,605,065, forward strand.
ACTCTCGCCCGCACCGTTGGATCTCTGATCTCTGCCGCCCATTTACCCCACGGCCTCTGCCTTATTCCGATGTACACATACTTCTTCTTCCTCTTCTCCTTCCTCAATTTCTTCTCCTTGCCTCTACCTACAATTGTCATCATACGTCCATTAACTCAAAATATCATGATATTGCTATTATAATTCAATAATAATAAGAGTTATGAATCACAAAGATCTACTGTTTAAGAAAGTGAATGGTAAATTTAATCATTTAGTTAATGTTCATAAGGTGAAACATGGAGCCTTTCCACTCAAACATGTTTAAGTATGAAATTTTCTTAAGGTTAAGCTCACTTAGTTTGCTATTCCAATCTATATTTTCACAGAAGTCAGCTATTTATGAGAAAAGATTCTAAACTAAATCATTCATCGCATCTAGGTGATAGTCACATGAGTGAAGCATTAGAGCTTCCCAAAAGGTCACCCATCATGCATCAACTCAAGCACACTTAACAAGGGAGTTTCCTCAAGGTTAATCTCACTTAACTTGCCACCCTAATCCGCTTAGCTTGAGAGTGGATGGTAAACCTAACCAATCATTACATTTAGATAATATACACATAAGCAAAACATTGAGCCTTCCAAGGAAGTCACATACCCCAATACTACTCCAACTCAGGCATGTCTAATCATGGAGTTTTTCCAACATTAAACCCACTTAACTTACTCTATCAATTCACTTTTCATACATAATGGCTCACAAGAACCCATCATATATGAGAATGAATGATAAACTAAACCACTCTGAAATATTTAGTCTTTCTGAAATATTATCCCTCCTAATACTACTTCAACTCAAACACATTGAACCATAACTTTTTCCCAAAACAAAACCTACTTAATATCTTATTTTATCTCATCAAAGTATTTCCAAGCACACACCCATTTCAACATTCAACAAATTCAATCACGGCCATGAAATGTACAGAGACATACTTGGGAAATGAAACTCTGGTGCGAGTGAAGAGCAATGGGATTCGTCCTTGTGACATCCTGCCATGATGGGATTCATTGTTAGAGTTTCTCAAACTTACTCTGCCATAACAAAGGATTTATGTACTTGTTGATCCTCTGCAAGTGTTGTTAACATTTTGAGCCTGCACCAAGTGGGCAAGTGGATATGAAGATCTCTGGTTCGTGGATTGTAGACCACAGAAATCTGTGATGTGTAATTCTCTGCTAGTGGAAGGTTTTCATTTAGTGGGCTGATCTCTTCTCTCACAGTCTCCATCAAGTGACTCGGAGTGAGGGGAAAAAACAAAAGAATTTGGTTAACTTGAAGAATATTCAACGTTGATTAATGCTATACTATGACACCAGTGGGAGGAAGTCGGTGGAATGTTCCATCGCCAAGTTGCTCTAAATTCAAAATAATGTCTCTTCCTTATCCTCCAACTGAACAGCCCGCTCAATACCAGGTGGTCCAAACATTATAAAATTGACCACCTAGAGCTTGTGCATCAAACATTAAGGATCACAACTAACAATCTATGGCCACCATTTGTGTAACACAAAATTTATTGGATGGTTTGTGAGATTCGCAGATGCAAATGGACAAATATATATTTATATTTACTTGAGGGAAGCATGATCATGGTGGGAATCGCATCATCAAACAATAGTGCTATTGCCACATACTGAAATCTCTACCAATGTATCCTTCCTCTCAAATAAGAAATGGGTCTTTGAAATTTTTATTTAAATAAGTTAATGTTTTTATATTTTTTTAAGAGTTGAGATATCAATCGATTAATATCTATTCTTATTCAATTTGTCTAGGGCTCATTCATTTACTATGATTAGAAGTCTGAATCTTATTGAATGATATAATAAAAGAATAGGGTGCATCTATCACTATTTCAGTTTATCATATCTTATTATTTGAATCTTGACGAAGAGCATACCATCACAATTTCAGTCTCATTCCATTTATCATATTTCACAAATTTGAACCATGACAAATGTTATAATAAAACATATCATCACAATTTCGGTTTCATTTCATTTATCATTTCTGAGAGATTTGAATCTTGGTGAATGCTATAATAGAAAGGCCTACCATCAAAATTTGGGTTTCATTCCATTTACTATTTTTCAGAGATTTGAACCTTAATGAATGTTGTAATATCACAATTTCAATCTCAGACCAGTTATTATTTCTTAGAGATTTGAACGTGGATAATGCTATAATAAAATAATAGAATTCATAGTATCACAATTTCAATCTCAATCCATTTATATATCTCATTAATTTAAACTTTGATGAATGCTATAATAGAGTAATATACCATCATAACTCTAGATTTGAACCCACACCAACATGATAAAAGAAGAATATACTATCACAATTATGTCTTATTCTGAAGTTTGATCATTCATAAATATTATAATAGAACAAATTACGATTATTTTCATCAATTATACTTTGACTACTTGAATTACAAATCTTTTAATAATCAAGTATCATATTTTGCCTCGCCATTTTTTTGAAGAATTCTTCAACCACGTGAAATTTAATAGTGGCACAAATCTTGGATGAAATCTGCAGGGGCGTGCTACATGTCATTTGTGCGTGTGTAGATCTTTTCATATATATTTTGAACTTTATTGACGTGGGAGATATTAATCTTCTTTTTTAGAAGTTGTTGTTCTATTATTGTTTTACTCTTTGTCGATCAGAAGATAATATTTTGTTAAAGACAATAAACAATTGAATACATTCCATAAAAGTGTGCACTTGCTAGTAAGGTGGGAAAGTAGGCGTGCTTTACAGTATTAGAATTGTCTATTGTAACAAACTAAAGTGGCTAAAGATAAGTCACTTCTGGGTTTTCCATGCAATTTGCCAACCGAGAATCTGGCATGCAAACATATGCAATTTATATCTTTTAAAATATTCTATTTAAAAGTTTCATCGTATCATAGTTTGGCATAGTGGAGAACAGATGTATGTACCTTTCCTTTTTTTTTTCTAATTTGAAGATATTATACTACTTTGTTTTTATACTAAAATAAAATCATGTTGTTGCTTCTACAACATGCTTTATTTAGTTTCGGAGAAAATAAGGAATCCTTCTCTTCGAATGCCCATTTGCAGTTTTGAAAAGTGTTATTTATTGTAGTGGTTATGAGTATATATTTTGAAAAAAAATAGTTGAGTTTGTAAATGGTTGAAGTAATGTATGTTAAAGTTGTAAGTATATTTTATACGATTTTTACGATATTTTATTTTTAAAATATTTTAAAATTTAGATTTAAAAATGAGATTTTATATCTAGTTAATAATCTTTTTTTTCATGTAATTAAGTAAATTTATAAGTTTTATAAAAAATCAAAATTACTATGTTCTTAAATCTTGATAGAGAATCAAATCCACCATGTAATTACGTAGTAACCTTATTTATTTACCATCAACCCTCTTGCGTAGATAAATTTTCATTGATTTTTTAGTTCCCTCTATAGTTCTGCAATTACATAGTTGTCCTTCACTCCCACTCCAAATGCTAAAATTCAAATTACTAATTGGTTCCAAATTATGCTTGCATCCCTACCCCTAAACTATGTTTGTTATTCTTACCATATAACCAAGACTAAAAGCAAATTTTATGAATTGCATCCTTATTTGCAACCTCCTCTTTGTACTATGGAGCTTCTCATCCTCTTTTTAAAAAAAAAATTACACCCCTCCTCTCCCGCCACCACTACAAAAGTATACAATCCTAGTTAGGTGGAAAATTCAACTTCATTTATAATTCCAGAAAAATTGCATGCTTATTTGACTTCTATGAGCCCATGGTGTTTACACTTTAGAAATATTTATTTGAAATTTGCACGCACTCTTCCATGTCTCACTAAATTGGCTCATTTACTCACAAATTGCTTAATTTCCTCAAATCTCAACAATGCATAGAAGTGAACTTTTCAATTATATGCACAATCCAAATATCTATTGACCAAAGATTGCTTCAACCCCTCAAATCTCAACAATGCATAAAAGGGAAATTTTTGAGTACAACATGACCCAAATATCTATTGACCAATGAATGGTTAGAGGACATGACCACATGCCTTTTATAATTATTAATACGTAGAATCAAGTGAACATATTAAAGTAAAATCATTTTCTTCCAAATTGGCAACTATATCTTGGCTTTTGGATACCGTACATGATTAATATCAACCATAGATTCCTTTAATTTATCATCACATTTGTTAAATTATTTCTCATGATATTTGTCTTAATAAGTACATGTATAGGATTTGTAACTCGTGAACCTCTTTCATGAGAGGTCTTGGGATCAAATCTACTTGAGATTAATACATAATAATAATTAATTACAACAAATAATAATAATAATTAATCTAGGCTTTGACCCATTACCAATCAAAATAAAAACTGCATGTAAGAGATTTTGTATTACAAAAAAATAATTAGTCCAATACAAAATAATACATGTAGATGTACATTAGCATCATGTATACATTTATTGTAACTTGCAAGAGTAATTATATATATAATCTACCTAATAAGAGAAACCCACATAGGTGCAAGGATTTGCATCAAATAATTGATTGCATATAGAGATTATCCTTGTAGGAGCCATGCAATGGACATATGTCAAATTCTAATTTATAGAACACAAAAACTCTATTGTAGGAAGATTTTTATCATGCAAGTTCTATATGTGCCATTAAATAAAATTGATTAGACGATAAGGTCTAATTTTTTTTTTATGTAGTAAGTCTCAATGTGACGGAATAAAAATGGATAGATTATTTATATATAATAAGTACAAACCAAAGTATAATAAATTTCATACATACATATATACATCCATAATGTTGGGAAATAATCTGTGCATATTAAAGTTATTTTTCTTTATCTTGTTACTTGTAGGAATATTCTTAAGGAATCCTTATAAGCTCTTTGTTTTATTTGAGCTCTCGTATGTGTGAGCATAAATCATTTTATTCAAAATATGTGAAAAGTTAGAATTCCTTCTTGTGAAGATAGTGACACTTTGCACATACATGGGATGATAGATAACATACTTAGACTAGGGAATTACATTGGTAACTCCACTCTCACCCCAATATATTTGAGTTCTATCTCCCATTTGTTTCTCTCTCTCTCTCTCTCTCTCTCTCTCTCTCACACACACACACACACACACACACACACACACACACACGTACATGTGTATATATATTTACATGTGTGTGTGTGTATATATATATACATGTACATACATACATACATACATACATACATACATATATATATATATATATATACACACATACATATATATATATATACATACATGTACATATATATATATACATGTACATGTATGTATATATATACATGTACATGTACATGTATATATATATATACATGTACATGTATATATATACATACATGTACATGTACATGTATATATATACATACATGTACATGTACATGTATATATATATATATATATATATAATATGTACATATATGTACATATATATGTGTGTGTGTGTGTACATACATATATATATACATATATATATATATATATATATATATATATATATATATATATATATGTACATATCTATATGTACATATATTTGTGTGTGTGTGTATACACACATAGATACATACATACATATATAGATGTATATGTATACATACATACATACATATATATAGACACACACACACACATACATATACATGTATATACATATGTATATAGATATATGTATACACACACACACACATATATATATGTATATATACATATATGTGTATGTGTGTGTGTGTGTGTGTGTGTATGTCATCTTCATAATTTTGGATATTTTTTCTTTGCTATCATTCCTTTAAAATCTTGTGTCTCTTTGGCTCTTAGTGTCCTTTCTCTTGGTTTTTGTTTCTTAATTATTTTATTTCTAATTATTTTTATTTATTTTTCTTTCATTGTACCTTTGGGCTTTATGTCATCTTCATTTTCTTGTTCTTCTTTTCCTCCCTTACATCTCTTGTATCTCCTTGGTTCTAAGTGTCCTTGCTCTTGATTTTGGTTTCTCAATCTAATGGTTAGATTTACTTTAAAATAATTTATTACTAATTATTTTTTTATTAATTCTCCTTGTCATTTTTCTTTCATTATATCAAATCATGTTTTGTACTAATTCTAGCATAAAAAACTTTACATGTTGCCTTCTATGTCCAATATCCTTCTTGTGTAGCTCCCATTCAAGTGTGTATGCATTCCTATATTCACATTATAGAACATTATTTCTCTTAGTTTTAATTAATATGGGCACTTAATTTTAGGTGAGATATTTTTTATTATTTAATTCAATAGAACTTATATCTTGTGCACATATGAGACCTATTTATTTTGATAGGCAATGGACTAAAGCCTAGACTATTTATTATTTATTGAGATTGTGTTAAGCTTAAGTAGATTCAAACCCAAGACTTCCCAGATGAGAGGCTCACAATTTACCCTTGTATTGTAGGCTCTTGTTTATATAAGACCTATTTTATCATGATTATATTTTATACATTCTATTTATCACACATTTATTTTTTACATGCTTTGAACATCCTCGTGTGCATATTGACACCTGATTCAAATTTGAACTCTTATTGGCTAATAAAAGGCAGTATGAGATGTAAAGTGAGACACGCCTTAAGTTACAGAGGAAGGAAAATTTTAAATAATAGAGAGGTCGCTTGATTATAGGAAAGACTCCAACATTGTGTTGCCCCCATTTGAGTTTTGTGCCCTAGAAAGGCAAGGTAAGATATAAATACAAGGTTATCTTCCTCATTTTTGGATCCATTCATTCATCAACATCTTAATGAGATATAAGAAATCAAATATTCAAGGTGTCCTCAAGCATATTCAATCAATTCATCTCATCATTATGGAAATCCTAGGAATCATTATTAAAGTGTGTCCTTTGTGATGTCTCTTTAGGTCTTTATAGAGTCATGTTATTGTAATGATCCTATTTTGAAGCACTTTTGTCATCACGATATATGACACTTAGCAAGCCTCTACTACTAATAGAATACTTTATTTTCTTTCAAGAAATTTTAATTAAATTTAGAATTAAATTTTAAACAATGATATGAATAAGGAAAACCTCTTTCTTACAATATTTTTCTTATTTTTTTTGTAAGTGATAGGTGACGAAGTTTTAGATTCATCTAGATATAAAGTGGGGATCTCATAATAGAGGGTGGGTCTAGCTCCCCCTTACTCTCTAGGTTTCCCCTTATAGGAAATTAAAGCCAAATTTTGGAAAGCAAGTTAGTATTTGTATTAGCTTCTCAAATCTAGTTACAAAATTTTCTTATCATTCATCTATTTCCTTTGCATATAGAAAACCTTTTTTTTCTCCTCATTATAATTCTATATCTTGCATTTCCTCATTCTATTTGCATAATAAATAATCCATATAGTAGATGAAATCCCTTTCACTCGTTTAACACTTGGGTCCTCTTAAGCCTAGTTGGGTAGTCTTCCTTTCTAATGTAATACAAAATGTAGGTTCAATATTTATAGTTTGAGTATCCATCCTAGTGACTACCCATTGCACTCATTCTCTTTCACCCCACTAATATTCTTCAACCTATACTATTCAAGGGTTATAAATTTTTTAACACTCACCATTGAAGATACTTTTGAGGAATAAAAGTAAAGGAATTGTGTGTTTCCATAACTATCAAAGTCTATAGAACCAACTAGTAGAAGTATTGATGTGACCAATTATGTGATGGTTATCATTGATGTCAAAGGATAAAGAAGAACATCAATCAATATAGAGGCATGATCAGTGAAGCATAAGAAGTACACATGTGTAGCTCTGGTTCACATGGACAAATGAATAACTGAGAAGGAGAGCCAAGTACAAGGTAGAAAAAAGGGGTAGCCTTACTTAGAAAAAAATAAGGCTAAGAATGATTGACTATGAAGATAGTAATCAAGAAAGAAGACAAGTTGGTATGACTAACCAGTGCAAGGAAGGGATAAAATATGCTCGTGGAATGGATGAAAAAAAGACAACCACATCACAAAGTAGGTAGATCGTACCTAACAAAGCATTTAATAGGAATGGTGCAGTTACATCAAGGATAGATGAAATAATTCAAATTTAAATTCTTTCTAGCAAAAAAAGCCATCAAAGTCATATAACATATGTGAATTCCATTTGTATATGGTACACATGACATTACTGGCACAAGACAAAGATAAGAGTACAAGCTAGACATAGGCTTGAGAATTCAAAATTTGAATTCACAAATTAAGGTTTTGTAGAAGAGCCTATAAAGACCATATAAAAAGAATTTTATCTCAAGGTAAAATGTTAGATTATAGAGTGAATAGAAAAAGTGCCATAAAGTTGAGCTAAGTGTTATATCAAGGAGAGAAGGGTGACATTAAGAAGTTAAGGATATAGCATAAAATATAGTGTGTTGAGGAGAAGCCAATGATCTCGATCAACACAAGTGATACAGTGTATAGTAGCCACCAGATTCAAGCATATAAGTGACTGTGTTTGTTCAAATTGAAGAGTCAATGGAGAGAAGAGAAAAGTTTCAGACAAGTCCAAGGAGCATCAAAGAGATGTATATGCAAGCCAAGTAAAGTAGTTATTTTGATTAGATCATACCCCTTATTATTTACTAATCACTACAAAGAAAAAAACCCATCAGGGGTGAACTTTAATTAGTTATTTTTATTAAATCCCCTAATAGGGTAGAACATTGGTTTTTCTCTAGAAGTCCTTTAACCAAGATGCTCTTAATCGACAAAGACCCTTGTAGGTTAGATCAAAATACCTTAACTGAGTGAAACCCAATATTGTCTTTGTCATCTTCTAACAAAGATAAGCTCTTAACTAGGGGAACTTCAAGAGAGTGCAAAATTTGTGAGGATCATCTCATACACCATGGTTTTTACCCTAGCTAGATTTCTACAAGATAAATACATGTTATGTGATGCTATGTTTATCTTTATTGTTTTTCTTATAGTTATCATTGAAAGTAGACTAGTGAGACGAAATATAGGCATTAAAATTTTCTTTATCTTGGATATAATGGTTCACCCCCTCTTATTATATTCACATATGTGTGGACCAATAATTGGTATCAGAGTCTAGGTCCTTTGAAGAAAGAAGTCTAACCACTCGAGAAAAAGAAGCACCAAAACTTTCAAAAGAAAACTACAACTCATGGTGTTTAAAACTAAGGTTTCATATAAGAACCCTTAGAGATGCATATTAGAGTCATGTTGAGACCAAATATGTGGAAACTTTACTCCACTCAATTCAAATTAGATAACAGACAAAGAGACTCACACAACCACAATGGACTCTCTATCCAACACTTTATCTTATGCTAAATACAAGAATATAAAGGAGCTAGAGAAGTGATAAGAACATTCAAAAGGATAAATTTGGTAGCCTAAGAGGAAAATATGAAAAAATAAGAACGTAGGAAGGAAAAAACATTGAAACCTATGGAAAAACGTGAAGGATGTGATGTTAGTTATCAAAGTTTCTAGAGGCACATTGCATGAAGATGATGTTGCAAGAAAGATACTGAGAAAATTTCTACCCAAGTACACCATAAGGGTATTATTCATTCAGGATCTGAGGTTAATAGAGAAAATGGAGGTATCTCTTGACACCCTGCTAGGAAAGTTTACTACATTTGAGCTAAGAAACTTTGATAATAGTCAACCAAAGGTTGAAGTTGCATTCAAAGCCTCAATTATACATGTTGTAACCTAGATAAGAAAGTAGAAAGGAATCAATTCTACACATAGAAGAGACTTGGAGAGTCTCTATGCTAAATAAGCCAAAAAAGAAGAGATGAAGGGTTTATTTGCAAAGAGAATGATAAGAGTAAATGAAAAGTAAAAAAGTAAGATTCTCTTCAAATTTTAAAACTATAATAAGGTAGGACACTATGTTTCTAGATGTTAAGAGTCAATTAAGTAGGAAAACATCAAAAGGTTGTCAAGATTCAAAGGAAAGGATAATAAGTGATGCTATACTATTGACGAAGGTGTGACTGATGAAGAGTCAACCAGTTCAGATGATGAAGATAATGATGAAATATCCTTTGTAGCTATAAAAAAAGAAAGGGTGGAAAGACCCTTAATAAAAAACACTAGCAACAAAAAGAACTAGATGATTGATAGCAGTTTCTCTCACCGCATGTTTGGTGATAGGAGAAAATCCCATGAGGTGGAGTAAGATGGAGGAATGGTGAATTTTGGCAGCAACTCACAATACATGGTAATAGGTAAGCTTATTGTAGCCCTAAATAAAGTCACCAATTCTGAAGATACATATCTAGTAAGAGAAATCAAATATAACCCACTGAGTATATCTTAGTTAATGAAGAAAAGTTATTTTTGAATTGAACAAAGGACCTTGTAGAATCTTTGACAAGACAAGTAGACTACTGGCTACGAGAGAACAAAGCAAGGGTAACCTCTTCACCTCAATGATTCTAAGAATAACTACTTAGTAGCTACAAATGATAGTATTTGGTTCCGTCATAAGAGGTTATGTCATGTAAATTTTGAAATCATTATTAAGGTATGGAAGAAGAAATGTGTAAGAGACTTGCATCCTACTACTAAACTTGACAATGTAATGTGTAAAAACTGTCAGCTAGGTAAGTTGGCCAATTCTAGTTTTTCTAGAAAATAATTCACTTTTAAACATACCTTAGAGTTAGTACATACTTACTTGTGCAATCCTATGAGGAATAAGAGTGTGTCTGTTGAAAGATACTTTATATTGTTAATTGATGATTTTTCTAGAATGATATGGACTATCTACTTGAAGGAAAACTCAAAACCCTTTCACATGTTGAAGGCCTACAAGAAAAAGGTAGAAAGGGAGACTAGTAAGGTATAAAAGTGCTAAGATAATATTGTTGAGGTGATTTCACCTCACAAAAATTTGAGAGCTACTACCAAAAACACAAAATCAAGAGCCAAATGTCAGCCCCTAGGACACCACAATAGAATGGTGTTGCAAAAAAAGAAACTGAACAATCATAGATTGTGTTAGGATATTGATGATTCAAAGCAATGTTGCACAAGTCTACTGGGGAGAACCTATGAGCATAATTGTGTACACCTTAAATAGGGTATGAGTAAAGAAGGGTACTAGGAAAACTTCCTATGAACTATCATTCAGGTGCACCTTCAGTGAGTTACTTCAAAGTGTTTGAAAGTAAGTGCTACATCAAATAAGACAAATATCAAGGGAAGTTTGAAACAAAGAGTGATGCAGATATCTATTTGGGATGCTCTACTAAGAGCAAAGCATATCAATATTTGAACCTCTAGATGAGTAAAATTGAGGAATCTACCCATCTCCAGGTGGATGAGTTCTCTGAGAAGAATGAAGAAGAAAGAAAGAGATAAAAGAAAGACTACAAATAGTTTGTACACACTCCATCTCTTAAACCATTGATAGGGGCACCAATAGATTTAGCACAAAAACAACTATTGACATGGGAATAAGTAGTTCAACCTAAAGAACCATGAGTAGAAATACTTGAAGGAGAACTTGTGCTACCTAAGTATGTGAGAAGAAACCACTCAACTAATAAAAATAGTTAGAGACAAATATGTTGAAGTGATGATAAGGAGAAAATAAAGAGAGATAGTTTGTCTTCTCATGCACATAGAGCCCAAAGATATAATGGAAGCACTTAAGGATGAATACTAGAGAAAAGACATCAAAGAAGAAATTGTAAGGAAGAAAAGGTGCATGAAATCACTTCCTACACTAATCTTGAGAGGATGATTATGTGAATTCAACTAACTATTGCAAATATTTCAAAAAATGCATAATAACATAATTAAAATAACAATGAACTCATAACACAATGATTACTGTGGGGAAACCCTTCTGGGAGAAAAACTCCACCCTCTAAAACTCGCAGAATGTATTCTCAAATAAAGAAGATTACAATACACTTGCAATGCAAGTTCTTACAGGAGCACATTACCACAACTTGAACTCAGACTTGGACTCAAACTCAGAGAGACTCCTTCTAGCACCCAATCTTGCAAACAGAACTCAATGATTCAAATACCTCCCTAGCCCTCCTTTTATAGTGATTTTCCACTTGGAAACAATTTGTGGTTTTACAAAACCATGGGCCAAAACCATGGGCAAAACAACCATGCCACATATTACCCACTTGTAATTTGTAACTCCAAGAATACCATTTTCGTCCATAATTTTGTCCTCTAGTTTAGACCACCATAAAATTCATATAATGAGTTGTTTACACTCTAAAAATAGCCCTTGTACATTTTTCTAGAGACTAGACACATTTTTAACAACTCATACACCTTTTTCCAACTCATAAACATGTGGAAAACTACCACAAACAAATTTTGGATTTTTCTTAAAAATTTCTAAAGTTTTCTGGAAAAAGCTTGCAAGGTTGAGTCATAATTCTCAACATTCTCCCACTTGTAGAACACCTTACAAGAGTCAAGGGATCCATAGTGTCATGGACTTAAATGTCAGGGGCCGAGAGGCTCATAGACTCTAAACAACATTTGAACTTCTCTATGCTCACGGGCTTAGTTAATGCATTAGCAACATTCACCAAAGTCTCTACCTTCTCCAACTTCACCTTGCCATCCTCAACCATATCTCTCATAAAATGATAGTGTACATCAATTCAGTTGGTCCTAGCATGAAATGTTAGGTTCTTTTCTAGGAAATTTGCACTCTGACTATCACTATAAATTGTCACTATACTATGTTTGAACTCTATATCTAAACACAGTCTCTTAAGCTAGATGGCTTCCTTGCAAGCATGAGTAGCTACCATATACTCTGCCTTCATAGTGGGCAAAGTGATCATAGCTTGTCACTTGCTCATTCAACTGATTGCACCACCAAATAATGTAAACACATATGAACTAGTGGATATTCTTCTATCAACATCATCAGTCCAGTTTGAATCCACATAGCCTCGAATATCCAGGGAATGCTTATTTCCTATTCCATGAAAACATATCGAGTACTCTAAGGTACCCGCAAGTATCTGAAAACTCTTTTTACTGCATCCCAATGTGCTCTTCCTGGATTAGACATATAACATTAAATTACTCCCACTACTTGGGAAATTTCTAGTCTTGTACAGACCATAGCATACATAAAACTTCCAATAGCACTCTGATATGGCACTTGACTCATCTCTTCCATCTCCAATGGGGATGAAGGACACTGTGAGCTAGAAAGCTTTGTTCCTATTATAACAAGAACACTCAATGTTCTGGAATCCTGCATATTTAAACTTCTTAGAAGAGTACCAACAACTTACTCTATCCTAGCCAAAGCTTTTTGTTTTGTCTATCTCTTATAATCCCCATTCCCAGAATGTACCTCGTTGCACCAAGATCTTTCATTTCAAACTTTTCTGAGAGCTAAGATTTAATTTTGTAATCAAACATTTTCCTTTGCCAATAAATAACATGTCATCAACATATAAGGCAATAACCAGGAAATAATCACCATTAGACTTGTAGTATATACCATGATCAAATTCGGATCGCATAAATCTCAAACTCAATACATATGTATCAAAATTCTGGTACCACATCCTAGGACTTTGTTTTAGACCATACAAGGATTTCTTCAATTTACAAACCAAATGACTTTTACCTTTTACCAAAAAGTTCTCTAGTTGTGTCATATAAATTTCTTCCTCCAAATCCCAATGAAGGAAAGTTGTCTTCACATCCATCTGCTCAACTTCTAGATCATAAGTTGCTACAATAGAAAATAAAAATTGAATGGATGTCATTTTTGCTACAGGAGAAATTTTTTTACCATAATCAATTCCTACAACCTAGGAGTAACCTTTTGCAACCAAACATGCCTTATACTTCTCAATGCCTCCATCTAAGCCCATCTTCCTTTTGAACACCCAATTACAACCAATAGACTTCCATCCTTCAAGCAATGGTACAAGGTCCCATGTGTCATTCCTCTTAAGAGTTGTCATCTTTTCTTCCATGGCTTTCTTCCAGGACTCTAAATCATTCATACCAAGAGCCTCTTCTACATATTTTGATTCATCAATATTATCATTCAAATCAAATATACACCTCCAATAATTAGGAGAATATCCATACCTTTCTAGTTCTTTCCTCTATCTACTAGACCTTTAAACAAGATCTGGTTCAAGTTCAGGTTCAGGTTCATGATTAGGTTCTCCCTCTTCCTCTGATGATTTAGAACTTGTAGAGCTCTCTTCAACAAATTTTCTTTCTAAGGACCTTGATTCAACTTTCTTAGGTGTAGCAAGAAGTTGAATCACATTTTTCTTGTCTTTTATCCATTCTAGTTACACTACAACAGAAGAAGGATCGGTTTCTCTAAAAATAACACTTCTAGAGTAAAATACCTTTTCTGCAATAGGATCCCAAAGCTTGTATCCTTTCACACCATAACTATATCTAGTGAAGATACATTTGATAGCTTTTTTGTCCAATTTTTTCTTCTTCTCCTTTGGTATATGAGCATATTCCTCACAACCAAAAACTCTCTCAAATGTCTAAGTGAAGGTTTGTGGCCCGACCATGCTTCCATTGGTGTCTTATCAGCAAGATTTAATGTAGGAGACCTATTTATTAGGTAGCAGGTAGTGGTTGTAGCTTTGACCCAAAAAAATTATTCTAGTCTAGCTCCACTCAACATACTCCTAGCCTTCTCCATTAAGGTCTTGTTCATTCTTTCTACAACTCCATTCTACTGTGGAGAATATGGAGTTGTCTTCTCTCTTTTAATACCACAATCTTTACAAAATGTGTCAAAATTATTGGAGCAATATTCACCGCCATTGTCATTTCTCAAACACTTTATCTTCTTTGTAGTCTACAACTCAACCATTGCTTTAAATTCTTTGAAAGAACTAAAAACTTCAACTTTACTTCTAAGAAAATAAAGCCATGTTCTTGTACTAAAATTATCAATGAAAGAAACACAATAAAATAATCTACCAATAGAAGGAACATCAACTAGACCAAATACATCTGAATGGATTCGATCCAAAATACACGAGGACTTATTAAAAACTTGAGTAAAACTAGATGTGCCTTTATTTACCATAGATAAAATGCTCACAAAAATCAAACCCAAGATTGTAGTCATTCAACCCATCAACAAGGTTTCTATTCTTTAAGGTTCTTAGACCCTTCTCACCTATGTGGTTGAGTCTCTAGGACCATAACATAGTCTTCTCTATAAGTAACTTTGATTCAGTAGATAGAGCACCCATGGGTACCCAAAAACCATGACTATTTGTTGAAAGAGAAACCCTCTCCTTCTCTAACAAAATAGTCCTCTTCACAATCTTATCAAAAGTACTATTGCACTCAACTGTGCATGCATCAAGCTAGTACAATGTACCCAATATGCTTCCTCTCGCTATTACCATAGCACCTCTCACCAT
This sequence comes from Cupressus sempervirens, assembly GCA_028749045.1. NCBI lineage: Eukaryota > Viridiplantae > Streptophyta > Pinopsida > Cupressales > Cupressaceae > Cupressus > Cupressus sempervirens. The sequence continues at coordinate 8,620,621 of CM053783.1, forward strand.
TTTCACACCTACTTCAAAAAAGTGTACATGCACATCCACATCTATTAGTTTACTAATAGATAAAAAATTCCTTGCTAGTCCCAGGATATGCAAGACACCATAAAATCTTGTAATTCTTCCATCAAAAAATTTCACATGAATACTTCCTCGACCAATGATATCAACAACTAATTTATCACCCAAATACACCTTACCACCATCAAAATTTTCATACTTACTAAACCAATTTCTATTAGGAGTCATGTGAAAAAATGCACCTACATGAGTGCTCAAGGTTGTGATGAAAGCATCTCCATCTTCCTTCTCAAACTTAGAATCAGAATCTTGCTTCTTCTTCTTTTTCTTTTACTCTTTCCAGTCCTTTCGAAAGTGTCCAGGTTTGCCAAAATTCCAACATATCACCTTGGACTTACCATGAGATTTTGATCTCCCCTTATTCTTGGACTTAGAAAGGCCATGTTGCTTCTTGTTCTTGCCTCTTTCCTTTGGTCTTCCTTGAACACAGAAAGCCTCTTTGGCATTCAAAGAGACCTTCCTTCTCATCTCTTTAGAAAGTAGAGAACCAAAAATGTCTTCCATCTTCAAGACAATTGAAGTGCTCCTTAGGGCCATGACAAGGTTGTCCCATAAGTCTGGCAATAAACATAGCAATATTTTGCACCTTTCTTCTTCATCCATCCACACTCAAACTGAGGTCAACTAAGTCACCAACATATTAAAACTTTCAAGATGCTTAGAAATATGTCCACCTTCTTTCATTCTCAAGCAATACAACTTATTCCTTAAGAAAATCTTTTTCACAAGTGATTTTGCTTGATAGATCTCACTTAGCTTCTTCCAAAGCTTCTTTGCGGTAGGTTCTTCATGGACATTAATCAATATAGAGTCTACAAGACACAATCTGATGAGACTTTTAGCTTTTCTAACTCTCACATCATACTCTGTGACTAAAGTTGGATCTGTGGGCCTCAGATTCTTTTCATCGACTGCAACCCATAGATCCTAATTGATCAATAGATCTTCCATCTTCAACTTCCACATCTCAAAGTTTGTGTCAGAAAAATTCTCTACATCAATCCTCCCTCATGTGCTTGCCATCTTTGCAATCTTGTAACACAAAAATAAAAACCTCTGCACAAGTTCCCACTCAAACCTTGATTAGCTCAAAAAACCCTATACCCAACAAATAGAACCAAAACTAGCCAAGCTTTAATACCACTTGTAAGGAAGCTAAGGTGCATGGAATCACTTCCTACACTAATCTTGAGAGGATGATTATGCAAATTCAACTAACTATTGCAGAGATCTCAAGAAATACATAATAACATAATCAAAATAACAATAAACCCATAACACAATGATTACCATAGGGAAACCCTTCCAAGAGCAAAACCCCACCATCCAGAACCCGCACAATGTATTCTCAAATCAAGAAGATTACAATACACTTGCAATGCAAGTTCTTACAGGAGTGCATCACCACAACTTGAACTCAAACTCGGACTCAGACTCATAGAGACTCCTTTTAGCACCCAATCTTGCAAATAGAACTCGATGATTCAAACACCTCCCCAAGCCCTCCTTTTATAGTGATTTGTCACTTGGAAACCATTAGTGGTTTTAAAAAACCATGGGCAAAACAACCATGCCACATGTTACCCACTTGTAATTTGTAACTCCAAGAATACCATTTTCGTCCATAATTTTGTCCTCTAGTTTAGACCCCCATTAAAGTCATATAATGAGTTGTTTACACTTTAAAAATAGCCCTTCTACATTGTTCTAGAGAATAGACACATTTTTAACAACTCATACACCTTTTTCCAACTCATAAACATGTGGAAAACTACCACACAAAACTTATAGAATTTTTTTTAAAAATTCTAGCATTTTCCAGAAAAAGCTTGCAAGGTTGAGACACAATTCTCAACAAAAATTGACTAGACTATAAATAATGACACGTGGAACTCACTAACCCACAAAAGGACAAAAATGTTATCGACATAAAATGGGTTTTTATAAAAAAATTATGAATAAGGATGGAGAAGTGGTCACAAATAAGGCTAGACTCATATGCAAGGGATATGCACAACAAGGAATAGGTTATGAAGAGACCTTTGCACTAGTGGCTAGACTAGAGGGATTCAAAATAATCCTAGCCTTTTCGGCATACAATAAATTAAAGATATACCATATGGATGTGAAATTTTCATTTTTGAATGGAGTTCTAGAAGAAAAAGTGAACGTTGAACAACTAGAAGGGTTTGAGACTAAAGAAGGTAAGAACCAAGTGTCTAGACAAAAAAAGCCCTAGTTGGATAAAAGAGGCATCAAGAGCTTAGTATGAGAGATTGCACTCATATCTAATTAAGATAGGGTTCATAAGGACAAGTGACAATAGCAACATTTACCTGAAAAAGGAAACAAAATTTTGATTACTGATTGCTGAAATATTTGTTAGTGATATCATATTTGGAGGAAATGATAAGTTGAGCAAGGAATTTGTGGAAGAAATGAAGAAAGAGTTTTAGATATTTATTATTAGAGAATTAAGTTTCTCATTGGCCCATAAGTACCCCAAATGAAGGGAGGAATCTTTATAGGACAACTCAAAAAAAGAAATTCTAAAAATATTTAGTCTCAATGAGGCCAAGTCAGCAGGCACCCCAATGGGGACCAATTGTAAACTATCAAAGGAAGATAAGAGTCCAGAAGTGAATGAGACTATTTATAGATCTATGATTGGAAAACTACTAAACATTGTGCACAATAGACTAGACATTACACAAGTTGTTAGGATAGTTTCTAGATTCTCAACCAATCTAAAGGAATCACATATGGTCACTATAGAAAGGATATTCAGATACAAGGGTGTTGAAGAATATGGTTTATGGTATCCTTGCAAAGGAAAATTTGAACTTAGTGCCTTTATTGATATTGAATAGGCAAGGAACATAAATGAAAAAAAAAACACAACTGGCAGTGCATTCTTTCTTGGTGGAAGACTGGTCACATGGACCAACAAGAAGAAAAACTACATATCACAATTAAAAAAAGAAGATGAGCATGTAGATACAATAGTAAACTACAGTCAAGTTATTTGGAACAAATGATTTCTTGAATGCATTCAAGAGAATATGGAGGAACTTGTGGTTATCAACTTGTTGATCCCTATAGTTTTTTGTCTATTAGTGTCAAACACTTAGTCATTTATTTGGTAGCATTGGTCAGTCATCACTGCAACTAAGCCATTCTACTAAGGCCAATATATTGTTATTGCCAAGAAATTATACAATCACCAAGTGTTCCTATACATGTTGAGTAAGACGAAAGTTACTTTGTGCCAATAAACATGGAGTTAGTTCATGTTGAGTTATACAATGAATGTCAAGTGTTTAGAAGCCAAGGGACAACATGAAGAACTAGTCACAATTGAGCATCAGAGTATTTAAGTGTCAAGTAAACTAGTTTTGATATATTAGTTTGGAATTTCACAAAAAAATGAGGTAAATAGTTTTTGGCCAACTTATTGCATGATAAAGTAATCGAGGAGTAATTTAAGGAGTTGATTATAGGTTATGATTTGGATCATTAATCCATATGCAAGGTATTTAACCAATCAAAAAAATGGAAGCTCAAGCGGCTAAAGGGAGAAACATGGATCATTGATCTTGATCAAGAACCTTTTCTAGTTATTTATATAAGGAGGATTCAAACCCTAATTTTAGTATGTAGAGTGTATGCATGAGAAGAAAATTTGGGATGCCTAAACAAAGTTTGAAGGTGAATCAAGGAAAAGGGACCAAGTAGAGCAATGAAGTTGAAAATAAAGTTATATCAAATTAGAGAAGGATTAGACAGTGGAAAGAGGAAATCCATAATCAAGCATCATAATGCTAACAAAAGGATCAGATACTAATACATTTTAGCAGAGTGAATTAGGGTAAATCTCTTAATAGTGGCCCTAACAGGCCTATGTAAATCTCCTAACAAAGTGCTTACTTTTTTGTAAGTCTTAAATACTTTAATCAAGGTAGACTAAATAAGTTTTATAAGATCTTAGCAAGGTATACCCCTCATAGGGTAGATCATCAGAAGTGATCAAAATTATATCCCTAACAGGAAAACTTTTTTATTACAGTAGTGAAGATTTGTGGGTCTCATCCCCACCCTAGTTTTACCTTCACCTTGGAGGGTTTTTGGGTAACCAAATATTTTGTTATGTGTTGATCATTTACATTTATTTTTATGGTTATGATCATTAGATTAGATCTATTACATCATTGCAATATATGTTTATGTGATTTTTGATATCGATGAATTAAGGGTTAGAGGTGAAAGATATCAGTTTGATAATTGTTTAGAAGGTTAAAAGTTTTATAGATCCTGATTCACCCCCCTCTTAGTATCTCACTTTCCAAATTAAATTCCAACACAATTATGATAACACACATGAAATTAGCATATCAAAGGACTCAATTATGCACTCAAAAACCAAGTAGATATCAATAAATACCATTTTTCTAGGGAGTGAGTGCAAGAGAAAGAGGCAAGGTTGGAATATGTACTAACCAAAGAACAACTAGAAGACATATTAACAAAACCTCTTCAAAAGGATACCTTTGAGTATTTGACAGAGAAGTTAGGGGTACAACCCCTATCAAGCCTGAAATAAAGCAATAGACATAGGCATCAACCCATATTATCTAATGAAGCAACTAAAAAGGGATTTATGTGTAAGTGGACTACTTCATAGGGGGAGCAGTCATGATACTAGAAAGTGTGCCTTTGGCATTATTTTTAAAGGGAAGAAGTTAATAATTTATGGTCAAAGGGGGAGATACCTAAGACATGGAAGAATCCAAAAGGAAACAATGTAAAGAAGAAACAAGGAAATAAATCCAAGATGAAGACTTGGGACAAGAAACCATAAAGAGACTTTTGAAACCATAATCATGCATGTGTGCGTACAACATGAGGAACCATCTCATGAGAAGAGAATTTTAATAAGGACAAGGTAAATTCATGATAATATTCCCTAATTATAAATTAGTATGTTGGTAAGCTATGTGGATCAAACAATATGGCTAAAGTGTTGTGTTTTCCATCAAAATGTATCCATCAATGCCAAAGGGGGAGATTGTTGGAATAAGTATCAAATTCTAAAGAATTGGTTAGTAGAAGCATTAATGTGGCCAATTATGTATGATTTTCATTGATGCAAAATGCTAAGGTAGAATCTCAACCGATATAGAGGCATGATTGGTGAAGTATGTGAAGAAGACATGTGCGACTCTAGTTTACAAGAATGAATGGATAAGTGAGAAGGATGAGCCAAGAAAAAGGTAGGTAAAATGGATATCTCACTTAGCTAAAAAAAAAGCTAATAATGATCGATACTAAAGATATTCATCAAGAAAGAAGACATGTTGGTATGACTAGACAATTCAAGGAAGGAACAAAACATGCCCATAAAATGGATGAACAAAGGTAAGATACTTGTAACTGCCATGTCTCAAAGTAAGTAGATCACATTTGACAAAGAATTTAATAAGAATAGTGTAGTTACATCAAGGACAATTAAATTAATTCAAATTTGAATTCTTTCCAATAGAGAAAGCCATAAAATTCATAAAACATCCATGACTTTCAATGATACATGGTACATCTGATAGGAACAATGCAAGATGGATACAAGAGTACAAGCTAGACATAGGCTTGGGAATTCAAAAATTAAATTTTCATATAAGAGTTTCAAAGTAGATGGTGTCAAGACCATATAAGAGAATTTTGTCTCAAGTGAAAAGGTTAGATTATATAGTGAATAGAAAAAGAGCCATAGAGCCAAGCTAAGTGTAATCTCAAGGAGAGAAGAGTGTGCTACAAATAATTCTTCAATTATATGTTTTCATTGATGTTACACAAATGCCAGTAGTAGCCGAGCAATAAATAACTTGCAGTATTAACCAAACATATTTAGTATTGACTAGGCACTTAGGTAATGAAGGGAATTCAATGTTAACCAAGCAATATTAACCAAGTGGTCGGGTATCAAAGGACTTCCAATGTTAACCGAGTGATAAATCTCAAAATTGATCGAGTAACAGCATAACACACTTGTCTAATAATTGATTGATTAAGCCAAACTATTTGGACATTTAATGATTATTTGAAAAGGTATTCAAGCTAAATTATCAAAGCTTGTGACAGATAAGAAAGGTCAAGCAATGAGAATAAAATGTGAAAGTGGAATACATGGAATAAGATAGATATGCGATAAAAAAAGGTAGAGCAAGAAAGTGTGGAAGATAGGTTGCAAAGAGTATTCCTATCAGTAAGGATCTAGAGGTCAAGCTAGAACAAAGATCTAAAGGAATTTGTTGCATAAATTAGGTTGAACTATTGTTACCCTCTAACCATTGTAGTAGTGAAGAAATCTCTTAGAAAATTTGACTTAAAAGTCATATTTTAAATCCTTTAACAAGGTGACATTTCAAGATTGAAGTGTTTGAAGACCTCTAACCAGGCCACTCCTAACAGGGTGATCTAAATCCTCTAACAAGGTCATACTTAACAGTATGTTTTATAACCTTTAACAGGGTTGGCTCCCAATAGGGCTCACTTTAGAAGAGTCAAAATTATTGTAACTAGTTGCATGGCAGTTTTCCCAAATTGAGTTTCCATGTTAAATCTTGGTGTCATCTATGTTCATGTTATATTATTTATACTTTATGTGTTTACAACTAAGTTACTAAAGGTTAAAATAAATTAATATTCATAATATTGCTTTGCTAACCAAGTTATAGTAAGAACTTATTTTTAACTAAGTTAGGTAGTATTACATTATCAATGAAAAGTTTGATTTGACATCTAGGGATAGGGAATTATTTTTGTGGTAACTGATTCACCCCTCCCCTCTCAGTTACTCTCTTCATTTCCAACAATTAGTATCAAACCATTTGGTCCTTGTAGGAATGATTTCAAGGACCTAAGATAAAGATCAAGATGTCATACAGAATGGAGATTCCCAAGCTTGATAGAGAAAACCTTTTAGCATGATAGAAATTAATGAAGATACACTTCTCAAGCATTGGAGATATTGGTATGTTCTACTTGGAAAACAAATATGTGTCACCACCTAAACCTATGACTGTGGAATAGATGAAAGAGGCAAAGGATCATAATATAATGATGATTTATATAGCTTCCTCTCTCAACTATTTTTAATTTTGATGAGGTTAAATATTGTCCTACTACATTTGAAATGTGGGAAAAACTACAAAAAGTCAATGGAGATGATAAAAATGTGCAAAGATCCAAGGCAAAAATTTTAATAGGTAAATTTGATTGAATGAAAATGAAAGAAGGTGAGAACATTGTACAATACAATGCAAGAACCAAAGAAAGTGTAGTGCAATCAGAGGTCCAAGAGGAACAATAACTAATGAGACAATGGTCAACAAGGTACTAAGAACTCTTCTTCCTATTTATGAAATTAGAGTTTTAGTTTTTCAAGAGATGAGATGCAATCCTAAAAATAATATAACCTAGGATGCACTTATGGGAAGATTGACTACTTTTTAATTGGATAACTTTGATAACTATGCCCCAGCTTCTAGAAACTTTGAATTTGCATTCAAAGCCAAACTAACTCTTGGAAAAAAAGGAGGAAACTCAAAAGAAAAATAGGTTGATAGTGAAGAAGAAGATGAATCAAATGAAGACCTTGAAGTCATTGAATCCCTATTAGAAAAAAGAGTATCAAAAGGGAAAGGAAAATTCAGAGGCAAAATTCCATTGATTTGTTTCTCATGAGGAAGAGGTTGGTCATATTGCTGCAAGATGTCCAAACAAAGAACATAAATATTAGAAAAGAAATAACAAGTTCAAAGTCAAGTAAGACTTCAAGAACTACAAGGACTACAAAGACAAAGGCAATAAATCTTGTTGCATTGCTAAAGATTTTGATAGTGATGATAATGAAGAAGTAGTTTATATTGTTGTTAAGGATGAAATTGATAATGAGGAAAATGAAAAGATGGAAGATATCTCTCATGTTAGCAAAATTGATACATGGATCATATATAGTGGTTGTTCTCATCACATGATTGGTGACAAAACTAAGTTTGAACATTTAGAACACTATGATGTTGGAAGTGTTAGATTTAGAAACAATGAACCATGTATGTTATGTAAAATGAAAAGGAATCATAGCATTAACTAAAGAAATCAAATGTCAAAACTCTTGTTGGGTTGAAGGATTAATACATAATCTACTCAGTAGCTAAATATTATAGGATATAAGGTAGAATTCTTGAATGAGAAAGCTAGACTATTGGATGGAAAAGGAAACCTGGTTGGGACTAGCAATTAGATAAAAGGTAACTTGTTTTACCTAGATCTCACTCAAAGTACGTGTTTATTAGCTTAAATAGAGGAAAGTTAGATATGACATAAAAGGTTGTATCATGTTACCTCTGATAACTAGGTTAGCATAAGAAATAATAAAAGCGTAAGAGGCATACCAAATCTGAAGAATGTTGAGATGGGCATGTGTAAACAATGTCTAATTGGAAAAATGAGTAAAAGAAGTTTCAAACATAATTCTTTTAATTCTAAAGAATTTTTGGAACTAGTTCATACAAATATTTGTGGACCAATAGGTATAGAAAGCTACTGTGGAGACATATATTACATTATATTTGTTGATGATTATTCTAGCATGATGACTATAATGTTCTTGAAACATAAATTTGATGCTTTTCAAAAGTTCAAAAGGTATTTGGATAGAGTTGAGAAAGAAACATGGAAGAATCTGAAATTCTTAAGATTAGATAGAGGAGGTGACTTCTTTTCAAAAGAATTCAATGAATTATACAATGAAAGAGGAATAAAAAGACATGTATCAACACCTAGGACACCAGAGAAAAATGGTATGGCAAAAAGAAGGAATAGATTCATCATGGAATGTGAAAGAACACTAATGACTGAGAAGAATGTTACACCAAAGTACTACAGAGAAGCATTCAACACAAGAGTTGATACACTTAACTAAGTTCAACTGAAGAAAGGTACAAAAAGAACACCTTATGAATTATGGTATAGGTACAAGCCTAATCTTTTTTATCTCAGAGTATTTGGAATCAAATGATTTATCTTAGAAGATGTAAGGAAATGAAAACTTGATGAAAAAAGGGATGAAGGTATATTCCTAGGTTACTCCATTAAAAGTACGGCATCTAGATGTTTGAATATTGCTACTCACAAAGTCATAGAAAATTCATATGTGAGGACTAATAAGTATATAGAAAGAACTGAAGAATAGAGCAACAAGGAGCTTATAGACTATAGAAAGTTTGTTTACTATGAGAAGGAAATTGAGAATTTAAACCACAAATAGTTGAAGCCCAAAAAAAACAAAGTGAACCAAGAAAATCACTAGCAATATAACCCGAGTCATAGGCACAGGCACCTGAGTCCTAGATAGAGTCACATGAGCCATAGACAAAGGCACCCAACTTATAGTTAGATCAATGAGAGGAACCTAAAAAAGGGAAAAAGATCATAGAGAACCAAGTTCAATCAAGAAAGAAGGTATTGACTATGGAGAAACATTTTCCCCTATTTCAAGACTTAAAGAAGTTAGACTACTACTGGCATATAATGCGCATAAAGGATTCAAATATATCAAATGGATATAAAATCAGCTTTCTTAAATGGAATCTAAGAAGAAGAATTCTACATTGAATAACTTGAAGGTTTCATCAATCCAAGAAAAAGAGACATGGTATGTAAACTTCATCGAGCTCTATATGGACTGAAGCAAGCTCCCAAGGCATGGTATGAAAGGCTACATTGATATCTAGTAAGAATAGGTTTTGAAAAGACAAATGATAAGTGTAACTTGTATTTAAAGGAAGGGCCAAAAGACAAGACATGAAATGTTATGCAAATCATTTTCTAGAGAAACGAGGAAAGAATTTGAAATTTCTATTTTTGGAGAGACAAAATTATTTGTTGGCTTACAAGTTCATCAAATAAAGGATGGCATATTCATCACTCAGTCAAAGTACATCAAGGAAACATTGAAAGGATTTGGAATGGAAGATTCCAAACTAGTTGGAACAACTATGTCTACTGGACATAAACTTGCAAATAATGATGATTCAAAGGAGGTTAACTAGACTACCTAGAGATAAATGACTACGAAACTTCATTATATGGTACACACCAAACCTAATATTGCACTGGTAGTTGGCATAGTTGAAAGGTTCTCTACAAATCCTAAAGAAAATCACATGATGACACTGAAAATAATTCTAAGGTACCTAAAATAAATTAGTGAATATGGTTTATGGTATAAGAAAGGAAGAAATCTTGAGTTAAGAACCTTTACTGATGCAAATTGGGTAGAAAGCATTGATGACAGAAAAGTGACAGTGGTGGAGCATTCTTTCTTGGAAAGAGATTAGTATCTTGGAAAAAAAAAAAAGATTTGTTTTTTCTCAATCAACAACAAAGGAAGAGTATGTTGTTGTAGAAATCAATTTTTCGAACATAATATGGACCAAGCAATTATTGTCAAAAATGAAGGAGGAAATCAAAACAACCATTGGTTATCTATTGTGATAACACAAGTGCAATCAATATATCCAAAAACCATGTGACGCACACAAAGACAAAACATATTTCAATCAAGTATCATTCCTTGAGGGAATTGGTTTAAGTCAAAGAGGTGAGATTGGAATATGTGAACACCAATGAGTAAATAGCTGACATATTTACTAAGGCATTACCTAAGGATGCAATTATGTATCTAAAAGGTAAACTAGGGGCTATTCCTCTATCTAATGCTCACTTAATGCACAAGATAGTGATGCATCAACCAAGTTCCATTGAAGATCCATCAAGTTGATGTAGATTGTCACACTTTAGGTGTGAAATCCAAAGCATATTGCATATAAATCAGTACAAAAGGTACATAATAACTTCAAAGTTTGTATCCTTTGGAATTTGATGTTAAAGAAGGATAATTTAGTGTCAACAAGGAAGAGTTTGATGTTAAAGAGGAAGAGGGGGAATTTTTTATCTCAGAAGGAAAGTATTTAGATGATGGAATTTATAGAAAAGAGGGAGAAAATGACAAAAGTACACAACAAAGTGGTGATAGATGTAAGAGGGAGAATTCATTTGGAAGTAGCTAAGACAAATACAAGTAGAATATCAGAGGGAGTTGGTATGAATGAGAATCAGAATGAAACTAATGATATTATATAATTTCTTATACTTTTAGTAGTTTATGTTGACATATTGTGTTTCCATCAATACCAAAGAGGGATATTTTTGGAAACAATTCTTCAATTGCATGTTGTCATTGATGTTATACAAATGTCAATATTAACCAAGAAATGAATAACTTTCAGTATTAATCAAGGATACTCAGTATTGAGAAAGCAATCAAGTAATGAAGGGAATTCAATGTTAACTGAGCAGTTGAGTATTGAAGGATTTCTAGCTTGTAGTATTAAAAAAATGGTTTGGAATCAAAGGATGTCCAATGTTAACCAAGTAATCAATCTTAGTATTGACCAAGTGATACTAGAACACACTTGTCTAATAATTAATTGATCGAGGCTAACTATTTGGAAGTTTAATGATTATTTGAAAAGGTACTCAAGATGAATTATCAAAGCTTATGATATATAAGAACGCTCAAGCGGTGAGGATAAAATGTGAAAGTGGAATACGTGGAATAAGATGGATATATGATGGAAAAGGTAGAGCAGGAAAGTGTGGAAGATAAGCTATAAAGAATATTCTTATCAATAAGGATCTAGAGGTCAAGCCATAATAGAGATAATAATCTACAAAGGAATTTTCTTCATAAACTAGGTCAAACTATTGCTACATTCTAACCATTGTAGCAGTGATGAAATCTCTTAATAGAGTTGACTTAATAGTCATATTGTAAATCCTTTAACATGATGACATTTCAAGATTGAAGTGTTTGAAGACCTCTAACTAGACCACTCCTAACATGGTGATCTAGATCCTCTAACAAATTCATACTTAACAGCATGTTTTGTAACCTTTAACAAGGTTGGCTCCTAATAGGGTTCACTTCAGAAGAGTAAAAAATATCGTAACTAGTTGCATGATGATTTTCTTGATGCAATGCAAGGTAGAAGAATCCCCAAAGGAGATTTCCTAGCCCCCACCAATAACCACATAGTGGAAACACAACACAAGATTTAAAAAATCCTAGATTTGATACAAAATCACAACTCTTTATTTATAAAATAACTATTTACATACAATATGCCCAGTTGTAAAGCCTTCTAGGTTATGGCCAAATACAATAGCAATTACAATAATAGATCTACAATATCCGTCAAGATCCAATCCATATCCTAGCTAGTCTAGATCCACATCTAGATTAAAAAACCAAGAAGAATCCACACTTGTACCCTTAGGTCCACCACGCTATTCTTTGGTTCTCAAGCCACAGCCCTAGCTCTGCTCACAAACTCACAACTCCACCACAATCCTATTGTAAACTACCTCGCATTTAGTGCTCTGTCCACAGGCTCAAGAAATCTCACCCTTTAACTACTCTCTAGAATCACTCCTCTGAATGAATTACTAAAAGACTCCACAAGACCCCCTACTTATACCCAACTAAGCTACAAGTTGACCTAGCAATTAAAATTTAAATAAACCCCTTGCATTAAATGCATATTTAAGCCACAAGTTAGCTCACAACAAACATTAAATACAAAAATGTTAACCCATAGTTGACATGTGATAACTACACAAAAAATACTTAGGACAAACCCCAAGTTTACAATACATATTTAAATGCACATAGAAGGGATGACCAAAACCACACATAGGTCCACATGAACTCTCAAATTGATCCATGTCACGATCACATGCTACATGCTTTAAATGTACCAAGAACTCTAGTCAACACCAACAAACTGTCGAATGAAAACAAACTCCCAAGCATTGCTAAACTCCCAATACATGTCAAGCACAACAAACCATGTCAAGCTCCAAGACCATACTGAGCTCCAAGACCATGCTGAGCTCCCAAACCATGTAGAGCTCCAAGACCATGTCAAGCTCCATAGACCATGCCAAGAACCAACCCTTCTTCAACCAAGTACTTGTCCAAGAACCCTCCAGAGGGACTACTAAGTGTCCTCCCATGAACTCCAAAGTGGTCACTGAGAAAACTCAAGATGTTCCTACATTAGACTCCCTAGGTAAATAGAAAAGTGTGTCCCACACTTTGATGCCCAAAGAAAGATCAACAACCATCTTTATCTTCACCAAAGACTTCCACTCCAACAAGGACAAGAAAACCAATCTACACATCATCCACATCTAAATCATTCTATCAAACACTAGAATCTCAACCATCCAACTAGCATGCTCACTCCCAAGAACAAACTGAACATGATGCTTCAACATCAAATCCTCATCCAAAGCAACAACTAGTGAATCCACACTAGCAACAAAAAACTCCACCTCAATAGCAATATGTAGATCTCCATCAACACATGCCAAACTCACAACACCAATAATCTCATTTCTCACAGAAAGATGCTCTACAACATACAACTCATCACTAATAGCAACTAGATCATCCATGACCAAGTGCTCTGCAATCTCCATGTTAGACTCAACCGACTAATCATGAAAACCAATCTCCATCCCAACATTAATAAGGTTAGGAATATCCTTAGCAACAACCTCAAGTTGCTATGTAGGTTTTGTATCAAAATCCACAAACTAATCAACAAAACTAACCTCTTCCACATAGACCTTTTCGTGCCATCTTCTCTCATGAACAAGTCTCTTAACTGGCCAAACAACTCTCTTTTGGATTGGTAGAATCCAATGCCACAAACACCCATGGAATGCCTTCCTCACCTCATCCTTAACTCATCAACCAAGATAACTTCAAACTAGGTAGACATCTCAGAAAACCTCCTCTCTGCTGCATCATGGACATTCACAATCATCTCAAGGTCCAATCCTCTCGAAACCATCTCCCAAGATATTCGTAAATTGTCTACAAAAAATCTTTCCCACACTCCTTGTGATAAAACCTAATTGTTTGTAAGTCAGATCGCAACCTTCCACCTCATACAAACAATTAGAAACCAAATCACAAGTCTAAGAAAATGGATTTCCAATACACAAACTCCTTGCAATTGCCTCAATAAGATCAGTCTTCCATCTTTTCATCCATTGATCCATCTGCAAGCCCTCTACAATTTGCAATTTAGAACCACAATCTTCCACCTCACACACAAGAGATCTAGGACTCTAGAAAGAAAATCTACCATCAGGTCAAGATCTTCTTATATATACTTATCTCAACCCAAATCCTGGTGTAAACTACCACAACTTTGGTGATTTGTCTACACACTCAGGAACAACCTTCACTCTAATACCACCTGATGCAATGCAAGGTAGGAGAATCCCCAAAGAAAAGGTCCTAGCCCCTAGCAATAACCACATGATGGAAACACAACACAAGATAAAAATAATTCTAGATCTGATACCAAATCACAACTCTTTATTTATAAAATAACTATTTACATGTAATATTCCTAGCTGTAAGGCCTTCTAGGTTACAACCAAATACAACAACAATTGCAATAATAGTTCTAAAAGATCCCTCAAGATCCAACCTAAATCCTAGCTAGTCCAAATCCATAATTGGATTAGAACACCAAGAAGGATCCACACTTGTACCCTTAGGTCCACCAAGCTATTCTTTGGTTCTCAAGCCGTAGCCTTAGCTATGTTCACAAAATTGCAACTCCACCACAATCCTGTTGTGAACTACCTCACATTCGGTGCTTTATCCACAAACTCAGGAAAACTCACCCTTCAGCTACTCTCTAGACTCACTCCTTTGAATGAATGAATCACTCCATGAATGAATTACTAAAAGACTCCACAAGACCCCCTACTTATACCCAACTAAGACACAAGTGGGCCTAGCAATTACAAATTAAATAAACCCCTTGCATTAAATGCATATTTAAGCCACAAGTCAGCTCACAACAAACATTAAATACAAAAAAATCAACCCTCGTGTTAACCCACAGTTAACAAGTGATAAATACACAAAAAATAATTAGGACAAGCCCCAAGTTTACAATATAGATTTAAATGAACATAGAAGAGATGACCAAGACTACACATAGGTCCACACAAACTCTCAAACCAATCCATGTCACAATCACATGCTACATGCATTAAATGCACCAAGAACTCCAGTTGGTACCAATAAACTGCCTAGTGACAAAATACTCCCAAGCATCACCAAACTCCCAATACATGTCAAGCACAACACACCATGTTGAGCTCCAAGACCATGTTGAGCTCTGAGACCATGTCGAGCTCCCAAACCATGCCAAGCTCCAAGACCATGTCAAGCTCCATAGACCATGCTAAGCTCCCAAAGCATGCCGAGCACCAACCCTTCTTCAACTGAGTACTAGTCCAAGCACCCTCCAAAGAAACTACTAAGCCTCCTCCCATGAACTCCAAAGTAGTCACCAAGAAAATCCAAGATGCTCCTACATCATTTCCCAAATTGGGTTTCCACATTAAATCTAGGTGTCATTTGTGTTCATGTTATTTTCTTTATGCTTTATATTTCTTCAATTAAGTTACAAAAGGCTAAAATAGATTAATATTCATAAGATTTCTTTATTAATTGAGTTATAGTAAGAACATAGTTTTAACCAAGTTGGGAAATATTGCATTATCAGTAAAAATTTTGATTTGACATCTAGCTAAGGATAGGGAATTGTTTTTGTGGTAACTAATTCACACCTCCCCTCTTAGTTACTCTCTTCATTTCCAATAGGGTGACATTGAGAAGTCAAGAATAGAGTTTGAAATACAATGTTTTAAGGAGAAGCAATTAAGCTTGATGAAGACAAGTGATGAAGTATGTTGCAGCTAGTAGGGCCAAGAATGTAAATGATATTATCTAAGTTACAAATCTAAGGGAGAGCATACAAAAGTTGCAGATAGGTACAAGGAGCATCCAAGAGATGTATATACAAGATAATTAAAGTAGTTATTCTAATTGGGTTATACCCTCTATTTTTTTCTAATTACTACAACAAAAAATTATGTCAAGGGCGGACTTTAAAATGTTCTTTGTATTAAATCCCCTAACAAGGTGGCACATTATTTTGTGTTTAGAAGACCTTTAACAAAGATATTCTTGACTGGGCAAGACCTTCATAGGTCTTACTAAAATCCCTTAATTAGGTGGCACCTAATAGTGTCTTTTTGATCTTCTAATAGAGATAAACTCTTGACTGAGTGCACTTCTGGAGAGTGCAAACTTTGTGAGGATTGTCTCACATGATGTGGTTTCTACCCCAACTATGCTTCCATGAGATAAATTCTTGTGTTAGGCAATGCTATGTATATCTTAATTATTTTTTCTGAAATCTAACCAGTAAATTTATAGCTATCATTGACAAGTAGACCAGTGAGTGGAAAGACAAGCATTAAAAGTTGAAGTTATCTTGGATATACTGATTCATCCCCCTCTTATAATATTCACTTGGATGTGGACCAACATTATTTAACATTTTATTATTATGAGATTTTATCTTAGTTCTTTCTCATCAAAGGCTCAAGTTACTAAAATATTTAGTATAAAACCTATTGCTCAATTTGCATTCACTTAAGTTTTCTTTAAGATTGTTAGTTTCAAAATTATTTATTTATATATAACTCTAATAAATATTTATCATTGTTTAGAATTTTTTGTACTCATTATTCACATTTAACTACGTTGACTTTTGATTTAATAGTGATTTTAACTAACAAGAAATTGAAAAAAAAAAATACATCTAAGAGAAATTGTCTCCTATGATAGATACAATTTTTTTAGAACGCCAAATATAAGGTTGAACTCCTTCTTCACTTCAAGCTCTACAAAACTTAGGCAAGTAGATCTCAAATTCATCCATATGGTGTTAGTTGCTAAAACATAAATCTAAATCAATATTAAGTAGATGAAAACCCCAAATCCTTCTATGCTTATGGAATGACAAATACATGAAATAGCTAATATTGTGACCTATGAATTCACAAGCTAAGTGCGAGTATCATTTTCAGCTCTACAACATGAAAGGGAAAATGATTTTTATTAATTTATTGATATCAACAAAACCCACATATGAAACAACAAGATACATGTAAATCCTATAACTGATCAGTGCCCTATCCATTGGGTATTCCACAAATTATCGCATATTTCAAGATATTGGTGATTTATCCATTCACTTTTTGAATTAGACACCTATGTTCAAACTAAACCTCATACTCATCTAATCCTTCAATGAAATCTACAACCCTATTAAGATACATCAAGCATTTACTTGATTCTTTGAATCAACAACAAAATCAAAATATACAACTCTAAACCAAATCCAAATGAGATCTACAATATTTGATCATAAATCACAAAATATTACAAACAACGGAGATAGGAGACAAGAATCATAAAGAAATTGATTTCATCTATTGCTTTCGTATTCATTTGTTTGAAGCAAATACAGTCAAGATGCATGGAAATAACTCATAAAAGACCAAATAGATCTAAAATATACACTAATACTTTATTATTATTGTCCATACAAGAGATAATACTAAGAGAATGGTGGAAACACATCTATGGAACTTGTCCAAAAGTCTGGAACCAACCTATCCAACCTTGTAGAATGACAAAGATAGAGAAGATATAGGAGAATGAAAATCATGGATTTGATCTCAAATTGACACTTGTCCACTTGAATCTTCATTCATTTCTTAAACAAAGTTTCTCTCCTCTTTTTTCAACTGAAAACCGAATAAAATCTCATCATTGTGGATAACAAACTCTAAAAATATCTCTTCCAGAATGATGAGAAACCCCTTTCTAATAAAAACACTAGATCTACTATTAAAATGCTACCAAATCCTTCACCAATAGTTAGGAGGAAAATAAAATTTCTAGCATGACCCTCTCCAAGTTTGGTGGATACCTATGTCACCATTTTGTCACAAACTAAATCTGAACTACCTAACCAGAAATCAGTTAAAATTGGAGCACCTTGGACAAATCTACAAATAACTCTTATTCAATGATAACTATGCAAGATCTAATAAAAAAAATAGAAATAAGACTTTGAAAGCTTTCCAACGATATATGGTAGTCCTATGTTGGCATAAAGGACATGCTTAGGGAATCCATGAAGTTCCAAGTTCAAAACTGGTAAATAGACCATGATTTATGCAAATATTTCATTTTTATACAGTTTACACTTTATAATATAATCCCAATTTTATTAAAATGACTTGTATGTTCAATTTTTTGGGAAAATAATAAATAAATAAATAAAATTTTGGATTTTCTCTCCTTTTTCACATTAGGTCAAACTTGGGTTGACCAGCTTGTAACACATGGTATCTTATGATTGGTTGAGTCTGATCCCTATCATTCTCATGTTAGCATCCATCGGATATCACTACCACCTATGTGCCACATCACACCTCTTGATTGGTCCAACAATCTACCACATCACTCCTTAACCAATTGTCACATATAATGACTTCATTGGGTTTGTAATGTTCCAAGGTCTTGATCCACCCATTGGATTTCCTGTGTATGAGTCTAATGGATGCCAAAAAACCAAAATAATGTGTATACTAGTCCTAGTAGACTATACAATAGGTACAGGAGAGGTATGGTGAGTTGAGGGCCAAAGAGTTGTATGTACGGTGGTGGGAGAGTAGCTATACAGTGCTTACAAGAAGGTCATATGGTGCTTGTAGGGAGGTTGTACGGTCAATGTAGAAGGTTGTATGGTCTAGGAAGTCATATGATGAATTTGGAGGGCTTACAAAAGGTTGGTGATTGTACAGTGGGAAGAGGCATCTATGTGGCAAGGGTAACCTTTCGTACGATATATAGTATAGGTTGTACATTGTCAGAATTAATATACAAGTAGGTTGTACTTTGTTAATAGTAAGGCCATATAGAAAAGAACACAAGGGTGCCTAAAGATAGAAAGATGAAAAATTTATGGATGGAGGGAAAACTCAATAATGCAATCCAAACTTAGAGATCCAAATTTATCATATAGAACCAAACAATAGTGGAGACTAGAGCACAAGTACCCTTCAATTAGTATATGCCAAAAGATGGTGCTCTGATTTTCCAAATCTGAGTAAAGTATTACATGCAACAGAATAGGGTGAGCGATAGATCCCACTAAAACCAAACAAACCAAATAGGGAAGATCTTTCACTTTCAAAATGGAAAACAATAGAGAATCCCAATAGGAATTCACAGTACAAAGAAATAATCCAAATCACATACCTAATGACTACCTATAAGCCGTGCTTAAATACTTGTCAGGAAAACTTTCTGAGGGTGTATGTAGATAGTTGAAGTGACACAAACTATGGAAAAAAAACAAAAATAGGTCTGAGATACATTAAACAAATTAGCCCATTAATAATAGTTTGATTAATTACATATTCTATGATAGAGATATTACAATTCTCCCATCCAAAAAAAAAAAATTCCTCAAGAAAATGCAATGTCGGATGCTATAAAATGCGCTCACATTCCTAGATTATGTCATCTAGTGGCAAGTGTCTCTAGCATACTAAATATTCCTTCACTATTCAGTTCTACAAGGTCTTCTTACATACTTCAATAATCTTCGTCGATTCCAATATGAGCTTTCCTTCTTCATTAAGCGGTGAAAGGTATGTAGCTACTGTGATGTTCCATCCCACAACTCTCTTTAGACAAGAAACATGAAAACCATTATGAATAAGGCTCCCCTCAAGGAGTTCCAACTTGTAGGTGACTTCACTGATGCAACGTACTACACAATAAGGGCCATAAAATCATGGCTTTAGTTTTTATTTTCCCTTTTCTTTCAATAAGGATTGTTAGTATAGCTAGAGCCTGAGGTAGACCAAGTCTCCCACTTTGAAACTTCTCTCTATTCGATGTCTTTTGGCATAAATATTTTGTTGATTTTGTGCTTGTTATAAGTTTTCCTTCAGGTATCGTAGGATGTCATGTCCCTCCCTAAGCCAATCCCTTACCCTTGGTGCATGACTATCTCCCAAAACTATGTCAATGAAGGAGAGGGGTTTGTACCTATATAAAGCTTTGAATGGTGTCATCTTGATGGAAATGTGATACATGTTATTGTAACAATATTCTCCGAGGTGTATCTATTTGACCCACCCCTATTGTTGTGCCAAAACATAGTTTTGAAGGTAACCTTTGAGCCACTTGCTCACAGTCTCTATTTGTTCATCTTTCTGAGGGTGGTAACTAGTACTTGGTGACAATTCTATCCTTTCCAATCAAAATAGTTCTGTCTAAAAGATACTGATAAATTGCCCATCCTGATCACTGACAATGTTTCAGGGTAAACCATGCAAACAAAATACTTCTCTAAAAAATAGATCAACAACTTGTGCACCTGAAATATGAGGGGATGGTGAAGAAATGTGTGTACTTTTTCAATCTACCAACCACCATGAAAATACAATCATTTCCATTCACCTTGGGAAGTCCAATTATGAAATCTATCAAGATACTTTCCCACTTATGTTCTAGAATTGGCAAAGGTTGTAGTAACCTGACAGGTAGATTATGTTTGAATTTGTTCTGCTAGCATATTGCACACTCTCTTACATACTACAATATGTCTCCTTTAAGTCATTTCCATGAAAACCTCTCCCTGATGCTTTTGTACATTTTGAGGAAGCTCGAGTGTCCTACCAAAGGTGAGTCATGTACTTCCAAGATTTTTTGCTTTAATTTGGATACTAGCACTAAAAATATCTTACTCTTATAGTAAATGATGTCATCCACCACATTTTACTGATCATCCTAGGTGTTTCCATCCATTATCTCATAGGAAAATGTTTTTTTGGAATATTCTACCAACAAATGTGCCTTCTAGTCAGCCGAAATCTGGTTTAGTGAGTAGATGACAGGTTTCCTAGACAAGGCATCTACAACCACATTGTTCTTTCATTTCACATATTCAATGTCAAAATAAAAAGTCTAAACCTTGCTTAGCCATTTTTTTTGCCTCTCATTCAAGTCCTGTTGCTCCAAAAAATATCTCCAACTATTGTGATCCATACGAACGACAAACTTGGCACCCACCAAATATTGTCGAAACTTGGTTAGTGCATGTACAATGGTCAATATCTCTTTGTCATTGTTGGAATATAATCATTCTATTTGCGTAAGCTTCCTACTCTCATAAGCTATAGGGTGTTTATCTTGCATCAATACCATTCCAATGCCTTCTCTAGATGTGTTGCACTCTAGAATGAATAGTCGAGTAAAATTAGATAATAAAAGTATGGGACAAGTGCTCATTGCCTCTTTTAGGTTATCAAAAGTGAGTTGTGCCTTTTCATTCCACTATAAAGATCCCTTCCTTGTAAGATCTATTAAGGGTGCACTGAGCTAAGAGAATCCTTTAAAGAACCTCTAGTAATAACTGCATAGTCTAAAAAACCCTCACAAATCCATGAGTGATTTATGGGGAGGCCAATCAAGGATAGCTTGAATCTTCTCCTAATGAACTTGAACTCCATATTTACTGACAACATGCCCAAGGTATAATATTTCTATCATCCCAAATTCACACTTGGATTGCTTGGCAAACAAAGACTGCTCCTTCATGATCCTTAGGATTTCATCCAAATGCTTCAGGTGCTCCCCCCATGTCTTGCTATGAATAAGAAGATCATAAAAAAATACTAGTAAGTATTTATGCAATTTTTTGTTAAAGATACAATTCATGCATGATTGGAATGTAGCAAGTGCATTTGCTAATCCGAACGACATGACTAGGAACTTATAATGTCCATAGTGAAAATGAAAGGCCATATTTTCCACATCTTCCTTCCTCATGTGGATCTGATGGTAACTGGAATGAAGATCTATTTTCAAAAAATAGGTTGTGCCTTGTAATTCATATAGAAACTCATCTATCCTTTGAATGGAATATCTATTGTTTATTTTATTTTTTGTTTAATGCACGGTGGTCCACACACATGTGCATAGTCTCATCCTATGTTTTGACCAAAACCACTAATCACATGAAGGAGCTAGAATTGAGACAAATCCATCCTTTCTCTAGTAGATCCTAAATTATCTTTTCAATCTCATCTTTGAATTTATTGGGATGGTGGTAGGGTGTAGTTATGATCAGGTTGGCTCCTGCTTCAAACTCGATAGTGTGTTCAAACCCTTGATGAGGCAGTATGCCAAGAGGAATGTCTATAAAAAAATTATCAAGTTTACTCAAAATATTTTAGAGATCATCATCCTAGGGAGGCATCCATTGCCCTTTTATAAGTTCTGCCAAGACAAAACAATGTGCAGCCCAAGTAACATTATTACACCAAAAAATTGCCTCCATCCGATGTGCAAAAATTTCCTTTGAATCCTTATTTGTCATTCCATGGATAAGAACCTTCTTTCCATTAGTAATAAAAGTGAAGTTCATTTATTTGAAGCTCTAAGTGTATTCATCAAGTGTCTCCATCCACTATATGCCCAAAATAACTTCTATGTCATCAAGGTCCACTATGAAGAAATCCTCAATAGCTGTGTGATTTTCCATTGTGATACTTAGTTGAGGAACAAGGTGTGTGTAGGGGAGAAAATTTCCTTTGGTAACCTTGACCTAAAATCCTACATGCATCTCTCTAGGTAGACCTCTTCATTTTACCAGAGATGAGTTTATGAAGTTAAGGATATCTCCACTATCAAGCATCACCATAACCCTTTGTCCTTGAAGGGTTCCTTATACAGGAAACACTATGCACCTTAGGCTACCAGTTAGGGAAATAGTTCCTTCACACTATACCAATGTTGCAATTCTTTTTGTACGGTTCAAACTAACCATTTTGGTATCCTCTTGGGGTTGGTTATCTTTAGTGGATATATCTTCCTATTCATCCTCATCATTAGACACAACCTCATTGTAGTGGATCTTTCCTTTCCAGAGGTATCTATGCCCAGGTTCCCATGGTCCCCTATAGTTGAAACCTAGTTTCTTCCTTCAGAGTTCATGTCTAGTAGCTTTTTCCAATGATGGCTTCTTTGACAGATGTTTATTATCTTTGTCCCTCGAAAACATCGGTAATTTGAAGTGTGAGTAACCCTGAGAGGATGATGCCAATGGTGATACCATCCTTTGTGCCTTCTTAATGGCCTCTAATAGGGTGGTAGGGTTGAACCCTATCACCCAACCTTTTAGGGGCTCTATCAGTCCATTCATGAAGAGCACTATCTATCTTCTTTCATAAATGTCTATGACCAAAATGGAGATTTTTTGGAATTTCAAAATGTATTGATCAACTGATCTAGTTTGCCTCAACTGTGAAAAATCTTTGAAATTTAGTTCTAGATCTTTACCATCAAATTTATCTATCAATCTCTTAGTAAATTCTACATAGGTATGTATTTGATCATGCCCTGGTGTGGTGTTCTGATGCCACCATTCATGCACAACTCCCTCCAAGTGTAATGTCACAAATTTAATTGCTTCTTCTTCTAGCATAGGATTAAGTTGGAAGTAAGTATTAGCCTTTATTACCCATGCTTCCGTGGAAAGGGATCTAGATCTATCAAAAGGAGACATATTTACTTTACTTAACTTCCTCCTGAGATCATCATTAAAATATCCTATGTTTTTGCCTCCCAAATACCTCGTTCTCAAATCTATGTAATCTTTGTAGGATATATCTTCCTCAAAATTTGCATTCCTTCAGTCTTCTCTCAGTTGTTCTTGCATTTCTTTAAAGGTTGGTTGTTTCCCTCTAGGTGGTACCTCTATCTATGAGGGAAAATATGGCATGGAAGGTCAAGAGTGTATTGGATGAGGGTTTTCTTTACCTGACACTGAGTCCGTACTATGACCATTTTGTTCTCTAGATATTTTATTATCTACCAACTTCTTAAGAGTCTCTTCCATGATTCATTGAGTATCATTGATCTATGCTTGATACTTTGCAAGTTCTCTCAATAGTGCCATGAGATCGGTAGCTTGGGTTCTAATTCACCAGCCATTCTATCAATACAATGGGTTCTTCTTCTCTTTTAGCTATAAACTCTCATTCAATGTCTATAGGCTAGTAGGATCAAATCTCTAATACCACTGTAATGTTCCAAGGTCTTGATCCACCAATTGGATTTCTCATGTATGAGTTTGATGGACACTAAAAAGAAAGAATAATGTGTATACTAGTCTTAGTAGATCGTACAGTAGGCATAGGAGAGGAAAAGTGAATTGAGGGCCAAAGAGTTGTATGTACAGTGGTGGGAGAGCAATTATATGGTGCTTGTAGGAAGTTCATATGGTGTATGCATGGAGGTCGTATGGTCATTTTAGAAGGTTGTATGGTGTATCCTTGGAAGTTGTATGGTGACTTTGAAGGGCTTACAAAAGGTTGGCGATCGTATAGTGGGAAGAGACATCTGTGTGGTAAGGGTACTTGGCCATATTATATATAGTACATGTCATATGGTGTCAGAGTTAGTACACAAGCAGGTCATACATTGTTAACAGGAAGGCCATATAGACAAGAACACAGGAGTGCCTAAAGATAAAAAGATGAATAGTTTACAGATGGAAGGAAAACTCAATAATACAATCCAAACTTAGAGATCCAAATTTATCAGATAGAACCAAACAATAATTGAGATTAGAACACAAGTAACCTTCAATTAGTATTTTCCAAAAGATGGTGCTCTAATTTTCCAGATCTGAGTGAAGTATTACATGCAACAGAATAGGGTGAGGGTTAGATCCCACCGAAACTAAACAAACCAAATAGGGAAGATCTTTCACTTCCAAAATGGAAAACAATAGAGAATCCCAATGGGAATTTATAGTAAAAAATATATATCCAAATCACATACCTAATGACCACCTATAAGCCATGCTTGAATACCCATCAGGAAAACTTTCTGAGGGCGTACAAAGATAGCCGACAATGACACAAACTATAGAAACAAAATAAAATGGGTCTGAGATACATTAAATAAATTGATCCATTAATAATAGTTTGATTAATAATCTATTTTATGATGGGGATATTATAGGGTCACTTTGTCACATTAGTTAACCAGTGAGCATCTTTGCATGGCGACTAAGCAATGACCATCAATCTTGTACCATGTGGCAAAATCTAGAGCATCCATTTCAAATTGCTCCCCTTCCACATGTCACAACATCACTTTGTTGCTTGCCCTATCATGTCATCATGCCACATGGTATATCTTGCCAACTCACTACCTTATTTTGCATGCCACATGTCACTTCACCACATCAACATTCTAGACACATTTCATCATGTCACATTCTTGCATTTTGGGTCATTTGCATGCCACATCACTTGCAGCATAGCAATGCCCTACCATGTGTCCACCTCTACCAACTCATCACCTCAAAGTTTGTGTCATGTGGCTTCTCTTGATTTATCTGAGTGGGCCATGTCAACACCATGTCATCTGTATGTTTGTTGGTCAAAATCTTTCTCTAAGTGTCAAACAAGCCAACCAGACCCCATGTGTGCACTTATCCTCCATGTCCAAAAACACACCTTTAAGACAACTTCATACTTACCATGACCACACAAAAACATAGAAAAGTTTCATCTCCCCACCAATGTGTGATAAACATCCATTCTTATATTGTACCTTAAAAAGCTATGTAGGCATCCCTCATAATAAGGAATGATTAAACCATCTATTTTTCTTCATGAGAATCTATGATGAGAATGGGAGAAAACAAAATTTAGTTGTTGCAATGATAAGAGAGAAAATATAATCATCAAACTTCACCCAATGGTGAAGATCTCTTCACGTGTGTGTGTGTGTGTGTCCCAGGCTGAGGAATCTATAGGAAAAATAGTGGTAGGAGTCATCTGCATTTAGCTCTATTCTTTTCCTTCCCACACATGGAGTAGTGAATGCCACATATTTTCCATCAAGTTGTGATTATCCTATCATATTTTCCAAAAGGTTGAGTTGGTACTGCACAAATTAGAAGAAAACATTAGAAGAAATTCAAATGTTCTTCTTTGTTTTAACATAGATTGGAGACAATTATTCAACATAGTTTGATCATTTATCATTCCTCAAGCTTTGCATATTTTAGAGAAAATTAGTGGTGTTGAACAGATTTGGGCGTAGGCTACTTCAACAAGATAGCAAAAGAATTTAGTTGAAACAATCCATTTTTTCTGGCAATTTGTGAATGAGCATACTTGGGAATTAACTTGACCATGAATCCTATTAAGCCTATCCTGATGATATTTCTTCTGCATATATACCTGAAGCTGAGTAAATGCATTCCAAACTAGGAGTACAAAAATTGTTTTTTACTCAACTCCATCACGGCATCCAACAAATTAGGCACAAAATTTGACCTTTACTATTTGGACTTAAAATAAACATCCTCCATCCAAAGTGTTCGTGATCCACACATCAATTTCTCATCATATTGTTTCTGGAGTGAAACAATAATGTGTGTGGGTGTTGGGCCTAAAACTCATAACATTCAATGTCTCAAGTATTTATGGCATATATGTTGAATGAAAACTAGACATTATTACCACTTTCTCACCCCATATAAAAGTTCTAGCAAATGACTGCATGCACAAGTAGGTGAAACTTTATAGTCCATTCATTTGTGGTACATGATCATTTGGGACTTGGGCAAGTTGTTTGAAAAATAACAATAAGTGTTTGAAACAATCCATTTCTCATTATTCTCTAATTTTTTAGTATCCCAAAATTGTGAAATTCAATTAATCTTGAGAGCTGGAAATAGACAAGCTATAAAAGACTTTAAAAAATCCATTATTTTAAAACTAAGGAAAACTAGATATTTATTTTCTTGTGAGCACTGTAGGCATATTGGAAACTCAAAATGATGAAAAAAGTAACAAACACTTTCCCTTAAGTTTCAAATCCATTTCCATGAATGAATAGCTCAAAACACCACTTTATGAGAAAGGGTATTAGATAGCAATCTCAACAAGCATGAACATCTTGTCCTCACTATTATGCTCAAATTCTTTATGATTCATATGTGTATGCCCCACATACTCATTTGATCTTGCAAAAGTGATGTGTACGTACTAAAACTTATAATGATGAAAACCATTATAATCCTCTCATGAAAACATCTTCAATCCTAAGTATGCCATATCAATCTGATGGAGTAAATCAGGCCCCAAAATGGGTCTAGCTAAAAAAAAAATCAAATTCAAACAATTGACTCCTAAAATCAACATATTGAACTCCCTAAACTACTTGAATTCAATTTGGGCCACTAATTCAACTTTTAAAACTCATCTTCTACATACATGCAAACATGTCACTTTCATGTCAAGAGGCCTCTAAACTAACTTTCAAAAACTGAAAAAATGGAACCACTAGGCTCTAAAAACATGCATTCATATGCTCTAATCTGTAAATTTTTAATCTACAAAATTTGACCTTATGGCAATCATTTAGTAAAAATATGTTGACTGACAAAGTTTCCCTTTTCAAATTGATTGTGTAAACATCACATTAGAAATAGAAAAACACATTAGGTTTTGGCTTTCAAAACAAGTCAAATGAACGCTTGGGAATTTGCAACTTTGGACATAGGTTCAACTTTATATCGAAGTATAAGTCTATAATTTGGGCTCATGATGAATTACTAGGAAATTTTTACAAGCGTTCAAAGTTGACTACTTGGAATTACAGAATTGGGAACATAGTAGAATAGTGATTTTTGCAAATGAAATGAGACTGGCAAAGTATGCATATGGACTCATTAAGATTTAAAAATTGGCACACCTTAAGTATTTTCAGTCTATAACATAGCGTTGTAATCAATTTGGCTTCATCTATCATGGTTTCAAATTTTTAGCATCACAAACATGGCTGCCAACAAAATTGCACACTTGATTACCTGTAAAATTTTAGAAATTGCATTTGGAATCACATTTGAAAACTAGTCAAACAAATTCATCGTAGGCTCAAATTTGAAACATAGCATATATTTGACCCTATAATGCAAAGGAAAAGAAAAATTCTCAATTGGGTCAAAGTTATGACTAGTCAAATAGGACTACTTGTGAACTATCATAAAAGGCAACTAGATAATTTTAAGTTTTTGCAAATCGAATCAGTTTGGGAAACTCATCGCACAGATTCATCAAAACTTGAAATCGTAGACTTAGGATATGTTTTATGACTACAATGTAGTGGTATGATCATTTCTTCAAAAAATTCAGTGGGTCATAAAATATTCATTTTTGAATAGGACCTCCCAAAATTCCAAACAATGTGCATCAGCATGACAACAATGAACAACCAACTTTGAGGAATTCAAAACCTTGCTAAAACATTTTGAAATGACCTAAAAGCTAAAACAAAGGTTCTTTGATATGAATACTAAGTATTCCCAAATTGGTGGGTCATGACACTTTACGAGGTGCAAGATATTCAATTACAAACTAGGCTTCCTGTCATTATTTGACACTTAGGAAAAAAATGCGAATTTGACAAATGCTCAAAATGAGACTTCGCAAAATGACCCAGACTAACAATTTTTCAACAAGATATGCATGCATGTACTAAATGAAAGCTTTTAAACACTTAAAACGCATCATAGCCCTCAAAATGATAGTTGGGTACACATGCATGAAAAGCTCTTATAGGGGGTTATTTAGACTTAGTTTTTAGAATGGTACTCAAAATCAGTGCTTCAATTTTGAGTCCCAACAGTGACTCTTTCTAGGAATGTATTTCTTTTGTAGGCATGAAAAGTATTTAGATATCTGGAAGAAGCACACCACCCCAAAAGATTCTCTCTCAAACAACTTTATTGAAAGTAAGGAATCTACTCCTAAACTATACAAATGATGGCCCCGAGCCATTGAACTGTTGGAAATAATCAAGACTAGCTAGGTTACTCAGAGGAAGGGGTGAATCAGTAACCTCAAAACTTTTAAACTAACTTAGCACTTAATCAGCATAATCCATTCACCATTTAATTCATCTAATATACTGCATGCATGAGAAATTGAAAGATAAACATTCATGACACATGAACACAATATTTGGTGACTCAGAAACCTTCCAAATAGAAAGTAAAACTGGGGTGGGGATGATACCCAAAAAACTTCACCACTATAGAATAAGGTTGGTCTGTTAGAGCTTATATTGACCACTTCTGATGATCTACCCTATTAAGAGCAATTTGGACTGCTAGATCCACCTTGTTAGAGGTTTTACAAACATACAATGAAGTATGCACTCTGTTAAGAGATTTGAAGAAAGATTGTTAAGTTTACCCTGTTAAAGGATTTAGAAAACTGAGTTAGCTATTAGGATGAATAGTAGATCTAACTTACAACTTGATTGCTGATTAGATCCTTGAAGTACAGATCAATTCTTGTGATAGATATAACTTTATTGCTCCTTATAGACCTTTCTGAATATTTTGCTCTACTGCAGATTCACATTCACTCTTCTCAAAACATTACATATCCATACATCCATATATTGAAAATGATACAATACCTTACATATATACCATTCCAATATTTACAATTACAAGGTCGGCTAAAACACAAGTAAAAAAAATATTATTGAGTCAACCAAATAGTAGAAACTCGGGTTCTATAAGTTGGCTTGGTGAACTTCTAATACTCGGTGTCCATTGCATTTCTCGGCATTGTCATGCACTTAGTAGAAGTAGAGGCTCGATCCATACTAATCACATAATGTAGCTTCAAACTCAGTGACCATTGGAGACTTGGTAGATATAATGTCACTCAGTAGATACAGAATACTTTGTTTACCTTGCTTGCACTCGGTAAAAACTGCTCATCCTATCACTTGGTAGACACTGTGAAGCTCGATGACTACTATTTGGTGATAACTGTTAGACTGCACACTGTCTATATTTACTCGGTAGCTTCTGGAATGCTTAGTGTGAACTGTGAAACCTGGTTATCACTGGATTGCTTGGCAAACGCTGGAGACTGAATGATGAGCTCGGTAACCATACAGAATTGAATAAGTGTTGTCACTAATGACAAATATAACATAATGCCAACAATCTCCCCCTTTGGTATTAGTGAGAAAAACACTTATAAGCCAAGACTTATGTATACTGACATACTGATTTTGATTTTTCAAAATTTATCTTTGTAAAGCTATTGTATATATATTTGCACATATCTCCCCCATACATAAGACAAAATATATACATAGTCTCTCTCTTTTATTCTGTACATATATCAAACTATTCTCTTCATCCTTTGTCTTTCCACAAAATATCTCTTACTCCCCCTTTTTGACAATAATGCCAAAGAGTTATGCAATATATTCAAACAAAGACACCAAAATGTGAGAGAAACACAGAATGTACCTTGAGAATAAGAGCTAATGTCTTATCCCAGTTGTCTTGCAAAATTTTGCAAGTATGAAGAGCTACTTGAACTTCTGTTGAGAGCTCAATCATATGGTCTACAATAGAAAAATTGTTATCCTGGACCAATGTCTTTGAATATACAATATGATTTTGCATTGTGTGTATGATTGGAAGGATCACGTTTTGGATGTCTATCAATGTGGATCTGATCCTTGCTTCCTCTCTCAGCAATTCTACCTGCATATCTGACAAAAATCTCACCTTAATGTGATGTGTTGAACTTGAGCTGGGGTCAAGCTATAGCTTTTGAGTACTGAGCTTCATATCTTCATCAATCTTATTTAATTTTCTTTTATCTCTTTAGTGAACCTAGTAGCATCACATCGCTCGACAAAAAGTGATGATACATTTGTAAAGGAATTTTCAATGTTAGCCAAAATGGAGGATAGCTCTACCTGGTTAATGGCAATGTGTTGAGAAATGTGCTCAAGCACCTTATTATCAAACTTTTTCTCTACCTTTTCAATTAACTTCTCTTGACCAGATGTGTCCTCATTGAACTTATTGACTGGCTCTTCCAATTATAACAAAATATTTTGATTAGAATCAACATCAAAACCTATAGCCTATGTTAGTATATTCTTTGCACTTTCAGTTATTCTAAACTCTCTATCTCTTTCCTCTCTGAGTTGGTTCTATCTGGCCTTCTATTCCAAAAGCTAGCTAACCAGTCTCGGTTCTTCAACTGTAGCAGTATCTAGATCCAATTAGGAATCATGATCTCTTTGTCCAAATCAATATCATCATCAATTTCCTTTCTAGTAAGAAAATTTTTTAGAGATGTCCTTGGTTCTACTTCTGACATTACTACCTTGGACTTAGGAACAAAAACAATTGTAGATATAACTGGACTTGTAGTGAAAACTTGAATAGGACCAACTAAAGGAAAACTGAGAGAAGTGCAAACTAAATCCATAATTATTGTGCTATCCAAAATTAAAGTGATAACAAGTGGAATACTGACTGGAGCACATACAATAGGAGCACTAGTAGAAATATTTACAAATGATGTACTTACAGGCGCATGCAAAATTGAAGTTGACAAAATTGTAGAACTGGATGTTGAACATATTGTTGATGTTGTTGACTCGAGAGCTCATGAAGAGGAGGGTTGTACCTCGGTAGATGAAGTGGTAGACACTTCCATTATTGATACCTGGAGCTGAGAGGGAGAAAATAGTGACTGAAAAAATGATGTGTTTGTTGTAGATGTGGTCACATTTGCTGAAGTTGTCTCCAACCCAGATGATGTAGCAGTCTTTGGTGGAGGGTGAGGAAGGGAGGCTATGACTTGTGCAACTATTGTCACTAGATCATTCTCTTCATCTCCTTCCTTATCTTCTTCATCAGCTTCTTCCTCTTTCACTTCTTCATCATCCTTTATCAACTCTTGACATTCCTCAGCATCAATGGTGACACATGGTGTGTTATCTTCTTCATCATTTTCACTGTCATAATCATCATCCTTGATCTCCACTGGATCCTCACTTGGTTTGTGCAAATGATAGATGTTTTTCCACATGTTTGTAGCATCCCTAACTACATGCTCAATGTCTTTGATCAAAATTAATCATGTATGAAATCTGATCATCATTTTACCTTCATTGTCTTTCATTGCTGCCTTAACTTAGGCATTTCTGAGACTCGGTAGCAATTGTCTTAGTGATTTCTCATATATATCTTTTACTGTCTATACAACTAATTCCCACCTTGGCTATAATATTTCCAATAATTCATTTGAAATCTAAGGGGCAATTTGATCAAGGGAATATTTTCATTTTCCCATCTTATTGAGCACTAGCTCCTCAATCTGCATTTTCTCAACATATGTTCTAGTTTCAAACTTTAATGCCTTGAAGTTTGTGATGCCTGCACCTTCTTCTATTTGCTTTAATCTTTCTTGGAAGGTGAGTGGGGGCTTACTCAATACAACTTCACTGTCACCTTTCTTCTTGGATCTTCTGGTGAATACAGCTATGGAGGCTTTGGGTAGCTTGGTAATAATTACACTGGCCTTCTTTTTCATAGGCTTTGCCTCCTTTTCAGATTCCTACTCTTCTTCTTCTAATTCTTTAATGTCTTCTCCTTTACCCTTGGTAAGCATTAGAGGGGCACTTGCAGTTTTCAATTTTTCTACCTTCCTCTTTCCTTTGCTTATTGCCTGAGGTAGCTTGATTTCAAGCTCTATTCTGGCCTTTGCTTCATCATATGTTCCAAAGACAAGTAGCTTTGGATCTATTGGCTCATTCACCAAGGCTTCAATAATGTCCTTTTTCTCATCAATGTTAACCTCATATGGAAGAGGTTTCACCCATGCAACTCTAAGCTTGATTGCCTGGATATAAACTTTATCACAATCAACCATGAAGCATAAATCATCTTTATAATCTTCAACTAGCTTAGGAGGAATTTGAAACCTATTGTTCATCTTCTCCTTGAAAGCTTCAAAATAATTATCCATAATACTTTCAAAATTTTCACCCATTTCTGCAATGAATTCATTAATCCGATACAAAATGGGAGTATGTTTCCTCCATACAACTGAACCTTTTGATGGGAAAAACTTTTGAACATAAAAGAAAAGATAGATTAGCAAAGAACCGAATTTATAGGGGTTGTTCTTTGATGTCCTGATGTTGTCCATGTTCTTGTTTAACTGCTTCAACAATAAATCTAATAGATCAAATTCCATATCCTTCTTCACAACCTTGTATGCCAAATCAACAGCCTCACATGGCACACTATTCAATCAACTAGAGCTATATATTTTATGTGCAATGATGTGAATTCCAAACCTAAGTTCCATGTCAAATACATTACTAATCTTTAGACGTCTGTCATCCCACTCAGCTAGGGTTTACTTATGAAGTTCTTCCCAACCTAGGGTTTTAGTTATTTTCACCTTGTTGAGCATAAGGAGACCCGTAATCTTATGAATCATTTTCTTTGTGATCAACACAGGTTGCTCTAACCATAACTGACCATTATGAATACGGCTTAGAATATACCTAACCCACTTCACTTGGAGATTCCTTGGCATATGTGGGATATGGGTTAATTCTTTGACCTCTAAATGCTTATGCTCAAGTTTCAAAGATCCATCAACACACATTTCTCCTAGGGCACTATCCATCACTAGGGTTCCAATTCCTTGCACATAATACTTAAAATGAGTGTGAATATCATTAATGAGGAGTACCTTTGGAGGAATTTTTGATTGAGCTCCATTCGGGTTGAGTGACTCTGCAACTACTACTACTAGCTTAAAATTTGGTGCTTTCCACTCCACGCCTTTTACCAACATCTTAGAACCTCTTTTTGCCTTGCTGCTACTACTGCTTCTAGATGCCATGGTTTCTCAATAAATGAGAAAAAAAAATTGAACAAATCTTCGCTACAAATTCGCTCAAGATTGCTTGGATGCACTTGAAATCACTTTGCTTTGGGTACACTGAAGTCACGGTGAAAAATGAAGTCAAATTCTACCCTTTTTGATGAAAGTTTTCCATTAATGCTTGGTACCATAATGACATAGTGCATGAAAAACTATCATCCACTGACTATGCTCGATAGAAGCTTGTGACTCGACGATTGAACAAAACTTTTATTACTCCCGATCTAGCTCAGTAGAGTCTATGACCAACCTTGCTCAGTATGACTTGAATTCTTGTAATCCCTTTGTATCCAAAATATTGATTTGGATCTTTTGCTTCCTATCATTGGAACTACTCAAGATATGACTTGAAGATATAGTTCAAGTTCTTCCTTTAAGAATCTAATTGGAAATGGTGGAGTCACCCACTTCTTGAGTGACATGGTCATCATTTGAACTGGCTTTCTTTGTAGATTTGAGAATCCACTGCTTTCTGATATTATCAACTTTAGCTTTCTTTTAATCTTGAACTCTACCTATATTCATGCAATTCTTAGCTATATGATCAATTTTAGTGCATGTATAACATCTTATTGTAGTATCCTTCTTTCTCAAGTGATGACTTGCATAGTTTATGCCAATGTGTCCATATTCTCCACAATAATGACATCTACACCAAGTATTGTAATCCCAACCAAATATTGCCTTTACAAGTTGTTCAGCTGGATTGAATGGTTTAGATTTGCATTCAGATGCCTTGTGACCTTGTTTCTTGCATTTGTGACATTTACCTTCAAACTTTGGTTCTTCCTTGCATTCATTAGCTTTATGACCATGTTGACTACAATTGTAGCATTTTCCATTGAATTTTACCTTTCCATTGCTCCAAAATTTGTTTGATGTATGACCTATCTTACTATAGTGATTGCAAGTAGGCTTCTAATTCCTTTGAGCACCTTGTTTGGAAGATTCACCTTCTTCTTTGTATCCAAGTTCTACTTTACCCTTTTTCTTATAAAGATTCTACTCACTTTGTTGATTTAGTTGATCCATGTCTACCTGAGATTTCATTATTATTTCATTGAGTTTCTTTTCAAAATTCAGATCAGCTATCAATCTTTCATTGATTTGTCTTTCAGTGATTAACTCATTTCTTACCCTTTCATTTTCAAATCTCAGACTCATGATTTCCTCATTTGCATTGGAAATTTGATTAGTAAGACTTTCTTGCTAAAAGGATTGATTTTGATTTGCATTGTTCCTTGCCTCCAAGTCTTCATTTTCCTTATTCCTTTGTTCCAAGATTTCACACATTCTTATTGACTAAATTTCTTGTTCTATTTTCAATTTTCTTACCTCTTCTTGTAGAGAGCCATTCTTTTCTAGGAGTTATTTGATTGCCTCATTTGCTTCATCTAAACTGCTTGAAGGGAAAAAGTCTTCAATATTTTCTTCAACATATTGGTGGTCATTCATTTGTTTTGCAAGTTCCTTCTTTTTAGGGATTGGGAAAGATGATCTTTTACTTCTTTGAGTTGAGCTATGGCCATCTCTAGATCTAGCTTTTCATTTTCAATGGCTTTGTCAAGTCTGAATATCTCCATTGTCCTTGATCTTTTCTCAAGCTATCAAACTTTATCCTAAGAACCACAAAGCTCTGATACCAATTGTTGGAAATAATCAAGACTAACTAGGTTACTGAGAGGGGAGGGGTGAATCAGTAACCTCAAAACTTTTAAACTAATTCAGCACTTAATCAGCATAATCCATTCACCATTTAATTCATCTAATCTACTACATGCATGAGAAACTGAAAGATAAACACGCATGACACATGAACACAATATTTGGTGACCCAAAAACCTTCCAAATAAAAAGTAAATTTGGGGTGGGGATGGTACCCACAAAACTTCACTACTGCAGTATAAAGTTGGCCTATTAGGGCTTACATTGACCACTTCTAATGATCTGCCCTATTAAAAGAAATTTGGACTATTGGATCCACCTTGTTAGAGGTTTTACAAACATACAATGAAGTATGCACTCCATTAAGAGATTTGAAGAAAGACTGTTAAGTCTACCCTATTAAAGGATTTAGAAAACTAAGTCACCTGTTAGGATGAAATAGTATATCTAACTTACAACTTGATTGCTGATTAGATCCTTGACATACAAATCACCTCTTGTGATAGATATAACTTTACTGCTCCTTATAGACCTTGCTGAATATGCTGCTTTGCTGCTAATTCGCATTCACTCTTCTCAAAATATTACATATCCATACATCCATATATTGCAAATGATACAATATGTATAATATATACCATTCCAATATTTACAAATACAATCTTGGCTAAAACACAAGTAAACAAAATATTACTGAGTCGGCCAAATAGTAGAAACTCAGGTTTTGTAAGCTGACTTGGTGAACTTTTGATACTCGGCATCCACTACATTACTCAGCATCATCATGGACTTGGTAGAAGCAGAGGCTCGGTCCATACTAATCACATAATGTAGTTTCAAACTTGGTGACCATTGGAGACTCGATAGATATAATGTCACGTGGTAGATACATAATACTTTGTTTACCTTGCTTACACTCAGTAAACATTGCTCATCCCATCACTTGGTAGACACTAGCTTCACATCATAGAAACTAATTACTCGATAGACACTATGAAGCATAGTGACCACTATTTTCTTGGTGATAATTGTTGGATTGCACACTATCTGTATTTACTCAGTAACTTTTGGAATGCTCGGTGTGAACTATGAAACTTGGTTATCACTGGATTGTTCGGCAAACACTAGAGACTGAATGATGAGCTCGGTAACCATACAAAATTGAATAAGTGTTGTCACTAATGACAAATATAACATAATGCCAACAAGCTCTTATAGGGGGTTATTTAAACTTAGTTTTTAGAATGGTACTCAAAATCAGTGCTTCAATTTTGAGTCCCAATAGTGACTCTTTCTGGGAATGCATTCCTTTTGTAGGCATGGCAAGTATTTAGATCTCTAGAAGAAGTACACCACCCCAAAAAATTCTCTCTCAAACAATTTTATTGAAAGCAAGGAATCTACTCCTAAACTATACAAATGATGGCCCGGAGCCATTGAACTTCAATGCAACTTATTACCTCTATCATATACCTAATTTTCATTCAAATATTCTTGAGGAAAACTGAAAATTTCATTCATATCATTTTCACCAATCATGTCAGCATCTTCAATCAACTCATTTGGTAAAACAAACTCTACATCTTCATGTTCATAGTAGACATACAAACTAGAAACCATTTCAACATAATTCTCACTATGAACATACGGATCAGCGTGCTCAAAAATATCAGAATTAAATTGAAACTCTTCTTCATTAAATGATTCATACATGCTATCAAGATTGAATACAAAAATTTCATATTCAGCTTGATGAAGGAGCTCACATATGCCTTTAACTTGTGACTCCTCTTGTGTAAATGGATGACATTCCAATGAGCAATTAGACTCATATTCACAAATGTCATCCATATCAATATTTGAAACTAATTTGAGGTTCTCCAATGATTCTTCAAAATCAAAAAATGAATTAGCAATCAACTGAGAGTATTGACCATAAAACTCATTAAAAAGTGTAGACTGGTCCTCACCAATAGCTTCATCTAACACCTCATTATTAAGTTCACAAGATGCAACATCATCATCATTGTCACTATCACTCTTAGAAGAAAAATAATATGATTTCTTGTAGTAGTATGATAATGTATCATAATAGAAATCAAGACCAACCAGATCTAAGAGTTCAATATGCTCTTCAAAAAGTTGGTTAATAACTCCATGCAATGCTCCTTTATACATATCAATGAAAAGGACAAGTTGATCAACATCAAAATATTCACCATACAAAGTGTTGTTAAATACTTTAAACTCACCACCCATCCCATTATCATGGAAAATTTTAGCATATGAAGAAAAATCAAAACTACATGAAGATTCATTTTCTATTTCATCTATCAGGCATACAATGTTCATATCAACATCCTTTTCATTCTTTTGTTCAATATGATCAATTAGAAAAGACCATGAATCATCTTTAAACTCATCATATATGTTGCAACTTCACCTTTCAATGCAAAGTCACTTTCCAATTCTTCATTTTGATCTTCACATTCAACTTTATAAATAACACATTGACTTATGATTTCCATGTCCTCATACTTTTGGAGACAAATCATTCTCAAGATCTTCACTATCATACTAATTTGTATAACACAAAGATCGAAATGCATTTTCAAACTTGGGAGAACAGTTTGTACCTTCATTGATAGAGGAACACTAATTCTTATCATTACTCTATTCTTCCCATGTTGCATCCAATTCATATAAAGATGAGCATGCACTTTCATTGTCCTCATCTTTACTTTGATAAAAATTTCAGCCTCTTCTTCATCATATGACTAAGGTACATATGAAATACTCTCATTTTCAGTAGTGATTCTTCATGGCACACTAGATCAGCAACCTTGTTTTCATCACTTGAAATATAAGTTTCAGCTCCTCCACCCTTACAACATTGAGATGCACACACTAAAACTTCATGATTAATGACATTCTCAACACAACAAAAAATTCCATAGGAGAAGCTACTAATGAAACCTCTTCATGCACTTGGAGTTTATCAAGCATATCAAATCCATTATCTATTACTCTAGCACTACAAATACATGCAATCCCTTCAACAATACTAGGAATATCTCTATTTTGTAACAAGGAAACTTTATCAACACATGTTTTTAAATTTGAAATTTCAACATGATTATTTACCACAATAGGGAAACCTACATGTTGATTTGAATTTGAACCCTCAACATGATATTGATTTCTATTCTCAAATGCACCTTTCTAGAAAATATCTCCAGAGAAATGACTCTTGGTTAGTCCATACTTTATAATATTTTCAATCTTTATAGCTATCATGAATACTTGATGCAATGTCTTTGGTTGTTTATCCCTCAATAGGTAGCTCATTTTCCCATCAAATGTGTCAAAGTAAACAACCAAACACACTTGAAGACCGAGTCTACATTTCTCAAGGATCTCATACAAAGCTCTTGCAAATCTGATATTAAACTTAGAAATAAGTTTGTCATTCTTAATATGAATCTTCAAAAAATTATTAAAAGAATCAAAGATGCTTACTCTTTCTCCAAATTAATCCATGAAGGTTGAATGCAACTTGCTCCAAAATGAAATAGAACATACTGGAAAAAATAAATACCAATCTCTAGCATCACCTTCTAAAGATTGAACAAACAGTTTCATAGGCACATCTTCATGAGCGATTTCAAAGTCACCCATCAAATCACTAAATAGTTGAATATGATGACTAGGTAAATCAAAGTGGATCCCACTAAACTTAGCAAAATTATTTCTTAGATCATATGACACAACATTTGGGAAACCATGAATTCCATCAAAGCATAATGGAAAGTATCTCTTGGTAGAAATAGATCTACAAACTCCATTAACGGGTTGCATTCTAGGTGAAAGAAAATTGACATTTTTTACAAATTTTCAACTTACTCACCCAAATAACTTTCAGAATTTGTAGCTTGCAACATATTTGAAAATTCTTCTACCAATTTAAACTCCAAGCATACTCCAACATGTTACAAATTTATTGAATCTAACTTCCATGAAGTATGTGAAGATGCACAAACAAACTTTTCTACTTAGTGCTAGAATTTACTTAATGGAGAACACATTTGTATAACTTACTTTCATGGAAAAAGAAATCTCATGAAAGTAAAAATAATTGAATTGTGGTGGCTGCAACTTCTTTAATGCTAAGTACAACAAAAGATTTAAATTTCGTCAAATTTGTAACTTTTTCATTGCACACCACATAATCTTTTCAACCATTTCCAAGAAATGTAAATAAACTCTTGAAATTTTCTCTCCAACTATTGTATTCTTTATCATACCTTCATTTCATATTACATTGGTACAAAGATATAACTTCAAGTCACCACTCACTTAGTGATAAGAGATTTGATCAACTTGCACAATATAACAAGCTAGTCCAAAATTTACATCAGGTATTTGAAAGACTTTATACAACAACCATG
This sequence comes from Cupressus sempervirens, assembly GCA_028749045.1. NCBI lineage: Eukaryota > Viridiplantae > Streptophyta > Pinopsida > Cupressales > Cupressaceae > Cupressus > Cupressus sempervirens. The sequence continues at coordinate 8,660,724 of CM053783.1, forward strand.
GAGTTTCATATTCTTGAAAATATGGAGGAAATTTAATATTAACTTTGAATTTTGATAGCAACTTTACTTTATCTTAAGTCAAATTATGAGGAACTTCCAACTGGTCTCAATGATAACATTCATTGCAAATCCTCAAAAATACTCCTTCCATGAATAAGGTAACCACTAGGATGCATGAATTTAAGTAAGAAATTGGAAAACACATCAGAAAGTCACTATTGCAAGTCATTTCATACACTTCTCTATGTTGTATTGAATCTCCTTTTAGATTCTCAAGGTTTGTCTACTAAAAAGATTCAATACAGTTCCCAGTAGAGTCACCATTTTGTTGACTCATAATTTAAAAGTGATTTTAACTACCAGGAAGCTGAAAAAAAATGCATCTAAGGAAAAATATATCCTATGATGGATAAATTATTTGTAACCCAGGCCAACTATAAGTTTGTAATCCTTCTTCACTTTAGGCTCTGCAAAATCTAGGTGGGTAGACCTCAAATTCATCCATATGGTACTAGTTGCTAAAACATAAATCTAAATCTATATTAAGTAGATGAAAACCCCAAATCCCTCTATGATTATGCAATAGGGAAAAAGCACAGATCTATGTCACCATTTATGATACCAAAACCTATTTTGGTCAAATCTCATTTCTCTATTAAAACTCAATTTAAAAATAAAAATAAAAATACCCTTTTATAGATCTCAGATTCAATATCATCATTGTATAAATTTTTGGGTGTTTTGATTAGTTATAATATGTTATAATCTCAAATTATTATAAGTTGATATTTCAACATTTTAGAAGATGCTCCCTCAAAAAAGGAAAAAAAAATAGTAAATCATATCAAAAAAATTTAAAAATTATATTTATCTCTAGAGGAGAGAATCCTCTTCATGAATATGTAATTTTTTTTCAAGAAGGTATAGATTTGATAGGGAAGTTTTGATAGGAGGAAAAAATTGTTGGATTCTGATAAGGTCGAACTTGAGTACTTATAAAAAAGAAAATAGACATAAAAATAATTTATTTATTTTTTTGTTCACTAGCTATACATGTCATCTATAAGATATTTTCAAATTAGAACAAAAAAAGATGATTTGCATATACTTGTTTGACGGGAACTACACCTTATACTTTTTATAGTTAAAAAGGAAACTTCAAAATAAAATAAAATGAATAAATTCTTGCTCAAAAAAATTATAAAAATTATAGGCATAAAACTCATCCAATTCTACACACTTCATCAGTTTACATCATCTTCATATTATAAACACAAATACCATTTTTTTTGTCATTAATGTTGAACTGTCACATTCTGATATCACATTTCTTTATAAAAGGTGACACAGGTTTGTGCTTTTACCCAATAACAAAGACATGAAATAGTTAATATCATGACCTATGAGATTCACAAGCTAAGTGTGGGTATCCTTTTTAGATCTACAACATGAAAGGAGAAATGATTTTTGATTAATTAATTGATATCAGCATAACCCACATATAAAACAACAAGATACATGCAAATCCTATGACTAATCAGTGCCCTATCCACTGGGTATTCCACAAACAACCACATACATCAAGATATTGGCAATCTATCCATTCACTTTGTGAATCAGACATCTATGTTTAAACTGAACCTCATACTCATTAGATCCTTCCATGAAATCTACAACCCTATCAAGATACATCAAGCATTCAATGGAAAAATATATCAAAACATACAACTTTAAACTAGCTACAACTAAGATCTACAATCGTTGATCATAAAACACAAAAGATTATAAACAAAAAAGATAGGAGACAAGAATCAGAAAGAAATTGATTTCATTTGTTGCTTTTGTATTCATTTTGTTGAAGCAAATACATTCAAGATATATGGAAATAACTCATAAAGTACCAAATAGATATGAACTATACAATACAACTTCATTACTCATGTTCATACGAGAGAGAATACTAAGAGAATGGTGGAACCCCATCTATGGAACTTGTCCAAAAGTCTAGAACCAACCTATCCAACCTTGTATTATGAGAAAGAAAGAAAAGATATAGAAGAATTAAAATCTAGGATCTGATCTCAAGCTAACACTTGTCCACTTGAATCTTCATCCATTGCTGAAATTGTAATGAAATAACTTGCACAATAGAAGAAATAATATGAAATATTATATAAATACTTGATAATAATTGAGAGTAGCAGGCCACTTGAAGGGGGAGACCTTCAAATATCTCCAATGAGAACATACTTCACCATATATCTTGAAATAAGACTCACAACCTCCTATATATACCTAATTATACTTAGGTTGAATAGACACAACCCCACATAAAACCTAGGCCAACCTACATACCTAAATAATAATATAATAATGATAACATGACTTAATTAAGGATTAAGAAAACCACAAGTTTACTATTCATAACCCTATATACACCAATATTAAGGGTGTAGCATGTCCCCACTTTTGAAAGAAGTGTTTTCCTTAATGCTAACCAAGTCTAGATTCTTTTGAATGAACTCTTCATCCTCCCATGCGGCCTCTTCAACTAGTAAGTTCTTTCATTGGATGAGATACTAAGTGAGGGTTCTATTCCTTAGCTTCTTCATGTGTGTTTGAATAATGCACTCTAGTTCCAAAATTATTCTTCCTTCTTCATCAAGCTCTGGTAGTACTATTTGAGTAGGAATATTCTTCCCAATTACCTTCTTCAAATAAAAAACATGAAAAATTATATCTATCTTTGTTGTTGGTGGCAACTCAAGCTTGTAGAAAACACTACCAATCTTTTACATGATTTGGTATGGTCCATAATATCTTGGAGACAACTTGTTATTCTTTTTTTGGTGCTTCATTGATATATATTTATAAGGTTGCAATCTCAATAAGAACTAGTCCCCAACTTCAAAATTTATTTCACTACGATGTTGGTCTGCTTGTTCTTTCATTTGATTTTGTGTCATAACTAAATTCTCCTTGAGTCCTCAAAGTACCTGTTGTTGATGAAGAAAGTTGTCCTCTATTGCCTAAACTCTTGGTGACACCTTTAATGATGATGTGATGGAAGGAGGATGATATCCATAAAGTGCCAAAAATGGAGACATTTTTGATGAGCTATGAAAAGAAGGATTGTACCACCATTCTACTAGAGGTGGCCAATCTACCCATTGAGATTATTTTTCTAATGTGAAACAATGTAGATATCCTTTCAAACATTTATTAACAACCTCATTTTTCCCATCTAATTGAGGATGGTATGAAGAACTGTGAGCCAATTGAGTACCCAAACATGAGAATAAATCTTTCCAAAAGTGACTAGTAAAGATAGGATCACGATCACTAACAATAACCTTAGGTGTACCATGTAGCTTTTGGATATTCTACAAGAAAACTTTTTCCACTATACTTGTTGTAAAAGGATGTGATAATGCAATGAAATGTGCATATTTAGTGAGGTGATAAACTACTACCATGATGAAATTATGACCTTAAGATTTGGGAAGCCCTGTGATGAAGTCCATGGATACATCTTCCCAACATTGGCTAGGAATAGATAAAGGTTGCAAGAGACCTAGTGTCTTAATTGTTTCCTCCTTATTTATTTGAAAAACCAAACATTCAGCCACAAACTTTTGAACATCACCTTTTAGCCCTTCCCAAAAAAATCTTTCTTGACCCGATAATATGTCTTCAAAAATCATGAATGATCACCAATTGGGGACTCTAGTTATTTGAGAATCTTGTGTTTAAGAGTGGAATTCTTACAGAGATAGAAGCAATCTTTATACCAAAGAATACCCCCTTTTAAAAAAAAACTTATCTGAACTATTAGGGTCGCTTTCAATTTTCTTGATGAGATTACATTTTGCAACATTATTTTTGCACTCTTCTTTGGCTTCTATGACCTAGTTTTCTTGTAATATTGAAAGGACACACAATAAGGATTCATCTTGTTCATTCTTACTAAAAAGTACATTGGCCACAATATTTTCCTTCCCATTCTTGTATACAATTTCAAACTCATATCCCAACATCTTAGTGACCCATTTTTGTTGCCCTTCTAAAGATAGTCTTTGTTCCAAAAAATATTTTAGGCTATAATGATTTTTTTGAACCTTGAAGTATTGACACATTAAATGAGGCCTCCATTTTTTAATTCCATGAAGGATTGCTAGCATTTTCTTCACATAAATAGGTTTGATTTGATTGTTACCTTTTAATTGATGACTCTCAAAAGAAATTGGTCGACCTTCATGCATGAGAATTGTTCCTATCCCATTTCCAAAAGCATCACATTCCATAATAAATTCTTTGGTGAAGTCTAGAGTGGCAAGCACGAAAGTTGTACACATAGCCTTCTTCAATTTCTCAAATGCTACATTAGCATATTCATTCCAATGAAAAGAATCCTTCTTCAATAGAGTGGTAAATACGACTATAATTCTTCACAAATCTTTTGTAGTAACCTATCAATCCCAAGAAACCCCTCAAATTCTTAATGGTTTTTGGAATAAGCCATTCCATGATAGCCTTAATTTTGTTAGGGTCCACCTTTACTCCTTCATGTGAAACTATGTGTCCCAAATACTCCACCTCCTTAAGACCAAAAGCACACTTGGAAGGCTTAGCATAGAGTTGATGATGTTTGAGTAATTGTAATGCTTGATCTACAAGCTATAAATGTTCTTCCCAAGTCTTGCTATAAATAAATATATCATCAAAAAACACTAACACAAACTTTCTCAAGAACTTCTTAAAAATGGAATTCATCAAACTTTGGAATGTAGATGGTGCATTGATAAGATCGAATGACATCAACAAAAGTTCATTGTGACCCTCATGAGTTTGAAATATTGTCTTGCAAATATATTCCTCCTTAATCCAAATTTTGTGATAACCCGATCTAAGATCTAACTTGGTAAAATACACAGCTCCATTTAATTCATCTAGAAGATCATTGATGACTAGAATAGGAAACTTATCTTTAATGGTGTACTTGTTGATCACTCTATAATGAGGAAAAATTTTCCAATTTTCATCCTTCTTACATACCATCACAGTAGGTGAGGAGTAAGAACTTTGGCTATGCCTAATAATTCCTGCTTCTAGCATTTCCTCAACAATTTTTTCTATCTCACTTTTTTGTATGCGTGGGTACCTATAAGGCCTGATATTTGGTAGTTGGCTCACTAGAACTAGTTGCATTGCATGGTCATTATTCCTCTTAGGAGGAATTCCTTTAGGAATATCTCTAAGAATCACTAAGTGACGATCAATTATTGCTTGTAAATCTAAATGAGTAAGAGCATTAGATTGAGAGAATTCTAATGAACATAGTTGGGCCACAAATCCATCTGCTCCTTTCTTAAGAAAATTTTTCATTTGATGAGAGCTTTCTATCTATGGGGATTTTTCTTTCAATCCCCTTAGGTGCACTACCTTTCCTTTTGATTGAATTCACATGAATAGTTCTTGGAAGTTCATCTCAATTGTTCCCAATGTAGTAAGCTATTGTACTCCTAAAACAATATCTGTCGTACACATGGATATCACATATATTAGGGTATCAAGTTGATAATCTCCCATGGATAATTTGATGCCATGACACTTCCCTAAACAACTAACTGTGCCCCCATCTACAATCAAAACCTGAAACTTTGGGGCTGGATATATAAAATAATTTAGAAGAGTTGCCAACTTTTTGTTGATGAAATAATGAGTACTGCCTAAGTTAAACAACAATGTTACTTTCTGCTTCTTTAAGAAACCCACTACCTTGAGAGTTTATGGTGTACTAAAACCTAAAAGTGCATGACAAGAAATGATTGGTTAAGAATCATATGATTCTCACCTAACTTTCTATTGCCCTCTGATATGGGATCATCTTCTTCTTCCTTACTTGGACCTTTAATATAGAAGAATTTATTTTCACTATGTTTAGGTCGACTGTATTTACTATCATAGTTGAAACACAATCATTTTTCTCTTTTCTCCTCAATTTTTTGTGGGGTCAACCTAGTGGGTTGAGGAAGATAAGGTATTGAATAACATTTTTCTCTTGTCACATTATCCCCTTTCTTTCTAGGAATCAAGAACTTCTCCTCTACCTTGTCTGCCAATATAAAAGACTCGTTTACTAAGCTCAGACTAAAGATGTGTACCTCATGTTGAATGTAATCCTTGAGACCACCGAAGAATAAATCATTCAAGTTCTTCTCTATAATTGTATCCACTTTTAATGATAGATTTTGGAATTTTTGATTATAATCCTTAACTAATCCTATTTGATGAAGCTTAGCAAGTTGGCTAAAGAAGTTTTTTGTCACATTATTGCTATATTGTGCTTGGAGTTCTTCTATAAAAATTGACCATGATACAGTGAGACCCTTTTTCCTCCTATGAGTACAAAGCCAACGATACCAAATGAATTGATCTGGTTCTAGATATAAGGAAGCCATCCTGACCTTGTGTCCATATGAGGTTTGATGTACCTCAAAAAAAATCTCCATTTGATTAATCCATGTTAGAGGATCCTTGCCATCGAATTTTCACATATCCACCTTTGGAAAAAATTCCTAGATCCCATAGGAGTATTAAAATTTGTGTCATTATTAGTCGACTTGAAGGTTTCACCTTGATTTCTTGACAACTCCTTCCTTATTTCATTCATATAGGTGCTTAACATGCTTTGTATATCAAATATATCCCCTCATAGGTCACACATATCCCTCTTGACCTCTTCTTTGAACTTACTTATTTCCTCATTGGGATTACTATCCTCTGTAGTTTCCCAATCTTCATCAAAAGATTTCCTTGGTGTGGTAGCAATCTTTCTGCCTCTTGTTGGAGGCCCCATCGTGATGGAAACCAATATTTTTGAAAGAAATATCACAAATAAAATATAAGTTCTTTTTTTTTTTTAATTTATTTTTTACTTTAACTTACTAGGGCCAAGGTATATACCCTTAGGAAAAATCCCAAAAAAATGGCAAATTTGTTGCCTTGATAGCGAATTTTTCTAATTTTATAATAACTTTCTTATTTTTGCTTTAATTTCTCCAAGATTTGAAATGTAGGCTCCTTTACTATGTATTCACAAACTCAATACAATTTATACTCCAATTTTCCAAGATGTGAGAGATATGTAGATCTCAATAAATTGTGTAGAAATAGTAATTTTGCAATAATTTGCTCTAATTTTCTTGAATTCCTTTAAATTTTGGATTATAGATTCTTTAATATATTCTTCAAAAACTATTTTAAAATATTTGAAAAAAACACTAAAATCTAATAGTTATGCTCTTTCCAAAATTACCCCAATGTTGAGAAAAATTCTTGCCTCTATGGTGCCAAGATCACGCTCAGGTACCACTTGTAATGAAATAACTTGCATAGTAGAAGAAATAATATGAAATATTATATAAATACTTGATAATAACTAAGATTAATAGGCCACTTCAAGGGGGAAACCTCCAAATATCTCCAATGAGAAACACTTCACCATATATCTTGAAATAAGACTCACAACCTCCTATATATACCTAATTATGCTTAGGTTGAATAGACACAACCCTATATAATACCTAGGCCAACCTACCTACCTAAATAATAATATAATAATGATTACATGACTTAATTAAGGATTAATATAGCCATAAGTTGACTATTCATAACCCTATATACACCAATATTAAGGGTGTAGTAGAAACAAAGCTTCTCTCTTCTTTCTACAACTAAAAACCAAATCAAATCTCATCCTTGTGCATAGCTAACTTTGAAAATATCTCTTTCAGAATGATGAGAAAGCCCTTTTTGATCAAAACACCAAATCTGTTATCAAAATGCTACCAAAACCTTCACAAAACTAGTTAGGAGGGAAAATAGTATTACTAATATGACCCTCTCCAATTTCTGCGGATACCTACTTCACCATTTTGTCACAAATTGAAGCTAAACTACATAACCAAAAATTGATTAAAATTGGAGCACCTCAAAAAAAAGTGTAAATAACTCTTAAACACTAATGCCTGATCAGGAAATTTAATGTCTTAATCTTGATATAGTTTGTATAGTTTGGACTTACTCTCTGTGCTTTGTGAAAAAAATTTCCAAAACATTTGTTTTTATATCTTGTGAACTTATGCTAGAAACAACTAGAACTTACTATACCTATGGGTAGTATGTATGACATACTTTTCTTAATATTATACATAGAATGCAGTATTTCATATAAATATTTTAAGTTATGTTCTAATATCTAAATAAGAGTAGGAATGTTATCTTGCATATGTGTTCCAAATATTTCTAACCTTCACGAAATGAAGAGCAATGCAAAGGGTGGTGATTAAAGCATTAAAAGAAGAATGATGGAGACCAATCATGGCAAGGAATGTGTAATTCAATTCTTATGGATAAGTCATGCCTGCAGAGGAATTATTGTTCCAAAAAATCCAGGAAGAACCGACTTGCTATATTTCCTACGAGTTGATATTATGTTGCTTAATAATTATACTATGTCATGGTTGATCTTGTACCTTCTTTTCTGGCAATGTTTGTTCAAGACTTTTTATGTCATTTTTTTAATAAGTATTCAATCCTTTATATAGTGGATGGGGGGATCATCTTAGTAGAAGAGGAGAAAATAGACAATGCTAGTTTAAGATTCAAAAGTTACTCTTTTTTTGTTCTTCAGGAATTATTCAATCGATGTAATCAAAGGAGGATTCTAATGAAAGAGTGATTTTGGAATACTTGTTGTGTTCTTAGTTAGTTGAAACCAACCAAGGGGTCCCACTTGGGAGGTGGAATAGATTTAGGTAGAGTATATTCATTCCCTGCAATTTCCTGTTTTCAAGATAGATTTACTGTATTAGTCATACAACATTGTTACTGTGAAAATTCCTACAGCACTTGTGGAAAATGATCATGGTGGATGTTTTGAGTTGTTAACTAGTTTAGAATTCATTTTCCAAAGCTTTCTACAGTTATCTGTTGCTAGTCCCAGTGTGTTTACTATTTTTTCACAGTAGTCTAGATTCCTTTCATGCATTTTACTTTCCTGCAACATAGGTGTTAAGACTCTTAAAGGAGCTTAGTGCACATATTTTGCTAACCCATTTCAAGTCTTGCATCCCTAGGTTGACAATTCAAGTGTAATTCATGATGGAATGGTAGTCTTCAGAATAGATATGGTATCCTTGAGAAAGATAATGGAGTGATTATCTTCATCTATTATGAAACCCTTACAATGCCTATACAAAATTTGATACCAAAAACAAAAATTGGACTTTGAGAACTGTCTGAAAATATATGATAGTCCTATGTTGGCCTAAAAGACATGCCTAGGGCATCCATTTGAAGTTCCAGGTTCAAAAATGGTCAATAGATAATGATTTATTAAAATATTTTATTTTTATAAAGTTTTCACTTTACTATATAAACCCATTTTTTATTAAAATGACCTACATGTTCAATTTTTCGAGAAAATAATTTAAAAATATTATTTTAGAATTTTGGATTTTCCCTCCTTTTTCACTTTGGGTCAAACTTGGGTTAACTAGCCCATGACATGTGGCATCTTCTGATTGGTCAAGTTTGATCCCTATAATTGCCATGTTAACATCCATTAGGTCTTGCCACCACCTAGGCACCATGTGGCACCTCCTAATTGGTCCAACAATCTGCCACATTACTCCTTGACCTCCTGCCACATGTCACAATTTCATTGGGTCACTTTGTTGTATTAGTTAACCAATGAACATCTTCACATGGTGAATAAGTGATGATCGTCAAACTTGTTCCACATGGTGAAATATGGTGCATCCATTTGAAACTACTCCCCTACCATGTGTCATGACACCACCTTGTTGCATGCCCTGCAGCTTCCTACCATGTCATCACAAAATTGCAACATCGCACCATGTGTTAGCTCCTACCAACTCACTACCTCGATTTATGTTTCACATGTCACTTCACCACATAAGCACCCTGGACACGTGTCATCCTATCACATCTTGCATGTTGACTCATTTGTCTACCATGCCACTTGTGACATAGAGATGATATATCATTTGTCCACTTCCACCAACTCATCCCCTCAAAATTTGTGTCATGTAGCTACTCACAATTTGACTAAGTGGGCCACATCATCCACATGTCCGCTGGTCAAAAAATTTCTCCTAAGCATTCAATAGGCCAAGAAAACCCCACATGTGCACTTATCCTCCATGTCCAAAGGCATGCCTTTAAGACAACTTTAGACTTAACATGACCACATAAAAACATAGAAAAGTTTCATCTCCCCACCAATGTGGGATAAACATCCATTCTTATATAATACCTTAAAAACCTACACAAGCATCCCTCATGGTAAGGAACGTTTAATCCATCTTTTTGTCTTCATGAGAATCTATGACGAGACTGGTAGAAAACAAAATTTAGTTGTTGTAATGATTAGAGGGAAAATATAATCATCAAACTTCACCCACACATGTGCATGTGTCCCAAGCTAAGGAATCTACAAGAAAAATAGTGGTAGGAGTCATCTACATTTAGTTCTATTATTTTCCTTCCCACACATGGAGTAGTGAATGTCACATATTTTCCATCAAGTTGTGATTCTCCTATCATATTATGTATAAGGTTGAGCCAGTACTAGGAAAATGAGAAGAAGAAAATAGAAGAAACTAAAATGTTCTTTTGTTTTATCAAAGATTGGAGAAGAGCATTCAACATGGTTTGATGTAATGACCCTTACCAATAGGCCACTAATAACCACTAATACTAAACTGTGGAATTTCATCAAACACTTGGCATGCAAACTAAATACACTGCTAAAAGTAAAATGTTGAATAAAGAAATTTTTTGTGCAACAAATCTACTCAAATAACTGATGTAAAATAGTGCCAATATATTCATTCAATGATAACCAAATGCTTTTACATATGTTATGCGATTTTCAACTCAAGGCATTACAACATGACACATTACAAACAAACCCTTACTGGCTGAATACAACTAAGAATTTCTTGCAATACAAACTAAAATGAAAAAAAAAACCCTGAATTGAGCAAATGCTGGAGATTGAATGTTGAAGACAAAATGATGAAAATGCAACTCCAAATTGCCCTCTAATTTGATGATTGTACGGCTTGTAGGTACAGTTGTACATGTATGGACTAGTATGGCTCCTAAAAAAATAAATGTTGGGCTGAAAAGTGCCAAAAAATGTTGTGGAAATAATCACAAGGCTCCAAGGAAAATTCTCCTAGACAATTGTGATATATGAGCAAAAATGTATGTCCAAGCTGAAAATTGAACCCTGCTAGAAATGTCCAAATAAGTCCAACTTGAAGTAGTTGAATACCACTTCCAAAGTGCAACCCTTCAAAGGATATTTCACCTCCTTAGTTATGCAAATCCTTAGGAGAATTCATTCCCAAAGATCAAATGACAATCTGCAGACCAAGATGGTGCCACAAATGCTCAAAGAGAAAAGTAGTGTAACTCAAAACTTGGGATGTCCAAATGAGAGGCCAAACACCCTATTTATTCACTTTTCTAAGAAGCCTCTAAGAACTTCTAGAAGTATCCATAAAATATTTTTTATGAAATCCCTTTATAATGCACTTTTATATTAAAGTAACTTAATAAAATAAAAAGTGCAACTCAATTCAAAATTATAATATTTTGGCCCTGCATAACACATAAAAATAAAAATATGATAAACCCCATCTCTACAAGAGCAAATAAGACCATCCAATCCCCAAATAATCATTAGAATGGCTCTCTCACCAAAACCATCTACTTACGAGAGTCCATAATAGGCAAATTCACTGAAAAATAACATGTCACTAAAAAGTGGACATGACAGTTCGGCCCTCCTGAAATTGCTTTCCCTCAAGCAATCTCAAAGCTAGATGTTGCAAAATATCTTCTCCCTCCCATGTGGCATACTCCTTGTGTATATCTCTCCACTTCACCAAGTACTCTCTGATAGTCATCCTATGGAGCTATCTCTTTCTGCTATCAATGATGTACTCAAGAACAAGAACCAATTTCCCTTCATCATCCAATGGAGGAAGAACTGCTAAAGGCACAACATGTTGACCCAATGCCTTCTTGAGTTGTGACACATGGAAAACATTGTGCACCCTGCTGTCTGTTGGAAGCTTAAGCTCATAAGACATCTCACCAATCTACCTGATAATCTTGAAAGGGCCATAATATCTAGGCTTAAGCTTCTCTGACCCCCTCTTCCTGAGAGTAGACTGTCGGTAAGGCTGCAACATGAGGTAAACCATATCATCAACCCCAAAAATAAACTCTGTCCTCTTTTGATCTGCATACTACTTATGCTAATTTTGTGCTCTGGCAATATTATCTCTAAGAGCATCAACAATATCCTTGCTCTCCTAAAGCAAATCCCCAACACAAGGAACTCTAATATCAACAAAGCTTAGTGCATTATAGCCATATAGTGCTCTGAAAGGAGTCATCTAAATAGACATGTGATAGGTAGTATTATAGCAATACTCAAATAAATAAATCCATCTAACCTATCCTTTCTACTGACCAGCCACTTAGTTCCTCAAATATCCCTCCACCCACTTATTTACTATCTCTGTCTACCCATCAATCTATGGGTGGTAACTGGTGCTAGGTGTGAGCTCAATGCCACATAAACAGACCACTTCCTACCAAAAATGACTCAAGAACCTATTTTCCCTATCACTCTCTATGCTCCAGGGTATCCCATGTAGTCTGAAGATCTCCCTGAAAAAGACTTCAGCCACTTGCAATGTTGTGTAAGTAGTAGTGATGGGAAAGAAGTGTGCATACTTCATCAACCTGTTTACTACCACATAGATTCAATCTCACCCTTGGGCCTTAGGCAAGCCTGTAATGAAATCCATGGATATACACTCCCACTTCCTGTCAGGAATGGGAAGTGGTTGTAGGATCCCTGCTGGGAATGTGTGCTTTTGTTTGTTCTGCTGACAAATAGGGAACTCTCTAACATACTACAACACATATACCTTGATCCCCTTCCATGTGAACTATTCTCGTACCTGCCTATATGTTTTGAATTATCCCAAATGTCCAACTGAGGTGAATCATGAAGTACTCTCATAATAATACGCTTCACCTTCGATCCTGGGACTAAGAATATCCTATTCTTGTAGATAATCAAATCATCCATAAGTATATACCTAGTATCAACAACTATCCCATCAACAATCCCAAATGCCCATGAATCTCTAGCATACTCAGCAATGATCAAGTGCCTCCAATCCTCTGATATCTAAATCATAGCACTAAGATGTGGTCTATGTGACAATGCATTTGCTACCACATTTTGAGTCCCTTTCACATAGGAGATGTCAAAATTATAAGCCTGTAGTTTACTAACCCACTTTTGCTGCTTGTCATTGAGATCTCTCTATCTAAGGAAATGTCTCAAACTATTGTGGTCAATTTTAATGCAAAACTTACCACCCACCAGATACTGCCTAAATTTAGCCAATGCATGCATAATAGCCAACATCTCCTTGTCATATATACTAAATTATCTCTCTGGCCCATGGAGCTTCCTGCTCTTGATTGCAATGGTGTACTTTTCCTACATCAGAACAGCACCAATACCCTCTCCAGATGCATCACACTGAAGCTCAAATGGCTTCGAGAAGTCAGGCAATGCTAACATAAGACATGTAGTCATGATCTCCTCGAATCTCTCAAAACAAGCTTGTGCCTCAGGTGTCCAAACAAAGGCTCCCTTCTTCAAAAAATCTGTCATAGGAGCTACATGATGTGAATAACCACTAAAAAATCTATGGTAGAAACCACACAACCCAAAAAACCCTCTCAACTATGTCAGGTTCTCTGGAGGAGGCCATTCCATAATGGCACAGATCTTATCAAGATCCACCCTTACTCCCTTTGCACTAATGATGTGACCCAAATACAATAGCTCTGTCATGCCCAAATCACATTTGAACTCCTTGGCATACAAGGATTCCGACTGCAGGATCCCCAAAACTATCTCCAAGTGCTCCATGTGCTCCTGCCAAGTTTGACTATATATCAAAATATCATCAAAGAAGACTAACACATACTTCCTCAACTGGTGACGAAAGACCCTATTCATGGTGGACTGAAAAGTAGCTAGCACATTGGTAAGCCCAAATGGCATGACCACAAACTCAAAGTGCCCACAATGACATTTGAAAGCAATCTTCTCAATATCTTGCTCTTTAACTCTAATTTGATGGTAGCCGAATCTCAAATCAATCTTTATGAAGTAACATGCACCATGAAGCTCATCAATTGACTCATCAATTCATGGAATGGGGTACCTGTTCTTGATGGTCCTTTTGTTCAGCACCCTGTAATTAGTACACATCCTCAATGTACCATCCTTTTTCTTCACCATCACAACTAAAGAAGCAAAAGGAGACTTGCTAGGTCTAATGTGACCCATCACAAGAAGCTCCTTGATATTTTTCTCGATCTCATCCTTGAGCCTCTTAGGATGCATATATGGTGTAATAATCATAGGTTTAGCACCCTCCTCCAACTCAATGATGTGCTCAATACCTCTATCTAGTGGTCTACTAGGTGGGATGTCACTGAAGACTGCAATACTTCACTCTCAACCACTGTATGTATGGATGATACTTTTTCTTATGTTGTCCCTCCTATGTAGGCATGAGAGTACATACAAATACCCACTCAATCTCATCATGTCTAGCTAACCTCTCTAGCCGTCTGAAGGAAATAGTCCTAGTGTCTCCATTCTTGATGGCTCTCAAAATGTGTTGCTTCCCATCCACTTCAAACTTAATCTCCATGTCCTTCAATTTGAATCTGACTTCTTCCAGTGAGCACAGCCATTCCATCCTAAGAACAATATCTAGATCACCCATGTTGACAACATTGTAGTCCACCTTAAACTCATAGTTGTTCAGGCGTAAGGGAAAATTTCTAACCATCCTATTACACTTAAGAGTATAACCATTAGCAACTTGTACTCGTAGTCCCTCAAAATCCTCATTCATAATACCATGACATTCAACAAAATGTGCATTAATGAAATTGTGCATAGCACCAGTACGAACCAAAGTAATAACTCTCTACCCTACTAGAACACCAAGCAGTCTAAAAGATCCTTCTTGCTAAATGCTAGACAAGTGTGCCTCTTGGAAGTGCAACTCGGGCTCCTCCTTAGTCTCTAGAGCTTCTACTTCTGCCCTAGGCTCTGCATCACTATGATCAACCTCATGTCTAGAATTATTAGAATCTGAATCCTTGTAGTAAGCCCACATAACCTTGTTGGCCTTCCCCTTAGGCCTCATAGGACAATCATGATCTTTGTTTTAGGGACCTTTGTAGTAAAAATATAGCTTCTTCCTATGCAAGTCATTCAGTGTCTCCATATCCAAAAGTGCAGTAGATTTACCCTTGGTGTCAGCTTTTATGCCCTTTTTTTTATCAAACTTCTTATTGTCCTTGAATGAAGAAGTGCTCCTGGAGGTGAACCTGCTAGAGGGTGCTATGAGCTCCATGCTTTGTGCCTTCCTCATAGCCTCCTGCAATGAAGGGGGATCGAATGCCTTGATCCACCCCTTTAGAGGTTCAGACACCCCCTCTATGAATAGTATAACCAACCTCCTCTCGAACACATCCTACACCATCACTAATAATCTCTAAAACTCACTAATGTAGACCTCCAAACTATCTATTTTTCTCAGTTGTTCAAGATCACTAAAGAAGACCTCTGGGTCTTTCTTATCAAAGTGCTCTACCAATCTATCCACAAAATCCTGATAGGATGTCACCTGATTATGCTATAATGTAACCATACCATGTGACCACCAATCATGTGTTGCGCCCTCTAAATGCAAAGTATCATACGTGATAGCATATGTCTCTAACATAGGCCTCAATGCTAGGAATGTATCTAACTTATGGATCCAAACTTGTGTTGTCATATGTCCACTATTGTTGAAAGATGGTAAGGTGAGGTTGCTAGCAACTCGCTGCAACTCAGTGTCCTAACCTCCTCTAGGCCACTAGTTATACCTGAAACTCCTCATGTACTCTCTTCTCTGACTCAAGTAGCGATCAAAATTTAGCAACTCATGAACATGTGGAGGAAGTGTCTACAATTCTTCATCTATAGCTCAAAGATCATCCTGAAAATCCTCTGGCATATAATCCTCTACTGTCTCCTGGGTCACCTCTCTAAGGAATGTAGGATGTGTAGGCTTGTTTTCAATCCATGACCTATGCCTAGGAGCACCTTATGAACCTGCTACACTCTTGTTATCCTACTCTGGTGTCCCCCTATCCCATTGTTGATTACGTCTGTCCTGTGGGTTCATGCACTCAACCATGGTGGTGAGTGCCTGCAAAGCCTAAGCCATCCACTCTTGTCCTTTAACCATTGCTCTAAAAAATTCTCTTATTTCCTAATCCTCATTCCTATTGTCTCTTGGTGGGCTACGTTCTTGTCTATCACCCATGGTGTCTGACTACCTGTCAAAATCTTGTTCTCTATCAAAAAAAGTTTTCCTCTAAGAGTAAAATCGTTGAGAGCCAACCCCAGGTGGTTGCATGTGATTGCTAAACCCTCAAGATGGTAGGATCTAGCTCTAATACCACTATAATGACCCTTACCAATAGGCCACTAATAACCACTAATACTAAACTATGAAATTTCATCAAACACTTGGCATGCAAACTAAATACACTGTTGAAAGTAAAATGGTGAATAAAGGAAATTGTTGTGCAACAAATCTACTCAAATAACTAATGTAAAATAGTGCCAATATATTCATTCAATGATAACCAAATGCTTTTACATATGTTATGCAATTTTCAACTCAAGGTATTACAACATGGCACATTACAAACAAACCCTTACTGGTTGAATACAACTGAGAATTTCTTGCAATACAAACTGAAATGAAAAAAAAAACCTAGATTGAGAAAATGTTGGAGACTAAATGCTGAAGATGAAATGATGAAAATCCAACTCCAAACTACCCTCTAATTTTCTGACTGTACGGCTTGCAGGTACAGTCGTACATGTACAGCTCTTGGCAAAAATAAATGTTGGGTTGAAAAGTGTCAAAAATACTATGGAAATAATTGCTAGGCTCCAAGGAAAATTCTCCCAAAAAATAAAAATCAAACTCCCAGCCAACAGTGAGATATGAGCAAAAATGCATGTCCAAGCTGAAAATTGAACCCTGTTGGAAATGTCCAAATAAGTCCAACTTGAAGTAGTTGAATACCACTTCCAAAGTGTAGCCCTTCAAAGGATATTGCACCCCCTCAATTATGCAAATCCTTAGGAGACTTCCTTCCCAAAGATCACATGACAATCTACAGACCAAGATGGTGCCACAAATGCTCAAAGAGAAAAGTAGTGTAACTCAAAACTTGGGATGTCCAAATGAGAGGCCAAACACCCTATTTATTCACTTTCCTAAGAAGCCTCTAAGAACTTCTAGAAGTATCCATAAAATATTTTTTATGAAATCCCTTTATAATGCACTTTTATATTAAAGTAACTTAATAAAATAAAAAGTGCAACTCAATTCAAAATTATATTATTTTGGCCCCGCATAACACATAAAAATAAAAATATGATAAACCCCATCTCTCCAAGAGGAAATAAGACCATCCAATCCCCAAACAATCATCAGAATGACTCTCTCACCAAAACCATCTTCCTACGAGAGTCCATAATAGGCAAATTCACTGAAAAATAACATGTCACTGAAAAGGGGACATGACATTTGATCATTTCTCATTCCTCAAGCTTTTCACATTTTGGAGAAAATCAACAGTGTTGAACAGATTCAAGCGTAGGCTACTTTGATAAGATAGCAGAGGAATTCAATTGAAATAATCTATTTTTTCTGGAAATATATGAATGAGCATACTTGGGAATTAACTTGACCACAAATCTTGTTAAACCTATCCCCGTGATATTTCTTTTGCATATATACACTTGAAGCTGAGTGAATACACTCCAAATTAAGAGTACAAAAAAAAATTAACTCAACTCTATCGCTACATCTAGCAAATTGGGTACAAACTTTGACCTTTACTACTTGGGCTTAAAACAAACATCCTCCATCCAAAGTGCTCATGATCCACATATCAATTTCTCATCATATTGTTTTTGGAGTGAAATGGTAACATATATGTGCATTGGGCTTGAATCTTTGGACATTCCAAGTCTCAAGGACTTATGGCATATATGTTGAAGGAAAAATAGACATTAATACCACTTGCTCATCCCATATAAAAATTTTAGCAAATGACTACATGTGCAAGTACATGAAACTTCATAGTCCATTCATTTATGAGACATGATCATTTGGGACTTGGGAAGGTTGTTTGACATATAAAAATTGAGTGTTTAAAATAATCCATTGCTTGTTATTCTCTAATTTTCTATTATTCTAGAATTGTGAAATTCAATTAATCTTGAGAATTGGAAATAGACAAGTTATAAAAGACTTTAAAAAATGCATTTTTTCCAAAACTAAGAAAAACCACATATTTGTTTTCTTGTGAACATTGTAGGCCTATTGGAAACTTAAAATGATGACAAAAGTAACAAACGCTTTCCCTTAAGTTTCAAAACAAATTTCCATGAATGAAAAGCTCAAAATGTCATTTTATGAGAAAGGGTATTAGATGGCAATCCCAACAAGCATGAACATCTTGTCCTCACTGATATGCTCAAATTCTTTATGATTCATATGTGTGTGCCCCACATACTCATTTCATCTTGCAAAAGTGATGTGTACATACTAAAACTTATAATGATGAAAACCATTATAATCCCCTCATGAAAACATCTTCAATCCCCATTACACCTTATCAATCTGATGGAGTAAGTCAGGCCCCAAATTGGGTCTAGCAAAACAAAAATCAAATTCAAACAACTGACTTCCAAGATCCACAAATTGAACTCCTTGATCTACCTGAATTCAATTTGGGTCACTGATCCAACTTTTAAAACTCATTTTCTATCTATCCGAAAACATGTCACTTTCATGTTGGGAGGCCTCTGAACTTACTTTCAAAAACTTATAATCAAACCATCAGGCACTAAAAACTTGCATTCATGCTCTCTGGTCTATAGATTTTTAGTTTGCAAAATTCTACCTTATGGCAATCGTTCAGTCAAACGATATTGATTGACAAAGTTTCCCTTTTCAAACTAATCTTGCAAACAACACATTAGAAATAGAAACACACATTTCATTTTAGCTTTGAAAACAGGTCAAATGAAAACTTGGGAATTTGCAACTTTGGACGTAGGTTCACTTTGATACTGAGAGTATAAGTATATGATTTGGTCTCATGATGAGTTATTGGGAAATTTTGGCAAGCATTCAAAGTTGACTACTTGGAATTACAGAACTGGGAACACTAGTAAAATATTGATTTTTGCAAACAGAATGAACCTGGGAAAGTATGCACATGGATTCATTAAGATTTGAAAATTGGCATACTTGAAGTATTTTCAGTCTATAACAAAGTGGTGCAATCCATTTGGATTCATACATCATGGTTTCAACTTTTGAGCATCACAAACATGGCTACCAAAAAAATTGTACCCCTGATTACCAATAAAACTTTAGAAATTACATTTGGAATCATGTTTGAAAACTAGTCAAACTAATTCATCATAGGCTCAAATTCAGAACATAGCATATCTCTAACTCCTAGAATGCAACAGAAAAAATAATTTTCTCAATAGGGTCAATTAGGTCAAAGTTATGACTGGTCAAATAGGGCTACTTGTAAACTATCATAAAAGGCAACTATACAATTTTATTTTTTTGTAAATGGAATCAGTTTGGGGAACTCATCACACGAATTCATCAGAACTTGAAATTGCAAAATTAGGATATATTTTATGACTGAAATGTAGTGGTATGATCATTTCTTCAAAATATTCAATGTTTCATACAATATTCATTATCAAACAGGACTTCTCAAAATTTTGAACAATGTGCATCAGCATGACAACAATGAACAACCAATTTGAGGGATTCAAAACCTTGCCAAAAAAATTTGAAATGACTTGAAATCTGAAAAATAGTTTCTCCGATATGCATACTAAGGATTCCCAAAGCGGTGGGTCATAACACTTTACTGGGTGCAAGATATTCAATTGCAAACTAGGCTTCATGTCATTGTTTGACACTAGCGAAAAATGCAGATTTGACAAATGCTCAAAATGACACTTCGCAAAATGACTCGGAATAAAAATTTCTCAACATAAGATGCATGCATTTACTAAATGAAAGCTGTTAAACACATGAAACACATCATAGGCCTCAAAATGAGAGTCGAGTACACATGGATGAAAAGCTCTTATAGGGGTTTATTTAGATTTAGTTTTTAGAATGGTACTCAAAATTAGTGCTTCAATTTTGAGTCCCAACAAAATCTAATATTATTTTGATATTCTTTGAAATTAATTTCTGGTGCAGGAGCATCCTGGGTGTAAGGGCAATCTTGCATCACCCCAAAAAAATGAGTTTTATCTTTTCAATTTAGGTTAATTCAATATAGAGTTGCTCTTTTGGAAGCTTACTATTTTTAGTAAGTTGGTCATTCAGTCTTACAATATTTTGATCTCATCCATGGAGATTCATTTTAGATATGTTAGCCTACTAGTAAAGTCTCATTGCAATATGATGTGTATTGGTGAAGTCATTGAGAAATTTTGGTACAAAAACTTTGAACTTGATTTTAAAGGCCATAGAGGCTTCAAAATGGGGTCAAAACCTAGTTGATGATGCTTATTGGGTTAGGCATTTTTTAGGAGATGTCAGTTCTTAAAAGGGATAATCATAGTCAATCAGAGCAATGATTAATGAGTTGTGGTCGCCAAAAGTTGTGCTAGCTGAAATTATAAAAATAAAATTATTTGGACTGACTCTAATGTAATAAAATGTAAAAAATAATAATTTAGGGTTGGTCAACCTCAAATTCTTGGGCTAAAATTCTAGAGCCTTCTTGGGTGTGAAAAAATGTCTATCTAAAGAAAACCCATACGGTTGTCTACGGAAGGTCTAAGTTGTTGGTGGTGTCATCCCCAACTGATAATGTAATTGGTAATGCTTTGAATATATGTCAAAGAGACATGTCTATTGTTATGTTTTCATCGATGTCAAGTATTAGTGTGATAGACATTATGCTAAGTCAATAGAGTGTCATATCATTTGATTAATGAAGAGGATTTGAAGAAAGTATATTGAAGACAGAGTTGATACGTATGGTATTTGATGGGAAATTGAATAAGTTGGGCAGTGATAATGTAATGTTGGTTTGATCATTTTATAATCATGTAATATTGTAATATATTAAGCTACGCAAGCTTGACTGTGTGACAAGGTTAAAGAAGGAAGACATTATTTATTGAGTGATTACAGTGATCATCAAGCAATTGGAAAGTAAAGAGGAAGTTTATTATTGCTCGAGAAAGTCTAGTACTGACTAAGTGCTATATTACTTGAGTGAACTTTTATGTTCATTGAGTAACAGCTAGAAGAACACAAGTGTAAAGATGGAATCTAAAGCTAACTTTTAAAGGAAATACAAAATGTTCGAGATGGCCTAAGGCACAAGTCAAAGTTTATTACAAGATCAACGATTGAGAAAATTCAATAAAGATATTATGATGGATATTGAAGAAGGATAAAGATGAGCATAGAGTTCTTCTATGAAAGTTCTATTTTTTATGTGGTTAAGTGCAATGTATCTAAGATCAACCATAATCAATCAGAGCAGTGATTAATGAGTTGGGGTCGCCAAAATTTGTGCTACTTGAAATTATAAAAATAAAATTATTTGGACTAACTCTTGTAAAAAATAATAATAATTTAGGGTTGGTCAACCTCAGATTCTTGGGCTAAAATTTTAGAGCCTTCTTAGGTAGTGAAAAATTGTCTATATAACGAAAACCCATAGGGTTGTCTAGGGAAGTTCTAAGTTGTTGGTGGTATCATTCCCAACTAATAATGTAATTGGTAATGTTTTGAATATATGTAAAAGAGGCATGTATGTTTTTATGTTTTCATTGATTTCAAGTATTAGTGTGATAGACATTATGCTAAGTCAATACAGTGTCATATCATTTGATTAATGAAGAGGATTTGAAGAAAGTATATTGAAGACAAAGTTGATATGTATGGTCTATAATGGGAATTTGAATAAGTTGGACAATGATAATGTAATGTTGGTTTGATTGTTTTACAATCATGTAATATTGTAATGTATTGAGCTACACAAGCTTAACTTTTTGACAAGGTTGAAAAAGGAAGGCATTATTTACTAAGTGATTACAATGATCACCAAGCAATTGGAAAAGTAAAGAGGAAGTTTAGTATTGCCCAAGAAAGTCTAGTATTGACTGAGTGTTATATTACTTGAGTGAACTATTATGTTCATTGAGTAACAGCTAGAAGAACACAAGTATAAAGATGGAATCTAAGGCTGGCTTTTAAAGGAAATATAGAATGTTTGAGATGGCCTAAGGCACAAGTCAAAGTTTGTTACAAGATCAACGACTAAGAAAATTCAATGAAGATCTTATGATGGATATTGAAGATGGATAAAGATGATCACAAAGTTCTTCTATGAAAGTTCTATTTTTTATGTGGTTAATGCAATGTATCTAAGATCGACGATTGTGATTAAGCAACAATATATGGAAGAATCTGGAAGCCCATAGATGACTATTTAAGGAGATATTCAAGATAATTTTTGTTGATGATCGATTGGTGAAAAAGTTGATGTTGATTTTGATTGTTGGTGATTGTGTGAAATTGTTGAAATTTGAAAGAAGATAGTTGAGCCAAGTGAATCAAACATAGTTGAAAGAAAGGAGAAAGAGAGCAGTGATTTAGCCTAGTGAAGAGAATAGAGTAAAGAGATCAAAGAATGGAGATCAGAAAGAGATAGAGAATAAAGAAGATATGAACAAGAAAGGGAGACTTATACCTAAAGATATCATTTTATATTATTACTTTCTAATCATTGTGACATTAAATCTCATAGACCAAGTGGACCTAACAAGTTTTTGAAATCCTATATGGTAACAGTGATTAGTGATGTTTGCAAGTGCTTTAGAGCATGTCACTCTATAGATAGAATAAAGGAGTGATAATGTCTAGATGATATTTTGGTGTAAATCCTCTAACAAGGTCACATTAACAATGTGCATGTAACTTGTAACAAGGTTGGCTCTTAGTCGAGCTCACTTCAAAAGTGTGCAAATTTTGGGTTGGTAGTCCCAGGTAGTTTTTCCCTTGACAATGTTTCCATGTTAATAATTATGGTGTCAAATTGTGTGAATTGGTATGTTGCAAGTTAATTTTTCATATTTTTTTCTATTTTATTGAAATTTGGTAACAACTAAGATTCATTGTTGTCAATCAGTTATAACAGAAAAATGAATGAATAGTTTGGAGTAAAGTTGAATGAGTATACTCAGTGATTTATTGTGATGTTTTTGAAGTTTGTTTGAAGATTGAAGTTGTATAAGAGAGAGGTACCAAGATTTAACAAAGAGAATTTCTCATCATGGAAAGACAAAATGAAGCTGCATCAAATGAGAATTGGAGATTGTTAAAGCAATTAGATATTTTCTAATTAACTCTATTTCACTTAAATTAAAGTATAGGCATCTAATAATTAATTCTTTTATTAATTATTATAATGTAACCTACATTTTTACCTTTTAGGATTGTTATCTCCTTTATAAGGATTTATCTCATTGTAATTAATTGATTCACTTTTTATTAATAGAAATTTTTCTTTTTGCTAATCAAGAGTCTCTCGTTTGTGGATTTGGAAATTTCAGCCTACCTAGTTTTTGATCCTCTCTTTATGTGAAGAGTTTTTACGTGTGTGATTCATGGGAGATTTGGGGTTGATCTTTCATCAACTTCAATAGAAATAATGTCACATATTGGTTGGAACATGAATACACTACCCCTATTTTTCCTCTAACTGTACAGCAAATGAATGAGAAGAGAAATCACAATAGCCTGATGATTGAGAATTCTTTTACACTCAATGATGTCAAGTTTGATGATATCAAGGATTGCACTCCTACTAAACAAATGTGGGAAAAATTACCACTTGTACATGGAGGAGATGGTAATGTAAGAAGAGCTAAAGATGAAAGTCTTAGAAGAAAGTGTGATAGCATGAGAATAAAAGGTGAGAATGTTGTACAGTATGTAAATTGAATCAAAGAAGTTGTGGGCATAATCAAAGTTTTTGGAGGTGCTACTAGTGACCTTGAAATTGTAAGTAAAGTTCTCATGACTCTTCAACCTATTTATGTTATCAAAGTTTCTATAGTTCAAGAAGTGAGAGATATGCCTAGTAATGTGTTAATACTTGATTGTTTAGTTAGTTGGTTGACTACATTTGAGCTGAGCAATTATGACAATAGTATGGTTACAATTGGAAATGTTTTTAAATCTTCACTAACCACTAGAAGTTCCAAGAAAGAAAAGAAGAAAGTGAATTAAAAGAAGATTAAAGAAGAAAATGAATCTTAATCAGAGGATGATTTGGATGAACTTGAAGCATTTCTTGCAAGAAGTTTATCAAGATGTAAAGGTGAATACTAAGGTAAACTACCCCTAATTTGTTTCAAATGTAATGAGGTTGGTCACATTACTGCTAAATATCCTAATAAAAGCAAGAGTAATAAAAATTTCAAGAAAGATTTCAAGTACAGAAAGAATAAGGATTACAAAGGCAAAGGGAAGAATTCATGCTACATTGCTAAAGAAGAGAACACTGAGTCCATTACTAATGACGAGAAGGAAGTAGTTGAGATTGCATATGTTTTGATTAAGAAAGATCTCAATGGAGAAAGGGATGAAAGTGAAACTTCCCTTATTTCACACGTTAGAAAGAATGATCCATGGATTATAGATAGTGGATGCTCACATCACATGACTAGTGATCTAAGTAAGTTTGATAACTTTGAAGAAGTTGGTGATGGTGGAACTATTAAGCTAGGTAATGATGTTCCATGTCCAATAAAAGGTAAATGATCACTAATGTTAAATGATAAGATCAAATGTGATGATGCATACTAGGTACAAGGACTAAAGTATAATCTTTTGAGTCTTTCTCAATTGAATAACTCAAGTTGCAAGCTAGAATTTTACTATAGGAAAGTTAAGATATTTGATGATGAAGGTAATCTGATTGGAACTGGAATGTAAAAAAAAGCTAACTTATTTTATCTTGATCACAATGTTGAGACGCATTTATTTTCTAAATCTGAGATGTATGCTTGTGTCATGTAAACTCTAAGAACATGGTGAAAATTGGTAGAAATAAAAGAGTAAGAGGCTTGCCAAATATGTAAAAATTAGATAATTTTATTTGTAAAGAATGTCATTTTGGTAAGATGAAAAAATTTAGTTTTTCAAGAAAATCACGCACTTCAAATGATGCCTTGGAATTAGTGCATATTAATCTATGTGGTTCAATTGGTGTTGATAGTTAATATGGTGGCATATATTTCATAGTATTTGTGGATGACTAGATTAGAATGGTGACCATTATGTTCATGAAGATGAAATCACATACTTTTGATATGTTCAAATGGTATAAAGCTAGAGTTGAGAAAGAAACTAGCAAATTTCTAAAATGTTTAAGATCTTATAGAGGTGGTGAATCTATGTCTATTGAATTCACTAAATTTTGTGTTGAGAATGGTATTAAGAGACAATTATTTACACCGAGGACATCACAATAAAATGGGATTGCTAAAACAAGAAATAGATCAATTGTGGATTGTGTAAGGATACTAATGATTGAAAAAGAATTTGCTCAAATATTCTGGAGAGAGTCAATAAGTATTGGTGTTTATACTCTCAACTGAGTTCAATTGAAGAAAGGAATAAATAAGACACCCTATGAACTCTGGTATGGTCATACACCAAATGTAAGTTATTTCAAAATCTTTTGAAGTAGATGTTATATTCACAAGGATGCAAGGAATAGTAAATTTAATTTTAAAGGAGATGAAGGTATATATTCCTTGGTTATTCATCTAAGAGAAAATCTTATAAATGTTTGAACTAATCTACTAACAAGATGATCAAAAGTGAAAATGTAATGTTTGATGAGTTTGCAGATAGAAACGATGTGGAAAGAAAGAAAGAACATTAAGATTACAACAATTTTGTATATGTCTATGAAGAGGCACATGATACACTGCCTGAGTTACAAAAAAGATCCACCAAGCATCAGAAAATAGCACATGAGGTACAAAATGTTTTATTCAAGCATCAAACAATACAAACTAAGGAAGAAGCTAAACCCCTATCGAGTGGAGAAAATGTTGGCAATCAGAAAACTAAACATGTATTGACAAAATATGTGAGAAAGAATCATTCCCTCGAATAAATTATTGGAGAAAAAAGTGTTGGAGATAGAAGCGTTGGAGTACATACAAGAAGTAAGTTAAGAGAAAATCCCTATATTATTTTTTGTTTTGAACCAAGAATAGTTAAGGTTGGATTGGATAGTGACGAATGGATTAATGCTATGAATGAGGAGATTGATCAGATTGAAAAGAACAATACCTTGACAAGCTAGTACCAAGACGTGCACACAAGAATGTGATAAGAACCAAATGGATTTTTAGAAACAAGTTGAATGAGAATAAAGAAGTGGTAAGAAACAAGGCAAGACTTGTTTGTAAAGGTTATGCACAAGAAGGAATAGATTATGGCAAGACTTTTGCACATGTGGAAAGACTGGAAGGAGTAAGAACATTGTCGGATTATGCTACATACAAGAAGTTCAAAGTTTATCATATGGATGTAAAATCTGCATTTCTGAATGGAATACTTGAAGAGGAGAAATATATTGAACAACTTGAAGGATTCATTGAACTTGATTAGAAGAGCATAGTTTGTAAACTTAACAAGGAATTATATGGATTGAAACAAGCACTGAGAGCATGGTATGAAAGATTACATTCATTTTTTTTTTTCATTTTTTTTTCTAGAACAAGTGAGAACAATAATCTATATTTGAAATATGAATACCAAAGTATGGTGTTGATTGTTGAAGTATTTGTGGAGGAACTGACATGTTATGTAAGATATTTGTTGATCAAATGAGTACAGAATTTGAGATGTTGATGTTTGGTAAAATAAAAAATTTCATTGGATTACAAGTTCATCAAATAAGAAAAGGTCTATATATGTGACTCAGCCTAATTATGTGAAAGAAATCTTGAAGACATTTGGGACGGATGAGTTTAAGTTAGTCAGTACACCTATGGTGACTTGACTGAAACTATCAAAAAAAGACACTACGGGTGAGGTAAGTGAGACACAATACAAATCTATGATTGGTAAGTTACTGTATGTAGTACATAGTAGACCAAATATTGTGCATGCTATTTGTATAGTTGCAAGGTTTTCATTTAATGCAAAGGAGACACACATGTTTGTTGTGAAGAGGATATTCAAATATCTTAAAGGAACTGAAGATTATGTTCTTTGGTATAAACAATATGATAACTTTAATCTTAAAGTCTACACAGATGTTGATCGGGTTGGTAATGTTGATGATAGAAAAAACACAAGTGGGGGAGCTCTCTTTTTAGGAGAAAGATTGATAACATGGATAAGCAAGAAATAGTGTTGTATTTCACAATTTATTGTTGAAGCTGAATATGTTGTTGTTGCAATCAATTGTTCAAATATTGTATGGATTAAGCAATTGTTGGAAGGTATGCAAGAAGAAATAACCAAACATGTTACTATTTATTGTGATAACACTAGTGTAATAAATATTTCAAAAAGGCCTATGATGCATGCAAAAATAAAGCACTTATTAATCAAGTATCATTAATTGAAAGAGCAAGTGCAAGAGAAACAAGCAAGGATTGTGCACTTAGTTAAAGATAGAGGAATCAATAAATGTGCATCGCATTTATACAAATCAGATACAATATATGTGTTGGGTGATGCGACGCGCTCCCCTGCCCACAGGTGGTTAATTATGTGGTGTTCCATATTCACTAATAGTCATGGCTTTTGGTGCAACGTCAAATGGGCCCTACAATTGGTATCAGAGCTTGGTTTTGGCCTGGTCATGGGTTCAAATCTCCCCGGTGCCTTCCCAACTCGCGTAAGCACCTGGTATGCACGTTGAAGGGGAGATTGTTGGGTGATGCGATGCGCTCCCCTGCCCACAGGTGGTTAATTATGTGGTGTTCTATGTTCACTAATAGTAATGGCTTTATGTGCTTTTGTTACTCCTTCTCATGTCTTCACTTAATAAAGTGGCAACAACTTCATCATAGGCCAGCTTTGACTTCGTAGAGCTTGAAGTACTTACAGCTGTAACTACGGGATCCCAACTATCAGGTAAAGAACATAACAAGATGATTGCTTTGGATTCGTCATCTTAAGTCATACCAACCGAGCTTGCTTGACATAATAGGGTGTTCAAATCATTTATATGATTTGACATTGCAATCCTTTCCTTCATTTTCAGTTTGTAGAGTTTCTTCATAATGAAGATTTTGTTTGCAGCCGACGCCGTTTGATACATATTCTGAAGTTTGTCCCAAACATCTTTTGTTGACGTCTCATTTGAGACATTGAACAAGACATTTTTCGCTAGTGAGAGAAAAATGGATGCCATCGCCTTGTCATCCATCTTTTGCCAATCTTCATCAGTCATTGTAGACGATTTCTTAGACTTTCCTTCGATTGCGAGAGCCAAGTCTTGCTTAACCAGCAAGGAACGCATCTGCACTTTCCACAGGCTGTAATTCTTGCCTGTAAATTTCTCTATTTTCAAATCCTCCATCTTTCCGAAAAATTCAACACTGATTTTCCAACCTGCACACCTTGTGCTCTGATACCGATTGAAAGGATTAAACAGAGAATGAAAATGTTGCAATAAGAAGAAATACACAACATCGGATTTATCCTAGTTCACCACAATAATGGCTACGTCCAGACTGCAGAGTATTGAATTAATAAGAAAAAGTTCAGTTACAAATGAGCAGGAGCAGCATATAAATGGGCTCCAATAATATTACAAATGAAGAGTCTTTGGAAACCAAGAGACTCGATTATTGAAGGGAAAAGAAGACTTGACTGTTGGCTTTCACAATATCAACAATATGCAATGGGCAAAGAAGAGCATATCAGTAATGAATAAATTATAAAAGAGTATTTTACAGATGTTTAAAAAGATATAGAAGAATATATATAAAAAAGGAGCATAAGAAGTAAATGAAATGAAAACTTAATGCTTGAAAAGGACCAAGATTAAGTTATCGAATGTTGCTCCATCGAATTCATTGGACAGAAGAAACTCGGAATTCAACAACAATAATAATAGTGTGAAGATTAAAAAGAGCAACTATTATGATGGCACATGTTTATATAAACAAATACGAATGAAAAATCTACATGTTAATGAATCATACTTACTGAATACGCAGACATAGAGAAAGAATAATAAGGCATATGAGTGTGAATGAGAACTTTCACATAGATTGGTCCCCATGACCAGTATTTCAAAGCAGCCAACATGGTCAAAAATAAGGAAAAAAATGTAAGTGTTTGTTGGAAAATCTAGTGGAGAGTTGACGGAAATGGAGAATATATATTAATCATTATGAATTACGTAAAATTGATTATTCATAAAAAGATATGTTTCCAGCAGTGGCCATATTTCGATGGAGAGATGATGTTTTTGATAACTGCGTGTATCGTGTAAATAAAATAGAATGCCACATATGAAGAATGTTTTGTGGGCCAGCAAATAAACAATATGAAGAAACTAAGGAATATATATATCTATCTTACATATCCAGCGATATACCAGTTCACATCATATGGAGTGCATAGGTTGTGTGTCTAATGCAAACAACGACGGAAATCTGAATGTCAACCATAGCAGAACGCATATTCAGCAACGGAGAAATTATATTTATTGCAAGGAATAGAAAATTCCAGTAATTATTTTATTTAACTTACAAGGAACGGTGGAAGTAAAATGATGAAGTTGAAACTCCATTTCGTGAGGAAATATTGATTTAATAAAATAGTAGTGCAGCAACAAACACAGACCTATAGAACTCGAAAAATAAAAGCCATGGTGATTAATAGAGTGTTTAGTGTGATGCTAAGTGATACGGTACATACAGGGCAGAACTCATCAAAATATTCTTTTAATTAATTAAATGGAGGGTGTGATTCTAGTTCGAAGACTGCAGTCAAATATTAAATTATCAATTGGAATTGGGAATAGGAATAGAAAATTTGGAATATGTTTTCTATTTTCAGTTTGGTTCATCAATTGGAATTGGGAATAGGAATACATATTCTCATTTTGCCTCTAAAATGAGCTTATACCCATTCTAGAAAATAGTTGTTATTGGAATAGTCATTCCTATTCCCAATATGCATTCTTATTCTTTTGTCAAGTCGACTATATCAGGAGGTGTGTCTCAAGGTATATATCATTAGTCCAAACATAGAGAACCGAACATACTTTACAGATGGCACGAGTAGCTACGATATGGTAAAGGGAAAGAAACTATGAAGCAGCATCATAATTATTAAAGACAATAATTATCGGTGATTCATTAAACAAAGAATTAAATTAAAGAAAAGATGTGCAGAATATAAAGGATGTGTCTTTGGGTCAATAGACATGCTATTTTATTTGAATAACAAGATATAAATAACGGGAATACATCATTTGCAATATCAAGGAAGTGTAATATTAAAAAAATGAATTGATAAAAGGAGAAGAAAACAAAGTGTGTACACTAGGAACTAAAATATTTAATATATAGATGAGAGATAGATATGTGGAGAAACATATTAAAGAAAGAAGTCTGTGGTTGAGAGAAGATAGAAGAACAAAGATATGAGTAGAATGAGTAAAGGGTAAGAAAATATATAGTTTTATTGAAAATATAAAAGAAGAATATGTGCAAAGGTAAATGATAAGTTGTACAGATATAAATATTGAATCAAAGAAGATGAATTAATATTTCATCACTAGTTGAGTAAGCACCATAGTCTAGGTGGAAAAGAATTTTGTGTGCAATGGGGGATGGTGTAGGAATTGAAGCTTCATGTGAGTCAGTGCTCATAAACATAGGGGTTGGAGCTCCTCATAGGTCATAGCCTACAATTTTTTGTAAAAGAACAAGTTTATATAAAAGCAATTATTTTGTTATTGTTTTCTTTCATATTGGGCTTCCATGTAAATTTTGTGTCATTATGTTCATGTGCATAATTATTGATTTCAGCATTTAAACTAATTTTTTGGATAAAAATAATTAAAATTTGCAAAGTCATTATTATATCAAGACTGCACATTTGTAGAGTTAAGCTATGCAAGCTTAGATTAAGGAGTATCAAAATTGAGAGATTTGATATCTCTGTTCACAAGAGTTTATATGATAATTAATCTATGTGATTGTTATGAGTTAGTGCATGTTCTATATGTATATTAGTTTTTTGGGCAATGTGACCTAATACATTAATGACCGATGATTTTTGCAATGATTTAATAGTTGAAATTGATTCATTCTTCACTATTCAAGTTGGCAAAACTAGAAGGAGTCCAGAAAGTGATTTGAGAAGTTAAGCAAAGATTTCAAGCAATTTTTTGCAAACCTTACCTCGACATCATTGAAAGTTATTTAACTACTTTGTGAGCCTTGTTTAGAAGTATTTGAAGTCCAATTAAATTTGATAGATATGGATAAACCACAAATTTATAATGTAAATGAGAGACATAGGTATCAATTTAAGAAACATCCCTTCAAACCTATGGAAGATGACCATAAGGGAGTGTTTTCATAAAGAGCTTACAAACATTGCAAGTATGAGGTTTATGAGAAACTTAGACATTTGGAAAGATTTGGGGAAGATTTACAATGATAACATGTGATTTAAGGATGAACTCAAAAACTTAGAAAACCTAAACATAGTGCATGTTACAGACTTTGAAGAATTTTTAAGGAAACTGAATGGATTAAGATAGTGCTTAGCAAAATCCATGATCAATTCATTTTCCTTGGAAATCATGAAGGTGAGATAAATAATGAACTTTTGGTAACTATGATTGATAATGTTGGCTTAATACTTGTTCCGATGAAGATGGTTAAGAATGAAGTTGAAACTAACACTAGTTCCAAGTGGGACAAGCGAGCCATAACCCTCGCTGACATTAGACAACATGATGCAAGACCAATTGCTAAGATTCTTGGACACAAGATGCATTATAATAGTAGACACAATTCAATTCAATAGAAGTTATACAAACAACTTATAAAATAGTCCTTGGGCATTAACTACTAGAAAACATAAGAATGATTAAACATGATAAATCTTAGGCTTTCATATTTGGATCAATGATTTTACACTTATTCTTTCATATCATTGACAAATTCCCTAATGTGCACCCACATGCATGGAAAGATCATGTGCCTACTACAACCTTGGTCACAAAGAATTATAGGATACAACATAGAAACATGAGTGACAATGATGTATTTGGCTTATTCAAAGGATTTTAGACAGATAAAACAAAGAGTAAGAATGCAAATACTATGTGTTTTATGGTTGAGACACACTATACTAGCATGAAATCAGTTGAGCCTAGATTGCAATGGGTTCATCCCATGGGTTATTAGGTAGAATATGACATGGTTGAATAGTATGCTAAAAATATTTTAGCATCAATTAAAGACCCTAATGCAAAGAGGTGGAGCACTTACCAAGAGAAGTACAGTCAAGTCAGAGAACAACTTTACAAAGGTTCAAGGAAAAGAAAGATCAAGAAAATGATTGACAAATTTGTAGAAAAAGACTAAATTTATAAGAAGCATATGGAAACCTTTAGAAAGGAAAGCAAAGATGCTAAGAAGACAAAAATTGGTCATAGAGAAAATAGTAGGGGATATTGAAGAAGATGTGCAACCACTTGAGATAATAGATGTACTAATTGTAGTGGTCACTGAGACTAAGGTCACACTCATACCTCAAGGGACTACAAGGAAATCCTCAAGGATTATGCCACCAATAAAGACAAAAAAACCAAATGAACCATCACTAGTGAAGACACCTATACAAAAGGCCAAAGCACAAGGCCCTAGTCCAAAGAAATATAAGGTCACAAATGTTAGAATTTTTGAAAAAATAAATAAAAACCATAATCTAATGGAAGGCATAGATTAATCAAGAAGAAATAAAATTGTCAGAATAACAATTCAAGAAAAATCTCTAATGTAAATACTCAAAGGCATAATAGCATCAATATTTCCTAATGTGTAAAATAAAAGAGAGCTAGCCTGGTTATATAGGAAAGTTCTGGTAGGATACTTGGACAATATTGAGATAAGTGTCTCAACTTGAAGGAAGTAGAGTCCTGGAGGAATCATCCACCCACCATCCACTGAAAATCTAGAAGGGCGGTGTCCAAATTAAAATTAATCACATGTTACATCTTAGGAGTAGTTGGAGTCAAAAGGATGACTCAACAATATCCTCCTATAATAATATCTAAAATATATAATTCCTCCTAATTTATGAGCTTTCCTAAGTAAACTTGATATAAGACTGAAATGGAAAAGAACCATTTACTCTAACACCCCCCCCCCCCCCAAGTGAAATTTAGGGAGTACTATAATGCAATATATAGCTAATGGGTCTCAACATCAAAGCCATTTTAGGTACCCATGTACAACTAAAAAGAATCCTCTCATTTCTAGAGAAAAGGAGAAAATCCGGTGGGACAAAACTCCTCTCCAAAAGAGAGTAGAAAAGAAGATAAAAAACTATAGAATACTCAAGTTGCACCCTAAGCAAAGCACGTGAGTGAATGAACTTTCTCTTTGTGAAGGGTTTGGTGAAGATGTATGTAGTTTGATTGGATGTCTAGCAATACTGAAGTTCAAGGACCTTCTCATGAATCAACTCCCTGATATAGTGCATGGGAATCTTAATTTGCGTGGTTCGTTGATGATGGACTGGATTGCGAGAAATTTGAAAAACACTTTGATTGTCACAGAAGATTACTCTTGTCTTTTGGAAAGGATTCCAAACTTAGTAAGGATGCATTGAATCCAAATAGCCTCAATACTCAACCCCGGTGGATGAAAGAGAAATAGCAGACTACTTCTTGCTCAACCAAAACATTGGACTAGAACCAACAGAGAAGTAATACCCAAAAGTAGACTTACAATCTTTAGAATTTCTTGTCCAATCTAAGTTTGTATATCCCACCAAGTCAATATTCACACCTACTACATAATGAATCCCATAACTATGAGTACCTCGGATGTAATAAAGAATCCTCTTATCTACTTTCTAATGCAGCTCATGTGGTTCTTGCATAAACCTAGAGACCATGCCCATGGCATATGAAATATCAAGCCTTATGTGAGTCAAGTATATGAGGCTATCAACCAACTGACAATACAAGGTAGCATCAACCAATGGAGAAGAACAAGAAGCCTCAAGTTTTACCCTTGACAAAAATGGAGTCAATGTAGACTTGTTGTCAGCCATGTGAAATCTCGAGAGCATACTTAGGTTGGCCAATGAATATACTAGAAGTTGACTAAGTGATCGCAATCCCTAAGAAATAGTGAAGAAGACCTAAGCCAGACATTAGGAACCAACCATGGAGTGCATTTTTTACTTCTGTGATGTGAGATGAGTGACTCCATGTGATCAAAAAATCATCAACATAGAGGACAAGGAAAGTGAGATGATCATCCTGTTGCAAGATGTAGACGTTCAGATTAGAATGTCATCAAGTAAACCCAACTGATAGAAGGAAGGATTCCATCTTAGCATAACAAGCTCAATGATCTTGGTTAAGGCCAAAGAGAGATTTTATAAGGTGATAGACAAGTGTAGGATCCTTAATGAACCCTTGTGGCCTATCCATATAGATATCTTCCTGAAGGTCACCATGAAGAAATGCACTATTCACATCCATCTGATGAACTTCCCAAAAATGGGATGCAACAATGGCAAGGACAAGTTGGATAGAATTCATCTTTGCAACTGGTGCAAAGGCCTCACAGAAGCTAGTTCCAAGAACCTGGGAGAATCCTTTGGTGACTAGGTGAGTCTTATACTTATCAACTCATCTGTTTGCTACAAATTGTGTTTGATAGATCCACTTGCACCGAACAAGTTTTCTTCCCTTAGGAAGGACTAAATCCCAAGTATGATTCCTCTCTAAGGAACTAAACTCTTCACCCATAATAGTATCCCACTCAGGAACACCAGAAGATTCTCAAAATGTTTGTGAATCAGAAGTTGTAGCAATAATGAGATGTAGAGCTTGCTCGAATTGAGACCTTGTCCTTCTCTCATCTAAAGGATCACCAACCCAATCGCCTATTGATTCTAATGTCTATCGATCCCAATGATGCCCAATGTCTGGAGCATGTGGAGAATCTAGAGGAGAATCATCCTATGAATGATGAATAGAGGAAAATAGATTCCCATCATCATCATTTGAAGTAGAAGAAGATTTCTTTTCTAGATCAAGAGGATCAAGAACTTCAAAATAACTATTACCATGCTATCGCAATGTCTCCATAGGAAAGAATGATGGAGAAGGGATAGACATAGAACTGGAGGTATCTTCCTCAAAGTGAACACTCCTCTCAATGAAAAGATCATGTGTGGTGCGATGGAGAAGCCTATAGCCTTTGACACCATATGGATACCTAAAAAATATACAAGCCCTTATTTGTGGATCCATTGCCTTGTGTTTCTCTACTATAATATGGGCCCATGCAAGAGACCCAAACACTTGAAAGCATTTAACTATAGATTTTTGAACTGTCCAAGCTTTGAAAGGAATTACCCTCTTTATAGCTCAATGAGGAATCTAATTCTAAATGTAACATGCATAGTTGATGGAATCTACCCAATACTCAGGTGCCAATGATTTGGAGTGGATAATACTGTTGGCCATTCCCTTTAAGGACATGTTCTTCTTTTCTGCAACTCCATTCTATTGTCGATTGTAGGGAATGGTGTATTGAAGATCAATTTCTTTTGAGATACATAATTTCTCAAACCTTTGGTTGACATATCCCCCCCCTGTTATATGTATGCAAGACCTTGATGAACTTTCCAGTTTGTTTCTCTGCAAAAGATTTGAACTCTTAGAAATACTCAAAGACTTCAGACTTTTTCTTGAGAAAATATACAAATGTGTATCAAGAAATATTATCAATGAATGTTAAAAAATATTTGGCTTTGCTGAAAGAAGGATGTGGAAATGGTCCTGCCAAATCATTATGTACTAGCTCCAAAAGTTGTGTGGCTCTTCATACTTTTCCTTTATCAAATTTTTCTTCAAGATGTTTGCCAAGAATACATCTTTGACAAACTCCATTAGAAAATTGAATATAAGGCAATCTAATAACCATATCATGTTGATTAAGATTTTGTAAATAGCGATAGTTCAAGTGGTCAAATTGTTGATGCCACAAATGACTCACTTCATCTGAGTGAGTGAGTAATGCAAGTGAAGGTGAATCATGAAAAAGGTGAGAGAAGTGATACAATCTTAAATGATGTTATGTCTTTTCCACTACAATCGTAGACCCATTGCTCATCTCACTAATAACCATTGTATCTAGAGTAAACTCAACTCATTTTCCAGAGCCCATGTGAATGATTTGATAAATAAATAGGAGATTAGTTGACAAATATGGAACACAAAGAACATCATGAAATGTCTCTTTGCTCACGTCAATAGAGCCTATCCCATGCACATCAGAAGGAGTGTCATCACCCAAAAGAATGGATGGCATAGAACATGACTCCAATGAGGAAAAACTTTCTTTTGATGAAGCCATGTGGTGTGAAGCACCTGAATCAATAATCCATGAATTTGGTTGTGAGGCAATAGCTATTAGGGCCATACCCTTTCCTTTTCCTTTACTTGATTCCTTGGAAGATTCTTGGGATGAATTTGACTTGACTGAATTAGGAACTTTAATATTGTTCCTTTCAAGAAGATGGGACAAGTGATTAATTTGCTTCTTCAGACATTTATGTTCATCATGACCAAGTTACTTATAGTAGGAACATGTTGTTCTCTCCTTCTTGAGCTTATTTCTTTATGAAGAAGACATATCATGTGTTGCTCTTGGAGTAGAAAATTGTTGTTCTTGATTCTTTTCTACTTGGTACTTTTGTTTCTTTCCTTTTTAAAAGGCCCTCTTTGTTCTCTTGTGCCCTAATTTATAGTCAAGGCATGAGATCTAGATGGCTTAATTGTGCCCATATGGATCAACTTGTCATGCTCCTTTGTGAGCTCATTTGCGAACTCATCAAGAGAAGGTATTGTTTAGTTGTTGCCTAAGGCATTTTTAGTACCACAGAAGGTTGAGACAAATACAAAATATGTAGGACCAAGCTTGGAAAGAATACTTAGGATTAGTTGTGAATCTTTGTTCTCAATTCCACATTCTTTTAACTGCAATCTTAAAGCTTTCAACTTAGTGAAGAAGTCTTGAACAGTATCAAAGTTGCATGGATTTAGTCCTATCAATTCATTCTCTAATTGATACTCCCTCAATTCATCTTGTTTTCCAAATAATCCTCCTAGTGTTGTCCATACATCATTAGGAGTTTTAGTAGATTCCACGTGAAAGAGAAGATTTGGAGATATAGCCATGCACAAAGTACCATATGCTTCATCACATTTTTTGTGTCATTTAGGATTTTCTATAAGTAGTGTTGGTTCAATTTCAAAACTCATTGTTACTCTATACAACCCTAACCACTTAACATAGATTGTCATTTTAGACTTCCACTCATAGTAGTTATAGTGTGTGAGTAATGGTATTGTTGATTGATCCATTTTAGTGCAGAAATAAAGATAGTTGTGCTGAGTAAAAGAGAAGCAAGGTTTACACAAGAGATTAATGAGAGTACAAGAGAGTACATACGAGACTACCCCACTTTTACTAGATCGAAAATCACCCCCTGCCCTCCCCGCAAGATGCAATGATTTTTGCACTTTATAATTCAATGCATCAAAGTGGACTTGATTTTGTAGTTAAAACTTCCAATCTAAAGCAAATGAAGACTTGTACAATCAGGACAAAGGATTTCTATGAATCCAAACTATTACAAGTGTCAATTTTGGCCAAAGGCTGAAAGCACAATTTTTTTCAAATAATACTAACTTTTAATAAAATATTTGATTTCTTCTCAAAAAATCATGCACTTTCAAAAAAAAATGGCATTCTAAAATATGTATGTATGAGCTCGTACGATGCTTTGGAAGTTGCAAAATGTAGGATTACACAGGTACAGTCATGAAAACTTGCAATTAACAATTACCATTTCCATCCAAAACTCAAAACTAACACCACCAATGGAAATTTTAGGAATTTATACCCCAAATCAAAAAAAACAATCATCCAATTTGGAGTCTAGATGACCAAGTTATGGTCTTTCAAAGATGAACTACCAAATAAGAAATACAAATAAAGAAGGGTAAACTAGAAAACTACGTGCTTAAACTTGAAGGTCAAACATATGTCACGATAAAGAAATATTAGTCACTATGATGGTCATTTAGATGTCAATTTTGATACATAGAGACAACAACATTTGAAAATAAATAGTCCCACATTCATAAATTTAGTGGATCCAAACCCCTTTATAATGTGAAGTAGCCCTTTCATCAATCAAGGAAGTGGTTGGTGGCCTTCATTGCGGTCAACGTGCATGTTGTTTGATCTTCATCAATGTTGAATGTGGGTGGCTAAATATCACATGGAAGTTCTTGGGTGGTTGGTGCTTGTGTGTGTGTGTGTGTGTGTGTGTGTGTGTGTGTGTGTGTGTGTGTGTGTGTGTGTGTGTGTGTGTGTGTGTGTGTGTGTGTGTGTGTGTGTGTGTGTGTGTGTGTGTGTGTGTGTGTGAGTGATACACTCACTGCTACCTCAGTTTGCATGCCAAAAGCTGAAAATTCACCATGAAGAGCTCCAAACTCCAATATAGGCCGAATTATATATGAAAAAATGCCTCTCAAGCCTTCTGGATGCAATGGTAGGGTCTCTTTGCCCTTAAAATGTTACATTTTGCATGCCCTCCTCCAAATTTGAGCTACGAGCATGTGTTTTTAATTGATGCAAACAAACTCCAATTTCGATGTAACAAAAGACAATTTTGACTTTATCAAACTTTCTAAATGCAATGGAACTATCATTATGGCTTTAAAAATCCACCGGATTGATGTAATCAACAGATTAAGAAAAAACACATATATGAAAAAGAGGGATTATTGGGTCTTCATAAATCCTTTTTGATTCTCTAGTTCACATAGAAACATAAGAGAAGAGCATACATGATTTTACAAGACCTCTAATAAAAATTATCTACTCTTTCAAAATTTCTCTAATACCATGTTAGAATTTGTGAAAAAACAAATAAAAATTAGAATCTAATGAAAGGCATAGATTAATCAAGAGGAATAAAATTGTCAAAATAACAATTCAAGAATAATGTCTTATGTAAATGCTCTAAGGCATAATAGCATTAATATTTCCTAATGTGTAAAGTATAAGAGGGCTAGCCTATTTATATAGGCAAGTTCTGGTAGGATATTTGAACAAGATTGAGGCAAGTGTCTCAACTTGGAGGAAGTGGAGTCCTGATGAAATCATCCACTTACCATCCACCTAGAGTCTAGAAGGGTGGTGTCCAAATTGGAATTAACCACATGCGACATCTTAGGAGTAGTTGGAATCAAATAGATGACTCAACAATATTCTCCTAATAATAATATCCAAATTATATAATTCCTTTTAATTTATGAGCTCGCCTAAGTAAACTTAATATAAGAGTGAAATGGAAAAGAACCATTTACTCTAACAACAAACCCTAAGGCAACAAAAAAATAGAAGGAAAAAATAGCGATAGTTAAGCAACTTGATCAAGAAGAAAAGAAAGATGACTAAAAGAAAAAGTGGAAACCATAGATCAAGAAGATTATAAGTAGAATTGAGAAGGAGGGAAAATTTGATCAGTTGGAACAGTATTATAAAAGGTATGAGGTATCATATTAGAAGTTGTTACAAGATTTAGTTATCAAATATTGAACTTTAAAAGAAATTATTAGAACTTAAGAGCAGTATACTAGATGTGAGAAGGCAATTATCACTTGAAGAAGAACAAAGGATAAGGAAGAAGACATTACATAATCTTTGTACACTAGTTATAGTAAAAGAAATGAAAAACACTTTAAACGAGGCCAGAAGTAAAATGAGGACAAAGATGAGAATAGTAAAGATAATGACAGGTCTATATGAAGAAATGTTAGAGGAAACTGGGAAAACAATTATAGACTTTTAGGATAAGAATGTTCAAGCTAACTTTTAACTCATCTACAATGGTTCATGAATTATGTGAATTATCTAATTTCTCTATTCTTGCATTGTTGTCTTTTAGCTTGCTTTTCTATATATATTTATTTATTTATTTATTTATTTATTTATTTATTTATTTATTTATTTATTTATTTTTTAAATTTTTTTTTTTTTTTTTTTTTTTTTTTTTTTAATATATTTCTTCTAATATTGAATTTGGTGCTCATTTACCATGGCACCATCTTATCTAATGCAAATAAGCTATTTTTACACTATTCAGACAATAGCAAGTCACTTACATCAATATTCGGCATAGACTATGTCATGCAATTATCAATGTCATTGACAAAATATTTAAATTAAGATTTTTTATTGCATACATTGCAGTCTTGAAGTGTTGTAATGTATGTTGAATTATGGATATCTAGTAGTTTTTAAGCATATAAAATTCTTTTGGAAGTTGTCATTTAATGTCTTGAATGGGAACATCGTTAAAAAAATGAGTGAATTTATTTAGTTGTGTTGTAATTATTTATAAAAATTGTAAAAAAAATAATTTACAAATCAAAAGCATTTATCTACTTCTTACAAATCATAATGAAGAACAAACATTAAGTTACCTTTAAGAATTAGAAGCATTAAGTTGCCTTTAAGAATTAGCATGTCAAGCTTCCATTTTTATTAAACTAAATTATTATTCTACGAAAATTGCATTTTTTAAGCTTCTTTAGCATCACTTGAATAAATGACAATTGATTATAAATACTTTCATTCAGTGAATCATTTGCAAATGTGACTAACATTACTTTTCAAACTCATTCCACTCATTTCCCACCAAACATTAATTCCAAACTCATTCTACTTATTCCTCGCCCTTTTCTTATCCCCCACCATCTTCAATTCTACATCTATTTTGTCTAAACTAAAAAAAATTGCATTTCTTACCATGCTTCCACGCCATCTCCTTAGTATTCTCCCTACCTTGCAAATAGGACTTGTGTCATATATCTTTTCTTTTTGTTTTCCCTTATATCTCTTACTGTGATCTAACTTAATGAAAAAACATGGCTTACATATTGCCAGCCAAACTATGTAAAGGTCGTGACCTGTAGATTTGCACCATTGGATTATAAAAATTGACCTAGCTTGCTACTTATTAATAGATATTTATCTATTAAAGATAAAGAAATTTATATCAATCATATATTATTAATCGATATTTATTTATATGTATTATGTTAGTCTTTTGGTATTAATTAATATTGATTTAATTTGCATTTGATAATTATCTTTATAATTTATTATTTAATTTTATATTTCTAAGTCAATGTAGTGCCTGCCCCTAGTTCGCATTTCTGTTATCATTGTCAATTTGCTTTAGGTTGATTTTGTGCATTGATTAGTTTAGAGATATTGGATTTACAATATTATGATATTTTATCATGTCTTTGATTACAAATGTATCAGTTATTATTGCTTAGTTGATTTCATTCATGACGTTAATGATGTTTTGATGATTCCTAGTTAGTAAATGTGGTTTCTTTCATAAAAAGGTTAACATGATGTCTTTAATGATGATTATTTTGTATTGATAGAGATGCATTATTATATGTATGCATTTGATGTTAGACTTATGATTTTTATGATACTTACCCCATACTTGCATGTGTATGGTGTGCGTGTTTATTTTATCTTTCTGTCTGACGTGTTTGATGTGGTTAGGGGAGGGAGTCGTAGTCACCTGCTAGTCGAGATCTACACGATAAACCACTCCCTGCCATTGTCTGTTTAGTTTAGATATATTATATACATGTACATGCTCGTCCTTTACGCAGGATGCAGGTACCGGGCATCGACTTCCCTGAATTGTCAGGATGAGCGTGCAGTATTACAAATACTCAAATGGTGAGAATGGGAAGATAATGATCAGGTCCAATCCTAGCCATAAGCCTATAATACTTGTCCTACAAGGAGGACTCGTAACAGACTGTCTACCCTTTTTTTTAAACCCGTGAGTATTTTGTGTGTATGTTGTTTTGTGAGTCTTTGATGAATTTTCTATTAATTAAGTCTAATTAATAGATTAAATTAATAATTTAATTTAATAGAGAATTATTATGACTTTTTGAATATTTAATTATATTTAATTAATTGAGAAATTAATTAAATATAAAGAATTGAATTGGAAGATAAAAGCTATAAGATTAAATTTAGAAAATGATAATATTTATTTAATTTAATAATAATATATTTAGAGTTCATTTTTAAATAAATGCTAAATATTATTGTTATTTAAGTTAATAAGTATTTATCAATTTAAACGTTCAAAAATATATTAAAAAGGAAAAAGATATTAATTTATGAAAAAGATTTAAGTTCGCATGAATGAGTTTTAAATATAAGAGATAATTTAAAAGATAAAAAAAAACATGTGAACTTAATGAAGATATTCTAAGAAAGTGTGCATGAGATTTTAAAAAGTTA
The DNA here is from genome assembly GCA_028749045.1 of Cupressus sempervirens. NCBI lineage: Eukaryota > Viridiplantae > Streptophyta > Pinopsida > Cupressales > Cupressaceae > Cupressus > Cupressus sempervirens. Next base: position 8,703,703 of record CM053783.1, read on the forward strand.
TTAAATTAATTTAAAGTAAAGTAAAGTGGAAAGTTAAATAAAGTAATTTAATAATTCACTTAAAGTGCATGAAGGAATAATAAAAGAATATTTTAATTTAAAAAGGAAATTAATTGTGCATGAATGAATTAATTAAATAAGAGAGAATTAAATATTGGATATAAAAGTTAAAGTTTAAATTTAGAACGTGATTATATTTATTTAATTTAATAATAATATATTTAGAGTGCATTTTTAAATAAATGCTAAATATTATTGTTATTTAAGATAATAAATATTTTATCAATTAAGTTTTTAAAAATGAAATTAAAAGTGAAAAGATATTTAATTATCATAAAGATTATAGTTCGCATGATTTATGCATGAGTTGAAAATAAAAGAAATTAATTGAAAAGATTAAACATGTGAAATTAATAAAGATATTTAATAGCATTAAGTGAGCATGAGATTTATAAGTTATAAATTGATTAAAATAGAAGTTGAGTGAAAATTAAATAAAGAGATTTAATAATCCATTTAACGTGCATGAAAATATGAAAAATAAGATAAATAAAGGTTGATTTTAGAGTTAACGAGGGGGATCAAGAGACCTCTCGGGTAAATGCACAATTAGTGCCCCGATTGTAGGAAGAGAACTCCTTATCAAAATTGGAGGGTTCATTTTTCAAGGGAGATTTTTGGAGACAAGTTTTCACACACAGGTCTCAGAGAGTTTTTCAGACACAAATTTAAAAAGGGCACACACAGGTTTGGAGAGCAATTCAGAGGGTTTGGAGAAGAAGGAATTTTTTGTAGCTTGAAGGATATTGCTTGTAGTAGAAATTTTCATCCAGCTGTTAGAGTTTTAGCATCAGTACGAGGTAGGGTTTTGAAATCTCGTGAATGCAATTTTAATTGAAAATATCTGTTTGCTTCGTGATTGTTGGGTGATTGAAATTTTGTTTATCATCTCGATTGTTTTCAAGATCTGATTGGTTAAAATTAGTCTCTCATTATTCATATAGAAGAATCATTCAGGAAATTAATTAAATCATGTAGGATTTGAAGGAAAAGAAGATTTAAAATTAGAAATTCGAATGATTTGTTGTGTCCTCTCTACCATACTATATTTGCAGATAGTATTTTAAAAAAATTTAAAAAATAAAAATTAAATAATGAGAAGAAAGAAAGAGGTTTTATTTTATATATATAAATTGTTATTATTTTTAAAAAGAAATATATTTAAAAATAATATTAATTTATTATAATGTATTTGGATTGTTTAAAATATTTATATATTACTGGAAAAAAAAAAATGTTTGTTTGAAATTTTATATTTTTAAAATTTTAAAAAATATAATATATAGGGTGGGGACATACCCCCCCCCCCCGTACCTGTTGTCAGCAGAGTCTGCCGCGGCAGCCAGTACCGCTGCTGCCGCAGGCAGCAGTACAACTGCTGCTGCGCGCAGCAGGGTACCTGCTGTCGCAAGTACCAGGCCGGCGAGCCTTTAAACACGCCGAAACATGTAAATATTTATATATTTTTTTTTAATTAATTAAATTTTAATACGTTTTAAAATGTATTTAAATTACATTGTAATAAATTTACTTTATAATTTAATAACATTTTTGTATTATTAAATTTTATAATTATTTATTAATTATTTAACTATTAATATATATAAATGTTTTGTAATTAAATAAAATTAAATAACTTTATTAATTATTAATTAATCTAATTAAACTTGATTTAATTAGGATCTATTAACGATAAGAATTAGTTAATGAGGTTATTAATTTATCGTATTTAATAATATTGATTTTATTAAAATTATGGTTATTTTATTTAAAATCAATGAACTGTTATTTTCTTTTAATAACCTAAATGGAATAAAACGATTATTCTAGATTATTCTACTAGGAAATGACTTTTATTATGATGGTAATATTACATATTTAAGTCGAATAATGAATGGATTAATGGGTAGAATAAACCAAGAATTTCCTACACTTGAACGTTCATTGTAATGCAAATTGAAAACATTATTTTTAACCTTTTTTTTTATGTCTTTTCAAATCAAACCCAACTATGAAATTGTATTGTTTTCTATGTATTGTCTTTACTTGTGGATTTTGGTGTTGATTAGATGTCGACCAGTCTAGGATGTACACCAAAGGTTTGTGAGATTTCTGTTATACCATTTATGTGACTAGATGTCATGATATGTCTTGTGATTCAGTTTGGAAATTATATTTATGAGGTTTACTTTATGAAGCATTTATGTGTACTTTGATGGGAGAACCATCGTGTTATTAGGTTGCCTGTTAAGGAACCGAGTTTGATCTTTATGGGTGTTGTGGTATGGGACACAACTGTGTTTTTATGTGCTTAGGAGAGGTTGTCTAGTTACGTGACTTTGGGAGTGGCTTGCATAGGGGTCCGGGACCCAAAGTGGTCAGTACCAGGGTAACCTAATGCAAGTTATGTAATAAGTGATAATCTAGTAATTAAAACTTTTGGGGGGAAAACACACTAAAAAGATAAGTTAGAGATTTTTGATCTACCCATGCCTTGGGTGCTTGTATAGACTAAGGATGGGGATGAGATGAGTGCCTCGTCTTCTTGAGAGGGCTTTCTAGTTTTCCATATGTGTGTTGTTGAGGGTCCGGGGTTCAAAGTAACCAGTCCTGGGTAACTCAATGCTTGAGGGTCCGGGGTCTATTAAGAGATCAGTCCAGGGTAACTCAAGCAGCCATGTGATGACACTCCCTAGTATGTAGCCTGAGTCTCCTCTGTAGATTTGTGTATCTCTGGTGATGTATTTATTGTTGGATGTGTTTATTGTGGTTATTACTTTCATTGAGGATGATTGGTGATTCATGGATGATGTACTCTTGATATGTGGTTTTTGACTTGAGGTGATTATCTTTCATTGACTTTACCTTATGATCTTGGTATTTGGTTTATAATTGGTTCATGTATGATGTTTGGTTATGTGGTGTCGGTATTGGATTGAGTGTTCTTACTTTTGGATTATTTTATCTTCTTGAGTAGCATGTGTTACCTTTGAGGTAGTTTTGGCTATTAGGGGTACCTTGCCTAGGAATGTTTTATGTTTGATAGTCGTATGTGGATCGTTCATTATCTTCCCTACACGGTGGGAGTGGAAGCCTGACTAGGTAACCACGCGGTTGGGAGGTAGTGCCTTCTTACCATTTGGGTTCCCCTTCACATTGCTAGCTGTTGGATGTTCATTGCAGAAGATGTACCTTTATCATTCTTATTTCTTATCTCAGAGACTTCTTTTCAAATGATGTATTTATGTTATCATGTATTCTGATGTATTGTATCTATTCTCACATACCCTGCGACATGTGCAGTGGATGTTATTAATTGGATGTACTATCATTTTATTGTTTATACTTATGCATTTGCTTATGCGATTATGTATTTGTTATTCCTTTATGATCTTGAGACATTGTACTTGGAACTTAAACTAATCAATTTAAAATCATTAAATGTGACTCAACGTAAAGGAACTCTTGAGGAATTGAAACTGTATCTATATTTGCATATGTGTATTTGATGTATATGTTCATATTGCTTCCGCATTAATGTTATCTTGATGTTGTTTAAACTTTTTTTTTAAAAAAATAGTTCAGTAAACATTGTAACATGTTAGGTTTATTTCTCTTGGGTTCCCGAGCGGGGCGTTACAGTCAATTAGTTATTTGGTTTGTATATCATTTCGATTCATTAAAATTAGCAATGTCAAATATGGTTCAATGTTAGCTTTCAATTTTTTTTACATGAATATTACAATTGAGCCTTGGGTAGAGTGAACAAAACCAATTCAGATGCCATTCCAAGGTAATGATGTTGTAGACAATTTGGATCCAATACCTAATAAATTTGATGATCATTCTTCATCACTTAAGCAGGCAACCAAAGCTAAGGCTAAGAAAGACTATATAGTTGAAAATATCAGTATGGTATGTGCTTCTATTGTAAATGATGTTAAGTTAATAGATTAGCACATAAAGGATATAAAGGCATGTATTGATGAACGGAAAGAGATGTATATTCATTATGTAAGATGAACCAAACATGTAAACGATGTAGATAAATGTATAAAGGAAGAGGAAGACAACTTAGAAAAGATAGGAGTTTGTTTTGAGAGGGCAAAATAGACTGATATTGATTTTGACAAAATTGTAAGCAAGGCAATGGATAAGATAAGCATCTTATAGAGAGAAAGGGATAGGATAATTCAAAGATTTGCAATTCAAAGAAGTTTTTTGATACCCAAGTTTGAAATTATACATAAGGAATTAGATCTGTCAAAATCATTTAAATAATCATGTGTATTATTTAGAACTACAGATTTGGGTGCAGCTAAGATAGTAACTTATGTCTTGTGTTGAGAAATTCAAGTGGCAGAGAACCTGAAGAGGTCATGGGGCACATATTTTGAAGCCTCGAAGGTAAAGTATGCAAATATATTAATATTTGTATAGTGTACATTATGATTTGATGAAAATTTTGACTTGCACATAGAATTTGGTATCTCGCCTTTTCTATTGATGTTAGAGGACTAATATAGTGAAAATGAGGAATTATATAGTATGATGCAAAGGGGAGTATTGTTTACAGGAAGTACAGTTAAATTTTTTTGAATAATTTTTCTTTTGGCCTTAACACTCAGGCATTTTTCACTTAAGTGTTGTTTGATCCTAACACGTACTATTATTCCTTACATCTCCATTTACATAGTTGTTTCTTCTTTCATCATTGGATGTGCTTTTTCCAAAAAGGAGGCACCTAGTTTGTCGCTCTTAATTATTCATCAACATTGGTCCTTGAACTTACATCTTCAACATTGGAGCTTTTCTCTTAATGGGGGACATTGTCTCTTCTTTTCTCTCCTATAGGGGGGTCTTGATTGTACTTATATGATTGATTCAACACTTGGGGAAACATATTAAATCCTCCATTTTTGTCACATATATTCTTTTGTATCTCTCTTTTAGAGAGAATTTTTCTCCCACTTAGTTTTCTCCTTTTCTCTATTTGGGAGAGTTGCATTAATTTGAACACAAATACCTAATCATGCCTTGTTTTCAAGACTTATTTATGCAAGCATTTTGTATTGACCATTAGCGCTTTAGTCTATCCATGACTTATTCTCAAGGGGGTGTTGGAGTAAGTAGGAAAATATCTAATTATTTAATTAATCAACTCCTTTAATTATTTTACCCACTTAAGCTAGACTTTACGTGGTTTTTCCTTTTATTTAATTAGGCTAATGATAGCTCAAGTTGTCTCATTCATTTGATACTAGATCTTGGTGCATACTAATTTAATCATGAACTAGGGCTTGCATTTAGCCTTTCACACATCCTTTCACAAAGACTCATTCTCTCATTTGTGACATCTTTTTATGTAACCAATACAAGAATCTCTTGTTGACAAAAGTATTCTCGCTTGATCTTTCTTTGTGTCAAGTGATGTGCTTGCATAGGATTCTTGACTTGTGAAGTTGAAATTAATAATTTCTACAAAGGAAGCCCAAGAGATATGAATGATGGAGCCAAAACAATGATCAAAACCCTAATATTTCATACTTATACAGTCTTATAAATACTTTGGCAAGGCTTGGGTGATTGAGGGGATGTGAGGAGGCAAGGTGAGGAGGGGATGAGAGTAAAGAAATATATTAAAGTATTCACCTTGGTAACGCTTAGGGTATTGAGGGGATGGGGGAAGGCTAGGTGGGGAGGGGATGAGAATAAAGAATATATTAAAGTATACTTGAGTTTTAGGGAAATGGAGGGAGATGTAATGCAAATAGGAAGAAAGCATGAGAAAAAGGAATGTGCAAAGGTCTAAACACCAACATACTTGCAATATTTAAAAGGCATGTTGATATGAGGGTAACATAACTCCAAATGCCCAAATTTGTTTTGCTTTGTCAATTTTTGGTTATTCCAACTTAAGCTTTTTTGACTTGGACATGGGAAAAATGAGAAAACCTAGGAAAAAAGGCACAACTTCATCAAGAATGGCCTGGTAAGATCTCTCAAATTATTAATCATTGATAGTCTACAAAGAGGGCATGAAATGTCAAGAAGGCCATTTATGATCATTACAAATAGGTTTTTGTGAGCTATTAAGCATGACATATGGATCAACAAAATTTGGATTGAAACCACAAAAATGAATCCCAATAATTTGTCAACTTAGGTCGTTGAATTTTAGGAAGTATTGAACTCATGCAACAAAAATTATTCATTTGTGGAGGTTGATAAGAGAATGTCTTAGAAAATAACTAGAAATTGATAGCTAGAGTTGAAAAGCAAGGCATGTTGATACAAGAGTATAGAACTCCACAAACCACATAAATGAGTCCCACTAATTTGTTGCCTATGGTCACTAAAATTTAGGAAGCATTGGATAGATGCAACAAAAACTATTCATTTGTTGAAGTTAATGAGAGGGTGTCTTAGAAAATAGATGGAGGTTGATAACTAGCACTGATAAGCAAGGCATGTTGATACGAGGGTATACATAACTCCAAAAACTACATGAAAAAATCCAAATAAGTTGTCACCTAAGGTCATTGAATTTTAGAAAGTAGTGAATTTATGAAACCAAAATTATTCATTTGTTGAGGTTGATAAGCGGATGTCTTAATAATAGATGTAGGTGATAGCTAGGGCTAATAAGCAAGGCACGCTGATACAAGGGCATACATAACTACCGAGAGTTCTTGAATATTCCAACATAATCTTTTTTAACTTGGGTGTGGACAAAATGGGAAAAGCTAGGAACAAAGGTATAACTTCGTCAAGAATGGCTCGGATAAGATCTCTCAAGTTGTTAATCGCTGATGGTCAATAAGGGGATCATGAATTGTCAATGTAAGATTCCCCCCTTAAATCTGCTAAATAAATTAAACCTTAACTGTAGGCATTTTTCCAAATAGATGGTGTACAACTTGAGTGTTGAAAATTTTGATCACTGTAATGTCCTTTCCATGGTTATTATCAAATTTTATGGAATGGTTGCTTAAACAATTTGACTTAATGACTCAAAGAGCTTACATTAATGGTGGCTCAAGAACATTAGTTTTGCATGGACATACATAACATTGAATACAACAATGATAGACAGTATCAATCAAAATTATAGGAAACAATAGTATGAACTCCTACGCACTTAGGAAGACCTCACAAAGCACAAACAACTTGTTATAAATGAACGAATAACTAGTGTAAAGACCCAATTTTCACCAATGGAAGGGTTTCATTGTTGAGGATCGAATGCACTAGTTGTGATCACATGAAGTCCACTATCACACCACCTCTGAACAATCTCTACCTTTGTTCCCGACACTGCACAAAAGGCGTCACTTGAGCAACTACCCGTATTGACTATGACCTATGGGTGTTCCCATATTGGAGTATGTGGGACTCACAATATGTTGAGCAAGGGACACGAGACTATGACTACCAACCTCCCATGATAATTCTGCAGTATACTCTCGAGTCTAGAAGAGACCATGGCTCTACTGAACCAGTACTCATGCAATGCCATAGTTAAACGTAAATGTTACCTCTGTCACACGAGTTGTGGGCTGAATGTCCTCCCTTGTTGTCGGCTTCACTTCTGCCTACTTGTTGATACATGTACATCAATGGCCCAAGAAACCTTTCTCTCGCTTGCTTGTGTTCTTCTATCTGTTGTTTAAACTCAAAAGACTTTCATACTGTCTCCAATGTGCTAATTCTAACTCTAGTATGAGTATGTAAGGTGAGATACTGGGTTTTTGTCTAGCCTCTCGATTCTCCTTAAAGGGTTTCGTCCTTAAGAAAACCAGTCACATTTAAGAAACCAAGATTGTCTTCAAAATATTGACATATCTCATGGTGCCAATCCTAATGAAGGTTTTTGCTTTTATAACCTCGATATGAGGTGAAATACAAACAACTAGGTAATGTGGGATAAACGTCATTTTCGTCTTTTACTCACTTAAGTTACTTTTGTTATAAAATGACTTTAAGTCATAAAGTAACTTTATAAATCAACTTTATAAAATAAAGTGACTTAACTATAGAAAGCTCCACAACTTAAATATCTCCTCAATGAAACCAAATAGAATCCTATGATTGGTTGGCATCCTCAAGATTAATGTTGTTTGCCTATCTAGATGGAAAGATAGACCAACAAGGTGCTAGAAAGCCTAGCATGGAGAAGGGGACATTACAGTCCTCCCTTCCCGAGATTGCTTGCCCTCAAGAAATCTTAGTGGTGGATGTTGCAAGATTGATTCGCCCTCCCAAGTGGCATCTTCATATGACATATATTTCCAGTGAATAGGATATTCCCTGGTGGAATTGTTATGTAGCTTCCTTTCTCTGATCTCAATCACCTCAGCTGGAACCAAAACCAGTTTCCCTTCCACATCAAGTGGGGGAAATCCAATGGAAGGCACTACATGCTAACCAATCACCTTCTTAAGGAAAGACACGTGGAAAACGTTATGAATTCTATTGTCATTTGGCAATTCCAACTCATAAGAAACCTCTCCAACCCTCCGAGTAATGTGATAGGGACCATAAAATATAGGCTGAAGTTTTTCAAACTCACTCTTCTTTAAGGAGCTTTTCCTGTAAGATTGGAGACAAAAGTAAACCATGTCACCTAACTCAAAAATATGTTCTGGCGATTAGTGTACATCTTCTATTGATTCTGAGCCAATAGAATGTTCTCCCGAAGAGATCTAAGAATGTCATGATGATCTTGTATTCAATCTCGACCTAGCAGTGCTCTATTATTCTGTAAAGCTCAATCTACAAACAATAATGGTTCACTGCCATAGAGAGCTCAAAACGGTGTCATCCGGATGGACATGTGGTAGGAGTTGTAGCAGTACTCCCCTAGATATAATCATTTAACCCAAGCTCTTTACTGCCCCGCTACATAGTTTCAGAGATAACCCTCCACCCATTTGTTTACTATCTCTGTCTATCTACCTGTTTGTGGGTGGTAACTCTTGCTGGGCTTCAATTTCGTACCTGCCAATCTGAATAACTCATGCCAAAAATTGATGATAAAATTGTTATCTTTGTCGCTCACAATGGTTTGAGGGAGAACATGTAGATGAAAAACCTCTTGAAAAAATAACTCAGCTCCCTGAGAGGCCGACCAATTTTCCACTATAGCATAAAAGTAAGTAGACTTAGTCAATCTATCCACAACCACAAAAATGGAATCTCTACCCTACACTCTTGGCAATCATGTAAAAAAGTCCACGAAGATACTCTCCTATTTTTGTGCTAGAATAGGGAGAGGTTGTAATACACCAGTCGAAAACTCGCACTCCGACTTGTTCTGCTAACAAGTTTGGCATTCTCTAACATGTTGAAGGACATCGTCCTTGAGGCCCTTCCATGAAAACCTTTCTCTGACCTGTCTATAGGTTTTGAAGAAACCTAGGTGTCTAGCTGATGGTGCATCATGAAGAGTCTCCATGATTTTTTCCTTAAGCTTAGACTTTGGCACGAGATAGATCCTATCCTTATAAAAAATCACATCATTGATTACCTTGTACCTATTGTCTTAGAGCTTCCTATCCATGATCTAACAAGCTTGAGTATTCTTAGAATATTGAACTAGTAACTGGTACATCCAATCTAACAATATATCTAAAATGGTAGAACACTATATTACTGAAGGTCTCCTAGAAAGCGCATCAACAACTATATTGTTCTTACCCTTAACATACTCGATGTATAAATCATAGGCTTGAATCTTGCTAACCCACTTTTGTTTTCTTTCATTGAGATCCTTTTGTTCTAAGAAATATCGCAAGTTGTTGTGGTCTATCTTAACTGTGAATTTGCCACCCACCAAGTATTGTCTAAACTTGGCTAAAGCGTGCATAATGACTAGCATTTCCTTGTCATAGGTGGAGTACAATCTCTCACTTTCCTTAAGCTTCTAACTCTCATAAGCTATCAGATGCCTATCCTACATCAAAATTGTGTCAATTCTGCTCCCTGAAGCATCACACTCTAAGACAAAAGGGCGAGAGAAGTCGGGAAGTGCCAAAACCGGGCATGTGCTCATCACCTTCTTGAGTTTATCAAAGGTCACCTCTACATCATCTATCCACTTGAATGCCCCTTTCTGTGTGAGATCGGTGAGGGGAGTTGTTTTCTGAGAGAAGCCTCTAGTGAACATCCTATAATAAGAGAAAAGACTGAGGAAGCCCCTCAAATCTAATATGTTCCTCACAAGTGGCCAATATAGGATTGCTTATATCTTTTCCTGGTGTACATTCATCCCATATGCACCAATCACGTATCCAACATAAAGAATCTTAGTCAATCTGAACTCACACTTCGATTCCTTCACAAATAATGAATGTTCCTCCATAATGCTAAGTACCTCGTCTAGGAGTTGCAAATGCTCCTCCCAAGTTTTGTTGAAAACCAAGATATCATCAAAGAATACCAACACACTCTTACGCAACTATTTTCTAAAAATATGGTTCATACATGACTGAACTTTGGTCGGTGCATTGGTGAGCCCAAATGGCATAACCAAGAACTCATAGTGTCCATAGTGGCATCAGAAAGTTGTCTTATGCACATCCTCCTCACGAACCCAAATTTGATGGTATCCAAATCTAAGATCTGTCTTCGAGAAATAGACTGCCCCATGTAATTCGTCTAGTAACTCATCAATGCAAGGAATAGGGTACCTATTCTTAATGGTCCTCTTTTTGAGAGCACAGTAATCAATACACACACAAAGAGTGTCATCCTCCTTCATCAAAACTACCGAAGAAGCAAAAGGGCTGGAGTTGGGTCTAATGTGTCCCATGTCCAAGAGTTCCTTAATCGTCATTTCTATTTCCTCTTTATAGTGCCTGGGATGACAATAAGGAGTGGTAATGACAAGTTTGGCACCCTCCTCTAACTCAATGATATGCTCAAACCCTCTATCTAAGGTAATACCCGAGGGTATGTCCTTAAAAACCCTCTTGTGCTTATCAAGCACCAGCTAAATGTCCACATAAAGCTATTGTCCTAATCCTAATGTAGCCTTAAATGAAATGAAATAGTGTGTTGCGCACTCTGTGTCATCATGCCTCATAATAGCCTCCATCCTGTGAGCTGAAATCACTCTGGGTTCACCCTTTAGCATGGCCATGAGAATCACCTGTCGATCATCTTGTAAGAATTTTAGCTACATCTTATTATGATCAACTATGTACTTGCCAATAGTATGCAACCATTATCTTCCCCACATGGTGTGTAATCCAAATCTACATCTAGAACAAAGTCATCAAAGTGAATCGAAAGCCTTGGCACTTTCCCTATGCACCTCAATCTATTGCCTCTTGCCACTACAACTTCGAACTCGGGTATGTCATCAACTTGTAACTTTCTCTTTGAAACTCAGCGCATGCTTATGAAGTTAAGTGATGCACCTGTATCTAAAAGACACACAATACACTGCCATCTAACTACACCCTTCAAGCGAAAGGGGTGACCAATGGGATCACTAGAAAGGGAAGATATGATAGGGGACTGTCCTGGAGTAGATTCCTTCTTCCTCTCTTTAGGAGGTTGCTCCTCACTTTCTTCCTCATCACTACCATCAACATCGCTACCCCCTACTGCTTATCCTCCTCTTTCGAAAGAACCTTGTCATAATGTATTTTACCTTTGCCAAAGCATCTATGATCCAGTGTCCATGGCTCCCTACAAGTGAAGCATATCTTCTTCCTCCTGAGTTCATTTCGTGTCTCAAAGTCCAATCTGGGAGGGGAAGTCTTATGTTGATCCTTGTTATTCTAGAATGAAGTAGAACCCTTATAAGGTTTCTTAGGAGGTTGTAGTATCGAAGAAGGTGAATCTAAATCATATGTGATCTTAATAGCAACATTCAATGTGTTTGGTTTAAGGACCTCGACCAAACCTCTAAATATGTCCTGTAAGCCCTCAGTGAATAGCTTTGCCTTACACTGTTTTGTCATATTTGGAACCATAACTGAGATCTGTTGAAACTCATCAATGAAGTCATCTATAGATCCATTGTAAAAAAAACCCAACCTAGCCCAAACCATTATATTGATGCAGAAACTGATATTTTTGTATGTTTGGATGATTTACTAATTTTTAATCAAATACATACCATTGTAAAGACCCAAGCTGGCTACAAATCTACACTTCTTATCATTTTTGCAATTCTTTCGAAGTTCTCTAATTTTGGTATGTATTATTCCTTTGTAAATATAAATCAACAAACTCCAAGTAATTTAAAATAGACAAATAGATAATCTGACTAAAACTGAAGATATACTTTGCACTATGTTTTTAACAAACATATATCAGCATAACAATTAAATCATTGGCACCTAGAAAGCAAGTGTTTTTCCTAGCCATACCACCAATGATGCTTTCCTTATTAACATGTGGCTCCTCAAACCAAATAGCAACTGCAGATGAAAGTTGCTCTCCACTCCAACACCAATTGCTACATGAAATGAATGTGCAGGTCGGCCACCAATACGAAAGCACTGGATGAATGACCTCCAAGGAGCAACTGTAGGTAGTAACTCCACATCCAAAAACTAGGTAAAATGGACGTAGGACTGGTATCAAGTTGTCTACAGTCACCAAGATGCAATGTTGTCTTTACGGGCACAATTATGATTTCACAAACGTTGCCACACCAAAAATGTCATCCTCAGAAAATTAATTGCTCTCCCCAATACAAATTTGCAACTGCCAAGAAATATGAATTACTACGATTTGGAGATGTCCACCATTATCTCTCCTTAGCCTCCAATGATGACAAATGGCTCAAGAACTATTAAAGCTACCTTCCTCAAGCTAGACGTGCAAAATGGAATAGCTCTCTTCAATTGTAGAACACTGTCATTATTTTCCAACTTCTAAAGGTGTTACAAATTCCTCCAGTATAGTTGCAAGTGATGATAGATTAAATCACGACTTACAATTTGTTTGTTAAATGTATTCAGAGAAAACACAATTGCAATATCAAGCTTGAATTGAATCACCTACAAGTAGAGTAATTTCACCCCAAGTACTCCAGTACACAAAACGTCTAAAGTTCTCCATGATAACTCAGCAATGGAAAAAAGTAATACTCAACCAATTAACTCTTCCAAGCAATAGCATATACAAACATGGAAGATAAAGCAAATTTCATACTCACCACAATACTTCAGTTGTGGAATCAAATTCACTTCTCAGTTAGAAACAACAAGGGCTCACAATTCAGAACTCAGGAAAAAGCCACAAAGGTGATAAAAAGAAAATATATTTTCAAGTGTGTGTTTCCCAATGAAATGAGCTCTCATTTATAATATTTTGTTGGCCAAAGTTTCCTAAAAAACTCTACTTCAGAAATTGTAGAAGTTTACCAAAAGAACTCAATAGTTGAAACTTTCCAACACACTTTTTAGAAATCTCTTATAGTCATTATTATAATAATATAAATATTATTATAATAATGCAACTTAATAATTAATAAATAAGAGCTCATGCAATTATTAAACTTAACTACTGTAGGTGACAACCAACTACCAAGCCACCCACTGAACTGCCAAGAATAGCAACTACCAAAAATAGACTTACTAAAAACAGTAAGTCCACAACTAAGACCCCCAAAATGCCCTGTCAGCTCACAAGAGTTGCTATGATGAGCTAACTCCATCAAATGTGTAGACCTGCCAAAAACAAGGACATTATAGTCCTTCCTCCCCAAGATTGTTTGTCTTCAAGCAATTCTGCATCATACCAAAACCTCCACTGGGATCCCATAAGAAGCAAGTGATGTCCCTGCCCTCACTGAACCAACAAAATGCCAATATCATCAACAGAACCAATAACATGACCTGCAATATGACACCAAACGCTCTTGCCAAAGTGTCACCTATAGTCATATCCATAGAAGGTCCTAGTATGTCCTCTGCACTAACTCAATCATTTCGCTAATCATCGAAGTTAGGTACAAACAATCTCTACACAACATACGAATCTTGCACAAATCTGAAGTATTACGGACTCCCCATAAAATATACCTTAGTACATTCCTCACTAGAATCTTGATCATCTCTAGTAACCCTTGTAAAAGACAAAGCCACAAGAGAACTAGGTGCAATATGTGGTTCTCTATTGCTCTCAACAAATGCACTCACCTCCATTGTATCAACAACACCAACGTCCTCATCAAAATTGGCGAATATAGAAACACCACCAACTACCACTATAGGAAACCGAATCGTATCTGCAAATGTGTAAATTGAGCCCAGAAGTGATCATTGTCAACCTAAAAAAAAGTAACAACCTCAAAATCAATAACATGTGTACTATCACCGGTACTACTACTAAGTGTCTCACTAGATGGCTCATTGATCACACAAGTTGTAGATATATCATCGCACACACTTACCCCAATTACCACTACATCCCTAGGTGAAGAAGTACGCCCTCTATGAGTATAATATCTACCTGGAATGAATCTTCTGTCACCATCCATAATGTCGGTAACCAAATCACAACAATCTGAAAATTTTTCAAAGTCAACACCAATCAAAATAATAACCAAGCCCAATTCCTATAGGCTAGCAAGAAACTGCTCTAATACCATTGAAAAAATCCCAACCTGGCCTAAACTGTTATATTGATGCACAAACTAGTATTTTTGTATGTTTGGATGATTTATTGATTTTTAATAAAATGCATACCACTGTAAAGATCCAAGCTGGCTACAAATCTGCACTTCTCTCTAATTTTGGTATGTATTATTCCTTTGTAAATATAAATCAACAAACTCCAAGTAATTTAAAATAGACAAATCAATAATCCAACTAAAACTGGAGATATACTTTGCATTATGTTTTTGACAAACATATATCAGCATAAGAATTAATTCATTGGCACCTAGAAAGCAAGTGTTTTGCCTAGTCATACCACCAATGATGCTTTCCTTATTAACACATGGCTCCTCAAATCAAACAGCAACCACAAATGAAAGTTGTTCTCCACTCCAACACCAATCGCTACCCAAAATGAATGTGTAGGCCAACCACCAATATGGAAGCACGGGATGAATGTGTGACCTCCAAGGAGCAATCGCAGGTAGTAACTCCAGATCCAACAACTAGGTAAAATGGACATAGAACTGGTATCAAGCTGTCTGCAATCACCAAGATGCAATGTTGTCTTTATAGGCAAAATTTTGATTTCACAAACTCTGCCACACCAAAAATGTCATCCTCGAAAAATCAGTTACTCTCCCCAATACAAATTTGTAGCTACCAGGCACTTTGAATTACTGCAATTTGGAGACGTCCACCATTATCTCTCCTTAGCCTCCAGTGATGACAAATGGCCTAAGAATTATTAACGCCACCTTCCTCAATCCAGACAAGCAAGATGGAATAGCTCTCTTCAATCGTAGAACACTTATTTATTTTCCAACTTCTTAAGGCATTACAAATTCCTCTGGTACAGTTGCAAATGATGATAGATTAAATTACGACTTACAATTTCTCTGTTAAATGTATTTAGAGAAAACACAACTACAATATCAAGCTTGAATTGAATCCCCTACAAGTAGAGCAATTTCACCCCAAGTACTCCAACACACAAAATTTCTACCTCAACAATGGAGAAGAGTACTCCTCAACCAATTAACTCTTCCAAGCAACAACATATATAGACATGGAAGATAGAGAAAATTTCATTCTCACCACAATACTTCAGTTGTGGAGTCAAATTCACTTCTCAGTCAAAAACCCTTATACTTTAGCAAGGGCTCACAATTCAAAACTCAGGAAAAAGCCACAAAGGTGATAAAAAGAAAATATATTTTCAAGCATGCTTTTCCCAATGAAATGAGCTCTCATTTATAATCTTTCATTGGGAAAAGTTTCCTAAAGAACTCCACTTCAGAAATTGTGGAAGTTTCCCAAAAGAACTCAACACTTAAATTTTCCAACACACATTTTAGAAATATCTCTTAAAGAAATTATTATAATAATTTCGCTTAATAATTAATAAATAAGAGCTTGTGCAATTATTAAACTTATTTGTTGTACGTGACAGCCAACTGCCAAGCCACCCACTGCACTGCCAAGAATAGCAACCATCAAAATAGACTTACTAAAAATAGTAAGTCCAAAACTGAGACCCCCAAAACACCCTGTCAGCTCATGAGGTTCGCTATGATGAGCTAACTCCATCAATCATGTAGACCTACCAAACATGGGGACATAACATCCACCTTATCACAACTGTGTCAAATCCTTGTAATAGACCTCAATGTCTTTCCTGTCAAAACAGGTGATCAACTCAAAGCTAAAAGTCTTGCAAGATGTAATGAGACTATGATCCTGGGTGACTAGTCCATGATGCCACCAATCATATGTTGCTCCCTATAAATGCATTGTGAAAAATCTAATGGCTTCTATCTCTGACATGGGATTAAGTGTCAGGTAGGTGTCTAGCTTGTAAATCCAAGCTCTAGCGAATCTCTTACTACTGCCCTAAAAAATTGGGAGGGATAACTTGTTAATGGTGTGCTTCAAGTCCATATTTTGTCCCCTAGGCCTCCTATCCTATTGTGGTCTCTCTATTTCCCTTTTTTTATTCATGTATTGACAAATGACAAATTATGCTTAATCGGATTAAGGAACATATCTCATTCATCATACATATCCATAACATTATCTGGAGTAAACCTGTTGCTGCAGGTTGAGCTACCTCCTTAGCATTATTTTCAACAAAAATGAGCATTAGTGACCTATCAGTGTTATGTGTGTGCGCCCTAGCAGCTCAAGGTGATCTTGTCACACTACCAACTCCACTATGATGACTCAGGGCTCTCCTTTGAATCGGAGCTAGTTGTTGTAGAGTCCCTTTAAGTTGTTGAAGTGCACTAGCGATATTATTTTGTCCATCTCTGATAGCTCGCAATGTCCCCTCACTTCACGTTCATGTTCATTCGCATCATGAGCCATTTGAGTGACCTATACCTATGCAACATGTTCAACCTATTCAATCTGTGTGCTTGTCTCAAAGGTTAGCTCCTCATCAACTATGTTACTGTCCTCAATGTCAATCTGATCTGAAGATCCTGCTTGTTCAAGTCGGATGTGACTAAGATATAAGGTTTCTTATTCATGCATGTATATCATTCTTCTATTTTAACCAACCTGTAACTTCAATAATCTACCCACAAGTTGGCAAGTCTTGTGGCTCTGATACCACTATAAGATCCCCCCTTAAAATTTCTAAAAGAAATTAAACCTTAACTCGAGGTATTTTTTCAAACAGTTGGTGTACAACCTAAGTGCTGAAAATGTTGATATCATTGTAGTGTCCTTTCTATGGCTATTATCAAATTTTATGGAATGGGTACTCAAACAATTTGACTTAATGACTCAAAGAGCTTACATTAATGGTGGCTCAAGAAAGTTAGTTTTGCATGGGCATACGTAACATTGATTACAACAATGACAAACAGTATCAATCAAAATTGCAGGAAACAATAGTATGAACTACGCACTTAGGAAGACCTCACAAATCACAGACGTAGCTTATTATAAATGAACGAATAAGTAGTGTATAGATCTAATTTTCACCAATGGAAGGGTGTCATTGAGGATCGAATGCACTAGCTGTGGCCGCATGAAGTCCACTATCACACCACCTTTGAAAAATCTCTACCTTTGTTCTTCACGCTGCACAAAGGTGTCACCTGAGCCACTACCCATATAGACTCTAACCTATGGGTGTTCCTGTATTGGAGTATGTGGGACTCACGATATGCTGAGCAAGGGACATGGGTCTATGACTACCAACCTCCCATGATAACTCTACAATATACTCCCGAGTCTAGAAGAGACCACGGCTCTACTAAACTAGTACTCATGTAGTGTCACAGTTAAACGTAAATGTAACCTCTGCCACGCAAGTTGTAGACTAATTGTCCTCCCTTGTTGTTGGCTTCATTGTTGCCTTCTTGTTGATACATGTACATCAATGGCACAAGAAACCTTTCTCTTGGTTGCCTATGTTCTTTTATCTATCTTTGAAATTCAAAAGAATTTCATACTGTCTCTGATGTGCTACTTCTAACTCTAGTCTGAGTATGTAAGGTGAGATATCGGGTTTTCGTCCAACCTCTCAATTCTCCTTAAGGGGTTTCATCCTTAAGAAAACCAATCACATTTAAGCAACCAGGATTGTCTTCAAAATATTGATATGTCTCATGGTGTCGATCCCAATGAAGCTCCTTGCTTTTATAACCTCAATATGAGGGGAAATACAAACAACTAGACAATGTGGAATAAAAGCCATTTTCATCTTGTAGTCACTTAAAGTTACTTTTGTTATAAAATGACTTTAAGTCATAAAGTAACTTTATAAAATAAAGTGACTTAACTATAGAAAGTTTCACAACTTGAATATCTCCCCAACGAAATGAAATAGAATCATGTGACTAGATGGCATCCTCAAGATTAATGTCATTAGCCTATCTAGATGGAAAGATAGACCAACAAGGCGCCAAAAAGCCTAGCGCAGAGAAGGGGAACATTACAGAAAATTAGTCATTTATGGTCATTACATAGAGGTTCTTGTGAGCAACTAAGCATGACACGTGTATTAATGAAAATTGAATTGAAACGACATAAACAAATCCCAATAGTTTGTCGCCTAGGCTATTGAATTTTAGAAGTAGTGGGTCAATGCAACAAAAATTATTCATTTGTTGAGGTTGATAAGAGGATATCTTAGAAAATAGATGTAAGTTTACTATAAAAATTTTGAAAGTAAGTCACGCATGTATATGAAGTGGTGTAAATGAGGGCCTAAAAATGGAAAAGTGTTTCATAATCTTATTGCAGAATTTGTATAGGCTTGTTACTGATGCAACTTAGTATGGATTGGCTATCATATGGACATTGAACAAGGATTATCTCAAATGCAGTCATAAAACCTAAAATTGCCTTGTACTCAAAAGAGTCCAACATAAATTACGTGGCCATGAGACCCAAGGTGGCATGTGTAATTTCTTGTTATTGTGCACTTGATCAAGCCTAGTTGCTAAAACCTATGTGAGGGACTTTTTAGAGATGTGAATTTAGCCCAAGCAAACATTAAAGGTGATATCCCAATATTTAGTGTTTGTTGAGCTAGTGAATTGTAGGTGGCTAGCCAATATCTCAATATTTAAATAGGAGCGGCTCTAAAGCTTTCACGAGGGCTTTTAAAGTTGGAAACAAATAAAAAAATGTTTAGTGTGATAGTTGAGTCGATTCTAGTGCAAATTGATTTATAATATTATTGGTGAAATAGCAAAACAAAAAAGTGCAGAAAAGCATTGTTGATAAACAGATTTGTCACTTAGAAAATACATGATTTAGCCCAAAATGGAGTGTGTGGCAAATCGATTTCTCCAATAGTTGGATAGGCCCTTGATATTCGGCCTTCCTCTGCATTTAGAGGGGCAACTCCCTCATTAGATAAAATTTTTGATTTTTCAATAAAGATTACTATAACTTAGAATATAAAAAGGAAACCATTGATAGGGAATGCACCACATGATTTCAATGTTTGCATAAAATCAATATAAATTGTTAATGAAAACAATCAAGAACTATGCTTGAGAGCTATCACTGACACAATGTTGATTCAATAATTCATGAGCATTTGCACAATACCATGGAAAACACCCATTACAAAGAAAGAATCAACATTTCAACGTTTTAGATATGTAGAAAGAGAGAACACAAAGTGTACTTTCTTTATTTCTTAGCACGAAGAACATAAGAAATGACCAATTACAAGAACAACAATTGTACACACTTTCCAAAATTTGCCTTGTTATCAAAACATAAGTGTTCCCTGTCTCCAAGTCCAAAAAGTCCCTTCTTACATTGAGGTTCATAAATTTATAGATTCTAGAATAACTAACCTTTTGGGTTCGTAACTACTCAAAAAGTTAGAGTTTGGACTACTCCCAAGATAGTTCGTAACCAACTCTAACTTTCAACGCTTAACTATAGTTAGAAAAAGTTAAGACATTGACCAAAACCAAAATTAATTCTAAAGTTGACTTTTTTACAAAATACCTAAACAAAAATCTGAAACAACTTTAGATATATCCACTTCTAACTTTAAACTATGATCATTGATATTTCCTTAGCTTTTTCTGTAGGTGTTGTGAGTAGCTGAGTCAAGTTTTCCTTGTATGCTCTAAATGATTTGATGACCTGTGTCGAAGCCTTGTTTTTTATGATGATTAAACTCTACATTTTCAACTTGCATAGATCGTGTCTCTTTCTAACTTCATCCAACTTTAGGATGTAACCTGGTAAGTTTTGAATACAAGAGTCCAACGTTGCTGAGAGACTGCTCAATCTCATCATAACGCTAGCATTTGAAATTTGTTCACTACCAAGTTCAGTGCTGATCTTTACCTCTATGCATCCCAAAATGGAAGATATGTTTGGATCTTGAGTGTGTTCGCTAATAGGGATACCTTCTACAATCATCGGTATATTCCCCAAGGCCTTCTTTTTCAGTAGGTTGCAGGAGTTTAAGAATTGTTCTCCTTCATCCAATTGTTGATCCATGCTATCATTCTTCCATCTGA
The DNA here is from genome assembly GCA_028749045.1 of Cupressus sempervirens. Classification (NCBI taxonomy): domain Eukaryota; kingdom Viridiplantae; phylum Streptophyta; class Pinopsida; order Cupressales; family Cupressaceae; genus Cupressus; species Cupressus sempervirens. Next base: position 8,724,392 of record CM053783.1, read on the forward strand.
TGTCTTCCAACCATATGTCAATTTGCTCTTCTTCTCCACTAGTGATTAACTTTAGCGATTTGACTATATTGCTATCCATTCCTTTAATCTCTACTAAATTAGCATCAATTTCTCTCCAGAATGTTTGTTGTTCCATGAGAGTGGTTCACTCTTTTTGAATGTTTTGTTGTATATGATCCACTTTAGCATATGCAACCTTAACCTCCTGAAATAGGCTTGATGCTCATTCTTTCATGCATTTTATCCATGCTTTCACCATCTTACCATAAGTTTGGCATTCTCCTATGTCTTGAATGGTTTCTTCATCAAACATTTTCTTGGGATCTCCTGTGATTTCATGAGCTAGGATTTGGAAAAGAATCACCAACCATCAATCTCCTTGACTATTCCATCAGGACAACAGCTAACACCTGAAAATTGTGCTCTCTTCCCTCACGAGTGGTCTAGCCTAGATCCACTTTTGTTATGCTAAAATCAGCTTTGCTTGCCTCATTTTTGTCTTTCTCTGCAACTGGTTGTGCAATTTCAACAAATAAGTTTCCTAAGGTAGGATTCACTTCCAATCTAGAATCTATTCTAGTCTTCTTTATCTTTGCACCTTTATGCACTAAATTAGCTACAGCATCCAGATTTGGTGCTTCCAATTGAATCATCATTTTCTTCTTTCTCTCCAAACTTTGTTGTAACCAAGATGTTGAGGTATTGGTAGATGGGTTGATCACTGAAGGAACCTCTAGGACTGTAGATGATAAATACAAGTTATGTACAATTTCTACAACTGGCACCTCTTGAGTTGCTTCTGCGGTTTCAGGAGACAATGAGCATTTTCTACAACTGGCACCTCTTGAGTTGCTTCTAGACTTTCAGGAGACAATGAGCGTGTAGGAAATGTTATGGATTGAATCATTTCATCTACGAATGATGATGGTAAAGCGTTCATCTCTGGAGCTTCATCTATCATCTTTTGAATTGGTTTTGAAGTCTTCTCCTTGGGTTTTGATCTCCTCTTCTTGGTGACTGCATTGAGTTCACATGCTGAAACTAGATCAACTCCTTTATCTAGATCTTCACCATCATCTCCACCTTGTGTGTTATGTAAAGAACCAGAGGAAGTAGGGATAGAAGATGGAATGGCTAAAATTGATGTACCTTCCTGGGAATTATTAATTTTCTCTGCACTGGCTCTTCCTATTGACCTAGTAGTCGTGGCTTCTTTAACTTTATTCTTTAACCAATTTTCAGTTCAGTGAATCACAAAGGTGGTCTTTTCCTTGAGGTCTTTTAATTATGGTAAAGACCAATTAATATATAGTAATTCTAACAACTGTATCCGCTTGAAGAAGAAAGGATCAATTAAGTCTAACACGTCCTCTTTTATGCATGTCACATCCCATCCCATTTTGTAATCAATGATTTGTTGTATTGTGAATCTCATCTAGTCCCTTCTCACTTCAAAGTCATTTTCACAGTTCGCCCAATAATCTTCCATTGTAGGGAAATGGAGATAGTCGAGTCCAAGTGCCAAGTTATTTTTAACATGCCAGCTACTATCAAATGGGAAGCGACTGTGGAAAGAGTGCAAAGTTATGTTCACCATGGATTTCTCGATATTTTGAGCATCCGAAGAAGAAAGACAATTGTAGTGCCCAATGCTGATTGGGAAAGGAATTGATCTTTTGTTCCTGCACTTTTTCTTTACCTGACCAATTTGCCTGCAAACTTTTGAAAGCACCAACCTGTCATCTACAAAGTGAGGCAAAATGAGAGGACAATCTTGAAAACCTCCAATGCGGATTGAAGTGAATTGGGGGTACTGTATGAAGAAGCTACCATAAGTACTAATGAGATTGGCTGCTTCAAGAGAATTTTGGAGTCCTATATCTCCTTGTAATGTCCCCTTTCAGACATTTGGATAATTTTCTCTTGAGCTGTATATATTTGATAATAATCCCGTATGATGATCCCCTCAACCAGTGATATACCATATATATATATATCAATATTGTATATAGGTGTGTCTATTCATAAATATTAATTATATATGATTATGATATTATATGATTATATATTATATGTTATTAATTATTTATTATTATATATTATATATGAATCACTTTAATTATTTATAATAATATTATTTTAATATAGGCATAATGTCATATACTATAGCACATAAAATAGTTGATATATATGTATATATTAATTATTTATAGCATGACAAAAATATATAATAATTATTATATATATAGATAATAATATATATATATATATAATTAATATTTATAATTATCTAATATATAACAATTTATATTTGTAACTTGAAATAATTATAATTTATTCTATTTAAATTATCAATTATTAATATTATACCCTTTATATTGCTATAATAATGTGACATATAATATCATATTATTATATGATTATAACATAATATTACCTATAAAATATTATCATTCTAATATATATATATATATATATATATATATGTCAAAACGGGGACATCACAGTCCTCCCCTCTCAAATTTGCTTCTCCTCAAGCAAAATCATTCACACACAAATTGCTTCATAGATACATATTTGCAAATGAAAGGCCTGTAAGATTTTATAAAACATACATCTCTAATGAATGAAAACACGGAGTAGACACGATGCAAACAGATGAAGACATGAAGCAAACACGATGCAGACACATCATACATTCTTTATAATTTTCATAATGAAGTACAGTAAAGGGAATGATTTATAACGTATAGTTTCCCCATACATCTTTTGATCATAGATCCTGCAACACAAACAATTATTAGCATGTACATGTATATAATAGCTCCAAAGAAGAGTTCAGTAATGATAAATTAGTTCTAAACCAATATCCTACCAAGCCCAAGAGTGGAACTTTGGCCCTCTTGGCCTTGATGGCATCCATTGACATCCATCAAGGTGGTCTACTTGGCAAATTCTTAACTGAATAGAGTTGACATGATGTCAAGTCTTAATCAATCTAAACCCAGGAGCAGAACTTTGGCCCTCCTGGCCTTGATAGTAGCCATTGACATCCATCAAGGTGATCTACTTAGATGGTAATCTTATTCTTCCTGCCTAAGCCCAAGAGCGGAACTTTGGCCCTCTTGGCCTTGATGTCAGCCAATGACATCCATCAAGGTGGTCTACTTAGGAGGTAATTTGATTTATTAATTATTAAAATTTTATCACCGTTAGATTTGTAGCTTATCTAGTTCTTGTCGGTCCTTTGTATCTTCATTACTTTCTTGATTATGCTTAGGATTATGCTCAGATCTCTTGTTCATCCTTTCCTTAGCTCCCTTATCAATTGTAGCGTCCATTTTTTGAACTTAGCTTCCTTTTCCACTTTGAAACTTATAGTTAGAAATCAATCAATATCTTAAAGATCACATTATATATCCTTAAAAATCAAGATATATATATATATATTGTACTAGTTCATATACCAATTTATTCATTATCACTTTAAATAAATAAATAAAGTGCAAATACAATTTTACATGTATATATAATGATAATATCTACTAAATGTGTAAATTAATGCATTTACCTTAAGTAGTTATATTTGTTTGACTTCACTACAACCTTAAAATTTGTTATTTTTTTATTTGACCACTTTACCTCTCGATGTGGCTTTCTCACCCTATAATTTCGGCTTTTTCTTTTAATGTATTCCTTCCACCTCACGTGCAATGTATTTCCTTATTATTTTTTCGTTTCATTTGCGCAAATGTGAAATATTGGGTGTGCCTTATAATTTTGCAATTTCCCTTACCAGTTTTATTGCAAGCACCAGTCTAAGGCAAATGCTACAACACTGGGCTATATGTTCAACCTGCTTCAGTAGATAGCATCGATCTTGAAGGATATCTACTTAAATTTCCTCAAGGTTTTGGTATCTGCTTAAATTTCTCTTGAGGTTTTGATAACTGCTTCAAATTTGTCGATATTTTCTATATTTGATGCTCGAAACCCTGTTACTGTGAATCGAGAAATCTGATTGAGTTTCCTGTCATTGATCTCTCAGAGATCTCTGGATTTTCTGTCATGTCACTGATCCTCGGAGCTAATCTTTGAATTCTCCGTTATTGATCTTGAAGGATATATATATATATATAATCTTTATTATATATTATCTTTGTTATTATATCAATATGCGATATATGTTATTGTCTTCTGTATGTATTCTGCAGATGATGAATCTGTTTTGTTGACAATAGAAGCTTATTGTTGCTGACTGTCATTGCTTATTCAACGCCAATCAGTACTTGATATTCTTATTCGCTACTTTTATTGTTATTCTTCCTTCTATCTACTGTTGAGCCATGGTGCTCCATCCTGATTATAATCTAGCACTCTCCTTGTATCGGTCTTCCTTCTAACTGCCTTCGCTTGGGTCTTGTCTTGTTGTCCAATCATCAATAACGATACGTGGCTTACTAGGTTTATTCCATGGGAGTGATTCATACTTGCTTCGTAAATACCTCTTGGAAAATAGGATTCTTGTGTTTGTGTTTCCAACTCAACCACTTTTTTCCTTATTGGGCAATATGTAGTTCCGCCTATGAAATATACCACCCTTTTATTATTTATTTCTTTTTCATATCTTCTATAACCTATTCCATGTGTTGGAGGATTTTGGGTTATAGTATGCATTATTTTGTACGCAATTCACATGGAATCCAAATCATGTCAAATCTCTCTTATTTTGGCATCTTTCATATATTTCTTTAACCAATAAACATGCCTAAAAGGTAAATGACATTTCACATCGATTTTCTTGAGTGAAAATACTCGGGCTAACATTTCTTCTCCACATAAATTGATGAATGTTGTTAGCGAAAATTGAGAAGTTGTAATTTTGAAGGCTTTGATGGTCATGCACAACAATTAAAGGCGACTATACATCTGCAATAGCCTCCATATGGCTCATTTGGTGACTTATGCCAAAGACACTAAATATATGTTGTGATGGGGTCTTGAGCAATCTGCAGGCGTCACATGCGACATGGGAAGGAAAATCAGCAAAGAAGTCATTGCTTTTCCTATGTTGGAGATGAGGTTAATTATTTTTATTTTGTTCTTTATTCAACAACGATGTAACTCTACTTTCATCTCCTGCTTGTAATCAAATTTATTGCGGGTCATCTTGGTTGACTTATGTGCACTATTCTTTATAGCAAGGTATGAACAGTGTGCCGATAGATGTTTTAACAGCAAGGTGAGCTTGGCTCGTGCCAAGACTACATGCCTTTATACATGAATGATTTCGCTTTCCTTCCCTCCCTTTCATCTGCTCTCTAATCCTTCTGGTATTTTTGCATTAATTGCTTTCTACATGCTAGCAAGAAAGACGCTCTGATACCACTTGTAATGTCCCCTTTCAGACATTTGGATAATTTTCTCTTGAGCTGTATATATTTGATAATAATCCCGTATGATGATCCCCTCAACCAGTGATATACCATATATATATATATATATTGTATAGAGGTGTGTCTATTTATAAATATTAATTATATATGAGTATGATAATATATGATTATATATTATATGTTATTAATTATTTATTATTATATATTATATATGAATCACTTTAATTATTTATAATAATATTATTTTAATATAGGCATAATGTCATATACTATAGCACATAAAATAGTTGATATATATGTATATATTAATTATTTATAGCATGACAAAAATATATAACAATAATTATATATATAGATAATAATATTCATATATATATATGACAATTTATATTTGTAACTTAAAATAATTATAATTTATTCTATATAAATTATCGATTATTAATATTATACCCTTTAAATTGCTATAATAATGTGACATATAATATGATATTATTATATGATTATAACATAATATTACCTATAAAATATTATCATTCTAATATATATATATATATATATATATATATATATATATATATATATATATATATATGTCAAAACGGGGACATCACACTCCTTGTAGCTCCTTGGCTATGAGCATAGAAAAAGCATTGTTCACCCTGCGGAAGTGTGCACCGCTTTGTTTTAATTGCAACTAGGGATAATTATTATAAATTTGCGTAGTTAAGTTATACTCCCCATAAGGATTAAGACCAAGGCATGACTTCATACTAGCAATTGCGTACATTAGGTACGAGGACATGTAAAACCCCTGACTCGTGTTGAATCCAATTAACTAGTGATGAAGGGCATCACTAATCATTTCTCCCCAATCTATAAATTGTTTTCCAGTGGTGATGGTAGTAATGTACAAAAACATCCAATCTTGAAAATCTTCAACAGTCTGATTTCCCACTACCCTGTTGAGAAGAATTATCATATTAGAATTGTCTTCATTGAAGATATTTCTACGTAGCACTCTTGGTAACTATAATTGTCCTCCTCTGGGTTGATCCAGCCAACTCCTAGCAATGACATTCAGACATGTTTTCTTATTTTGATGGAAGTATCCTTGGGCACCTTCTTTAGATATTTATGTGAATTCTTCTCTTACTAGCAATCTGAATGTGATGGAGATAGACACTGGATCTAGCCTCGCCACGATATTACCCCCTGAGGTCTTGATGTCCCTAGAATTCCGATCATACACCTTAATACATTCCAAAACTAGTTCCGCACATTGAACTGCAAGTGGGTGTCCCCCTGCATGGGCTAGACCATTTTCCAACGTTCGTTGCGCCAGGGGTGATTTATCTTCTCTACTCATCATTTTCCAAAAGTCTGCAATTTCCATGTCTCATCTTTGTATCTGATACCTAGAGAAGTGTGCTTGTTCTTATCACAGGAGGTTCCCTACCTTGGAATTTGTACCTCATAGTATTGCTTACAACTCCTTGTCCTAATGCGATGTCAAATATGAAGCCAATGTTCCCTTTGCCTCCTATCAAACTCTGTGTTCCATTTCCTTGAGGCAATTGTAAAACTTTATCAAAATCTCCATTTCACTTGTAGGTTCCATCATTTATCTAGAGCATTCAAATAATTGAAATGATAAGCTTTGTAAATAGGAAGTTGAGAATTGAGCTCTCCTTTCACGACGATGTCTCGACGACATTGTTGCCTTATTTCAAGTCCATCATTTTATGATAGAAGAACGTCTTTAACATATTGAAAATCATATAGGCGCAACTCTATGCATGGTTCTTATTTTGCTTTATGTATCCACATCTTCAAATAAGCTATATATTGCATTCACAAGATATTTTTAAACCTTTATCGATACCATTTTGGTCCATTTACTTCTAAACGATGCACACATTTCATATACAATAGAGGCATTATGTCAAACAGTTTCCATGCATTTCGATGTTTTCATTGAACTGTTGCAGGCTAAGAAGATGTGGGTTCCTTCACATTCTCTTTTTTAGAGCATTGACTTCCCAATGGTTTCTCTAAATATTTCATTCTTCATGGGTACTTGTCAACTATGGAGTGCATTAAAATAGCATCTTGATGATGTATACGATCAAATACATAGCATGTTCCCCCTTGATTTCATGCTTCGATATTTCATATGTAGTGAGAATCGCTTAAAAGCTACACTCTTCCCGAATCTAGCATTTGGTATTTCATCAAACACTTGAATGCTTCAGTATACTGCCATGTATTGCACCTTTTGTTTTTTAATCTCAAAGGTATCAAGGTCCTTTTCTCTGACTTGAGATAGAGCATGAGAATCTCGCAAAACAGTTCACATGCTTGGTCTAAGCTTGTTCGACACAGATCTCAGTGCCTTATTCGCATACTTCCCTTCATTCCAATGCTTTCAATGCATTGTGTCAAACTGCAACTCATTTCAAATTCCCATCAAGGCAACGGGTTGGAGAAATGATGGACAATTTTGCCAAGAGGTTCACATGCCTTGTCTACGTGAAATAGGGTGAAATTTCAGTCTAGCAATCAAACTGCTATTGGCTAGGGAGTTATACATTCATTCAAATAGTTTACATGCTTTACACCTACAGCTGCATTGGGTTGAAGACATAAAGCCAGATAGTTAACTGCATTTTCTATCTCCTCTCTGGCATCCTCGGTTCTGTATCTGATAATTTTTCAAATGGGTTTAATGTTGAATCCTTTGACATGGTCATGTTTGGTTTTATTGAACAAAGGTGTGTCTTGCCTCTGCTTCAAACTTTCCTTGCCTGCAGTTGGAATTAAACAGCTCGCGTGCATAGTGATGTCTTGATAAAACTTGGCTCTTTTACCTTCTACCTGCATTCGATGGTTCAAGCCCTTACAACTACCATAAAACAGCTCACGGCAAGAATAGTAATGGTGCATTATGTCAAACATATCACATGCATGGTCATGCCTATGTTTGACTTGAGAGTAAACAGTTCATATGCCTTGTCTTACGGTTCCATGAAATGCCACAAATCGGAAGATGATGCTTGGATCTTGGTGCAACCTGCAAAGACTTTGAATTCTACCTTGACTGGTTTTAAATGTGTCGCGAGCTGGGAACTAAAACATTCTATCAGATAGCTATATAATTGTAAGGATGGCTTTCCCTACAGATAAAACCAGTCTTCCAGATTATATCTGTGCACTTTATTTCCAGCCGGTGGTTGTTTTAAAGTTGGAGTTTGGGTTGGAAAGTTTGGGTTAGGATTAGGTTAAAAAGTTTGAGTACGTAGAGAGTATATTTAGTAAGTATATTTAGTACGTGGAGAGAGAAAGTTTTGTGTGAGAGAAAGCAATCCAAACCCAAACCTCTTTCAAGAAGTTTTAGTACGTGGAGAGAGGTAGTATGGGGAAAGAGAATATGTTTTGAAAAGAAGGAAAATAATCTCTCTCTCTCTCTCTCCCCAATTAATTTAATTAACTCTCACAAAAATTATCCGGGTACAGGCATCAAAGCTAACTTGAGTGATATGAAACAGGAAAGAATATTAAACAGTGTGTATGCACAATCAATCATCTTTTCAAATAGAATTGAGAAAATCAATGCCAAAAACAACAAAAAAGAGGTAGCAAATAGTTCAAAACATGGTAAGCCAATAATCAAATATTGGGGAAAGATCAAATGTACATGCACGAATGTTTCAAGGGAAACCAAAAAGCCTAGAACCAGAAAACACAGGCAAAATACTAATAAAGCATTAGTGTAACTGTGAAAGGAAAGAGAGGTTGACTGTAAAGATGTACCAATAGAATATTTGGTGGAGGATATGGAAGAGCTAATTGTGGTGGATTGGATTAAATCATTGGATTGTTTGTGGCACATTGAATCCAAAATATGACAATCCAGAGTGTACTGAAACCCAATCTAATAAAAAAAAATGCCATCTGGATCAACAATAAACACAGAAATGTGTCAAATTCAACCCAAAAAGGCACAGCCAGGGGTGGGACAGTACATGATATTCCCCTTTGAGAAAGTCCGTAACATCTTCTCTCGTCTCCACTACAAACAACAAAAGGTAAGAGATTTGTATCCTCTGTGTGCTCTACTGTAGTTTTCTAGAGAACAAAAGTAACAATCTATGAAATTTTACAAAATGAAATTATAGAACTCAAATCTGGTAGCATTTATTATTCATCATAACCTGGAGCAAAAATAAGGGTAATATTTCTTTATATAATTCCAAGCATTAAACAAACTTGAGACTAAGTCGCATTTGCTACCCCTGTAAAAATATGTGGTCCATCGAACCTTTGGAAAATCACATTAAGAACCACCAAGCCTCGTTGAGAATCCAAAATTTGAGCCTCATCTAAAATCAGACATTAGTGAGAAAGTGCATACTAAGTCATCACTACATTTTAAACTTAAAAAGATGAATCTCACAGGTACTTGAATCCTCTTCAGCAAAACAATTACCCTGTAATTTTCCTGGGGTCCTTTTTGGATTAAAGTTAAATTGTAAATAGGTATTTATAACCAACAAAACAGAAACTACAAATTTAGAGACTATTCTTTATAGACTCGACATTTGGCCCAAATTCGTAAATGAACTAAACACAATAATAGTACTTCATACAATGAGCAAGCATGCATTGATATTGATTGGAAATTTTAATAATCCTCCATACAAAGAGAAGCATGTATAGATAATAAATTCAAATTGAACTAGCATACTAATCACACCATAGCACCACCTAATGAAAGAAAAGTGTACCTTCTTTGGTCAGAAATGTGAAAACTTGGATCACAAAAATGAGATATTTTCAATGAAGCCTAGCAGTTTTCTAAAATCTTACAGAGAAATATCGTTACCATTTGTCAACCTTTTTAACTGAAAATATTTATATATTATTGCACAATAATTTGACAAGAAATCACAACTTCGCAAAAAAAAGAAGAGCTTAAGATAGCAGGAAGCCATCTACGAATTAACAATATAAAAAGGAATGGTGTTTGCTAGAATAACTATTCATTCATCAATTACAGTGACAAAGTGGTATGCTACGTGTAAACAACAATTGGTAGTATTATGTAAATAGGTGACTTGCGCAGCATTTTCAATAGATAACATGTATCAAATTGAAATGGTCTTACAGCTAGTTATGGCATCATCTGAAAAGGACAACTCAGCAATTGAGGAAGTCACCAGCATTCCACTACCTTTTTCTATCTTTGCTGTGTCTATCATCACTGTTTGCAGACCCCTTCCTATTATATAAAGCATGTTACCAATTGCAGCAATCCTACAGGGTGTTCTTATCAGATGACAAGACAGCCTCCCAACAAATACCCAGCACCTGTTTCTCCAGTCCAACATCATTAGTTTAACACCCGATGTTTGATCTACCATGTAAATTTCACCACCAACCTTTATTGCAGGCCCATACCAATTCATGGTCATTTCATCATCAACAATAGACCATGCATTGTTGGATGGGTCATATGCAGCTGCATAGTTAGGTAGTGTTACACGTGTATTGATATTTCTGATAAATATTCTACCATCAAAAGCTAATGATTCCCCAATGTCAGGCAGAACATTTAAATTTTCATGTGATGTCCAAGTGTTTGCTTCTGCATCATAGGTTTCCCAAGACATCAAATCCCCTGACCCCATCCCCCCAATTGCATAGAGACAACCATTGCAGGCTTCAGTAGCAAAATAACACCTTGCTATCTCCATATCTGCAACTCTGTGCCACTTGTTTGGTAAAGGATCATAGCAATATACCTCATTAGTAACATCTTCAGTGAAACCACAACCACCTAGCAGGTAAAGTCTCCTTCCAAGAACTTCACATGCCATACCATATCTTTTTACACATGCAAACGGGAGACCAGGTAACTCTGTCCACCTTCGCCTTGTAGGATCAAGTACATAACAGTGAACGCATTCAGAGCTATCTCTACACAATGCATAAATCCAACTATCTGCAATCCCCAACCTTTCCCGGTATGAATATAGAGATTCAGATGTAAAAAAATCTCTCCATTTCTGAGAAACACATTTCAATATATGATGGTATTGGCGTGGAACCCTTGATAGGCAGAGAAATGCAATGTCAATAGGCAAACCGGGGATTAAAGATGAATCAGGGGCTTCAAAATTTGACTTCTCATATAGCTGAATTCCTGTCTTCTCCTCATGCTCCAATAAATGGTCTGATTCTAGATACTTAATAGAATCCATATACAAGTGTTTTTGCCAGTAGAAACCCTACACCAAGTGCCCAACATATAAGGCATGGTGTTAATACTGTAATCTTATTGCAATGTTAGAAGAAAACCAATGTATGCTTCAACAAAACCTTTCAGAGATCAGGTATCCAATTCATTGAGTGGAAACTGATTCAGTCAGATTCATGCATGCATTCCAAATACAGATGTTTCATGCTACATAACCACATTGTAAATTTAAAAGGCAGTTAAAAGATTCGCAAATATGTTACAGTACAAATTTATAATATATATCATAAGAATGCTTGACTGCTACTGGGCAATCTACTTCCCCATATATATCTTAACTGTAAATTACTAAACCTTGCAGTACAATATAGCCATCACATCGTGATGTGATGTAACAGTAGTATTGAACCTAACTGAATGATTGTGCCATACTGTGGGATAATGTGTGCCCAATACAAGAATGTTAAAATATAAAATGTTATGTAGCAGTTTGTTTCCATTCGTACAAAGATAAGCTGAAATTTTTCCATAGGTTGAAACCTAGAATAATTAAAAAACATTTCCATCTTTCGGGACATGTCACAGTTCCCTGCAAATTCAATCAGATTTATGAGATCGTAGATTCTTATTTTGAAGCATGTGTGCGTGTGTGGAATTTGTGTTTACAAACTGGATAAAACAGAGACAATTGCATATAAGTCCCTAAAATACTCAAACTCACAGGATGTGAGAGAAGACCTATAAGCCAACAAAGTAGAACGTTATGCTTTACTTTTAATAGTATTTTGGAATAGATGGAAACCTTTTGTTATTGCTACAACAACAATATTTTGTAAGCCCACATTCCCTCGCATGCAATGAAAGTAGTAACAGCAGAATTTCCAAGTGCAAACCCCAAAATCCAGGTTGCCTAAGCTTTTACTTCCATATACATTTAAGATGCTTCACACTATGCTGGATGCAGATGAGTTTTATGAGATAATAAATAATACTATGTATATACCATAATTACCAGAAACTCAAGTACCAGGACAAGGACCTAATATGTGCCTGTACCCACATCTTCTTGTAACTATATTTATATGTAATGTAGCAGTCAGCTTACTCACCTATATGCGTACCTTGTTTTGCAATGGCATCCTTGCTCACTACCTTTACCTCTACTTAACTATTTGCATGTCTGAAGTTGATTAAAGTCTTTATCCTCTGGGAATCTAGAAGGCAACAAACAATCTAGCTTAAGTGGAAGCTCTGAAGGTTGGCTAGAATCTTTATCCTCTGGTAATCCAGAAGGCAACAAATAATCTAGCCAAGTGGAACTTAAGGCCTACACAATGCTACCACATTGGTATCAAAAATAGAGGAAGAATGTAACTTGATCGGAACAATCAAGCAGGAATAATGGTTGTATTAGTGACTTAATACAATTGCGCAAAAGATCACAAATCTCTTTAACAGCTTCGAAGATACTGCGTTGTCTTCGAAAGACTAATGTCATTGCAGATTTCCTAGCTAATCAAAGAGTAAACTTAGACAAAAATCACCAGTATCATCACATTAGTGACAGTTTGCTCCAAACTTTAGAGGTCTCAATATCTATCTATGGGCAATAACAATTCAATCTAAGGACCATAATCTTTTTAATGCTGATGCAACGCCCCCTTTTTCGGATATTCTTTACAATGATAGAATTCACGCAAGATATAATAGATTTATCAAGAATTGCAATCTATATAATGTCTATTTAAGTCATAACATCATTGCACAATACCCAAGTTGATCAAATCATGAATTCCTTGTAAAATACCTTGCAGATCTGCTAAGTTCAAAGACCCCGTTCCTAGACAGTGACAAAACAAAGGACCCCATCCCTACTTCATCAAATGTAGGAAAAGACCTTGTCCCTCCAAAGCCTAGCTCACCCGATGAGCCCAGACCCCGTCCGATGACAATACCAATAACCCCCTCCCTAGGTAGCCAGAGGGTAGAAAAAGACCCTATCCATCCTTAGCCCACCCCATGGGCCTGGACCCCATCCAGTTTGCAAATCCTAACTAGAATTCAAAACTGATGACTCGGTATTGCTAGAATATTGCTGAATAATATTTCTTGATGGATTGACAATCATGTCCTTAATAATATTTGAATATTCTTAGGGTTATTCTTTAATGAATTTCCAGAAGCATTGCTGAGTTTATTTCTGGAATTCTGTCTTGAACTGACAAATCAAACTATAAATTGATGCTTGATTGAATATTAATTTATTCTATTCTATGTTCTGAATTTATCTTCGAAGCTCTCTAAATTGAGGATCTGAATTGCTTCTTTTTAAATCTTGTATTCCTCAGGTTCTGCTCTGATTTATATTCTGAATTGATTGTATTTGATTATAAACAGATCTTTCTGAATTGCAGTGATACCCCCTTTTATATCTTCCATTGTGGAGAGTCACACTTCTTCATAAAACCCCTTTCCCCTGGCAGGGTTGCACCTTTTCAAAGTTGGGCACTGCTTCAATTTTTAATTAATTTGATTTATATGCCATTTGGAATTGCTGCCTCCTAAGGCTTCTTGCAAGCTCCTTTATTTAATTATTTCCTCCCCTTATTAATCTTTTTCTCTTGTCTAGGTCAACCTCCTTCACCCATTAATATTAGTGCCAAAACCTAGATCAGCAGCAAAGCGGGGACTTAACTTAGGTCATCCCCTCTTCACAAGTGCTATCCTTTATTGAATTGCTTCCCCTCTTTATTAATTTTTTTCCCTATTTGGTCGACCTCCTTTACCCATTAATATTAATGCCTAAACCCAGGTCAGTTGCAAAGCATGTAGTTAACCTAGGTCAGCCCCTTTTCAGGATTGCTATTTTTTCTTTTAATTTGAGCAGCTAGGTTTATATATATGCACAGGCACATGAGAGCTGATTACTTAAATCTACGTGAGTGACCACTCTACTTATTTTCTTTTGATTGAATGCAATGCATGTGAACCGGGAAAAGTTTATATATATGCACAGGCACATGAGAGCTGATTACTTAAATCTACGTAAGTGACCACTCTACTTATTTTCTTTTGATTGAATGCAATGCATGTGAACCGGGAAAAGTTTCCCAAGGCATCAGTTTTCCTTAGCTGCACAAAGGAAATGTGTGGTTTGGTTTTATGGCATATCAATCCCATTATATTGAATTGCATTCACCAAATGACTTTTTTTTCATTCTCAGGACTTTGATTTCTAAATGCCAAGAGGCAGTGTGTGCAATGGGGGATTTGTGGGTATTTCACAATTTCCTCTGCATTGGACCTCTAGCTAGAAGTGGACCATAACAGTAGCTCACCTCTTTACTCTCGCACATTTAAATTTGTTTCCTTTTCTAGCTATAGCTTAAAGCTTTAAACCAAATGGATAGAATAAATGGCACCACCATGACAACTCCAAACCCTGGGATTCCTCATATAAATATAAGATCAGTTGCAATAAGGGAGAACAATAATTAGGCCCTTCATGAAGCTGAAACCATGCTCAGTCTGTTCAGTGCAAAGGTCACTACAATGCTAAATCAAGTACACTTACAATGCATGATCAGTTGCTACAAACAATGGGTCCAGCTGCACAAATACCCAGAGACCTAATACCTGTTTCTTCACAGACAAGCTCTCCAAATTCTGAGGAAAAATATCTACACCTTGACAATAAACAGGTGTTTCCTACTTATTTGAAGGATTTGGTTCCTAGGTTAATGTAGAACATTGATCTCATAATGTGTTCGAATATTGTTTATGTTGTTCAAGAAAATTATATGTTAACGAGCCTTCAGAATTTTTGTATCATAGGAAGCCTCATAAACCAGCTCTCAGTCTGAAATGCATCATTACCATGCTTCATATGAGTAAAAGCAGAATCAAATGGCCCACACATAGGGTTCTCCTTAACTCCAATATCTCATGAAATATATAGATGAAGTATATGCATAACATATCTCCTGACGTGGATAATGATGTCAGTAGGACTAGTGGTCTTTGTTGACCTTAGATTAGCGGCAATTTCAAAGTCTCCAAGTCAGAAGGATGAGTTTGAGCAACATAGAGAGCACGTCATACCCACATAAGGGTATGAGCATTTGAGAAGAGTACAGCTGAATCAAATTTTCCCATGTTCAGATCCTCCATGATGAGCTCTAGTTAAGGATTAACATGAAAGGAGTCGATGGTTTGACGGGAGTTTACTTTTCCATCATTGACAAGGTGAGGTGTGATAAAATGGAGACATAAGTTTGAACTGAAAATGATGAGACCAAATTGAAAATTTGAAGTCTTGGATTGCAAGTATGGAGAAAAACATCACTAATGATGATGAAATTGCAAGTCAAAACAAAGTTTGTTTGAAGTTTGTTTGAAGGAGGCACGAAGGCTTTAAAGAGAAGAAATGCTTTTGGAACCTTGTGTAAAGGCTGGTCAGAATCCGACCATGATAGGCATGTTCAAGAAACCTCAAATTTCCACCCTCCAATCTAGATGCAACTTCAATTCCATGTGGCTTCTTGTGTTACAAAATGGACATTTCAGGGTCTAAATCAAGCTTTTAAACCAAAACCAAGGGAGTAAGAAGACCAAAATTACCATAAAAGCATAAAAATCAGACTTTCTCTAATACCACGTTAAGTAACATGGATCGTGTCTGCAAATGTAATTATATTGCCATTGTTATAAATATGCTCCAAATGCAGATTTGGATCTCATATAAGTATGAAGAGACATGTCTCCAAGGTTTAAACATAATTAGTTAGTATATTAATAATATATATATATGGTTATAAAAGAATATTTATCTAATGATAATTTACCATCAATAATGAAACTCATGATCATATCAATCTGACTGTAACTACAAACTTAACAACCTCATGCCATGTGATATTAAAAGAACAATCTCTCCTTTGTAGAATTAAAATTTTAAATTTAATTGTGTCACCCTCTGATTACTCAAATCTAAATTTCAGAAGTCTTCAAATTATTTAAAATTCTTATGGTCTAGCCCCCGAGCACCGACATTAGAAAGATTTGTCTGCAACATCATTTACCTATCAAACAACATGAATCACTTTGTAATTTTCAAATGCAGTCAAGAGAGCTTTTATTCTCTGAATATGTTTGTTCAAATACCAAATGTCCAGTTCCCCTTTAATGATTCTGTTTACCAGAATCTGTGGATCCCCTTTAAGATGTAATTTGTCAGTCCCCATTTACCTAGCCATCAAAGTTGCATTGATCGCTGCCAAGCATTTAGCTTCATTATTTGTTACCTTTGGCAACTCGTTTGCCCCAAGAGCAAGGATGTCTCTTGATCCATACCTCGCCACATACCCAACATCAGAAGGGTCAGGATTACCTTTGGATGCCACATCAAAATTAATCTTGACCCATCCCTACTCAGGTGGACACAACAACATATTCTTCACCAACCAATCCTAAAATTTAACCCTCAAAAGCCCATTAAGAGGCCTATACCTAATAAGAGAACACCCCAAAATCTTGATGTCAATCTAGTTGAAAGAAACTTGACTTTAATTCACTTGTGCAGCAGAATTTGTAACTAATTTCGATATAGCTTTTTCCAATCTTGCTCTAAATTTGGACATACCTTCAACCATATTCTGGAAAATTCTTCGATTGTGTTCCTTCCAAATTTCCCACAAAGTAGTAGATAGAACGACATACCAGATCGCAAAAAAAGTGGATGAGTGATTCGGAATGAACCAAAATTCCAACCACTCTTTCAAACCAGATGCAATCAAACATTGTCACCTGAACCTTCCAAGCACAAACATCCAAACTTCTTGAGCAAACTCACAATTAATGAAAATGATGGTCCTAAAACTCCTCTGCCTTGCTACACATGACACATTAAAAAGGGCCAACAGACCCAATCATCTTGAGCCTATCACCAGTCAAGATTCTACCTCGACCCAACAACAAAGAGAAAGCTCTAACTTTTGACAAAATTTATTCCAGCCTATTCCTAATTCCTTACTTCCTTTACTAACATAGAATAGCCAATCTTAACAAAGTACTGGCTACTCTTCGACCCACACCAAATAATCTCATCTCGGTCATCTGATTCGACAACTTTCCTGCCCCTAAGAATTTCCATCCACTGAATTGATTCATCCTCCTACAAGTCCTAAGTCCTTGGACCCTTCCACTTGACATCCTTCCCAACCTTAACTCCCTCCCAATTCCAAAAAATCACTAACCTTCTCAAGATTGCTTTGATACAGTAATAACATTTTGAGCAAACCCCACATCTCGCAGAGTCACAAACCATCCCAAGAGTAATTTTAAAAATCAGCTTTGTCTCCCCTCCCATCTTCCCATGTCAAATGATTAATAATCACACTTTTGCAGCTTATTAGAAAATTCCAGATGGTTGATCCTCTTGACATATTTTCAATGGTCAAAATGCGCTCCCTTGACCCATTACCCAAACACTTCACCTGGAGAATTCTGACCCAATGTTGTTCAGGATTCCAGTACATTTGCCATTACAACTTGGCACCCATAGCTTCATTCATTAATCTTCAGTCTCTCAAACCTGCCCCACCTCCACACTTTGGCTTACAAATAACATCCCATGCTAGCAGGGATTTTATCTTGTTCATGGCCCTCATTCCAGAACACCTTACAAATACTTTGCTAAATCACTTTGAGCACTTTAGAGGGTGTTCTAAAGCATGCCATAGAAAACAAAGGCATAGTGATGCAGGAGCATCTTGGGGTAGTTGGCTATCCTGCACGATTATGGGATTTTTGTGGAGTTGAGTGGACCTATTTGGGTCTTGGGTAAACAGTGGGTATTAGAGCATCATGTCATCTTGCACCATAAAAAATAAACAGTGAATTATCAAATAAGAAAATATAAAGGAATATTCATCATTCAATTACAAGAGGAGAAAATATCATCATTCAACATTAGAAAACAAAACAACATGAAGGTTTGTCAAGTCTCCATTTCTAAAAGAGTAATCAATAAGGTCTGGAAAGAGATAAAATCTCTTCCAAGGATTATAAGGATTACCCATTAGGACTCATCATGGGAAAAGGCAATGCATATCCAAGAGTAGGAAAGATAAGTTCCAAAATGGAATTACTCTTAGTATTTTAAATTGAATATCATCTTTAAATTTCATAAGTTCATAGTTGTAAATATATTACAAATCTAATGACAAGTTTAAAAATTTCATTCCAAGGTCGTTGGATTGGACATTGGAGATACCAATTCACCCCAAAGGTTTACAAACTATAATGTCCCCTTTCTCGAATAGGACTTAATAGTAAATAAATACGTAATAAAATTTATTTCATAGATAATAATAAAGAAGAATTTAATATATAGATAACAATATTACATATAACCATAGATACACCTCCCAGGGGGACAGGGGGACAAGTTTTCGAGATGGGAGTACAAAGAGGCCTTAATTTGAATTTGGGGACGGCGGGGGGATGGCAGCGGGGGACAGGGGGGGTGTTGTATATACCATACATATGGTCCTTAAAATGCTAGTTATGAAAAGATGCATTGCAATATAAGATATAAAGATGTAAAAGAGTAAATACTTGAACATTGCAATGAATTGGAACAACAAACATTGAACATAAATAGTCAAATCAGCAAATAGTTAACACTGGGATGTCCCCCATCCTTGGCGGAGGTGGTGGAATCTGGTGGCGCGGCTGGGATCGAGGGAATGGAGTCCCGAAGTCCCCGATGCAGCCCTGTCCCCAGTGCGTGGGGCAAAAGGGGTGACGCATCCCTATGTTACTATGAATATAACATAATTAAATGAATAATCTGATTATAATATAGTTAAATCAATAATATATAACATATGAAAATAAAAAATAAAATTTGTTAATTAATCAATAATTAATACTAATAAAACTAAATAAATATAACTGATAACATAATATAAAAGAATAAAATTGAAATCTAACAAAATTAAACTTAGTTAAGTTAATGAAGGGTCAAGAGGCATGAAAGGAAAAGTTGTGACTCCCACAAAAGTATATGAATTAATAAAGAAATTAAATCTGAAAAGGTTGCGACTCTTCTAAAGGGGCAACAATAATGGAAAATCGTGACTATTTTAAAGGGTGGTAATTATGACAGGGTGACTCTACCAATGGGCAACAATAATGAAGCTATGTGACTCTTCAGAGAGATAGTAGTTGTAAAAAGATTGTGACAGTTGCAAAAGGCAGACATGCTGAAGAGGTGCAACTCTTCTCCAGCTTAGAAGATATAAAGGAAGAATGTTTCATTTGTGAGATATGGAGAGAAGAGAAATTTGGGGAATAACATATTACTCTGAAAGGCAATAATGAAAAGTGGTGACTCAATTCTAATGAAAGGTGGTGACCTTTTCAATAAAGATAAATCTCATTCTAAGACAAAAAGGAGGAGAACCAATAAAAGATTATTAATCAAATTATGAGAGCACAACCAAAGTAAACGGTGATCGAAAAGGGGGCATTATAGTGAGTATCAGTGCATGTTCTTGACATCCTGCAAGATAAAAGATAAACAGTGAATCATCAAATAAGAAAGTATTTAAGGGACTATTCATCATTCAATTACAAGAGACAAGACAATATCATCATTCAACATTAGACAACAAAACAACACGAAAGTTTGACAAATCTCCATTTCTAAAAAAGAGACATAGCATTGCAATGATCTCTATTAAGAGCAATGCTAAAGAATTAAACAAAAGGAATGATGTAATATAAAAAACAATGATTATTATGGAGCAACATGAACTCAAAGTCAAAAGAGTTAGTGTCAATATTTAAGATGTCTCAAGAAGCATTAATATGATTTCCTTTTGAACAAAGATCAGCACATAAGGATTTGTTTTAGTTTGCGAAAGATGCCTATTTTATGAAGACAGCGGTAGCAATTAAAGAAAATGTGTTTATCAAGATCAAGGGAACAATGAAAAAGAAAAAAGTTGTGTTAAATAAAGAGCTATTTCTTCAATACACCAATAGATGTTAAGAAAGGTATATGCAAATTTCTATAAAGGAATCATGGAGTTCTATAGCATATTGGTATAGATTATGATCAAATTTGTGAAGATTGTGAAGAAAAAAGACATAAGACAGAATTATGAAACCGTTGAGGCATAGTAAAGAGACTTATAAAATGAATTATAAAGCATATTTGAGAAAGGTCCTTGGAAAGATTTATAGCAAGATTTTATAAAGAACATATGAGTGTGGAAGATTGAAGTAAACAAGAGATATACATGAAATCGTTCGAGGAGAAGCAAACAAAGGTGAAGCCATGAAGGAATAAGGGATATATTGAGACCAATTAAGGAAGATCTACAAAAAATTGTTCAATATAAAAAATAATGGAGAAAGATAAAAGATAAGTCAGTCATGAAGTGTCCATACCATAATTCAAAATATCTCAAATATATATGCGATAAGTCTACTTATCACAATATTTTTTAGCTCCAGAGAAGAAACGTCAACTTATCTCGGATAAGTTATTATAGAGAAGTTTCAAAATATAGCAGAGAGTTTGGTAAAATATCGGCGATATTTCTCTGTTTTATCCCAATAAATAACAAATTCATTGCTGGCGGGTCTATTATAGGTAGGGATGGCCCCAAAAAAATATTTTTTTGATTGGAAAAATAGATTTGGAGAGGACAGAAAGGGCAAAGAGGAGAAAGCGGGTTCAAAAAGATTGGAAAAACAGATTTTTGTCTTGAAAAAGAGATTTTAAGTTATCGATATTTTCCCGAGAAGTTCCCAACTTATCTTTGAGATTTCAGGTTATCTTTTTTTTTTTTGGCCTTTGGCAATAAGTTGTTGATAACAATATTTTGAGCTATGGTTTGTACAATTACAGTTCAAGAACATAAACCAATTTCAGTACGTATGTGAAGGAAAATTAAAGACAAATTAATAGTAAACCCTGATGGTCGCAACGAAGCAAGAAGCACAAACACTAAACCCTCCATTAAGTATGTCAACCCCTAAGTAGGGACCAAGAGGTTGAACGACTAAATTTTCATTTCGCGCTCTTGGGCTTGATTGGAAGGGAGAAAAATATGGATAGACATGGATACGTCCTAAACGGATATCCACAAACACTTGGGAAGAGATAAGTCTCTGTTGAGAATTATAAAGATGGATAATTCTAAAGAGATATCCATAGAGGCTTGGGAAGGGATAAGGTTTCTCCCATGGATTACAGAGATGGATAAATCCTAAAGGGATATCCATAAAGGCCTAGGAAGGGATAAAGTCTCTACCAAGAATCACAAAGATGGATACATCCTATAGGGATATCCATAAAGACCTAGGAAGAGATAAAGTCTCTCCCAAGGACCACAGCGATGGATACATCCTAAAGGGATATCCATAAAGGTCTGAGATGACATAAATTCTCCTGAGGATTATAGAGATGGATGAAAATCCTAAATAGATATCCATAGAAGCCTGGGAAGAGAAAAAGTCACTCTTTAGGACTATAGAGATGGATACGTCCTAAAGGGATATCCATAAGGGTCTGGCAACGGATAAAGTCTCTACCTGGAATTATATGCATCCTTAAAACAGTAATCAATAAGGTTTGGAAAGAGATAAAATCTCTCTCATGGATTATAAGGATTACCCATTAGGACTTGTCATGGGACAAGGCAACGCGTATCTAGGAGCAAGAAGTACTACAGTACATCAAGATGAGTTCCAAAATGAAATTATTCTTAATATTTTAAATTGAACATTATCTTCAAATTTCATAAGCTTACTATTGTGAATATATTAAATTTCTAAGAGCATTTTGGGGTCGTTAAATTAGAGATACCACTCACTTGAAAGGTTTGTATTGCTTGGGAACTAGCAATATTGGGGAAGGACAAAACTATAATATCCCATTTCTCGAATAGGATTTAATAATAAATAAATAGCTAACTAAATAAATATTTAATAAATAATAAAAAAGAAGGATTTAAGAGTTAAATAACAATATTAAATATTTAAATATTTAAATGAATAATATAATGTAAAATAATATAATTATAATATAGTTAAGTCAATTGTATTACAAACAAGAAAATAAAATAAATTTAGTTAATTAATCAATAAAAAATATAAAAAGAACAAAAATAAAATTATATAAAATAATATAATTGAAATATAACATGATTAAACTTAGTTAAGTTAATGAAGGGTCAAGAAGCATGAAAGGAAAAGTTGTGACTCACTTAAACATGAGATATAAAAAGGGAGGGAGAAAAGGGAAGAAAAAAAGTGTATACAAATTAGTAAGGGTATTAAATCTAAAAGGTTGTGACTCTTCTAAAGGGGCAACAATAAAGAAAAATTATGACTCTTTTGATGGGCAACAATAATGAAGGGTATTCTTTTAAAGGATAGTAATTATGAAAGGTTGTCCCTCTTCCAAATGGCAACAATAATGAAGTTTTGTGACTCTTTAGAGAAATGGTAATTGTAAAAAGATTGTGACCATTGCAAAGCGTAGACATGTTGAAGAGGTGTAATTCCTCCAGCTTGGAAAATATAAAGGAAGAATGTTTAATTTGTGAGATATGGAACGGAGAGAAATTTGGGCAATAATGAAAAATAAAAAATACTGAGGGGAAGGCGGTTAATCAGTATTTTAAAACTTTAAAACAAAAGTGATCCAAGTAACAACAAAAATCTCACAGAGGAAAAACAAGAACACCAAGGTTGTCTCATGGAAAACCCAACAGGGCAAAAAACCACTCTAACCTTTCAAGAGCTACAACTCTTACTAATTGTATGGCATTAACCAACACATATGCAACTCGCTGCAACTATAAGGGAAGTAATTTTAATGACAACCAACAGTAATTATGGTATTGACTGCCCCTTCAAAGAACTTTGTTTCAGCAAATACTTCAACAGTATGTAGTAAAACCTGCAACACACACTATTCTCAGAACTTCTCAAGGATGTATCACTCTTGTCAATCAAAGATTTTTGTGAAGAAGGTAGATTGTCCAAGGACATGCTGTTGTATTTATTTGTCACTTCTTGACTTAGCAACATTGTAGATTTTTCAATATTTCTTAGTGAGACTACTTCAGCTTCCATTTTGCAAATGGTCTTCTCTTCTTCAATCATTTTGGCTTCCTCAATCTGAATCTTAGAATCATATAAAAGTTTCTCAACTTCACAAAGGGCCATAGATGTCTTCAATTGTTGTTGGCTTTCCACTTGTAGCAGCTCAATGAGATTCTAATTTTTCAAGTTTCTTTATTTCAGTGAGGGCAACCACCAACTCAAGTTCTAAATCCACTTCACCATCTTCCATATCATCATCCTCATTATCCTTTTGGTCATCAAATTATCCTCCATGGTCATGAGAGCAATATCCTTTTGAAGATCATTGCCACATGCAATGTAGTTGCTCCCAAATTTCTTTGGTTGTGCTGAGATGCATGTACTTGTCACGCTGAGAATCAGATAGACAACCTAGGAGAACATTCATTGCTTTTACATTTGCTGACAATTTATTTTCAGAATATGTGACTCCTATGGGAGCAACATAATCAGCTGAAATACATTCCCATACATCAAGACCAAGATCCTTTATGTAAATCAGCATTCTAACACTCCAAATGGTAAAGTTTGTCCCATCAGACTTAGGAACCCCACATTTTTTATC
Source organism: Cupressus sempervirens (assembly GCA_028749045.1). Lineage (NCBI taxonomy): Eukaryota > Viridiplantae > Streptophyta > Pinopsida > Cupressales > Cupressaceae > Cupressus > Cupressus sempervirens. Next base: position 8,748,774 of record CM053783.1, read on the forward strand.
CTCTTCCAATTTTAAGTCATCTATTGCCATGAACAATATTTCATCATTTTGAGTATCATCCTCACTGTTGGAAGAACCATCGCTGTCATCCTTAGAGTAGAGAACCCTATTAAATTTATCAGATTTCTTATTTCGTCTTGCAAATTTTCTAGTTCTTTTAAATCTTGAGCTTCTTTCATCATCATTGTTCTCTTATTTCTCATGACAACTTTTTGAAGCAAAGTGACCAAATTTACCACAGTTGAAGCATTTTAAGGCCAGCTTACCTTTGCTCTTGCTAAGTCCTTTCTTCAGCTTCCTTACAAGATAATCTATCTCATCATTTGAGTCACCTTCCGAACTATTGCTTGGCTTTTGCTCCTACTCTTTTGCATTTTTCATAGCCTTGAAAGCAGTTTCCCTTTTTGATGACCCTTCAACATTGGTCCGTATTTCATATGCAATCAGGATACTGTGCAGCTTATCCACAGTGAGAGTATTCAAATCCAAGATCTCTTGAACAGCAGAGACTTTGGCATTAAAGGAAGACTGCATAAAATCTTTTGCACAAAGGTCTTTTCATCAATTCTCGCCAAATCCTTTCAAAGCATTCACGATTTCATCAACTCTTAGGAAATAAGCAACAACACTCTCATTAACCGTTCCACACGTTTGAACTTTTGCCTTCCTTACTTTATCATCACCATGATAAGCATTGAACAACTTATCCCAAATTCTTTGGATGAATCGTAATGCATAACTTTGACAAATTCTCATTCTAAGAGACCACATAGAAGTGCATTCATGGCTTTGGCATTATTTTCAAAGGCCCTTTTAGCATAAGCATCAGCAAGGGGTTGAGCTGGGATAGTATATCCATTGACCACACTCATACACACATCAAATCAAAGAGACATAATGTAGGTTTTCATATGAACACTCCAAAAGGCATAGTTTGTTCTACCAAAAAGACGAGCACAATTTGTAGCAAGACCTTCTAAAGCACGCATGTTGGCACAAGATAAACCTACTCTCTGGCTTTTAAGCTTTTGGAAGAGGGAACTTGGCTCTGATACCAATTGGAAAATGGAAAATACTAAGAGGGGGAGGGGGTGAATTGGCATATTAAAACTTTAAAACAAAAGATAACCCAAGTAACAACAAAAATCTCACACGACCAAAACTAGAACACCAAGGTTGTCTCGTACAAAACCCAACAAGGTAAAAATCCACGGTATCACTACTCTCTAAAAATGGGCTTCAACGCAATACATCAAGGCTTCAACCTTCACAAAGCAACTTCAAGCTCCATCTTTTCAAGAGCTACAACTCGTACTAATTATATGGCATCAACCAATACATATGCTACTTGTTGCAACTATGAGGAAACGATTTTTAATTACAACCAACAGCGATCATGGCATTGGCTGGCCCTTCAAAGAACTCTATCTCAGAAGATACTTCGACAATATGTAGTAAAGGTCACGGTACATGTTTTTCTCAGAACTTCTCCTTTTAAAACTTTATCAAAATCTTAGAATAGCAGCCTTTCTTCAGATCATGACACTGCCAACGTCTCACTACTTACTCATTCAAAACATTCTTGTCTGCCTTTTCACTATCTATCACAAACAAAAAATCTATCTGCACTTGTGTTCACCGTCTTCACATTTCAAAACATATTTTAATCCTATCATTTAATACCTTAAACCTCTATGTTCAACTTCAAACACTCACACTTCATTCATTTCTCCAAACAATATATGTATCTTGACATAAAATGAATGCTCCAGTTGAAATCGTTTCAATTTTGCATACTTCCAAAATAGTTCAATACTTTTTAATCTGAGTTCATTTGAAACACCTCACTGGCCAATATCTAACTTGACAAAAATTGTTCTAGATCAACTCCTAATATCTAGCTCTATCCACCAATATCAAGCTCGACCTAACCAAACTGTTCTACCACAACTAATCTATCTTTTTTGACATTTTCAAAAACCTTCATCATTGTAATTTTTACAATTCCACTACTAAGAAAAATAGCCTAATTCACCAGAAAGAACTCCTAACACGTTTCATTTACACATGCATCTCTCTTTTTGCAAGTAACACTGCTACTCATTGAACATGTGCTATCCTTTTCAAATCTTCTTTGTCATCTATCACACACTATTATTCCAAATAAGTTTCTAGATCGACATGTCCTGATTACATGATTATCTCCTTAAAAAATGTGTATCATAGAAGACACATATATCGCAGCACGTCATTTTATGCAAAAATGGTTATGCAGAAGACATTACCAACACCAAACACTAACAAGCTATTCAAGAAATTGTCTGCTCGACACCAAGTTGAGGATAAGAGCAACAACCCAGTCAAGTATTGATGACAGCTCCAGCGCTGACAGCAACCTTCAAGCGTGTTACACAAATCAAGTTTGATATTTGGACATCGCCCAACACATACAACTTCATGTTGTCTACATGGCAAACTTGTGACCAACAAAAGAAACATGCTTGGGTGGTGTTGATGTCAATTTTGTTACCACTACATAACATATAGCAACTGAATTTTTTATATGGAATATCAAATCCTCAATTCCTCTCTTGAAAAGTTAATACTCATGAAGACATAAGCAAAACTCCAATGTTCCTTACACCTGTGGATACTAAGTATATCGATGTGATTTGCTGGTAATCACGTAGGCAACCTTACAATTTTTGTTTGAGGACAACTTGGACTTTTGGTGGGATGATGGTGACGATAATGTTGGTTTCGTATGAGTTCCAAATGATGTGGATGGTGATGGCGATGGAGAGTGAGTGTGCTCTGATACTTATACCTTCTTAACTTTCTTCTTCAAAACCTCGACTACTCTACTACTTGCTATTCTACTCCTACTCCTATGAATAGAAAGATTAGAAAATGGACGAGGATCGAATCTAATGAAAGCTAACCGGCGGCTCTACCTCCATAGATGCAATGCTTCAAAGGAAAAGGAACTAGTTTACCACACAAGGCTTCCCAACAAGCCGCTAGGATGCTAGTGGCCTAGTTATTGATCCCTATCAAACATCAACTAATACTACCATGCAACTATCCATCTACTTTTCTCTCTACTTAGCAACTTCTTGAAATGAAATTTACTTTAACAACTTCAAAATGAAAATCTTATTTTAACTAGTGGAAGTAGAAACCATGCAATAACACCAAAAGTTCTTAATCACCATGCAAGTTACAACAATGAGAAAGAAAAGCGATTTTGGCATTATCTTGAGCAACAATTTTCTCCGACCCTTTACAAATGAGAGCAAATGGCCTTATATAGAGGCCAAAATTTACAATCGACAGTAGAGATAAAGAGGCAAAATCAACGATCCAGATTGGATCCTAGAAACCCTAATTAGGGTTGCCACCCCATCGGCCAATGAGAAGATGCCACCTCATCAATGGACCAATGTAAAAAAAAAAGTGGCAACCAATGATAAGGCACCAAAATGGTGGCCAATCAAAATCAAACACCTACCCCATCCTAGAAGAAAGAGAAATTGCCACTTGGGCTTACATCAAATGATCTTCTAATATAGTTCTACCCTTTCCTTTCATCTTTTTAGCCGAAGTAATGAACTCGGCTAGCTTGTCGTTGACTTCCTTCATGGGAGGACAAGGTGTGTGTTTTATCTTGAGCTCAACTAAATTCATCATGCTACTTGTTGCTTGCAGTGTCTTCTCATGGTCCTCCTCATACTCTTTTGCATATCCGATAAAGGCATTGGGGGAGGCAAGGGTGCCCAAATGTTTCTTCTTGATGGCAACCTTCCCCAACTCATCCAATCTCGATTTGAATTCTATCTCATTGATGTTCTCCTCTTTGATATCTTCAAAATCAAGTGTCGCCCCAACGTCGCTCATCATGGTTGAAATGGAAGTGTCAACGCCTAGGCGGTGTTGTGCAATCACATTCTATATTTCCTCCAATGTTCTCAATCTGGTAGTCAAGGCAACAAACCAAGACTCAATCCTCCTTTATCAACCAACTTGGCCCTTTCCAAATATTTTTCTAGTAGCCCAATGAATGTCTGTAGCCTGGAAATGGCTAAGTCCTTGACTAGAAGGAAAGCCTTCCACTCTACTTCAAATAGTCTGAATTCGTCTCTAACAGTCACTAATGACTGGAATGTCGAGATGAAGTAAGGCAAGAAATTTCACCCGTCTTGGATTGTATCATGGATCCAATCCTTGACTTCATGCAGCTAAGTCGATATCTCTTCTATATTGCTCCCACTGTCTTGAGGAAGGGCTGCCTGGTGCAACTATTGGATAGGCTGGCAATCTCTCCAATATTTGTTCTCAGCCTCCAACTTTATGATCCTTTCATTTGCCTTCCTCAACCTTTCTCTAATTGAAGCTATACCCTCCTAGATCTCCTCACATTCCATGTCATCCATGTTTCTTCCCAAGTCATGCTCTACTATTTCATATTCTTGAGCTACAATCTCATCCAACGCCTTGTTAACTGTTGGTATAGCAATTTGAACCTTTTGGTGACCATCACTGTCGCTCCTAATCACCTTTGCCACTATTTTTGCCATTTGTTTATGGTTCTCGTTATCACCCTTTTCCATTAATCCTTGGATGTCTTCAACTGTTCGGGCAATTACTACCTCGCCACTTGGCATAAGCATTTGCCTTAACCATAGCAGTGTCGTGCATCTCCCCAAATCTGGATTTGGTTCAATTAGTCGTTCATCACCAACGGTCTCGGGTGCCTAGCTTACTTCCTCAATATCAATTGGCCCATCTTCTTCTCCATTAGTAATTGCCATATCGTCTCCATGCTGATTCTCTCAAAGAGGAGAGTACTTAGTGCTATCACTGTAACCACTTGATCTGAATCAGAGCTCACCTCTACCGAAGCCCTTTGTTCACTCGCGTTATCTTCTTGGCCTCTAGCCTTAATTATGTTTTCCCTTGATGGCGCTGCATTCCATCTCTTTGTTGGAGGTTCTTGGTGTTTTTTACCTTTCCCAACCTCCAAAGCCCTCTTCTTGCTTCTAACTGTTCCTGGCTACCAGCTACTTCCTTCACCTTTCTGTCCGACTGATTCTGCTGGACCTTCCTTTGGCTTCATCTTCTCATAAGTTAGGTGTACCCTTTAACTTTGTAATTTCCTCAACTTCCTATTGTACCACGACTCAGTATGCAAATGAACTGCTCTTGTAACCGCCTCCAAGGAAGGATCCTAGTGATCATTCCAATCCATTGGATTCAACTCTGTTCCCTCCAATGTACTATAATCTTCTCTTAATACATTTTCATCGTCTTCCAGTTGATCGGGAATATCAAGGCCTCTCCATCTAATATCTCTCATCATGTTCACTAACAATCTTGAGAAAGCTAACTTCCTCACATGAAAGTCATCCCATGCATTGGCCCAAAAATCTTAGGAACATGTTTGAATGTATTTCCATGAGACGCCTTGATAAGACCATTAGGATCGAATCCTTGCCTTGCTCTATAACATCCTAGATGATACCATTCTAATTCTTTCTCCACAGCTGCAAAGGAGACAAGATTGAGACAACTATCATTGCCAATTCCAAATGAGAAGGTAATCCCTGTCTCACCCTTGAGTTTCATCATTCCGTCATAATGTTCCAAATGAAAAGGTAATCCCTGTCTCACCCTTGAGTTTCATCATTCTGTCATAATGCTCAAGTTGCCTAGCCAACTCCATCAAAACTACCTTGTCGAGTGGGTACCTTAGAAGTCTCTTGGGACATATGGTGCTTCCTGCTACTCTAATATGTGTGAATTGCGGAAACTGGATGAACCAACTCCTAAATTTCTTAATCTTTGCTTCTACTTCTGATGAGAGCCTCTTAGCAGGTGTCCCTTGTAGTACCCTTACTGTCTTCATGGTGAAGTCGTCGCAAAATATTTTATAGTCTTTGTTCTTGTGCAAATGAAGCTATGGATAGCACTCATGCACCAAACATTGCCTCGGCCCATTACCAATTACTCCTAAAGCCTTAAGTTCCGAATTTTCATACAGCCTCACAATAAAATAGAACAGATAGCACGCCATATAGAATTGCTTTTGATTTTGCACAGTCCTAAGTTGCAATTCTAGATTCTCATTTATGATCCTAGCCCAATCAAATCTTCTTTTCCCCTTTTCAATTTCATCAATAAAGAAGTACATCCAATTTTCAAATTGCATACCTTGAGCTAGGCCCATGATCCAGCTAAGAAGCACAATGAGGTCACCATATTCTGATTTGAAGTCTGACACGGTAAGCCTGGAGGATCTAGTGACTCCCTTCTTTCCTTCGTGTAGCCAATCCTACTTTAGATGCATGAAATAAGCCTCTTGGTTATCCTGAAATGACTTGGCCGCCTGATCCATCATTACCACTATCATACTCTTGTACTGGGGAATGTTAAATCCTTCTTCAATTACCTGTCCACCAATGTTGGCCAACACTCTTTTCCCTTCATCAAAAATGATGGATTTGCTAACCAAATCAAACCTAGATGCACATTCCATAACCAATTCTGGACAAGGCAAGGTAGGAGGGAAGGCCGCTGCGTGTACAATTCCACTTTTGTAAATCTTCTTTGCCATGGGGGATTGTCCTTCTTTTAGTCTGTCCTTTAGCTATATCATATTCACTATACTGATATTGGTATCGGTTATTCGCCTCACTTTTGAGAAGAAGGTGGTCTTGGGCATCGTCCTCTTTGTCTTTCTCGGTCTTCGTTCCCTTTGGGTTCTTGCTTGCACTAACATCTACCATTCTAAACACTTATTTATGCCCCATTGTTCTAACTGATATGGACTACCCTTATCGATCTCCAACCTTCTTTCTATCGATGAATTCTAACTTATTTCTGCCTCGCCGAGTCCTATCACTACACTTATCAATCTCCAATCTTCAACCTAGGGGTGGGACTACCACTTATTTCTGCCTCTTCATTATTTTAGGATGGACTACACTTATATCTCCCAACTTCATTCCTAGGGTGGTCTAGCTTATTTCTGCCTTGCCAAAGGTCCTATCATGGAATCTACACTTATCTCTCCAATCTTCAACCTATAGATGGGATGATGATGAAGTGGTGGATGATGAATGCAAGAAGAACATACGGGAAACAAAAATGAGCAAGAAGGAGTGAAATTCACTTAAGAACCACCTTTCAGCTCTAGAATGAATTGAATTTACCTTTACCAATATCCGGGTCTTCTTTGAAGTTCGGATCAGATTCTAAAGAAAATTCAAATCTCCTTGCAAAATTAGAATTCTAAGCTCTTTGAAACTGCCCACACCTTGCCACCAATCGGGTCTTGGACCAAATAACTTTCTCACAAATAAAATCGCCCTACTTCAAAGGCAAAATTCGCAAATCAGACCTCCACAACACTATCCAAATTTTGGCCAAAATGCCCTAGAAGTTGCCGCCAATAAAACCCTAACATGCACATGCAAATTGCCCAAAATGAAGGTGCTCAAATGTGATAGATTTTGCTGCCTTATGAAGACTAGAATTGACACCAAAGGATCAGATCTGAAATGGAATCAAATGCTGCCCAAAACAGTCTACAATGGAGGCGCCAAAACCCTAGATGCTTGCCCAAAATTGCCAAAATGGAGTGCTGAAGCAGTGCTAAAATTGTCCTCTCTATCGCCAAAAATGGATGCTAACACAAGCCTCAAAACCCAAGCTCACTCCCCATGAACAGATCTGATATGCCTTTTAAATGCCGCCACAAACCCTAATTTGCATGAAGAATCACTAAAATGGAAGGCTGAAAAAAAATTGCAAGTATGGATGCCAAGAAAGTTGCCTTGAAACCCTAGTTTGCATGCAAAATTGTCAATGTAGGAGTGCTGCCAAAAATCGCAAGTGCTGCCTTGGAGAAGTTCGCCAACTTGGAGTGCAAATATGGGAGGAGAGAGAGGGGAGGATCCCCTTTATAAGAACTTTTTTTTGCCTCTCACCAAAGGGCCGACCTCCTACATGATATTAAATGGGGGTTAAACACTCATTAAATGGACCATTTAAGCCTAAATTGTAATTAATTGTTCCATTAGTGGATTAACTTATTGAAAGAAATGGAAATTAAATTGCCTAAAATTGCAAATTGCAAAGGGAAATTGAAATAATTGGCCATTAAGAATCGAAATTCTCCCCCTTGATGAATTTTGCAATTAAAATCCCTTTGAAATGAAATTTAGAAGCCTAAAACCACATTTCAATTTCAACTCAATTGCACTCCAAAAATTTTGCCAACTATGTTAGACAATTTTAAATCATTCCAAACGAATTTTTTCTATCAAATCCAATTTTTACTTGCAATTTCAATCCAAATTTCGCAAAAATAAATTTATCTAGGCAATTGAAAAAAATTAGAATCGAAATCTATTTCATCCAAAACAAATCGTTTTCACCAAAATTTTCAAGATTTTCAAAACAGTGATATCCAAATTTGACTTTGAAAACGTTTTAAGTTTTTCAATTTTACCAAATTTCAAAAATCCATTAAGTCCCAAAATTCACAATTTCATCCTAGCAAAATATCATTAAAAAATTTGCCGTTTGGAATTCATTTGGCCTATGGAGGAAACTGCCAGTCCATGAAAATCGAAATTAAGTTGACACTAGGTGAAAACAAAACGAAAATGTTTAAGGGGCCTAATGGCAAATTGCCATTCTACCAAATCCGATCAAAGGCTAAAATTGTCAAGGCGACCAAAAAATCAACATCACGCGAAAAATTGTCAAGGTAGAGGTCAAAAATGGGGGTCCTCAAAATTTTGAGGCGATGGTGTGAGAACCTCACAACAGGTGGGAGGAAATACATGCCAACACTCTTTACATATCAGCATAACCACAGTTTGACATTTAACACACACACATAGTGCCACTAAAGATGCCAGCCCATGCCTACAGACATCAAGGAAAAATATTAACAAATTATATATTACGCTCAAAGGCAACAGTGAAAGGTGGTGACTCAATTCTAATGAAAGGTGGTGACCTTTTCGATAAAGGAGATTTCATTCTAAGACAAAAAGGAGCAGCAATAAAAGATTACGAAACAAAATTTGAGAGAAAAGCCAAAGTAAATAGTGATTCTGAAAGGGGACATTACAGACAATCACAACATGCCAAGTGTCCTATTTTCTCATTGGCTATCAAACTCATTGTAATTTTCTTATTGGCCCATGAATTGGTGGCCTTGTGTAATTGGTTATATGTTTGACAACCCTAATTAGGGCCTATGGGGTTACATCACAGCCCTTGATCTACAATTGATATTGACCCTTCATTGTAATTGAACAACTATAGAAGGCCAAGGCCTTCTCATTTATGAAACATTAGCTTCAAGATTGGAGGTAGTAGAGTGCTAGAAGATTAGGTAGGCTAGCTAAGGGAGAGAATTGATGAAGTCTTGCTATAATGCTTGAAAAATAATTAATAATTCATTGTTGGTTCTTCGTGGTGGATTACTTAGTATTGTTGTGTAGCATTGCATGGTTTCCTCAATCTTTCACTTGAAGTAGATTTTCTTTTATGTTGAAATAGTTTAGTTGAATGGAAGCTGTTGTGGATATGTACTTTCTTGACTCGAAAAAATTCAGGCCACTAGCCTCTTGTTGATGGTAGGAGTGTCTTCTGTGGTAAATCGATTGAATGCACTTAACTTCAATTGGTGTTGAATCTTTAGTTTGCATCCATTTGACTCAGCGAGTTTCCATTATTACCTGCAAATCACACTATTTCAAAGCAATTACCAGAAAATCACATTATTTCAAAGTGATTACCAGCAAATCACATCAAGCAAATCAAATTATTTCACTCAGCATTTTTCCATGATTAAAAAGGAACCTTGAAGTCATTTCATGATCTTACTTTGCAAGCTTAGCCTTAGCATGAGAGATGATCTTATATCAAGAGGATTAAATGTTTGATGTTTCATCTTGAAGCATTGAGTATTTGTTTCTGCATGTTGTAGTGGAACAAAACTCACATTAACAATACACACCCTCCCAAATGCTTGCCAGTTCCATTATGAGACATAAAGTGAGTCACTACGATTTGGGACGGGGCTTGGATGAGCTTGAAGGGTGAAACTGAGTGATACATGGTGCATATCTGAACAAATCTATGATGGAATCCAACTACTTGCAGTCTGATTTGAACAGATCAAGGCAAAGAGATTGTCTGGAGTGGAGATGAACAAGAGCAAAAGTTTGAAACAGTCTGATTTGAACAGATAAAGGTAAAGAGATTGTGTGAAGGAGTGGAAATGAACAAGAGCAAAAGTTTGAAAGCTAAGTGTCAAATTTACACATACAAAAGGGAAGGAGATGATGTTTTGAAGAGAGATGTTATAGGCAAAACCTTACAAAGCTTTAAAGGCCTATCTGAAGTGATGTCAGATTCTGACACCCCCCAACCCCCAGACAAGATTGTCAAGGAGGAGGTCAGAATCCAAACTCACGTTAGACACTTGTGTCCAACACCCCTCGAATTTCTGCCCACTCCACACTTGCAGTCCAAGTTCAAAATCATATAGTTGATAAGTGGTTTAAATCAAATTTAGATGCAATTACATGACACGTAAAACCATGTGAACTTTCAAATTATCTCAAATTGTTTGCACTTAACACTTTATGAGCTTAACACAAGGTTTACTCTTGTTTTGCAAAGTGAAAGGGAGGAAAGATAAGCTTGAAAGCAAAGAAGAACACAATAAAGTGTCATTTCCCATCATAGACACCTAGAAGAAATACAATCTAATAAGGTTTAATTAAAGATTAAAACTTATTTGTACAATTATTGGCAAGCATAAGAAAGGATAAGTATTCTATGATCCAGAATGGTCATCTTTCAGTAGTACTAATACACAAAATTTTGAAATATTTTATATATGCTATCCAAAATCAAATGTCTAAAGTAATATGGGAGGACATGAACAATCATTAAATCACAATCAGAAAGCTAAAACCAACCTTCATGAATTTATCCTTCCATAAGCATAACGGTCACAAGACAAGGTTTTGAAGAATCAATAAAGGCTATGAGCAGTGACAAATCCCATCAACAACCCATTGCACACTAGGAGTACTCACAATTCCACGTCCCTAATTCATCATGAGTCAACTTCCCCAAGCTAAAGGAATGGGTACTAGCCAGGTCTGTTCAAATATACGCCTTCGAGATTATCAGAAATCATTAAACATGAAGCAGAGGGAAGGGATTCACCATCAGTAATATCAATTTGGATATTGAACGACAAGTATAATATTGGTAAGAGGAATGATGGAATAAAACATGTCATGCCAACCTTCTAAGAAGAGGTATTCCATGAAGCGCAGATATCACGTTAATTTCTAAACTAAAGGAAGGGAGTAATTCAGACTTGGAATGACAAGCAATACCAAATCAATTAGTATATGGCAAGGATTGTTGAATTTGGGGGACCAAGATTAATAATTGTGTTAGTCAACTTAAAAATAATCAATATTATAGATATCGATTAAGACAAGTAAATACACTTAATTAAGTAACAATGATTAAAAATTGAAAACAGTTGACTAGTCAAATAACCAATTGTAATAAAGAGACATGCCTCCACAAAACGAAACCCACCAATATATATATATATATATATATATATATATATATATGGTAGTTCAAAAGCATTCAAAGTGCAATTGGCAGAAATAAATGAATACAAAAAGGAAAAGATAAAGCATATTTGCATACAATGCATATTATGGTACGAGCATCATTCCATAAAAATACTAGATAACAGGTGTTTTGGGTGATTATTACTGTTTAAATATTGTATATTATAAAAATCAAAGTTATAGTGAGTGATTATATGTACACATTTAAATATGCATTATATTAAACTAATTTAATGTGAATTTTGTAACTACTTTATTTAATGATAGCTATATTGCTAGTATTATGACTCTAAAAAGTATATATAAGGCAGTACATATATTTCTTAACTTTTCCAATTAATCATGATAAGGTTGAAGGAATTGAGCAATACAAATCCACAAAGTCCGAAGCATACCTGCATGCAAGAATCTGTCACAGAGAAGAAAAAGCAAAGAAGAGGCAATGGTTTTGCTCTGAGAATACGCAAATTATATTATCAAACTAAAAGAATTAGAGATATTTACAAAAGATCAATCCATAAAGAAAGAGATCGAAAACCTAAAAAGGAAACCCTAAGAGGTAAATGACATTTAATAATTACTAATTAATTATTAAATGGAAATGCAAAGTGCATAAAGTGAAATCTTAAGAATGGAACAAAGGTAATTTAATAAAAGAAATCAAATTAACACTTTACTCTAACAGCCCCCCTAAGCTGAGCAACAATGCAGAAATAGCAGGGAAACTACAATGCAATATTAAAAGCAAACCTGGGTCTCAACAACAAGGCCTAATGAGGTACCCAATCACAACCAAATCTCTATGAAACGAAGAAATAGAGAAAACCCAATGGGAAGAACCCTACTCCAAAAAGAGATAGCAAGAAAAGAAGTAAGTAAGGACTCATCACTGAGACCCCCCAAGGACAACTTCCTTCACCCCAAACATAGAACACAGCTAAAGATACCGCGAGGATGCAAAAGGTTTAGTGAAGATGTCTGCAATCTGCTCAGCAGTGGGAATGTACTCCAAGCTCAGAGCATCATCCTGAATCAGATGCCTGATGTAGTGCATGTGAAGCTCAATGTGCTTGGTCCGTTGATGCTCAACTAGGTTATGGAAAATGTGTATAGCACTCTGATTGTCACACCACAGAAAGGTGGGACTATCAAGAGGAAATCCAAACTCTGTCATCAATTGTCAAAGTCATAAAACCTCTTGACTAGCTAGCACAACTACCCTGTACCATGCCTCTATAGATGATAATGTGTGAGCATGTTGCTTCTTACAAGACCATGTGATAGGACCAGAACAAAGACATAAGACAAATGCAAAAGTAGACTTGCGATCATCAATATCACCAACCCAATCTAAGTCTGTATAACCAACAATGTGAGGATCACCTGATGTGTAGTGAATGTTTCAAGATACGTTTGGAAGCCTGCCAATGACTCTCATGTGGATCATGTGAGAATCAAAACACAAGTCCATTTGCAAAGGAAATATTAGGATGTGTATGTGTGTCAGGTACAACAAACTACCCACAAGTTGTCTGTATAAAGTGGAATCCACTGTAGGAGTAGTGCAAGTGGTAGATAAAACAACACCCTACTGAAAAGGTGTGGTAGCAAGCTTGCAATCAAGCATGCTCAATCTTTGAAGCATATCGAGAGCATACTTCTGCTGGAGTATGGCTATCCCATCCGAAGATTGAACAACCCATAGGCCCAAAAAATAGTGCAGAAGTCCAAGGTCTGTCATCTCCAACTGCTCTCTCAAGGCTTGTTGAACACTTCATATCATGGAGGGAGAGCTATCTGTAATGATGAGATCATCTACATAAAGTACAAGTATCAATAAATTAGCCCCATGACGCTGAATGTAAACAGTGGGATTGGAATGAAACCGAGTGAACTGTGAAGCAAGCAAGAAGGAATCCATCTTCTCATACCAAGCTCGAGGGACCTATTTGCAACCATATAAAGACCTCTGAAGCCTGCATACCAATGAAGAGTCCTGCACAAAACCATGAGGCTGCTCCATATAGATCTCCTCATGAAGGTCTCCATGCAAAAGGCACTCTTCGCATCCATCTAAAAAACTGTCCATCCCTATGAAGCTACAAGAGAGTATAAGGCGAATAGAATTCATCTTGGCAACAGGAGCATAGGTCTTGGAGTAATCAATACCCTCAACCTATAAAAAGTCCTTTGCAGCAAGATGTGCCTTATACTTGTCAATAGAACCATCTACAACATACTTGGTACGGTACACCCAATGGCACTGAACCAACTTTCTTCACTTCGAAAGAGGGCAAAGATCCCATGTGTGGTTCTTCATCAAAGAAGAGAACTCCTCATCCATAGCCTTATCCCCCTCTAAGTGTCCTGTCACCTGTAAAAAACTCTGTGGATCATTTGAAATGCCATGACTCAAGAGTCCGGTACCAAAAGTCTGAGCACGAATGCGACGAGAATCTATAGGATCACCTACCATAGGTCCTGTTACATCAACAGTAGCACAAGCCCACCTGGGCACTCGTTGAACAACTAGTGGAGGTGGTGAAGGGGGATCAATATCAAGATCTTCCTTAGAGGATGCATAATCCTCTGGAGGAGTAGAGGAGGTATTGGGTAGTGAGGGAGAAGCTGGTGATGGTGGCTCCATCTGAGGATAACGCTTGTTAAACTGAACATCTCGCCGAAACAAGACATCTCTGGAATCAAGATCACACAACCTGTACGCCTTCACATCCTCACGATAGCCAACAAAGATGAGTGGTCGGCTATTCCTCTCTATGGCTTTCCGCTGAGCATCTGGAATAAATGCCCAAGCCTCACTACCAAATATGCAGGAAGTAGAAACATTAGGCTTGACATGAGTCCAAGCCTCCTCAAGAGTCAAGTGTCGCAATGCCTTGTGAGGCATCTAATTTTGAATAAAATTGGCACAATTGATAGCCTCAACCCAAAATGAAGAACTCATAGCTCAAGAATGTATCATACAATTAGCCATCTCCCATAATGTCTTTTCTTTCCCTCTGCAACCCCATTTTTCTTAGGGTTATGGGGAACTGTGAACCATAAACCATGCCCAGTGCGAAAATCTTTGAAAGACTGATTCACATATTACCCCCCACTGTCAGTGCATATACACCTGATAAAAAGACCAAATTGCTTCTCCACAAATGTCTTAAAGATTTGAAATGAATCAAAGACATCAAACTTGTACTTCAAAAAATACACCCATGTGCGTCTAGAGAAGTCATCTATGAAGGTGAACCCATATCGAGCACCTGAAAAAGATGGAGTGGGAAATGACATAAGATCACTATGTATCAACTCCAATGGTGCCTTAGCACGTGTGGATCTACTTGACGGAAAAGGATCTCTGTAAAGTTTGTCAAGTGCACAACCTTGACACACATCGTCAATACAAGAGATCTGAGGCAGCCCAATCACTAGCTCCTGTGTACTAATCTGTTGTAGATATCTGTAGTTGACATGGTCAAAATTTTCATGCCAAAGTTTGCTCATTGTGTCTGCATGAGCAATGAGAGAAACCCCTGTAGAACCAGAGCTCTTCAAGTCATCAAGCTAATATAAGTGAGACTGAAGATCAACACTTCCAGTAGCAACAACCAAGTCAGGATCATGAAGGTTTCGAATGACCACATCATGTGGTGAGGACTCAACTGTCTTTCCAAAGCCAAAATGACAAATCTGAAAGGCAAACAAGAGGTTCGTAGAGATGGCAAGAACCAAGAGAACATTATGTAGTGAACTACCTTCTAAAGAGATAGTTCTTGAACCTGTGACTGAAAGTTGTGTAGAATCACCAACTGCAATCTGTGTAGTAACACTCTGAGCAAGTGAAGTAAACCAAATCAGGTGAGTGTGTCATATGGTGTGAAGCCCCTGAATCAAGAATCCAAGTAGTTGTAGAAGACAATGCTTGTGCAGAAAGAGCATGTCCTTTCCCTGAAGGAGGAGGTGGTGGCTACAGAGAAGCAATAGTGTGTTGCTGCATAGCCTCCTCTAAAGCCTCAAGACGTTTCCAACACCTAGAAACTGGATGTCCTTCCTTGCCACAAAAACTGCAACGATCACTTGTGTCCTTAGTCTTGGAGGAAGACTCACCACACTTAGAAGATTTACCCTTCTGAGAGAGTTTTCGAGCATATGATTTAGGAGTAGGCTTGGAGGAACTCCCACTGCCTGTTGAATCTGTCTTGTGATTCGGTTTCTGCTTCGGCTTCCCTGTAGATGTCTAAGCAACCAATGCATGTGTCTTTGAACCGATGATAGTATCCAACTGTGTAAGCTTGGACTGCACTCTAGTCAAGCGATCACAAAAGACCTCAAAAGCGGGCATAACAATTCTGGGACTGAAGGCATCAATAGTGGAATGGAAGGTAGAAGAGAAAATCTGAAAATTTCCTCGAAGCTTGGAGAGAATCAAGTAGATGCACTCCTAATCTGTCTTCTCTTTTCCGCATCCCTGTAACAAAGTCCTCTGCTGTTTGAACCTCATAAGAAAGTCCTCAATAGAGGGAAAAGCATCGGGTACAAGAGAAGTAAGCTCTGCCTCAATCTGAAGTGCTCTGAACTCGTTGATGGTGTCAAACAAGTCATTAAACTTGTCCCACATTTCTTGAGTGGAACACTCGTCAAGATGAAACTGTAAGTTATCTAAAACACTCAAAGAAATCAAACCTGTGGCTTCATCCATCTTATTCTTGTGCTGCAAAGTCTAGTTTTGACTCTGAAAAATCGGTTGCATTATATCTAGACAAGACCACAAACCCTTTGAATGGAGAAGTTGCCGCATATGGGATGTATGATAGTTGTGTGGGTTTAGAAGTACTAGACAAGATGTAATGTCCCCACTATTAGAGTTAGAATGGGACAAGTAATAAAACTAAAGATTACAATGAATTTATTTAGATATTTCATATTTTAACAAATTATCCAAATTGGGATAATCAACATTCAATTATTCTCCACCAAGTTTCCTTGGATTATATTATGACATTCATATGGAATGCCCTCCACCAGGTTATACCTAGATCAAGGTACAACATTCGTAATGAATGCCCTCCACCAAGTTATACCTAGATCAAGTTATGACATTCATAATGAATGCCCTCCACCAAGTTATATCTAGATCATTCTCCACCAAGATTATCTTGGATCATGTTATGACATTCATAATGAATGCTCTCCACCAAGTTTACACTTGGATCGTTCTATGACATTCGCAAGGAATGCCCTCCACCAAGTTTACACTTAAATAATCAAAACTATATCCATTCAATATTTCATTATCAATATATTTAATTATTCATTCCATAAACCTATTATAATCTATACATATATTACTTATTCATTCTACCAAAATACATGTTTCATTTATACCTATACATACTATCTTATTCGAAAATGTCCACACATTACCTTAGTGTCACGTGGATTTTACCTTTCAATCTCCCTACTGATTCCACCTATGCCTGATCACTTGGTGGGTTACCACATGGGATGTGATTATATTGGTTAGTACGTTGTGTAAATCGTACTTGCCTGTGGGGTTCCGTGTATCCTTGTACTTGTTGTCTCCAACTTTATGTACATGTGTTTGCGTGTAGTTTCGCCTATTTATATTGCCACTTTTCTTGATTGTATGGTTTGAATGACTTGATCACATCCACAATGTGGTGGACACTTGGCTAATGTTTGCTTGTTAATATCTGGTGTTGACATGGCTCGTTCTTTCCCTGTTCTCTTTTCCAACTGTGCCTTCCGGAGTTATGAATGTGTTGTATACTTACCGTATCCAATCTTGTGCAATGTTCTAACTCTCTATCGTGCCGTCTTTGGAAACATGGTGGTCGAATGGTGTACCTGTTGTGTGTCATGGTCATACGCAGGCACTCATCACACTTCATTTTCTTCCCCCCTTTTTAATCGATGTCCTTCCATTCATATATATGTTTGATTCATGCCCATCGGTCACAACACTTCGACTCATATTTGTTAATGAGTAATTTATTTATAAGGTGGGAGTAAATATGATTATTAGTATATTTTACTTTATATTTAATATGATTATTATTATTTTATTAAATATCATTGTTATAATGAGTATTCAAGTAGTAAATCAATTTGTGTAAATGCTTGAACTTGATGGGTCACAATTATATATTTAGAAAGAATTGAATATATTTATATTTAATATAATAATTGTATTTACATTAGTTATATGTCATTATGGGTTCATGACACAAGAAGAGGTCTCGGCCATTGTTTTAAGAAGGGGTTTTGAAGTTTTCTAATATGTTGATATTATAATAGAAAGTAATATAAAAACACCCCCCACAATGCAAAAAATCGAACCCCAGCTTGCAGAAGGAATGTGTATACAAGAAAAGAGAAAAAAAACTTCAGATGTGTATCACAAATACCTAGTATAAAATAATGGTGAAATGACAGAGAATTTGGAAAGTGCTCGAGAAGAGCTTTCTGACGCTTTTTCCAGATTGAAAAATGGAGCTATAACGAACAAGTTACGCCCCCGAAGATGGAAGACATCATCAGACTTCAAACGCAAAAACATGTACCAAACTAGAAAAAATTCCAAAAAATACCTACATCATTGTCTTTGTCTCTGAATCAACTTTCCAGCACTTCTTTCAAATCAAAAAAAGATCCTCGTATGCTCAAGTTAGAGGCAAAAAACCCACAAGGCCCACAAATAGCAGAAAAAATTTGCAAAACCCTTCAAAAAACTTGAATAGGGGCTTAAGTTTAAGCCCTTGGCCCCCCCACGTAACCGCAAGTGAAAGGGTTGGGCGGAGCTTCTAGCTGAGCAGCGGTTGAGTGGTGCCTCCGGGCTGCGGAGCGGAGCAGAGCTTGGCAAAGTTTTGGCGAAGGCACCATCGGAGGGCCGTGGTGGTGTTGAAACTTCAAGAGGTGGAGACACCAACCGCTACCAATTAAATTACCCCCGGGCAATTAGTTTAACCGTTGCGGTAGGTGAGATAACCGCAGCGGTGTAAAACCCACAAATTTTGGTTTTTTATTTTTTTATTTTTGCAAAAAAATTGCATCAAAATGTGTGCAAGAGACCGTACGACCCTAGTATGCAAAAAAAAATTGCCTCCCAGATCAACATTGTCCAAAATCGACAAACTTTATATGAAAATAAGGGTTTTGATGCCTTCTTAATCCAACCATGAGGTCTGTTTGGCCTCAAAGTGCTTTGAAAATAGAGACCCTCCTATTTTCACAGAAAATACCCAAAAAATGCCAAATCTGTTCTATCAAACCCTCCTTTTTATCCAAATATTGAAGAAGCTACAATAGATTCGACTCTAATATCATGAAGGATTTGAGCAATACAAATCCACAAAGCCAGAAAAATACCTGCATGCAAGAACTTGTCACAGAGAAGAAAAAGCAAAGAGGCAAGGGTTTTGCTCTGAGAATATGCAAATTATATTATCAGACTAATAAAATTAGAGATATTTATAAAAGATCAACCTTTATAGAAGGAGATCGAAAACCTAAAAGGGAAACCCTAAGAGGTAAATGACATTTAATAATTACTATTTAATTATTAAATGAAAATGCAAAGTGCATAAAGTGAATTCTTAAGAAGGGAGTAAAGGTACTTTAATAAAAGAAATTAAAATTAACACTTTACTCTAACAAAGGTTAGTGTAATAGTCATGATTGGGAGACTGATGATAAGGACACCTACTCAACAAGCCCCATCATGATTGTGACAAGGGAATCCTTGTCAAGCCAAAGGGATAAATGCATGTATTGAGTCAGTAAATGAGTAAAGTAGATGCATGTATTGAGTCACTAAATGAGTAAAGTAGATACATGTATTGAGTAAAGTAAATGAGTAAACCAACCAAACAAGCTGATCTAGATATATATAAATGCAATAAGTAACAAAATCACATCCTCATGTGGAATGCCGATATAGTCGCAACTCTAAACTCTGAAACAAGCTACAAATAGTAAATATTGAATTGTCTTTGTCAAAATATAAGCAAATACAAATGTCAAGTTCAATATGAAACTAGTGTACATCTTCCTCTTCCCCATACCCTTCTCCTCCACCCAAGACTTTCTCCTCCACCCAAGACGCTTAACGCACCAAACAAAACAATAAAATGGCATTTTTTTTTTGCATGGGCATTTGTTGGACGCCACCCATGAGAAGACTGTAAGTTATCACAAGAAATTGATGATTTATCGTTGACTTCTTGCCGCGCGAAGGGCAAAATCTCGGCCCCCAAAATCAGTGATAAAATCTCAAGTTTTCTCGCAGCCTAGAACTTCTCGCGAGAAGTTGATTTATCGCCGATATATCGGCGAGAAGTTGAACTATGGATGAAACAACTTGGACCATCATATTATATTGAAGTCTTGATAAAGTTGAGTATCAAGAGATATTTCTTCATCTCCAAGGAATTAATCAAGTCTACAAGATAAGCACGTGAGATGCTACCCGCTCATCATCAACCAATCAAAAGGCTCTAGTTGCACGTGTCCAAGCTTATCCAATCAAATCATTCCAAGTGTACATGTGGACTCCACACAATATCTGACCAAATTAAATGACTGAGTATTTGCAAGTTATCAATGATAATCGCTGGATTGTTAATGTTTTAGCGTCAGTAGAAGTAAAACATTGATTATCTGATATACTAATCTGTGCTTATAGATGAATTAGATTTATCTGATATATTGATCTGTGCCTATAGATGAATTAGATTGCTATTGATTACCATACCTACATATACGTATGTATATATACATATATATACTTATGTATATGTAGTAATGAATGTGTATTATGTCATTAACAGTAGCTATGTAATCCACTGTTATCGGGCTCCATATTATTATCAGCAGATATGTTAATTCGGGCCTCATGTTATCGGGCTTCTTGTTAAGCACATAATAAAGTTGTTTTGTTTTGTTAAGCCATGCCTCTGAAGAGGCATGACCCTACGTGGCTCAAAGGCCACGTAGAGTCATGATTTTTCGAAGTCATGACTCCTTACAAGATATATATATGCCGCACATATCGCAAGACGAGGACATCAATTCATAGCATCTCCAAAACCTGCAATTGGAAAAAATACATTGTTTACTATAGTATCATTTGCAGAACAATTCATATTCAATTTGTTTCTTCTATTCATTCACAATCTGAAGTAGTAGGAAGGCAGATCGTGATCACCCTGCAAAGCATTGAAGGAGAACATATATTCAGCACAATAGATATTCAAGTAAGGACATTCTTTGCTATCATTATTATTGTAATTGTTTTATCTATCAAAGATCCACAATCTTAACATGGTATTAGAGCTATTCTGATAAGAAAAACTATTACAAAGTAAAGTTTGAAATCTCAAAGTCTAAAAAGGAAAGAGGCTAAAACATATTATTAAAATGGTGAATGATGTGAGAATAGAAGATAGGCTTGAGGGGGCATCAAATTTCTCCTCATGGAAAATCAAATTATTAATAATATTAAGAGAAATGGAATTAGAGAAATATATTGAATCAAATTTACCCATGTCTGAAAATGAATCAAAAAAAGTAACTTGGAAAAGGCATAATAATAAAGCAATGAAGATCATTATAGATTTAGTAAAAGATCATATTCTTCCATCAATAGCTAATCTTCAGACTACATTCAAAATGTTCTCCTCTAGTCAAAATACATTTGAAATCAACAATACTAGTAGATTATTAACTCTAAAACAAGATCTACTATATATAAAGATGAAAATTTGAGAATCTATAACCTCATATTTCTTAAGGATTATTGAACTAAAAGATCAACTCGCAACTATGGAAAATCGAGTTGATGAGAAAGAACTCAACATGATCACTCTAAGAGGTCTTCCTCTTTCATGGGAAACATTCATTTGAGGCTTAAGCTCTCAACCCGAACTTTCTAAATTCGATCTATTAAAAAAATGAATGCACACAAGAATAATCTAGGTTAATTTCAAGAGGGCTAAGTACAAATCAAGAGGGAGACATCCAAGCACTTTATACTAAATCAACAAGAAAAGAAAATTCAAGCATAACAAAAAGGAATCTAACAAAAATCACAAATCAAACAAGCAACGTGATTGGTCCAAAGTTAGATGCTTTAAATGTGATAAAATTGGTCACTCTTATATGTTCTGCCCTAAAAAGAAGAAAATACAAGTGGCCTTAGCAGAAATTAAAGGAGAAAGTAAAGAGAAAGAAGAAAGAGAAAATTATGCTTTTTACTTAGAGCTTTGAAGTGAAATAAATTCTAACCACAACACTTGGATCATAGTCAGTGGAGCATCTCGGCAAATCACCAGCTTTAAAGACAAATTTGAAACCTTCTCTAAACAAGCCTCAGAAGAAGTTACCATTAGAGATAACTCTACTTATACTATTAAAGGAATTGGTTCATGTTCAATACAACTAAATTCAGGAATTACACTACAACTCAAAAATGTTTTATATGTACCAAGAATCAAAAGAAACCTAGTCTCTATTTCTAGTCTTGTTGATCAAGGCTTCAAAATTACATTTCAAGAAGACAGAGTTCTATTTTGGCCCAAGAACTCTAATATTAAGAAGCCATTTCCATTGGATTTAGAGATGGAAGTCTTTATAAACTTTGTAATAATCAGAATCTAAACCTAACTCTTAGTCATGATACTTCAAATTCCTTTGAAATTTGGCATAGGAGACTTGGCCATCTTAACTATCAGGCATTATCATCTATAGGGAAAATTGTAAAAGGTCTACCTAAACTATACTCTGATCATTCAAGTATTTGTAAAGGATGTGCATTAGGTAAGAATACTAAGCAATCTTTCCCTAAAAGTGATCATACATCCAAATCCATTCTTGAACCAATTCACACAAATCTTTGTGGCCCTATGTCAATTCCCTCTCTTAATGGGTGTCTCTACCATATAATTTTTATTGATGATTACTCTAGGAGAACTTGGATCTATTTTCTAAAACAAACAGAGTCATCTAAAGTCTTACCCAAATTCAAAGAATTGAAAGCCTTAGTTGAAAACCAATCAGGACAAAAGATTAAAACCCTAAGGTCAAACAATCAGGGTGAATATATATCTGATATTTTTAAGAACTTTTGCATTACTATTGGGATTAAGAGGGAGTTTTTTGTGCCTTATAATCCTCAACAGAATGGAATAGCTGAAAGGAAACATAGATCTATAGTAGAATCAGCCAAAGCTATGTTGCATGATCAAAATCTTCATTATTCATTTTGGGCTAAAGCATCTAACACAACAGTCTACATTCAAAATCGATGCCGACACTCCTTATTAGAGAATACCACTCCAGAGGAAGTATTCACAGGGATTAAACCTGATCTAAGTCACCTAACAATATTTGGATGTCCAGTTTATATCCACATACCAAAAGAGAAAAGAACAAAATTAGAAACTTCTGAAAAAAAGGGAATATTTATTAGATATAGTGAAACCATGAAAGGATACAGGATCTTCATTCCAGGTCAAAGAACAATTGAAATTAGCAGAGATGTGAAATTTGAAGAAGACATAGCTTTTAAAATTTTCAGAAATAGTGATGAATCTATTACAGAATCTATTTCTGAAGAAGATCAACCTACAGAAATTGAGAGGGAAAATGATTCTGAACCTTCATCTATGTCTAGATTCTAAAAACATTAATAATAATAATAAAAGACCTCTTTGGGCTAGAAAAATGATACAAGAAAATCAAGTTAAACCAAATGAAGTAATTCAAGAAAGCAAAAGGACTAGAAATCAATCATGTTATGTTGCATTGTTAACTGAACTTATAAAATCAGAACCTTCTAATGTTGAAGAAGCACTTTCAAATCAGTCTTGGAAAGAAGCAATGATTGAAGAATATAACTCTATATTAAAAAATGATGTATGGGATGTTATATCAAGACCAAAGAACAAATCAGTCGTTTCTTCCAAATGGCTGTTCAAAATTAAACATGCATCTGATGGCAGCATTGAAAAATACAAAGCCAAATTTGTAGCACAGGGTTTCTCTCAAAAAGAAGACATTGATTATGAAGAAACATTTGCTCCAGTTGCTAGATATACTTCAATCAGAACCATTTTAGCTATTGCAGCATCCAAGGTATGGAAGGTACATCAAATGGATGTCAAAACAGCGTTTCTTAATGGCAAGATTGAAGAAGAAGTCTATATCGAGCAGCCGGAAGGATTCGGTACTCATGACAGCAAAACGCATGTCTGTAAATTGAAGAAAGCACTTTATGGTCTCAAACAGGCTCCTAAAGCTTGGTATGAAATGATAGACAACTATCCATTGAAGTTAGGATAAATGAAGCTGATCCTAACTTATATTTCAAAACTGATGGTGATGATATGATTATTCTTGTGCTATATGTTGATGATTTATTGATAACAGGTGATGAACATCTCATAAAGAAATGCAAACAAGAGCTCATAGCAGAATTTGAAATGAAAGACGTAGGTCTACTTCACTACTTTCTTGGTTTAGAAGTCTAGCAGCAGAATAACTGTATTATTCTGAATCACGAAAAATATACTGTGGATATCCTAACTAAATTTGGGATGATGGAATGTAAACCTGCAGCTACTCCCTATGGAAGTAAATTTACATTAGTTGAAAGATGATGTGATCAAATCTAAACCTATAGATTCTACTTACTACAAGCAAATTATCGGGTCCTTAACGTACTTGGTTAATACTCGTCCTGACATATGCTATGCTACTCACACCTTGAGTCAGTTTATGTGTGCACCAAAA
This sequence comes from Cupressus sempervirens, assembly GCA_028749045.1. Taxonomy (NCBI): domain Eukaryota; kingdom Viridiplantae; phylum Streptophyta; class Pinopsida; order Cupressales; family Cupressaceae; genus Cupressus; species Cupressus sempervirens. The sequence goes on from CM053783.1 coordinate 8,773,283, forward strand.
AAGATACATCAACATGTTGCAAAATACATTTTGAGATGCTTAAAAGGTACTATTGGAATGGGAATCAAATATGAAAAAGTCAAAATCGAACTTCATGGATATTCAGATTCTGACTGGGCAGGAAGTCCTATTGAACGTAAAAGTACTTTTGGATATTGCTTCAGTCTAGGATCTAGCATGATTTCTTGGTCCAGCAGAAAACAAACTTCAATTGCTTTAAGTTCCACCAAAGCAGAATACATCGCATCTTCTTTGAGTGCTAGAGAAGCGGTGTGGTTACAAAAATTGTTGGCAGATTTGTTTAAAAGACCTTTGAAGCCCACTGTGATTCACTGTGATAATCAAAGTTGCATCAAGCTTTCAACCAATCCAATATTCCATAATCACTCCAAACATATTGAAATTCCTTTTCATTACATTCGAGATATGGTAAATCGAGGAATCATTCAATTGGAGTATATCTGTACTAATGAGCAAACAACTGATATGTTTACCAAGCCTCTTGCTAAAGTGAAATTGAAAAACTTCAGAGAAAAACTTGGTATGATTAATTTGTAATATTGAATATTAAATTAAATTTTAATTCATGTGAGTTTATGCTTCTATCTAATTACTTAGTAGCATCTGATATGTAATGAAAGGTGACGATCTTTCATGGACATATTCATTCAAAAGGAAATTATTTACAAGGTGACGATCTTGTATATAATAGACCTAGTATCGTGAACATCTCTAGACATTGCTTAAGTGCAAGTAGAGATAATGAAAATTTTATCACTATGGACATCTCTAGACATTGTTTAAGTGCAAGTAGAGATCATAGGAAATATTTTATGTTGCTAAGAGATTCTAATATACATTGTGTTGATTACATAATGATTCTGATTCTAATCTAATGATGTTTTACTTCTTCCTTGCTAAAGAGGGAGTATTAATGTTTTAGTGGCAGTAGAAGTAAAACATTGATTATCTAATATACTGATCTGTGCTTATAGATGAATTAGATTGCTGCTGATTATCATACCTACCTACATACATACATACATATATATACTTATGTATATGTAGTAATGAATGTGTATTATATGATTAACAGCAGCTATCTAATCCACTTTATCGGGCTCCATATTATTATCGGCAGATATGTTAATTCGGGCCTCATGATATTATCAGGCCTCATGTTATCGGTCTTCTTGTTAAGCACATAATAAAGTTGTTTTGTTTTGTTAAGCCATGCCTCCGAAGAGGCATGACCCTACATGGCTCAAAGGCCACGTAGAGTCATGACTCCTTACAAGATATATATGAGCCGCACAGATCGCATGACAAGGACATCAATTCACAGCATCTCCAAAACCTGCGATTGGAAAAAATACATTGTTTACTATAATATCATTTGCAGAACAATTCATATTCAATTTGTTTCTTCTATTCATTCACAATCTGAATCGAAGGAAGGCAGATCATGATCATCCTGCAAAGCACTGAAGGAGAACATATATTCAGCACAGTAAATATTCAAGTAAGGACATTCTCTGCTATCATTATTATTGTAATTGTTTTATCTATCAGAGATCCACAATCTTAACATGGATTACTTCAAAGTTGATTCAATTGCAGACCATATGCTTTAAAGAGGCACAATTAGATAGTTCAGCAGCTACGTTATCTCTCCTTTCAGTGCTAGCTTCTCCTACAGATCTCACTGCAGCAAAGGAGTTGACACTGTGAACTCTACCTATCGCATGAATCTGCTCTTTGCCCTGTCAAAGACAAAGGCCAAGATCGTTCCTTTTACCAGCTATGCTTTATTGCATACCTTTCTCCAACTAAAACAATGATCAATTTATCAGTTAAAGTTAACTGCCACAAGAACTATCAGCCTTAGAGCTGTTTTAATATAAAATTATTTTTTTTATTGAAAGGATTCACTCTAAGTCGGCCCAAGTCAACCCCCAAAACAACATTATAAAATATTACTAATTTCTTTTATAACATTTATCTACTAGGTGCTAAGGCCAACTTGCAATAACATCCGCATCATCACAAATAAGTTGTTTATATCAGTAAAAAATGACTCTTAAATAATTAATATTTAATATATCATGACAGCATTATAAGTTATAACAGCAGTATCATATGATGGTGTTATGACAGAAGCAATAAATATATCAAGACAGCGGTATAACAGCTACTAAATTAATAATGACAGTAGTGACAGCAACAAATGTAGTATAACAGTGATAAATATATCATGATTCAGATCATAGTTAAAATTTATTAAAAATTTAACACTAATGATCTCAATTTATGATTTCGCTGTGCAAAACAGGTTGCATGGGTACTCATACCCATACCCCTGGGATGCATACCACATACTAGTACACACATTCATGTACCAGGTACTCAATGGGTACTCGGTGGACAGCATCATAGCTAAGGACCTTGATTAAGATTTCCGATTCTTGTTTGTGTATCAGCTTTCTGTTTATCAAGCTTAATTCAATATGTAATCAGCTTGAAACTTCAATACAATACTGATTAGCTGTAGACTTTATCACTGTTCAAGTCAAAAGTTTATCATTCGCAATATGTCATTGTTATATGATTTTTTGATCTTGTTCATGTTTAAACTTTGCCTTCTCTGTTATGCATCAAAACATTTAGCATCTATTATTATTACAACCATATTGCAAATCTGAAACTCAAAACAACAAATTATATCTGCAAACTTTATCAGTGTTCTTGTTTTGAAAATTCAATGTCATGACTTATATTTCAGATTTCTATAAATATTTTTTAAAATAGCTGTACCCGTACCCTAAGTACCCAAATACCCGTCCCTGTGCAAACTTGGTGGGTCAGTATAGTATTTCAGAAATTTTGATATGGTATCATAGTCAGTTATTATTCAGTTGCACAATCAATGAAAGGTGTGTTTTCCATGGCCTGATACAGTGTGGTATTCTGTGATAACTACAAACAAACAATTTCTTTTTAGAGGTAGGCACGAGGTTCTGCAGATATCATCTCACATCATATTAACATTGTAATGTTATATTGCCCCTCTCTCTCTCTCCCTATCTATATGTGTGTGTGTGTGTGTATAGCTGCCGTCACCATTCCCAAAAAAAACCTCGGATCCTAGGAAAACTTTGGGATCCTAGAGGGAAAATAAATCAAATAACTGACATTTCAGGAACACTTGGTTTGGAAAACTTGAAGTGCTTCCATGGTAGGTTTTTTATTTTACAATAGTTTTTTCTAGTGTCGTAATTCCTCTCTTTTCCTAGTTTGAAAGGTTTTGTCTCACAGAAGTCCTTAAAGATTGAAGTCCAAATATTTCTGCACAAATAAGGGCTACATCGTGGTTTATAACTTAAGAATTTATCTCTTAGCCCATTTGTTCTTCCTCATCTTCAGTGAACCCGAAGGATACTGTTCACTACGAAAGATTTAGATATTATGTTACAGGACCATTTCAGTGTATGTACATGGCATCGGGATATTATTTTCTTTCCTGGGAGCCTAAAATATAATTTTCAAGGTACTGAGAAATGGTAATTGATTCTCATGGATATGTAGCATATCTCAGGCTGTCAGACCGGAAAATGAATTATTATCCATCCTTTTTAAGGCAGTTTATTTTTGGGCAGCCATTGAATGGGCATTGGCTTCTATTCTATTATCCATAATGATAATTCCAGTAAAGAAACCCAAAACATATCGTAGCATTTCCAGATAACGCACATTCTACTATCTGTCTGCCAATAGCCCAAATAAATTATAAAACACAGGCAACAATTTAAGAAGTGTGTGTTTTCCAGAACCCATACAAATGTCCAAAAATTAGAAATCAGCAACATTTTCCCCAAATACTAAGGATGCGAAATTGCGAACTAGCCATGGAATTGTGACAACAGAAACAACCGTATGAGCATAACAAATTTCAAAATCTCCCCATTACAAATAAGAAACAAGAAAACACAAAATTTCGGGAGACATAAGGTTATCGTACAAAATTACAAGGTACATTTGACCATTTGATACATTTATGAATCATATTAACCCGGTCCAGCCATAACCAACACTCTCTAGGCAATACATGATGCAAACCATCATTTCGATTTCGCCCCAGGACTACTGCCTGTTATAATTTCACTCAAATCTATACTGCCGTTCGCCATCCTATATTGAAGCAATTAATTTCACTTGAAAAAAGCAAACAATAAGTTCTATATTTGATTTTGACACAACCATTTGTTATGCAGCATGTCCTTTTAATTGCAACCCTGTATAATGCAAACCCTTACCTGCAAAATCAAACGAGTCCCCAACTCAGAATGCAGTTGCGCTGGCTCGAACAAAAAATTAGGGTTTCATTGCATAGTTGCTATTAAGGGCTGATCCCTGCTGATCCCTCCAATTTAGACAATTCTAAGCATTCATGAACTCGTTTACCTGTTGAAACCCTAGTAATGGGCCTAATAATCAAGAGCATCAAGTAAAATAGCCAAAACGAGAATTCTCCCTGCAATTAGTGCTACAGAGAAATTTTAAAATTTCTCAGACGTATGTATCTTAACGTAAGAGAATTTTCCTTCACTCAGTTTTTCAGCAGACGAAAATAGTCGTTAGGAAACAAAAACTTCACGCTTTTGCCATGTTTCGACATTTAACTTTTTATCAATATCAGTAAGTTTTTGTCACGGTTTCTTTCGAATGTATCTTTTACGATTTAATACTAGCACTTGTAAGTAAGTGAGTTTTATAGTTTTATATGGGAGTACCTCCTACTTTTTTTTCGAGAGGCGCTTGGCGCTACAAACGAGGCGTACATACTTTACTCTCCAATGGAATTTGAACTTGTGACCTCTTTTTCAAGAGTACAAGTTCTCCACCACTAGGCCAACTCAGGTTGTACTAAGGAGGGTGCAAGGGATATTAGGCCTTTAGTGTAATTTATATTAAAATTAAGTACAATGATCTATACTATTCACCAAGCATTTTTATAAATAATCATAGGTTGAAGTGATGGTTAATTATCATTATTTGTTGTGATTAAATATTATTATTAATTAGGTTTAAGTATAACTTTTTTTCATTTTTTTTAATTTATGAATTTCAAATTAATGAAATAGTAAATCACAACTTAAAATAGATTATGCCTTGCTCTTAGTATCAATTAAAAAGCAGATTAATTTAAGCTAATAGGCTATTTGTGGGAACTTTGTTCCTCTGAAAAAAAAAATTTGACGAGAAATTTGTATGAGTTTTGGTCAAAAAATTGAAATTCCTTTCCGTTAATTATTTATTGGCCAATTTCTATCTCCCTCCACTTTTAACTCTTATTTTGATATTTATTAGTTGTTATCTCCACTTTTAACTATTGTTTTTTCTTTTTCTATTTATTAGTTGTGATCTCCACATTAGCTCATGTTGTGATATATTCAGTTAACTTTTGATTTTTAAAATTGATTTAGATTTTAGTTTTTAAATTATTTAAATTTTTTTTTATTAATTTTTTTTTCTATAAATATCATTTTTTAGTTTCTATAATTTATTTAGTCAATAAAATATTTATTAAACTTTTTTTTTTTTGTATTTTTCTTATTAATTTTTTAAAATAGAGTTTTTAATGGATTTTTTAAATGATTTGATAAATTTAATTTTAAATAAATAATATTTATTAATCTATTTAAAATATTTTAGTAAATATTATGTTATTTAAATTAAAAATTATTAATAACCTAATTTGTTCACATAAGATTATGATTTAAATATCCACTTTTAACTATTGTTTTTCTTTTCTTATTTATTTAAAAAATAGTTACTTGTTATCTCCACATTAGATTATGTTGTGATCTCTATTTATTAAACTTTCCATTTATTAAATTGATTTAGGTTTTAGTTTTTAAATTACTTTAATTTTTTTTTTTAAATTAGTTTAGTTTTTCTTTAAAAATTATTTTTTCAATTTCTATAATTTATTTACTCAATAGAATATTTGTTAGAGATGTCGCTATTTTCAATATTGTTATTTTTTATTTCTCTTATTAATTTTTCTTAATAAATTTTTTGATGGATTTTTTTTTAAATGATTTTTTTTTCATATTTGATAAATTGAATTTAATTGCAAAGTATTGAAATTATTGAACACGTTTCTTAAGCAATATTCAAATTTCCTAAATATTGTAAATGTTATATATGTTTTAATCTTCAACTTTTTTATTTTTGTATTTCATTTTTAAAAAACTTATATTTACATTATTTAATGTCCATTTTACATTTTTCTCTTAAATCTCATCTCCTATCGGCGCACTCTTTGCATGTACAAAAACATGCGACTGGTAGTTTACATATTCATGATTGATATATAACAAGTCTACTTATTTCCATAAATATCTTTAAATTAAAATAATAACTAAATCGATAGGTGATCGATAATAAAATCATTTTTTTTAAATATAATCTTATGTGAAAAAATCAGATTATTAATAATTTTCAATTTAAATAACATAATATTTACTAAAATATTTTCAATAGATTAATAAATATTATTTATGTAAATTCAATATATCAAATATGAAAATATATATTTTTAAAAATTCCATCAAAAAATCTATTATGAAAAATTAATAAGAGAAATACAAAAAAATAAATATGAAAAAATTACTTTGTCTCTAACAAATATTTTATTGACTAAATATATTAAAGAAACTAAAAAATAATAGTTAAAGAAAAAACTAAACTAATATTTAAAAAAAATTAAAATAATTTAAAAACTTAAACTTAAATAAATTTTAAAAATCAAAAGCTAAATAAATAGAGATCACAACATGAACTAATGTGGAGATTAAATAATTTTTTTTAAAATAAATAGGAAAAGAAAAACAATTTTAAAAGTGAAAATTTAAAATATAATCTTATGTGAACAAATTAGATTATTAATAATTGTTAATTTAAATAGCATAATATTTACTAAAATGTTTTAAATAGATTAAGAAATATTATTTATTTCAATTCAATTTATCAAATATGAAAAAATATCATTTAAAAAATTTGATCAAAAAATCTATTATGAAAAATTAATAAGAGAAATATGAAAAAATAGCAACATCTATAACAAATATTCTATTGAATAAATAAATTATAGAAACTAAAAAATAATATTTAAAGAAAAAATAAACTAATATTAAAAATAAATTAAAATAATTTAAAAACTAAAATCGAAATCAATTTTAAAAATCAAAAGTTAAATACATAGAGATCAGAACATGAGCTAATGTGGAGATTACAAGTAATTATTTTTAAAAATAAATAGAAAAAGAAAAACAACAGTTAAAAGTGGAGTTAGATAAAAACTAGTCCATAAATAATTAATGGGAAGGATTTACAATTTTTCAACCAAACTAACAATTTTTCTGGCCTGACAACTTATCTGTCAGAAATTCAATTTCCAAGAACAAATTTCCCACAAATAGCCTGTCAACTTGATTAATCACTCCAACCAAAAGTTTTAAAACCACAAGAATGTATGTCTACATCATTGAATGAACAATGCAATTTAACATTTTTAACATAAACAAATATGAAGTTTGCTACATCTTATAAAATATTACCATGCAAATGAAGATAGAGCCACATGGAAGTTAATATTGATAGCTTAAATCTCATAATACATCTTGAACCTTCCCCATATCTAGACCCATAATTTAAGGCTCAAACCAAGCATTCCAGCTGAAAATCAAAATTGAACAAGTGCCAGATAATAGCATGTATTTGTCATAATTTATAATAGTTTAATTAGATAGAGTAGTAAAGTTAAAAATTTGATAAATTTTAATATAATTTTATTAATATTATAAAATTTGATTAATTTTTTAAATTATACTTTTACATTAAGTTAGTATTGCCATTAGTGACAACACTTATCCATATCAGTATAGCTACCAAGCTTAGCACTTAGTTTCCTACACTCACTGAGCATTCCAGTGTTAACCAAGCTTCGAAGAGTTTAGTAGTTTACACCGAACAGACAATGGCTACCTAGTGAATACAAACAATGTGAAGATCAGCAGTGTCTACCGAGCTTCACAGTGTCTACCATGCAGAAAATTTGTGTCATGGAGATTCATTGTAAATCGAACGTTGGAAGTAGTGTTTACCGAGTAAAGCAACGTAAACTCAGTGTGCAGTATCTACCGAGAACTACATCTACCGAGTCACTAGTGATCATCGAGTTCAAAACTACATAGAGTGATTAGTATGGACCAAGCCTTCACTTCTAACGAGTGCATGACAATGCCGAGTAATGCAGTGAACGTTGTGTATCAAAAGGTCACCGAGTCAGTTCAATGAACCCAAGTTATTTACTATTGGGCCGACTTTGTAAGTGTTGTTCACTTGTGTTTTGGCCGACCTTGCAACTTTGTAAATTTGAAAGGTATATATGTAAGGTGTATTGTAAGATATCATTTGTATGAAGTAATAGAGAAGTAATGTGAAGTAATTTTTGAGAATTACATGCGAAGGATTATCAGTAGCAGTTTAAGGTATACAGCAAGGTCAATACAGAGGCAGAAAAGTTATATCCATCACATAAGGTGATCAGTGCATAAAGGATCTTATCAGCAATCAGTTGTAAGTAGATCCACTGCTTCATCTTAACAGGCGAATCAGATTTTAAATCCTTTAACAAGGTAGACTTAATAGTCTTTATATAAATCTCTTAACCAAGTGCATACTTCATTGTATATTTGTAAATCCTCTAACAAGGTGGACCTAGCAGTCCTTTGTGCTCCTAATAGGGCAGATCACCAGAAGTGGTCAATGTAAGCCTTAACAGGCCAACTTTATGCTACAGTATTGAAGTTTCATGGGTATCATCCCCACCCCAATTTTACTTTCTATTTGGAAGGTTTCTGGGTCACCAAAACATTGTGTTCTTTTCTGTGATGAATGTTTTATCTTTCAATATTAATGCATGTGGTAGCATAGATTCATTCGTGGTAAATTTAAAAGGAATAATTTTAAAGTTACTGATTCACCCCTCCCCTCTCAATAACTTGTCATATCTTGAATATTTCCAACACTACCCTGCTATCATATAAGAAATGTGAAGAAAGGCTGAAAGGAAAATAGGTGATCCCTTGTATTCCAATCAGCAATAGATTTGTAGCTCTAAACAAATAGTATTCAAAGCTAAACACATTCAGTGTATTGGTTAAATAACATGAAGCCAGGGATAGGAAGATCATAAAGGTAAATAAAGATCCGTGCAAAAATAATGATGGGTGGAAAATTGTAATATCAAACAAGAATCGAAGAAGAAATGCATCGCAACAATTCCAAAAAAAGAGGCCAATAATGGAAGAAAACAAAAATAAGCAGAAACAGTCCACCTAAAGTATCAAACTGTTAGCCCGGGAAGAAAGGCGAATGGCAAAATCAGTATCCAATCCAGCAAGAACAAACAAAGATTGTAAGCAAGCAATATATAAACCTGCTAAAGTTTTCACTGCTAACTGTATATCATTAGGGTAGAAACAGTAGCAAGCAGTCTCAAAAAAAGTACTTAGGGTTTCTGAGAAAAATTGAAAATTCTATATACCTCCACATAAAAGGGAGAATGGTATTTCAGATAATACAAAGCTGCCAACACAGGAAAAATTATCCGAAATCAAAGGCATGATGATAACCCTACCATTAGACAAGGTAAGAAAAACTAATTGTTATAATTTTTCTTATATATTAATCATCAGCGACAGGTATACAGAAGAAAAGTGGAAGGAATGTGTAGAGCTAGGAGTATATGTTTATTGGGGTGAATCAAACAAGCATTTATCAAAATTGTCAAAGAAATTAGAGAAGATATGCAAACAATAGGTAAGTATTAACACCTCCTCAAAATCATCAATTTATCTACATTGCAAAAACAAAGAAATTAGAAACAAAATACTTTCAATATCAATTTGTTATTATAAAGGGAATATAGTTAAATTTCAAACTTGGATGCCTAATTGGAATGAGGAAAAAGAGCATCTGATACCAACTTGGTATGAATGGAGTAATCTTCCAGTAGAAATTAAACATTTATACACATTAATCATAATAGGCAAGTCAATTGGTAAACTTATAGGTATAGACTCAGAGTATGACAAAACTAGTAATGTTAAATTTGTAATATATGAAGAACTAAATCAAAACACAATGAGGGAAAAAAATATTATAACAAATAGATTCATTTATGAGAATGAATTTGAGAAATATGAAGGGGAAATTAAAGGCATTATTAAACCAAATCTAGAAATTGATCATAATATTTGAAATATAGAGGAATCCTTTAGAAGTATCAAAATAAAGGAGATAAAGGAATAGAAGATTAAGGTAATTAATAAGGATAGAAATAAGAACGTAGGAAAATTAGAAGAAAGGAGAAATATAGAATAGAGCACACAAATAGTAAGTAACATATAGTAAAAAAGAGTAAAGAACAAAGACAATGAGAATGCTTAGAAATACTAGAATAGAGAATCGAAGGTATATACAAGGAAATGACAATAGTAGCAGCATTGAAAGGATGCAAAATTTGTCACAAGGAGAATGATAACTTGAAAGAAACAAAAAGAGACATTAAAGAATGGTATAAAATGACACGTGAGATTAAACTACTACAGGTGAACATTGAAGATCAAACTATGTTAGGAGAACAATTTCATCAAGAACATGATTTAAGAGAACAACTTACAGATCAAACAAAAGAGAAGGAGAATAACAACACTAAGACGAAAATTGGGGTCAACATGGACAGCAGTTTGGCAAAAAGATCGGATATAAACTATGTTGAGGAAAACAACAATTAGATACTTTGGGATGGAAAATGTATGGCGAATAATGAGGATATGAATCAACAAGTAAAGTTGGCAATGGAAAACATGGAAGAAGAAATTATAAAGCCAGTAAAATGTGTAGAAGACCAAGAAAAGGAATAAATAATTCTGGTAGCAAATTTAGAACAATGGAGCAATATAATGATAAAAAAAAAATCAAAGAAGAAAAGTTACAAATTTTGGCAAACACCAATAGATGGGAAAGATATCTTTGGAACTAAATCTACTGAGGAGACGGATAAAATAGAGGAATATATGATCTCTCCTAAAGTAGAAGCTTTCCTAAAGGAATCTAAAGTATACAATCAAGTAGATATCAACAAAGAGATTGAACAAATTGATGTGTCATGAAATTGAGAGGAATTTGGGGTATTAAAAGAGACTCCAAAAACTCAAGAAAAGGAAAACTCAGAAGAGATGGAAGGAACTAAAATAGAAAAAAATAACCAAATAAGTATAGATAATTTGGGTATTTTAATCAATCAATAAGGATTTAGAACCCCAAAATGTGGCAAGTGAAAATTGAAAAGAGGAAGAAAATCACTAAAGGAATTAAGAGAAGTAGATGGCTAAGCCAAGGGACAAAAAAAGATATTTTAGGTCCTTAAAACAGGGAAGGGGAAGAGCCTTCCCGAAGAGAAATAAGGATCATAACATGGAATACTAGGTGTCTAAATGCTCCTAGTAAACAAAGAATGTTAAACGTAACTTAACATTTTTTGAGTCAAATATAGTTATGATACAAGATACTAAGCTTAACAAAGAAGAAGGGGAGAAATTAAGGAAAAGACTAGGTAGATGGAATGTAGAAATGAAGGAATCAACAAAAGCTTCAAGAGGAATGGGAATCATTTGGAATACCATAACAACTAACATCAAAATTATGGTATCAAATAATAACTGGATGGGGAGTGTGGTTTCAAGTAACAAGCATAATCTTCAGTTCATTCTCATTAATTTTTATGGTCCAATACAAACTCCAAATAAACAGAAAGTTTGGGATGATATATCTGCCTTTGTGGAGTTATATCCTGAGACAAACACGGTCATAGGAGGTGACTTCAATTTCATTCTTGACCTCAAAGAAAAATTTGGAGGTTCTTAGATTTTAACAAGAGCCACAATAGAATTCAGAGATTGGGTTAGAGATAATGAATTGGTAGAAATACCAAGCAACAATGGAGTATTCGCATAGAACAACAGAAGAAAAGACTTCAGTTGTATTGCAGAAAAATTGGACATGTTCTTTTTCAAAGGAGAATCAGTAGAATTGGATCTCTCTATCACAGCTTCCATAAAACCTATAGCAAGATCAGATCATTATCAAGTCAAAATTGAAGTAACAGAACCTAAAAAACCTAATAGGAATCCTTTCAAATGTGAAAAGATGTGGTTCCTAGATAAAACATTCATGGAAAACCTTAAACAATGGTGGGATGAAGGCAAGTTTATGGGATCAAAGATGTATTGCTTTGTATGAGTACTTAAAATGCTCAAAGAAAACATACAGAAGTGGAATAAAACACATTTCAATAATATATTCCAAGACAAATTGAATAACAAAGAAGATCTTAAAAAACTAAATAATGAAATTATCAAAAATGGTATGGATAATGAAAAATTCATTAAAGAAAAAGAACTATTAATCAAACAAGAGGACATTCTAGCAAAAGAAGAAGTCTTCTGGAGACAAAATTCGAGGGAAAAATGGCTAGTAAAAGGAGATAGAAATACAAAATTCTTTCATAATAGTATTATACACAACAAAGCTCTTAAAACTATTACTCAAATTAAAGATAATAATGGTAGTACTATTGATAATCTAGCAGAAATAGCTCAAACCTTTGTTACATACCATGAGAATCTATTAAACAATTACAATTCATCTAATTTAACCAAGCAAGAAATCATGCTAAATAATATACCTAAAGTTATCACAAAATTTGACAATTTGAAGCTCAACAAACCTTTTACTAAAGAAGAAATCAAATTAGCCATTTTTAAGCTTAGCCCAGATAAATCTCTAGAGCCTAATGGTTTCCAAGCTTTTTTCTTTCAAAAATGTTGCAAAATCTTAGGGGAAGAATTATGGAAAGCAATAGAAGCAGCTCAAAATGAGGGATCAATCTTAACTGAAATTAATCATACTTTTCTAGCATTAATACCAAAAAAATCTGCAGTTGTGCTACCTTTAGACTTTCATCCCATAGCATTATGTAATACAATATATAAAATTTATTCCAAAGCAATAGCAAATAGGATTAAAACTTTGCTTCCAAGAATTATCTCAGAAGAACAAATTGTGTTTGTACTAGGCAGATCAATACTTGATGAAATATCCATCATTTAGGAAACTATACATTCAACAGTTAAAAACAAAGAAGCATGTTCTTAAAAAACTAAATAATGAAATTATAAAAAATGGTATAAATAATGAAAAATTCATTAAAGAAAAAGAACTATTAATCAGACAAGAGGACATTCTAGCAAAAGAAGTCATCTTTTGGAGACAAAAATTGAAGGAAAAATAGCTAGCAGAAGGAGATAGAAATACAAAATTCTTTCATAATAGTACTATACACAACAGAGCTCTTAAAACTATTACTCAAATTTTAAAAAATAATAGTAGTACTATTGATAATCCAGCAAAAATAGCTCAAACCTTTGTCACATACTATGAGAATCTATTAAACAATTATGATTCATCTAATTTAACCAAGCAAGAAATCATGCTAAATAATATACCTAAAATTATCACAGAATTTGACAATTTGAAGCTTAACAAACCTTTTCCTAAAGAAGAAATCAAATTATCCATTTTTAAGCTTAGCCCTGATAAATCTCTAGGGCCTGATGGTTTCCAAGCTTTTTTCTTTCAAAAATGTTGGGAAATCTTAGGGGAAGAATAATGGAAAGCAATAGAGGTAGCTAGAAACGAGGGATCAATCTTAACTAAAATTAATCATACTTTTCTAGCATTAATACCAAAAAAAGTTGTAGCTATGACCTTCAAACTTTCATCCCATAGCATTATGTAATACAATATATCAAATTTATTCCAAAGCAATAGCAAATAGGATTAAAACTTTGCTTCCAAGAATTATCTCAGAAGAACAAATTGGGTTTGTACCAGGAAGATCAATACTCGATGGAATATCCATCATTCAGGAAACTATACATTCAACAATTAAAAACAAAGAAGCCTATATGTTCATAAAGTTAGATATACAAAAAGCTTAAGATGCAATATATTGGAGTTTTTTATGTAAATGCCTAGAAAAGTTTGGATTTTCCAAACAATGGATAAATGTAATTTTTAATTGTATATCTACTCCAGAAATCTCTTTACTTATTAATGGTACTCCTGAAGGTTTCTTCAAGATCTCAAAGGGTATCCGACAAAAAGAACCTACGTCACCTTTTCTTTCCATAATTATGGCAGGAGCATTTGGTAGAGCTATTCAAAAGGCACAAGGTGTAGGATTAATTAAAGGCATTATTGTTATTGAGAATGTTCCAAATACTACCCATCAGTAGTTTGTTGATGATACTATTCTTCTGGGAATCAGTACCAAGGAAGAACCCAGAGCTTTTAAACAAATTATATTGGATTATTTAGTAGTGTCGAGACAAAAGGTGAATGAAGAAAAATCAGAAATTTTCTTCTTAAACACCCCTAGGAACATGTAGGAATACATATGCAATCAAATGTTATACAAAAAGAGTAACTTTCCATGTAAATATTTAGGGATATACTTAGAAAAAGGAGTTAGGAATAAAAAATGATGGGACAATATCTTAGAAAGAGTAGAAAAACAACAGAATCGTGGAAAGGAAAATGGTTGACCAAAGCAGGGAGAGTAACAAAAATTAGATCTTTTCTGTCAACAATCCCTACTTACCCTCTATCTTGCCTTCTACTACCAACTAATGTTAATAAAAAGTTGGAAGGAAAACTTAGAAATCTTTTCTGGAGTGGAATAGAGGAGAAAAAGAAACAAGCACTAATAAAATGGGATAAGATATGTCGATCTAAGAATAAAGGAGGAGTGGGCATAAAAAATCTCGGTTGGCAAAATGAGGCATTAGGAGCAAAGCTAGTATGGTATCTATACAAGGAAAGAGATAAGAAGTGGTAAAAAATACTTGATAATAAATATCTTAATCCATCAAACCCTTCCTCTCTCTTTAGAATCAGAAATCCACCAAGTGGTTCTTAGAACTAAAATTTTACGATGAAGTGCAGGCCTCTGGTCAGCAAGTATCTAACTTGGGATTTAGGAAGAGGACATAAGGCATTATTTTGGGAAGATTAATGGGATGGTCAACCTCTGATTATTAATTCTAGAATATCCAAAAACAACATCAGTGACATTACTAATCTTTGGGGACCCAAGGTTTCAAATGTCAAAACTTTTATCAAGATTGATGAGTCTAAGACTTGGGTATGGAAATCTTTGGATAATATAAATATTCCAAGTATGGACAAAACTATCCTTGAAAATATCCTCAAGGGTAGACCAACGATACATAATGATTGAGTAAATAAACTCATCTGGGGAGCATCTCATAATGAAATATACAAAATGAACTCGGATATGATCTTATAATTAACTCGCAAAGGTCGGATAATATTGCTATACCCTTGGATCTATGTTGGGATTTGGCCTACTTACCTAAAGTAGGTATCTTCCTTTGGGCAGCAATCCAGAATTGGATTCTTATAGCTGAAATTTTCTAAAATGGGATTTGAAGGGCCATCCAGATGTAGTCTATGCAAAAAAATGACTCTTAAAATATAGAACATATTTTATTTAAGTGCCCCTTTGCTCAAGATTGTTGGTATTGGGTTAAGAATAAATTGAATTGGACATCCCCTTTTACCTCAGGATATTGAGGGACTTTTTAGAGGCTGGCCTATTAAGAATAGGGTTAGCGCCTATGATAAATTATGGAATACTATACCTGCAATAACTGTGTGGGAAACATGGAAGGAAAGAAATAGACAAATATTTCAAAATTTAGAGCTTAGCAAGACAACCTTTTTCAATAAAGAAGTTATGAATTGCCATCTCAAGAACACACCTAAAGTGGAAGGCACATTCTCAAAATGGGATGAGAATATGGGGGAAAATTGGCTAAATTTGATTAACCCGCACTTAGTTTATCCTAAAAAGGATAATATAACCAGGAAATAATGTAAATGGGTTGCACCTTCGATAGGATGAAAGAAATTGAATTTTGATGGAGCATCTAGAGAAAATACTGGAAAAATAGGATTGGGTTGTATAGTAAAATCAAAAAAAGGAGATTGGATATTAAAATGAGTTAAACCATTAGGTAATGTAACTAATAATATAGTTGAACTAGAAGCATTAAACAAATGCTTAAAATTAAAGCATAAAGAAGAATATTACGAAGTTAATCATTGAAGGAAATTCACAAATAATCTGAAATGCAATTAGAAAGCGACAAACACCGAATTGGATCTTAAATGCTAAATTGGAAAGTGTACTTAACCTTATAGATCAATTTGAGGAGGTTAGAATTCAACATATTTATCATGAAGGTAATTCAAAAGCTGATAAGTTGGCAAATCAAGGAGTGGAGAGAGAAGATTTTATACATTTAGCAGAATAGAATTAAATTAAGTAGAATACTAAGGATTGGAGCAAAGGACAGTTTAATAGAATAATAGCACACCTTTATAAGTAGCAATTATTAGATAGACATCCATAGCGAGAAGATCTACTTATATTTATAAGGTATCTAAGATATAATCATGAAATATTAGGTCTAATCTTTTCTAATGTCTTTTAATAATTCTACATACATGTGAGCAAGCATTAATCAATGCTTAACAACCCGAGAGTCGCCATCTGTTATTTTAGGCACAACATTCTAAATCCTTTTTATGGCTCTTCTTTCTTAGCAATCCCCTATAGTTTCTCTGTTAGCATGGAGTCTTCAATTGCCCTCTTTCACGCTCTAGAAGTGAGGACAATGGCATTTAGAGAGTCTGTCAAATAGGAGAGGTGGAATAGAATCCTTAATCCAGTAGATGATGTTTCTAGATTTTCTATCTCCCAGGAAATAGGGGAGAGGTTGTTTAATTACAACTATACTTGACATACCAATAGTTCTGTCATTGGTTCTTTTATAGGATGTTTGGCTAGGGCTAGAGTCGAGAAAGGGGAAATTGTCAAGCTATGCTATAACATCTTTGACATCACCTGGCTTATGGGTTTGGAAAATGTTGTCATGAGTATGGATGAGAAATTATGTATTCCGCTCCCTGAGGTCTACATGGCATATGAACTAGAGGAGCTTCAGCTTGTCAATGTCGCTAGGAGGCCATCTATATTTATTAGAGATAACATAAAATTCTTCAATGCATGGCCGAAGATGGAGGCCAGTATTAATTTCCTTCTGAGATGGAGAGGAGTTCGCGAAGACCCTAACAAGGATTGGCTAATCAAATTTCTTCAAGCATTTGAAGCCTATGTTGAACCAGATATCAATTTTGATGATCTAGCTAGATTGTAATTTACACTACCAAATTATATCAAGTCTAGTAGAAAGCTTATGGCATATGTGTTTCCACCAGGATCAATAGCTAATGATGAGAACAAAGCCAAGGACATAGTCATGGTCTGTTGGAAGAAAGAGGAGGAAGCTCGATGTTAAAAGCCTTATGGTGGCCTTGGGTTTATGACAACCCACTAAGGCTTAGGTTTAAATTTTTTAGATTAATAGTATAGAATGGCTCTAGGAATGACCTTTTGGTATTTTATTGTGTTTTCTTGTTTAGAAGCCGCCTTTGTTGTATCTCGGCTACTTATAAAATACCTATTATAGTATAAGTATATATGTCTAGTATATAGGTAGTATGAATCTGGTGGGGATGTTATTACATATTTTGGCACTTTGAAAATGAGCCAGGGTTCTGTTAGTATGGAGAATACAAATAATTATATTAATGCACAAAGGATTTTATTAATATATAAATGGTTTAGTTATTATGGAAGAACTTTGACCTGTGTTCTATGGTTTTATCTTACAATTATTCATAAAGGAGGCCTAGATAAAGTAACTAGATGCTCTGTAGTTGTGAAGGATTTATATATAAATTTGGGGTTTTCTGTTTCCTTCTCCTTCATTTTTGTAGTTTGAGATTGCGCTTTATTTTGTGTCATTACAGTGCTATCATCAATATGGCTATATGTATTATATCTTGTTTGGAAATATACCTTTTTGTATCTCTCTTGTCATCGCTACATTATATGATTAGCAACAATAGGTATATTTAGCAGCTTAGCCTCTTAATCTAGCTAACTTCACCAAGATTGTGATTCAGTTAATTTTAGTAAGGATTCTGAATATATCCTAAATTCAAAACGGTTTTATAGTCCAACATCAAATCCTTATAATAAATTTCATAATAGATTAGGATATTTACTACTTTTAATGTTCAAGTATACTTACAACAAACACCTAGCATGTGATATAATGAATATTTGGAATTTAAGAGTTGACTCTCAAATGCACTAACTTTGAATATGTATTTTGAGGTGTGGTTAACTCAATCTAGGAATGAATTGGAATTATTTCTATAGAACCTTTGATATGAAGTGTTGAACAGTTTGATGTTTCATTTTCCTCTTTTCCCCTTTGTTTTGGTTAATGGTATCTTATCACTTTTGGTAGAAAGTTGTTTATTGTCTTGCAGATGCTTGGCAAAACTTTTACCATGGATGGGCTCCCGTTGTACTTTGCTGGATCATTGTCTTATTTTTCACTTTGTTTTCCTTGAAATGTAACATATTGGTTTTACATTATGAATAACTAGGATTATTTGAGCTTTATACACACTGGGTTATGCCCCTTTTATATATGTATGACTTTGGTCCCGGGCTAGACTAGAGGTTTTCTTTCTCCCTTCTTTCTTACCAATGCTTGTTTGAACAGAGTAATATGTAACTTCATATTTATTCATTTAATATAATACAAAGACTTAGGCCGTTTACCAATCAAAATATATATATTTAAAGTAATAAAAGTATTATATACTTATAGTTTTGAAAATTATAGTAGCAAATGTATTTTTTAGTAATTATATAAATAATTGTCAATTGTTAATTATAAAGTATAATTAATTTAAATCTTAATTTAAATTTATTTATAAGTATACTTATTGATATATATTTGCTATTCAGATGTTACTATATTATAAAGAAATTATAATATCAAAATAGTAGTATTTTTATAATATAATAATATTATATTGTATTTTTTAAAATGTTATATAATATAAAGTATATATTATTGTTTTAACATTTTAATTGAATGACAATAATTACATTTTTTAAAATGTGATAGAAGGAGTATAAAAATCTAAACTAAATTAGTACATTTAAAATTATTTAACATTAATGAATCATTAATCAAAAAAATATCTTTCAAAAAATATCTTTTAAAAAGTATTATGATTTTAAATCTATGAAATCGCACCATATAAGAGTGAAATTGATTCGTCCAATCAAATTATAGAAAAATATTCTGTAAAAATTATAAAGTTAAAAATCTTGCATCTATATTGTACATAATTTATTAATTTTATAATAAACTTAAAAATTGTTAGTGTAAATAATCAATTATTATTACACTTTACTTAATTTATTTAGGTTAATGCATTATTTTATTATTTATTGGTTAGACACCTAGGAGTGTCCATACTTATATGAGTTGTCTTGTTGACAACACAGGAGTTAGCAACTCTAGTTTAGCACATGGTGTCTACAACATAGGAGTTTGCATATTTATTAGAGTTGTCATACAGACAACACAATTGTTTGTACTCTAATTAAGCAAACGGTGTCTACAACATATTTTTACATGACACACCTATGTAAGCTTATCCTTTCATTATCGCACTAACTTTTGTGCTCAATGGAGGATAATCCACTCTTAGTGGACATGTGCTTAGTTGTGAGACTTATAACTATGTGACTCCTAGTCATTCTAGAGGCCTTTACATTTAGGCACTCCTAGTGTGTATATACATCAATTTATTTTCATATTGTTATTTTGATCATACTTTATTAGTCCATATTGTGCTAGTGCTTGAGCTTCTTGATCTTGGGTGATTTTGCCCTAAGGCAAATTCTTACAAAAATAATTATTTTAATGGTAAATATGAAAAAAAAAAAAAACACTACTTAACGCATGAAACTCAAAAAGTGTCACAATAATACTTAGCCTACCGGTAAGTACTAACAAGTGCCACGTAGTGGCTTGTATTTGCCTAAAATTTAACCACTATAAGAAAATATATATAAATTAGTTGTAAAATAATATTTTATTTTATTTAATTTTTAAAGTAATATTTTTTAATAGAAATTTTTACAATTTAAACTAATTTCTATTTTTTTGTGAATGTAATGTTACTATTCTAACTTGCTTATAATATTAATTTTCTAAAGTTTTAATGTCAAAGAGAGAAGTAGTAATTGCTCATATGTACTACCTTGATAAGTTAGGTTAGATAACATAATGAATATTTTTTATATTAGAAATTAAGCTTTATTGTGAAGAAGTTAGGTTAAAGTGACAGGTTCATGTAAAATAAAATAAAACTAGTAGTTGCACGCTTTTGTGCTTACAACGATAAGTCGATAGGTGCTCGATAATAAAATTATTTTTAAAAATATAATCTTATGTAAAAAAATTAGATTATTAATAATTTTCAATTTAAATAACATAATATTTCTAAAATCTTCTAAATAAATTAATAAATATTATTTATTTAAGTTCAATTTATTAAATATGAACGAAAAAATAATCATTTAAAAAAATCTCATCAAAAATTCTATTATGAAAAATTAATAAGAGAAATATGAAAAAAATAACGACATCTATATCAAATATTTTATTAGGCAAGGGCCTACAACGCATCGGTAAATTGTGAGCCTCTCATTGGGGATGTCTTGGGTTCGAATCTACTCGTGATTAACACATAATAATAATTAATCTTAATAATAATAAAAAATAACCTAGGCTTCGGCTGTTTACCTATCAAAAAAAAAAAAATTTATTGTGTAAATAAATTATAGAAACTTAAAAATAATATTTAAAGAAAAAATTAAAATAATATAAAAATAAATTAAAATAATTTAAAAACTTAAACATAAATCAATTTAAAAAATTAAAAGTTAAATAAATAGAGTTAATGTGGAGATCACAAGTAATTATTTTTTAAATAAATAGGAAAAGAAAAATAATAGTTAAAAGTGGAGATTTAAAATATAATCTTATGTGAACAAATTAGATTATTAATAATTTTTAATTTAAATGACATAATATTTACAAAAATATTTTAAATAGATTGATAAATATTATTTATTTAGTTAATGGGTCCTTGTCTATTGGTGAAGTTGAATGGCTCATAAAAAGCCCACCAAGGATCAAGTCTTGTTGAGTGCAAGGCTCTGACACCATAAGGGATGAGGCCAAGATCATGCCTTGGGTGATTTTGACGGTGTGGATGCCCCTCAATCCTTGGCTCTAAGCCGAAGAGATTTCAGGCACGTGTGGGCCCGTATCGGGTTCCTAAATCTTCAAGTGGTGGCCTTTGCTAGTTGGTAGCTCGTAGGTCTGAACCCTTCATAAAATATATATATATATATATATATATATATATATATATATATATATATATATATATATATATATATATTTATTTATTTAAATTTAGTTTATCAAGTATATAAAAATAATAATTTAAAAACCTCATCAAAAAATCCATTATGAAAATTAATAAGAGAAATACAAAAAAAAATATGAACAAATAACGTCTCTAACAAATATTCTATTAACTAAATAAATTATAGAAACTAAAAAATAATATTTAAAGAAACAACTAAACTAATATAGAAAATAAATTAAAATAATTTAAAAACTAAAACTTAAATCAAATTTAAAAATCAAAAGTTAAATAAATAGAGATCACAACTCTAGTTAATGTGGAGATCACAAATAATTATTTTTTAAATAAATAAGAAAATAAAAATTAATATTTAAAAGTGGAGATTTAAAATATAATCTTATGTAAACAAATTAGATTATTAATAATTTTCAATTTAAATAACATAGTATTTACTAAAATAATTTAAATAGATTAATAAATATTCTTGATTTAAATTCAATTTATCAAATATGAAAAAAAAAATTTATTTAAAAAAATTCCATCAAAACATTTATTATGAAAAATTAATAAGAGAAATACAAAAAAATAATATGAAAAAATAATAATGTTTGTAACAAATATTATATTGACTAAATCAATTATAGAAACTAAAAAACAATATTTAAAAAAAAAAAAAAAACTAATAAAAATTAATACAAATAATTTAAAAACTAAAATCTAAATCAATTTTAAAAATCAAAAGTTAAATAAATAGAGTTTGAGCTAATGTGGAGATAACAAGTAATTTTTTGAAAAATAAATAGAAAAAGAAAAACAATAGTTAAAAGTGGAGATAACAACTAACAAATATCAAAACAAGGGTTAAATATGGAGTGAGATAAAAACTGGCCGGTAAATAATTAATGGGAAGGATTTATAATTTTTTGGCCGAATTGACAACTTTTCTAGCCAACTCACAACTTTTTCGGCAAACTGACAACTTTTCCGTCAAAAATTTAATTTCTGGGAACAAAGTTCCCACAAATAGCCTATCGGCTAAATAATGATGTATTTACAATTCATAGACTTTTAATCCATTTAGATTTGATATTAGGTGTATTATTTAAGAGTTTGAAATTTATGTTCTTTAAACTTCCTAACTTCATCGTCACTATTGGGAAAGAGCTTATGTATAGATTATGTTAAAGTGACACATTACATTAGTAAAAATGTAAAAAATCACAAATGATAATGATATTTCTCACTATTTATCAATACATGAAATTTTTATTTACAAGTTTCAATTTGTATTGAACTCTTAAATATTATTTAATTTACTTTTAGTTTTAATATTTAAATATTGATATTGATGACACTTTTATAAAACTTCATTCAAGTGGGTAGTGAGCTATACTAACAATTAGGTAATTTTAACTAAACTGATGAAATTTCTTCAAATAATTGATTCCTAATAAACAAATATATATTTTACTAAATAAATATACTATCAACATTTGAAAAATATTAACAAATTTTATGTTGTATGAATATATTTATATATAATTTTAATACTTCATCCAATTCTTTCTTAGCTTTATAGGGATAAGGTTCTAAATTGTCTAAGAAAATGAACAAAGGCAAATAAAAATAATTTTTAACACATTACAACAAATATTCAAGTTATGAATTTAAATATACGCATGTTTTCAAAATATTTTAAAAAGTGATAAATTAGATATTTATTATTATTTCACTTTCTTATGATCCTCATAGCAGGTAGTGCTTCCTTGAATCCGCTCCTATAAGACTCAAATTATATGAACCAATCAAGTGAAAGAAAATTAATTTTAGAAATTTTAGAAATTAAAATTCTCATATATAAACATTACAAATTTTAGAACTTTACATGTAAAATAAAAATACTTGTATCTAATTGGTAGAAATTTGAAAGATTAATCACTAGTTAAACTTGAGTGATTACAATAGCATTTTAGCCTACGACAAATACAATAAGAGGTGATTTCTCATCTCCTTTAACATACCAAAATTGATACTAGTTTATGCTATTCCTTTAAAATTGTGTATGCAGGCCCCATTATTTTTCTCAATTTTATTCAATACAATTGTGTGGTTATCATGTTTATAGAGTTAGTTGCTTTAATTCATTTAATCTATAAAATGTTACAAAGGAAGAGTTATTAGCAATCTTATTCCAACTAAAAATCAAAATTGAATAAGAGGTAATTTCTCATCCCCTTTAACATACTGAAATTGATACAAGTTTATGCTATTCCTTTCAAATCGTGTATGCAACCCCCATTATTTTTCTGAATTTTAGTCAATACAATGGTGTGAAGATCAATAATCATGTTTATAGAGTTAGTTACTTCAATTCATTGAATGTATTAACAAAGTGCAAGGGAAGAGTTATTAGCAACCTTATGCTCATATTGGAGGCATAAATATACGCAGATAGTTATTATTATTTTTATGTTAAACCTCATAAATTAAATAGCATGAAATCTCATAAATATAAATTTTATCTATATCTTAGTGTTTATGGTAGTTTTAGATCTCACATAGCTTCTAATTGTGATTTGTGGAAAAGTACTATCTCGCGTCCTATTTGGATTTGAAATGTGTCACGATAACAATTTAAAACACTAGCAATAATTAAGCCAAAAAGTCCTCTACAATAAGTTGATTGCTCATATATTTATTATTAGTCACTATGAAAATCAATAGATCTAACAAAATACTTTAACATAGTGAAGACTTTTAATACTAACTCACTCAAATCTATTGGATCTAGTTACAAAGACTCCAATTTTTGTAACACATTTTTTATGCCTACTAAAATTCTCACAATGATGTTGTTGTTTCTTACAACCCTACAACCAAGTTTTGATAAGTCGTATGTTTGCATAAACATCATAAATACAAATTTCATATATACTTCACAAACTATAAAGGATCTAAAGAATTTTGTACCCCTTATAATTCTTTTAGATTGTACGGAGAAAATATGAAGTTCAAAGAAGAACCACCTTGACTAATGTCACTTGTTGTCTTGTGAAGGTATGAATTATATATATAATTGAAATGTCATAACTAATAAACATATTTATAGTGACATTAGAGAAGGCCCCCAATAACTTTTGGAGCTCGAAATATTATTATTATCCATATTATATTATTATTATTATAACTTTTGTGATCATGAGGCTGACGAACCCTATATTATTATTATTCATATTTTACTACATTAGAGAAGACCCCAATAACTTTCAGAGCTCAAAATAACTTTTGAAGGAATTTATTTTTCTTTAATTTCAGGTAGCACAACTTTTGGAGACCATAGCTCATGGTCATTTTCTCTGGATGACTATTATTACCCCTTTTTGAAAATGAAACAATCTAATCTATAGTGTTTGACTCATTCAAGCTCCAACTTGTACGAGTTTGACCTCTTTTTTGAGCTTCTGAAGTCTTCAAAATTGGGTTTAATTTTTTTATACCCCATTTGCCAATACCAAAGTTTTTTAATAACTTCACAAAGGCACTTGATATTGCAATGAAACTTTACTAGAAGGATGATATATCTAAATGAACCTCTAAAAATGAAATCAAAATATTTTGAGACCAAATGACCAACTCACTAAAAATATTAAGCTTCCATGAATAGTAACTTTGCATTGAAATAACCCTTTTTGAAAAGATAAAACATAAATATTTTTGGGTGATGCAAGATTTCCCTTACACCCAATATTCTCTTGAATCACTAACCATCAACCTCCACCTTGGTCTTGTATTAACTTTGGTCCTATTGAAAAAAAATGAAGCATGTGACGGTCCTCTTTACATCGTTCCTAGGGTTAATGGCATTCCTTCTCTTGGTAACTTTGTTGATCCCACTTGCTTGGTGAATGTGATAACTGAAAAGTATCTTTTTAGTAAATACTTACAAAAGGATTTATATGATAATATAATATTTTGATTCAAACTTAAAATGGTTTTCTTCATCGTTTTCACAGCTCTATTTCATTTACTAGAGTAGTTGGTGGTAAATTATTATATAATAATTTCATAATTATTTCTAAATCTAATCAATTTCAAGTCAAATTTGGCCTTCCTTGGCTTACCTCCATGAAAGTTGTGGCTTCTCCTACTCATAAATGTGTTAAATTTCCTCATAATAGATAGATCATGATTGTTCACCATAATCTTTATCAACCTTTCTTGTCTCAAGACACCATTGAACATGATTTCTTTTGGCCTTCCATGCTTCAACAAACTAAAATCCATCATGATTACCTCTTTCTATCATACCAAGTCTTCTAGATTCAAATGATATTTGAACTTAGAAAACCTAACAATGATCTAAGTTGTAAAATTCTCCCTGCACTACTTATCCCTCCTTTATACACTTTTGTTCCACCTCATATTTCTTATACACGTCCTTTTCTTCTCATCTCTCAACCTAGTTGTGTTCCTTCAATTATTCCTCCTAAAGAAGAAAATGACTTGAGCTTTATTAACCTTTCCCTAAACCAAATATCTAGCGAAATCAAATTTAACCATCATAGATGTGATCTTCATTGCAGGTGTCATGCTAGAGCCCGTGAATGCATTTCTCAAAATATTTCTTCACCTTATACACCTCCTCATACTTCACGTCCCTTTTAGAAACCCATGCTTGAGCCTACGAATGAAGTGAACTTAAACAAATTTAAAATGAATTAACATTGTAGACACCTAAATCTGATTACATCAATAAGTAATCATTTTTAATCATTTCCTAAGACATTATTGATTGAATATTTACTATTTAATTAATTAATCATCATCCCCTAGTTAATTTATTTATTTAATTAACTATAGTCCAATTGATAAAATCAAATGATAACCCAATATCAATTTATCAATTAAATCCCTATTCCTCTATTAAATTGGATAAATCATAAAATCTATTCAATTTAATTCCATACTCCCATTTTATTGAATAAAACATTTAATAAAATATCTAAAATCCTAAAACCCTATCCTAACCCCTAATCCAACCCATTCACCCATACTAACCTCACTTAGCCACCTAACTAACCCATCCCATCAAAGCTAAATCACTCACCCTTAACCCCCCTTCTAAGCTAATCCTAAATCCTCTTCTAATCATGTGCACAATCATAAACATGGGTTAAGACTTGCTAACCCAAGCCAAAGTCAACAAATATCTTCTCCCCTCACCCTCCAACATAAATGACCCTTATACATCTCTTACACCTCTCCCATTCTCATTTACATCTCTTACACCTCTCCCATCCTCATTTACATATCTTACATGACTCTTACATACTCAACCACCCTCATCAAGCCTTTGACCAACCTTTATCCTATCCTCTCACACTCATCCTCCTTGTGACAAGTGTCACCTCCCTATTGGTGCTAAACTAGCACAATCCTTGTGCTCCCTTTTGAGCGCATCCTGATCCTCCCTCACCATCTCATCATCTTGACATCTTGGCCCTCCATTTCTCCAACCCTTGGCCTATAAATTGAACCTACTCCCTTCACAAGATCATCCACCTTCCATGCAAAGTTATAATGCTATTTTGAGAGCTCATAAACTACCAAAATACCATTATAATGCTGAAATACCTCCATGACTTCATTGTTAAAACCCTCATCCATATACGCTTTTGGTAAAAACCCCCATCCATTGGAAGCTTGAGCACAAAGTGAGCATACATCCCCTCCCATCAGGGACATAGCTTCTTCATCGTGAGAAGCATTTGAGGAGTTTACCATTCTTGGTCTACTTTCCTCCATATGTTTCTCTTTGGTCTTATCATAAGTGTTTTCCATATTTAGTTGTGTTAAAGCTTTCATTTAATAGTTAGTTTTCAATTTGCACTACTAAACTAGGTGATACAAACATGATAATGTTATTTGTATCTTAAAATTGATTAAAATTAATCTAGATGAAGAAGATACTCTTGATGATGATTTGTGTGCTATTAACAATGATATTCATGTTAGTGATTTTGATGATATTTATAGGGTTGTTATTATTGATAATGATTTACTAGTTATGCTTTCACAACAGTTGTTTGTCACTCCTAGTAACAAACATAACAAATTATCTTCACAACATGGTCCTTGTTTGAAATTGGAAATTGTTTCATCTATCATGCTTTACATTGCTCCCTTTAGGAGTTTACCACCATCCATAAACACTCTAGACCAAGATAGGGGGTAGGTGATGTGCTTGATTAGATATTCTTTTGTGGAAGGTTCTATGTGTATTCATGTCGAAATGTGATTCCCCATAATGTGTTGCATGTTATATGTTATGTTTAAATTTCTTTAAATGACTTGTGTTGCTTTGTTTGCACAAGATGATTAATTGTACATGTTTCATTGTTCATAAATGTGCCTTTGTGTTGTCTTCTTGGGATGATACAAATGGTAGACATCTATTCTTTTTAGTCTTTGTGATATCTAACAAAAATAACTCTTCTTCATACCTCTTATCTTTATTCCATTGTGTTGTAGTTTTACTTCCGTTGGGGAATAATGATATTTCATTTTGACATTAATATTTTGCATATTATCATACAATCGTATTGACCCCAAAGTCGGTAGGTCCTTGTTAGAGCAAAGGATTAATTAATTTCATTTATTAAATTACCTTTGCTCCCTTTTAAGATTTCCCTGTATGCGCATGCATTTCCATTTAATAATTAAATATTAATTATTAAATGTCATTTACCTCTTAAGGTTTCCCTTTTAAGTTTTACCATCTCCTTCTATAAGGATTGATCAATTGTATATTTTATTTTATTATTTTATCTGATAATATATTCTTGCATATTTCAGAGCCAAACCCTTGCCTTCTCTTGTCTTTTTCTTCTCTTTGGCAGGTTCTTGCATGTAGGTGTTCTACTGGATATGTGGATTTGTTCTCATCAAATCTTTCATGGTATCATAGCTGGATCTTCTATAGCTTGTTCTTATTTGGAGGAAAAGAGGAATGAGGGTTTGATAGAACAGATCTAGCATTTTTTGGATTTTATTTGTGGAAATAGAGGGTCTGTAAAATTCACAATACTATGAGTCCAAACATACCTCATGGTTGGATTTAGAGCATGTCAAAACTGATATTTCCATAAAAAAACACTTCAATTTTTTGACATTATAGACTGGGGAGGCAAAACAAATTTGCCTGTCAGGGTTATACAACCCTCAACACATGAATCAAGGTAAAATTTTGAAAAAATAATTTAAAATTACATTTAAAAAAATGTAGTGCATTTTAAAAAATGTGTCATCAAGCGGCCACCATTCCACCACCCAACGACCACCATTCTGTCACCTAGCGGCCATCACTAGCTGACCTCTACCTACACCTAGACTCCACATCACCCAACCACTGGTCTGCAGCCACCTCCACCGCATCCCACTGCCACCGCTCCACTCACGGGTTATTGCACTCTTTTTGCCAACAAGTGGTCATATGCACACCCAAGGGGCTAGAATGGGGCCTAAAGGGGTTTTTTGCAATGTCTTGAGCATACATAGGCATTTTTTGGCAAACAAGATACTATCAAAAAGGTGATTATGAGAAGGACACATTGGTGTGGTTTTACTAATGAATTTTTCTAGTATTGTACCTATTTTTGCAGTCAAAGTCAGATGATTGTTCTTGCATTCTGAGGGGCCTAGATTGCTCCAATTTTCTCCATTTTTTGATCTAGAAGAAGTGTAAGAAAGCACTCTTTGAGCTCTTTCCAAATTCTCTATTATTTTCATCAGATTTTTTCAAAGGTACACATGATTCTCATTTAAAGTTTTTTTTCTCTTCTCGTTGTATAAGCTTTCTTACTAGTTGTTGGGGTTCAATGTTTTACATTGTGGGGGATATTTTATATGCTTGTTTTTATCATTTACATCAGTAAACCAAAACGATATCAAAGAAAACACCTTCTAAAAAATGGTTGAGATCTCTTCTTATCTAGAACTTATGACCCCACATCACTATCACACATGGAAAACCCTGATGACACAACTTCTCCATCCAAAAGAATTGTGGTCTTGTTTAGATGACGTGCAACTAGATTTACTAAGGGCCTTTAAGTTCATGGAGCACAGGAACAAGATGGATAAGGCCATGGGGCTAATTTCTTTGCAGGCATCCAACAATTTGTAGTTTCATCTTGATGGGTGCACTACTCCTTGAGATATATGGACTAAGCTAGAGGACTTATTTGGTATAGTTAATGAGTTTATGACACTTTAGATTGAGGCAGAGCTTACATCACTTGTAAATGATGCTTTTCCCTCCATTAAGGACATTCTGATGAAGTTTAAACAACAAAGATCTTTGTTACATGGTTTTGGGAAAGTAAATACTGATAAGGAGCACATTTATCTTATTTTGTCAAAGCTTCGAGGAAACTTTCATATTTTCTCCTCTACCTTATGTTGTGGCTTCACAACGCATGCCCCATTTCTCCTTGAAATGGGGACCCCCTAGTAAATTTTTTGTTTCCCAGACCCCTAGTCCGAGGCCTAGGTAATTTTGGGAACTCAATTTTTTGTTTCCTAGACCTCTAATCTGGGGCCTAGGTCATTTTGGGAACTCCACCTGGAGTCTGGTTCAAGCTTTGGTCCTTTAATTGAGAAAATTTGGTGCCAGTATTGAGATTTTTTTAAAGAGATAGATCTTTTTGTGCTAAAGGGTGCACTAGCGCACCTAGCACACATGCGCACCCATCTAGGGTGTACAGGTGCGCTAAATACGCAAGTGCACACTTCACTCCTTTAGAGATGTGCACATATAAAGGTACACACCTCTAAAGGGTGTGCACTGCCCTGGGACCCCCTCCTCTTCTCTTATTACTCTTTGTGCCTCCTCCATACCTGCACCTCCTAAGGTGTGCATTGAACCTGCACACAAACACACAACAAGTGTTAGAAGACACCAAAGGTGCGCAAATTTGCATCTCTTCAAGGTGTGCATGTGCATACCTTTGTTCACACACAACACAATACCTAAGGAAATGTGTGCATACACGCACCTCCCCAAGGTGTGCACATACGCACCTTTCAAAAACCTAAAGGCATATATATAAGGGTGCACACATGTACACCCCAATAAGGTGCACAGGCGTGCACCCTTTGACAAAACATTGAAGGACTTAGTCCCCCCTGCACTTGCTTCGTATGTGTGTAGTTGTGCATGTGGGCACAGTACAAGGGTGTGCACGTGTGCAAGTGCGCAACTGCACATAAAATGACTAATTAAGGGTCATTAAGTGCACCTAGCACACCTGTCAAGGTTCGCTATTTTGTATATCAAGGGTAAAATGGGGATTAACTATTTTTCATTATTTTGGAGCATTTGGGCTAGGGTTTTTGTCAGTTTGGGTTTGTTTTTAGCTTTTCAAACCAATGTTTTCCTCTTTTTGCAGATAAAAAGGCATCTTTAACTTGTTGGGGTCATAACTTTTGACCTAGAGCACGAAATTCAAAATTGTTTACACCATTGGAAAGAAAAATTAAAAATCTAATTTTAGTCCCTAAAATAGCAAGCCTTTGGCTACCTAGTTTTAGGGACTGATGAAAGTTTCAACTTGAACTATTGAGCAGAAGACCTCCGAAAAAGTCAGTTAAAAAGACCTAGAAAATCTTGTTAAAAAAGATAATGCGCATGTGCACAGATTATCATAGCATCTTCATTGTCAGCAACAATAGAGATCTCACCTAAGCTGGTAACCTTCACCTTCAAAGGAGTCACACGTAAGTTTTGATTCATGAATTTTCACTAAAGATAAAAGATACATAGGTTGGACACATGAACCAGAATAGGTTCCTCATCTTATGAAACTATTAATGAGAAGATTCAACACAGGTGCCTTGGTCATATAGAAGAAGCAAAAGGAGTTCAAATCTATGAAAATATTTGGCTACAAAAAGGGTATAAATCATCAAAAAGGGCAAAATAAGTACACTAGAGTGCTCTTAGACCTCATCTAAGAAAAACCCAGAAACCATTTTCAAAACTAAGAACTTTGATTTTTTGGTGAATTGAGCACCTTGCACAAATTTCATCAAGGTGCGCAATGTGCACTATTCACAGAGGTGCGTTGATAGTTAATTGCCAATTCCTAATTTAGCATTTTCCATGCACCGAAAATACATTCTAACAATAGTTCAACTCCTACAAACACCTAGAGAAGGTCAAGCTTCCATTTTTAAAGCTTCCAGTGACTCTCAGATCTTCTTGCAGCTTCATTCTTCTTATCTTCTTCTTCTTTCATTGTTTAAAGTCATGTAAAGGCTCATGCACCAATTAATTGATATAAACAAGGGTGGAGTCCTACTTAGCACCATTTAGAGAGTCAGTTTGTATATAATTAGATTTGTTTTATTAGTTTTAAGCATATGTTTGCATTAAGAGATCTCTCATTCTCAACACAAATTGAGGAGATGATTTCTTATAAATTTAGGAATGTAATATGTATTCTAGGTCATTATTTTCATGCAATAATAAATGCTTTTGATGCTCTCATTCTGAGTGTAGTTATTCTTGCCATAGTGTGTTATTTTTGTGGATTCTTGTTCATAATAATAATAGAGCCAATAGTTTTGTTATGTTGATTTGATTGTGTGATATTTTAGTTTTGGTGTTTGTCATGTGTTGATGAATTTCGCTGATGTACTGAGTTGGAGAGAAGATCACCCTATTGTTCCTACATAGCTTCTCATCTCACATGAGCACATTTTCTGTGGCCTTGCAATTTGATAAGAAGTGAAACATCATTCGGTTTTACTATGTTTCCATCGATGATTGCATCTATGGATTTGAGGAAGCACCTCTCCTACTTTCATTGGTTTCCTACCCAATCTTTTCAACAATTTAACTCGCAAGCACGTTGTTGTCGTGGTTTATGTCTGTTAGGAATTTCCCTTTTATGCAATTTACTTTCATCTCTCGTTACCTTATCTTTGTTATTTCCTTTGCTAACCCTTGGTTAAATTAGGAATTCATATAGTTGCACTGGTAGATTGTATTCATTTAAAAACATAAAATACCAAAAATATATTTCTTTTTGTGGTTAATTTTGAAACAACAAGCAGATTGATCATCTTATCCAAAATTGGTTCGAACCAACAAAGGACTCTTTGTGAACAAATACATTTATCTTCAATTGAGTGGATTCCAGTAGGTCGCAAGATCACCTAGAACCTTGGAGTTGATCCCAGATCAACTTTACAAGAGAGGAGTTCAAAAGGATTCTTGTCATTAAGCATCATGCAAAATGACAACTCAACACCTTCCATTCCACTGTGGATGCTTTGGGTCCCAGATTTACCATGCCTGCTTTTGAGGTATTATGTCATCGGTTGATTAGAGAATAGGCCAAGCTTACATAGTTGGACTCTCTAACAGGATCAAAGAACCAGGCATTGGTTGCTCAGACATCTATAGGGAAGTAGAAGAAGAAAACAAAGCCCAAAATAGATTCAACAAGTAGGGAAAGTTCCCCCAAGCCATCTCTTAGATCAAATTCTCAAAAGTCCACTCCAAAGGGTAAACCCTCTAAGTCTTGTGAGTCTTCCTCCAAGACTAAGAAGTTTATAGGTGATCCTTGCAATTTTTGTGGCAGGGAAGGACTTCCAATTTCTAGGTGTTGGAAACATCTTGAGACATAAGAAGAGGCCATGTAGCAATACAATATTGCTTCTCCAAAGCCGTCACCTCATCCTTCAAGAAAAGGGCATGCTCTTTATGCACGAGCTTTATCTTCTTCTACTACTTGGATCATTGATTCAGGTGCTTCCCACCATATGACACACTCACCTAATTTGGTTACCTTGCTTGCTAAGATTGTTACTACACAGATTACAGTTGGTGACTCTACATGGCTTTTAGTTTCAGGTTCTAGCACTATCTCTTTGGAGGGTGGTTCCCTACAAGATGTTCTATTGGTTCTGGCCATTTCTACAAACCTCTTGTTTGTCTATCAGATTTTTCATTCTGGCTCTAGCAAGATAGTTGAGTTCTCACCACATAATGTGGTTATTCAAGACCTCCATGATTCTGATTTGGTTGTTGCTACTGGAAGTGTTGATTTAAAGTATCACTTATATCAGTTTTATGGCTTCAAGAGCTTTGATTCTACAAGTGTTTCTCTTGTTGCTCATGCAGATACAATGAGAAAATTTTGGCATGAGCATTTTGGCCATGTCAACTACAAATATCTAAAACAAATGAGTACACAAGAGCTAGTGACTGGACTAACTCAGATCTCTTGAACTAACAATGTTTGTCAAGGTTGTGCACTTGACAAACATCACTGAGATCCTTTTTTGGTAGGTAGATCCACACGTGCTAAGTCACCATTGGAGTTGATACACATTGATCTTATGTCATTCACCACTCCATCTTTTTCTGGTGCCCGATATGTACTTACCTCCATAGATGACTTCACTAGACGCACATGGGTGTACTTCCTAAATTACAAATATGATTTCTTTGATTTATTTCTAAACTCTAAGACATTTGTGGAGAAACTGTCTAGTCTTTACATCAGGCATATATGCACTGACAATGACAGGGAATATGTGAATCAATCTTTTAGATATTTTTGCTCTAAGCACATTTTGCAGCATTAGTTCATAATTCCACACATGCCTCAACAGAATGGAGTTGTTGAGAGGAATAATAGAACATTACAGGAGATGGCCAATTGTATGATGCAGTTTCAAGATATGATTCCTTCTTTCTGGGTTGAGACTATCAATTATGGAAACTATATTCAAAATAAGATGCCTCACAAGGCATTGCGGCATTTGACTCGTGAGGAGGCTTGGACTCATGTCAAGCCCGATATTTCTACATTCCATATTTTTGGTAGTGAGGCTTCGACATTTATTCTAGAGACACAGTGTAAATCCATGGAAGGAAGAACATACCACTCATTTTTTTTGGCTACTGTGAGGATGTAAAGGCGTACAGGTTGTTTGATCCTAATTCCATAGAGGTCTTGTTTCGGTGAGATGTCTAGTTTGATGAGTGTTGTCCTCTGATGGAACCTCCATCACCAACTTCTCCCTCACTTCCTAGTACTTCCTCTTCTTCTCTACAAGATTCTTTATCCTTTGAGGAACATTTTGATATTGATTCACCTTCTCCTCCTCCCCCCGATGTTCTGCGAGTACCCAAGTGGACTCATGATACTATTGATGTTGTTGGACCTATGGCATGAGATCCTTTGGATTTTCATCACACTTGTGCTTAGACATTTGATACTGGAATTTTGAATCATATCATTTCAAATGATCCATAGAGTTTTCCACAGGCAACATGACACTAAAATTGTGGTGCAAGGCACCTCCCTAAACTTGAGTTTATGGTGTGATTAAGGTTTAGTTAGGTGTGAGTGTATGTTCAATGACTTCCACATGTCCTAGGAAGACAACTAGTCCAAATGTAATAGCTCAAATGTTCACTAGGCCTTAATTGTTCACAAAATTGCTCATTGAGCCAAAGTTGCTCAATAGGGCACTTTTGGGAAGAGGTGATCAACTAGGGTCTTTGACTAGCCAAATAGGTCCTAGGTATTCTATCTAAGGTCCTAGGTGGACCCATTTGGCCACAAAGTCTTGTGAGCAAAAAGTTGCTCTAAAGTTGCAAAATTGCAAAAAGTTGCTTGAGCAACTTTTGCAATTTTTGCAAGAAAATGCATTTTATCAGTTTTGGTGGTTGTAATTACCCATGCTTAGGTATATGAGCAGGGTAGATGATATTTTGAGGGTTGGAAGAATTATCAATAGCACGTGAGACCATTCTGTATGGACTTCTCTGCAGTTTCCTTGTGTTCTCAAGCAGTTGTATAGCCTTGTACGGATTAGCACAATAGTTCCACTTTATGTTTTTGGTAGCTTAGACTTTACTAGTTTTGTTCCATATTCATTTAGAGGTTGGAGTGTTAAGGTTTGAAAGTTTCAAGTTTTGTTTGCTAACTGGTTTAGGCACCAATTTACAGTGTTGTTTGCACTAAATGGCCCTAACCTGATCACCGCATGGTGGAAAATGCATGAAATCAATGGGGGTGATAGGTTAGAAGATGTATATACTGTTTCCTTTTTGTTTTGCATTTGTTTGAAGAAATTCCAAGCCAAATGGTAAAGCCCTAGGTTGACTGTAGGGAATCATTGAACCTGGACAATTTGACAAATGGCAATGCAGGGCATAACCCATGAACATGCTAAGGCAAACCAATGCCTTCCTAGAAGCCCTAGGATGTTAGAGTGAAAATGTAAAAGGAATGGAGACTTGTTGATGAGTTTGAGGAGTTGGGGAGATTTTAGTTTGCTGACTAGAACAGAGGCCTAATGTTAAGGCTAAAAACTAGGGCTTGATACAAATTAGGGTTGTGGGTGTCATAGAACCTTACAAGTTTGGATTCTTGGTGTGCTAGGAGATAGCTACCAGAGTCCTAAGTTGGTTTTGAGGATTGTTTGGATAAAATGGAAGAAGGGAGGCAAAAAAGGGTCACTAGACCTAAAAGACAATAGGCCTATCTAGCGTAGGTGGAGCGTTAGAACATTCTCAGTGTTTTGTTGGGACTAGAAGTGACAGGTGAGATTAGGAAGACTAAGGGGAGTATCTACATGGTCAGTAGAATCCAAGGGAGGTTAAGATCATAAGCAAGGGTTAGGATTCTAAGAGTAGGACTAGTTGGACTAGTGCCTAAGGAGGGAGTTGAGTCCTCATAAAATCAACTATATCTAGGAGGCAAGTTGGTAGAGTAGCCTTGGAGGGTAGTGATGGTGAAGGGACAAGTACATGAATCTTAGAGGATTCAAGATTGAACCTTAAGTGAAGTTTGTTTGATTGGAACCTTAAGCCTTTCTGCATTAGATTGGAATAGGGCTATAGATGAGGAGTACTCTTCTTTGATGAAGAACCACACTTGGGATCTTTGTCCTCTTTCGAAAGGAAGAAAGTTGGTTTGGTGTAGGTGGGTGTACCGTACTAAGTATGTTGTAGATGGTTCTATTGATAGGTACAAGGCATGTCTTGTTGCGAAGGGCTTTGTACATGTGGAGGGTATTGATTACTTTGACACCTTTGCTCCTATTGCCAAGATGAACTCTATTCGCCTTGTACTCTCTCCTGTAGCTTCTCAAGGATGGACAATATTTTAGATGGATTTGAAGAGTTCATTTTGCATGGAGACCTTCATGAGGAGATCCATATGGAGCAGCCTTAGGGATTTGTGTAGGACTCTTCTCTGGTGGGCAGAATTTGGAGGTCCTTGTATGGTCTCAGACAAGCCCCTTAGGCTTGGTATGAGAAGATTGATTCCTTCTTGCTTTTATCATGCTTCACACGTTGTCACTTTGATCCTACAGTGTACATTCAACATCATGGGGTTGATCTATTGATACTTGTGCTATATGTTGATGATCTTTTTATTATAGGTAGCTCACCCTCTATGATTCAGAGTGTTCAACGAGCTTTGAAAGAGCAGTTTGAGATGATAGACCTTGGACTTTTGCAATATTTTTTGGGCCTATAGGTTGTTTAGTCTTCAGATGGGATAGCCATACTCCAGCAGAAGTATGCTCCTTCAGAGATTCAACATGCTTGATTTCAAGCTTGCTCCCACACCTTTTTAGTCGGGTGTTTCTTTATCTACTGCTTGCTCTACTCCTATAGTGAATTCCATTTTATATAGACAACTTGTGGGTAGTTTGTTGTACCTGATGAACACATGTCCTAATATTTCCTTTGTGGTTGGCCTTGTCTCTCGATTCTCACATGATCCTCATGATTTCATTGACAAGATGCCAAACATATTTTGAGGTACATTTAGGGTACTACATGTTATGGCATTCACTAAACATCAATGAATCCACACATTGTTGGTTATACAAACTCAGATTGGGCTAGTGATATTGATGGTCAGAAGTCTAGTACTAGCTTTTTTTTCTCTTGGTTCTGGTCCTATCACATGGTCTTGCAAGAAATAGCATGCTCACGCAGTATCATCTATAAAGGCAGAATACATGGCAACTGTGCTAGCTATTCAAGATGTTTTATGGCAATGACAGATGATGACAAAGTTTTGATTTCCCCTTGATAGTTCCACCTTTCTTTGGTGTGACAATCATAGTGCTATATACATTCCCTGCAACCTAGTTGAGCATTAGCCGACCAAGTACAATGATCTTCATATTCACTTCATCAATTTGAGTCAAGATGGCTCTCTTAGCTTGGAGTACATTCCCACTGCTGAGAAGGTTGTAGACATCTTCACTAAACCTTTTGCATCCCTGCAGTATCTTCAATTGTGTTTTGTGCTTGGGATGAAGGAAGTTGTCTTTGGGGGTTCTCAGTGATGAGTTCTTCCTTCCTTCTTTTGTTTTTAGCATTCTTCTCTCTTTTTAGAGTAGGGTTTTTCCCATGTGGTTTTCCCTATTTCTTTATTTTTCATCTAGATTTGGTTTTGCTGGGTACCTCATTAGGGCCATGTTGTTAGGACCCATTTAAGCTTTCAGCATTGTAGTTTCCTTGATTTTTCATGCACTATTTTTAGCTACATTAATGCTCATCTTAAGGGGGGTCTTACAATAAATGATTAATTTAATTTAATTTACTAAATTATCTTTACTCCCTTCTTAGGATTTCCCTTTATTCACATGCATTTTTATTTAATAATTAAATATTAATTATTAAATGTCATTTACCTCTTAGGGTTTCTCTTTTAGGTTTTGCAATCTCTTTCTATAAGGATTGATCAATTGTATATTTTATTTTATTCTTTTGGCTAATAATATATTCTTGCATATTTTAGAATCAAACCCTTTCCTTCTCGTCTTTTTCTTCTCTGTGACAAGTTCTTGCATACAAGTGTTCTATTAGATTTGTGGATTTGTTCTCATCAAATCTTTCAATCACTTTTGTAGTCTCTTTTTCATACACAAAAAAGTATTAGATGATAACTAACTCCACTTCAAATGGATTTTTCCTACACACTATATGCTAAAATGAAATGCAAACTCGTGTAGGAATTTTTTTTAATGATTTTAAACATTACATATGAACTACTAATTTTCATGTTTAAAATAGGCAATTTCAATAATAATTTAATAATAATTTTTTAAAAATTTAATATACAAAAAATATGATTAATAATTACTCGCTTATGGGCATTTTAGGATGGGATGTCTTGAAATAGATTCATGTTTGTATATCAGTGAGCAAATGCGTGGAAGATCAATAAAATCATCACCATTATTTAGAGGAAATTTGCATGTTTTAGCAATTTTAAAACATCCCATATTATCTAGGAAGGGAATGTTTTAGTTGTTTCATTATTTGAACTTGCAATGAGTTTAGATGATGATAGGGAATGTTTTAGTTGTTTCACTGTTTGAACTAGCAATGAGACTATAGGAATTATAAAACAATAGCAAATGGGCCAATCTAAGGGTCACTAAACAATAATAAAATGTGTTTACAATAGATCTCCATTCTTCTTGTTGGTTAATCAATAATGCATAACCTATACAAACATTACATCTATGTTTTGTATGTGGGGTCTCCAACAAGATTTGGATGTTATTTTGGCTTTCATTGTCAAACCATGGTTTGGTGATTGGGTAGCCATTCCTAGGTACCCATTGCACATGCATCCATTCATGCTTTGGCAAGCATTTGGGAATAGAAAATGACGATAGGGGAATCCATGAAAACTTGGGGCTTCATATGAGATTATGCTCATGAATGGGAAGTTGCCCTAACATTGGGAATTCACTGACTATTGGGCTAGGGAGAGATAGTGGTGTCAAGCAAGGGACATGAAGATGGAGTTGAACATGGGCATGATTACTTTGTTGCTAAATTCATATACAATTTTGTTTCCAATAACTTCATACTCTATGATACATCACGAAAAGAATTTTTTTCCCTCCTCATTCTAAAAACAAAATGAATTCATATAATTCACCTTTAAGTCTTAATATAACTAACTATTTACAAATTTTTGAAATATAACTATTTACAAATTTTTAAAAAACCACAAGTGTTCCTCTTTGATATGACTAATTTTTTTTTTTTTTGTGACTACATAGGCCAGCCAATAGCTACAAGACAACATAAGTGCACCCGTCCCCATGTTTTTACCGTTATAAACTTTATATTCCTTGCATTTTCGTCTAGACAGTACCAGCCTTTTTGGGGTTGTATTTCATTCAATAGAGCTCGACTCCTACGTACCAAGAGAATTGCAACCAGCCCCACGTGGATGTTGGGAGCACAAATTATGTTTGTCCAAAAGTGCAAATTATTTGGCCATAATCAGAAGCAAATTTCAAACTTTAATACCTCCGAAATTATGTGCAGTGAAAAGGGTTAAGGATCCCGTGTTTGAAAAAACTCAAACACAAATCTGCAACCCGGACAAATTAAGCGACAAGAAAACCGAAAATTGAATAAAGAACCAAAATATTTTCATTATCAATCGAAACTAAGAAACACGCATTTGAAATCTTTGAAGCAGATTGGGCGGGCTAACAATAGCCAAATAGTCGAAACTAACAAGAACACTCACATCAATCAACACAGAAAGCTACATTCAAGCTCCGGGATCAAAACCGGGGAACAGAGTACAGATCAGATTGTAAGAAGAGCTACCACAAACATTGACAATGCAGAAAAGAAGGACACGCCAGGCCGAACAACACAGTCGGCCGCATCTGAAGATTTGGTGTCCGACGAAGCATTGGCAGAAGAAGGCGACGGAGCAGGTGCAGTCTTGTTAACCTTGAAAGTGATCTTCATGCCGGCGAAGCATCCTCCCTTGCCATCAATATACCAATAGCGCTTCGTTTCATTCAGCTCCATGAAATCTTTGCCGCTGCTCCAGTTACCGATAGGGTTATCCGTCGTGCAGTTGTCGTATCCCGACTGGTTCACCTGAAGAACATTGTGCTGGTCCTTCTGGTACCTAAATGCTGCAGCAACAGAGTTCAAAACAGCACGGGAAAATCATATCGCCAATCCTAGGGTTCGAAACTACGAAAATACTCCAGCAAAACACCACAATACTTACAGATCCAGTCTAATAAAACAAAGGTCTGATTGTTCACCCAGTCCGTATAGTTAACTCCAATGTTCCAACCGCGATTGCCGCCAACAATGTGATCTGTGGCTGATACGCTCAGTGCGCTCACCATTAGCAGGCTCCAAGCCAGCGCCCCTCTCGCAGCCATAGCTCAAACCCTAATTTCCAGAACACTCTCGGACCGGAAATTGTAGATCTTCTATATTTA
Organism: Cupressus sempervirens; assembly: GCA_028749045.1. Taxonomy (NCBI): domain Eukaryota; kingdom Viridiplantae; phylum Streptophyta; class Pinopsida; order Cupressales; family Cupressaceae; genus Cupressus; species Cupressus sempervirens. The sequence goes on from CM053783.1 coordinate 8,814,206, forward strand.
GCTCAAACCCTAAGTTTCTCAACACTCCAGATTCAGCTCAAACCCTAAGTCTCACAACACTCCTGAACCAGAAACAGCCGTTCTTCTAGATTTACCTCGAACCCTAACTTTCAGAACACATTTGAACCTAAACCAGTAGATCAATCTTAGAGATTTAGCTCAAACCCTCGAGTTTAAGGATACGTTTTAACCAGCTTTTCTTCTAGATTTGGCTCAAACTCAAACCCTAGCTTTCAGAATGCTCTTAAACCAATGTTTCTTCCAGATTTGTCTCAAACCCCTGAGATTCAGAAAATGTAGTAGTCTCTGGAAGATAAACAGTGAGCTTGATTTGGTAACACCCCTGCAGACATAAATAACTCCACCGCAACGGTCTTTCTTTACTATTCTTAGTGGACCCCCTTGTGCTTTTATGCGTGCAACCGATAAAACGACTGACAGAGCCACTAAAGGTAACGGATGGGGCGGATACGATAGTGGGGGCAGGCGAATAAAACAGTCTTTTTAGCTTCAATAAAACAGTTTGCCGGGGATTATTGTTTGTTTCGGGGCGGGAGGCACGTGCGAAGGAATGGCCCACCGTGGACGTACGCGGATTGACAGGTCAGCAAAAAGAACAAAATGATGGGAAGTTATGAATATTCTAAAGTTAATTTTGCTCATCTCTTGCGGTAACGCGGATTGACAGGTCAGCAAAAAGAAGAGAAATGCAGTGTTTAATGCACCTCCTCGTTCCTTCAAATTCGGGTTGATTCAAGTGCAATCAGTTTTTTTTATTTTATTTAATGGGAGGGGATTTGCCGATGTTTCAATCCTGTCCTCTGGTAAAATTACCGTGGTAGTTTTATGATGGAAGTTAGGTACGGATTATTAAACTTTATAAGGTCCTCCTCGTGGGAGGTAACTTGACCGTATTGGCTAAAGTTTGACAAAAAAAATTGTTCCCTGTCTGAGAATTAAATTTTGTAAGAATTAGTTTTAGATTTCTTAACGTGTGCGTGGTTCAATCTATTTGGTGTAATACAACTCATTTTTCTTTTTTCTTTGAGACTCTCCTATCTTCCTACAAATTGCACCATTGACTAAATTTCAAAAAAAATAAAAACACAAAGAAATTTATTAACTATTTATTAAAAAAAATTATTTCCACCAATTACTATTCAGAATTTTTTTATTTTTTTTAAATAAAAAATTCTAAAGTTGACATACGTAATATTTCAAATGATCAAAATCATTTATCTTATCAATGATTGGCTAATAGATATAACATCTTATATATGAATTTTAGAGAACGAGTCAATATTTTAAGAGGTACTACCACATTTTTAGAACATATCATTTTTAAATTTTTATAAATATAATGTATTTGTATTTTTCTCTTTTAATAGTCTACAATAACATGTGTTCTTCATATTAATTATTTTGAACAATTTAAATTATATTAAAACAATACTAAAATTAACTTTAAACTTAATACAGTTTTACTTTGACATTCAATTCATTTAATAAATAATTATTTTACTATATTTTAAATAAAATAATATGTATAAATATATAATTTTAAATTTTAATCTTTGGTAGGTTTACATTATAACTAATAGAGATATCTTAAGTAAATCTATTTAAAGAAATGTCGATAGATATCCACTACAAAATAATTGTAATTTAATTTACTACATCTAAAATTATTTATATTTCTTTTATTTTCATTTATTTATTTATTTTACTAATTTAAACTTTTAATTTTAATTTCTTAAAAAATCGATGATTTATATGTACAAATATTATAATTCAAACAGATATCTTATGTTATATTTATTAAATTATTTACAAACGTATATTCTATTTATAATAAGATTTAAACTTTTGACATGTAGATGGTTGTCAAATTTAACTTAGAAGAATAAAACTTAACATTAACATGGTCACACCATCTCACTCCCCCATTCTGCCATTATAGAATGCCTATTGGCATTAATAATTATATATGTTATGTTAAATAATCACTATCTATAAAATATATAAGTTAATTACTTTAATTTAACTTATTATTTGTAAACTTATTCTATTAGTTTTTACTAAATTAATTTATATTATAACTATAATAAACTATTAGGCTAGCCACTATATGGCACTTGTTTATTTTGTCTTTGGTGCATTTTGTCTCGAGTGTCTTTTCTTGAAGCCATCCATGCAACAAGATTTTAGGATAACAAATTTACAATAAAAAATTAAGGTTTTAAAAAAACATACAATGTTAATATAAAAGTTAGAATTAATTCCTTTATATGAATTCATAAAATGAACATTTACAAATGATTTAATTATTGTTGGTAAACAGATTTGTCACCAAAAAAAAATGCATATCATTTCTAATAATAATATTCCTCTTTTCCTGTTGTGTTCATTTTTGTCTTGGGTTGTGTCCTCATCAATTGGTATCAAAGCAAGTCTTCCTGAGTGTGTAGACAAAGCCTCGACTGTGAGGTAGTTTACACCAGGATTGTGTGGTTGTGGGTTTTGATACAAGAAGATGCCTCTACAAAGGGAGCATGGTGGAAGGGCCTGAGTTGTTACTCCTAAGGTTAGAGCCCTCCAAAAACAAGTCTAGGCATTGCAGGAGGAGATCTGTAGAGGGATGAATGTTATCGTAGGCGATGAAAGTGAGGAAGAAAATGAAGAAGAAAGAAATATTGGGCAGGAAGGGGAAGGAGACAAAGAAGTCCTAAACCAAGTAGAGGAGAGGCTTTTTAGGGCCCTTGCCAAGCTTGGAAAAGGACCTAAAATCAACATTGGCATGTTTTTGGAAAATCTAAACCCAAATGAGTTGATCGATTAGATCAATGAGTTGGAGGAATATTTTGAGTATGAGGATATCGGGGACCCTGACAAGGTTAAGTTTGCAAAGGCCATGCCAAAATCTGGTGGTAAGAGATTCAATTGGAAAGAAATAGAAGAGGAAAGGAGAAAATCACAAGATGGAGTCACATGGTAAACAAACTAAATAAGCAGTTCATTCTTGTTGATTATGAGCTTGATTTGTTCAAGAAGATGCAAGGGTTAAAGCAAGTGGAAAAATCTATCCAAGAATACATAGAGGAATTTTACCGAGTCCTTATTAGGGCGAGGCATGTAGAAGCAAACAAGAAGGTTTCCCGTTACCTTAGTGGGTTAAGACCTAGCATTCAGGAGGAGTTAAGTCTGGTTAGAATGACTAGCATTTAAGAGGCATACTAGTTCACCTTGTGAGTTGAGGAGAAGCTAAAAAAAAAGTTTGATGGAAGGCAAAGAGGGCGCAGTCAAGGAGGAAGGGGTGGTGACAGGTCATTTGGAGGCAGAAATGAGAACCAGAAGAAAAATGAAGATGTGGGTACTAGCCAAACTCAGAGAAACGAGGATTTCAACCACTCCCATGATCAAAACTTTGGAGATTAGAGAGGAAGAGGGAGAGGACATGGACAAGGTTCAAGAAGAGGAGGCTTTCGTGGTACCCGTTTTCATTGCAATGAAGAAGGTCATCATGCCTACGAGTGCCCTCAATGCCAAGGAAGGGCAGATAGGAGAGTTGATGGTCAAGCAAGGGTTGCTCATGTGGATGATGATGTATAGTCATTGCATTCTGAGGATGTAGAAAGAGGGGAGGTTTTGGTAAATGAAAGGGTCTTACTAAGTGGTGAGACTGGACCTGAATAAAGGAGGAGTTTGTTTCGTACCAAGTGCAAGTGTGAGGATAAATATTGCGATGTGATTCTTGATGGTGGAAGCACTGACAACTTGGTGTCAGAGGAGATGGTCTCAAAGCTAAAGCTCAAGAGGGAGAAACACCCCCATCCTTATCAGATTGCTTGGATACAAGATTATCATAAGGTTCAAGTTAGTGAGCAATGTTTGGTAAAGTTCAAGATTACGAGTTACCATGATGAGGTTCTCTATGACATCATCCCGATGGATGTCTGTCAATTATTCTTGGGAAGGTTGTGGTAGTTTGATAGGCATGCTTTACATGATGGTCATGAAAATACCTACTCTTTGACAAAGGATGGAGTCCACCACAAATTGAAGCCCTTGATAAAGGAGGGTGAAAAGATATGCAGTAATGCTAGGGTATGTCATGTTGATGGAAGAAAATTTCTTGATGGCATGAAACATCAACATATGTGTTATGCTTTAATTCCTAGAAAAGATAAGGAAGGTAGTAGTGAAATTCCACTTGAAGTTTCAGGTCTATTAAGTGAGTATGGAGATGTCATCTCCGATAATGTTCTAGAAGGGTTTCCACTAATAAAGCAAATTAGTCATCAAATAGATTCAGTCCCTGGAGCTAGTTTTCCCAACAAGGCTGCTCATAGGATGACTCCTAATGAGACTAAGGAGCTAAACAAACAAGTTTAGGAGTTGTTGAGGAAAGGTTTATTTCGAGAGAGCCCAAGATCATGTGTAGTACCTATAGTACTAGCAACAAAGAAGGATGGAGAGTGGAGAATGTGTATAGATTCTTAGACTAAAAATAGAATAATTATCAAGTACTGGTTTCCTTTGCCAAGAATGGATGATCTTATGGACTGTTTGAGTGGAGCTCAGTACTTCACAAAGATAGATCTCAAGAGTGGTTATCACCAGATATGGATATGAGAGGGAGATGAGTGGAAGACTGCATTCAAGACCAAGGAGGGTCTATTTGAGTGGTTAGTCATGCCCTTTGGACTGACCAATGTGCCAAGCACCTTCATGCGGCTTATGAATGAGGTACTAAAGAAATTTTTGGGAAAATTTGTTATTGTCTATCTGGATGATATTTTTATTTTTAGTAAGTCTTTGGATGAACACAAATTGCACATTTGTAGAGTCCTTGAAAGGTTGAGGGAAGAGAAATTGTTGATTAATTTGAAGAAGTATAGCTTTGTCAAAATGGAGTTAGTATATTTAGGGTTTGTTTTATTAGCTAAGGGTCTCAAAATGGACCCAAAGAAGGTGAAGGTCATCTTGGAATGGCCTACTCCAAGGTCTGCCATTGAGGTGAGGTCATTCCATGGTCTAGTTAGTTTTTATAGGAAGTTCATTAGGAATTTCAATAGTATATGTGCACCCCTAACTGAAATAATGTGGACTACATGAGTTGCAAGGAGTTTTGAATTGCTGAAGAAGAAGGTGATAGAGTAACATGTATTGGCACTTCCTGATTTCAATAAAGTATTCCAAGTGGATTGTAATGCTAGTGGCATTGCTATTGGGGCTGTGTTGAGCCAAGAAGGTAAGCCTATTGCCTATTTCAGTGGAAAATTGAATGATGCAAAGAAGAAGTATTTTGTTTATGATAAGGAGTTCTATGCAATAGTACAAGCCTTAGAGAAATGGAGGCATTATTTGTTGCCAAACAAATTTGTTTTGTATACTGATCATCAGGCATTACAGTACTTAAATAGCCAAGGTAAATTGAATCAGAGACATTTGAAATGGGAAGAGTTCATGTAAAGCTATACATTTGTATTGAAACATAGAAGCGGAAGGTCTAATAGGGTTGTAGATGCATTTAGTAGGAGATAGTTGTTACTGACAATAATGTAGGTTGAAGTGGTTGGGTTTGATGAACTCAAGAATCTGTACCCTGAGAATCTTGACTTTGCAGAGGCTTGGAAGGCTTGTAAAGAACTTGTTACTCTATATAGGACCAAGTGGCTAGTTTACATGATTCAAGATGGTATGTTGTTCAAAGGAAGTCAATTGTGTATTCCAAGGAGTTCTGCGAGGGAGAATTTGATCAAGGAGAAGCACAGTGGAGGATGGCAGGACACTTTGGTCAAGATAAGACCATTTTCATTACTAGAGAACATTATTTTTTGCCTCAATTGTCATAGGATGTGAAGAAGTTTGTGCAGAGTTGTCAAATTTGTCAAATAGCCAAAGGATTTAGTCAAAATACTCGACTCTATCAACCATGGCCTGTTCCATTGAAGCCTTGGGAGGACATAAGTACGCATGTTGTTCTTGGATTGCCAAGGACGAAAAGGGGTAATGACTCAGTATTTGTGGTGGTTGATAGGTTCTCCAAGATGGCACATTTCATTCCATGCTGCAAGACTCATGATGTAGTGCATATTGTAGATTTGTTTTTCAAAGAGGTGGTAAGGCTACATGGTCTCCCAAAAAGTATTATTTTTGATAGAGATACTAAATTTGTTGGGTTTTTCTGGAGAACTTTGTGGAAGAAGTTGAAGAAAAAATTGAAGTTTAGTTCTACACATCATCTACAGACTGATGGACAAACATAAGTAGTGAATAAAAGTTTGGGCAATTTACTAAGGTGTTTAGTAGGAGATAAGCTCAAGGGATGGGATTTGATTCTACCACAAGCAGAATTTTCTTACAATAATTATGTGAATAGGAGTACTGGTAAATCACCATTCCAAACTGTGTATGGGAGTAGTCCAAGGACTACACTTGAGCTAAGGAGGATGGAGCAAGGGGAGAGAACAAGTGCTAAGGCAAAAGACTTTGTTGAACATGTCAAGAACCTACATGAGGAGGTGAGAGGACATATTACCAAGATGAACCTATAGTATAAGGCTAGAGAAAATCAAAAGAGGAGACATAAGGAGTTCTAGGTTGGGGATTTGGTTATGGTATACTTGAGGAAGAAACAATTTCCAGTGGGTACCTACTGTTTACACTAATTTAGTATGCAAGTAAACACTTAGCTTAATGAAACAAAAGCATTAACATTAACTAAATTAACATAAACCTCAAGATAGACAAAGAGAAGCCCTCAAATGAGAATATGAGCCATTAAGGGGCTCTCTCGATGAGATTGTTCTCTTGATTTATAGATTTGTCTAATTTGGATATGGATTTAGGATGTATGCTCAAGGTACTCAAACTAGCTTCAATGGATTCTTGGAATTTGGACGTGGATGGATGGATTTTTGATGTAAAAACTTGATCTCAAAAATGGCATTATGGCTTTACTTCATGATCAAAATAGCATTCCTTTGTTACTATGGGTGATTGTGTTAAAATGGATTGGAAGAGGATTCCTTAAATAGGCAAAGGGCTTGAGGGATCAGGGGCTAGGATGCAAGGATGGGAAAAAGCTTATGGAAGGTTTAGATTAATGAGAGGAGAGCACATGGATTGTGCTTCTTTATAGCCAATCAGGGAGTGACACATGTCACAGGGTCATTGGTTAGAGCAAGAGGGGTTGAGGGGTCAACAAAGGAGGCTCAAAGCTCATAAAGACCCTCATAATGGCTTGTAAGAGGAATGAATGGGCTTGTAAGAGTCATTTATGACTTTGTGGGCTTCATAAAGTTTTATGGTTGGGATATTTGTGAGAGAGTTGAGATATTTTGACTTGGGTTAGATTAAGAAAGTCTTAAGCTTGACTTAGGAATGTGCAAATGATTAAGGCTTGGATTAGGCTTGGGTTAAGATTAGATTAGGCTTGTTAGAGATGGGCAAGTGGATGGCATTTAATGAGGGTGGGTGAAGGAGGAGATATTTGTTGGCTTTGGCTTGGGTTAGCAAGTCTTAACCCATGTTTAGGGAATGTGACAAGGTTAGGGGGGGATTTGGATTAGGGTCAAAGATAAGGATTGACATCTTCTAGAAGAGTCTAGGCTTTGGATGAGGATGACGACTTTCTATAAGAGTCTAGAACTTCCTAGGATGAGGATAAAATAAAGTTTTTAGGAAATAAATAAAGTTTTATTTATTTCAAGAGTTTGGGTTGAGGAGATATTTATTAAAATATTTTTAATAAACATGAGGATTAATATTTAATCTTAATTAAATATTTTGAGTTGGGATTAAGGGTAGGAAATGATGGGATTAGCCTTTAATCGAAATTAAAGAAGGATTAGAAGATTTTGGAAGAGGTTAGTGGTCTTAAGGAAATTGGCCAAGTTTTGGGCAAAAAATAATTTAATTTTTTATTTTGGGATTTTTGGTCAATTTATTAATTAAATAATTAATAAATAAGGAAATCATATTTAAATAAGATTTAAACATTTTTGGGAGGGATTCCTTAATTAAATATTTTTAATTAAGATAAAAGGGATTTAATGGCATAAAAATAAATAAATTAATAAATTAATTAATTAATGATGATGTCATCAAGGACTTTTTTAGAAAATAAAAAAACTTTATTTTCTAAAGGATTTAGGTGTTTACATTTGCCCCTTTTTGACATAGTGTTGAGATAACACTATTTCAAAGAAGTTTGAATATAAACGACACGAGGAAGATGTTTTAGCAACAAAGTTACCCCAATTTTGGATAAGAAGGAGAGACTAGACTAAGAGATGCCCCCTCAAGGAGGTAGCGGGGAGAGAAAATGAGGCTCGATGGCTTCTTGAAAAATACAAGAATTCGGGATAAGCAAGGAGACTCAGATTGGCAAAGAGAAGGGGTTGAATTAGCTCAAACTCTCACTATGGGAGAATGATACAAGAGGAAGCAAGCTTAAGACTTTAGGGAAGGTGGAGGATGAAGGAGCGGAGCGCTATAAAAAAGAATCCAGAATAGGGACATGGATGAGGGGATTATAAAGCTGATGCAACAGGATTTCAAAGAGTCAGATTGGCGGAAGATGGGTTTCGGAGATCCCTAGGACTAAGATTGTGGATCTCGAAAGATGAGGCTTGGTGGATTGATTGGATTGGTGGATCCCTAAGACTAGGATTGTGGATCCCTAAAGCTAAAAGTGAAGATTGATTCAAATAGATACTGATGCATAAGCTAGGGTAGGAGAGACAAATGCTGGATATGGATGGGGTATAGTGGAGATGAAGGGAATCCATTGAAGCTTTTTGAGCAGGGGGATACTTCAAAGAGAAGTACCACCATGTAGTTGAGCACTAGATTTGTTATAGGATTGTTGGTTAATTGCCAAGGTTACCAAGAACATCAAGGCCATGTCACCAACCGTCCAGAGGACTAATGGACTGACTCGAAAAAAACACACAAGGATTGCCCCAACATCACACATGAAATCCGAAGGAAACAGCGTGGAACCAACACTGGGTAACCCATAAGCAAAAAAGAAACAAACTAAAGACTTGATCAAAATCGTACGCTCAGAGTGCCCCATTCACAGCATATGTGATATGAAAGATTGTGGCAACCTTGAGGAGGGAACAAAAAGATTGCTTGGAAAAGATACTTCAAGACCCAAAAGGGAAGATTCCAAATCAAAAGAAAGCAAAAATCCAAAAGAGAACCGTTTGCCAATGAGATGGGTACGACAAGGTACTAACGGACCAAAATCAAACATGAGGAAAGCTATATCCTACAAAGATATATTGGAGAGCACCTAAGCTAGTGGATTTGGATGAGTGATGCACTGGGCAAGCTGAACTGAGAAGGATAACACTTTGATGACAGGAGATCTAGCTAAAGGATGCATTGGAATAGCTAACCAAGATTTGTTCGATATGTGCAAGATGCTGGTCAAGGAGGAACTGACACAAAAGTTGGATAGATACAATGGTACTAAGCTAAAGAGGATGTACAAGCTGACAGACCAAGATATGTTACAAATGTACAAGGTTGTTCATGTGTTGGTTTTGTGAGATGGAAATGTTTTAGAGTGTGTTGGATGTTTACAATGTGTGATAGATGGATAGTTGGATAATTTGAGGGTTTTGTGAAAAGCTTAAGTGAAGTAGGATTTGTGTGTGCACGTGATAGGGTACAAACTAGGATACAAGATTATTTACAAGCTGGAATATGGTACAAGCTGTGGACAAGATTTGGATATACAAGGTATGATATAAGGGATGATACAAGCTTTGGTACAAGATTTACAAGCTAAGGTATAAGATTTACAAGCTGTACTAGAGGTATTTACAAGCTTCATTAGATTTTGGATATTTGGTTGGAACACCAAGGGAACAAGCAGGTGTTTTATTGGATGGTGAATGGATGGATGAGGGATAGGATAGTGATAGGTAATGGATTAGTCTTTAGTACACAAGGTGCCTGAATTATCAAGTTTTCACCAAGGTACCTATCCAAGGCGGTTGAATTGCCAAGTTTTCACCATTGGATGCTTATTTCTCTTTACTATTTTTTATATTTTTCAAAAGCTGGGTATACCAAGGATCTTCAAGCATAGAACTTCTTGAGATGAATGATGTTAGTAGGATCATTCAAGAGTTCTCCTTTTGGTGTAGATAGCCGATAGGCTCCGGAGCTGAAGGAAGCAGTGATAACATAAGGGCCAAGCCATGCAGGTTCAAACTTACCTTTCTTTTCTGGATCTAATTAGACTTTCATGTTTTCTTTGAGGACCATGTCACTCAGTTGAAAGTGTCGTGGAAGCACCTTCTTGTGAAAATTCCTTTTGAGACGAGTTTGGTAGACTGTGAGATGATCATAGGCTTGTTGTCTCTTCTCGTCTAAGAGATCTAGCTGGGTGAGCCGAGCTACTCTGTATTCTTCATCTGATATTTTTCCTCGCAAAGATATGCGCAAGGAGGGAAGTTTAACCTCTATAGGTAGTGTATATGAGCAATGTTAGTATGCTAATAGAAACCAAATTTAAATAAAGCTTCTACAAACTAAACAAAATTCATAAACTTCAAGATAGACTAAGATGAGCTCTCAATTGAGAATATGAGCCATTAATGGACTCTCTCAATAAGAAGCTCTCTTGTTGAGTAGCTTTATCTAAATGGATAGGATGTATGCTCAATATGCTTCCAAAGGCTTCAATGGATGATTGTGGATTTTTGGTGTGGATAGATGGCTTTAGTATGGATTTGGCTCTCAAAATAGCATTATAACTTTACTTCATGGATTGTGTTATTTTGCAAAGGGGAAGGATCCAATTTATAGGCAAGAGGCTTGAGGGTTTGAGGGCTAAGATGCAAGGATGGGAAAAAGCTTATGGAGGGCTCAGATTGCATGAGAGGAGAGCACATGGATTGTGCTTCCTTATAGCCAATCAAGGAGTGACACATGTCACATGGTGAGAGGATGGAGGAAAGGGCAAGGATGAGTCAACAAAGGAGGCTCAAGAGATAAAATCTTCATAAAGACCCTCATAATGACTTGTAAGAGCAATAAAAGGGCTTGTAAGAGTCATTTATGACCTAGTGGACTTCATAAAGTTTTATGGTTGAGATATTTTGAGGGTGATGAGAGCAAATTCGACTTGGACTTGATTAGGAAGGTTTTAAGCTTGCTTAGGCTTGTGCAAATGATTAGAGGATGGATTAGGATGGTTTAGGATTAGCTTAGGGATAGGCAAGTGGATGGCATTTAATGAGGGTGGGTGAAGGAGGAGATATTTGTTAACTTTGGCTTGGGTTAGTAAGTTTTAACCCATGTTTAGGGAATGTGACAAGGTTAGGAGGGGATTAGGATTAGGTTTAAAGACATCTTCTAGAAGAGTCTAGATTTTGGATGAGGATAAAGACTTTCTAGAATAGTCTAGAATTTCCTAGGATGAGGATGAAGACTTTCTAGAAGAGTCTAGAACTTCTTAGGGTGAGGATAAATTAGATTTTTAGGAAATAAATAAAGTTTTATTTATTTCAAGGGTTTGGGTTGAGGAGATATTTATTAAAACTTTTTTAATAAACATGAGGATTAATATTTAATTTTAATTAAATATTTTGAGTTGGGATTAGGGGTAGGAAATGATGAGATTAGCCTTTAATTGAAATTAAAGAAGGATTAGAAGATTTTGGAAGAGGTTATTGGTCATAAGGAAATTGGCCAAGTTTTGGGCAAAAAATAAATTTTTTATTTATTTTAGGATTTTTGGTCAATTTATTAATTAAATAATTAATAAATAAGGAAATAATGTTTAAATAAGATTTAAACATTTTTGGGAGGGATTCCTTAATTAAATATTTTTAATTAAGATAAAAGGATTTAATGGCATAAAAATTAATTAATTAATTAAATAATTAATTAATTAATAAATGATGATGTCATCAGGAATTTTTCAGAAAATAAAAATACTTTATTTTCTAAAGGATTTTTAGGTGTCTACAGGTAGTACCGCTTCGACACCATAAACTAGGGAGTATGGAGTTGTGCTTGTGGATGTATGGAATGAGGTCTGATAGGCCCATAGGGCTGGATTTATTTATAGGTGTCAATCACGGCCGAAATCATTGACAACTTTCTTTAGGATTTTGAGGAGGGTTTTGTTAGTTGCTTCTGCCTGGCCGTTACCTTGTGGAAAATATGGGTTAGAAAAGCGGTGATGGATGTAGAGGGAAGTGCATAGTTCTTCCATGTTGAGATTTTCAAAGTTACCTCTGTGGTCGGTGAAGATGGTGGATGGGATGTCGAAGCGGCAAACAATGTGGTACAAGATGAACTTGGAGACTTGAACTCTTGTAGTTGAGACTAGGGGGACTGCTTCCACCCATTTAGTGAAATAGTTTGTGGCTGTTATTATCCATTTATGTCCATCAGATGAGAGAGGTGTGATAGTTCTAACTAGATCAAGGCCCCAACATGCAAAGTGCCAAGGTGGTGCAATAGGCTATAGATCTTGTGCTAGAGCGTGCACAAGATATGTGTGCTGCTGACATGGGAGACATTTTTTGACAAAGTCACAGGAGTCTTCTTTGATGGTAGGCCAATAGTAGCCTGCTCTAATGATTTGTCACGCTAGGACAATACCACTCATGTGGGCACCGCAAAGTTCAGAGTGTACTTCTTTTAACGCCATCGCAGCCTCATTTTGGTCTAAACACCTAGAGAGAGTATCATGATAACCCCGATGATATAGGGTATTAGCTATGATGGCATAGCGGGATGATTTTCGGATGAGGTTTTGGCGTTGGGTTCGTGTGAGGTGAGGGGATATGATACCATCTTTAAAGTAAGTGTGTATTTCATGGTACCAAGGGGATTGGCGACCAACCAAGATGCAAACACGATTTGAATCCTCATTTGCATAGGCGAGTGTGAGGAGTTGCTCAACTAAAAACTCATAGTGCGTAGCCGCTTGGGGAATTTCCAAGAGCGAGCTGATAGTAGCCATAGCGTCTGTTGCTTTGTTCTACATTCGAGGCACTTATGTAAACTGAAGCTTTGTAAAATTTTGGGTTACCTGATCAACTAGCTCTTTGTAGGGTAATAGCTTTTCATCTTTGGTTTGATATTCATTTAGGACTTGCTTGATGATGAGCTGAGAATCGCCAAAGATTTGTGACTCAGTGATGTTCCATTCTACGACTATCTTTAATCTTGCTATGAGAGCCTCATATTTAGCTATATTATTGGTGCTAGGGAATTATAGCTTAAAAGCTTTTGGAATGTAATCTCCTTTAGGTGTGACCAACAATATTCCTGCCCCTGATCCATGAGATGTGTATGAGCCATCAAAATAAAGTTTCCATGGGGGCTGTTCTTCAATTAGACATATATGCTCATCTGGAAATTCCGTGATCAAAGGATATGCATCTACTAGAGGTTCATCAACTAGGTGATATGCTATAGCTTGCCTGTTGATTGCCTTTTTGTTCACATACTGGATGTCAAATTCGCTAAGGAGCATAACCCATTTGGCCAAACGACCTGTAAGTGTTGTTCTAGAGAGCATATACTTGAGAGGATCAATTCTAGATACTAGCTGGATAGTATGACTTAGCATGTAGTGACGAAACTTTTGAGTTGAGAAAACAACTGCCAAACAAGCTTTTTCCATAGGAGTGTAATCGAGTTCATAACCAACTAGGGTTCTACTGAGATAGTAGATGGCTCTTTCTCTGCCATAGTCATCATGTTGTGCTAGAAGTGCCCCTACAGCAGTAGGCGTTGCTGATATGTACAAGATCAAGGGATGACCAGGAACTGGTGGAACCAAGATAGGGGGATTGGTGAGATACTGCTTGAGATGATCGAACCTGAATTGACATAAAGGATCCCACTTGAAGTTTTCATCCTTCTTCAATAAATTTACAAATGGCGTACACTTATCTGCAAGCTGGGAGATGAAGCGCTAGACGGATTGAAGCTTTCCTTGAAGAGTGTGAAGTTGTCGTAGTGTCTGGGGAGGAGGCATGTCTAAGATAGCCTTGACCTTCTTGGTGTTGATCTTTATACCTTGTTTAGAAACTATAAAGCCTAGAAGCTTGCCAGATGTGACCCCAAAGACACACTTCTTGGGATTCAGCATGAGATGATATTTGGCTAAACTATCAAAGACTTTCTCCAGGTCAGCAAGATGATCCATGAAGGTGTGAGATTTGACCAAGATATCATCCACTTAATCCTCCAAAATGCTATGGATAAGATCATGGAAAATGGATGTCATAGCTCTTTAATAGGTAGCCTCAGCATTCTTTAGACCAAAAGGCACCATGTTGTAGCAAAAGGTTCCCCAAGGGGTAGTGAATGTTGTCTTATGCTACAATCTTGATTTGATTATACTCAGAAAATCCATCCATGAGAAACAAAATTTCATGTCCAGCTATAAGGTCTACAATCATATCTATGTTGGGTAAGGGAAAATCATATTTTGGACAAGATTTGTTAAGATCTCTGAAATCAGTGCAGATTCTGATGTCACCGGAAGGCTTAGTGACGGGGACCATGTTGGAGATCCACTCTGAGTAGTCGATAGGTTGGATAACCTTAGCAGTTAACATTCTTTCTAATTCAGCTTTGACCAGTAATGCCACCTTGGGGTGCATTTTTCTAAGCTTTTGTCTGACGGGCTGGATCTTTGGATCGACTATAAGATGATGAACTACAAGCTTTGGATCAAGTCCTTACATGTCCTAATATGACCATGCAAATCAGCTAATGTTCTCTCTTAAGACCTTAAAGAGGAGGTTAGCTTGGTCTTGTGATAGGGATGCAGCAATGTGAACAAGTCTGGAGATCTTTAAAGAACCGATGTTGACTTCTCTAGTATCCTCAATTAGAATAGAAGACACCTCTGGTCGATTATCTTGAGGAGGTAATGCTAAATCCTCATGTTCTGCTTGTGACTCTAGATTTTCCTGCTGAGGGGCTCTCTTTGTTGCCTTAGCTAGTCTTGGATTCGCCTTAGTTCTAGTTTTGGGTGTATCGAAACTAGGTTGGGGATTTTCTCCAAAATACCCCTTGGGATCTAGCTTATAGATATAGGCAGAATCTGGCTTTGTTTGCTTGTGAGGAGTTTCAGCTCCCATGAATCTTAGAAGCACTTCCTCTAATGTGAACTTATCAATGTGTATGACACTTGGTTGATCCCAATCTATGAGTTCAAGGTGAGTGAGTGGTAGATCGATGAAATGAATGGATAGTTCTTGGAGAACAGAGTCTCCCAAGAAGATTTGGTCTGGGATATCGTCGTAGGCTCTCTTTTCAACTTCCTTCGAAATGTCTTCGATTTCTACAAGGCCATAGTGGATGTTCAAAAAAGCATGATCGTCCGTATTGGTGCCCCCATTTGTGGTATGCGAAAGCCTAGACTGAACTTCTTTTCTTGTTTGTGTGCTTCAATGGGGCACTGCATGCCTCTTTCCTCTAGTCCTATACCACCACCTTGATAGTTCCATTTTTCAGTGATGAGCTTATGTGCTTGGGGATACTTTTGGCTAAAGTGATCAAGGCGTGCTTGATTTCTTGGAGGTGCATCCTTATGTAACCAATTGTTGATATCTGGAGTGAGCTCCTCATGAAGAGGGATTCTCGGGGATACAAATGTTGTTGGGCCAAGCTGTGTGTATTGAGGAGGTGGAGTCTCCTTGGCATTATGATATGTGGGTCATCCATGGGTGTGTGGATCAAGTGGCAATGCACGAACTGCAAATGCATCAGGCACGCTATATTCTCCACAACCTTTGTTGTTGATCTTTACGGTAGATAGGGTGGAGGCTAGGATGGTTTCTGAGTCATTACAGGTGTTGGATGAACTGGCGATGGATTGGCTGATTTCAATGCTAGGGCAATGGTTTGTATATGAGGCTTTAACCGCATTGCAATAAGCAAAGGGTTTTGGATCGGCATGGATGGTCACTTTAGTGCCCTATTGCAAAAATTTGAGGCACTGATGATATGTGGATGGAACGGCCTTCATGGCATGAATCCATGGGCGACCGAGGAGGATGTTAAATAGTAGGTTTAGATCAACAACATGGAAAATTGTCTCTTGGATGATCGGCCCAACCTTGATGGGTAGAAAAACTTTGCCATTTGTGGTTCTTTCCAAGTTGTCATAAGCTTTGATGGTGACAACCTCACTGATGATATCTGCCTCAGTATACCCACCTTGTTTTATAAATTATAGGGTACAAATATTCAAGGCTGACCCATTATCTATCATTACTCTTTTTACGGCAAAATTGGCTACCATAATGGCTATGTGGAGTGGAAAGGTGTGATCTGGCTCGACCACGAGTATGTCGGTGGGTTTGAATGATAGGGCACATGAGGATGAAAGGTGTCCAACAAGATTACAAAAATCAGTTTCATTAATATCCGAAGGAACACGAGATTCTATGAGAGCACTGTCAAGAATGTCTTATACAGAGGACTGGTGCGGAGTAGGTCAAGGATGGAGATCTGAGCTGGCGTGTTCCTGAGATGTTCCAAGATGTTGTATTGGCTTTTGGACGGAGTTGATGATACTGCTAGGGTTGATAGTACTAATGGGACTGATGGGGCTGTGATGTTTAATCGCGCTCTTCTGGTGGTGACTGCACACTCATTATTTGGGCCTTGGATATTGATAACATTGACAAAAGGCTCTTTCTTAGATATACAACCTATGAGGCTACCATAGTCTATGTAGGATGAAGTGTGGTCATTGTTCTTCTCATGCTGTTGGTTTGGCTGGCGGTTGTTGGTGTTGTTGTTGTTGGTTTGGATGGGTGCTTTTCCTAGATTGTTGTTGTTGTGAGGAGGAAAGGCATCTTGATAAATTTGTAAGCCTGCATTGGGCGAGGTTTGGGCACCAACTGTGATTTCTTTTTTATCAATGAGGTCTTGCACATACTCTTTCAGTTTCATGCATCTAAGGGTGGTGTGACCTTTACCCTATGAAATTTGCAATACTCATTGTCTCTGTACCATGCAGCTTTGGAATGGCTCGGGTCGATTTGCTGGGTAGGAGGAAATTTGATGAGGTTTTCCTTGGCCAATTTCTCAAAAATGACATCTAATGGCTCACCAA
Source organism: Cupressus sempervirens (assembly GCA_028749045.1). NCBI lineage: Eukaryota > Viridiplantae > Streptophyta > Pinopsida > Cupressales > Cupressaceae > Cupressus > Cupressus sempervirens. Next base: position 8,831,331 of record CM053783.1, read on the forward strand.
GGGCTGTATAGTTTCGAGGTGCAGGTTGGAACTTGGGCTTTAGTCCTATAGCTACATTGATGGCATTAGCTTGATTGTTAGACCCTTGAAAGTTGGGCTTTGGATTGTGGCTTTGAAAGCTTTGCTGAGTCTACTGTTGGTTTTTGATAGCTTGTTGATTGTTTGGTTGATAAGGTGGGTTGGACTGATTTTGGGAAGGACCAACAATATTCACATGTCTGGTGTCAATGACGCCATCTATTGCAACGTGTTTGTTTTTGTTCCAATACCTAGACTTGTCATTTGAATGTGTTCGATTTTAGTTGGCTTCCTTGTAAATGTTGACCACACCATCTTTAATGAGTCCTTTCTCAAGGATCATTCCTTTTTCTTTGATATCTTTGTAGGTCTGCAAACAATTCATGGTCATGTGGTGAGCCAAGCTGGGATGGGCATTATCAATAAACAATTTCACCAAATGGCACTCTGGTAAGGTGCAAGATATGCAGGTGGTAAGGGTTTGCCATCTTTGCAGATATTCACTAAGAATTTCTCCACCTTTTTGCTTGGTGTGGACAAGATCAACCACTGATAATTCTGTCTCAACAAGATGGGCATATTGGGCTACAAATGCATCAGACAATTCAGCAAAGTTTTTGATTACACCATATCAGATTCTATAAAACCATTCAAGAGCTAGTCTGGCCAAGCTTTTGGGAAAGAGGTGCAAGAGGAAGATGTCACTGTATGCCACTTCTTGGCAGTGTATGTAAAATTCTTTGATATGTGTGACAGGGTATCCTTTTCCTTTGAATTTGTCAAACTTGGGTATCTCAAAGTGATTGGGAAATGGCGTCATGGTAATGGCTCTATCAAATGGGTAAGGAAAAACATTCTCAAACTTAAAGGTTTTTGGATCATTTCCCTCCTAGATGTTCTTCAAAGCTGTCTTCATGGCTTCCATTTTGAATTAATGGGTGATGGTTGTGGTGCCTCTATTGTAGGAGCACTGTGAGGGAGATATGCGTTGAATGGTGCAATTGAATATGGATGGCTTTGAGGTATGGGCTAGTAGGGATTGTACATGGCTTGGGCAACTGAATGGTGGATGATGGGTTGTTGAGGTGGAGGTGGCACATATTGTTGCATGTGTTGCGAGGCTTACTGCTAATATTGGATTTGAGGTTGGGATTGAGGAACATAAGCTGGTTGTGGGATAAATGGATTGCTTTGTGGAGATAAGGTATAAGATGGTTGTGAAGCTTGGGGAAAGGATTGGGGAGCTTGTGGAACGTGACTTTGGATTTGAGGAGTTTGACCAATATATGTGGGTTGTGCCCCCATTTGGGAAGGTATTTGCATGGCAAAAGAGGCCAAGTATTTGGTGGTTGGTGGTGGTGGATTTCCTCCTAGAAGTGGCATAGAAAAATAGTTGGTAATAGGAGGTAATGGATTAGTTGGTGGTGGAGGTGGTGGGAATTAAAAGCTTGGGAATGGAACTGATGGGGTTTGATAGCTTGGTGGCTGGATTTGAAAGCTTGGTAGAGTGGCGGCAAGAGCTTGGGTCACTTGAGAGCTTGGCAGAACATTGGTAGTAGCTTGTGGGGTTTGATAGCTTTGTGGAGTGAGGGTAGTAGCTTGTGAATTTGTGGCTGATGGCACTGAGCTCCAAGGACCTAGTGGAAATGATGGAATTGTGTTTTGAGCTTAGGTAAACAAGTTGGGGGTGATGAAAGGTTGATTACTTGGCCCCATGGGTGGCATCCCTATTGTATATTGCTGAGGTTGGCCAAAGATTCTAGCACTAATTTGGGAGATGGGTGGATTTGGAAGGCTGGGTTGGAGAGCAGCAACAACAATAGTGAAGGGAGTTAATGGTGAGGTGTTTTGGGAAAAGATAGTTTGGAGTGGAGTGGTATGGACCAATGGTGGAGTGGTGGTAGTTGGATTGATTTGTGGAAGGGAGATTTCAACTTGAGTGGAGGCTGGTATGTTTGGGTCTGTTGGATCATATGGGGTGGGTTGAGGCTCTTCTTTTGGTATATACAAAGGATGACTTGGATCATAAGAGCCTATGGGTGGTGGCAGCTGCCCAAACAGAGTGTGAGAAGGATCTAATAAGGGAGGAGGTCTTTCAAAATCGAAGGCTCCTACGTTGTCCCTCTGAAAGTTTGCCATGATTGTTTCTTTGTTCTTGTCTATAATGGTGTTCACCAATACTACATTTCCTGGTTGGTTCATGAAAGCTTCAATGTCAGTAGGTGATGGTATAATTTTCTCTAGGCTGAAGGATGGTTGAGTGCTCAAGGGGAGGGATGTTGTTTGATCCAAATGATAGGGCTCCATTGTTTCCTTCTTCTTCTTAGCTAAGCGAGTGATGGGTGGCATGAAAATGTTCCTAAGGATGAGATGCAACAATGCTGATGGATGCAAAGGGGGAAGGCTTTTCTATGCAAATGATTTCCTAGGCTGAGGCAAAGCTATATGACAAACCTAAGGAGGATTAGGATGGGGATTCTAATCTTCAAAGATATGTTGCCAAAGCATGAAAGATCTACTTTCCTATGTGCAAGCTTGGTGGTGATTGTGTCAACTTAAGGATAGACTGATGACCCTTTAAGAAAAACATGAGATTGACTACTTGTGGATCTCAACCTTTAGCTCAAGGTGATGAGGGATGACAAGTGACAAGGCTAGATTACCCTAGACAAATCTCTGTCAGAGGGATAACCTTGGTGAGGCTGGTGGATTTGCAAGATGGTAGGAATGGCAGACTTTTGGCAAGGTGACAACAATTTGAAGGCTTGGATGTGAACTTTTTGATTGCTGGCTAGATGGTTTGGTTCTAAGGAAAAGAACTAAATGAGATGGATGAGCTAAAATTCTTAAAGGGATAACCTAAAATGGTTGGCTTTCCTACAAAGATGACTCTAAAGTGAAGCTTATGCAAGATGTGGAGAAACAAGGGGGTCTAATCATAGAAATCATGCCTAGTTGGTAAGGCATAAGTAGGGTTAACTCCTAGATGTTTGCTAAATCTGATAGTGTGATCTAACCAGGCGTCTTGACGGGCTTCGTCGGTAGCTTTGTCTTCTGCTTTGTGGAGTTTGGCAATTCGAGGGCTTGGTGTTACTTCCTTTCTCTTGGCTGAAATTTCTTGGTATACCTGAGATGGCTTGAGTTTGGCTTTGTGAAACTTCTTTTTGGGTTTGGGTTGTTTTGACATAAATTCTTGAATCTACTTGGCTTTGAGAGATCTTGGTTATTTTGCTTCAACTTGTTCAACTTCTGAAACAGGCAGTGACTACGCTAAGTGTGCCCTAAGCTAGGATTGACCAAGTTTGGCAAACATTCATTCAACAAGTAAAAGATCAAGCAATAGATAGGAACAACTAGATAGAGGTTTTTGATTCTCAAAATGTGATACTTGTGCCAAGGAGTGTGTATGTTTTACAAATGTTTCGATCAGTCACTTCAAACACATTAACATCCTAGATGGTTGTCTGCAAGATTGACAGTTTTTTTAGCTAGGGAGTCCTCGATATACCCAAGGTACGTGAGGCCCAAATTCGTAGATGAAATCAAAACAATGTCACATAGCCGAGAGGAGCGGTAACCCACTTCTCCTCTTTCACTTCTCAAGGGTATAAAGTTCTTTGAGGCTTAGCTCGAGTGACAGAATTTTGATCCCAAAAAAGGTGTCTTTGGATTCACCTCCCTATCTTTATACTTCGCCAGAACGCTGGAGTTGAGGTTATCCCTCGAGGTGATGAAATCCTCGAGCAGGCCTCCTAAAAAAAGAAACAAGGTTTTGGATCCTACTCTTATGCACCCAAGATAGCCTTGAAAGACGACAAGGGGAGAGAAGATTTGGATGACCTTGGGCTAAAACACGTTTGTTCTTTTACCAATTGATTCTTATGTGTGCTGATCTAGACTTTACAAGCACTCATGTTTAAGATACAATGTTTATTCTGATTTTGAAGCGTCAACAAAAGTAAAATCGATCGAAGAATGCAAGCAAGAAGAAGAGTTAGGGTCAACAAGAAAATAAACCCACACGCCCGGAGGCCCTCCACATCAAGTATCGATTGATTTTCTTTAAGGCATTCAAGATTGAGTGTGATTTTATTTTAAGCCCAAAACAAAGATATGTGTAAAGCTCGATTTCAAGCACGTGCCCGGAGGCCCTCCACGTCAAGATTTGTTCAATTTTTTATGCCCAAATGAAGTGTTAGCGAGACTAATGTGCATTCAAGAAATTTTCTATCTTAGAAAAACCAATAAAAACTCAGGTGAGTGGAGTTTGATTTTTGTGGAGCACTTAACACCCTCTTAGGTAGACCCATCCCCATATATGGCGCTGATATTGCAACCAATGGTTAGAATGGTAGGTGATTAAAGAAGGTGAGTCCAACAAAAAACTCACTCAAAGTGTCTTTATTTGTTTTTATAACTTAAAAAGTTTCTAAAATGTGGATTCTTTTTATGCCCCAAAAGATGAAGTGTGATGTATGATAATGATTATTTGATCTGTGGCATTCAAGATTGGATTTGTTATGCATTCTAATGAAAAAAAAATAAACTTGATTTTAATCTATGGCACTCAAGAGTGATTTTAGCAACATGCATTCAAAGACAAGTGTTTAAACATTCAAGTTCTTTCCTTCGAGCATTCAAGATTGAGATTTTGTGTGTTGTTTTAAGAACTTTGAAATGCTTTGTTTTAACCTTAAATCATTCAAGATTGAGTTTGTTTGAACTAAAATTCAAAGAGGAAGGAATAGGGATGCTTTTCTTTCCAATTTAGATCATTCAAGATTGTTTTTGACTCAAAAAAAATGACTCTTTGGACTTTGGTTTTCATTCAAGATTTTGTGTTCTACTTTGCATGTTTTAAGCCCAAAAATGATATTCCTAGATTGTTTGATGCATGAAAAACTTAGGAAACATTCAAGATTTTGCAACAAGACATTTGTTTGGAACAAATAACAAAGCTTTTAGGACAATTTTGACAACCATTTAGGACTCTTAGTTTTCATGAGATTTTAAAAGAACTTTAAAATATTTGCAAATGAAGTTCATTTTATCCCTGATTGATGATTTGAGTTTGATTTAGAATTTTGTGTGCACTTAGTGGTTATTTTGAACCTTTTGAAATGGAAACTTGAAGTTCTTTTTAAGTTTCCAAAAATGAAGTGTTCCTAACTTTGCAAGGATGCAAATGATTGGATTGATTTAATTTCACTTGTTAAAAGATTTTTTTTTTGCAAATTTTTAGTTTTTAATGGATTTAAGTATGATTTGGGGGTTCATTTTAAGCACTAAAACAAGGTGTGTATGATTTTGCTTCCTTAAAAAAAAATGGCCAAGATCCCACAAGAAGAAGAAGAAGTAGATGGAATAGAAGAAGAATATAGACAAGAAGACACTATGAGATAGACTATGAGTTTCTTTGTCTTCTACATGCTTATGTGGACCTGCAAAACCAATTTATACAATCCTACCAATAACCAAATATAAGATATTAGCCAAATTAGCATATAAAAAAGACACATAAAAATGGCTATAAAACGAATGAGAATGACCCATGCAGGGTCCCACCGAGCGTGCCAGAATGTTTACACTAATTTAGTATGCAAGTAAACACTTAGCTTAATGAAACAAAAGCATTAACATTAACTAAATCGACATAAACCTCAAGATAGACAAAGAGAAGCCCTCAAATGAGAATACGAGTGATTAAGGGGCTCTCTCAATGAGATTGTTCTCTTGATTTATAGATTTGTCTAATTTGGATATGGATTTAAGATGTATGCTCAAGGTACTCAAACTAGCTTCAATGGATTCTTGGAATTTGGATGTGGATGGATGGATTTTTGATGTAAAAACTTGATCTCAAAAATGGCATTATGGCTTTACTTCATGATAAAAATGGCATTACTTTGTTACTATGGGTGATTGTGTTAAAATGACTTGGGAGAGGATTCTTTAAATAGGAAAAGGGCTTGAAGGATCAAGGGCTAGGATGCAAGGATGAGAGAAAGCTTATGGAAGGTTTAGATTGAATGAGAGGAGAGCACATGGATTGTGTTTCCTTACAGCCAATCAGGAAGTGACACATGTCACAGGGTGATTGGTTAGAGCAAGAGGGGTTGAGGGGTCAACAAAGGAGGCTCAAAGCTCATAAAAACCCTCATAATGGCTTGTAAGAGCAATGAATGGGCTTGTAAGAGTCATTTATGGCTTTGTGGGCTTCATAAAGTTTTATGGTTGGGATATTTGTGAAAGAGTTGAGATATTTGACTTGGGTTAGATTAAGAAAGTCTTAAGCTTGACTTAGGAATGTGCAAATGATTAAGGCTTGGATTAGGCTTGGGTTAAGATTAGATTAGGTTTGTTAGAAATGGGCAAGTGGATGGCATTTAATGAGGGTGGGTGAAGGAGGAGATATTTGTTGGCTTTGGCTTGGGTTAGCAAGTCTTAACGGATTAGGATTAGGGTCAAAGATAAGGATTGACATCTTCTAGAAGAGTCTAGGCTTTGGATGAGGATGAAGACTTTCTAGAAGAGTCTAAAACTTCCTAAGATGAGGGTAAAATAAGGTTTTTAGGAAATAAATAAAGTTTTATTTATTTCAAGGGCTTGGGTTGAGGAGATATTTATTAAAATATTTTTAATAAACATGAGGATTAATATTTAATCTTAATTAAATATTTTGAGTTGGGATTAGGGGTAGGAAATGATGGGATTAGCCTTTAATCGAAATTAAAGAAGGATTAGAAGATTTTGGAAGAGGTTAGTGGTCTTAAGGAAATTGGCCAAGTTTTGGGCAAAAAATAAATATATTATTTATTTTGGGATTTTTGGTCAATTTATTAATTAAATAATTAATAAATAAGGAAAAAATGTTTAAATAAGATTTAAACATTTTTGGGAGGGATTCTTTAATTAAATATTTTTAATTAAGATAAAGGGATTTAATGGCATAAAAATTAATTAATTAATTAATTAATAAATGATGATGTCATTAGAGACTTTTTCAGAAAATAAAAATACTTTATTTTCTAAAGGATTTAGGTGTCTACACTTACAACAAGCTAAAGATGAGGAAATTTGGCCCCTACAAAATTTTGAAGAAACATGATTCAAGGAATGCATATGAGGTGGAGCTACCATATGGGATTCACATTTCTCCTATTTTCAATATATGATGGTGCATATGAGGAGTTTATGCTGGAGCCATGTCCAATTCCTACTTCTGTGAAGGAAGAGATTGAAGAAATTTTAGATAGTCATGTGGGTCAGAGTACCAGAAATAGGTAGTATGAAGAATACCTGGTGAAGTGGAAATGACAACCAATAGAAGACTCAACTTGGATATCCACAATGGAGATTACCCATTTGGGTTTCCCTCTACCAACTATGAAGTGACAAGGTCACTTTTCAATCTACCTTGGGTGTCTGATGCAGGAGCATCCATAGGTGTAAGGGCAATCCTATATCACCTAGAAATATGCTTAATGTTAGTTTTAATTTAAAGTTTTTTCATTTCTAGATACCCATTTGGGTCAAATAAAGGTTCCAACTCTCATAGCTCCACTATTGGTTTTTTGAGTTAGAGTTTTTGAGTACCTTGGGATATGTGCCAATGTACAAAATATGTTATTTTGTAATTGAGCTATAATTATAATGAGTTAGATGGTGTAACTTTGAGGGATGATTACACTTGTAATTTAAAGCACTCTTGAAAAAGAATCAGGTCAAAATATTTTACAGTTTGAAAGTTATTGCAATTTTAAGTTGCCTGGAGACCTCCTAAGAGTGCTTCAAAGTCAAATTTGAGGCACTAAACAACCTTGTATGGGCCCAAAAAATGAGGGATGAGTAAAGTTGGTCCACAGGGCTATGGAGAACTTGGAGAGCTTTCCAAAAATATAAACAATTCATCAATCAGAGTTCTGAATCAAAAGTTATGCCTCTCGGAAGTTGGACTACCATTTGTGGATTCTTCTAATTTACACCGACTTTTGACATGTTTTCTAGGACCTTCAATTTTGGATGTGGATGCCAAATGGCATATTCCAAATTGTATTCCTAACCCTAAACCTAATTTGGGTTACTTAAGGTCACTTCTAACATTGTGAAGGCAATTTTGGGTGGAGTTTAGGAGAAGGTACTATGAGAAGGGTTTTCTCTAGAATCTAATAACATTGTGAGCCCATAGGGCATGTCATGGAGTCTATTTTTGTTGTCTTGAAGGTAGTACCATATCATTTCTAATAATAATATTCTCCTTTTCCTATTATGTTCATTTTTGTCTTGGGTTGTCTCCTCATCAATTTGAGTGGAGCTGAGTATTTCACAAAGATAGATCTAAAGAGTGGATACCATTAGATTCATATCAGAGAAGGTGATGAGTGAAAGACTAGTTTCAAGACAAAAGAATTGTATGAGTGGTTAGTCATGCCTTTTGGGCTAACCAATGCACCAAGCACTTTCATGAGGCTCATGAATGAGGTATTAAAGGAGTTTTTGGGTAAGTTTGTCATTGTTTACCTAGATGATATTTTGATCTTTAGTAAGACATTATAGGAGCATTTGATCCATATTCACAAGGTGTTTGATAAGTTGAGAGAAGAATTTTTTTTGATAAACCTGAAGAAGTGCAATTTTGTAAAGAAGGAGTTGGTGTGCCTAGGATTTGTAGTCTCAGTTGAAGGTCTGAAAATGGACCTAGAGAAAGTGAAGGCTATCCTTGAATGGCCTACTCCAAGGATGTGATAGAGGTAAAATCTTTTCATAGACTGGCTAGTTTTTATAGAAAGTTCATAAGAGGTTTTAGCAGTATTTGTAGATCCCTAACTGAAACAATGAGAGGGGATAGGAAAGAATTTAAGTGGATTGCAGGAGCAGATAAGAGTTTTAATCTATTGAAATAGAAAGTTATTGAGCAACCTATTTTATCACTTCCAAATTTTAACAAGGTGTTTCAAGTAGACTGCGATGCTAGTGGTACTACAATAGGAGCTATTATGAGCCAAGAAGGTAGACCTATTGCTTATTTTAATGAGAAGTTGAATGATGCAAAAATAAAATATTTTGTTTATGATCAAGAATTTTATGCTATAGTTCAAGAATTGAAGAAGTGGAGACACTATCTTCTTCCTTAGTAGTTTGTTTTGTATATTGATCATCATGCTTTGCAATATTTGAATAGTCAAGGAAAATTAAACCAGAGGCATTTAAAGCGGGTTGAGCTTTTGCAGAGTTATACATTTGTTTTGAAACATGGGAGTGGGAAGTCTAACAGAGTTGTAGATGTTCTTAGTAGAAGACAAATTTTGCTAACAGAAATGCAATAAAGGTGGTTGGGTTCAAGGAACTCAGTAATCTATATCTAGGTGATCCTGATTTTGGTGAAGCATGGAAGGCTTGTACAGAACCTATTACACTTGACAAGACAAAATGGTTGGATTTCATGATCCAGGATAGTATGTTGTTCAAAGGAAGCCAGTTGTGCATTCCTAGAAGTTCAATGAGAGAGAATCTCATCAAGGAGAAGCATAGTGGAGGATTGGCTAGACATTTTGGCAAAGATAAACCATAGCTTTGGTTGTTGAGAATTATTACTAGCCATAATTGTGGCAAGATGTGAAGAAGTTTGTGCACAGTTGCAGAGTATGTCAGATGAAGAAAGGAGTGAAGCAAAATACTGGGTTATATCAGCCATTACCTGTACAAAAGAAATTGTTGGAGGATGTTAGCATGGATTTTGTTCTTGGATTACCAAGGACTTAGCATGGGCATGATTCTATTTTTGAGATGGTTGACAGGTTTTCAAAGATGACACATTTTACTCCTTACAAGAAGACTAGTGAAATCCATGTGGTATAGTTATTTTTCAGAGAAGGGGTGAGACTACATGGTTTGCCAAAGATTATAGTTTCAAATTGAGATACCAAATTTGTTGGGTATTTTGGCATACATTATGGAAGAATTTGAAGATAGATTTGAAGTTTAGTTCACCGCATCATCCATAGACTGATGAACAGACAAGATGTGAATCACAGTTTGGGAAACTTGTTGAGATGCTTGGTTGGAGATAAACCAAAAGGATAGGATATGATTTTACCATAGGAAAAATTTTCATATAATAATTCTATCAATAGAAGTTCTAGTAAATCACGATTCCAGATTGTATATGGGAGTAGTCTCAAAAATACTTATGAATTGAGGCAGTTGGGTAAATGAGAGATAAGTAGTGCTGAAGTAGAAGATTTTGTTGAACATTTGAAGAACATCCATGAGGACGTGAGGAAGCACATCATAAAGATGAATACACAATATAAGGCTAAGGAAGATGTGAGAAGGAGGTATAAGAAATTTCAAATTGGAGATGAAGTCATGGTTCATTTGAGAAATGAGTGTTTTCCAATGGGTATATATAATAAGTTGAAGATGAAGAAGTTTGGACCACGTAAGATAGTGAAAAGGCATGATTTTGGAAATTCTTATGAAGTGGAGTTGCCTACTAAACTAAATATTTCACCAGTATTTAACATTTTAGATTTGATAGAGTATTACAAAGGAGGTGATGGAGATGAAGTTGCAAAAGCACAGTGGAGTATTCTAGTAGCTAGTTCGGCTACAAAGGAGATTGAGGAGATATTGGACAGTTGTGTTGGCAAAAGATCAAGGAACAAAACTTATGAGGAATACCTAGTCAAATGGAAAGGGAGGCTAGTAGAGGATTCATCATGGCTAGCAAGGAAGGGGGTTAACCATCTTGGTTTTCCTTTGAACACCTAAGACGTGATGGAGTCACTTCTCAAATTACCTCAGGTGTTTGATGTAAGAGCATCTTGGGTGTAAGAGCAATCTTACATCACCCAAAATATTTTATTTTTAGTCCTCTCTATTTTAAAAGGGCTAGTAGATAGGGTGGTTACTATTTATGAGAACTTTCTATTTTTAGTAAGTTTTTCATACGAGCTTGAAATAAATTCTCATTTTCTAAATGAAGGTTCATTTTAGAGTTATAAGCCTACCATAAAAATCTCAGCCTGTAGATCATGAGCTGGAGTTTCTCAAAAGTGGTCATAATAGCCAATCAGAGCAATGATTCATGAGTTGTGGCCTTTCAAAGTTAGGCTACCCAAAATATCTAAAATAATTATCAAAGATGTATTTGGCCAACTCTATATGTGTTGTTAGAGTTTGTCAGCCCTAGGTATTAAGTTTCAATGTCTAGAACCTTCCTGGGTGGCATAAAATTACCTATTTAAGAAAGGCTCGAACATTTGTCTAGGACAACTCTGGGTGGTAGTTTGCAGCATAGTCTTACATATTATTGTGAAGGCACCCATGTGTATTAGCATATTGTACTTGTGAATTCTGTAATTTCACATTTACGGTGCAACTAAGAAGTTCATATTTTATTCTCGCATTTGTTGTTATTTCTTGGTTTCTATTATGTGTTTATGGTATTAAGGGGATCATCCTTCATCACCTATCCCCCATAAATTAACCACATAGTGGAAACACAATGCACAAAACAAGATTTGGTACCAAACTCAACTCTTTATTCATAAAACAACTAATTACATGCAATGTGTCAAGCTGTAATGTCTTCCTAGTTACAACCAAATACAAAGAAAGTAATAGTTCTACAAGATCCCTCAAGATCCAATCCAAATCCTTAGGTAGTCCATATTTTTAACACAACAATACTCTGGTAGAAACCTTTAGCAAGATCTAAACTTGTGCTCACAAGCCCACCAAGCAATCTCCTCATTTCCCAAGCCGCAACTACTAGCTCTTCCCAAACTTCACTCCTCTTCTCCATGCTAGATGATTATGACTTAAGACACCATAATACCCCTATACTTATACCCAACTAAGCCAAAAGTCAGCCTAGAAAGTTACAAATTAAATAAACCCTTACATTAAATTCATATTTAAGCCACAAGTTTACTCACAACAAACATTAAACAAAAAATGTTAACCCTCATGTTAACACATGATAACCACATGAAAATACTTAGAATAAGCCCCAAGTTTACAAAGCATAACTAGCTCAAAAGATCACATAAGAGTATGCACCCTAGGGTATAGGTCCATGTGTCATCCAACAATCCAAATCCAAGAGCACACATGCCAACTCCGTTAGATTGAAGCTCACAAATACAATCTCCAAAGTCAGCCAATAAATAGGAACATGCTATCAACAACCACCAAAAAGGATCTAACTCCAATCCTCATGCACATGTAGGAAGAGGTCTACAAATGTGCCTTGAACTCATCCCCAATTGTGCAAACCATAAGGTCCACAAAATCCAAGCTTGATGCTCCTATGTCAAAAACTTGGAAAGTTTGAGAAGGTCTAATGCAGGAGTCAAAGTTTGTTGCAAGGTCAACGATAAAGAAAATTCAAGAAGGATTGGATGAAAGAAATTGAAGAAGGATAATGATGGCCATAAAGTTCTAAGTAAAGTTATATTTTCTATGTCTCTAAATTCATTGTATGAAGGAATTTAGTTGTAAACCTAAGATCAATGATTCTGATTAAGTGACAAAAGATGGAAATATTTGGAAGCATTAAAAATTCTATTTATGTTGGAGAAAAATGACAGTTTAGGTTTCTGAGATAATTTTGGAAGATTGTAGAGCTAATCTAATGTTGCTAGTTAGAAGGCGATTATGTTAAAGTGTTGAAGTTGCAGTGAGTGTAAACTGTTGAAGAGAGTGAGAGAGGAAAGAAGTGTTGAGCCAAGTAAATTGAGCATAGAAGAGAGAGAATAGAAGAAGAAGAGTTTGTGGAAGATAGAATCAGTTGAGTGAGTTAAAGAAAAAGAAAGAGAAAGAATAGATTTTTGAACAAGCAAAGATAGTTGCTATTCTTAACAGATCACTTTACACTGTTATTGCTTAACCATTGTAGCAGAAAATCTCATAAGCACCGTGTGGACCTAACAAGTCTATGAAATCCCATATGTTAACATTGATTAGTGGTGTTTGTTAGTCCTTTAAATTAGGCCACTCATTTTAGTCCTAGACATAGAGTGATAAGGTCTAGATGATCTTTTGGTCAAATCCTCTAATAAGGTCAATTTAACAAAGTGTATGTAACCTTTAACAAGGTAGTGTTGTAACATAGATCACTTTAGAAGAGTGAAATTTTTTGAGTTGACAATCTCAAGTGGTTTTTCCCTTCATAGAGTTTCCATGTTAAAAATCTTGGTGTTAATTGTGTGAATTCTATTTGTGTTGCAAGTTGAGTTACATGATTTTAAAGCTTACTACAACTCAGTAATAACTAAGATATCACTAGGTAATTACTAAAAATATACTGACATTCGATAATGCAAGGAACAATTTGATATTAGTTTGGAAATAAGTTGATGTATGAGTTAAGTATTAAGTTGGATATGTCTACTGAGTAATTGGATGTATTGAAGTTATTGTTGTTAATGTTTATGTTGCTTTGATGGTGATGAAAAGTTTGAAGGGACTGTGAGATATTTGGACATACTGATTCACCTCCCCTCCCCCTCCCAATCATCTAATAAGAACACTATTTGCATATGTTGCATACAAAATATTCAAGGTCTACCAAATGGATGTCAAGTCTGCATTTCTAAAGGAAACTTTGGAGGAGGAGGTCTACATTGAACAACCTGAAGGATTTGTGGAACATGATCAGATGAACATGGTATGTAAACTGCACAAAGCTTTGTATGGATTGAAGCAAGTACCTCAAGCATGGTATGAAATATTATCTTATTATTTAATGAGAATTGGTTTTGTTATAATTAGTGACAACAACAATTTATACTTGAAAATTGAATTTGAAGATAAGGTTTAATAGCTAAGATATTTGTTGATGACATTATATTTGGAAGAAATTAGTTAATGTGTAAATCATTTGATGATTAAATGAGGAAAGAGTTTGAGATGTCAATGTTTGGTGAGACATAAATTCTCTATTGGTTTACAAGTTTATCAAACTAAAGGAGAAATACACACTACTCAGTCCAAATATATCAATGAGATACTAAAAACATTTGGCATGGATGAGTCAAGACTAGTAAGTACACATATGGTCAATGGATCCAAGCTATCTAAGGAAAACAATGTAGAAGTGAATAGACATTGTATAGATCCATGATTGGAAAGTTTCAATATGTAGTTCACATAAGACTTGATATTGCACATGTTGTTGGAATTGTTGCAAGATTTTTAGCCAATCCTAAGGAGACACATATGATTGCAATGAAAAGAATCTTTAGATATTTTAAAGGAACTAAAGATTAAGGATTATGCTACAAGAAAGAAGGTGATTTTGAGTTAAGAGTCTATACTGATGTTGATTAGGCAGGAAATGTTGATCATAAATAGAGTACTAGTGGTGGAGCTTTCTTTAACTAGGATAAAGATCAGTGACATGGATTAGGGACGGATGGTTATATTTGTAAACCATAACAATTTACTTGTACACTTCTATTATAAATCTTCAAATTAGGGTTGTGAAGGAGAAAATCTAATCCATAAATGATGATGTCACACTTTATTGAAAGTTCTTAAGCCTTTCCACCTTAAATTATTTGCATATCTTATGCACTCATTGCTTTTCTTAAGACCTAATGCGGTTTGTTGAGTAATTCATATGCTTCATTTCTTTCAAATTAATCATTCAACTTTTAATTATTTGTGTGTAATACCAAGCTTCCATTTTAATGATATGTAGAAAAGATGATATTTGAGCATATAGCCTAAATATTAGCTAGCATTCATTACCATATATCAACAACCTTGTATGTGTGCACTCTTACCCTTGTGTTACTCCATTGACCACTTTTCATATTACATTGTATTCATTGATCCTATATATCAATTGCATATAGAATTAGTTCTTCACTTTTCTAATGTGCTTCCATATTCTAATTGGTATAATAGTTTGATATGTAGAATTAATGTTTTTCTCTCAACATTGTAAATACAGTGATTGAAGAGGTTCTACTAATAATCCAAAGAATTATATCCATGATTATATTTTTTGTTGATTAATAGAGATGGAAAAGAAAAAGAAAAAACATATTGCAAGTTTCATTGGAAACCTACTCGTGGACTCAAAATTTCACTTGAAGAGGAAGCTCTCATTGTGGGGGTACTAGCCATAGTCATGCTACTAAAGATTTTTTCCAAGCTATAGCTTCTAGAAAGTGCCCTAACTAGAAGTTATATATTCAGACCATGGATGCATCTAATGAAGATGAATTTAATTTTATCCCCTCAATGACACAAAAAACCTGTCTAGAGGATCTATTTCCTTTGCAAGTGGTATTAGAGCTAATCTTTTTTATTTATGAAATATTGGATTGTTGGTGCAAAATGATTATTGTCTTGATTTGCTAAGAAATACATATTTCTTATTGTTGTATTTTATTAATATGCATCTTTTTAGGCTATATTGATTGATTGGACTATTGAAGAAGGTAGGATCAACTCATCGATTACTCGCATGATGTGTTGCATTATGAGTGTTGGAGGCAAAGTGTAGAATTATTTAAATAGGTAACCAAGGTGTACACATTGTTAGTTCTTACATTACTATTGAATAAAGTTTGTCCTCCTTGTCAATTGCACAATGACACCTTATAGTTAGTGAATGATTTTAGCAATACAAAACTTGAAGAACACATGCATGGAAGAACTTGTCACAGAGCACAAAAGACAAAGAAGAGGCAAGGGTTTTGCTCTGAGAATATGAAAAATTATAATACCAAACTAAAAAGATTAATGAAATTTACAACTGATCAATCCTTATAGAAGGAGATCATAAAAATTAAAATGGAAACCCTAAGAGGTAAATGGCATTTAATAATTACTATTTAATTATCAAATGAGAATACAAGTGCATAAAGGGAAATATAAAGAAGGGAGTAAAGGTAATTTAATAAATTAAATTAAATTAAACCTTTACTCTAACACCCCCCTTAAGATGAGTAACAATGCAACTACAAACAATGCATGAAAAAGAAAGGAAACTACAATGCTAGAAGCAAACTTGGGTCTCAGCAACAAGGCCTAACGACGTACCCAATCATAGCTAAATCTCTATGAAATGGAGAAAGAGGGAAAACCATGTGGGAAAAACCCTACTCCAAAAAGAGATAGAAAGAAAAAGTACACATCATATGTCTCACGAGACTCTCTCAAAACCATAAGTACAATGAAACTCCCCATGACAGAGGCTCGAAACTCCATAGCCACCCCCAGAATGATAAAACTCTTGTGTCAATGAACAGACCAATGTGGCTCCAATCTGAAAGAAATAAAGGTAGTGGACAAGGAGGATGAAACCCCTAAATGTAAGGTGAAGCTGGAAGTCCTAGTTGATGCTCAAAGGATAATGCATGAGAATCCTAAAATGGAATATCTAATGGAGGTGGGATAATAAGTGTGTTTAATCTGTCATCTAAGAGATGTGTGTCCTCTGATATATCCTCAAAAACTACAATTAGTGGCTCGATGATTGGAGCTATAATGGTAGGCAGTGTTGAAGAGTAATCTTGTGCAATAGATGGAATCTGCATAGGAGGTGGAGGTGTGGAAGTCACAACACTGGTCTCAGGGACAACACATAAGTTCAAATGACCCAACTTCACCTCAGTAGTTTCTCGTGAAGAAGGAAAGTGAGTCTATGATAGTGGAGATGGTGGACCGAAATGAGAGAAAGAGTATAAGCGGGAAGAATGATCAACAGTCCATGTAGCAACAATATTGTCTTTCTCACTATCTCTGATGTGCACTGAATCTTGTGCAAACTCAATTGTCTTCCCCGTCCCACTATGTGTAGTAGGATAAGCCTCAAAAGAAGAGAACAAATTCTGAGAAGATGTCATATGGTGTGAAGCACCTAAATCTAATAACCATTTAGAAGAATGTGAAGCAGTAGTTGCACATAGTGCATGACCCTTTCCTATGTCTTTACCACTTGACTAAAATGATGATGATGATGAAGAAGATCTGTCAGAAGTAGAAGGAATATCAATGTTGCCCTTTTGAAGGAGAGATGTCAATTTTGAAACATGGTTGGCATAGCTATCTAACTTCTTCTCATAGCAATATGACTCATCATGATTAAGCATATTACAATAAGCACACTTCAGTCTATCTGGCTTTGGTTTATCCCCCTTAGGAGGAGGTGGGCCTAATATTATGTGAGGGCTAGAATCAATTTCAAACTTTGTAGGATGTGACCTCTATTTCTTCTCCTTTTCAAAAGATGTCTAAGTTACCAATGTATGAGTTTGAGCCTGTGAGAGAATCCAGTTGAGAGAGCTTAACTTTCTCTCGAGTCAAACAATCACAAAAAACCTCAAAGGATGGCATGATAAATCTAGTACCCAAAGCATCCATGGTGGAATGGAAGGTAGAAGCAAAAATTTGGAAGTTTCCACAAAGCTTAGAAAGAATCAGGTAAATGCACTTAGTGTTGGTCTTGGTTTTCCCACAACCCTACAATAAAGATTTTTGTTGTTTGAACTTCATTAAGAAGTCCTCAATAGAAGGAAAAGAATCTGGTACAAGAGAGGTAAGGTCTAACTCATTCACTGTACCAAACAAGCCGTCAAGCTTGCTCCACATAGCTAGAGGGGTACTGTACCCAACAAGATGAAACTATAGACTGTCAGATACTTATAAATCAATTAACCCCATTGCCTCATCCATCTTGTTCTTGTATTGCAAGATCTCAAAAGGCCTCTGTAAAATTGGTTACACTACATCTAAACAAGACCACTGTTGAGATAATAGGGGTTGCACACATTGCATAATATTTTTTATATTGTATTATTTTATTTTATTGTGTAATGTTGCACCTAGATGTATGTGCAACATGTAAAGATTCCCATGGGATATACTTGATGAGTTGTATTGTAACATTGTGATAATATTTCATGTAATTTATTAATATTGGGGAAAAGAATTACATTTCCAATATTAAATGTGGGGTCAATGGGTTAGGTAGCAGATGGTTTTAGCACATGGTTTATGTAATACCACTTGGTAGTTTTGTGGGACTTGCTACTATATAAGCAACGACAAGGGTAGTTGTTGATGTGAGAAGGAAAAAATGCAACAATTGAGTAGAACAAGGCTTGACAGGTTAGCCAAGGGAGCATTTCTGAAAGTTGGAAGCATGGCATGGGATGTGTGGATTCATGCTTGTTCACATGGATTGCTTGATAGTGACTATGGCTTTGAAGACTTCCATGGTTGTATTGCAATGATGTTTTTACTGAATAATACATGGTGATGTATGCTTTTGGAGGCTATTTTTTCCCTCAATGAGGGTTTTCCAGGGTATATCTCATGTCACATTTTTGTGGGTATGTTGTTTATTCTCCTGCATGTGGATTTCAATTACATATGTATTTTAAATCTATTATGGGTTATGTGGAAACAATTATAATTCTTTGTTGCAAGTTTCCTTACAAGAGGTATCAAAGCTATGATTTTATTATTGTAACCCTAGATTGAATCCACGAGAATGCATGAGAGGATAAAAGAAAGGGAAAGATATATGAGTTGTTTATTGCATATCTGATGGTTTTGGGTTTGCTGTTATGATTGGATATTGGTAGATTTTGGGCATGTGAAATTGTTGGACAAAAGGGTTTTTCAGATGTTTCATTTAAATGAGGGTTTTAAGGGGAACTCGCAGAAATGACCTCCTAGGTAAAAACAAACCTCACCATTGGATCCGAGTCGATGTTTCCATAAATTTTGATATATAATATGCCCTAGTTTAGCCATGTTTAGAGGAAATGAAAGAGTTTTTTAGTTTCAATCCTTGATGGCCATCAAATTTAATCCCATTGGAATTTTTATCACAAAAAATAATCACATTGAAATTGATAAAAAGATTATCTTAGTAAAATTGCAATAACTTTCTCTCAAGATATCAGATTTCAAACTTCTTATAGAAGTTGGAAAGCTAATTCAGAGCACTACAACTTGGTGTAGTTTTGGTTTTTTCATTGTGTCATTTTGTTAGGTTTTAAGAGCCCAAAAGTTAGATGTTGTTTATTTTGAGTACATATTAGTGTTGAAAATATAAGAGGAGTAATTGAGAGGTGAGGGGTGAATTAGTTACTACTAAAATAAATCCCAAATCTCTCAGATGTCAATACAAAAATGCAAACTGAAAATTGAAAACTGTTGAAGCTTGGTAAACACACAAAAGATGTTGTAACTCAATAATAACTGAATTAGCTTGGTAAATGCTTAACATATAAACGTTTAGATGTTGTCTATGATTACCATTACTTTAACTAAGTTGCAAATATATAAAAGAAAATAACATGAACACATATGACATCAAGATTTAACGTGGAAACCTAATTTGGGAAAAATCACCAATTGCAACTGGTTATTGTTTTCACTCTTTTGAAGTGAGCCCTATTAGGAGCTAATCATGTTAAAGGTTACAAAATACACTATTAGGTGTGACCCTATTAAAGGATTTAATCACCCTGTTAGGAGTGGCCTTGTTAGAGGTCTTGAGATAATTCGATAGAATAGCCTCCTTGTTAGAGGATTTGTAAATAGTTGTTAGGCCAACTCTATTAAGAGATTCAGATCACTGTTATAATGGTTAGAGAGTAACAATGAGATGACCTGATTTGAATGCAACTGATTTGTTGATTACAGATCTCTGTTATGGCTTGTACTTGATCCTTCTTGATCAAATATAGCTTTGTTGCTCTACAAGGATATTATACTTATCCTTCAAATTTTCTTCCTCTTCTCATCATTAAATCTTTAATAACATCATCATGAATGCACACTTTGAAATCCCAACTTGACCTTATACTTATATCTTCCACTTTGTCAAGTTGGCTCAAATACAACTTAGAATAATTAATATTCATCACCTTAGTCGGCTGGAATCAATAGATGAATCAATTAAGCTTAATATGCCAAAGTAAAAAAATCCTTTGTTAGCCGACCCAGCTCAATAGAAACTAAATCATAAATGATTTCCTTTGTTAACCAATAGAAGCTTGGTTAACACTATAAACTTGTGAAAATCCTTTGAGAATCAAGTGAGCTCGGTTAGCACTGGTTCCATCCAACTTTCCTTTATTAACTGAGTGAGATCAATTAACACTCACTTTCTGCATCTTTTCCTTTAATGCTCAAATGAACTGGGTAGACACTGCCTTCTAAACTATGCAAACACCGGAGTGCTCGGTAGACACAGAAAACTGTCTTCACTACCCGAGTGAGCTTGGCATATACTAACTGATATGATATGACATTTTTGTAACATCAAAGACAACATATAATTAATCAATTGTATCCAACAATCTCCCTCTTTGAAATTAATGGCAATACAACATGTCATAGCATAATGAAATTATTGGTAATATGTCCAAGCAATCAGTTAAGGTAAGTTATGGTTGTCATTTATGGCAACATATTTGTTTTGCAAATTAGCCTCATTTAGTTGCAGAAGAAAATTGTCTAAGTATCAGACAGTGTTATAGCAACAAGACAATTTTGATGATAATAGAATATTCTCTTGGAATATTCTCTTGCACAATTGATCAGAGATGCATGATGTCATAATGATGACGTATACCAATGCGCATGTTTGTACAATCAATTGAGTTCAAGTTATGATGAAATTAGTGATGTAGTAATGACACAACGCAGGACAGAGCACTTCAACAAAATGAATTTAACAAATCAATTTATTATTTTGAGTTATGAATTGTTGTTAAGCTGACTCATAATGCTATATGAGCCGACTAAGGAAGAATTTATCAAAAAGTTTTGTATAAGTAAAGAACTTTATTTGCGAAATAAGGGTGTGTGAAAAAGTATGTGCAAAAGTCAATGATGATTCAATGATTAGTAAATGTGAAGTCGGTATGATCTTGTGAAATGTGAGTAACAAGTGAATGTGATACTTTGCTATATGATGCAAAGATACGATGCAATCTTATATGTGTGTAGTCACTCTTGTGTGAAGAATCATCAATCAAAAGATTTGTGAAGTACAACAAACTACTCAGTATTGTATGTATACCTATTTCTTGAAGAAATTATTTTATAGTTGCATGTTAGGGCAGTGGGCTCTACTTGCACACATTTGCATGTAATCCACCAACTCTTAACAGGGTTGAAGAAACTCCTAATAGGGTTGAGGCTTCTAACAAGGCCTAGTCTCCTAACAGGGACTGGAGACACTATACATGCTTTATAGACTCCTAGCAGGGTCAATATCCTTAATCAGGTTCTTTATATAGTGGATCATCTAGTGGGTTCCATCCCCATTGGGGTTTTCCCTTGGCCAAGGTTTCCCTAGTTAACAAAATATGGTGTCATGATCTCTCTTTGTGTATGGTTGTTTACATTGTTCTGCATTATTTGTTTTTTTTTTTATGCACATAACAAAGTAAATAATAATATTCAGTCATGGATAAAAATATTGAAAATACTAATTCAACCCCCCCCCCCCACCACCACCTCAATATTATCTATTTCTAACAATTGGTATCAGAGCCTAGTTATTCAAAAAGGGCTTAACAGCCTAAAAAATATCCCTATGGATATGGAACAACTGAAGAAAAATCTTGAAGAAGCACTTGAACAGATTGATCTTCTTATTCATGAAAGAGATGGCCTCAAAGATAGATACAAGGATGAAAAAGCCTACATCGGTGAATTGAAGGACAAAATAGATGACCTAAAATAGAAAGGACCTACTAATCAGACCAATAATGATGACATTGAAGATCTAAAGAAAGAAAATGAGATCCTAAAACATGAATAAAGATAGTTGAACTCAAGCTGAGTCTAAAGAAAAATGGAGGTAAGATTGACTCTGAAATAAAAGCTGAAAAATGTTGATCTGAGATCCCAATTAAGCAAGGTAATATCAAAACTAGAATCTATTAAGTTAGAACATGCAGAATTAGAAAAATACAACACCATTATGAAAGGTGAGTTGACACAAACCAAGCAACAACTTGATAAATTATATACTAGCAGTGATAAAATTGAAGAACAAATATGTGTACAAAGACCTAGTTATGATAAGACTAGACTTGGATTCTTTCTTGGTCAATCCACTAAGAAATCTATTGAAAAAAAAGAACTTGTTACTCTTGAAGTCAACAAATACCTAAGCAAGATAGATAATACATTTAAAGACAAAGTGAATATTGCTCACTCTGAGAAAGACAAAGAATATGATCAAGATATGAATACCAAAAGAAAATAATCTTTTGTCTGGTGTGATGAACTTGAAGACACTGAATTCAATTGTGAAGGTAAGTCTTTCAAACCTATTTCAAAATTATATTGTCATAATTGTCATGGATATGGTCATTATGCAATATATTGTAAGAAATCTAAATTTGATAGTGATAATATAAATAGTAGGATGCATAGGAACACTAACCATACAGGAAACAAAAGAAGATCCCATGGTAATGAGAGTGGAGAAAGAAGACAGATTGTTTGCTATAGATGCAACAATCTTGGACACATTGTAAGGAATTGTAGAACACTTGATGACAAGCTAAATGAATAGAAAAGATATGTACCTATATGTTAGTTGTGCAACAACTTTGGAAACACAACAAAGTTTTGCAGAATGGATAGAAGAGACCTAAATAGGAATTAGAATTTTAGAAGAAACAATAGAAGAAATGAAGTAGAAGATCAGCCAAATGAATTGAAGGAATCATTTGTGAAGGCAAAGGAACTAGAAATCTCTCATACAGCTATAGAAAATGAACCTAACAGGACAATGAAGTCACTTATTATCTGTGACTCCTCTCACCAAAATTGAGCATTCTTAGTGGAACAGAGTATCAGTTATTAATAATTGATGCTAGAAGAAGTATTAAGGGTTGCGTAGTTAACAGTAGGTAGTAGACATTGAGGAAAGTCTACAGTAAAGTGCGCATTGCCTGATATAATCAGGATAAAGCTATATGAAAGGATCAAACTCTCTATTGCATAGAGACAACATACTAAACTAGTGGCAGATATGCATTTATTACACAGTACAGATTGTGAAAGATTTAAAGGACACAAACTGACTTGCATACATCATTTTCTTGTGTGAAGTTTGTGTGCTAGATTGAAGCGAGATTTGGAGAATTAAAGAATCCTGCAAGAATCTGAAGTCATCAGAAACCCTAGAATGCAAAATTGAGGTATTTTTTTTATTTGTTGAGCATAATCCTTCAAGAATGGCAAGGCAAGAAGTTTATAATGTAAGAAACACCCATTTGTTTCTTTACTCGATGACCCCATTGGAGCATTTTTGCAAGTTCTAGAAAATGTTCTTCATGTGGAAGATATCAAAGATATATTCATTGCAAAATTGAAAGTATAGCTTATTCAGAGATTCACAAGGACTTGAAGACGATGTACAACAATGATTTATCATTGAAATCTGAACATAGGTATCTAGAACGACTTAACCTAGTTAAGCATATGTTCTACATAGATTTCGATAATAACGATTGGACAAGAATAATCCTTAGTAGAGTACATGATGATCTTCTATGGCTAGGAGATTCTATCATTAGCATTGACAATGACCTAATTCACAAGGTAACAAGATTGAGCAATTAGGGTAGCAATCCAATAAACATCAAGAATGTGCACAAGCTTGTTGAGGCAAATCTCAACACATATTTTGATGGAAGGAATATGAAAGTCAGCTCAATCCAAGATGATGGAGCGAGACTTATTTGCAAGATTTTGGGTTACAAGTATAATCATGGATCAAGAATAGATTCAATCCGTGCAGGATTTCTACATGCAGCTTACCTAGCAGTAAGAGATGAAGAAGTAAACATGTGTGATATTGTTAGAACACAACTATTGGATAATATATCAAGAATCAAGAAATCAAGAGGTGTAGTATTTAGATTTGAATCCCTTCTAACACGCATATTTTTCTATCCTATCAAGAAGTTTCCTGGTATCATAGTGTGGAATGAAAATGAGTGCACAATGTAGTAGATCACTCAAGCTTATAGGTCAAAACCTGAAGCAGTCAGAGATAATGATTTCGATAGAATAATGAAGTCCTTTCAAATAGAAATGAAGAAAATGTATAGAATACCTCCAGCACTAGTGGAGAAATATAAGGATGAGTTATGTTTCATGGTTGAGACAGATTTTACATGCATGAAGGTAGTAGTTCCTCGGGTGAAATTTATTGAACCTATGGGATATGAGATGAGTGAGGATCTAATTGAAGGGTATCCATAGATAATCCTTCACTCTGAAGTTGATGCTAATTGTGACAGATGGGGAACATATACAGAGAAAATGAGAGAAGTAAAAACTAGTCAAGTCATGAAGGACTCCAAGAAAAGGTAGAGAAAGCTATTGATTCTATCTTGAAAGAATCTAGAATGAAAAAGAAAGAGTTTGACCAGGTAAAGGGAATTTCTATGGAAATGAAGGCTAGTGGTCAAACTGAACTCTTATCCCCTACACCCATTGCAGTGTTAGGACCTACAGAAGAGGTCACAATTGCCCAAACAATTGTGCAAACTTCTTATGTGCCTTATGCAGTAGTTGTGCAACAGCAACCTCCAAGCGAATTAGTAAAGATGGAGGAAACATTAGCATTAAGGAAATCCATGAGGATAACAACCCCTCCTAAAATGAGAGTAAAGTAGACCATCAGTGCCCCAAGTAAAAGAAGGAGAACTCTACAGATTAACTCATCTGAGTCTGAGGAAGAGACTGGTGATAGACCAATTGAAGCAGCTGATCAGGAAGCCAAGACATCAGTAGGATGCAAAGCATGGAAGCCAAAGGTAGAAAACCTTAACATGCAAATTATTAATGACAAAATTTTGTACAGTTAAATAAATAGTACGACTTCTATAATAACATGGATAGGAGACAGCTAGAAATGTTGTAGTTAGAAACATGATTTTGAAAGATAAGAGATTTGATATTATAAAAGGACAAATACCTAAAGATTTGTACAATAGATTGCTAAATAGGAAGAGCATAGTTACAAAAGAAGATAAGCAGATAAGAATAAACATGGTAAGAAAGTTATGCACTATAAATAGTGAAGAGGACATAAAAGAAATTTTGAAAGGTATAGCACCATTACTGAGGCATAAGAAAAGATCCATTCTTATTATGGGAAGAAATTATGAGGAAGTCAATAAAGAAACTCAGGAGGCTATAGTTTCTTTCATGTCCACTATACCCAAGGACAGTGTGTAGACAGAAGAGGCAAGTAAGATGCTTAAAGCAAGTGCACGGATGCCTAAATCAAGTGCACAAATAGAAGAGGCAAGTAAGAAGCCTGAAGTAAGTGCACAGTCAGTAGAAGCCAGCCAAACACCTAAGGAGAGTGCACAAATAAAGGAGGATAGTCCTATAGCTTACAACCCTCCTCAGAGTACTGAACTAGTAGCTACACCAAGTTCTCCTCACATCACTATTGGCAATGACTCTATCCAAGTAGACAACACCAAAGTGACTGTTGACAAATCAGAAGATCCATTCAAGGACTTTGGTGCCAGCATTGTTGGCAATATTGTGGATTACAATAGTTTTGATGAAGAAGAGGTTCAAAAGACTACTAAAGAGGTAACATAGAAAATAGAGACCAACACTGTAGTAGGTATCTCAAGTGTGACTTTGACAAGAACAGTAGTAGTAGGAACTTCCACTCCTCCTACCCAAACAGTAGCAACAATAGATCCAACTCAATTTGATGAAGAAGATGAGGCAAAGAACCTTTTATCTTCTCTAAACAAACTTCTTGAAAAGAAGAAATTAGTCAAGTCACTTGAGAATACTTTGACCACAGTTTTAGACAAAATGGAAAAGGTAATAAGCCCTGTTGACACCCCAGTTGATATTCAACAGTACGCAACGATTTTGTGCAAGGCTTTTGATGATGACTTCTCTACACTCATGACTTTAGCTACCATTCAAGCACAGACTGAGCATGATGGTAAGCTTCTAAACACCATGTGCACTGACATTAGAAACAATATAGAAACTTTGAACA
The DNA here is from genome assembly GCA_028749045.1 of Cupressus sempervirens. Classification (NCBI taxonomy): domain Eukaryota; kingdom Viridiplantae; phylum Streptophyta; class Pinopsida; order Cupressales; family Cupressaceae; genus Cupressus; species Cupressus sempervirens. The sequence goes on from CM053783.1 coordinate 8,857,399, forward strand.
TATGTTAAAGCACTAAGGCAGTGCATAGAGGAAGGAAAATAGGCATATGCTAAGTGTAACTTAGCATACATTTATCTGAAAGAATATGATGATTAGATCAAGGATAAAGTGATTGAGCTTTAGACAGTCACTGACAACTTTTTGAAGCAGAATCAGAAAGTGAACTCCTTTGAGCATACAATTCAGCTACTTCATGATAATATAAGGGAAATACAAGCGGACAAGGAGAACCTTCTAAAGAGGTTCACTCTTTTGAGAGTACACTTATTCCCTTAAATAACATTACTGGAAAATCAATTGGAAGAATGCTTATCTGCAAAGTCTTCATATGACAAATTTGTGGCTACATATTTGAATGCAGTAGAATTAGTAGCATATGTGTTATGTGCGCTTATCAATGTATCTAATGCACTAAAGGATAGTTGGGAGAAACAATTTGAGCAGTTGAAGACCAATTTCAACAATTGTTTTAACAAGCTTTGATATGCAGCTACCAGATTTTGACAGTTTTTGATACCTTTGTCATTGATGTCAAAGGGGGAGATGTATGGAAAATTGTATTGTAAGAAACTATAATATGTATACCATGTAAGGGGGAGCAATAAGTTGTAATAGGAAGAAATAAGGAATTTAGTCTTTCAAAACATAAATACAAATGCTCTCTTTTTTTGTTCTTATGTTATGGCTATTTGCTTTGATTGGCATGACAACATGTTTGGGACTTAGCCAATTTTCCAAAATATTGCCATCAACGCCAAAGGGGGAGATTGTTGGCAATATGTCCAATCAATCAGTTAAGGTAAGTTATGGTTGTCATTTATGGCAACATATTTGTTTTACAAATTAGCCTCATTCAGTTGTAGAAGAAAATTATCTAAGTATCAAACAATGTTATAGCAGTAGGACAGTTTTGATGATGACAAAATATTACCTTAGAATATTCTCTTGTTTAGTTGACCAGAGATGCATGACATCATAATTATGATGTATACCAGTGCGCATGTCCATACAATCAATTGAGTTCAAGTTATGACGAAATTAGTGATGTAGTAATGATACAACGCATGACAGAGCACTTCAGCAAAATGATTTTAACAAATTGATTTATTATTTTGAGTTATGAATTGTTGTTAAGCCGACTCTAATAATGCTATATGAGTTGACTAAGGAAGAATTTATCAAAAAAAAATTGTATAAGTAAAGAACTTTATTTGTGAAATAAGGGTATGTGAAAAAGTATGTGCGAAAGTGAATAATGATTCAGTGATTAGTAAATGCGAAGTCGATATGATCTTGTGAAATGTAAGTAACAAGTGAATGTCATACTTTGCTATATGATGCAAAGATATGATGCAGTCTGATATGTGCACAATCACTCGTGTGTGAAGAATCATCAATTAGAAGATTTACGAAGTACAAAAAACTACTTAGTATTGTATATATACCTATTTCTTGAAGAACTTATTGTATAGTTGCATGTTAGGGCAGTGGGCACTGCTTGCACATATTTGCATGTAATCCACCAACTCCTAATAGGGTTGAGGCTTCTAACAAGGCCTAGTCTCTTAATAAGGACTTGACACACTATACATGATTTATAGACTCCTAGTAGGGTCAATATCCTTAACCAAATTCTCTATATAGTGGATCATCTAGTGGGTTCCATCCCCACTAGGATTTTCTCTTAGCCAGGGTTTCCCTAGTTAAAAAAATATGGTGTCATGATCTCTCTTTGTGTATGGTTGTTTACATTGTTCTGCATTAATTGTTTATTTTCTTATGCACATAACAGAGTAAATAATAATATTTAGTTGTGGATAAAAGGATTGAAAATACTGATTCAACCCCCCCACCCCCCCGCCCCCTCAATATTATCTATTTCTAACAGAAATTTTGGATATAGAATGAGAACTCCCCCTATCAGTATGAGCTCTTCCTTACACTGGATTTTGTCTTCTATCTACAATAACTACTACCAAGTTCATTCAGAACATTCTCCCTCTTTCAAAAAACTTCTTCTTTGGAAAACTTCTCCCCTTTTGGTTCCTTACTTTGTTTTGGTTCTAAAAATTTCTTAGAGATATGACAATAAACTTCTCCCTCTTTGACAACACATGCCAAAGACAATAATTATGAAAGTACCAATGCACCTTAAGTACTAATTCATCTGCAATATACCCTTGCTAATTCTGCACCAATTGATTGGTCTTCAACAAGTTCTAGTTGATGCATTCACTAAATTTTATTTAGTGAATGTCAGATAGGGGAATGACCCCTAGCTTACCTCTTAGATATAGAAATGCATCCTTAGGTAATGGCTTGGTGAATATGTCTACAATTTGTTCTTTTATATTCACATATTCCAATCTGACTTCTTTGTCCTACACTAATTCTCTTAAGAAGTGATATTTTATAACAATGTGCTTTGTGTTGAAATGCATATTACACTGGTGTTATCACAGTATATGACTATTGGATCCTTGATCTCTATCTTCATTCTTTCCAACAATTGTTGAACCAAACAATGTTAGAGCAATTAACTATTATTGCTACATATTCTGCCTTTGTTGTGGATTGACATGTGCGATTTTGCTTCTTGCTTGTCCAAGATATCAAGACTTCCTGCCCAATCAACATCAGTAAATACTTTCAAACCCAAATTGCCTCCAAGTTTATACCATAAACCATAGTCTTTAGTACTTTTTAGATATCTTATGATTCTTTTGATTTCCATCATGTGATTTTCCTTGGGATTTGTTGAGAATCTTGCCACTATTCCAACTGCTAGAGCAATATCGGGCCTTGTATGTACCACATATTATAATTTCTCAATCATTGATCTATATAAGGTCTGATCTACTTCTTCGGAATCATCATTTTTGGAGAGCTTATGTCTAGTAGACATAGGGGTTCCAACTGGTCTTAAATCTTCCATTCCAAATTTTTTCAATATTTCCTTGATAAACTTAGATTGAGTGATGTAGATACCATTTTTGTTCTACTGTATCTACAATCCAACAAAGAATTTTATCTCACCAAACATGGAAATCTCAAATTCTTTACTCATTTCTTATGAAAATGCTTTGCACAAGTCATCATTTCCTATAAATAGAGTACCATCAACAAATATTTTTGCCAACACAATCTTCTTGTCTGGTCCTTCCTTGATATACAAACTACTATTATCATTTGTCCTTTGAAAGCCAATTTGTACCAGGTAATTATGAAGTCTTTCATACCAAGCTCTTGGAGCTTGCTTGAGACCATACAATGTTGTGTGTAATTTGCAGCCCATGTCCCTTTCCTTAGGATCTACAAAATCTTTCGGTTGTTCAATGTAGACTTCCTCATCAAGAATTCCATTCAAGAATGTAGATTTGACATCCATTTGATATACTTTAAATCCTCTATGTGTTGCATATGCTAGTAAGGTTCTGACACCTTCTAGTCTTGCCACAGGAGAAAAAGTCTCACCATAGTCAATACCTTCTTCTTGAGAAGAACGTTTGCACACCAATATTGCTTTGTTTCTTGAAACTTTTCCACCTTCATTCAACTTATTTTTGAATACCCACTTTGTACCAATTACATTTTTATATCCTTGGGTCTAGGAACAAGAGTCCAAGTTTTGTTCTTTTCTATCTATTCTATCTCTTCGTTCATTGCATTAATCCAACTCACATTTTCTAGAGCATCTTTAACACTTCTAGGTTCAAATTCAACAAGTAAACATGTACCTTTTAATTTGCCTCTTGTCATTGTTCCATCTTATTTGTCTCCAATGATTTGATCAGACCCATGATGCCTTCTAACATATCTTGCTAACACAGGTTCTTTGGCCTTGAATGAGTTCCACCATCTTCATCTTGAATTTTAGTTTCAAGCTTAGGTCCTTCTATCTGTGACTAGGGTCCATCAGGCTCAGTTTGAACTAGCTCGATAGCCTTTGATTGTGACTCAAGTCCTTCAGACAGTAGCTCAAGTTGCACTATCTGCAACTCAGTAACTATTGGGGTTTAAAGGGAATCAGGAGATGAAGCTTCTTTTCTCTTAGGTAGATTTGGTAGGGTATCAGGTTCATATTAAACAAATATTTTGTAATTTTCTGGCTCCTTGTTGCTTTCTTCTTCACTTTTTTCTGCAAACTCATCAATTCTAACATGTGCACTTTCTATAATGTTGTTAGTAGACAAATTCAAACATCTATATGATTTACTTCTACAGGAGTATCCTAGAAATATGCCTTCATCACCTTTTACATAAAATTTATCTTTTCTAGATTCCTTCAATATATAACATTTGCTGCCAAATACTTTCAAGTAACTTACATTAGGTTTGTAGCCATACCATAGCTGATAAGGTGTTTTGTTTGAGTCTTTCTTCAACTGAACTTTGTTCAAGGTATGAACTACAATGCTGATAGCTTCCTTCCAGTATTTAAGAGCAACTTTCTTTTCAATCATCAGGGTTCTTGCGCAATCCATGATAGATCCATTTCTTCTTTTAGCTATACCATTCTATTGTGGTGTACCAAGGGTGGATACTTGTCTTTTAATTCCTCTTTTAATGGAAAAATTATTGAATTCATGGGAGATGAATACACCACCTATGTATGATCTTAAGCATTTCAACCTCTTTCCAGTTTCCTTTTCTACTCTTTCCAGATACCACTTGAATTTTTGAAAGGCTTCTGATTTTTCTTTTAGATACATTACATTCATCATTCTAGAGTAGTCATCAATAAAAAGAATGAAAAACTTTTCTCCACTATAGCTTTCTATTCCAATAGGTCCACATAAATCTGTATGAACAATTTCTAGGACTTCTTCTGACTGATAGTTTTTGCTTTTGAAGCTAGTCTTTCCCATCTTACTGTTGGAGTTGAGGAAAGCCAACTTCGAAGATTCCCAAGATCACCTGCATGCAAGAACCTGTCAAAGAGATGCCAAGAAGAGGAAGAGCATGGAGCTAGGGAAAAACCCTAAATGGACATGAGAGACAAATATGCAAACACAAGAAGAAATGTACTTACAATATGCACAATGTTATGAAAATACAATGAGAGAGAGCCCGCTTATAAAGAGCTCATGGAAGCTTGTAGAACAAGCTGAAAGATGGTAGAAGACAACTCAGCACATATCCACAAAAGGTGGAATATGCTAGAAGGGAACAAACTCCCGTGTTGTCATCAACTAACCATAACATGCATTAAATACAAAATATTAAATAATTGCATTTACCTAAGTAAGCTTAAGTAAATAGAATAAACAATTAATAAATAATTAATTATTTACTCTAACACCCCCCCTTAAGTGCAACTTAGGGGAATGCCTTAAGCTCCCAAAACTAAGATGAAATACAGGATGGGTCCTGGCAACGAGGCCATGTTAGGTACCCATGTACAATGCAATAAAAGATGCAACCTTTGTAAATGGGGAAAGAGAGAAAACCACATGGGAAAAACCCTCCCCCAAAAAGAGGTAACCTAGTGAAGAACTGAAGAAGTCTCCAACTAGGGAAATGTCCCCTAAAACAGGAATAAGAGTGATCATGAAGAGCATCACTGAAGCATGAAGAAGCCGCAAATCTGCCAAATTGCCGATTTGAAGAACCTCCATGGAAAAAGAAGGCATGAACCGAGCATGTCTATATGGTAGATGATCCATCTCACCGAAATGCATAGGTAGCTAGCCACTGCAATTGCCTTGTACATAGGATCAACCACTGAATACATGGTTCACACTATCGAACCATCGAACCATGGATGCATTAGAACAACAACATAACCCCCCCTTAATGCAGACGGGGTGTGATGATAGGCAACTGAGAAGGTGGGCCAAAGTCTCTTGCAGACGAACCAAGAACGAGGAGAGAGGGAAAGAGGTACAGACACCTATAAAGACACGGTCAAACTGACTCTGCATGGGGCTAATGTTGTGGAAGGGACACTCACTTGACAAAGGGAGAATGCCTAAAACAACAAACAATAACCCCCCCATGGTACTTTATGAAAATATTGCAAGTACAACTAACTCAAAACAACGTTCATGATCCCCGGAATGCAAAAGTGGCACTTTTTCTCAATGCAATACAAAAAGTGCTTCAAAATGATAGCTACAATGATCAAAACTAAAAGCAAGTTGAACCAAAATAAAGTACAGCCAAAAATAAGAGAAACTATGCCAGGAAAACGATCCTCGGGCCTAAAACACTCAAAATATCTACCATATAGCAAAAAATGCCAAAACTATGATAGAAAGAGTAGAGGCCAAAAACTAAGGAAAAGGACTACATTTCTGAAAAGTAAATAGAACCAGCTTTTCAGAAATATAAAGTTTTCAAAAAACGGGCATGGGATGCAAAAGATATGCATGCCGGAGTCAAGAATAGCACTTTAGACTTCAACTGAAAAAACATACAATAAAAAAACATTAAAACCTAAAAATACCTACACTAAAGTCTTCTTCTCAGAACCATATTTCCAGTGCTTCTTTCAGATCAGAAAAATACCTCCGTATGCAAAAGTTATGGCCAAAAAATCACAAGTAGGTCCAAAACAAATTAGGAGAGGTGTATGCAAGGTCTAGGATGCTAATGATGTCAACAAACTGTGCGATTAAAATTGACGACCTTCCGCTCGTCGCGATAAAAAATAGTGCCACGTGGAAAAATGCTAATGTGGCAAGGTCCACGTGGCACCCTTGCCATGTGTCTCACGCAGACTAGCTGCTTAGGGGCTGACGTACCCGCTGATTGTGCAGAAAAGCAGCGAATTAAAAACTGCCACGCAGGCAAAAATGCAAAGGTGATGACTCAACGGAGTGGAGCGGCCGAAGGCAAAGGCAGCAAACGGAGGCAGCGGATAGAGCAGAACAACCAGCGGAGGAGGCGGAAAGGAATCGCTGTGTCGACGGAGCGACAAAAAGTGACGACTAAGACGGTGACAGGACAACGGAGCGGCTCAGAGGCGGACCAGTTGCTGCGCTGTCGACGGAGGCTGCGCCTGGGTGGCTCGGCGGTGCGGTGGTGGCCGCCTGGTGACCCTATATTTTTTAATTAAAAATCGCAATAAATGCGAAGATCATCCGTATGACAGCGTCCAGGGGGCCTAAAAAATTCTCCAAAAATGCCCTATGTCCAAAATCAACAAGTTTTATATGAATCCTAACTGCAAACGGCCTTTCGGATCCAATGGTGATGTTCGTTTGGTCTCAAAGTGCTCCGAAAAATTGTTGATCCCTTAATTTGAAGAAAAAATGCACAAACAAACTAGGGTTTGTGACTTCAAATCACGGCTTCAAAATTTCTTCAACCAAGCAGCAGCAGGAAGGCTCTGATACCATGTTGGAGTTGAGGAAAGCCAACTCCGAAGACACCCAAGATCACCTGCATGCAAGAACCTATCAAAGAGAAGCCAAGAAGAGGAAGAGCATGGAGCTAGGGAAAAACCCCAAATGGACATGAGAGACAAATATGCAAACACAAGAAGAAATGTATTTACAATATGCACAATGTTATGAAAATACAATGAGAGAGAGCCCGCTTATAAAGAGCTCATGGAAGCTTGTAGAACAAGCTAGAAGATAGTAAAAGACAACTCAACACATATCCACAAAAGGTGGAATATGCTAGAAGGGAACAAACTCCCGTGTTGTTATCAACTAACCATAACATGCATTAAATACAAAATATTAAATAACTGCATTTACCTAAGTAAGCTTAAGTAAATAGAATAAATAATTAATAATTAATTAATTATTTACTCTAACACTTACCAATTTGGCAATTCTTGCATAGACCCACATCAAGATTCTTCAAACTAGGAATACCTCTTACTCTTCTATGTTTGCTTATCTTGACTAGATTATCAAAGTTCGCGTAACATAGCCTTTTGTGCCATAACCAACTTTCCCATACTTGAGCAATAAAACATGAACAATCACTGAGATCAAGATAAAATAGATTACCTTTTGTTTGCTTGCTAGATCCAACCAGATTTCCTTTTCCATCCAGTAGTTTGGCTTGTCCATTCATGAATTACACCTTGAATCTAATGTTACTCAAATGTGCCACACTCAATATATTATGCTTTAGTCCTTCAACCCAATAAGCATTGTCACATACAAGTTCTTTAGTCAATAAAATACATCATTTTCCTTTTATGTTACAAGGTTCATTGTTTCCAAATCTCACACTACCTACATCATAATATTCCATGTGCTCAATTTTTGTTTTGTTGCCAATCATATGATGTGAGAAGCCACTGTCAATAATCCATATATCATTTTTGCTAACATGAGAGATAAGTGTCATCTTATCTCCTTCATCATCAGATTCATCTTTCATAACAATATATACCATTTCATCTTCAATGTTATCAGAATCTTTAGCTATAAAACAAGATTTCTTACCTTTGTCCTTGAAGTTCTTGTAGTTCTTGGAGTCCTTCTTGCCTTTATGCTTATTTATTTTCTTTTGATATTTTATTTTCTTATTTGGAGACCTAGCAACAATGTGACAAACTTCTTCACAAGAAAAGCAGATTAGAGGAAATTTACCTTTGTACTTTCCTCTTCCTTTGAAATACTTCCTTGCAAGCAAGGCTTCAACAACTTCAAGATCACTGCCTAAACTTTCTTTCGATGTTCCATCTTCTTCACTTCTTGATTGACTAGACCTTAATTTCTTTCCCTTTTCTTTGAGTGAGAATTTAGCTTTAAATGCAGATTCAATATTCTTTGAAGCAGGAACATAGTTATCATAGTTGTCTAGTTCAAAAATTGTCAATCTTCCAACTAGAGCATCCAAGCCTAATTTGTTATTTGGATCACATCTTATTTCTTGAATAACAGACACTGTAATTTCATAAATAGGAAGAAGATTTTTGAACACTTTACTTACAATAATTTCCTCCTTAATGTCTCCTCTAGATACTTTGATTGCACTTACACTGGCCTTGATTCTTTCTACATATTTTGCAATGTATTCATCTTCTCTCATTCTCATTTGGTCAAATTGTCCTCTAAGACTTTCTACTTTGGCTCTTCTTACATTGTCATCTCCTCCATAGATATCTTTCAGTTTGTTCCACATTTCATGAGCAGTTTTGCAATCCTTTACCTCATCAAATTCAACATAACTTAGAGTAGATGCAATATCAATCATCGTGATATTATGATTTTTCTTTTTAGCAATATCTTCAACTGATAATGTTCTAGTGGGAGTCTTGTATTCAGCATCAAGATATTTGCAACCTAAATCACTGATGGTAGCTAGATGTAACCTCATAAGTCCTTGCCATGTTACAAAATTGTCTCTGTTCAGCTTGGGAATCTCTCTTTTGTTGGACATCCCGATCTTTAGCTTAGGTCCTTGAAATCTTCTCTGCAAGCACCAAAAACTCTGATACCAATTGTTGGAAATATAAGAGGAGTAACTCAGAGGGGAGGGGTGAATCAGTTACTACTAAAATAAATCCCAGATCCCTTAGATTTCAGTATAAAAATGCAAACTAAAAACTGAATACTATTGAATCTCAGTAAACACAAAAGATGTTGTAACTCGATAATAACTAAATTAGCTCGATAAATGCTTAACACATAAACTTTTAGATGTTGGTTGTGATTACCATTACTTTAACTAAGTTGCAAACATATAAAAGAAAATAACATGAACACATATGACAGTAGGATTTAAAGTGAAAACTCAATTTGGGAAAAACCACCAATTGCAACTAGTTACTGTTTTCACTCTTTTGAAGTGAACCCTATTAAGAGCCAACCCTGTCAAAGGTTACAAAACACACTGTTAGGTGTGACCCTGTTAGAGGATTTAATCGCCCTATTAAGAATGACCTTGTTAGAGGTGTTGAGACAATTCAATAGAACTGCCACCTCGTTAGAGGATTTGTAAATAGTTGCTAAGCCAACTTTGTTAAGAGATTTAGATCACTGCTACAATAGTTAGATAGTAACAATGAGATGACCTAATTTCAATGCAACTAATTTGTTGATTACAGATCTCTATTTTGGCTTGTACTTGATCATTCCTGATCGAATATAGCTTTGTTGCTCCACAAGAATATTCTACTTATCCTTCAAATTTGCTTCCTCTTCTCATCATTAAATCTTCAATAACATCATCACGAACACACACTTTGAAATTCCAACTTGACCTTATACTTATATCTTCCATTCTGTCAAGTCAGCTCAAATACAACTTAGAATAATTAATATTCATCACCTTAGTTGGCTAGAATCAATAGATAAATCAATTAAGCTTAATATGCCAAAATAAGAAAAATCCTTTGGTAGTTGACCAAATTCGATAGAAATTGACTCATAAATGATTTCCCTTGTTAACCAACAAAAGCTCGATTAACACTACAAACTTGCAAAAATTCTTCGACAACTGAGTGAGCTCGATTAGCACTAGTTCCATCCAACTTTCTTTCATTAATTGAGTGAGATCAGTTAACACTCACTTTCAACATCTTTTCCTTCGATGCCTGAGTGAACTTGGTAGACATTGCCTTCTAAACTAGGTAAACACAAGAATGCTTGGTAGACACAGAAAACTGTCTTCACTACCTAAGTGAGCTTGGCATATACTGACTGATAATGACATGATATTTGTGTAACATCAAAGACAACACACAATTAATCAATTGTATCCAACAATTAGGGCATAACTTGGGCATATAGAGTTAGATTTTGGACTTCAAATAGTCAACGAATAACTCTTGAGAAGCTCTACACATTGGTTCAGAGTTGGTATAGGTTTGGCATAATTTATTTGGTGATATATTAATCTGAACAATTTATGGTATATATTGACTATAGTAACATTGTGAGTTTATGGCATTGCATGTTTTGGAGATTTAAGATTTGATGTCATTGTATACTCAGTTCATATTTTAGATTGGTCTCGTGATGATATAGTTATCAGTATTTAATTTGGACATGTATGATGACTTGTTGCGTCTGCAAGTTGTGCAGTGTTGTAAGTGTTTTATAATTACATGTTGCATTTATAGCTTAGTTATGGGTTGTCTTTGCCCATTAATATTTCATTATTGATGCATATTCAGATTGGTGGCTTGTATTTGGTTTGTCTATGCCCTAAGTCACATGATTTGCTGATTTTTTCTTCTTATAGAAGGGATGAGATGTTGTTACCAGGTACAGTCATGGTGGAGGATTGTGGTTGACTATTTTATGCTAACAGGTTGGACATATTAAGAGTCAGATGCTTGATTCATGGATGTGATCATGGTGCCATAGAGTTTGGCATGACATGATTGGATATATAAGTGTATCCTTGATCTTTATTGGCTTGAATTTCTGATTTGGTTATGGTGGTACATCTTCTTGGTTGAGGATCATGGTTATTTGGTTTCTTTTGAGGAGCTCATGATCTGCACTTTGAGTTCTTTGATGGTTTGATGCCTTGGTTGATTCTCATGGTTAGATGATAGTTTTTTCATCATGATGCCATGGATAGTTTGGATACACGGTTTAGTGGGAGCTTGTGACAATGATGAGGTGACAGTGCAGGTTTAGTTCCTGGTTTGGTTTAATGTATCTTCTTGGTTTGGAGATCTTGGTTTCACTTGGCACTAACATTTTGGTTGTGTGAGTGTAGACTTGTGGGATCTTCGTGTAGGAGATGGGTTTTATGATTCCTTGGTATCACGATTGAGTCAAAGTTCTTGGCATTGATATATTTATTGACTGTTTGCAGATGTTGAAGGTTTGTCTTAGATTCTGTTGCTGCAAAAGCATCTTTGACATTTGCATGGTGCACTTGCTATCTTCATGGTGTGTGAAGATGTTTAGATCTTGAGAACTCATGGGGTTCTTGGTTGTATTCATGGTGTGTGGAGATGGTTACATCTTGAGGACTCATGGGGTTCTTGGTAAAGGTGTGGTTTATGCTTTGATTTGGCATATTATTCTTAGAGTTAGGATGGTTTCATTTTTATGTCATGGTATACTCTTGATACACATTTAGAGTTGTGACATGTTATGGCGTGTTCATATGGAGCATGTTATCTTTTTGGTTGAGATGGTTAGATCATGTTGTCATGTTTATGTTCTTGAGGCCATGCTTGGAACTTTGACAATAATCTTGATTTAGTTTCTTGGTATTGAGTACATTGATCATAAGCTGTATACTCCATGATATTTCTATGTTGCATTTGGAGTTGGCATGGGTTGATTATTTATAGGTGCTCATGGATACTTAGAGATGGTGGTGATGTTGATTTCTCTTGGATTAGAGATGTGTTTGTTGGGACAATTGATGGTTTCAGTAGGAAGTTTGAGGGGTATTCACCTAACATGGACTTGAGAGGAGATTGTTCTTAGATGAGTCTTGGTTGGATACTTGGATGCCTTGATGAGCATTCTCATTCCCCACTCTTGGTCTGCTCGATGGTTTTCTACTTGAGAGGTATAGCCCATTGTTTCTCTCAAGTGCATTTTATTTATGGTTTTCTTTCATGGATATGGATCTTGAGCACTACATGAGTTAGTTCTGAAGGGTTCATTTGAGAGATGTTTTAGCATTGGTTATCTCCATGTACATATGTTGTTATGCTGGTTGAGTTTGGGAGATGGTTTTTAAATTGGGCATATTCCTTGGATTAGGAATGGTTTATGAGTTTGATCTTCTTATGAGAGGCTTACATCCATGATTAGTTATATGGTATGGTTTGGGTGTTGTTGAGGCTTCTTGGTTGGGGTTTTGTGGAAGAGATCATACTTGCATAGTTTACATCTAGAGGTGTGTGTAGAAGGACATGATACAAGTTATTATTTGCATGGTTTCTCTTTGGTCTTGGTTATCTTCTTGGATGTTTGGTTTTGCTTACATTGGATTTGAGATTGGTTAGAGATTGTGATCACTAGTTTGTGCTCCTGTATGTCATGTGAGAGATGACATGGTTATTCCTTTATCTCTTTCCTCCATTGGTTGTGGAGAACTTGGGAGAGTGTTGGAGACTTTTTATGAGAGTTGTTCTTACAGATTATTGGTTTATGTATTGTGGATATCCTTAAGACTACATGAATTCACTTCTTTGTGATGTTGTGAGTGGATTGGTTATAGATTTGACATTATCTTTTTCAGTGTGAGCTTCTTGGTATATATGTGGTAGGTATTGCTCTTGAGGTTTGTAATTGCAGGTTACAGATTGGATATGTTGATGATGTGAGATTCACTTGGTATACCTTTGGAGGTATGGATAGTTGGATGGGTTTGGCACTTGCTATGGGTGCTATTTCAGCTATGGATATTTTGACAACTACAGATACATGTGATTACCTTTGGATCAGGTTTTTTTGCTTGGTATTTTAGTTGGTACAAGATTTTATGATCTTCTAATGCGACAAGTTGGGTGGCTTTCTCTTTGGATGACTTCTATGTGTGTTCAGTGGCAATGACATAATAGGAAGTGAGATCATTCATGTTTGAGACGTTGGATACTTTGATTTTGTTGTGGGTACTAGGATGGAACACTTTTTATACTTTACTCCATGATGGTGGATGTGCTAGGAGGGATTGTTCCCTTATTCATTTATGTGGCTACAAATTGATCCTATGCAATGTATAAAACAAGTGGGAGATTGTTGAGATAATGGGTGTTGCACACATTGCATAATATTTTTTATATTGTATTATTTTATTTTATTATGTAATGTTGCACCTAGATGGATGTGCGACATGTAAAGACTCCCATGGGATATACTTGATGAGTTGTATTGTAGCATTGTGATAATATTTCATATAATTATTTAATATTGAGGAAAAGAATTAAATTTCCAATATTAAATGTGGGATCAATAGGTTAGGTAGCATATGGTTTTAGCACATGGTTTATGTAATACCACTTGGTGGTTTTGTGGGACTTGCTACTATATAAGCAGCAACAAGGGTAGTTGTTGATGTGAGAAGGCAAAAAGGCAAGAGTCAAGCAAAACAAGGCTTGACAGGTTAGCCAAGGGAGCATTTGTGAAAGTTGGAAGCATGACATGAATGTGTGGATTCATGCTTGTTCACATGGATTTCTTTATAATGGCCATGGCTTTGAAGGCTTCCATGGTTGTATTGCAATGGTGTTTTTGCTGAATAATACATGGTGATGGATGCTTTTGGAGGCTGGATTTTTTTTCCCCTCAATGAGGGTTTCCTAGAGTATATCTTGTGTTACATTTTTGTGGGTATGTTGTATATTTTCTTGCATGGGTTATGTGGAAGTGGTTATAATTCTTTGTTGCAAGTTTCCTTACAACCACGACCCTTTTGACTGGAGAAGTTGTGTCATCAAGGACTTCCATGTGTGATAGTTATGAGGGGTCAGAAGTTCTAGACAAGAAGAGGTCTCAACCATTGTTTTAGAAGGTGTTGGATTGTTTTTTGAAAAAGTTATGGTTTACTGATGCAAATAATAGAAAAAATAATGTAAAACACCCCCCTACAATGCAAAAAATCAAACCCCAACTGCTAAAAGGAATGTGTATACAAGAAAAGAGCAAAATTGATTCAATTTGAGAATCACAATACCTTTGAAATTAATAATAGTGCTCAAGAAGAACTTTCTAGAGCTTCTTTTGGATTGGAAAATGAAGCTAAAATGAGCAAGTTATGCGCCCCAGAAGGTAGAAAACATCATTTGACTTCAAGCCAAAAAATAGGTACCAAACTAGAAAATAATCCAAATAATACCTTCCCCATCATGTCTGTCTGAGAATCATCTTTTTGAGAATTTTTTCGGATCCAAAAAAAGCCTCTATATGCTCAAGTTAAGCCAAACAACCACTAGGGCCTCTAGATAGCAAAAAGATTGCAAACTCCCCCCCCACCCCTCCCAAAAAAAAAATATATATATATATATATATATATATATATATATATATATATATATATATATATAAAATAAATAAATAAATAAATAATTGAATGGGGCTAAGAAATAGCCTCCGGCCCCCCATGTGACTATAAGCTAGGCAAGGCATGGGCAGTGATGGTTGTGGGTTGGTGGTGCAGGAGTGGTGACGAGCAGACAAAGAATGCTGGTGGTGGCTAGAGGGCAGAGCATGGGAACAAAGTGGTGGAGATTACTTGCAGTGACCGTCGGTAGTTAAAAACAAATCGCAAGTGGTTTGATAATCGCAATGGTATTTTTAATACCATCTAAGGTTTTTAAATTGCATATTTAAATCTATTTTTTGCAATTCTTTATTTAATTTTTCTTCCTAAGATTGTGTACCGAGGGTTGTACGACCTTGGTAGGGAAATTTTTTTGCCTCAAATTTGCCCTGTGTCCAAAATTGACAAATTTTATATGAAAATAAGGGTTTTGATATCTTCTAAAGCCAACCGTGAGGTTTGTTTGGCCTCAAATTGCTCCAAAATTTAGAGACCCCCTATTTTCACAAAAATACCTAGAAATAGCCAGATCATTTCTATCAAACCCTCATTCCTCTTTTTCTCCAAATATGAACAAGCTATAACAATTTGTGATATTGTTATCAGGATTTAATTGTGTGATTTTGCATCAAACTCATTGACCCATGTTTCATGAGTAGTGATTTAACATGAATCCATCTCTCATGAGAATAAATGAACCATTCATTAGAAAGCCCCTTGAGCTCATCAATTGATAAATAGGAGATAATTTTCATATCAAGTCAAATTGGAAATTATCTCCTACTTATCAATTGATGAGCTTAAGGGGCTTTCTAATGAATGGTTCATTTATTCTCATGAGAGATGGATTCATGTTGAATCACTACTTGTGAAACATGGGTCAATGAGTTTGACTCAAAATCACACAATTAAATCATGATAGCAATATCACAATTTGACTTGTTGTAGAAATTATCTCCTACTTATCAAGCTATAACAAATCCGACTCTGATACCATGAAGGATTTGAGTAATACAAATCCACAAAACTCAAAGAACAACTGCATGCAAAAACCTATGACAAAGAAGAGGCAATGGTTTTGCTCTAAGAATATGGAAAATTATATTATCATACTGAAAAGATGAATAAAATTTACAATTGATCAATCCTTATAGAAAGAGATCGTAAAACCTAAAAGGGAAACCCTAAGAGGTAAATAACATTTAATAATTACTATTTAATTATTAAATGGAAATGCAAGTGCATAAAGGGAAATCTTAATAAGGGAGTAAAGGTAATTTAATAAATGAAATAAAATTAACCCTTTACTCTAACAGTTAGTAATATTAAACTACCTATAAGGGGGCTATTGAAGTGGGGAAAGATTAATCATTTTGTGTTTTAATATTATGAACTTGAAACCACAATGTTGTAGAAAGTCGGTATCATTTTTTAGTGTTTACTTTGAAAAAATTCCCATGTACAATTCATTTGTTAATTTGACCTACAATGGTCATGTACAAGATCCCTTATTAGTGTCTCATATATAAGAACCTAATCAACAAGTAAGATTTAGTTTTGCATGGTAAATTTTCTAATAAATAGAAATGGTCATAAAGTGTAATATTAAGGTATAATATTTTGTTTGATCCTAACAATTGATGAATAAAGTTGAGATCTATTATCATTGGACTATCTTGAGTTCTAGATTTTGTGAGCATTTATCTTACAATTATTCAGGTTAGTAGAATCACTACTTTAAAGCAGGCCTAAATTAACATGTTATCTTATCTGTTACATTGAGGTTTAAGCTTTGTGTGTGATTTATGGATCCTCACATCGAACTAACTAAAATGCATGATAACTTCCCTTTGAGTTGTCTAAAATTAGTCATACATGACCACAAGATAAACTATACTTTTAAAATATTTTGAGAAGGCACTCTCTAATTTACTCTATTTTTTAGCCATTTGAAAATATCAACCATATGTGTCATTTAATAACATTTTTTAGATTAATTGTAGGAGGGATTGGCATAAAAAGGGTGATTTTGTTTGTGACAAAATTTGTCTTCACTCCAATATTTGTGTCTTCTTTTGCAATAAGTTAGAAAACTTGTATTGGAAGACTAAAATCTACTGATGTGGTTCCCATACCTTCATTGTATGTTGCTTTCACAATAGGGATGTCTAATTGGTTGATCAATGGTAAATTGTTAAGACCTTAAATTGAACCCTCTATAATGTCATTTTTGGGCATGTAATTTTGCACAAATCTATCAATTTCTTCTTCGCATCCCTCCATACTCATGAAGGCCTCTATTATAATGTGCTTTGGTGCACTTTTCAATGTAACTACATCATCCTTTGTTCCAACAGTTTCCAATCAATCTTAAACATCAAATGCCTCACTTGGCCTCATATATTTTTCCAATGGAAACCTATTTAGTGGCCAAATTTTAGTTCTACATAAGCCACTCATAATGTTCCATGATGTCATTTCCTTCTTGAATGTTTTACTTGAAAGATTTGCTAACTCTTTTAATCCAATTTTAATTGGAGGGGGGGGGGGGGTTATTCATCATCTACGTAGTTCTTTGTTGTTTGAAGTAACTTTTGAAAGGAGAGAAAACAATGACATCTAGTGGTTGTTGCCTATGGTTGTCTAAGCACTTAATCTTTAGTTGATTTGAAGGTCATGTGGCTTCCATGATCATTAAAGATAAGAAGGGCCCTATTACTCCATGAAACCCCACTAGGAATATATGTTGTAATATGTTGCAACCGATTAATAAACAATTCCTTTTTCATCCATGCAAGATCTTGGCATGCAATGCATGCATCTACTTCATAGTTTTCTATGTAATTTCTAATGTAACTCTTTTCTTTGAACAATTAAACATCAGGAAATCATAACAACAAGAAAGAACATTGCTTATAACATAAAGATAATCATTGTTAGCAAAATGCTAGCAAAAAAACAAAGGACCACAAAAAACCAAAGAAAGAAACAACAAAATAGGTCATATTATTTGTTGTCTTAACAAAATTTGCCTCTAGTCGGTTCATATTTGCATCACATTCTTCAAATCCTAAATATATTAAGGGAGATTACTGACTCTTCTCTTTAAATTGGCTCAAGTTCTCTTACTATGCTTAGTAAGATATTCTGGCTCTTTTTCCTTCTCAAAATCCAACACAATGACCATCCTCTCCCTATGCACATTCTCCAATTTGGAAATCATCGTATTCATATTGTCACACATAACTTGATAACCCTATCATTTAAAAGCATAATGTTTTGGAGAGTCTCCTTAGTGACTTTTAGTTTGTCCTAAAATTTCAAAACACTATTCTCATGATCTTTCTTCAAATTCTTCATGGCATCAACAATTTTCATAAAGGAGTCAACAAAAAAATTCTTCTCTTATTTAGTCCAAAGCTTCTTGGCTTTAGTATCCTTGGCATTGGTTTGTCAAATTTATTCATGAGATAAGAGATATTATGTTTGTTTTTTAAATGAGAGATTGTATGTCAATTTTCCCAAGGTTTGGATGCAAGTCTCCATATTGTTTAATAGTTTAATCATTTGGGATCTACTCTTTTCAATGGTCCTCCTTTTTTGTTCAAAGATCTTTCTTTATCTCGCGATAGAGAATAAAGATGACATTGATTTTTGCATGATAAGTTCAATCCAAGCTTTGTGACATACATAAGTTGGATTGACATGGTTGATTGCTTGATTGTAGTGTGATAGTCCCATGAGAGAAGGAAGGTTGATATCGAGATACCAATCTTTCAATTGGAGGGTCACCTTGTCTATGATATAAGTAGCACCAATTCATGATGGTCTTAATGTAAAAATGATAAGAAGGTGTCTACTACTATAAAATGGCATATTTACTATGAAGTCATTTCATTATATACATGAAAAGTATAATGTTAAAGTCTAAGAATGGATATTTTCACCTTACAATGTGAATTCCCAAGCAAGGACTATTTTTACTAGTAGGATCAAAGTCATCAGAGTGAAATAATCATTTTGGCTCCAAAGTAAAATGTTTTCACAATGTTGTTTTTAATGGAATTTTTTAAGTTAGAATGAAGGTAAGTATCAAAGAACATAAGAGAAGTTAAAAGAGATTTCTGAATGATTTATTGAACAATATAAAAGATAACTTCCTCCATAAATATGGTCAATAAATTTATACAAATTACTGTTTACGTAATTAAAAATTATATAGAAAATACTAATTTTTAATTATATAACATATTGTACATATCAAACTAATATTTTCTTACACACACATATCAAACTAATTTATTAAGCTGATAGGCTTATATGTGAGAGCTTTGCTCCCGAATTTTTGAACAATATAAAAGATAACTTCCTCCATAAATATGGTCGATAAATTTATACAAATTACTATTTACGTATTTAAAAATTATATAGAAAATACTAATTTTTAATTATATAACATATTGTACATATCAAACTAATATTTTCTTACACACATATCAAACTAATTTATTAAGCCGATAGGCTTATATGTGGGAGCTTTGCTCCCGAATTTTTATATTTTCTGATAAATTTGTTTTTCTTTCATTACCCACTTTCTAAATATTTCTATGTATTTTTTATATTTCTAATTCAAACTTTTCTATCTTCTATTTCTAATTCAAAGTATAGTTTTTATTTTCTATATCCACTTCTAAAAGATTGTTTTTAGAATTTATTTAATAAAAAAATACTTTATAAGAGTGAGTGCTAGACTTATATTATATATTGTTAAAAATATTTTATAAGAGTGAGTGCTAGACTTATATTATATATTGTTAAAAATATTTTATAAGAGTGAGTACTAAACTTATATTGTATGTTGAGTTGTGTCTATTAATTAATGAACCTCTACCAATGAGAATGCTTCATTATTATTATAATCAAATAAACTATATGAATCATAAGTTAATCTGTAATATTTTTAATTTTATAATTCTCAAATAAGATTTATCTCTAATTTCATTGGTTGAAATGAATATGTCGTTTAAAACCTTTTTTTACGGATTAGAAATTTCTATTTTTTTAGTTTTTGCTGAATATTTCTATACAAAAATTAAAATTAAAAGAAACTTCTATTTTTTTTTAATGTTCGAATAGAAATTTCTAAAAACTATGTGAACTCTAATATATTTCATTCTATTATGTGATAATAGTTTTGCTTCTTGTTAATTTGGTAAAATAGTTTATTTTCTATTAATCCTTATACAACATGGAGCAGCTCTAATATTTAAATTGCTATATATTACAGGTTGAAGCTTTGAATATAACTATTTGCCTTGGAATTCAACTATTTTTTCTATTATGATATTTAAATTATATCGTTATTGTAATATAATAATGGTTGAAAAGGCTCTGAATATTATCGTGATTTTTAAGGCTTCACAAGTATTTGACGTTTGCTTCATCAATGATAGGTTCAAAATTAATTTCAACAAAATTGTTTTGAATTTAGAGTTTTAGTTATGTTCAATTTTAAAGTATTTTGCAAAGTATGATTCAATTCTTCTCCTTTTTTGATTTGAAAATATTTTTTATGCACGTCTCATCACCATGAATTTTGATGGCTTGTGTTTGCACAAATCTAGACTAAAATATAGTACAAGTACTTTATTGGTGTGAGTGATGTGCATTGAATGTGAGAGGCTTAAAACTGGAAATATTTATTTGTCAAATGATGTTGGGTAATATATGAACCATTCTATGAAAAGACGATTAGACATTATTGTTATTCACCTATCTTTTAATAGAAACAATTTCAAAGATTAAATGGATACAACAAGCAAAGGAGAATGAAAGAAACCAGGAAATAGATCTTAGATATAGATAAAAATTGACTACTCTACAATACTTTTATTCTTGTACTATTTAATGATTTATTGTCATATATTGAACTATCACTTGCCATCAATATTAGTATTTGATGATTTATTCACAATGTTATCTTATTTAAATTTAATGAATTGTTTGATCTTAATCAATGAATGACTCAACATGCCTTAAGCCTTATTATGTGTATGACAGCCCATTTTAGAATTTATTTCAAACAGACAAATTTTTATACTGTCATAAGATTCTATTAATCACAATACTGTATTATATTTATAAATTTATAATATTTTATTGTATATTTAAGATAATATTTTTCTGGGTCGAGATTATTTTTGCTCTTTCGTAATGATATTAATAAAATGAAATCGTTTCATCCAGCTATATAATAAATTGAATTTTTTTTACATTATGTTTCTAATCTTTTCATTTATTTTAGATTTAAATGACATTACTTTTCCACTGTTAGCTTCAATTCATAATATTTATTTCTTAAATTAAATTGAGTAACTATACTAGTACTTATGTAATTTTACGTAGATAATTCATTGATATTTTAATATGTTATCTAAATGCTTAGATCTATCATTTTCTTCTCAAATATCTATGATGCAATTTAATATTAAGAATGGAATTACAATTTGGTCAATTAAGAACAAATATACTTTTTCACTACAATGTAATTTTTTAAACTATTCATTGACGACAAGTATAGTCACTTTGTCACACTTGTTTTTTATAAAAGTATTTTCAACTTATGTTAGACAAAAGCTCATCTTGATTTTTGCCATAATTTATTTATATAAAATATAAAGCTAAATTTTTGTTTCTACAATTTTTACAATCTTTTTTTATATTGAGGAGTAGTCTACTTTATTAGTTATATGTGTACCATGCGACATATGTATTAATTACAAATTGTACTTGCTTATATAGTAGCAACTAGTAACGATAGTTTTTCCTTTTCCACTTTTATGTATTTGGAATTATTTTTAAAGTATGTCTTTTCATATTTGAATATGTCCTGGCTCACTATGTATTTTGAGAAATTTAAGATTGTTCTTATTAAGTTGATAAATTTATTTTGTTTTCTTAGAGTTAAATTCAACATACAATCCTATAGTTTTTAATATTTATTATTATATAAAAATGTTTTAATTAATAAATTTATAATAATAATATTATTTTGTTTATAATTAATAATTATATATTTCATTAGTTTTATTTATTGATTTTAAATGATTATTATTATATTTTCAATTGGTCGATAAATATAAACACATTTAAAATAACAAGTAGATAATATAAGAAAGAAAGTAAAAATCAAAATAAATTATTTTTAAGTTATAGAGAGTAAAATTAATATTTAATATAGATAATTAAAAAAAAAACTAATTCACAATATTAAAAATTTAACTTAAAAACAATCTAATAAAATCTATTATAGAATTAAATGGAAACATGTATGACTCTAAAAATATCCAATTTTAATAAAATCAACTAATGATTAACTAAACCATCACTTTACTATCGAAAACTACTATTAAAAAAAATCGTCTAAGAGAAGACTTTGAAAATGAAAAATAAAAAACAAGAATTTTACATTACTAACCTATGTCTACAAGATGTCTAGAGTCACTCCAAAATGTAAAACTAGATTACAATTTTCAGTCAATCACATCCTTTGACTATTTGTTAATATACATGTTACACTATGAAAATAAAATATGAAAAAACTATAATCTCAATTATTTAGTGTTAGCTGATATATTAAAAATATGTGAAAGTATACATTTCTTATTGAAACATAATTATTGTGTCTTCATATGGTGCAAATACTAGTAAATATAAATTAATTTAACTTAAAAATAATAATATTTATATCAATATATTATAAAATGAAATGTTAAATTATGAAACTAAATTATTTTTGTTGTAATTAAAATTTTCAATTATTTATATATTATAAATTTGAATTTTTTCATGATAAAAGTAAACTAAATGTCACAAATATTAACACATACGATCACATTTTTTAGCCGATAGGCTATTTGTGAGAACTTTGTTCCCAGAAATTAAATTTTTGACGAAAAATTTGCAAGTTGGCTGGAAAAGTTGTTAGTTTGGCCGAAAAATTGAAAATCGTTCCCGTTAATTATTTACCGACCAGTTTTTATCTCCCTCCACTTTTAACTCTTGTTTTGATATTTATTAGTTGTTATCTCCACTTTTAACTATTATTTTTCTTTTTAAATTTATTAGTTGTGGTCTCCACATTAGCTATGTTTGATTTGTTCATTTAACTTTTGATTCTTTAAATTGATTTAGATTTTAGTTTTTAAATTATTTTAATTTATTTTTTTATATTAGTTTAGTTTTTTCTTTAACTATTATTTTTAAGTTTCTATAATTTATTTAGTCAATAAAATATTTGTTAGACATTTTTTTGTTTTGTTTTTCTCTTATTAATTTTTTATAATAGATTTTTTGATGGGTTTTTTACAATGATTGTTTTTCTCATATTTGATAAATTTAATTTAAATAAATAATATTTATTAATCTATTTAAATTTTTTTAGTAAATATTATGTTATTTAAATTAAAAATTATTAGTAATCAAATTTGTTCACATAAGATTATATTTTAAATATCCACTTTTAACTATTGTTTTTCTTTTCTTATTTATTTAAAAAATAATTACTTGTGATCTCCATTAAACTTTTGATTTTTTAAATTGATTTAGACTTTAGTTTTTAAATTACTTTAAATTATTTTTTTAGATTAGTTTAGTTTTTTTCTTTAAATATTAATTTCAGTTTATATAATTTATTTAGTCAATGGAATATTTGTTGCGGATGTCGCTATTTTTCATATTATTTTTTTGTATTTATCTTATTAATTTTTTGTAATAAAATTTTTGATGGGTTTTTTTTTCAATGATTATTTTTGTCACATTTGATATATTGAATTTAATTGTAAGATCTTGAAATTATTGAATAGTTTCTTAAATAATATTCAAATGTCCTAAATATTGTAAATTTTATATCTATGTTTTAATCTTCAACTTTTTTTATTTTTGTATTTTCATTTTTAAAAAAACTTATATTTACATTATTTAATGTTCATTCTACATTTTTCTCTTAAATCTCATTTTGTATCGGCACACTCGTTGCATGTACAAAAGCATGTGACTGCTAGTATAAATGGTGTTCTTAATCAACTCAATACAAAAACATAAGAGTTGAGGTGGCCAAGTTTTCAATTGAAATGTTGTAAAGGTGATAGTCAAGCTTACAACTATATTTTAAAGTTCATGGCCACAAAAATAATTCTAGGAGGACAAATATTTGTATAGTATAAGGATAAGTTGAGTCTAAAATACATACAATTTTTTTTGAAGCATGTTTTTGATTAATTTTCTTTGTGTCAAATATATATTTTCTATCGGCTTATCATTGCATGTACAAAAATATGCAACTGCTAGTGTATATTTCTTATTGTAATGGTTGCACCTCTTTTACTGCCATTATTATTATTGCATTTTCTAATTTAAGCGAGAGTTCTCCCATACATTTTTATGTAACAATTCATACAAGGAAATTATCTTATTTTATAATTAAAATTTCGTATAGAAATACTCAACTTCCCAAACTTGAACAATAAGATGGAAACATGTAATTATTCTTTGAATTTTTTTAGATATCTTGTTTTATGAAAAGTTAATATGATCATATTATTGCACTTTAAGAATAGTGGAATTGAAGTTAAATTACATTACAAAATGTCTAGCTTACAAAGCAATTTAGATCAACTACACCTAAACCCTTGATGTAGACTCTTTGAATAACTTGTTTGAATGATAGATAATAACAAAAGTTGTTGATTTGCCTAATTGATAGTCACAATAAAATATCTAGACTACAAAAGGAAAGGACAATCAATTAAACACTGTGCAAGGGACCTATTTGTTTTCAACTTTCATTCTTAATATATAATACTAGTTATCTATAGGTTTTATAGATTTGTTGACCTCATGAACATGATTGAAAACATTCATTTGTATACTCCATTCAATCGTAAAAGAACGATACATTCTCATTTAACTAGAAGTGATTATGTGTAATTTTTGCATCAACATTTCAAATTAAGCTCAATAATCCATCATCAAGATGTTAGAAAGTGAAGAATATAGAATTACAATTCCACATTGTAGACACTCTGTGACATATTATTCCTAATTTTGCTCATTCTCTAACATGCAATTTTATCTTCTTGACACCCTCTAACATTGTGATGTTGGATGTGAGAGTGAGATCTAAAGCATTAATGAAAGAAAATGCACATAATCAATTTAAAAAGTGGTCGAATAATATCAATTCTATATACTTGACACTATCTAATATTATGACATCAATTCTACATACTTACACTATCTAACACTATGATAATGAATTAAGAATACCAGTTTTCCACAATCCATGAAGTAATAAAAATATTTTTTTGGTATTGATTGGTAAATTATTTTTAATCAATGTTTCAAATCACACTTTGTTATGATATTAGATTGAGTGTGCTCCAAAACATTGATAAAAAATACTTTACACGATTAATACCAGAAAAACATTATTATTATTATGATGATAGATCATAGAGTGTGATCCAAAATGTTGATGAAAAAATACACACAATGAACTCTAAAAATAATTAAGTGTTCAATTCTACATTCATAACATTTTCTAACATCTTAACAATCAAGAATGATATATCTTATGAATCACTTTTTTAATCGATAAAATAATAACATGGCAATGATAACAAGAGACAAAAGCGTCATAGTTCCTTCCATATGCATAATGGTTGTAGTGTTGTGGGTTGAAAAAATAAAAAGTAGAAATAAGATGGAAAAAATAAAATTTAGAGAAGTAAAAAAACACTAATAGATGTGCATTGATGAACATGGAGTAGTGATCCTATTGCTAGTTAATAGCCAAATGCACGAGGACTTCGTCCCCCTAGGCTAGCCACAATGTTGTTTGAGTGTTGGCCACTAAAATTTATAGGTTCTTTTAACAAGCTCGGAAGACTACACCGACGGAAGTACATTGCAGTGACAAATGCGCAATGACAAAGTTGATGGAGTGAAGGCCTTCCAACTCACAAGAAGTGATGAATGGATCATTTATAATTTTTTTTGATACAATATGGGATTCCACCTGTGTGATTCTTTTGTTGAGCCACATATATCCAAAAAAAAAGTCATTATTATTTGTACTTTAAAGACACATTGAAGAGAGAGTTAAAGAGATATATTCCTCATAATAGTTAGAAAAGAAGGAAAATGAAGATTTATATATATGAAGATAGATTGAAAAGAGACATAATGATAATAGAGATTTATAGATAGAAATAAAGGATACAAAGAGATTTAAAAGAGAGAGAATGATATGTTATTATAGGGACAATGAATAGAGATAGTTGGAACATAATTAAAATAAATAAATTAAGGATTATGTTATTTTAAGAAATATTTAAAAATAAAAATGAAAAATTGAGTTAAATCAACGAAGTATTTGTTTCTACCTTTCCCAATATGAATTCAAATATTAAATTTCAAAATATAAATTGTTGACTACTTGATCCAAACCAACAAAAGAGTTAGTAAGTTTGAAGAATAATATTATTTATTTAAAACAAGATTAAAAAAAAAAGGTTAGTTAAACATAGTGTGAAAAAAGTTAGCATTTTACGACTGACAAAAGTAAGGGACAATGTAAAACTAATAAATATATTTAAAGAAGAAAATATAAAACATCAAAAACTAAATTAAATTTTTTTTGTAATAAAATTTATAAATATTTTTAGTAAAAATTTATCAAATCATTATATTCTTAAAATATACTTTTGTTATTAATTAATTTAATTATAATTTAGAATTAAAAGTTTAATTTTAAAATTATAATAAAATAATTTTAAATTATTATGAAGAAAAAATTAAGTAAATGTATTTTTAAATGATATGATAATTAGTTTTTTAGTAAGCTTTTAAATAAGCTTAAATTCAAAAATAACGTAGATTGATATATTTACAATCTTTGGTAAGAAAAATGATTTAGTTATTATTGATTAGACATGCATTTATGTCTTAGGTAGTGAGGTGGAAGATAAAATAATTACTTTGGGAAACTTTAATTAATTTGTCACAATTGTGAAAAAGATAAAACTATCATTAATGTATGTCATTATTGTTGTTACATTAATGTTGTTGGAAAAATATGATTATTTTTTGAAGGAAATTTATGTGTATTTTTTGAAGGAAATTTGATTTTTCTCCCTACCAAAAATAATATAACTAATAGAATGAACACAAAATGTCATTTATAAAATAAGGAAAAATGAAAAGTAGATATATACATTGTAAGTTATATATAAACTTTTAAATTCTTTGATTTGATTGATTAATCTAATTGAAAAATTTCATTGAATGAATGCAATAGTATCCAAAGTAACTAATAACAAGGGGCGCATGCGCCAAGGTTCCTGCCTTCATGTTTTTATGGTTGACTAAAGTAGCTTTTGCAATGATCTCTATCTTGTCAATGCCTCTATGTTTTGCTGATGGAAACTTATGGCTCAAGATTAGTTTTTTTGTGTTTAGCGAGGAACTAATAGAAAATGTTGAAGTGTCTTTTAAAATTGAAACGCTTATAACATTTTTCTGTTTATATAGAACTAAGCTAGTGTTGATATCAAGGATGCCTGTGGCCCATAGGATATAATGTTATACGAAGAGAGAGCAAAAAGAGAGAATGATATGTTATTATAAGGACATGTAAAGGTAGAATAATAGAGAGAGTTGAAGAGAATTTAAAAAATATTAATAATTTTAGTATTTTAAGAAATATATAAATAATAATAAAAATTATATTATATGAATGAACTATACTCATTTCTACCAATTCAATTATAAGTTGAAATATTTAATCAAAATAATAATTGTTGATTATATATAGAACTAAGCTAGTGTTGATATCAAGAATGCCCGTGGCCCATAGGATATAATGTTATACGAAGAGAGAGCAAAAAGAGAGAATGATATGTTATTATAAGGACACATAAAGGTAGAATAATAGAGAGAGTTGAAGAGAATTTAAAAAATATTAATAATTTTAGTGTTTTAAGAAATATATAAATAATAATAAAAATTATATTATATGAATGAACTATACTCATTTCTACCAATTCAATTATAAGTTGAAATACTTAATTAAAAAAATAATTGTTGATTACTTAAATCAAAGTACCAAAATATGTAGTAAGTTTGAAGGGTAGTATTAATGGTATAAAAATTTTTTTTTGAGCAAAATTGTAAAATAGTAGCTAGTAAAATATAGTGTAAACTTTTAGAAAATAACATTTTACAATTGTCAAAAATAACTATCAATGTAAAACTAATAAGATATATATATATATATATATAAACATCAATGTAAAACTAATAACAAATATATTTAAAATAAGAAATATAAAAGATTTAACTCTAAATTTGATTAAAATATCTAAATTATACAACGCAAAAAACATTTAACTCTATAAATTCATATGACTTCTTTTTCGTAAACTATCTTAAATAATAAATGTATTTAAGATTAAGAAATATAAAACATTTAATTCTATATTTGATTACAATATCTATATTTGAATAACATTTTACAAATTACAAAAATAAACATCAATGTAAAACTAATAATAAATATATTTAAAATAAGAATATAAAACATTTAACTCTATACTTGAACTTGGTAAGGAAAATAGATAGGGATATAAATAACAATAGAAATTATATTATATGAATGAAGTGGCGATTTCTACCAATTCAATTATAAGTCGAAATATTTAATTTAAAAAAATAAATTGTTGATTAATTTATTCAAACTACCAAAATCTCTAGTAAATTTGAGGGATAGTATTAGAGCAAGATTGTAAAATAGTAGCTAGTAAAACATAGCGTAAACTTAAAGAAATAACATTTTACAATTGACAAAAATAAACATCAATGTAAAACTAATAAATATATTTAAAATAAGAAATATAAAATATTTAACTTTATATTTAAAATTGTGATAATTAATATTGATTAGACATTCATTGATTAAAATATCTAAATTATACAACTTTAAAAATATTTAACTATATAAATTCATATAACTTCTTTTTTATAAACTATCTTAAATAATAAATGTATTTAAAATAAGAAATATAAAACATTTAACTATATATTTGATTAAAATATCTATATTTGAATAACATTTTATAAATTACAAAAATTAAATATCAATGTAAAATTAATAATAAATATATTTAAAATAAAAAATATAAAACATTTAACTTTATATTTGAACTTGGTAAAGAAAATAGATAGAGATAATTAATATTGTTTCGACATTCAATTCATTGGTGAGGTGAAAGATAAAAATGATTCCTTTTAAAAAAAGTTAATCCACTTGTTACAAATGTGGAAAAGATAAAGTTGTAATTAATTCATTCATTAATAAATTTGTTATTAGACAATATTTGTTGAAGAATTTTTTCTTACCATTTTAGGCTAATGTAATTTTCAAAAAATTGTATTTTTCAATTTCAAAAAACATACAAATTAATATAACTTTTTTTAAACATTAGTATATCTTCAAATTTAGATTTATGTAACTAATATAAAATCTAATGATTCCATTAGCTCAGGAACTAATAATATCCGAGTTTTCTAATAAGTTTCCTTCTTTGTTCGAAGCACCGTTCGCGGTAACGCTTCTGTTTGACGCACAGCCTAATTGTTTTGGCCATCGAGCTGGGTTTTGGTTTTCCATCGTAGAAACAGTAAAAGGATTTAAATCTTGCAAGCATGGAGAATGGAGTGACAACAGCAACGCCGGCCCCTCAATATGCGCCGCACGATCCGACTCTTCCGGAGCCCTGGCGAGTCCTGGTGGACACAAGCACGGGCTACATTTATTATTGGAACCCTCATACAAATATTACGCAGTATGAAAGGCCAATTGCCGCTCCGCCGCTGCCCCCAGGTCCTCCACCGGCGGCTTCCGCCCCGAAGTTTGTGCCCCTAACCACCGCTGACCCATCTCTTCAAAACCAGTCGGCGCCTGTTCACACCCAAGCTGCTGTTCAACAGGGCACCAGGTCAGATTCCATGCCTTCTGTTCAGCAAGTCGCAAGGTCAGATTCTATGCCTACTGTTCATCAGGGGGGCAGGTCAGATTCCATCTATCCTAACTCCAGTGGCCTAATTCCAGCTCAGCCCAAGCTAGCTCCTATTCCTGTATCGAGAAGCCAGCAGGTTAGTTATCAAACATCTTCAATTTACACGAATTATGGTTGCGTTTCATGTATCAGATGAGTTTTAACGTCTCGTAGGACAGACTGGTGTGTAGTACTTATCATATTGATTTTACTCGTTAAGAAGATTCTTGCAATTCCTATCCGGGATGAAGATTAAATCTCAATGATATATGGATTGAACAGTTCACTTTTTGTGTTATTTTAGTCCCAATATCTGTGTGAGTGTGCCGACAATGAAACGGGTTGTACTTGTCACTTTTGTTTAATTTGATTACTGGTAAACATATTTTTAGTGTGAATTTAGATTGTTGCATCTATTAGTTTTACTTCAATTCGGCCAGTCATATGTTCCAGTATCACTCTTTGCAGGGCTTTGGTGGAATCAAATATTAACCTAATATTCAACCTGCATGGCCTGTGAAATTTTTTAAATGGGCCAAGAATGTTTCTCAATCACCT
The DNA here is from genome assembly GCA_028749045.1 of Cupressus sempervirens. Taxonomy (NCBI): domain Eukaryota; kingdom Viridiplantae; phylum Streptophyta; class Pinopsida; order Cupressales; family Cupressaceae; genus Cupressus; species Cupressus sempervirens. The sequence continues at coordinate 8,888,004 of CM053783.1, forward strand.
GGAGAATGCTTAACATCTGGTTGAAAACCTAGAATCCAAACTATGAAAGTAACAGGTTTCCGTGGTTTGAGGATCTGTACTGTGAGTTGCGAGAATCTTTCGCCTTAAAAGCTGAATTATACAAAAATCCTGAACATCTTGTCTATTAGTCAATATATCTTTTGTTTCCTGCCATCTACATGTGGATAGGCTTATATATCCATTTTCTACTTGCATACATTGCACTCTCTTTCCGGTTTTGCCTTTATCTCTATAATATAGTAAGCAGGGTATATATAAGCACATTTCCCCTAGTTCTACCTATCCTATATATAGCATCATACATTTATTACAAGGTGCTCAACCTTAGGGTAAAGCCAAAAATAAGTTTCATGTTCTTTCTATTCTAAATTCATCTTTATGCACTATTGTTTGTAACTATTCTTATGCATGTTACTAAGCATTCATTTGCTGTCATGATCCAGCCTTGCCACTTGTTTAAGTTGCTTGACTTGCTTCTTTAGTTGCTACCATGTTGCTTGCTATATGACAAAAGCTTAAACATGGGTGGAATTTGTAGGTGTTGTTGGCAGTGGGCTAGCACCTCTCATAGGGTTCATGAGATGGCTTAATTGTCTCCTCTATCTTCAATAAGTCTAGTGGTTGTATCAGGCCTTAACATGTTGATCTTTTGGTGCAAGGGCAACCCTAGTGATTAATAAGTAGTATCAGAGCTTGGTCATAGGTTCAAATCTACATAGGCCGCGATGAGTGATACTGGGAGGGGGATTGTTGGTAGTGGTTCAGCATCCCTTGTGGAGTTCACGATATGGCCTATCAACTTCTTGTATCTTCTATAAGTCTAGTAGTTGAATCAAGCATTAACAAGTCGATCTTTTGGTGCAACGACAATCCTAGCGGTTAATTGGCGCAATGAAGAATTCATTGTAGCTAAAAGCTATACATATGTTGCTTGTATGGTTACTATGCATTGAAATACATCATAATTACTAATTAATGATGTTCCATCGAGAATCCAAGATGTGTATGACTCATTCGAGCCTTAATTTTTTTATACTAAGTAATTAATAGAAATTGGTGTATTTTAACCAATCTTGCCAAACTTGATATGTTGCCATCGAGCTATGTGTAGATGCAACTAGTTTAGCATAGAGTTCAACTGGGTGCTGAATGTGGTTTAACAAGTACAATGCCAATGGAGGATCAAGGAGCGCCAATAAGGATTCAATGATGCTCGATGCAAGGAGGAGGAGAGACCTAATTCAATAGTGAGCGGGGATTAGGATTTTGGGATACTCAATGTAGGGGGTGAGGATTGGGATTTGGAGATACTTGATGTAGGGAGGAGTAAGGACATTATGTGGAGATAGCTTGATGCATGAACGAGCAAGGTTTGAGATTTAGAGATACTTGATGTAGGAAGGGGATGAGATTAGGCTTTAGAGATATGTGATGTAAGGAATGAGGGAGATCAAGATTCAGAGATATGTGATGTAGGGTCTAGGATTGGGATTTAGAGACACTGATGAAGGGGGTAGGATGGGGATTGGGATTTTGATATTGATAATGCAAGAAAGAGTGAGGATTGAGGATCTAGAGTACAACATAGTGCTAGAGTGATGAGGGAAAGAAAAACTTAAAAGTCTATTGGGTATATGGTTTTACAATATCGCATGTTGAAAAGGAAAGGCCTAGGAGTTTTCTATTAGAAGTCAAGAATTAGGTTTCCAAGGTATTGAATATCATGTTGGGACTTTAGGATAATTGATACTGTGGGGATTGAGGTGACGATCAATTCATGAGTGGCAAGAGGGAAACACAACTTGAAACATTTATAGGAGACAATGAATGAATGAATGAAAGATTTTAATAATGTTTGCGAGGCTACAACAACCTATGGGACCCCCTAAAATAGCATGCACCCCATAATAGGGTGCTTGAACTTTAGACCTTTTGAAACCTCTTCTTTAAGTTTGCTCTTTGACAATGAGTCTTGCCTAGCTGTGTTTCTTTAAATAAAGTACCTAAATTGTCCACTTCTAAAATATCCTAGTTGCTGGAGTGGATGCCATTGTATGCTGGGCACTCCATGATAAAATGTCGCTTTGTCTCAAACATTCCCATTCTTTCTTAATAGACATATTCTCTCCTCCCATTCTTCCTTAGGTATTATCCATCTACTCGTTTTACAAGGGATTGGAAAATGGGGCCGCGAGAAATTGATGAAAGGGGTGCTAGAAGAATAATGTTTGGAATCTCAAAATGTGAGCAAAATAGGAAAGTTGGTTGGTGTAGATAGGCATGCAATATTTTAAAACAATCAAAGTTCAAAGGTGCAGGGAATTGAGGGTTGGTGGAAAGGTATGTGAGGGATGAGAAATCCAGGAGTGCAAGGCAAGGAAATTCAGCAGTGTAACCTGGGGACGTGTCCTTGGCTTGATTTCCCCCGTCTTAGTATTGAGGACATATCCAAGACTAGGGGATGGCCCACCCACGTCCTCAATTTAAAAAAATGATAGGGATGGACACCTTGGAAGTCATCAATACAAATTGACATCACCAATGGGGTAGGTTGCATCTGCACTTAGAAAAGCACTTTTTTTTTATGAAACTCTTTATTTTAAAATTTTTTAATATTAAAACTGGGCACTTCCAAGTTTTCCCTATTATGCTTATTACTTTTTGGTATTTTATTCCTACTATTTGGGGTCCTGTGATTAGTGTTTGGCAATATTACATTAAGAATCATGAAATTAAGAATGTTGCTACAATCATTCTTCATGCCCAAAATCATATAGCTGATTGTTTGCAAGGTTTTGGGAAAGCATGGAAAACACATTATAGCCTGGAACATGCATCTTTATGTCATCTTGTGGCAATACATTAGTGCTAAGTTGGTTTTGTGTTGATGTGGGTCCTTTGTGGAAGATTTGATGAATATTGGAAAGTTGCATCATGATCGAAACAGTATAGCAGACCTGTTCGACTTCGTATTAATATCAATCCATTACAAAGAACTGGTGGTGTAGTTCTAGGGGTGTAACAGTGTAACCCCACTTAGATCATTGGTGATTGTGGTCTAGAGTGAGAAGGCTATTGGGAGACATATGCTTGATCGATTATCTATAGCAACTCTGTAACATACTGATTTTTACTAACTAATTTCAGTCTTAATCTAACTGATTTCTAACTCTTATTCACATGACTAAGATTTCCAATGACTATATACAACTGAAATAAATCTAATTACAATGCTGAATTACAAATTGAAACGTAATTAAAATTACTTAATCAGCTGAAAGTAAATATCAGATGTAATCATTTAACTACTTCTAGATTTCAACCGATAATATATAGCAAATGTTCTTGAAAGGAAATTCAAATCAAAATATCTTTGATCATTTAACTACCTTAACGTAATAACTATCTTTAAAGTAAATGATTTTCAATCTTGAAAAGAATTAACTAAACCTAAAGGGTTTAAAGGAACATACAGATTAATTTGTGAAGCTTCTTTCAATGGCTGTCCAAGCTTTGGCTTTGGTGAGAGGAGAAGCAATGACATAGGCTTAACCTCTCAACAACAGATCATTACTTATTCCCACAGGTTCTAATTTAATAGAACGACCCTCCCTACCCTGAGGTCGCGCTTGGGATGTTCATTAATCCAACCATCAGAGTATCCAGGTGGGTTGAGGTTCTAGCAGTTATTCGACAAAATAACTAAAGTGTCTGGACAACAACAAGATCAATTGTTCTGGCAAGTATGCCTAATTCCACCCTAGCCAAGGATTTCAAAATGTGGGTTTACAACCCGATCTCCACTACTCAGCTTGACAACTTATTTCAGAAATGGAACTTGCATGAGCTAATGCATTAATTAATTTATTATTCATTTGATTATGATATTATTCTTGTTTTACAAGTTCATCTACACCTCCTCACCTAATTCAGGCCATCAAGCCGGTAATTCCTTGGTGCCTTCAGATTTAACTTCACTTAGATACTTTACACCTTCTTCACCATATTTTGGCATTTGCGTAGTGAATTCCTTGGTGTTTTGGGTTCATTATCTCAATCTTAGTTATTATATTTATAACAGGATGTATTTGATTATACTTGAGAGACATCATTCTTAAAGGAAAAATCAGATTATTACATATTCAGACAATAAAGGAAGATGTCTGATTTTTAATACACATTATAGCAATGATATTTAAAGAAGAGTAGTCAGCAGACTAGAAACAAAACAAGCTTCAACGATTAAGTCAGGAGGCATTCATACTTCAATTTGTATTCATAAAGAAAAACGACATTCTGGTATTAAAGTGCAGTGATCTTAATACTAATTGGGTTTCACTTCCTCATAATAATTTGCCGGCTCAAGAATGCAGTGATAAAATCAAGGAAAACATAAAACGATTTCAAAAGTTAGGTCTTCTTACGTGACTCTCTTTAAATCCAATTCTTGAGATGAGTCTGCACTGGTAATAAGCCGTCTAACCTGATTCAATGACTGTGGAAGCAATATTGATTTGATGCAGGGCGAAATTACTATCAAAGCCGTGTTCAGTCTTTAACAAGATCGATTAACAATGGATTTGGAATGCCAAAAGGTAGGAAATATGATGAAATGTATAAGAAAGGGAGTATGCCGAAGGCAAGGATGAATGTCGAGTATGTTTAAAGGTTCATTTAATAAACTTGAGCCCGACCTTACGGCTACCATCAGTTACAAAGATCATATTCGAAACTTGTTTCAACCGGCTAAAAAAGAAATGATGAAAGGAGGGAAAATTGAAAAGGAAAACAAGATGAAAAGTTTTAAATATTTAATATTATTTATAATTGTTTTATTTTCTTGATTATGTTTATATGTACATAATAGTAAGGGGGCATCATTGGATTAATGTGTTTAATGTAATGGTGTCACTTTATTATTATTTACATATGATCATATTTGAGAGTATAAAATAATATTTAAATGATATTAATATTTGATAATTCTTAAAGGTAAGAACTTATGTTTATTTTGCATTGTTTTATTATAACGTTTTATTTTTAGCTCATGCGCTTCCACCATGAAATATGTTGCCAAGTCCTAATAACCTTGCTAGGATGGTTCTAGGTCAAACCTGTCGCTTCTGATGACTGAACCATATGACCATCCCCTTCCGATGACCTTGTTTCACAATGCTTCCCCTCTCTCTCCGGTCTTCATCCTGTAATCATTCAAAACAACATTCTCGCCAAGACATCAATTCAAGATTTATAAATTGCTAATTAAAATCATCAAGTGACCGTTAGGAATTTCATCAATATCATAATAACTAACTTGTTCATCATATATATATATATACAACGACTACAATTAACTGTCTCTATTTCCCATGATCATGAATAAATTGATACAACGGCTAGAATTGACTAACTCAATTTCATATGAAAATCAAATCGATACAATGGCTAGAATTAACTAACTCAATTTCGCATGAACATGAAGGATTAAGCAACGGCTATAACTAACATGATATAACAATGGCTATAATGAACTAATTCAATTTCACATGAACATGAAGAAATAATTTGGTTCAATGGCTATAATTAGTTTAAAATTTTAGGGCAAAAATTGGGATGTACCAAACCTACAATAGTCAACACCAACATAGTTTCCAAGGTTTTCCATGTTAGTATTTCATAGGAATGTTATTTCATGTACAGGCACTAATGTGCAAATAACAATCTTCTAAAGTAATTGTAATGCTATGCCAATAATGTGTATATTGATAATTTATATCAGACTTAATTTTTAAATGATAGAAGTGTGCCTCAATTTGGAAGGTGGGTTATTGTTCTTGTTGCTATCGATAATGAATTCCGAATATGTTCTTGGGTGTATTAATTTTGTATGTTGTTATTTTAGTATTACATGCATATTGACAACGAATTCCGTATTATGAATGTGTATCGAGTATTGGGTTTGACTATTGAAGTGTTGTATGCTAAGGTTAATGACATGCTTTATCCATGCTTTCATATGAATGTAATTTATATATGCAAATTTCCCCATATTATATAGCCGTCCCCTTGCCGTCCCCAAACTTGGCAAAAAAGTTTGTTGTCTTGAAAACTTGTCCCCCCATCCCGTCGTCCCCATCCTAGAAACTTGGGGTAACACTGAAATTGAGTGATTGGAGAAATGAAAGAAATGATAAGAAGTAGGGGAAAACTCAAAAGTTGCAGAGGGCAAAGCGACAAGAAAACAAGGAAGTTACAGATGAAGGGAGGACATGATAATGTGAAAAAGCTTGAAACATTGCCCAAGGCTGGGAAGTGATCCAAGAATTGTCATACTTAGAATCAGGGATTTTTGAAGTCTGCCCTTTCCAAAATGTTTGTCCTTAAGCAATGTGAATTTGGGTGTTCTGAGATCTTCTGTTCCTCCCAAGCGGCATCTATAGCATCTTCTACAAGTATATTCATTCAATGAACTAGATATTCTATAATACCTTTATTCCTCAATTTTTTCATATAAGTATTAGTAGTAGATTCTCCTCATCATTCAAGGGTGGCAATTCCATTGAACGTGTGACATTTTGTCCAAGTTTCCTTTTGAGACAAGATTGAGAAAATAGTATCTTGCTATTTTTCTTGCAACTCCAACTTGCATGCAATTTCACCTACTCTCTCAAGAGCTTGGGAGGTCCATAGAAGTGAGGTTTGAGCTTTTGAGCCCCACTTCTTTTAATAGAAGATTGCTTATAGGTCTTCAGTCTTAGAAAAAGAGAATAGCCTCGATTTACATGATCTCTTAGAACACTTTTGACATGATCTATATACAATTTCCTGTTTATTTTGGGCCTACTAAAGTTTTTCTTAGAGTGATTTTAGCATTTCTTGATTATGCTTTACCGAGTCACTAGCCATTGATGCTTTGCTATTTGTAACTATTGAATCAATAAAGGTTACTGCATCATAATTATACAATGTCATAAATGGACATGTGTTGGGTGGTATTACAACAAAATTTATTTATGTATAACCACTTAACCCATGTTGATTTTTAATTCAAAATATAGCTCCTTGAGCAACTTGAAGCTCACTTATTCACTATTTCCATATGTCCATATGTTTATTCGTGATAGCTTGTGGTAAGTGTGTATTAGTCAAATCAAATAATTTGTACTAGGAGAAAATAAACTCTCTCTTTCTCTCTCTCTAAAATAATATTACTACACCACCCATGTACCCTAAGCACTTTTTAGTGAGCCTATCCATGATGGTATAAATGCAATCTTTATCAATCTCCCTTCATAAAGTCTACGACTGAAATCCATTGATATGCTTTCCTGCTTTCAATTTGGGATAGGCAATAGTTGAAGAAAACTTGTTGGAAAGTCATGTTTTGCTTTGTTTTGTTGAAAGGTTATGCATTTGTTGATGTGTTTGAGGACATCCTTCTTGAGGACCCTCCACGAGAACCTTTCTTTATATTTTGTTTAGGTCTTTTAGTATCTCGGATGTCCTCTGGTTCCATCGTGAAAGGCCCCTAGATTCTAGAATTAGGATTTAAGAAGCTTTTTTTTTTAAAGAATGAGAACATTTGCTACTACAAATTTATCATCTCTCAAATTCTTATAATGGAGGATAGTAGCAATTGCATTTTAAAAATGTTCTACCGTAATGAGATCTTCCAGTTGACAAAAATAACAATAGTAAAACATAGCATAGGCATCCGATAAATGATATCACATTTGTATGCTGTTGGAGTAATTACAACATTATGTAATGGTTTAATTAATTAGGTCGTTTAATTACTTTACTTAAACTAATCGTAGGTGCTTTTTCCCTTTTATTAAATTAGCTTATAACAACTGAAGTTGTCTCATTCATTATGATTATGACACCAGTCACTAGCTAATTTAATCTCGCTCTAAGGTTTGCATCTATGGTTTCATACATTCTTTCATAAGGATTGATGTTGGCTTGGTGGTCAACTTCTCCTTGAAGATTTGTGACATGGCTTAATTGCCTCTTGTGGTCGAGCTAACTCTGGCATGTGTATTGGGCATTGCCAGTTCAAGCTTTTGGTGCAATGACAAATGATTCCAACTATTGGTATTAGGGCCTTCCTTAAGTCATAGGTTTGAGTCTCCCTTTAGTGGATGCTGAGGGGAAGATTGTTGGCTTTGTTGTCAACACCTCCTTGGAGATTCGTGACATGGCTTAACCGCCACCTGTGGATCGGGTTAACAGTTTGAGCTTTTGAAGCAACAACAAAAGATTCCAACAATTGATTCATTCCTTTGTAACATATTTTTTTCTAGAATCAATACATAATTCTTAGGTTGTGTTGAGCCAATCTTCCTTGTTTGATCTTTCTTTGTGATAGGTGGTGTGCTTGCAAATGATTCTTGCTTTGGGAGGTTAATTAATCCAGTTCTACATGGTATCAAAGCAGATTTGCTAAGTTCTTGTCCATATTTATGAGAGATCCAACCTTGAGATTTTTTTTTTGTGAACTTTGAGCTTAAGTTGGGGTTCCCCTCGTATTGGCAGCATCTCAAAACTTATAGTTTGGCTATGATTTCATCAAAATTTGAGTAATTGATGTTTTGCGTTTTTCTGAGAAGGGCACACAAATTTAGGCACATTGGAGCAAAATAAAACTCATCAATCCTAAAACCTATAGGTTGACCATTTTTAAAATTAAAATCTTCTAAGCATATACTTATAGGCTTTTGGATTAACTGCGTGCCTCTAATCCACACTTGAATTTTAAAAAAAATCTTTTAAAAGATGCACATAGTTAATCTAGAAACTTATATCATTATGGACTGTGGAAACTTAATGTCTTTGGTCTTCTACACAGTTATTTTTTGGGGTTTTTCATCAAAGCACTTATTTTAAGGCAAGTTCTAGAGATCAACGGAATTTAATGGCAGTTTGTTGTGAAATCGATGTTGTGATCATGTTTGCAATCACCAAAAATGCTAAAGATCAACAGTCATTTTGTTGAAATTGGAAAATTCAAATTTTGTTGGGCTTCTTTTGATTCAAACATGTGGGCAATTGAGTAACCTTCCATAGCACGCAACATGAGACTAATCCTTCCATCACCTTTCATGGAGTTGCTTCCACCTTTGCTAATGGCCCCATTTCTTGCCAACGGGAGGAACATTGTTTTTCACTCTTAGACCATCTTTAACTTTCATCTTCAAGTATGCTCTTGTGATATTGGAGCTTCTTCATTATGGGGGGATACATCGTCTCTTCCATTCTTATGGGAGAATATTGATTGTACTATGTAATTGATTCAATATTAGGGGACACCTTTAGTTGTTCATTCTTGTCACTTGTACTCTTTTCTATTTCTTTTTCTCTCTTTTGGAGAGGAGTTTTGCCCCACATTTTCTCCTTTTCTCTAGTTATGAGAGTTGTGTTGCTTTGTCCATGGGTACCTACTTAGGCCTTGTTGCAGAGACCCATTCATGCTTACTTTTTGCATTCATATTAGATTTTTAGCCGCTACTTGAGTCAATCTTAAGGGGGGTTGTTAGAGTTATTAGGACATTATAATGATTATATAATTAATTAGGTTGTTTAATCACAATAATCACTTAAGCTAAACTTAGGTGCTTTTTCATTTTATTAAATTCGGCTAATAATTTTTGAAGATTGTAGCTGCGATAGTATCTCTGATTTTATGAAATAGAATTAGGTTTGTTATGACCGTTATGGTCATCTTCAGCTGGAAGAGACATTTTGTGATAATATGTAAGATAATTTTATATAAGAAGACATGTGTCATATGTCATGGAAAGAGGCATGAGTTGTGGAAATGTGAAATGTTGAATATTTGGAAATGTAAGGAGTCTTGCATTTGGGATTTGAAGAGACCTTCATATGTAAGATGAAGAGTCTAATCACAATCTATTGATGTGATTGCTTGGTGTACTGTAATTAACAAGGTGAATGTAATGGGCACCCCTGGATGTCCCAAAAAACTAAACCAAATTGCTGAAAGGAATTATGTCAAACAGTTTGCATTCAACTTCTTAAAACCGCTTATAACTCCGGAAATCAAACGTTTATTTGTTTGTTGTGTTTCGTGTATGGAATTGGTATCATACAACATAAACAAGAAAGAAACTACAATAATATGCAAAGTGGAAATGAACTGCTGCTAATAAAATGTTATTTTCAGAGTTCATAAAAACAAATACATGGCAGATTTATCAACTCACTAATTACTTCAGCAATATTGTCATAATACTCCAGCCCATGCTTACGAACTTGCTGCTACAATACTTTGTCCTCCAATCAGTCCACTACCTTCATAATACCATTCCCTCCAAGCGGCATAAGCGTCGGACAAGTAGTGAAGAAGATATGAGCAAAATATCAAATCTGCCTGTAGTCGGAAATGCAACTAAACTGCCTGATAATGAAGCCAATAAGAAAGAATTCCAAAGGCCAAACCCCAAGGGAATGACGTCTAGAATGTTACAAGAGAGGATAGACGTCCTCAAATGCCAAGAACAGAGCTGCAACTCACACACCAATTTCTTCTCATATTCAACCTGTCTAATGAAGCCACAAATGCTTCCTTTTATTCTATTCCCACAGGTCCGCTCAACTCATATGGGCAATGTGGGATAAAAGATGTGTAATATAAAACATATATTAAAATACCCCTTATGTCTCCCTTGGGTACACATCACCATAAAATAAATATTAAAGTAACACTTTAATATTTTACAATTAAATTAGACGTTACTTTAATAAAACTTCAGGCATTAAAATGTATTAGCAATCGGACTCCGAATAATGCGAGTGATAGCTCATTGGAAAGCTCTCACTGAGGAGTATTGAATCCAATCACCAAAATTGACCTGCACTGTGTCTTGCCGACTTACTAAAAATAGTAAGTATGCCTGAAATTGAGTAAATCAACTTCGTTTTGGCCCAAACTGGAAATGACTAGGCCAAAACACTCCAAGATCCCATTAAACCCTTCGTTAGCCCTTGGGACCATGTAGAACAAGGCTAACGCACACACACTTGGTCAATTGCTAAAAAAACATGAAGGCCAAAAGATGGGATCATTACAGTGAAAGCTTTGTACTTCAACATTTCTTTATCAATAAAAGATACATTTTGCTGGTGTAGCTGGGTTTTTCCCTTCAAGTAGATGGGTTTTACCAAGATAATTTCTTGTGTCATTTGTACCTATTTTCTTCTTCTCTTTATTGCTATTTTATTTTAGTTCTGGGCTAAAAATATTAACATGTTATCAGAGCCTAGTTTAATAAACAACAATATAAGAGTTGTGTTTTGCAGGGCAGGTATGTGTTAGATCCTTCCTTGTGATTATCTCTGTAGTATATATAAATATATGTGTGTGTGTGTGTGTGTGTGTGTTAGCATTGAAATTGTGATTTGAGTGCTGGGGAGCTGTGTTGGTGCTCTACAATTTCTTATTATTGAAAATGGCCAGGGGAAAGGTGAATAATTGGGAAGTATCAGAAAGGTTGTGCTTCAATGGATGTCTCATACAACTTCCAGATCATGTCGACAGTCATTAGGGGATCCTGTTATGATATCTTTTGATTTGTTGATCGTGTATTTACCAAAAGATTGTCTTGTACATAATAGGGAGCAAGTTGATGTTCAATATGAGTTCCTTCTTCGAGTAGGGAGATTTGTATATTATAATCTAGCTACAGTGACATTTGTGAAAGAAATGGCATTTTACATGGCATCTTCAATTGTCTTTTCTCCTTTGAATCAACTCAAAAATAGATAAGAGAGCATTTCAGTTGTGTCGACGTCTTTTTGATGTAATCAGTTTTCTCTCTCCATCGATTATAATTCTTCATTGTCTTCCTTGTTTCGACGGTGATTCATTTTGATTTGAATATAACTGCATCAAGTGAAGTCAATATTTTCATCCATTTTGAGTACCGATTCCCATTGAGACATGCTTGCCGGTAATTCACTTAATTTTTTTCAAATCACCCTCTTCAGATTTCAAGGCACCTATTTATCTTGGGTGTTTCAGAGGATGAGAGTTGCTCTTCAAGCCCAATATTTTGCAACACTCATGTTCTTATGCTGTTGGAATAATGGCTTAGCTTCATACCCATGCTGACATAATGTTTCCTAGCATTATGTGTACAGGAACGGTAAAGGGAAGAATGTATTTCAGCGTCATCAGGCTCTCAAAAGGGGGTCATTCTTTGAGGCATCCAAGAAATGACAATCTTTCTTTGGTAAGGGATATATTCTCATATTCTCTCATCTTTTTCTTATTGATCATCAACTTTTTTTTTTTGTATACTTTAGCAAATCTTATCAGGGTTGTGCATTGGAAATTCCAAAGTTGATTCTCAAACAAAAATTGTCGTTTTTGTGACAAGGTGAATATTGCCAGAATCAGCTTTATAGGACACTCGAATCAAACCTTGAGGGACATGACGATGGAATATCGTCTATGCAAATGTTAGGTTTGGTAGTGTTAGGTGACAATAAAGGTTTTGTAAATACATGGATCACTGGCACTTTGTAGCAGGACTACTTTGTACACTCGACAAGAGTTATTCCATGATTTGGTGGGTTATAGAAAAGGTTGATACCGTCGTTATCTTGTGCAGAGGCACATAGGAACAACAAACAAATCATGAAGATTATGAAGGAATGGAAGACACCTAATGGCTATCAAAGGTCTAAGGAGGTCAAAGGGACCCTAAATGATGCAAATCATATCAACTATGATGTATTTGCTCCTATAATGGTTTAAATACCATGAAATGGCTTTGAATGAAATAATATCCTTGAAAGGATTAAATGAATGTAATTTGGACCATTAGTTTCCCAATGTGTCTAGGAGGTTCTAGGAGGTTAGTTGGGTTTAAATAAGTTTAAATAAGTCTCCTAAGTGTTCGAAACACTTTAGTGAACTAAGTTAATAAGTTTTAGTTCATTTTAATAGTTTAAAACTTTAAATGTTCAAGGCATAATGACTAGTAGTCATTTATGAGGGAATTGGAGTTTTGGTGGTTAAAACACTCAAGTACTCCATCAAACCGATTGGAAGAGGTTGTTATTGATTGTTATTTGTATTTGGAATTCCATTGTACAGGCAAGGAAGCCTGGAGTGTATAGACAACACAAAGAATCAACGAAATACATGTTTTGGATCAGCAAATCCATTTTTTTGCTTTGATATTTCTTGTTTTTCTTTGAGATCTAACCTAGAATAGTTGTGGAAGGTTTCAAGAGGTTATTTGAAGGCTTTGTTACACGTTTTAGAGGGTTTGAGAGTCATTTTCCATGACTGTACTCATGAGCAGCAAATTAATTTGAATTTCTGAGTTTTCCTTTCCTTGTTTTGAAGCTTTCTTGGTAACTAACACCCATCTCATGGACTCAAAGGCCTAGAATCCATGGAATGATGTATACTAACCTTGTATCATACAAATCTAACCTGTTACATGCAGCAAATTGATTGGAAAGTGTGATCACAGGACTGGGACTAAGAGTGTTCATTTGAAATTTGATGGCACAAGTGTAGTAGCAGGAATTTGGGCTGAATGATATGGCTTTTTTATGATTGGAATAGCCTTATATGGTGGATTTAATGGTGAATCAATCACCAATTGATATTGGAAAGGTTAGGAAAAACGAGGTTGGAGAAACCCTCAAATCAAGGGTTTGAAGCAACCAAACTGGGGCTTTTGATGTTCTATATGTTTTGGGTCTAATTCCTCTTAGATTTAGAGGTATTGGGACATTTCTTGAGATTGTCCAAGAATTGAGACCTTGGGGATATTTTTGGGCGGTAGTTGCTTTGTTAAATCACCTACTTTTGAGTGTATTTGTAGGGGTACAATTAGAGTTCTCCTATTTTGTCCAAAAGACCAATACCTGAGTTTTAGATATGTTATTAAATGGCCAAAAGGGTATCTAAATGTGGTTTTAGTTTTCCATGTGTTTTGGGAAAGTTTTGTGTTTGAAGACCAAATAGGTCGCTGCTGGGCTAATTGCTGATTTCTAAGCCTCTAGGCCTTTTTGGAGTCTTTTTGTCTTTGTGAGTAGGAGATAGGTCAAGGAACCTTGAAATCATTTGAATCCATCCTCACATACCTCAAATACCTCAAATCCATCATTGATTTGTGTTTGGAGTAACTTTGGATGGGTTAAGTCTCTTTAAAGCCATTTGAGCACTTTGGGAGGTAGTGGGTTTGTAAGCCAAATTAAGTAACTTATCTTTTGTAAAAGGTCCATCACCCTTTCCTCTGAATCATTATCTTGACCAACAAGGAATTTTTTTTTTTCATTCAGTCTTCTCCCAAATATCATTTTATTATGATGTCAACAATTTTATTTTGCATGCCTTTGTGTGCGACTTCTCCCAAAACTTTTCAAACGGCTATATTTCTATCATCGAACCATGATATGTTTCAATATTAATGACTAACTGCGTGTCAGCTTATTATTTACCTTGAGATTTTGCAAGGCTGGCAAATTGTTCAATTCTTGTGCAGCTGATTTATCCAGAAAAAGCAAGAAAGGCAGAAATGAGGGCTCAAATCCAATTTGGATGGTGTGTTTACAAAAATGCAAATGTGATATCTGAATATGTACAAACTTGACGAATATGTCAGAAAATGATTGGGGTCTTAATTTGAATTGTGAATTGGTGCAAATGATATCGGTATACAAGTTTTCTTCTCACAGTGGTGTTATTAATTCTGAGGATTGGTTTTGTAAGTTGCGGTTTGTTATCTCCACTTGTCAGTGAATGATTATCTTTAGTTTTTCTTTCTAAGCTGGTGTTCAGATGATTGAACCGACTATAAGTTTTGGAAGATGAAAATTTAACTTTCCGTTATTTATTTATTTTTATACCTTATGTGTTTTTGGTGGAAGTGTAATCAAAGAATGGGTTTAGGTTTAAAATTGTCAACAGATCTCTATCAACAAAATTGGTTACATATATTGTTCTGTTTTGTGTCTTGTCGTGGAATTAGAGAAGAAGACTTCTTATATAAGCCGCTGCTAATGTAACAGTTTGGAGTTGATGCTATTATGTTTCAGAGGAGTGTTGGGTAGTGTCATTGTGACCATTTGCTTCGAGGATTATATTGGTTACTGTTTCCAGCAAAATGAATTCAGAGTGAATTAGTATCTGCTGTTGAAAGTCGGTGCTATAATGGCATTCATGTGTTTGTTTGAATTTGTTTTTTAGTTGCATGGTCTATAAGTAAGCTCTTGGACTTGTTCATGAACAGAGGACATTTTAGTTGAAAGAACATTGGTTTATATACATATGAAAGAGATAAGTATTCTATGATTTTTATTTAACTGGAAGGAGAGTATATCTTTACTTTGATTTCTATGATAATTGAGTTGTTATAAATCTCTCTTGGTTGCAGGGTGCAATGGGATAGTGATAGATATTTGCAATGTTGTTTGCAGTCTTGATATTAAATTGGTGGCACATTATCTTCAGTTAAAAGTAGAAGATCTTGTTTAGAGAGAGACAATTCAGCTTTAGAGGGAGGTATCCAACCCTTTGCAAGCTTATGTGACAATAAAACACTTGGAATCAACTTCCTTTTTATGGTGATTAAAGTTGTCCCTGCTGAGAGGGAGTCTTTGTTAAGAGAAAATGTCAGTGATAAATGCATTCTTCATTTGGAGAAGATTGAGGTGAAAGCCCTTGTTCCACCCTCTGCGAGTAGGTATGGTGGACCACCCTCTGCCAGTAGGCATGGTGGAAATGCATTCTTCTTTGGGAGAAGGTTGAGGTGAAAGCTCTTGTTCCACCCTTTGCTAGTAGGCATGGTGGACCACCCTCTGCTAGTAGGCATGGTGGAAATGTATTCTTCTCTGGGAGAAGCTTTTGAAGCATTCATTCCACCGTCTGTGAGTAGGCATGGTGAAAGTCATGTGTGTGACTCCATTTATGGTGAATTATGTAATGCGGAGATAACGTGTGTTATGTGATGTAAATTTATCATCTTTGGTTGTAGCTATGTGTACCTGCAGTACTAAAGATCTCTCTCTTGCTAAGAGGGAGTGTTGAAGGTTGTAGCTGCGATAGAGATCTTTATCTCTGATTTTATGAAATAGAAATATGTTTGTTATAACTATTATGGTCATCTTCAGCTGAAAGAGACATTTTGTGATAATATGTAAGATAATTTTATAGAAGAAGACGTGTCATACGTCATGCAAATAGGCATATGTATGGAAATATGAAATGTCAAATATTTGGAAATATGAAGAGTCTTGCATTTTGGATTTGAAGAGACCTTCGTATGTAAGATGAAGAGTCTAATCTCAATCCTATTTATGTGATTGCTTGGTGTATTGCAATTTGTAATTAACAGGTGAAAGTTTTGTACTTCAACATTTCTTTGTCAATAAAAGATACATTTTTCTGATGTTGCTGGGTTTTCCCTTCAAGTGGAAGGGGTTTCCCAGGATAATTTCTTTTGTCGTTTGCAGCTATTTTGTTCTTCTCTTTATTGCTGTTTTATTTTATTTCTGGGCTAAAAACATTAGTAATTATAGCTGAAGTTGTCTCATTCAGTATGATTGTGACACTTGGCAGTAGCTAATTTAATATTACTTTAGGGTTTGCATCTAGAGTTTCTTTCATCCTTTCATAAGGATTTGTTCATTCGTTTGTAACATATTCTTTTGTGCAATCGATACAAAATTTGTAGTTTGTGTTGAAAAAATAATTCTTGCTTGATCTTTCTTTGTGAAGTGTAGTGTGTTAGCAAATGATTCTTGACTTATGAGGTTGAATCATCTATTTCTACATACATCCTAGCAAAATTAGACCAAACTGCAGGAAAGACTATGGTCTTCTAAGAAGTAACCCATTATATTATAGTAGCATTACTAAAAAACTTGTGATTAATTTGGGGTAATTGCTACCAGCCACATTCTCTATGCTCTTTCTCATATCTTACAAGAAGTGTGTTTAAGTTTTTTAATGTAACCACATTCTATATTGGTTCATTTTTACAGCAAGTATAGTAAAGTAAAAGCATTGGAAGATTGGAAATTTTCACTATAGGATTAAGGTTTAGGGCATTTTAAGTTCTACTTTAAGTAAATATATACAAGAATTGGAGTTTAAAGTATTAGTAAGAGTTTTAATCCCAGGTTTTAGGTAAAGTTGGAATATCAATATAACTTACTAATGCTAGTTTTTATTGTAGGTTTTAGCTAAACAAAAGTTGGGCTGTCCTTAGAATAGGCAGTCTTGCTTCATGCACTCTTTTTCCTTTTATATAAAGCCTTTCAGTCAAAAGAGAATCGGTTTTGAAAAGCCTATTTTTTAGTGATACTTGCTCTTTTATACACCACGTTTTTGACATCTATGCACTATATTTGCTTTGATATAACAAAATAAAATATTGTCTTTATTTTTTAAAAATGTTATATTATTTTATTAGTTTCTTGAGTTTTGCTTGCTTTAAACCCAAGTAATTTAATTCTATGTAAAGTTTTTTATGCTATCTCCATGCCATTTGCTATTGTGTTAAAAAACTTTTTGTGCCAATGTTTGAATGATCTTAGCAACTAACAAACAAGGATTAATTAGATCATTTTTAATCTATTACTTTATGAAGCCACTGGTAATTTAAGGCATCTTCCTACTAGACCAATTTACCCAAGTTCTTCACTAAGCTTTGCCAATAAGATATGGATGGCTTTTACAAGCAAAGCTTTTGGGGCTCAACCTAATGATCGTAGTTTTAGGCGACTCTACAATACCCATAGGATCAAATGAAAGGCCAAGATAACTTCAACAAGAGAATGGCAAAACAATTGCAACAAGATGCAAGAATGATAGTATTGCTAATAGACATGACTTGGATTACAATACTGTAACTAATGGATTTAATGATTCAATTCTAATTATTTACAACGTAGATGCATTTGCTTATATAGGCAAGGCAATAAATGGCTATGATAAGGATTAGATAAGTTATCACCCACATAGAGTGGAGTCACATGTTAACCAAAGGCAGATCGTCTGCAATGAAGAGTGTGCAACATCTAGAGGATTATAATGTGGTATATGCACTAAAGGTGGATTTCACATGCAATGTGAAATGTGATAATAACTATCACTGCCTAAAGTGGGATTTCTCCTACAGTATGTGCTAACATAGATTCAAACTCCTAGGTGCCTCGTATGCAAAGTACTATGCAATGCATTATCCCAAGTAAATGTGAGTAAAGTGTAACTAAGAATATTTTATTACACCAACACCCTCCATTAAGTGCAACTTAGGGGAATGCACTAAAACTCACAATGCAAGGTGGCTCCTGGCTACTAGGCCATGTTGGGTGCCCATGTACAATATGCAAATGCAATGCAATCTCCCATAAAGTGGAGAAAGGGAAAAGATCACATCATAATGAAGAATCTCATGCAAGTATTGTAAGTGCTTGAAGACAAAATATAGTCCAATGCCTACAAACAACATTTCTCCCCTTGGGAAGAAGATGGACCAAGTACAGATGCAAGAATGCCTTCCATTCACATGTTGCCTTGTCCTTGGATGATGAAGATGTCACAAATCAATCAGGAACATTCCCAGTCACAATAGAAGGTGACAAGTAAGGAACTAATGGAAACTGATTTTGAACAAGCTCCAAAGACAAAGATGAAGTGACAACATTGGTGCCACAACTATCATCAAATATGAATGATGCCCCTGAAAATTTAATTTGAGTCTCCAAGCTCGAAGAATCCATCACATAACCATGATCAACATGAACCAAGCAATGTGACATATCAAGTGAAAGAAGAGACTCATCAATGCCAATCTCCAAAGGCAATGAAGAAGATTTTCCAAATGTGACGAAGTTGACATAAAAAAAGAAGAGAAATCCCCTCAAATGTGTCTCCTAAATCTGAAATATGAGACTCCACAAATAATGAACCAATATGTGGCAAATAGGAATCCCAATCAGGAAGACAAATAGAGATCTCTTTTATTGACGCTGAAATCACCAATAAGATGAATTTGTGATCTCAATTGGAGAAGTAGGAGCTGCACATGGAGTCACTGGATCATCATATCTTTCAAGTGTTGCATAATACTCAATCTCCTATAATGTTTCATCATTATAGGGAATGTTATCTGTATCAATCAAGTGGAAGGAGACAATCTGCGGTAGGATCATCTGGGAAAGGAGAAACATATGGGTCTCCAAAATGCTCTCAAATAATGGTCCAAACTGTGCGTGGGCCATAAATACTTGTGATCTTGGAGTAGAGTGCATGGCGTAAATCTGAATTGAGATTCAAACCAAACAATCCTTTAATATGATCATTTTTATTTTCTCAAACTAGTTTTTTCTGCTGTGTCTTTGGCTCAGTATTGAGTCCATAAAGATATGGCAAGAGATTAAGCCATCTAAAATGTGTGATGATTCCTTTTGACCATGACTCATAATTATCCTTAGTTGAATTTATAATGGCAGGACGTGTTCCATATCCCATGATTATGTCAATGATAAACTTTTTACATCATTACTTGAGATCAACAATTGATTATACACACCAAGATTTATCTTCAAGTGCTAAAAAATAGTATTAAACAACAAAATTACTGAAAGATACTTGCACCAATGTGAATGATGAAAAGAGCTTTCTGTCGATATCTTGTTTGCCAAATTTTGCCTCCATTTGCCCAAGTTATGAGCAAAAAAAATACTCCCTTAGAGGCATATAGAGAGGGCAAAACACATTGGGCTCAGAATCAGTACACTCTTGGTCGCTGATATGACCACCTGCTGGGCAGAGAGACAAAGATACCTATGTGAAGAAAATAGATATGGTGGGTGCCACAGTCCAGCCCCCACCATGGACTATCAAAGGACAATCCTCGCACAACTTTCACAAGTAAATCTTTGTATTGACAGCTCAATGACAATGCCAGTGAACTGCAAACTCGGTCAATAAAGAACGTGCCTGGTCCGAAGATCATTTCTGGTCAAAATCTTAGAGAGCTGGAGATGCAAGAAACCAGTGTTATGGATGAAAACCAGTGTTATTGTCGATGGATGAAAACCAGTGTTATTGTTGATGGATGAAAACCAAGATGCCATGGCTATGCAAACAAAGATGCCATCGGCTAAACAGATCGCAAGGCTACACTTACTCCTGCCAGAAACCACACTGGTCGCCAATTGGATAGGCTGTGGTACAATCAGAGACTCCACAACACAAGCTCCAATCTGACTGTGCATGGGTTAAATGAAGGATGTTCATGTGATCTCCGAACAACCTTCAACACTGCCATGGACCACAAAATTTCACGGGCTATAGCACTGATCTGCACAATATCTGTGGTCAATCTGCAAATATATGAGGAAATCCAAAATATGATACAAGCACTAGGAAGGAATTGATGAAATGCCAAATGCTGGACCTCTTTTACATCAGCCAGTGCTTGATGGAATTATCAGACTCTCTATTATAAGAGAAATAAATACTCTTTATAGAGAGTATACAAGACTGCCATGCAATGAAGATCCAATCCGAATAGAACTCACTGCTGCACTATAAATTGTGGGCCTCCAAATTGCGCACCAGCCAATATTCCATGTGGTTAGCCAGTTTGATCACTGTCACATGTGGCCATTAGAAATGCTGTGCAAGCTTCATGTGGTACATGCGCAAAGACATCACCAGTGAAAAACATTTCAGCAGTTGATAAATGTGAAAAACATCTCAGCAGTTGATAAATATGGAGATCCTCCTCGCACACCAAGTTGCTGCTCCACAGAACAAGGAGCCTGCCAAATAGCTACGAGCAAAAATCGGTAATAAATTCATCCCTTAAAGGGCCAGAGTTGACTACAGATAACATGTATTAATTTTGCCCAAACAATATATTTTTTCTTAGATCTGAAAATAAAAGTGCAGAAACTGTCTGCCCAAATAAATGAATTTTGCCACAGGCAATACAAAATATTCTGATAATATTTGCCTAGATCTGAATAAAAAATGCAGTAGCAGATCTATATGAAAACCTTCTGTCTCCTTACAAAGGTCAGATTTTAACTAAGATCTCATAAAATGCATAGATAAAATGATGACAGATCTGAATTCTCCAAATTCAACACCTGCCAAATGGTCCTCCAACTAATATTTGTTTTCCTACAGAAAAACAATTTTACCCAGATATAGGAGTCTCTATAGTCAAAATTCATTGGATTAACCTCTTGGATGCAACGGTGATGCCCAAATTGCCTTATTTTGCACCCACATTCGAATTAAGCCAAAATTCTAACTCTTAAGGAGAAGTCTTCACACCTTGAGAGATCTAATACCATGTTAGAGATTTAGGTGACTATACAACACCTGTAGGATCAAATGAATGACCAAGACAACTTCCACAAAAGAGTGGCAAGACAATTGCTACGAGATGCAAGAATGATGTTATTGCTAATAGACATGGGCTGGATTATATTACCATAACTGATGGATTGATTGATTAAACTGGAGTTATTTACAATGTAGATGTGCCTGCTTATACAGGCAAGGGAATAAGAGACTACAATAAGGAGTAGATAAGTTATCACCCACACAAGGCAGAATCACATGTCCACCAAAGGTGGATTATGTGCAATGAAGCATGGACAACATGTGGAGGATGATAATGTGATATGTGCAATAAGGTGGATCTTACACATAAGTAGAATGTGATAACAACTATCACTACCTAAAGTGGAATTTCTCCTACACCATGCTAATATAGGTGCAAACTCTTAGGTACTCCCATATGCAAACTACTATGCAATGGATTATCCTAAGAAAACTTAAGTAAAATGTAATTAAGAATGTTTAATTACACCAACAATTTCAATATTTGTATTTTGAAGAAAAACATGATTATGATGCATTACAGTAGTGGCTTGACCACTAGTAATCATATTTTACCCATCAGTTTTTGGTGTTCAAAACATTGTTAGAGTTTTATCCTTGGGAATCACATTGTCTTAATAAATCCAAGTGTAGGATCAAGAAGGTGAGATATTACTAGGATTTGAGGATTCATTTATCAAATTATGATAAGATTGTGAAGAAGCCATCAGAGAGTATTACTTCCTTATGAATCCACCTTCGTTGAATTTGTAGCTGAATAAGCATTGATCTTGAAGAAATGCATTGTATGAAAGTTTGAGCCTAATTTGATTTAGACAAAACAACTTGGCAAAATTTCCAAATAAATTTGTAAAATAACATACATTATTGGATTTGTGAATCCGACCCATGGACTGGATTTGGGTTTGTAGTGATGTACCAGGTTCGGATTTGTGTACTAGATTCGCATAGGGTCCGTAAAAAACCCTATGAATTCGCGTGGATTCACAGTCCACGAATCTGCACGAATCAAGAGGGTCATTTATGACCTTATGTGAATCCGACATGGACGGACACGGGGGAATCTGACAAAGATCCGAGTAGGCCCCTGTGGATCCACAAGCCAAAAATGGATTTGGGCCGAACATTTTTTGATTGCTCTTTTTTGCACAAAACCCTAGGATGACCCATTTTAGTTCTCAAACTCATTCTACACGCATTTGCTCTCTCATTTTGCTCTCTCATTGTTGCAGGTTTGAAGTGAAGTGATTGAAATCCAAGGAGATTGATTGTGGAGTAACAAATTCTTTCCTAAAGGCAGATTTGAGTGTTGAAGGTATGCATTTGAATCATTTTCTTTAGTTTATTCTTATATTGTTCCAAGTTTTTCTGAAGTTTCAAATTTAATCCAAGTTTTGTAGAAGTTTTGAAGTTTTTTTTTTTCATTTTTGTTATAGATTGCAAGTGCAACAATGAATAGTCTAAGCTTAGTGGGTGGAGAGGGGTCTCAATTTAAAATTGATAAAGGGTCTCCCTTATGGAGACTCACTACAAGAATTTCAAAATGTATTGGAGGTGGGAGGTTCATTTGGAAATGTAATTTTTGCAATATACAATATAGTAGCTTTTACTCTAGAGTCAAACTTCATTTCTTGGGCCTTAGGGGTAAAGGGATTAATATGTGTGAGGGGCCAGAAAAGAAAGGGTTATTGCTTGGGCAAATAGCAACATTTGTAAAAGAACAAGAAAATGCTCACAAATTAGTTTCAAAAGGGAAACACGATGCATATAGCGGGAATAAAAAATCAATGACACCATCGACTCAACAAGCCTCTAGACATCCTTTCTTGCTATTGCCTTCTAGGAAGGATGATGATGTAGAAGAACCACAAATCACCACCCACAAGAAAGGCCCATTAGATAAGGCGTTTCAACATGAGTTGAGAGATATAGCTGATGAAAAAATTGTTAGAAATAGATAATACTAAGAGGGGGGGAGTGAATCAGTTTTCTACAAATTTTTGCCCACAATTGAATATTGTTAATTACTTTATAACATGCATATGAAAGTAAATTAACAATGCTGAATAGTAATAATATCCATATACAAAGAGAACTCATAACACCATATTTTGTTAACTAGGGAAACCTTGGCCAAGGGAAAACCCTGGTGGAGATGGTACCCACAAAATGATCCACTAAACAAGAGTATCTGGTTGAGGACATTGACCTTGTTAGGAGTCAATGAATTACATATAGTGTCTCGGTCCTTGTTAGAGGACTAGGCCCTATTAAAAGCCTCAACCCTGTTGGGAGTTTGTATATACAATTATAGAATGTATGGAAGAAGAGCCCATTGGCCAAACATGCAATTACACAATACAGTTCCTTTATAAAAAGAGATAGATACAAAAAACTCTTACTGTTGTTTGCTGTACTACGCAATCTTTTGATCAGACATCAGATTTCATATCACATAATTCACATATCACTTCGCATATCTCACATCTACATTACTTCGCATATCTTTATCTTTTACTTGTATCTTTCCTTTTCACAAAACTTGCCCTGTTGGTCTTCAAGCATTCACACGCTTAATACAAAATTGATTCTTACTAACTTAGGGTTAACATCTAGGATGTCGTCCCTAATTGGTTAAATAATTATTTTGTGAACAAAATAATTCTTGAACTTTTAATTCTTATTTCATTGTCATGCTCTGTTCTTTCCTGTACACTGCTTGTTTGGAAAATTGATCATAACCAATCCCGTATTGTCCGTATTGCGATGTGCACTTAGTGACGTCATCATGACACTTTGTACTACGTTTCCTTAATTGCACACATGCCAAATATTAACCTGTCGTCTACACATAACAAAACTGTTCCTCCTCTGTTGGATAATTATCTGACACTTAGAAATTTTTCAAGTATAACTGCCTTGACTACTTTTTCATGATCTGTTCAGTTCATACTAACACCATGTTGCCATAAATGACAACATCAGTCCATCACCTTAGCCAAAAAATGCCAACAAAAATTGGATGTTACCTCGTTGTGAATGGGGTTCCATTCAACTTAGATCACCTTGTTGGAGGGAGATGCTACAAGCACTAAATAATGCACCTTCTGGTTACCAAGGCCCTAGATATGAAAAGGTGCACACTACCTTATTGCACAATGACAGAAAAAATGTAAAACCCAACTAAAACCTTAAGAGATTCTTGGGTTCAAATTGGTGTGTCTATTGTCTTAGAGGGATGGAAAGACTGCAAAAACCATCCTTTGATTAATGTTATTGTTGTTTTCCCCAAAGGGGCAATGTTTTTGAAGGCGATTGATTTTGAGGGGCAAGTAAAAGATGCTGAATTGATTGCTTAGATTCTCATTGATTCTATAGAGGTAGTGGGTAGTGATAATGTTGTCCAAGTTATTACAGACAATGCAAAAGTTTGCAGGGTTGCAGGCGCATTAGTAGAGGCTAGATATGATCACATCTTAAGCCATTGACACACAAATAGATTGGGTGAAGCAAATATATGAGGAGTGTGAGGGGATTCAAATGTTTGTGACAAACCACCATATGTTACAAGCAATTTTTAGAACTTTGTCCAAATTGGAAGTATTGTATGTAAATTTTAAAATTTAATTTATTTAGTTTTATTTATGAAAAATCATTTTATGTCATATTTTACATAATTAAATTTGTTACTTGCTATTAACATGTTTTTAGGTGGCTGAAACGCACTGCATCCACAAATCGCCCCTAGACGACTTTTGAGGGTGAAGAATGCATTGTCACAAATGGTGATTAGCAACCAATGGGGCATTTGGAAACAATCCAATACAACAAAGGCCCAAGAGGTCAAGGCTATGATATTGGATGATGATTGGTGGGATTGATTGGACTATGCATTGCAATTTATCGAGTTTATCATGTCTATGCTTAGGTTTGCCAACATGGATCGGCCAGGCTTGGGGAACATCTATGATGCCATGGACACCAAGTTGGAGAAAGTCAAATTGGTAAGTTATAATACAATCCTTTATCCTAGTTTATTATTATTAAGAGATAGCTAAATTTAAAAAGTTTTTTTACATAACTTACATCAAGATAACTTACATGAATATCATTTGTTATTCATACCCTAGAAGGCTAGATCATAAAAAGGAGAGAGAATGACCCTGTAGAGACCTTATACAAAAGGTGGAAGAAATTGTTCTTCACTGCTGGAACAAGATGACAACGCCTTTGGATCTCCTAGTGTATGCTTTGTTTTGGTACTTTCTATTCCAAGTATAGTAACACCTTATAGAGATGCTAAGGTTGCTAGTGGGTATAAGAGGGCATTCAGTAGGATTATCAGCGATCCAGAGGTAGGGGCATGTAATGTCCCCACTAATAGGATTAGTTAAGGACAAGTAATACCTGCAAGAATAAATGTTAGAATCATGATAATAATAAAACTAATTATGTTATTCTACCCTCTAAGTTAAAACCCAATCTTAAGGACATCTCCAGATTGGGCTTTATAACTCATAGCCACTTCGTCGTCATCCCGGGAGCGCACCCCTTAAGATTATTCTTGGATGGGCATCTGTCTATCCAAGGCCAACGACATATGCATATGTTTGACAACATCAAAATATTTTGGAAACATGAAGAATTCTCGACCATGGTGGTCGGTTCAAGGTGTTAATACCTTGCTAGCCCCATGCTTCGAGTCTTAAAATTCTCCTAAGAGATTAATATATTATTATATACTTTCCACTATTTTCCATACGAAGAATTTCTTACCACTAATATATTATTTATATTTTAATTTTATAGTGGAAATGCTTATAACATATAATTAATTTCATTCAATAATCATAACTTTGTCATAATAAACTCAACTATATCTTAATTAAAACATATGAATATTTCATGGTACTTAATACTACTTGTACCTCTCATCGTAGGATAACTTTGACTGATTGATGGCACAACGACATTGCTGATGCTATACGAAGGATGTATTGTCCTTACTGGTGTTAGTAGATCTCGCTGGTGTACGTTTTGAGATGGTGGATGCTGTTTTGTTCCTATTCAATGCTTTTGTTTTAAACCGCACTTCTTTTCTGCCCTTATTAACATGTCTGTGGCTTGTCCTTTATAAGGATGTGGAATGTTGCATCCCAAGATGTCACACCCCGATTTAATGATTTATAATAATCAATATATCAATTGATCAATATGCTAATAATAGAAGTATTAATTGATTTATTAAAATCTACATAATATTAAATCTAATATCAATTGATATATATAACAATATGATTTATAATAATATGATTTTTGATTTATAAAAATATGATATGCAATTATTTTTACAAATAAGATTTAACAAGAATATTTGTAACAATTGTTCTGATTCAATTATTTTTATAAGATTTTAATAAAAATATTTATAACAATTGATCCAATTAGATATTCAATTATTTTATAAATAATAAGAATATTAATCAAGGTCCATTGCAGGGCAAATGTTAGGACATAACTTAAATTATTCATCCCAAGAAAAGATGCGGATCCTATTTTTGTGAATGATCAAAGCAAAATGGATGGTATTACATGGCCCGTACCTCCACGGGCAAGATTACGTGCACCTTCAACCTCTTTCCATAAAGACCCTATCACAAGTAAGTTTTTAATTTTAAGTGTTTTTCTTTTTTGTGGCCACTTGTAGATTTAACACTTAGTTTTGTTTGTTGCCTCTCTAGGCTACTATCTCTTTTGTCTCTGAGCGAAATTGGAGTACATACTCCTCTATCCACTCAGTGAAGCATAACCGATTGGGCTCCAAAAAAGCAAAAGACTTGGTGTGTGTGTGTTGACAATGGGCCAGCGTCCCTCGTAGGATTCGTGACATGGCTTAACCACCTCCTCGGGTTCTATAAGACTATTGGTTGTATCAGGCATTGACAGGTTGATCTTTTGGTGCAACAACCCTGGCCTTTCTAACAATTGGTATCAAAGCTTGGTCACAGTTCGAATCTCACATGCCACGGTGAGTGATGATGGGAGGGGAATTGTTGGCAGTGGGCCAGCGTCCCTCACGGGATTTGCGACATGGCTTAACCACCTCCTCTGGTTCTATAAGACTATTGGTTGTATCGGGCATTGATAGGTCGATCTTTTGGTGCAGCCTTGGCCTTTACAACAGTTTGTTCACAACAATTTGCGCCTCCTATTATGCAAGGATCCAAAATAGAAGAAGGGGGAAGAGAAGCTTTGGGATGTGGCACCAAGTCTGCTGACTTGGATATGACGATTTAGGATCTTGTAGAGCCAAGTTGATTGATTTAGATGATTAGGAGGATGACACTACACCCTCTAGTGCTAGCGAAACTAATCGCTAGTTCCAATGATGATGGGGATCTATTACATGCAGCCACTAAAGACCCCAATGATACACATCTTTTAGACAATCCATTTGATGATTGAGAACACTTTCATTAATTGAATCATGTTTCAAACATTATTGAACTCTAAGTCTAAGTTTTTTCATGAATTTGATTTGATGAGTTTCTTTTGAATCACAATGTTCATCTTGACATTTGACATTGATCAATGGTCAAGCATCATAATTCTTAGTATGAAATGATTTGATTTTACAATTATGTATATTTCTCTTATTTTTTTTGTATATATAATGCTCACACACACATATACTCACAAACCATAATGGGATTTTTTTTTTCCATGAATTCACGAATCCGATTCTTGAACTCTAATCCATCCTTGAACCCGAATTGGCAACTTAGAAAATAACCTTAAAAAAGGTGTAAAGTTGAGTTTACAGAAGTTAAAAGTAGTTGCCCTCCATTTATAGATTAAAAATTGAGGTCAATGCACGTCGTAGTGTCATATAATCGTGAATTGCAAATCCTTGTTATTATTTTACAAGTTTCATTTGTGGAAAACATAGGCCTAAGATAAATATTATTTTTTCCTTTTAAAAGCTAGAGCAGGGGCTGTGGGGCACTATCCACTAGAGGGGTAGTGCCGCTTTTAGGAGGCTGGGATTAAAGCCCCTAGCAATTTCTAGGGGGAACACCCTTGGTTGTGTTCCCAATTCGTTATATAGGGTAGGGGATAAAGCACTTGCCAACAAACCCAAATTACATCCTTGAAGATCGCCCCTTCCACAGGTTTGCAGGAAAAGCACTAGTGGAGTTGCAACAACTTGCTCACATTCTCAATATTTTTACAAGGGCTTAGGGTAGATTACTTGCTACTAAGTTCAAATAAATGCCTTGAAGACCACACAAACCTCCAGACTTGTTAGCATTTAAGAAATATTTGAATATGTTGGAGTGAGCTGAAAGGAAAAATTATGAAAAACTGGAAGACACAATCGGATAAAAGGAATTGATTTCAAGCTTTTTTTATTCTATATTTTAATTGCATCAATAGGCAAGTTTTATTTTCAAACTTTAACTTTTTTTGAGGCAATTTTGTTTGATTGTGTGAGATCAGTCTTATTCTCTTAGCAAATCTTGCCCTTGATTTCATTTGCAAGCTGCTCATAAGCAATTTTGACTTGTGAGAACTCACTAGGAAAGGTGAGTTTTTAGTCAATGGTTATTAATATTTATGCTGTACATGAGGAAATAGTGTTTTCTCAGATGATATTATACTTACAATATTCCTTGGGCAATTGTTATTAATGATTATGAACCTGCATAAATATACATATGTTCCAAATAAAAAAAGATAGATCTGACAGCTCAGTAATGCATATATGTTATGTTTTTAGAATAGGGATCAAACCCTTCAGATAGGGCAATAACATACATTGTTCCTTATTGGAAGAGTATGGTGATACCTGCCTTAAAGATAAAGCAAGGAAGCCAACCATGGAGGCCAAAGTGGTGTTTTGCCGTGATGAAAGATGTTTGGAATGATGAATTGCCATAGGCAAAGGAAGGCCAATCTATCCTTACGGGGACACAACTTGTGTAGGGGTTAAAAGTAGGTATACTTTGCTGTTTTATGGGTGTTTGATCCTAGCACATTTGATGAGACAAAGGGCAAAATTTTAAACAGAAAGTTAATGTAAAGGTAGAATTTGATGCTTTCTTTAATGCAAAACAAGATTTGAGTGATGTCTAATTCACTCTGAGTAAGGAAGTGATTGGTTGTGAATGGGTTTATATTAATAAGGTCAAATGTGAGTCTTGGAACAAGTACAAAGCCTAACATTTTACTAAAAGGAATATGCAATAGGAATAAGTGGACTATGAATAGACTTCTGTCCTCACTTCAAACATGGTAGGTAGCATTTTAGCTGGATGTCTTCATCCTTTCTTTGTTAGGACAAAGTACATCAAGTGGATTTTTAAATGCCTTCTTGGTTCACAGGTTGGCTAAATCCTTGTACTTGGTTACCGATTTGGGATATGAATCCGATTCGGGCATGTGAATTGGATTCATAGATTCGTGATTTGTTATTTTGCCCATTAGGATTCGTGAGGATTCTTGAGTACATATATGTATATATATATATATATAATTTATAAATATAGATATATATGCATCATATATAAAAATATTTATACATTATATATATTTATTACAGGTTTGGCCTGTGGGTCCTTGGGGATTCATGACGGATTCGTGTGGATTTGTGATGGATTTGTGTTGGATTAGTGAGGATCCGTGTGGGTTTGTGACGGATTCGTGCACGATCCTTGTTTTGGACTGTGGATTTGTCCAAATTCACGGTCTGCGGATCCAGACGGATCCACTGTCAAAAACAAGGATCCTGCCCGAATCTGGATGAATCCTGGCACAAATCCGGATCCGGATTGGATCCAAATCTGAATCCGGTAACTAAACCTTGTAGTGACTTAAGCATGTTTTTCAAAGCTTGTAGGTTCTTGGGGAAATATCATCTGGTTTGCAGGGTGGTGAATGCCCTTGTATGGACTTGAGTAGGCTCCTTGAGCCTAGCAATTGAAATTGATTATTTTAGAGATTCAGGATTCAGAAGAACCATTTTTTATTCCATTATCTACATCAAATTCAGTGATGATGGCATACTGATTCTCAATTGTCCGTTTTCCCATATTAGTTAATTGGTGAAATCGGATATTTGTATTGTTTTTGGCTTGACAGATTTAAGATTCCTATGTGAGTAATCAGGTGTAGAATTTCGGCAACTTGATCATGCTATTTTTTTTCACAAGCCAAGTATGCCAAGATCCTTCTGGAGTGCAATCTGACATCTATGCCTATGGAAGTTGGATAAAGTTCTCAACTTATATTATCACTGGTTAAGGAATGAGTGTATCATCAATTAGTATGAAGTTTGATTTAACTATGTTTTGGAGTCTGCTCTCTTTTGTGATTCATGTCAAAGCCATAAGAAGAAGCAAGCTGCAAAATGACTTCTTGAACATGTCAAAGAAATTATTGATTTTGGCACTCTATACCATAGGTCTCTAGAGTATATGCTATCTGGATATACAGATTCTTGTCGGACTGGAATATTTCATACTGGGAAGTCGACAACTAGATATATTTTAAATCTGTGTTGAGGACTAATTTATTGAGAGAATCTACAACATAAACTTGCACTTTTTACACAAGGCAGAATATAAGACAGCTGTCAGTACAACTTGTGAGGCAATGTGGTTGCAGAGGATATTAGTCAATCTTCAGCTTTGCCAAACGACACTATCCTCACTTTCCCAATGACATTTAACATGCACAAGGTGCTAAGGTACCTGGTTTGTCTTGCTAGAAACAAGCACGTTGAATTTCATTGTCATTACATTTGACAGTGCTGGTAAGAAATATGTTTTTCTTTATTGAAGTTATTCCGAGGAGCAAAGTTCTGATAAAATGACTAAATACCTTGGCAAGTATAAATTTGTCAAATTTAGATATACTTAGAGATCCACTCTGTTTAGTTGTTGAATGGCAAGTGGGGCATTTGATAAATTACAAATATATAATCTTATTTAGCAAATTGTTCAGTTGTTTTAAGTTTGTAAATACAGGTAGATTGATCTGTCTTATTAAGCATCTAGTATTTGTCCGTTTGTCTTATTTGTTACATGGGAGTGGTATTTTGTTATGGGGCTACCATCTTATATATAGCAGGCACTATGCAATATAATATGCAGTTTGTTCATCAATGTAAATATCCTTTTTGTAGCGTTTGTCTGCTAAATTAGGGACACTAGAGTCATGAGCTACTGATTAATATGCTTATGAATTGCACAGCACAATGTGATAAAATCTTCTTTTGCCTTTAGTGTTCCTTTCATGATGTTTGTTTTACTGGATTGAGTAATCCAATATGTTTGGTATGTTCTTTTTGTCAAATTTTATTGTAGCTATGGTATGTTGCAGGGAATCGGAGAGGTGCACTTATCACATGCTTCAACAGGACACCACAGCACCTCCATTGCATCTGGGGTACGACCTAATATGCTTAAGCGTGGTGCAAGTGACCAGAGTAGTTCTAGCCAGGATTTCAAACACCCAAGATTGCATGGGTTCTCCGACCTTCCAAATGCTTCAGATATAGAGTCTTATAAAAGACAACATGAAGTTTCTGCTTTGGTAAGTTGAGAAACATGATTATTTATTTAATGCATTGCTCTGCAAAATTGCTTTTTCCTTTCACAATTCACTGTACTGTTTATCATAAAGTTGCATTCTATGCTCATGTCTTTATGGTTGTATAGAGCTAGTTTTATGTTAAGAAATCTTCCGTGACGTTTTCTTTAGCATGCTTGCTAGGTATGGTGTCTTATTGTTCATTTTTTGCAAACAATTAAGAGAAGCTCTATTCTAATTGTGGAGCTTGAGGAATCTTTGAGCTGGACAGGATGGAACTTTGAGTTCACTTTTCACTAATATTTTCTTGATTTTTAAATGGATCTATTCTCCAGGGTGAAAATGTTCCTGCTCCATTCATCACCTTTGATTCTGCTGGTATTCCTTCAGAAATTCTAAGAGAGGTATGCAAATATAATATTTACGTTGCAAACAGGAATATACATATATTGTCTTGGTTTTTGGTTTTTTATTTGCTGGTCCTAAGTATCAACATTTGATATGGGTTCACATTATTAAGCCATGCGATTTCTCTGTTGTGTATATGCTGTTGCGGATTAGTTGTTCATTTCTGTTGCATTCATTTTCATTTGAGGTATGAGCTGCTTCTGTGCTTAGTATCACGATACCATTTCATTGTATTTTTGAGCAGTTCAAACTTACATGTCAATTGTCATTTGAACTTGTCGCAGATGCGATATTTGCTCCAGATAGGAGCACATGTCGTACGCTGTGCTACTGTACAACAGAAACGTAGCACATTGCTGTCCTGTGTGGGTTAAACTAAATGGCCTGTGTACTTGGGACTTGCTGTCTGAGGATGGCTTGCAAGTCATAATTGGGTTGGGCTGCCACTATTTGGGTCAGCCATCGGCCTGAGAAGCCCCAGATTTCTGCTTCAGGTTGCTTCCACGGCAACCATGCAGGACCTGATACACTGGGAACACTTTGTATAGTCTCGGTTTCAATAAGATATATCTATATTACACCGATTGGACTTCGGGAAGCTAGAAATAACTTTTATTTATTTATTTTTTGCTGTGATTTAATTTACTTGAATCAAAGGAGATGTTGTTTTGTGGTTACTCTTTATGATGCTCACACCGTTTTCCTTTTTCAGCTTCAAAATGCAGGTTTTTTGTCTCCTACTCCTATACAGGCACAATCCTGGCCGATTGCTCTCCAGGGTCGTGACATAGTAGCAATTGCCAAAACGGGCTCTGGGAAAACCCTGGGTTACCTTTTACCAGCATTTCTTCATTTGAGGCGGCGTCAAATTAATTCGCAAAGGGGTGCAACTGTACTTGTTTTGGCACCTACAAGGGAACTTGCTACACAGATACAAGAAGAAGCTGTAAAATTTGGTAGATCATCACGGATCACGAGCACTGTATGCAATGTTTTCTGCAAATGCTTCTGGTTTAAGATCATCGAAGCTTACGGCAGTAGTCTAATATCTATTTCCTTTTCTTTTCTTTTCTTTTCAGTGTATATATGGAGGTGCACCAAAGGGTCCTCAACTAAGGGATCTGGAAAGGGGTGCAGACATTGTTGTTGCCACCCCGGGAAGATTGAATGATTTTTTAGAAGTCAGGAAAATTAACCTGCAACAGGTTTCTTTTTTGGTTCTTGATGAAGCTGATCGTATGCTTGATATGGGGTTTGAGCCACAGATACGTAAAATAGTAAATGAAATTCCTTCTCGGAGACAGACTCTGATGTATACTGCAACATGGCCAAAGGAGGTGCGAAAGATTGCCAGTGATTTACTTGTTAATCCTGTTCAGGTCAATATTGGAAATATTGATGAACTTTCTGCAAACAAATCTATTACACAGGTCTATTCCTTTTTCCATTTCCCCAATTAATGTTGTGTATCTTTATGTAATTTATGAGATTTATGGAAGTTTTGTTGCCAGCTTACAGAGATTGTATTTACTCATAATTTTTTAGTTTCGCTGAAAATTATGCCCTTTTGCAGTGTGTCGAATTTGTTGCAGCCTCTGAAAAACATAGAAGGCTGGAGCAAATTCTTCGCAGTCAGGAACCTGGATCTAAAATTTTAGTCTTCTGTTCAACCAAAAAAATGTGTGATCAACTTACTCGCATTCTTAGTCGACAATTTGGAGCAGCTGCAATTCACGGGGATAAATCTCAAAGTGAGAGAGATTGGGTCTTAACACAGTTTAGAACAGGGAGATCACCTGTCTTAATTGCAACAGATGTGGCAGCAAGGGGGCTTGATATTAAAGACATTAGGTAAGATGCTTGATATAAGGACTTTTTAATTTTTTTAAAATAACAGAGACTTTGTTTTTACATTAATTTCACTCATGATGATGTGTCCTCAGAATTGTGATAAACTTTGATTTCCCTACTGGAATTGAAGATTATGTTCATAGAATAGGTAGGACTGGCCGAGCTGGTGCTACAGGCTTAGCATATACATTCTTTTCAGACCATGATGCCAAATATGCACAAGATCTTGTCAAGGTTCTTGAAGTTGCTGGCCAAAGAGTTCCTCCAGAACTGAGGGATGTGGCTGCTCGATCTGGTTATAACAGGGGACGTGGGGGAAGATGGGATTCTGGGGGCCATAGTGGACGAGTCGGAGGTCGAGGTGGAAGAGATGGAGGTAGAGGTTACAGTAGCGGTCGCGGGGAGTTTTTTGGTGCCCGGGATGGAGGATGGGGAATGAGTGGGGGAAGAGTTGTGAGACAGGACAGAGTATATGACAGATTTGGGGGTCGTGGCAGATTTGACCGGGATGCATCCGGCCGATTTGAGACTTTCCCTGGCAAATACGACAGAGATAGTCGAGAAAGGCATCAAAAGGGTGGGCATAGTAGGTATTTTGATGATGGTGCAGACAGATCACGGGGTAGCTTACAAAAATTTGATGAGAGGCTTAGAGGCCGCAGCTACAGCCGTAGCTATAGCAGGAGCTCAAGCAGTAGTAGGAGCAGAGGGAGAAGTTATAGCAGGAGTAGGAGCCGGGGGAGGAGCTATAGCAGGAGTAGGAGCCGAAGTCAAAGTTATGATAGGTATGATGGGAAAGTGGTTCTTCACAAAGGAAGCTCATTTACTGATGTCAGAAGTAACTCACCATCAAAATTAGAATCTATGGCAAGGCATGGCTTACCTGTAAGAAATGGTCCTCTGTGAAGGCCCTCTGTTGCATAATTTTGTATTGGTTTATGATGAAATATCACCGCATGATAGCAGATCCCCACATAAAGTTGGATTTTCCCTTCTGTTTCATAATACTACAATGATCTAGCATATTATGATATTTTTATCCTAGGAGTGGGTATTAGGTAAAGTGCTTTATGATGCCCAAATCTTATGTTGTTGTATTGTAATGAACATAAGCTACGTGACTTTTTGTCTGTTCTATGATGATTACTAAGAAACTTCATTGATTGGTACTATCTTGTTATATTTGATGTTAGCCTGGTTTATATATATGTTGAGGTTTATAATTGGCATTTCAACCTTTGAAGGCATATGTTTAGTGAAACATGAATAGATGTTAGTTATAAGGGATATGCCAGTCTATTTTCAAACTAAAACAATTGACATTGGCTTTTGATTGACAAGTCAGAAAAAAGCCTCTGTAATTCGCGTCTTTCAAAGTCTATAACAATGACTTTGGGAACATTCTTTAAAGTTTAAAGCACATTTGCCTGGCTCAGTGAGCAGCTTAATCCAACTTGTTTTCCATTTCATATTATTCCTTTGCTCCACTTTACCAGAGGCTTCCTTAGTTCTCATGTCTCAGAATTATTAATGGTGACACATTATAGACTTTTAATGCAAAATGGCCAAAGTAAGTGCTATATGGAGAATTGGCATTCTCACTATCCAGCAAATAGTCGTTTGTGGGACTATGAAAGTCGAGAGAGAATTTAATGTGCAGAAATGTTCAAAGTTGTTGGCTGATGAATACCAATTAAAAAAAACCACTCATGAGGTGCCACATCAGTGTACCGTTAACATGGCTTAGCGCACAGCTACTGGTCTTTCCCTTTTGGGACCATTTTGGATAGCTTCACAAAAAAGAATACTGATGTGGCATCATATTTGACTATATGGACTATTTTATTTTTTAGTAGAGGACTTGAGAAGTAAACTGCTGTAAAATATTGAGAGTAATTTGAAATTTCTACATAGGACTTTGATGGGTGTGAAGTTAGGGTGAGCATGCACCCGGTCAACAACATTTTACTAGTATTAATATTGTTATACTATTATAGATGAGCTTGTGCTTGTTATTGTAAACACTTACTGGCATACTATTTTATGTATTCTTTCAATTTTACAGCTTCACTTGGCTTGCTAAAAAACAAACCGAGTCTAGTTTGCTGCAAACAACCTGCTTTGAACTAAATGGGTGGCAAAGTCACGCATGCTCTGTCTTACTTGCCATTGTTTAGTATTTAGGTATTACGATTTCAATTGTAATGTTCAGATTATTTACCCAGAAACATTACAAATGATTTACGTTGCCTGTGGAATATCTCATCTTTAGTTATGTGAATTTGTTTTGGAATGTCATCCTATTTTATATGTTTCTGCCTTGACCATCTGTTGTATTTGCTTCTTGAGCATAGATGAATTAAGACATTTAACATGCCTGAGTCTTACTGCTCTCTGTATTCGGTTATAGGTGAGTGAATGAGATTTAACATGCAATTTACATGCCTGATTCTCATTGCTCTTTCTGTACTCATTTGCTTCATATATCTGAATAAAGCGGCGAATTTGTTACGAATTTTATTTCTCCTTGAATAGAGTTATATTTTTAATAAAAAGTAGAAAACTTGGATTGAAAAGTTGTTCACAATTTTCATTTAGGACTTTTATAGGGGAAAAAGGGGTTCATTTTCATTTAATTAGAAGTGAATGGGGTTCTGTATTTGTAAATTGGCGGAGAATCGCAAAGTTACACATATACAAAATTAAAGACGAATTGTTAAAAAATTGAAGACAAATTGTTCAAATTTCTTGATTTCGAAGAAGTATTGTGGTTTCTTACAACTATTAATGATAATTTTTGAGCATGATTTATTTGGACACTAATATGCCATGCATGTGTGCCACAACGTCTTAATGTTCAAATGTTAATTCTGGGCATTTTAACACGTCATCTACCCAGGTTGACTAAGATGGGTTGAATTCTTCTAAAATAGTTCATAACCTCTTTTCATTGTTTTTCTTCTCTTTAATTTTCATTTCTTTACTCCATCAAACCTTTCTTGGAAGTTCTATGGAATCTCTCTCTCTCTCGCGCGTGCGTTGTAGAGGTCAAAACACCAAAATAGGACTTGATTAATGTAAGTCTCTAAACATCCCCAAATATTTTGCTCTCTTGTGTGTCAGTGTGTGCGCAGGTATTTGGAAGCATTTAAACACACAAGGGCTTGCATGTGTCTATTTACATCAGTTTTACTTATTTCTATTATCTGTTATTGGCTTTCATGCTTCTAACTTTTGGATTTTATAGGTTAGGTGAAATACTAAGTTAAGTTCTTGCCCTTTTTTTTTTCCCATTTTGTAGAGGACTACATCTTGCTGCACTGACGTCCTTGGATGAGATGCTTAAAATTGGACCCTATGTCATTTGTAATTTCTATTTTTGTAATCATAATCTCTTTTTTCTTTATTTATAATTAGACATCTTCACAAGTTTATCTTGTTGGTCCTTGGATGAGATGCTTAGAATTAGATCCCATGTCATTTGTAATTTCTATTTTTGTAATTATAATCTCCGTTTTCTTTATTTACAATTAGACATCTTCACAAGCTTATCTTTTTGGACGTCTTCAATGTGTATTGGAAACTATCTCTCAAAAGAACATGGTTTCCTTTTTGTAGGGTCAGATTTACTCCACTATAGATTTCCCACCACAATTCTATAAACATCTACCTGAGCAACATTTGCCAAAACTTAATAAACTTACCAACATAATAACTTACATTGCTTATTATTTGAAAATATTACTGTCTTTCCACATTGATCTTCGCTTTGAAAAAAAAAAAACAAAAGTAGGCTAGCCACTCTATATATATTTTATTAAAACTCTTATTCAAAGACTCAAGACTCAATTGGGAAAGAATTTGGGAAGAAAATCCAATATCGTTGTTGTTACATATAAAGTTAGAGGAAATCCTCCTATTACAATTTTGGTTGATAGCATTAGCATCTGAAAAACAAAATAAATTGCCACTCAAAATTATAGTTCTAGACTTATACAATATAGAGCACCAAATGTGCCTTCGAATAATCACATGTAAGCCCGCGTCACATAAATATTGCAGCCAACAAAAACCCCTATGACATAAATATAACTTGTGTCTTTGAAGTCAATTCTCTCACTTGCAAGATTTTTTCTGCGTTTCAATCAAATTTTGTTGTTCCTCATCAATTTTAATGATGCTAGTTGGATGATTCACTTCTTGTTAAAAGCCGTCACAACCCCAATTAGCTAAGTAATCAGCTAGACCGTTTCCTTCTCGAAGGGTATGTGAGATAAGGACCTCATCGAAATAGTCTAAGAGGTGCCAAGTTTGTTGTAAAATTTAGGCTAGTTTTCTATTATGGGAATCTCTTTTAATACAAGCATTGATTATAACCATGAAGTCCCCTTCGACCTGGATGTTGCAAAAACCACCTTGTTTTGCCAAGACTAGCTTGACAAACAAGGCTTGTGCTTCTACCATATTATTTGAACCCAAAGGCAGGGGGGATACATACTCCAGCTCCTGATTTGCTTGGATTTCCCCAAGATGAACCATCAAAATTCAATTTTACATGCCCGGAGTCAGGGGGGGACCCAAAGGACTTTATATCTGTCTTGAGAAGGGGTACCTCTTGTTTGTTGGCACCAACCAATAGGCACATGAATTCCTTTCCACTCATGAATAATAGCACTATCCGAAGAAGACAAGAATGGGTTGCATTTGAGTTTTGAGTGATTAGCACTGACCACTTTCGAGCTGGATTTTTCAATGGTACTGAGAACATTTTCAATTGAAGAAGGATTTTGATGGAAGATTCTCTTGTTTCGTTCCCACCATAAGGCCCAAACCACTAAAGCTAGGATGCATGTTCACAAGTTGGAAAAGAGTGAATTGGAGTAAAGCTCAGGCCACGACTGAAAGGGGTCCCATAATTTATTTGGGAGGGGGGTGAGGTAAAGTAATTTGCCAAGAACAAAAAACTAGCATTTTTGAGCAAAAGGATAGTTGAAGAAAAGGTGATCAGCATTTTCAATCTCTTGGTTACAAAGAAGGCAATTAAAAGGCTGAGAGATATTGAATTTAGAAAGCTTGTCACTAGTTAGGGCCCTCTTTTTCAAGGCTTTTTCAAGGCTATCCAAGCAAAACACCCAACTTTAGGGTGGGTAACATGATTCCAGTAGAATGAGAAAGCATGACAAAGAGCATTACTTGATACTTGTTGCTAAATAATTATGTATCCTTCTTTGATAGTATATGTGCCATCTTTGCCAGGGGCCTGGAATAATTGATCATCCTTACTTGAAAAATAAACTACCTTGGTTGCTAGTAGTTTGGATAGCTTTCTTGATCATTTAATGAGATAGGTAGGTCCCCCAGATCCTTCCAAATCACTTTTCTATAAAATAAACATATTGCAGAAATGAAGTCTACTAGATAGCAGCCCCATAATCTTTTCGTAGAATCAACCAAGGAATCCATGAGCCCTAGTTTGATTTGGGGGGGGGGGCGGGGTGTGGGGGGGGTGGTGGGGGTGGGAGCCATTCCAAGAGTCTCTCCAAAACTTAATTTGCTCACTGTTCTTCACCTCCCATGAAATATACTTAGTAATTGTGTCTCTTGAAGACATCATAAAATCCCATA
Organism: Cupressus sempervirens; assembly: GCA_028749045.1. Classification (NCBI taxonomy): domain Eukaryota; kingdom Viridiplantae; phylum Streptophyta; class Pinopsida; order Cupressales; family Cupressaceae; genus Cupressus; species Cupressus sempervirens. Next base: position 8,927,914 of record CM053783.1, read on the forward strand.
AAGCCGAGCCCCTCGAAGGGTCTTGAATTGATAACACTCTTGAAGGCCCGTTGTTATCGAAGTACATGTATTGCATGGTTTGGCATGATTTATTGTGGTGCTTGGAGTACATTTGCCAAACTAACTTAGCGCCAAAGGCTTTATTTCTATTTGCCAAGTCATGTATCCCCGCACCACCCAAAGATTTCACTTGAGCCATGTCTTGTAGTGAGATAAGAGGGATTTTCTTTGCACCATCTATATTCCCAGACCATAAAAACATCTCTTATCAGTTTATGGATTGTCTGAATCACTGAGGGAGGGACTTTAAGAACTAAGAGGTAGTAATTAGGAATAGCTACCAGCACTGTTTCTATGAGTATAATTTTGTTAGCAAGTGAAGGCCATTTGGCTTTCCAAGCGACTACCCTTGCTTTGATTTTGTAAGAAATAATAGTCCACCAATATAACTGAGAGCTGGGGGTGGTGAATCAGTTATATAACAATCTGAAACATTTATCCTCTTAAGCAAATTCAACCATTCAATCAAAGTAAACAACCATAAAGAGATGCATACACACAATTACACCAGATATGTTGATTAGGGAAACCCTTGATCAGAGGAAAAACCCCGGTGGGAATGATGCTCACAAAATGATGTACTAATATGAATATTCCTTGTTAGAGGATGGACTCTGTTAGGAGTCTATTCCAACACTCAATACAAGAGTCTCTGTTAGGAGACTTTGAATCCTTGTTAGGAGATTCCAACACTGTTAGGAGTTATGGAAGGCAGCTAAACCCATTGTCCAAACAACTTCATGATCAGATCAAAGATCCCACTATCTAATTGACCTCAGTAATATTCCTTTCAGAATAATAGATGTGTGACAATCTTTTGCTTCTTCCTCTTGTCCAATACATTGGACTTCTTCACCTTCAGATCATGCAATTAGGTTTGGAACTCTGTAACCATCAATAGTAACCCTTAAGGTCACTTACACACATTAACAAATCACTCTACTTTGCTGCTTCCCAATTCACAACTCTTCTCTGCTCATCGATCTCAATGATGATGTCTAAAACTCGGAAAACATCTTTCCTTTATACCACACTCAATATTAAATCCTTGAGTTGGCTTCACACTTTATCATCATACGTTAATTAAATGAAATACACATTTAATTAATGCTGTCAGCTCACAGTTATACAAAAACTTTCACACCTGCGACTTCCATACATGCACACTCTCTGACTTCATCAACGGTTAGTATACTACCTCTAGTTAATTGCGCAACCCTTCATTTCAAATGTAATGACCTGTATCAATCATTCAATAGGAACTGCTTTCCTAGTGCTTTGTTTTCATGTGGTTCTCTATATATCAACAATATCTTCCGTATACTGTCGATTCAGGTTCTACACACTTGCCCAAGTGACAAATATATACTATAGTATGTGCTGGTAACTACGCATAAGAAGATAAGCAATGTATTTTCCTAAATACAAAAAAATCGCAGTCTGCTACTTTGTCAGTCTTTTACAAACTCATTACTATGTTGTCATCAATGATAAACACAATTATAAATACATCATAACAATGTTCTGCAATATTCCCCCATAGCATCAGCATTCATGCTAACAATCTCCCCCTTTGGCATTGATGACAACATAGATGAAAAACATCTAGTTCCAAGAATACCAACAAGTCTCTTCATCAATCAAATCTTGCTTCATACAAATCCTTTATTGTAACGTTTCTCCCCCATAGTACAATGTTTTTCATGCCATACTTCTCCCCCATTGACATCAATGTCAAAGATAATACACAAATGGTTCAATTGTTTTGGGCATACAATAATCTATCAGCACGACCACAAGCTGGTCTGTTGCTTTACAACTTCTATAAACAACACAAGTGTCTAAAGACACTGTTTCATACCAATTACTAATTACCAAGAGTCCTTGACTGACTTTGTCCATCACAGATACTCTCCCATTGAGGAAGTATCAGCATTCAGTCCAGTCTAACAATGGTGCTATGTACCTTGGACTGATGCACTTTTGCATCTTCTATTCTAAACTAGGTAGGGGCATAACCCCAAGCATCGCCTCTCAGGTACTTCCTTTGGTAAGGCCTTTGTGAAAATGTCTGCAATCTGTTCCTTAGTGTTAATGTACTCCAGTCTGATTTCTTTCTCTGCAACTTTCTCTTTCAACACATGATACTTTATATAGATGTGCTTAGTCTTAGAATGCAAAACAAGATTCTTAGACATGTTAACTGTACTTGTATTATCATAGTAAGTGATAACAAGTTCTTTTCAATATCCTTCATCATTTGCTTCATCCCTATGACTTGATTATAGTTGTTCGTTGCTGCAACATATTCTACCTTTGTAGTGCTTTCTGAGGTGCAATCTTGCTTCTTGCTGAGCCAAGAAACCAATCTTCCACCAAGAAATAATGCTCCTCCACTGGTGCTTTTTCTATCATCCCTATCTCCAACCCAATCCGCATTAGTATAAGTGCAAAGGGTAAAGTCATTACTTCTGTCATACCAAATGCCATAATTAGATGTTCCTTTCAGATATCTGAATATCCTTTTTATTGCGGCGTAGTGATATTCTTTAGGATCAGCTTGAAATCTTGCCACAATTCCAACTGCATTAGCTCTATCAGGTCTACTATGAGTCAGATACTACAATCCTCGAATCATAGATTTGGACTTCTTTTGTTCAATAGTAGGTGTCTCATCCTTGCTTGATAACTTGTGACCAGTTACCATAGGAGTTCCAACAGGTTTACAGTTTTCTAGAACAATTTTTTTTAACAAATCTTTTAAATACTTTGTCTAAGAAATAAAGATTCCTTCTTTGTTTTAAACAATTTACAATCCTAAGAAAAATTTCATTTCCCCTATCATGCTCATCTCAAACTCATTCTTCATATCTTCTAAGAACTTGTTACTGGCTTCATCATTTCCTCCAAAAATGATATCATCAAAAAATACAATAATTATCAACAAACCATCTTGTATTTCTTTCAAGTACAAGTTACTATCTATTGTTCCTTTAGCAAATCCAAGCTTTGCTAAGTATTTATCCAACCTTGCATATCGGGTTCTACGTGCTTGCTTTAATCCATACAAGGCTTTCTTTAATTTCCCATATCGTTCTCTTCTGTCAAAAGAAATCCTTTTGGCTGCTCAATATAGACTTCTTCTTCAAGTTCTCCATTCAAGAATGCTGACTTAACATCCATCTAATATACTTTGAAATTTTTATTTGTTTCATATGCTAAGAACATTCTCACTGCTTCCATTCTTGCTATAGGTGCATATGTTTCCTCATAATCAATTCCTTCTTGCTGAAAGTAACCTTTGCATACCAGTCTTGCTTTGTTTCTTATTACTTCTCCTTGTTCATTCATTTTATTTCTGAATACCCATTTTGTACCAATCATATTTTTGTCCTTAGGTCTAGGAACCAATTCCCATGTGCCATTTTTTATTATCTGTTGGAGTTCTTCTTCCATTGCTTTCAGCCAATGACCATCCTTGATTGCTTCATTTGCACTTTTTGGTTCTACTTGAGATATTAGGCATAGTTCTTCATTGATTCTGCTTCTTGTCATTACTCCTTTTTCTTTACTTCCTATTATCTAATCAACATGATGATTTCTCATTACATTCTTATTTGGGATAGGAGTTGCTGCTTCAATTCTTATTTCAGGTACTATGCTCTGTACTTCTCTTACTTCTTCTGTTTGCACATTGTTCTACAAGTCATTTTTAGTCTTGAGAAATAGTTCATTGTGTCTGTTGGTCATCCCAGAATAATCATCTCCATCAGAGTTATAGTCCATCATCTTTTCCTTAGTGCCAAACTTTTCATCTATTTTTACATTTGTGCACTCTACTATAGTTTTTGTTCTATAGTTGAAACATCTATAAGCTTTACTCTTCAATGAATAGCCAAGAAACATACCCTCATTGCTTCTTGGATCAAACTTACCGATATCATCATCTCTTTTGATGTAGCATTTGCTTCCAAATATCTTGAAATATTTGACTGATGGAAAGTGACCAAACCATAACTCATAAGGTGTTTTCTCCATACCTTTTTTAATCTGTACTGTGTTCAATGTATACATTGCTGTATTGACTACCTCTCTCCAAAAGGTTTTTGGTACATTGTTCTCAAATAACATAGCTCTTGTTGCTTCAACAATTGATCTGTTTCTTCTTTCAACAATCCCATTCTGCTCAGGTGTATGGGGTGAGGATAACTGTCTTCTGATACCATGCTCTTCATAGTAGATATTGAATTCTCTAGAAGTGAATTCTCCTCCTCTATCTGATCTTAAGCTTTTGATTTTAATTCTAGATTCATTCTCTACTTTGTTTTTGAATATCTTGAATTTCTCAAATGCTTCTGATTTTTCCTTAAGAAAAGTTACCCACATCATTTTGGTAAAATCATCAACAAAAATCATAAAATACCTTTCTCCATAGAATCCTCTTGTTCTTGTAGGACCACTCAGATTTGTATGAACCAATTCTAGCTTTTGTGTAGTACCAAACTGCTTGCTAAGAAATGAGACTTTCTTCTGCTTAGCCAAGATACATTCCTTACAAATAATGTTAGTTGGCTTAGTGATCTTAGGTAAATCTCTCACAACAAGTGTATTACTGGCCTTCACAATGTTATCAAAATTAATGTGACAAAATCTTTTGTGCCATAACCAATTGTTGTCAACTTTAGCTACCAAGCATGTTGTTTCAGTGGAGTTTAATTGAAATACATTACCTCTGATTCTTGTGCCAGTACCAAGTAGTTTTCCTTGTTCTTGATAATGCATGTTTCATTACCAAACTGCAGTTGGTAACCTTTGCCCATAAGCTATCCAACACTTAACAAGTTATGTTTCAGTCCATCAACAAAATAAACATCATTAGTATTTGTTTGACCATCTAGTGTGATAGATCCAATTTCTGTAATGTGGAAAGTTGCATTGTTTCCTACTCCATCATGGCTTCTAAATTTGACAAATTTGCTCATATCACCAGTCATGTGATGTGAACAACCACTATCAATGATCCAATCTTTCCTTTTAACTTGTGAGATCAGCACACTTTCTTCTCTGATTTCTCTGTCAAGATCATCCTCCTTTATAGCTATGAATCCTAATTCATCTTCACTTTTTCTTTGATCAGATTCTTCTTCTTCTTCTTCATTGGCATATAAACAATTTTTAGGTCTTCTAGATTTGAATCTTCCCTTATACTTTCTTTCTCTTTTAGGACACTTAGATGCATAATGACCATATTCATTACATGTCCAACATTTAAAGATATTCTTACCATCATTTTCTCTTTCCACAAGAAGAGCCACTCCTTCCTAGATCTTTTCCTCAATAGACTTGCTGCTGCTAGCAATGTCTCCTTGCACTTTTGTGTTCCTTGCTAAACCAGGTTTAATGTTAAATGCACTAAATCCTGTCTCAACTTTTGCTAATTCTCCAGATTTTTTTAGATCAAATTCTTCAGCTTCCAATCTACCAAGCAATGTTTCTTTGGTGAAATTAGCGGTACAAGGTAGCATTACCTAGATCATTTGTGTTATTGTCTTCAAAGGTGGTTTCAGACTTTTCAAGATCTTCCATATTACTTCATCCTTAGATTTCTTTCCACCAAGAGATGTGATTCCTGCCACAATCTCAAATATTTTGCCAATATAGGTTCTCATAGATTCATCTTCCATCATCTTAGCATCTTGGAATGCAAAATACAGATTTTGTAATCTAACCCTTTTTGCATGTGTATCACCATCATAGTTAGCTTCTAAGGTTTTCCAAATTTCATGAGATGTTTTGAGTTGTTTTACCTGGCTATACTCACTTTTAGGAGAGCATACAATATTGTTTCTCTTGCCCTTATGTTGCACATGAATACTTCTCTTTGTTCCTTAGTATAGCTTTCAAGATTGTCTCCTTCTGCAATGATTTTAGATGCCTTGGTTATAAGCCAATATCCTGGACCCATGCACAGGAGATGAGTCTTCATTTTATCCTTCCAGCTATCGTAGTTTGTGCCATCAAATCTCAGACTTTCCTTTCTGCATAGATTCACCATGGATCTCCCAAAGTTGTTGAACTTTTTCTTCAAGGACCTAATTCTTTGATACCAATTGTTAGAAATAATAGTCCACCAATATAACTGAGAGGGGGGGAGGGGGTGAATAAGTTATATAACAATCTAAAACATTTATCCTCTTAAGAAAATTCAACTATTCAATCAAAGTAAATAACAACCATAAAGAGATGCATACACACAATTACACCAGATATGTTGACTAGGAAAACCCTTGATAAGAGGGAAAACCTTGGTGAGAATGATGCCCATAGAATGATGTACTAATATGAATATTCCTTGTTAGAGGATGGACCCTGTTAGGAGTCTATTACAACACTTGGTACAAGAGTCCTTGTTAGGAGACTTTGAATCCTTGTTAGGAGAATCCTATTAGTTTGTGGTGATTGATCAGGGAAGTATTGTACATACTTCATAAATTCTTTGAGGTTCGAGGCTGACGTTGTGGCCGACATATGGTCGACATGTTGTAACCCTAAAGCGACATAAAATACTTGTATAAAAGGCTTAGGGTTAGGGATTGTTATATAGTTGTGATGCAAAAATTGGTTCTTGCAACAGTATTGAGCTGTAATGGATTACGGATTGTAATCACTGGATCGTAATAATATCAAACTTGCTGTTTGGTGGACGTAGCCTAGGGATTGGGTGAACTATGTTAAATCTTGGTGTCTTGTGTTCTTTTTTGTGTGATCTATTATTTTTTGTTATTGTTTATATTTGCATGTAATTGTTATTTCTGTCCATGGTTTAATCCTAACAATTCCAACCCTGTTAGTAGTTGTGGAAGGTAGCTGAACCCATTGTCCAAACAACTTTAGGATCATATCAACGAACCCACTATCCAATTGACCTTAGTAATATTCCTTTCAAAATAATAGATGTGTTACAATCTTTTGCTTCTTCCTCTTGTCCAGTACATTGGACTTCTTCACCTTCAGATTATGCAATCAAGTTTGGAACTTTGTAACCATCAACAGTAACCCTTAAGGTCACTTACACACATTAGCAAATCACTCTTCTCTGCTGCTTCCTAATTTGTAACTCTTCTCTGCTCATCAATCTCAATGATGATGTCTAAAACTTGAAAAACATCTTTCCTTTATACCACACTCAATATTAAATCCTTGAGTCGGCTTCACACTTTATCATCATATGTTAATTAAATGAAATACACGTTTAATTAATGCTGTCAGCTCATAGTTATACAAAAAATTTCACACATGTAACTTCTGTACATGTGCACTCTCTGACATCATCAGTGGTCAGTATACTACCTCTAGTTAACTGTGCAACCCTTCATTTCAAATGTAATGAGTTGTATCAATCATTCAAAAGGAACTGCTTTCCTAGTGCTCTGTTTTCATGTGGTTCTTTGTATATCAACAATATCTTTTGTACATTGTCGATTCAGGTTTTGCGTACTTGCCCAAGTGAAAAATACATACTGTAGTATGTGCTGGTAACTGCACATAAGAAGATAAGCAATGTATTGTCCTAAATACAAAAAAAATCACAGTTTGCTGCTTTGTTAGTCTTTTACAAATTCATTACTATGTTGTCATCAATGACAAACACAATTATAAATACATCATAACAATGTTCTGCAATACTCCCCCATAGCATCAACATTCATGCTAACAGATTCTATCAATAATAGGTGACCAATAGTTTACTTTGTTAGCTCCCATGAAAAAAGGTAGGTGACCAATAGTTTACTTTGTTAGCTCCCATGAAAAAAGGTATGCTGAGGTACACAGAAGGAAGGTGATCCATTGAAAACCCCAAAATGTTGACAATTCTATTTGAAATAATCTGATTAGTATTGAAGAGGTAAATCTTTGATTTGTTCTCATTGATTTTTTGACCAATGGCTACAATGTAAAGGTCCAAAACATGTTTAATTTTCCTGGCTTCTTTAACATTGGATGACCCAAAAAGCAAGGTATCATCAACAAATAGTGAATGAGTGACCGAAATATCTGAATCCCCATCTTTATCCCTTGCTAAAATCCAAGAGCTTGCTGAGTTTGAATATATCTGCTACATGCTTTTGCCATTATTATGAACATTGATCTTCCTTGATGCATGCCTTAAGTCATATTTTCCATTGTTTATAACCAATTTAAAACATTCTAAATGGAATTCCCATCAAGAGATGTAAAACTATATTAAAATGATAAGTTTGATGTTTTCCTTGGTATTTTGTCTATTTATTGGCCTTTTAGACTTGTTATTTTGTCCACACTTACATACCCTACTTGTTGATCTTGAAAACTTGCTCAAATCCTTGTTGAAATTTTGTCAAAGTGTTGTTTGTCAAAGTTTGACAGTTTCCCATCCCAATATCCCCATTCCACTAGTTAAGTAGATATATCATTTGCATTCTTATCAATGCACACACAATTCTCCTTGTACTACCTTGAAAACATGTACTATTGTGTTCTTCAACATAACTACATTTCAATAATAGATTAGAAGTTGAACACACAACAACTTTTCAACCATATCAACATTAAACTAGGTCACATGGTTTGAACTTGTTTAGGAACATGCTTGTTTAGAGAATCACAATTCCTAATGAAGTATTCAACATAACTTTGATATCTAATCTATAATGATATATTTTTATTCTAATCTAAATATAAACAAAATCAACAAATTAACAAAATAGTGATGCAAGTTCATATCTTGCTCCTGCTTCTGTGTTCGTAATTTTAAAATGTCCAATCCTACCTCTACATCCACTTTCTCTCCAATGATTATCTTTGGCATAAGTTCTTATGGGTTTTCTTCTACTAAGGTTCTTCTTGGTGTGGGAGTTTCACTTTCAGGTGATATTGCTTCTATGACCTCTTCTACCCTTGTGTTTTCTTGTGTTGTGCTAGGTGCGTGAGATGCTTTTCCACCCTCATCTCTTGTTGGTGGTTTGGAGGGAGTAATGATTTGCATGTTCTTTCTCTTGATGGTGGTAAGGTCTTTGGTGGTGGTGTGAACTCTAGGCACATTGCACAGGGACCCGATAGTGTGGTGCCCTCAAAGCCTATTGTTGATGCATGCAATTTTACCGATGTTTCAAAGTCTACTATAGTTATCCCTTCAAAGGAGAAACCTCAACCCATTACCTATGCCAAGACATCCCTTATGGTGGTGTGTGACCTAGAAGTGGTGGATAATGTGGATTTTTACCAATGTTGTTGGTTGGTTTCTCGATTCACAAACTTTTGGTCATCTCTTTATGATTTTCATCATTGGTTGTCTGATTCATGGAGACCTTTAGTCTTAAGTAGCATTAATTGTTTCCAGTACAAAGGAGTTTTTGTTGTTGTTTCTTTTATTTCTAATTTTTGTGATTTGGTGCTAAGAAAGCTATGTGTGTGGGGGATTGACTCTCTCTTGACCAGACCTTGGATAACCTTTTAAAACCCTCTTAGGGAACTACTTAATGTGCATCAAGTGTGTGCTCATCCCCTTAATCTCTCCCTACATTTTTGGGAAAACTCTTGCATTGAGGCCATTGGAAATTCTATTGGTCATTTGTAAAAGGTGGATGACACTATGACTTCAATCCTAAAAACTTTACAACTCCTTGATTTTGGTGTTAGCTTTAGTTCCCTCTCTATGCCTACTTTCTTACATTGTATGCATTACATTTACACATCTAGATTTCCTTTACATTAGATGGATTTGTGCTTCTCTCTACCTTTCATCATATTTTGGTGCATTGACATATCCACACCCCTCTCCAGGAGGTGGTACTCATGGCTATGGAGAAGCCATGGGTGCAACCATTGGATTATGAGGTCCTCCAATTTTGGTATCAGCAATGCTTCTCCACTGGTTATTTGGCTACATATAATTCTCTTGCACACTACATAAGTTTTGTTACTTGGTCGAGGGATGATGATTATTTGACTATCTATGTATTTGACTCTTCCTCTAATGTCTCTTCACAAGACAATGATGATTAGGGTGATGTTTCTATTGAGATGACCTTCTTTGAATTAGTGGATCAGACCCTAGCCTCTAGCGGCATGGACCCTTCTCCTATTGCCATTGTTCCTAGTTTGTGCCAACCCTTGGCTATTGAGATACAAACTTTTCAACACTAATCCTATTGCTAGTTCTCTCTTAAAGAGGGATTTTACCCCTTCTCTTATGGTAGGGATCCACTATAACTATTGTGTTGGAGTAAAGGATTAATTTAATTTAATTTCTTAAATTACCTTTACTCCCTACTTAAGATTTCACTTTATGCACATGCATTCCTATTTAATAATTAAATATTAATTATTATATGTCATTTACCTCTTAGGGTTTCCCTTTTAGGTTTTACAATCTAGTCTAGTTCTTCTAAACCCACATAGCTATCACACATGGACAATTACCATGATATGACTTCTCTGTTCGAAGGGTTTGATGGGTGTGATACTCATCAAGAGATGTGGGCCAAGTTCAAGAAATTGTTTGGTACCATCAATGAGAAGGGTACTTCTGATAGAGGTAGAGCTTACACCACTTTTACCCAATTCTTTTCCACCCATTGAGGACTCTTTTATGAGATTTAAACAACATCGATCATTGTTATAGGGTTGTGGAAAGAACAAGACTCACACAAAGTGCATTTATCAGATTCTGTCAAAGCTTTAAGGAAACTTTTAGATTTTATCTTCCACCTTCCAATCCACTATGGAGGCTTTGGGTCCTAGATTTACCATGCCCACATTTGAGGTATTTTGTGATCGGTTGACTAGAGAGCATGCCAAGCTTACATAGTTGGATTCTCTACGAGGATCAAAGAACGATGCATTATTGCTTAGACATCTACAGGGAAGTCAAAGCTGAAACTAAAGTCCAAAGCACATTTGGTTGGTAGTGAGAGTTCCTCCAAGCCATTTCCTAGATCAACTACTTGGAAATCCACTCTGAAGGGTAAACGTTCAAGTTTGGTGAGTCTTTCTCCAAGAATAAGAAGTTTATAGGTGATGCTTGTAGTTTTTGTGGAAAGGAATGACATCCAGTTTCCAGGTGTTGTAAACATCTTGAGGCTTTAGAGGAGGCCATGAAACAGTACAATATTGCTTCTTCGAAGCCAACACCTCCTCCTTCAAAGAAAGTACATGCTCTTTCTGCACGAGCTTTGTCTTCTACTACTACTTGGATCATTGATTTTGATGCTTCTCACCATATGACACACTCACTTGATTTGGTTACCTCACTTGCTTAGAGTGTTACTACATAGATTGTAGTTGGTGACTCCACACAACTTTCAATTTTAGGTTCTGACACTATCTCTTTGGAGGGTGGTTCCCTATAAGATGTTCTATTGGTTTCGGCCATTTCTACGAACCTCTTGCCTATCTATTAGATTTTTCATTCTAGTTTTGGTAAGACAGTTGAGTTCTCACCATATGATGTGGTTATTTGAGACCTCTAGGATCTCGATTTGGTTGTTACTACTGGGAGTGTTGATTTACAATCTCACTTATATAAGTTTGATGGCTTCAAGAGCTTCGATTCTAAAAGTGTTAATCTTGTTGCTCATGCAGACATAGTGAGAAAACTTTGGCATGAGCATTTTGGCCATGTCAAATACAAACATCTACAATAGAGTATACTGGAGCTAGTGACTAAGCTACCTCAGATCTCTTGTACTGACGGTGTTTGTCAAGGTTGTGCACTTGGAAAACATCATAGGGATCCTCTTCTGGCAGGTAGGTCCACAAATGCTAAGGCACCATTGGAGTTGATACATAGTGATTTTATGTCATTCCCCACTCCATCTTTTTTAAGTGCCTGATATGTGTTTACCTTCATAGATGACTTCTCTAGACACACATGGGTATACTTTTTGAAGTACAAGTCTGATGTCTTTGATTAATTTCAAATGTTTAAGACATTTTTGAAGTAGTAGTCTGGTCTTTCTATTAGGCATACACACTAACAATGGCATAAAATATGTGAATCAATCTTTCAGAGATTTTTGCACTAAATATGGTTTACATCATCAATTCATTGTTCCCCATAGCCCTTAGTAGAATGGAGTTGCTGAGAGAAAGAAAAAAAATTTATGGGAGATGGTCAATTGTATGATACACGTTCGAGATATGAGTCCTTTTGGGTTGAGGCTATCAATTGTGCCAACTATATTCAAAATTAGATGCCTCACAAGGCATTGCAACATTTGACTCCTGAGGAGGCTTGGACTCATGTTAAGCCAAATGTTTCTACATTCTATATTTTTGGTAGTGAGGCTTTGACATTTGGTCTAGATGCATAGAGGAAAGCCTTGGAGAGGAAGAGATGACCACTCATATTTGTTGGCTACTATGAGGATGTGAAAGCGTATAGGTTGTTTGATCTTCATTCCAGAGAACTCCCTCTATCAATAAAGTTGGCTTAACAACTATTTGTAAATCTTTTAACAAGGTGGAGTTTCTAGATTGAAGTATCTAAAGACCTCTAACAAGGCAAGACCACTCCTAACAGGGTGATTAAATCCTTTAACATGGTCACACCTAATAGTGTGTTTTGTAACCTTTAATAGGGTTGACTCCTAATAGGGCTCATTTCAAAAGAGAAAAACAATAACTAGTTGCAATTGGTGAAATTTCTCAAATTTGGTTTCCACGTTAAATATTAGTGTCATTTGTGTTCATGCTATTTCTTTCATGTGTATGCAACTAAGTTAATTAAGGTTAATCAAAGATAATATCTTAAGTTCTGCATGTTCAACATTTTTCAAGTAACAATTATTATTTAAGTGGTTATTGCGTTACAACATATTGTAGTGTTAACGAAGTGCCTGTGTGTTAACCGAGTAATAAATTTTTTAATGGTTTTTAGTGACATCTAAGGGATGTGAGATTTATTTTTGTGGTAACTAATTCACCCCTCCCCTCTCAGTTACTCCTCTTTTATTTCCAACAATTGGTATTAGAGCATGTTGAAGATCAATCAAGTTGATGCAGTAATGAAAGGGCAAAGTGCATATGAATCTGTACATTAGGTACATTGATATTCACTAAATATTGTCTTTGGCATAAGATGTCAAGAGGGAGAGTTTACTATCATATCACATAAATTTTCTAAAGAGGGAGAGTTAATAGTCATAGGTCATATCACAAAAATTTCATTTAAAGATGTCAAAGTGGAAAAACTTGGTTTGATATCAAAGATAGAATTTGCTATTAGAAGAAGATGTTGAAGAAAGAGTTCGTTGACAGAGGGAGAAACTAAAGTTAGAGGGAGTTCACATTGGTAGAGGGAGTTCTCATGGATGAGAATCAAAATGAAACTAAGGATATCTTCCTTATTTTATTTTTCTCTGAAGTTTCATTGTATTATGACATGTTGTGTTGCCATCAATGCCAAAGAGGGAGATTGTTGATCAACTGTATATTGTCTTTGATGTTACACAAAATGTCATATCTTTACTAGTTAGTGTATGCTAAGATCACTCGGGTGATCAAGACAGTTTCTTGTGTTTGGCGAGCATTCTAGTGATTGTCAAGTTCAGAATATAATTTCTATCAAGTTCACTCGGGTGTCAAAGAGAAGTTTGTGAAAGTTGAGTGTTAACCGAGCTCACTCGGGTAACAAAGAAAAGTTGGATGGAACCAGTGATAATTGAGCTCACTCATTTAGCAAAGGAAGTTTGTAGAAGATGCAATGTTAACTGAGTTCACTTGGTTAACACATAAAAATCAATTCTGAGTTAGTGTCTACCAAGCTGGGTCAGCTAATAAAGGATTTTCTTGTTTTGGCATATTGAGTTTATTGAATTTTTTTGTTGGTTCTAACTATTCTAAGGTGTATTCAAGCTGAATTGACAATAGATATGATATAAGGTCAAGTTGAGGATTGAATGTGTGTGAGTGTATGGAAGATTAGAAGATGCTTAGAGGAAGTGAATTGGAAGGATAAGAAGAATATCCTTGAGGAGCTACAAAGGTACATTCAATTAGGAAAGATCTACTATTTGAGCCATATTTGAGATCTAAAATCAACCATACAGTTGCATTAGAAATTAGGTCATATCATTGTCACTCTCTAACCATTGTAGTAGTGAACTAAATCTCTTAACTAGTTGGAATTGGTGGTTTTTCCCAAATTGGAATTCCATGTTAAATTTTGGTGTTATTTGTGTTCATGCTATTTCTTTCATGTGTATGTAACTAAGTTAATTAAAGTTAATGAAATATAATATCTTAAGTTTTGAATGTTCAACATTTGCCGAGTAACAATTGTTATTTTAGTGGTTACCAAATTACAACATATTGTTAGTCTTAACTGAGTAAAAATAGTTTCAATGTGTTGTAGTGACATCTAAGGGATCTGGCATTTATTTTTGTGGTTACTGATTCATCCCTCCCCTCTCAGTTACTCCTCTTTTATTTCCAACAATATAGGCTCAGATTGGGTTGGTGATATTGATGATCAGAGCTCTACTTTTGGCTTTATTTTCTGTCTTGGTTATGGTCCTATCACATGGTCTTACAAGAAGAAACATACTCACACATTATCATCTATAAAGGCATAATACAAGGCAACTATGCTAGCTAGTTAGGAGATTTTACGGCTTCGACAATTGATGATAGAGTTTGGATTTTCACCTGATAGTTCCACCTTTCTTTGGTATGACAATCAGAGTGCTATACACATTTCCCACAACCCAATTGAGCATCAACAAACCAAGCACATTGAGCTTCATATGCACTTCATTAGACATTTGATTCAAGATTACTCTTAACTTAGAGTATATTCCCACTAATGAGTAGGTTGTAGACATCTTCACTAAACCTTTGGTATCCCCATGATATATTTAGCTACATTCTATGCTTGGGGTGAAGGAAGTTGTCCTTGGGGGGTCTGTTAGTTTGTGGTGACTGATCAAGGAAGTACTGTACATACTATTCACCAATTGGCTATTATTTATATTCGCCAATTTATGGCCAACATGTTGTAGCTAATTTTAACCCTAAAGTGGTAAAAACACTTGTATAAAAGGGCTTAGGGTTAGGGATTGTTTGATAAGGTGTGATGCAAAAATTTCTTTTTGCAACAGTATTGAGCTGTAAGGGATTACAGATTATAATCAGGTTGTAATCACTGGATCGTAATAATATTGGACTTTCTGTTTGGTGGACGTAGCCAAAGGATTAGGTGAACCACATTAAATCTTAGTGTCTTGTATTCTCTTCTGTGTGATCTATTATTTTCTGATATTGTTTATATTTGCATGTAATTGTTACTTCTGTCTGTGCTTTAATCCTAACAGGCTCTAAGTGATGAGTCATTCCTTCCTTCTTTTCTTTTTAGCATTCTTCTATCTCTCTTTGGAGTAGGGTTTTTTCCATGTGGTTTTCCCTATTTCTCCATTTTTTCAAAGATCTGATTGTGCTAGGTACCTCATAAGGCCATGTTGGTAGGACCCATTTATGCTATCAACATTATAGTTTCCTTGTTTTTTCATGCATTATTTGTAGCTACATTGTTGCTCATCTTAAGGGGGGTGTTAGAGTAAATGATTAATTTAATTTAATTTATTAAATTACCTTTACTCCCTCCTTAAGATTTCACTTTATGCAAATGCATTCCCATTTAATAATTAAATATCATTTACCGCTTAGGGTTTCCTTTCTAGGTTTTACGATCTCCTATAAGGATTAATCCATTGTATGTTTTTACTCATTCCTTTTGTCTGATAGTATATTCTTGCATATTTCTAGAGCCAAACCCTTGTCTTCTCTTGTCTTTTACTTCTTTGTGACAGGTTCTTGCATGTAGGTGTTCTATGAGATCAGTTTATTTTTTCTCATCAAATACTTCATATTGTTTGGACCATTGTTCACAAATTAAAAAAAAAATTAATATGGAAACTTTCACTTTCCTCCTTAGGTGGTGGGTGAGTTGTCCATCCATTGTTGATGTGGATGATAAGCTTCTTTGCTAATCTTCTATTGATGGTCTTTCTCGACCTTGTTGTAAATAGTTGTTTTGGACAACCCTTGGACTATTGACCCCCTTGCTAGGTTTCTTTAATGATAAAAACATCAAAAATTAACACATCACTAGAAATAACAAAATAATTTAATCTCTCTTTTTAAAATTTATTTATCTAATCATTGGATTATTAAATGAAGTATCCATTCTCAATGTAAAAGATAATATATTGTTGAGATAATGGGTGTTGCACACATTGCATAATATTGTTTATATTGTATTATTTTATTTTATTATGTAATGTTGCACCTAGTAGAACCTACATGGATGTGCAATATGTAAAGAATCCCACGGGATATACTTGATGAGTTGTATTATAACATTGTGCTAATATTTGATGTAATTATTTAATAGTGGGGAAAAAATTAAATGTCCAATATTAAACATGAGGTCAATGGGTTAGATAGCACATAGTTTTAGCACATGGTTTATGTAATACCATTTGGTGGTTTTGTGGTCTAGCTTGCTACTATAAAAGCAACCGCAAGGGTAGTTGTAGACACAAAAAGAGAAAAAGGCAAAACAAAGTCACGAGACAAGTTAGCTAAGGGAGAATTTGTGAAGGTTAGAAGCATGACATGAGATGTGGGGATTCATGCTTGTTCACATGGATTGCTTGGTTTTGGCTCTGACTTAAATGAGATTTTTAGGGGGTAAGTTGCAAAAATGACCTTATGGGTAAAAATGGGCTACACCATTTGATTTGGGTTGGTTTTTCCATAAATTTTGATATATAATATGCCATAGTTTGGCTATGTTGATAGAAAATACAAAGGTTTTTTAGCTTTGGCCCGTGATGCTCGCCAAATTTAATCCCGTCAGAAAAAAATACTCTGAAAGTGGTAAAAATGTTGTCTTAGTAAAACAACCATAACTTTCACTCACGATGAGAGATTTTAGACTTTTTATAGTCGTTGAGAAGCTACTTTAGAGCACTACAATTTGGTATAGGTGTCATTTTGTGATTTTGACATTTTTTAAGGTTTTAAGGGCACAAATGTTAGATGCTATTTATTTTGAGCACAAATTTGGGCATAACTTGAGCATACAGAGTCAAATTTTGAACTTTGAATAGTCAACATAAATATGTTGAAGATCTATACATCAGTTCAGATTTGGTGTAGGTTTGATATGGTTTATTAGGTGATAAATTGATTTGGATGGTTTATGATATATATATAGACTATGGTAGAATTGTGAGTTTAAAACATTGTATATTTTGGAGATTTTAGATTTGATGTCATTGTATAGTCAACTTATATTTCATATTGGTCTCATGATGATATGGTTATTACTATTTCATTTGGATATGTGTGATGACTTGTTGTGTCTACAAGTTGTGCAGTGTTGTAAGCAGTCTATAATTACAGGTTTCATTTATAGCTTGGATATGAGTATTTTTTTCCCATTGATCTTTCATTATTGATACATATTTAGATTGGTGGCTTGAATTTGAGTTTTCTATGCCCTTAGTCACATGATTTTATGATTTAAAATCATGTAGTAGGAATGAGATGTTGTTACCAGGTACAATCATGGTGGAGGATTGTGGTTGACTATTTTATGCTGACAAGTTGAAAACTTTGAGACTTAGATGATCGATTAATTGATGTGTACACAATGTCATGGATTTTGGCATGACATGATTGGATATGCAAGTAACTATTTGGTGCTCATTGGTTTTAATTCTTGATTTGGTTATGGTGGTATATCTTGTTGTTTGGGGATCATGGCTATTTGGTTTATTTTGAAGATCTCATGATGTGCACTTTGAGCTCTTTGATGGTTTGATGCATTGGTTAATTCTCATGGTTAGAGGATGATTTTTTAATCATGATGTCATGGATATCTTGGATACACAGTTTAGTGGGAGCTTGTGACAGTAATGAGATGACAGTCCACGATTAGTTCTTGGTTTGGTTTGAAGATCTTGGTTTCACTTGGTACTGACACTTCGGTTGTGTGTGTAAGCCCAGAGGGTCTTGATGTAGGAGATGGATATAATGATGCCATGGGTGACTCAATACCACAACTGAGTGAGAGTTTTTGGTATTGATATTTTTTTGAGTGTTTGCAGATGTTGAAGGATGTCTTAAATCTCATTGTTGAAGAAGCATCTTTGATATTTGCATGGTGCACTTGTTATCTATATGGTTTGTGAAGATGGTTTCATCTTGAGCACTCATGGGGTTCTTGGTAAATGTGCAATTTATGGTTTTATTTGACATGTTATCCTTGGCGTTACGACAATTTTACTATTATATTGTGGTATACTCTTGATACACATTTAGAGTTTTGGCAAGTTATGGTATGTTCATATGGAGCATGTTGTCTCTTTGGTTGAGATGTTTAGATTATGTTTTCATGTTTATGTTCTGAAGGCCATGGTTGGAACTTTAACATTGATCTAGGTTTTTTTTTTTGGTATTGAGTACATTAATAAATTTTTGGATACTTCATGATATTGTTATGTTGCATTTGGAGTTGACATGGACTGATTAGTTATAGGTGCTTATGGATATATAAAGACAATCGAGATGTTGATTTCTCTAGGATTAGAGAAGTATTTGCTTGGATAATTATTGGTTTCAACAGGAAGTCCGAGGGACATTCACCTAGTATGGACTTGAGAGGATATTTTTCTTAGATTATCCTTGGTTGGAGAATTGGATATCTTGATGGGCCTTCTCATTCCCCACTCTTAATCTACTCGACAGTTTACTATTTGAGAGGTATAGCCCATTGCTTCTCTCAAGTGTATTATATTTATGCTTATATTTCATTGATATGGATCTTGAGCTATGGTTTATGAGTTAGTTCTAGAGGGTTCATTTGAAAGAGGGTTTGGCAATAGTTATCTCCATGTGGCATATGTTGTTGTTATGCTGGTTGAGTTTGGGAGATGGTTTATATTGGGCATATTCCTTGGATTAGGAATGGTTTATGAGTTTGATCTTTTTGTGAGATAATTACATCCATGATTAGTTATATGGTATGGTTTGAGTGTTGTTGTGGCTTCTTGGTTGAGGTTTTATGGAGGAGATCGTATTTGCATAGTTTACATATAGAGGTGTGTGTAGAAGGACATGGTACATGTTATGATTTGCATGGTTTATTTTTGATCTTGGTTATCTTCCTAGATGTTTAATTTCACTTACATTGGATTGGGTTGGAGATTGTGATGATTGGTTTATGCTCATGTATGTCACGGTTGTTCCTTTATCTCTTTTCTTTATTTGTTGTGAAGAACTTGTGAGAGTGCTAGAGAATTGTTATGAGATCTATTCTTGTAGGTTATTGGTTTATGTAATGTGGATGTCCTTAATACTACACGGATTCACTTCAATGAGATGTTGTGAGTGGATAGGTTATATGTTTGACATTATCTTTTGTCGTGGGAGCTTCTTGGTATATATTGTTGGATACAATTGTCTAATTGTGTGTTGTCTTTGATGTTACACAAATTCCATATCAGTTGTCAGTCTGTGCTTACCGAGCTCACTTGGTTAGCAAGACAATTTTTTTTGTCTACTGAGCATTTTTGGAGATAACTCTGCGAAGATTGTGTCTACCAAGCTCACTCGGGCATCAAAGGAAATTATGGTAGGAAGTAGTGTTAATTGAGTTCTCATGGTTAACAAAGGAAATTTGGTTAGAGTTAGTATTAACCAAGTTCACCTGGTTGCCAAAGGATTTTGCAAATTCATAGTGTTAACAAGGCTTCTATTGGTTAACACAGGGGATCATTTCAGGACCAATGTTTACCGAGCTGGGTTGGCTATCGAAGGACTTTGTTGATTTGGATATGAATTTTAATTATTTCAAGTATTATTTTCTAGCCGACTATGGTGATGATTATTGGTCATTGTAATTTGTATTGAGCTAACTTGACAATTTGAACAATATAAATATGAGATCAAGTTGAGATTCTAGTGTGTGTGCGAGTATGTAAGTGTATTGATTGATTGAGAAGGAAAGTGTGAGTGAACTTGAAGGATTGTTAGATATCCTTGTGGAGCAACAAAGTAACATTCGATCATAAAGGATCTAGTATGAAGCAGAACAGAGATCTGTAATCAGAAATTCAGTTGCATCTCAATCAGGTCATTTCATTGTTACTTTCTTACCATTGTAGTAGTGATCCAAAATATCTTAACAGAGTTGGTTTAACAACTAGTTGTAAATCCTCTAACAAGGTGATAGTTTCATTGAATTGTTTTAAGACCTCTTGCAAGGTCACTCCTAACAGGGTGATTAAATCCTCTAACAAGGTCACACCTAACAGTGTGTTTTGTAACCTTTAACCAGGTTGGCTCCTAACAAGGCTCACTCCAGAAGAGTAAAAAATAGTAACTAGTTACATTGGTGGTTTTTCCTATATTGGATTTCCATGTTAAATCCTGATGTCTGATGTGTTCATGTTATTTCCTTTATGCTTGTAAGTTAATCACTGTAAATGTTTAAGTTCAGATAAAAGTAAACCACACTCTTCTTTTACTGAGTTACAACAATTTTTGTGTGTTTATTGAATAACAACATCAATCAATTTTATTGTTAACATCCAAGGGATCTGAAATATTTTAGTGGTAACTGATTCACCCCATTTTCAACATATATGTGGCAGTTATTGCTCTTGAGGCTTGTGATTACAGGTTACATATTAGATATGTTGATGATGTGAGATTCACTTGGTATACCTTTGGAGGTGATGGATTGACACTTGTTGTGGGTGTTATTTCACCGATGGAGTTTTGATAGATATGGATACATGTGATTACCTATGGATCAAATGTTTGTGTTTGGCATTTCAATTGGTACATGATTTTATAATTCTTATGTGACAAGTTGGGTGGCTTTCTCTTTGGATGACTTCTATGTATTCTTGGTGGTAGTGGCATAATAGGAGGTGGCTTCATTCATATTTGAGATGCTAGATATTTTGATTTTGCTGTGGGTACTAGGATGAGGCACATGGTGTACTTTGATCCATGATGGTGGATGTGATGGGAGGAATTTTTTTCTTGTTCATTTATGTGACTACAAATTAACCCTATGAAATGTATACAATAAGTGGGAGATTGTTGTCCAATAATGGTGTTATCTTCCCAATAAGATCAATAACTTGGTTATAAAAACATTACTAATGGATTGGACATCCAAAATGAGTAGTTATCTTTCTTATGGAGAAGAATCATTTAAATTGTCAACTTGAAGACGTATACTTGAAACAAGTCTGCAAAGTATATGCACCATGAAACTCTCTAAGATATTCTATCATTGAAAAATATAAACTATAACAATGCTATAAATAAATCTAAATACACAGTAATGGCTGCAAAAAACTGCAAGAAACTACATAGTAATGGCTGTAGGAACTGTATACTACAACTTTATATATATCTATCTATCTCCATTTACATATCTATCTCAAATGCTTGATTGCAATTTAGAATATATAAGTTTATTGACTCTCTAACAACCATTTACCAAGTGTCTCATCATTCCTTTAAACAAGGAAGAGTTTTATTACAAAACTAATGATTAAGTGTGCTGATTTTCTGGTCCACATTTTCAGCATTCCACCCAAGCACATAGTTCTCCTTTATTATTTCAAATTATATCAAACTCTTTTATCACATTTTTCTCCTCTATTTTCTCTTTCTAGATCATTTTGAAGGACTAAAACATAATCTTTTCAGTGTGGCACAGTTAATCAACATTGGATTCAAGGTAGAATTCATGCATGGCAAGGCAAGACTACTAGATGACGAAGTAAAATTGATTGGATCGGGAAAACAAACAAAATGTAACTTGTTTTATCTTGATCTTGGTGATTGCTCATGCTTTATTGCTCAAGTTGAAGAAAGTTGGTTATGGCAAAGAAGGTTATGTCATGTAAATTGTGATAACATGGTGAAAATAAGAAAATTTAGGAAAGTAAGAAGCATTCCTAGTTTGAAGAAACTAGATGTTGGTTTATGCAAGAATTGTTAGATTGACAAAATGGGAAAGACTAGTTTTAAAAGCGAAAACTATCAATCCGAAGATATCTTGAAAATTGTGCATACTGATTTGTGTGGACCTATTGGAATAGAAAGCTATAGTGGAAAAAAATTCTTTCTTCTTTTTATTGATGACTACTCTAGAATGATGACTAAATAAATTATTTTCTGGATTTGATTGTGTGCTTTTTAAAATAATTTATTTACATATGGATTGTGGAAATCTGATAATGTTAATAGAATGGTGACTGTTATGTATTTAAGAGAGAAGTTAGAAGCATTTGAGAAATTCAAATGGTATTTGGCAAGAATAGAGAAAGAAACAGGGAAAAGACTGAAATGCTTAAGATCAGACAGAGGTGGTGAATTCATCTCCAATGAATTCAACAACTTTTGCATTGAAAGAAGAATCAAAAGATAGGTATCAACTCGTGGAACTCCTGAGAAAAATGGTATAGCTAAAAGGAGAAACAAATCCATAATGGATTGTGCAAGGACTCTAATGATTGAAAAGAACGTTGCTATCAAATACTGGAAGGAAGCCATCAACACTACAGTTCATACCTTAAACTGAGTATAGTTGAAGGACTCACATAAAACTCCCTATGAATTATGGTATGGCTACAAACCCAATGTAAATTACGTGAAATTATTTGGAAGTAAATGCTATATCTTGAAAGAATCTAGAAAAGGCAAGGTTGATGTGAAAGGTGATGAAGGTATATTCTTAGGATATTCTTGCATAAGTAAGGCATATAGATGTTTAAATTTGTCTACTCATAAAATCATAGAAAGTGCACATGTGAGAATTGATGAGTTTGTAGAAAGGATTGAAGAAGAAAGTAAAAAGGAACCAAAAGATTACAGGAGATTTGTTTACATCAAACCTGATACATTGCTAAATACATCTATCAATAAGGATACTTCTACTCCCGAGTCTTCCTTAGTCAC
Organism: Cupressus sempervirens; assembly: GCA_028749045.1. Lineage (NCBI taxonomy): Eukaryota > Viridiplantae > Streptophyta > Pinopsida > Cupressales > Cupressaceae > Cupressus > Cupressus sempervirens. The sequence goes on from CM053783.1 coordinate 8,951,005, forward strand.
CGAGTTGCAAGAAGTTCAAATCGAGTCACAAGGACTCGAGTCACAGTTTGAAGCTACCGAGCCAATGCCTACCTAGTCTGAAGGACCTAAGTTGTAGACAGAACAACCAAAGCTAGAAGTTGAAAGTCAAAATGAAGACAATGGAATTCATTCAAAAGGCAAAGAACCTGTATTGGTTAAGTATGTCAGAAGACATCATACCCCTGATTAGATTATTGGAGATAAAACATAAGGTACTATGACAAGAAGTAAGCTAAAAGGTACATGTTTACTTGCTGATTTTGAACCTAGAAGTGTTAAAGATGCATTGGAAAATGAAAGTTGGATTGAGGCTATGATTGAAGAAATTGAACAAATAGAGAAGAACAAAACCTAGACTCTTGTACCTAGGCCCAAAGACAAAAATGTGATTGGCACAAAATGGGTATTCAAGAATAAGTTGAATGAAGATGGTAAGGTATCAAGAAACAAAGATAGATTGGTATGTAAAGGCTACTCTCAAGAAGAAGGCATTGATTATGGTGAAACTTTTGCTCTTGTTGCAAGACTGAAGGTGTTAGGACCTTACTTACATATGCAACACATAACATATTTAAGGTATATCTGATGGATGTTAAATCTGCATTTCTCAATGGTATTCTTGATGAAGAAGTCTACATTGAACAACCAAAAGGTTTTATTGATCTAGATAAAAGAGAAATGGTTTGCAAGCTTTGAAACAAGCTCCTAGAGCATGGTATAAAAGATTACATAACTACTTTATGCAGATTGTTTTTTAGAGAACTAATGATAATAGTAGTTTGTATATCAAGGAAGGACCAGATAATAAGATTGTATTGGCAGAAATATTTGTAGATGACACTCTATTTATAGAGAATGATGATCTATGCAACAAATTTTTAGAGCAAATGAACAAAGAGTTTGAAATGTCCATGTTTGGTGAGATTAAGTTTTTTGTTGGATTGTAGATACAACAGAGCAAGAATGGTATCTACATTACTCAATCTAAGTACATCAACGAGATACTGAAGAAGTTTGGTATGGAAGATTCAAAATTAGTTGGAACCCCCATGTGTACTAGACTAAAGTTTAACAAAGATGATGACTCAAAAGAGGTAGATCAGACCTTGTATAAATCAATGATTGGAAAATTACAGTATGTAGTTCATACAAGACCTGATATTGCTCTTGTAGTTGGGATAGTGGCAAGATTCTCAACTAAACCCAGAGAAAATCATATGATGGCAATCAAAAGAATCTTGAGATATTTGAAAGGCACTAAAGACTATGGTTTATGGTATAAACTTAGAAAAAATCTAGACCTAAAAGTGTTCGCTGATGTTGATTGGGCAGGAAATCTTGATGACAGAAAGAGTACAAGTGGTAGAGCATTCTTTCTTGGTAAAAGGTTGATATCTTGGACAAGCAAGAAGCAAAATTGTATATCCCAATCCACAACAGAAGCAGAATATGTTGCAGCAACAGTGAATTGTTCTAATATTGTTTGGTTTAAATAGTTGTTGAAAAACATGAAGTTTGAGATCAAAGAACTAGTTGTAATGTTTTGTGATAATACAAGTGCAATTAACATATCAAAGAATCCAATGATGCATTCCAAAACCAAGCATATTATTATAAAATATCATTTTGTCAGAGAACTGGTATAGGACAAAGAAATCAAATTGGAATATGTGAATACAAAAGAACATATTGCAGACATATTTATGTGACCATTACCTAAGGATGGATTCTTGTATCTAAGATATAAGTTAGGGGTCATTCCCCTATCTGAAGCTCACTAAATAATTTTTTAGTGATGCATCAACAGGAACCAAGCCGAAGATCTATTAGTTGATGCAGCATAATCAAGGGAATATTGCATATGAATTATTACTCAAGGTACATTGATACTTATCTGGTATGTGTTGTCTTTGGCATGTGTTGTCAAAGAGGGAGAGTTTACTGTCATATCTTTCTGAATTTTTTTTTGAGAAAGAAGCTATTTAATTCCTTCATAGAGGGAGAGTACTACATAAAAGAGAAGCTTTTGGTATAAAAATCTAAGAGTGAGAAACTTTCTATTAGAGAAAGTCTTATTCTCAAATTTTATTATGCTATGGTATGTTGTGTTGCCATCAATGCCAAAGAGGGAGATTGTTGGATAAAATTGTCTAATTGTGTGTTGTCTTTGATGTTACACAAATATCATATCAGTTGTCAGTCTGTGCTTACTGAGCTCACTTGGTTATCAAGACAATTTTTCTTATCTACCAAGCATTCTTGAAGATTACTCTACAAAGACTGTGTCTACCGAGCTTACTTAGGCATCGAAGGAAATTATGGCAGGAACCAATATTAATTGAGTTCTCATGGTTAACAAAGGAAAGTTGGTCAGAGTTAGTATTAATCGAGTTCACTTGGTTGCCAAAGGATTTTGCAAAGTTCACAGTTTTAACCAAGTTTCTGTTGATCAACATAGGGAATCATTTTAGGACCAGTGTTTACCGAGCTGAGTCAGCTATCAAAGGACTTTGTTGATTTGGATATGAAGTTTAATTATTTCAAGTATTATTTTCTAGCCAACTATGGTTTTGATTATTGGTCATTGTAATTTGTATTTAGCCGACTTAACAATCTGAATGATATAAATATAAGGTCAAGTTGAGATTCTAGTGTGTACAAGTATGCAAGTGTATTGATTGATTGAGAAGGAAAGTGTGAGTGAACTTGAAGGATTGTCAGATATCCTTGTGGAGAGGCAAAGTAACATTCAATCAGGAAGGATCTAGTATGAAGCAAAACAAAGATCTATAATCAGCAATTCAATTGCATCTCAATCAGGTAATCTCATTGTTACTTTCTTACCATTATAGCAGTGATCCAAAATCTCTTAACATAGTTGGTTTAACAGCTAGTTGTAAATCCTCTAACAAGGTGACAGTTCCATTGAATTGTTTTAAGATCTCTTGCAAGTTCACTCTTAACAGGGCGATTAAATCCTCTAACAAGGTCACACCTAATAGTGTTTTTTGTAACCTTTAACCAGGTTGGCTCCTAACAGAGCTCACTTCAAAAGAGTGAAAAATAGTAGCTAGTTACATTGGTGGTTTTTCCCATATTGGGTTTCCATGTTAAATCCTGGTGTCTCATGTGTTCATGTTATTTCCTTTATGCTTGTAAGTTAATCACTATAAATGTTTAAGTTTAGTTAAAAGTAAATCACACTCTGCTTTTACCAAATTACAACATTTTTTGTATGTTTATCAAATAACAACAACAATCAGTTTTATTGTTAACATCCAAGGGATCTGAAATATTTTAGTGGTAACTGATTCACCCCATTTTCAACATATATGTGGCAGTTATTGCTCTTGAGGCTTGTGATTGCAGGTTACATATTAGATATGTTGATGATGTAAGATTCACTTGGTATACCTTTGGAGGTGATGGATTGACACTTGCTGTGGGTGTTATTTCAGCAATGGAGTTTTGATAGATATTGATACATGTGATTACCTTTGGATCAAGTGTTTGTGTTTGGCATTTCAATTGGTACATGATTTTATGATTCTTATGTGATAAGTTGGGTGGCTTTCTCTTTGGATGACTTCTATGTATTCCTGGTGGTAGTGGAATAATAGGAGGTGGCTTCATTCATATTTGAGATGCTGGATACTTTGATTTTTTTGTGGGTACTAGGATGAGGCACATGGTGTACTTTGATCCATGATGGTGGATGTGATGGGAGGAATTTTTTTCTTGTTCATTTATGTGACTACAAATTAACCCTATGGAATGTATACTAATAGGTGGGAGATTGTTGTCCAATAATGGTTTTGTCTTCCTAATAAGATCAATAACTTGGTTATAAAAACACAACTCATGGATTGGACATCCAAAATGAGTAGTTATCTTTCTTACAGAGAAGAATCATTTAAATTGTCAACCCGAGAACATATATTTGAAACAAGTCTAAAAAGTATATGCACCATGAAACTCTCTAAGATATTATATCATTGCAAAATATAACCTATAAAAATGCTAGAAATAAATCTAAATACATAGTAATGGCTATAGGAAACTACAAAAAACTACACAATGATGGCTGCAGGAACTATATACTACAACTTTATATATATCTATCTATCTCCATATACATATCTGTCTCAAATGCTTGATTACAATTTAGAATATATAAGTTTATTGACTCTCTAAAAACCATCTAACAAGTGTCTCATCATTCGTTTAAACAAGGAAGAGCTTTATTACAAAACTAATGACTAAGTGTGCTGATTTTCTGCTCCACATTTTCAACATTCCACTCAAGCGCATGGTTCTCCTTTATTATTTCAAATTATATCATACTATTTTATCAAAATTTTCTCCTCCATTTTATCCTTCTAGATCATTTTGAAAATATAAATTTTATTAAGAAATGTGAAAGATATGGCCATTTTACTGAAAGTGGTTTTATGCTGCTTGAAAATGTGCCACCTTTTCCTTAGTCAACTTCTGATCCATGGTGCTCATTAAATATTTTTAACCAAATCAAACACTCAAAATGGTTTGTGCACCTTATTTTCAGCTTTCCAAATCTGTAGGCCATTTTTAGTTTCATTAAGAATTGAGTGAGATATGCCTATTTTTCTAAAACTAACTTTTGACTTTTTCTTCATTTCTTGCAATTGTTGATTATTGACAAGTGTCAAATTGCTTCTCCTTCTTCCTAGCTACATGAATGACTCAAATACCTCATAAACAACATGTTAATAACTTTACGTTAATTATACTTTAATAATAACCACTTATCATAATAAATCATCACAATTTAGTATTAACTAGCTACACATACAAATGCTAATCAATAAATCATTTATCATAGTTAATGCTTCATAAATCAAGTTCATTTATGGAAATGGGTTGGAAATATATTGAAACCATGGGGTAAAGTGTTATAATAAAAGGATATAAATATGACATTTTATAGGCTCATCATTCCCCCTAACTGAAATCTTGCTTGTCCTCAAGCAAGGGATAGGCATTAGATAGTCATGAAAGCTATTATCATTCCATAATTTTTTTTTTCCCTCTCTTATCTGTATATTTTTCACCAAGAATATAGGAGGTAGCCTAAAAATATATATGAAAAGTCATCCTTGAATGTTCTATGACAATAATGCAAGTCACACATATGTTCCTCCCTAGCTAAATTGTTGTTTATCCTCAAATGATAATGTATGTATGAGGGTAGCAAAAAATCACTTATAAAGCATATAATTACAATAATGATAATTGAGAAACAAAATGCAAGGCATAGATAATCAATTACTAAAAATGATAACTATTATGAATAAATGGAAATCATAAATATAGTACCATTTGTGTTGTTGTGAGAAACTTCAAACTTTGCAAATAGTTGAAACTATAGGTCCCTTGATTGTTGAAATTTAGGTCCCTCCAAGAGTATTGCATATTTAATTTGAGTACTATCTTCATACATTCTAAAAGTTGTCTTTTGGATCACATAGTAGTTGCTACAAAATTGTCTATTGAATCAAAGAGTAGTGGTTGCAGGAGTGATTGTTGAAACTAGATAGTATTTGCTCCAAGATTGATTGTTACAACATGAAACCTATAGATAATACTAACTAGACACCATCATTGAATAAAACATTCTTGACATCATGAAGACTCAACTACTCAATGGAACTTTTGGAAATATATGCAAAGACTCTCTTCCAAAATTAGAAACTTGACTCATTCACACTCTTGAAAAATGATTTGAAATATGGCCAACCAACCAGCTATTGACTCCTCCAAAATAGTCAATGAGACAAGAAGAACTAGCAAACAAACTAAACAAAACAACTACTAACTCTAAGACATTGTGTAACAACACTTATTGAATGAAAAACTTACCCTAATCTATCCTAACCTACACTAACCAACTAACATGACCTTTTCAAACAAAACCATTAATTGGTTCTTTGAAGTATCTTCCTCTTCTCAAAATCTTCCAATGCTTCACATGCTTATGCACAATGAGAAATAGTTGCAACATTAGTAGAAACTTAATAAAAAAGAATACTTTTGAAAAGACATTAACAAACTCACTTATTACTTCATGTTGACAATATATATTGCTATATTGAAGTACATAAGTAAGTTGAAATGTGTCCCCTTTTGCTGCAGTTGTATATTGAGGTTTATCTTTAGTTGTAACTTCTTTCTTTGTTGCAACCATAGCTTGTGATAACATTTTTTCCTCCATATGAACAAGATGTCTAGTAGGACACCCTTGTGAAAGAAAAAATTTTGACCCCTCCTTGTTGGCTTTGTGTAGATAAGCTACTTCTTCACCCTCTTCTTGACTTTGAAAAATCAATTTGTGTGGCTGATTTGATAAAGCTACAGGAATTTCTGCACCATCTTCATAAGGCTCATAGTTTTTCTCTACAAAAGATGTTGGTTTAACATCTAATGTTAAGCAAAACTCCTCTAAATCATCCCAAAACTGATCTTCTTCAATATCTTGTTTACTTTTATGCATGGGAGAGCTAATTTTCACTTTATTGCAACTCTCTTCTTGAAGTAGGAGTTCTGATTTGACATCACATCCATCATTACCAGCAACCTTTTGTATGATGATTTCATCATTTTGCAAAACAAGGCTGTCTTTATTTGACTCTTCAAAAATCAACATTTTGTCATCGATATGTGAACAAAATTGCTCTATGATACTAGAGAACATGTCTTCATTGATTTTAAAACTTGCTGAAAATGATAATAGATCTTCATTCTGATTCTCCACGGATCTAAAACCCATTTTGTGTTGCTGCAAAACTTTCTAATCCTAAGTGCTTTAAAAATAAACTAAGCTTCTAGGAGAATGGAAAAGACCTACTACAAAACTTAGAGACTCTCATAGCTTGACCTGTCCTTGGCAACGATGCCAAAAATGTTTTCTTCCCAATAAGATTATTAGCTTGGTTATAAAAACAAAACTCATGGATTGGACAACCAAAATGAGTAGTTATCTTTCTTATGGAGAAGAATCATTTAAATTGTCAACCCGAGGACGTATACTTGAAACAAGTCTGCAAAGTATATGCACCATGAAACTCTCTAAGATATTCTATCATTGCAATATATAGACTATAAAATGTTGGAAATAAATCTAAATACATAGTAATGGCTACAGGAAACTGCAAGAAATTGCACAGTAATGGCTGCAGGAATTGTATACTACAACTTTATATATATCTATCTATCTCCATATACATATCTGTCTCAAATGCTTGATTACAATTTAGAATATATAAGTTTATTGACTCTTTAAAAACCATCTAACAAGTGTTTCATCATTATTTTAAACAAGGAAGAGCTTTATTACAAAACTAATGACTAAGTGTGCTGATTTTCTGCTCCACATTTTCAACATTCCACTCAAGCGCATGGTTCTCCTTTATTATTTCAAATTATATCAAACTCTTTTATCACATTTTTCTCCTCCATTTTCTCTTTATAGATCATTTTGAAAATATGAATTTCATTAAGAAATGTGGAAGTTGTGGCCATTTTACTTGAAGTGGTTTTATGCTACCTGAAAATGTGCCACCTTTTGCTTAGTCAACTTCTGATCCATGGTGCTCAGTAACTATTTTGAACCAAATCAAACGCTCAAAAAGGTTTGTGCACCTTGTTTTCAGCTTCCAAATTCATAGGCCATTCTTAATTTCATTAAGAATTGAGTGAGATATGTCTATTGTTTTGAAACTAACTTTTGACTTTTTCTTCATTTCTTGCAATTGTTGATTATTGACAAGTGTCAAATTGCTTCTCCTTCTTCTTAGCTACATGAACGACTCAAATACCTCACAAACAACATGTTAATCACCTCAAGATAATTATACTTTAATAATAACCACTTATCATAATAAATCATCACAATTTAGCGTTAACTAGCTACACATACAAATGCTAATCGATAAATCATTTATCATAGTTAATGCTTCATAAATCAAGTTCATGTATGGAAATGGGTTGGAAATATATTGAAACCATGGGGTAAAGTGTTATAATAAAAGGATATAAATATGACATTTTATGGACTTATCAAATGAATGTTGCATACATTGCATAATATTGTTTATATTGTATTATTTTATTTTATTATGTAATGTTGCACCTAGGAGAACCTAGATGGACATGTGACATTAAAGATTCCCATGGAATATACTTGATGAGTTGTATTATAACATTGTGATAATATTTAATGTAATTATTTAATATTGGAATTTTTTTTAGGGTAAATGAAAGAAGTTGAGTACCAAAACTGTGGAAGTTCTTAAGGAAAAAAATTGCTGCTAGAAATGGGTTTCTGTTTATTAAAAATGGGTCCTCGCTTTAGGCTTAGATGCCCGATCCTAAATTCAAAAAATGGGTACCCATTATTTTCAAAATGGTTACTCATTATTTTCATTGAAATAGGTACCTATTTCAAATCAGGTACCCATTTCTAAAAAATAAAAAATATAATTTTTTGCCCCCTAAAATCTCACTTTTACCCTCTTCTAGAAACAAGTACTTGTTTTGAAATATGTATCCATTTCTTAAAATTCAAATTTCACAATCCATGGCTTGCATTGAATTTTCACTTGGGATAGGATTGGTAGGACCATGCCTATGCTTGTGCCAACAAAAGTTTGGCTAAGGTACAATAACATGAATTTTTTTCTTTTTCTTCGAAGTAATTTTTTGGAGGATTTTCCGTCAGAATTTTTTGATAATTAAAAAAAAAAAATTATAGTACTCTTTGTCTAGATTCTAAAAATGTAAATTTTATAGTGATATGATTTGTTTTAGTATTTTAACGATATTTATCAAGCCAAATTGGTACCTAAATTTGAATAGGATTGTTAACTAAAATTTTAATAACTTTTTTGATTTTAACTTTTTTGAAAAATGAATTATGCCATCAATCTACATAGAATGTAATTCAATATAAAAAAAAGAAATTTGAAAAAATGTGAAGCTATGATCAAATTATGGTGGTCATACACTAGAAGTTTTTAAAATCTATTTTATGGTCAAATACAAATTTATTAAAACATAAATATTTAATAAATAAATAAGGAAAAATATTCTCATCAATCTTTGGTGTGTTAGGTACCTTTCCCTAAAATGAGTCACCAAATATTTATTTTTGCTCCAAAAAGGGTGGTCATACACGTGTGTGGTATGATCCAGAAATAAGCAGTTTGAAAAAGTGGTTTTTGAACATACCTACCAAAATATAATTTATACCATGTGGGTATTGCAAAAAATTACACATTTCAAAACTAGACTCGAACGCTACATTTTCTATTAGTGTTACCTATGGATACATGTGATTACCTATGGATCAAATGTTTGTGTTTGACATTTCAATTGGTACATGATTTTATGATTCTTATGTGACAAGTTGGGTGGCTTTCTCTTTGGATGACTTCTATGTATTCTTGGTGGTAGTGGCATAATAGGAGGTGGCTTCATTCATATTTGAGATGCTAGATTTTGATTTTGTTGTGGGTACTAGGATGAGGCACATGGTGTACTTTGATCCATGATGGTGGATGTGATGGGAGGAATTTTTTTCTTGTTCATTTATGTGACTACAAATTAACCCTATGAAATGTATACAATAAGTGGGAGATTGTTGTCCAATAATGGTGTTATCTTCCCAATAAGATCAATAACTTGGTTATAAAAACATTACTAATGGATTGGACATCCAAAATGAGTAGTTATCTTTCTTATGGAGAAGAATCATTTAAATTGTCAACTTGAAGACGTATACTTGAAACAAGTCTGCAAAGTATATGCACCATGAAACTCTCTAAGATATTCTATCATTGCAAAATATAAACTATAACAATGCTATAAATAAATCTAAATACACAGTAATGGCTGCAGAAAACTGCAAGAAACTACACAGTAATGGCTGTAGGAACTGTATACTACAACTTTATATATATCTATCTATCTCCATTTACATATCTATCTCAAATGCTTGATTACAATTTAGAATATATAAGTTTATTGACTCTCTAACAACCATTTACCAAGTGTCTCATCATTCCTTTAAACAAGGAAGAGCTTTATTACAAAACTAATGATTAAGTGTGCTGATTTTCTGGTCCACATTTTCAGCATTCCACCCAAGCACATAGTTCTCCTTTATTATTTCAAATTATATCAAACTCTTTTATCACATTTTTCTCCTCTATTTTCTCTTTCTAGATCATTTTGAAGGACTAAAACATAATCTTTTCAGTGTGGCACAGTTAATCAACATTGGATTCAAGGTAGAATTCATGCATGGCAAGGCAAGACTACTAGATGACGAAGTAAAATTGATTGGATCGAGAAAACAAACAAAATGTAACTTGTTTTATCTTGATCTTGGTGATTGCTCATGCTTTATTGCTCAAGTTGAAGAAATTTGGTTATGGCATAGAAGGTTATGTCATGTAAATTGTGATAACATGGTGAAAATAAGAAAATTTAGGAAAGTAAGAAGCATTCCTAGTTTGAAGAAACTAGATGTTGGTTTATGCAAGAATTGTTAGATTGACAAAATGGGAAAGACTAGTTTTAAAAGCGAAAACTATCAATCCGAAGATATCTTGAAAATTGTGCATACTGATTTGTGTGGACCTATTGGAATAGAAAGCTATAGTGGAAAAAAATTCTTTCTTCTTTTTATTGATGACTACTCTAGAATGATGACTAAATAAATTATTTTCTGGATTTGATTGTGTGCTTTTTAAAATAATTTATTTACATATGGATTGTGGAAATCTGATAATGTTAATAGAATGGTGACTGTTACGTATTTAAGAGAGAAGTTAGAAGCATTTGAGAAATTCAAATGGTATTTGGCAAGAATAGAGAAAGAAACAGGGAAAAGACTAAAATGCTTAAGATCAGACAGAGGTGGTGAATTCATCTCCAATGAATTCAACAACTTTTGCATTGAAAGAAGAATCAAAAGATAGGTATCAACTCGTGGAACTCCTGAGAAAAATGGTATAGCTAAAAGGAGAAACAAATCCATAATGGATTGTGCAAGGACTCTAATGATTGAAAAGAACGTTGCTATCAAATACTGGAAGGAAGCCATCAACACTACAGTTCATACCTTAAACCGAGTATAGTTGAAGAAGGACTCACATAAAACTCCCTATGAATTATGGTATGGCTACAAACCCAATGTAAATTACGTGAAATTATTTGGAAGTAAATGCTATATCTTGAAAGAATTTAGAAAAGGCAAGGTTGATGTGAAAGGTGATGAAGGTATATTCTTAGGATATTCTTGCATAAGTAAGGCATATAGATGTTTAAATTTGTCTACTCATAAAATCATAGAAAGTGCACATGTGAGAATTGATGAGTTTGTAGAAAGGATTGAAGAAGAAAGTAAAAAGGAACCAAAAGATTACAGGAGATTTGTTTACATCAAACCTGATACATTGCTAAATACATCTATCAATAAGGATACTTCTACTCCCGAGTCTTCCTTAGTCACCGAGTTGCAAGAAGTTCAAATCGAGTCACAAGGACTCGAGTCACAGTTTGAAGCTACCGAGCCAATGCCTACCTAGTCTGAAGGACCTAAGTTGTAGACAGAACAACCAAAGCTAGAAGTTGAAAGTCAAAATGAAGACAATGGAATTCATTCAAAAGGCAAAGAACCTGTATTGGTTAAGTATGTCAGAAGACATCATACCCCTGATCAGATTATTGGAGATAAAACATAAGGTACTATGACAAGAAGTAAGCTAAAAGGTACATGTTTACTTGCTGATTTTGAACCTAGAAGTGTTAAAGATGCATTGGAAAATGAAAGTTGGATTGAGGCTATGATTGAAGAAATTGAACAAATAGAGAAGAACAAAACCTAGACTCTTGTACCTAGGCCCAAAGACAAAAATGTGATTGGCACAAAATGGGTATTCAAGAATAAGTTGAATGAAGATGGTAAGGTATCAAGAAACAAAGATAGATTGGTATGTAAAGGCTACTCTCAAGAAGAAGGCATTGATTATGGTGAAACTTTTGCTCTTGTTGCAAGACTGAAGGTGTTAGGACCTTACTTACATATGCAACACATAACATATTTAAGGTATATCAGATGGATATTAAATCTGCATTTCTCAATGGTATTCTTGATGAAGAAGTCTACATTGAACAACCAAAAGGTTTTATTGATCTAGATAAAAGAGAAATGGTTTGCAAGCTTTGAAACAAGCTCCTAGAGCATGGTATAAAAGATTACATAACTACTTTATGCAGATTATTTTTTAGAGAACTAATGATAATAGTAGTTTGTACATCAAGGAAGGACCAGATAATAAGATTGTATTGGCAGAAATATTTGTAGATGACACTCTATTTATAGAGAATGATGATCTATGCAACAAATTTTTAGAGCAAATGAACAAAGAGTTTGAAATGTCCATGTTTGGTGAGATTAAGTTTTTTGTTGGATTGTAGATACAACAGAGCAAGAATGGTATCTACATTACTCAATCTAAGTACATCAACAAGATACTGAAGAAGTTTGGTATGGAAGATTCAAAATTAGTTGGAACCCCCATGTGTACTAGACTAAAGTTTAACAAAGATGATGACTCAAAAGAGGTAGATCAGACCTTGTATAAATCAATGATTGAAAAATTATAGTATGTAGTTCATACAAGACCTGATATTGCTCTTGTAGTTGGGATAGTGGCAAGATTCTCAACTAAACCCAGAGAAAATCATATGATGGAAATCAAAAGAATCTTGAGATATTTGAAAGGCACTGAAGACTATGGTTTATGGTATAAACTTAGAAAAAATCTAGACCTAAAAGTGTTCGCTGATGTTGATTGGGCAGGAAATCTTGATGACAGAAAGAGTACAAGTGGTGGAGCATTCTTTCTTGGTAAAAGGTTGATATCTTGGACAAGTAAGAAGCAAAATTGTATATCCCAATCCACAACAGAAGCAGAATATGTTGCAGCAACAGTGAATTGTTCTAATATTGTTTGGTTTAAATAGTTGTTGAAAAACATGAAGTTTGAGATCAAAGAACTAGTTGTAATGTTTTGTGATAATACAAGTGCAATTAACATATCAAAGAATCCAATGATGCATTCCAAAACCAAGCATATTATTATAAAATATCATTTTGTCAGAGAACTGGTATAGGACAAAGAAATCAAATTGGAATATGTTAATACAAAAGAACATATTGCAGACATATTTATGTGACCATTACCTAAGGATGAATTCTTGTATCTAAGATATAAGTTAACTAAGGATGAATAGGATTGTTAACTAAAATTTTAATAACTTTTTTGATTTTAACTTTTTTGAAAAATGAATTATGCCATCAATCTACATAGAATGTAATTCAATATAAAAAAAAGAAATTTGAAAAAATGTGAAGCTATGATCAAATTATGGTGGTCATACACTAGAAGTTTTTAAAATCTATTTTATGGTCAAATACAAATTTATTAAAACATAAATATTTAATAAATAAATAAGGAAAAATATTCTCATCAATCTTTGGTGTGTTAGGTACCTTTCCCTAAAATGAGTCACCAAATATTTATTTTTGCTCCAAAAAGGGTGGTCATACACGTGTGTGGTATGATCCAGAAATAAGCAGTTTGAAAAAGTGGTTTTTGAACATACCTACCAAAATATAATTTATACCATGTGGGTATTGCAAAAAATTACACATTTCAAAACTAGACTCGAACGCTACATTTTCTATTAGTGTTTTTTTTTTTCGAGGTTCAATCTTAATGTGCCTCAAATTTGGACATCAAATGATAGGAAATTTAAAAAATTGAAAAAAAAACATTTCCACTTTTTGCCCAAAAGTGGGACTCAACTTCTTGCACTCACCCATTAAATGTCCAATATTAAATGTGGGGTCAAAGGGTTAAGTAGCACATAGTTTAAACACATGGTTTATGTAATACCACTTGGTGGTTTTGTGGGAGCTAGCTATTGTAAAAGAAACCACAAGGGTAGTTATGGATGCAAAAAGCAAAAAAGGGCAACAAACAAAAATAGTAATGAGACATGTTAACCAAGGGAGCATCTGTGAAGGTTAGAAGCATGACATGGGATGTGTCGATTCACACTTCTTCACATGGATTGCTTGGTTGTGGCTATGGCTTTGAAGACTTCCATGCTTGTATTGCAATGATATTTTTGCTGAATAATACATGGTGATGGATGCTTTTGGAGGCTGGTGTTTCCCTCAATGAGGGTTTCCCAAGATATATCTCATGTCACATGTTTTTGGCTATGTTTTCTATTCTCTTGCATGTGAATTTTATGTGCTTATTTGTTTTAGGTCTATTATGGGTTATGTGGAAACAATAATATTTTTTTGTTGCAGTTTCCTTATGTATATGACAAGTTTAGTGTGAGCATTCTTTTGATCACCAGTTTGTATACATTTAATTATTAATAGTAAAAATAGGTACATTCTTTTTTTCTTAAAACATATCTTTGAAACCATAATATACTAGAAATCTTAACCCACTTGTCAAAATACCTCTTTTACAACAACTTATCAACCCCATACCACCTTTACATGCTTTTTCCATTTGACTTACACTTCAAAAAATCCTTTATGAAACTGACATCTTTCCCATGACAGAAACTAACATTACATGATAAAAAAAATCCTTTACAAAGTATACAAATTATATAGACTAAAACCATCTATACAAATACTATAAAAAATGTGATAAAAAATTAACCTTCACATTTTTTATTACTTAACAGAGGCTTTCAAATCATTCATAAAAACAAAACACACAAACTCCACCATTGGTCTTGTTTACCCTACCTCCGAGTGGCCTCATTCCTCCTCCTACATCTATGCCTTGCTCTATGCACTCGTCTTGTTCTTGAAACATGTTGTTGTGCTTTCACATTGAGGGCCCGAAGAATTCTCTCATCCTCTGCATGTATCACCCATTAAAAATTATCTCACACTACCCTCAATTTGATCTTGTATGCATCTTGGTTTGTTCAACTTGGCCAACAAACCCAACAAACAAAAGACGCTATGCCAAACCTTCTGCCTCCTTTGGGTCCTCAAAATCCTTAGAAATGTCAAATCCCACACGAAGTACTGCCCATTCAAAGATGGAGTAAAGCCCCAACATTATGTCATCCTCCACTAATTTCCTTAACACCCATTTGATAATCACCTCATCCTCTACAAAATTCCATGCCCCACACAAGAACCATACTCATGATATCCATATTTATGCAATTTCAATGTGTTCTATTGATGAATTCATCTCCTAAAACCTCCATATTGACCTTCACCACTCTCTTGATTTCTTACATTTCAAAAATCTTTTGAGGCATTTACTCTTAACCTCACCAAAGAAAGTGTGATGTTGTCATGTTGTGAGCAGAGTAAAATTAGCCTCCATGTGTTTCACCAATTTTTTGCTCAAAACATTAGTCAACATCATAATGAACATTCTCTTCTCACATTCCTTGCTAAAGACTCATAGTAGACTCGACCGTTCCATCACACACTCTCCAAATCGATCATTACATGATAGTATTATCCTTTCCATAACACTTCATCATTCCCTTACCTCATCATCATTACCGTTAGTGAGGTTAAAATCACCAAAATCTTCCCCTTGCACCTCATTAATTGCTAATTTTAAAGCTCACTCCGATAAGGTGTTTGCCACATCATTGCCCTCTTCATTTAATGTGTGTGATTTTAAACTCATCAAAAAATTATAATTCTTATTGAACAATATTATTATATTTATGTAAATGTCATGTCTACATTGATCCTACCATTATTTCTTCTACAATATTTTTAACGAATCACTTTCCAAATGTAACTTTTTAATCCCCATTTTTCTTCCAAGCCTCAACTTGTAGAACAACTATTTTGCTTTCACCACATTGTTCCTCTCATCCTCGATCCTTCTAGCTTCCATTCTCATTATGCTTTCTTGCCCATCCCTCAGAAGACAATCAACTCCATGCAGCCCTCGATTTCCTTATAAGGCACCATCAAAATTAACTTAGATCCATCCTTTGTTTGAACATGCCCAATTATTATTTTTTCAATTATCTTCATTGCTTGATTAGTCCAACCGTGACCCATAAAGGACGATTTAGTATTAACATTTTATTTCAACACAATATCAACAAATAATATTGAAATAATAGATATTAGACTGAATGGTTAAAGACAATCAATTTGTATAATGTATAAAATTAGTTGTAACTGCTTATGAAGTAGATTATAGAATTTTTTTAATAAACACTTTGAAATTAGATATTCATCATTTTTATTATCATCGGAATGGTTATAGATCAATATTTGTGATCTAAAATATAAATATAAAAGTTAATCTCAAAAACATATATGAACACATTGAATGATCTCATAGATCGAGTGGCCATTAGAATACAATAATTGTTGGAGAGAAAGAGTGTTGGCAGTTGGCAAGTAGATAGATATTGGAACGAGCACATGGAGTGGATAAAGGTTTGAATTGTTTGTGCGATTTATGAGAATGATCACGTGTGACCCATTTCCACACTGAGAATGAGACAAATACAACTCCTATTTACTTACCATTTGACCAATTCATCGTTCCTTTGTTAACATGATACCATGAACCGTCTCTTTCAATTTATACGGTTCGAAACGGTATTTCTTGATTACGCATACATCTGGAAGGTGGTTTTTAGAGCTTTTGGGTTGACTCAATCTGAAATCTGATTGTATAAAATATCTACATATACACGTTGCTTGCTGTTGGTTGTGGACGAGCTTGAAAGATCTAATCATCCATATTTGACAAATTTTTATTTTTATTTTCTATGTTATGACAGCACCTTTCACTATTTATTGCACACTTCATTCCGGGCCAGATATTATTTGGTATACCAAGTTATTTTAAAGGTGGTTGTGAAAGAAACAATGACTTCTTCTCTACAAATATCTTTGCTTTGCTAATGTTATCCAAATTCACAATAAATAATAATAATAAATTTGTATGGTGTGTTTGTTGATGTTATCCAAATTCATAATAAATAATAATAATAATAAATATGTATGATGTGGTAAGTGAGAATACGGTTTAGGAATTTGAATTCTTTTAATGGTAGATAAGTATGAGATAGTTTGAATAATTTGAGAAACATAATGATAGAAGTAACAATGTAGATCAAGAGAACGTTGTGTTGGTTCATATTTTCGATAATAAGAAGTATTAAAATAAATTGTAGCTTCAATTTCTAATGGATGCTTTATAGGTGGTCTTAGTCTTAATGACAACTCTTTATCATATCAATGATATTCAACACTCATACAAATAGACACAATTGCATTTGTGAATTATATGGTTTAAGTAATGATAAAAAAGTGCGTCCTTGTATTCTTAGTGTCTTTACAATCTATTTGTAAATGATTGTTATTACAATAACAAATCTATCCTACTAATATGAACATGATTTGTCTTGGTGAGGGTCATTTATTTCTTTAGTAGGTCATACTATTTTTATCTACTCGCCATGATGACATCTTGGTAATAATAACTAGAGCAAGTTATTGTTCATATTTTGGATAGACCATTTAAAAGGGTAGAAGATAGAGTAGAAGGTGGATTGATAAGGAAGGAAGAAGAACCAATTATTACATGTCTAGGAAAACCATACTAGAAAGAGGTTCATTATTAGACAAAGTAAGTTGTTTGATTGGTATTTTTTTTCGAGTCTTACAATTTTAGCTCTATTGGACAAAACCATCTATGGATAGAGAACAAAGAGTGTTGTCTTCTACACCTACAACTTATTAGATGTAGTGAGCATCCTAAAAATGTGAGCATTCATTGCATAGGGATGATATAGTTACTAAGAGTTCTCAATGGAAGTATAGATCAAGATTTTTACTTAAGCCATGTGGTAAGTTGTAGAACTTTGTAAATATAGTTGATTGACAAAGAGAGAAACCGATGCTCTCAAACCGATGCTCTAATATTATAAGAGGATTTATAAATTGTCATCCATTTTAGGACATTATATTTTGGAGTGAAATTATAATAAGGCTATGGAAAATCCTTATACATTATGTGTTAGTGGTAAGAGGATCATTGTTTACTCTTTAGCAAGGATTCTGTAATGACAACAATTTCTCCCCAATTGATAATTTATTCTAAATTCATTATCATGTTGTATATTACACAAAGTGGTATCAAGCAAGTCCATCTATTGTAAACATTTTTCTCCAAAATATAAACATTTTTTAATTAACTTGTGTTTCCATTTATCCAATCTTAAATGTCACATTTGATTGTGAATAAATGAATTTAATTAGTTCAACTTATTTATATATTCTACAACCACACAACAAATAATAACTCATAACACTTTCAAAGTTTCACATAATAGATAATAAAAAGCTATGAATAGAAATACATTTTATTGAGCTTACATAATATAATTACTTAAAAAAAACTTCACGAGTATAACATATTTTATTGGTCAGAATTACTAGCTTCACACGATCTTGTCGACGATAAAATCTTAATTGCGTGTAGACAAGCAGCAGTTTACAAAGCAAAGCAAGTAAAAGTGAGGTGAACTACACCAAACTCCTTTGATTAAAATCAACACCGAATATTTCTGTAACCTGCCATTCACCAAACATTTACTAAAACACAACGGAATCAGTCGATTGCCTTAGGATTTTTCTTGACCGACTAAAACACAAACATGAGTTGCACATGCTTTACATTAGAAAAACAACTCCATTACTTTCCTCACAGTCCGCGGAATCGGTCCACTTCATTATTAATGTTCAAATACAATAACAATAATGGCTTGTATTAATGTTCAAACTTCATTGCAAACAATGCTGCTACCTCTCTTATTCTTACTCATCATTAATGGAGGACTATATTTAGGTTGAAATTCAATACTTTTGTTAGGGTAGTTATGGTGTGTTCACATTCTTTTTCCTTGAGTGTCTATTAAATTATGTAAATTTAAATTTGGAGGAATCTTTATAGGTAAGTGCATTGAGTTGTAGTATTGGGATGGATAATCTTTTAAGAAGGATTAATGCTTCACTTTTGTAACCATCATAGAATCAATGAGTGTCAAGTGTACCATACATACACATAAGATATGGGTTTTTGTGAACCACTATTTGTAAAATATGAGTCAGGGAGTTTAACACGAAAACTACACAATTTAATTGTGATAGCAATATCCTATATATATTTTTAAATAAATAGACATTTCTATTAATGAAAACTTAAAGTTACAATTTCACAAAAAAGATAAGGCAGTTCAAGATCACCCCTCAAGAGTTATTCAAGCGATGGTAAGAGAAGCTAAAAACTAAGAACAATGGGCAAACCTAAAAAGTATAAGCATACAATAACAACCACTAAGTGGCTGATGGAAACAACAAAGGATCCCTGTCATCCTTGCAATCCCATACATCAATGAGTCGATATTGTTGTCCATAAGGGACCACCCTTCGTTAGTAATAACATCATCTTCTTTCTCACTCTTCTTCTTGGCTGATATTATGATAACAAACCAATACAAAAGCCATTCAGATGAGCTTGGCCAATTGGCATCACCACTGATGTTTGGCCATCTAGTGCCACCACTAATAGAAGGGCTTTGAAGATGGGTTTGTGTGCAACATGTGAAGGAATTATGGTCAAGCAACTTGCCACAAGGTCGAGACTAGTTATAGGAGGCCGATGGGTTTGAAAAAACTATAAAAACTATAGAGTGGATGTTTTCCCAATCTTAGATGAGCTCTTGCAAGTGGGCCAACTCAAGTGCAACTTTTTGGCTTACACTTGAATCTAGACCATCACATTATCACAAATATACACTTTAGTAAATAGATAAACATAAGCATCAATATAGCTATGAGAAAAGATAACAACATTCCTATCTTTCCACAAAGTAAATAGGATTTCCACTCGAAAAGCATGCCATATCTACTTGCATTTGAAGAGAACAAGAAGAGAATCCCCTAGCAAAATCATATGCCAAGAAAAAGGCTTAGGTTAGAAAAGTTAAAAAAGAAAAACAAATCATGAATCCAAGTCCACACTTGTTTGATTCTTCTATAATACTAAAATAGGTTTATGAAAATATTTGGTTTCCCACAAAATGGGTAGCAAGGATTTGACACACCCAAATGTAGGCAAGAGCTCGACAAGAAACCTTGGAAAAGAATATATCAAGTGAAATGAACTAGAAAAGGCTCAATAATATCAAACCATATGATGTGAAATTTGTCATTCCATATGAGATAGAGAGGATTGCAAATGCCACCTAAGATTCTAGGTTGGCACCATAGGTAAATGTGGAACAAGCCAATAAAAACCTGATATGATTAAAGATGCAAAAGGGGATGTTGGAAAACCACCTCCAATCCTTCCATCATGACTTGACCAAGTAGATTCCTAGCTAGTAAAACATATTCAAAGGTAGTACCAACACAACAAGATCAAACTTCTATAAATCTAGTTAATTGAGGTGAAATTGGGTTTTCAAATCTTCCCAAGGGTAGGGATTCATATCATCTCTAGAAAAAAGATCTTGAGGACTGTGATCTTGAGGATTGTGATCTCCACACTTATGAAAGCATAAAACACAAAACCCAAGGATGTGGGTCAAAGGAAGTCTTTGAATCTAAAATGGTGATGACCACCAAATATTGTGTTGGTTGAAATATGGTGCATCCTTGAATCCAAGACCATCACAACTAAGTCAAGGCTTGACAACTTCTCAGGCTCGCCTATTTCTTTTACTAACAAAAGTTCCTTGGATATGGACAATATATTTCCTTAAAATAAGGGTTCAAAAAAAAATCCCTGTCTAGGTGTCCTTATGAGCTATATATCCTTAAGAAATACAATGTTTGAGAAGAACTTTTTAGGCCTCATTTCTAGGGATAACATGATTAATCTGGTGCATTTACTATAAAATGAAAGATCTTGCTTCTAGGTGGACAAGAAGACAAGAGATCCAAAATCTTTATGAAGACAATAAAATTTCTAGGTGACCCAATGAAATCCATGGTGGTTAGCTGATGTAGCACAAGGAATAAGGAATGTATATCCCAAGTGAGATGATCAAGCCCCCAACAAATACAACACACCAAAAGTACACAAGATGTAATTGCAAGAAAATTACTTTACTATCAACATATCTTTAATTATGTCAAATGTTTTCCATACATTCCACTAATTCATAAGAAAAATCACATGATAAAATATATTATATGCCAGTATGTAAGGCTTTCTTGGTTATGACCAATTACATTCTAAAATTAAAGACTATAGTTCTCTATCCAAGCTTCTTCTAAGTATCTCTTTTTATCACTACTTCAATGATACTACCTCAAATACTACTTTCTCAGACTTAAGGACACTACATATATAGAAATCAAGATACATATGTCGGCTTAGAGTTCACAATCTCTAATAATAGGAAACATGCATTACATTATAGGACTAACCACAATGAATTAATGACTAAATACATAATTCATGAGATAACATTATGCAACCTTAGGTATAGGTCCACACATTAACCAACTTTCTAGACCCAAGAGTGCCTAAGCTAACTCTAGTTATATATAGAACCTCACTGAATTAAATACCATGCATCACATGAAGAACAACATAGGAAATCAACACCCAAGAAGATGAAGCATAACGTCCACTAGTTGTCACATAGAATTATGCACACTTAGGGTAATGATCCATGATATGTCCACAATATGAAACCAAGCTCACAGAATCTAAAAATAACAAACAAGTGTTTCCAATTCAAATTGTCACACAAGTAACTATAAAATAGAAAATAATGAATATATTTTTTGGGTGATGCAACATTTCCAACAAGCCGAAGGATGCTCCTGCATCAGACACCCGAGGTGAAAAAATATGTTCCATAAGGAATCATGAACATCTCAAATAATTTAGAACATAAATTCCATGCTCATTCTTATCCACAAATCCTCTTCATCAATCATCACAAAATCCTGCTTAAACTTACTATTGCTATAACCATGTCATTAGAAATCTTAGATCTACTATTGCTACTACTGGGATCAAATGAATCATACTTTCTACATGCCTTCATTTGATTAGGAAATTTATTTCTTTTACCTTTTCTCTTAGTCACAAGATTAGATAACTGTCTTTCAATGGTAGGAGCCTCAACCACAAGTTCTTCTATCTTGAAACTGAAAGTCTAAAAAATACTTAAGTTCTTTGATTTGATAACTTCCTCCTCCTTCAAAGGAATCAATTTTTTTTTCTTACCATTCTTCTCAAATTTAATAGTATTCTTCCCACAATCATGTATAGCTCCTTTATCAAATTGCCAAGGTATAACATGTAAAACATGACGAGTGCTCATGCCTACTGCATCACATAAAACATCATCCTTAAAAGGTCCAATACTAAAATGAACAAGAAATTGTTCTCTAACCTGAACTCAATTATCATATTGAAACTAACTAATACCATAAGGAGTAGGATGATTTAATCTTTGTAATTCAAGTTTTCTAACTATTTCTTCAAAAATAAGATTATCAGGACTACCTCCATCGATAATGACTTTACAACATTTACCTCCATACTTACAAATAGTTTGAAATAAGTTCCTTCTCTACATTGGTTCAACATCATGCTTAGCCAACATAATTCTCCTCATCAAAAGAGATTCTCCAACTTCTAGTGAAGTCAAATCAACATTAGAAGATTCCACTTCTTCCTGTACTACCAAGTTTTGTTTGTCAACTTTCACACTAGGACATTATAAATCTCAACGTCCATCCTTACCACATTAAAAAAAGTACCTACGAAAACAAATTCATTTTTTGAAACAAGTTACTTACATTTATCAACTTTAATAACTTGCTTACCTTGCTTTCTTCCTAACTTTTATTCAACCTTCAATGCATACTGATAAGCATTTTCTCTGAAGTAAGCTTCAACATGCTCAATACACGATTAAATTGACAATATTGTAAACCATCATGGTTAAGTTTTAAAGGGTGGCACGGTTAGATAATGATGCAGTCAAATGTGTGAAGACTCCATGAGGTGGAAAAAATAAATAATATGGTTGGTCCACGCAGAGGTTTCTAGTTGTGTGACTGGGTTGACCTACTAACCTTGCTGATTCATGAACGAAGAATGAGGAAAGATAGGGTTTTCTTGCAAGATCCGATCTCCATGATCTACTTCAATCACTCTAGAGTAATTGGTTTGCTAGAAATGATGCACAGGCATTCTTTCCACCACCTAATTGTCCATTTTGAGGGTTCTAGCATTGATTGGCACCATTTCCATCACTTCAGGGTTTACTCCAGATAGGGTTTCCATAATTTTCACGCATCTGCAAGTGTACCAAATCAAATCTAGTATTTGGCTTGTCTTGATTGTCCTCTGAGCACTTAATGATGGTGGTTGTGGGGTAACTTTTGTTAGAAATATCTCAGTTATGCTTGAGCTATAAAAGTAGATTTTGTAATCTTTGTAGGTGTTGATCTTTCTCTGATTCTCTAGTATTTCTTTTATGCATACTACTGTAATTTCTTGTGCCTCTGAGTCATTGTAATCCTTTGTTGAGTCTCTTTTAGCCATTAACACACTGTGCAAGATTTCTTTGCCTCTGGTTAATGTTCTTGTCTATATTTTGCATTTGCATGATTGTATCTACTTTTGGCATTTGAATGATATTAAGTGAAGTCTCTTCCTATAGCATTCTTTTGTTGTCTAATCTACATGTGGTTGTTGAATTAAGAAAAGTCTAAATTTGTTTTCTTTGAGGTTATAATTGGTTGACTATGCATTTATGGGCAGAGATAAGGTCAATCACTCTATTTTGGTGCATCAACCCTTAGGTTAGAATAGGTAGATTTTATTTGATGCATTCCTTCTCCCTTTTCCTCTCCAAGCGTAGCTAGGTGCACCCTGATAGTAACGAAAGTTAACTTTCTCTGAAGATTCAACCTCATAGTTCAAGTCCCATAGCTTGGAGGTTGTTTTCATGTTTCACAAGGTTGTCCTTAGGTAAAAACTTTGGACAAGGGTACAAAATTTTGTGACAACAAGTTGTTTAAGAGATTGCATAATCTAAAGTAAAAGGGTATGCCTTTAAATGATTATACTAAGGGGTTTTACAATTTAACTATTTAGTTTGGACATAGAGAAATTTATAAGGGAAAGGTGGCTAGGTATATTAATGTCTTTGCGATTCAACATTCAAGATCAGATTGATATGTTATTCAAATATTGTATAGATTAAGAAACTATTAGAAGGAATACAAGAAGAGGCAACTGAGCCTATTAATGTTTACAATGATAATACTACTATCATAAATATTTCAAAAAAACTTGTGATGCATATGATGCATACAAAAAAAAAGCACATATAAATCGAATGTCATTATTTGAGGGAGAAAGTACAAGAGAAACAAGCGATTCTTAAATATATGAAGTCTAAGGAACAAATTGCTGACATATTTACCAAACCATTACCTAAGGATGATTTTGAGTATCTAAGTAGTAAACTAGGGGTCCTTCCCCTATCCAAAATTGACTAGGTAAAGATGCATCTTGCAACAATTCATGAATGAATTGAAAAATATTTATGGAGTTGATGCATAAGTGCATTTCTAAAGTCATGATTTGGTTGAGGATGCTTATCAATATGCTTTGAAGGTAGAAGATAAGTTGAAGAGGAGACGTGAACATAATTACCAAGGGAAGAGGAAACAAGGTTACTCAGTGAAGGATAAACTGATTGTTGAAGATGAATCAAAACCTATTGCACATAGGAAAAGAACATGCAGATGTAGATTTAAAGGTACTTACTATAGATATGGTGAAGAAGGACATAGATCTTTTGAATGTCCTAATGCTATTAGGAAAGTCAGTGATAAAAGAGTCGTTGTGGTGAATGAGACTAAGGACTTGGTGAATTAGCCTAAGGTGGAAGATAACTTGCTATCTTTGTGAGTATTGTTTGGTAAGAAGGTGTTAGAACCTTGTCAAAGAAGGAATTTACTCAGGAGTCAATGCAAGTCTAGAGGTAATTGCTAGAATGTGATTGTGGATAGTGGTAGTTTGATAAACTAGTTACTAAAGAGATGGTTTAGAAACTTGGTTTGAAGAGAGTGAGACATCCTTGTCCTTATAAGATTAGTTGGTTGCAAGATGAATATTCTTTGGAAGTGAGCGATCAATGTCTTGTTAATTTTCAGATTGGGTAGTATAAGGATCAAGTGTTGTGTGATATTGTTGACATGAGTAGCTATCACATATTACTTGGTAGACCTTGACAATATGATTTTAGGGTTGTGCATGATTGTGTCAAGAATGAATTTACTAGTGAGAAGGGTGGCTGAGAGTTTTTATCGATTCCTTTATAGAATGCATAACTCGGTAAGAGGAACCCATGTCTTGGTAGGCGAGTTGAGTTGAAAGATTCTCAAGGTGTTAGAGATCAGTTTGGAAAAAAGACCTATGGCACACCAAGGATAGATGTGAAGTTTCCTGTTGTAGGAAAAGATTTAGAGAAGTGGAACATAGAAAAAAATGTACAAGTTGAAGACTGGTAAGACATGCATATGAAGAACTAGTTCAAGATTTATGTGTTAAATCCCTGAAGATGTTCTTCCAGTTATTAAGAACATCTTTTTGCACTGGGCTATTTGATGTAAGAGCATCTTAGGGTAGTTTGCAATCTTGCATGCTAGAAGTGGTTTTGAGCTTCGAGATGGAGAAATCCCTTGAAAGGAGTTGATGCTTGATAACTACTGGGGTAGTTTTGGGTTGTAGTTTCACCCAAGGAAATCGAGGACTGAAGGATCTCAGTGATTCTTGTAGTGTTTGATTGATATTTTGCTTAATGGAACTAGTTCTCGGTGATGTTCATGGGAGCTCAGTGGACATGATTGCTTGATATACTTAGTGTGCTTAGTGGTTGCACCTAATGATCAATAGTTTGGTTCACTGGATGGGTGTTCTTGGAGATTTGGTCGACCAACTTTATGCATTTAATATGTGTTGCACATGATCTTGATGTTGATCGATTGTGGAATGTGTAAGGAACTATTTATAGTCTTGGTTCTTTATCCTATGTGTATTTAATGATTGTTGTAAGCCATCTAAGACATGTTATATTTATTTGGGTTCTAGATGATTCTATTTGTAATAGGCTGACTTATGGTCGTGCACTTGTATATAAGGAGGGTTTGGGTAGATTGTAGGAGGTATGGAGAAGAAAAGATTCATGAAGGAAAATGGAGTTGCGAATACTGAGCAAAAATAGTAGCTAAGTATGGGCTTAGGAAACAACAAGGTTGCTTGGTGGCTTGCAAGCACTAGTTTAGATCTTGCTTGGGGTTTGTACCAGATTATTGTGTTGTTATTGATCTGGGCTAGTTAGGAGTATTTGGATCTTGCAAGGTCTTGTAGAACTATTACTATATGTGATTTATAATTGGTTGTAACTGGGAAGGCTTTAGAACTTGACACATTGCATTAAATCAGTTATTTGATGAATAAAGAGTTGGATTGTCTATTAGATCTTGTGTTATGTGTTGTGTTTCCACTGTGTGGTTATTTGCTAAGGGCTCGGGTACCTCCATTGATTACTTGTTGGATGCTTGGAAAACTCCTAATGTATCTCATCTATATTGATGTGAATGAGGTATTTACCTAAGTTTTTTCACTTGTACATGCTAGTCACATTTTAAGTTTAATTAGGTTATATGAATCTTTCTACAAGTCTTAATTATCATCGAAATAAAAACTTTTCTTTTAGAATTTACTTCTTGTTACAAGTAGTTTGATAATTATCCAATTAATTGTCTCATTAGATATAATCTTACTTATAAACCTTGCTTAAATCATAAAAAATGACAGTGCAATATACTATTTGTGAGATACATGCTCAATATTAATCTAACCCATTAAGTCCATAATCAAACAAGAGCTTTGCAAGCTAGAGTCTCGCCTAGTGAAATATACAGATAGATGAAAGCGGAAGTAAAAAAAAAAAAGAAACATAAATCGAAAGTGAAAAGAATTAAAAACACATAAAGAGATTTTTTAAAATAAAAATTATCAATTTAAAAAAAAAGGTATATATCTATGTAAAAATATTTAAAAAAAGAATTGAATTCAATAGTTATTATTTATTATTTAAGATGTAAACTTAAAAAATAAAATAGAAAATTAGTAAATCTTCAATTATTTTATAATCAAATTTTATTATATATAAAATTTATCAAAATCTTAATAATAATCTAAAAAATTAATAACAAATATTTTATATCTAATTGGCAATTACAACATGATTATAAGTACTACTATTTAAAAGAGAAAAATATTAGAATATTTACTATTAGAACAAATTTAAATTCAAATAATTTAGACAAAATTCTTTTCATAATTCCTAATAGTTTATAGGAAAAATATATAAAGAAAATTCATGCGTCATTAATTTTAATAGTTATCAAAAAATATTGATGCAACTATAACCTATTTATCCCAATGCTATGTACCTTCTTTTAACTCCATATCTTTTCCTACCCTCTTAGATTATTTTTAAAATAAATTTTAAAACAAAATACATCAAATTTCATTAAATTAAATCCTCTCCAATTGATAATTTTCAAGAAAAATATCTCTAATTTTAAATAAAAAAATATTTCTATTTAATATTTTCAAGTTTCCAAAATCCTAATATATTCTCTAATATTGATTATATTTTAATAAATTAAA
This sequence comes from Cupressus sempervirens, assembly GCA_028749045.1. Lineage (NCBI taxonomy): Eukaryota > Viridiplantae > Streptophyta > Pinopsida > Cupressales > Cupressaceae > Cupressus > Cupressus sempervirens. The sequence goes on from CM053783.1 coordinate 8,978,895, forward strand.
TTTTAACAAAATGATCTATTTGTCTCTAAAAGATTATTTATACAATAGCTTAGTATATGGATATGCATTATATTCAAGATGTTGATATTTTGTTTGGTATATCCACATATTCTCAGCCATTTTATAAAATAATTAGTGCTTTGCTCACTTTGTTTTCATCTTACATCTATTTTTAAATGTTTACTAAAGGTTGGTAGCGCTTACATATACAACAAGGACTTGTTTGAATAAGATTGTTCTTTACATGGTTTCACTTTTATGTTTTCTATTTATAATAATAATATATACATTTTCTTGTGGGATCTTCTCATTCATTGAATAGTTTGTAAGGTCCTTCAAAGAACATAATGAAATTATCCAACCATGAATAATGTTTCTTATAATGCTTGTTTCAAAAATATCTAAAACTATATTTATTTGTATTTGGACAAGCACATGCAATTTACACCAATCAACCAAACATACATAGGACTTTAGTTAGTTCTATTTTGCATGTTATAAAAAAGCAATAATAAAAAGACAAATCTTCTTAACTAAATTCCAAAGATAAAATTCTTTCAAAAAGTTATGAAAAGAATCAACTATACTCCAAATTGGCAGTCAAAACTCTCAATGAAGAAACAAAATCATTCAATACACGTCTATCCCTGAATTTTTTTCTTTACTTTGGCAATAATGAATTTTCATAACTATTCAGAGGCTCAAGTTTTGTGAGAATACAATATACCAGTGGTACCCATATTATACTATAAAAATATTTTAGAATCATGCCAAAGAAGCTAAAAGCATTGGGAAAAATGGCAGAAATCTATAAGCATTAAATTTGTCTGTAAGAGGGAACGATATTAGTCAATGAATTGTCACTTTTTGAAGTGATAGAGGAACAACTTTTCTTAGTAACTTTATGTTAAAAAATGTATAGGTAAATTACATGGAATGATATGAATCCATACCAATGAGTGAAGCACCGAAAACATAAATCATAATTTAATAGAAACACAACTCTTGTTGGTAAAATATAGTTTTCAAGCCTAGATAGAAATGAATATAAAAGAAAAATTGAAGAAGAGGGGAGAGAGAAATCCAAAAGAGGAAAATGATCCTAATCAAGTGAATTTTGAATGAACTTCTCTACAAGAATTCTTAGGTATGCACAATGATTAATGCCAAGCAAATACATGTGGACATCCTCACCACATGGTTCACCACTGCTATATTCATCCTTTAGTCTACCCATCCATAGGATTTTAAGCTCATATTATTGATTACATGTTTGAGATTTACAATAACCAAAGTACTGAACAATTATTTTAATTTATATAACATACATTAAAATTGATTCCATTGACAAAATATAGATATACCAAATACCTTGCATTAAAAAGTAAAACAAGAAGTTTACAATTGTAACCTAGCCAAAACCATTCAAAAAATGATATCAAGCAGAGGCAATGATCTTTGCAAAGAAGTGCACCTATGTTGCCTATTATTGGCATCAACAGACACTAAATTTTCAAATGCATATAAAAATGAAAAATATATATTTATACTAAAATGAAAATATAAATACTTGCATTTAGATTAAAAAAAGCTTTGAATTGTTATTATACAGGGTTACTTGAAGGTGTGGTTGAAGCCAAATCCATCACATTTATAGAAATTGAAGGTGAAATTCCCAATATATTAACCAATTGAGAAGAAAATCAAAATAAATAAAAATAATGAGGACTTAGATAGGGTAAATTATACACAGTGTAAGAATAAGAATGGAAATGAAGGCGAGTATTGATCTAGTAGTACAAACACTAGCCCTAATGCCAACTAGTTACTATAAACAAGATTGGTTAGAGAGGCAATTTCCATCTTCCCTAACATGTTATTTGCCACATGACTTAACTATGTATTGCCATGATTCCCAATATTTAAAGGAAATGCCACTTGTCAGTGTAGACACCTAAATATGATTACATCACTTAAGTAATCCTATTTAGTCATCTCCTAAGGCATCATTGATTAGGTATTTAATATTTAGTTAACCCAATGCCATCCCCTAGTTAATTAATTCATTTAACCAACTATATCCCAATTGATAAAATCAAATGATAAACCCAAAGTCAAATTATAAATTAAATCCCTATTCTTCTATTGAATTAAATAAATATATAAATCTATTTAATTTAATTCCCAAAAACCCCCTTTGATTTAATAAATTATTTTAAATTAATTCCCAACCCCTAACTATCCCTATATCCCTATCATTAGCTAAGTCTAACCCATTCACCCATGCTAACCCCTCTTAGTCAACTAATTAAATCATCTCATAAGTGCTAGTCCACTTGCATCCCTCTAACATGCCACTTGCATCCTAATCCCATCTTAAGCTAAGCCTAATCTCTTCCCTAAGAATGTGCACAACTTTAACCAAGGATTAAGAACTCCTAAGCCAAAGCAAGTCAAACTTTTATCCTATCCTTCTTACATTCCTATCCAAAAGACTTAAAGGCTCTTAAATGCCTTAATGGCGCTTTAAAGCCTCTTACATCCCTCTTCCACACTCCTCCCTCATAACTCCCTCTGACTCTCCACTTTGACCATCCCCTCACATGCAATCCCTTTGTGACACTTGTCACAAGGCTATGGATTTGAACAAGCACAATGCATGTGCTCCCCTTTCCTTGCATCCTAGGCCTCCCTCATCCTTTCTCCATCCTTGCATCTTGGTCCTCCATCCTCATAGCCTTGGCCTATAAATGAAATCCTCTCCCTTCACAATTCATAACCAACTCTCATGCAAACTTATAATATACCTTTGAAGAAAAAATCATCAAAACTCACCCTTACCATGCAAGAATCCATACTCACTCTATACGCCATGTTTTACCCCTTTGGAGGCTCCTATCCATTGAAGGCTTGAAGCATATCTGAGCATACATCCCCGTCATTGGACACACCTACACAATCAAGGAAGTTTGTTGGATGCTCTCCCTTTGGTTTGCATTCTCTCTTGCACTTCCTTTCATCTAATCTATATGCGAGTTTTGTTGTTTTATTTGTGAATGTTATAACATTTTTTAATATTCTTTGCATGCTAACTTCCATAGATCTACATTTTGGCATTCCTAGTGGGACCCTGCAAATGGGTCATTCATTTATCCAACTTATCCTTCTTTTTGCTTGCAAGGTAACAATCTAATATTAGTGGTTTGTAAGTGTTTTTGTTGTTTGTGCAGTCTTGGAAATGTGCTTAGAAGATGGATGCCCATGTCATTTTTTTTGAAAAATTGCTTAGAAACCCTTAAAAAAGCCTAGGCAGATTTCCTTTTTTAATGTATATACCACTTCTGGCAGTGCATCTATGACTTTCTTGGTGCATTTGCATTTTCCTATAACACTTGGTGAATACTTTCAGCATATAATGGTCTAAATAGTGCATTTATTTCTTTGCATAGCACATTTAAAAGATAAAACAACACATTTAATCTCTTAAATAATGCTTTTGGACTTTTTAACAATGCATATGTATAATCATGTAGCACATCTGATGAATCTGTAAATTTTTACTATCTCTCTGCACCAGAGGACCAAATTGTTGTTTTAGCCCATTTCCCATTTTCTTTAGTGCATTTTCCATTTTCATCAACACATTTGATAGTTTTTGTAGTGCATTTACCATTTTCTATAGTGCATTTGACAGTTTTTGTAGCACATTTGCCCAGCCTTTTAGCATATTTTCCATTTTTTGCAGCGCATTTGATAAATTCTATAGCACATTTGATAGATTCTATGGCCCATATGATGTTTTCTATAGCACATTTATAAAACTACAAAATCCTATAAATTTGACTGTGCATTTCATCTTTGTGCAAGTGGAGCAACTTAGGAAACAATTATTTTCACTAAACTATTGCTTGTAGGTTGTCTGTGAAACACATTAAATTATTTTTTGGAATTAACTTGTGTGCTTAAATCTTTAGTTTGGTGAAATCACACTTCAATGTGGGTCTAACGAAATTATCAATCAAATCTTGAATGCGATAGGCTAAAACTCAACCAAAATTCAATCTTGAATGCTTTAAAGAAATCAACAACCAATTCGTTGGAATGAATGCATAGAAGTCAAACCATTCTTGAATGCTTAAAAGGTCAGAGAAACCATATATCTTGTTTTGGGCTGAAAAAGAATATTTCGAACACTTCAATTTAGGGCTTAAAATCAAACATCACAAAATCTCAAATGCTCTAAAGGAAAAATTTCTCTTATTCCCATCCTTTTCAAAGATTTCATGTAAATGAATTATTATATTGACTAATTTTACTTTGTTGACCATCACTGTCAAATTAAAATAAACCTTTCATGCTAATCACAAGTGTTTGAAAAAACAAATAGAAAACAACTAAAAACATTAAAATTAGAATGAACCAAGTGTCTTACGTATTTTAAGATTGTGCCTTTTAGCACATATTTAGTTCTCTTTTTCTTGCACAAATAGGACCATTTAATTACGTGATTTATGTACTGAAAGTTATTAGCAAGATCATCCACAATAACCTAGGAGTGCTTCTAGTGAGTTCATCATCCTCTAGGAAGCACATCCCATTTGGATAGAAGCTCAAACAGGCAAAATCCTCTGGCCGATATATAAATGAGAAGAAGAGTAAACCTTCTTGCTCCATAAGGAAAGTTCAAGAAGCGTGTCTCTAGGGGTAGCCTGAGGTAGGAAAACTTTAACACAATTTCAACATGTCTAGGATAGATTCTTAAGTGAATCACATACGTAACAACTGATTAGTTGACTCCATAAATCTAATTAGGAACCAAATTAGTAGCTACCCTTTTATCCTTGATGTATTACTCATGGTGCAAGAGAATATAAGGCTTCTCTGAAGTTACCTGACATATGTGTTTTCTTTGATAGAGGCATAAGGCTACTTGGGTTTCATCTCCAAGAGTCATTGTCCCCACAAAATGGGGGCTTCTATTTGTCATACCTTGAAGGATCATTGATGTATAAGTTTTTTGATCGACTCTTGTATCAACTCACCTCTTCTATTAGAGGGAAATATCACACTAGATCCAAAAAACATCAATATGGGCTCCTCTCGATAGGCCTAATGAGTAACACATTGAAAACAAATTGACCTTAGGGATAAAAGTGTGCTTGAATTGTCTTATTTTTGCAAAAGATCTCACGAAAAACATTTATAAAACATACACATTTGCGGTTACTATCAAATCCTTTTGTTAAATAGATCATGTGTCTGTCTCTCTCAAAGTTGCTTTGTCCTTTGAGAGATTGTTTGCTCACAAAACATCATATCCATTTATCAAAAAGAGCCTTATCCTTGTTGTTTCAAAATAGTTGTTAGCAAGTTTATTCACAACAACCCTAAGTCTTTTGGTTTTAATCCATCTCTTTATCTTGTTTAAAAGAAATCCATTATACTATCCTGTGATAAAGACCTAGAAGGTTCATATTGTCCAACTTAAAGAAAAAGGTATAGTTAGTAGTTGAAATTAACCTAGTAAGAGTACCTTATGTTAGACCAACTAAAACCTAAGTTCAAAAATATCAATCCAAAAACAAAATTTAATACAGAGATAGAAGAAAAATGCAAGAAACACACACCTAACCCAAGACTTGCTAAAATAGATCAAATTGAGAAAGAAAGTATTGAAGTTTCTTTACAAACTGAGTGGGACCAAAATATTCAAAACATGACCTTATGATGTGGAGTCAACCAAAGCCTTATCAAATACACTAGCTACACCCACTTTGATTAGGTTCCTCTTCTTTGATACACACTTTTCACTTATGATATCATAGATTTGTCCCTTTAGGTTATCATATAGGTCCTTATCCTCCTTAAGCATTTCATAGATTCATCATATTTAGGTCATGCTTTAGAAATCCAAACCCCACCCAAATAAAAATCATAGATCAAAGTCCTCCATCATCTCCAACATACTTGAGCATTCAGTGTGATAAAAACCATTTCGTGTCTACTTAGACCCATTTATTATCTAGAAGGTTCATATTGTCCAACTTAAAGAAAAAGGTATACTTAGCATAGTCACTATCTTAATTCATAGTTGAGATAAACCTAGTAAGAATATCTTATGTTAGACCAACCAAAACCAAAGTTCAAAAAGGTCAAGCTTCCACAAAGAACATTTTATAGAGAGATAGAAGAAGAATGCAAGAAACACACACCTAATCCAAGACTTCCTAAAATAGATCAAATTGAGAAAGAAGGTATTAAAGTTTCTTTAAAAACTAAGTGGGACCAAAAGATTCAAAACATGACCTTAAGACATGGAGTCAACCAAAATCTTATCAACTACACTAGCTACACCCACTTTGATTAGGTTCCTCTTCTTCCGTAGACACTTTGCACTTATCATATCATAGATTTGTCCCTTTAGGTTATCATATAGGTCCTTATCCTCCTTAAGCATTACATAGATTCATCATATTTAGGTCATGCTTTAGAAATCAAAACCCCATCCAAATCAAAATCATAGATCAAATTTCTCCATAATCTCCAACATACTTGAGCATTCGGTGTAATAAAAACATTTCTTATCTACTTAGACCCATTTATTATCTAGAAGGTTCATATTGTCCAACTTAAAGAAAAGGGTATACTTAGCATAGTCACTATCTTAACCCATAGTTGAGATAAACCTAGTAAGAATACCTTATGTTAGACCAACCAAAACCCAAGTTCAAGCTTCCAAAAACAAAATTTTATAGAGAGATAAAAGAAGAATGCAAGAAATACACACCTAATCCAAGACTTGCAAAAATAGATCAAATTGAGAAAGAAGGTATTTGTTGGTGTAAATATGTATTTACTATTTACACTTACTTAAGTTTACTAAAGTTAATGCATTATTTTATTATTTATTTTGTGAGACACTTAGGAGTTTGTGTACCTTTATGAGTTGTCATGTTGACAACACAAAAGTACGTAACTCTATTTCAGGACATGATGTCTACAACACTGATTTGTGTATTACACCATTGTAGGCTTACCCTCTCATCATCGCACTTACTTCCATGCTTAATGGAGGATAACCCATATCTGGTGGACATGTGCCTAGTTGTATGACTTATCATGTAGCTGATTCCTAGGCATTCTAGATGCATCTTAGAGGACTTCATATACAGGCACTCCTAGTATAATTTAATGCATATTGAATCAAATACATTGTTATTCTGATCATACTCCTTTCTAGTCTATAGTTGTGCTTGTGTTTGATTTCTTAGTTCTTGGGTGATTTTTTCCCTAAGACAAATTCTTAAATGGTATTAGAGCTTGGGGATTTTCTCTTCACATAGTCGTTCGAGACCATTGTTGCTTCATCACCTCAACTTGAATCCAGAGTACTGTAGAAATTGGGAGCATCTAGAGTCAGAATGGACCTTGCCATTGCATCTGAAATGTTGATTTGGTGCAAATCGGCTATAAATTTGGCTACCCTAGGCCAAAGTCAATTGTAAAGCAATTTTTTTTGCAAATTGACACCTTGATGCAGGAGCATCCAGAGGTATAAGGGCAATCCCATGTCACCCAAAAAAATATACTTAGACTTAGTTTCTATTTCATGTGTTTTCATTTTTGGATACCCATTTGCGTCAAATAAAAGTTCCAACTCTCACAGTTCCACTATCAGTGTTCGTGTAAATCTTGAAAAAATAGGAGTATGTAATTGAGTCATCATTTTGGTGAACTAGGAGGTGTAAATTGGCTAGATGAATGTAATTGTAATTTAGAGAATTCTAGAAAAAGAATCAGGTCAAAAGGCCCCACGGTTTGAAAGTTATTGCAATTTTTTGGGTTGTGGAGGCCTCCTAAGAATGCTTCAAAGTCAAGTTAGGGGCATTAAATGACCTTGAAAAGGGCCAAAAAATGGAGGATGAGTGAAGCTGGTCCATAGGACTATAGAGCGCTTCGAGAGCTTTCCAAAAATGTAAATGATTCATCAATCGGAGCTACGGTTCAAAAGTTATGCCTCTCAGAAGTTCGGTTACCATTTCTGGATTCTTCTAGATTTGCGTCGACTTCTAACGTAGCTTATGGAACCTTCTATTTGGTCGGTGGATGCCTACTAGCACTTTCTAGAATGTACTCCTAATACTTAACCCTTCGGGGTCTATTTAAGGAGATTTCTGGCATTGTAAAAGGCAGTTCGAAGTGGAGTTTGAGAGGAGGTACTGAAAGGAGAAATTATCTCCACATTTATGCTATTGTAAGCCTTAGGGTATGTTTTGAAGTTTATTTTCTCTGTACTGAATGTACTAGCTTATTTTTCAGTTAATACAATTTCCCTTTTCTGTTGTGTCCATTCTGTTCTTGGGTTGTGTCCCCATCACACCTGGAGGCCTCGATTTGCAAGTTCGGGTATGGTCATTTTGTAGATCTAATTAATTTAATTTTGGATCTATAATTTATTTGTCTCTAGATTATTTTCAAAATTTTTGAAATTTTTGAAGGCCTAGTGGCCCTTACTTCCGGTCAGGTTACTTTCCCAGCTTGGCACCATGACCACAACCCTTAGTGGCTGCTACATTGTCAAATTCTACCATGCGGACCACCATTATTCTATCATGTAGTACCTCATACCAAGTCAACCCATCCATGCCAGATCCCACGTGGACAACCACGATTCCACCAGATAAGCAGCCTAAATAGGACTAGTGTCTGATATGTTAGGGACCTACAGTGCCACATGGATAGTGACTCAGCCTAACACATCACCTATCTATACATATCTATACATTATCTATATAGCTGTGTTAGCAACTATACAACCACATCATCCAAGTACCCTTGTTTTTGCTGACATTAGCATTTTGCAAGGTTAAATTTGACCATTTGACCATCACTTCTAGGATTTTATAACTATTGTAATGGCCATTTGATCGTCAATTTTAAGCTAGCATTTTTCCTTCTAGACCCCTCTCCAAATTGCTTTTTGATTTGGCAGCCTAACTTTGCAAAGCCTATAACTTGGACATTCAGACTCCAATTCAAATGCAATTTTTTTTGATTTTGGGTAGAATTTCTTGAACTTTCCAGTGGTGGTGTTATTTTCTAGTTTTGGTGCAATGATTTTTTAGAAATTGCATTTTTTGGTGACTAGACTTGTTCAATCCTACATTTTGCAACTTCAAACACTCCATATGGGCTCATCTGGACACTTTTTTTGAAAGTGGGTTATATTTTGTCTACTTTCCAGATCTGTGGTCAAATTGTAGGGTTGTATGGTAAAAGATCTCACTTTCAAAATTAGGGCTTTTTTCTACATTGTAATGCTTTTATTACTTTTCAAAATTGTTGTACATCTCAGCTACAGTGCTTAGTGTCAGATTTTGGCCTCAAAGGCAGTTGAAAAATGAAAAATTAGAAGTCCACTTTGTTCATTTTGAGAAGTGGCCTATTGTACACACACTACATATAAAGTGCCAAAAGCATCTTTTTTTGGGGGGGTTTTTTGACTAAGTGAAAAGGGGGGGGGTGTACTATGTTCTTGTGTCTCTTTGTGTGCTCTTTTCATTTTCTACATCATGGGTTCACCTAAATATCCACTTCTAACTTCACATAATTATTCTACATGGAAAGATATTGCATGGAGTAGATTAATGGAAAAAGGTTTAAGTCTTTATGTTGATGGTACAATTATCAAACCTACTAATGCTGAAGAACTCATTGATTGGCAAAAATGAGACCAATAGGCTTTAGGAATTATAAGGAGTTGTGTACATAGAGATCTCTTCTTCCACATTTCTAGTTTCAAGGAATCGCTACATGGGAAAAAATTGAATCATTTTATGGTAAGGTGGATGAGGAAAAGGGATTTCAGATTGAGGATGATCTACTTCTCTTAGATCCAAAGAACTTTGACAATTTTCAAGATTACATCAACAAAGCTAATGAGTATAGGGCACTACTTAAAGATTGTGGAAATCCCATCAAGGATGAAAAGTTGATTCATCACATCTTGAAGAGGCTACCTTTAGAGTATGCTTCATTTGTTTTGAGTTTTAATACTCACAGGTTGAGCATGGGAAGTGCTTACCAGAAGCCTACATTTGATGCATTTGTAGAGATGTTGATTGTGAACAATCTCACTTGATAGATTTGAGACTTCTCACATCATCAAAGACCAAAGAATTGGTGGCTAGTGATGAGCACCAATCAAGTTAGGGAGGAAAAAGTTCTAACAAGAAGAAGAAGAAGCAGTGGAAGTAGAAATCACAATTTGAGACACAACAATCCTCCTTATAGCAAGGCAATTCTTCTTCCAACAAGAAGGGAAGTTCTAAAAAGAAGGATAATTTTTTGTGTGCATATTGCAAAAAGCCAAATCATGATGAGCATCATTAGAAGACAAAAATAATTGATGATTTGGAAAACTTGCTCAAGAAGAAGAAAATTCAAGTGCCAGGTACTTCCAAGGATTCAAATCCAACCTCTTCAAAGGGAAAAGGGCAAGCACTCATGGAAAATACAAGTTCTTCTTCAGAATGGATACTTCACTCAGGTGCCTCCTATCATGTGGGTTCTTCAAAGGGATACTTTTCTTCATTGAAGTAGTCACAGGTACCACACATCTTCATGGGAGATGATACCAAAATGGAAGTTGAAGGGAAAGGACATGTGGAAATGGAAAATGGGGAATTCAGAGATGTTCTCTACATTCCAAACCTTAGCTCCAATCTCCTCCTAGTTTACCAAGTGAATCACCTTGGAGATGGTCACAAAGTTGAGTTCCTTCTAGATTTAGTGATGGTGTGAAGTCTTAGAGATGATTCATTGGTTGTAGTGGGGAAGGTCAATCATGATAAGAGGCTTTATTACTTCTCCTACTTTGTGCCTAAGTCTCCTTCTCAAGCCTTGTTAACTCAATCTAATTCACAAGTCAAATTATGGCATGAGGAATTTGGTCATCTTGCCTTCCGCTATATTCAAAAACTTTTCTCCAAACACATGGTAAAAGGTCTACCTAACATCAAATTTTCTAAGGGAGAGTGTTCATCATGTTCAGTGGATATGCATTTCGAGAAGAAGTATGACACCAATTGTTCTTTAGTTGGTTCACATGGTTTTAGTAAGTCCTTTTGCAGTGACTTTAATTAGCAAAGGCCACTACATCCTTACTTTTTTTGATGACTTTTCACGTTTCACATGGGTCTACTTCCTTCATCACAAGAACGAAGTGGTTGATAAGATTTAAGCCTTCAAGAGTCATGTTGAATAGAAATCAAGGAAAGCCATCAAGGTTCTATGGATGGACAATGAGAATAGATATGTGAACAGAAGACTTAAAGACTTTTGCAAACATGAGGGAATTAATCTTCAGAATCCACCAGTATTCAGTCCACACAAGACAAATGTTGCAACACTAAGGATTAAGAATCTCAAGACCATGGCAAGTTGCATGATAAATGCTAAGTATCTTGATCCAACACTTGAAGTTGAAGCCATTAGTAGTGCCACTCACATACTTAATAGGTCTCCTCATAATGCCCTAGATGGGAAGACTCCTTTTGAGTCATGGTGTGGCAGAAAACCAATTGTGAGTCACTTCAGAGTCTTTAGTTGTCTAGCATGGGAAAACCTATCTTCCAGGGGATGTAAGGCACTAGCACTTAGGCCTTGTACTTTCATGGGATATGAAGATGATGTGAAGGCATATAGACTTATGGATCTAGAGGCGCACAAGATCTTTTTGGAGCATGATGTACACTTTGAGGAAAATTCACCCAACTTATCCTCTAATCCTCTTCACACTTCATACACAATGGAAATTGATAGTGATACTAGCAATAGTGCTTCAATAGATTTAGACACATAGGGTTCTATCAACAGTTGCAATAAGAGGTCACAACATTAGTATAGTCCACGTGCTTATATTGCCATAATGATAGGTCCAACGCAATAGGTACATGTTGTCTTCTTGCTCTAGCTTCAATAGATGACTACATGGAAGACATTGCAGGTTTGTTCACGGAGTCACACACCATAAACTTGGGAGATAGCCCTGATGATTTACATCTTCTCATTGATGATGATGATCCTTCTATAGTTTTTGCAAGGGCTCACTCTGACCCTCATGTCCATTCTCTACATGATCAATCTTCATAGGTTGGCATGATTGTGGATACTTATGAATAGCAGTTGTTAGAGGTCTCTTTATTAGTTGAGGAGACAAATGGTTCATTGGAATAGGTTCAAAAAACATCCATACCAGATCTACATTCGTTCTTTTCAGCAGTGTTGGAAGGGGCAACCATCATAATCCACACAAGGATACTTGAGCAAGTTTTAGGACCACCATACATCTTCAGGATTGCACCTTTGCCATTGTTTCTTCCAAAGGTTAGGAACATCATTCTGCACTCATGGATCACCTTCTTCCTTGGAGCAACAATCACTAGTCAACATTCTTCATTTGGGGGGGGGGGGGAGGGGGGACTACCTTGTCTCTCTTCCTCTTCTTTCTTATAGGGGGACTTTTTCCTCTTATGAGGATTTGTTCTTTTCATTCTTCACTATTGTATATACTCGATGTATGTCATAATGGGGGAGTCTTGATTACTCCATCCATCCAGGCATCTTTCGTTTCATTTCTCTTTTTGGGGGAGGGTTTTTCCCATGAGGTTTTCTCTCTCTTTCTCCACTTTATGAGAGATTGAATTTTTATTATGTACATGGGTACCTAACATGGTCTAGTAGTCAAGATTCATTATGCACTTCATCCTAGTATCTGTAAGCTTAAGGGCATTCCCCTAAGTTGCACTTAAGGGGGGGTGTTGGTGTAAATACGTATTTACTATTTGCACTTAAGTTTACTTAGATTAATGCATTATTTTATTATTTATTTTGTGAGGCACTTAAGAGTTTATGTACCTTTAGGAGTTGTCATGTTGACAACACAAAAGTACACAACTCTATTTCAACACATGTTGTCTACAATCCTAATTTGCGTATTATACCATTGTAGGCTTATCCTCTCATCATTGCACTTACTTCTGTGCTTAATGAAGGATAACTCATATTTGGTGGACATGTGCCTAGTTGTATGAATTATCATGTAGCTGATTCCTAGGCATTCTAGATGCATCTTAGAGGCCTTTATGTACAAGTACTCCTAGTGTACTTTAATGCATATTGAATCGAATACATTGTTATTCTAATCATACTCCTTTTTGGTCTATAGTCGTGCTTGTGTTTGAGTTCTTAGTTCTTGGGTGAATTTTTCCCTAAGGCAAATTCTTACAGTATTGAAGTTTCTTTACAAACCAAGTGGGATTAAAAGATTCAAAACATGACCTTAAGACGTGGACTCAACCAAAACCTTATCAACTACACTAGCTACACCCACTTTGATTAGGTTCCTCTCCTTCCACACACACTTTGTAGTTATCATATCATAGATTTTTTCCTTTAGGTTATCATAGAGGTCCTTATCTGCCTTAAGAATTTCATAGATTCATAATATTTAGGTCATGCTTTATAAATCCAAACCCCATCCAAATCAAAATCATAGTTCAAATTCCTCCATCATCTCCAACATACTTGAGAATTTGGTGTCACTTGGTTGAGAATTTTCTACCCTATATCCTACATCCATCACACTATCTCAATTATCCTTTAAACTAAGAAGTGTTTAGGGTAATATATCTTTTTCATTTGTGTCCCTCATCACGTTGAGAAAAAGGTTGGGCTCCACACATGACCACCATTTGTCTTCCAAAAGGTCACAATTCTACCTTGATTTTGACATCACCATCATATCTCAAGCTTACACATAGGGAAAAACATCTTCTCTTTCACTTTGACATCACATCACTCATCATTAGGCTTCCTAGGTATCATATCAATAGAACTAGGATCCTTCCTACATATATATCATACATCTTTTTGCATCCTAGAAAATCCCACCATCATAGTTATATCACTAGAAAGTTTTAGAAAAACCATCCACCCACATATAATTACACTTATTGTCCTACCATCTTGCATATCATCCTTAGGAACATTATCATTTCATACCACCTACCACACATTTCACTAAGAATAAAAGGAAGAAGATAGATATGGATCCTAATCTTAATGATAGTTCAACTAGTGCACAAACATACCCAATAGTATTTGCAATCACACATGATCCAAACCACAAAATCCAGAAGAGTTGGATCCTCACTAGACATAGATGCCTTTATGAATCAACCAAGATACACAACCATTGTTAATGCCATCATAGATAAAAATAGGGAAACCATCATGGTGAACTTCTTGAGAGACAATGTTGGTGTCTTTGGCTTTGGAAGGCCACCACCTTTAGACATATCTAATCATGCCCATCCCTTATTTGGAATACTATCACCCCTCATTGGTCCATCTGATCCAAATGATCCCTTTTTCATACTAGAATAAGGAAATCAAATGATGCAACTAGAACCTGTGGATCCAAATACACCATCAACCCAACTTGGTGCTCCCATCCCATAAAGTAATAAACCCACCATGACACAATCATTAGTCCACAAAACATCCCAACATACCACTACTACACCATCCATGTCTATAAATACCACCACCATCACTAGTCCAATTTCACAATCTACTTCTATCCCACTCAGTATTGTTGCATCCTCCTTCCCTCAATTTTTCCACTTCCACTTCATACATGTCCACCAGCACTATAGTCAATCCCTCTCAGTAACACATCCCATCAACACTTCATTACACCACATGGATGCTTTCCTTAGTGTCTATTAATCCACCTTTTATCCCACCCACTATCAATAGCAACCCATTTTCTACTAGTCACAACACCACCACCTCATTTCAATGAGGTCATTAGAATTTTACACAATAACAAGAACTGCCTACAGACCTTTTCACTAGCAGTCAATTCATGCCTAATTTACAACAACCACTAATATCCTCCATCAAATCCAAACCTACCATCATGAATTATTTTTCCATGCCACCTCTAGGAAGCAACCAAACCATACCACACCAATAAGTGCCAAAAATATGTGCATTTCCTTACACTAACTATTTGGGTCCATAAAAATCCTCATTTCCACCTCAACCAAGCACACAATCCCAAATCATAGCACTACTATATCCACCACCCCCACCCTTCCAAAAAATCCCACTACAGTGGTCGCATGTCCAAACCTCCATACAAAATCCTCCAACCGGACAACAATCTCACATCTATCCTCCGCTATACCAACCACCCTATCAAAGCTACATCTAACAAGCACAACATTATATCCAACCACTATTCCAACAATCCATAATTATTATCCCTATAGTATCACAATTCACATTTCATCCACTAGATCTTGCAAGCCAAAGCTATTCACATTCACTTGCGCCATTTGATACATACCCTTTGCCAGGGGCACCAGGATTGGGGGCACTAGAAATAATTGATATCAACTCTAAGTGAGAAGAAATGAAAAGTTCCCTAAAAGAACTCAAGGATGGAACTAAATCCAAAACCTTCAAATTTGATAATGACTATCCATATCCATTTGACAAGAATATTAACAATGACACCCTTCCCTAAACACTTTGAAGTTCCTAAATTTAATAAATTTAGGGGGAAAGAAGATCCGGTAACACATGCCAAAGAGTTTTATATGCATTACCAAGAAGTGGCCTACAATGACATACTCCTCATGCATCTTTTCCCTAAAATTCTGGGAGGCCTCGCTTTTCAATGGTTCTAAGGCACAATTAGTACTTTTGCTGATCTTTTAGAGGCCTTTGTGGCCCAATATGCTCACCTAATAAAAATTGAGTTACCTATAGTGGATCTACTCCATACCAAAAAAAAAGGAGGGGAGAACCTTGCTAATTACTTACAGAAATGAAAAACTCTCATAACCTGGATCTCATGTACCATACTTGAACATCACCTTGTTAAGATCTTCATTAACAACTCACATCCTAGTCTTGAACACCACATGGTTATGAGTTGATTGAAAACATACAAAGACATCAAGGAAAAGGGGATGGGCCTTGAGCAAGGACTAATTAAGGATGGTGTCATTAAAATTTACAAGGAAAACACCCAAGAACGAGGACAATACAATGATAAACCATGGTATTGGAACAAAAATAAAAACATAGTCATCAATGGTGCCATAGATATTTGACAAGTTCATGTGGTGGGAGTAACACTCAATGCACCAAATACTCCTTATCAACAAATGTTGCAACAACAATAGTTAGTCTATCAATAGAATGCGTACCAACAACCCCTATTGCAACACACTCAACACAATACATAGGCACCAAATTGTCAAAATCAAACCAATGCCATTACTATCATAGCTGGGCCAAGGCCATGAGTCCAAAGGCAGTCCCAAGTATACACGCCTTTGAGGTTTCCACTTGATGTCATCTTTGAAAATTTGGCCACATAAAATCTTATCTGACTTCCACAGATTCAACCATTAGACCACCCTAAAATGTATGTAATTGAAAGGCTACGTACAAGATCTCATTGAGAAAAAGAAAACCACAGTGGTGGAATAAACCTCTTTGAATGGAGGATTAATGATCTATCAAAATTCATTTCCCCCATACAACAAAAATGTTGGAAAATCTTTTGTGAATGATACCACTATCAACAATGCCAACAAAAAAAATACTGTTCAGACCAAACAAGGTGATAACCACAAAAAATTACAGAACTATACATTGACATACTTAGACTATGTTAATTTGATTGGCTACATATGTCAGATAGAGCCTTCTATAAATATGAAAAATATCAAAGGCCCAAACAATAAATGTACATTTACCCCAAGAAGAACTCAACTCAACATAACTAGACCATCTACACCCATCACATTGAGCCTACAATATAATATCATAGAACACCTTGTGAACATGCCAGACCAAATTCCTATTCTACATCTTTTGTGCACTAGTTGACTTTAAAAAGAAATCCTTGCTAGTGCTTTCCATGAACTAATATCAATGCCACACAATTTTGAAACTTGGTAGGCCATCTCTCTGCCTCATGTGCATTATCCTTCAAAACTTCAGACATCCTAACTATTGAGCCAGATCATATCCTTCCACTCCACAGTTGTCATGGTTTCTGATTTTACTGTCAAAAGGGTCATGATAGATAATGGACCAGACTTAAATCTATGTAATTTTAAGTTCATCAAACAAGCAAGATACATTGAGGCAAATATCATAAATGAAGTCATCACTATCAAAGCCTATGAAAACTTGGAGCAGACCACTGAAAGAATTATCTTTCTAACTATCAGAGTTGGCCCTACTACTCAAGAGATAGTTTGTCATGTTGTTGATCTTAACCTACTCTTCAATACCCTCCTTGGTGTACCATGGATTCATGCTACGAAGGTAGTCCCCTCTACTTATCATTAGTGCATCAAATTTATGCATCATGGCATTGAGATAACCATCCACGCTAATCCTAAACCCTTTTCTTATTGCAATGCGGTAAACACCTCATATGATAACCATTATCTTGGAATCAATATTGGAAATGGTATGGCTAGCTCCTTTGGTACGTGCCATGATCCAAACACCATTTTAGCCTCCACTCTTTCTACAATTAAGATCAACTACTAGGGTTGAGGAGAATACAATATTTTAGATGCCTTTGCTGTCAGTGCTCTACCTCTTGACCCATATACTTGGGGGTGCTTGACCTATCAAGGACCAAAGCTAAACACAACTCCCCAACTCACAAAACTTAAGTCCACCACATTTGTTTCCAATGGAATCCTCAATGGAGAGGAAATAACTCCTAATGTTAGTACATGGTTATATAAAGATCCACCCCCAAAAGGGTAAAGAGATGTTTGATTATTTTAGATAGAAATATCCACACTCACACCACCTTGCTACTGAACAATGGATTATCAAGGAGGTGGCCTCACCTTTGAAGAATTAGGCATCAGACAACTTATAGAAGCATACAAAGAGGAGAAGAAGAAAGGTATAGGCTATGGAATCCCCATGACTAGGGGCACTACTAAAGATGGTCATGCCTTTTTAAACATCCAAAATAACCTTGTAGAAGTCAAAGACATCCTTGAGGAAGTTGAAAAGAAAGTCTAAAATGATATATTTCTTGAAAAACTCTTAGAAGCCAATTTTCTCTATGAACTATATATTAACCTCATAGACCTACCCCTTTCTCATCCCGAACTCATCAATTGGGGCCAACCAAGTGTTATTCATATCGATAAGTTCTCTATGAAGCATGGACTCATTAGGTTCATGTGAGCTAAGATACCACACAAAAAGCCACCACTACAATTAGCTTGTCTACAAATTAGACCCTAAAGGTTACTTTGGGGAGGATGAAATCTCTAGTTGCAAAAATGATCAAAAGAAAGAAAACAAAAAGAAAAAAAGAAAAGCAAAGGTATCCCCTGGTGAAAAATATTCTAGAGCACCATTGGATCATTTAAAAACTAATATACAAATAAATGATGTATCCAATAGTGAAAACCTTTCTAATGCACATGAAGATGGAGATTTCATCCTTCCCTTGCAAAATCACAAGCCTATAGTATCATCAATTATAATAGAGGACACTAGAACAATCAACATCAGTCTAATAGAGACACCAAGGATCACATATATTACAACATCCTTACCACTAGAACAAGTGAACCCTTCTCATAAAGGTGCTCTAGGAAAATATTGGTTGATTTACATGGTCTTATCAAGACACGCTAGGACTAAATCCTAGGCTAGTGGTGCATCATTTGGTCATAGACCCAAAGGTCAAAATAGTCAAATAGAAACTACAAAATATGTATCAAAAAGTTTCTCTATTGGTCAAAGTGGAGTTAGAAAAGATGCTTGATGCAAAGATCATTCACCCAAATTATTATTCAGATTAGATCTCTAACATGGTACCTATCACCAAGCCCTCTGGTGATATTAGAATTTGTATGGATTTTAGAGATCTCAGTAAAGCTTGTCCTAAAGATGATTTTCCATTACCAAATATAGACATGATTATCAACCTCACAGTAGGCCAGAAGCTCTTATCTCTCATGGATGTTATCTTTGGTACAATAAGATATAGATAGAAGAAGAGGACCAACATAAGACAACATTCACTACCCCTTTAGGAAATTTTTGCTATAACATGATGCCATTTAGGTTAAATAACATAGGGGCAACCTATCGGTGAGCTATGCTGGTCATCTTCCATGATCTCATACATAAAACCCTTGATGATTATGTGGATGACATCTTGGTCAAATCTCACAATGCCCTTGATCACTTATCTCACCTTGAGGAAGTGTTTGATCAATTGGCCAAGTACTATCTCATGTTGAACCCCAAGAAATGTGTCTTTAGCATCACATCTAGAAAGTTCCTAGGTTTTATTGTATCATGGTACATTATCAATATTGACCCTTAGAAGGTCAAAGCCATCATGGATATGTGTCCTCCTAAGAGACTGCAACAACTTCACTCCCTTCAAGGAAAGTTGCAATTAGTCAGAAGATTCATCTCACAACTAGTTGATAAATGTTTGCCATTCACACATCTACTCAAAAAGGATGAAAATTTTAGATGGGATCCTATTTGTCAATGCATCTTTGAGAAGATCAAGCAATACTTGGCCAACCTGCACATCTTGGTTCTGCCAATTGCTGGGAGACCATTAATATTGTACATAACAACTACCCCAACAACATTAGGCATGCTTCTCACATAGCTTGACAAAAAAGGGAAATAAAGAGCTATTTACTACATTAGCTGCACTTTAGTTGGTTATGAGATTAATTACACACCTATGGAAAGGGCTTTTTTAGCTATGGTTTTTGCCACTTAGAAGATCCACCATTACATGCTGAGCCAAATTGTAAAACTTATCATGCACAATACCCATAGGCCACCTAGCCAAATGGGTTATGCTTCTAAGAAAATTTGTCATTCAATATGTTGATAGAAAGGAAATCAAAGGACAAGCTATTGCAAGTCATTTGGATGATGCACCCTTGGTCACCGATCATCCTATCATTATGGAATTTCCAAATGAAGATCTCTACATGATAGAGGAAAAATAATCATGAAAACTATACTTTGATGGATCTTATACATCCCATGGCTTTGGAGCAGGTATATTGTTATTCAACCCTCAAGGTGACTACATTCCTAAGTCTTTTAAACTATAGTTCTAGTGCACCAAAAACATATCAAAGTATGAAGCTCTTATTGCTATTGAAAACAAATTGATACAAGTATGATAAATGTGTTTCAATCATTGTTTTGTCATTGATGTCAAACTTGCTATTTTTCAATAAGGTGAATGCTTATATGATTTAAGTACTATCACTTATTTGATTGATGAAGTGGATTTGATAAAAAAGATGTAACAATAACACCTACAGGAAAGGTTCAGTTATGATATGAAAAAGAATACAAGAATAAGCTAAAATAGTGATATCATAGTGCATTGATAATCTACTTATGGTTGCAAAGGTTGGTTACACTAAGAAAGTTTAGAAGAACAAGTTAAACAAAGTTTGTCTACCAAGCTTGACCGAGTGGATAGTAGGTATCAAGCACAATTAGTACAAGCCAAGTAGAAAATTAGTTGGAGCTAAGTAAAAGTCTAATTTAGTATAAGCCGAGTAAAACAATTGATGCCAAATATAGATTAGTTGATGCCAAGCACTACTAAACTCTAGTTTGTGCCGAGTGATTTTATAGTGGATGTGAAGAAATGCAGTATGTGTCGAGCATCAAAAGCTAGTTAATGCCAAGTGTCAGCATTATTATAAAGATCATGAATTTTATGGATTTGAGATGACAAGTTTGTTTTCTTGGATTATGTGAGTCATGTGGAAGATAAGATTGATGAGCTGGTGGCACAAAATTCATGGCAAACCATTTTGGGTGAATTCAAAGAGGATTGAAGGAGAATTTTTTAGAAGGGAATGAAATGAAATAAGGGGTAGATTAATTGAATCCTACCTAATCTTCCCTAACCCTAAGTTGGATGATAGAGAATGAATGACAAAATATATTAATTCTCTGTTTATAGGGATGGTGGGTTAGAAGCAAAGGTTGTCATGTGCGAGAACCTAAGGTAGACAAGGAGTCTAGGGTATTGCTTCATTTAGAAACCTAAGTAAAGAGTCTACATTGGCAAGTTAGAAAAGAAGGCTTAAGGATATAGATGCTTCAAGGGTGAACAAGTTATTAGAGTTGAAGTATATGAAAGCCAAGTAGAATTGAGGATTGAAACAAAGATCTATACTCTACAAATGGAGTTGTAAGCTATTATCAGATCAAGCCTTATTGTTACTCTCTAATAATTGTATCAATCTAGGGTAAATCCTTTGGATTAAGGTTGACCTAACAATCATTTATAAATCCTTTAACCAGGTGGCATTCCAAGTGAATAATCTAAAGTCCTCCAACAAGGCTCACTCCTATCAGTGTGATTGAAATCCTTTAATTTTTTTTATATTTAACAGTGTGTATTGTAACCTTTAATAGGGTTGGCCTTTCATAGGAAAACACTTCAAAAGAGTAAGAAAGAGTAGCATGTTACTGGTGGTTTTTTTCAAATTGGGTTTGCACATAAATCCTTGATGAAGGGTGCTCCCCTTAAAACCATAAACTCATAACAAAAACAAGAAACAACAACTAATTCCAGAACAAAATATGAAATTCTTATTTGTGCTACGAATGTAGAATTACATAATTCAAAAGTACAATATGCTAACCCACATGGGCACCTTCATTATAGTAATTTGCAAGACAAGCTGCCAATTATCACACAAACTTGTTCTAGACAATGTTCGAGCCTTTCTTAAATAGGCAATTTTATGGTGCCTAGGAAGGTTCTAGGCATTGGAAAAAAAAATCGAGAGAGAAACTAAGGAAAATAGAAAGAAAATTAATTAAAAAAAGAAAAAAAAGAAAAAAAGAAGAAAATAGGAATTTCTATTAATTTGATAAATAGTCCTTTTCTATTAATAAATAATATACTAAGATTACAATTCACAAAAAAGGGCTAGGGGATACAAGATCACCCTGTGAGAGTTCACATGACCAAAGCCATAATCAACAACTATTCATTAAAAATAAACATATAAGAAGCAACCCTCATGAAGCTAAAATAGTGCTAGTTGAGGGGGATGGTTCATCCTGATCATGAAATCCCAAGTCATCCTTGGGATTAACAGACAGGTTGGGAATAGTCCAGCCATTAGCAACATCATCTTTGGGCTAGTCAGCATCCTTTGTATTAGGCCGTGAAGGTGAGATGACCAATTCCAAGCAAAAGGGCCACTTTCTAGAAACCACTCACCAAGGACCAAGAGGAGGAGCTGGAGACTAGTCTGTACCATGGGGCAAGGAGATTGAGTGGTGCCATGAACCACCATTGGCTCTATTGGGAGATCAGTGATGAGAAGCTTGTAAATGTGGTGTGTGCGAGTGGTGACCCAAAGAATTGTGCCCTCGGCAACAACCTCTAGGCGGCATGGTATTAATTGAGGCATTTGGAGGTACTCTAGAAATAGTAAAAGGGGCATTGCCCTAGTGATTAAGAAGCTCTTGAAGGTGGGCCACCTCCAGGGCCACCTTGTTTGCTTGTACTTGGATTTGCATCATTACATTATTACAAATGCACACTTTAGTGTACATAGCAATATTTATATCAAGAAAACTATGAGTAAAAAGAACAAAATTTCTATCTTTCCATAGAGAGAAAAAAATCTCCATCCTGAAGGTATGCTAGATCTAGGTAAATTTTCTATGGATCCTAGGGGAATCATCCAAAATAACCATATGCAAAGAAAAGGGTTTAGGCCAAAATGACTTAAAAAATCATGAATCTAATGCCAATAATTTTGAGCACATCTACAAAACTAGAAAATATGTAGGAAAGACTTTGGTTGGCCACAAAATGGACACGAGGATCTAAAACCCCAATCTAGAACGCCAATATGCTTAAGCCAAGGCCCATGAAGAAGACCTTGAAAAGTCAAGCACTAAGCAAAATGAGAAATCTTAGGTTTTGTAATGGCATTCCAAATAGTGTCAAAGTGCTTTCTCCATTGAGATAGGGAAGATTGAAAATGCCATCTCTGATTGAGTGTATCCACCATCAGCAGATAGGAAGAAAGCCATCTATATCCCAAACTTGGCTTGTAGCTAGTGAAGGGAGTGGTAGGATATCACTTCTAGTTAGTCCACCAATGTCAAACAGACTAGATACCCACTTTATGAATTAAGTGGCCTGGAATTACAGAAAGTAACAAGTCAAAAGTCTATCAATTTGAACAGGCAAGATGGTATTGGACTTGCATATCTTCCCAAGATCTGAGGCTCATGGAGACCCTAGAGAAAAGGTCTTTAGGAGTCTTGATGCCTCTTTTGAAAAAATGTAGAGCACTAGCTCCTTGAATCTTGGCTAGGGGAATACCCTAGATGGAAAACAAGGAAGACCACCAAATGTTCTACTGGTTGAAAGTGAGCCAATCATGAAACTCATCACTAGATGATCGAAGCCAAGACTTAACAGCTTCCCAAACTTTCTATACACTCTTGATAAAAAAAGAGCCCTGCATGTGCATGAGTTCTCACACGATGAGAAGGGTTTGAAAGCTAATCCCCTTTTATGCAGGTCTATTGACAAGAAACCTAGAAGAAATACAATGCTAAACCAAAAGCTTCCAAGCTTCATCTCTAGTGATGGCATGAATAATCTATTTTGCACAAAGAGAAAGGCCTTGTTTCTATGTGGAGAGAAGGCCAAGGCCTCCAGAGTCTTTGGGGAGACAACAAAAATCTCAAGAAACTCTATAAAAGCCATGATCATTGAAACCAAAAGCTCAAAGAAAATCATGAAGCAATCACTCTAAATTTTGATAGGAGGCTTTTGAAGGATCCCAATAGGAAGAATAATGAACATGCATAGCTGTAGGAACTTTAGAGAAAATCTAAAATTTTCCCGCAAGAGAAAGTAGTTTCATAAGCCAATAGTCTAGCTTCTTTGTAATCTTGGCAAGCACAACATTCCATAGATCCACTGGTGACACTTTAAAGGAAAAAGGAATGCCTAAAAAGTGGAAAATCTCCCTGTGTGTGACCCATTTCCATTCAAACTAGTTAAGCAAAGGTGGAGCTAGCAAAAGAGACTGGCGATAATAGAGCATTTTATACTGTTGAATAGAAGAGCCAGAGGCTTGACAAAAAGTGTCAAGGAAATTCAAGGAATTATTGATGTTTTCTTCATCCTCCAAAAGAGTGAGAAAATAATTATCAAAAAAATAAACATTGACCAACTAGGAAGAGGACTCTAGTAAAGAAATTCCATGAACCAAACCAGAATATATGGAGTGGGCTAGCAAGTCACCAAACCCTTTAGCAAAAAGAATATATAACATCAAAGCCAGAGGAAAACCCTACCTAATGGGACGAAAAAGCCCAAAGGCGTTAGATTGGGAGTTATTAATAGTAATGCAAGCATTAGCATCTCCACATATTACAAAAAATTGGGAACAAAACTAAGAGCCTAGAGCATCACTAAAATGAAAGGCCATTCAATTTGGTCATATGATTTAGCAAAATCTATTTAAAAAAAATAGATGACTGATTGGACTTGCGAGCCCACTCCATACCTTCCTAGACAACAATGATGTTGTCAAGAATAAACTTGGATTTAATAAAGCCAGTTTACTTGGGCTGCACAATTACAGGAAGGAGATGGTGAATTTTAAGAGAAATTTCCTTAGCAATAATCTTATAAGAGACATTAAGAAGGGTAATGGGTTGCTAATTACAAATATCCTCAGGATCGCGAGCTTTAGGAATGAATTTGATGTTTCCTTTGTTGATAATAGCTCCTAGGCTTTTAGAATGATAGGCTTCAAGATAAACTTATGCAGATTGGGACCAATATACTCCTAGAGGTGTTTGTACAATTCATCCTAGGGGACTTGTCATTAGCCATGGAAAAACAGCCTCTTTAAGTTCTCAGAGGGTAAGAATTTTCTCACAGAAAGCACGTTGCTCAATTGCTAGGTAGTTTGGAGTAACAAAAATACACTTTCTGAGGGCTTCCTCCTAAGCAACCAAATTTCTTTGTGAAGCAAACACATTTTCATAGTGATGCAAAAGCTTGCAAGATGTCAGGGAGACTAGAAAGAATAGAAGTTCCTTGTTTAATTTTTTAATCCCAAAATTGGTATGACCATCCCAAAGAGCCTAAAAGAATTCCTTCAAAGCTTTATTGCCAACCTCTAACTAATGGAGGTGAGTTTTGATTTGGGACCCTCAAGAAGCATAATTATCCATAACCTATTTGTCATGGTGTAGTTTGGAAAGTTGAGTTTTCAAATCAACAAGAAAACAATTAAAAGTGAGAGCCTCAGAAGCTTTCTTGAGAGGAGTGGTATTGGATTCCTAAGACCGCCTTTTGAAAACCAGCAACTGCTGCCCATAGATGCATAGAAAGTGAGTGGTTTTGGTAATGCCATCATTCTACCATTGAATCCACCTTGTCGGCAAATGTAGACATGACTCCAAATTTCAGACATGCAGTATATGCGCAATAGTGGAAGCATGCATCAACACTGATGTGTTGAGGAAAAATTGAGTCCTAACAACTCACTAGATAACTGTGTGCCACAAAATAGCAAAATAAATGGGATAATGGTCTAATAATGTCACATTTGGAAAAGAAATGACAGGTAAAGCTTGATCTCTAGAAAAGGAGAAAAAATATTGTGCAGTAATCATGGCACGATCGAGACATTTTAAAATGCAGTCAGAGCTAGCTCAAAAGTTGGACCAAGTGTGCCAAACCCCACTATGTTGATGGTGGTTAGTATTGGGATCAAAATGATCCAATTCATTACACATGTAGTACCAGGCTTCCCTTTCCCCAACTATCCGGTGAAAAGGAAAAATGCCATCTTTTTCAGAGGCCAACTCAACCATATTGAAGTCACCACACATAACCCAAATAGCTGGAGGCAAGTTCTCAGCTAGCCAACCCCATAATTGAGATCTTCCACAATATCATTGAAAGCATTAACATTAATGACTCCAAAAGAATGATTTTTAATAGAAAGAAAAAGCCAAACGATTTTGTGCATGGGGTCAAAACCATGCAAAATAATAATAGAATGAAGACGATGTGATAGAAGAGTAACTACACCACCGTTGCCAGAATTGTGTTGAGAGGAGAACATAATACCATCCAGCCAGATGACATGACATGCAGAGGAAAGCATGAAACCAAAGACTAATTACCAATTCTATGATGAGTATCCTTGATAGAGTACTTTTTGGAGAGGTTTGTAAGACCTCACACATTCCATGATAAAAAATTTATGAAAAATCTTCCATATTTTCCTCATCCTTGAGAGAGGAATAGCTATTTTGCAAGAAAGTTGAAACTTGGTTAAAGCTAGAAGGAAAATCCTCTAGACTGATGGCTCGACATTTCTCCTCTAGTTTCTCAGCATGTCCAAGAGGACTGTGAGAACGATGCACATTTCGAGTTGCTATGGAGGAAGTAATAAGATGGGTGTGAATCACAATTGAGGTGTTAGCCTTGGTGGCTGCCTTAATCCCCTTTGAACTAGGGTTTGAAACCTGTGAAACACCAAGGTTTTGTTCTAAAAAAACCACTTGCATCCCTACAATGGATGGGGTTTGCGCTCCTATTGAGATAGGAGGAATCAAAATGATAGCCACATATGACTATTTAGGAGCCGAGGGAGCCTTTCCCTTGTATCCAATTGTAGTCCATACTTCCTTTTGCTTCCCTTCTACTGGTTTGGTAGGAGCCTCTTTAGGTGTGGGTTTAACCCTAAGCACAACCAAATGACAATCCCTAATCTTGTGTTCTGCTGAATGACACCTATAATCTATAGGTGTTAGATAGGTTCAAATAAAGCATCTTATAAGAGAAGGTTTGGGAACCAATATCTATCTCCACAGAATCCTTAAGATCCTGGGAGAGATCAACTTCAATGCAAATGCATTTCTAAGGATGAGCATTGAAATTTTTTTAATGTTCCTTTGTAATAATTTTCCAAGAGTATTGCCAATGGACCTAATAAAAGGCCAAAATGGCAAGGGTAAACCTAGAAACTCTACCCACATAGGAACCCTAAGCTTTTTGTCATCAGAGATAGTGAAATCTCTCTACCATCTTTGAAAAACAAGTAGGGAAGAATGCACAAACCAAGGAGCATTGCTAAAAATCATGTTTGCCTGCGATGGGTTGGCAAAGAAAAATAAAAAAACCTTTGGTAAGGTTTTGTATAGCATCAAGGTGGACTCCATGAGGAGTCCAACTCTTGTTAACCCATTCTTGGGGCATAGCTTCAGGAGGAGTCCTACCCACAAAATACCCTATTAAGGTATGTTGTTCTAACTAATCATGAGCATCATCAAATTCTTGCAAAGGAAGGATAATATTAGGATTACCTGATGGAAAACCTTCGAGATGAACTTGTGAGGATGTTTTTTGAATGGAGGTGTCATGGCTTTCCAAAGTAGTAGCGTGAACACCAATATCAACAACTAGGTCAACACTGGCTGGGGCCATTATAAACTGGCCTTAAAATTCCCATAGTAAATTCGGTTTGATAGATGCAAAATACAAAAGGAAAGCTTAGACAGAGAGTCATATAAAAGGAAACTCAAAGATTGCATGAAAAGCTAATAGAGTGAAAACACTGATCTCCTAAAATTTAGAATTTCTATTTTCAAGGTGCATAGGTGGCATAAATAGAAAAATAATAAAAATAGTTATCATTCTATTTATTGAGGTGTGTATGTGGCATCTTAGAAGTTTGTGGAAAGTTCCTTAAATCATGCATTTAATATTTGTTGTGATCCAAAAAGGAAATGTAATTTTCTAATAGGGCCACACGGTGGTGCTTAGTTGCATTTGGGTGAGAATTTAATATTTATTTTAAGGTAGTTCTATTTACCTTTTTTCGCACATTGCTTGTGTTTGTAATATCTTGGGTGGTAAGTGCCTATATAAGCAAGGCTTATGAGAATTTGTAATCAAGCTCTTCAAGGATAAGCTATTCAAGTGTAAGCTCTTGTAGGGGAACTCTCAAGGTGTGGTCTCTTCTTGTACAAGCTCTTGGTGTACAAGCTAGTTGGAAGCTCTTAGTGTGGAAGTTCTCTTATATTGTAAGAGTTTGGAGTTCTCTCATTTGGAGAATATTGATTTTCAAGTATAATAAAAACATTCTTTGCGAAGTATTTTATTTTCTCTTTGTCTCCATATTGTTATGTTCTTGGTTGTGAATCTGTAAGGGTAGTGTGGCCCTTCATCAATCATTGTGTCAAGTGTGTTATTGAATCTATTATGTTTCAATTTTACATTTTTGCAAATTGATTTGATAGTAACCTACAAGTTTTAAGTGATTGCATAATCTTATGGATGCATGCACGATGATAAATATTTTATGGGTTCACTAAGTTGTGAAAATTTTTAATAGTACATCTAGACCTTGGATAACTGATTCACCCCCACTCTCAATTATTCTAAAGATTTCCAACAATTGGTATTAGAGCCACCTGCTTATAGTTTGAAGGTACTAGAAGCACAAAGATTAAGATTCCAAAAAGAGAATTACCCAAGCTTAATAGAAATAACTTTCCTACATGGAAAAGTCTGATGAAACTACACCTTGGAGGACTTGGAGATCATGCACAATCTACCATTATTGTTGAGCATGCTAATCCCACTGGAGCCCTAATTGCTGAAGATCTGAAAAAGAAGAAATAACACAACTAGGAAATGTTGGAGATTGACTCTGCCCTAAGCTATGTTGAATTCAATGATATCAAAAGTCTTGACAGTGCAAAGAAAATGTGGAATGCTTTACACACCATCTATAGAGGAGATAAGAATGTTCTAAGAGCCAAATCTGAAAGTCTTAGACATAAGTTCAATGATATGAGAATGCAAGAAGGTAAAAATATTGCTCAAGGATAAAATATGTTGTTAATGCAATAAGAGGAGCTATTGGTACAATAGATGATGATGCAATACTAACCAAAGTTTTGAGAACACTGCTACCCATCTATGCTATTAGAGTTTTTGCAATACAAGAACTAAGATGTATACCATGGAATGTTCTAGCTCTTGAAGGTCTAGTTGGTAGACTCACTGCTTTTGAGCTATCTAACTTTGATAATTACAAACCAAAAAATATTGAATATGCTTTCAAAGCTAAGTTGTCATTGAAAGAACCTAATGTGAAGAAGAAGAAAAAGAAAAAATATGTGTCCAATGATAGTGAGGCAAATGAGGAGGATGTAGATCAACTTGAAGCACTACTGGCAAGGAGATTTCATAGAGGTAAAAGAAAGTTTAAAGGTAAACTACTTATCATTTGTTTTAATTGCAATGAGGTTGGTCATATTGCTACTAGATGTCTAGAAAAGAAGAACTACATAGGTGGTGACAAGTACAAAAGTAGAAGAGATGAAGACAACAAATATTATGAAGAAAAAGGCTAGAAGTCTTGCTACATTGCTAAGGAGGAAACAAGAGATGAATTTGATGAACATGATGATGAAGTGGTGCATCTTGCAATGTAGGATGAATCTAATGAAGATGAGGTAACTACACTTGTGTCTTATGTGGACAAGAATGACAGATGGATCATTGAAAATGGGTGTTCACATCATATGACTGGAGATAAAAGTAAGTTCATTACCTTGAATTGTTATGATGGAAATAGTGTAAGATTTGGTAATGATGCACCATGTTTGATAAAAGGAAAAGGTTATATCAAAATCATAGAAAAGATTTTATGTGACAATGCTTACTATGTGGAAGGACTTAACTACAATTTGTTGAGTGTGTCATAACTAAATAATTCAAGATGTAAGGTTGAGTTTGAAAACAAGATTGCTAAGATATATGACACTGATGGAAAATTGATTGGAAAAGGGTGATCAAACTAGGAGTAATCTATTCTACCTTGATATAGAGGATGCTACTTGTTTAGTTATATAATTTGATGATGTGTGGCTATGGTACAAGAGGTTATGTCATATTAATTTTGATAACTTGGTTAGTATCAGTAACATGAAAAAAGTTAGAGGTTTTCCTAAGTTGAAGAAGGTTGACAATATAATGTGCAAACAATGTCAGTTAAGCAAAATGACAAAGTCAAATTTTAAGAGTAAAACTCATATCTCTAAAGGAATACTAGAGATTGTTCATACTGACTTGTGTGGACCAATTGAAGTGCAAAGCTACAAAGGAGATAAGTACATCATGCTACTTGTTGATGATTATTCTAGAATGATGACATTTATGTTTCTAAAATGGAAATCTGATGCTTTTCAAATGTTTAAGTGGTACTTAGCAAGAGTTGAGAAGGAAACAAGTAAAAGTCTAAAATGTTTGAGATTTAACAGAGAAGGAGAATTTAAATCAAATGAGTTTAAGATTTTCTGTATTAACAAAAGAATCAAAAGACATACATATGCTCCTAGAACCCCTCCACAAAATGGAATTGCTAAAAGGAGGAACAAGAATATAATGGACCGTGCTAGGACACTCATGATTGAGAAAAATGTTACTTTGAAATACTAAAGAGAAGCTATAAGTACAACTATTCATACATACAAGTCAAGAAAGGTACTCATTCAAAACCTTTTGAACTATGGTATGCATAATCATGAAATGTAAAATATTTTAAGGTATTTGGAAACAAATGCTATATTCTCAAAGATTTCAAGAATGGTAAACTAGATGCAAAAAGTGAAGAAAGTATATTCCTAGGTTATTCTACAAGAAGTAAAGTTTATAAGTGTTTAAATACTAACACTAACAAAATTGTGGAAAGTACAAATGTGAAATTTGATGAATATACAAAAGTATATGAGGCTGAACCTTTGAAGGAACTAGAAGAATACAGATGATTTGTATATTTTTATGAAGGTATGCTTGCTGAAGAAGATTTTGCAAATCAAGTTACAAACCAAAAGATAGTTTTAGTGGTTGCCGAGTCACATACTATGAATTTCGAGTTGCATTTAGAAACCAAGCTACATTTAGGTGCTGAGTTACAGAATGAAGTTTAGGAACATTCTAATTCTAAGATTAGTGTACATGAAAGAGATGCTAAAATATATGATAGAGATGTACATAGTGATTCATAAGTTGAAAGACCAAATGAAGAAACCAAAGCTGAACCAAGACTATCTAAATATGCTAGGAGACATTATCCTACTACACCAATCGTCGGAGATAAAGATGCTAGACCAATGACAAGGAAAAAGTTGAAAAATGATACATGCTTGCTGAGAATGAAAGAACCCAAAATAGTGAAAGATGAGTTAGAATATGTGGACTAGAGTAAAGCCATGGGAGAAGAGATTAAACAAATTGAGAAAAACAAAGATGGACTCTAGTTCTTAGACCAGAAGACAAAAATGTGATTAGCACCAAGTGGGTATATAGAAACAAGTTAGATGAAAATGGTGAAGTCATAAGGAACAAGGCAAGATTATTTTGCAAAGGATATGCACAAGAAGAAGGGATTTACTATGGAGGAACATTTGCCCCTATTGCTAGATTGGAAAGAGTAAGAACTCTACTTGCTTATTTTACACACAAAGGTTTCAAAGCATATCAAATGGATGTTAAATCTACATTTCTAAATGGTATATTAGAGGAAGAAGTTTATATAGAACAACTAGAAGGATTTGTTGATGTTAACAATAAAAACATGGCATGTAGATTACATAAAACTTTATATGGTTTGAAGCAAGCACTAAGAGCATGGTATGCGAGACTTCATAATTATCTTGTGAAGATTGGATTTGAAAGAAGTGATGATAACAACAATCTATACTTGAAGATATAGAAAGGAAAAGGTATTTTGTTATTTGAAATTTTTGTTGATGACATCACATTTGGAGGTCAAGATACTTTATGTAAGGCTTTTACAAATGAAATGAAGAAAGAATTTGAGATGTCTATGTTTGGAGAGATCAAGTTCTTTGTGGGTTTGCAAGTACATAAGATGAAATATGGTATATACATCACTCAATCAAAGTATGTTAAGGATATACTGAAAACTTTTGGATTGGAAGATTCTATGCTAGTAAATACACCTATGGTAACATGCCATAAATTGTCAAAGAATGATGAGTCAGTTGAGGTGAATCAAACATTATATAGGTCTATGATTGACAAATTACAATATGTAGTACACATTAGACCTGATATTGCATTATCTATAGGAATAGTTGCAAGATTCTCTGCTAATTCCAAGGAGAATCATTTGATGGTTGTAAAGAGAATAATGAAATATCTAAAAGGAACATAGAAATATAGTCTATATTACAAGAAAAATGAGAAATTTAAATTAAGAGCCTATACTGATGCTGACTAGGATGGAAATATTGATGAAAGAAAGAGCACTGGTAGAGGGGCATTTTTCTTAGGCAAGAGGCTAGTTACATGGACTAGCAAGAAACATATCTACACTTCTCAATCTATTTCTGAAGCTGAATATATTGCTGTTGTAGTAAATTGTACAAAAATTGTATTGATCAAACAACTACTCAAAGTTATTAAGGAAGAGATCATTGCACCAGCGATACTTTATTGTGATAATACAAGTGCTATAAATATATCAAAGAATCCTGTGATACACACAAAGACTAAACACATTGCAATCAAGTATCATTACTAGAGAGAATTAGTTCAAGATAAAGAGGTGAAGATGGAATATCTTAACACAAAAGAACAATTTGCTGATATCTTCACAAAAGCATTACCCAAGGATGCTCATGAGTATTTAAGAGGTAAAATAGGGGTGATACCCCTATCAAAAGTTATCTAAGAAACAAGAGGAGTGCCCTGCATCAAATAATTTGATTGACATATGTTACAAATTGATGCAGTGGATCTTACTTTAGGAGCTACCTAAAGTAATAAAAAA
Source organism: Cupressus sempervirens (assembly GCA_028749045.1). Lineage (NCBI taxonomy): Eukaryota > Viridiplantae > Streptophyta > Pinopsida > Cupressales > Cupressaceae > Cupressus > Cupressus sempervirens. Next base: position 9,011,909 of record CM053783.1, read on the forward strand.
GATAGAATTACAAATTAGTCACAAGCAAGGTGACAGAGGGAGAAACTAAAGATGTTCATATCTGCATATTAAAGATGACAAGTCTTTTGCATTATTCTCAAAGAGGGAGATATATAGAAAGAGAGAGGTATACAAGGAAACTGAACATGAACTAAACAAAGAGGGAGAAACCCTAACACATAGTATGAGGGAGAAATTTTGACTGCTGAGAAAGAAAGTGTATTTGTTGATTACACCTACCTAGTATGAGGCAGATAATGTAGAGGGAGATATAAGGAGTAATTTAGAGGGAGTCATAAGGATGAGTCAATTTTTTGTTGATCAGAAACAAAACATAATTTGTAACCTATTCAGAAGATGAAAGTTGCTAATAGAGGGATAGATTTAAATACAAGGAATTATTTTCTTTTTGGTATTTTTTTAGTCATACTATTTAAACATAGTCAATTTGGTTTGCCATCAATGCCAAAGAGAAAGATTGTTGAAAATAAATTGATACAAGTATGATAAATATGTTTCAATCATTATTTTTTCACCGATGTCAAATTTACTATTTGCTGGTAAGATAACTGCTTATATGATTTAAGTAGTATCATTTATTTAATTGATGAAGAGGCTTTGATAAAAAAGATGTAACAATAGTACCTAGAGGAAATGTTGAGTTATGATATGAAAAGGAGTACAAGAATCAACTAAGTGATATCATAGTGCATTGATAATCTACTTATGGTTGCAAAGGTTGTTTACACTAAGCAAGTTCAGAAGAACAAGTTAAAGAAAGTTTTTCTGCCAAGCTTGACCAAGTGGATAGTAGGTGCCAATAAAAGTTAGTATAAGCTGAGCATAAAATCAATTGGAGCTGAGTAAAAGTCCATTTTAGTGTAAGCCGAGTAAAATAGTTGATGCTGAGTAAAATTTAGTTGATGTTGAGCACTAGTAAACTTTAGTTCATGCCGAGCAATACAATATGTGCTGAGCATCAAAATCTAGTTAGTGTTGAGTGTCCAAATTATTAGAAAGATCATGAATTTGATGGATCTGAGCTGACAAGTTTATTTTCTTTGATTGTGTGAACCATGTGGAAGATAAGATTGATGAGCTAGTGGCACATTCCAAGTGAATGGTCTAAAGTCCTCTAACAAAGCTCACTTCTAATAGGGTGATTGAAATCCTTTAACATGGTCACATTTAACAGTGTGTATTGTAACCTTTAACAAGGTTGGCCTCTCACAGGGCATCAGTTCAAAAGAGTGTGAAAGAGTAGCATGTTACTTGTGGTTTTTTCCAAATTAGGTTTCCACATAAATCATTGTGTCAAGTGTGTTATTGGATCTGTTATGTTTCATGTTTACATTTCTACAAATTAATTTTATAGTAACCTACAAGTTTTAAGTGATTGCATAATATTATGAATGTATGCATGATGATAAATGTTTTATGGGTTCACTAAGCCGTGAAAAGTTTTAATAGTACATCTAGAACTTGGATAACTAATTCACCCCCCCTCTCAATTATTCTAAAGAATTCCAAAAATCGTAGGACTCAAGATAGTAGTTGAATGGAACATCATAGAGCTATAGGTCTTTGTAGACTCACAATTGATTATCAAGTAGGTCCTTGATGGATACAAGACAAAGGATGATAAAATCCAAACCCTATAAAGATTTGGTTGATCAGTTAAAGAAAAATTTCACTCATATCCAATTCACATAGGTACCAAGGATGCAAAAAAATGTTGTAGATGCCATGACTACTATTGGTTTGCTCTTGGAAATTCCTCAAGAAGCTATACAATATGAGTTCTTAGTTGAGTAGCTACATGAGCCTGCATATAAGAATGACGAATCAATACAAGTATGCATCTTTTCTAGTCCCTGATCCTTGTGGTACCATGAAATTCATGCTTATCTACAAAATGGTATCATATCTCCTCATCTCACAAGAATCCAACACCAAAACCTCATTCATAGAGCATCACACTACACTATTATGGATAACACCCTATATTGTCAAGGTTATCATAATACTCTTGATATTTAGACCAAAATGAGGCTACAATGACTTTCAAAGAGGTACACATTAAACTTTGTGGTGTTCACACAAGTGGCATAGTCCTAGCTAGATACCATTGGCCTACTATATAACATGATGCTTGTGAGTTTTTCAAAAGGTGCCTACCTTGTCAACAACATGAAAATTTGATATGAGCTTTAGCTCAAGATCTTCAACCTATTGCACCACCATGGCCATTTGCATGTTAGGGGTTTGACCTTGTTGGTGTTATTGCACTGCTATCTTTAGAAGCCTAAAAGTGGATTATCACTGCTATGGATTACTTCACCAAGTGGGTGGAGGAAGTCCCACTTGTTATTGCCATAGGAGTTCAAGTATCAAATTCATCCTCTATCACATTATATGTCACTTTTTTATCCCTGTTACCATTTTTACAAACCACAGAGGTAACTTTGAAAATCTCAATATGGAAGAATTGTGCACATCCCTACACATTCATCACCATTTTTCCAACCCTTACTTCCCACAACGTAATGGTTGGGGTGAGACAATTAACAAAACCCTACTCAAAATCCTCAAGAAAGTTGTCTATGATTCTGGCCATGATTGGCATTTGTAAATCAACCTCGCCCTATGGGCTTACTGCACCTCATTTTGTACATCCATAGGAACAACCCCATACTCCCTAGTTTATGGTGTCGAAGCAGTATTACCTATAGAAGTTGAACTCCCATCCTTGTGCATATCTTTACAAGGACAAATATTAGATGAAGATTATAGAGTAGCCAGACTCACACAACTAGATCTACTTGATGAAAAAAGGCAACATGCCTATGATCATCTCACAATCTATCAAACTATGAAAGTCCAAGTAGACCAAGAAAAGAAGGGCAAGTTTGAGCCCACCTAGCTTGGTCCATATGTTGTCACAACATCTTTTAGCTTAGGAGCTTATTAGCTATCAAAATTTGAAGGCGAAACACTGAAAGATCCCACCAACATCATTCACCTCAAGAAGTTGTATGCCTAAGCTCCTCAGTGTATCTTGCCAATCCTACAAAAAGATAAAAAAAAAAGAAGTAAAGAGAAAAATAATTTGTCAATGGTGAAAACTTGGAAATTCAAGCACCTTGGATAGGTACCTTGGCAAAAAACTTAAATATAGTTGCCATGCATACTTCGCCTTCCCATTACCTATCAACAATCTACATCTGTCCACCACCTTTCCCCACATCTCATCATCAATCATCTCCCCATTTTACCAAGGTATTCTAAAGATCCCATCACCACACTATCACTATTCCCCCTCCCTGAGCTTGGAAATTGAATTAGAGCCGTGCATTATATCATGGTGCTTTCCACATATCATATCCTTGTACCCTATCACATCTATCATATCAGTTATATCTTATCTCCTATATATATCCATGTATCATAACCCTTGTAAAAAAATGTGCCATATATTGTTTCACACTATCTCCTCATCTTGAGCTTTTTCACATTGTATTGTACCAAATCATTCTTGCTATTTCCTAATTTTTAGATTTTTCCCATTAGAAATTAAACCACTATCCTATCTTACTCTCAGTCCCATTACTTTGAGATTTTTTACAAATACTCCTTGAACATATCTTGGTCAGTTTGATGCACATCCTATTTTCAAGTCCTTCCTTGCCTAAAGTCCCTTTGTACATACCCTATTTTTTGTTAGGTCAGTTTGTATTCTGTCTTAGACCATGTTTTTCCTCTATAGTCATTTCTCAAACCCTCTAGCGAGGTTCTTTGTCATCACAAAGTTGTCTTAAGAAAGTTATAGTTTCCAATTTTTTCATAGTCCCAAATACTACCAATAGGTCCTTGCAGGATGCATCCTTTCTCATGTCTAATCTTGGTTCGCTAGTATCCAGTCCTATCGATCTCTTTGGCAAAAAGTTAGTTTTTATGGATTTATTCTTTTATTTTGATATTGGATTTCACTTTTTAGTTCTTAAAATGTCTTTTCCAAGCACTATGGTTGTTCCCTCCTCAAGGTCACCATGATCTTTTATATCATGCTTTGCTACGAATGGGGCACTATGAGAGCAAGGTCTTGATCAGGTCTTTTTTCTTTTTCTTTTATGCTTGTGAGTTAGTTAGATGTGACGCTTGCATATTCCAAACATATGATCACTTGTGGTTATATGGCATGCATTTGGGAAATATCATTTTCTTGAGGGTTACCCAGTATTATTTCCACTCTGTTTCCTTTGGGATTCATGTGTAATGCTAGGGCAACCCTTGTGTGTTTGTTTCGAGTCAGTCCTATGTGATATTGGTGAAAAGGCCTTGATGTTCTTCATAGTCTTGGGCTTGTCTCCAATATTCTTATATCAAAATAAGTGCTCAACTACATGGTGGTGCTCCCCTTCGGAACACCCTCGATTCAAGATTTAATGGATTCCTTCCCCCTCCATTCCATAGAAACTCACCACCATTTTCCAATCATCCAGTCCAATCAAATCTACAATCCTGATCCCACCTCTCTATCAAACCCATAGTATCCATTGTTCCTCACCTCCTTTCCATCTCCTACCTCACTCCCCCCATCCCCTCCCCAAAGTCTTTAACCCATAATTGTTGTTGTGCACCTATTTTTCCTTCATCTCATTCTCCCATATTGAGAGTCTGACTCCCTGTTAATCCTCTCTTAGCCAATATGAGTCCTCCCTCTTGTCCCAGATTCTCATACTTTTCAAGAAGCTGTTGGGCCTCATCTTCTCCCCTCACCACCTTCTCGAGGGGGCATCACATGGTCCAGTTTCTCCTTTTTCTATTTGAGACTGGGACAACTTTGTTGCTTTAAAATTTTTTCTTCATGTCCATCTTCAAACTTCTTTGAAATATTATTGTTCTAACACTATCTCAAAGAGTGAAAAAATGTAGACACCTAAATCTGATTACATCACTTAAGTAATCCTATTTAGTCATCTCCTAAGGCATCATTGATTAAGTATTTAATATTTAATTAACCCAATGTCATCCCCTAGCTCATTAATTCATTTAATCAACTATAGCCCAATTGATAAAATCAAATAAAAAACCCAATGTGAAATTATCAATTAAATCCCTATTCTCCTATTAAATTAAATAAATATATAAATCTATTTAATTTAATTCCCAAAAATCCCCTTTGATTTAATAAATCATTTTAAATCAATTCCCAACCCTTAACTATCCCTAAATCCCTATCATTAGCTAAGTCTAACCCATTCACCCATGCTAATCCCTCTTAGTCAACTAATTAACCCATCTCATAAGTGCTAGCCCACTTGCATCCCTCTAACATGCCACTTGCATCCTAATCCCATCCTAAGCTAAGCTTAATCCCTTCCCTAAGCATGTGCACAACTTTAACCAAGGATTAAGAACTCCTAAGCCAAATCAAAACCAAACTTCTATCTTATCCTTCTTACATTCCTATCCAAAAGACTTAAAGACTGTTACATGCCTTAATGGCTTTTTAAAGCCTCTTACATCCCTCTTCCACACTCCTTCTCCCTCATAACTCCCTCTGACTCTCCACTTTGACCATCCCCTCACATGCAATCCCTTTGCGACACTTGTCACAAGGCTATGGATTTGAACAAGCACAATCCATGTGCTCCCCCTTCCTTGCATCCTAGCCCTCCCTCATCCTTCCTCCATCCTTGCATCCTGGTCCTCCATCCTCACAGCCTTGGCCTATAAATGAAACCCTCTCCCTTCACAATTCATAACCAACTCTCATGCAAACTTATAATGTCCCTTTGAAGAATAAATCATCAAAACTTACCCTTACCATGCAAGAATCCATACTCACTCCATACACCATGTTTTACCCCTTTGGAGGCTCCTATCCATTGAAGGCTTGAAGCATATTTGAGCATACATCCCCATCATTGGACACATCTACACAATCAAGGAGGCTTGCTGGGTGCTATTTTTTCAATTTGCATTCCCTTTTACACTTCCTTTCGTCTAATCTATATATGTGAGTTTCGTTGTTCAATTTGTGAATGTTATAATGCTTGTTTAATGTTCTTTGCATGCTAACTAGTAGGAAAAATTGCTAGCACCAATGAAACAACAAAAAATGATTTAAATAGGAAATATTTTAGCAACCTTAGGATAGAGGAATTGTTTTGCCAATTACACAACATCCAAAGAAACTATTAAAACAAATGAGATGATCGAAAACTATAGTCTCCTCCTAGACTAACAATATTTCATTAAAACCCTAGTTCATACCAACAAAGGCTATCGTGAACCAAACACTAAATAACAACTCACGACACCTTCACATGATATACAATACTTAAAAAATCTCTCATAAAATAGATATTTTAATACTTAAAGCATAAAAGCCTTGGAATCATCATGTATTGTGGGAGGTCAAATGCTCACGTTTATTAAACTTGTTGCACATGATCTGGTTGAGAATAAATGCGTTAGTTTCCTGAAGAAAAAACAATTTATACTTGTACAAAGCAAAGCAAGGAAAAGTGAGGACTACTACTACAATTAAAAAACTCCTTTGATTAAAATCCACACCAAATATTTCTGTTATCACCAAACATTTTCTAATATTCGTTGGACAGACTCCTTTCCTGTTACGCAACGGAGTTTGCTTACCTTCCAAATTTTCTTCACATACTAAAACACGAACATAAGTTGCACATGCTTTACATTGAAAAAATAGTAACGACAAATATTTTTTTAAGATCATTTCATAGAGGGAAAACGCGGAAGTTTACTATGAGTTGTAAACAATAATACTACATATTCCTATTTTTGCTCTACTTCATCCAATTGGCTATCCAAACTCAATTATACACATGTTCTTTATCCATCGTCTTTGAATTCTAAATATTGAATTTGGAATAGTTATGTTTTGTTTGTATTTATTTTCTTCACCATGTAATTGTAATATAGTAGTTGATTTTAACACTGAGAAGAATGTTCAAACAAGTAAGCGTAGAGTTTCAAAGTCATCACAACTTTGTTGATAATTATCAAAATACTAGATAGTAAAATAATTTTGAAGTGTTCAATTATTTTGTTTTTTCTTATATTTCTAAGATGAATGTAGTAAGATGTAAGTAAGATGGTCGAAGAGTATTTAGACTATATATTGTGGTCAATCAAGTTATTAATAGTTTTCAATTTAAATTGTTCAAAAACAAATTTTCAAAGTATTTTATGTATAAATTAATAGACTATTTTAGTAAATATACAATTGAAATTTTTGTAGCATGGGCATGAAAATGGGAAATGAATCATCATTTGATAAATTATAAGAAATGTGATTTGTTAAGCAAAAAAAAAGTTAAGTCATTAATTAGAATGGATGACAATAATTTTATTATTATTATTATATAGCATATAAGTATGTTTAGAACATCAAAAAGGGAACATCTTAGAGATTTAAAGATAAGAATGGTTTAGAACCTTTCACAGCAAAAAAAATGAAAGTTTTTGCAATGGATTTTCATCTATGGTGGAGAATAAATAAAAAAGTTTAATATATCCCCTAATTTGTAGTGAGAAATATATAGAATACATAAGATTTCCACAATTCATACTAGTAAAATTAAATATATTTTAGATGACGACTCAAACAAATATAGTCTACAATATAAGTGAAAAATAACAATATCAACATTTGGAACGTAAAATTCAACAATTTATCATACCTAAATCAATTCAAGTGACAAGCCATAATGGGTCACCCTTTTTTATACCTGTTCTTTAAATAACATTTATTTTTCATTATCTTGCATTCCTTACTTGTGATACTGGCAGATTTCCTTTTTGGAGCTCATTTATCTTTATTTAGCATGTCTCCCTTATTTTAAAGCATATATTTTTTAATGATCTCTCCTTGGTGATAAAAGTGTTATCTTTCATAAATAATCCTTTCTCCTATTAATTCAAAAGACATGCATTTTTGATCTTTTTTTATTTTTTATTTTTTATAAATTATAAATTTTAAAGTTATTTAGATATTATCTTTATTTAAGATCTCCTCTCTTAATAGAGATGTATGTCTTTAAGCCAAGATATCTTCCTCTCCCTTTGATAGTTATGTATCTTTATAAGGATCTCTTTGCAATTGTTTCAAGATATCACTTGTATAATTATCTCTTCCTTGCTTTGTGAATTGTATCTTATATTTAAGGAATCTCTTCTTAGCTTAGAATTCATGCTTTTTAGTTGCTCAGATATCTCTTGACCTATTGAAGGCATTTTATGTTTGATGCAAATATCTATCTACCTTAAAATATCAATATTATAATATGTTGACATCTTAAGGGGGAGCATATGAGGCCTTCATTTTGCTCATAGTGATTAATTGATGTGTTCTTAAATAAAGTGTTGTCACATAATTCAAATATGATGCCACATCAACATGCATTTTGTTAAGGTGTCCAAAAATCCTAAAAAAAATGAGCCATACTTGTACGCCAAGTCATGCATTCTTGGTGCACTATTGTAGCATCAGATGATTCGTTGTTTTTTATATCTAAGAAATACATCTCATTCAATAGTGGGTAGTTATTATAGCAATAACAACTTTAGAGTCACAATTATTGATACAATATTGTCAAAAAATATTAAACTTTTCATCAACAAATAATATCACACCCATTAGAATACACTCAAGAAATAGAGTTATTCTCGTATTCTATTTTCTTTCCCTTTTTAATCTCCTTTTATTCTAGATCCAACTACTGTAATAAATTTCCCCCAAAATATGAACAACAAAACCAAATTTGGACTTTAGAACAAAGTCTCCAAAATTAAACGATGACCGAAAAATTTGCCAAGAGATCTTGGTCAATAATAAATTGTGTGTCAAAATTAGTCATGTTTATTTTGAAATAGTTTGTTTGATCTTTTTTTATCAAATATTTTATATCATGAATCCTTTTATCTCATAACATAGTTGGTAAACATGACCCAAAAACATTAATACTAATCTAAAATCATCTAGGGAGAGGAGCTAGTACATGCTCACCCTAATTCGTGCTTCTCAATATCTTATGTGGAAATCTCAAATTACTTAATTTTTATTTTATATATGTGAATTCCCTTATTTTAAAACATAATTCCAAGTTCTCATGGTCAAATACGATGCCATATTAGCATGCTTTCTTGGGAAGTGAAAAGTAGTCCCAAAAAGTGATAAAACTTGTATATGTGCACTAAGTCATGTTTAATTTTGTGCTACTATGACATCACATAAGTAATTTATTTTTGGAATTTCAGAAGCATCTTTTTAAAAATATGCATAAATAAAGTTTTATTTTAGAACAGAATATCTCATATAGATTATCCTTCAACAACAATGTCTATAGCTACGACCACCTCTTCCTCCATAGATAAAGCTATTTCATCATACCCATTAGTTGAAAGTTCAATTTTGTTGACCACCCTCACCATATCTTCACTAGGTCAACTAGAAACATAATAAAACATTTTTAATACACAATTAAATATCTATTTTGTTCACCCACTGATCTATTCTATTATATTCTATTCACTTGTATAATAAATATTGAAGGCCGCTCATACATCAGCTCCTCTCTCATATGTGTCAAAGGAATGATCTCGTAGACCATCTCACCATTAGAATTCAATATTTGTGAGAGATTCCATGAGATCATCAGTCGTTAGAAACTGTTACCCATTAAAATTGTTATCAATTATGTGCTTTGCTTGTCTTCATGTGTGGAGATGGGCCAAAAAAACTATTCCTCAAGAAAAAGTCAAGATGCTTCTGTTTACACTTTTGCCTCTGTCACAAATCAGTCACCCAACCTCTCTCTCATCTTTCTGTTACATTAATGGAAAACACCAACCAATTAAACTTCATAAATAAAAAATAGTTAAAGTAGTAAAGTATTTGGCAAGTATATAAATATTTGAGTGAGCACATGGAATGGATAAACCTTGCAGATTATGTTGCACAAGTGTCATTTCTATACATACGATGAACCGTGTCTTTCAATTTATACGGTATTTGTTTTTATTACGCGTACATCTCTAAGAAAGGTGTTTATTTTCGTTTGACTCAATCTGCAATCTGATTACATGTACACATGGCTTGCAGCTGATGAAGCTATACAGATGAGGATGACAGAAAAGATCCAATAATTGATATTTGAGAAACCTTTTATTTTCTCCGGATGAGTTATGACAATATCTTTCAGTCTTGATTGAATACGTGGCTGGATATTGTTATTATTTATTTAGTATATAAGTTATTCTAGCTGTGAAGAAAACAATGACTTCCTCTACGCAAATATCTATATAATTCATAATAATAAATATCTTTTGATAGTAACAGAGATGGGAGAAATGGGAAACAGATAAGGAGATAGCGATAGAGCGGAAGAAAGAGATATAGATAGAGATGATATATAGGAAAGAAATATGTTGAAAAGAAATGAGGTATATAAATAAATATAATAGAGATTAGAGGAGAGGAGGAGGAGATTGAGATAATTAGTTGATCTTTCATACTTTCTTCGGTATCTATTGCACACCAAGGTGTAATTGTTTAGATATTTTACAGTTTAATTTGTTGGATAGTCATGAGTCAATTGAATAATCTCATAGATCATATCACCATTTGCGCACCCCCCCCCCCCCCCTCTCTCTCTCACTATTTCATCATTTTTCAAAATCTTTACTTTTCTTTTTTTGACTATTACTCCTCCCCTTTTGACATCAATGAAAAAGGTATACACTAAAAACATATGTACAAATTCAAAACCTACAAAGATAAAAATATTTCAAGTTTTATTGGATGTTCCTTCCTTGAAGGACTTTTTAAGTTTGTGGAGTGCTACGACCCACCTATCTTAAGTTGTTACTATTCCACTGCTGAATTGCCTTGGCCAAAAGATTATCATGAACATGAATTGATACCATTAAAAAACTTCTCCATCTTCAATAGAGCCAGGGTTAGATAAAGTAATTGGTTGTGCCTTCAAAAAAACACGATTCATCGAAGTGATACAATGTTCACACATTTCTAGAAAATTTCCCACAGGCATGGTAATGTTTCCTCTATATTGTTGCAATGCAACAAATTTTTTGTGTAACTCCTCAATAGAAGATTTCCCTAATGCTAGTTAAATCTTTAAAAAGTTTAAAAGTGAGATGTACTTGCCAATGAATAAATCAATAGACTCAATCTCTTTTTGAATCTCATTTGTGGTCTCCGACCATTAAAGACTGTATTCATTCAAAGAATTACCTTGCTCAAGAAGGTCTTGATCTCAATGAAGATTGGCAAAAGCATTTGCACATATACCTTTCCACTCCTATAACAACTTATCCTTTACAACTTTTTCTTTTTGATGACATTTTTTAATCCATAAATGCCAAAAAATCCTTTATTGCATTGATAAGTGCTCCACACTTCTCTTTGATGCTACCATACTAATCTATGTTACACTTTGGCATGATGCTTTAAAGAGAAGAAATGGTCTCTTAAAAAATATTATCTTTTTTGTCTAAATCTTTTAACAAATCAGTTTTGGCTGAAGGCAAAATAGACTCACTTATCTAGAAATTTTAGAGAGGAGAGACTATCAAACTCAATAATCAACTTGGAAGTAGTGATAGGATGGAGTGTGAGTGGTGAGGTTACTAAGTTCCTTAGGGAATCATAAGAACTTGTAGTAATGAAATCACTTGTAATCTTTTCTCTTCTCTTAATAGTCTCCATTATCAATTCCTTTCTGTAAGAATTTTTCTTAGGGAAAAATTCACTCAAGATCAAATAACTCAAGCACAAGAAGAATAGAAGATCAGAAAGAGTATGATCAGAATAACAATATGTATTCAATTCAATGTAAAAGTACACTAGGAGTGCTTGTATATAAAGGCCTCTAGAATGCTTCTAGAATGCATAGGAATTAGCAATATGATAACTCATACAACCAGGCACATATCCACTAGAAGTGGATTATTCTCCATTAAGCACAAGAGTAAGTGTGATGATGAGAGGATAAGCCTACAAAGGTGTAGCATGTAAAATAATGTTGTAGACACCATGTGCTAAAATAGGAGTGTGAATAACTGTGTTGTCTACATGACAACTCAATTAATCATGCAAAATTTAGTGTTGTAGACACCATGTGCTGAATTAGAGTTGCTTGCTTCTATGTTGTCAACATGTCAACTCATAAAAGTACACAAACTCCTTAGTGTCTCACCAGAGAAATAATAAAATAATGCATTAACCTAAGTAAACTTAAGTAAGTGTAAATAGTGAATAATTATTTACACCAGCACCCCCCCTTAAGTGTGACTTAGGGGAATGCACTTAAGCTTATGAAAGCTAGGATGAAATGCATAATGGGTCTTGGATACTAGGCCATGTTAGATACCCATGTACATAATGAAATGCAATCTCTCATAAAGCGAAGAAAGATTGAAAACCTCATGGGAAAAACCCTCCCCCAAAAAGAGAGATGAAAAGACAAGATGCATGGATGGATGAAGTAATCAAGACCCCCCCATTATGACATACATCAAGTATATACAATAGTGAAGAATGAGAAGGACAAAACCCTATAAGAGGAAAATGTCCCCCCCATAAGAGAGAAGAAGGAGAGAGATAAGATAGTCCCCCCCCCAATGAAGAATTCTGATCATTGATAGCTACTCCAAGGTAGAAGTTGGTCCATGATTGCTGAATAATGTTCCTCCCCTTTGGAAGAAACAATGGCAAAGGCACAAGTATAAATGATGTCTTTGAAACCTACTCAACTGTCCCTGCGTTGATGCTGATGGCCCCCCCTTCCAATACTACTAAAAAGAATGAGTGTAGATCTGGCAAGGATGGATGTAGAACTTGTCCCAAAGAATCAACTGTCTTCTCAAATGATAAAGAGACCTCCTACAACTACTGTACATAAGGATCCATAATCATATCAACTTGTGAAGATCGATCATGTAGAGAATGGACATGAGGGTCAGAGTGAGCCCTAACAACAACTGAAGAAGGATCGTCATCATCAAAGAGAAGATGCATATCATCAATGATGTCCCCCAAGTTTTCTATGTATGACTACACAAACAAACTTGAAATATCTACTATGCACTCATCCCCTATTGCTAGAGCTAGAAGACAAGGTGTACCTTGCTGTGTTGGACCTATCACTATGGCAATATATGCATGTGGAATGCATTGATGATGTGACTTCTCACTGCATCTATTAATAGGATCTCACAAATCTGAGTCTATTGAATCACTATCGTTGGTGTCACTATCAGTTTTCATAGTGTATGAAGTTTAGAGAGGACTAGAGGATAAGCTGGGTGAACTTTCCTCAAAGTGTACATCCTTCTCCACAAAGATGTCATGAGTCTTAGGATCCATAAGTCTGTATATCTTAACATCATCTTCATATCTGATGAAAGTACAAGGCTTAGGTGCTGGTGCCTTGCATGTTGAGATAATGGGTGTTGCACACATTGCATAATATTGTTATTTTATTATTTTATTTTATTATGTAATGTTGTACCTAGATGAACGTACAACATGTAAAGATTCTCATAGAATATTCTTGATGAGTTGTATTGTAACATTGTGATAATATTTTATGTAATTATTTAATATTGGGGGAAAAGAATTAAATGCCCAATATTAAATGTGGGGTCAGTGGGTTAGGTAGCACATGGTTTTAGCACATGGTTTATGTGATACCACTTAGTGGTTTTGTGGGACTTGCTACTATATAAGCAGCCACAAGGGTAGTTGTTGTAGAGAGAGAGAGAGAGAGTGACAAGGAGAAGACAAAAGGCAAGAGTCGAGCGGGACAAGGCTTGACAGGTTAGCCAAGGGAGCATTTGTGAAGGTTGAAAGCATGGCATGGGATGTGTGGATTCATGCTTGTTCACATAGTTTGCTCGGTTGTGACTATGGCCATGAAGGCTTCCATGGTTGTATGGAAATGGTATTTTTGTTGAATAATACATGGTGATGGATGCTTTTGGAGGCTGGGTTTTTCCCTCAATGAGGGTTTCCCAGGGTATATCTTGTGTCACATTTTGTGGGTATGTTGTCTATTCTCTTGCATGTGGATTTTAATTCCGTGTTTATTTCAAATATATTATGGGTTATGTGGAAACGGTTATATTCTTTATTTCCAAGTTTCCTTACAACTGGTATCAGAGCTATGGTTTTATTATTGTAACCCTAGATTGAATCCATGGGAATGCATGAGAGGATAAAAGAAAAGGGCAAGATATATGAATGATTTATTGCAGATCTAAGGGTTTTTGGATTTGCTGTTATGATGGGATGTTAAAATATTTGGGCATGTGAAATTGTTGGACAAAAAGATTTTTTTCGGATGTTTCATTTAAATGAGGGTTTTGGGGGGTAGCTTGCAAAAATGACCTCCTAGGTAAAAACAGACCTCACCATTGGATCCGGGTCAACGTTTCCATAAATTTTGATATATAATATGCCCTAGTTTGGCCATGTTCAGAAGAAATGAAAGAGTTTTTTGGTTTCAGCCCATGATGGCCGTCAAATTTAATCCCGTCGGAATTTTCGTCACTGAAAAAATAAAAAATGATAAATCGTACTGAAAATGGTAAAAAGACTGTTTTAGTAAAACAACCATAACTTTCTCTCAGAATATCAGATTTCAGAGTTCTTACAGGCGTTGGAAAGATAATTCAAAGCACTACAACATGGTGTAGGTTTGGTTCTAAGATTTTGAGAATTTGTTAGGTTTTAAGAGCCCTAAAGTTAGATGTTATTTATTTTGAGCACGAATTAGGGCATAACTTGGTCATACGGAGTCGAATTTTGGACTTCGAGTAGTCAACGGAAAGCTCTTGGAGAGCTCTACACATTGGTTTAGATTTGGTGTAGGTTTGGCATGATTTATTTGGTGATATATTGATCTAAACAGTTTATAAGTATATTTTGACTATGGTAACATTGTGAGTTTATGGCATTGAAAATTTAAGATTTGATGTCATTGTATACTCAGTTCATATTTTAGAATTGTCTCATGATGATATGGTTATTAGTGTTTGGTTTGGATATGCATGATGACTTGTTGGGTCTACAAGTTGTGCAGTGTTGTAAGCGGTCTATACTTACAGGTTGCATTTATGGCTTGGTTATGGGTTGTCTTTGCCCATTGATCTTTCATTATTGATGCATATTCAGATTAGTGTCTTGGATTTGGGTTGTCTATGCCCTAAGTCACATGATTTTATCTTCACGTAGAAGGGATGAGATGTTGTTACCAGGGACAGTCATGGCGGAGGATTGTGGTTGACTATGCTGACAGGTTGGACATATTGAGAGCCAGATGCTCGGTTCATGGATGTGATCATGGTGTCATGGATTTTGGCATGACATGATTGGTTATACAGGTACATCCTTGATGTTCATTAGCTTGGATTTCTGTTTTGGTTATGGTGGTATATCTTCTTGGTTGAGGATCATGGTTATTTGGTTTCTTTTGAGGAGCTCATGATGTGCACTTTGAGTTCTTTGATGATTTGATGCCTTGGTTGATTCTCATGGTTAGAGGATGGTTTTTCATCATGATGTCATGGATAGCTTGGATACACGGTTTAGTGGGAGCTTGTGACAGTGATGGGGTGACAGTGCAGGATTAGTTCCTGGTTTGGTTTATATCTTCTTGGTTTGGAGAGGATGGATTTTATGATGCCATAGGTGACTTGGTACCACTGTTGAGTGAGAGTTTTTGGCATTGATATATTTATTGAGTGTTTGCAGATGTTGGAGGTTTGTCTTAGATCCTGTTGCTGCAGAAGCATCTTTGACATTTGCATGGTGCACTTGTTATCTTCATGGTGGGTGAAGATGGTTAGATCTTGAGGACTCATGGAGTTCTTGGTTATCTTCATGGTATGTGGAGATGGTTCTTCCTAGTATGTGGAGATGGTTTTCTTCATGGTGTGTGGAGATGGTTGCATCTTGAGGACTCACAAGGTTCTTGGCAAAGGTGTAGTTTATGCTTTTATTTGGCATGTTATCCTTGGTATGAGGATGGTTTCATTATTATGTCATGGTATACTCTTGATACGCGTTTAGAGTTGTGACATGTTATGGTGTGTTCATATGGAGCATGTTATCTCTTTAGTTGAGATGGTAAGATCATGTTGTCATGTTTATGTTCCTGAGGCCATGGTTGGAACTTTGACATTGATCTTGGTTTAGTTTCTTGGTATTGAGTACACTGATCATAAGCTGGATACTTCATGATATTGCTATGTTGCATTTGGAGTTGGCATGGATTGATTGGTTACAGGTGCTCATGGATACTTAGAGACGGTGGTGACGCTGATTTCTCTTGGATTAGAGAAGTATTTGTTGGGACAGTTGATGGTTTCAACAGGAAGTCCGAGGGGCAGTCACCTGATATAGACTTGAGAGGAGATTGTTCTTAGATGAGTCTTGGTTGGAGACTTGGGTATCTTGATGAGCATTCTCATTCCCCACTCTTGGTCTACTCGGCGGTTTGCTACTTGAGAGGTATAGCCCATTGTTTCTCTCAGTTGCATTATATTTATGCTTGTCTTTCATGGATATGGATCTTGAGCTATGGTACATGAGTTAGTTCTGGAGGGTTCATTTGAGAGATGGTTTAGCATTGGTTATCTCCATGTGCACATGTTATTATGCTGGTTGAGTTTGGGAGATGGTTTTATATTGGGCATATTCCTTGGATTAGGAATGGTTATTCCTTGGTTTAGGAATGGTTTTATTGAGTTTGATCTTCTTGTGAGAGGCTTACATCCATGATGAGTTATATGGTATGGTTTGGGTGTTGTTGAGGCTTCTTGTTGGGGTTTTATGGAGGAGATCATACTTGCACAGTTTACATCTAGAGGTGTGTGTCGAAGGACATGATACAGGTTTGATTTGCATGGTTTCTCCGGTCTTGGTTATCTTCTTGGATGTTCAGTTTTGCTTACATTGGATTTGAGATTGGTTAGAGATTGTGATCACTGGTTTGTGCTCATGTATGTCATGTGAGAGATGACATGGTTATTTCTTTCTCTTTCCTTTGTTGGTTATGGAAAATTTGGGAGAGCATTGGAGACTTGTTATGAGAGTTGTTCTTGTAGGATATTAGTTTATGTATTGTGGATGTCCTTGATACTACATGGATTCACTTCTTTGAGATGTTGTGAGTGGATTGGTTATAGATTTGACATTATCTTTTTCAGTGGGAGCTTCTTGGTATATATGTGGCAGGTATTGCTCTTGAGGCTTGTGATTGCAGGTTATAGATTGGATATGTCGGTGATATGAGATTCACTTGTTATACCTTTGAGGTATGGATAGTTGGATGGGTTTGGCACTTTGCTGTGGGTGCTATTTCAGCTATGGATATTTTGACAACTACGGATACATGTGATTACCTTTGGATCGGGTTATTTGTGCTTGGCATTTTAGTTGGTACGGGATTTTATGATCTTCTAATGTGACAGGTTGGGTGGTTTTCTCTTTGGATGACTTCTATGTATGTCTAGTGGTAGTGGCATAATAGGAGGTGAGATCATTCATGTTTGAGATGCTGGATACTTTGATTTTGTTGCAGGTACCAGGATGGAGGACTTGGTGTATTTTGATCCATGATGGTGGATGTGCTGGGAGGGATTGTTTCCTTGTTCATTTTATGTGGCTACAGATTGACCCTATGCAATGTATACAACAAGTGGGAGATTGTTGAGATAATGGGTGTTGCACACATTGCATAATATTGTTATTTTATTATTTTATTTTATTATTTAATGTTGTACCTAGATGAACGTGCAACATGTAAAGATTCCCATAGAATATTCTTGATGAGTTGTATTGTAACATTGTGATAATATTTTATGTAATTATTTAATATTGGGAGAAAAGAATTAAATGCCCAATATTAAATGTGGGGTCAGTGGGTTAGGTAGCACATGGTTTTAGCACATGGTTTATGTGATACCACTTAGTGGTTTTGTGGGACTTGCTACTATATAAGCAGCCACAAGGGTAGTTGTTGTAGAGAGAGAGAGAGAGAATGACAAGGAGAAGACAAAAGGCAAGAGTCGAGCGGGACAAGGCTTGACAGGTCAGCCAAGGGAGCATTTGTGAAGGTTGAAAGCATGGCATGGGATGTGTGGATTCATGCTTGTTCACATAGTTTTCTCGGTTGTAGCTATGGCCATGAAGGCTTCCATGGTTGTATGGCAATGGTATTTTTGTTGAATAATACATGGTGATGGATGCTTTTGGAGGCTGGGTTTTTCCCTCAATGAGGGTTTCCCAGGGTATATCTTGTGTCACATTTTGTGGGTATGTTGTCTATTCTCTTGCATGTGGATTTTAATTCCGTGTTTATTTCAAATCTATTATGGGTTATGTGGAAATGGTTATATTCTTTATTGCCAAGTTTCCTTACATTGCATCCCCTAGAAGATATGTTTGCCCATGCTAGACAACCGAAGACTCTGAAGTGTTTCACAACTGGTTTTCTAATGCACCATGCCTCAAAAGGAGTCTTCCCATCTAAGACATTATGAAGAGACCTATTAAGTATGTGATTGGCGCTAATTATAGCTTTGACTTCAAGTGTAGGATCAAGAGACTTGGCTTATATCATGCAACTTGCCATGGACTTAAGAGTTCGTACCCTCAGTGCTGCAACATCTGTCTTGTGCGAACTGAATGCTGATGGATTCTGAAGATCAATACCCTCAAGGTTGCAAAAGTCTTTAAGTCTTGTGTCCACATATCTGCTTTCATTTTCCATCTGAAGAAACTTGATGGATTTCCTTGATTACTATTTAACATGACTCTTGAAGGCTTGAAGCTTATCAATCACTTCATTCTTATGATGAAGAAAGTAGACCTATGTGTAGCATGAAAAATCATAAATGAAAGTGAGTATGTAGCAACCTTGGATGACTAACGTCACTAAAAAAGGACCTGCTAAAACCATGTGAACCAACTGAAGAACAATTGGTGCTCTTGAAGACTTCCCTTTATCATACTTATCCTTGAGATGCATATCCATTGAACATGATGAACATTCACTCTTAGAAAAGTTGATTGGAGGTAGACCTTTGACAATGTTTTTTGAGAAAAGTTGATGAAGATAGTGGAAGGCAAGATGACCATACTGCTCATGCCATAATTTGATTTGTGAATGAGATTGAGTCAACAAGGCATGTGAAGAAGAATTAGGCACAAAGTAGGAGAAGGAATAAAGCCTCTTGTCATGATTAACTTTTCCCACTGCGACCAATGAATCATCTTTGAGACTTTGCACCATTACTAAATATGGAAGGAACTCAACTTTGTTGCCATCTCCAAGGTGAGTGATTTGGTAAATTAAGAGGAGATTAGAGGTAAGATTTGGAACATAAATAACGTCTTTGAATTCCCCATTTTCCATCTCCACATATTCTTTCCCTTCAACTTCCATTTTAGTATCATCTGTCACAAAGATGTGTGGTACCTATGACTACTTCAATGAAGAAAAGTCTCCCTTTGAAGAACCCATATGATATGAGGCACCTAAGTCAAGAATCCATTCCGATGAAGAACTTGAACTAGCCATAAATGCTTTCCCTTTTCACTTTGAAGTGGTTGGAGTTGAATCCTTGAAAACATTTGGCACTTGAATTTTGTTTTTCTTTAGTAGGTTTTCCAACTCATCGATTCTCTTAGTCTTGCAATATGCACAAAAAAGTTTTTCCTTCTTTTCGTTACTTCCCTTCTTGTTGGAAAAAGAATTGCCTTGCTGTGAGGAGGATTGTTGCGTCTCAGATTGTGATTTTTGCTTCCATTGATTTTTCTTGTTGTTGCTAGAACATTTTCCTCTTTGACTTGATTGGTTCTCATTACTAGCCACCAATGCTTTGGTCTTTGATGACGCGAGAAGTCCCATATCTATCAAGTAGGATTGTTCAAAAATTAGCATTTCTGCAAATGCATCAAATCTAGGCTTTTGGAAAGCACTTCCCATGGTCAACCTATGAGTATTATAACTCAAAACAAAGGAAGCATACTCTAAAGGTAGCCTCTTGAGGATATGATGAATCAACCTATCATCCTTCATGGGATTACCACAATCTTTAAGTAGTGCTCCAAACTCATTTTCTTTGTTGATATAATCTTGAATTGTGTCAAAATTCTTAGGATCCAATAGAATTAGGTCATCCTCAATTTGGTATCCCTTTTCCTCATCCACCTTACCATACAATGATTCAAGTTTGTCCCAAGCAGGTTTGGCTTCCTTGAAACTAGAAATGTGGAAGAAGAGATCTATATGTACACAAATCTTGATAATTCCTAAAGCCAATTGATCTTTAATTTTCCAATCAGAGAGTGCTGTAGCATTAGTGGGTTTGGGGATTGTACCATCAACATAAAGATTTAAACCTCTTGCCATTAATCTACTCCATACAATATCTTTCCATGTAGAATAATTGTGTGAAGTTAGAAGTGGACCTTTATGTGAACCCATGATGCATAAAATGAAAAGAGCACAAAAGAGAGACACAAAAACATAATACACCCCCCCCATTCACTCAATCAGAGAACCTCCCCCCCCCCCCCCCCCCCAAAAAAAAAGATGCTTTTGACACTTTATATGTAGTGCATGTACAATAGGCCACTTGTCAAAATGTAAAAAGTGGACTTCTAATTTGCTTTTTACAACTACCTTTTGAGGCTCAAATCTATCACTAAGCACTACAGCTCAATGAACAACAATTTTGAAAAGTAATCAAAGCAATATAATTTAGGAAAGGCCCTAAGCGTGAAAGTGATATTTTTGTCCACACAACCCTATAATATGAACATTGATCTAGAAAGTAGATGAAAATAATGCACTTAAAAAAAAAAGAACCTAAAAATGTGTCCAGATGAGCTCGTATGGAGCGTTTCAAGTTACAAAATGCAGGATTGGATAGGTATAGTTGCCAAAAGACACAATTTTTGACAAATCCATGAACCAAAACTAGAAAAGAACACCACCACTAAAAAATTCAAGAAATTCTACCCAAAATTAAAAAAATCACACCTAATTTGGAGTCCAGATGACTGAGTTATGGCCTCCCAAAGTCTGGCTATCAATTTTAAAATTGCATTTGGAGTGGGGTCTAGGCAACAAATTGCTAGGTTAAATTTGATGGTCAAACCACCATCACAGCAGTTAAAAAATTCCAAGAAATGACAGTAAGATAGTCATCAATTTTAACATTGTGAAATGCTGACATCAGCAAAAAATAGCCTCCTTAGATGACGTGGCAGGTGACTTTGCGCTAACATCATCATGTATGGCTGTACGAACAAAACATTTGTCCTGTACAACTTCATGCATGGCAGTATGACGTGGTGGTTGGCTTCACTATCCATGCTTGTTGACGTATTGGGGTTGACTTTACGAGGGCGGGCTGAGTCAGCTAAGATGACGAATCTGCATGGAGGTGATGTGGCTAACTGCTACTATCGCACCACATGGAGGCTACTGAGGTGGCCACGTGTCCAAGCTCACCTGTGTGGAGGTCACTATTGGAAGTGCCAAGCTAGGAAAGCAGCCGACAAAAGGAGGTCATGACAATGAGCCAAAAATATTTTAGCATGTCAAATATGGACTACGTGCGTTGGAGAGTTATATATTGGTCGCTAGAGCTAAATTTCAAAGGGTTTCACTGCTAGGGACTTAAATGATAGGGGTCAAAATTGTGTTGGGCTGGAGTTTCAGATTCTCATCAGAGTAGAGGCAAAAACATTAGTGCCAGTGGATGTGGTTACTGCCAGTAGTAACATTTATCAATGGTTAACTTTTTGGGTAATATCCCACATTGGTCGCACTGCTCACTCTAGTGATGTATAAAGGAACTAGCCCGAGGTGAACATAACAAAGGCACAGTCCATTGTGAATTGGAAACTCGGTCGGAATTGGATTGAGACCGCCATGAGTTGTATGGTTTGTCTCACTAGTTATTGAAGTAATCCATCAAATTTAAACTGCCAAATGAATAATATTTCGTGAATATCCTCTACAAGGGTTGGGGTGTCACTACCCAGTTCTTGTAAAAAAAAATTCTTTTCAAGCCCTAAAGGGAAATTTTTTTTTCCAAAAAAAACCCATAAATTTGAAAAATAATTGCAGAGACTAATAAAATTTAGATTTGAAAATAAAATTTGCAGATCAAATAAATCATACCCAAAATTGCAAATCGGACCTTCAAGTGCCGGTTTGCAAATTTTTTTTGCCTCAAAATCAACTTTGGCCTAGGGTAGGCGAACTCATAGCCGATTTTCACTGAGTTGACATTCCGGACGCAATGGTGAGGTCCACTTAGGCTTTAGATGCTACCAATGACTGCAATACTCCAAATTTGGGCCAGGGTGCTGAAGCAATGAGATGGTCTCAAATGATTATGTGAAGATAAATTCTCCAAGCTCTGATACCATGTAAGAATTTGCCTTAGGGAAAAGTTCACCCATGATCAAAGAACTCAAGCACAAGAATAATGGTAGACTAGAAAGAGTATGATTAAAATAACAATATGTATTCAATTCAATGTGAAAGTACACTAGGAGTGCCTATATATATCTGAAATGCATAGGAATTAGCAACATGATAAGTCATACAACTAGGCACATGTCCACCAGAAGTGGATTATCCTCCATTAAGCATAGGAGTAAGTGCAATGATGAGAGGATAAGCCTACAAAGGTGTAACACACAAAATAATATTGTAGAAACCATGTGCTAAAATAGGAGTGTGAATAACTATGTTGTCTACATGACAACTCAGTTTATGCAAACTATAGTGTTGTAGACACTGTGTGCTAAATTAGAGTTGATTACTTCTATGTTGTCAACATGAAAACTCATAAAAATACGTAAAATCCTAAGTGTCTCACTAAAGAAATAATAAAATAATGCATAATAATTAAATAATGCATTAACCTAAGTAAACGTAAGTAAGTGTAAATAGTGAATAATTATTTACACCAACACTTTCCTTTCCATTGATTTACTGTAGTCCCCATCTACTTACCAATATCTAATTCTTTTGAAAATTTCTTCTTTTCTAGTTGTAGGAATAGAAAATAGCATAGAATGCATATCAAAGGAAACCACAAAACCTTACAGAGGCATGAAAAATCAAACTAATCCTAACATAAAATCCACTTGAAAATGAAAATGAAATCAAACATAAAACCACCTTCAAGTGGAGCTCGTATGCTTTCCTTTCTTCTCCATTGCAATTGATATGATATGCTCAATGAGAAGTGCACAAAATTATTAAAAGAAAGATGGACAATAGTGAGAAAAATAGGAGTGTGGTTATCCAGAAAAGAGAAAAATAGGTTATCTAGAAAAGAGAAAAATAGGTTCATTATGGAGTTGAGAGCCAAAAATACAGATTTGGAAATTAGTGCACAACTTGGAAGGATAATCAAAATTATGAAAAAATGAATGCATAGATTAAGGACAAGAGTGGAATGAAAAGTAGAATTCATTAATCCCTAAAAAAAAAAAAAATTCTAGAAATAGGAAAATCCCCAAATTCATGGAAAATGATGATAATTAGCAAATATAAAATTAATTAATTGGAGGAATTAGGAGAAAGGGGTAACTAGTATGATTAAATGATAAGTACATAGGAATAAACTATAGGTTATTTATTCTTATATGACAAGTTAATTGATGATTAGTCAAATTGATGAGTTCAATGCAAAGATAACCTGATTTGGACGATCTTGATGAAGATTTAGATCTATTATGATGATTTTGAAAATACTTGGATCATGATTGATTGATCAAATAATGATGTCTAATTCTCTAAACAAGGATTAATGATGTGTCAAGTTGAGTTGGACAAGAATTGATGATGTGTAACATTAATAAACTTAGTCAATGTCACATAACTGATCAAAATTGATTGATAAAGTTGGTTTGAAATAACATTAAATGAATCTATCTTAAAATAACATTAAAGTTGGTTTGACCAAAAAGTGAGAGTGAAAATGGCCTCAAATCTCCACTCCATTCCTTTTACAGTCCATTTTCTACATAGATGGGCATGCAAGCTTTGTGTTTGGTATTAATTGTGATGCTTTTTGTACTCTAATCCTCATAAATTTTTTGTTGAACTCTTAATTTTGATCAATTTGTGGTTGTGGATCTATCTTTTTGTCATTAAAAAATTTGATCTATCACTTGTATTCCTCAAACAATTTCTCAAGGGGGCACCCATATATATATACTTATATCATTGGGCCATATTTTATGTGGTTACTAATTGAATTCATTTGACACAATTCTCAGAATTACATTGTATCAGAGATGGACAAAATGTGGATGCTCAAAAATGGTTCACACTTGCACATTTATTTGTTAACATGCACAAACATTTTCTCATTCCTTTTCTCCCAAGTTTGATAATTTTGGCCAACTTGATTAAGATTCAAATCCATTTTGAACAATATCAAAACCTTTTTAGACATGTGTGATCATTTCAAAATCTTCCTTAATCAACCCTAAACATTTCAAAATCCTTCTAATATCATCAAAAGTATTTCCAAATAATTATAAATTTATTCAAAACATTTCAAAATGGTTGTAATCCTTCCAAATTAGTTCAAAAGCATTTCAAACATGTGTATCAAACACTTTGAATCAACCATGGGCATGGTCAAGTCCCTTAGTACCTAATTTTTTTTTATCAAGTCCTTGTCAAACTCATTATAAAAAAATTGAATATTCATCGAATACTTTCAAATCAATCCTTGTTATTTTCAAGTCCCTCAAAATCAATCCTTATCAAAAACTAAATGTATCATCAATTGTCTTTAAGTTAGGGTGCACGACCATACGTGAGTACATTAAGGCCTCCTTAAGACTACTTACTTATCTTATATATATTTTAGGTAGTTAGAGGGTCAAAAGTGGGTCCTATGGGTAGTTTTGGGATTCCAATGCCCCAACTATGTAGAAAGCATAGCTAACTACATAGGCTATGTAGTTGGTAGGTCCAACTACGCACGGTACACACTTGGTAAGCCAAGAAACATAGTTGATAAGCTAGAGTGTACACAAAGTCAAGATACCTCAAAAAAGGTCAAAGGTTAGTAAAAACATAAGGTAGGTCAAAATGGTCAAATATAGGGAAAATTTGGTCAAACTTGGTCATTTATAATAGAGAGTAACCAAAAGTAGACATAATTTTGTATGGCAAATATAAGAGTTATCTTTGTTGGATAAAAATTGTATGTTTCCATTTATGTTAAACAAATGCTAGTATTAAATGAGAAAATCACAGTGTTAACCAAGTGGTTAGGCATCAAAGGAATCACAATGTTAACTGAGTGATTAATCCTAGTATTAACTAAGTATCAACAAATTGCACTTGTTAATTATTTGACTAATTAAGGCTAACTAGTTGGATGTTTAATGAATATTTAAAAAGGCATTCAAGCTGACTTGGCAAAGCTTATGATATATAAGAGAGATCAAGAAGTGGAAGTGAATGTGAATGTGGAATGATGTGGAACAAGATGAATATGTGATCAAATAAAAAGGAAGAGCAGACAAGTGTGAAAGATAAGGAACAAAGAATATTCTGATCATCAAGGATCCAAAGGTCAAGCCAAACAAATATTTGAATATGAAAAAGAAGCTGCTTCATAAATTAGGTCAAATTATTGTTGCCTGCTAACCATTGTAGTAGTGAAGAAATCTCCTAATAGAGTTGACTTAATAGTACGATTGTAAATCCTCTAACAAGGCAGCATCTCAAGATTGAAGTGTTTGAAGACCTCTAACTAGATCACTCCTAATAGGGTGAAGTAAATCCTCTAACAAGGTCATACGTAATAGTATGTATTGTAATCTTTAACAAGGTTGGCTCCTAATAGGGCTTACTTTAGAAGAGTGAAAAATATTGTAACTAGTTGTATGGTAGTTTTCCCAAATCGGGTTTCCACATTAAATCTTGGTGTGATTTGTATTCATGTTATTTTCTTTATGCTTTATGTTTCTGCAACTAAGTTACTAAAGGTTAAAATAGATTAATAATCATAAGACTACTATATTAACTGAGTTACAACAATAACTTATTTTTAATTGAGCTAGATAAAGAGTTGCATTATTAGTGAAAAGTTTCATTTGTTATCTAGGGGTATGGAGTTGTTTTTGGAGTAACTGATTCACTCCTCCCCTCTAAATTACTCTCTTCATTTCCAACAATCTTTACTACATACAAGAGGTTATAGGCCACCCAACCTAGAGTTATGACATTGGTTGAGTGTGCACAAAAAATATATATTAGCTAGTCTAGGAATCCATTACATTCATGTTGAGATTAGGGAAAATAGAGGTTTGATTATAGTACTGATAGAGTGATGGATGAGGTGACAATAATTTTAGAGGATGTCTAGCGCATCCTACAGATCTTGATACATGGAAAGTTGGCTAAGTATGTTACAATGATATAGATGTTAACTTACTGCACAATTTATTTGATTACAATTATGGGGGGTAGATATCAGAGACCATGAGATTTACTAGGAGATAATACTTGCACAACACAACAAACTTATAATAGTGTTGTGCTAGGTGATCAAGGGATTACTAGTCCCAAATAGGAGGGGACATGGATTTCCCATTAGTTGGGGAAGAGTGCTGGTCATGAAGGGCATAATGTTTTCATGGGGCCCTTGCATGTTGATGATACCATACTAACATCTTCATTAGATAACTTATAGGGGAGGATTATTTATTAGTACTAAAGTCACATTATTGTAGGTGTGTGCATATGAGTACATATTGCTATTTAGGTTGATTATAGAGAGAATAATGATTCTAGATATTCCATACATGTATTTCTATGGTGATCCACTGAAACATGGGCCACTCATATATACATTACATTTTAGACATGAGTTGGATACTTTGAGATATTTACATGGAGACAATACATAGATTTCTCTAGGTGCCCCCGCAGGACGACAGTGAGGAGAACCTACCCTATTATAGACATGAGAGGTATTTGATAGAGAAAAATATTATATTGAGCTTAGTGATTGAGGTACAACTACTAAAGAGAGTACACATGAAGATTAGGGAGAGACATGATGAACCAATAGGGACAACACTATTTGCATGTTCTAGAGTAGAGATTAGAGCATGGGGATCACTTCTCAAATCAAAGGTATCTTACACAGAGTTTGAGAAGTTATAGATGATATAATAGGGAAGGAGAAGAGGTGATATATGCAAAAGGTTTTCACAACATAGGCCTATCCCTTTGACAAACCTTGATGTACCAATGTCAAGGATGTAAGTGTTGAGAGAGGAGAGCATAAAAGATGAGGATGCCAAAGATGATGTCAGAGACATTGCAAATGATGGAGTTGGGGGATATGAGGATGATAATAGGGATAAGGGATTAGATGAGGATGATGATAAGGATGATGAGAAAGAGGATGAGAATGGAGATAATGATGGGAAGGGTGATTAGGAGAATGGAGGGGATGGAGAATAGTATAGTAGAGAGAAAATTGATCACAATACAACCCTAGAATTAAGGATGATGCCAGTGTAGATGTGATGCCTATATAGGTGGAGAAGGATAGAGAGGCTCCACTAGTGGTCATCTATGGAGGCATTGAATACATATTTTTTATTGTAATTGTATTCAATGAATGATAGTCAATACAATCCACTAAGCATGCCAAGTATATATCGAGTATATCTAGCAACCATGTCCACTAAGATTCTACAAGCATCACTAAGCACTAGTTCCACTAAGAAGAATATCAACGAAACACCAAAATCATCATTGAGATCCTTTAGTCATTGCATTCTTTGGGTGAGACTACAACCCAAAACTACCCTAGTAGTGATCAAGCATCAACCCCTTTCAACCAAGTTCTCCATCTCAAAGGTCAAAACCACTTCCAACATACATGATTGCCCACTACCCCAAGATTTTCTTGCATCAAATACTTCAAGTGCAAAAGGATGTTCTTAATAACTGGAAAAAAATCTCCTAGGATTCAACACATAAATCCCAAACTAGTTTTTCATATGCATATCTTCCAAGTCTTCAACTTGTACATTTTTTCCTTTGTTCCATTTCTACAAATCTTTTCCTACAACAAGATACTTCACATCTATCCTTGGTGTACCACATGTCTTTTTTTGAAACTAATCTCTAATGCCTTGATAATCCTTCCACTCAACTGTCCTATCAAGACTCAGGTTCCTCCTATTGAGTTTTGCATTCAAGAAATTTTTTTTCTCACCCTTCTCAATAGTAAATTAATTCTCAACACAATCATGCTCAACCCTGCAATCATACTACCAAGGTCTACCAAGTAATATGTGAAAACTAATCACATTAACAATATCACACAACACTTGATCCTTATACTACCCAATTTGAAAATTAACAAGACACTACTCCCTCACTTCCAAAGAATAGTCATCTTGTGACTGACTAATCTTATAAGGACAAGGATGTCTAGCAATTACCTCCAAAATTTCATCAAATCCTAAGTAAATTCCTTCTTTGACAAGGTTCTAACACCTTTTTACTAAGAAATACTCATGAGCTAGCAAGTTATCTTCCACCTTGGGCTCATTCACCAAGTCCTCATTCTCATTCACCATATCAACTTTTTATCATTGACTTTTCTATCAGCATTGAGACATTCAAAAGATCTATTTCCTTCTTCACCACATTTGTAGTAAGTACCTTTAAATCTACCTCTACATGTTATTTTCCTATGTTCAATAGGCCTTGATTCATGTTTAACAATCAGTTTATCCTTCACTGAGTAATCTTGTTTCCTCTTCCCTTGGGAATTATGTTGATGTCTCCTCTTCAACTTATCTTTTGCCTTCAAAGCATACTAATAAGCATCCTCAACCAAATCACAAATTTAGAAATGCACTTATGCATCAACTCCATAAAGATTTTTCAATTCATTCATGAATTGATGCAACATGCATCTTCACCTAGTAAATTTTGGATAGGGGAAGGACCCCCAGTTTACCACTTAGATACTCAAAATCATCCTTAGGTAATGGTTTGGTAAATATGTCAAAAACTTGTTCGTTAGAATTCATATATTCAAGACTCTCTTGTTTCTCTTGTACTTTCTCCCTCAAATAATGATATTTGATTGATATGTGCTTTGTTTTTGCATGCATCACAAATTTTTTTTTGAAATATTTATGGTAGTAGTATTATCACTATAAATAGCAACAGGCTCAGTTACCTCTTCTTGCATTCCTTCCAATAGTTTCTTAATCTATACACTATTTGAACAACATACCAATCTCATCCTAAATGTTGAATCTCAAAGCCATTAATTAACCTAGCCACCTTTACCTTAGAAAGTTCTCTATGCCCAAATAGAATAGTTAAATTGTAAAACTTCCTAGTATAATCATTTACAGACATACCCTTCTACTTCAAGTTTTGCAATCTCTTAAAGAACTCAAGTTCATAATTAATAGGAATGAAATTAGCCTTAAATTTACTCACCATTAATCTCCACCTAGTGATTTTCAACTCACCTTTGATTTCTCTATCTCTCTACAATTAATTCCACCATAAAGGAGCATGTCCTTTCAACTTAGTCTATGCCAACCTCACTCTGAGTGGATCACAAATATCTTGTAACTTAAAGTAGTCTTCCAATTCACCAATCTAATCAATCAAGTCTTCAAGATTCAAAGTACCTAATGAATTAGAAACATCCATCTTATGATTTAGCTTCAACTGAGTGCCAGATCTATCCAACTAACCAATTCTATCTTCCACAGATCTCTCCATCCAATCAATTATATCTTCACCACTAGATATAGTAACCTCAAAGTCTTTAGCAGCTTCCTCATGACCATCTTCTATACCCACATTCCTTAGTACACCAGCTATAGCTTTCATGATCTCAAACAACCATATCATTCTTTATTAACTCCATCTCAAATTTGAAATCTAATCTAACCTTATCTAAAATATTAGTCTCTAGAGCATCACAGAGATGAGCAATCAACCTAGGGTTCAATCTTCTTGAAGGAATCCTTCATGATCTTTGAAAATCATTTGCAACAACTCACCCACTAGATCAAACCTTCACTTTGATACACTTGACATAGTGCAAGGCCAATTTAATCCTCAATGGAGGTGCCTAATGTTGAGATAATGGGTGTTGCACACATTGCATAATATTTTTATATTGTATTATTTTATTTTATTATGTAATATTGCACCTAGATGGATGTGCAAAATGTAAAGATTCCCATGGGATATACTTGATGAGTTGTATTGTAACATTGTGATAATATTTCATGTAATTATTTAATATTGAGGAAAAGAATTAAATTTATAATATTAAATGTGGGGTCAATGGGTTAGGTAGCACATGGTTTTAGCACATGGTTTATGTAATACCACTTAGTGGTTTTGTGGGACTTGCTACTATATAAGAAGCCACAAGGGTAGTTGTTAGGTGAGAAGATAGAAGGAAAATAGGGAAAAAGGTTAGCCAAGGGAGCATTTGTGAAGGTTGGAAGCATGGCATGGGGTGTGTGGATTCATGCTTGTTCACATGGATTGCTTGGTTGTGGATATGACCTTGAAAGCTTCCATGGTTGTATTGTAATGGTATTTTTGTTGAATAATACATGGTGATGGATTCTTTTGGAGGCTGGGTTTTTTTTTCATCAATGAGGATTTTCCAAGGTATATCTTGTGTCACATTTTTGTGGGTATGTTGTCTATTCTCTTGCATGTGGATTTTAGTTGCATATTTATTTCAAATCTTTTATGGGTTATGTAGAAATGGTTATATTCTTTATTGCAAGTTTCTTTACACCTAAGTCCACAAAAAAAAGCACATAGTGGAAAGACAACACACAACACAAGATCTAATAGACAATTTGACTCTTTATTCATCAAATTACTAATTAGATGCAATGTGTTGGGTTGTAAGGTCTTCCTAGTTATTGTTGGATCTTGAATGAATAGTTTTTGAATAACCTAGTGACAAGAACACACACACATAGGAGCAGCTAATTCCTATGTTCAATGCACCTATTCAGAGATCAGGGCCAACTATAAGGCTATTTACTCCCCTTCTTCTCTTCAGGCTCTGTAAGACCTAGGCGGGTGGATCTCAAATTCTTTATATGGTACTAGTGTAAAGGCATATAACTGAATCTACATAAGAAATAAAACCTCTAAAGCTTCTATGTTTATGCAAATATTCATGGACATGAAATAGCTAATAAAAAGACACATGGATCTAATAAACTGAGGGAAACTTCTTTTCAACTCTTAAACATAGAGGGAAAATGTATTCAATTAAAGATTGAATCAACATAACCCAGGTATGCAACAAAAAAACATGTAATCTCTAAGTTGATCAGTCCCTTGTCCATTGGGCATAAACTAAGTCAAAACATACACATGAATGCCAGTATACTTAGATGTCTGATCTATCTATCTACCTTGCAAATAGACATCTATCTTCAAATGAAATTTACACTTATCAAATCCTCCCATGATCCTTGTAATTTTGTCAATGCATATCAAGAAATTGTACTTAGGTCCTTGACCTAACAACAAGATATAAAATGGTATACAACTTCAAGAACAAGTTGCCACTAGACAATACACACTTTGGGCATATATCAACAAAAAACTACAAACCCACACAGAGGAGACAAAATTCAGAATGAACCTTTAAATAAAGCTCTATATTAAATTCTTTGAAACCAATATAGATCAAGTGTATGCAAAATTTAGAGGATACACAAAAAAATGATTGTATAACTAAATGCTTCAAAGAGAAATACAATTTATATTCATAATAGAGGAAAATTGAAAAATGATGGTGGTATCACAACAATAAATTTGGAGTCATCCTTGTGATCATAGTAGTAAAGATTGGAACCCCATTTGATATCATAGTTATAGAAAAATGGAACCAAAATTGGAACCTCTAGAAATAATGAAAGAAGAGAGACATATAGACAAAGAAGAGGCTCCCAGATTGGATTTGCTACTGCCAAGTGTACAGATGAAACTCTTCCTCCTACAACTATAGAACTATCTCTTCCGTCATCTATCGATAATCAAATCTCATCAATAATGTTCCAAAATGTTTGAAATATCTCCTTAGAATACATCAGAAAGACCTCCTCTAAAAAAAAATGTAACATGTACCCAAAAGTGCAAAGCCCCCAATTTGATCTAGCTTGTCTTCTACTGCTCTTGTTGTGAATCTCCAACTACCTCTGCTAAAAAAATATTATCACTTGCAACTAACCTAAAAAACATTCAATTCTTCTTGGTAGTCATTTTAGTGGATCTATTCTTATTCTGGTTAAAATTATATATTATTCCTTCTAAAATAAGAAAGCTGCATAAATACTAAGGATTTGCTAGAAACACTAAATTGCCTGTAGCTTTTTCCATTGAAGACCTGTACAAAATATGATTATAGAAATGGAAAATTTAGATTCTCCCAATTCTGGTGATATATCATACTACATCTTTTTGATAAAAAATGTGCCTCTGAATTCGATTTGGAAAACCAGGCCTTGGGCCATGCTTAGAGCATTTGATTGAAAAATTTAAAATATCATATAGTCAAAACTATAGAAAAATCATAAATCATTTAAATTTTTCATCATACTGACTACATGTTCAAGATTTTAAGGAAAAATGATAAAAATTATCTTTTCTTGAAATTCCTATTTCCCCCTTTTTAATCTGGGTCAACCTTTTGTTGACCACCTAGGTGCTACATGGTGACCTCCTATTGGCTAGAATCACCACAACATCACTGTCACCTCATCACTTTACACAATCAAACCCTTAACTCTTAGTTGTAGTTTAACTCCAGTGACTGAGTGATTAACCTCACATTGCAACATTGCAGCTTCATTTTCTTAAGCTATTAAGATGTGCGACCAAGTCAAATGAGGGATTTTGCATGGTCGTGACACTTCCTTAGACTTAACACTTGATATTGGTGACCTAACAATCATGGTTAGTTAACCATTTTTGCACCATTATGTGGTTTTAGCCTAACTATGCAACTATCTCTGCAAGTGCACGACTGGGTGCCACCTATCCATTTGCTGATGTCATCACTATCTTCACTCTGCCTATGGTTTCAATCAAAACTTTGGTCTTCACACCTCTAGCTAGCCATTGGTGATTGTGGGTTCCTCACACAAGGCTTTGGCTTCAAAAACTGATGTCCTTCAAGACACTTAAGCATAATATGGAAACACATTTAAAAACCTAAAAATCTCTCGGTGTCCCCAATGTGGGATAAAAGTTTTTAATGTCTTTTCCCTTTGCTTTCTTTGCATTCCACTTCATATACTCAGGTATGTGTAGAACTTGGAATTACAACCAAGGAAAGTCATAACTCCCTCTCTCATTTGCTTTGCCACAAGCTTTTCTATCTTCTATGTTAATTACTCAATCAAACTGATGTACAACCCATCTTCTTCCACCGTAGAAAGTATTCAAGCTCCATTGTGGTCATAGCAAAGAATATGACAGCCAGTGCACATTACTCAAGTTTCATAATCCACACTAAAAAAATACTGTCTTTTTTCAGTAAATAGGAAATCTAATTTCACTACAAACTATGCCATTGTGATTTCCCAATCACGCATTTTGCCTAGACAAAGCTTCATGTTATACTCTTGTTCCTTTTTTGAAATCACACACCTTCTCCTGTAGTTAGCACTCATGAATTCTCTAGCAGTGGATAATATGGAAAACTCTCCAACAACATACATGCCTCTAATAAGACTCTTCCAATTACAAGCTCTTCCACGATGAAGATGCCTCCTTTGCACACCAAACTACTTTAATCGTCTCTTAACAAAGAGTTGACCACCATTAAAAGCTACCAAAATCCTTAATGTCTCTACCTACCAACCATGATGTGGCATTTTGTTATAAGAATGCGAGCATGATAGATTTGGTTGGCCATGACAAACTTGAAAGCAAGAGTCTAGGGATGACACTCGTTCTTGACTACTAATGCTATGACATAATCAAGCATGTTTTGGCTCTCATCTAGAAGGCCCTATCTATTCATTTTGGGCATCTTACTCATGGTAGGATGTTGAACAAAAGGGGCAAAACCTATTTGTGCTTAAATAAGTGGTTACTAAATCTTGCCCTACAATTATAGTTTCCAGACCCCTACTCCATCTATTTGTCTTAGTATCATGGTAAGTTTTCATAATCATATGCTCAATCAAGTCTTTCACATGCTTCAAGATCTAGATGATTCATAGGCTCATCAAGTGACAATATTGTAAGATCCATGATAGATGCATAAGAGGTAAATTTTTTTACTCAATTGATGCTTTGAAACCACAATTAACTTTCCATGCTACTTAGATAAGTAACATTTTAAAACATGAGGCAAACATCTTCCTTAAGGTTTTATATGTATGCTTGCAAACAACCAAATGGTTTTAGAATGATGTTACATAAAACTATCATTATGAAATTTCTTGCGCATCTTCAAATCCTATTAATCCTTGTCAATATGTTGAAACTAGTCAAGCTCTAGAGTGGGTCCAGCTAAAAAAAATTAAAACTGAAACACTTGACCTATGAAATCAACTAATTTGACTTCCTGACTTGATTGGAATTAATTTGAATCACTAATTTAACCTTTACGAATCACTTTTAACCCTTTTTTGGCAGCTACAAATTTTGTGCCAAGGTGTCCTCTGATTGGCCTTAAAAAATTGATTGAATCCAAAAAATGGGCTCTAAAAATTGACATGTTGATTCTCTATTCAAAAATCTCTTACCCTATCAAATATCATGTCATGAATACACCTGGTCAAAAGATATTGACTGTCAAAGTTGTCTTCGTGAAATTTCCCGCAAACAAACATGTAAGAAAACAATAAATCACATTTGGTTTTGGCTTTGAAAATAGGTCAAACTGACATTTGGGGGCACAAAAGCTGGGGCATTAGTTCACTGTTACAAGGAGAGTATAAATCTATGATTATGGCTCATATGAATAACTAGGAAAATTTGAACAATGTGCGAAGTGGGCTACTCAGAATTTGTAGAACTAGGAACACTAGTAGAAATGTGATTTTTGCAAATGGAATGGACCTGGGAAAGTGTTCAAATGGATTGGTCAAGACTTGAAAACTGAAGACCTAGAAAATAACATACTTGAATAATTTTTAGAGTAGAACACAATGGTACAATCCATTTAGTTCAAACAATGACATATTTAGAGTTATGACATCTCGAACAAGGGCGTTGATCAATATGCATTTCTCGACACCAGTAAAATATCATAAATTGCATTTGGAATCACGTTTGAAAACTGATCAAATGTATTTGTCATAAGCTCAAATATAAAACTTAACAAGTCTCTAACCTCTAGAATGCAATGCAAAGGTAATTTTCTCATTTTGGTTAATTGGGTCAAAGTTATAACTGGTCAAACAGGGCCTCCCAAAATTCAGAACAATTTACATCAGCATGACAATAGTAAACAACTAACTTTGAGGGATTCAATACCTAGTCAAAAAATGTTAAAATGAATTGAAATATGAAACATAGGTTCTTTGATATGAATACTAAACAATCCCAAAGAGGCGAGTCATGAAACATAATCAGGTACAAGATATTCAAATAAAAACTAGGCCTTTAGTCACTATTTGACACTTATGCAAAAATGCAGAACTGAACATTGCTCAAAATGAAACTTCATAAAATGACTCAGAAAGATAAATTATCATCTGGATGCATGGGTATACTAAATTCAAGGTGTTAGAAACATTAAACACCTCTTAGACCTTAAAACAACCACCATGTACACAAGCATTAAAATACACTTATAAGACTTAAATGGACTCAGAAGTTCAGAATGGTACTCAAAACAATAATGCAATTTTGAGCCCCATCAGTGGCTTTGTCTAGGGATGCATGCCCCTTATGGGCATGGAAAGGATTTAGTTCTTTGGAGGAAGAAGACTACCCCAACAAAATCTTCTCTGGAACATCCTATTGAAAGCAAGAAACCTACTCTAACTATACAAGATGGTGGCCTTGGGCCACAAAACTTCTCAAAACCTCTTACCCCTTAACTATTAGCATAAAAGCCTTAATTTATCATAATGTTTCCATTAATAAAAACACTTATCAAATTACCTTAGCCAAATTTCCAAGATATTCCCCAATTTACCAAGGCAAGCCCTCATCCCAAAAAAAAAAAAAAAAACCAAGTGTTACTGTGTGTAGGAATAGGATAGCCAAATTATGACCACAAGTCTAAAAATCATTCATCGAACCATTTCTGAAGAAGTTGAGTTGATTTTTCTACACTGCACTAGGAATACAATGACTTAATTCTAAAGCATCTAGAACATGGTGACCTTATCAACATCTTCCTAAGGCCCTAAGAAAATTAGTATTTTGTATGTTGTGATGGTGACTCTGCAATCAAAAGTTCTCTCACGGACTTAGATTCCTGATTTTCAGAATGAAAAGGTATACTCTCTTTTGTTGGTAAATAGATTTTTATTTCCCTTTACTCTTTGGATGCCAAATTTTTGTGAACAACAACTAATTACAAAAGTTGGAAAGTTGTTACTAAGCGACAAACTTCTCTCTGAATTCTTAGGTACAACTCCCTTTTGTATTCATAATTTGCAATGAATTATATTTGTTTCTAATTCCAAAATAAGGTATGTTCTTAACTCAAGAACATGAAAGGTGAACCAAGTTAGGCCTAGACAAGAACTAACTTAGGTGAGGATTTGAATTTTAGGATTAGTCAAGTTTATGGATTCACACATCTTATGAACCTGCAAAGTTTAACCATTATGTGATGAATACTATCTATAACTAAACTGATATCAACAAGGTTCTAGCTGTAGGAATGGAAAAGATTAACTTGAAAGAAAAGCATGAAAAGGGGTTTCTCTTTAACTTCCAATAACAATATTATTATCTTCAATTCACTGTTTCAAAATGGGGGAATAGAACTCTGTTCATTCCTTTGATTCAATTCATACCAAAAGAAAAAACATAAAACTAATACAAAAATGAATGGAATAGAAGATGATTGACACAAAATACTCTCAAATTGTCTTTGCAACATCAAGTATTTCACACCAAAAATTAGCCTACCTTTTATTAATCTTTTAATTAGATACATCTAGGATTCCGAGATGACCATTACAAAATGGGATTTAAATTGATTCTCTCCTCAAAATTGAAAATTGGCAAGGAGCCAATTGTTAGTTACAATAATTACATCAAAATGTGAAAGGGAGGATAAGAATCACTTTGCCTTCGTTCCTTTGTCTAGCTTTTCCCTATAGGCTTTGGCAGAAAAAATGATTGGAATCAACTCCTCATGTTTATGCACATGAATGATAGTGTATCTCAAGAGCCACTTGGAATTCTCTTTGGCTAAATCTTTGATGATGTTCAACCACTCTTGTATTTCCTCCATAGCCATGTGCATGCACCCGCCAAATTTTTGGATCTCGAACACTCTGTTTTGGTGATATGAAGATATCTCCATTAGGCCATCTAGATAACTAGAGAAGTTCTTTTGCATAACAACCACTCCAATTATCCCTTTTCCTTGTCCACTATCCTCAGAATCTCTATGTAGGCTTCTTAATAGTTCATAATCTTTGTCTTGATCCTTTTTCACTTTAGCTTCCATTTCCTTCAGTCCTTCCTCTACCGCTAGGATTATTTCAGATTTGAATTACATGCTTTGTAGCCATTTAATAAGGGTTCATCTCCCTTAGGTAGAATATTTGTCTCCACAACTTCCTTAGTCTTCATCTGGATAATCATTTTTAATAAGGAAATGAAATCCTTGCTCTTAGCTTTCTCTATTGCTAGGGTAGCCTAGTTAGCTAAGATGTTGTCCTTCTCTATTTCAAGCCTCAATACTACATTGCCAGTTTGATCTATGATTGTAAGTCCCTCAAACTTGACTTTTCTACTCCACTCTCTACCAATCTATCTAAAGTGCTTGTCTTCTTGTAACTAGGAGATGAGAGATTGAACACCTGTAGTAGTAGGATCATTGGTGATTGACATTTTGGAGATGCTTGCTAATGGGGTTACTAACTACCCGATGAAGCCATTAAGTCATGAATCTCTACCTTCATTCTGACTTTAGCTAGCTTGAGGCTTTCGAGTTGTCCCTTTATCACATCATTTTTTGACTTTCACATGCCCACCTTGGTGTCATGTATTACTTCTCCAAGATCTATGGAATGCAAGGTCAAATCATCTGTAAACATGTCTTCAATTCTCCCTTCTTTAGTGGGCTTCAGAATCTCCATAGTTAGATGCCCTATGTTAGGATCTTGTCCAAGAATTGATAGGTTCTTCTTCTTCTTGACTTTACTCAATGTTGATCTGGAGTGGATAACAAGAGTAAAATCTCTTTATTAGGAACTCCCTCTTTTTTCCTCTTCCTTTTTCTATCCAAAGTATCCTCTAGCCATGATTCTATGCCAATCACCTTGGATGCAGTCCTGAGTGTGTTTATACTTAACATCTTTGTTTTGACCAGGGTCAATGTCTTTGTAGTTGAAGAGAAAGGATTCTTCAAGACCTATGAAATGAGCTTTGAAGACTCAAGACCTTTCTCTATTTTTTTAGTCTTCTTTACAACTTCATCAGACTTAGTAGACTCACTTTCTCTACTTCCACCATCTCCAAGGTCCACCACTTGAACTTGGGGACTACTTGGTAGGAGTAGTGTAGCACTCACAGATGGGATCAGATTGCTATGGGGGGAGAGAGATACTATGACTGCACTATCTTTTAACTCCTCTACCTTCTTCCTCTCAACCTTTGTTTTAGTTCCTACTATTGTCAAAGAACTGTCTTGACAAGTTTTGACAAGAGGAATGCTCTTGTCGAGAGGTTGATCACTTCTACCTGATGTTTGTGCTAGCCCTTGAGTAATAGACAAGGTTACACTTGATGCACCACCTTGAGAAGAGGAGGCAACTATTGCTTTTGGGAAAGCCTAAGAAGATGTGCCTTTGCTCTGACTTGTCTGAGCTATAGTCCATTTGACCCATTTTCCAGTCCTCTTATAGATTCAAGCCATCATTATATCCAACTCTTACCCAGTTTCTTTGTAAGGCTTTGAGCTTATTGAAGTGCCTTTGAGCTTGGTTAGGTAAGTGTTGCTATACATATTCTTGCCATCATCCTCCACCCCTTCTACATCAATGTTAACTTCATACATCTTCACTTGATCAATTTTTAATTTGGCGAAGGCTCCATTATGACTCTCAAACTCATCCTTGCAGTCAACACAGTAATCTTTAATGGTGGTGATATGATTTATTAAACTTCCTATCTATGAAAAATCCCTGGCATACCCATTCAAGTCAAACATGGGCCTCAATATTTCGTAAATGTCCAGCTTATACTTCATCTCAAATACATTCAACATATTCTTGGTGTCAGAGCGAGTTTCCTAACTTAAAGCCCCCACCTTCATGGGAATTTCATATCCTTTCTTCTTTAAGATCCTACTCAATATATTCACTTGAATGGCTTTTCATACAACCTTGATCAACATGAGCATGTCATTGGGATGTAGCTTCAAGGGGAATCCATCGAAAGCTACAAGATGCAAATAAGAGAAAGATGAGAATTGAATGAAATAACTCTCAAACTAGCTAATAGTGGCCATGGCTTCAGAACTAAATCTCCTTTTTGGACATCCCTATATCTCCCTACAAATCCTCATGGTAAATGCATCATTTACTTTCACATACTCTGTGTAACTATTCTAAAACTATAAGCATGGATAAAAGTCACAAGATTTCACATCATCAAGAAAATTATCTTTTCTTGGGAGGCCTGGACATAATTGTAATAAAGCCAACATATAGATGAGTAAAGAGGACATATAGAATGTATTATAAAATTTGGCTACATAGAGAGCATTGGACATAATTTTATTTACCTCATGAGCCCAATCAATGTATTGAGTGTCAGAGCAAATGACTTGTACTAAAATGAAATACTACTCAATGAAATTCAAAGCTTCTACCTCATGTTTCAACCTATGTAGGAGAACCAAAATATCAATAATCTTTGGTTTGAGGTTGGTCTTCTAATCACCTAAAAATGGTTACCCAGACCATAAACCCCCTTCTAGCATTTATTGCTAATGTTATCAAGTGTTTGATCAAAAAAATAAAGTAAAATCAATTTATTTGATTTTAACCTATAATTTGACCATCATATTCTAAAAACATATTTGATTAAAAGAATTTGCTCCCTTTTATTTCAAATATAATTCTCAAAAATCCATCCACACATTTCTTATTTCATAAATAAAAGACATGCATTTTTTGTCTACAAATGAGCCCCCTATTTTGACAAAATATTTTGTCTACACATGAAGGTGTAATTTTCCATGTGTAGAGCCTTCTATTTTGACAAAATATTTTGTCTACACATGAAAGTGTAATTTTTCATGTGTTAAGAAGCCTCCCATTTTGACAAAACAAAATCATTTTCTACAAAAATGCATAATTTTCTATGAGTGGAGCCTTTTATTTTGACTAAGGACATTTTAATGTCAAAAATTAGGCAAGTATTACTCTCCACCCTTTATTAACCATTTCTTGTCTTTTGATCTCAACCATCCAATTTTTTTTTAAAAAGAGGGCTCTCCCCTCATATGAGGACACACTCTTGAATATTGTTATGTTGCAGGTTTTCTAACAAATTTTCTTGGAGCTTTTGGAGAACTTCTCATTTCTTGTCTCATTCTTTCATCCACTTCATATTAGTCTTAAGATCATATTGCATGTTAGTGTAGTTTCTTTGCAAATAGTTAGATCACATAGCTTAATAGTTGGATTTGTAACATTCCCATCTCATTTTAGCATAGCTTGCATTGTGCATCTCATCCTAATATAGTTTCATTTTTGCATTGCACGATCCAAGAGTTCTTTGACACTAGCACTCTTACTCTTGTCTAAAGAATCTCCCATTTTGTGGTTTACTAGCAAGGGCTACGTTTCTAAGGCTCAGCTGAGAGCTCTTATATGCTCATTTGTATGCCCCTTGCACTCCATGACTGGGGAGCTCTAAGTCAACATTCAATTTTTCCAATCTATGGAGAACTTTGGATAGAATGGTTTAGAGAAGTGCACCTTTTCTAGTGTACATTTTTGGCACCCATGATGCTGGTTACATGGAAGATTATGTTGATGATGCACTGGATAAATCTAAAAAATGAGACACACATCTTGGAGACCTTAGTTTGATATTGGACCATATGGAACAATTTCAACTTAGGTTGAATCCAAAAAAATGTGCCTTTGGTGTCACTTTTGGGAAATTGCTAGGTTATATCATTTCAGCAAAAGGTATTGAGGTTGATCCTGAAAAGGTCCAAGCTATCATGGATATGCCTCCTCCAAAGAATATCAGTAAGCTTAGAAGTCTGCAAGGACATCTACAATCCATCAGAAGATTTATCTCTCAATAGGCTGATAAGGCTCAAGCTTTCAATAAAAATATGCATAAAGGATCTACCCATATTTGGAATAGTGACTGTCAATAGAGTTTAAATCAACTCAAAGGCTACTTGGCAAAACCTCTAGTTTTGATGCCACCCATCCCAGGCAAACCTTTGATTCTTTATATTTCAGCTACAGATTCTTCTCTAGGAGCACTTCTAGCCCAAATTGATGAGATGGGTAAAGAAAGAGCCATATACTATATCAGTCAAACTTTGGTGGCTTATGAAATAAACTATACAAGTATAGAGAAGGCATGCCTTGCTGTAGTATTTGCTTCCCAAAAAATCTGACATTATATGTTGGCACATACAGTTCACTTGATTGCTAAGATAGATCCTTTGAAATATCTATTAAGTAAAGTTGCACTCATTGTTCATCTTGCTAAATGGATGATGATTCTTTCTGAATTTGACATTTAGTATGTCGAACGTAAGGCAATCAAAGGGCAGGTCATAGCTGACTAGTTTCCTAACTTTCCACTTATAGATACAACACCTATGCAAACTGAGTTTCTAGATGCCTCAATCATGTACATCACTAAGAGAACATGGAAAATGTTTTTTTATGGGTCTCATACTCAAAATGGAGCTGGAGCAGGTATCTTGTTTGTTTCCCCTCATGGATATATGATTCCCAAATCTTACAAACTCTTGTTCCCTTGTACAAAGAACATAGCAGAATATGAAGCTTTAATAAATGGGATCAAAATAGCTCTTGAATGGTAGATAACTAAACTACACATCTATGGTGATTATCAACTTAATGTGAACCAAGTGAACAATGAATATCAGACAAAAGATGACAAGTTGATCCCTTATAAAAAATTGATAGATGCTCTAAGGAATTTAATTTACCTTTGTAACATTCCAATAGATTCCTAAAGTAGAAAACAAGGCTGCTGATGCTATGGCCACCTTAGCATCTATCCTCCAACTACAAGAACATGAATCATGATTTGAGTTCCTAGTGGAAGAACTACGTCATCCTGCCTATGATTCCTCAGACATCTAGGTGATCTACACTGTTGTAGGTCACGATTCCTCCTGCTACACGACTATCTTCTCCTACTTGCATGATCAGGTTATCCCTGAAACCCTCACACACAACCAAAAATGCCAACTTCTTCATAATGCTTCACATTACAGTCTGGTCTCTATTGACTTGTATAGAAAGGGTCTAGATGGAACATTTCTTAGGTGTTTAGAGCTAGAAGAGTCCAAGAAGGCACTTGCCAACGTCCATGAAGGCATTTGTGGGGCACATTCTAATGGCCTTGCACTTGCTCAAAAATTGCTTAGGATGGGTTATTACTAGCCCACCATGCAAGCTGATGCTGTTCACTATGTGAAGTCTTGTCAGAAATGTCAGCTCCATGTAAACTTGATACATGCTCCTGAGCGAGAAATAATCCCTTTTTTGACATATTGGCCATTTCAGCAATGGGCCTTTGACTTGGTAGGAAAGATTCATCCAAACTCATCCAATGGTCATAAATTCATCATCATAGCAACATAGTATTTCACTAAATGGGTTGAAGATGTACCATTATCTGCTACTATAGGAAAACATATTGCACTGTTTATACTAAATCACATCATTTGCAGATATGGTATCCCATCCTCTATTGTTACAAAAAATGGAGGACAGTTCAAGAATAAGGACCTAAGGCAGTTGTGCAAAAGGTTTTGAATCAAACAACACTGGACCTCTATTTACTATCTCCAAGGGAATGGCCAAGTAGAGGCCTCCAACAAAACATTGCTGAAAATCTTGCATTGCATAGTTCATAAGTCTGGGAGAGATTGGCATCTACATATAAATCCAACACTTTGGGCCTATAGAACTACCATCCGTACTCCTATAGGGGCCATGCATTTTTCTTTAGTCTAGCTTTGAGGCTGTTCTCCCATTAGAAGTACAGATCCCCTCCTTGCAAGTCTCTTTACATGGGTTGATAACTGATGAAGACCATAGAGCTATGTAGATACATGAATTAGAGACTCTTGATGAGTGCCGTAAGGTGGCTTTTGATCACATGAGAGCTTATCAGAAGCGCATGTCTTCTTAGTATAACAAGAAGGTTCATCCACATGAGTTTCAAGTTGGTGACCTCGTGCTTAGAGAAAATCCAAAAAATCAATAGCATAGGGAGCAGAAAGGAAAGTTTGTACCTAATTGGTAGGCCCATACATTATTACAGCAACATTTGGGTCTGGGGCTTATTAGTTGTCTACTCCTGAAGTTGAAGAACTAGTAGAACCTATCAATGTTCTACACTTAAAGAAGTTCTACGCTTAAAGGCTTAATGCTCAACTATCTTGTACATATCTATGATCCTGAAAAATCCTAAAAATTGCAAAAGGTATACAAAATAAATAAATAAATAAATAAATAATAATAATAATTGCCGAAAAATGCCAAAAACATTCAAAAATTGCCTAAAAATGCCAAATTTTTTTTTTCAAAATTTCCCTAAAAATATCAAAAAAATTCAAAAATTGCCCAAAAATATCAAAAAATTCCACAAAAGCCCAATACATTCAAAAGGGGGTAAAAATTGCCAAACATGGTCATAAAAGCTCGAAACATTTAACACCACCCCAAAATTACTCTCAATTTTTGATATTAAGAAATTGATATTAAGAAGAAGTGTGGTAATGTCTTGAAACATAATTTTGGGCTTAGGAAAATCTAGCACAACTCGGATAGCAGAAGAGATGCTGCAAAGCTAACCATCGCCTTCCTTCCATGCAACCATAATTAATGTGAATCAAGAAGGATTTTAAGTCTTATTTAAGTTGTAGTAGCCATGATTAGTCTAACCACCTTCAATAAATA
This sequence comes from Cupressus sempervirens, assembly GCA_028749045.1. Lineage (NCBI taxonomy): Eukaryota > Viridiplantae > Streptophyta > Pinopsida > Cupressales > Cupressaceae > Cupressus > Cupressus sempervirens. Next base: position 9,056,421 of record CM053783.1, read on the forward strand.
TATCAATGCTATCTTGAAAGCCTCGATATCCATCAGATTCTTTCATCTTAATACAGCTGGGGGCACATAATAAGTATGCATAAGCGTAAGAGCTTGGCTACCCTTTTAGCGCCTTTTTCAAGGCCCAATTGTCCTTTTTGGACCCCTCAAGTGCCTTTTTAGGCCCAAGCGCCTTTTTCAAGGCCCGTCATTTTCCTTTTTAGGCCCAAGCGCCTTTTTCAAGGCCTATCAATTGCCTTTTTAGGCCCAAGCACCTTTTTCAAGGCCCATCAAGTACCTTTTTAGGTCCAAGTGCCTTTTTCAAGGCCCATCAATTGCCTTTTTAGGCCCAAGCACCTTTTTCAAGGCCCATCAAGTACCTTTTTAGGTCCAAGCACCTTTTTCAAGGCCCATCAATTGCCTTTTTAGGCCCAAGCACCTTTTTCAAGGCCCATCAAGTACCTTTTTAGGTCCAAGCACCTTTTTCAAGGCCCATCAAGTACCTTTTTAGGTCCAAGTGCCTTTTTCAAGGCCCATCAATTACCTTTTTAGGCCCAAGCACCTTTTTCAAGGCTCATCAAGTGCCTTTTTAGGCTCAAGCACCTTTTTCAAGGCTCATATGGGTCAAAGTGCCTTTTCCAAGGCCCTATTTCATCTTTCTCAAGGCCCCAAGCGTCCTTTTTGGATCAAAGAACCTTTTTCAAGACCTTATTTTGCCTTTTTCAAGTCCCAAGGCATCCCTCTTAGGCCCCCAAGACATGTTTTTTGGGACAAAATACCTTTTCAAGGGCCTATTTTGTCTTTCTCGAGGCCCAAGTGTCCTTTTGGACTCCCAAAATGCCTTTTTATAGACCTTGAGAATGTTCGTCTTGGTGCACACTTAGAGAAACATCCCAATGTTGGCCTTGTAATCATCTGTAAGGGCTATTAGTACACACAAAATTATGCTTTACACACTACCGCTCTTCAAATGTTATGCAAATTTGTAGACATTCAATTCCCCGCATACAAGTAAAGGTTTTCCCTACTCTACGGATTGTATTATTCACACTTTTACGGAAATTACCTTTCCATTAGTCTTCAAAATTTCCAAAAACATTCACATATTCTTCAAAAATTCCAAAAACATCCATATATTCATAAAAAAGCTTACAAAACATTTAAAACATTTTTAATAGAATCACAAGAACATCCACCTACAGCATGAGATTTCCACAATCCACTTGAACAAATACTTCCTACCACACGATACATAAAGTCACAACATTAGTACAATGTTTGTCAATGTTCTCCTTGTGGAGGTGGGGCATTTGGGTTTCCAGTTGGGGGTACTCCTATTTGTGTAGTCCCAGATGATGAAGCTCCTTGTGTCAGTCTTGCACCTTCCTAGATTGTATCCATTGAAATCAAGATATGGCCACGTCTCAACAAAGTATTCATCTGAGTAATAAACATCCTATCCAAGAAGGATATTCCTCTCTTGGGCTCTGGAGGGACTGCCTAATGGTACAATCCCATGTAGTATGTTGCCTCTCATGCCAGCTTCTTCGACTTCTCCCTCACTTCATTCATGTTTGCTCGCAATTTTGCTACCCCAGCTACTGTCGTTGCCTGTTGAGAAATATCTCATTTTGTCTTATATGTATTCATAGTCATCTCCCATGATTCCCTCTCATGCTTTACTTCACGCATCTCATTCATGAAGTGGGTGATCCTTGTATTAGCAGCATTTAATTGATCTTGTGATCAGTATGCTATGGCATTAGTCTTTGCCATCATTTCTCTAAATGCTTCCACCTGAGCTTGTAACAACACCATCTCATTGCAAATTCATTTCACCACCACCTGCTCTGCTACCAAAGATGTCTCTATAATTTTTTCTCGTGCTCGTTCTACTGATAGCGTTGCCTCCGCTCACTTCACTTCCTCCCATGCTCCATCTTCTCGAGCTCTTTCAATCAAACCTTGAAAGAACTCTGCATCTTTCTCTACATTATCATCCCACTTCGTCTCCATTGCCAACACTTTCTTTAGCTCCAATTCCATCGTCTTGGCCGCATCATGAACTGGTGGCAACACCATGCTAGGTTGTGCTTCCTTAAATGGATGAAAGGCAGACCTTAGAGCACCACTTGTGTTCTCCTTAAGGATGTTGCTCATACCCCCTAAGATGTTTTTTTCCTACCTCCATGGTGATGCAACATGCTTTAGCATTGGTCCTTGCTCCATATCTTGAGAAGGCTCCTCCATCAACATTTTCTCCTCTACTTGGCTATCTGTGAAATTGATATGCACATCCATAGTATCACTAAGTCTCTCCAGGCTTGGTGATCTTGTTTCCTCTGTTGGTTTCTCTTCCTCCATAAGCTGTGTTGCACTCTCTGCTAACAACTAAAGCAAGGTAGAGTCCTCTACGTTTTCCTCTGTTGGACCCTAGATAGGTAGCTCCACTTGACTTGTTCCAACCACTTCTGGGTTGGATCTCCCAACCCTTTGATGAGATGATGCTCCTCTTGGTTTTGATTTCTTGCGCTTTTCTCTTCTCTATCCCCTTCACCCCATTCCATCCACCAAGCTATCACTTCCTGCATCAATCCATCCCCCCTTTCTAGTATCTACCATCTCTCGTTCTTGTTGCACTTTATCTTGGGCACTGGCCATGACTATAATAATTCACAAACTTTTTTTACTTCAATCCAATTTCTCAAGACTACTACTAATCTTGTAGACTTGTGAATTGGTTCACTCAATGTAGCTGTTCATTTATAGAAAAACTTTCACATACATTGTTGCCTCTACATGTCATTTCACTTGTCTTATCGTTACAAAGTGTCAAGTCAAATTAATAATGGGAGTAGGTGAAGTTGTCTATTGATTTTTCAATATTAACTTGGGTAGTTGTGGATAGGTGTCTCACATATCTTTTTTTATTATACTTTTGGCTTGATTTGTCCATTGGATACCTAACTTTTCATGATACGACATGATTTTTTGATTTCCACTATCCTTTACTGGTCCAAACCGACTCCCACTTTTTCTTTATTTAACATGGTAAGAACAAATTGCATGTTGTTAAATACTATCACACACTATTTTGCAATAAACAAAGACTATCTGATGTTTTCTTTTCTTTAGTCCCATGCCTCTTGCCACTCAATGATGTTCAAAACTAGAGGAAAGACTGTGGGATATGATCTTTTATTTGTTTATTTCTTGACAGTTTAGTTCTAATGATCTGATGAATCCATATAAAAGGGGTGTCTACTATAAGAGCCTCTATCTCATGTTGGATGGCCGTGTATACCTCGACTCATTTTGTATGGACGCTTTAGTGAGGTTGGTTCTTCTCCTTGCTTGTTGGAGTGAACTCTTCATGCTATAGTACATATTGATACTCGTCCTATTAAGTGAACGTATGGGTCACTATGAGTATCCGTCGCAAACTTCTATCTCAGGTTACGAATGCAAGGGTCATTGCAGACAGAAAACTTCCTGATTACTTAGCATAAGAAGGATCTCTCGCATGTCTAGTGTGCTTGTCTACAAGAAACATTCTGGTAATCCTAACCTTTATGCTTTGATGCTTATGTTCCCTTGCTAAATTAAAAGGGATAGGTGTTTTGGTCATTTCGGCTTCTTGTGCCTTAATGCTTACACCTCATCCCGACATCTAGATAAGGTCATATTCATATCTTCATAGCTCATGCTAGTGCTAATTGTATGATCTTATAAAAGCTCGATGATGAAATTAGAGTCTAAATGTTTTGTACTCCTTGCTAGTAAACCAATTTGCATATTCATTTGCATAGTATTGCATTCCTTCATATGGGGAGAGCTCTCTCTTTATCATTTTTTAAGACATCTCAGCTAACTGCTTTCATCTCATCTTTTACTTTCTTCTTGATCATGTCTTTTCACTCTCTTGATCTTTCGCTTCGCCTCTTTGATATTCTGTCACCAAAAGGGTTAACCCTATCATCACATCTATCTACCCTTTTGTATCTCTTATTAGTTTTAACCCTAGCTAATTTTTCCATTCTGGATACATTGTCAGGATCGAAATCAAAATTTGAGTTTATCTTTCAGGTCAAAAATCACATTTTCACATTCTACCTTCTTCTCTGTAGCTAGCTGACTGTTGGAGGTCTAGTTCTTGAATCTCTGCTGGGGCATCTTCATTACTTCATGAATTCACCATTACCATGCTTCATGTCTACTTCAATTCACAACTTTAACCTCTACATCATTCTTTTTGATTTATTTAACCTCATTTTCATATTTCATCATTCATGGTCAACTCTTGTTAAGTTGGGGCATTCCATCACTTCTTTATGGTCAACCTTTGGTTCTAATCACCTATCTGTCATTATGGACTTTGCTATATCTCAATTTTCTCATATCTTGCTAGTTTCTACACTTCCTCTCTACCATTTCAATTTCAATCCCAAGGGGGTAGACATAATCTATCATTACTATGCTTGACAACATTTTCTCTTTTAGGGGCATATGCTTGACCATCTCCATTTGCTCTTGATCTATCTACTAGTGTTCTAGACTATCGCTATTAGTCTGGTCACTCAATGCTTACTACATCCATTGCTATTATAGTCTCTTTATTTTTTGACTGCATGTGTTCCCATATCGATCACACATTAGTTAGAGAATGGCTTCATTCTTTGAAGTTAGAGCTATCATGGCTTCTTCATTTGATGTGTTCCTATATTGAACACATATTAGATGATAATTTTAAGCTTTTTCTATTCTTTGACCACATGTGTTCCCACACCGATCACACATTAGTCCAAGAGGGGCAAATGTAATCACCTAAAAATGGTTACCCAGACCATAAACCCCCTTCTATCATTTATTGCTAATGTTATCAAGTGTTTGATCAAAAAAATAAAGTAAAATCAATTTATTTGATTTTAACCTATAATTTGACCATCATATTCTAAAAACATATTTGATTAAAAGAATTTGCTCCCTTTTATTTCAAATATAACTCTCAAAAATCCATCCACACATTTATTATTTCATAAATAAAAGAAATGCATTTTTTGTCTACAAATGAGCCCCCTATTTTGACAAAATATTTTGTCTACACATGAAGGTGTAATTTTCCATGTGTAGAGCCTTCTATTTTGACAAAATATTTTGTCTACACATGAAAGTGTAATTTTCCAAGTGTAGAGCCTTCTATTTTGACAAAATATTTTGTCTACACATGAAAGTGTAATTTTCCATGTGTTGAGAAGCCTCCAATTTTGACAAAACAAAATCATTTTCTACAAAAATGCATAATTTTGTATGAGTGGAGCCTTTTTTTTTGACTAAGGACATTTTAATGTCAAAAATTAGGCAAGGATTATTCTCCACCCTTGATTAACCATTTCTTGTCTTTTGATCTCAACCATCCAATTTTCTCTAAAAAGAGGGCTCTCTCCTCATATGAGGACACATTCTTGAATATTGTTATGCTGCAGGTTTTCTTGGAGCTTTTGGAGAACTTCTCATTTCTTGTCTCATTCTTTCATCCACTTCATATTAGTCTTAAGATCATATTGCATGTTAGTGTAGTTTCTTTGCAAATAGTTAGATCACATAGCTTAATAGTTGGATTTGTAACATTTCCATTTAGTTTTAGCATAGCTTGCATTGCACATCTCATCCCAATATAGTTTCATTTTTGCATTGCATGATCTGAGAGTTCTTTGACACTAGCACTCTTGCTCTTGTCTAAAGAATCTCCCATTTTGTGGTTTACTAGCAAGGGCTGCGTTTCTAAGGCTTAGTTGAGAGCTCTTATATGCTCATTTGTATGCCCCTTGCACTCCATGACTAGGGAGTTCTAAGTCGACATTATTCTAGCACATGGAGGCAATTGACCACAATTTTGCTATCAACTAAAATCAACACTTACTCATTAGGTAGCATAATCTACCTTGTCTTTGGGTTGTAATGATGTATGCATTTGTAGATTAGCTCTGGGGCTTGAACTACAACTGGAAAACCAACGAGTTTGACCAACCTACATCCTCAAATTTTCTCAGTGATGGGGTGAATTGCTCAGACTTTACCCTCTTTTAAAAATCCTCCATGTCATAGAAGTGAAGAGATGTGTTTGTGAAATTCTACAATTGGGATTTGATTCTAGTCAATCCATCAAACCCTACGAACATGGTTGCTATGAATTTGAGGACAAGATTGGAATTGAGAAAGTGAAAGGAAAAGCTAATGCAACAATCACTAGCTTTTCAAAAAGCTTATGCAGATTAATATAATAGTAGTTCAAAGAAAGAGCTATAGTTCATCCAATTGATTATGTTTCTATATATGAGAGCCTAAATTCATCTGTTGATCTTCAGAATTCTCACCACACAAATGAATTTAAGGAGATACCATTTGAATAGAAATATGAGAGTTTAATAAACATCTAGAGATTTTTTTACTATTCTATTGAGCTCAACAATAACTTTCTATGTCTCCATAACTTACTTTCCTATTTTCCTTTAAGTTTCAAGAAGTTACCATTAGGGTACTCTGTGGGAGAATGTCCACCAAGTTAGATCCTCATTATTTCTTTCTTTTCTATAGTGTTTAGGTTCACTTTATTATCATTTTGAGATATTACAAACATGACTTACAAATCCAATTTGACCATTAACTTGATTTTCTTGGGAATTCAAGAAACTATCCTCATAGGTTGAAAACCCAATGAGGAGAAGACAATTTTTGCTTCTTCATTAATGTTTCATTTCTTAGTTGGACTTTGGACAATCACCCCTATTTAAGTAAAAAATGTCTAAATGACATGCGAAGACCTTTTTGAGGATCACTTAACATTCCTCTCATTCCAAACTATCTTTTCAGAAAACCAACTTCATGGGTTGAAAATCACCAAGGAGAAGTTAGTTTTGAGTTTTTTGCTAAGGATGATTATGAGGGCTACAATGAATTTGAACCATTTTTTGAAGTAATAATTGTAGATGAAATCTTGATTGTCTACATGATGCCTTGTTATTTGCATGTTTTTGATTTATGTGCATCATTTAGTGCTCTTTACAGGAAATCATCCTCATGGGTAGGAAACTTGCTGAGGAGAAGATGATTTCCAAATTTTTTCCAGCATCCATTTTTCAAATAGTGATAAGCTGTAAATAGATATAGCTTGTAGTTGGTCTTTGAATGAGTAAAAATAAATCTCTATCAGACTAGGCACTAACCTACACATAAGATCATTCAAAAAAATGAAAAACCACCCAACTAGAAATGAGGAGAAGGAGAAAAGGGAAAGTCTGATAGAAACTTGCCTAACCTAAAAGGACTTAGACCTAGACTAAAACAAAACCAAGACTTTACTCTTTTCATTTAAACACAAGTACTCACTTTTTCTAATTGGTTAGAGAATGAAAAGTGGGGCAACATCTTTCACATTTCAAGGTAAGTAATTCCTCATTTATTTCAACTTTTGATATAGACCTATTTTCATATCTTAATTGGGTTGATTTCACATATTTAGCACCTAGCTCTATCTTATTCTTCTCATTTATTCAATTACATCAATTACACTTTTACATTTACACATATTTAATTAATAAATATAAAATTTGTGAAAGAGGAATTTATTGTGTACTTCCTTGATATGGTTTGAGTTTAGCATTACCATCCTTTATCTCCATGGGTTTTTCTAATCTAACTTGAATTATATTGAGAGTTATGTTAGGAAGCCCCTATTTCTCTTGTCTTTAATATTAGTGAGAAGTGGAGGTCATATCCTATTAAGTGCTCCCATTTTTTCACTCAACATTAAGTAAGAGAGAAAGGCAAGAAAATTGCACATTTTCTTCTTAAAAATCATACATTACAATAAGTATTTTGAACAAAAACCTTAACATCGATTTTTTTGTTTGGGATTTCCAACCTTGAGTGCTCCAAAATTAAACTAACATTTCATTTTGAGTAGTTAGGAAGAGTTAATTTATCTAAGGAGTTCATTGAATTAACTCTCTAAGGATATTCTTTTATTTTTGTGATGTTTTATTGGCAACATTTCTTTCAAGAGAATAATAAATATTATGCTTGTAAGGGACAAATTGGATACAATGGAAGAGTATGAAGGATACCATTGATTATGGGAGGAACATTTTTCCATATCTTATACACTCCCTCATAATCCTAACATTACATATTTAAAATATTTGATTTATGGCTTGAGAGAGATTAGGTATGGTGAGGAAATAAAATACAAAAGTTCAAGGTAGTATAAGATGAGGATTTATTAGGACTTTGGGATGAAACTTAAAGGACAATAAAAAAATTTAGGTGACCTTTAATAGATGTAATAATAGTAGGATAAAGAATATCTCAAGATGAATATAGTGGTCACAGGTTCAAGAAAATATAACAAAATAGATATTTTACATTTGAAGATACTTATACCTTATGAAATTATAAAACTCAAGTTTATTGGTGTTTGGAAGATTTGGGTTAAGTACATCTCAACATAGACATTTAGTTGCACTAACTAGCCATTCCACTTATTAAATTTATTTGCATCAAAGAGCATTACATAGTTGAGTGTCCATGTCTTACAAAAAATTAGAAATTCAACTAAGGAATGAGAATTCAACCCACATAAGATATTTTGACAAGTAGATATACTCCTAGTTCAAATTCTAGGTCATGTTCCTTGATGTAATGTATGTGTCCATAGTTAATACATGAGTTGTACTTTTTTGTAATGTGAGTGTGATATGGATAAAAAATATAAAATAAAACACCCCACATCTTGTCTCTTAAAACACCTTTATAGCCTAAGATATTATAGTCCCAATTATTATGTTTACATTTAAAACTCATGTTTAGAAAGAATTACTTAAAGAAAAGAATACATTGGTTTTTCCTTTACACTAAAAGAAAATTCAAACATTTAAAAAAATAAGATATTTAGGGCTTAGGGTATTTTTATTTGGTCTATTACCTTATTTTTCTAAAACCAAGAAACATTGTACCACGAGAAGGGCATGCTATAGAAACTAACTTGGGTTGACCTAGAGGATGATTCTTGATTGAATAATTAGGGAGATAGAACCTATTAAACCAACTATCACTTGAAGAATGTGATTCCTATGTAGGGGGGGAGTGGAATCAACCACCCTAGGAACTAATAAAGTGGCAAAACCAAGATCCACCTGTTAATGTAGATTTTATTATCACAAAAGGAAGTGTCAATATGTAACCTAATGTAAAAGTGTGAATTGCTTGGGTTTACTTCCCTCTCACCTCCACCTTGAGAATGCTTTTGATTAAGGAAAATGAGTTTTAATGTGGTCTTGAAACCCTTACACTTCTGAAAGATAAATATAGATAAAGTGCTTAAAGTATCAGAAAAACTAAAAGAAACAATCTAAAATAGCCCCCTATAGGGAAACAAGATATAAACTAGACAAAAACAAAGGAGAAAAAAAAAAAAAAACTTAGGAGAAGCCCAAAAGCCAGGAAAGCTTCTCAGGTAATTTCTTTGAGTATTTCCATAGCTCAAATTTCTAGCTTAGACATTCTTCCAGCCACCTCTTTGATATTAGACATATCTTTATCAGGTTCCTAAATGTCCTTCTTCTTTGTGCTAGATCTAGTTCTCTTCCTTGAGCCATCCTTAGGAGACCTATCTTTGTAACTATTAATAGAATGGTCATCCTCCTTGCTGCCCCTATGTTCTTCAATTTTTTTAATGAGAAAATTTATGTTCTCATTATCCTCTTTGAGGATGTTGTAGCTTTTCTCAACAATATTTTGCATAGAGCCCTCCATGATTTGAACCCTACTCTTCACTTCCTCCACTCTATTATCCATGTCCTTGTCCTCCTCTATTTTCCTATTATGGAAACTATAATTATCCCTTTCCAATCTACTTACTCTATATTTGAGCTCCTAAATTTCATGGAAAGTCCATTTTCTGGTTTGATAGCTATCCATTACACTATTTTTTGCATTGTGAAGTAGATTCATTTGAGAGTTTTCCTTAGTGATATCACTTAAAATCACAAGGGCCTGGTCAATCAACTCTTCCATTTTAATTTTTCCCTCTTTTTTCCTCCTTGACCATTGTTCTAATCATTTCTCTATTGATCCCCATCCTTGAAGAAACAATATCAAAATTCCTCCACACCACATTCTCGTCATTGCCTGATATCATGCATTTGTAATGGCTGGATCCAAATTCCTCCTACTTCTTATCATCCTCATCACCATCCTTCCCCACATCCTAATTTTCCTCATTGGATTAAAAATCTATCCCTCTTTTCACAACCCTGAAGGTCTTGTTCTCATAATCCTCCTCTCTGTTGGCAGCCATTTTTATGGTAATGTTTCTCTTACCACCCATCCTCTTCCCCTACCCCCTCTAAGATTGATATTGGATTGTCCATCAACACTATAACCCTCTGTGTCCATGGCCTCCTCCCTTTCATTGTATTCCTTGTTAGATGAAATCTCAAAGCCCTGTTTAGGTTCAATTTTCACTTTTTCTCATTTCTCTTCATTTTGATACTATTTTTTCCAATATTGAACTGTGGGGTAGCATCCTCCTCCATGTACGAGTGCACCTCTTAGCTTTCCTTAGTCTCAAAAGAAGTATAGTCCTCTTCTGACTCATTTGATTCATCTCTACCCTTCTTGCTCACCTTCCTATTCTTAATTTGTTTCCCCATATACTTGAAATGGTTAAGAAACATGAAATGGTGGGTGCAAAGGAAGTCGAATCTCATGTTGAGGGAAATGTACTTGATTATAACCATCATCACAAACCTCCATAGTGGGGTAATAGAGCTCGGTGGGTAGTAGGTACCTTTCTTCACTAAGGCCTTCTTTTCCTCCAAGTCTTTGGTGAATTCAACCACAACCTGTCCATAAATATTTTTATCTCTATAGAATTTCTTGCCCGTGATGGGTATGCCAGTCACCGTAGAGATAACATCCTCTATCATCATGAAATCCACTCCATCAATATTTACAATCCCCTCATTCTAGCTCTTAACCATGCTTTGTGTAATAGAGGGTTTCTACCCATGAAGCCATTCGATGAAAGTGGTAACTTTGCCTTTTTTCAAAATGCTCCACACCTTAGAGTGTCTATGCCACTTTTGAGATTCATCCTCTGGTTCCCTCCTATGTCTTTCCCCCACCATGATTTCTTCTTCTTTGCAAAATTTTCATTTAGTAGTGATAAACTTCAAAGCTGAATTATCATAAGCATTAATCATTTTTGCAAAACTCCTTTTCACCTTGTGTACTGTATACCCAAAATGGATCCTCAAAGTGAGATGATGGATATTATTGATGTGAAAAGTACAATTGATGTCATACTTACACATCATATTTGTGCATATTTCCCATAACTCATAAACTTTCATAATGTACCTTTTATGATTCACAATCTACCCAGGATCCTTTCCCTTTCTATTAGCTCAAGGATTTTCAAAGGAAACGTATACCTGTTCATCCACTTTGCCACTTCATTATTCTTGACTGCCCAGTTGGCCAACATATTAGCCACTTGGTTGGCTTCCCTCTACTTGTGTGCCACATAAGTATTATCAAAAGTATTAAGGTGTTGAATGTAGTCTTCAATGATATTCATGGCTGTCCACATAGGCTCATTCTTCTCATTAAGATAATCTATAATATTCTTTGAGTCTCCTTCTAGCCAAAGGTTTTTGACTCCCATGTCCCGAGCTAGTTTGATAGTTTGATGAGCCATAGTCACCTCTACATAATGGTTAGCTTGCATGCCTAGAGGTCTTGACATAGCAAAAATCCCTTTTCCATGTGCATTTTTGATGATATCTCCCACCCCATCCTTTCTAAGGTTACCTTTGGTTACCCCATCAAAATTTTCTTTGTGCTAACCCTTAGGTAGGAGAGTCCATCTACAGTCTTTCCTCTTATTAGTATCCATATCCTTTATGCTGAGAAGAGGGTTAAGACCTTTATTGGTAGAGTAGTTTTCTAACAAAGTGTTAAGGCTTTTGTGGAAGACAATTTTAGCATTTGTTTCTTTCTCCCTAAAAATTCTCTTATTCCACTCTTTCCACACTTCCCAATAGATATGAGGCAAATTCCATTTCCACAAGCCCTTGATCTGGTCCTCATACAATCCATGGTGCCATTCTTCAAAGAGATAATTAGTGTTGTTAGGAAAACTCTAGGTCATGTTGAAAAAAGACAAGAAAAAAGACCAAATATCTTTGGTAAAGTGGCAATGGATAAAGATATGATCCACACTCTCACTTTGATTTTTACACAAAATGCATCTATTGGGCATCATATTTCCCCTCTTGGTGAGGTTTTCTACTGTCAAAATATGATTTTGGAGCATAATCTAGAAAAAATGTTAATTTTGGGGATAAGACCTGGATACCAGGCATTAGCCCAAACAAGGGGTAATACCTTTATTTTGCACGATCTTGTAGCTAGAGGTGACAATTTAGTTTCCATCCTTTGTCTCCCCCCATATAATGGCACCCTTGCTGTGGGACAAATGTATATGCCTGACCATGTTCATCAGTGACTTTAGTTCCTAGAATATCTCAGTCAGATTAACCAACTCATTATTTTCCTTGTAGTCACTTACTTTACACCCAAATCTTTCCATACAAGAGTTTTCCCATCTATCAAATGGATTTATTTTTTGTAATGGTCCTCGTCTTAGCCAGTCATCATGCCAAAAATTAGTGTTTTCACCATTACCTAGTTTCCATTTTGCTTTCTCAAATGCTATACTTTTCATTCTCATAATACCATTCCAGATGTTAGATCCCCTTGGGTCAAGGTCCCTCCTAATGAACTATTTGAAATTGATATTAGTAGCATACTTTTCCTTCAAAATATCCCTCCATTCCCCTATAGTGTTGAAAATCCTCCATATCTATTTAGCTTGGAGGGCTCTGTTGAACTATTTCAAATTCCTAATCCCTAGCCCCCCTTACTTTTTGGGTCTACAGATGGTCTCCCAAGCCACTAGCTAATACTTCTTATTTCCATTAGTACCAACCCACATGAAATTCCTTTGAATGGATTCCAAATTATTAGCCTTGAGAATGTTTTAGGAAAATAATTATGCAATTCAACGATGAAATATAAAGAAATAATAAAGTGTATCAAAATGGAAAATGGAATATGATCTACCTTGTAAGACACAAACTTGAAAATGGGTTGTCAAACAACCTCTAAAAGGGTTGAAATCCTCTTAAGCATTAAAATGACGAGATCTAAAAACCTAAGAAATCATTATTTTGTTTGGTAGAGTCAACTTTCTTGTGTAGGGATGACTTTTCCCTTAGCAGAGAAGAAATATGACCCTTACTAGTAGCGTGCAAACCTAAATCTAATTTCACACTTTCAAAGTTACATGAAAAGGATATTTGAATTTGCAACTTATTTATCTTTTCAAGATCCACAACCTACAAAATAAAGGGTTTTTCTTTGTTGTTGTTGGGGAGAGGGGGGGGTGTTGCCTTAGTCAAATCCCAATTTAGGAATTAATCTTGAATTGAGATAGAAAATAGAGAATGCAAGAAAGTAATAGAAATATATCTATAATGAAGTAGTGTAAATTTATGTTTATGTTATTGAATTTAGAATTTAATAAAGTATATAGATGCAATAGCATTAAATCAACATCAACAACCCTAGGAAAGGAAATCAAAATGAAACCAAAACCTTCATGAAAGAATGTGCTTGAAATCTACCTTATGAATGGATGTAGACATTAGAGAGATAAAATATAGAAGATGCAACAAAGGACTCCATATATATGAAGGGGGGTCTTGAATTTTGAAAATGTTAGATCTTGCATAAACATCCCAATTGCTTGAATACTTGAATCCTTGATCTTTAATGGATAAAATTCTTGAATTCTTTGAACGATTGATGAATATTTAAGTGCTTAAGAGATTTAGGGCTTGAGTTTTTGTGCACGTGTGAATTATGGATGATGGTTGAAAAATAGAGAAAATGGATGGGTTTATAAAGGGATTGGGATTAACTTTCTCCTACAGGCCAACTTACTTAGAAGTTAACACCCCAGATCAACCTAGACATGGGACTTAGAAAGTGAACCCAAAATAGGGCCCAAGAAGGGACACCTTGTGTCCCTAATTGAGAAAGGAAACATTGTGTCCATGCTAAATAGGGCCCAAAACCCTCAAGATTCCCTTGGGGTCCCAAAATAAGTCACAGATTTGGGAAATTAAGTGTAGAAATTGAGATATGATTGTTATGAAGAAAAAATTAGATTATGAGTAATTTGATGAAGAAAAAGGAGGACCTAGGTGGTTATATCCAACCTCAAGCTTTACACCACAAAAATAGGAGCATTAAAGATGATCTATTAGGTCCTATCCTAATTACACCTAGGAGAAATGAGAAGAAAGGGGAAGAAAGAAGGAGATATAAAAATAAATGATGGAATCACATTTAAATGGGTACTAATTCTTCATTAAATTGAGGCTCTTTCAATTTAAGATGGTACATTTAGCCCCCACTTTAGCAAGAGTGTGGGTCAACCCATACTCATGGTAAAGTAGAGGAGAATCTAGTGAATCACAATGAGATAGAGCATCACTTGGTCAAAGGGAATAAGCCCCCAAGACAAAGGGTTCTATCTCCACAACCATGCACAAGGGTCAAAAGAAAATCAAAATAAACAAAGCTGAAAAGAAAAACACACAACAAGGGGTTAGAACTAAAACAAACAAAAATCAAATAGTGAAAGAGACCTCAACTAAAGAAATGTCTCACCCACTAATATCATATTTGGAAAGCTATGAAATGAGCATAAGAAATGCAAGAGAAAAATCATTAACAACATAGCTTCAAGATCTATCTCTACTATCATGAAAGCAAATGAGAGAAGGGCGAGAGAAGTGGTTAACTGTCCTAGTAGGGTGGCCACCCTACTATGAATCACATGAAGAGATATTTGTAAAATATTGCATTAAGTAGTCTAACAGGGTGGAAACTCGCTAGTCAATGCACCAAATATCCATCCATAGATCAATATATTTTGTATGACCATGGTATGGTCCTATAAAACTATGTTACCCATGTATGGGAATTAGCATGTCATTCTTTATTGTGTTACCTATATATGAGATTTAGCAAGCTTTTAAATGTTACCCATATATAAGATTTAGTATACGTGTATGTATGTGTAACCTGTATATGATATTTAGAGAGCTTGTACACGTTACTCATTTACAAGATTTTAAATATATTTGGATGTCTTTGATTGATTGTAACTAGGAAGGCCTTATAGTCTAGCATATGGTATATTTTATCATGTGAGTTATCTTATGAATTAGTGGAATACATGGGAAACATTTGATGCAATTTAAGATCTATTGATAGTAAAGTAGTTTTCTTGCAATTATATCTTGTGTACTTGTGTTGTATTTGTTTGGGGCTTGGTCATCTCCCTTGGGGATTCACCTACCATGAATTCTAATGAAAAGGTTGCAAGGTATGTTAATGGCTTGCAATTTAATGTTCAAGATGAATTGAGTATGTTAAAACTTAGTTCAAAGAAGATGCTTATCAATATGCATTAAAGGTTGAGCAAAAGTTAGGAAGAAAGCAAGGTAAGAAAGTTATTAAAGTTGATAAATGTAAGTAACTTGTTTCAAAAAGTTATTTTGTTTTAATAGGTACTTGTTGTAAATGTGTTAAGGATGGACACTAAGATTTAGAATGTCCTAGTGTGAAAGTTTACAAACAGAACTTGCTAGTACAGGAAGAACAAGAAGTGGAATCTTTTAATATTAATTTGACTTCACTAGAAGTTTGAGAATCTATTTTGATGAGGAGAATTATGTTGGCTAAGCATGACGTTGAAAAAATGTAGAGAAGGAGCTTATTTCAAACTATTTGTAAGTATGAAGGTAAATGTTGTAAAGTTATTATGGATGAAGGTAGTCCTGATAATTTTAGTTTTGAAGAAATGGTTAAAAAAATTGGTTTACAAAGATTAAATCATTCTACTCCTTATGGTATTAGTTGGTTTAAAGATGATCATTGGGTGTTAGAGAACAATGTCTTGTTCATTTTAGTATTGGACCTTTTAAGGATGATGTTTTATGTGATGTAGTAGGCATGAGTGCTTGTCATGTTTTACTTGGTATACTTTGGCAATTTGATAGAGGAGCTATACATGATTGCAAGAAGAATACTATTAAATTTGAGAAGAATGGTAAAAAATATGTTTTGATTCCTTTGAAGGAGGAAGAAGTTATCAAAGCAAAGAACTTAAGTATTTTTAAGACTTTGAGTTTCAAGATAGCAAAACTTGTGGTTGAGGCTCCTACTGTTGAAAGACAGTTATCTAATCTTGTGATTAAGAGATAAGGTCAAAGAAATAAATTTCTTAATCAAATAAAGGCATGAAACAAGTATGATTCATTTGATCTCGGTACCAACAATGGAAGATTTGACAATTCTAACGACATAGTTGGTTACAACAATAATAATTTTGGGCATGCTTTTGTGGTGATTGATGAAAATGATTTGTGGATAAGAAGGAGCATGGGATTTATCATCTAAATTATTTGAAATGTTCATAAGTCCTTATGGAACATCTTTTTTCACTTTGGGTGTTTGATGTAGGAGAATCCTTAGGTTGTTGGAAATGTTGCATGACCCTAAAAAGATATGCACTGTCTTCTATTTTATAGTTGCTTGTGTGACAAACAATTATTTTTTATTTCTAGATTCTATGAGCTTGGTTTCATATTATGGACATATCATGGATCATTACCATAAGTATGCATAATTCTATGTGACAATTAGTGGATGTTATACTTCATCTTCTTGGGTGTTGATTTCCTATGTTGTTCTTCATGTGATGCCTGACATTTAATTTGGTGAGGTTCTATATGTAAGAGTTAGCTTATGTGATCTTGGGTTTAGAAAGTTGGTTAACATGTGGACCTATACCTTAGGCCACATAATGTTATCTCATAAATTATGTATTTAGTCATTAATTCATCGTGGTTGTTCCTATTGAAAATATAGAAGGAGTAACTGGGGGGGGGGGGGGTGGTGTTGAATCAGTTACCACTAAAATATATCCTATATCCCTTAGATGTCAACAATAAAATTTAAACTAAGATATCTGATTGCCACTGTTATTAGGTAAACACACAAAAAATGTTGTAACTCAATAAATGCAGAGTGTGATTTACTTTTAGCTGATCTTAAACATTCACAATGTTTAATTTGCAAGCATAAGAGAAATAACATGAACACATGAGACACCAGGATTTAATGTGGAAACCCAATATGGGAAAAAAACACCAATGTAACTAGTTACTATTTTTCACTCTCCTGAAGTGAGCTCTGTTAGGAGCCAAATGGTTAGAGAGTAACAATGAAATGATCTAATTGTGATGCAACTAAATTGTTGACTATAGATCTCTATTCTGCTCCATACTTGATCCTTCTGGATCGAATAACACTTTTATGCTCCACAAGGATACCTACTTATCCTTCAAGTTCACTTTCACTCTTTCCTTCTCAATTCACTCAACACACTTGAAAACACCTTAAACATCTCAACTTGACCTTTCATTTATACCATCCAAATTGTCAAGTTAGCTCAAATTCAAATTAAAATAACCAATAATCATCACCATAGTCGATTAGAAACAATATTAAAAATAATTAAGCTTCTTGTGCCAAAATAACAAAATCCTTCATTGGCTGACCCTGCTCAATAAACACTAGTTCTGAGATGATTTTCTATGTTAAGAAATAGAAGATTGGTTAACACTACAAACTTACAAAAATATCCTTTGGCAACTGAGTGAACTCAGTGAACACTGACTCTATCCAACTTTTCTTTGCTAACCATGTGAGCTTGGTTAACACTGTTTCTTGCCTAAATTCCTTCGATGCTTGAGTGAGCTTGATAGACACTGTCTTTGCAGAGTAATCTTTAGGAATGCTTGGTAGACAAGGAAAACTATCTTGCTGACCAAGTGAGCTCGGTAAGCACTAACTTACAACTAATATGACAATTGTGTAACATCAAAGACAACACACAATTAGACAATTGTATCCAAAAATCTCCCTCTTTGGCATCGATGGCAACACAACATGTCATAGCATAATGAAATTTGAGAACAATAATTTCTCTAATAGAAAGTTTCTCCCTCTTAGATTTTCAATAAAAAACTTCTTCTCATTCATGCAGTAATCTCCCTCTGTGAAGGAATTACATAACTTATACAATAGTATACCTCTCCCTCAGAAAGATATAAGAAATTTTTAGAAAAATATGATAGTAATCTTCTCCCTCTTTGACAACACATGCCAAAGAAAACACACACCAAATTAGTATCAATGTACCTTGAGTACTGATTCATATGCAATATTCCCTTTGACTATGCTGCATAAACTGATTGATCTTCAACTTAGTTCCTATTGATGCATCACTAAAACTTTATTTAGTGTGCTTCAAATAGGGGAATGACCCCTAAATTACCTCTTAGATATAGGAATGCATCCTTAGGTAGTGGATTGGTGAATATGTCTGCAATCTATTCTTTTGTGTGAACATATTCCAATCTGATTTCTTCGTCCTGTACCAATTCTCTGACAAAATGATATTTTATAGCAATGTACTTAGTTTTAGAATGCATCACTGGATTCTTTGATATGTTAATTACACTAGTATTATCACAATACATGAAAACTGGTTCTTTGATCTCAACCTTCATGCCTTCCAACAATTGCTTAAACCAAACAATGTTAGAACAATTTACTGCTACTGCAACATATTCTACTTCTGTTGTAGATTGGGATGTGTAGTTTTGCTTCTTGCTTTTCCAAGATACCAACATTTTTCCAAGAAAGAGTGCTCCACCACTTGTACTTTTTTTCTCATCAATATTTCCTACCCAATCAACATTGGCGAATACCTTTAGGTCTAATTTTTCTCTAAGTTTGTACAATAAACCATAGTCTTCAATACCTTTCAGATATCTCAAAATTATTTTGATTTCCATCATATGATTTTCTCTGGGTTTAGCTGAGAATCTTGCCACTATCCCAACTGCTAAAGCAATATCAGGCCTTGTATGAACTACATATTGTAATTTTCTAATAATTGATTTGTATAAGGTCTGATCTACCTCTTTTGAGCCATCATCTTCGGTAAGCTTTAGTCCAATACACATGGGGGTTTCGACTAGTTTAGAATCTTCTATTCCAAATTTCTTGAGTATCTCTTTGATATACTTAGATTCAGTAATGTAGATACCATTCTTGCTTTGCTATATCTGTAGTCTAACAAAGAATTTTATCTCATCAAACATGGACATTTCAAACTCTTTGTTCATTTGTTTTGAAAATTCTTTGCATGGATCATCATTCCCTATAAATAGAGTGTCATCCACAAATATTTCTATCAATACAATCTTGTTATCTGGTCCTTCCTTGATATACAAACTACTATTATCATTAGTTTTTTGAAAACCAATCTATATAAGGTAGTTGTGCGACCTTTCATACCATACTCTAGGAGCTTGTCTTAGACCAAAAGTACCTTGTGCAATTTGTAGACCATATCCTTTTTGTTTGGATCAACAAAACCTTCTGGTTGTTCAATGTAGACTTCTTCATCAAGTATACCATTGAGAAATGTAGATTTAACATCCATCTAATATACTTTGAATCCTCTGTGAGTAGCATATGCAAGAAGAGTCCTAACACCTTCTAATATTGCAACAGAAGAAAAAGTCTCATCATAATCAATTCCTTCTTCTTGAAAGTAGCCTTTACACACCAGTCTTGCCTTGTTTCTTGATACTTATCAATCTTCATTCAACTTATTTCTGAATACCCATTTTGTTCCAATCACATTTTTATCTTTAGGCCTGGGGACAAGGGTCCAAGTTTTGTTCTTCTCTATTTGTTCTATTTCTTCATTCATAGCCTCAATCCAACTTTCATTTTCTAATGCATCTTTAACACTTCTAGGTTCAAAATCAGCAAGTAAACATGTACCTTTTAGCTTACTTCTTGTCATAGTACCTTTTGATTTATCTCCAATAATCTGACCAGGTGTATGATGCCTTCTGACATACTTGGCCAATATAGGTTCTTTTCCTCTTGAATGAATTGCATTGTCTTCATTTTGAATTTCAACTTTTGGCTTAGGTTGCTTAGAGTTGGTAGGCATTGGCTCAGTAGCTTCAAAATGTGACTTGGGTCCTTATGACTTAGTTTGAACTTCTTGCAACTCAATAACTCAGGAAGAATCAAGAGGTGAAGTCTCCTTATTGATAGATGTGTCTAGCAATGTATCAAGTTTGAAGTAAACAATTCTTCTGTAATCTTTTGGTTCCTTTTTACTTTCTTCTTCAATCCTTTTTGCAAACTCATCAATTCTTACATGTGCACTTTCTATGATTTTATGAGTAGGAAAATTCAAACATCTATATGCCTTGCTTCTGTAAGAATATCCTAAGAATATACCTTCATCACCTTTCACATCAAACTTGCCTTTTCTAGACTCTTTCGAGATATAACATTTACTTCCAAATACATTCAGGTAACTTAGATTGGGTTTGTAGCCATACCATAATTCATAGGGAATTTTATATGAGTCCTTCAATTATACTCAATTCAAAGTATGAATTGTAGTGTTTATGGCTTCCTTTCAATATTTGATAGCAACATTCTTTTCAATCATTAGAGTTCTTGCATAATCCATGATGGATCTATTTCTTCTTTTAGCTATTCCATTCTAGTTGGGAGTACTAGGGGCTGATACCTATCTTTTAATTCCTCTTTCAATGTGAAAGTTATTGAATTCATTAGAGATGAATTCCCAACCTTTGTCTAATCTTAAGGATTTCAATCTTTTCCCTATTTCCTTCTCTATTCTTGCTAGATACCATTTGAATTTCTCAAATGCTTCTGAATTTTCTCTAAGATACATAGCAATCATCATTCTGGAATAGCCATCAAAAAAATAAATAAATAATTTTTATCCACTATAGCTTTCTATTCCAATGAGTCCACATAGGTCAGTATGCACAATTTCCAAGACATCTTCAGACTGATAGTTTTTTCTCTTAAAACTAGTCTTTCCCATTTTCCTAATCTAACAATTCTTGCATAAACCAACATCTAATTTCTTCAAACTAGGAATACCTCTTACTTTTTTGCATTTTCTTATCTTGACCATATTATTCAAATTTACATGACATAATCTTTTGTGCCATAACCAACTTTTTTCCATTTGCGCAATAAAACATGAACAATCACCAAGATCAAGATAAAATAGGTTACCTCTTGTTTGTTTGCTTGATCCAATCAGATTACCTTTGTCATCCAGTAGTCTTGCCTTTCCATGCATTAATTATACCTTGAATCTAATGTTGATTAGCTATGCAACACTTAGAAGATTATGTTTTAGTCCTTCAATCCCATAGGCATTGTCACATACAAGTTCTTTGGTTAATAAGATTTGACCTTTCCCTTTTATGCAACAAGGTTTGTTGTTTCCAAACCTTACACTACCTCCATCATAGTCTTGAAAGTGTTTAAACTTTGTTTTGTCTCCAGTCATATGATGTGAACATCCACTATCTATGATCCATGTGTCATTTTTACTGATATGAGAGATAAGTGTCATCTTATCTTCTTCTCCATCAGATTCATTTTTCATAGCAATGTATACTATTTCATCTTCACTGTTATTAGAATCTTTAGCCATAAAACAAGTCTTCTTACCTTTGTCCTTGAATGATTTTTGATTTTTGAAATCCTTCTTGCCATTGTACTTGTGACTTTTCTTCTTATCCTTGCTTTCTTTGTTTGGGCATCTAGTAGCAATATGACCAATTTCTTCACATGAAAAATAGATTAGGGGAACTTTCCCTTTGTATTTTCGTATACTTCTAGAATACTTCTTTGCAAGTAAAGCTTTAACAACTTCAAGATCACTATTAGAACTTTCCTCTGATTCCTCTTCACTTTTTGATTGAATGTCCTTTATTTTCTTGCCTTTCTCTTTGAGTGAAAGTTTGGCCTCAAATGTAGATTCAATATTCTTGGAAGCTGGAACATAATTGTTATAGTTGTCTAGCTCAAAAGTTGTCAATCTTTTGACTAAGGTATCCAAACTTATCTTGTGATTTGGCTCACACCTCTTTTCTTCAATAATAGATACTCTAATTGCATAGATAAGAAGCAATGTTCTAAGAACTTTACTTAGAATAGTTTCTTCCTTGATTTCTCCTCCAGAAGTTCTAATTGCGCTAACACTATCTTTGATTCTTTCTACATACTTGGCAACATTTTCATCTTCTTTCATTCTCATTTGATCAAATTGTCCTCTAAGGCTTTCTACTTTGGCTCTCCTCACATTTTCATCACCACCATAGATGTCCTTTAGCTTGTTCCACATATCAAAAGTAGTTTTTCAGTCCTTGATCTCATCAAATTCATCATAGCTAAGAGTAGATGTAATATATATCATCATGATGTTATGGTTCTTTTTCTTAGCAATATCTCCAATATATAATGTACCAGTAGGGGTTGTGTATTCTTCATCAAGGCATTTCAAGCTTGAATTACTAATGGAGGCTGGATGAAGTCTCATGAGTCCCTACCATGCTGAAAAGTTGTCTCTGTTTAGCTTTGGAATCTCTCTCTTGTAAGACATCTTGATATTTAGCTTAGGTCCTTGAAACCTTTCTTGCAAGCACCAAAAGCTTTGATACCAAACTTTGGAAATATAGGAGTAATTGGGGGGGGGGGGGAGCCGGGTTGAATCAGTTACCACTAAAATATACCCTAGATCTCTTAGATGTCAACAATAAAATTTAAATTGAGAAATTTGATTGCTACTATTATTAGGTAAACACATAGAAAATGTTGTAACTTAGTAAATACAAAGTGTGATTTACTTTTAGCTGATCTTAAACATTTACAGTGATTAATTTTCAAGCATAAGATAAATAACATGAACACATGAGACACCAAGATTTAACGTGGAAACCTAATATGGGAAAAAACCATCAATTTAACTAGTTACTATTTTTCACTCTTCTGAAGTGACCTCTATTAGGAGCCAACCTGATTAAAGGTTACAAAATACACTATTAGGTGTGACCTTGTTAGAGGATTTAATCACCCTATTAGGAGTGGCCTTGCAAGAGGTCTTAAAATAATTCAATGGAACTATCACCTTGTTAGAGGATTTACAACTAGCTATTAAACTAACTTTGTTAAGAGACTTTAGATCACTACTACAATGGTTAGAGAGTAACAATGAAATGACCTGATTGTGATGCAACTGAATTGCTAATTATAGATCTCTATTCTACTTCATACTTGATCCTTCCTAATTGAATAACACTCTTCTACTCCACAAGGATACTTGCTTATCCTTCAAGTTCACTCTCACTCTTTCCTTCTGAATTCACTCAACACACTTGCACACACCTTAAACATCTCAACTTGATCTTTCATTTATACCATCCAGATTGTCAAGTTGGCTCAAATTCAAATTAAAATAACCAATAATCATCACCATAGTTGGTTAGAAAAAATATTAAAAATAATTAAGCTTCTTGTGCGAAAACAACAAAATCCTTCATTGGTTGACCCTACTCGGTAAACATTGGTTCTAAAAAAATTTCCTGTGTTAACCAACAGAAGCTTGGTTAACACTGCAAACTTACAAAAATATCTTTTGGCAACCGAGTGAACTTGGTGAACATTGACTGTATCCAACTTTTCTTTGGTAACCATGTAAGCTTAGTTAACATTGTTTCCTCCTTGAATTCCTTCAACACCCAAATGAGCTTGGTAGACACTGTCTTCGCAGAGTAATCTTCAAGAATGCTCGGTAGACATGGAAAAATTTCTTGCTGACCAAGTGTAAGAACTGACTTATAATTGATATGAAATTTGTGTAACATCAAAGACAATACACAATTAGACAGTTGTATCCAATAGGTCCTATAATGTAATGCATGTTTACTATTATTGGAGATTCTAAACTCTAAGCCAATACATGTGTCTTGATCATGTCTATATATGTTGTGTCCTTGAGTATTATAAAGTAGTAATTTAGGTAGTATCATTGAAGTAGTGATCAAAGAGATACTTAGAGGAAGCTTGGATAGAGAACTATAATCTTTAGTTCTAGAATGTAATTGGTTGTAACTAGGAAGGCCTTAGATTGTGGCATATAATATATCTTATCATATGAGTTTTCTTATGAATTAGTGGAATGTATGGAAAAAATTTGATGTAATTGAATATATGTTGATAGTAAAGTAGTTTTCTTACTATTATATCTTGTGTACTTCTGGTGTGTTGTATTTTTTGGGGGCTCGATCATCTCACTTGGGATATACCTTCCTTGTACTACATTAGCTAACCATCATGGATTTTATTGGGTCACTTGGTAATTTTATTGTCTTCACATAGATTTTGGACCTCTTGTCTTTTTTTCCACTTAGAAGCAAGATCTTTCATTTTGTACTCAATGGATTAATCATGCTATCTCTAGAAATGAGGCCTAAAAAAATCTTCTCAAATACTTTATTTCTTAAGGATATATAGCTCATAAGGTTACCTAGAAATAGATTTTATTTTGAACCCTTATAATGAAATATATTGTCCATATCTAGGGAACTTTTGTTACTAAAGGCAATAGGCGAGCCTGAGAAGTTGTCAAGGCTTGACTTTGTTGTGATGGTCTTGGATTCAAGGATGGACCATATTTCAACCAACAAAATATTTGGTGGTCATCACTCATTTAGGTTCAAAGACTTCCTTTGACCCACATCCTTGGGTTTTGTGTTTTATGCTTTCATAAGTGTGGAAACCATTGTCCTCGAGATCCTTTTTCTAGAGATGATATGAATCCTTGCCCTTGGGAAGATTTGAATACCCAATTTCACCTCAAGTACCTAGATTGATTGAATTTTCATCTTGTTGTGTTGGTACTACCTTTGAATTTTTTTTAAAAGCTAGGAATCTTCTTGATCAAGTCATGATGGAAGGATTGGAGATGGTTTCCCAACATCTCCTATTGTATCTTTGATCATATTGGGTTTTTATTAGCTTGTTTCACATTTTCCTGTGGTACCAACCTAAAATCTTGGGTGGAATTTTCAATCCTCTCTATCTTGTATGGAATGAAAAATTTCACATCATATGGTTTGATATTATTGAGCCTTTGCTATCTCATTTCACTTGATCTATTCTTTTCCAAGGCTTCTTGTCAGGCTCTTGCCTACATTTGGGTGTGTCAAATCCTTATTGCCCATTTTGTAGGAAACCAAATATTTTTATAAACCTCTTTTAGTATTATAGAAGAATCCAACAATTATGAACTTGGATTCATGATTGTTTTTATTTTTTTTGAACCTGAGCCATTTTGCTAGGGGATTCTCTTCTAGTTCTCTTCAAATTCAAGTAGATATGTCATGCTTTTATGGTGGAAATCCTATTTGCTTTGTGGAAAGATAGGAATGTTGTTATATTTTCTCATAGCTTTATTGATGCTTATGTTTATCTATTTACCAAAGCTTATATTTTTGATAATGTGATGGTCTAGATTCAAGTGCAAGCCAAAAATTTGCACTTGAGGTGGTCCACTTGCGAGAGCTCATCTAAGATTGGAAAAACATCCACTCAATAGTTTCTATAGTTTTTTCAAACCCATTGGCCTCCTCTAACGAGTCTCAACCTTGTCCTTCACATGTACTTGCACAAAAACCCATCTTCTTAGCCCCTTGTTGTTAGTTTGGCGATGAAAGATAGTTTAATAAACTTCACTCCACCTCTCCATTATGTTGTGGCTCTATTTTTGAGTAGAATATAGTGGGTTTGGGCCCTTCTATTAGTGCTAAAACTAGATGGCCAAACATTTGTGGTGATGCCAATTGAATGAGCTCATCTGAATGGATTTTGTATTGGTCTCTTATCATACCATTGGCCAAGAAGAAGAGTGAGAAAGAAGCTGATGTTATTACTAAGGATGGTCCCTTCTAAACAAAAATCTTGACTCACTGATGTATGGGATTGCAAGGATGATAGGGGTCTTCTGTTGTTGCCATCAGCCACTACTTTAGCCACTTAGTGGTTGCTATTATATGCTTTTACTTTTTTGGTTTGTCCATTGTTCTTAGTTTTTAGCTTCTCTTACCATCACCTGAATAACTCTTGAGGGGTGATCTTGAATTGCCTTATCTTTTATGTGAAGTTGTAACTTTAACTTTTCATTAATGGAAATGCCTATTTATTTAAAAATATATATAGGATGTCTCTATCACAATTAAATTGTGTAGTTTTTGTGTTAATCTCACTGACTCATATTTTACAAGTAGTGGTTCACAAGAACCCATGTCTTATGTGTACGTATGGTATGGTTGATACTCATTGCATCTGTGATGGTTACAAAAGTGAAGCATTAAGCCTTCTTAGGAGGTTATCCATTCCAATACTACAACTCAAATGCACTTAATTATAGAGATTACTCCAAATTTAAATCTACATAATTTAATAGACATGAAAAAGAATGTGAACACACCATAACTACCCTAACAAAAGTATCGAATTTCAAGTTAAATATAGTCCTCCATTAATATTGATGAATAAGAATAAGAGAGGTAGCAACATTGCTTGCAATGAATTTTGAACATTAATGCAAGCCATTAGTTAAATAATAAAGTTGGAGAAAAATGGTAAGTGGACCAATTCTGTGGACTGTGGGGAAAATAATGGAGTTTTTTTTTTAATATAAAGAATGTGCAACTCATGTTTGTGTTTTAGTTGGTCAAGAAAAATCCTAAGGCAATCAAATTATTCCATTGCGTAACTAGAAAGGATTGTGTGCAAGGAATTTTAGTAAATGTTTGGTGAATGGTAGGTTACAAAAGTATTAGTTCTTGCCAAAGGTGAGGATACTATTACTTTCATTCAATTCAATTTTTCAATTAAATTGACCAATCAACTCATTGGATTTAAAAGATTAAAAGAAACTTCAAATGTTTATATCTTTTCATAATTTTTCATTCATTCTAATTGGCCATTGTATTTTTGGTAGGGAGAAAATTTAATTTTCTCCAACAAAAATACAATAATTTCTACCAACTTTATCATGCATTAATGAATGCATGAATTACAACTTTATCTTTTCCACATTTGTGACAAGTTCATTAGATTTTCAAAAAAGCAATATTTTTATCTTCCAGCACACCACTTTGAACAAAACCGAATGTCTAATCAATATTAATTATCACAATTTATTTTTCTTACCAAATTCAAATATAGAGTTAAATATTTTATATTTCTTATTTTAAATATATTTATTAGTTTTACATTGATGTTTGTTTTTGTTAATTGTAAAATGTTATTTCTTTAAGTTTACACTATGTTTTACTAGCTACTATTTTATAATGTTGCTCTAATTTTTTTAATACCATTTTATAAATTGTTAAACTAATACTACCCCTTAAACTCTCTCTATCATTCTACCTTTTCTTGTTCTTATAATAACATACCATTCTCTCTTTTAGCTCTCTCTTTCTATCCTTCCTTTCTATCTATAAATCTGTATTTTCCTTCTTTTCCAATTATTGGTGGGAACTTTGATGCATTGCATCTCTTGTTTGTTGTTGATTTTAATCAAAGGAGTTTGGTGTAATTCACATCAAATTTACTTGCTTTGCTTTGTAAACTGCTGCTTAGCTACACACAACCAAGATTTTATCATTGACAAGATCATGTGAAGCTAGTAATTGTGACCAATAAGATATGTTATACCTATGAAGATTTTTTTATAGTAATTATATTATGTAAGATCAATAAAATATATTTCTATTCATAGCTTTTTATTATTTATTATGTGAAAGTGTTAAGACTTATTATTTGTTGTGTGGTTGTCGAACATATATAAATAAGTTAAAATAATTAAATTCATTTATTCACAATCAAATGTAACATTTAAGATTGAACAAATGGAAACACAAGTTAATTAGAAAATGTTTATATTTTGGAGAAAAATGTTTACAATAGATGGACTTGCTTGATACCACTTTGTGTAATATGCAACATGATAATGAATTTAGGATAAATTATCAATTGGGGAGAAATTGTTGGCATTACAAAATGCTTGTTAAAGAATAAAAAATGATCCTCTTACCACTAATACATAATGTACAAGGATATTCCATAGCCTTGCTATAATTTTACTCCAAAATATAATTTCCTAAAATGGATGACAATCTATAAAACCCTTATAATATTAGAGTATTGGTTTCTCTCTTTGTCAATCAACTATATTTACAAAGTTCTACAACTTACCACATGGCTTAAGTAAAAATATTTATCTATACTTCCATTGATAACTCTTAGTAACTATATCATCCCTATGCAATGAATGCTCACATTTTTAGGATGCTTACTACATCTAATTAGTTGTAGGTGTAGAAGACAACACTCTTTGTTCTCTATCCATAGATGGTTTTGTCCAATAGAGCTAGTATTATAAGACTCAAAAAAAATTCAATCAATCAACTTAATTTGTTTAATAATGAACCTCTTTCTCATATGGTTTCCCTAGACCATGCAATAATTGGTGTATCTTCTTCCTTCCTTATCAATCCACCTCCTACTCTATCATTCACCCTTTTAAATGGACTATCCAAAATATGAAATATAACTTGCTCTACATAATATTAACAAGATGTCATCATGGCTAGTAGATAGAAATATTATGACCTACTGAAAAAATAAACAAACATCACCAAGATGAATTGTGTTCATATTAGTGGGATATATTTGTCATTGTAGTAACACTTTGGTGCATGAGCACCTAGGTAGGCTAAGGGTAGATCTAGGGCTTCTTGATCTTTTTGGCTTGTAGTTATGATAGCTATATAACTAGATCAATAAGGATACCAACTTGGTCCTAAGGTGAGGTTAGATAGGTTGAAATAGCCCAAAATGGCAATGTTGCTAAAATTGCTCATTTGGCTCTATTAAGCATTTTTGGGTTTTGAGGGCTAAATAGGTAAACTAGGTTTCTGGGAGATATTATTAGGTTTTTTGTACCTATCTAAGACCTTTTTCATAGGTTCGTAGCCCATGGAGCAAGTTTGGGAAGAAAACATTCAAAATTGGGAAAAATTGCTCATTTTTTGCAAAGTTGTCATTTGACAAATTTTGCAAATTTCTTGCAAACATAGCAATTTATTAGTTAGATCTCTTTAAATACCTGAAGGAGGTTGGGGCACTCTTGGAATTCCTTTATAAGGCCAATCTCATTCTTTTTCATGGATTGGAGAAAGTAGATTTATGGTTGTATGGACTATGCAACAAGTTCAATGATAGTTTCTGTGTTTTAATTGTTCTTGGCATGAAAAAAGATTAGATCTTTCTCTTTTTGTGTTAATTAAGTTTCCTTAGGTTATTTAGAATCCATTTCAACCATTTTTTTGTGTTTTTCAATAAGTTTTTTGTTTGTGTAAATAAATCATTTTGTGCTCCAACAATTTGCTGGTCTTAATAAGACTATAAGTGAAAAATGGAGTTTTAGGGCCACTTCCCACCATTGGATTTGTATAGTTCTTGGGGATTTGGACCTAGAATCCATGTAAAACATGTAAACTAATGGAGGACCCTTGGAATGGACAAAAAAAATATTAGAGTGATGCCCTAGGCAAGCAAATCATGTTTGGTTAGGGATCACAAATCAACAAAAGATCATTTGGAGGGGTTTGGAAGTGCAGATACTCCAATCCAAGCATGTGGTGAGTAAGGAGAAGGTGTGGCCTAACCCCAATGCAAAGGAAAGGCCTTGGTAAGAACCTTAAGGGGTTTTTTGAACCAAGCATCACCAAAACCCTTGAAACCCTCATTTATAGGCTAAAATAGTGCTTGGGTTGTACAAACAAGTTGGTGACTCAAGACCTTCAAAATCTCCAAGATATTTGAAAAGGGTATTTTGATTGCTAGTTTTTTTGGGCCCTTTTTAAAGGTTTTTGAAAAATATCTTTGTTTTTGTCATTTTGGAGGGCTAATCCTTGTAGCCTTTTTACAAGCCTTTGTGTGCAATTTGACTTGTGGGTTGCAACTCAATTAGGGTTTTAGCATGGTTTGGGATGTGGAAGCTTGAAAGGAGTCCAAAAAAATATATAAATATGGTTATCCATCCATTTGGAGGTGAAATCAAGAATTTTGGGTTATTTGTGTGAATGAGAAATAGGAGCAAGTTGTTCTACCTTATTGGTGTGTGCCAACTGAATGATCAGGAACTATTGATTAGGTTCCTAGAGAGCATAGGGGAGTAGAAATCCTATCTAGGTCAAGTATGTGGCCTAAGGAGACCCTAAGATAGCTTGGTGAAGTAGAAGGTTGGTTGTCACATTTGAGTGGTATCAGAGCAGGTTAAAGATTTGGGAACTATTAGTGAATGTTTGCAGCTACTGGAGAGTCAGTAGGTGAAACCAACATTTTGACTAATGCATAACTAGCCAAGGAAGTTGATGAAAAAAGGGAGAAGAAAAGAGTTCTTGAAGAATCCCTAGTAGAGGTAAAGGTACAACTAGATGTATTTGCTAAAGTAGCCAGGAGGAAAGAAGAAGAGGATTATGAAAAGGGTAAGGAGGTAGCAAAGGAGGATATTGTACTTGAACCTTACACTATTTTGAATAAAGAGCCCATATTGAAGACTATCAAAGCCCTAGGAGGAAAAACTTTGGAAGATGTACCACTTTTCAGTGGAAAGATGGACATAGATGTAGTCATGGATTGGATAGATGGCATGAAGAACCATTTTGAGTGTGAGGGGGTATCAGAGGCACAAAAGGTTAAGGTGGTTAAGTTAAGGCAAGGTTCAACATTTACATGGTGGACATATCTACAATATGAAATAATCAGCATGGGTAAGACTCCTATAGAAAATTGGAAGGCTATGGTCACTAAAGTGAAGGAAAACTTCTTACCTAAAGACTTTGAAATCCAACTCCACAAGAGAAGGAAAGGAATAAAGAACAAGTACCTAGATGTGCTCTTATACTGAGGAATTTCATAGGTTATGTATAAGATCCAAATGAAAAGAAGACGAGTGAATCAAAGTGGTAAGATATCTAGGTGGTTTGAAGTGGAATATCCAAGAGGAGCTCAGTTTGTGGGCACCTACCATATTTCAAAGATGCCATCAACTAGCTCTAAAGGTGGAAGAAAAGAAAAAAGGAAAGGAATTATAACTTCAAGGATAGAGGAAAGGGTAGAAATCAAAGAGTAAAAAGGGGAGGCTACCAAGGTAGAGGAGGTGAGAAAAAGAATCAAGGAGAAAGCAAGCTCAAAAAGCAAGATAATGAGAACTCTTCAAGAGATGGTTACAATAGAGGAAGAGGAAACCAAAGAGGATCTAATAGGGGGATAGGATCAAGAAGATCCAACTCATACTTTGGAAGTATGAAATGTTATAATTGTGGAAAGTTGGGTCATCTAGCCTATATATACCCAAACAAGCCTTCTTCCTCAAACCAAGACAAAAGAATGACATATGTATAAGAGGATTGCAAAAACGAATTAGATGTGGACCAAACTAAATCTGAAAAAGGTGAGAATCTCATGTGTAAGAAAGTGCTGATCAAACAACTAGCTCTTGATGAACCTAGACATAGAAGGGCATTGTTTAGGATAAAATGCAAAATCCTAGGAAAAGTGTGCAAAGTGGTGGTGGATTGAGGTTCTACTGATAATGTAATATTAGAGGAGGTTGTTACTAAGTTTAAATTAAAGAAGATACATCATGACAACCCTTACAAGGTTAGTTGGCTTAACAAGGGATAAATCATCTTGGTGAATGTGCAATCTTGGGTGGATTTCTCCATAGTAGGATACAAAGATAGGTTGTTGTGTGATGTTTTTCCTATGTATGCTTGCCATCTTTTTCTAGGTAGACCTTGAAAATTTGATAGAGAGGTTGTGTATGATGGAAGAGCTAATGTAATTACCTTCAAAAAGGGAGGTAAGACCTTTACAATTCATTCATTTCTAGAAGGGGAGGAAAAACAAGCCAAAGTTCCTAGTGTGCTATTTTGTAGTGGAAAAGAATTTTCAAAGATCTCAAGGATGAGGAATGTCAAAGTTTTTTAGTAGTGTTGAAGTTTGAAGCAAAGGAAAATTTAGCCAAGGAACCCTTATTAGTTGAGGTTCAAGCTTTTCTTACTCTACCTCCTAGGAGAGTTATAAGTCATCAAATTGACTTTGTTCGAAGTGATTCCTTACCTAATAAAGAAGCATACAAGCTCACTCTAGATCAAAACCTAGAAGTGGAAAGACAAGTCCAAGAATTGATGGATCAAGGTTTGTTACAAAAGAGCAGAAGCCCATGTGCAGTTCCTATTGTGTTGGCATCTAAGAAAGGGGGAAAATGGAGATTATGCATAGACTCAAGAGCCATAAATAGGATCACAATTATGTGTAGCTTTCCCATACCTAGGATTGAGGATCTCATGGATTGCCTTGGAGGAGCTAAATTTTTTACTATGTTGGACTTGAAGAGTGGCTATCACCAAATAAGGATAAAGGAGGGAGATGAATGGAAAACAACATTTTAGACTACTGATAGTCTTTATGAGTGGCTTGTGTATGTAATTTGGTCTTTCAAATGCTCCTAGCACATTCATGAGGTTCATGAATGAAGTGCTTAAGGACTTCATAGGTAGATTTTTAGTTGTATATCTAGATGATATACTCATCTTCAACAAGACTAGAGAAAATCATATCAAGCATGTTGAGACAGTTTGAAAAGACTTCATGAAAAGAAGCTAGCCATCAACCTTGAGAAGTGTGATTTCTTGATAGAGGAACTTGTGTACCTAGGCTTTGTGGTGTCCTAAGGCACATTAAATATGGACAAGGATAAGGTTTTTTCTATACTAGATTGGCCAACACCTACCACATCTACTGAGGTAAGAAGTTTCCATGGTTTGTCTCAATTCTATAAGAAATTCATTAGGAATTTCAGTGGAATTTGTGCAACTTTGCTAGATACTATAAAGGGTGGAGTCAAGTCTAAGTTTAAGTGGACTTTATAAGCTAAAGGGTTATTTGAAATGTTAAAGAAACAAGTAGCTACTCAACCTGTCCTACAATTGCCTATTTTTGAGAAAGTGTTCACCTTAGAATGTGATGCAAGTGGCTTAGTAGTAGGTGGAGTTTTGAGTCAAGAAGATGGGCCAGTATCCTTTTATAGTGAGAAGCTTAATGAGTCCAAGAAGAAGTATTCATCCTATGACTTATAGCTCTATGACTTAGTTCAATTTCTTAGGAAGTGAAGACATTATTTTTTGCCCAAAGAATTTTTTTAAAAATATAGATAATCAAGCTCTTAGATAAATCAACACTCAAGAGAAGCTGAGCAATAAACACTTGAAGTGGATGGAGTACTTAGAGGCCTTTACCTTGACAATCAAGCATGAGAAGGGGTAGTTGAATAAATTAGAAGATGTACTAAGTAGAAGGATCTAGAATAGAGAGTTTTTAGAATCTTTACAAAGAAGATGAGGATATTGCTAAAGCCTACAAGGCATGCAATGATTTTGAGAATCATTTTCATAGAAATTTTTTAGAATATACCTTGCAAAATGGGTTGCTATTCAAGGGTAACCACTTGTGTGTACCAAGGGGTTCCATGAGAGAGAACCTAATACATGAGAAGCATAATGACAGCCTAAGTGGACATTTTCTATTAGCAAAACCATAGAACAAGTGCAAAGGTTCTATTATTGGCCAAAGTTAACAAGGGATGTAACCAAGTATGTGGAACAATGCATGATATGCATGAAAGAGAAGGGAGAAATGAGAAATGTAGGTCTATATCAGCCCTTACCAATTCCAAAAAAGCCATGGGATTGTGTAATTATGGATTTTATTGTGGGTTTACCAAAAGCCAAGCAAGGGTATGATAACATTTATGTTGTTGTTGATAGATTCAAAAAAAATGGGTCATTTCATTCCATGTAGGAAAACTAATGATGCAAGTCATATTTCCCATCTATTTTTCAAGGAGATTGTTTGGATTCATGGACACCCATTAAGCATTGTGTCAGATATGGATGTTAAATTTATGAGCCATTTTTGGAAAACCTTGTGGAAAAAGCTTGGTACAAACATGCCATTTGGTTTAGATTAAAATCCCCAAAAATGATGGTCAAACTAAAGTGGTTAATAGGACCTTAGGTAACCTTCTAAGGTGCCTTACTAAGGAATATGGTCAAAGTTGGGATGTTATCATTTCACAAGTAGAATATCCCTATAATGATAGTAGGATTAGGACCACTGGAAAGAGTCATTTTCAGATAGTTTATGGAATGCATCCAAGGGGTGTATGTGAACTAAGATATCTAGGTGATATGGATAAGAGAAGTGGTCAAGATGAAGACTTTTTTCAAACCATGAAGGAGATTCAAGAGCATGTCAAGAAGACCACCCAAGATAACACTCAAAAGCTCAAGGCCAAAGTGGATGAAAAGAGGAAGGATATTTAGTTTGCTATTGGGGACTATGGAATGGTCCATTTGAATGAAGAAAGGCTTCAAAAATGTGTTCCTACCAAGCTCTAGATGAAGAGGGTAGGACCTTGAATTTTTTTGGCTAAGTATGGAGAAAATGTCTACAAGGTAGATTTACCATCAAATCTAGGCATATCCCCTATTTTCAATGTACAAGAATTGGTGGAATTTAAAGGGGCATTACCTCAGCTCAGATCAAATGGTCAAGATGACATTGAACCTACTACAACACCTAATATCAACAAGTTGGAAGCAGAGAAGGTGTTAGATTCCAATGTGAAGAAATCTACAAGGCACAAGGTGTATATGGAGCATCTCATCCAATAGAAGGGCAAGCCAATTTCAAAGGTTACTTGCATTACTGAGTCAGAGTTCATGAAGGTTGGCATACCCTTGGCCATGCTGCAATTAGGTGTGACTTAGTTTTTTTGATGGGGGGAGTATGGTGCAGGAGCACCTAGGTAGGATAAGGATAATGTTAGAAATAATAGTCCACCAAGATAATTGGGGGGGTTGAATCAATTATCCAATTAATTTTTTTATAAAACTTATGTTATAATTACAAGTGGAAAAGATAAACTTATGAGGTGGGGGGGTGGTGGGGGAAGTGAATCAAAAGTTTAAACTTGGACCCATAAAACTTTCACCATTCATTAGTTGCATTCAATATATAAACTGAAATAACATGTAAAGTAAATGCATTTAAAACATTTAAGTAATCAAACACACATAACGCCGGATATGGTTACCTAGAAACCCTCCAAATGAGAAGGTAAAACTAGGGTAGGGATGACACCCACAAACCTTCACTACTGCAACAATAAAGTGTAGCCAATTAAGGTTACAATGGTTTGACCATTAATCATGATCTACCCTGTGAAAGGCTTGTCCTGTTAAAGGCTTACAAACACTATTAAGTCCCACCTTGTTAGAGGATTTCAAAACCCTATTAGAAGTGTGCCTGGTTAAAGGACTTTAGGTCATTCACTTGGAATGCCACCCTATCAAAGGATTTGGTAAAGCCTATAAGGACTACTCCACCTAGGAAATTTAACTAAAATCACTTGTCAAAATGTCTTAGCATAGATCTTGCGGTTGGAACTTGCTTTCCTAATAATTGATCACCTCTATCCAATATTTGATTAATCCTTCACAATTTGATGTATCAATGCTATATCATCTATTCTCTATTCTTCACTTAAATGATTCAGTAATTCACTCCTACTAAGTCACCTTGAATAATCTGCAAACTATCTTGTTCGCTACTCCAATTTGATCATTCACCCCTTTACAATGCTCTCTTGAAAATTTAGGGCTTCATCATCCTTTATAAAGACTTTGGTGGCTTAGGGTTAGGTATGATTCATCCATTTTGCCACTTAAACCTTCTCATTTTTTGATTGGCTGCATGCAATTGCATAGGGAATCTACATATTGATTCATCCTTATCTCTAAAGGATTAAAAACTATCCTTACGTTGGTTGCAAAATGGTTTACATAGTTTTTTGTGCCATAACAAATGAACATGTCCAATATGTGTTACTTAGCATATATAGTTACTGATGCTCGACATATACTATAATTTTTCCTCTGACTCGACACTTGAACTGCTCTACATCTACTGTTCACTTGATAGTTGAATCACTCAGCATGGTCTATCTGCTTGGCACTTGAGTGACTTGGCACATGAGTGAGTTGACACTCATTGTAACTTGGCATGGTATAATATTTACATGTTGTACTTGGCATGTATTACTAGTTTGGCATGAACTAACTAAATGACTTAAGTGTGTTGACACTCAATTGTCAAAACCAATTTAAGATCAACAATCTCCACCTTTGACATGAGTGTCAAAAACACTTGAATATACATAATCATTCTAATCTTCTCAAGTATAACATATCAAGGACTCAACTTATGTGTAGAACTTCAAAATTTTTAAAATTTTGCAATAACCTATATACCTCAAAATTTGTAACTCCCCCTAAGTTAATGTCTATTTTGTATCCAAAATTTGTTCTCCATTTTGAGTAGATTTGTCTCTATTTACTGATACTCTTTGAATTCAATACACTTGTAACTAATACTCTTTCATATGATATGCTCTGTTATAGATAATAGCTGTATTTTTTTTTTGCCTTCCCCAAAAATGTATATCACTAGGGTCAAAATTGATAACTTCCCCTTTGTTCACACTTCCCCTTTTTCTTTGTTCTCTTTCTTTGTTTCCCATATTTTCATTTGTATCTCTCTCCCTTTCATTATTCCCCCCCTTGCTTACTTGCTCCCCCTTTACTTGCTACTTACTTACTCCCCCCTTTTTGACACTTATGTCAAATGGGCTATACACTTATAGTGTATTTGTCCAAAAAGGATTTATGGACTTCCATTATTATTTTAGGAGCTAAATCCCAATTGACACATGCAACATCCAATGATTTGACTTGGATAGTGAGCTCGGCTGTAAGGTGTACTAGGCCATCTAGTGTAGAAAGATTAGGGTCTTTCTTCAATAGAGTTTTAGCATAACCTAGTTCTTTATGGAGGATTTCCATCTTTGGGGTGAGGGAGGCCTAAATATTTTTCAATTTGGCTCTAATGTTAGGCTCTTCTACTATTAACACAACTAATTGACTCTGTGATTGAAGTAATGTATGGAAATGCTTGTCACTCTGAGCTGGGTTGTTGGGTAGCTATGTGCCTGATATATTTATATTCCTCTCTAGGCTCATAATTATATGTCTGGTGTCTTGGATAAAGAGTGTGAGATCACGTAATTTGGTGTACAATGAGAATATATTCTCAAGTACCTTCTTCACATCCTCAACCTTGGTTGCCAATGCAACTTGAGTTAGTGCTATGTCACCAAATATCTTCTCATTGAATTTCCCTTGAAACTTTCTTTTAGACCATTCTAAAAGTTTGGAATTTGTATCTAGGTCTTCATTATTAACCTTTTCCACAATCTTAGATAGTTGTTCCAATAGTGGCTTGGTTTCTTTAGGAGGTGGCAAGTTAAATGCATCTAAAAAAATGTCTTTAATTTCTTGTAGTGCTTTCTTTTGCCTATATTATATCCTAAGCATTTATTGATGCTTCTTTTTCTCTAAGGCTTGTTACAAAATACCTATTTGGTCGTCTTCACATCCTCAACCTTGGTTGCCAATGCAACTTGAGTTAGTGCTATGTCATCAAATATATTCTCATTGACTTTCCCTTGAAACTTTCTTTTAGACCATTCTAAAAGTTTAGCATTTGTATCTAGGTCTTCATTATTAACCTTTTCCACAATCTTAGATAGTTGTTCCAATAGTGGCTTGGTTAGGTGGCAAGCTAAATGTATCTAAAAAGATGTCTTTAATTTCTTGTAGTGCTTGCTTTTGCCTATATTATTTCCTAAGCATTTCTTGATGCTTCTTTTTCTCTAAGGCTTGTTAAAAAATTCCTATTTGGTCTAATGTCATTGTTACATAGTCAAATTTAGGAATCACTATTTCTTTATCTAGAGTTACATCTCCATAGTGAATTACCTTTTCAACCTTAGAAGAGCTTGAGCTTGACACTGAGATTTGTAGGGGTATAGCTTCCATGCTCAGCTTTTGAAGAGATTTTATAGGTGAAGAGCCATATGTTGGTAAAGTTACCAATGCTTGGATGGCCTCTTGTTCCTTTACCTTTAGTAATTGCTCCTACTCTTATAACTTATCTTGATCTATGACACTGACTTGTCTTGCACCTTGTGTTTGTGCTATAGGTATAGATGAATCTATCTATCCTATTTTCTCTATTGATGTCTCTTTTTCTTCTTTGGCAATATTCCTTTGCTCAACTGTGTCCATTTTAACACTTGTGTCAACATTAATAGATGTGTCTATAGTTGTTTGAATTAAAGGTTGATCACCAGCAACTAAAGGGATGATAGAAGGTGGTTCTTGTGTATTCACCTCATCCCTTATAACTTCAGTTACCACCTTTTGAAGTTTTTCCACACTGATCAAAATAGGATTTACACATAATTGTGGCTATAGTGTAGATTGATCTGGACTCTTCTTCAAATCTTCTGCAGTCAATGGATTGATGTTTTGAGCTGATGCATCAGAGACATCCTTGACAATGATAGTTTCTATAGTTACACTTGTGTCATGAGGGGGACTGACACTTGGCATTTGTGTGTCTTGCACACTCTGTTCCTCTTGCTATTGTTTAGTTATTGTCATGTCAATATCCATCTTCTTTGTCTCCTCCTCAACTATATTTCTTTCTTCCTTGTTGTCTTCTTTTCCATCTTCTTCTTTATCATCATTTTTACCCTCAAAGGGGTCCTTCTCTCCTTGCTTTATAATAGTTAATCCATCAATTAATTTCCACATTTGAGTGGATTCCTTAACAACATATTCAATATTATTTTGGTGAATGTTGAAGGCTCTATACTTTGGTGTGAACCTTCCTCCATATTTCTTGTTTACCTTAGCAATATGCCCTTTTGTCAGTTTTGGCATTACTTGGCTAGTGTTGTTTCTCTAATCTATTTTTCCAAATTTAAACAATAATGCCTCTATTATTCAATAATGTCATATAGACCCTTTGGTATAGTGTTATCAAATTCAAGTGGAGTGTTCTTAAATTTGGACATCACTGCATACACTGCCTCTTCTACTAGATTCTTCTCTTCTCTTCCGAGTTTTTCAAAATCAATATTCTTTAAACCAGATAAGTCTACATTATTTCTGACATTTTCACACAAATTTTCAAGATTAGAAAGTGGTGTATGACTTACCACTTTGAATTGGCTTAGATCATCTAATTTAGTTCTCTCTTCATCTGAGTCAGGTTGTGCAATATATTTCCTTCTCTACTTCTTTTGCATTTGGCCTCCTTGTTCTATTTGCTTGGTTTTCTACTTGGCATTTTGTGTGGTAGCTCATGTGCTTGCTCTAGTGATAGGTGTTGTAGGCTTTACTAGGCTTGGTTTAGCAAATTTCTTTGCTTTAGCCATAGACTATGCCTTGGCCTTTCTCTTCTTTTGTTTTGCATGTGTTGGTGCTTCCTTGGCTTCTTCTTCCTTGGTACCCTCTATTTCCTCTTCTTCTTTATCCTTGCCCATGCCTTGGGTTAATGCAAGGTGTTCTTTCTTCCTCTCCATCCTCTTCATCTCCTTCCTCTTCTTCCTCTTCAATACCTTCACCAAATTTAGTTTTAAGTTTCTTCACTAGTTTATCCTTCTTCTTCAGTGTAGAGGCTGTGTTCAATTCTATTTCTACCTTTGACTTCATTACATCATAGTTTTCAAAGATTTTTGCTATTTTGTCAACTTCCTTTGCTAGAAGTGTAGTGATGGCTACTGAGGCTTCATCAACATTGATCTCATAGACTAAGGGTGTTAGCCATCTTACCCTAGGTGTGGTAGCCTCTACATATGTGTAATTAATGTCTACAAGAAAACATATATTATTGTAATATTGTTCAACCAAAGAAACAGATATCCTCATCCTTTGCTTCATAGACTTCTTAAAGTCTTCAAAGTAGCTAGTCATGATAGTTTCAAAATTTTCACCCATCTGCTCAATGTACTCATTTATCTAAATAACAACTAACCTATTTGTCTTCCATCCTATAGTGCCAAAATATGGGAATGTATTCTATACATAGAAATATATGCAAACTAGAATTGATTCAAATTTGTAATATGCACTCTTAGTCTTTCTTACTGCTCCAAGATTTTCCATTAATTGTTGCAGTTGAAGCTCAACTAGATCATAAGTATGATCTTTGTTCACAATTTTATATCCAATATTTTCTACAATACATGGTACACTATTCAATAAAACTTGTGAGAGATTACCCTAACAAAAAAGTTCAGTAGTGGATCAGTGATAATGCCAATTATCATTCCTCATTTGTTCCACCTTGCACTTGTGTTGCTCTTTATTACCTCTTTGGAATCACTCTATAGAGTCTTTTGCTGATTTAGGGTTGGGAAACCAGTAACCTTATGGATTATTCATTTGGTGATCTTTATCGGTCCACCTTCCAACCATAAGGATCCATCATGTATTCGGCTCATTACTATTCTTCTCCATCCTATCTTGAATACACTAGGAAATTCTAGGACATGCGTCAAACCCTTCCTTTCAAAAATTTTGAATTCTTCTTTCAAGATGCCATTTTCACATAATATATCATAGGCTCCCTTTATTTCCATGTCACCTATTCCTCCTATCTTAGAGTTGTAACATTTTTTGACATCTTGAACCATAATGATATTTGGGGAAATCATGGAAAACACACCTAAAGGATCACCTAAAGGATCTTGTTTGTAATCTACATCTAGAATTGCTTTGAAATTTGGATATTTCACCTTGTTATTGTAATCACCCAAAAATGGTCATCAAGACTATTAGCCCCCCTTCTTAGCATTTTGGATAATTTAATTAATCATTTACCTAGACCAAATTGCTAAGAATCAAAATTTGATTATAACCTACAGTTTGACTATGCTATCCTAAGTTCTTTATTTGATTAAAAGAACATGTCCCCTTTTAATTAAATAAAAAGACCCCATTCTTCTAACCCACTTAAAATGCACACATAAAGTCCTTTTCTATTTTTGAAATTAAAAGAAAAGCTTATGAGACTTTTTTCTTATATGACAAGTCAACTCATTTTCTATTGGTTGACTTGTGTGTGCACACAAATCTCTCCCATTTTTTAATTCAACTGTTGATCATCCACTCTTTCAACCTTGATCTCTACCATCCATATGACTTTAAAAGCAAGAGAGCTTGTCCCCTCAAAGGATCCACACTCTTGAGTATTGTTATGCTATAGGATTTCCATTAAAGTAATTGAGAGATTCTTGTGGAAAGCAACATTTTCTTACATCCATCCTTTGCATTCATGGCATTTTACTTTGCATTGCATTTTAGCTTAGCTTGCATATAGTGTAGTTCCTTCCTTTTTGCAAGTAGCTTAGAACACATAGTTTAACTAGGATGGCTATGATACTTTCATGTGTGTAGCTTAGTTGCATTGTGCATTCCATTCCTAACATAGTTGCATTTTCCATTACATATACTCAAGGTTCTTTAACATTTGCATTCTTGCTCTTGCTCAAAGAATCTCCTGTTTCATGGTTTACTAGCAAGGGCTGCATCTCTAAGGCTTAGTTGAGAGCCATTTTGTGCTCATTGCATGCTTTTTCACTCCATTATTAGGGAGCTCTAAGCCGATATTCAAGCTTTCCAACCCATGGAAAACCTTGGATAGAAGGGTTTAGAGAAGTGCACTCTTTTTGGTGTACATTTTTGGCGCCCACCGTGGGGCAGAACACTTGTTTTACCCTAAGTTTTTTCTATTTTTGTCACCATTTTACTTGTTGTTTCATATATATATATATATATATATATATATATTTATAGTCATAGCTCT
The DNA here is from genome assembly GCA_028749045.1 of Cupressus sempervirens. Lineage (NCBI taxonomy): Eukaryota > Viridiplantae > Streptophyta > Pinopsida > Cupressales > Cupressaceae > Cupressus > Cupressus sempervirens. The sequence continues at coordinate 9,098,442 of CM053783.1, forward strand.
GGGTGACATTTTTCTAGTATCATACAACAATTCACAATACATTTGTGTGATATATTTTGTGGAAATAGTGTCGTATAGATATACTAAACTTACTAAACTATATCGCCTCTAATACAAAGTTCTGTCACCTGGCTAAAGGAAAACTATCGCATGGAGAAGTTCTGTTGCACATGTATACTATGAAGTATCGTCCAATAGACTTCCAGCGAGAACTATTGCCTGACACAAATTTGTTTGTTGTTTTGGGTGTTTTGGTCAGTTTTGACTGTGTTTGCTAGTTGCTGGTTTTTAGCAAGTCTCTAAAATGGTTTTGCAAAAGTTTATTTGCAAATTTATTTTATTTTTGGAAGCTAACCCTTAGCACTAACGGTTGTGGTTTTAGGTTGCCATATTTGAAAGTTTGAAACATTGCCTAAAAAGAATGCATGTCAAAGCTCCAAATGCAAAAGGGCTACTAACAATTGTTTGCAAGGCTTCCTGATGCATAAAAACCAAAGCTTGCTTGCTTCTTTTATTTCATGTGTGGCATAGTACTAGTTCATTTTTTATAGGCACATTAAAACTTGTAACTGGGGTCCCTTGGTGATAGGAGATTATGCTCTTCATCCTTGTGGTGAATTAGAAATCTTGACCCACCTTTGGATTTTAATTTACTCTTCTTGGTGTGTTTGGCTGATGCAATTGGAATAGGAGAGTATGCTCTTCACCCTTGAGGTGAATCAAAAATCTTGACCTCTAAGAGTTGATCTACTCAATGTTTAGTTAGGATCCTTTAGTGGGCCTACTCTCAAACAACTTGAGAGGAACGACCCAAGTGGGGACAAGTAGATTACCCGACTCTTCCAACCCACTATAAACTCAAGGCTATGAAGGACACAAAACCTTGGTAGACATAGTGTTTGTCTTTGCCTAGTGTGATCGCTTATGGGATTTTGACCATAGGGAGATCACTAGGCAAGAATGCTTAAGGTACTCTTGTGGTTGCAAGATCAGTTACTCATTGCAAGGTGAGGTGTCCCATAATTGGGAACAAGAGGAGCACTATGAATGGAAGCCCTATCTAGACACCCTAGGTTAGTATCCACCTTATTTTGCCACTCAACTTCTTGGTGCAAGGATCGATCCTAGTGGACTACCCAGATCACCCCAAGATTTACACTCACCATATGTTTTCCCTTAGTTGTACTTATGACATTTCTATGACAAAGCCAATATCTCTTGAGGGTAACCACTTGGAGTGAGGCGAAGGGGTATCAAGCATGGGTCAAGTTGTTGAGTAATGAACTATGACCTTAAGGTAGATTTCTTGGCTACTATTTTTGAATGTATTGATCGGTGTTAACATTCTTGCACATTAAACAATCATGGTAATGTTAGTAGGGATGTTTTTATCATATCACAAGTGTGTATTGGCAAGGTTATTTTTACCCTTTTTCAACTATTTGAAGACATGTTAAATCCATTACTTTTTGCAAACCTGACTAATAACTAACATGAACTGGAAATCTATACTATCTGATTTGAAAAATCATCTGATTTTTGAAATTGAAATGCAAAATTTTGGGTCAAAACTGGTTTGTTCTACACAAACTATCACTTTATGACCTAGTCTTTGAAGAAATATCACGTGATAGAATTTTTCCAAAATTGTATCGCCTTCCTTTCTGAGCTATATCACCCTTGGTCCTAAAGTCTATTGCATATCTTTGTGTGAACTATCTCCTAAATGAAAAGTATTGTTCTATTGTTGTGAAAAGGTCATACAACATATTATGTTGTTTCCCTATCACCTGGTAATTGATAAAGTATTGCCTAGGGTTATTTCTTGCTGAATTAGTGTTTGCATTATGGTCTTTCTAGTTTAGAGTGTGTTGTTCTTGTTCCCATAAATTTTGTTTACATATCTGTATGTTAAGAAATTGTCTAAGGTTGAAAAGATGGGTCTAGTTTGTCAGATGTAAGTCTTGAGACATCATTGATAAATCACTTGTCAAAATATAATTATCATCTCTTTTAGCTACTTGCTATTGAGCTTCTTGCTTGCTTGCTTGGCTCAAGTCACTAGTGCTATAAATTCTTGAGCATTACTTGACAAGCCATCTCTCATACTTTGACAAGTGACTAATCTTGATTGTAAAAGCTTCAAATCTAACTTACTTTTCTTGTCCCATTAAACAAAGACAAGTCTTTACATGATGATTACAACAAGATTTCAAGTTGGGAGTGGGAACCACACCCCGTTTGTTTTCAAGAAATTAGAAACCTCACCTAGACATCCTTGTGGATAGTCTTGTGTGGAAGAACCTGAGCCAATTGAAGCACAAACAACTAATGTTAGTGTAATGTCCCCTTTTAGGACATTAGATAATTTCTTCTTGAATTTTATAAATTTGATAATAATCCGTTCTCTTCTTTAGTAATTTTCACTTTGGTTATGGAAGAATGAACCAAATGAAATGGTCTGTGATGTATTCAATGTTTATGGTACCCTTGACTTCGCTATATTTCCATCCATGCCTTCGTACTTCTATCCTTACCTTCCTAAATAGGCTGAATCGGTTTTGGAGAGTTATGAATGAAAGGATGCGACTTATGTTTTTATTATTATTTTTGATTTGTTATTGAATTTGTTATTTATCGCATATATGTATGTTGAAAGAGGTGTTTGCAATATAATTATATAAGAGTTATATTTAAGAGTATTTGTAGTTGATATATATATTTTTTATAAGATATAAGTATTAAATATGTTATATAACACTGTTTGTTTATAATAACATATTCAAATATATGTTGTTATAAATATAATATCATATGTATTATTGTTTATATTAGTTCTTGAATTATTAATATATATTATATTGATTAGTCTATTAATCAATTTATTATTATTATCATTAGTTATTAATATTATATATATTCAAATGTGAATACATTATAATCTTCTTTGGTTTCATAATGTAATTATAATATTTATTATTATCTATTTATTTCTTAATTATTATCATTATATAATATGTTATTCAAATATTCATATATCCTTAAATTCTGGGTCATGACAAGTCCACCCCTCTCGAATTTGCTTGTCCTCAAGCAATAATCATTTTCATATTTGTTTCACCTTATATAACAAAATTGACTACTAGATCTCATTCAAATTTTTACTTATAAGATTACTTCATTCTATTCTATAAAGAGTCACACAAGTAGTATGCATTTGAATGCAAAGTATACATATGAATGTATAAAGACACGAAGAAAACATGAAGCATACACATTGATGCATGAAGAAATGAAGTAGACACATCATACATAACCTTGATTAGATCCTAAAATTAATAATGCACAATGATTATACTTCTTCGTTAGACTTATAAACCCTGCAACCAAAAAATAAGCATCAGTACATGGATATATATAAAGTTCAAAGAAATTTGAATGATAATAAGTTAATCCAAGCCAAATCCATGCTAAGCCCAAGAGCAAAACTTTTGGGCCCCTTGGCCCTGGTGGTAGGTGTTAGGCATCCACACGAGGTGGTCTACCTAGTGGATTTCTTATTTGGCTAGAAAGGTTCTTGTGAAAAGGAGCCATTATTATCTTTCCCTTAACTAGCACTATAATAGGGTGTCCTAACCACTCTCCCTTGATTGAAAACTCCATAGGAAAGTTGATAGGGTGCCCTTACTATCTTCCCCTTAACTAGTACTACAATAGGGTGTTCTCCCCTGATTGCAGACTCCATAGGAAAGTGGTAGGATTCCCTTACTATCTTCCCGTTAACTACTGCAATAGGGTATCATAGCAGCTCTTCCCTGATTGTAGACTCCATAGGAAGGATAGATGCCCTTATAGTCTTTCCCTTAACTAGTACTACAATAAGGTGTCTTAACAAACCTTCCTTAATTGTAGACTCCATAGGAAAGTTAAATATGGCCTTTCCCTTAACTGATACTACAATAAGGTGTCTTAACAGACCTCCCTTAATTGCAGACCCCATAGGAAAGTTAAATATGTCCTTTCCCTTAACTAATACTACAATAAGGTGTCTTTAACAAACCTCCCTTAATTACAAACCCCATAGGAAAGTTAAATATGGCCTTTCCCTTAACTGATACTACAATAAAGTGTCTTAATAGACCTCCCTTAATTGTAGACCCCATAGGAAAGTTAAATATGGCCTTTCCCTTAACTGATACTACAATAAGGTGTCTTTAACAGACCTCCCTTAATTGCAGACCCCATAGGAAAGTTAAATATGGCCTTTCCCTTAACTGATACTACAATAAGGTGTCTTAACAGACCTCCCTTAATTGCAGACCCCATAGGAAAGTTAAATATGGCCTTTCCCTTAACTGATACTACAATAAGGTGTCTTTAACAAACCTCCCTTAATTACAGACCCCATAGGAAAGTTAAATATAGTAGGGTTTCTATATAGTCTTTCCCTTAACTAGTACTACAATAAGGCATCTTATAGACCTTCCTTGATTGTAGACTCCATAAGAAAGCTACTTGAAATCCCTAAATCATTTCTTAAATAATCAATTTTACACCTTTATGATTACATTAATTAAGAAACTTACAATTTTATTAAATAACACCACTTACCTTTTCTCCTTCAATGGCATTTGTCACACCTCCTTAGGTATTGCAAGTAGGTTTTGAAAGCAGGCCTCTATGTCAAAAGAGGTTGATCTCATGGAACCATCTAACAAAGATTCTTTTTAATCGACAAATTAACTAGAAAACATATATAGCAGTTGTATTGGATACCTTTCCAACATTGTAACTCTGGTGCCTCATTATCAAATGTTGGCCAATTTACATAATGTCATCAGTTGGATGTAGACCTTTTAGGAATGTTATTTGCTAATACTCCTAATGAGTGTTGAGATTCATGCTTTAAGCCAAAAATGTTACTATGACCACTCATTATACCATGGTACATTTTATAGTATGATACCAAGCCTTTGTCATTACCAAGGTCAAGAATATGGCTTTATCTTGTAACAAACTAAATACCATGCCAAGGGTTTAACAGTTACATCAAATGCCATATTCTCTGCAATATGATATAAATGCCAAACGCATCATCACATGTAGTGATAATGACTACCACTGTTATGATATAATATCTTTTGTATATACTATAGCACAAGTTTATAATATTACAGATATTGATCAAGGGGAAATGTAAACTGATATTAACTTCTTATAACCTTATACGCAAACTAGCCTTGTATACAACATAATTTGATAGCTTATATATTTTGTTGTGATACGACATGGATAGCTTATCAATAAAATTGTTAATAGGATATTAGTTCCTTGTCAGAGGCAAAATACATAAGACATTTATATTTGATGTGCAATAAGATACATAATGGATCATCCAATAAAATGCATACCAATTATGTAAACCATAAGAATGTAATAGATCACTGATAGCCATCCTGTAAATCTGCCATGATCAACAGATCATCAACACAAGACTATCCAAATTGAATTGAATGTCAGCACTAATAATTATGTGTCACTACCATATTTATGTATGTGTATGAAACATAACATCAATTCCTTTCTAATATGACCAGTTCAATTTCCCCCCAAATTATTCAAGAGAGATCAAGGGGAAGTGCCCCTTGCGAGGTTCTGGGCCAGTGTCCTTTGTAGGCTCCACGGGCAGTGCTACCACAAAGGCTTTCCAGGGGCAGGAGCCTGAATGCTCAAATGACTTTTCTTGTTTTAAAAAGGTACCAGGTATTATTTTTCTATTGGCTAACATATTCTAACCTTATTTTTGTATCGACATAAGTTTTGATAAAATAGTTTAGGGTCAGGGTTTTCATATGAGAATTTTGTAGCACTTTGTAACAGTGATTAATGGTTGTAATCGATTCAGTTTTTTGGATAATAGTATTGGATTTTGGTGGACATAGTCTAAATTTGGGTAAATCATGTTAAGTTTTGTTTCATTTTTCTATGTGTTTGATTCCTCAATTTTATTGATCAAATCTGCATTTAACAGTTAGATACACACTATCTAACCCTAACAAATATAAGATCAAGTCCTTTTGAAAATGAACTATAAAAAAATATATCAGCATCATGAATGAACCACCGAATGCATCATAAACAGAAAAGAAAAGAAATATTGTGATGCTCTCATGATAGATTGTGATGCTTATATTAAATCAAAGTAGGTCCAGTGGTAGATTGCCTTGTTGCAGAATAAACTTCTCAAAGATATCTTCCCTTTCTCCTTCTCTAATTGATTTGTATAATTTATTCTTCACAAGTTGGTAGGATTTCTGCTCTGATACCAATTGTAATGTCCCCTTTTAGGACATTAGATAATTTCTTCTTGAATTTTATAAATTTGATAATAATCCGTTCTCTTCTTTAGTAATTTGCACTTTGGTTATGGAAGAATGAACCAAATGAAATGGTCTGCAATGTATTCAATGTTTTTAGTACCCTTGACTTCACTATATTTCCATCCATGCCTTCGTACTTCTATCCTTACCTTCCTAAATAGGCCGAATCAATTTTGGAGAGTTATGAATGAAAGGATGCGACTTATGTTTTTATTATTATTTTTGATTTGTTATTGAATTTTTTATTTATCCCATATATGTATGTTGAAAGAGGTGTTTGCAATATAATTATATAAGAGTTATATTTAAGAGTATTTGTAGTTGATATATATATATATATATATTTTTATAAGATATAAGTATTAAATATGTTATATAACAATGTTTGTTTATAATAACATATTCAAATATATTTTGTTATAAATATAATATCATATGGTATTATTGTTTATATTAGTTCTTGTATTATTAATATATATTATATTGATTAGTCTATTAATCAATTTATTATTATCATTAGTTATTAATATTATATATATTCAAATGTGAATACATTATAATCTTCTTTGGTTTCATAATGTAATTATAATATTTATTATTATTTGTTTATTTCTTAATTATTATCATTATATAATATGTTATTCAAATATTCATATATCCTTAAATTTGGGGTCATGACAATTAGGCATAATCCACTTTACAATTTTGAGAATGTGAAAATCAAAGGATTTTTGAAGTCATGTATGCTAAGGAGAAAGAATGTGAACAAACTAAAACCAATACCTATACTTGTCATGAAGGGAACAAAGGGACTTGCTCCCAAAATCCTTTTGATGGCAATGATGGCAACCACACACCTCCAAAAAATCCTAGAGTGACCACAGGTGCATGCCCTCCTCATCATGATAGTGATGAAGAAGTAGCTAGTGAAGATGTCATAAAGTTCCAACAAGATAGTTTTGCACAAAAACTGATGCTTAGAGCTTTAGAGTAAAATGGAGATCAATATTTCCATTACATGGCAGCAAGAGGATGGAAACTTCCTCAAGATTTCAATGTAGAACACATCATTCCAAAATGAGAACCCATTGAAGCAAAGATATTAAGGGAAGAAATACAAGAGCTAAGGAAACAATTTACACAACTGCAAGCCTCAAAAGAACCACCTAAAACTTCATTTCTTGACTCAATACGTGCTCTTCCATTTGATAGGAGTCTTTACATGCTACCATTTCCTAAGGATATAGAGGTTCCTAAGTATGAGAAATATGATGGAAATGGTGATCCTCATGATCATGTCAGACATTTTTATGCTCTTAACATGGACTTTATGCATGAAGAGACCTTTTTTATGAGGTTATTTCCTAGGAGTCTAAGAGGACAAGCTATGGAATGGTTCACCAAATTGAGAACTCCCATTAAGAAATTTGATGAGATTGCACAAAGATTCATCCAACAATACTCCTACAATATTCAACATCCTGTAACAGTGCTAGATTTATGCAACATCAAGCAAAAACTAGGAGAACCTTTCGCAACATATCTTCCATGGTGGAGGGCATTATACTCTCGATATCCCCGGCAAGTTCCTGAGGCTGAAAAAAATTGATATCTTTGTCAATACCCTCATACTAGAATTGTGCTTTGATCTAAGGAAATAACTCTTCACATCCTTTAATGCCATGGTTGAAACTGCATATCATATTGAAGATGTTCCTATCAAAAAGGGTGATATTGTCATCAATAAAGATAAGAATAGCAATGGAAACAATAAAGACAAAGGTAAACCTTGGAATAAAAACAAGTATGTTGTCAATGGAGTGGTGGATACTCCTAAGACCAAGGAACCTGCATTTAAGCTTTCCACTGCTATCTATGCTACAAAACAACAAGAAAATGCGAGACCACAAACATCTGACAAAAGCTCTAAGTTTACCAAGAAATGACGTGTTTATATGCCCATGGTTGAGTCCTATGAAATGGTATTAAAAAATTTAATTCCAAAAAAATTGATTACTTTTCCAAATAATTATTGACCCTATGATCCACCTGTTAAACCCCTGTTGTGGAGGGAAGATCATGTTTGTAGTTATTGTAGAAGCAAGGGTCACAATACTGAAAACTATTTCAAGCTCAAAGATGTGATTCAAGACCTTATTGAGGAAGGAAAAGTTGTTACAGATGCTCTTACCAAGAATTCTGATCACAAAGCTTTTAAGCAACCCTTACCAAAGTATGAGAAGGGTGAAACCTCTAAAGCTACTAAAAAGAATCATGATGCTAAGATCAGCTATGCTTATGCTGATGTAGATAATGTCATAGGTATGCTTGAGCTTGTTGAGTATATATGCATGGAAAATTCTAATGATGACAACTCATATGCAAAAGAATGACCTAGAGTTGTCTTAAGAAGATGTGATGTTCCTCAAAATTGTAATGACTCTCGATCTAAGGTGGTGCTTCGGGTGATTGATTCTTTTTCATCAAAAAGTGAAACACTTAATACTATCACTAGGGGGCAATCTAAGGTTGTCCTAAAGGTTGCCTAGGACTCCAAGAATGCCTCATCTTCTAAGCAACCAGCCACTTCCAAGATTTTGAACTATGACCTTGTTAGTCAGTTATAGTGTACCCAGGCACAAATCTCCATTTTTGAGTTGTTACAGTTATCCCCCTTGGACAAGGATATCCTTGAGAAAGCTTTACACTTTGACAATGTTCCCATAGTTATTGATGCAGAATGATTCCAAGCTATGGTGAATCATTCCTCTTCACCTTACCACCTCACCTTTTCTAAATAAGATGACCAAGCTCCCAGTCATCCCCACAACCTTGCTCTCCATATCAAAGTCCAAATCTTTTGTACTCGCATTCACCAAGTCTTGATAGACAATGGTGCAGGGTTAAAAATTATCTCCTTTAATGTCAATCAACAGTTGGGCATGTTAGAATTTGCTATTGAACCTAGGTGCAAGATCACCATAAAAGCTTATGAAAAAGTTGAAAGACCTTCTAAGGGTCTAATTGTGCTATCAATTTGATTTGGTCTAGTGGAAAGGGATGTTGTTTTTCAAGTTCTAGATATACCACTTGCATATAATTTGCTATTGGGACAACCATGGATTCATGATAGGCAAGCAGTGCCTTCCACATATCATCAGTGCATCAAGTTTCCTTTTAATGGCATTGAAGTAGTTGTCCCCAGTGATAACTCAATGTCCATCAATGCATTATCTACTATTGATACACTAGTTCCTAATAATCGCTCTTCTCATGAGCCAACACCATCTCTTGCAGAGTGTGAACTAAAAATGAAAATGATGAGTCTTGGCATGGGAGAATACACTCTAGACTCTATTGCTACTTTACCACTTTCCCCTTGGTCTTATGGTAAACCGTCCACCAAAAAGAAATCTTTTTTGTTTTCCATGACACTTTTTGGCACCTTTGTCTAGTCTTCAATTCCTTTGGAAGCACAAAAAGAAGAACAAGCCATTAGAGACTGGATATATAGAGGAGAGGACAATGAAGAGGATGTTATAATTACCACTCCCATTTCCCCCAGACGATATAGAAAAGGGTATAAAATGCTTGCAAATATGAGATATTAGGGTCACGGGTCTTTAACTGGTAACAAAAATGCTCTAGCTAAACCTTAAAGTCATACCCAAGGTCATGACGCTCGAGACACTGGTGGCTTAGGATTTGAGCTAGAGAATGATATGCCAATGTCTACTCAAAACATGCCCATATCTAGTGACTCAAAAGATGATGATCCTCCTTTTATTGCTACTACTTTGCAAGATGGAGACTTTGTGCCTACAACTTCTCTTCTTTGGGAGGAGCATACTCCAAATATCATTGATGATGTTGAAGCTTCCACCTCTCGACAAATAGAACAAGATGAATTTGATCATGAGGACATGAATATAGGCCAAATTCAAAAAAATATTGCTTATCTAATTGCTAGGGATCAAAGTATAGACTCTCAAGAATATGAATGGGAGAGTTTATTAGATGCTTCTTGTGAACTAGGAGTGGATGTTATTCATGCCTATGTAACTCAACCAAATGTAATTGAAAAGTCTAGTGTAAGGTTAGATGAGTTTTTCCCACAATATGCTTCAATGGATTATGCTAGTTCACCTAGGGTTGTTCTTGATTTAGATACCTTTTTAATGTTCAATATAGGCTCACCTTCGCATGTCACTAGAGATGACTCTTTTCATGTCAATCACCTCAAAGCTTTTCCCTCACTTTCATTAATCAATCCTAATCTCATAGATTGGTCCAGTCAATACCAAGCACTAGAAATATTGTCTTTCTGCAATGACTATGAGATTGCTTGCTATCTAAATGCCATTGAACCTATCACTTCTTCCACTAGTGAACCTACGATTCACGTGATAGAATCAGATATCAAGTACCTTAGTCATAAAATGAAAGGAAAAAATAAATGATCAGATGGTGATAACCACATTGTGGCAGTATCTGAACCTAAAAAAAGTAAAAATAAAGATGTATCTAATGGTGAAAACCTCTTTGAGCCACTCACAAGTGAGGTACTTGGTAGTCTTCCAAGTTATTTTTAGGATAGATCATCAATTCTTATTGAGCCTACACAGTCAATCAACTTGGGAACAGAGCAATCTCCTAAAATTATCCATGTAGCTCAATCATTGTCAGCTAAAGAAAAGGAGCAGTTTACCCAAATTTTCTAGGATAAAAAAATCAAATTTTCATGGACATACTTAGACATGCCTAGGCTTGAGATAGATCTCATCATGCATCATTTATCTATTTCTCTTGATACCAAGCCCGTTAAACAAAAATTGTGAAAAATGCATCCTCATCTAGCTTTGTTGGTAAAAGAAGAGTTGGAGAAACTTTTGAGTGTAAACTTTATTAGAGCAATTGACTATGCAAAGTGGATTTCCAACATTGTACCTGTCTCCAAGGATGAAAAAACCATCTGAGTTTGTACCGACTCCAGAGATCTTAATAAGGCATGCCCTAAAGATGATTTCCCACTACCAAATATTGATATGATTGTAGACATGACTGTGGGATATGAAATGTACTCCCTTATGGATAGTTTTTCTAGGTATAACCAAATCAAGATAGCTCCAACTGATCAAGAGAAAATGGCCTTCACATGCTCATGGGGTGCCTTTTGTTGGAATGTTATGCCTTTTGAGCTTAAGAATGCTGGTGCTACCTACCAAAGAGCAATGACCACCATATTCCATGATATGATGCATAAGAATATGGAAGACTATGTTGATGACACATTGGAAAAATCTAGAACAAGAGGCACACACCTTCAAGACCTTAGTTTGATATTGGATTGTATGGAATGATTTCAACTTACGCTAAATCCAAAAAAGTGTGCCTTTTGTGTCACTTTAGGAAAGTTGCTAGGTTACATTTTCTCAGCAAAAGGCATTGAGGTTGATCCTAAAAAAGTCCAAGCTATCATAGATATGCCTCATCCAAAGAATATTAATCAACTTAGAAGCCTACAAGGGCATCTACGATCCATAAGAAGGTTTATTTCTCAATTGGCTGATAAAGCTCAATCTTTCAACAAGAATTTGCACAAAGGGTCTACTCAAATTTGGAATGATGAATGTCAACACAGTCTAGATCAGATCAAAGGGTACTTGAAAAAACCTCCAGTCTTAATGCCACCTATTCTAGGAAAACCTTTGATTTTGTACATCTCAGCTACAACTTCTTCTTTAGGAGCACTATTAGCCCAAAGTGATGAGACTGGTAAAGAACGTATCATATATTATATTAGTCAAACTTTGGTTCTCATGAAATGAATTATACCAGCATTGAGAAAGCTTGTCTTGCAGTGGTCTTTGCCTCTCAAAAGCTTTGACATTACATGTTGGCACATACAGTCCACCTAGTCGCAAAAATAGATCCTTTGAAATATCTGTTGAGCAAAGCTGTGCTTACTGGTCATCTAGCTAAGTGGATGATGATTCTTTCAAAATTTGACATTCAGTATGTCAAATGTAAAGCCATATAAGGATAAGCTATAGCTGATCAACTTGCTGATTTCCCTTTAGAAGATACAACACCCATACAAGCTAAATTTCTAGATGCTTCAATAATGTACATCACTGAAAGGACCTAGAAAATGTTTTTTGATGGTTCCCACACACAAAATGGAGCTGGAGCTGGTATATTGTTTATTTCTCCTCATGGGTATATGATTCCCAAATCTTACAAACTCTTATTCCCTTATACAAATAATATGGTTGAATATGAGGCTTTAACCAATGGGATCAAGATGGCTCTTGAATAGAGGATAACTAAGTTGCATATCTTTGGGGATTCTCAACTTGTTATTAATCAGATGAATAATGACTATCAAATAAAGCATGACAAGTTGATACCTTATAAAAGATTGATAGATGCTCTAAGGAACTACTTCACTTTTGTGATATTCTAGCAAATTCCTAGGGAAAAAAACAAAGTTGCAGATGCTATGGCTACTCTAGCTTCTATTCTCCAACTACAAGAACATGAATCTCGATTTGAGTTCCTGGTGGAAGAATTGTGTCATCCTGCCTATGATTCCCCTAACAACCAAGTGATCAGCATAGTTGTAGGTCATGATTCTTCTCGCTATGTTGACATCGTTTCCTACCTGCATGATCAAATGATTCTTGAGAACCTCATGTGCAACCAAAAATGCCAATTCCTTCGTAACACCTCACATTACATTTTGGTCTCTGGTGATTTTTATAGAAGGGGTCTAGATGGTACTTTTCTTAGGTGTTTAGAGCTAGAATATTTTGAAAAGGCACTTGCCGAAGTCCATGATGACATTTGCGGGGCACATTCTAATGGACTTGCACTTTCTTGAAAGCTGCTCAGAGCAGGTTATTACTGGCCAACTATGCAAGCTGATGTTGTCTGTTATGCCAAGTCCTGCCAAAAATGTCAACTCCATGGTAATTTGATACATGCTTTGAGATGTGAGTTGATCCCTTCCATGATATATTGGTCATTTCAACAATGGTCCTTTGACTTGGTGGGTAAAATTCACCCAAGCTCCTCTAGTGGCCACAAGTTCATTATTACTGCAACTAAGTATTTCACTAAACGGGTTGATGCTGTGCCATTATTTGCTACTATAGGAAAACATGTTGCTTTGTTCATACTAAATCACATCATTTGTCGATATGGTATCCCTTCTTCTATCGTCACTGATAATGGAGGATAGTTCAAAAATAAGGACCTAAGATAGCTATGTAAGACGTTTAAGATCAAACAACACTAGCCTTTTATTTATTACCCTCAAGGGAATGGTCAAGTAGAGGCTTCCAATAAAACATTGCTGAAAATCCTGCATCGCACAGTTCATAAGTCTTGGGAAGATTGGCACCTACAGATAAATCCAACACTTTGGGCCTACATAACTACTATTCGTACTCCTATAGGGGCCACTCCCTTTTATTTGGTCTATGGTTCTGAGGCTATCCTCCCATTAGAAGTAGAGATCCCTTCCTTATGAGTCTCTTTGCATGGGTTGATAACTGATGAAGATTATAGAGCTATGTGAATACAAGAATTAGAGACCCTTGATGAGCATTGTAAAGTAGCTTTTCATCACATGAGAGCTTATCAGAAGCGTATGTCTACTCAATATAACAAAAAGGTTCATCCACGTGAATTTCAAGTTGGTGACCTTGTGCTTAGAGAAAATCCAAAGAATTAGCAGCATAGAGAGTAGAAGGGAAAATTTGAACCTAATTGGTTAGGTCCATACATTATCATAGTAGCATTTGGGTCTGGTGCTTATCAGTTGTCTACTCCTGAAGGGGAAGAGCTTGTAGAACCTATCAACATCCTACACTTAAAGAAGTTCTATGCTTAGAAGGTTTATTGCTCAACTATCTTGTACATATTTATGATCTTGAAAAAAATCCTAAAAATCAGAAAAATGTCCTAAAAAATTGATCATCTTAGTGAAAACCTAGCAATAGGCACTTTGATGTATCACCAAAAAAAGATAAAATAAAAAAAATACAAAAAAATAGAAAAAAGTCATGAAAAAATTTGCCAAGTGATGAAAAACCTGAAATAGGTGCTGCTTGAGACCCTTGCACCTATGTCTATAAATCTTATTCACTTCGCTAACCTATTTCCTAGCTTGGAATTGTTTCTCATCCTTGTCTTGGGAGCACAACTGCTTAGCCTATTTTGAGGTCTTCTTGTGCACTAGGGTTTCTTTAGAAACTCAAAAAAATAGTGTTTCTTAACACTACCCCCCAACTTGACATCAAGTGTTTCTCAAAACTCTTTAGATAGTTTACCTACAGTCTCCAATGTTGTGATATTTCTCACTACTAGGATCAAACTTTGAAGAAATGGTCAAGTGACTTACACACATACACTTAAACACTTAAATGATTGAGCTATGATGGACTTTATCCTTTTGTGTGTGCTATTTGTGATGATTTCTTTACTATGTGTTCCCTCCCTAATAGTCTCTTGAGGATATCATTGAGTATAAGAATGGGGGCATGGGGCATGTTTTCATGATTTCTGCTTGTGGGTATACTTCATTTGCCTATAGTGTTTTCCAGTGTTTCATGCTAATCTTATTTGACACTTGGACTTATGAAAGTATCATTCTTGACTATTTTTTGCAAGACTGCACTCAGGGGTTATCCTAGCATTTAGGCCTTGATACAGGTGTAGCCTTGCTATATCAAACTTAGGGAATTTGATCGTATAGTCATCTTGACTTTTATGTCTTTGATGCTTAGATAAGATTTGCACATACCTATCTGATATTGATCATACTCATATCCTCATTAGTTATACTAGTAATGGATGTAAGATCTCATGATGTCCCTAATAAATGCTCAATGATGAAATAAGAGTCTAAATGTTATGTGTCCCTTGCTGGTAAACGACTTTGCATATTAGCTTTCATTTTAGGTTCATTTTTTAGTTTAGTCTTGCATTTTTTTTGCATATGGAGAGAAGTCTCTCTTCATCTTTTTTGTGTAGACTTGTCAGCTAACTACTTTCATGATCTTCTTTGCTTTCTTTTTCATGTCTTTCATCTTCTTGATCTTTCATTTCATATCTATTTTGCTATCCTAACATCACAAGGGGTTAATCTAAACATCACATTCAATCTATCCAAGTGTCACATATTTTTAGAAACATAAAGTATACATCATGCACATGAGAGCTAGAAACATCACACATAAGAGAGATACATGAGCATAACTATCCAAACAGATGCATACATGAGCTGAAAATAGAAACCAAATGCTAAAACATCCATTTGAGATAAGTACACAAGATTGCCAATCGAATCCAGTATCTCATATATATATATATATATATATATATATATATGTCACAGTACACATACAAAAGAATGAGATCCAAAATTTGGATATTTGTCTCAAAAATACATGATGTACAGTTAAAACTATCATGATCAGCCTATGACTGACTGCCACCTTCTGTAGTAGGTGGAGGTGGTGGCCCTAGTGGTGGAACCTATCTCTTATCTGGTGGCTGTATTGAAACCCTTTGATCTCCTCACCTGCTCAAAATAATCAAGTAACCCCTGCCCTGGTAGTACCACCCCTCTATATGTAGCATAATAATATGTGGCCTAAGCACCATGATGAGCTACCTCATGCTCTGTAGCATCCCTCTTCTTGCAGAGCTCATCTCCTCATGCTCGCTCATCCATGAGTTGCTGATCACGCACTGCAATGGTTACCCTTGCTGCCTATAACTCTAACTCCAATGTGCAGATCTTGGCATCTCGTTCATCATCACTCTCCCTCACTGGCTGCTCTGCCTCTAGCTCTACCTCTGCTCTCCTAGCCTGTCGCCACCTTAGTGGCACCTCCTCCTCCTCGTCCTCCATGTCCCTTGCTACCTATGCCCATGTCCTCCTCCTCACTAATCAAGATCACTATCCAACCTCCATCTATCTCACACCCCTACCTCTGCCTCTGCCTCTGCCTCTGCCTCTGCCTCCACCACCTCCATGTCCCCCTCCTATGGGTAGTGCATCATGCTCAGTAAACTACAAGAATGGGTGTCTCTACATCTCATATAAATATCTAGGATCTGCCCTTGCATCTACCACATCTGGGCAATAATCCCAAGGAGTCACTACCAGAGCCGTTGTCTTCCATACGATTGTCTAATAGTCTAGTATTAGTAACCATCCTAGGGACTCATTTGAATGCATCCAAGCATAGGTGGTTGTCTCCCCCAATATCCCCTATCACTCCATAAACTATCGCCATACTTGACTGATCACGAACCACTCTACTATATCTATGCTCCAACCCACCAATGGCTTGCTATACCTCATATAATCCAACTCCCATGAATCAGACCATTTGTGGCACTCCTGGTATGGCCGCCATGTGAACACTGACAGCTCATAAGACACACACCGATAGTAGGTCACATCCCCACTATGTCTCTATGGGATAAAACCTCTATACCCAAAAATGTAGGGTTGGCTCCACTCTCGTGGTCGGATCACAGCAATGTGTTCTCATGCCCAGATCTATGCTAGCACTACACCACATGCCCATGAGCCACCTCCATGGTACGCTATCTCATGAAGCTCGTAATACATCTTTGCTAGTATAGCTGGCCCCCATGCCATCTTGCATGGTAGTGACACTAGATCAAACACAAATTGACCCCATCCTAGTGGGAAGCCCTTCTAGCCTCAATCTATCACCAAGGCCTGGGGACTCAGAAAAGGGAAATCATCTTCATACTCAGGAATCAATCCCTCCCATCCCAAATGATGATCTAGGATGGTCACATCCCAAAACAACTGCTACATCTATGCTTGTTCCTCTGTTAGGGTCTAATCATAATACACCTATGACATCACCACAACTTGACATTAGTATACTCAACATCAAAACATAAAAATTGCTAAGACATGACCAAAAAATATTAATCAAGAAACTTACTAGCTTGCCATGGCATGGCACTCAAAAAATGTGATACACATCCTCTAAGGTAATTGAGACCTCTCCAATTAGTAAATGAAAAATGCTATACTCATTGTGCCATTGCTCAACTAGTGTAGTCAACAATCCATGGTTTGCCCATATATGGGGCATTCGTCTAGCCCATCACAAACCCATAGCATATATGGTAGCTTGCTCATCATCGCTTAAAAAACCTACAACATGCAGCCCCACCACTTTGGGGGCTTTGATATGTAATGCCAGAAATACCTCCTGTCAACACAAAACATGCAAACATCAGTAAACATATCAAAAACATGATCATAACATAAAAAAATCACAAAAAAATGCTCAAATAAATCTATGCGATACTTTTTTTAAGTGCAAGCAATACAATTTGTTGGAAGTTTATCACGTGACGCTTTTTCTAAGAACGTGCAATACAATTCTATTGTGCGACATTTCGCATCGGCCTGAGTGACATATGGGTATGTCCCAAGTTATAGTTTACATAATATGAGTGTGATACTATTTCAAAAAATTTCTATCTCGTAACATTTCCCAAACTATCCGTGCAATACTTTTTAAGTATTGCATGATATTTTGTGCAAAACCCTTCGTACGTGTGAAAAAATTCATAAAAAGCTCGAAAACATGACAAAAAGAGGTTACTTGTTGGTGCCTTGTACTGCTCTGGCTAGTTGTGCAATTGGCTACGCTTGAAATGGTGTCAATGAAGACAAATGTTTGCCAATGCCATGATACTCTCTGAACGACTCAAAAACTCTCACCAAATCACAAAAGACAAAATGAATTTGAAAATGACACTTGGGACCCTTTTATAGCTTCCGAACCTATTTTGACCTAATTTTTAAAACCTCTCAAAATTGTGCAAAAAACTACACACTTGGCTAATTTTGACATCCAAGATCCATTTTTAGGATCGAAATCAAAATCGAGTTCATCTTGATGGTCAAAATCACATTTTAAAATTTCACCTTCTTTTGAAGTTAGCTGACTTTCTGAGATCTAATCTCGAAATCATCACTGGGTCATCTTCATTTCTTCATGTCTTCATCATTTCCATGCTTCACATCTCCTTCTATTCACCTTTTCATGTCTAAATCACTTTTCTACTTGATTTTACCTAATTTTTGTACTTTATCTTTTGTGGTCAACTCTAGTCAAACTAGGGTATTCTCTCACTTTGTCATAGTCACTCTTGGGTTCTAATCACTTATCTATCATCTTGGACATTCCTATATCTTGATTTATTCATACTTTTCTCATTTCTGTATTCCCCTTACCTCATTTCGATTTTGATCCTAAGGGGGTAGAAATACTCTTCATCGATCACTACAGTTTTCTATTTCTTAGGAGCATGTGATTGATCTTTCATTTGCTTCTGATATATCTACTTTGCTAGCTGTTAGTATTCTTCTTGGATTCTAACGTCATCTTCTCCTAGTGTTTAGTACTATCACTATAAGGCTATACATTTAGGATTTGCTATCTCTTTCTACATTTTGTTCTTCGAAACTGGATACCTACATCTATTGCTGCTTGCTTGGCTTCTATTTTCTTTGACATAATGTATTCTTAGATTAATAACACATTAGTCAAAGAGGGACAAATGTAATCACCCAAAAATGGTCATCTAGACTATTAGCCCCCCTTCTCAGCATTTTGGCTAATTTAATTAATCATTTACCTAGACCAAATTGCTAATAGTCGATTAATTTGATTATAACCTATAGGTTGACTATGCTATCCTAAGTTCATTATTTGATTAAAAGAACATGTCCCCTTTTAATTAAATAAAAAGACTCCATTCTTCTAACCCACTTAAAATGCACACATAAAGTCTTTTTCTATTTTTGAAATTAAAAGAAAAGCTTATGAGACTTTTGTCTTATATGTCAAGTCAACTCATTTTCTTTTGGTTGACTTGTGTGTGCACATGGATCCCTCCCATTTTTTAATTCAACCATTGATCATCCACTCTTTCAACCTTGATCTCTACTGTCCATATAGATTTTAAAGGAAGAGAGCTTCTCCCCTCAAAGGATCCACACTCTTGAGTAATGTAATGCTGTAGGATTTCCATTAGAGTACTTGAGAGCTTCTTGTGGAGAACAACATTTTCTTGCATTCATCCTTTGCATTCATGGCATTGTACTTTTCATAGCATTTTAGCTTAGCTTGCATATAGTGTAGTTCCTTCCTTTTTGCAAGTAGCTTAGAGCACATAGTTTAACTAGGATGGCTGTAATACTTTCATGTGTGTAGCTTAGTTGCATTGTGCATTCCATTCCTAGAATAGTTGCATTTTTCATTACATATACTCAAGGTTCTTTGACACTTTCATTCTTTCTCTTGCTCAAAGAATCTCCTATTTCATGGTTTACTAGTAAGGGCTGCATCTCTAAGGCTTAGCTAAGAGCCATTTTGTTCTCATTGTATGCTTTTGCACTCCATGATTAGGGAGCTCTAAGCCAGTATTCAAGCTTTCCAACCCATGGAAAACCTTGGGTAGAAGGATTTAGAGAAGTGCACTCTTTTTGGTGTATAGTTACTAACTAATCAAACATTCAAGACCTATTTCCCTTCTACATTTCTTGAGCTAGATGCCATTGTGACAAACTAGGGTTTTTGTAAATGAAAACTACGTGGCTCAGCTTATGATAAATACCTTTAAGAATTTGACAAACTGGAGTGAAATCATCACTAAGATCTTTTATGAATGTTTCAAACAAATTTTTGAATTAGCTTCTACTCTATTTGCTATTGCTTGAATTTGAAATGAGAAAAAATGAGTTCCTTCAAAAACCTTTGCAATTATTGCTTAGTGCTTGTATAGTTGTAAACTTGGAATTAACTTGACTTTATAATCATTTGACATCCATTGATATTACCATCAATTAGTAGCTACTATAGACTTGACATCAACTAGCTAGTCTAGTAGCTTGGCATCAACTAGCATTTTACTTAGCATCCATTGAAAATTTTTCATGCTTGGAAACAACATGAAAAATTAAAAAATTAATCTTGAATTTTCAGCATCTTGCATCTTCATTCATGCTAATGTAGTCCTTTTAGTACTAAGTTCTTTTGGATCTGATTGTTCAATTTGATGAGGTATGATCACTTGAACCATTGGGTGAAGTGATCCCTTTTCCATTTTATGTACTACAACCATATTTCTTCTTCCATGTCTTATTCATCTCATTCCTGATGTGTTAAACATCTTCCTTGCCTTTGACTTTATCAAATTCACAAATTGGTGCCTTTGATCTAGTTGGACAATGCTTACTAATATGACTAGTCTTCAAATAGCTAAAGCATGTGATTTGACTCAACCACCTTTTGTAGTTACCACTAAAGTGAGTCCTAATACAATTCTCAGAAATATGTGCATACTCTTGACAATAGTATTAGCTATATCCTATATTGTAATCCCAATTATAAGAGTTTCCATAGCTTCTTACCTTTGCTAGCTTGTTTGATGACCACATGGCCTTGGATTTGCATTCAAAGACTCTATGTCCATACTTTTGACAGTTGTAGCAATATCCTTCAAATTTTTGTTTATGCATGGTCCTAGTTCTATATTCATGTGCCTAATGACCTTGTTTATTGCACTTATGACAATGAACCATATTCTTAGGCTTGACATTTTGATTTGTATTGTAGCTTCTACACACATTAGCAATATGTCCTTTCTTACCACAACTATGACAAGTAGGTTTGGAATTCTTAACTTTTTTGTTCCTTTCTTTAGCAACTTTGGATGATTCCACTTCTTTAGTGCTTCTGTAGCCCAATCTTGATGTATCTTTGCTAGATCTAGGGGATCTTAGTAATTTCTCAAAGTATTTGATGGCTTCATTTGGCTTGTTGAAACTTTCAACAAATTCCTTTTCTTTTCAGGTCATTTTGTAGTTGTTCATTTTGCAACTTCAATGTAGTTATCTCAATGTCCTTTACATTCAACTCATGATGAGCATTCATCATTTGGATCAAGGTATCCAATTGCATGTTTGAGATCCTAGTTAGCTCTATTGACTTCTCTTTTAGTCTGTTTGGCAAAATTCTTTTGTCTTCTTCAATCATGGCCTTATCTTCCATGGATTTCTACTTTTATTTAGTCACCTCACATAGTAGTATAGCTTGTGATTCTTGCTCCAACTTGAGATTTCTAATTTCTTCAGCTTGGATTCTATTCTTCTCCATTGGATCTGCAACTATTGCATTAAATTCACTAAAGTTAGCATCTACAAATAGCTTTATAGTGACGATCTCTTTGTAGAGTGTGTCATTCTCTGCTATAGTAATTTCTTTCCTTCTCTTCAAGGAACTCTTCAAAGCATCTCTAGCTTCATTTAGTTGATGCAGTATAAGATGTATTTCAATCTCCTAGTTCTAAATGGTCTTCCCCAACTTGTAGACTTCCATTTCAAGATCTTTCCTCTAAGTTGCAAAGATTCTCTTTTAGAGAACTTGGTTCTAATATGAATTATTGGAATTACAAGTGGGAAAGATAAACTTCTAGGGGGGGGGGTGTTAAATTAGGAGTTTAAACTTGGACCCATAAAACTTTCACCATTCATTAGCTGCATTCAATATATAAACTGAAATAACATGTAAAGTAAATGCATCTAAAACATGTAAGTAATCAAACACACATAACACTAGATATGGTTACCTAGAAACCCTCCAAGTGAGAAGGTAAAATTGGGGTGAGGATGACACCCACAAATCTTCACTACTATAGCAATAAAGTGTAGCCAATTAAGGTTACAATGGTTTGACCATTAATCAAGATCTTCCCTATGAAAGGCCTAACTTGTTAAAAGCTTACAAAGACTATTAAGTCCCACCTTGGTTGAGGATTTCAACACCCTATTAGAAGTGTGCTTGGTTAAAGGGCTTTAGGTCATTCGCTTGGAATTCCACCCTATCAAAGGATTTGGTAATGCCTATTAGGACTACTCCATCTAGGAGATTTAACTGAAATCACCTGTCGAAATGTCTCAGAATAGATCTTGTGGTTGGCACTTTCTTGCCTAATAATAGATCACCTCTATCCAATCTCTAATTAATCCTTCACAATCTAATGTATCAATGATGTATCCTCTATTCTCTATTCTTCACTTAACTGATTCTGCAATTTTCTCCTACTAAGTCACCTTGAATACTCTACAAATCATCTTGTTCGCTACTCCAATTCAATCATTCACCCCTTTACAATGCTCTTAACTCTCTTGAAAATTAAGGGCTTTGTCCTCCTTTATAAAGACTTTGGTGGCTTAGAGTTAGGTATGAATCTACAGCTGAGATTCATCCATTTTTCTACTTAAACCTTCCTATTTTTTGATTGGCTACATGTAATTGCATAGGGAATCTACATATAGATTCATCCTTATCTCTAAAGGATCAAAAAATATCCTTAGGTCAGCTAAACAATGGTTTACATAGTTGTTTGTGCCATAACAAAAAATATGTCCAATCTATGTTCCTTGGCATATGTAGTTATTGATGCTTGATATATACTATAATTCTTCTTCTGACTTGGCACTTGAACTACTCAACATCTACTATTCACTTGACACTTAAATCACTTGGCATGGTCTATTTTCCCGACACTTGAGTAACTCAACACATGAGTGACTTGACACTCATTGCAACTTGGCATGGTCTAATATTTACATGTTGTACTTAGCATGTATTACTAGTTCAACATGAACTAAGTAAATGACTTAAGTGTGTTGACACTCAATTGTCAAAACCAATTTGAGATTAACAACTTAATTAATCTTAACCATTTCATTAGAGTAAACAAAAACTATAAAAAGATGCACATACACAAATACACCAAATTTTTTAAATAGGGAAACCCTTGATCAAAGGGAAAACCCTTGTGGGAATGATGCCCACAAAGATGTACTCATATATATATTCCTTGTTAGAGGATAGACCCTATTAAGAGTCTATAAACAAATTCAGTACATAAGAGTCCCTATTAGGAGCCTTTGAATCCTTTTTAGAAGATTTTAACCTTGCTAGGAGTTGTTCCAACCCTGTTAGGAGTTTTAGAAGGTAGAATGACCCACTACCCAAATAGCTTTTGGGACAATACCACTAAACTTCACTATCCAACTGATCTCTCAACTATTCCTTCTAGAATAATTGTTCATACTATGCTTTATCTTCTTTCCCCTATCTTTTCAACTAGACCAATCACTGTCAAACCTTGTAGACTAGGTTACAAACCTCAGATCCAAATGTTAAACCTCAGAGCAAAAAATAAAACCTTGGCAATGAAGTTTTCTTCAACTTCACTATGCTTTTCTTATCTTTGCAATTACTCAACATTCATATCTTTTCTCCTCTTTTCTCCTCTTTGTACTTCATTCAATCATTACTCTAGAAAAAAGGAAAATTTCCTTCCTTTATACCGAGTCCATAAAATAATTCCTTGATTCGACTATTACACCTTCTCAATTAATTATTATAGGACCTCATTAAGAACACATTTTACTTAGTGATAACATCAATATGTCACCTTGTAACTTGAATAAATTTCCACACATTTAATATTATGATTAGAAAGCTTAGCCACATCATCTTTAGAATGTCTTCTATCTGCTTTTAACCTTGCTTCTAAGAATAACAACTCTGCTAAGAGATATAACAAGTTTACTAGAACATGCTTCTATAAACTCTATCTCAAAATAGTCTTCACCAAAACTTGTATAACTTATTCTAGAATTATTATCTTTTGCACCCAAGGTTAGCTACATATAATAGACACTTACTAGTATCTCCCTCTAACCTTGCTAGTGAAAATGCTCAAAGATATGTCTGGACCAACTTGATCTTTATTGTGTTTCTTCTATCAGATACCATAGAAAATTACTATATTGACATCAATGACATACACAATCATGAATGTAACATTTCATCATGATAATGATCTAGTCATGTACTACAATACTCCCCCATAGGAATATCATCAACATTCATGCTTCCAACAATCTCCCCCTTTAGAATTGATGGTAGCATAGATGAAAAACATCTAGTTCCAAGAATACTAACTATTATCCTTTCTTTTCAAATCCTTTTCATCAATCATACTGGCTTCTATGTTTATGCACTTCTCCCATGTTACAAAATGTTTTTTCATTTGACATTAATGTCAAAGGTTTCAAAAACCATCTATCATTGCATCCTAGATGACTCTGTCCATCGTAGATACTACCCCATTTAGGAAGCATCAACATTCTATCCAAACAATCAATAGTGCTCTATACTACTAGACTGTTGCACTCTTTCATCATCTAATTTGATATAGGTAGGGGCATAGCACCTAACATGCCTTACAAATACTCAAAAGTCTCTTTGGGAAGAGGCTTAGTGAAAATATCTGTAATCTTCTCTTTGGTTCTTATATACTCCAATTTGATTTCCTTTTTTGCAACTTTCTCTCTCAACATGTGATATTTGATAGAAATGTGCTTAGTCTTAGAATGAAACACTGGATTCTTAGATATATTGACTGTGCTTGTGTTATCACAATGCATGACAATAGGTTCACTAAATTCTATCCTTATATCCTTCAACATCTACTTCATCCAAACAACTTGATTACAATTGTATGTTGCCACAACATATTCTACATTTGTTGTACTCTGTGAGATACAATCCTCTTCATGCCTAACTAAGAGACCAATCTTCCTAATGTAGGGAGGAGGAAATAACTAGGGCCAAAGGTACACCCAACTATCCAAGCCAACCTACAAGAGTTAACATAGTAGAAAACACAACACAAGAACTACACCAAGGAGAGAGAGAACATGATGTTTATACATTCATCAAGTAATTAACATACATGCCTAGCTATAAGGCCTTTTGAGTTATGACCATGTAAAAATTGAATTACAATTCTCAATGGTCTAACTTTGCATTCTGCTCCTTGATCTTGACTCCCTTCCCCAAAGTTCTCTCCTAAAACTAAATTCTAGACCTCCTTAAATACTTGTGCATCCATAGGTTATCCTATCACAAAACTAAACCTTGCATTAAATTCATGCACAACTACAAGTTGGATCACAATAACTACCTATACCAAAATTAAATGCAACAAAGGTTAGCCCAAACTAGAACTAGACATAGACTAATAAACAAATGAATACCTTGCAAAATACTAGGACTCAACATATGAAAAAACTTTACATCCAAAGGAATCACTTGGTAGCTACTATGAACTCAATATCCTCTAATGCTTAGCAACCACGAAGCACTCGACAACCACAAAGAACTTAGCAAACAAAGGATCACTCATCAATCAAAGGATCACTCAACAACCAAAGGATCACTCAACAATCAAAGGATCACTTAGCAACCAAAGGATCACTCAGTAACCAAAGAATCACTTAGCAATAGCTAAGAACTTGACATCAACTAAATTCTCAACAATAACGAGAACTTGACAACAACTGGCAGAATGAACAAAGTGTAGGATTAAAAGGCAACCCAGGATGATCCTACATTAGACAACCAGGGTTGGAAGAAATGATTCTCTTAAATCATGAAAGTGTCATAACATAAGCTAAATCCATTTTAGATTGGGAAATCCATGTAGCATCTTCAATTGGTCTATTCTTCCACTTTACCAAATATTCATAGTAATATTTTCCTCTTGTGCTTTTACCTACTCTCTAATCTAATATCTGTTCAACTTCTTCAATCTGTTTCTTAGGATAATCTTCTAATACAACAACTTCATCACTTGACTCATGATACTTATATAAATAGGCAACATTGAATATAGGAGATATATCCATGACATCAGGTAACTCAACTTCATAAGCATTACCACTGAAACTTCTTCAAGATTTTACAAGGTTCAAACTTCTTCATCTTCAACTTGTTGTATGTTCCAATTGGAAATATTCCTTTCCTCAAATGAACCATCACCTCATCACCAACTTGAAAATCATGATGTCTTCTAGACTTATCAGCATTCTCTTTATACTTCTAATTATTTTGTCCCAACCTCAACTTCACTTCCTTATGCAAAGACTCCATAAAATAAACAAATGCTTCCCCTACAACACTTCTCTTTTCTTGGCTAGCTACATCTCTCAAGTCTAGTATACCTCAAGGCTACATTCTAGTAACAATTTGAAAAGGTGTCTTCCTTGTAGTCCTATGCACAAAATTATTATATTTAAATTTAGCTTGTGCCAATACCATCTCCCAATTACTTGGCTTGTCTCCAATTAAACATCTCAGCAAGTTACCCAAGCTTCTATTCACAACCTCCATCTATGGATGAAATGCAGAACTAAACCTTAATTCAATACCCATGTTCTTCCACAAAGTCTTCCAAAAATAACCAACAAACTTACTATCTTTGTCAGAAATAATACTTCTTGGTAGTCTATGCAATCTTACAATTTCTTTAAAGAAAATTTCAGCAACATGCTCAACATTTGATGTCTTCTTACAAGGTATGAATTGAGCCATTTTAGAAAATCTATTCACAAAAAAAAAAATAGAATCATACCCCTTTACTATTTTAGGCAATCCAAGAACAAAATCCATACTGATGTCACTCCAAGGTTTCTCAGGAATAGTAATAGGTGTAGACACCTAAATTTGATCACACCGCTTTGGTAATCCTATTTAGTTATCTCTAAAGGCATCATTAATTAAATTCTTATTTAATTAATCCTTTGCCATTCCCTAGCTGATTAATTTAATTAATTATCTATAGCCCTAATTGATAAATCAAATAACCTATTATTTTTCAATTAAATCCTATTCTTCTATCTAATTCCAAAATCCCCATTTATTAAATAAATCTATTTGATAAATAAAACCCTCAAATCTAAAAACCCCTAACCTATCCTAAATCCCCCTTTTTAGTCTAATCCACCCCATCCACCCATACTAACCTAGCTTAGCCACTAACTCACCCACCCTCATGAATGCCATCCACTTGCAAATCTCTAACAAGACTAATCTAATCCTAAACCATCTCTAATCCACCCCCTAATGTTGTCACATTCCCTAAGCAAGCTTAAGACTTTCCTAAGCCAAGGAAAGTCAACAATCTCAACTCCCCTCAAAATATCCCAACCACTTAGCAATGAATGCTCTTACAAAATCCATAAAGATTCTTACAAGCTCTTACAAGCCATAATGAAGGGTCTTTATGAAGATATTATCCCTTGAGCCTCCTTTGTTGACTCATCCTTCCCCTTTCCTCCATCCACTCACCCTGTGACATGTGTCACTCTCTGATTGGTGCTAAACAAGCACAATCCATGTGCTCTCCTCTCATGCAATCTCAACCCTCCTTAAGCTTTTCTCCATCCTTGCATCTTAGCCCTCCATCCCTCAAGCCCTTAGCCTATAAATTGAATCCCCTCCCAAACCATTTCATCACAATCTTGGAGCTAAAGTTATAATGCCCTTTTGAGAGCCAAAAGCCATCAACCATACCCTTATGATGCCAAATTGAGAGCTCACAAAGCTACCAATTTGCCATTTTCCATCTCCATTGAAGCTAGTTTTTTTGAGAACCTTGAGCATACATCCCAATCCTTAGACTCATCTACCAAAAAAGGAGCTAAATCCTATTGGGAGAGTCCATTCATTTGGCTCACATTTCCAATCGGGGTTTCCTCTTTCGTCTCTCATTTATGTTATGATTTATATGCTAGCTAATGCTTTTGTTTTTGAATAGATTAGTATTACTTGCTAAAATATTTCTCATATACATTTTGGCACACCCAGTGGGAATTTTAGTGGTTCCGTAGGATTTAGACCATTTTAAGCATTTTTATGCATAGGAAAAACAACAAAAAAAGTTAAAATTTTTTTTCCCATAGTTAAGCTTTCGTTTTCTAAGATTTTGGGTGACTAGTCAATTTTCTTTTTTTTTTGTCTTATTGCAGGTTGGAGCAACAGGATTTAATCATGTTTTTTAGGTTTTTCATGGAATGAACTTGAATGGTTAAACACATTTTTCTCGGAATGCATGCTTAAAACAAAAAATCCAATCTTGAATGCCAAGGATCAATTAACCATTGCAATATCAAACACTTCATTTGGAGCTTCTAAAATTGAACAAAACAAATCTCTTTTCCATATGCAATTTAGGTAAAGTTTGATTTTTGGACATTTAAGAAACTTTGTTAAGTCAAATAAAAATTTGCAAAAATCAATTTGAGTAGTTCCTTGGACTCACCTCTTTTCTAATCACCCATCAATTCAATCATTGGTTGCAATCTCAGGGCCATTTATGGGGATGGGTCTACTTGAAAAAGGTGTTAAATATTCCACAATCTAACTCACTCACTTGGTCTTTGAACATTTGCTTTAACTTTATCAAAATTCTTAAATGACCAAAACTCTAGATTAAATTGATCACACTTCAAGTTTGGGTACTAAAATTGAACAACTATTGACGTGGAGGGCCTCCGAGTGCGCGCTTGAAATTGAATCACACACACCTTTGTTTTGGGCTTAAAACAAAATCACACCAACTCTTGAATGCTTTAAAGGAAATTTATTGATACTTGACGTGGAGGGCCTCCGGGCACGCGAGTTTGATTTTGTTGACCCTAACTCTTCTTCTTGTTTGCATTGTTCGATCGATTTACTTTTGTTGGTGCTTCAAGTTGGAATTGAACATTGTCTCTTAAACATGAGTGCTTGCAAAGTCTAGATTAGCACACATAAGAGTCAGTTGGTAAAAGAACAAGCATGTTTTTTAGCCCAAGGTCATCCAAGTCTTCTCTCCCCTTGTCGTCTTTTGAGGCCATCTTGGGTGCATAAGCTTAGGATCCAAAACCTTGTTTCTTTTTAGGAGGCTTGCTTAGGGATTTCATCACCCCTTGGGATGACCTCAACTCCAGCGTTCTGGAGGAGTATAAGAATCAGGAGGTGAATCGAAAGACACCTCTCTTGGGATCAAGATTTTGTCACTTGGGCTAAGCCTCAAGGAACTTTATACCCTTGAGAAGTGAAAGAGGAGAAGTGGGTTACCACTCCTCTCGACTGTGTGACATCTTTTTGGTTTCATCTATGGATTTGGGCCTCACATACCTTGGGTATATCGAGGACTCCCTAGCTAAACCAACTGTCAGCCTTGCAGACAATCATCTAGGATGTTAATGTGTTTGAAGTGACTGATCAAAACATTTTTAGAACACACACACTCCTTGGTGCAAGTATCATATTCTGGGAATCAAAACTTCTATCTGGTTGTTTCTATCTATTGCTTGGTTTTTTACTTATTGAATGCATGTTTGCCAAACTGGGTCAATCCTAGCTTAGGGCACACTTAGCGTAGTCACTGCCTATTCTAGAAGTTGAACAAGTTGAAGCAAAATAACTGAGGTCTCTCAAAGCCAAGCAGATTCAAGAATTCATGTCAGAGCAACCCAAACCCAAACAAAAGTTTCACAAAGTTAAACTCAAGCCATCTCAGGCATACCAAGAACTTTCAGCCAAGAGAAAAGAACTAACACCAAGTCCTCAAATTGCCAAACTCCACAAAATAGAGGACAAAACTGCTGACAAAGCCCTCCAAGAGGCCTGGTTAGAGTGCATCATCAAATTTAGCCAAAATCCAGGAGTTAATCCTGCTTATGCCTTACCAACTAAGCATGATTTCTATGATTAGACCCCCTTGTTTCTCCACATCTTCTTGGATAAGCTTCACTTTAGAGTCATCTTTGTAGAAAAGCTAGCCATTTTAGGTTATTCCCTTAAGCATTTTAGCTCATTCATCTCATTTAGAACCAAACCATCTAGCCAGCAATCAAAACCTCACATCCAAGCCTTCAAAATTGTTGTCACTTTTGCCAAAAGTTTGCCATTCCTAAAAACTTTCAAATCCACCAATCTCACCAAGGTTATCCCTTTGACAGAGCTTTGTCAAGGGTAATCTAGCTTTGTCACTTGTTATCCCTCATCACCTTGAGCTAAAGGTTGGGATCCACAAGTGGTCAATCTCATGTTCTTCATAAAGGATCATCAGTCTATCCTTAAGTTGACACAATCACCACCAAGCTTGCACATAGGAAAGCAGACCTTTTGTGCTTTGGAAACATGTCTTTGAAGTTAGCATCCCCAACCCAATCCTCCTTAGGTTTTTTCATATAGCTTTGCCTCAACCTAGGAAATCATTTGCATAGAAAAGTCTTCCTCCCTTTTGCATCCACCAGCATTTGTTGCATCTCATCCCTAGGAGCATTTTTCATGCCACCCGTCACTCGCTTAGCCAAGAAGAAAGAAACAATGGAGCCCTATCATTTGGATCGAATAGCCTCACCCCCCTTGAGCACTTAGCCATCCTTCAGCCTAGAGAAAGCTATGCCATCACCTACTTACATTGAAGCTTTCATGAACCAACCAGGAAGTGCAGTATTGGTAAACGCCATTATAGACAAGAACAAAGAGACAATCATGGCTAATTTTCGAAGGGACAATGTAGGAACCTTTGACTTTGGAAGACCCCCTCCATTATCAGATCCATCTCACCCATTGTTTGGGTAGTTTCCACCACCCATAGGCTCTTATGATCCAAATTATCCTCAATATATGCCAAAAGAAGAGCCTCTAGCCAATCTATATGATCCAACCAACCCAAACATACCAGCCTCCACTCAAGTTGAAATCTACCTTCCACAAGCCAATCCAGCCACCACCACTCCATCCTTGGTTCATACCTCTCCGCTCCAAACCCCCTTTACCCAAAACACCTCACCATTCACCCCCTTCACTATTGCTGCTGCTTCTCCCCAACCCAACCTTCCAAATCCACCCATCTCCCAAATCAGTGCTAGCATCTTTGGCCAACCTCAACAATATACAACAAGGATGCCGCCCATGGGCCCAAGTAATCAACCTTTCATCACCCCAAGCTTGTTCACCACAGCCCAAAGTACAATCCCATCATTTCCATTAGGTCTTGGGAGCTCAATACCATCAGCCACAAATCCACAAGCTACTACCTTCACTCCACCAAGCTATCAAATCCCATAGGCTACTGCCAATTTTTTGCCAAGCTCCCAAGTGACCTCAGATCTCTCCACCACATATATTGGTCAAACCCCACAAGCCCCCCGATCCTTTCCCCAAGCTTCACAACCATCTTATACCTTACCTCCACAAAGCCATTCATTTATCCCACAACCAACTTATGTTCCTCAATCCCAACCTCAAATCCCATATCAACAGCAAGCCTCGAAACACATGCAGCAATATGCGCCACCTCCCCCTAAACAACCCATTATCCACCATGCAGCTGCGCAAACAATGTACAATCCCTATCAGAAAATCCCTCACATCCATCCATATTCAGTAGCCCCATCTAGTGCATACCTGCCTCAAGGCATTCCTACATTGGGGGCACCCCAGCCATCACCTATCAATTCAGAATGGGAGCAAATGAAGATAGCTCTGAAAGCCATCCAAGAAGGGAATGATCCAAAGACATTCAAGTTTGAGAATGTGTGTCCTTACCCATTTGATAGAGCCATTACCATGACACCATTTCCCAAGCATTTTGAGACACCCAAGTTTGACAAATTCAGAGGAAAAGGAGACCCTGTCACACATATCAAAGAATTTTACATGCACTGCCAAGAAGTGGCATATGATGACATCTTCCTCTTGCATCTCTTTCCCAAAAGCCTGGCTAGACCAGCTCTCGAATAGTTTTATAGAATACCCTATGGCACAATTAAAAATTTTGCTGAATTATCTGAGGCATTTGTAGCCCAATATGCCCATCTTGTTGAAACAGAGCTATCAATAGTTGATCTTGTCCACACTAAGCAGAAAGGTGGAGAAAGCCTTCTTGAATATCTGCAAAGATGGCAAACCCTTACCACCCACATATCTTGTACCTTGCCAGAGCGCCATTTGGTGAAAATGTTTATTGATAATGCCCACCCCAGCTTGGCTCACCACATGACCATGAACTGCTTGTAGACCTACAAAGATATCAAAGAAAAAGGAATGATCCTTGAGCAAGGACTCATTAAATATTGTGTGGTCATGATTTACAAGGAGGCCAACCAAAATCAATCACATTCCAATGACAAGTCTAGGTATTGGAACAAAAACAAGCATGTTGCAACAGATGGGGTTACTGACACCAGACATGTAAATATTGTTGGTCCTTCTAAAAACTAGTCCAATCGACCATATCAACCAAACATTCAACAAGCTCTCAACTACCAACAACAAAATCACCAAAGCTATCAAAACCACAATCCAAGACCCAACTTTCAAGGGTCTAGCAATCAAGCTAATGCCATCAATGTAGCTGTAGGACAAAAGCCCAGATTCCAACCTACACCTAGAAACTATACACCCCTTGGTGAGCCATTGGATGTCATTTTTGAGAAATTAGTCAAGGAAAACCTCATCAAATTTCCTCCTACCCAAAAAATCGACCCAAGCCAATCCAAAGCTGCATGGTACAAAGACAATGAGTATTGCAAATTTCATAGGGTAAAAGGTCACACCACCCTCAGATGCATGAAACTGAAAGACTATGTGCAGGACCTCATTGACCGGAAGGAAATCACTGTTGGTGCCCAAACCTCTCCCAATGTAGGCTTATAGATCTATCAAAATGCTTTTCCTCCTCACAACAATCAAAATCCTAGAAAAGCACCTATCCAAACCAAGAACAACAACACCAACAACCGTCAGCCAAACCACTAGCATGGGAAGAACAATGACCACACTTCATCCTATATAGACTATGGTAGCCTTATAGGTTGTATATCCGAGAAAGAGCCTTTTGTCAATGTTATCAATATCCAAGGACCAAACAATGAGTGTGCAATCACCACTCGAAGAACATGATTTAACATTGTAGGCCCACCCATTTCACCAGCACCATCAGCTCCATCAAAAAGCCAGTACAATATCTTGGAACACCTTGGGAACATGCCAGCCCAAATCTCCATTTTAGACCTTCTTTGCACTAGTCCTATGTACAAGAACATGCTTGATAGTGCTCTCATAGAATCCTATGTCTATTCAGATATCAACGCTACTAATTTTCATAATCTCGTTGGACACCTATCCTCCTCATGTGCCCTATCATTCAAACCCACCGACATACCTGTGGTCGAGCCAGATCACACCCTTCCGCTTCGCATAGCCATCATGGTATCCAATTTTTCCATGAAAAGAGTAATGATAGATAATGGATCAGCCTTGAATATTTGCACCCTAAAATTCATAAAACAAGCTGGGTATACTGAGGCAGATATCATTAGTGAGGTTATCACCATCAAAGCTTATGACAACTTGGAAAGAACCAAAAAAGGAACTATTTTGCTGCCAATCAAGGTTGGGCCAGTCATCCAAGAAACACTCTGCCATGTTATTGATCTAAACCTACCATTCAACATCCTCCTCAGTCACCCATGGATTCATGCCATGAAAGCCATTCCATGCACTTACCATCAATGCGTCAAATTTTTGCATCAGGGCACTGAGGTAACCATCCATGTCGATCCAGAACCCTTTGCTTACTGCAATGCGGTTGAAGCCTCATATACAAACCATTGCCCTGGAATTGATATCGGTACAGCCATTGCCAGCTCATCCCACACTTGTAATGACCCAGAAACCATCCTCGCCTCCACCCTATCTACCATGAAGGTCAATAACAAAGGCTGTGGAGAGTATAGTCTGTCAAATGCATTTGCTGTCGGGGCACTCCCACTTGATCCACATGCCCATGGACGATCGACATATCACAAAGCTAAGGAGATTCCACCTCCTTGATACAAATAGTTTGGCCCAACAACCTTTGTATCCTCAAAAATCCCTCTTCATGAGGAACTCACTCCAGATATCAACAATTGGTTACATAAGGATGCACCTCAAAGAAATCAAGCACGCCTTGATCACTTCAACCAAAATTATCCCCAAGAACATAATCTCATCACTGACAAATGGAACTATCAAGGTGGTGGTCTAGGACTAGAAGAAAGATGCATGCGGTGCCCCATCGATGCACACAAATGGGAATCATAGTCAAGTCTTGGCTTTGGCATGCCCACAACTGGGGGCACCAATGAGAACAGTCATGCTTTTTCGAACATTCACCGCGATCTTGTCAAAATCGAAGACATTCCTAAGGAAGTTAAAAAGAGAGCCTATGACGATATCCTAGACCAAATCTCCCTCGGAGACTCTGTTCTCCAAGAACGATCCATCCACCTCGTTGACCTACCACTCACCCATCCACAACTCATAGATTGGGACCAACCAAGTGTCATACACATTAATGAGTTCACATCAGAGGAAGTGCTTCAGAGATTCATGGGAGCTGAAACACCTAACAAGAAAACAAAGCCAGATTTTGCCTATATCTACAAGCTAGATCCCAAGGGGTATTTTGGAGAAAATCCCCAACCTAGTTCCGATACACCTAAAACTAGAACTAAGGTGAATCTAGAACTAGCTAAGGTCGTGCAGAGAACCCCTTAGCAAGGAAATCTAGAGCCACAAGCAGAACATGAGGATTTAGCATTACCTCCTCAAGATAATCAACCAGAGATATCTTCTATTCTAATTGAGGATACTAGAGAAGGCAACATCGGTTCTTCAGAGATCCCCATACTTGTTCACATTGTTGCATCCCTATCACAAGACCAAGCTGACCTCCTCTTTGAGGTCTTAAGAGAAAACATTGTCTGATTTGCATGGTCATATCAGGACATGCCAGGAGTTGATCCAAAGCTTGTAGTTTATCATCTTGCAGTCGATCCACAGATCAAGCCCGTCAGACAAAAGCTTAGAAAAATGCACCCCAAGGTGGCATTACTAATCAAAGCTGAGTTAGAAAGAATGTTAGCTGCTAAGGTTATCCAACCTATCGACTATTCAGAGTGGATCTCCAACATGGTCCCCGTCACTAAGCCTTTTGGTGACATCAGAATCTGCACTGATTTCAGAGATCTTAACAAAGCTTGTCCAAAAGATGATTTTCCCTTGCCCAACATAGATATGATCATGGATCTTACAGTTGGACATGAAATTTTGTCCCTCATGGATGGATTTTCTGGGTATAATCAGATCAAGATTGTAGAAGAGGATCAACATAAGATAGCATTCACTACCCCTTGGGGAACCTTTTGCTACAACATGATGCCTTTTGGCCTAAAGAATGCTAGGGCTACCTATCAAAGAGCTACGACAACCATTTTTCATGATCTCATCCATAGCATTTTGGAGGATTATGTGGATGATATCTTGGTCAAGTCTCATACCTTCATGGATCATCTTGCTGACATGGATAAAGTCTTTGATAGGTTAGCCAAATATCATCTCATGCTGAATCCCAAGAAATGTGTCTTTGGGGTCACATCTGGCAAGCTTCTAGGCTTTATAATTTCTAAACAAGGTATAGAGATTGACCCCAAGAAGGTCAAGGCTATCTTAGACATGCCTCCTCCCCAAACAGTACGATAGCTTCACTCTCTTCAGGGAAAGCTTCAATCTGTTTGTTGCTTCATCTCCCAGCTTGTAGATAAGTGTACACCATTTTCACATTTGCTGAAGAAGGATGAGAACTTCAAGTGGGATCCTTTATGTCAGTGCAGCTTTGACCATCTCAAGCAGTATCTCATCAATCCCCCTATCTTGGTTCCACCAGTTCCTAGTCGTCCCTTGATTCTGTACATATCAGCAACACCTACTGCTCTAGGGGCACTTCTAGCACAACTTGATGACTACAGCAGAGAAAGATCCATCTACTACATCAGTAGAACCCTAGTTGGTTATGAACTCAATTACACTCCTATGGAAAAATCTTGTTTGGCAGTTGTTTTCTCAACTCAAAAGCTTCGCCACTACATGCTAAGTCATACCATCCAACTAGTCTCCAAGATCGACCCTCTCAAGTATATGCTCTCTAGAACAACACTTACAGGCCATTTGGCCAAATGTGTTATGCTCCTTAGCAAATTTGACATCCAGTATGTAGACAAAAAGGCAATCAAAGGGCAAGCTATAGCAGATCACCTAGCTGATGCACCTCTAATAGATGCATATCCTTTGATCACAAAATTTCCAGATGAGCATATCTGCCTAATTGAAGAACAACCCCCATGGAAGCTTTATTTTGATGGTTCATACACATCTCATGGATCAGGGGCAGGAATATTGTTGGTCACACCTCAAGGGGATTACATTCCAAAAGCCTTCAAGCTACAATTCCCTAGCACCAACAATATAGCTGAGTATGAAGCTCTCGTAGCAGGATTAAAGATAACTGTAGAATGGAATATCACTGAGTTACAAATCTTTGGCGATTCTCAGCTCATCATCAAGCAAGCCCTAAATGAATATCAAACCAAAGATGAAAAGCTATTACCCTACAAAGAGGTAGTTAATCAGCTAACCCAGCATTTTACAAAGCTTCAATTTACACAAGTGCCTCGAATACAACACAAAGCAGCAGATGCTATGGCTACTATAGGCTCGCTCTTGGAAATTCCCCAAGCAGCTACACAGTATGAGTTTTTAGTCGAGCAGCTCCTCACACCTACCTATGTGAATGATGACTCAAATCGTATTTGTATCTTGGTTGGTTCCCAATCCCCTTGGTACCATGAGATTCACGCTTACCTTAATGATGGTATCATATCCCCTCACCTCACACGTACCCAATGCCAGAACCTCATTCAAAAATCATCCCGCTATGTTATCATAGCCAATACTCTATATCGTCGGGGTTATCACGATACTCTCTCTCGATGTTTAGACCAAAACAAGGCCGTGATGGTGTTAAAAGAAGTACACTCTGGCCTTTGCGGTGCCCACACAAGTGGTATTGTCCTAGCATGACAAATCCTTAGAGCAGGCTACTATTGGCCTACCATTGAAGAAGACTCCTGTGACTTTGTCAGAAAGTGTCTACCATGTCAGCAGCATGCAAATCATGTGCATGCTCCAACATAGGATCTACAACCTATTGCACCACCTTGGCCTTTTGCTTGTTGGGGCCTTGATCTAGTTGGAACTATTACACCCCTCTCATTTGATGGACATAAATGGATAATAACAGCTACCGACTATTTCACTAAGTGGGTGGAAGCTGTCCCTCTAGTCTCAACTATAGGAGTTCAGGTCTCCAAGTTCATCTTGTACCACATTGTTTGCCGTTTTGGCATCCCATCCACCATCTTCACCAACCACGGAGGTAACTTTGAAAATCTCAACATGGAAGAATTATGCACTTCCCTCCACATCCATCACCACTTTTTTAGCCCATATTTCTCATAAGGTAATGGCCAGGCAGAGGTAACTAACAAAACCCTCCTCAAAATCCTAAAGAAAGTTGTCAATGATTCTGGCCATGATTGGCACCTACAAATAAATCCATCCCTATGGGCCTATCAAACCTCCTTTCGTACATCCACAGGCACAAATCCATACTCCCTAGTCTATGGTGCTAAAGCAGTACTCCCTATAGAGGTTGAACTTCCCTCCTTGCGCATATCTTTGCAAGGGAAGATATCAGATGAAGAATACAGAGTAGCTCGACTCACCCAACTAGATCTCTTAGACGAGAAGGGACAACAAGCCTATGATCATCTCACAATCTATCAAAATCATCTCAAAAGGAATTTCAACAAGAAGGTGCTTCCATGACACTTTCAGCCAGGTGACATGGTCCTCAAAGAAAACATGAAAGTCCAAGCAGATCGAGAAAAGAAAGGCAAGTTTGAACCTACATGGCTTGGTCCTTATGTTGTCACTGCTTCCTTTGGCTCCAGAGCCTATCAGCTATCTACACCGAAAGGAGAACTCTTGAATGATCCTACTAACATCATTCATCTCAAGAAGTTCTATGCTTGAAGATCCTTGGTATACCCAGCTTTTGAAATATATATATATATATATATATATATATATATATATATAGTAAAGAAAAATAAGCGTCCAATGGTGAAAACTTGGCAATTCAAGCACCTTGGATAGGTACCTTGGTGAAAACCTGGTAATTCAGGTGCCTTGTGTACTAAGACTAATCCATTATCTATCACTATCCTATCCCTCATCCATTCACCCACCATCCCATAAAACACCTGCTTGTTCCTTGGTGTTCCAACCAAATATCCAAAATCTAACGGAGCTTGTAAATACCTCCTATACAGCTTGTAAAATCTTGTACCTCAGCTTGTAAAATCTTGTATTATAACTTGTAAATCTTGTACCATACCTTGTATATCTGAATCTTGTCCAAAGTTTGTACCATATTCCAACCTATAAATAATCTTGTATCCTAGCTTGTATACTATCACGTGCGCACACAAAATCCCATTTTCACTTAAGCTTTTCGCAAACCATCTACCTATCCACCTATCACCTATTCTAGACATCCCATCCTTCACAAACATTTCCATCTCACAAAAACCAAAACATGAACAAACTTAACATATCTTGGTCCATCAGCTTGTACATCCTCTTTAGCTTAGTACCATTGTATCTATCCAGCATTCGTGTCAGTTCATCCTTGATTAGCATCTTGCACCCATCGCAAAACCCTTGGTTAGCTATTCCAATGCATCCTTTAGCTAGATCTCCTATCACCAAAGTGTTATCCTTCTTATTTCAGCTTGCGAGACACATCACTCATCCAAAATCCACCAGCTTCGGTGCTCTCCAATAGGTCCTTGCAAGATATAGCTTTCCTCATGTCTAATCTTGGTCTGTTAGTACCTCATCCTACCCATCTCGTTGGCAAATGATTCTCTTTTGGATTTTCCCTTTCTTTTGATTTGGAATCTTCCCTTTTGGGTCTTGAAGTATCTTTTCCAAACAATCCTTTTGTTCCCTCCTCAAAGTTTCCACCATCTTCCATATCATGGTATGCTGCAAATGGGGCAATCAGAGCGTAAGGTCTTGATCATGTCTTTTGCTTGCTTTTCTTTTCTTGTGGGTTACCCAGTGTCGGTTTCATGCTGCTCCCTTTAGGATTCATGTGTGATGCTGGGGCAGTCCTTGTGTGTTTGTTTTGAGTTAGTTTGTCAGTCCTCTAGATGGTTTGTGAAAAGGCCTTGATGTTCTTGGTAACCTTGGCAATTAACCAACAGTCCTATAGAAAATCTAGTGCTCAACTACATGGTGGTACTTCTCTTTGAAGTATCCCCCCTCTCAAAAAGCTTCAATGGAATCCCTTCCTCTCCATTATCCCCCATCCATATCTAGCATCCATCTCTCCTACCCCAGCTTATGCATCAGTATCTCTTTGAATCACTCCTCACTCTTAGCTTTAGGGATCCACAATCCTAGTCTTAGGGATCCACCAATCCAATTAATCCACCAAGCCTCATCTTTCGAGATCCACAATCCTAGTCCTAGGGATCTTTGAAACCCATCTTCCACCAATCTGAATTTTTGAAATCCTGTTGCATCAGCTTTTTAATCCCCTCAACCATCTCCTCATCCTGGATTCCTTTTATAGCGCTCCACTCCTTCATCCTCTGCAATCCCTAAGGTCTTAAGCTTGCTTCCTCTTGTGCCTCTGATTGTCCCTTTATTATTCTCCCATAGTGAGAGTTTGAGCTAATTTATCCTCTTCTCTTAAGCCAATCTGAATCTCCTTGCTCACCTCGAA
This sequence comes from Cupressus sempervirens, assembly GCA_028749045.1. Taxonomy (NCBI): domain Eukaryota; kingdom Viridiplantae; phylum Streptophyta; class Pinopsida; order Cupressales; family Cupressaceae; genus Cupressus; species Cupressus sempervirens. The sequence continues at coordinate 9,138,500 of CM053783.1, forward strand.
TTCTTGTATTTTTTAAGAAGCCGTCGAGCCTCATTTCTCTCTTCACCACCTTCTTGAGGGGGCATCATCTAAGTCTAGTCTCTCCTCTTCTTATCCAAGACTGGGGCAACCTTGTTGCTAAAACATCTTCCTCGTGTCATCTTCATTCGAACTTCTTTGAAATAGTGTTGTCTCAACACTATGTCAAAGAGGGGCAAAATGTAGACACCTAAATTTGATCACACCACTTTGGTTATCCTATTTAGTTATCTCTAAAGGAATCATTAATTAAATTCTTATTTAATTAATCCTTTGCCATTCCCTAGCTGATTAATTTAATTAATTATCTATAGTCCTAATTGATAAATCAAATAACCTATTATTTATCAATTAAATCCTATTCTTCTATCTAATTCCAAAATCCCCATTTATTAAATAAATCTATTTGATAAATAAAACCCTCAAATCTAAAAACCCCTAACCTATCCTAAATCCCCCTTTTTAGTCTAATCCACCCCATCCACCCATACTAACCTAGCTTAGCCACTAACTCACCCACCCTCATGAATGCCATCCACTTGCAAATCTCTAACAAGCCTAATATAATCCTAAACCATCTCTAATCCACCCCCTAATGTTGTCACATTCCCTAAGCAAGCTTAAGACTTTCCTAGGCCAAGGAAAGTCAACAATCTCAACTCCCCTCAAAATATCCCAACCACTTAGCAATGAATGCTCTTACAAAATCCATAAAGACTCTTACAAGCTCTTACAAGCCATAATGAAGGGTCTTTATGAAGATATTATCCCTTGAGACTCCTTTGTTGACTCATCCTTCCCCTTTCCTCCATCCACTCACCCTGTGACATGTGTCACTCCCTGATTTTTTCTAAACAAGCAGAATCCATGTGCTCTCCTCTCATGCAATCTCAACCCTCCTTAATCTTTTCCCCATCCTTGCATCTTAGCCCTCCATCCCTCAAGCCCTTAGCCTATAAATTGAATCCCCTCCCAAACCATTTCATCACAATCTTGGAGCTAAAGTTATAATTCCCTTTTGAGAGCCAAAAGCCATCAACCATACCCTTATGATGCCAAATTGAGAGCTCACAAAGCTACCAATTTGTCATTTTCCATCTCCATTGAAGCTAGTTTTTTTGAGAACCTTGAGCATACATCCCAATCCTTAGACTCATCTACCAAACAAGGAGCTAAATCCTATTGGGAGAGTCCATTCATTTGGCTCACATTTCCAATTGGGGTTTCCTCTTTAGTCTTTGATTTATGTTATGGTTTATATGCTAGTTAATGCTTTTTTTTTTTTAATAGATTAGTATTACTCGCTAACATATTTCTCATATACAATAGGCATATACAAACTAGTATTCTAACTTACTCCTTTTTGCAACTTGAAAAAATCCACAACTCTTTATAGATTTTTTAATAGCCTCATACATTTGTGGCCAATAATACTCATCCTTCAGCAAACTCAATGTTTTATCAATTCCAAAATGTCTAGCCAATCCACCACTATGTTTTTCCTTAATCAAATTAACTCTCATAGAACTTCTAGGAATACACAATTGAATATCTTTAAACAACATACCTTCTTGAATGAAATACTCATCATACTCACTTATGTGATCTATTAGATTTGGTGCTTTCCACTCTCTCCACACCTCAGAAAAATTAGGGTTAGTATCATACAACATTTTTATTTCATTAAAACCAAGAACTTCAACCTTCACCTCAATCAATAAAGAATGTCTTCTGCTCAATACATTAGCAACTCTATTAGTAATTCCACTCTTATACTTAGTGGCAAATGTAAAACTCTACAAGTACTCAACCCATTTCATATGTCTTTGATTCAATTTATGTTAACTTCCCAAGTACTATAAAGCTTTATGATCAGTATACAACACAAAATCCTTAAGAATCAAATAATGTCTCCACTTCTTCAAGGCTTGAACAATAGCATAAAATACTATCATACACAAAATACTTCCTTTTAGCATCATTCAACTTTTCACTAAAGAAAGCAATAGGTTTACTTTCTTGACACAATACAACTCCTATTGCACTACCACTATCACCACATTTAACTTGAAAGACCTTATTGAAATTAGGTAAAGCCAATATAGGTAACTCAACAACCTTTTGTTTCAAAGTCTCAAAACTCTTATTAGCTCCATGTGTCCACTTAAATTCCTTTTTTTATCTCCTCTCATTGTCTTAGTCATAGCATTACAAATAGAATTGAAATTTCTTATAAACTTCCTATAAAAACTAGCCAAACCATGAAATGATCTTACCTCACCCACATTCTTAGGTGTAGGCCACTCAAAAATTGCTTTAACCTTCTTAGGCTCCATCTTCAAACCATTAGCTAAAATCACAAATCCCAAATACACAATCTTCTCTTGCATAAAAGAACACTTCTTCAAATTAATCATCAAATTCTCCTCTTTCAATCTTTGTAATACTTGTCTAATATGCTCAAGATGTTCTTCCTTAGTCTTTTTGAATATCAAAATATCATCCAGATAAACAATCAAAAACTTACCAAAGAATCTTTTCAGAACTTCATTCATCAACCTCATGAAAGCACTAGGTGCATTAGTCAAACCAAAAGGCATAACCAACCATTCATACAAACCATCTTTTCTGTTGAAAGTAGTATTCCATTCATCACATTCTCTGATTCTAATTTTATGATAGCCAATCTTTAAGTTAATCTTGGTAAAATACTTTGCTCCACTCAAACAATCCATTATGTCATCCATCCTCAACATAGGAAACTTATATTTCACTATGATCTTGTTAATAGCTCTAAAATCAGTACACATTCTCCATTCTCCATTATTTTTAGGTGCTAATATAGTAGGTATAGCACATGGACTCAAAATTTCTCTAATCAAAACTTTCTACAACAACTCATGCACTTGTTTTTTAAGTTTCTCATTCTCTATAGGTGTCAATCTATATGGTGCTTTTTTCAAAAAACTAGCTCCAAAAATTAGATGCATACAATGACTTATACTCCTTACTGGTGGTAAACCATCAAGAATATCCTTAGCAACAATCTCTTTATACTCATTCAACAATTTTGTAATTTATTTTGGTACTTAGCTACCACTATCTATTGTCACTTGGTCATTACTAGCTTCTACTGTCACTCAGCGATTACTACCTGAACTCAGTCCTCTAGGAAGTATGGAAAAATAAACTTTATTCTTTTTCACTTTATTTTCAAATTGTTACCCATTAACCATGCAAATTCTCATAGTAGTACAATTAACTTCATCTAGTCTTTCAATCAAAGGTATTAATATTTGCTTCTTCCCATTCACCCAAAGAGTCTATTGATTCAATCTTCCATCATGTACATAATATCTATCATATTGCCATGGTCTACCTAATAGAATATGACAATAATCCATAGGCATAATATCACAAAAAACTTCATCAAAGTAATGTCCAATCTTGAACTTCACAAGGCATTGCTTACTTACAAATATTTTATGCTCATCTTTGAACCATAAAACACGATAGGGTTTGGGATGCTTTAGCCTCGACAATTGAAACTTTGTAACTAGCTCTTCTGATGCCAAATTTGTTGAACTTTCACTATTAATGATCACTTTGCAACATTTTCCAGCCATCTTACACCTAATCTTGAAAAGACTTCTTCTAAGGACATGTTTCTCATCATTTCCCTTATTGCATAGGGTTCTTCTCACCATTAGATTTTCACCAGCCTCAGGTCCACTTGGTGAACCCCCATCATCTCCTTAAATCACAACATTTTTGTTACCTTGCCTACTTTTAGAGGATCTACTTTCAAGAGATCTATGTTGTTCTTTACCATATCTGAAACAATTACCACGAGAACCACCTCTAGGTTAAAAATTATCTCTTCCTTGGTAAGAACCAGTACCTTCTTGGTAAGAATTTCCACCTTACCATTTAGTCTTTCCTTTGTCATCATTCTTCCATTTATATTTTCCCTTATCTTGCATAAAATTCTTAGATCTACCTCCTTCTCCATAAGATCTACCTCTACCTCTTTGGAATCTACCATCTTTGTCTCTTTGTCTTTGTTCATGCTTCTTCATCAAGATTTCCTTAGCCTTCAAGGCATATTGGTATACTTCCTCCACACTTTTCAATTTCACAAAACTTATTTCATCTTGAATTCTAGATCTCAACCCATTTATGTACCTTGCAATTTTCTCAACATCATCATCCACATGTCCAGATTTGATGTCCAATCTATACAATTCCTTAGTATACTCCTTCACACTCATGTCTCTTTGTCTTAAATTTTGCATCTTTCTCAACAAGCTAACTTGGTAATTAGCAGGAGGGAATTTTTTCTTTACCTTGTTCACCATCTTCACCCAAGTTCTGATCTTCTCCTTTCCTCTCCTTTGTCTATTAGTTTGAAAATGCTCCCACCACAGTGAGACATGTCCTTTAAACCTTGTAACTACAATCTTCACCTTCCTATTATTAGGAGTGTTTTCATACTCAAATAACTTCTCCATTTTAGAGATCCAATCCAACACAACATTGGTATCCAATCTCCCATAATAAGGAACAACTTCTACAATAGGCTTTGAATTTTCTCTAGATAATACTCTCAACAACCTTGCTTCATCTTGGTCCTCTTCAAGTCTTGGATTAGGGTTTGGTGCTATTGCTTCATCATTAAGATGTGTCCCTCTCCTCTAGGCTATTTCCACAACATCTAATCTGGTTGCAATCTATCTCAATGTATCCAATATTGCATTATCAACATTTCCTCTACCTCAAACCATCTTTATAAACTAGGTTCCTACAAGATCATAAGCCTCTGCAAGTTACAGGTCAAATCCATAAATCTACTATCCCACAACCAAATTCACTTAGGGTTCTACACAATCCAATCACCACAAGGACAAACCTTAAGCTCTGATACCACTTGACATAGGAAGAGAGAGAATATTTTGGGCCAAAGGCACTCCTAGCTATCCAAACTAACCTGCAAGAGTTAACACGATGAAAAACACAACACAAGAACTGCACCAAGGAGAGAGAGAGAACATGATTTTTATACATTCATTAGGTAATTAACATACATGCCAAGCTATAAGGCCTTTTGAGTTACAGTCGTGTAACAATTCAATTACAATTCTCAATTATCTAAATTTTCATTCTGCTCCTTGCTCTTGACTCCCTTCAAATTCTCTCCTAAGACTCAATCCTAGAGCTCCTTAAATACTTGTGTGGTCACAAGTTGTCCTATCACAAAAGTAAACCTTACATTACATTCATCCAAAACCACAAGTCATTTCACAATAACTATATATACCAAAATTAAATGCAACAAAGGTCAGCCCAAACTAGAACTAGACACAAACTACTTGGTAGATGAAGACCTCACAAAATGTTGGCACTTGGCATCCACACAAACTCAACATCTAAAGGAATCACTCAGCAGCTACTATGAACTTGATATCCTCCAAAAATTGGCAACCACATATAACTCATAAACCATAGAGAACTTAGCAACCAAAGGATAACTCGAAAATCAAAGGATCTCTCAGTAACCAAAGGATCACTTAGTAACCAAAGGATCACTTAGCAGTAGCTAAGAACTCGACATTAACGAAATGCTTCACAATAACTGGAACTTAGAAGAAACTAGCATAATGAACAAAAGTGTAGGATTACAAGGCAACCCAAGATTCGCCTACATCACTTCTTCCTAGAAAGAATGCTCCACCACTAGTTGTCTTTTTATCATTCATATTGCCTGCCTAATCAGCATTAGTATAAGCATACAAAGTGAAATTATTAGATCTATCATACCCTAATCCAAACTTTTGTGTTCTCTTTAGATATCTAAATATCCTCTTAACTTTTGCATAATGTGCTTCTTTAGGATCAGCTTGAAATCTTGCAACAATTCCAACTGCATTTTCTATATCTAGCCTTGTGTGAGTTAGATTTTGCAATCCTCCAATCATAGATCTTTACTTCTTCCTCTCAATATTAGGTGTCTCATCCTTTATAGATAACTTGTGTCTAGTTATCATGGGTGTTCCAACTGGTTTACATGTTTCCAAACCAAACCTTTTCAATAGATCTTTCAAATACTTAGTTTGAGAAATAAAGATTCCTTCTTTATTGTGTACAATCTATAATCCTAAGAAGTATTTCATTTCCCCTATCATGCTCATTTCAAATTCCTTCTTCATTTCTTTTGCAAACTTGTCACTTTCATTATCATCTCTCCAAATATGATATCATCAACAAACATTACCAAAATCATCAATCCATCATCTATTTCTTTCAAGTATAGATTACTATCTTCCGTACCTTTGCTAAATTCAAGTTTTGCCAAATGTTTGTCCAACCTTGCATACTAGGTTCTGGGTGCTCGTTTTTTAGCCATAAAATGCTTTCTTCAACTTGCATACCATGTCCTTGACACTTGTTAAAGGAAAACCTTTACTTTTTTATATGTATATCTCTTCTTCAAGTTTTCCATTTAGAAATGCTGAGTTGACATCCATCTGATACACTTTGAATTTCTTGTGTGTTGCATAGGCTAAGAATAAAATTATTGCTTCAATTCTTACCATAGGAGCTTAGGTTTCTTCATAGTCTATTCCTTCATGCTGTGAGTAACCTTTACATACCAATCTTGTTTCCTTAAAACTTCACCTTATTCATTCATCTTGTTCCAGAATACCCATTTTGTTCCTACCACATTCTTGTCTACTAGTCTAGGAACCAATTCCCATGTCTCATTCTTCACTATCTGATCCAATTCTTCTTTTATAGCTTGCTTCCAATAGTCATCTCTACATGCCTCATCTACAGTCTTTAGTTTTACTTGAGATATCAAACATAGTTCTTCATTGATTCTACTTCTTGTCATCACACCTTTATCTTTGCTACCAATGATCTGCTCTGGTGGATGATTCTTTGTCATATTCTTACCAGAAGTAGGAGTTGTTATCTCAACTCTTGGCTCTATTCTAGGTTCCAAAATTTGTTCCTACCTTCATTCTAAAAATCATTATTAGTATCAAAGAATACTTCATCATTCCTTGGTTTAGTAACAACAACATTCTCATCATCAGAGTTTTAGTCAACTATTCTTTGTTGTATCCTACATTTCTCCTCAACTCTTACACTTGCACTTTCAATAATAGTCTTAGTTCTTAGATTATAACATCTATAAGCTTTTATTTTTAATGAATAACCAAGAAACATACCTTCATCACTTCTAGCATCAAATTTACCAACATCATCATCTCTTTTGATATAATATATGCTGCCAAAAATTCTAAAATACTTAACTGTAGGGGAGTGACCAAACCATAGTTCATAAGTGGTCTTATTTGTGTCTTTCCTTACCTACACTTTGTTCATAGTGTAAATATTTGTATTCACAACTTCTCTTAAAAAAATCTTGTATACATCATTCTTAGCTTACATAGCTCTTGTTGCTTCTGTTATTGACCTGTTTCTTCTCTCTACAATGCTATTTTGTTTAGGGGTTCTAGGAGCTAAAAGTTGCCTTTTGACTCCATTAGCTTCATAAAAGATGTTAAGCTCATTTCAAGTAAACTCTCCTCCTCTATCTGATCTTAAAAATTTAATTTTCATAATTGATTCATTCTCAACTCTATTCTTGAATATCTTGAACTTGTCAAATGCCTCAGATTTCTTTTTAAGAAATGCAACTTTTGACAATAGTCTTAGTTCTTAGATTATAACATCTATAAGCTCTAATTTTTAATGAATAACCAAGAAATGTACCTTCATCACTTCTAGCATAAAATTTACCAACATCATCATCTCTTTTGATATAATATTTGCTATTAAATTTTTTGAAATACTTAATTGTAGGTGAATGACCAAACCATAGTTCATAAGGGGTCTTGTTTGTGTCTTTCCTGACCTATACTCTATTCATAGTGTAAATAGTTGTATTCATAGTTTCTCTCCAAAACATCTTAGATACATCATTATCAGCTTACATAGCTCTTTCTACTTCTGTTATTGATCTGTTTCTTTCCTTTACAATGCCATTTTGTTTGGGGGTTCTAGGAGCTGAAAGTTGTCTTTTGATTCCATTAACTTCACAAAAGATGTTAAACTCACTTGAAGTAAACTCTCCTCCTTTATTTGATCTTAAACATTTAATTTTCATACCTGATTCATTCTCAACTCTATTCTTGAATTTCTTGAACTTGTCAAATGCCTCAAATTTCTCCTTAAAAATTGCAACCCACATCATTCTAGAAAATTCACCAACAATAATCATAAAGTACCTTTCACCATAGAATCCTTTAGTCTTTGTAGGATCACTAAGATTTGCGTGTACAATCTCCAAATTTTCTATAGTAGTGAACTTCTTGTTGGGAAATGAAGTTATGGTATGCTTTGCCAATACACACTCCTTGCAAATTGTGTTAGTAGTCTTTACAATCTTAGGAAAATCTCTGACTGTAAACATATTACTAGTTTTCACAATGTCATCAAAGTTGATATGAAAAAATCTTTTATGCCATAACCAAATGCCATCTACCTTTGCAACCAAACATGTTAGTTTAGTGGTATTATGTAGTGCCTCTCCCATTTGACTTTTGTAAGTCATCCTGATGGATGCAACCTTGCTAATCTTTTTTTGTGATGGGATCATGATTTTGACCCTAAGTGGTCTACACTATCGAGGTATTTGGATTTATGTTTCTGTATTAGTTGCTTTGTTTATGCTTTTGACTAATCTATGAGATTATGTTGTGATTTTTGGTTCACTGAGGTTTGTGCTAGTGGTTACCAAGATCGATGTGGTATCATGAGGTTATTTCACGATTACCCTGAGATGTGTGTAGAGATTGCACTATGTTCTATTACCATGCTACACTAGACTAGGTTCCTATAGCAGTGGTTAGTCATGTTTATGATTGTGCTTTCTTATGTGTTTTAAGTGTCTTTTTGTTGATTCTGTAATCAATCATTATTAAATGCTTAAGTAATTTTAATGGATTGTTCATGTGGGATTATTTGGTTATGTGTTGCAGACATTTACCTTGTTATATTTTGATCTGAGAGATATATGTTCTTATGTGATGCTTTATATTTGAGAGGACCTGAGGGTCAAATGTTACACCTTAATTCTAGTATCATAGATATTAGACTATTATGTTGTTTAGTTAATCATATTGCATAATGATGCCATTTTGAGATGACAGTGTGTTTTATGATGATATCTGGTATTTGGACATACCTCTAACTATGTTAGGTGATGGATTTAATGCTATGGTTATTTACTTCATTCCTGAGTTGTTTTTCTTTATGAGAATGTGAGTGATGTAAATAGATTATTTTAATATAATTAATTAAATGGTTAAATTAGGTGATTTAATGCATTTATTGCTTTGGCTATGTTATTATATGCAATTGCACTTGATCGTGTTGTTTAGTGTGCAGGATTTATATCCCTGGCAGTGGCACATGGAGTTAGCGATTCAACCATTCATTTTTTACCAATGTTGTCCTTATATGGTCAATGTATCCTTAATTAAAATTTTAATTTAAACCTTTCAGTGATTATTAAATTCGAACGCATTTGTATTATGTGATTAGACCAGTAAGCGTGTCTATGCATTTAGAGGTTCGCATTGTCGCAAAAGTTGTTAAGGAGATTTATGTGTTTCTGGGTTTTTGAGCTTTTTAATTGATTTATTTTAATTTTTGGCAGCTTTGCCATAGATGAATTCCTATTTATAGGAATAGCCTTTTTTCATTTGGGTCGATTTGGGGTTTAACTAGATTGACTGGTTAAATGCCCTAATTGATTATTCACCCAAAAAGTGAATAAGTATCCAAAGAGGAATTTAATTCCTCACTTCTCACTTTTGAATTAGAAAGTTGGAGAGTAAAACCCAAAATCCTCTTCATGAGGATTTACTATTTTGTTCGTTGTGGGAGCTACGGGTGTGGGATCGTCGCGAGGTTGAGCTCGTTGGATCCAGCTCGGGGAAACCTTGGATTGCCATGATTTTTAGCTACTTTTACGAGATATTTATTTTATGGTTTAGATTTTCATTTTCCCCTTTTGGCTGTGACGTAGGGCTTTCCCGTTTTATTGTTTCTGCTCCGTTTTTGCTTCTATTTTTGGTAGCCATTTGTTTGGAGGCTGAGAACTAATGTTCCCCTCCGTTTCTGTATGTTAGTTCTACCCGGTTGGGCGTGTACGAATAATTCCCTATTTTTTGAGATGAGGGTTTGGGATTTTATGCTGTTATGCTGGCTGTTTTTGCATACGGTGTCCAATTCCATTTATTTTTGGATTTTTGGAGTTTTTGTGCACAAAGGTCAAATGGGTTTTAATTTTACAGTTTTTCCAAAATTTGGGGTTTTTACCTCAATTTGCATGCTGCCCTATTTTCTCGAGTTTGCTTGGCACAATGTGGGTCATGGACCTGGATGATCTTTTTGGATATCAGTTAGACGACTATTGCACTTTTATGTTGCTTTGGGGTGCGTGTTGCATCCGTACTCCTGATGTTGTGTTCGGTTGAGTGATTTTATACCTATTGTTATAGTTTCTTTTGGACCTTTGCTTTGTTTCATGGACACTAGGATTCGTGTAGAATCCATACTCTTAGATTGAGGCCAGTTGAGTAAGTTCATGACTTTTGGTCTTGTTACATCATTGGGATTTGTGTAGAATCCATACTCTTGAATTGAGGCTGATTGAGTGATTTTATGATGTATGGTTTTATCAGCTTTGGGATTCGTGTAGAATCCATCCTCTTGAGTTGCTTTCGGTTGGGTGTTTTGTTTTGCATTGTGTTTTCATTCTTGTCCTTGTGTTATGATCTTCATGATGGTGGTGCACCACACATGAGTACGTGTGCGTACATTTTTTGGGTGACTTATGAGGCCTGATCTTTTGTGGATTTGCCAAAAGTTATGATCATTGGGATTGGGATGGGAGTATGCATTCCCACGAGCACTTGTCGTAGGATGAGCAGGGCTAGGGTAGGGTAGCATTTGGAGGGGGCTTCTATCTCGCAGCTCGACATTCATGGTGCTGGAGGTTGATAGAGGATAAGAAGTTTTAAGTAAGTGATAACTAAATAAAATGTGTGATTGGTAATAAAACTTAAGAAAATAAAATGCGTGAGCACCCAATTAAGTTCGAGGACACAATGTGTGAGCACCTGTTTAAGTTTAAGGACACACGATCCGAGCTTGGCCTTGTTCATGCCAAGTGACTCTCCATGATGTCAGCCCCTACTTAGTAGCCTTTTGAGTGTCTGACCAAGACCTGTACTCCTTGCATTGTCTTAGGATCTTGGTTACAGCCATCATACTGTCTGGCATGAGTGTTAGCCATGGGTGTTGTTTTCATGTGTTTGTGGTTGGATCATTATCTCCATCAGCATGGTGGGTGTGGACCTATGGGTTCCACGTGGTTGGGAGGTGTATCTACCTTCACCACTACTAGGGATCGGTGTACAGAGATGATCTTTTGTCCTAGTGTGACCGTTGCTAGATGTTTTTACTTGATACTTCGGGTTTCGAAGTATGCTTTCTTGTGAGATATGCTTTCATTGAGATGCTTGTATATCATGCTTAGATGATGTTAGTTTATTTGATGCATTCCCTTATCATGATGTTTAGCATATGATTAGATGATGTTATTTGATTTAGTAGTATATCTGTTGCTTACTGTTGTTTAGATATGTGATAGGTGATGTTATCTACTGTAGGATTATTTTATGCATTATCACTAGCATGTTAGATTTCCTTATGCTAATATTGTGAATGTTTTTGGTAGTGACGTCTCTATTACGATAGTACCAACGATCTAGTCAGTGGCTTGGGATGTTACGTGTGGGGGATGGCTAGGACCCATGATAGTCTTATGATGCTATTGATAGATGGGAGGATCCACATACTTATTTTGGTTATTTAGTTTCTTCTAGTATTTCTGTTTACTGCAATGTTTATTTTAGTATGTTCTTTGCTATTGTAGTTTAGATGGATAGATGTTCATCATTTTGTGTTGTTCTTGCACTCGAGTGTCCATTCCTCGAGCCTTTTTGGATCCAATACTCCCAGGTGTGGAGGTTCTTTGCTCTATTTTGGTCGTTTGTGTTTCTTGACATGTTTTCGTGTTCTTTGGGCGACATTTGTTCAGCATGGTGCAACATTAAAAATGTATTGTACGCCAATGCAAACTGTGTCGTACAATACTATAAAGTATTGCACACCTTCTTAAGAAATGTCGTACGACACTGGAAGAGTGTCGCACACCTTCTTGAGAAATGTCACAGGAGACTGTAAAGTGTCGCACGCCTTCTTGAGAAATGTCGTACGACACTGGAAGAGTGTTGCATGCCTTAAGGAGAAGTGTCACCCTCCCTTATTAAGAAGTGCCACACAATTTTTTTGTAAAAACCTACATGGGTAGACAGCGGGCACATTTCATTGTGATCCAAACTTTTTGGGTGTTCTTTGACCTTATGTTGTTGCTTTTTGAATTTTGTCAGTTTCTCTTGAAATCTAGTTTTCGTGTTTCTGTTTTAGTCTCTTGGGGTTTAAAATATATCGTTTAAGTATAAGTTGACGTATTTAATTTCTTATACTTAAGATATATTTTAATATATGTGATGAATCTTTTGAGATAGGTTTCAGACCTCTCGGAGATAACTTGTAGATTCTAGGAAATTTTAGAGCTTCAGAAATCCAGACTTAGCCAATTTTCTGGGCTTCAGGATTTCAGGCTTAGCCAAATTTCAAGATTCTACATTTTATGCCAGCTTGGTGTTTTGTCGATGAGTGGCCGTTTCTTGAGCCCTCATCTTTTTTGTGGTGGTTGTTGGTTTTTTGTTCACGTGTGTCAATTGGTAGTGGCGTTCAGAGATCTATTGGTTGCTAGGATTGTGGTGAAGTCTTCCGTTGTGATCTTTGTGATCCCTATATGATGTTGTCATGTGCATTCATACTTGTAAAAATAAAATAAAAAATTTGGCTTGTATTTCATCCTTTTTTCCAAGGATCTCTGGGTGAGGCATTACATATTCAGCTAAAATACATTAACTCTAGATCTGGTTGTTGTTCCAATTAGCTTTCCATCTTTGTTTTTGATCATGCATTTCTTCTCTATGAACTTCCACTAATAACCTTTATCCACTAGTTGTCCAACACTCGAAAGATTGTGTTTCAAACCATCAAAAAAGTATACATCCTTAGTCTTAGTCCTAGTCTTACCATCAAGAGTTGTAGATCCAATACCTTTAATAGGGCAAGCTGCATTGTTTCCAACTCTGACAATGTCTCCATCATAACTTTTAAAATCAACAATCTTGTTTATATCACCAATCATATGATGTGAAAAGCCAATGTCAATTATCCAATCAAATTTCTTTTCAACCTAAGATATCAAAGCCATTTTCTTTGGACTTTCTAAGCTCATTCTCAATTGCTCCAAGCCTCCCAAGTAATGTTTTCTTGGTGAAGTCTTTGGCACAAGGGATAAAAAACTATATCATTTGAGCTACCTACTTAGATGGTGGTGTTAAACTCTTCAATATCTTCAAGATTATTTCATCATCTTCCTTGGTTCCTACTTGAGATATGATACCTGTAGCGATTTCTGATATTTTTCCTACATATGTTCTTATAGATTCATCTTCCATCATTTTAGCATCTTGTAATGCACAAATCTAGTTTTGTAGCCTCATTTTATTAGAATTTACATCACCTTCAAAACTACTTTCCAAATATTTCTAAATCTTATGAGAAGTATCAAGTGTTTTTACCTGGTTTTACTTTGTCTTAGGAAGTGTAGACAATATTGCTTCTCTAGCTCTCATGTTGCATATTGAAAAGTTCTCTTTCATCCTCAGTATAGGTTTTTAGCTTTCTTTCAACATTAATTTTCTTTTCTAATTTCATCAAGATCCAATATCCTAGACCCATACATAGCATATGTGTCTTCATCTTTTCCTTCCAGCTATCATAATTTGTTCCATCAAACTTCAGACTATCCTCTCTTAATATGTTAGCCATGGATCTCCCAAGGTTGTTAAACTTTATCTTCAAGGACCTACTTCTCTAATACCAATTGTTAGAAATAATAGTCCACCAAGATAACTAATAGGGGGGGGAGGGGTGAATCAGTTATCCAATTAAAAACATTTATCAACCTTAATTAATCTTAACCATTCAATCAGTGTAAACAAAAACCATAACAAGATGCACATACACAAATTCACAAGATTTATTAACTAGGGAAACCCTTGTTTAGAGGGAAAATCTTAGTGGAAATGATGCCCACGATAATGTACTAATGTATATATTCCTTGTTATAGGATAGACCCTATTTAGAGTCTATAAACACATTTAGTACATAAGAGTCCTTATTAGGAGACTTTGAATCCTTATTAAAAAATTCCAACCCTGTTAGGAGTTTTAGAAGGCAAAAAGACCCACTAAACTTCATTGTCGAACTGATCTTTCAACTATTCCTTACAGAATAATTGTTCATAGTGTGCTTTATCCTCTTTCCTTTGTCTTATCAACTAGACCAATCACTAATCCAGGTTGATCTTGAAGACCTTAAAAATTCAACCCACTCAAAATCTCCCAAAATTGGCATCAATGTATAGAGAATGACAAAATGTTCCTAACACAATTTGAAGTGCATCAAAAGGAGTCTGTTTGCTTGAGATATGCTTGGTCAAATAGGTTGACTAAAAAGGTGAAATTTGACCATATCCAAAAGGTCAACAGTGGGTTTCAAATTAAAGGTCTCGTGAAGGGATTTCCAATAATGTTTGTTTCATCAAAAATGAAGTTCATATGTGAAAGTTACTGTCATTTGAAATTGGAGGAATAATGCAAGTTTTGATGACATCATCATGATATCATCATCCTCATTTTATGCTCTTAATAATATAACAATTTTTAAAATAACATATACTCCTAAATATAATATGTGGTTAATATGAACCATATATTATTATGCTTGTTATTTTATAAAAAGGGGATACATATTGTTATTTTTTAAGGGGTTGGTTTATTTTGTATGGCTTAAAATTATAAAAGCCAAAAAGAGAGGTTACTTATTTGGATATAATTTTGAATGGGCTTCCATATTTGTTGGAGGTTATAATGTAAGCTCAAAATTATAAGGGCCATTAATTTCAAGGATAGTAGTAAAATTGGGAGATTTGGGTTATTGTGTTATTTTAAAATGGGAAAATCATTATTTGGTTTTAAACCAAATATGGCTATTTTCTTGTATAAAAGGGGAGATATTTTTCGTAAATGAACAATCAAGCCTAGAGAGGAGAAAACTCTAAGGAGAAAATTCTTGTAAGAAGTGAAAGTATTCTTATTTCTTAAATTCTTGGAGAGTTATTTTACTCTTGATAATTAGTCTTTAGGGAGAAGAAGACTTGGATAAGTCTTTATGATTTTCTAGAAAGGACATTTGGGGAGAATTTTATAGTTAAATTCTTTTGTGAAGAATTAGAGAGTTAAGTGGTCTCACGAATGAGATAAGAACTTAGTGAAATTCTCTTGAGAGTATTTTTCATGACCTTATGTTGTTAGTGTAATGGATTAAAGCCTATTGAATTCATGTACTCTTATTGAAAGAGGGAGAGAGAGTTGTAGTTTTATTACTTAGCATTGTTAAAAGTGGTGAAGGAGTTAGGCACAAACATATTGCTAGCAAGTTCCTATCATTACAGTGTGGAAGTGATAGGAAGTTTGTAACTCCATGGAAGACCATGGTGATGTGAGAGTTTTTACATCATAATAATGGCATTGATCTTGTAAGTTTGCAGATTCGAAGACATAGCCAGAGTTTGGTGAACTCTAAAATCAAATCTTTTGTCTCTTGTTCTTTCTGATGCATGTTTCATCTACTTAGTTATTTTTTGCATTTCTAAGTATTATTTGCTTAGTTCACAAGCAATGTCAGTTATAATCTTTCTATTATATCTATATCCTAGTGAATCTTGAAATTCTAAGTGATTTGTAACAAGGAGTTTATAGATCAATCACTTTCGGACCTTGTAGACTAGGTCACCAACCTCAGATCCAAATATCAAACCTTGAATCACAAAATAGAACCTCGACAATGAAGTTTTCTTCAACTTCACTCTTCTCTACTTATCTTTACAATTACTCAGCATTCATATCTTTCCTCCTCTTTTCCACTCTTCATACTTCATTCAATCATTACTCTACAAAAAAGGAAAATATCTTTCCTTTATACCGAGTCCATAAAATAATTCCTTGAGTCAGCTATTACACCTTCTCAATTAATTATTATAGGACCTTATTAAAAACATATTTTACTTAGCGATAAAATCAACCTATCTCCTTGTAACTTGAATAACTTTCTGTACGTGTAATATTATGGTGAGTGAGCTTAGCCACATCATTTCTAGAATATCTTCTATATGCCTTTAACCTTACTTCTCATAATAACAACTCTGGTAAGAGATATACCAAGTTTACCAAAAAATGCTTCTATAAACTCTATCTCTAAATAGGCTTCACCAAAACTTGCATAACTTCTTCTAGACTTAATATCTTTTTCACCCAATGTTAGCTTTATATACTAGACACTTAGTAGTATCTCCCTTTAACATCACTAGTGAAAATACTCAATGATTTGTTTGTACCAACTTGATTTTTACCACTGTTCCTTTGTCAGATACCACAAAAAATTGCTATGTTGACATCAATGACAAACACAATCATGAATGTAACATATCATCATGATAATGATCTAATCATGTTTCTACAACACTCCCCCATAGGAATATCATCAGCATTCATGCTTCCAAAAGGTAGACCTAGGGCTTCTTGATTTTTTTATCTTGTAGTGATTCTAGCCACATCACTAGATCAATAAGGGGACCAACTTTGTCCTAAGGTGAGGTTAGATAGGTTGAAAGAGCCCAAAATGGCTATGTTGCTAAAATTGTTCAAAAATTCCTCATTTGGCTCTATTGAGCATTTTTGGATTTTGAGGGATAAATAGGTCAAATAGGTATTTGGGGGACATTATTAGGTGTGTTGTAACTATCTAATACCTTTCCCATAGGTTGGTAGCCCATGGAGCAAGTTTGAGAAGAAAACATGCAAAATTGGGAAAGATTGCTCATTTTTTACAAAATTGTCATTTGACAACTTTTGCAAATTTCTTGATAATAGAGAAATTTATCATTTAAATCTCTTTAACTACCTAAAGGAGGCTGGGGAAATCTTGCAATTCCTTTATAAGGCAAAGCTCATTCTTGTTAATGGGTTGGAGAAAGTAGATTGATGGTTGTACGGACTATGCAATAACTTTTTTTAATGACAGTTTCTGCATTTTTATTGATCTTGGCATGAAAAAGAATTAAATCTTTCTCTTTTTATTATTATTTAAGTTTCCTTAGGTTATTCATAATCTTTATCAATCAACCATTTTCTGGTCTAAACAAGAACTATTAGATTGATACCCTAGGCAAGCAAATCATGTTTGTTTAGGGATCACAGATCAACAAAAGTGCATTTGGAGGGGATTGGAAGTGCAAATACTCCAATCCAAGAATTTGGTGAGTAAAGAGAATGTATGGCCTAACTTCAATCCAAAGGAGAGGCATTGGTAAGAACCTTAAAGGGGTTTTTGAACCAAACATCATCAAAACCCTTGAAACCCTCATTTATAGGCTAAAATAGTGCTTGGGTTGTATGAACAAATTGGTGACTCAAGACCTTAAAAATCTCCAAGATTTATGAAAAGGGTATTTAGATTGCTAGTTTTTTTGGGAAAATTTTAAAGGTTTTTTCAAGATATCTCAATTTTTGTGGTTTTGGACGGCTAATCCTTATAGCCTTTTTACAAGCCTTTGTATGCAATTTGGCTTGTGGGTTGCAAATTGATTAGGGTTTCAACATGGTTTTGGGTGTGGAATCTTGAAAGGATTCAAAAAAAATATCAAGATGGTCATCCATCCATTTGGAGTTGAAATCAAGCATTTGGGGTTATTTGTGTGAATGAGAAATAAGAGCAAGTTGTTCTACCTTATTTGTCTTTGTGAACTAAATGGTTAAGAATTATTGATTAGGTTCCTAGCGAGCATAGGGGAGTAGAAACCCTATCTATGTCAAGTATGTGGCCTAAGGAGTCTAATTGGGAGGGTCATCTTCCTCCCTAAGTTCTACTTTCTTTTAGAACTCCTTAGACTCACTCTTGAACCCCTAGGGTTACTAACTGACACTAGTATTAGAGGAACTAATCTCTTACCTGTCTCAAGGCTTCCTACCCACTAAATAGACTATCAAACCATTACTTCTTCTCATGACTAATAAAGATCAATCATGCTCTCTCTACTCTCTTCTCCTCTCTCTGCAAGTTTCTTAACTAAGACATGTCTTTCTCCCTTAGGCCTTGCTTAAACTCAGAGCTAGCTCTACCATACATACATATAGAAAAGAAAAGAACATATGTACAAAGGATTCTTCTTGACTCCAAAAGTCCATTTAACCAAAAATAGGGATCAAGATGAATTCGTTTATTAAGATACTCCTACACAACATAATCCTACTCTACTAAGCTCTGCCAACAAAGAACAAATCATAGATTGAAACTGATTAATACGTTGGAACTATCTTTTATTGAATTTAGAAAATTATATTATACTCAAGAAAACTTCTATCTACTAGAAATTTATTCTCCACTAGCTTCTAAAATGCTTCTAAAACTAGTTCTCCTATTCTTCCAACTTCTCCTCTACCATTCAAGAACCTTCAATTTTTCATCTCCATGCCAGCTCGCTCAACAAATCATCAAGATTCAGCCTCAACCACCTTGTTTGACTCTAAAACTTCTTACTTCATTTGTAACTATTTCTTGGCTAACATATCCATCCTCTTTCTCCACATATTCTCTTTCCTCTTTTGAATTTTTTGGCTGCGATGTTGTGAAAAAGTCTTTCTCACCTCTTTGCACTTCTTTCTTTGTTAATTGTGTTCTAAGTTCTGACATTGCATTAGCTATCTTCTTAACAGTTTCTCCCCTTCGTATCTTATCCTCTAATTTTTTTCTTCATCATTGTGATGCTGCAAACATTGGTCATTACTTCACACCTCTTTTCCTTGACAACCTACTCTAATTTGCGACTATGCAAAAATGTCTTAGTGCAACTTTGTTGGCCATTCTCTTAACTTCTCATTTACCCTTGCGACCATGCAATAGTAGACTTGCACGGCTTCGTAGTTGTTCTCCTTAACTATCTCTTGACTCCTGCAACCTTGCAAAATTGTTTTATTTCCTTTGGTCATTGCTTCACTAACTTAACATCTTCTATTCATGATGAATTGAAACTGTCTATTCTACCTTTAATTGCTACTTTTCTATTGTTAGTCAAACTTAGCATTTCTTGATTGTAATGGTTTGAAATGGTCTACTTTTTTGTTCATCTGCTTCACTATGGTTACATTGACTTAATCATTAGTAGTTTCAATGTTGTGATCTACTATCTTTCCTTCCTTTCCAACTTTGCTAGCTTCATTTTATGTTAGTTATTTCAAGTTGCAATCATGGTCTAAGCTTATTTTTTATTGTCTTTCCAATTTGCATAGTTATGGGATTGTGTTGTGTAACTAGCTACGATCTTATGAATATTGAATGAACTAGGTTGAAGTTCCCAAAGTTCTTATTTGATGGTTCTTTATTCGATGTGATCCAATCCTCAACCACAAGTACAAAAATGAACTAGGGATTGGAGTAAAACCCTCTACAAAAAAAAGATTAAGTTGGCTTGGTCGGAAAAAAATGCTACACTAATGCCTCACTTGTTGAAGTCTTCTTTGTCAATCTATGTAGCCTCTATAGTAGGTAATCCCATCCATTTAATGAGATACTCCATGTATACTTGATGCCTTTTCATTTTCTTCACTCTTGAATCTAGTATCTTTTCTGCCTGCATTTTCTATTGTATTGAATTTTTGATCTCTTGGATGTCTTTCTACATTTCTTCTTTATGAGTATCCTCTGGAATCTTGGCTCCTTTGTAAGAAATTAGGTCTTTTACATTAAAGATAGGTGATAATCCTAACTCCTTTGGTAAATCAAGCTTATAAGAATTTTGTCCATATTTATCTAGAATTCTGTAGGGACCAATTCTTCTCATCTATAATTTGCTATTTGCAACCTAGATTTATTCAGATGCACCAATACCAAGTCTCCAACCTAAAATTTCACATCTCTTCTTCCTTTATCCAGTTTTTCTTTCAATTTCTAATTTGGCTCTATCAAAGTATTTTTGGCTTGATCATGTATTTATTCCATGGACTGAGAAAAATATTTAGCATTCCTATTGATTGATCCATGTTCATTTAGATCTCTGAGTTCACAAAATCCTTTAGGGTGTCTTCCATAAACAATATGGAATTGACTCTTGCCAATAGTCCTATTGATACTATCATTATAAGAAAACCCAACCTGTAATATAACTTGATCCCGAGTTTGTCCATATTAGGTTGTTAAGAATTTGAGAAGATTTCAAAGTACCCTGTTTGTCACTTTAGTTTGACCATCAGTCTTAGGATGGTATGCACAGCTATGGGAAAAAATTGTTCCCAATCTTTTCCATAAATGACCCATGAATTTGACATCTCTATCAGACACTATACTGATTGGTAATCCATGAATTTTGACTTCTTTGAAAAAAAAGTGTGATGTAGCTTGCATCATGAGTGGTCTTACATCTTATGAAATGAATCATTTTGCTAAACCTATCCACTACTACAAACACACTATGAAAACTAGTTTTAGTTCTTAGTAACCTTGCAATGAAATCCATACTTAAATATTCCCAAGGTCTATTAGGTATGGGTAGTGTTTGATACAAATCAGCATTTGATGAGGTTCCTTTTTCTTTCTAAAAAATGTTACATTGTTCAACATACTTTCTCACATCTCTCTGCATCCTAGGCCAATAATACTATCCACTTACAAGCTCTAGGGTTTTGTTCAATCCAAAGTGTCCACTCAAACATCCATTATGTTTCTCTTGGATAAGGTTCTCTCTCATTGAACCTTTTGGAACACAAAGCTAATTTTCCTTAAACAATAAACCATTTTGCAATGTATAATTAGTAAACTCACTATGAAAATGATTTTCAAAAGATGATCATACCTTGTAAGATTTTGAGAAATCTTCATCTCCTTCATAGAGATCTTTGAATTCCTCTACTCTAATTATTTTCAATTGAATCTCCTACACTTTCAAAAATCTTCTACTTAATTCATCTACTACTTTTATACTAATACCTTTCTTGTGCTTAATGGTGAAAATATAGAACTGAAAAAATTCCATATATTTAATGTGCCTCAAACTTAGCTTCTCCTATGAATTAATAAAGCTTAAGGCGTGATTATTTGTGAAGACCACAAATTATTTGGGCAACAAATAATGTCTCCATTTCCTGAGTGCTTGCACTAATGCATATAATTCATGATCATAGGAAGAATACCTTGATTTGGCTTCATTCAATATTTCATTGAAAAATGCAACAAGTCTTCCCTCTTGACTTAAGACTGCTCCAACAACAATGTTTCTTGCATCACATTCTACTATAAACAATTTCTCAAAGCTAGGTAGTACTAAGATTTGTTTAATAGCTACCTCTTTCTTCAATCTTTCAAATTGTTCATCTACCCTTTTTGTACACACAAACTTTGTCTTTATTCCTCCTTTGAAGTGTCCATAATAGGAGCACATATCTCACTAATTTTTTTGATGAAATTTCTATAAAACTATGCCAAACCATAGAAATTTTTGATAATTGTACGTGTCTTTGGTATAGGTCAAGCTAAAATTGTTTTGACCTTGTCTTCATGTTAGAAAAAATAGTCCAC
Organism: Cupressus sempervirens; assembly: GCA_028749045.1. Classification (NCBI taxonomy): domain Eukaryota; kingdom Viridiplantae; phylum Streptophyta; class Pinopsida; order Cupressales; family Cupressaceae; genus Cupressus; species Cupressus sempervirens. The sequence goes on from CM053783.1 coordinate 9,160,431, forward strand.
CAAGATAACTAGGGGGGGGGGGGGGGGGATGAATTAGTTATTCAATTAAAACATTATCAACCTTAATTAATCCCAACCATCCAATCAAAGTAAACATCAACAATAACAAGATACACATACACAATTATGCCAGATTTGTTAACTAGGAAAACCATTGATTAGAGGGAAAACCCTAGTGGGAATGATGCCCACAAAGATATGCTAATATATATATGCGCACACACACACACACACACACACACACACACACACACAAACACACACACACACACACACACACACACACACACACACACACACACACACACACACACACACACACACACACACACACATGTATATATATTCCTAGTTAGAGGATGGATCCTATTAGGAGTCTATAAACACATTTAGTACATAAGAGTCCCTATTAGGAGACTTTGAATCCATGTTAGGAGTTGTGCCAACCCTATGAGGAGTTGAAGAAGGTATAAGGATCCACTATCCAAAGAACTTATGGGGCAAGACCACTAAAATTCATTGTCTAGCTAATCTCTCAACAATTCCTTGTAGAATACTTTTTTGTAATGTGCTTTAATCCTCTTTCCTCTATCCTATCAATTAGACCAATCATTGTTAGACCTTGTAGACCAGGTCATGAACCTTAGATCCAAATGTCAAACCTTGGGTCCTAGAATAAAATATCGGCAATGAAGTTCTCTTTGACTTCAATTTTCTCTTCTTATCAACTTGTTTATCTTCTATTCCCCTCTTCATGCTTCTTGCAATCATTCATACATTCATTCATAAAGAATGGAAAATTTCATTCCTTTATATTTAAACCATAAACAATTCACTGAGTCGGCTATTGCACCTTCTTAATTAATTATTATAGTACCTCTTTAAGAACACATTATACTTAGTGATAACATTAATCTTTCACCTTATAACTTGAATAAATTTTTGTAAGTGTAATATTATGACAAGCGAGCTTACTCATGTCATCACCAATATGTCTTCTACATGCCTTTAATCTTTCTTCTTAGAATAAAAAATCTGCTAAGAGATATAACAAGTTTACTAGAACATGCTTCTATAAACTCTACCTCAAAATAGTCTTCACCAAAACTTGCATAAAATCTTCTAGACTTACTATCTTATAGACACTTAGTATTATCTCTCTTTAACCTCTCTTAGTGAAAATGCTCAACGATCTATCCATACCAACTTGATCTTTACTATTGTTCTCCTATCAGATACCACAAAAAATTGCTATGTTGACATCAATGACAAACATAGTCATGAATGTAACATATCATCATGATAATGCTCTAATCATGTTTCTATAATACTTCCCCCATAGGAATATCAGTATTCATGCTTCCAACACTTCATCCATCTTCAACTTACCCTGTGATACAAAAAATCCAAGGTAGACTAGTTCTTCTTTCATGAATTCACATTTCTGAAGGTTATGGTTACCTTTTCTTCTTGCAACCTTCTCAAAACAATTTCCAAATATTTGAAGTTCTCTTCCTTACTTTTTTTGTAACCCAAAATGTCATCTAGGTAAACTACCCAAAATTTCCTATATAATGTTTCAATACTTCATTCATTAGTCTCATAAATGTGCTTAGTGCATTTGAGAGACAAAATGACATGACTAACCATTCATATAACCCTTCAGTGGTTTTTAAAGCTATATTCCACTCATCACCTTCCTTCATTCTAATTTGGTAGTACCTACTTTTTAAATCAATCTTGGAAAAATATTGTGCATTGCCTAGACAATCCATCAAATCTTCTATTCTAGGAATAGGAAATCTTATATCTTATGGTTATCTTATTTATTTCTCTAGAATCACTACAAAGTCTCCACTTACCTCCTTTCTTCATTGCTAGCACAATTGATACTGCACATGGACTGATGCTCTTTTAGATCAATTGCTAATCTAATGGTACTTGAATCCGCATGGAAATCTCCTTATTTTGTTTTAGATTCATCTTCTAAGTAGCTTTGTTTGGCAATGGAGCTCCTCACACAAAGTCTATTTGATGACTTACTACTTTGTGTGGGGGTAGTGTGGATGGTGTACCATCACTAATGATATCCCTAAATTGATCTAATATAGCTTGTACCTCCATTATTAAGGCACTAGGTTTCTTCACCTCTTCTTCTTTGGGCTTCAACAGGATAACAAACCCAACTTCTTCTTCTTTCAAGTCTTTTAGAAATTATTTCCCACTCATCAAAAGTGTTTTGGCAGTAGCCGTCTCTATCTTTTCTTCTTCCATTATGGACTGTATCTTATAAGTGACTCCATCCTTCTTGAAAGAATATTTATTCTTGTTCCCATGATGTACTACCTCTCTATCATACTGCCAAGGTCTTCGTAAGAATAGATGACAAACATCCATGGGGATTATCTCACATAAGATCCTGTGTTGATACTTTCCAATAGTGATGTCTACCCATACTTCATTTATCAAGATGTTTTTCCCTTTATTCAACCAAGTTACTTTGTAAGGACTTACATTTGGCATTTTTGCTAATCCAAGCTTGTGTATTGCTTCCTCTAACATGAAATTATCTATAGACCCTAATCTATAATCACCTTACATAGCTTGCCTAATATTTTGAAAGTGGTTCTAAATAATTTTCTTCTCTACTTGGGTTCATCCTTTACAAGTTCTTTTACTAAGACCCTCCTCAACATGAGGTTTTCACCATTTTCTACATCAAGATCAACCTCACCTATTTTGTGATTGTTTTCCTCTTGAATGCAATTGATTTTCTTCTCTCCATAGGATGATGATGCCTTATTTGAACATCTATAGGTAGGATGCCCCAACTTGCCATAGTTATAACATTTCATATTGCTGAAATGTGAGCCTCTGCTACTATTGTTGCCATTTCTACCTTTCCTACCATTGTCAGATCCTCTTTCTCTATTTGAGCCACCTCTCTGACTATTTTCACCAATCTTCTCATTTCATTTGGAATCACCATAGTTTCTTTTCTCATTGGTCCTCCCACTAGAACCTCCTCTTGAACCTCATTTGAAGTCTCTACCTCTGCCTCTGTTCTTGGAACTTGAGTATCCTTTTTTCCTCAACTTATCTTCCACTTTCCTAGCCATTTGAAAACAACTTTTCAATGTGGTGAAACTAAAAAAACTTAATTCATCTTGAATAGACCACTTATGGCCATTTAGATACCTTCCCACCTTGATGCTCTCTGCATTTTGTGCCCTCGACTCTTAGAGCCAACTTTTGAAACTCTTTAGGGTAGGTAGCCACATCATGATCCTTTTGCTTGAGATTATAACTCTAATTGTGTAATTGAATCTCATAATCCTTTGGAAAATAGGTTTCTTTTATCTTTTCCAATAGAGCCTTCCAACTATCTATTGGTTTCTTTCCTTCACTTTCTCTTTCTTCTTGCACAAACTTCCACCAAGTAAGTGCTTCTCCTTTCAATCTAGATTTTGTAAATCTCACCTTTTGTGCCTCTATTTTCCCTTCAAATTCAAAGTAGTTTTCCATACTATTTATTGATTCTAGGACTACTTCAGCATCCATCTTTCCATGGATTAATGAGACATTCTCTAGGCTCTTTCCTCCAAATTCCTCAAGGGCTCTAATGAATGGTTCTTGTTCACCAAGTGGAGGCTTCGGATTAGGTATTTCATCCTCCAAATCTACCTTCTCTTTACCTTTTGTAAGGTATTCATCTTCTTTTTCTTGGGTTGCATCTTCCATCTCTTTTAACTTGTCTTTCATCTCCTCTATGACGTTATTGAGGATCCTAGTTTTCTCTTCTAGAAGTTTCTTTTTTTTGTCTACCTCCTTAGCTAATTCAACATTGGTCACCATCTTTGAAGAGCCACTTGAATCTAGAATATATAACATACCACACAAGTCACAAATCTTATGGCTCTAATACCAATCTGATGGGGAGGGTTGCCTTCCACCCCAAGTTCTACTTTCTTCTAGAAGTCCTTAGACTCACTCTTGAGCCCCTAGGGTTACTACCTGACCCTAGTATTAGAGAAAATAATCCCTGCCCCTCCTCAAGGCTTCCTACCCACTGAAAACACTATTAAACCACTACTTCTTCCCATGACTGATAAAGATCAATCACACTCTCTCTACTTTCTTCTCCTCTCTCTGCAAGTTTCCTAACTGAGACATGTCTTGCTCACCTAGGCCTTGCTTGAACTTAGAGCTAGCTCCACCACACTTACATACAAAAAAGAAAAGAACATATGTATAGATGATTCTTCTTGACTCCAAAAGTTGATTTGATTGAACACAATGATTAAGAAGAATCCATTTAATAAGCTACTCCTATGCAACACAATCCTACTCTACTAAGCTCTACCAATAGATAACAAATTATAGATTGAAACTGATTAATACAATGGAACCATCTTTTATTGAATTCAAAAAATTACATTATACTCAAGAAAACTTCTATCTATTATAAATTTACTCTATGCTAGCTTCTACAATGCTTCTACAACTAATTCTCCTATTCTTCCAAATCCTCCTCTATCATCCGAGAACCTTCAAATTTTTATCTCCATGCTAGCTCACTTAGAAAATCATCAAGATTTGGCCTCAACCAACTTCTTCAACTCTACAACTTCTTGCTTTGTTTTTAATTGTCTCTTGGCTAATGTTTCCATCTTCTTTCTCAATGTATTCTCTTTCCTCTTTTGAATTTTTCAGCTACAATGTTGCAAACAAGCCTTTCTCACCTCTTTGTGCTTCTTTCTTCCTTAATTGCATTCCAAGTTGCAACATTGCACTAGCTATCCTCTTAACAGTTTCACCCCTTCACGACTTATCCTCTAACTATTTGCTTCATCATTACAACACAGTGTCACAACTTCAACTTACCCTACCTTGCGACCATGCAAAAATGTCTTACCACAACTTCATTGCCCATTCTCCTAACTACTTGTTTACCCTTGTGACCATCCAAATGTAGTCTTGCATAGATTCATAGCTATTCTCCTTAACTATCTCTTGACTCCTGCAACCTTATGAATGATGTTTTTCTTACGTTGCAACCTTGCAAAGTCATTTCATTTCTTTTGGTTGCTACTTTTCTAACTTAACATCTTCTATTCGTGATGAAGTAAAACTATCTATTTTTCCTTTAGTCATTTCTTTGTTATTGTTACTCAAACTTAGCATTTCTTAATTTTGATAGTGCAAAATGTTCTTGTTTGTTGTTCATCATTGCTTCACTACGGTTATGTTTCCTTAACCACTAGTGGTTATGATAATGTGATCCACTATCTTTCCTTCCTTTGCAACTTTGTTGGATTCATTTGATGTTGGTTATTTCAAGTTGTGGTCATGTGCTAAGCTTACTTTTTGAGTATCTCACTAGTTTGCATGGTTATGGGATTATATTGTCTAACTAGCTGTGACCTTGTGAATATCAAATGAACTAGGTTGAAGCTCCTAAAGTGCTTATTCAATGGCTCATTATTTGATGTGATCCACTCCTCAACCAGAAGCACACAAATGAACTAGGGCTTGGAGTAAAACCCTAGGGTACTCCACATTAGAGACCCTAAGATAGCCTGGGAAGTAGCAAGGTTGGTTGTCACATCATAATAATTTACAAATAGATTGTAAAGACTCTAAGAATACAAGGACGCACATTTTGATAATTATGGTTTAATATAACTATATAACTCACAAATGCAATTGTGTGTGTTTGTATTTTTGTTGAATATCATTGATATGATAAAGAGTTTTCATTTAGAATAAGACCACTTATAAAGCATCCATTAGAAATTGAACTATAATTTATTTTAATACTTCTTATCATAAAAAATATGAACCAACACAGTGTTCTCTTGATCTAGATTGTTACCTCTATCATTATCTTTCTCAAATTGTTGAAACCATCTCATACTTATTTATCATTAAAAGAATTCATATTACTAAATGCTCTTCTCACTTAACACACCATACATGTTTATTATTATTTATGAATCTGAATAACATTGCCAAAGATATTTATGTAGAGAGGAAGTCATTATTTTCTTCACAACCAACTATAAAATAACTTTGTATACCAAATAATATCTAGCCAGGAATGAAGTGTCCAATAAATAAAGAAAAGTGTTGTCATAACATAGAAAATAAAAGTTTGTCAAATATGGTTGAATAGATCTTTCAAGCTCATCTACAACCGACTATAAGCAAGGTGTATATGTAGATAGTTGAGATAATCAAATTTTAGATCGAGTCAAACCAAAAGCTAAAAAAACCACCTTTCAGATGTATGCATAATCAAGAAATACCATTTGAACCCTATAAATTGAAAGAGATAGTTCATGGTATCATGTTAACAAAGTAACACTGAATTGGTCAAATGGTAAGCAAATAGGAGCTGTATTTGTCTTATTTTGAGTGTTGAAATGGGTCACACATGATCATTCTAATAACTTGTACAAAGAATTCAAACCTTTATCCACTCCATGTGCTTGTTCGAATACCTATCTACTTGCCAAATGCCAACAATATTTATATTCTAATGGCCACTCAATCTATGAGTTCATTCAATGTGTTCATATACATTTTTGAGATTAAATTTTATTTTAATATTTTAGATCACATTTATTGATCTATAGCCATTCAAATGATAATAAAAATGATGGATATTTAATTTCAAAGTGTTTATAAAAAAAAACTCTACAATCTATTTCATAAGCAATTACAACTAATTTTATACATTATACATAATGGATTGTCTTTAACCATTCAATCTAATATCTATTATTTTGATATGATTTGTTGATATTGTGGTGAAATAAAATGTCAACGCTAAATCATCCTTTTAGGGCAGGGTTGGACTAATCAAGCAATGAGGATAATTGAAAAAAATATTGGATGTGTTCAAACAAAGGATGGATCTAAGTTAATTTTGATGGTGCCTTGAAAGGAAATTGAGGCTTGGATGGAATTGATTGTCTTCTTAGGGATGGGCAAGGAAGCATATTGAGAATGAAAGCTAAAAGGATTGAGGATAGGAAAAAAATTGTGGTGAAAGCAAAATAGTTGTTCTACAAGTTGTAAGGCTTGGAAGAAAAATGGGGATTAAAAAGTTACATTTCGAAGGTGATTCGTTAAAAAAATTCCAGAAGAAATAATGGTAGGATCAATGTAGACATGAAATTTACATAAATATAATAATATTATTCAAGAATAATTTTAATATTTTAATGAGTTCAAAATCACACACATTAAATGAGGAGGGCAATGATGTGGCAAACACCTTATCGAGTGAGCTTTAAAATTAGAAATTAATGAGATGCAAGGGGAATATTTTGGTAATTTTAACCTCATTAATGATAATGATGATGAGGTAAGGGAATGATGAAGTGTCATAGAAAGGATAATACTATCATTTAATGATTGATTTGGAGAATGTGTGATGGGACAATCAAGTCTACTATGAGTCTTTATCAAGGAATGTGAAAAGAGAATGTTCATTGTGATGTCAACTAATGTTTTGAGTAGAGAATTGGTGAAACACATGGAGGCTAATTTTACTCTTCTCACAACATGACAACATCAAGATTTCTTTGGTGAGGTTAAGAGTAAACATCTCAAAAGATTTTTGAAATGCAAGAAATCAAGAGAGTGGTGAAGGTCAATATGGAAGTTTTAGGAGATGAATTTATCAATAGAAGACATTGAAATTTCATAAATATGGATATCATGAGTATGATTATTGTGTGGGGGGTGGAATTGCTAGAGGATGAGCTGATTATCAAATGAGTGTTGAGGAAATTAGTGGAGGATAACATAATGCTGGGGCTTGATTCCATCTTTGAATGGGTAGTACTTCATGTAGGGTTTGACATTTCTAAGGGTTTTGAAGACCCAAAGGAGGCAGAAGGTTTGGCACAGTGTCTTGTTTGTTGTCCAAGTTGAACAAACCAAGATGCTAAAAGAATGAATTGAGGGTAGTGTGGGATAATTTAAAATGGGTGCTACATGTAGAGGATGAGAGAATTCTTTGGGCCCTTAATGTGAAAGCACAATGACATGTTTTGAGAAGGGGACGAGTGCATAGAGTAAGGCATAGATGTAAGAGGAAGAATGAGGCCACTCGAGGGTAGGGTAAACAAGACCAATGGTGGAGTTTGCTTTTTTTATTTTTATGAATGGTTTGAAAGCCTCTATTAAGTAATAAAAAATGGGAAGGTTAACTTTTTATAGTATTTGTATAGATGGTTTTTGTTTGTACATTTTTTATACTTTGTAAATGTGGTTTTTTTTAAAATCATGTAATAGTAGTTTCTGTCATGAGAAAGATGTTAGTTTCACAAAGATTTTTTTTCAAGTGTAAGTTAAAAATGGCAAAAGCATGTACAGGTGGTATGGGGTTAATAAGTTGTTGTAAAAGTGGTATTTTGACAAGTGGGTTAAGTTTTCTAGTATATTATGGTTTCAAAGACATTTAAAAAAAAGGGAATGTACCTACTTTTAATATTAATAATTATATATATACAAATTAGTGATAAAAAATAATGCTCACACTAAACCAGACATATATGTAAGGAAACTTGCAACAAAAAAATATTATTGTTTCTACATAACCCATATTAGACTTGAAACAAATAAGCACTTAAAATCCACATGCAAGAGAATAGACAATATACTCACAAAAATGTGTCACGAGATATATCTTGGGAAACCCTCATTGAGGGAGACACTAGCCTCCAAAAGTATCCATCACCATGTATTATTCAACAAAAATACCATTGCAATACAACCACGGAAGTCTTCAAAGCCATAGCCACAACCAAACAATCCATGTAAAAAAACATGAATCTACACATTCCATGCCATGCTTCTAACCTTCACAAGTGCTCCTTTGGCTGACCTATCCCATTACTCTTTTTGCAATATATCTATCTTTTTATTTTTTTCTTTTTTCCTTCTACGACTACCCTTATGGTTTCTTTTTTATAGTAGCAAACTCCCACAAAACCACCAAGTGGTATTACATAAACCATTTGCTTAAACCTTGTGTTAACTAACCCATTGACCCCACATATAATATTGGACATTTAATGGGTGGGTGCAAGAAGTTGAGTCCCACTTTTGGGCAAAAAGTAGAATTATTTTTCCTATTTTTAAAATTTCATGTCATTTAATTAATGTCAGAATTTGAGGCACATTAAGATTGAATCTCAAAAAAAACCACGAATATAAAATGTAGTGCTTAGAATCTAGTTTTTAAATGTGTAAATTTTTGGAATAACCAAGTGTTATAAATTACATTTTAGTAGGTATGTTCAAAAACCACTTTTTCAAACTGCTTACTTTTGGATCATACCACATGTGTATGGCCACCCTTTTTTGGAGCAAACAAATATTTTTTTGTAAATAATTTTGGGGAAAGGTACCTAACACATCAAATATTGATGAGAATATTTTTTCTTATTTATTTGTTGAATATTTGTTTTAAACAAATTTTTATTTGACCATAAAATAGATTCTGAAAACCTCTTGTGTATGACCACCATAATTTGATCAAAGCTTCACCTTTTCTTCAAATTTCATTTTTTTAAGAAAAAATATTGAAGTACATTCTATTTAGATTGATTACATATTCATTTTTCAAAAAAGTTATTAAAAGTTTAGTTAGAAATACTATTCAAAGTTTATGTACCAATTTGGCTTGATAAATATTGTAAAAATACTAAAATAAATCATATCACCATAAAATTCCCATTTTTAGAATATAGACAAAGAGTACTATAATAGGTTTTTGTTTCATCAAAAAATTCATTTGGAAAGTCCTCCAAAATATTGCAACAAGGCAAAAAATTTGTTGGCACAAGCATAAGCATGGTCCTACCAAGCCTATCCCAAGTGAAAACTCAATGCAAACCATGGCTTGTGAAAATTGAATTTTAAGAAATGGATACACATTTCAAAATAGGTACTTTTTTCTTAAAGAGGGTAAAAATGAGATTTTAGGTGGCAAAAAATCAAAATTTTGAATTTTTAAGAAATGGGTACCTATTTTGAAAATAATGAGTAATTGTTTTGAAAATAATAGGTACCCATTTTTTGAATTTAGGATCAGCCATCCAAGCGTAAAGTAGATACCATTTTTCAATAAATAGGTACCCATTTCTAGCAACAAAGTTTTTTCCTCAAGAACTTACATGGTTTTGGTATTCAACTTCTTGCATTTACCCTAATTTTTTCCTCAATATTAAATAATTACATCAAATATTATCACAATGTCATAATATAACTCATCAAGTATATCCCATGGGAATCTTTACATTTCACATGTTCATATAGGTTCTCCTAGGTGCAACATTACATAATAAAATAAAATAATACAACATAAATAATATTATGCAATATATGCAACACCCATTATCTCAATAATCTCTCACTTGTATACATTTCATAGCGTCAATCCATAGCCACATAAATGAACAAGGAAAAAAATCCTTCCTGGCACATCCACCATCACAGATCAAAGTACACCATGTGCCTCATCCTAGTACCCACAACAAAATCAAAGTATCCAATATCTCAAATACGAATGAAGTCACCTCCTATTATGCCACGACTACTTGACACGACAACATTTTGGGTCAAAATACGATGACAATTTGCAACCGTAGTGTTATTTGTGGTGAGTTTTTTGGGCAATTATCCCCAATGTCATCGCAATACTGACATTGGAGTTGTAATTGGGACACTTGCATGAGTATAAAAAAAGAAGAAAATATATCATAAATAATTCCCCATTTTTTTTGATTGTGGAGAGTTGTGCATGAAAGAGGGTGGAGAGCTCTGAGCAAGGGTGGAGACCTTTGAACTTTTTTGTGCCCTTGTGATATTTTCATTTTTTTTAGTGCCCTTGCTCTACAATTTTGTTGTCATGCCCTTGTGATCTCTACATTTCAATGTTGTGCCCTTGATTTGTGATTTTATTGTCATGCCATTTCTATGTGATTTCATTGTCGTGTCATGCCCTTGTGATCTCCTTGCCCTTGCTCTATGATTTTATTGTCATGTCATGCCCTTTCTCTACAATCTCATTATTGTGTCCTTTCTCTATGATTTTCTTCAAGGGCTATGTAAATGTTTGTTTCTTTTCCTTCTAAATAGGTATCTCTTTATAATTCCTTCTAAACATGTATATCTTAGATATCTTTTTAGAGCTGCTTATTACATCTTAGCACAACAAAAAAATTAATCTAGCTACATACATATTCTAGAATCTAAATAATAAAACAATAAAAATCACTCAACTTATGCTAAGTGACTTACCTCAAGATCCTGCACAAAAATAATGCAAACCAAGAAAAATAGGCAAAGTCGGCAAGAAATTTTATAGAAAACATATCATAGAAGATATTTTTAGAAAGAAACTAGCCATAACCCAGTTAAATGGGTCTAGTTGTTGATTAGCTAGGTTGATTAAAAATTCTTGTAGATCTGTCATCAAATTAGGTACAATAAAAAAAACAATCAGTTGTTCCTAGCTAGCAGGATCAAATACAGTTTTCCAAGGTGATAAAATTGCATATGGAGATGCATCACTTACATAGGCATGAAGAAAATTCCCAAATTTATAACAAATGGTTGGATATAAAGGTTCCATAAGAGGACCAAACAATGGAAGCCAAGGATGTAACCAAGCATGTATTGACACTCTCTCCCTATGAGAATCCCAAGTATCTATTGTTGTTATTAATGTGGGCATCACTATTTGACCTAGAATGTTTTGAAGTACTGAAGCCAATAGTAACTTATCCCATGTCTCCAAAAAATGGAGCATAGTTTTAGGGTCCCTTGGCTTCCAGGAAATTGTAGTAGCTATTCTCACTGTTGGAAGAATAAATTCAATGAAGTGTTGAGTGTAAGGAGTTGAAGAAGCAAGTTTTGCTTCTATGTAAATGCCATAATCACAAGGCTCATTCCCTTGTAGAAGCATCTATGACAATGACATTACCTCTAAACCATGCAAATGATGTTGAAGTGGTTCCCAACCTTGAAACACTCTTATAATAAATTGATACTTGGGATCATCACAGGGAGACTATGCTAATACTTGAGATGCTCTTAAAAGCAAATGTAGATGGAATACATGACAAATTGCACAGCTTTTAGTCTTCCCAATATTTGGACTATAAATTCTCAAAGACACTTGCAATTGATTCCAATGTCATAGTACCTATCACAACACTTTCCTAGATTCTATCTAGTGGCTCCCATAACATCCTTAACTTGTCTAACTATTGTTTCTACCATGCAATCTCTTTATAAAGAAGATCTTTATCCTTCTCTTTCTAAATATGCTCCTTCTCCTTCTCTCTCATGCCTTAAATTTTGATTATCAAACTTATGAATAGTTGCCTCTACCATATATAAAATAGACTTTACATTGTGTTGTAACTCTAGCATAGGTGTTTGATCATCAATAGCTTCCATTTTAGTGTTCAAGTTTTCAAGTTTGGTCAACACCCTCACTTGTAGACCTCTCATATCAATCACTTTTTGTACTATTTCAACACCATGTTCTTTCTTTTGAGCTAACAATTCTTCAGGAGCATTTTCTTGTAAAACATTTTTTTTGAACAATTGTAAACTCTTAGAAAGTGCATTCTTGTTTTCATGTATGTATGTATATATGTGTGTATGTATGTATATATATATATATATATATATATATATATATATATGTTTATATATACATACATACATACACATATATGTATGTCTATGTATGTGTGTATGTATATATACAAAGAGATCTTGTGGATTGTGGATTATGGATTATAAACAAAAATAACCATGACATTAATCATTTCCCATTTGTTTTGATTGATTGTGGAGAGTTGCACACAAAAGAGGGTGGAGAGCTCTAAACATTGGTAGAGATCAGTGAAGATCTATGATTTTTTTTAGTGCCCTTGTGACACTACATTTCATTGTTGTGTCATTCCCTTGTGATATCCATGCCCTTGCTCTATGATTTTATTCAAGGAGAGATTCCTTTTTTCCATTCTAAACATGTATCTCTTGTTGATATATAATAGCTTTGGTCAGATTCAAGGATAACTAATTATTATGATTGTATGCATATGTGCATGTATGTATGTATATCAATTCACTATGTGAACTACTTTATGTGCATACATACACACTTGCATAGTACTTGTGCTAAATTAAATTAATCATTTATGCCTTGAATTCACACAAGCAATTATCCTTGCATTCAATCAAAACTATTCGTACCAAACTAAGTATGTAGAAATCTGTACTTATAGATTATATTATCTGTTGATGATTGATGTCATGTATAATATTATCCAAGTAATGATCAGATGCATTCACATTAAGTCATAATAGGACTGAGCATATGATCCACTTATGTTTATACAAATCAACAACTTAATATAAATCATGTTTGGTTAGCATTAACTAAACTAATTAGTATAAGGTTAATAATGTTTATATCAATAGGTCGTGTCATGAGTGGTGATGCATAGCACCAAGGCACTACTATAGATTATGTTTTCCCACCTAATTAGGCTATGATAGATAAGTCTTGGATGAAAAATCCATGGTTGTAATGAAAAGACACTTTCATGTATGCCAGGTCACTTTGGGCAAGTTATAAGCCAAAGTTTCTAGTTGGGCAAAATTGGGTCTTTTAAAGTTTTTGGTTGAGATAGCCTAGGATTAGGTGTTTTTAATTGTTTTTGAATAAGCTAGAACCTTTTCCAAGTCTTAGAATTGAAAATTGTGAAAATTGCAAAAGTTGAACTTTTTGTGCAAAATTGCTAATTTGTAAAATTGTAAAAGTTGCTCAAAAATATAACTTAGTTGAAAAGGAGTTGCAAATATTTAATTCATAGTTATAACCATTGGGATGGATTTAGGAAGGATATATACCTCATTTGTGAGGTCACAAAGGACAAATTATATAGATTAGGAGAAGTTACAATAAGAGATTTTTTAGTTTTGAAGCAATTTTACTAGTTTCTTGTTCTTTGTCCATATTGTATGGATTGGAAGGCATGAGAAAATGATTTTATGAAGAATATTTTTGTCTTACCTTTCCATTTCTTTCATATTTATCATTTTGTGTGGATTTTTGTTCAAGTTATTCCACTTTTTGTACAAGAGGGTCTGTAAGACAATAATTTTGTGCAAGCTTCAAAGATGGCCCCATAGTTATGACTCCCAAAGTTGGTTTTTAATGGAACCTTGGGGAATTATAGTTAGATTGGTTCTCTCATTGGTTCTAGGGTTTGAAGACTAGGCAATGTGTTTTACTATTTTTCCTAATTAGCCCTAGATCAAGTGTGTATGAGGATTTGACCTTGTGAGTGTGTTGTTTGGAGTATAACAGGAGAAGGAGACCTGTTGGAGGGATGAGTGTTTGGAAGGAAGCTGGAGGAAGCTGAATATATATTCTTGAGTGTTGGGTGTATTTCCATGACCCCACTTTCCCATAGTTTCTTTGTAAACCAATGCTAATTAGGCCAATTAGGACTGTGTTTCTTAGTGAAGGAAAGGGAGTGTTGGAGAAAAATTGAGTCCTAGTGCTTTGGGATTGGATATAACTTTGAAAAGGGTAAGTGGAACCCTAATTTTAAAAAAGTTTTGTTTGGGATTTTTGGAAGTTAGACACCAAAATCCTCTTAAGGAGGCCTAATAGGGGTATTAGGTGAATTTTGGTTTGATACATTATGGAAGTGTGGGGATCAAATTGATGACTTATTTTGTGTTACGTGGATGCCCTAAGTCCATATCATGCCTTGGAACCATTGGAGAAAACAATTTTTGTGTTTTCCTCATGTTGGCCTGGTTGTGGGGATTAGGTCTTGAAGCCATAATTTGGATGAATTTGATACTTAGACCATGGGCACTTGAAGAAGTTGGTAGTCTTGTTTTCTTTAGCATTTGGAGGATTTGAACTAGTTATGACCTTGTGATAAGGTTGGGGATTTGGTAACTTGTTGATTTAGTGTTAGAGTGGGAAAGCCCACTTACACCTTTCTAGTTGTGCACTCTACTTCAAGTGGACATGAGACATGTCCTCTTGTGACATGCTTTTTAGCTTTGTATCTTTTGAAACAATATTTATACCCAATTGGACAACCAAAAGAGGTATTGAAATCAATAAATGCCTTGCCCTCTTGTGTTCAATAACTTCAAATATAAAGAGTAGAGATTACAAATAATTATGTTTTGAAAATAGAAAAGACATTTATTGTCAAATCTGTAAGAAATCTAATCACCTTCAACATCTCTTTATATTTCCCTCAACAAGTGAATAGAGAAGCTTCTCTTTACGCATAAGTATGTGTATACACACACACACACACACACACATGTGTGTGTGTCTATATATGTATGTATGTATGTATATATAGAGAAGCTTCTCTTTATGTATATGTATGTGTATACATACATATGTACACACACATATATGTCTTTCTATGTATGTATGTATATAGAGAGATCTTTTTAAGGTGCTTATTACATCTTAGCACAATAGAAAAATTGATCTAGCTACATAAATATTCTAGAATTGAAATAATAAAATAATAAAACTCACTCAACCCATGTTAAATGACTTACCTCAAAATCCTACACAAAAATAATGTAGGCCATTAAAAATAGTTTCTGATTAGTTGGGTTGATTACAACTTCCTATAGAACTATCATTAGACTAGGTACAATAAAATGAACAATCAACTATTCCCAATAGTAGGATCAAATACATTTTTCCAAGGTGATAAAATTGCATATGCAGATGTATGTATGTATGTGTATATGTATGTACATATGTACGTATATATGTATGTATGTATGTATATATGTTTGTGTATATGTATGTATGTATATATACAAAGAGATCATTTATAAGGTGCTTATTACATCTTAGCACAATAGAAAAATTGATCTAGCTGCAAACACATTCCAAAATCCAAATAATAAAACAATAAAACTCACTCAATCCATGCTAAGTGACTTGCCTCAAAAGCCTATACAAAAATAATGCAGAACAAGAAAAATAGGCAGAGTTCGCAAAAATTCATATCATAGTAAATATTTTTAGAAAGAAAAAGGCAAAACCCAGTTAAATGGGTCTAGTTGTTGATTAGTTGGGTTGATTAAAAATTCCTATAGAATTGTCATTAGATTAAGGACAATAAAATGAACAATTAGTTGTTCTCAACTAACAGGATCAAATAAAGTTTTCCAAGGTGATTATGTATGTATGTATATATTTATATATGTAAGTGTATATGTATGTATGTATGTATGCATGTATATATGTATGTATCTATATATGCATGTATATATATATAAATACACAAAAAAATCTTGTGGATTGTAGAGATTAATGGAGATCTAGGATTTCATTGTCATGCCCTTGTGATCTTTGCATCTCATTGTCATGTCCTTATGATCTCTATATATGTATGTATGTGTGTATGTATATATATGTGTATATACACACACATGTGTGTGTGTGTATGTCTATATACACCTTCTTATACATGAAGAGAAGCTTTTCTATACATACATACATACATACATAGAAACACACACACACATATGTGTGTATGTATGTATATATGAACATACATACATACATAGACACACACACACACACATATGTGCGTATGTATGTATATATGAACATACATATACATAAAGAGAAGCTTAAATAATCACCTGTTGGGGGGAATATAAAGAGATAAATGTATAGAAGGAAAAGGAAAGAACGTTTACATAGGTACCTCTTCTCCCCTTGAAGTAAATCATAGAGAAAGGGTACAAAGATCATAAGGGCACGAAACAACAATGAAATCATAGAGAAAGGGCACAAATATCACAAAGGAATTAAAAAAAAATACAAAGATCACAAGGGAACAAAAATAAAATCCTAGATCTCCACTGATCTCCACTTAGGGCATGGAAACAAAATGCAGAGATTAGAAGGATAGAAATGAAATGTAGTGATCATAAGGACATGACAATAAAATATCCACCAATGTTTAGAGCTTAGAGCTCTCCACCATCTTTTGTGTGCAACTCTCCACAATTGATCAAAACAAATGGGGAATGATTTATGTCATGTTTTTATTTTTTAAAATTCACATAGGCATCACAATTGTAATGCAAATGTTGATATTGTGACAAAGTCAAGGAAAAATGACAAAAAAAAAAACATGAAAGTTCACAATTAGCCTATCATCGCAAATTGTCATCACAGTTCGACCCCAAATGTTGTAGTGAACTTAAGTGTTTTTAAGACTTGAGGTTCCTACTATTGAAAGACACTTATTTGATCTTGATGTAGAGGGTCTAGGGTTACAATAGATAAACACCTAATTAAGGTTATAATCTTGAATCATCCAATTATTCTTATTTCTTATCCTTTCCAACAATCCAAGCCTCTAAGACTCTTCCCCCAACTTTCCTCCTAGGTGTAGTTGGTATGGTATAGACTTAATCTCCCATTTTAGGTACTAGTCCTCCTAGACCTTATCTCCCCCAGAACCCTAAACCTTGCTTAGGATCTTTTTCCGTCACCCCCTTAGAGTCTAATAATGTTTTAGGTACCCTCCATAACCTTCCTGATCTTGTCCATATACTTCTGGTCTTAACCAAAACCAAATAAAACTCACTTCCTTCACATAGGCTAATTAGGCTAATGGCTTCTAGGTCTAGTAACCTTGTTTTGCACCCATACTTCAAATTATTCCAAACATCACCATGAACAAGCTTAGGAATCTTAAAGCTATCTCCTAGCACTCCAAGATTCCAAATTTTTAGAGCTTCAACACACCTAGAACCCTATTCTTCCTTAAGCCCTAGTTCTTAACCTAAGTTTCAGGTCTCTAGACTAATTAGCACTAAAAATCTTCCAACTTATTTCAAACTAAAATTCAACCTTCCATTCCACTTGGAAATTTGAGGTTTCTTACTAGGGCTTCTAGGAAAAACCATTTTTTAGACCCAACTTGATCATGGGCATGTTCTATAACAATTTTTGCAAACTATCCAGGCTCACATACTCCTAGTAGTCAGCCTAGGGCATCAAACTATATCTTGGAAACCAACCTTAAAAATGAAAAAAAAAAAAAAAAAAACATTGAGTACAATGTCTAACCTATCATCCCACTAGGTTTTATGCATTTTCCACCATGGATGATTAGGTTAGAGCCATTATTATGAAAACAACCCTATAAAGGAAGTTCTCAGTCTAGTTAGCAAGAAAATGTTGCAACTTGAAAACCTAATAACTTCAATCCAAGTTTGAGTATGAAATAGAACAAGGAAAAGATAAAATACAAAAACCATAAGGCTGATCTCCTGTGCTAGTTTGTACATAGTCATACTACACCTTTAAACTATGAAAAATTCAGGAAAACTATCTGTACAATAGTTCCACATGTGCATAATCTGATGCTAAATCTTCCAACCCTTCAAAATATGATCTTCCATGCTCATATTCCAAAGCATGGGTAGTTACAAACTCCAAAACTTCCATTTGCAACTTTTTCAAAAAATACAAAAGTTGCTCAAGCAACTTTGCAACTTTTATGTAATTTTTGCTCCTTACAACTTTTAATCAAATGAGTCCACCTAGGACCATTCTTGGTCTCTATATAAGATACCTAGGACCTATTTAGACAATCAAAGACCTTAGTTACCCATCCCTAATAATATTTTACCTATTGAGCAACTTTTTGAACAACCTAGTGTAATCACCTATAAATGGTCATCTAGACTATTAGCCCCCTTCTTAGCATTTTGGCTAATTTAATTACTCATTTAGCTATACCAAATTGCTAATAATCAATTAATTTGATTATAACTTATAGTTTGACTATGCTATCCTAAGTTCATTATTTTATTAAAAGAACATGTCCCCTTTTAATTAAATAAAAGACCCCATTCTTCTAACCCACTTAAAGTGCACACATAAAGTCCTTTTTCTATTTTTCAATTAAAAGAAAAGGCTTGTGAGACTTTTTATCTTATATGACAAGTCAACTTATGTTCTATTGGTTGACTTGTGTGTGCACATGGATCCCTCCTATTTTTGAATTCAATCATTGATCATCCACCATATCAATCTTGATCTCTATCATTCGTACAACTTTAAAAGGGAGAGAGCTTTCCCCCTCAAAGCATCCATCATTATTAGAATATTGTTATGCTGCAAATTTTTTGATAGGTTTCTTGGAGCTTTGAGAGAACATTCTACCTCTTGTCTTAACTCTTGCATTCCATCAAATTTAGCTTAAGATCTCATGGCATGTTAGTATAGTTGCATAATAGCTTAGTTTCTTTGTTGTAATCTAGTTCACGTAGCATAATAGTTGGATTGTAACACTCTCATCATTTTTTAGAATAGCTACATTTTTTACATTCTCATCCTAGCATAGTTTCATTCTTACATTTGCATAGCATTCTTTGACACTAGCACTCTTACTCTTGTATAAAGAATTTCCCATCTCATGGTTTATAGCAAGGGCTACATTACTAAGGCTCAGCTAAGAGCCATTTTATGCTCATTTGCATGCTTTTTGCACTTCATGACTAGGGAGCTCTAAGCTGCCATTCAAGCTTTCCAATCTATGGAAAATCTTAGATAGAATGGTTTAGGAAAGTGTAATTTTTTCTTAGTCTACATTTTTGGTGCTCACTATGGGGTAGAACAGTGGTTTTGTCCTCTCTTTTTTTGTTTTCATCACTATTTTCATTTATTGTCCCACACTTTTCTTTTTTTAATAGTCACAATTTCGGGCAACATTTTTCTAGTTTTGTGCAATAGTTCACATCACTATCATGTGATACTTTTTGGAAATAGTATTGCACGACCATACTAGGTTTTGTCACGTCTGCATACAAATTTTTGTCATCTAGCTGAAGAAGAAATATCACACAGAGAAACTCTGTCATGTGGCTATATTGTAAAGTATCGCACAATAGTCTTCTAGTGAAAACTATCACTTGATAGGGATTTGCTTGCTGTTTGAGGTGTTTTGGGTCAGTTTTCAGCTTCTACTTGCTGATTACTAGTTTTGTGGGTCTGTTACTATTTTCTAGATGTCTATTTACAGATTTGTTTTGGTTTTAAAGCTAATCCATGGTGCTAACAGTTGTGTTTGTAGGTTGTCATCTTGAAAGCCTTAAACATTGCCTAAAAGAACACATGTCAAAGCTCCAAATTCAAAAGGGTTACTAACGGTTGTTTGCAGGGCTGCTCGACGCATAAAAACCCAACTTTCTTTCTTTCTTTTTTTTTCATGTGTGGCATCTACTAGTTGTTGATTTTTTTAGGCACATTAAACTTGCAATTAGAATTCCTTAGTGATAAGAGAGTATGCTCTTCACCCTTGCAGTGAATCATAAATCTTGACCCACCTTTAGATTTTGAAAGCAAGTGGATAATTGAATCTTCTTAGCATGTTTGGGGGAAGCAATCAAGGTAGGAGAAAATTCTCTTCACCCTTGAGGTGAATAAGAAATCTTGACCCTTGAGAGTGGATCCATTTTGTGGTAGTTAGGATCCTTTAGAGGGCTTGCTCTTGGACAACCTAAGAGGAATGACCCAAGTGGGGAGAAGCAAATTACCTGGCTCTTCCAACCCACTATATACTCAAGGCTATCAAGGATACAAAACCTTGGTAGATGTAGTATTTGTCTTCACTTAGTGTGATTTCTTATGGGATTTTGACCATAGGGAGATCACTAGGCAAGAACGCTTAAGGTGTTCTTGTGACCATGAGGTCTATTACCCATGGCAAGGTGGGGTGTCCCTTAATTGGGTGCAAGAGGAACACTATGAATGAAAGCCCTATCTAGACACCCTAGGTTAGTATCCACCCTATTTTTCCACTCAAATTCTTGGTGAAAGGATAGATCCTAGTGGACTACCCCGATCACCTTAAGATTTACACTCACCATATGTGCTCCCTTGGTTGTGCTTATGGTACTTCTATGACAAAGTGAATATCTCTTGTGGGTAACCACTTGGTGTGAGGTGAAGGAGCATCAAGAATGGGCTAGTTACAACTAGATTTCAAGTTGGGAGTGATAGCCATACCCCTTTTTTTTCAAACAATTAGAAACCACACTTAGATGTCCTTGCAGATAGCCTTGTGTGGAAGACCTTGAGTCTATCAAAATGAAAACAACTAATGTTAGGCATAATCCATTTTACAATTTTGAAAACCTGTTTGGCACACCTTGTGAGACACCTAAGGTTGGAAATGGTTTGGTCACCATGGTACACCCTGATGAAGTCCAACATCATTTAGAGGAACATGCACATGAAAATCAACAGATCTTAGAAGCCACGTACGCTAGAGAGAAAGAACATCAACAAGTTGAAAACAATAACCATACTCACCATGAAGGGAACAAGGGGACTTGCTCTCAAAATCCTTTTGATGGCAATGATGGCAGCAAAACACCTCCAAGAACTCCTAGAGTCACCATGGGCACATGCCCTTCTCATCATGAAAGTGATGAAGAAGTAACTAGTGAGGATGTTATAAAATTCCAACAAGATGTTTTTGCTCAAAAACTAATGCCTAGAGCTTTAGAGGAAAACAAAGACCAATACTTCTGATATATGGTAGTAAAAGGATGGAAACTCCCCCAAGATTTTGATATAAAGTTTATAATTACAAAATGGGAACCCACTGAAGTTGGAATATTAAGGGAAGAGATAGAAGAATTGAGAAAACAATTTACACAACTACAAGATTCAAAAGAACTGCCCAAAACTTCATTTTTTGAATCAATATGTGCACTTCCATTTGATAGGAGTCTTTACATATTACCATTTCCTAAGGATATATAGGTTCCTTAGTATAAAAGATATAATGGAAATGGTGATCCTCATGATCATGTGAGGCATTTTTATGCTCTTAGCATGGATTTTATGCATGAAGACACCTTTCTTATGAGGTCATTCTCTAGGAGTCTAAGAGGGCAAGCTATGGAATGGTTCATCAAATTGAGTCCTCCTATTAAAAAATTTGACGAGCTGGCACAACATTTTATCTAGCAACATTCCTATAATATTCAACATCCTATAATAGTGTTGGACTTATGCAACATCAAACAAAAACTAGAAGAACCTTTTGAAACATATCTTCAATGATGGAGGTCATTATACTCTTGCTATCCTTGGCAAGTTCCTGAGGCTGAAAAAATCAATATTTTTGTCAATATTCTCATACC
Organism: Cupressus sempervirens; assembly: GCA_028749045.1. Taxonomy (NCBI): domain Eukaryota; kingdom Viridiplantae; phylum Streptophyta; class Pinopsida; order Cupressales; family Cupressaceae; genus Cupressus; species Cupressus sempervirens. Next base: position 9,182,712 of record CM053783.1, read on the forward strand.
AAAATTATACTTTGATCTAAGGAAATAGATTTTCACATCTTTTAATGCCATGGTTGAGAGTGTGTATCGTATTGAAGATCTTGCTATCAAAAGGAGTGGTATTTTCATAAGCAAAGACAAGAACAACAATGAAAATGGTAAAGACAAAGGTAAACTTTGGAATAAAAACAAGTATGTTGTCAATGATAGAGTAGTGGACACTCCTAAGACCAAGGAACCCACATTTAATCTTTCCATTTCCATTTATGCCACAAAGCAACAAGAAAATACGAAACCACACACACTTGACAAGAGCTCTAAGTTTACCAAGAAACAATGTGTTTACACACCAATGGTTGAGCCCTATGAAGTGGTCTTAAAAACTCTAATTGCAAACAAGTTGATTACTTTTCCAGATAATTCCTAACCCTATGACCCACCTGTCAAACCCCTGTGGTGGAGAGAGGATCATATCTGTAGTTATCATCAAAGCAAGGGTCACAACACTTAAAATTATTTTAAGCTCAAAGATGTGATTCAAGATCTTATTGAGGAAGGAAAAGTTGTCACAGATGGTCTTGCAAAAAATGTTGATCACAAAGCTTTTAAGAAACCCTTAGTAGAATATGAGAAGGGTGAAACCTCTAAAGCCACTAAAAAAATCATGATGCCAAGATTAGCTATGCTTATGCTAACACAAACAATGTTATAGGTATACTTGAGCTTGTTGAGTATTTATGCATGGAAAGTTATAACGATGACAACTGATATGAAAATGAATGACCTAAAGTTGTCTTAAAAACATGCGATGTTCCTCAATACCATAATGACTCTAGACCTAAGGCGGTGCTCTGGGTGACCGATTCTTTTTCATCACAAAGCGAACCACTTAATGTTGTTACTAGGGGGCAATCTAAGGTTGTTCTAAAAGTTCCCCAGGATTCCAAGAATAATTCATCTTCTAAACAACCAACCACTTCTATGATCTCTAACTATGACCTTGTTAGTCAATTACAACATACCTTAGCTCAAATTTCCATTTTCAAGTTGTTAGAGTTGTCTCCTTTGCACAAGGATATCCTTGAAAATGCTTTACACTCTGCCAATGTTCACATAGATATTGATGCATAATGGTTTCAAGCTATGGTGAATCATATCTCTTCATCTCATCACCTTACCTTTTCTGAAGAAGATGACTAAGATCTGTGTCATCCCCACAACGTTGCTCTCCATGTTGAAGTCCAAATATTCTGTACTCGCATTTTTTGAGTCTTGATAGACAATGGTGTAGGGTTAAACATTATTTCCTTTAATGTGATCCAATAGTTGGGCATGTAAGAATTTTCTATTGACCCTAGGTGATAGATCACCATAAATGATGAGGTTGAAAGACCTTCCAAGGGTCTAATTGTGCTACCAAATAGAGTTGGTCTAGTGGAGAAGAATGTTTTTTTCCAACTCCTAGTTACACCCCTTGTATATAATTTTTTTTTGGGATGACCATGGATTCATGACATGCTAGCGGTGCCTTCTATGTACTATCAATTCATTAAGTTCCCTTTTAATGGTACTAAAGTAGTTGTCCTCAATGACAACTCAATGGAAATCAACACATTGTCTACTACTGAAACACTGGTTCCACACGATCACTCTTCTCATAAGCCAACACTATCTCTTACAAATTGTGAATAGAAAATGCAAATGATGAGTCTTGGTATGGGTGAATACACTTTAGACTCTATTGTTGCTCTACATATTTCCCCTCGGTCTTATGTGAAGGTATCTACCAAAAAGAAACCTTTTGCATCTTCCATGACTCTTTTTGGCACTTTTATCTAGTCCTCAGTTCCCCTGGAAGCAAAAAAAAGAAGAACAAGCTATTAAAGATTGGATATATAGGGGAGAGGAAGATGAAGAGGATATTATAGTCACCACTCCCATTTCTCCCAAAAAATATGGAAAAGGATACAAGATGCTTGAAAACATGGGCTATCAAGGTCATGGGTCCTTAACTAGTAAAAAAAAAACTCTAGTTGAACCTTTAAGTCATACTCAAGGTCGTGATGATCGAGACATTGCTAGCCTAGGATTTGGGCTAGAGAACAATATGCTAGCATTGACTCAAACTGCATCCATATCTAGTGAATCAGAGAATGATGATTCTCCCTTTGTTGCTGCCACCTCATGAGATAAAGAATTTATACCTATAACTTCTCTACTTTGGGGAGAAGAAACATTCACTACCAATAATAATGATGAGGCTTCCACCTCTAGAAAGCTAGAATAGGATGAATAAGACCCTGAAGATTTAAATAGAGGATAGATTAGACAAAAAATTTCCCATCTAAATGTTGGAGATCAGAGTACAGAATCTCAAGTGTATGAATGGGAAAGTTTATTAGATGCCTCTTGTGAACTCAACGTTGATGTCATTCACACTTATACAATTCAATTAAATATGATAGATGAGTCTAGTGTAGGGTCTAATGAGTTTGGCTCACAAAATGCTTTAGTGGGTCACACTAGTCCCTCTAGGACTATTCCTGATCTAGATACTTTTGCAACATTCAATATAGGCTCAACTTTGCATGTCACTAGAGATGAATATTTTTGCATCAATAACCTTGAAGATTCTACCTCACTCTCATTGATTCATCCCGATCTCATAGACTGGTCCATTCAACATCAGACACTTGAAATACAGTATTTCTGAAATGACTATGAGATCACTTATTACCTAAATGCCATTGAACCTATCACTTCTTTCACTAGTGAACCCATGATTCACATGATAGAATAATATATCAAGTACCTTAGTTATAAAATCAAAAGAAAAAATAAACAGTCAGATGGAAAAAACCACATTGTGTTGGTATATGAACTTAAAAATAGTAAAAATAAAGACATATCTAATGGTGAAAACCTCTTTGTGGCACTTGAAAATGAGGTATTTGGTAGTCTTCCAAGCTATTTTCAAGATAGATCATTGGTTCTCATCGAGCCTACACAACCAATAAACTTGGGGATAGAGGAATCTCCTAAAATTATTCATGTAGCTCAATCATTGTCAGCTAAAGAAAAGAGGCAATTTGCCTAGTTTTTTCAAGATAAAATGATCAATTTCACATGGACATACTCAGACATACCTGGGCTTGACACAGATCTTATCATGTATTATTTGTCTATTTCTTTTCATATCAAGCCTGTTAAACAAAAATTGAGAAAGATGCATCCACATGTAGCTTTGTTGGTAAAGGCAGAATTGGAAAAACTTTTGAGTGCACATTTTATTAGAGTAATTGATTATGTAGAATGGATCTCCAACATTGTATCTATATCCAAACATGATAAAATCATCTGAATTTCTACTAATTTTAGAGATCTTAACAAAGCATGCCCCAAGGATGATTTCCCACTATCAAACATTGATATGATAGTGGACATGATTGTGGGGTATGAAATGTACTCCCTTATGGATGGGTTTTTTGGGTATAATCAAATTAAGATAGCTCTAGCTGATCAAGAGAAGATAGCCTTTCCATGTGTAGGGGGTACTTTCTATTGGAATGTCATGCCTTTCAAGCTCAAGAATGCCGATGATACCGACCAAAGAGCAATGGCCACCATAGTCCATGATATGATGCATAAAAATATGGAAGACTATGTTGATGACACATTGGAAAAATCTAGAATAAGAGATGCACATCTTGAAGACCTTAGTTTGATATTGGACCATATGGAACAATTCCAACTTAAGCTAAACCCAAAAAAGTGTGCCTTTGGTGCCACTTTTGGAAAATTTATAGGCTACATTATCTCAACAAAAGGTATTGAGTTTGATCCTAAAAAGGTCCAGGCTATCATGGATATGCCTCCTCCAAAAAATATTAGTCAACTTAGAAGTCTACAATCCATAACAAGGTTTATTTCTCAATTGGTTGATAAAGCTCAACCTTTTAACAAGAATTTGTACAAAGGTTCTACTCATATCTTGAATGACGAGTGTCAACAAATTCTAGATCAAATCAAAGGGTACTTGGAAAAACCTCTAGTTTTTATGCCACCTATTCTAGGCAAACCTTTGATCTTGTATATTTTAGCTATAGTTTCTTCTCTAGGAGCACTATTAGCTCAAAGTGATGAGATTGGTAAAGAATGGGCTATATATTATATTAGTCAAACTTTGGTTTCTTATGAGATGAACTATACCAGCATCAAGAAAGCTTGTCTCGTAGTGGTCTTTACTTCGCAAAAGCTTTGACATTACATGTTGGCACATACAGTCCACCTAGTTGCTAAAATTGATCCTTTGAAATATTTGTTGAGCAAAGATGCACTTACTAGTCGTCTAGCTAAATGGATGATGATTCTTTCAAAATTTGACATTTAGTATGTCGAATGTAAAGCCATCAAAGGATAAGCTATAGCTAACCTACTAGTTGATTTTCCTCTAGAGGATACAATACCCATACAAGCTGAATTTCTAGATGCCTCAATTATGTACATCACTGAGAGAACTTGGACAATGTTCTTTGATGGTTCTCACATACAAAATAGAGCTAGAGCAGGTATATTGTTTGTTACCCCTCATGGATATACGATTCCCAAATCTTACAAACTTTTGTTCCCTTGTACAAATAACATGGCAGAAGATGAGGCTTTAACAAATGGGATCAAGATGGCTCTTGAATGGAGGATAACTGAATTACATATCTATGGAGATTCTCAACTTGTTATCAACCAAGTAAATAATGACTATCAAACAAAAGATGACAAGTTGATACCTTACAAAAAGTTGATAGATGATCTAAGGAACTACTTCACCTTTGTGACATGTCAGCAAATTCCTAGAGTAGAAAACAAAGTTGTTGATGCTATGGCCACTCTGGCATCTATTCTCCAACTACAAGAACATGAATCTCAATTTGAGTTCCTGGTGGAAGAACTACATCATCCCACTTACAATTCCTCTGATAATCAAGTGATCTACACTATTGTAGGACATGATTCCTCCACTATGCCACCATCTTCTCTTACATATGTGATCAAATTTTTCCTAAGAACCTCAGGCGCAACCAAAAATGCCAATTCCTTCGTAATGCCTCACATTACATTTTGGTCTCTGGTGACTTTTATAGAAAGGATCTAGATGGAACATTTCTTAGGTGTTTAGACCTAAAAGAGTCCAAAAAGGAACTTGTTGAAGTCAATGATGATATTTGTGGGGCACATTCTAATGGCCTTGCACTTGCTCAAAAGCTTCTTAGAGTGGGTTATTACTTGCCAAGTATGCAAGTTGATGCTACTCGTTATGCCAAGTCTTGTCAAAAATGTCAACTCCATGGTAACTTAATTCATGCTCCTAGATGTGAGTTGATTCCTTCCGTGACATATTGGCCATTTCAACAATGGGCCTTTCAGTTGGTCAAAAAAATTCACCCAAGTTCATCTAGTGGTCACAAGTTCATCATTACAACAACTGAGTATTTCACTAAATGGGTTGAAGCTGTGCCATTATCTGTTGCTATAGGAAAACATATTGCCCTATTTATACTAAATCACATCATTTTTTGATATGGTATTCCTTCCTCTATTTTCACTAACAATGGAGGACAATTCAAAAATAAGGACCTAAGGCAACTATGCAAGAAGTTTTGGATCAAACAACGTTGGTATTCTATCTATTACCCTCAAGGGAATGGCCAAGTAGAGGCCTCAAACAAAACATTGTTGAAAATCTTGCATCGCATAGTGCATAAGTCTAGGAGAGATTGGCACCTACAGATAAATCCAGCACTTTAGGCCTACAGAACTACCATTCACACTCCTACAGGGGCCAAACCCTTTTCTTTAGTCTATGTTTCCAAGGTTGTTCTCCCATTAGAAGTAGAAATCCCCTCCTTGTGAGTCTCTTTACATGGGTTGATAACTGATGAAGACCATAGAGCTATGAGAATACAAGAAGTAAAGACTCTCGATGAGCATCGTAAGGTAGTTTTTGATCACATGAGGGCTTATCAGAAGTGCATGTCTACTCAGTATAACAAAAAGGTTCATCCATGTGAGGTTCAAGTTGGTGACCTCATGCTTAGAGAAAATCCAAAAAATCAACAGCATAGAGAGCAGAATGGAAAGTTTGAACCCAATTGGTTAGGCCCATACATTATCACAACAACATTTGGGTCTGGTGCTTATCAAATGTCTACTCCTGAAGGTGAAGAGCTTGTAGAGCCTATTAATGTCCTATACTTGAAAAAGTTCTATGCTTAAAGGCTTACTACTCAACTATCTTGTACATATTTATAATCCTGAAAAAAATCCTAAAAATCAAAAAATGTCTTGAAAAAATGATCATCCTAGTGAAAACCTAGCAATATGCACTTTGGCATATCACAAAAAAAATCAAAAAATTCAAAAATACAATTTTTTTTTGAAAAAAGTCCTGAAAATTTTTGTCAAGTGGTGAAAACTTGGAAATAGGTGCTACTTGAGACCCTTGCACCTATGTCTATTAGTCTCAATCACCCACTTCACAACACATTTCCTAGCTTGGGATTGTTCCTTGTCCTCATCTTGGGGACACTTCTACTTAGCCTATTGAGGTATTCTTGTGCATTAGGGTTTCTTTGACAACTCACAAAATAGTGTTTCTTAACACTACCCCCACCTTGATACTAAGTGTTTCTCAACACTTTTCAGATAGTTTACCTATGGTCTTTGATGTCACGATATTTCTCACTATCAGAATCAAGTCTTAAAGAAATGGCCAAGTAACTCACACAGACACACTTAAACACTTAAATGATTGAGCTATGCTAATATTTATCTACTTTGTGTGTTGTCTATGACAATTTCTTTACTATGTGTGCCCTCCCTAATAGTCTCTCAAGGATGTCATTGACTAGAAGATGGGGGCATGGGGCACATTTTCTTGATTTCTTCTTGTGGGTATACTTTATTTGTCTATAGTGTTTTAAGAATTTATGGTTATCCTATTTGACACTTTGACTTATAAATGTATCATCCTTGACCATTTTTTGCAAGACCACACTTGAGGATTATCCTGGCACTTATGCCTTGATAGAGGTGTAATCTTGCTATAATAAACATCGGGAATCTAATCGCATAGTTATCTAGACTTACATGTCTTTGATGCTTAGATTAGATTTCTACATACCTATCTGAAATCAATCATATTTATATCCTCATAGTTATACTAGTGATGGTTATATGATCTCATGATGTCCCTAATAAGTGCTCAATTATGAAATAAGAGTCTAAATGTTATGTGTCCCTTGCTGGTAAACCAATTTGCATATTAGCTTGCATTTTAGGTTCATCTTTCTAGTTTAGTCTTGCATTCCTACATATAGGGAGGACTCTCTCTTCATCCTTTTATGGACCTATTAGCTAATTATTTTCATGTCCTTATTTGCTTTCTTTATCATGTCTTTCACCTTCTTGATCTTTCATTTCATCTATATCTTGCTATCCTATCATCACAAGGGGTTAATGTAAACATCACATTCAATCTATCCAAGTGTCACATATTTTCAAAAATGTAAAGTCTATATCATACACATGAGAGCTAAAAACATCATACATAAGAGAGATACATGAGCATAAGTATCAAAACAAACACATGCATGAGAAAGAAACAAAAACTAAAACATCACAAGAAAACTAAAATGTTGAAACATCCATTTGAGACAAGTACACAACATTTCTAATCAAATCTAGTATCTCATATATATATATATATCAATGCATCATAGTACATATACAAAAATGAGATCTAAAATCTAGATATCTATCTCAAGAATACATGTTGTACAATCAAAATGTCAAAACTGTCCTAATCGGCCCATGACTGACTCCCCCCCTCTGCAGTAGGTGGTGGAACCTATCTCCTATCCAATGGTTGAACTACACCCTTTGATCTACCAACCCACTCTAAATAGTTGGGAAGTCCCTGCACTGGTGGCACTACACCCCTATAGGTGGCATAATAGTATGTGACCTACACACCATGATGTGCTACCTCTTGCATTGTACCATCTCACTCTCTTTAGAGCTCATCCCCACATGCTCGCTCATCTATGAGCTGCTAATATCACATAGCTACCTAAGCTATTTGTAGCTCTTCCTCCAAGGCACAAGTCCTCACATCTCACTCATCCTCTCCCCTGGCTGGCTGCTCTAGCTCTACCTCTGCTCTCCCTACTCACCACTACCGTTGCAATGGCACCACCTCCTCCTCCTCCTCCACCTCCCTCTCGGCTTGTGCCCATGCCCTCCTCCTCCCTAATCAAGATCCCTCTCCAACCTCTATCTATTTGATACCCCTACCTTTGCCTCTATCTCCACCTCTACCACCTCCATGTCCCCCCACTATAGGTAGTGCATTAGGCTTTGTAAACTAAGGGAATGGATGCCTCTGTCTCTCATATAAATATGTAGCATCTACTCCTACTTCTGCCACATCTAGATGATAATCTCAAGGAGCTGAAACTAGAGCCACTATCTCTCATACACCTGTATGGTAATCTAGCATAGGTAGCTAGCCCCATGCCTCATCGGAATGGAATTGAGCATAGGTGGTTGTTTCCATCGATACCACCTATTGCTCGAAAAATTGCCGTCATACTTGGCTGATCACAAACCACTCTAAAATCTCTGGGTGCCTCCCTACCAGTGGTCTATTGTAACTCATATAATCTAGCTCCTAGGCATCTGACCACCTATGACACTCTTGCTAGGGCCACCATGTAAATGTTTTCAGCTCATTAAAAATACGATGGTAATAGGTGATATCTCCACTATGCAACTGAGGGACAAATCCTATATATCCAAATATGTATGGTTGACTCCACTCTCATGGTTGTACCTATGGTTGGATCATTGCAATGTGCTCATAGGCCTAGATCTCTGCCAAAACTACCCCACATGCCTAGGAACTACCACCATGATATATTATCTCGCAAAGCTCATGGTACATATCTGCTAGTATTGCTGGCCCCCATGCCATCCTGCATGGCCATGCAATCAAATCTACCACTAATTGACCCCATCCTAGAACACAAAAAACTTGATAAAGGGTAGTTAGAACCATAATCATCAATGAGTCATTCCCAACTCAGATGGTGATCTAGGATGGTAACATCTTGGAACATCTACTGCATAGCCGCCCACCCCTCTTTCAGGGTCTGATCATAGTACACCTGTGAGATATCACCAAACTTGGCATCAACATACCTGACATCGTAATCAAAACTTGTAAAACATAACAAGAGAAATAAAATGTATGAATTACTAAATCACCATAGCAAGGAACTTGTAGTATATGATACACATCCTCTAAGGTGATTGAGGCCTCTCTGGTCGATAGATGGAAGGTGTTATGCTCATTGTGCCACTGCTTAGCCAATGCGGTCAATAATGCATCGTTTGCCTATATATGAGGCATCTATATAACCCACCTCAATCCCATGGTTGATATGGTAGCATGCTCAACATCTATTAAATACTCAACAACTTGCAACCCCACCACTTTGGGGGCTCTGATAAGAATTGCCAGAAATACCTCTTACATACATAAAACAAGTAAATGTTAGTAACACATTGCAAGACATGATAATGAAACAAAAAAAATTTGTGTGATACTTTTTCCTATTGTAGGTGATACAATATGCTGGAAGGATATTGTGCGATATAATTCCAACATATGATATTTCATACCAGTGCAGGCAACAAATGGGTATGTCCCATATGATAGAAAATACAACATGCATGCAACACATTTTGAAACAAAATGTATCGCACAATATTTTATAAAGTATGCATGCGATAATTTTAAAATATTGCCAGATATTTTTTGTAAAAACCATCCAAACATGTGGAAAACAAAAAAAAAGTTTGAAAAAATGGCAAAAAAGTAGTCACTTATCGGTGCCCCATAGTGCTCTGGTTGGTTGTACAATTGGTTGTGCTCGAAATGGTGTCAGTGAAGTGGAATGTTTGCCAAAGCCATGATGCTCTTTGGACCACTCACAAGCTCTCAAAAAATCACAAAAAGACAAAATGAATTGGAAAATGACACTCGGGCCCCTTTTATAGCCTTTGACCTCTCATTTTGACCTAATTTTCAAACTCCTCAGAATTTTTTGAAAATTGCACCCCTGGCTAATTTTGATGTCCTGGATCCATTTTTAGGATTGAAATCAAAATCCAAGTTCATCTTGATGGAAAAAATCACATTTCAAAATTTCACCTTCTTCTGAGCAGTTAGTCAACCTTTTGAAGTCTAATCTCTAAATCATTGCTAGGGCATCTTCATTTCTTCATGTCTTCATCATTTCTATGCTTCATATTTAATCCAATTCACCTTTTCATGTTTAAAATCATCTTTCTACTCAATTTGAAATTATTTTCATACTTTATCCTTCATGGTCAACTCTAGTCAAACTAGGGCATTCTATCACTTCTTAATAGTCATTCTTTGGTTCTCATCATCTATCTATCATCTTGGACATTGCTATACCTCAATTTTCTCATATCTAGTCTACTTCAACATTCACCTTACCTCATTTAGATTTTGATCTCAAGGGGGCACAAATACTCTATCATCACTTGCTACAGCTATCTATTTGTTAGGAGCATTTGTCTGATCTTTTCACTTGCTCTCGATCTATCTACGTTGCTAGGTGTTAGTATTCTTCTTGAATTCTGACATCATCTTTTTTCCTAGTGTTCATTACTACCACTATTAGGTTGTACATTTAGGATTTTCTATCTCTTTTTGCATTTCATTCTTTGGAATCAGATATCTATATCTATTGCTACCTACTCGGCTTCTATTTTCTTTGATGTAATGTGTTCCCAGATCGATAAGACATTAGTCAAAGAGTGGCAAATTTAATCACCTAAAAATGGTCATCTATACTATTAGTCCCCTTCTTAGCATTTTGGCTAATTTAATTAATCATTTAGCTAGACCAAATTGCTAATAATCAATTAATTTGATTATAACCTATAGTTTGACTATGCTATCCTAAGTTCATTATTTTATTATAAGAACATGTACCCTTTTAATTAAATAAAAGACCCCATTCTTCTAATCCACTTAAAGTGCACACATAAAGTCCTTTTTCTATTTTGCAATTAAAAGAAAAGGCTTTTGAGACTTTTTGTCTTATATGACAAGTCAACTTATGTTCTATTGGTTGACTTGTGTGTGCACAGGGATCCCTCCCATTTTTGAATTCAACCATTGATCATCCACCATCTCAGTTTTGATCTCTACCATCTGTATGACTTTAAAAGGGAGAGAGCTTTCCCCCTCAAAGCATTCATCATCATTAGAATATTGTTATGCTGCAGGTTTTCTAACAGGTTTCTTGGAGCTTTGAGGAGAACATTCTACCTCTTGTCTTCATTCTTGCATTCCATCAGATTTAGCTTAAGATCTTATGGCATGTTAGTATAGTTGCATAATAGATTAGTTTTCTTTGTTGTAATCTAGTTCACATAGCATAATAGTTGGATTGTAACACTCTCATCATTTTTTAGAATAGCTATATTTTTTGCATTCTCATCCTAGCATAGTTTCATTCTTGCATTTGCATAGAGTTCTTTGACACTAGCAGTCATGTAGAATCTCCCATCTCAAGGTTTACTAGCAAGGGTTGCATTCCTAAGGCTTAGTTGAGAGCCATTTTATGCTCATTTACATGCTTTTTTTACTCCACGACTAAGGAGCTCTAAGCCACCATTCAAGGTTTCCAATCTATGGAAAACCTTGGATAGAATGGTTTAAGGAAGTGCACTTTTTTCTTAGTATACACCTAGGAACTAGAGACTTGGCTCTTACATTTGGACTAGTTGCAATCCAAGGACTCTTATAACTTATTAAGAACACACACACACACACACACACACACACACACACACACACATAAAAGAACAATTGACTAACCTTTAACAACTAAAAAAACCAAAATTAGGGAGGCGTCCTGCACTAGTTTAAGATTGGAGGAAGAAGAAAGAAAATTTATAATAAGATGAAAGCTTGCAACAAGTATGATTATTTTGATCCTGGTAGTTTTAGTAGCAAGAGAAGAGCTGATTTAATCCTCCTATTAGTAGTATTACTATTTCTTCTCTACCTATGAGCATTCCACTTGCTTCATTTCCCATCTCAAAACCTTCATACATTAGTGTTCCTTACACTTATCCTAATCTACCTACTATGGTTCCTAATGTCCCACCTATAGCAGCACCTAGTCCAACTAATTTTTACACTCTTCCTAGTGTGTCAAATGTGTCATTTCCACCTATTTTCTTTATTAATTACACTTGTTAATCTCATTTTGGTTTTGACAACATAGTGACAAAACACTTAACCATTATCTAGCAAAGAATAGTGCAAGACGAGTGCATAACATATGCCAAGCATAAGCCTCTAGACAATATATGTCTATTAATATAATAGTTAGTACTGAGCACTAGTATGTGCCAAGAAGTTAGTGTGTGTTGAGTTACTCTAGTGCTGAGAAAAGAGATGGTGCCAAGTAGTTAGTGTATGCTGAGTGATTTAGGTGTCGAACAATAGTAAGTGCCAAGCTATTTGGAAGCTGAATATCAACATAAAGAGAACAATGAAGGTCAAGCATCAGAGTCTAATGATGTCAAGTTACCAGTCTTTGATATAGATTTTTTTATGTCACAAACTTCTATGTAAACTATTTTTGGCTGACACAAACATGGGTTTTTGATATTAAGAGATAAGGATCCAATCATGTTACACAACTCTGTGCAATGCATGTAGCCAATTAGATTAAGGGAAGAATTATGAGACAATTAGGATCAACCATAGTCATTCATTATGACCTAGCCCTTCTCCACAAATTCTTATTTAAAGAGGTAAACCCTAAAGAATATTATGGATGCATGAGAAGAGGAATGCTAAGATAATATAGATCATTTCATGATAGAAATGATGACTGAGCTATGGAACTACAATGAAAAATTAGTTTGATAAGAAGATAGTAAGCAGTGGAAAGATATAGAAGATAGATTTGAAGAGATAACCAGTTAAGAGGATCTTTGAAATCAAGCAGCAAGGTGCTAACTAAAGGATCAGGTGCTAAATCATTTTGACAGGTGATACAGAGTAAATCTCTTAATAGAGTAGTCCTAACATATTTTTGTAAATCTCCTAATAGAGTTCTTACTTAATTGTGAGTTTGAAATCCTTTAGTTAAGGTGAGACCTAACAATCTTGTAAGCCTTTAACAGGAAGACATTTCGCAGGGTAGATCATAGTTTGTGATCAAAACTTTTTAACCATAATTGGCCACACTTTATAATTGCAGTAGTGAAGATTTATGGGTGTCATCCCCACTTGATTTTTACCTTCTCTTTAGAGGGTTTCTAGGTAACCAAAATCTTAGGTTTTATGTGTTGATTTACATTATGCTTTGGATGTGATGGATGCTTACTTATTTCAGTTTATATATTAAGTGATGAGATAGATGTATTATGAATTTTTTTTTATGGATAAAGTTTTAAGTAATGATGCGCCCCCCTCCCCCCACCTTCCTCTCAGAACTTACTTTCTCATTTGTATTTCCAACAATTGGTATAAGAATTTATTCTCTAGAAAGGAATGTTTGATAGCTTTTGAGGTAAGATCTTGAAGATAGAAGTCTACAAATTGGGAAAGACTATTGAGAACCAAAAGATTGAAATAAAACTTGCCCTACATTAACTGAAGGAGGAAAGAGATGAATTGGAACATTCATTGAAAAGAAGAAAGGAATTGGGAATTCAACAAAATGACACTCAATATCAAGAAGAAGACACTACTCAATTATTTGAGGATAGGAACTCATAAGAGTTTGATGTAGCAATTGCATATTTGATGGAAAAGAATGCAGCCCTAAATGAAGAAGTTAGGAATATGAAGATAGAATAAGAAACTCAATCAATATTTTTGTTTGAGACTAATGAACTAAAAATGAAAGTTGAAGAAGATAAAATACTTTTGGCTAATAGACTTGAGGAGAAGCCATCAGATGTACAAGGATTGTCAATCATTCAACTGCATATGATGAATCAGCTAATGATTGCAAATCAAGAATTGAATAGGAAAGACATTGAGATTACACCTTTGGAAATACATAATACCCTATTGTAGAATGAATTGAAGACTGAGAAGGAAAATATCAAAAAGCCTAATGAAGGGATAAAGTATTTTGAAAAATTAATAGAAGCACCAGGATCAAACAATGACACTATGGGTTTGGGATATTCTACTACCGAGAGAGGAGAATCATCTAGGAATGGTGAAAAAAGGAATAATAAAGGAAAGAACATCAATCCCACTTGCCATAATTGTGGAAAATTGGGCCATACAACAAATTTCTACAAGAGAAACATTGGGAATCAAATCCCAAAGAAGAAATTCATGTTAGAAATAGGGAATATTGAGGGGGGGGGGGGGGGGGGGTGTGAATTAGTATTCTACAAACTTTTACCATCAACTAGATATTATTAATTACTTTATACCATGCATAAGAAAGTAAACAAGCAATGCTAAACATAAATAATAACCATGCATAAAGAGAACTCATATCACCATATTTTGTTAACTAGGGAAACCCTAGCCAAGGGAAAACCCTAGTGGGGATGATACCCACTAGATAATATACTGATATATATGTGCCTTGTTAGAGGATGGACCCTATTAGGAGTCAATGAGAAATTTCAGTATAGAGAGTCCATGCTAGGAGATTCCAACCCTGTTAGGAGTTGTAGTATAGTAGATGCAAGAAGAGCTCATTGCCCAAAGAAGTAATTAGTCTTCTAGTTCCTCTAATATAGAAGTAAGGATGCTTCAACTTGTTTCTAGCTAATCTTTGACCTCAACTAGACCTTGAATCACAAAAAAATGTTCTCAGAAACTTCGCTTCACAAGATACAAAAGTTTGCATTCATATTTGGCATTACAAAATTCATTCACCACTTCTCCAACTAAATTTGGAAGTTGTCTTCACATAAATACCATGCCTTTTCACAAGTTTTTGCTGGTTTAGATAAGACCAAAATACACTTTTCCAAATTAGAGTAAACATCTAGAATGTTGGCTCTAATTGGTCAAGTAATTATTTTGTAAACAAAATAATTCCTTTACCTCTGATTCCTATGTTTGATAAATCATGAATATCTTTTATCCATATAGTCCATACTGATGTTTGAGGTTGTACACATAATCATCACTATGTATACCATCTACATTTAACCTCTCTTCTAGAAATAACATCATATGAACAAGTTATATGTTAAATATTGCTCTCTATTCCTAACTAATATTCATAGAACTGCTTTCACTAAAACTTGAATAACAAGTGTTAGATTTAGTATTCCTACACACAACATTAGCCAGATGTCCAAAATACTTCTTGCTTCCTTTATGTAACCTTTTTGGTCATAATATGACATCAATAACAAGTTACATACAAAACAATATATTGTTGTAAACTAATTTCATAATTAGACAATTTTTTGGGTACCAAAAGCTAAGTATCTTTATTTCTAAAATTTTCTACAAGAATTTACATCATGTGTTTCCATAAAAGACAATAATTAAATATCTTCATTATCCAATTTTCAATAATCTCCCCTTTTGGCATTGATGGCAAGAAAATAGGGAAAATTGGTTAAGTATCAAAAACTTGTCCAAAACATTACAGTATCAATACATTAATCATCTTTTACAATTGATCCATCGTACACATGTTCCTCCTTTTGATATGATTTCATACCTTACTTTACATAAAAAAATTTCTTATGCATTTCTGCCACTTTGACATCAATGACAAAGGTTTGAATGTCAAAAAAATTGTCAAAACTATTCATCTATTGTCAAAAACCCTGTTCATCTGCCTTAAGCTGATAACATCTTCATGCAATCATCAAAACTTGCCTCGAGACTGTTCAAACCTTTTACCCATGTGTCCTTGGCTATTTTAGTAGAAGTGAGAATTCCACATAGGGCATATGATTTAATCTCAACTACATTGAGATCAGAGTATGAGAAATTTGAATAGGTGCCCTTGGCTTTGACACATTCCTCCAACCGTCTCTTAGTAGTTGATATCTTTAGAGCAATAGAATCTCTAAATTCTAATAATCTCTTCAAAAAAATTTCTTTCTCAATTTCTAGTTTCTTGATATCATTATGAACACCAACCACTTGTCCTTCAAAGTCATCAACTTTGTTGGAAGGTTGTTGTATCTGGCTTGTTAGAGCTTCTAGCTCACTCAACTTTGCTTCAATCTTGCTATCAAAATCCTTGGTCAACTTATGAGATAAAGTACACTTAATGTGAAATACCTTTCCATCTTGTTGACATATCCAAAGTTCCTTGATACAAGTATCAAGACTTAGAAAATCATTCTTGATATTCAGACAAATGGTGCTAAATAGATTAGCATCATGAGAAATCTGGGCCTTAGACTCTACAACATTCAACAAATATGTAAATTCCTCATCAAAAAGACTTTAACATAGCTTGTGACCTTTTTTAGGGATCTGCCTTAGTTTTCTTGATTACTAGAGTAATGTGTAATTTGTTAGTTACCTCCATTAAGGTTCTTTGTAAGCTCTTTACTTTTTAGTTCTTCTCAATCAATTTTGTCCAACATGAGATCAAGTTAGTTTGATCATCATCATCCCTTGTGAGGATAGAAAGTGAAAGTGGAGTAGATGAACTAGATGCTTTAGTTTCATCTTCCTTTTGCTTCTTCTATATTACCTCAACTCTTCTCTCTTCTTTCTCTTTCTCCTCCTTTTCTTTTCTTTCCTTCTCTTTCTTTTCTTCATCCTCTACTCTTTTCTTCTTTTCTTCCTCTACTCTCCTTTTCATTTCTTCTTCAAGAAATTTCTTCTTGGCTTCTTTGATCTTTCTCTTTTCTACCTGTAATTGCATCTTTTCTTATTTAGTTTGTTCCAACTAATATTGAATGACCTCGGCCTAAGATTTAGGCTAATTGAAACTTTCAAAAGGGTTAGTGTCATCAATGTTGATAGTAACATTGGTCTGGTCAATCTACATAGTGTCACCACTTACTGATACTTCCCAAGTTTTAGGTGCTAGTGTAGGTGTTGCCTTTGAATTTGTCATCATCTGATTGATAGCTATAGTTGTTTCACTCCTTATTTTATTCTTCTTACAATCCATAAATAGAACTAGCCTCATCTTGTTCTTCAAGTAGGGTGCTAGCTTGTTCAATAATTTCTTGACTTCTTCCTCATCATCTATTTTTCATATAGTCCTTAACATAGACTTCTGGAGTTCCATATCCTCTTCCCAACCTAGTGCTTTCTTCTCTATAAGTTTGTCATAGACTTTTTGATTTACTGTACCTTCAATATCCTTATGTTTTAGATTGTTAGAAGTCAAATATCTCATAGTAGAGATATCGATTTGATCTTTCTCAATATCATTATGTAAATCATAGAATTTATTCATCTAAAAAAAGTTACCTTCATTTGTAATGGCTGAGTTAATCTTTTCAATCTTTGACTTCCAAGGTTGCCTTGATTTTCTTGCCGTCTATTTAGAAACAATAACTTTTTCTACCTATTTTACTTCCTCTTCTTCTTCTTCTTCTTCTTCACTAGATTCCACAATTGTCAACAATGAATTCTATCTTTTTCCTAGTCTAGTAGCCTATTGCTTGACTCTTTTAGTCTTGATAATCACAACTTCTACTAATCTTTCAGATTTTCTCTTTGGCTCACATGGTTGTTCAACTAATACTCAAGAATATTGAATGCTCTATTCTGAAGGTGTTTCTGCAATTGACACACCCAAATGGTTGCCCAACTAATAATGGTTGCACATACATTATTCCTTGTTTCATTGTTTGCCTAACTACCTATGACTCATATTCTATCACACCAACCTTAGTTAGAGCTTTCTTCATTATTGTCTCAATCTTTTTGTGAGATGCTTTCTCTAAGGATGCTTGATATGCTGGCTAGGTAATCTCTTCATATGTCCCACATATGTACTCAGCTTGTTCCTTTACAAAGTTCAACAATAGATCAATATATCCAATTGCTACATCATCACATAACTCATAACCTAAGGAATCAAGGAATGTTTCCTAAGGTTCTACTACTTGAATATGAGTTTAATATGTATCAACCATAAAACATATATCATTTTTGAATCTTTCTACAATTATAGGTGCAATTTTGAGTCCTTGTTTCATCTCATTCTGAAACATTTTCATGACCAAATTTCCACTAGCCAAGATTTTTCTGTTGGATGTCTTCTACTTACATCTGTAATCTTTTCCATGGTACATCTCTTACTACTCATAATCTCTATAATTGATAAGTATGGAAATCTCTTAAGTATATGAAATAATATATGATTGATTAATGACTAGAATCTAAACACACCATTCTTGTTCCTCTTGATTTTCTCTAATTTTTTAAGGATTTGCACTCTCAAAATTTCACTTAGGTTAACTTGTTCTTTCTCAACACAAATCTTATAAGATGCATATATGAATCCTTTTGATAATTCATCAATCTTAGAATTTGCACAAATAGAATAGGAAATGATTCTTCTTAGGAATCTTACATCATCTTTTTTAATGTTGCTAATCACCATGGCCTTCCCATGATAAACTACCTTAGTGTAGCTCTCAAGCTTCTTCTTAAGTAGATTCTCACCTATAGGTATACTGCCTTGTTTGCTAAGACTAATTACCTCATAAATAAGGATAGCTAAAATTTCAACTACATTATCTTCCATCCACAATTTTCCATCGTGAATTCTACTTAGTATGATCTAAGTCCATTCTCCATTGTCTAATTCTTGGTAGAAATTATATTTGAATAGGTCTAGTTCTTACAAATGTTCAAATCTAGGCTTTATAGAAATATTATGGTTAAATAAAATTTCCATATCTTTGTTCATATACTCACTCCCAATAGTTTCAAACTTGCTATTAAGATAACTTCCAAATTCTTCCAAATTTACTACATTGTTCATAGTAATAGATAATGTTGAATTAGGGTTTCCTTCTATGAGTTTCATGGAAACAACCTTCAATTTCAGTCTCTCTTCATTCTCAACACTATGAACTACTGACATATCCATGATTTTATCAAATATAAAATTTATCGAAGAAATTATGTGGGGAAATGACAAAATACCTTTTTCTAAAATAGGATTTAGTTTGAAATCGCCTTGTCAAGTCACTTCTGAGTGCTCTATGCTTTTGACATGATCTTAATGAAGTGGTAATCAAGTTTGTACTCCATTTTATTTATTCAATTTAAACTTGCATTAATTGTGTACTATGTAAATATGAAAAAGTTGTCAATTAGATTTTGAAATCAAATATCTGCTCAAAATCTTTGTTTGATCTTCAAATGCTACCTGATGTTTATCATAGCTTCCTTGCATCATGAAAATGCTCCAAGGAACTTTTCTCCATGAAATTCTCTATAAAAACATAGTTTTCATCTTTTGCTATAGAATTAACTTTCTTTGTTATAACAATAACTCTTAATTCCCTTGTAACAAGTTTTGATAAACTCCAAATTGTAAGCGAGCTTAGCTACAATTTAAACTTATCTTGATACACCTTTTCCCTATTTCATTACCTATAGTTTGATCTCTAAATGAAGTTTCAAATTCTGATGTTGTGAACAAGCTTAATTCAACTTAGTTGAATCAAACTTGATTACTAACTTCAATTTTCCTATCTCTACATCATCTAACTTTTCTTTAGAAATATTCAATCCCTTCACAAATGCCTCATTAAGTTCTTCTCGAAGTTCACTGACTATATTTTTTTGATCTTCATCTTTGCTAGTTCCTGAGTTCCTTTCATGGTTCCTTCTATAATTTTTGACATTTCTTCCATCATTCCTTCTATTTTCAAAGTTTCTTCCATTGTTCCTTCTATCTCTAAAGTTTCTATCCATTCTACAATACTTTTTTGTATGCCTAAAAATGTTGCATAATTGACATACTGTGGTTCCACTTCTAGGATTCTGTTGATCAATGGGTTTATGAAAATTCTAGGCTATGCATCCAAAGTTGCTACACTTATAAAACATGATTTTCCTTATTTCTTCATAAGGTCTTCCTTCTCTCAATGTCCTGTCATTAGATCTTCTTCTATCTATAGGATTAGTATTTCTAAACATTCTACTGTTCTTTCGATTGTTTTCATAATTAGGTTTCCTACAATTAATTGGTTTATGACCCATACCATGACAATTATGACAATACAAATCCATAACATGATCAAATAACTTATTTTTACAATTTCTTTTCATATGACCTATTTTATTACATGAAAAACACTTATCTCTAAATTCATACTTGGTTTCCTTAGGAGATTCAGCTTGCTTTGGTTCACCCAATATCTCAGCTTTCATGTCTTGTCCAACTTCTTTGGGTTTATCAGAAGATTGACTAGATTCAATCTTATCATCAAATTTATCTAGATTTGATCTATTTTTCAAGTTTCTTTGTAGACATGTTAAATAGATAACCAAGAACATTCTTATCATAGGTAGGTCTTTGTATTTACATTGAATCATCAAGTTTTTCTTTGCTAGAATAAAGCTTTTCAATCTATACTTTTCTTTGAGTTAGTTCACCTTTCACAATAGTGTTGTACTTTTGAAGTTCTTCATGATCTACTTTTAATGCATCAAGGTCTGATGTCATCTTTTCTAGATTGTCTCTAAGATATAAATTTTTAGTCTTCAAATCAAATTCAACTTTTCTAGGATCACTCTTCAACCTCAACTTAAAATTGGTAATCTTCAATTCATGCTTCAAGATTTTGTACTCTATCTTCAATTTTGAATAATCATCATCACTAGTTTTAGATTCAATAGATTTAGGCTTGGATTTGAGATGTACAATCTTGTCCTTCAATTTTCCAATATATATTTTGGAGTCTTCATATCTATCTTTCAGCTTATCTCTTTCTTCAATAAGCAGATCAATTTGTTCAATTACCTCTTCAAGGTTCTTCATCAACTATTCCATATCCATAGGGATCTTACTCAAGCTGTTAAGCCTCTTCTAAGTATCTAGGCTTTGATACAAATTATTAGAAATAGGGAATACTTGGGGGGAGGGGGGTGAGGTTGAATTAGTATTCTACAAACTTTTGTTTCCAACTAGATATTATTAATTACTTTGTACCATACATAAGAAAGAAAACAAGTAATGCTAAATATATATAATAAACCTAGTGGGGATGATACCCACTAGATAATATACTGATATATATATGTTTCTTGTTAGAGGATGGACCTTGTTACGAGTTAATGAGCAAGTTTAGTATAGAGAGTCCCTGTTAGGAGAATTTGAATCCCTATTAGGATATTCCAACCCTATAAGGAGTTGTAGTACAATAGATGCAAGAAGAGTTCACTACCCAAACATGGACTTCCAATTACAAGAAGAGCTCACTACCCAAACAAGTAATTAGCTTTCTAGTTCCTCTATTACAAAAGTAAGGATGCTTGAACTTCTTTGCATTTGATCTCTAGCCTTAGCTAGATCTTGGATCATAAAAACAGGTTCTCAAAAACTTTTCTTCACAAGATACAAAAGTTTACATTTGTAATTCGCATTACAAAATTCATTCACAACTTCTCCAAGTAAACTCACAAGATGTCTTTGCATAAATACCATGCCTTTTCACAAATTTTTGCTAGGTTGGTTAAGACCAAAATACACTTTTCCAACTTAGAGTAAACATCTATGATGTTGTCTCTAATTGGTCAAGTAATTATTTTCCTTTACCTCCAATGCCTATGTTCTGTAAATCATGAATATCTTTTATCCATACAGTCCATACTAATGTCTAAGGTTGTACACATCATCATCAATATGTATACGATCTACATTTAACCTCTCTTCCAGAAATAATATCATATAAACAAGTTATACATTAAATACTGCTCCCTATTCCTGACTGATAATCTCAAAACTGCTTTCACTAAAACTTGAATAACAAGTGTTAGAGTTAGAATTCTTGTAACATGACATTAGCCACATGTCCAACATACTTCCTTCTTCCTCCATGTAAACTTGTTGGTCATAATATGACATTAGCAACAAGTTACATACAAAATAATATACTATTGTAAACCAATTTCATACTTAGACAATTTTTTGAGTACCGAAAGCTAACTATCTTTATTTCTAAGGTTTTCTAGAAGCATGTACATCATGTGTTGCCATAAATGACAACAATTACATATCTTCATTAGCCAATCATCAACAATTAAAGGGACATTTTCATAACTACAAGAAGCAAGGACATTAGGCACATGAATGCAACACCAAGACCATTAATAGTTAGAGATTTAAAGGTTATATGAATGTAGATCCAAACCCAAGTGGACATCAAACAAGAAGACAAAGGAACACCATAATGGAAACTCTTATGATTGGGATTTGTTAGTTAACAATTTGTTCTCCTATTAGATTTTAAAATCTTGACTCTTTGATACCCAATGTTTAGAGATATAAAAGGATGTTTACCAAAAAATGGGTGAGTGTATGTATTCTATCACTTCCCTATAAATGATTAGTACAATTCCCTATAATTTGAAATGATATGCAATGAACATGTTTTTATTAGTTCATAAGTTTTGACATTGTAAGATCTTAACCTAAGAGCAGTAAAGGATAACCAAATTGTTTGTAGCAACAAACAATTCAGGCAAAATAGATTTTGGATAACCTATAACACCCAATGGAATTACTATAATAGATATTCTTGATATTTTATAACTCTTACTTCTATTCTAAATGCAATGTTAACCATCTAAATGCAAAGAGGAATGGAAGAAGAAATGCACATGAGGAAAAATGGAATTTATTTGACTACCAAACTTGAATGAAA
Source organism: Cupressus sempervirens (assembly GCA_028749045.1). Classification (NCBI taxonomy): domain Eukaryota; kingdom Viridiplantae; phylum Streptophyta; class Pinopsida; order Cupressales; family Cupressaceae; genus Cupressus; species Cupressus sempervirens. Next base: position 9,205,659 of record CM053783.1, read on the forward strand.
TGGAATTCAGAAAGTTACTAACAGATTCATACACATCTATCCTTCAATTCCCAATGAAACTATCTAATGTGATATGAAATGAAAAACTGAGGAAGCAAAATCATATATGAAGGAAGAAAATGGAATCACCTGTACAATGAATATCAAAATGAAATGGAATCCACCTAATTATCACATGATCACATATTATTGTCCTTCAACTCTTAATGTAGAACTAATCTATGCATGGACAACAAAACATGACAAGAAAATAGGGTAAATGGAATTACAAACCAATTCACCATCAAGTTTTTTGACCATTGTATTGTCAAATGAGGTTACATTTATAGTTTGCTATTATCCTTCAGTTTAGTAGAGCAACAGTCACAAAAGAAAAAAGGAAATAAAATATGAAATTATCAGTGATATGAAGATGTGGCATCTTCTCCATTAATGATTCTAAATCTATGCTATTTTTAAAAACATGCGATGACTATTCAGCTTCATGCAATCTCAAAAAATCCTGTAGAAAATTGTTAATTCTTTATATTTTTCTATTTCATGCCAAACCTATGTATTTCATATTCCAATGGTCACTACATTTTCAAACTTTGGCCATTGATCTTAAATTAATGATTTTGATTAAAACATTATAACCTTCCTTTATAAATTCCTCCATGGGTCACTCCATGTACATGTGTCTTTCCATCATTATGTTGCTATAATTATTTTCCTTGCAACTTTTTATAGCAACATAATAATGAGTTTTGATATCTCTTTTGATTCGACGGAGGAAAGAAAAGATATTAAGTCTCTATTTTCTTTATGATGTGGTTCCACTTTCCAACTAGGTACACTATGGTGAATAGTTGGCACTACTTTATTATTGGAGGATTTGACATTGACCAAATTTTGCTTCGTGAAATAGGATGGCCCATAGGAAAAATGTCATTCTATCACTTTGTCACTATGATTAAAACATGTTCATATTTTCATAACAATATAGCGACAACTGTAGATGTTCTTTGATCTAATGGTCAATGAGATGCATCATCAAATACTTATATTTCTATCATTAAAACATCATCTATTGATATGGTCTTTATCAACAATCTAGATTTGATCTTCTAAATCATTTGAGTTGTTAACCGACTAATGACATGCATTCTTTCATTCATTTAACTTTTATCCACCATGTATCTTATTATAATTGCATATGAACCATTCATGTACTGAATTGATGACACATATTTGCTTATCTTCATATTTTTACTCCAAGAGCATTTTGAATGTTTTCTTTTGCATGAATTGCTTCTTCTGCTCATTGAATTTTCTCATCTGCAATGTCTTCCATGGGAAACACAATGTAACATTGAATCTTTTTCTTCATCATGGTTAGGAACAAATCGATATGAGATCCAAACTTTATTCTCACTGAGATGACACATAAAAACCTCCCAAACCCTAATTACCTAGCTTTGCACTGATGCATTGCTCATATGATTTTCTTGTATAAGGTTTGCTCAAAGGAAAGATGAGAAGAAAGGTAGTCCTATGGGTAATCTAGACTTAGACTTAAGACATCAACACTTGAATTGACTCAAAACCCTAAAGGAAATATATATGAACTGAAAGTTGTGCAACAGAATTACAATACAAGATACAATTGTCACTATTGCCAAGAATATAGTCATATCCCTAAAAATTACATTAGGAAACACTACAGAGGTAGTTAAAGAAAATGGTTGAATGATATTGTATGCTTTAGCTGTCTTAAGCCCAATCATGTAAGTAGAAACTACCCAATTCAGTCACCTGCATTGAGCAATAAATTCAACAAAGGCAAAGAAAAGGCAGATGTTGAGAAGGTAAGGAACCAGATGAACAAAACCTAGAGAAAGAAAGAAGATTGCAACACATCAAGTCCAAGGTATTTTTTAGTGGCCAATATTTTTAAATTGGCTAATTTTAGAAATTTTTGGGTAGTAATTTGGCCAATAATTTAAGATTTAATGCAACCCAAATCACCACATTTTTATAAAAAATAGTTCTAAAATATTTAAAATCATTCAATATTTTATTTTACTAAAAGAATTAATCTCAAAGATTCACCACAATATTCCATACATGATTATATTTAATTCACATAAATATTATATATTATTGGAGAAATTAAAATTAATTCACCAATAATTATCATAATTATTAGTTACTTTAGGGATATATCACCAATATTTAGTTTTCACTATTTATTTAAAATATAATATAATGATCCTCATAATATTCCATGAGGTAAAAAAATGTTCAATTTTGATTTGTAATTTTCCATGGTGATTAATGAGCTTCCTATTAGTATTGAGACTCACTGATATTTTCTACACAAAAATTATGATTCAAAAATAATTGCCAATATAAATAATATTTTAAATCAAAGAAATTTAGAGATTCACCCAAGGAAAGAATTTTGTTTTTCAAAATAATGCAAGATTTGCTAATATTTTATATCTCTTTTTTGAGGTAGGTTTCTTAAAGTTTACCCTAATCAAGTCCAGATGAGGTCACTTTATCTAATGGATTAGGTGATCACATCACCCCCAACTAGGAAATCAAAGGTATGTATTGAAATGATACCTGAAATGATATATTTTGCATTAGTTCCAAGTATTTAAGTAATGAAAAGGATCTATTAGCATATTTTAAGATGCAATAAAGTGATAAGAACAAAGATAAAATCTATTATTTTGTTACTTTTTTTGCTATTGTTGAGTTTTGGAAGTATTGTAGTAAGTGTTGAGTAATGATGGTATGATAGTGATAGCTGAGCATACTAGAAAACCCTATAGCGATCAAGTGAATAGTTGTAAATGCACTAAGAATTGATTACAAGGTTTTGAAGGATATATACTTGATGTTTTGAGTCATTTTCATTTACCAGACATTTGAAGAGTATGAAGGAAATTTGCAAAAAGGATTCTAGCATTTGCAAGCAAGATTCTATTGCAACTCGACAATATTCAATGGATTTGAGAGGTATTTAATTTGTGCCAAGTTACACTGTTTCATGTTTTGCAAACCCTAGTGAATTAAAATGGGGGTGAGTTCTTCAACACTAGAAAGGAAGGAAGGGAAAGAAGTTTTTTTTAATGTTCAATTGATAAGTAATGATGTTAGACAACCTCCATTTCATGCCATCCCTGAGATTGTCTACGAAGGAGATCCATCTAGTGCACTATTAATGATACAACTAAAGGTTTTAATGATCTAGGATGTATGATGTTGTTATACCTAAAAGGTAGGTAACGTAGGTGATATGGACATAAGGGAAAATTATCAAAAATTGTGAGAAAATGGAGTATTGAGGGAAGAAAACAAAATCATAAAGTGAAAAGGGTTAATGTGTGCCCTGGATTTCCCCAAGTCTTCAAAATTGAATGGATAAAGATAGTGTTGAGCCAAACTAATGACAATCAACTATGGTTGGAAAATGGACCTATTAGAATATCAAAAAAAATTATTCACAACTCTAGATAGACCAAAGACATTGAGGAGCAATGCAAAAGAGGTTGTTAAGAAGAATACTAGAGTTGTATGGAATAAGAGGGGAATGTCAATCGATACAATTGAAGAACCTATTATTAGATTTGTAGTGAGAGTTATTACACACATATTTTACCAGTCAATTTGACTCAATAATGTGTCATGCATTGCCATTGACGTAGGTTACAAAATCATTAAGAAAGATCATACATATGACATAGCTAAGCTACAACTTCAACAAATGCTAGAAAACGTAGAAGCTATCAGAAAGGAAAAGATCTCTTCATGTAAGTTTGGTTCACTTATTGTATGCATATTCTTCTATATAAAAAATACATTTCCTACATTTGGCAAGGTTGCATGGAAGACTAGTTAGTCTATTACCCAAAAAATATGTGAATTCTTTAAGCAATTAGGTGAGAATTTTGATTCTGTAACGACTAGTTAGTTTCGAAGACTTTAAGAAATATATGAAGAAAAGGTCAAGAATCCTTGTGTCACTAGTGGAACAACATTATAATGATTTTTGTTTCCTAGTTGATGCTAACTACAAATATGTACATGAAACAATTCCAAGGGTAAGATGGTTAACACCTTTACCATATGAGATTAATATTGATGAAGCCTCAAAAGCTATTAGTACATATTGGAAAAAGAGATTGAAAAGGATGCTAACTCCTTTGGGAATTATGAGGAAGTAAAATCAAACATCACCATAAACTTAAAAACTGCCACAATCATAAGAAAAAATAACAATATGGAGAAGAAGCTAAAAGAAAATTTTGACAAAGAAGAAGAAGAAGAAAAAGGCCAAGAACCTTTAGAACTAACACAAGGATTGGGAGAAGACAAAGATGATGATGAAGAGATTTTCAAGGATGAAACTGAAGAAATTGGAAAGAAGAGGAAAGAACAAAAGAAGCCAATACAAAAACCAAAGAAACTAGAAAAGAAAATTGAAAAGAAACTAGTTGAACCTTTAAAAAGGTCAAGCACAATGGCTACCATTGCACAAGATAAAGAGACAAAGACCAAAGGTGGAAGAGAGAGTGCCACAATAGAGCCAAGCCAGCCTACTAAGAAGCTAAGAAGAAATTATAAACCACAAGGTGACTCAAATGAGGAGGAGACATAATCTAATGACTTAATTCAATTCAAAGTGGTAAGCCACAACTCTTCATCTGACATTGATAACTTACATGAAAATGTAAAGACCAATGTACATTTATCTATCTTTTCACATATTGATTTTGATAATTTAGGGAGTGAAGATTAGAATAATATGATAGAGGCTATTTATGACATGATGGCGACATTTAAGACCACTCCATTAGAGATTGCTAACTATGTTCCCAAAATCTTATATGAGAGAGTTGAGAAGAAGTGGAAATTTTAGTTTGGCAACTAAAAAGAAAATCATAGATGCTTTAACTTGACAAGAGAATGATAAATAAGGCAATAGAAAAACACAAAGGGAGATTTTCTCCTAAGTACCATGCATTTAATATTTTGAGGAATAAAGTAGAAGAGGTGGTAACCAAGAGCAAGTTACTATCAAAATTTATCTATGGGTTATCCACCAAAGCTGTGGAAGAGAAAGAAAAACAAGAAAATGATACTACAATAGGAGAAAAGGAGGATATAGTAGAAGAAAAGGATGATATAGTTGAGGAAGATACACAAGATACATAGAATGTTAGTGAGCCAAGCAATAGTCCTCCACATGGAGAGAAAGAGCGTCAATAAGACTTTGTAACCATTGAAAATATTCTTCATAACTCTACACATAATGTAAATCCATTTAGTGAGGAAGATATAAAGAAAATGCAATAGGAATCCTTCAATACTGTAATGCCATGCTATACCTTATATTGTTCAGGATTGATGAATCTCAAATAGATGAGATTGCATCCACTAAGGAATAATAGAAAGATACATCTACAGTGCCACCCATGGTTGCAGAAATAAAGAAGAAAGAATCACAAGAGCTAATAAAAGATCAAGGTTTAAATCTAAAGAAGAAAGATGAGCCTACAAATGGACCATCTGAAATGCCTACAATGGTCATTGAGATGAAATATAAAGAGGTAGAAATGCCAGTTACATCACTACCTAGTCTACAGAGCTCATGTTTACCTACACTTGTAATCATTGACAAGGATGAAAATGAAGAAGCAAAGAGTAAGGAAGCTAGTCCTACATCCACCTTATTAAAACCCAATGAAGATCAAAAGAACGATGACCAAGAAGAAGATAATAAGATGACTATTGAGATAGGGGAATAGCTAGCCATATAAACCTTGATCACTTTACTAGTCTCTACACCTCCTCCCAATAGCTAGATTCTTCAGAGCTTGAGTACATAAGAGACTCCATTGAAAATATCAAGGCCAAGTACCAGCACACCATTGAGTGCTAAAAATACATCATTTGAGGATGTGAGTTTAGATGAGGTGAGTTTTTTACCCAAGTTTAATCTTTAAAAAATAACACTTAATAAATGAGTTTTCTTCAAGAGGCCCTACAGAGGAAGAAAAGAAAAGAAATTCTAAGGAGGGGGGAGAAGCAAAGATAGGTTCTACATGACATTTAAGATATCTTTGTAGATACTTTTGATATTTTAGATTCAATTTCCAATGAACCTATTATAGAGAAACTTGTACATAAAGTTGATAAGATCAAGGATGAGGACATAGAGTCAAATGTTAAATTATTGGAATGGTCTAAAAAGAGATTTCAAACTAAGGTTATGGACAAGATATTTAGTGCCATTGCCCTAAGACAAGTTGATTTATAGACTAAGATGGAGAGTGTGAAGAAAGTTTTGGATAACATTTTCTCTTTGTACAAGAAATTATGTGATGTTGATATCTTTACTAAAGAAACTCAATAGTCAATTGACTAGCTACAAGGATATTTACAATTAATAGGTACTACATTGAGGCTATCTCCTAGCATTAGTCAAGCTCATTTTTAGAGTTATTGAATACATAGAGTAGGATTGTTGAGTTGAAAGAAAAAGATGAAAATATATGAGAAACTCTGATTAGCATACAATCCATGCTGAGCCGTCACATTAAAATTTTACAAAAGGAACTAGCCTTTGAAAAAAAATTGATTAAGAAATAGTCTCATCTTTCTACACAAGAAGGTCTAGTAAATATGGTAGAAAATATTGAAATACAGATTAAATCTTTAGATACAACTAGTGATAATTGGGATCCCACATTGGGAATCATAATGGAACTACATAAGCCATTTTTGGACAAACACACTATAAGTGTACCACCCAAATGACATAAGTGTCAAAAAAGGGGGATATTGAAGATTTTATAAATTTTGAAGAATTTTGTCAAGCAAGATATCTACTTAGGTGGAGTTACAAAAATGACATGAAGTATTTATGCAGGGGGAGTAAAAAGGTCCAAGAGAAAACATTTTTGCAAATTTTAAAGATTTTGAAATTTTGTATTGAAGTAGAGTGGAGATGATATATTATCTAAATTATGCATGCGATAAGGTTGTATATGTCATGACAAAGTGTTTTTTCCACTCATGTCAAAAGGCGAGATTGTTAATCTCATTTTAGTTTTGACAAGATAGTGACAAAATGCTCAATCATTATCTAGAAAATAAAAGTGCAAGATGAGTGCATAGCATATGCCGAGCATGAGCCTCTAGACAATACATGTTGAGTATTATGATAGTTAGTGCCGAGCACTAGTGCATGTCAAGTAGTCAATATGTGTTGTGTCACTCCAGTGTTGAGAAAATAGACAGTATTGAGTAATTAGTGTATGCAGAGTGATTTAGGTGCCAAACAAGAGTAAGTGTTGAGATATTTGAAATTCGAGTATCAACATAAAGAGCACAATGAAGGGTGAGCATCTGAGTCTATTGATGTTGAGTTACCAGCCTTTGACATAAATGTTTTTTATGGCACAAAATTCTATGTAATCCATTTTTGGATAACATAAAAATGAATTTTTGATATTAAGAGATAAGGATATAGTCATATTACACATCCCTATACAATGCATGCAACTGATCAGATTAAGTGAAGCATTAGGTGTCAATAAGGATCAATCACAACCGTTTATTATGACCTATCCCATCTCCACAAATTTCTATTTAAAAAGGTAAAACATAAAGAGTATTATGGATGTGTGAGAAGAGGAATACTAAGAGTATAGAGATAGTTTCATGATAGAAATGATGGCTAAGTTATGGAACTACAATGCAAAATCAGTTTAATAAGAATAGAGTATGCAGTGAAAGAATAGAGAAGATAGACTTGATCAAGAGGATCAAGAGATAACTAGTAAAGAGGAGATCTAACATTAAGTAGAAAGGTGCTAGCCGGAGGATCAGGTGTTGAATTATTTTGACAAGTGATATAGAGTAAATCTCTTAATAGAGTAGTCCTAATAGACTTTTATATATTTCCTAATAGAGTGCTTACTTAATTATGAGTTTGAAATCCTTTAGTCAAGGTGAGACTTAACAATCTTGTAAACCTTTGATAGGGTAGAGCTTTCATAGGGTAGATCATAGTTTTTGATCAAAACTTTGTAGCCATAATTAGGCACACTTTACAACTGTGGTAGTGAAGATCTATGTGTGTTATCCCAACCCCAGTTTTACCTTCTCTTTGGAGGGTTTCTAGGTAACCAAAATCTTATGTGTTATGTGTTGATTTAAATTATTCTTTGGATGTGATGTATGGTTACTTATTTCAATTTATATATCGAGTTATGAGATGGATGTATGATGATTTTTTTTATGGTAAAAGTTTTAAGTGTTGATTCACCTCCCTTCCGCCCCACTCTTAGAACTTACTTTCCCATTTACATTTCGAACACCACAATAATTAGTATTGCTCAAATTGTTTCTTCTTTGAAAAAAAAACTTTCTACCCTTACTCAATACAATTTTAATGTGGCTACATGTGATATGGGTACTCTTGCACAAAAATAATGTAGGCCAGGAAAAATGGGCATAGTTTGCAAGAAATTTTACAAAAACATATCATAGAAGATATTTTTAAAAAGAGGAAAGCCACAACCAAATTAAATTGGTCTAGTTTCTGATTAGCTAAGTTGATTACAAATTCTTGTAGAACTCTCATCAGATTAGGTACAATTAAATGAATAGTTAATTGTTGCTAGATAGCAAGATCAAAAATTGGTTTTCCAAGGTGATAAAATTGCATATGAAGATGTATCACTTGCATGCCTAGCATGAAAAACATTCTCCAAATATTAATGAATGATTGGATATAAAGGCTCCATACAATAGCCCAAAAAAGAAAGTCAAGGATGTAACCATGCATGTTCTAGCACACTCTCCCTACGAGGATCTCAAGTATCTACTACTATTATCAACTTGGGCATCACTATATGATCCAAAATGTTATGAAGTACTAAAGCTAGTAGTAAATTCTCCTATGTCTATAGAAAATGTAGCATAGGTTTAGGCTCCCTTGGCTACCAGGAATTTGTAGTAGCTATTCTCATTTCATGAAGAATAATTTCAGTGAAGAGTTAAGTGTAAGGAATTGAAGAAGCAAGTTCTGCTTCTATGTATATGTCATAATCACGAGGCTCATTCCCTCACAGAAGCCTCTACCACAATGACATTACGTCTAAACCATGCAAAGGATGTTGAAGTGGTCCCCAACATTGAAACACTCTTATAAGAAATGGCAAAGCAAATGTAGATGTAATACATATATTACTATTATTTATGTATATGTATGTATGTATATATGTATGTATGTATGTATGTATATATATATATATATATATATATATGTATATGTATATATATATATATATATGTATATGTATATATATATATATATGTATATGTATATATATATATATATATATGTATATGTATATATATATATATATATGTATATGTATATATATATATATATATATATATATGTATATGTATATATATATGTGTGTATATATACATACATACACACACATATGTGTGCACCTATGTATGTATATATATCGAGAGATCTTGGCACAATAGAAAAATTGATCCAGTTGCATACATATTCTAGAATCCAAATAATAAAAGAATAAAACTCACTCAATCCATGCTAAGTGACTTACCTCAAGATCCTACAAAAAAATAATGTAGACTAGGAAAAATGGTTAGATTTTGCAAGAAATTTTACAAAATCATATCATAGTAAGAACAATTAGTTGTTCCTAGCTAGCAGTATCAAATATAGTTTTCCAAGGTGATAAAATTACATATGCAAATCTATGTATGTATGTATGTATGTATGTATGTGTATATGTATGTATATATATGTATGTATGGATGTATATACATATGTATATGTATATATGTGTGTATATACATACATACACACATATGTGTGTGTCTATGTATGTATGTATGTATCTATGTATATATAGAGATCTTGTGGATTATGGAGATTAGTACAGATCTAAGATTTCATTGTTGTGCCCTTGTGATCTATGTATATGTATGTTTATACTTATATACATATCTACATATGTAAATATATGTTTGTATATATTAATACACACACATGTGTGTGTGTCCATGTATGTACATATATAAATAGAGAGATCTTGGCACAATAGAGAAACAATAAAACTCACTCAACATGTAGCATGGCCATAGTTGCAATGGAAACGCCTATTGGTAAGTAGATTCCTCTTTTTCTCTCTCATTTTTCATGTGTTTATTTGACTTGAACTATTTTTTTTTTTAGGGGGCATTTTGTATATTGAATTCATTTTATGCAGGATCCGATGAGAACATTCTTGGATGTACGCATGTTAGATGTATGAGAATCACTAAAGAATTGTGATGAATTGCTCATGAGAAATGAAAATGGACTTACCCTAAGAGAAACATGAGGTGATTAGGAGATTCTATGTATTTTAAAGATTGATATTTTTTTAAAGATTTTAGATGTTAATGGGGAATTTAGATGTTGGAGGGGGGGGGGGGGGGGGGGGGGGGTGTGGCAAATGAACTTCCACTTGTTGGTAAACATATTGTTCTTTCTAATTTTAACTCTTCAACACCCTAATTTGTGAACAATATTTGATTACAAAAGTTAGAAAGTCACTTCTAAAAAGACTTACTTTCCTCTGAATTATTAGATACAACTCCCTATTGTGAAATTTGCAATAAATTTTGTTTACTCCTAAATCTAAATAGGGTATGTTCTTAACCAAAGAATAGGAGAGGTAAACCAAGTCAATCCTATACAAGATTTAACTTGTACAAGAAATGATATTTTGAGGGTCGATTAAGTCTATGAACTCACACATCTTATGAACTCATAGTTAATATGTATTAAGGCTAACTAACCTATCTAGGAACTAAATTGTAGAGAGAGAGAGATTAAATTGAATGAAAACATCTAAAGGATTTATTTTAAGCCTATAATTACATTACTTATCATATTCAATTCATTGTTTCAAAATACGGGAACAAAGTTCTATTCGTTTCTCATTTCAATCTAGAATAAAGAGAAAACAAGCAATTAACAATTAACCAAAATAGAACAGAAAATAATTGATGCCAAAGTACCATTCAATTGACTCTATAATTATATCAAGTACTTCGCATCAAATTTTTTTTGACCTTTTATTAATCTTTCATTATCATACATATAGGATTCTAAGATGACCATTACAATGGAAGTTCAATTGGTTAATCTCCTCAAAAATGACAAATGACAAGGAGCCAGTTAGTCTATTAAAATGATTACATAAAAAATGAAAAGGCAAAAAATGAATCACTTCACCTTCTTTCCTTTTTCTACCTTTTCCCTATAGGCTTTGGCAATAATAATGATTGGAATTATCTCTTTGTGTTTATGGATGTGTACATTAGTGTATCTCAAGAGCCATTTAGAATGTTCTCAGGCTAGATCTTTAACGATGCCCAACTAATCTTGTAATTATTACATGGCCATGTGCATGCATCCACCAAGTCTCTGAAGCTCAAAGATTCTATTCTAGTGACTAGAAGTCATTCCTATAAAATCATCTATGAAATTGGAGAAATTTATCTGCATGACAAGTACTCCAATGTTTGCCTTTCCTTTTTCACTAGATTGTGAGTCTGTATGCAAACCTCTTAGTAGTTCATAATCTCTATCTTGCTCTTTCTTTACTTTGACTTTACTTTTCAGATATAGTTTTCCAAGGTGATAAAATTGCATATGCAGATGCATGTATGTATGTATATATGTATGTGTATATGTATGTATGTATGTATATATGTATCTATGTATATATGTATGTATGTATGTATGTATGGATGTATATACACATATATACATATGTATATGTATGCATATGTATATATATGTGTATATATACACACACAAACACATATGTGTGTGTGTCTATGTATGTATGTATGTATGTATAGAGATCTTGTGGATTGTGGAGATTAGTGTAGATCTAGGATTTCATTGTTGTGACCTTGTGATCTCTCTATATGTATGTTTATACTTATATATATATATATATATATATATATGTGTGTGTGTGTGTGTGTGTGTGTGTATATATGTGTGTGTATATATTCATACATACACACACATATGTGTGTGTCCATGTATGTATATATAAATAGAGAGATCTTGGCACAATAGAGAAATAATAAAGCTCACTCAACACATAGCATAGCCATAGATGTGGTGGCAATGCCTATTGGTAAGTAGATTCCTCTTTTTCTCTCTCATTGTTCATGTGTTTATTTGACTTGAACTATTATTTCTTAGGGGGCATTTTGTAGTATTGAATTTATTTTATGCAAGACACAATGAGAACATTTTTGGATGTACCCATGTTAGATGTATGAGAATCACTAAAGAATTGTGATGAATTGCTCATGAGAAATGAAGATGTCCTTACCCTGAGAGTAGTAGGAGGTGATTAGGAGATTCTAGGTATTTTAAATATTGATATTTTCTTAAAGATTTTAGATGTTAATGGGGAATTTAGATGTTTAGGGGATAGGGGCAGGGGTGGGGGGATGGTGGGGCGCAAATGAGCTACCACCTATTGGTAAACAAATTGTTCTTTCTAATTTTAACTCTTCAACACCCTAATTTTTGAATAACATATGATTACAATAGTTGGAAAGTCACTTATGAAAAGACTTACTTTCCTTTGAATTATTAGGTACAGCTCCATATCGTGAAATTTACAATGAATTTTGTTTACTCCTAAAGCTAAATAGGGTATGTCCTTAACCAGAGAATAGGAGAGGTAAACCAAGTCAATCCTATACAGGATTTAACTTAGGCAAGAAATGATATTTTGAGGGTTGATTAAGTCTATGAACTCACACATCATATGAATTCATAGTTAATATGTACTAAGGCTAACTGATCTATCTATAAACTAAATTGTAGAGAGAGAGAGAGAGAGATTAAATTGAATGAAAACATCTAAAGGATTTCTTTTAAGCCTATAATGGCACTACTTATCATATTTAGCTTGTTGTTTCAAAATAGGGGAATGAAGTTCTGTTCATTCCTCATTTCAATCTAGAATAAAGAAAAAACAAATAATTAACAATCAACCAAAATGGAATAGAAAATAATTGATACCAAAGTACCATTCAATTAACTCTGCAACATCAAGTACTTCACACCAAAAATTAGCCAATCTTTTATTAATCTTTCATTATCATATATATAGCATTCTATAATGGAAGTTCAATCGGTTAATCTCCTCAAAAATGACAAATGGCAAGGAGCCAGTTTGTCTATTAAATGATTACACAAAAAATGAAAAGGCAAAAAATGAATCACTTTATCTTCTTTCCTTTTTTTGCCTTTGCCCCATAGGCTTTGGCAGCAACAATGATTCGAATTAGCTCTTCATGTTTATGGACATGTACATTAGTGTATCTCAAGAGCCATTTAGAATGCTCTCGGGCTAGATCTTTAATGGTGCCCAACTGGTCTTGTAATTATTCCATGGCTACATGCATGCATCCACCAAGTCTCTGAAGCTCAAAGATTGTATTCTAGTGACTATAAGTCATTCCTGTCAAATCATCTACAAAATTGGAGAAATTTGTCTACATGACAACTACTCCAATGATTGCCTTTCCTTGTCCACTAGACTGTGAGTCTGTATGCAAACCTCTTAGTATTTCATAATCTCTATCTTGATCTTTCTTTATTCAAAGGAGCTTCCACCTATTGGTAAATAGATTGTTATTTCTAATTTTAACTCTTTAATACCCTAACTTGTGAACAACATCTGATTACAACAGTTGGAAAGTCACTTATGAAAAGACTTACTTTCCTCTAAATTATTAGGTAAAATTCCCTATTGTGAAATTTGCAATGAATTTTTTTTCCTCCTAAATCTAAACAAGGTATGTTCTTAACTAGAGAACATGAGAGGTAAACCAAGTCAATCCTATACAAGATTTAACTCAGGCAAGAAATGGTATTTTGAGGGTTGATTAAGTCTATGAACTCACACATCTTATGAACTCATAGTTAATATGTACTAAGGCTAACTAATCTATCTAGAAACTAAATTGGAGAGAGAGAGAGAGAGAGAGAGAGAGAGAGAGAGAGAGAGAGAGAGAGAGAGAGATTAAATTGAATGAAAAAATCTAAAGGATTTCTTTTAAGCCTGTAATGACACTACTTATCATATTTAGCTTGTTGTTTCAAAATAGGGGAATGGAGCTCTATTCATTGCGCATTTCAATCCAAAATAAAGAGAAAACAAGCAATTAACAATTAACAAAAATGGAATAGAAAATAATTGATACCACAGTACCATTCAATTGACTCTACAACATCAAGTACTTCACACCAAAAATATGCTAACCTTTTATTAATCTTTCATTATCCTACATATAAGATTCCAAGATGACCATTACAATGGAAGTTCAATTGGTTAATCTCCTCAAAAATGACAAATGGAAAGGAGCCAGTTTATCTATTAAAATGATTACATAAAAAATGAAAAGGTAGAAAATGAATCAATTCGCCTTCTTTCCTTTTTCTACATTTTACCTATAGGCTTTGGCGGCAACAATGATTGGAATTAGCTCTTCATATTTATGGATGTGTACATTAGTCTATCTCAAGAGCCATTTAGAATGCTCTTGGGTTAGATCTTTAATGGTGTCCAACCAATCTTGTAATTATTCCATGGCCATGTGCATGCATCCACCAAGTCTCTGAAGCTTGGAGATTCTTTTGTGGTGACTAGAAGTCATTCCTATCAAACCATCTATGAAATTGGAGAAATTTCTCTACATGATAGCTACTCCAATGATCAACTTTCCTTGACCACCAAACTATGAGTCTGTATGCAAACCACTTATTAATTCATAATCTTTATCTTGCCCTTTCTTTACTTTGACTTTGGTTTCTTTAAATCCCTCCTCTACTACCATGATCACATTGGACATGAAATACATGCTCTAAAACCACTCAACTAGGGGCTCATCTCCTTTAGGTAAAATATTTTCTTCAACAACCTTGTTTACCTTCATGTGGATGATCATCTTCCACAAGGAAACACACTGATCACTCTTAGTTTTCTCTACAGCCAAGGTGGCTCTATTTGATGATATGTTATCATTATTTGTTCCCAATCTTAGTATAGAATTACCAATCTTCTCTATAATAGAGATTCCTTCTGCCTTTATCTTCTCACTCCACTCTCTACCAATTTACCTAAAATGCCTATCTCCTTGGAGCTAGGAGATAAGTTCCTAAACATTTGTAGTGGTGGGATCTCTAGTAATGGACATCTCGGAGATGCTTTCCCAAGGGGTGATTAATTATCTTATGAAATCATTCAATTCCTCTATTTCTACTTTCATCCAGACCTTTCACAACTTAAGGTTTTCTAGCTGTCCTTTGATCACCTCATTTGTGGACTTCCACAAGCTAACTTTGGTATCGTGTCTAGCTTCCCCAAGATCCACCAAATGCTTGGTGAAATCATCTATAGTCATATCCTCAATCCTTCCTTCTTTGGTAGGTTTCACTATTTCTATTGTCAAATGCCCTATCTCAGGGTCTTGTCCAAGGATAAATAAAATCTTTTGTTTCTTAACCTTAATCAATGTAGATCTAGAGTGCACAACAAGGGATAAGGTATCCTTGTTGGGAGCACCTTCATCCTTCCTCTTTCTCTTCTTATCTAGAGTATCTTCCAACCATGAATCTGTGTCTATTACCTTTGAATTCATCCTAAGAGAATCTATGCTAAATATTTTCCTTTTGATCAGAGTGATTTCTTTTGTAGTTGAAGAGAAGGGATTCTTTTGGGCTTGTGAGATGAGCTTTGAGAACTCTTGGCCTTTCTCTGTCTCTGTAGTCTTCTTGGTTGCCTTATCTAATTTAGTAGAATTGCTATCATTACTACCTCCATCTCCTAAGTCCACTACTTGTGTTGGATACAATTGACTAATTATGTGTTGTCTTTGATGTTACACAAATGTCATATCAATTTTCAGTCAGTGTTTATCAAGCTCACTTGGTCAACAAGACAAATTTTCTTGTTTAGCAAGTATTCTTGGAGATTAATCTACAAAGACTATGTCTACCGAGCTAACTCGGGCTTTGAAGGAAATTATGCTAGAAAGAAATGTTAACCGAGTTCTCATGGTTAACAAAGGAAAGTTGGAAAAAGTTAGTATGGACCAAGTTCACTTAGTTGCCAAAAGATTTTGCAAGTTCATAGTGCTAACCAAGCTTCTGTTGGTTAACACAGGGAATCATTTTAGGACTAGTGTTTACCAACCTAGGTTGGCTATCAAAGGATTTTTTTGATTTGGGATATGAAGTTTAATTACTTCAAGTATTAATTCTAGCCAACTATGGTAATGATTATTGGTCATTGTAAGTTGTATTTAAGCTGACTTGATAATCTAGATGGTATAAATGAAAGGTCAAGTTGAGATTCTAGTGTGTGTACAAGTATGCAAGTGTATTGATTCATTAAGAAGGAAAGTGTGTGAGAAAACTTGAAGGATGGTCAGATATCCTTATGGAGAAGCAAAGTAATATTCAATTAGGAAGGATCTAGTATGAACTAGAATAGAGATATGTAATCAGCAATTCAGTTGCATCTCAATCAGGTCATTTCATTATTACTTTCTTACCATTGTAGCAATGATCCAAAATCTCTTAATAAATTTGGTTTAATAGCCAGTTGTAAATCCTCTAACAAGGTGACAATTCCATTGAATTTTTCTAAGAACTCTTACAAAGCCACTCCTAACAGGGTTATTAAATCCTCTAACAAGGTCACACCTAATAGTGTGTTTTGTAACCTTTAATTAGGTTGGCTCCTAATTCAAAAGAGTGAAAAAAATAACTAGTTACATTGGTGGTTTTTCCCATATTGGGTTTCCATGTTAAATCCTGGTGTCTCATGTATTCATGTTATTTCTTTTATGTTTGCAAGTTAATCACTGTGAATGTTTAAAATTAGTTAAAAGTAAATCACACTCTGCATTTATTGAGTTACAACATTTTATGTGTATAGAAATAATTAGTTTTATTGTTAACATCCAAGGGATCTAAAATATTTTAGTTGTAACTAATTCATCCCCCCTCTTAGTTACTCCTTCTATATTTCCAACAATTAGTATAATAGCTTTTGGTGCTTTCAAGAAAGGTTTCAAGGACCTAAGCTAAAGATCAAAATGTCTTACAAGAGAGAAATTCCAAAGTTTAATAGAGACAACCTTTTAGCATGGCAGGGACTTATGAGACTTCATCTAGCTTCCATTGGTGATTCAAGCTTGAAATACCTTGATGAAGAATACAAAACTCCTACTAGTACATTATCTATTATAGATATTGCCAAGAAAAAGAATGATAACACCATGATGATAGATTTTGCATTTTCTCTTAGCTATGATGAATTTGATGAGATCAAGGACTGCAAAACCACTTTTGAAATGTGGAATAAGCTAAAGGACATCTATGGTGGTGATGACAATGTGAGGAGAGCTAAAGTAGAAAGTCTTAGAGGATAATTTGATCAGATGAGAATGAGAGAAGATGAAAATATTGCCAAGAATGTGGAAAGAATCAAAGCTAGTGTCAATGCAATTAAAGCATCTAGAGGAGAAATCAAAGAAGAAACTATTGCAAGTAAATTTTTTAGAAAATTACTTCCTATCTATGAAATTAGAGTATCTACTATTCAAGAAAGGAGGTGTGAGACAAATCATAAGATAACTTTGGATACCTTAGTAGGAAGATTGACAACTTTTGAGCTAGACAACTTTGACAATTATGTTCCAACTTCCAAGAATATTGAATCTACATTTGAGACCAAGCTTTCACTTAAGGAGAAAGACAAGAAAATAAAGGACATTCAGTTAGAAAGTGAAGAAAAATAAGAGGAAAGTTCTAATAGTGATCTTGAAGTTGTTGAAGCTTTACTTGCAAAGAAATATTCTAGAGGTAGAGGAAAATACAAAGGTAAAGTTCCCCTAATCTATTTTTCATGTGAAGAAATCGGTCATATTGTTGCTAGGTGCCCAAAAAAAGATAAGGATGAAAAAAAGAGTCACAAGTACAATGGAAAAAGGGATTTTAAAAATAAAAAATCATTCAAGGACAAAGGTAAGAAGACTTGTTTTATGGCTAAAGATTCCAATAACACTGAAGATGAAAAAGTATACATTGCTGCAAAAGATGAATTTGATGATGAAGAAGATAAGATGGCACTTATCTCTCATGTTAGTAAGAATGACACATGGATCATAGACAATGGATGTTCACATCATATGACTAGAGACAAAACAAAGTTTGAACACTTTGAAGACAATGATGGTGGTAGTGTAAGGTTTGGAAATAATGAACCTTGTTTTATAAAAGGGAGAGGCTAAATCTCATTAACCAAAGAACTTGTATGTGATAATGCCTATTGAGTTGAAGGACTAAAAAATAATCTACTAAGTGTGGCATAGCTTATCAACATTAGATTCAAGGTAAGACTGTTAGATGACAAAGGAAAACTAATTGGATCAGGAAAACAAACATAAGGTAACCTATTTTATATTGATCTTGGTGATTGTTCATGTTTTATTTCTCAAGTTGAAGAAAGTTGGTTATGGCATAGAAGGTTATGTCATGTAAATTTTGATAACATGGTGAAAATAATAAAATTTAGAAAAGTGAGTGTTATTCCTAGTTTGAAGAAACTAGATGTTGGTTTATGCAAGAATTGTCAAATTGGCAAAATGGGAAATACTAGTTTTAAAAGAAAAAACTATTAGTCTGAAGATGTCTTGGAAATTGTGCATACTAATTTGTGTGGACCTATTGGAATAGAGAGCTATAGTGGAGAGAAATTCTTTATTCTTTTTGTTGATGACTATTCAAGACTGATGACTATTATGTATCTTAGAGAAAAGTCAGAAGCATTTGAGAAATTCAAATGGTATCTAGCAAGAATAGAAAAGGAAACAAGGAAAAGATTGAAATTATTAAGATTAGATAGAGGTGGCAAATTCATCTCCAATGAATTCAATAAATTTTGCATTGAAAGAGGAATTAAAAGACAGGTATCAACCCTTGGAACTCATGAGTAGAATGGAATAGCTGAAAGGAGAAATAGATCCATCATGGATTGTGCAAGATGATTGAAATGAACGTTGCTATCAAATACTAGAAGGAAGTTATCAACACTATAGTTCATACTATCAAATGCTAGAAGGAAGCTATCAGCACCACAATTCATACCTTAAACCAAGTATAGTTGAAGAAGGACTCATATAAAACTCCCTATGAATTATGTTATGGCTACAAACCCAATGTAAGTTACCTCAAAGTATTTGGAATAATGTTATATCTTGAAATAATCTAGAAAAGGAAAGTTTGATGTGAAAGGTGATGAAGGTATATTCTTAGGATATTCTTGCAGAAGTAAGGAATATAGATGTTTGAATTTGTCTACTCATAAAATCATAGAAAGTGCACATCTGAGAATTGATGAATTTGCAGAAAGGACTAAAGAAGAAAGCAAGAAGGAACCAGAAGACTATAGGAAATTTGTTTACATCAAATCTGATACATTGCCAGACACTTCTATCAACAAGGAGACTATAACTCCCAAGTCTTCCTTAGTTATCAAATTATAAGCAGTTTAAACTAAGTCACAAGGACCCGAGTCATAGTCTGAAGCTATCAAGCCAATGCCTATTGAGTCTGAGCAACTAGAGCCAGAAGTTGAAATTCAAAATGAAGGTAGTACAATTCTTTCAAAAGGAAAAGAACCTGTATTGGCTAAGTATATCAAAAGGCATCATGCACCAGATTAGATTATTGGACATAAATCAGAAGGTACTATGACAAGAAGTAAGATAAAAAGTACATGTTTTCTTGCTGAATTTGAACCTAGAAGTGTTAAAGATGCATTGGAAAATGAAAGTTGGATTGAGGATATGAATGAAGAAATAGACCAAATAGGGAAGAAAAAAACTTGGACCCTTTTCCCTAGGCCTAAAGATAAAAATGTGATTAGAAAAAAATGGGTATTTAGAAATAAGTTAAATGAAGATGGTAAGGTATCAAGAAACAAAGCAAGATTGGTGTGTAAGGCTACTCTCAAGAAGAAGGCATTGATTATGGTGAAACTTTTTCTCTTGTTGCAAGATTGGAAGGTGTCAGGACCTTACTTGCATATGTAGCACATAAAGGATTTAAGATATATTAGATGGACGTTAAATTTGTATTTCTCAATTATATTCTTGATGAAGAAGTCTACATTGAACAACCAAAAGGTTTTGTTTATGCAAATAAAAGGGACATGGTTTGCAAGCCTCACAAAGCTTTGTATGGTCTAAAACAAGATCCTAGGGAATGGTATGAGAGGTTACACAACTACTTTATATAGATTGGTTTTTAGAGAACTAATGATAATAGTAGCTTGTACATCAAGGAAGGACCAAATAAAAAGATTGTATTGGTAGAAATATTTGTTGATGACACTTTATTTATAGGGAATGATGATCTATGAAAAGAATTTTTAAAGAAAATGAACAAAGAATTTGAAATGTCTATGTTTGGTGAGATTAAGTTCTTTGTTGGACTTTAGATACAATAGAGTAGGAATGGTATCTACATCACTCAGTCTAAGTATATCAAAGAAATACTCAAGAAGTTTGGTATGGAAGATTCAAAACTAGTTGGAACCCCCATGTGTATTGGACTAAAGCTTACCAAAGATGATGATTCAAAAAAGGTAGATCAGACCTTAAATAGATCAATGATTGGAAAATTATAGTATGTAGTTCATACAAGACCTGATATTGCTCTTGCAGTTGGTATAATGGAAAGATTCTCAATTAAACCTAGAGAAAATCATATGATGGCAATCAAAAGAATCTTGAGATATTTGAAAGGCATTGAAGACTATGGTTTATAGTATAAACTTGGAGAAAATCTAGACCTAAAGGTATTCACTGATGTTGATTGGGTAGGAAATCTTGATGACAAAAAATGCACAAGTGGTGGAGAATTCTTTCTTGGTAAAAGACTAGTATGTTGGACAAGCGAAAAGCAAAATTGCACATCCCAATCCATGGTAGAAGTCGAATTTGTTGTAGCAGTAGTAAATTTTTCTAACATTGTTTGGTTTAAATAGTTGTTGGAAGACATGAAGGTTGAAATCAAAGAACCAGTTGTCATGTTTTGTGATAATACAAGTGCAATTAACATATCAAAGAATCTAGCGATGCATTCCAAAACCAAGCATATTGCTATAAAATATCATTTTGTTATAGAATTGGTACAAGATAAAGAAATCAGATTGGAATATGTCCATACAAAAGAATATATAGTAGACAAATTTACCGAGCCATTACCTAAGGATGCATTCTTGTATGTAAGAGGTAAGTTAGGGGTCATTCCCCTATTAGAAGCCCACTAAATAAAGTTTTAGTGATGCATCAATAGGAACCAAGTTGAAGATCAATTAGTTGATGTAGCATAGTCATAAGAGAATATTGTATATGAATCAGTACTCAAGGTAAATTGATATTCATTTGGTATGTGTTGTCTTTGGCATGTGTTGTCAAAGAGGGAGAATTTATTGTCATCTCTATCTAAAATTTGTTTTTAGAAAGAAGCTATGTAGTTCCTTCATAGAGGGAGATTACTAGATAATAAAGAAGCTTGTGGTATACAATGTAAGAGGGAGAAACTTTCTATTAGAAAAAGTCTTGCTTTCAAATTTTATTATGCTATGTGTTGCCATCAATACCAAAGAGGGAGATTATTGGATCCAATTGACTAATTGTGTGTTGTCTTTAATGTTACACAAATGTCATATCAGTTGTTAATTAGTGCTTACCAAGCTCACTTGGTCAACAAGATAGTTTTTCTTGTCTATCAAGCATTCCTAGAGATTACTCTACAAAGACTGTGTCTACCGAGCTCACTCGGGAATTGAAGAAAATTATGGCAAAAAGTAGCATTAATTGAGTTCTCATGGTTAAAGAAGGAAAGTTGGACAGAGTTAGAATTAATTGAGTTCACGTAGTTAGCAAAGGATTTTGTAAGTTCATAGTGCTAACCAAGCTTCTATTGGTTAACACAGGGAATCATTTCAGGACCAATGTTTATTGAGCTTGGTTGGCTATCAAAGGATTTTTTTGATTTGGGATATGAAGATTAATTACTTCAAGTATTGATTTCATCTGACTATGGTAATGATTATTGGTCATTGTAAGTTGTATTAAACCAACTTGATAATTTGGATGGTATAAATGAAAGGTCAAGTTGAGATTCTATTGTGTGTGTGAGTATGCAAGTGTATTGGTTGATTGAGAAGGAAAGTGTGTGAGCAAACTTGAAGGATGGTCAGATATCCTTGTGGAGTAGCAAAGTAATATTCGATTAGGAAGGATCTAGTATGAAGCAGAACAAAGATCTATAATCAGCAATTTAGTTGCATCTTAATTAGGCCATTTCATTGTTACTTTCTTAACATTATAGCAATGATCCAAAATCTCTTAATAGAGTTCATTTAACAACTAGTTGTAAATCCTCTAACAAGGTGACAATTCTATTGAATTGTTTCTAAAACCTCTTACAAGGCCACTCCTGACAGGATGATTAAATCCTCTAACAAGGTCACACCTAATAGTGTGTTTTGTAACCTTTAACCAAGTTGGCTCCTAACAAGGCTCACTTCAAAAGAGTGAAAATAGTAACTAATTACATTTGTGGTTCTTCCCATATTGGGTTTCTAGGTTAAATCCTACTGTCTCATGTGTTCATGTTATTTCTTTTATGTTTGCAAGTTAATCATTGTGAATGTTTAAAATCGGTTAAAAGTAAATTACACTCTGCATTTACTGAGTTACAAAATTTTCTATGTACAACATAAATTAGTTTTATTGTTAACATCTAAGGGATTTGAAATATTTTAGTGGTAACTAATTCACCCCCCTCTCAGTTACTCTTATATTTCTAACAACTTGCACATGAGGGCAACTTGGTAGAAGAAGTGCAATGCTTGTAGACGAAACTAGACTACAATGAAGTGAGGGAACTAGAGTAACAACACTATCTTTCAGTTCATCCACCTTCTTCTTAGCTTTTGGCTAGGCACTAATCACTAGGAGGGAGCCATCCTAACAAGTCTTAGCCATAGGGATATTTTTATCTGGAGATTTATCACCTCCACTTGCTGGTTGAGCTAGTCCTTGAGTTATGGATAAGGCTACACCTAATGTGCCACCTTATGAGGAGGAAGTAGGAGCAACTACCAGAGAAGCTTGAGTGGGTGTGCTTTTACTTTGAGTCCTTCTTGTTGTAGTCCAATTGACCCACTTCCTGGTCCTTTTAATAGTTCATGCCATGATGACATCTATATCTTCTCTAGTATCCTCATAAGGTTCTGAGCTGATAGGAGTATTTCTTAGCTTTTTTAAATAGGTATTACTATACATATTCTGCCCATCATCTTCCACTCCCTCCACATTGATATCAACTTTATACATTTTCACTTGATCTACTATAAGTCTGGCAAAAGCATGATCATGGCTCTCAAATTCATCCTTGCAATCGACCCAATAGTCTTCAATGGTGGTGATGTGTTTGATAACACTTCCAATTTACAACACCTCCCTTGCATATCCATTTGGATCAAACATAGGCCTCAAAATCTCATACATCTCCAATTTATATTTCATCTCAAACACCTTTAACATGTTCTTTGTATCAGAATAGGATTCACAACTGAAAGATCCCACCTTCATAGAAAACTCGTAACCTTTCTTCTTTAGACTCCCTCTTCGCACATTCACTTGAATCACTTGCCTTATGATATCGATCAACATGATCATGTCACTTTAATATCTCAGAAGCATCAAGGGGAATCCATCAAAAGCTGCAAGACACAAATATGGAAATGATGAGAATTGGATAAAATAACACCTAAACTGACTAATGACTGTCATAGCTTCAGGACTAAATCTCCTCTCTGGGCATCCTTGGAGCTTCCTACAAATTTTCATGGTAAATACATCATTGACTCTTATATACTCTGTGTAACTATTTTCCAATTGTAAACATGGGTAGAATTCATAAGACTTCATGTCATCAGGGAAATTTTCTACTCTTGGGAGACCTAGCCATAACTATAGAGAAGCTAACATGTAAATAAAAAATGAGGACATATAGAACTTGGTGTTTTAGAATCTTGTAGCACTAACAGCATTAGATAGAATATCACTTACCTCATGAGCCCAATCAATATACTGGGTGTCAGAGAAAATACCTTGCATGAAAAAGAAAGATTGCTCAACAAAGTTTAAAGCTTCTACCTCACCTTTCAATCTATGCAAGAGAACTAGGATGTCAACAATCTCAGGCTTGAGAGTAGTACCAAAAAGAGTCTTAGGAACCTTACTCTTGGTGCTCTGTGGTTTTTGAACCATGATTACATGATTTCCTTTCTCCATATCATTTTCTTCATAGAAAACTCAGAGATGGCTACACCAATTGTCAAATCTAAAAACTCCTCAAACTCTGAAACTCAAAGGCAATTTACCATAGTTTTTCTATCAATGAAGATAAATATTATGTCATCTGGTAATACAATCTATCTAGTGTCCAGATTATAATGATTAATGCATTCATATATCAACTCCAAAGCTTGGACCGCAAACTAGAAACCTCGATGCTTCAACTAGCCCACATCCTCAAAGCTTCTTAGTAATTGGATGAATAAATGGGATGAATAGGCTCTAATCTCACTCTCTTCTAAAAATCTTGCATGTCATAGAAATGAAGAGAAGTGTCCATGAAATTTTGGAGTGAAGACTTGATTCCTTTCAATCCATCGAAACTAGCAAATCTAGTTGCCATTATGTTTGAAATTGAATTTTGAATCTAGAAAATGAAAGAAATAGAAAATGTGTGCATACTAGCTTTTTGAAAAAGTAATGCAATTTTAATAGAATAAAAATTCAAAAAAGAGTAGTAATTTTCTAACTGTTCATGTTTTGACCTATATAGGGAGTTCAATTCACCTGTTGATCTTCATAATTTGTGCCACATGAATGAATTGAAGGAGAGATTTGTTGGATTAGTAAATGCATAGTTTTAATAGGTATTTAGGTATCTTTTCACTATTTTGTTGGCCCAATGATAACTTTCTATCTCTCATACTTACTTTCCCATTTTCCATTAAGTTTTGGGAAGTTATGAACAAAGTACTCCATAAGAAAATATTTGCTGAATCAATTTTTTCTTACTAGATCTTTCCTGCAATGGTTAGATTATTTCCATTATCATCTTGAGATGTTTTTCACATTGAATATGGGTTCAATCCACTTACCAACTTGATTTTCTTTTAAATCCAAAAAAATTTCCTCATGGGTTGAAAATCTGTCGAGGAGAAGACAATTTCCATTTGTTTGCCCAAGCTTCACTTTTAACTTTACCTTTTGATTATGTTTTCCCTTAGTTTTGTAAATGTAGAAAAGTAGTGAAAAAAATATTAGGGGTCGACCTTTTGTTTCTTTTCCCTTAGAATTACCTTTTGCAAGAAACAACCTTCATGGGTTGAAAACCCATCGAGGAGAAGTCAATTTCTAGTTTTCCACCTGGAATGATCATAAGAGCTAAAATAAATCCTAAATACTTCCTAAGATAAATAATTGTAAGAGGAACATTAATTTATCATAGGGTACCTTATTATCCTCTTATTTTGACCCATATGCATCATTTGGTGCTCTTCATGGGAAATCGCCTTCATGGGTTGAAAACTCACCGAGGAGAAGATGAAGTCCAAATTTTTGAAAGCTTCCCTTCTCATGGAGAAAAAAATGGGCTGCAAGAAAATATAACTCTTGAAAATAATCTTTGCATGTTTTGTGAATCTCCATTAGATTAGGTACTAAGCTACCCACAACATCCACTAGTAAATTTGGACCCAAATTTTGACCAATTTTGGTCAAATTTCTACCAAGGTTTGTCACTATTTTTATCATCAAAATTTTGATCAAATTACAGGTTGGTCAAAATTTCAATGAATAAATTACAAGTTGGTCAAAATTTTAACCAACCTACAATTTGGTTAAAATTTTCACAAGAAAAATAGTGATGAACCTTTTAGAAATATGATTGAGAAGATCATTTTAAGAAGAAGATTGATTGCAAAGAGGGATATTGTTGATGAATAATGTTTTCAATCATTGTTTTTTCACTGATGTCAAACCTACTATTTGCTGAAATGACAATTTTTTATAAGATCCAAGTACCATCACTTAGTTGATTGATGAAGAGGATTTAATCAACAAGATGTAAAAAAAGCACCTAAGGGAAAGGTTGAGTTATGGTTTTGTAATGAAGTGCAAGGATCAGTTAAGAAAATGGTAAAATGATGTAATGATAATATATTTGAAGATATAAAGATTGGTCACACTTAGAAACATTGGACGAATAAGTTGCAACAAGGTTGTCTACAAAGCTTAACTAAGTTCATTAGTGAGTGTTGAGCAAGCTAGTTCGAGTCGAGCAGATTTTCAGTTATTGTCGAGCAAATTGAAAATCTAGTGTGTGCCGAGCAATATAGAAGGAGCTGAGCATGTTTAGGTGCCAAGAAAACTTCAAGTGCTAAGCATCAGAAAAAATTATTGGATGCCAAGTGAACCCACAATAGGTGCCAAGAATTAGTAAAATGTAGTTGGTGCCAAGTAACATAATATGTGTCAAGCACTAGAATTTCAATAGTGCCGAATTGCTGCATTATTGGAAAAGTTAAAGATTCACCAAATCTAAGCTGACAAGTTTGTTACCTTTAATTTTGTGAACCAGATAAAGGATAAGGATGATGAGTTGGTGGCACAGAATTTTAGGTAAATCATTTTTGGGTGAATTTAAGAGGATTCTTCATGATGTTTCTAGAAGGAACAAGATATGGGTTAGATTTATTGAATCCTACCTAATCCATTTGAAATAAAATTAAAGAAGGGAAGAATTGAGTGGGAAAAGAAATTCTAGACTTCTATTTAAGGAGTCACAAGCCAGGAAGTTAGAGTAGTTGGGGTGCCAAAATGTGAAGTTACTGAAGGATATCAAGGAGAAGGTATTAAGAAGGAAGAATAGAGCATAGAGACTCTGCTTTGATAAGTGGTCATATAGGAGATTGCACTAGCATATCAAGCATGAAGACTCAAGAAGACAATGTTTGAAAGGAGAACAAGCTTTTAGAGCTATAGAGACTAAAAGCCAAGTAATGTTATGAGCTAAACTGGGATGTGAAATCTGCAAGTTAAGTTGTGAGTTGTATCAGGTCAAAAGCCCTTGTTGTTGCTCTCTAACAATTATGCAAGCTAGGGTAAAATCTTATGGACTTAGGTTGTTTTAACAACCATTTTTAAATCCTTTAATAGGGTGGTATTCCAAGTGAATTTTCTAAAGTCCTCTAACCAGGCCCACGTGTAACAAGGTGGTTAAATCCTTTAACTATGTCACATTTAACAGTTTTTTGTAGCCTTTAATAGGGTAGGCATTTCATAGGGCATCACTTCATAAGAGTGAGAATTGAGCAGCATGTTATTGGTGGTTTTTCCTAAATTGAGTTTCCATGTAAATCATTGTGTTATGTTTGCATGTTGATTTTATAGTAACTTGCTAAGTAGGAAAGTTTAAAGTTTTGATGCATGAATAGTTTAATGGGCTCACTCTACTTGATGAAAAAGTTTTAATTTGGGCATTTGGAACTTGAATAACTGATTCACCCCCCCTCTCAGTTATTCTAAAGTATTTCTAACAATTGGTATCAGAGCCATCTGCTGATTTAGTTTAAAGGTACTAGAAGCAGGAAGATCAAGATGTCCAAGAGAGAAGTTCCCAAGCTTAACAGAGACAACTTCACTACATGGAAAAGGTTGATGAAGCTATACCTTGAATCAATAAGTAACCATGCTCAAACCTTAATTGAAGTAGAACATATTGATCCAACTATACCTATTGCTGAAGATATGAAGAAAAAGGAGCATAATCAGGCAATGCTGGAGATTGCCTCTATTCTCAACTATGCTGAATTTGATGACATCAAGGGATGTGACTCAACATTCAAGATGTCAAGAGCTTTGACTAATATATATGGAGGAGATAAAAATACTCATAGAGAAAAAAGAGAAAGCCTAAGAGGGAAATTTGATGACATTAAAATGGAGGAAGGTGAGAATGTTGCTCAATATGCCTCTAGAATGAAAGAAGTGGTAAGTGCAATAAGAAGTTTGGGTGGTCATTTGGAAGATGATACTATTAATAATAAATACTTAAGAACCTTGCTCCCCATCTATGCTATTAGAGTTTCAACCATCGAAGAGCTAAGCTGTGTCCTAGGAAATCAGTTAACTTTTGAAAGAATAGTAGGGAGACTCACTACATTTGTGTTGTCCAATTTTGATAACTACAAACCTGAGAAACTTGAATTTGCTTTCAAGGTCAAGCTATCATTAAAAGACACTAAGGAGGTGAAATCAAAGAAGAAGAAGAAGAAGAAAAAGGTAAAGCATGCATCCAGTGACAGCAATACATATAAAGAAGATGTGGAACAATTGGAAGCACTGCTAGCTAGAAGATTTCACAGAGGCAAAGTTAAATTCAAAGGTAAGCTTCCCATCATTTTTTTTAATTTTAATGAAGTGGGGCATATTTCAGAAAGATACACACAAAAGAAGAACTATAGAGAAGGCAACAAGAACAAGAATAGAAGAAAAGATGATAGCAAATATTACAAAGAGAAAGGCAAAAAGTGCTACATTGTTGAAGAAGAGGAGTTTGATGAAAATGATGATGAGGTAGTCTATGTAGAGATTAAGGATGAGTCAAATGAAGATGAAGCAATACCATTAGTAACCTATGTGAACAAAAATGACAAGTGGATCATAGAAAGTGGATGCTTACATCACATGATAGGAGACAAAAGTAAGTTTTTTACTTTTACCCAATATGATGGAAATAGTGTTAGATTTGGAAATGATGCTCCTTGTCAAATCAAAGCAAAATGTTCTATTAAACTTACAGAGAAAATTTCATGTGATAATGCATACTATGTTGAAGGACTGAACTACAATTTGCGAAGTGTATCACAATTAGGTAATGTAGGTTGCAAAGTAGAATTTTGAAACAAAATAGTGATGGAAATTTGATAGGAAAAGGTAAAAAATCTAGGAGTAATCTGTTTTATCTAGATATGGAAGATGCAACCTATCTTATTGTTAGACTTGATGATGTTTGGTTATGGCATAAAAGGTTATGTCATCTTAACTTTGATAATCTGATTACCATCAGCAAAAAGAAGAAAGTTAGAGGTTTGCCTAAATTGAAGAAGCCTAAAAATACAATATGCAAATAATGTCAACTAGGAAAGATGACCAAGTCAATTTTCAAAAGTAAAGTCTACACTACCAAAGAAGTACTAGAGCTAGTCCATATAGACTTATGTAGTTGAATAGAAGTACAAAGCTACCAAGGAGACATATACATAATGTTATTTGTGGATGACTATTCCAGGATGATGATTACCATGTTCTTAAAGCAAAAATCTGATGCATTTCAAATGTTTAAGTGGTATCTATCCAAGGTTGAGAAGGAAACAAGAAAGAGTCTAAAGTGCCTAAGATTAGATAGAGGAGGAGAGTTTACATCAAAATAATTTGAGACATTTTACAATGAGAAAGGAATCAAAAGACAAGTATCAACACCAATAACTCCCCCATAGAATGGAATTGCAAAAAGAAGGAATAGATTAGTAATAGACTATGCTAGAACCTTAATGATGGAGAAAAATGTCGCTCTGAAGTACTAGAGAGAAGCTATAAGTACTGCTGTGTATACTCTGAATTAAGTACAAATCAAGAAAGGTACAAATGCAAAACGTTTTGAATTATGGTATGGCCACTCACCAAATGTAAAACATTTCAAAGTATTTGGTTGTAAATGTTATATTCTTAAAGATAGTAGAAATGGAAAGTTTGATGCAAAGAGTGATGAAGGCATATTCCTTGGATACTCCACTACAAGTAAAGCATATAAGTGTTTGAATACTAACACTAAACGGACTATGGAGAGTGCAAATGTAAATTTTGATGAGCATGCAAAAGTCCAAGTTGATGAATCCAAGAAACTAGAAGATTTTAGATCTTTTGTATACTTATATGAAGGAATGACTACTAAAGATGAAGCTCCCAATCAAGTTGGGAATCAACAAGAAGTTTCAATATCAGCCGAGTCACTGCTAGTGAATGTCAAGTTGAATTCAGAATTTGAGTTGCAGAATGAAGATAATGCACATTCTGATTCTAAAATTAGTACACATGGAAGAGATAATGAAAACTAGATAGTGATGTGTAAGGTGACTTTGAAGCTGAAGAACCAAACATGAAAAGAAGGACAGAACCAAGACTATCCAAGTATGTGAGAAGACATCATCTTGTAGAACAAATTATTGTAGACAAGGAAGCAAGACCAATGACAAGAAACAAACTAAGGAATGAATCATGTCTGCTAAGCAAGATTGAGCCCAAAATAGTGAAAGATGCACTACAATATGATAATTGCCATAAAGCTATGGAAGATGAGATAGATTAGATTGAGAAGAACAAAACTTTGACCCTAGTTCCAAGACCAGCTAATAAAAATGTAATTGGTACCAAATGGGTTTTTAGGAAAAAACTTGCTGAGAATGGTGAGATAACAAGAAATAAGGCCAGACTAGTCTAAAAAGGCTATGCACAAGAAGAAGGATTGAACTATGGGGAAACATTTGCCCCTATTGAAAGAATGGAAGGAGTTAGGAAACTACTTGCATATGCTGCTTACAAAGGCTTCAAAGTCTATTAGATGGATGTAAAGTCTACTTTTGTGACTGGTATATTGGAAAATGAAGTCTACATAGAACAACTAGAGGAATTTGTTGATGACAACAACAAGAATATGGTTTTCAAATTGCATAAAGCACTCATGGTTTGAAGAAAACACCTAGAGCATGGTATGAGAGACTGCATAAATACCTTTTGAAGATAGGATTTAAGAGAAGAGTTGACAACAACAACTTGTACTTAAAGGAAAAAAAAGTTAAACACATTTTGATATCTAAAATCTTTGTTGATGATATAATATTTGGAGATAAAGATGTCCTATGCAAAGATTTTGCTAATCAAATGAAACATGAGTTTGAGATGTCAATGTTTGGAGAAATCAAATTCTCTGTTGGATTGCAAGTACATCAACTAAAGCATGGCATATTTGTGACCCAATCAAAATATATCAAGGAGATACTCAAGACATTTGGATCAGAAGACTCAAAACTAGTTAGTACACCAATGGTAATAGGACATAAGTTATTCAAGAATGATGAGTTAGCCAAAGTAAATCAGACAATGTATAGATCAATGATTAGAAAGTTGCAGTATGTTGTGCATAGTAGACCAGACATTGCATTAGCTATTGGAATAGTGGAAATATTTCCTGCTAACCTAAGAGAAAATCATCTGATGATAGTAAAAAGAATATTGAGTTATCTAAAAGGAACATATGACTTTGGCTTGTATTACAAAAGGAGTGAAAATTTTGGATTGAAGGCCTACACTGATGCAAACTGGGGAGGTAATATTGATGATAGAAAGAGCACCAGTGGAGGAGCACTTTTCTTAGGAAAAAGGTTAGTCACTTGGACCAGCAAAAAGAAAAGTTCTACCTCACAGTCCATGGTAGAAGTTGAGTATGTTGCTCCTGCTATCAACTGCACCAATATTTTATGGATCAAACATCCATTGCAAGGTATGAAATAAGAGGTAATTTAACCTGTGATACTCTATTGTGATAACACAAGTGCCATCAACATATCAAAGAATCCTCTAATGCATGCTAAAACAAAGCATATTACAATTAAGTATCACTATGTAAGAGAATTGGTAGAAGACAAGCAAGGATGGAATATGTTAGCTCAAAGGAACAAATTGTTGACATCTTCACAAAAGTACTACCTAAAGATGTATTTGAGTATCTTAGAGGTAAGTTAGGGGTAATACTCCCATCCAAGGCTATTTGAAGCAAAAGCAAGACTGCCCTACATCAAATGAGTTAATTATTGAAATATTACAAATTGATGTAGAGGATATTCACTTTAGGGTCATGCCTGACGTAATTAAAGTGCTAAAGTTTCAAACGAGTCACAAGCAAGGTGATAGAGGGAGAAATTGGAGTACCTGCAAATGCTACACTAGCATGTTAAGATGTTGAGATAATAAGTCTTTGGAATTGCTGTCAAAGAGGGAGAAATAGAAAAAATTGATCAAATCTACAAGATCAAATGAATAGAAGGAGAAGTAGCTGATGCTAGAATGGCAAAAATTGATCAATATACAGAGGGAGAAATGATCAAATTTATAGAATCAATTGGAAAAGGATAGAACTAGTAGAAACTAATATAGAGGAAGAGATATTGTGCAGAGGGAGAATTGAATTGGCATACACACATGTAAGAGGGAGAAATAGCAATAAAGAAAAGAAGAACTAGTGAAAGTAGGAAGGAACAAAAAAGAGGGAGTCACATAACATTATCAGCAAAAGGATTCAGAGGGAGTCATAAGCTAGTTTATGTTGCTGATAAAATGAATAGTTTTGAATAAAGTTTTCTTTTTTTTGGCATTTGATTTATTGTTTTAACCTAGTTAGCATTTTGATAACTTGGTTGATCAGTTTGGTTTGCCATCAATGCCAAAGAGAGAGATTGTTGGAAATCTGATTGAAAAGATCATTGTAAGAAGAAGATTGATTGCAAAGAGGGAGATTGTTGATGAAGAATGTTTTCAATCATTGTTTTGTCACTGATCTCAAACTTGCTATTTGTTGGAATGATAATTGCTTATAAGATCCAAGTACTATCACTTAATTGATTGATGAAGAGGATTTAATCAACAAGATGTAACAAAAGCACCTAAGGGAGAGGTTGAGTTATGGTTTTGTAATGAAGTGCAAGGATTAGTTAAGATAATGGTAAAATCATGTATTGATAATATACTTGAAGATACAAAGGTTGGTCACACTTAGAAACACTAGAAGAATAAGTTGCAACAAGGTTGTTTGCAAAGCTTAACTAAGTTCATTAATGAGTGCCGAGCAAGCTAGTTTGAGCTAAGAAAATTTTTAGTTAGTGCCAAGAAAATGTAAAATCTAGTGTGTACTGAGTGATATAGAAGGAGCCAAGTGTGTTTAGGTGCCAAGAAAACTTCAGGTGCCGAGCATCAGAAAAACTTAGTGGATATGGAGTGAACCCACAATAGGTGATAAGCATCACTAAAATGTAGTTGGTGTTGAGTAATACAGTATGTGCTGAGCACCAAACTTTTAATAGTGCCAAGCTGCTGCATTATTGGAAAACTCAAAGATTTGCTAGATCTAAGATGACAAGTTTTTTACCTTGAATTTTGTGAACTAGATAGATGATAAGGATGATGAGTTGGTGGCAAAGAATTTTAGGTAAACCATTTTTGGGTAAATTCAAGAGGATTTTTCATGATGTTTCTAGAAGGAACAAGATATGGGTTAGATTCATTGAATCCTAGCTAATCCATTCAAACTAAAATTAAAGGAGGGAAGAATCGAGAAGGAAAAGCAATTCCAAACTTTTATTTAAGGAGTCATAGGCCAAAAAGTTAGAGTAGTTGGGGTGCCAAAATGTGAAGTTTTTGAAGGATATAAAGGAGAAGGTATTAAGAAGGAAGAATAGAGCACAAAGACTCTACTTCAATAAGTGGTCATATAGGAGATTGCACTAGTATATCGAGCATGAAGACTTAAGGAGACAATGCTTGAAAGGAGAACAAGCTGTCAGAGCTGCAAAGATTGAAAGCCAAGCAATGTTATGAGCTAAATTGTGGTCTAAAATTTGCAAGTTAAGTTGTGAGTTGTATTGGGTCAAAAGCCCTTGTTGTTACTCTCTAACAATTGTGCAAGCTAGGGTAAAATCCTATGGACTTAGGTTGGTTTAATAGCCATTTGTAAATCCTTTAATAGGGTAGCATTCCAAGTGAATGTTCTAAAGTCCTCTAACCAAGCCCACTTCTAACATGGTGGTTAAATCCTTTAACAAGGTCACATTTAACAGTGTGTTATAGCCTTTAAGAAGCAAGCCTTTCATAGGGCATCACTTTAGAAGAGTGAGAATTTAGTAGCATGTCACTAGTAGTTTTTCCCAAATTGGGTTTCCACGTAAATCACTATGTTAGGTGTTGATCTTTCATGTGTTATGTTTGCATGTTAATTTTATAGTAACTTGCTAAGTAGGAAAGTTTAAATTTTGGATGCATGAACAGTTTAATGAGCTCACTCGACTTGATGAAAAAGTTTTAATTTGGGCATTTGGACCTTGAATAACTGATTCAACCTCTCTCTCAATTATTCTAAAGTATTTCTAACAAAACTTTGGTCAAAAATTGGGTCCAAATATACTAGTGATGCCTCAACACAAAGGAAAAACTATCTAGCTATGAATTGTGCAGAAAGGGAAAATGAAAAATCTGATGAAGATTCCTTCCACCTAAAGGGACTTAGACTTGAATACACCTAGGACCTTACTAAAGCACAAATTTTTACTTTACAAATTGGTTAGAGGATGAAAAGTGGGACAACACCACCTTCACATGGTTGGCCCTAGTTAGTAGAGAATATTAAACTATTCTCAAAACCAAATGAAGCTCAACATTAACCTATAATTGCATGACAACTAGCTATGTGAATCTTTTGGTTTCAGGCAATGCAGAAGAATTCCAGAGTTCAATATGCAATCTCAATTCATACGCATACGACATTAGGTGGAGCTAAAAAATGTAATAGGTTTCCATTTTTGTTGGAGGTATTTAATTAGGTATTTTAAGTTATAGACCATCACAAACAATTTAACTTTGACTCTTATAGGCAAGGGTAATAACCTGAACATGCAAGCAAATCAAGACTTTCTATGTTGGCTTACTGAGGACATTCTCTTGGCCATAACAGCTAGAGTTCTAATGCCCATGATGGCCTATAATTTTAAAAGCTTAATAGACCTATTAAATAAATGTAATCATTTTGCATTTTTTCAGCTTTTCCTATTGTCCATGCATATAGAACATAGGTACACATGCATTCTTGATTTAGAGTGGTAGAATCTTATTTTGGATGGAATGGAAAAATGACATGCACCAAAATATTGGAAAATGATGTCACTTTTGTAGGTTTGGAACCTTTTTTTGTACTTTAAATATTGATCCTTTCTTAAATATTTTAGATGTTAATGAGGAATTTAGATATTGTGGGGGTGGGGCCAAATGAGCTTCCACCTTCATGTGGTTAGCCTTGATTAGTAGAGATTATTAAACTATTCTTGAAACCAAGTGAAGCTCAACATTATTAACCTATGAGTGCATGACAACCAACTATGTGAATCTCTTGCTTTCAGACAATGTATAGGGATTCCATAGTTCAATATGCAATCTCAATTCATATGCATACAATATCAAGTGGAGCTGGAAAACCCCAAAAAGTTTGAATTTTTGTTAGAGGTCTGTATAGACCTATTAAATAAATGTAAACATGGTGGGTTTTTTCAACTTTGCCAAATGAGCTTCCACCTTCATATGGTTGGCCCTAATGAGTAGAGAATATTAAACTATTCTCAAAACCTAGTGAAGCTCAACATTAACCTATGATTTCATGACGACTAACTGCGTCAATCTCTTGTTTTTAGGCAATATAGAATGACATAATATTTCAATATGTGATCTCAATTCATATGCATATGACATTAGGTGGAGCTGAAAAAACTCGTCTAGTTTGCATTTTTGTTAGAGGTTTGCATAGACCAATTAAATAAATGTAAACATGGTGTGTTTTTTCAGCTCCACCTATTGTCCATGAATATATAATGCAACTTCACGTGCATTCTCAATTTAGAGTGGCATTCACAAGTTTATCAAATCAATGGTATGATGTTAATGGGGAATTTATTAATGGTATGAATGAATTTAAGATGTTAATGGGGAATTTAGATGTTGTGGGGTGGGGGTGGGGGAAAAATGAGCTTCCACCTTCACATGGTTGGCCTTGATTAGTAAAGAATATTAAACTATTCTCGAAAGCAAATGAAGCTCAACATTAACCTATGATTGCATGAAAAAAAATTGTGTGAATCTATTGGTTTCAGGCAATGCAGAAGGACGCGATAGTTCAATATGTTATTTTAATTCAAATAGCTTTAAAGTTTTGGATCCTTTTCCTATGGTCCCATGGTATTTTGTAAATAGAACATATGCCCATTGAATATACAAGTCAGTCATGTATTACTAGAAATATAAGAGAAGTAACTAAGAGGGGAGGGGTGAATCAATTAATATAAAAATTAATCCTAGATCCCTTGGATGTCAATATAAATCAAAACTAAACTTTTTTAAAACTTGATAAACACACAAGAAAAATGTTGTAACTTGGTAAACACTAAAATAGCCTTGCAAATGCTTAACATTAAAATCTTAAGATATTATTTGTGATTGATATTACTTTAACTTAGTTGCAAATACATAAGAGAAATAATATGAACACAAGATTTTAACATGGAAACCCAATTTGGGAAAAACCACCGATTGTAATTAGTTACTAATTTTCACTCTTCTGAAGAGAGCCCTATTAGAAGCCAACCCTGTTAAAGGTTACAAAACACACTATTAGGTGTGACCCTACTAGAAGATTTATTCACCCTATCAGGAGTGGCCTTGTTAGAGGTCTTTAGAAAATTCAATAGAAATGTCACCTTGTTAGAGGATTTACAAAGAGCTATTAAGTCAAGTCTATGAAGAGATTTAGATCACTACTACAATGGTTAGAGAGTGATAATGAGATGACCTGATTCCTGATGCAATTGAATTGCTGATTATAGATCTCAATTCTAGCTTGTATACATGATCCTTCTTGATCAAATGTACCTTTGCATCTTAATAAGGATATTGTAATTATCCTTCTAATTCACTTCCTCTAAGAATCATCAAAGCTTCAATTATATTCCTCTATGCTACTTCATCTAATCCTCAACTTGACCTTATAGTAATATCTTACACATTGTCAAATCAACTTGAATACAACTTAGAATAATTAATATTCATCTTCTCAGTTAGCTAGAACCAACAAACAATTCAATTGAAATCAATATTCCAAAATAAGAAAATCCTTCATTAGCCAACCCTACTCGGTAGATATTAACTCAAAGTGATTTTCTTGTGTTAACCAAGTGAACTCGATTAACACTACATATTCAAAAAGTTACTTTGGTAATGAGTGAGCTCAATTAACACTGGTTCCATCCAACATTTCCTTCATTAACCAAGTGAGCTTGGTTAACACTCAACTTTTGCAAACTTTCCTTTGTCACCTAAGTGAACTTAATAGACACTATCACATGTATCCATAGCTATCAAAACTCCATAGTTGAAATAACACCTACAACAAGTGCCAATCCATCTATACCTCTAAAGGTATAAAAAGTGAATCTTATAGCATCAACATATCTAATATGTAACTTGCAATCACAAGCTTCAAGATAAATAACTACTACATGTATACCAAGAAGCTCCCGCTACAAAAGATAAGGTCAAATAGATAACCAATACACTCACAACATTTTATTAAAGTGAATCCATGAAGTATCAAGGACATCCAAAATACATAAACCAATGACCTTCAAGAAAAAATTTCATATCAAGTCTCCAACACTATGCCAAATTCTCCACCTTCAAAAAAGGAAATAGATAAAGGAACAACCATGTCATCTCTCATGTGACATACATGAGTATAAACCCATTTTCACAATCTCCAACCAATCTCAAATCCAATGCAAGTGAAACTAAACATGTAGGAAGATATTGAAGACCAAAAAGAAACCGTGCAAATCATAACATGTATTATGTCCTTCTACACACACTTCTAGATGTAAACTATGCAAGTATCATCTCCTCCACAAAACCCCAACCAAGAAGCTACAACAACACCCAAACCATACCATATAACTAATCATGGATGTAATCCTCTCACAAGAAGATCAAACTAATAAATCATTCCTAAACCAAGGAATAACCATTCCTAATCCAAGGAATATCTCAAATATAAACTATGTCCCAAACTCAACCAGCATAACAACATATGCACATGGAGATAACCAATGCTAAACCATCTCTCAAATGAACCCTCCAGCACTAACTCATGTTTCATAGCTCAAGATCTATATCAATGAAAGATAAGCATAAATATAATACACTTGAGAGAAATAATGGTTTTCAAATAGTAAATCATCAAGTAGGCCAAGAGTGGGGAATGAGAACTCATCAAGATATCCAATTCTCCAACCAAGACTAATCTAAGAAAAATATCCTCTCAAGTACATATCAGATGAATGCCCTTCAAACTTCCTATTGAAACCAATAATTTTCTGAACAAATACTTCTCTAATACAAAATAAATCAGCATCACCATTGTATCTATGTATCCATGAGTGCCTATAACTAATCAATCTATGCCAACTCCAAATGCAACATAGCAATATCATGAAGTATCCAAAAAATTATCATTGTACTCAATACCAAGAAACTAAATCAAGATCAATTTCAAAATTCCAACCATGGCCTTAGTAATGTAAACATGACAATTTGATCTAAATATCTCAACCAAAGAGACAACATGCTCCATATGAACATACCATAACTTTTCAAAACTCTAAATGCATATCAAAAATATACCATGACATAATAGTGAAACCATCCTAACACTAAGGATAACATTTCTAATGAAAGAATAAACCACACCTCCACCAAGAACCCCATGAGTTCTCAAGATGCAACCATCTCAACACACCACGAAGATAACAAGTGCACCATGCAAATGTCAAATATTCTTCTTCAGTAATAGGATCTAAGATTTCCTTCAACATTTCCAAACACTCAAAAAATATATCAATGCCAAAAAATCCCACTCAATTGTGGTATTGAGTCACCCATGGCATCATGATAGCCATTTCCTATATGAAGATCCTCTAGGTCTACCACAACCAAAGTTTTAGTACCAAGTGAAATCAATATCTCGAAACCAAACCCAAAACTAATTGCCAAATGCCATCTTATCACCATCACAAGCTCCCACTAAAATGTTTATCCAAGATATCCATGACATCATGATGAAAAAACCATCCTCTAACCATGAGAATTAACTAATGCATCAATCCGTCAAAGAGTTCAAAGTGCATATCATGAGATCCTTAAAAGAAACCAAATAACCATTATCCTCAACCAAGAAAATATACCACCATAACCAAATCAGGAATCCAAACCAATGAGCACCAACTATTTACTTCCATATCCAATCATGTTATGCCAAAATGCATGACACCATGATCACATAAATGAATCAATCATCTAAGTCTAAAAATGTCCAACTTGTAATATGATGAAGTGTGCTCCCCTTAATGCCATAACACATACAAAAAAAAAGTTACAAAAACAAATGTGAGAAAAAAATATGGACTTCTTATTATCATTGCAAATGTAGAATTACAAAATTTATAAGTACAATATGCTAATCCACATGGGTACCTTTATTACAGTAATTTGCAAAACTAAGTTGTGAACTACCACACAGAGCTATTCTAGACAATGTTCAGGCCTTTCTTAAATAGGTAATTTTATGCCTCTCAAGAAGGTTATAGACATTCAAACTTAATACCTAGGACTGAAAAACCCTAACAATACATATAGGGTTAGCCAAATACACCTTTGATAATTATTTTAGAAATTTTGGGTAGCCCAACTTTGGAAGGCCATAACTCTCAAACCGTTTCTCCAGTTGGCTATTATAACCACTTTTCAGAAATGCCAGCTCCTAATCTATAAGCTCAAAATAATGCAAGTGCATATTCGTAGAGTTCTTGAACCTCATCCAAGGCCCCTATGGCCTTCAAAAAAAAGTTCAAATATTTTTCTCCAAAATTTTGCACTAATAATCTATAATAACTTCTCCATTACTTAAGCTAGAGAAATGAGATTTTTATGGTAGGCTTATAATTATAAAATGAACCTTCATGGAGAAAATTAGAGCATTTCGAGCTCGTATGTTAAAATTACTAAAAATAGCAAGTTCTCAAAAATAGTAACCCCCTACCTACTAGTCCTTATCAAAATAGAAAATAGAAAAAAATTATTTTTGGGTGATGCAAGATTGCTCTTACACCCAGGATGCTCCTGTATCAGACCCCTGGGGTAATTTGAGAAGTGACTCCATCATGTCTCAGGTGTTCAGAGAAAAACCAAGATGGTTAAACTCCTCCCTTGCTAGCAATGATGAATCCTCTACTGGCCTTCCTTTCCATTTGACTAGGTATTCCTCATAAGTTATGTTCCATGTACTTTTTTCAACACAACTATCCAATATCTTTTCAATCTCTTTAGTAGCCAAACTAGCTGTTGGAATACTCCATTGCAATTTGTAACTTTATCTCCATCACCTCCTTCATAATACTCTGTCAAATCTAAAATATTAAATTGTAGATACTTAAAATCGTCCCAAAAGACTATATTAATTTATTTAATATTTCCTATGGCATTATAATTATTTATGTATTAATTAATTATATTTGGCATATTCTTCTGCCTATTTAATTAAATTTATTTAAGTAGGTTCATTTTCCTAAAGTATCTAAATTTAATTTAAATGCTTCTAGCCTTAATGTGTTAAATTTATTTAACACATGATTCTCCATAATACCCTTTTTAAATAAATCTTATTTATTTAAACCCCCACATCTCATTAATTCCTCTAAACTTATGATTAAATTAAATCCTATTTAATTTAATCTTAAGCCTAGCCTTAAACCTAGCCTACACCCATCATTTTCATCCTTCTAAGCCTATTCCTCATTTAATCCCACTTCATTACCTTAATCATCTTGCTAAAACCTTCTTAAGCCTAAATGTGTGCTTACACATGTGTGAGACAACTCCCTCTTGCAAGCATTTCCCCCACTCTTTTCTCCAAGTTTGCTCACACATGTGTGAGCAAACTTTGAAATGTTGATCACTTGCATGGCTTGCTTATGTGTCTCCTTGTGGCACTATGTGATGCCACATAGATGCCACCTCACCCAGGGTCCCTCTCAAACTTATAAATAAGCCCCTTGTCTCAAGCATTTTTATCTCCCATAGTTGCATTGTTATCATGCTAGTTTGAGTTTTGAGTCTTCATAGTAGAGCTTTCATAGTGATTTCTAGGTTGCATACTAACTCTTGGTAGCTGGTTTTTAGATTATATTTGCATTATTAATCTAGTTTGCTTATGTATTTGCATCTCTATTTCACTTACATGTTAGTGTGGCTTGCACATTAATTTAGTTTCTTTTGTTGCATTTCACATCTTCATCCTTGAATGCCTTCAAACATAGCTTCTCCCATAGCCAGTGTTTGAGGTGTTCTTCATTTCATATAGCATAGGTTCATAGTTTCATCACTCACATTTGCACATTCACCATTCAAAAGATTCAATCACATAGTTGTGTTTGGGAGAGCACACCAAACATACCTCCAATCTTAACACACCAACAAGGCCTCTTATGGGTACCTTTGTTGAGCTGTTTGAGGTTTCTTGAGGATTTGGTTTGTTGGTTACTATGAGTTGCAAAACTCAAGCAAGCATTAGTTGGTTCTTTTATTTTGATATGTGATTTAAACTAATATTTGTTTATTGATTCATGCTCTCTACAGGTCACTTCTTTTAGCATACATTTTGGCACGCCTAGTGGGACCCATGTCCCTATTTTCATCTAAAAAATCCATCAATAATTTACAATCTGTTGTAAAAAATCTTGCATTGTCATCTCCCTTGAACGTAGTGTCATCTACATTCTGTCATCCTTGCAGACTAGCATCTACACAGGCTAGCATCTCCATGCCTTATTGTATTATCCATTCCCACTACATTTAGGTACATAGTTTTAGCATCTATGTAGGTTATTCTGTCGTCTGCATTGGGGTGGGTTTTAAAATTTCAAAAATCAATATGTCGTCTGTGTATAATATTCTTTCATCTGTTATCTCTATATTGTCATTTGCATTGTCTGTGGGTGTCCTTTTGTCATCTTTGTTTTAGCGTCTCTGATATTTATTCTATTATTTGTGCTTGTCACGAGTACTAATATGCCAGCTGTAACTTTGTGCCTTCTGTCATCTTCATAGTTTAGCGTCTGTGAGTTTTGGCATCTGCACATTTCAACATCTCTATATTCTATTATTTGTGCCTATTGTTTGTCATCTGCACTTTTTGATAGAATTTTTAAACTCTGAAACATTATTATTTGCTAACTGGTGTTTTGTAGGGGTTGCTAACGAATTTTCATGTAGGAAATAGATCTTGAAACACTTAAAACAAACCAATAGTGATTTTTATCACTAAAAAAATTTGTAGTGATTTTCATCACTTTAGGATTAAAGGTTAATTAACTTGCATGTTATAATCATTTGTCTTTTGAATGAATGCTGCAAATTAATGAGTAATATCCAAACACACTCTTGAGTGCCTAAAGGCAACCTTTTTTGAATGCTCACACTTTTGTTGGAATGCACATTTAGGGTAGCAAACATTTGGACTTGGTGCTTAAAAAGAACTCACACTCTCTTGAATGCCTTAAGGGATAATCGACATGTATGCATAGGGAAGCAAATATTTGGACTTGGTGCTTAAAAAGAATTCATACCCTCTTGAATACCTAAAGGATAATTGAAATGTATGCCTAGGCTAGAAAAAAATTGGAATTGGTGCTTAAAATGAAGTCACACACTCTTGAATGCCCTAAAAGAAATTGATTTTATTTTCAGCATCTTTCATTTTCAACATTTTATTTATGCACACTCGATTTACTCTCTTGTTGACAAATTCGCATTTTTTTAATTTACATTGGCAACATTTCAAGTTGGAAAGAATATTGTATGTTTAAATCATGAGTGTCTTTTAAAGTAGATAGAAAACCTAAAGCTTCATTGGGAAAAGAACAAGTGTCTTTTAAACCCCAAGGCCACTTACATAGTCTCTCCCCTCACACCTTCGGGTGATCTTGGGTGCACAAGAAATAGGTGGTCTTGTTTTTCTTTTTTTAGGAGGCCTACTTGGGGATTTCATCACCCCTTAGGATGACCTCAACTCTATTTTTTTAGGAGAGTATAAATAGCAGGAGGTGAATCAAAAGACATCTCTCTTGGAAGTGAAATATTGTCACTCTTGGCTAAGCCCTAAAGAACTTTATACTTTTGGGAAGTGAAGGAGGAGATTTGGGTTACCGTCTCCCCTGGCTATGTGGTAGTATTTTCTTTCATCTAAAAATTTGAGCCTCATGTACCTTGCATATATTGAGCACCCTTTAGATAAGCCTTGTTTATCCTAGTGACAGCCTTATTAGGATTGTTGGCATGTTTAGCATGCTTGTTCAAACATTCAAAACCAAAGCCAAACTTCAAACAAGTTCTAAAATGAGTGAAATTGTGAGGTAACCTTTCATTGAGTAAAATAGTGGTAAGTGAGGTCCTCTTGACTCACGGTTATTTTCAGCAGTCCTACATTGAATCTACATTTGAAACTGGTTGAGTCTAGTTAAAACTTGTTTCAAAATTTTTGGTGCTTGAAATTTGGGTCTTATTTTATTCCTGCCATGACTAATAAAGTCAACCAAGTCAAACATAAGAAGTTGAAATTGTCCAAAGCATTTATCTACAAGGAAAGGAAGAACCTAGCACATGGTGACAAGAAAATTTTGATACGTTATAAAAGATATTCAAAAAGAAAAAGCCAAAGAAGACCACTACGATAGAATTGAGTACAATGTAGAACTTAAAAATTGGTCTACCTTCACAGGAGTAAACCCTAGGTTTTTGTTCCCAGTGAGTGAGGATTGAGTTAACCATATAAGTGACTACCACACCTACATTTTCCATATATCATTTTCTTTTTCCACACTTCTAGTCTTCCATTTGCAAATTTCCTCTAGAGAACTTGATCGTTTGAACCTAAAGATGTTGGCATAAGAACACCTTTTGAGATCACAACACTAGACCTTTTATCCACAAGCAAACACCTATCACTTATTTTGGATCACAAGTCCATCACCAAATAGTGAGTAATCACACTTTGTTTGCTAAACCAAGGTCTTTTCTTTACATCTAGGTTATTGGCCCCTTTCATTGCATAAGGTTCAATAGTTCTCTCCCACATTCCCCTCTTTCTTCCATAGTTTTCCACCCATTGGTTTGGTTAGTATTGTATGA
This sequence comes from Cupressus sempervirens, assembly GCA_028749045.1. Classification (NCBI taxonomy): domain Eukaryota; kingdom Viridiplantae; phylum Streptophyta; class Pinopsida; order Cupressales; family Cupressaceae; genus Cupressus; species Cupressus sempervirens. Next base: position 9,250,056 of record CM053783.1, read on the forward strand.
TACATACACAATCTGACAGATTCACATTTAATCCCATGTCATGCTTATTGAACTCATTAAGGAAAAAAGAGATGGAAAATCCTTTTCCTCCACAAATAACATTATTAGGGGGAGGATTTTCCTCTAGTTCAAACTTTGGCATGCCTAGTTTAACATCCACACAAGAACCAAAAGATCCTTTTCGCAACACAACTTTGGGAAATGATGATGAGGAAGTATACCAAGAAGAAAACCTTATTGACAACAAAAATATCCCTAATGATGTCTAAACATTCCTTTCATATCCATACAATGTTGAAATGATGGAAAAATCTATTAGGTCAAACAAAACTGAGATCGTCCTAAACTTAGTTAAAGATGATGTTAATGTCCCTACAAGCCTTGATGAGACCAGCTTGTTTAGATAGATTATGAAGGGTTGTGCTCCCGTATTGCCAAATACAACCCAAGCATCTAGCCAAGGACCAATGGTGACAACTAGTGCTACATCTACATCAAGTGGCACCACACAACCAACATTCCAATTAAGTGCAGAACATATCCAACAAATCATTAGTGCCATACCCAACACCACTATGCCTGTTAGTATTCTGTAGTCCACCTTAATAGGTCCAACTGTGGGATGCTTAAACATTGGGCAAATGTCTACTCAACAGATGCCAATTCCAACATAACCAATGTATTTCACTTATTCGCAAATTCCAACAAGTATGGTAAAAACATTTGTGCCAATTCCAACGACTGAATATCAATACATTGGCCAAAGTGAAGCACTTTCACCACTTCATAATACATTTGGAACTCCTTATAGCTTGGGAGGTGGATTTACAAATACTCAACAATCACAAGTGCAACCAAACCAAGATTAGGTCCAACAATTGCATGAACTTTGAAATTTGGTATATAGCATGACTAATAAAGGGGTGAAAGATTTCTCTTTTGAGGAAGTTTGTCCCTTTTCATTTAATACATCCATTAGCATGATACCATTTCCACCAAACTTTGAGATTCCTAAATTTGACAAATATATGGGAGAAACATGTCCTATCACACATCTCAAGGAATTCTCGATGTTGTGTTAAGAAGTAGCCTATAATGAAGATTATCTTAAGAGGCTCTTCACATGAAGTCTTGGAGGCCCCTCACTAGAATGGCTCATGAACTTACCCAAGGGTTTCATTACTTCTTTCAATGACCTAATAGCAAAATTTGTAGCACAATACTCATACAACATTGAACATCATGCATCATTAAGTGATTTGTGCAACACAAAACAAAGAAACGATGAAACATTTGCCAACTTTCTACAACGGTGGAGCCATCTTGCTAACTGCATGCCCTACAAAATTGAGGATTCCCACCTTATGGATATATTTATCAAAAATTTGATACCAAAGATGTCTTTTCACATGAATATGGCTAGCCCCAAGATTTCACTACATTAGTTAAGAGGGGCAAAAGCATTGAAAATGGGCTTTTAGACAAAGGTACAATCAAACATTATAGCTCATCATCCTCAAACAATGACACAAAAAACAATAGAAAACCTAAATTTTGGTCCAAAAAAAAGGTGTCACATATGATGGTGTCGCTGATGTTAAAAATGTGCAAAACCTTCAAGGAGGAAACAACAAGAAGTATCATAACTGAAGCAACAACAATTTGAACAAAGACAATTAGCAATCTCGCAATCAAACACAATTTTTTCCTTGCAACAACAACAACTACAACCGTGACTATGATCACAATAAAAATTTCACTAATTTCATAAACCTTTGGAAGCCATATTTCAAAAACTAGTGGATCACAATTTGATGGTATTTCCTAACACACGACCCTTTGATGAGAACCAACCCAAATCAAAATGGTATAGGGAAAATAAATATTGCAAAAACCATCACATTAAAGTACATGACACAAACAAGTTCATAAAACTCAAAGTCTTCATCCAAAATCTTGTCGATGATGGAGAAATTGAGGTAAAAGGAAGACCATCCGCTAAAAATGCTAAGCTAAAGATATTTCAAAAACCATTTCCTGATCACAACAATGACAATAACAACAATGGAAACAATAATATGAACAATGTAAATTGAGCTTCCACATCAAATGCATTACCTTATGATTATTTTACTAACCACATATTGTTGTTTGACTCCTTGTGTGGTAAAATAGAAACCAATGATATATGTGGATTTGACTCCATGTGTGGTCACATTGAAGGGGTAAACACTCATGTGAATACCCTTGTCCTGCAAGTAGTTGATTGTGATGCAACCAGTCGACGGGGAAGACTTACCTTGCAAACTACCACTCCTAATCACACTAATCCATCAGTGCCGCATGCACCTGTTGCGCCATCCACTTCACAAAGGCCTCTTCTTGCTATGATGTGTTATCCCAATCAGGTAAGAATCCTGCACAAATATCTATTCTTGAGCTCCTAACCACATTAGCCATCCATAAAGAAATCCTGGAGAAGGCTCTTTTAGAGTCTCATGTTCCTAAAATCATGAATGCCTCTCAATTCACTGCCATGATTGGAAACCTTGCTGCACAACAACACCTTGTCTTCACAGATAAAGATTTCCAAGGTCCTAATCCCCACCATAATTTGTTACTCCACATTGAAGTCCTTAGACAGTGACATAAGATTAAAAGAGTCCTTATAGATAATGGATCCAATTTGAACCTATGTACATTGAAGATGATTCATTTCTTGGGACTTCTAAAAGACCTCCTAGTTGTCAATAAAAGGATAAAAATCAAAGCCTATGATGAAAGGGAAAGAGAATAAAAAAGAGTTATCATGTTACCACTAAAAGCTGGACTAGCCATCATAAACACTAAATGCCATGTCCTAGACTTGGATTTTCCATATAACTTTTTGCTTGGTCAACCTTGGATACATACATTAAAGGTTGTCCCATCTACCTATCATCAATGCTTGAAATTCTCCCACCAAGGAAGAGAGGTCACAATTCAAGGAGATCCCATGCCTTTTTCCTTTTATACAAGATTGGAAGGTGCACCAGCAAATTTTTGTCCAATCAGTGAGTTTTCCAAAGTTATACCTAAGCCTCTCACCATAATAAAATTACCTTCCACAATAGTGCTAGAGTTAGCCAATGATGATTCCAATTCTCGCAAAGGAAAAGAAAAGGTGGGAGATACTAAGGTCAATACTATAGGGAAGAAGGTTACTTTTATTGATTTAGGAATGGAAGAGTATAAGTTTGAAAATGCCTTGTGTGTTGGACAACTACCACTCTCCCTCATTCCTTTGGAAAACCTTCACAATTTCCACCTACTACCAACAAATAGACTGTGCATATTAACAAGATGACATTTGAACATTGGGGTTTACTTAGTGATGAACATATGGAATCTAATATTTTAGATTGGCTATACTATGATGAAAATAATGAACTTGTGGAGTTCCCCAAGGTTAAGTATGTTAAGCCCCCTCTCATTAATAAAAACATGGGATATCATGGTACCGGCCTTGGACCTAAAGAAGATGTAATGAGACAACCCCTAGAAGCTAATAGCTATCCTAAAGGACATGGTTTGGGCTCCATTAAACCTAAGGTATCCTTTGCTGACAACTATTGTACAATTGAATCTAATTCTGAGACTAACAAGGAGGAATTCTTTGAAATACCCTTCCAATACATTGAGGATGACCTAGACACCTATGTCCATGCCATTACCATAGCTAACCTTTCATCCACCAATCTACCTCTCACCAACCTTGACATGATAGACTGGGACCTTTAGGACACACCACTAGCTCTTGATATTTGTAAGTTTGATGAGGCAATGATGACACTCTTTGGCCTTAGGAATATCCAAGCTTATGAACAAGAGATCCAATAAGCCTACTTTGGTAGCCAAGTCAACTCTCTTAGTAGCAAAAGTGAAAAGGAAAATAAAAATAGAAAAATAAAAGAAACATCCTCTAGTGAAAACTCTCGTAGGGAACTTTTGGATGAAGAAAAAGATGAAATAAAGGATGCATCTTCTAATGAAAACCTCTTAGAGGTGCCAAAAGAGGGAGAGACTGGCTTGCCATTTAGATCTTTACCACTAGAAAAGTCATCTATTTTGAATGAGGACACAATTCTAGTCAACTTGGGTACAGAGGATAATCCACAAATCACCTACATTTTAGCCACCCTAAGTCCTAAAGAGAAAAAGGTAATGACTGAATTCTTGAGAAAGGGTAAAATCAATTTTGCATGGACCTATAGAGATATGCCTGGTTTAGACACAGACTTGGTTGTGCATCACTTGTTAGTAGATCCCAAGATTAAACTAGTGAAACAAAAGTTGCATAAGATAATCCTAAGGTAGCACTGTTGGTCAAAGAAGAGTTGTAGAAAATGTTATAAGAAAAATTCATCCACCCTATTGATTATCTTGAGTGGGTCTCCAACATTGTTCCTATAGGGAAAGCATCTGGGGGCATCCATGTTTGTTTAGATTTTCGATATTTAAACCTTGCATGTCCTAAGGATGATTTTCCAATTCCTAACATAGACATCATAGTGAATTTGACTACTAGACATGAGATGTTGTCATTGATGGATGGTTTCTCCGGTTATAATCAAATCAAAATTATAGAAGAAGATCAACTTAAAATAACATTTACCACCCCATGGGGAACCTTTTTTCATCAAGTCATGCCTTTTGGCTTGAAGAATGTCAATGCCACTTATCAACATGCAATGACTACAATATTTCATGATCTTTTAAATGTCATAATGGAGGACTATATTGATGACATCCTAGGAAATTCAAAGACATGTGAGTCCCACATTGATGTCTCATCACCATTTTTGAGAGATTGGAGAAATATAAGGGGTGCCTAAATCCTAAGAACTATGTGTTTGGGGTCAAGACAGGCAAGTTGTTAGGCTACATTGTGTCAAGAAGAGGTATTGAGGTAGATCCTCCTAAAGTAAAAGCCATCATGGACATGCCTCCACCTACCACATTAAAATAACTCCATAGTCTTCAAGGAAAGTTAGAGTCCATAAAAAGATTTGTGGCCTAGTTAGTAGATAAGGTTCATCCACTTCAACATTTTCTTTGCAAGGACACTAAGTTTCAGTGGGATTGTCTATGTCAAAAAGCATTTGAACAAATTAAGGCATACTTGGCCAATCCACCAATTCTAGTCCCTCCAATTACAATATGACCATTGATCCTATACATTTTAGCCACTTCAGTTGCCTTAGGTGCTCTTTTGGCACAACTAGATGGCAATGGTAATGAGTAAGCTATATACTATTTTAGTCAAACATTAGTTGGTTATGAGTTGAAATACACTACTATTGAGAGAGCTTGTTTGGTAGTAGCCTTTTGCATGCAGAAGCTATGCCATTACATGCTTAATCATACTAGACATCTCATTGCCAAGATAGATCCACTCAAATATTTGCCATCAAAAGCCTCCCTCACTGGTCGAGCTACTAAGTGGATCTTGATTTTGAGTGAGTTTGAAATTGTTTATAAAGAACACAAAGCCATTAAGGGGCAAGTAATTGTAGATCAACTTGCTGAATCTCCTCTTCCAAGAGACCATCCCATAGTAGTAGATTTTCTAGATGACACCATTATGATTGTTACCCCCACTACACCATGGAAACTATTTTTTGATGGTTCATTCACACAAAATGGATCAGGGGTAGGAGTTTTGTTTGTGATACCACAAGGAGATCTCATTCCTAAGTCTTATAAGATATCATTTCCTTGCATAAACAATATAGTTAAGTATGGAGGATTAGTCACAGGGTTGCATCAAGCTATCAAATGGAATATCAAAACCCTTCTTGTCTTTGGAGACTCACAATTGGTCATTAAACAAGTTACAGATGAATACCATACAAAGGATGAGAAGTTTTTACCATACCACAGGATAGTAGAGGATCTTAAACAACATTTCACAAAACTAGTTTTTCAACAGATCCCAAGGGCTAACAAAAAAGTAGCAGATGTCATGGCTACTATTGCCTCCATGATTGCCATGCCAGAATATAGTCCTAAATGTGAATTTATTGTTGAGAATATTTCTACTCCTGCTTATGAGAAACTTGATTCAAAGTTGGTGTGTGAGATTGTTGGTCCTGAGTCTCCATGGTATGCTGACATTTTTTCCTATTTACATCACAAAACCATTCCCATAACCCTCACCCCAAATTAGAGAAAAACCTTCATTTGTTGCACAACCCGATATACCATCCTAGGTGACACACTTTTCTAAAAACATTTTGATGGAACTCTCCTCTGTTGTCTCAATTCAGATGAAGCCAAAACAATGTTAGAAGAGGTCCACCAAGGGATTTGTGGTGCCCACTCTAGTGGCCTTACATTAGAAAAAACACTTCTTAGGATAGGTTAATATTGGCCCACTATGGAAGTAGATGTATATCATTTTGTGAAGAGATGTGTTCCTTGTTAGCAACATGGCAATTTGATACACGCTCATGCCCAAGACCTCCAACCCACCATCACTCCATGGCCCTTTCCCCACTAGGGATTCAATTTTGTTGGTCAAGTATACCCAAATTCCTCAAATGGCCATAAGTACATTATTTCCACCATTGAGTACTTCACAAAGTGGGTCAAAGCTATTCCATTAACCTACATCACCGAAAAATAGATTTTGAAGTTCATCTTGAACTACATTATCTGTCATTTCGACATACCTCAAGATATCATGACTGATAATGGAACCCCTTTCAAAAATTAGAAAGTTGCCACATTGTGTAGGAAATTCAAAATCACCTAGAATTTTTCTACCAAATACTACCCCCAAGGCAATGGCCAAGCTGAAGCTACTAAAAAACCATTTTGAAAATCCTAAACAAAACTGTTGATGCAGCTGGCCGTGATTGGTACCTCCATCTTGCTCCTGCCCTTTGGGCCTACTGTACCTCCATCCATACCTCCATAGGCACCACTCCATTTTCCCTTGTTTATGGTTCTGAGGCTATCTTACCCATTGAAATTGAGCTCCCTTCCCTCATAATCTCTCTCAAGAATCTAATGTTCAAAGAAGAATATAGAGTTGCTCACTTGCAAGAGTTGTAGCTCCTTGATGAGAGATGCTTTAATGCCCTAAACTACCTCCACATGTATCAAAATCACCTTTAGGTTTAGTATCATAAGAAATTCAAGCCACAAGAGTTTGAGTTGGGTGACTTAGTTTTGTAGCATAACATGAAGAATCTCTAGAACCATGAAAAGAGAGGAAAGTTTGTGGCTAATTGGCTTGGTTTGTTTATCATTACAGCCAAATATTGTTCTGGGGAATATCAGATTACCACTCTTGAGGGAGATCCACTCCCTAAGCCTATAAATATCTAACACCTCAAGTAGTTCTATGCTTGAGTTTTGTATTTCCTATATAGTGTTCTTATAGTCCTACAAAAATCCAAAAAAATCAAAAAAATTAGAAAAATCCAAAAGAATTCATAAAATGTTCCTGAAAAAAGGCCTAAAAAGAAGAAAAAGGTCCTAAAAAAGAAAAAAGAAATAAAAATGAAAATAAAAATTGATCCATTATCTATAAGGCTCGATTCCCTTCACTCCATTCCACCATTCCATTTCCATTGTGCAAAGTCTTATGTAGCTTTTTGCTTTTCATGTATCCACTAAAAGACCTCTTGTCTACAAGACTTCATTTCACCTCCATATTTTGAAAGAACTCTAGTTCGCAAAGCATTTTTCCATCAAGTGTTTGTTCCAATCCCATCACACTGAGCTTTTTTTTACAACAATGACCACGCAGGATTTGAACAAAATCACTATTTGAGACTTAATGATTCAAGAAACTTGTTCTTTTCACAACATTTTCCAAAAACAAATAAATGATTTATGATACTTGACATCACACAAAACACATTTTCATAGGATGAATCCTTCCTAGAGGTGGTATTACGACATTCACTTCTAGACCTAAGATTCTTGGCAGGAACTATGGACTGAATGACTACTTGGTCATGAGGTCTCTTTTTGGTTGATTTCATTTTGTGTGTTAGTGGAAGCCGTTTATGGTGCACTTTGATCTTCCATATTTTGGTCGTACACTTGCATGTTAGTGTTATTTGCAAATTAATTTAGTTCTTTTTGTTGCATTTCACATCTTCATCCTTGAATGCCTTCAAACATGGCTTCTCCCATAGCCATTGTTTGAGGTGTTCTTCATTTCATATAGCATAGGTTCATAGTTTCATCACTCACATTTGAAAATTCACCATTTAAGAGATTCAATCACATAGTTGTGTTTTGGAGAGCACACCAAATATACCTCCAATCTTAACACACCAACAAGGCCTCTTATGGGTGCCCTTGTTGAGCTATTTGAGGTTTCTTGAGGATTTGGTTTGTTGGTTGTTGTGAGCTGCAAAACTCAAGCAAGCATTAGTTGGTTCTTTTATTTTGATAAGTACTTGATGCATATGTGATTTAAACTAATATTTGTTTGTTGATTCATGCTCCTTATAGGTCACTTCTTTTAGCATACATAAATACTGTTGCAATATTCAATTTAGTAGGCAACTCCACTTCATAAGCATTTCCAGAATCATGGCTTTTCACTCTTGCACATTTCAAAATTATTCATCTTCAACTTATTATATGTACTTACTAGAAAATGCTCCTTTCTCAAATGAACCATGACTTCATCTCTAATCTAAAATTCCTTGTACCTCCTTTTCACATTTTCCTTATCCTTGTACCATGTATTCATCTTTATGATGCGTTTCCTCACCTCCTCATGGATGTTCTTCAAATGTTCAACAAATTCTTTTGCTTCAACAGTACTTATCTCTCCTTTATCCAACTACCTCAGTTATAAAGCATTTTTGGGACTACTCCCATATACAATCTAGAATGATAATTTACCAGTACTCCTGTTGACAACATTATTATATGCAAATTATGCCTATGGTAAAATCAGATCCCACCCTTTTAGCTTGTCTCCAACCAAATACCTCAGTAAATTTCCCAAACTCCTATTCATCGTTTCTATTTTTCCATTAGTCTTTGGATGATGCAATGAATTAAACTTCAAATCTATCTTTAACTTATTTCATAATGTACGCCAAAAATACCAAAAAAAATTGGCATCTCAATATAAAACTATACTCTTTGGTAGAACATGTTATCTCACCACTTCTCTAAAAACCAACTTTGCCACATGAACACAATTGCTAGTCTTCTTGCAAGGAAAAAAATGTACCATCTTTAAAAACCTGTCAACCACCACAAAAATAGACTCATGTCCTCATTGTGTCCTTGGTAATCCAAGAACAAAAGTCATGCTGACATCCTCCCAAAACTTTTCTAGTATAGGTAATGGCTAATACAACCATGTATTCTACTTCACTCCTTTCACCACCTTACATACTCTACAACTCTATACAAACTTCTTCACATCTTGTTGTAACTATGGTCAATAATAATTTTCAACAACCAAAGCAATGGTCTTATCTCTACCAAATATTTGGCCAATCCTCCACTATGATTATACTTGATGAGATTCTCTCTCAGTGAACTTCTAGGAATGCACAACTAGATTCCTCTAAATAACATACTATCCTGGATCATGAAATTCAACCACTTTTTCCTAGCAAGTGTAACATTTTCTATACAAGCCTTCCACACTTCACCAAAATTAGGATAATTTGGATACAAAGTACTTAGATCCTTGTGTTGGAATAATGATACATTTTTCATTAGTTACAACACTTATTTGATTCTGAATGCTTACCGAGTTCATCACTTAGTTTACAGTTCATACCGAGCATTCATTGGTTACCAAGTATGTTCAGCAGTGTTTACCGAGTCAGGAAGGTAAACAAAGGTTTTAGTGTTTACCGAGTCAAGAAGGTAAACGAAGGTTTTAATGTTTGCCGAGTCAGAAAACTAAAAGAAGGTTTTAATGTTTACCGAGTCAGAAAGGTAAACGAAGGATTTAATGTTTACCGAGTCAAGAAGGTAAACGAAGGATTTAGTATTTACCGAGTTAGGAAGGTAAATAAAGGTTTCAGTAATTACCAAGACAGAAAGGTAAAAGAAGTATTCAGTGCTTACCAAGTGAATCGAAGGAGTTAGTTTCTACCAAGTGACACAATGTTTACCGAGTCACCAGTGGTTACCAAGTTCCAAGCTACTCAGAGTGATTAGTATGGACCGAGCCCCTACCTCTACCGAGTGCATGACGATGTCGTGTAATGTAGTGGATGCCAAGTGTCAGAAGGTCACCGAGTGAGTTTGAGGAACCTGAGTTTTTTACTATCTGGTCGACTCAATAATGTTTTGTCCACTTGTGTTTGGCCGACCTTGTTTCTGTAAATATTGAAATGGTATATATGTAATGTATTGTGCCATTTGCAAATATATTTTTAAAAAAATGAAGAAAAGAGATATGATGAAGAGAAGTAACAGTGAAGTAAGAGTGAATTGAAAGAGAATCAGCAGCGGAGTATTCAAAAAGGTTATCAAGGAGCAGCAAAGATATATCCATCACATCAAGTGATCGATAAATAAGATCTAATCAGCAAACCAGTTGCAAGCAGATCCACTGCTTCATCCTAACAAGTGAATCAGTTTTGTAAATCCTTTAACAGGGTAGACTTAACAGTCTTTTGTAAATCTCCTAACAGAGTGCATACTTCATTGTATGTTTGTAAATCCTCTAACAAGGTGGATCTAGCAGTCCTACTTGCTCCTAATAGGGTAGATCACCAGAAGTGATCACTGTAAGCCTTAACCGGCCAACTTTATACTGCAGTATTGAAGTTTCGTGGGCATCATCCCCACCCCAGTTTTACTTTCAATTTGAAAGTTTCTGGGTCACCAAATCAATGTGTTAATCTTTTCATGCATACAGTAAAGTAGATGAATGAATGGTGAATTTTTTATTATGCTGAATTGGTTTAAATTTTAAAGCTTACTGATTCACCCCTCCCCTCTCAGTAACCTTGTTAGTCCTGAATATTTCCAACACCTTGAACCCAACCATCTCTATTTGCATTTCTATTAGAAAGCATTGTCTTCTACTAAGAGCATCTATAACTCTATTAGACTTCTCACTCCTATGTTTCAAAACAAATGTATAACTTTCCAAAAACTCAACCCAATCCAAATGCCTTTGATTTAATTTTCCTTGACTATTCAAATATTGCAAATCATGATAATCAGTATACAAAAAAACTCCTTATGAAGAAGATAGTGTCTCCACTTCTTCAATGCTTGAACTATTGCATAAAATTCTTGATCATAAAAAAAAATATTTTCTTTTTGCATCATTCAACTTCTCACTAAAATAAGCAACAGGTATACCTTCTTTGCTCAAAACAACTCCTATCGCAGTACTACTAGCATCACAATCTATGTGAAACACCGTGTTAAAATCTAGAGGTGATAAAACAAGTTGCTCAATAACTTTCTATTTTAATAGATTAAAAATTTTATATTCTCTTATAGTCTACTTAAATTCTTTCCTATCCCCTCTCAATGTTTTATTCAAGGGTCCACAAATACTATGAAAGCCTTTTATGAACTTTCTCTAAAAAGTAGTTAGTCAATGAAAATATCTTGCCTTCATTGCACTCTTTGGAGTAGGCCATTCAAGGATAGCCTTCACTTTCTCTAGGTCCATTTTTAGACCTTTTATTGAGACTAAAAATCCTAGGTACACCAACTCCTTTACAAAATTAGACTTTTTCAGGTTTATCAACAACTTTTCTTCCCTCATCTTATCAAACACCTTGTGAATATGAATCAAATGCTACTGCAATGTCTTATTAAAGATCAAAATATCATCTACACAAACAATGAAAAAATTACCCAAGAACTCCTTCAATACCTCATTCATAAGCCACATGAAAGTGCATGGTGCATTGGTTATCCCAAAAGGCATGGCTAACCACTTATGCAGTCCTTGTTTTGTCTTGAAAGTAGTCTTCCACTCATCACCTTCTTTGATATGAATCTAATGTTACCCACTCTTTGGATCTATCTTTGTTAAATACTCAACCCCACTAAAATAGTCCATAATATCATCCATCCTTGGCAATGGAAAGCTATACTTGATTGTGATCTTGTTGATAGCATGAGAATATGTGCACATCCTCCATCCTCCATTCTTCTTTGGTGCTAACATGGTTGGTACAACACATGGACTTAGACTCTCTTGAATCAACCCCTTCTGTAACAACTCATGAACTTGTTTGTTCATCTCTTCACTTTCTAGTGGTGTCATTCTATGTGCTTCCTTGTTTGGAAAACTGGCTGTTAGAACCAAATTCATCTAGTGACTGATCTTCCTCATTAGGGGAAATCCATTAGGTACATTATCTAATACAATATTAAAAAACTCTCCCAACATATCTGCAACTTCTACATGTAGCTCCTCTACTTCTTCTTTATGTCAATTGAAATTTTAGAAAAACACATATGGTCATGCTTCATACCTTTGAGAAACTTTTTTCCATCAACAAAACATATTTTGGTAGTACTACATACCTTTTCTTCTTTGTCCTTCAATGACTTCAACATATGCTTCACTCCATCCTTGGTAAGAGTGTATGTATTTGTTCACCCATTGTGTAAAACATACCTGTCAAACTACCATGGCCTACCCAACAACATATGACATATGTCCATAGGTATGATATCACATAGTACCTCATCCTAGTAGCTTCCAATCTTGAACTTCACTAAGCACTACTCATTGACCACGACCTTATGGTCATCTTGTACCCAAGAAATACAATATGGACGTTGGTGTTTTTGTCTCTTCAATTTCAACTTAATGAGCATCAATGATCACATCACAACAATTATTTTCACATCTGAACCTTGTGCGAAACAATCTCCTTCTTTGATCAGGTTCATTCTCACCACTCAGTAGGACTCTTCTATTAACTAGGGCTTCTCCTCTTTCAGCATTGTAAGAATGTGATGATCTGGCATCTTCATCAACATGTACAACTCTGTCCTAACCCTCTATTCTTTAATTTTTCCTTTCTTGGCATTGGGAACATTCAAATTCTCTATGCCTTTCTTCTCCATGGTGAAAATATTTCCCACGGAAGCCCCCTCTTCCAAATCCTTGTCCTCTACCTCTTCCTCTCTAATCTCTATTGTTCTGATCATGGAAATGATTGAAATTGTTTACTCGCTAGTTCTGAATACTAATTCTAGCCTCATCCTCATTCTTTTGATCATCATTATGCCCACCATAAGATCATCTGCCAAATCTTCCACTGTGACCTATTCCACTATTCTTATTTTCAAACTTCTTGCTTAGTTTCTCCTCAACTCTTAGGGCAAACTAGTATGCCTCCTCAGTACTATTCATTCAAACCACACTTTTTTCATCCTGAATACTTGGCCTTAACCCATTAATATAATGTGCCACCTTTTCCTTATAAGCTTTTGCATGGCTAGTTCTAATGAGAACTCAGTAGAACTCTTTGGTATACTCTTGAATAGATTTTCCTGCTTGCTTCAACCCTTGAATTTTCTTCAATAGATTAAGCTCATAATCTATAGGAATGAATTATCACATCACTTTAGCTATCATCCAATCTCATTTGGTGATTTTTTCCTTTCCCTTTCTATTTCACTCCAACTAAACTTCCTACCGCTAGGTCTTTGCATCTCCCTTTAGTTTTTCCTTCACAAACTTGACCCTATCAAGATCCTTAATATCTTCATACTCAAAGTACTCCTCCAATTTATTGATCCAATCAATCAGTTCTTCTGGGTTAAGATTTTCCAAAAATGTGGGAACCTCAAACTTAGGTCTTTTTCTAATCTTGGTTATGGCCTTAAAAAGCCATTTTTCCTCTAGGTTTAGAATTGCCTCTGCTTTGACATTTTCTTCTTCTTTATCCTCATCCTCACTTTCATCTCTTATGAAAAGATTTATTCCTCTATGCATTTGTTCTTCCAATGCTTGCATTTTTCTTTAAAGGGCTCTAAAACCCTTAGGTGTAACATCTACAAATCTTCAACCATGCTCTCTTTGTGGAGGCATTTTTCATGCTTTCACTAAAACCCTAGTGCAAAACTACCTCATAATTGGTAATATGTCTACTTATTCAGTCCAAACCACAATCCTAGTGCAAACTACCTCATAATTAGTGATTTTTCCACACACTCAAGAACTCTAGCTTTGATACCACTTGATGAAGGGTGCTCCTCTTAATACCATAACACATATAGAAACAAAGAAACAATAGAAGATGTGAGAACAAAATATGGACTTCTTATTATCACTGCAAATGTAGAACTATAGAATTCACAAGTACAATATTATAACCCACATGGATGCCTTCATTATAGTTGCTGAAAGATTGGAAAGATTGGAGAGATTGGTTTGATGATGATATGTTACATTCATGACTGAGTTTGTCATTGATGTCAACATAGCATGTTGGATGTCTTTTATGGTATTTGACAAAAGAACAATGGAAAGATTAAGTTGGTATGGATGGATAGTTGAGCATGATAACCACCAAGGTTATGAGAGATACCTCTAAGTATATGGTATATGTAGTTAATGTTGGAAGTAGAAAAGACAAGTCTAGAAGAAGTTATGCAATTTTTGGTGATGTTTGTTCTTAGATGGAGTTTATAGAGGCATGTTCTGGTAATCTTGTTATATCTCTTAGCAAAGTTGATATCTTGATGACCAAGGTTGAGGACATGAATAATAGATGTTGGTGATGATGTGGTTAAGCTCACTCATCATAATATTATGTGTATGGAAAGTTATTCAAGTTGCAAGGCTGAAGATTTGTGTTATCACTGAGTGTAACATGTTCTTAATGAGGTCCTATAATAATTAGTTGAGAAGGACTAACAAAAAACTTAGAAATTGTTTTATGGACTTGGTATAAAGGAAAGAAATTTTCATTTATCATGATGTATGTGGATATGACATATGCGAATTGAAGATGCTCAAAAAGTAGCAAAGGATGCAAAGTTGAGAAAAGTAGTGTAGAAGTGAAGGAAACTTCATTTCCAAGGTTTTTCTAAGTGATATGAGGTTTGGTATTTGGATTTGAGGTTCACGACCTAGTCTATAAGGTCTGACAATGACTGGTCCAATTAACAGGACAGAGGAAAATATAGAGGAAAGAAGAAGATACCAATAAATTGCTTGTTTAAGTAATAAGCTCTTCTTTTATTTGAAATTACATGTTTGGGAAATGGGCTCTTCTTGCATACATTATACCACAACTCTTAATAGGGTTGGAATCTCCTAATAGGGATTCAAAGTCTCCTAACAAAGACTCATTGTACTAAATGTTGTAACAAACTCCTAATAGGGTCTATTCTCTAACAAGGAATAATTATATTATTACATCATCTTGTGGGCATCATTCTCATGAGGATTTTCCCTCTTATTAAGGGTTTCCTAGTCAACATATCTAGTGTAATTGTCTATGTGCATCTTTGTATGGTTGCTACTTACTTTGATTGAATGGTTAAGTTTTTTTAATGAAGATAAGTGGTGTAATTATTGGATAACTGATTCACCCCCCCTCTCTTAGTTATCTTGGTGGACTATTATTTCTAACAATATTAATTTGCAAGACTAGGCTACAAACTACCACCCAGAGCTTTTCTACACAATGTCTAGTCCTTTCTTAAATAAGCAATTTTATGCCACCTGTGAAGGTTCTAAACATTTAAACTTAATACCTAGGGCCAAACGACCTTAAAAATACATATAGAGTTGACCAAATACATCTTTGATAATCAATTTAAAAATTTTGGGAGAAGGCCATAACTCTCAAACTATTGCTTTGATTGGCTATTATAACCACTTTTCAGAAACACCAGCTCTACAGGCTTGGAATGGCACAAGCACGTTTTCATTGAGTTTTTGAACCTCATCCGGGACCTCTAAGGCCTTCAAAATTGAGTTCAAAGATTTTTCTCCAAAATTTTCTACCAAAAATCTGCAATAACTTCTCCATTACTTAAGCTATCTAGCACTAAGACTTTTATGGTAGGAGTATAGTTCTAAAATGAACCTTTATGTAGAAAATCAAAACATTTTGAGTTTGTATGACAAACTAACTAAAAATAGCAAGTTCCCAGAAATAGTAACCCCCTATCTACTAGTCCTTATTAAAATAGAAAACTAAAAACAAAAATATTTTTGTGTGATGCAAGATTTCTCTTACACCCAGGATGCTCCTACATCAATGTGATAGATTAGATTTATATGATACAACAAGTTTATTATTACAAGTTTTTACATGCTTAAGATAACTGGTGAATGTGTGAATCAATTGGTGAAAAGTAAATGTGCTTAAGATCATGATTCACCCCCCCCCCACTCTTAGTTTCTTGTTAACTTTTTTATACCTCCAATAGTCGATAATTGGTATTAGAACACTACTTTTCTGAGAGAAGCTTAAATGCTTGGAGATTAGATTGTGGAGATGGAGGCTTTTAAACTAGACAAGGTTATTGACAATAAGGTGATTGACATCCAATGCATACTATAGAAACTTGAGAAAGAAAGACAAGATATGAAGGATTCTCCAAGAAGAAGAAAGGAAATTGCCATCTAGAAAAAATACAATTTTCTTATGTAGAAGTTGAGACTAAAGGATTATTTAAATCAATCAATCCAAATGACAAAGCATCTAAAAATATACTTGAAAAGAAAAAATTCCTAAATGAAGAAATAAGAGGACTAAACATGAAATCTAATTAGCAATATTATGTGACGTGATTGATCAAAAGAAGAAAGATGAAGAAGACAAGACTATGGCTAAGGAAGACAAAAAGGTAATGGCTACTAGACTTGAAGAAAGGATATTAGATGTGTAGAAGCTCATAAACACACAACTAGACATGATGAATCAACTAATGCATGCAAATCAAGAATTGAATCACAAGGATTGTGAAATTGAAAATCTCAAATCATAGAAGGACATACTAAAGAATAAACTGAAAATTGAAAAAAAATCTATGGAGAGATTCAAAAAACCTAAAGAGGAAATGAAGTACTTTTAAGAACTTATGAAGTCATCTAGCTACTTTGATGGATCATGACATTTATGCACTAAACAAGGAGAATCATCCAAGAATAGAGAGATGAGGAATATAAAACCAAAGGACAAAGAAACATGCTATCATTATGAAAAACTTATTCATATTGCAAACATTTGTTAAAGAACACATAGTATGCAAAATCCTAAACCTAAGTTTACTGGTTACTATTTTTATTGCAAGAAACAAGGACATCAAATACACAAGTGTAGGTAAAGAATGAGAAACACATCTACTAAACCTAGATTTTGATGTAAGGAAGGGATGAATAACTAGGGCCAAAGGTACACTTAGCTATTCAAACCACCTTGCAAACGTGAACACAGTGGAAACACAACACATAGAATAGTCTCCAAAGGAGGAAGAAGAGTGAAATACTTTTATTGATTCATCAAAATATCTTCATACATGCTCAGCTGTAAGGCCTCTAGGTTATGGCCAAATACAAATACATTCACATTCAAAGATCCAACAACAAATTTGCACTTCCTAGTTCTACTTTCCAATCCTCTTCCCAAAAATTGCCCTAACTCTAAGCTTAAACATTCTATATATACTTGCCAAAATGGCTTACAAATCATTCTAGAACATCACATAAGAGGAAGGCTGACCAAAAAACTATCTAGACACATCCCAAGAAAAGATCTTAACATAAATGTCACGATTGAAATAAATCTTACAAGTCAGCTCATAGAAATTATGTACAAATGTTAACACTCAACATAAATAGGAAAACTTGGCACATGAAGGGTCACTCGGCATACACTGGGTAACTCGGCACATGAAGAGTCACTTGGCATACACTGGGTAACTTGGCACATGAAGGAACACTTGATCACCACTAGATTGTACAGTAACTTAGTACCAACTAAGTGCTATAGTAACTCGACACCAACTAAGTGCTACAGTAACTCAGCAGCAACTAAGTGCTATAGTAACTCAACACCAAATAAGTGCTACAATAACTTGGCACCAACTTGCAAAATGAACAAAAATGAGAAGAATAACAAGACAACCCAAGATGCTCCTGCATTAAACAATAGGGGTTGAAAGAAATGATTCTCCTAAATCATTTAAATGTCACAATCTAAGTTGAATCCAACACAGATTAAGAATTCCATGAAGCATCTTTAATAGGCTTGTTCTTCCACTTTACCAAATATTCATTGTAATCTTTTCCTCTTATGCTCTTGTCAATGCTCTGATATAATATCTATTCAACTTCTTCAATTTTCTTCTTAGGATAATCTTTTGATACATAAAATTCATCATATGACTCATGATACTTATACAAATCAGCAATATTGAATATAGGAGATATATCCATATCTTTAGGTGGCTCAACTTGATAAGCATTACCACTGTCAAACTTCTTCAAGATCTTACAAGGTCCAAATTTCTTCATCTTTAGTTTACTATATGTTCCAACAGGAAATCTTCCTTTCTTTAAATAAACCATCACCTCACCACCAACTTTAAAATCATGATGTCTTCTAGACTTATCAACATTCTCCTTATACTTTTGATTACTTTGTTCCAACCTTAACTTCACTTCCTTATGCAAAGACTACATAAAATCAGAAAATTCTTCTCCTATAATGCTTCTCTTTTCTTCACTAGCAACATCTCTCAAATCTAATATACCTCTAGGATGCATTCCAGTAACAATCTCAAAAGGTGTTTTCCCTGTACTCCTATTCACAGAATTGTTATATGCAAACTTAGCTTATGCCAATACTACTTCCTAGTTACTTGGCTTATCTCTAACTAAACATCTTAGCAAATTACCCAAGCTTCTATTCACAACCTCTGTCTGTCTATCTTTTTGTAGATGGAATGTAGAATGAAACTTTAACTTAGTACCCATCTTCTTCCACAAAGTCTTCCAAAAATAACCAACAAACTTACTATCTCTATTAAAAATAATACTTCTTGGTAATCCATGCAATCTCACAATCTCTTTAAAGAAAAGTTCAGCAACATGCTCAGTATCTGATGTCTTCTTACATGGTATGAAATGACCTATCTTAGAAAATTTTTCCTCTACAACGAATATGGAATCATACACTTTCACTATCTTAGGTAATCCAAGAACAAAATCCATATTGATGTCACTCCAAGGTTTCTTAGGAACAGTAATAGGTGTATACAAACTAGTATTTTGACTTACTCCTTTTGCAACTTGACAAACTCCACAACTCTTTACAAATTTTTAAACATCCTTATACATCTGTGGCCAATATACTTCTCTTTCAACAAACTCCATGTCTTATCAATTCCAAAATGTCTATCCAATCCACCACTACACTTTTCCTTAATTAGATTCAACCTCATAGAACTTCTAGGAATACACAACTAAATGCCTTTGAACAACATACCTTCTTGAATGAAATACTCATCTAACATACTTATGTGATCTATCAGATTTGGTGCTTTGCACTCTCTCCATGCCTCATAGAATTAGGATCAACATCATATAACTCTTTCATTTCATCAAAACCAAGAACTTCAACATTCATTTTAGTTAATAAAGAATACCTTCTACTCAATGCATCGGCAACTCTATTAGTAACTCCACTCTTATGCTTAATAACAAATGTAAAATTCTACAAGTACTCAACACACTTCATATGTCTCTGATTTAATATATGTTGACTTCCCAAGTATTGTAAAGATTTATGATTAGAATACAACATAAACTCCTTAGGAATAAAATAATGTCTTGACTTCTTCAAGGCTTGAACAATAGCATAAAACTCTTGATCATACACAAAATACTTCCTTTTAGCATCATTCAACTTTTCACTAAAAAAAAGAAATGGGTTTATCTTCTTGACTTAATATAGCTCCTATTGCATTAATACTTACATCACATTCAACTTGAAATACTTTGTTGAAATTAGGCAAAGTTAATACAGGTAATTTAGTAACCTTTTGTTTCAAAGTCTCAAAATCTTATCAGCTTCATGTGTCCACTGGAATTCATTTTTATCTCCCCTCATTGTTTTAGTCATAACATTACAAACAACACTAAATTTTTTTATAAAATTTTTGTAGAAACTAGCCAAACCATGAAATGATCTTACCTCACCCACCTTCTTAGATGTAAGCCATTCCAAAATAACTTTAACCTTCTCTAGATCCATCGTCAATCCATCAGTTGAAATCACAAATCCCAAATACACAATCTCCTCTTGCATAAAAGAACACTTTTTCAGATTAATCATCAATGTTTCCTCTTTCAACCTTTGCAATACTTATCTAATATGCTAAATATGTTCTTCCTTAATCTAACTAAATATTATAATATCATCCAAATAAACAATCACAAACTTACCCAAAAATCTTTTCAAAACTTCATTCATCAACCTCATGAAAGTGCTAGGTGCATTAGTTATACCAAAAGGCATAACCAACTATTCATACAAACCATCTTTTGTCTTGAAAGTAGTCTCCCATTCATCACCTTCTCTAATTTTAATCTGATGATAGCTACTCTTCAAATATATCTTGGTAAAATAATTTGCTCCACTCAAACAATCCATTATGCCATCCATCCTTGACATAGGAAACCTATGTTTCACTGTGATTTTGTCAATAGCTCTAGAATCAGTACACATTCTCCATTCTCCATTCTTTTTAGGTGCTAATACAGTAGCTATAGCACATGGACTCAAGCTTTCTCTAATCAAACCTTTCGACAACAACTCATGTACTTGTCTATTAAGCTCTTCATTCTCTGTAGGTGTCATTTTATATGGTGCTTTGTTTAGCAAACTAGCTCTAGGAATCAGATCCATAAAATGACTTATACTTCTCATTAGCGATAAATCATTAGGAATATCCTCAGCAGCAATATCCTTATACTCATTCAACAATTTTGAAATTTCTACTAGTACTCAACTATCACTATCTATTATTACTTAGTCATTACCAGCTTCTGTTGCTTGGTCATTACTACCAACACTCGGTCCTCTAGGAACTATGGAAAAATAGACTTGCTTCTTCTTCACTTCCTTTTCAAATTGTTCCGCATTAACCATGCAAATTTTTACAGCAATGCAATTAACCTCATCTAGACTTTCAATTAAAGGAAGCAATACTTGTTTCTTCCCATTCACCAAAAAAGTATATTGATTCAATCTTCCATCATGCATAGCATATCTATCATAGTGCCAAGGTCTCCCCTGTCAGAATATTCACATAGGAATAATGCTTCTGAGGGGGGGGGGGGGGGGGGGCTGAATTAGAAGTACTATGCTTTGACCATTAAAACTTTTTCTTAACTGAAATTAAATTGCATGCATATAGACATATCAAATAGTTATGAAAAACACATAAACATCACCACATAACACTTGAGATTTTGGTAACCCAGAAACCCTCCAAAAATAAGAAGGTAAAACTAGGGTGGGGATGATACCCACAAAAATTATTGCAGCAATAAGGTTTAACCACTTCTGATGGTTTGCCCTCTTAAAGGCTTGCCCTGTTAAAAGCTTTACACTATATCAGTAGTGACCTAGTTAAAGGATTCCAAACACTTTACAAGAAGTGTTACCTTCCTAAAGGATTTCATCACCTATTTTTAGGATTTACAAAATAGCTGCTAAGCTAACCTATTACCATAGGATTTTCTTTCTAATACAATTTCTAGAGAGTATTAGGTATAATAAACTTGATAACTTACAATCCTTTGATTGCTGAATATAGGCACTTGATCTTCTTTTTCTTATCTTTATCCTCTATGATATGATACTCTTCACTCTGAGAATTAGTTTTCCTTGCAAACCCTCGTCCATCCACCATAGGGTTCAATGTGATTTCATCTTCCTTATAAAGACATTCAAAGACTTAGGGTTAGGTATGGATCTATGATCCATATTGAATCTCTATTTCCTACTTATTCCTTGCACATTTACAATTGGCTGCATGCCTTCTCCATTTTTCTTATTGGCTGCATGTTGATTGCATGGAAAATACAAAATATTCGATCTTATCTTTTAATCCTTCGAGATTCATTATATGTCGGCCATAAAAATGATTTACATCTGAATTTGTAATGTTACAAACTCATATGTGCATTTTGTGTTGCTCGTCACTTACTAATCTCTGATGCACGGCACTTATATTAAATTGGCTTACTCGGTACTTGTTGTATTTCTATATTTCTCAACATCGTCTATGACTTGGCACTCAAATGTTACTCAGCACTTGTATCATTCTCGGCACCTGAAGATCACTCGACATCTGAAGGCTTCCCTCACTTGGCTCATGTTGTGACTCAACATACATGATGTACTCGGCTCCAATGTAGAAAGTGATTAAGTGTGTTGGCACTTAAGGTCAAAAACCATTTTGAGACTAACAATCTCCCCCTTTGACATGAGTGACAAAAACACTTAACTAACCTTATGAGTACATGTACTAATCTGCTTGGTATATATAGAGATTTCTAAAACCTTAATCAAAATTTGTATTGTACAATATATATATACCTCCAAAGTATTGTAACTCCCCCTGAGTTAATTGTGCCATTATCAGTGCTATCTTGGTAACCAAAATTTTTGACGTTGTATATCATGCTCTGCCTTTTTATCTTGTCTCCCCCATGATCTTATCTCCCCCTTTTTTTATTATCTTATCTCCCCCTTTTTGACACTTATGGTAGAGGGTTTTTAAGGGTTAAGACCATATTTTGCCAAAAATGTGTTATTTACCTCCATAATCATCCTAAGAGCTGCATTCCAATCATGCAAAGCAATTTCCAATGATTTATGCTAGAGGGCAGCCTCTGCAGCAAGATGAATAAGTCCTTCTAAAGTAGAAAGATTAGGGTCTTTCTTGAGAATAGTTTCAACATAGACTTGTTTTTTATGGAGGATTTCCAAATGTGGGGTTATAGAAGATTGGAGCTATAATAGTTTGGCCTTGATAGTGGCCTCTTCTGCTGTTAGAAGAGCTATTTCTTTTTTAGTGTGAAGCATCTGAGTAAAATGCTTCGCACTTTGAGCTGGATCTTTAGGTAGCTGCATGCTAGAAATATTCAAATTTCTCTCCAAGCTCATTATCTTTTGGCTGGTCTCTTGTGTGAATTATGAAAAGTCACACAACTTTTTGTATACTGAGAATATATTCTCAAGTACCTTTTTGACTTTGTCTATGACCTTTGCCAATTCAATCTAAGAAAGTGCTATTTCACTAGATATTTTCTCATGAACCTTTCCTTGAAATTTTCTTTCAGACCATTCCATGAGTTTTGCATTTGTCTCTAGGTTTGCATTTGTCACCTATTCAACAATATCTGATAATTGTTCCATGATATGCTTTGACTCATCTAGTGACTGAATATTGAAAGCTTCCATAAATATATCTTTAATTTCATGCATTGTTTGCTTTTGTTGATACTCCTTTTTGAGTATCTCTTACCTCTTTCTTCTATTTAGTGCTTCCTGCACCTTATTGATTTGATCAATGTTAATTGTTTTTGAGTCATAACTCGGTATAACTATCTCTTCATCTAGTTCATGGTCTCCATAGTGAAGTACCCTTGCAATATTTGTAGAGATTGATCTTGGTGCTGATATTTGTAAAGGTTTTTGTGAAGGAGTCCCTGAGGTAGGCAAATTTATCAATGTTTGTATTGCCTCCTGCTCTTTAGGGGTTTCTTCTATTTTCTACTCCTATTATCTGCCTTGATCAGTTATTGTAATTGTAGGAAGTGCACCTTGAGTTTGTTCTATAGGATTAGATGTAATGGTCTGTCCTATTTGTTCTGTTTCTTTGTGTACTGTTGTACTCTGCTTCTGAACTGTGGTGTCAACTATGCCTGTTGAAACAATTGTTGGCATTTGAAGTTGACCACTAGTAGTTGTAGAGATGTTGGAAGGTGGTTCTTATGGATTCACCTTATCTCTAATTGTGTTTTCTACTAGTTTCTGTAATTCATCCATACTGACCAATACTAGATCTGCACATAATCTTGCTTGTTGCATAGATTGGTCAAGGATTCTTTTGAGATCCTCTGTAGTTAATGCATTGATGTTCTGAGCAGAAGTGTCAAGAACATCCTGTACAATTATTGTTTCTATAGGTGTGATGGGTACATGCGGAGGGCTTGATGGTGGCTATTGTGTGTCTTGCACACTCTAATCTTGTTGCTATTTTTCCTCAGCTATTCCCATTTCATCTTGCTTTTGTGTCTCCTCCTCTGTTTCTCTCTTTTCTTCTTCCTTCTTCTCTTCTTCTTATTTTGTTTCTTCTTCATTCTTTTCTCCTCTACCTTTCTCTACTTCTGTCTTCTCTTCTTTCCTTTTTCTTCTTTCTTCTGGTGGAGCAGAAGCTTCTTCCTTGTATTCTTCTTCAAGAAAATCTTCAATCCTTTTGTACAAGTTCTTCCATGATTTGGTTGTTCTTTGTACAATCTCTTCCATTTTGTTTTGGAGAATGAAGAATGCCCTGTATTTAGGTGTTAACCTAGCATTGTGTCTTTTGACTGCTTTTTCTATTTGCTCCTTAGTCAAATTAGGCAATATACTTGCTAGGGTTGTTTCTCTCATCTCCTTTTCCATTTTAAAACAAAAATGCCATTTGTCTTCTACAATTTTTGACAATTCATCTGGCAATTGTCCATCTAGTTCAAGAGGGGTATACTTGAACTATGCCATCATTCCATAAATTGATTCCTCTATTCTATTCTATTCTTCTTTAGTGAACTTATTGAAATCAACTTTATTTATATTGCTTAAATCTCCATTTCCAATCTTTTTACATAATATATCAACTGAAGAATGACTTACCTTTTCAGATTGATCTTCTTCATCAGTATTAGGTTGAGCTACATATCTTCTTCTTTTCCTAGGCTCATCCTGTGTCTTCTTGATTGGTTTCTTCTTTGTTGCTTTCTCTTTAGCTTTTTGAGTAGAGGCCCTTATTGCAGCTCTAGTTTTTGGCTTTTGGGGTGATGGCATAGTAGCTTTTTTTGGTTTGGGTTGAGCTGGAGGCTAATCTTTTGCCTTTCTTTTCTTTGGCTCGTCCTGAGTCGGTGCTTCCTTGGTTTCTTCTTCTTTAGCACCTTCCTCCTTGTCTTCACCTAGGCCTTGAGTTAGTTCCATTGGGCCTTGCTCTTGTTCATCCTCTTCATCATCATTGTCATCATCATTGTCTTCAGCTTCAGTCTCTACCCCTTCACCAAATTGCTTCTTAATTTTCTTCATCAATTTATCTTTTTTTTTCAATGTGGAGGTAGTTTTTAATTCCATATTTATTTTTGATCTTACAACATCATCAGTGCCAAAATGTGGGGCACTCTTATCTATTTCTTCTGTCAACAATGCAGTTATTGCTACAGATGTTTCATCAATGTTGATTTCATAACCAAATGGCCTTAGCCATCTTACCTTTGGAATTGTAGTTTGAATGTAGGTGAAGTCAATATCAACTAAGAAACATATATCATTAATATGTTTTTCTACTAAGGAAACTGGTATTCTCACCCTTTGCTTCATGGATTTCTTGAAATCCTCAAAATAGCTTGTCATCAGAGTATCAAAATTTTCTCCCATATGTTCTATATACTCATTTATTTGGGATATGATAGTCTTATCACTCCTCCATGTATCTTTGCCAAAAGAAGGAAATTCATTCTGAACATAAAAGAATATACAAACCAAAATTGCTCCAAATTTACATTGAGCGCCCTTTTTCCTTCTTATGGCTGTTAGGTTTTCATTTATCTATTGTAGTTGCAGTTTAGCAAGATCATAAGTATGATCCTTTTTCACCAGTTTGTAACCTACATCTACTTCTATACATGGCACATTGTTGAGTCTACTAGATTGGTAGAATTTGTGGGCAATAACTCTAACAACAAACTCAACTAGAGGATCCTGAATGGTATGAATAGTCATTCCTCTCTTGTTCCACTGAGCACCCATATTCTTTTCAATGACCTCCTTGGATTCACTTCTCAAGTTCT
Organism: Cupressus sempervirens; assembly: GCA_028749045.1. Lineage (NCBI taxonomy): Eukaryota > Viridiplantae > Streptophyta > Pinopsida > Cupressales > Cupressaceae > Cupressus > Cupressus sempervirens. The sequence goes on from CM053783.1 coordinate 9,276,130, forward strand.
TGTGCCTATCTAGGGTGGGATATCCAGTTACCCTATGAATTATTCTTTTTGTTAATTTGATAAGGACATCTTCTAACCACAGACTACCATCATGAATTTTTCTCAATACAAGTCTGATCCACTCTGTCTTGAACATGATGGGAAAACTCAAAACTTGTGTCAAACCCTTCCTTTCAAAAATTTTGTATTCTTCTTTCAATACTCCATCAACACACAACTTTGCAAAGGCTTCTCTAATTTCCATGTCTCCTAGGGCTCCTATCTTGCAATTGTAACATCTTCTTACATACTGAACCATGACAACGTTTGGGGGTATGCAAGAAAGGGCTCCGACTGGGTCATTTTTGTATGCCACTTCAGGAATAGGGTGAAAATCGGGCTGCTTGACTTCATTAGACACTAGTTGGACTTCAAATGATTCTTTTTCTAGGGTTTTCTTGGAACTCGAAGCCATTTATGTAAACTAGGGTTTCTTTTACAAAGAAATACGAAACTACGTAGCTCGACACAAATGAAAATACCTCAAGATCGATAAAAATGTGTTGTAGGAGATTACAATCTACTTGGAATATTGGATTCTCTATTGTGAAGTCACTCTATGCTCCTTATCTCCTTTGCTTCTTGATTGCGATGAGGAAAAATGATTGAAATCATGATAATATACCCTATTTCCATCGCATTAAATGCTCAACTGCAAACTCGACTTATGAGGAATTTTTAACATTACTCAGCTTACACTACATTTGTATTTTACTCAGCTTCCATAGGAGTTTCTTAACTTGGCATCAGTCATCAACTCGTTCATTGTTAGGAACTCGACTTCCACTAGGATTTTACTCGACATCCAAAGACAGATCGGCATCATCATTTAAAATTTTTTCTTGGCATCTTGTTTCATGCAAATTTGTGCTTTGCATTGCTTCTTCATGATTTAGGGCTGATCTATGATACTTCCTTGTATGTATCAACCCCATAGACTCATTTTGAGATTAATTGGATGAGAAATGATCACTTGACCTTGTGGGTGAAGTGACCCTTTCATTGGATGTACTTGATTCACTCTTTTTTTGCCATGACTTCTTCATATTTTTTCTGATGTATTCCTCATCAATCTTTTCTTTTCCCTTGTTTGATTCAATTTTTGGTGCTTTTGACCTTGTAGGATAGTTTCTGTTGATGTGACCAGTTTTCAGGCAACTGAAACATGTGGTTTGGCTTAGCCACCTGCTATAATTCCCTCTAAAATGTGTTCTTATGCAATTTTGGGGTATATGTCCATATTCCTAACAATAATGATAGCTATACCTGGTGTTGTAATCCCAATGATACAGACTTTCATTTCCTTTTATTTTTGTTTGTTGATTTGATGTTCACATAGGCTTTGATCTGAATTCAAATGCTTTGTGTCCAAAATTCTTACAATTATGAAAATTTCCATCGAACCTTTGTGTCTTTGTAACTCTGGATCTGCAATCTTGTGTCATATGTCCTTGCATGTTGCACTTGTGACAGTAACTTTTGTTTTTGGGTGTGTTTGTCTGATTGATTCTTCTACTTCTGCAAACATTAGTAGTATGCCCCCTTTTATTATAGTAATGACAAGTAGGTTTAGAATTCTTACCTTTGTCACTTCTTTGTTCAACGCTCTTTGATGATTCTCCAATTTCAGTGTTGTTGTATCCAAGTCCTGATGTATCATGGGATGATCTTGGAAATTTCATCAATTGTTCAAAGTACTTGATGGCTTCACTTGTTTTGTTGAGATTCTCTATTGTCTCTTTTTCTCTATTCAATTCATTCTGTAATTGTTCATTCTGCATCTTCAAAGTAGAGATCTCAATATCTTTCATATTGAGTTCATGATGAAGATTCATCATTTGGGCAAGTGTATCCATTTGCATGTTTGAGATCCTTGTCAATTCAGTACATTTTTCTTCAAGTCTGTTTGCAAGATTTCTTTTGTCATCTTCCATCATGACTTTATCCTCAAATGCTCTTTTCTTTTGTTCAGTGATTTCACATAACATTATGGCCTGAGATTTATGTTCCATCTTGAGAGATCTTATCTCATCTATTTGAACTTTTTTTTCTCCATCAGTTCTGCTATTGCTGCATCAAACTCTTTAGTATCTCCATTGGTACACAGTTTTGTGGTATCAATCTCCTTATAGTTTATATCATTTTCAGCTATAGCTATATCCTTCCTTCTTTTCAAAGATTTTTTTAATTCCTCCCTTGCTTCCTCTACTTTGTGTAGAGCCAATTGCACATTAATCACTTGATTATCAATAATCTTCCCAAGTTTGAAGACTTCCATCTTTAGATCTTTTTCTCCAAGTTGTTAGACTTCTTCTTGTGAGAACCTATCAGCTTCGATACCAATTGTTGGAATATTCACATAGGAATAATGCTTCTAAGAGGGGGAGGTTGAATCAAAAGTATTGTGCTTTGACCATTAAAAAATTTTCTTAACTGAAAGTAAATTGCATGCATATAAACATCACCACATAACACTTGAGATTTTGGTAACCCAAAAACCCTCCAGAAATAAGAAGGTAAAACTAGGGTGGGGATGATACCCACAAAAATTACTGTAGCAATAAGGTTTAACCACTTCTGATGGTTTTCCCTGTTAAAGGCTTGCCCTATTAAAAGCTTTACATTGTATCAGTAGTGACCTGGTTAAAGGATTTCAAACACTTTACAAGAATGTTACCCTACTAAAGGATTTTGTCACCTATTTTTAGGATTTACAAAATAGCTACTAAGCTAACCTATTACCATAGGATTTTATTTCTAATACAATTGCTGGAGAGTATTAGGTATTATAAACCTAATAACTTACAATCCTTCAATTGCTGAATATAGGCACTTGATCTACTTTTTCTGATATTTATCCTCTGTGATCTGATACTCTTCACTTTGAGAATTAGTTTTCCTTGCACACCCTCGTCCATCTACCATAGGGTTCAATGTGATTTCATCTTCCTTATAAAGACATTTGAAGACTTAGGGTTACGTATGGATCTATGATCCATATTGAATCTCTATTTCCCGCTTATTCCTTGCACATTTACAATTGGTTGCATGCCTTCTCGATTTTTCTTATTGGCTGCATGTTGATTGCATGGAAAATACAAAAGTTTCGATCTTATCTTTTAATCCTTCGAGATTCATCATATGTCGGCCATAAAAATGATTTACATCTGAATTTGTAATGTTACAAACTCATATGTGCATTTTGTGTTGCTCGGCACTTACTGATCTCTGATGCTCGACACTTATATTAAACTGGCTTACTTGACACGTGTTGTATTTCTATATTGCTCAGCATCATCTATGACTCAGCACTCAAATGTCACTCAGCACTTGTATCATGCTCAGCACCTAATCTTCACTCGGCACTTGAAGGCTGCTCGGCACATAAAGATCACTTGGCATTTGAAGGCTTCCCTGACTCGGCTCATGTTGTGACTCGGCATACATGGTGTACTCAGCTCCAATGTAGAAAGTGATTAAGTGTGTTGGCACTCAAGTGTCAAAAACAATTTTGAGACTAACATACCCAACATAATATGACAACAATCCATAGGCATAATATCACACAAAACTTTATCAAAGTAATGTCCAATCTTGAACTTCACAAGGCATTGCTCACTTACCAATATCTTATGCTCATCTTTGATCCATGAAACATGATAAAGTTTAGGATGCTTTAGCCTCTGCGATTGTAACTTTGTAACCAACTCTTCTGATGCCAAATTTGTAGAACTTCCACTATCAATGATCACTTTGTAGCATTTTCTAGCCATGTTACATCTTGTCTTGAAAAGACTTCTCTGTAAAATAGGTTCCTTGTCACTTCCCTTATTACATAAGGTTCTTCTCACCATCAAATTTTCTCTAGCCTCAAGTACACTTGGTGAACCCTCATCATCTCCTTGTATCACAACATTCATGTTACCTTGTCCACTTTTAGAGGATCTGCATTCAAAAGATCTATGTCCCTCTTTACCACATCTGAAATGATTACCATGAAAACCACTTCTAGAATAAGAATTACCTCTTCCTCGGTAAGAATTAGTACCACCTTGATAAGAATTACCACTTTTCCATTTAGTCTTGCCTTTATCATCATTCTTCCACTTAGATTTTCCTTTATCATGCACAAAATTGTCAGATCTACCACTTTCACCATAAGATCTACCTCTACCTCTCTAGAATCTACCACCTCTACCTCTTTGTCTTTATTCTGCTTCTTTGTCAAGATCTCCTCAACTTTCAAGACATATTGATATGCTTCTTCAAAACTTTCCAACTTCACAAAACTTATTTCATCTTGAATTGCACATCTCAATCCATTTATGTACCTTGCAATTTCCTCAACATCATCATCCACATGTCCATATATGATGTCCAATCTATAGAATTCCTTGGTATACTCTTTCATAGTCATGTCCTTTTGTCTCAAATTATGCATCTTTCTCAATAAGATAACTTGGTAATCAGCGAGAAGTAATTTGTTCTTTACCTTGTTCCCCATCTTTGGCCAAGTTCTATTCTTCTACTTTCCTCTCTTTTTTCTATCAATTTGGAAATACTCCCACCATAGCGAAGCATGACCTTTCAACCTAGTGACTGCAATCTTCACCTTTCTATTATTAGGAGTGCTTTCATACTCAAAGAACTTCTCCATATCTAAGATCCAATCCAACATAGCATTGGTATCCAATTTTCCATCATATAGAACAACTTCTACAATGAGCTTTGAATTTTCCCTAGACAACACTCACAATAATCTTTCCTCATCTTGATTTTCTTTAAGTTTTGGATTATGGTTTGGTGCTTCTGCTTCATCATCACTTATATCATCAAGATGTACTCCTCTCCTTTGTGTTGTCTCCACAATATCTAATCTAGCTACAATTTGTCTCAATTGATACAATATAACATTATCAGCATTATTTCCTCTACCACGAACCATCTTTACAAATTAGGTTTCTACAAGATCGTAACCCTTTACAAGTTATAGGTCAACTCCGTACATTTGCCACCCTACAACCAAATCCAAATCACGGTTCTACACAATCCAATCTCCACAAGGATGAACCTCACACTCTAATACCACCTGACATAGGGAAGGGATGAATAACTGGGGCCAAAGGTTCGCCCAGCTATCCAAACCACCTTGCAAGAGTCAACACAACGAAAACACAACACACAAAACAACAACCAAAGGAGGGAGAAGAGTGAAATACTTTTATTGATTCATCAAAATATCTGCATACATGCCCAGTTGTAAGGCCTTCTAGGTTATGACCAAATACAAATACATTCACATTCAATGATCCAACATAAAATTTGCACTTCCTAGTTCTACTCTCTAATCCTCTTCCCAAAAATTGCCCTAACTTAAAGCCTAAACACTATACACATAATTTCCAAAATCTCTTATAGATAATTTTGGAACATCACATAAGAGGAAGTCAGACCTAATAACAATCTGGACACATCCCAAGAAAATATCTTAACATAAATATCATGATCGAAATAAATTCTGCAATTTGGCTCACATAAATCATGTCTAAATGTTGACACTTGACATAAACAAGAAAACTTAGCACATGAAGGGTCACTCAACATACACTGGGTAACTCAGCACATGAAGAGTCACTTGGCATACACTGGGTAGCTTGGCACATGAAGGAACACTCAGTCACCACTAGATTGCTATAGTAACTTGACACCAACTAAGTGCTATAGTAACTCGACACCCACTAAGTGCTATAGTAACTGTGCACCAACTGAGTGCTATAGTAACTTTGCACCAACTAAGTGCTATAGTAACTCGATACCAAGTGCTACAGTAACTCAGCACCAACTAGGTGCTACAGTAACTTGACACCAACTTGTAGAATGAACAAAAATGAGCAGTATAACAAGGCAACCCAAGATTCTCTTGCATTAGATTTGAAAGATATTTCTATAATAGTCAAAAGTATGGGGATAGAGAATATGAATGCAAATCTCAGAAAAAACCTTTCTAGACAAATCAAAGGAAGAATAATGCACCTAACAATTCATTTTCCAAATGTCACAAGTTTGGACATCTAAGAAAGAATTAAAGGACTCAAGTACAATTAGAAAATCAAACAAAAAGACAAAGGAAAAGTCAAAGTAGAAATTTAGAATACTTAGAAGGAAATGAATAAAAAATGGAAAAAGAGAATAAAAGATGGAAATAGTGGAGCAAATGGAGCTAAGGTCACCCAATCTAATGGAGAAGGTGATCATGTCATCTCAAACTAAGAAAGAGAGGTATGTATGGACTATATATTCAATTGATATATCATACATGAGTTCCTTACATGGAATGTGTCAAAGTTCATATTTGCATATATGAAGATACATAAGAATAAATTTATGAAAGAATGCCAAGAATCAGTAAAAATTGTTTATGTTGACTAAGCTTTGGAATATAGACCGAGCACCTCAGAATGAAATGGTAGAGACTAAGAGATATGGAAAACATCGAGCTATAAAATAAAGACCTATTACAAAAGGAAAATATCAACCAAGATAGCTGACTTCCATGTACCTATGTACACAACATTAATGGAGACCCAAAATCGATCAAAATAAGGTTTATATAAAATTTTGAAGACATTATCTCATAACTTGCATACATATTTCAAAAGCACAAAGTGATTTAGCAATTTGAGTGACGAGAAAAAGATTTCAAGAGTGATTTGGACAAGAAGAAGCCTAAACAAGTGAAGATTTGAATCGTGTCAAGTAATTCAAAGATAAAAGAAGAGACTTTGAACCTTGAAAATGAATATGGAAGCTTCATCTACTGCTAGAATGAGCTATGAGGTTAGTAAAATTTAAATAGTGAAGAGTGATGTTTGTCCTTCACCAAAGTTTTGCACCATTCCAGAAATTGAGATGAAAAGAGATTCAATGGGTGCACCATCCTTGATACTAGTCAAAGTTATTATGATTCATGATGTTAGGAGTTGTTACATGTGTAAAATTAGCAAATTAGGAGACTATGAGATCAGAGATGCATATGAAAAGTTATGCAATAAAGGAATCTTGAAAGATTAATATAAAGTTGTTGAGAGAAAAAGGTTAACTTATGCCCTAGAATTCCTAAAGAATTTCAAGATTGAATGGATTAATATTATTCTAAGAAGAATCCATGGCATGAAGTATTGGTTATAGAATGGACCCATGGAGATTACAAAGAAAATGATTCACAGAGTGACAGGATATCCAATCATAGATAAGACGAAAACCATGTGATGTCTAAGTTATGAAGAAGTTGAAGCAAACACTAGAGCCACGTGGAATGGATGAGATCTTTCCATTACAAACATTTTTGATCCACTAATCAAATTTTTAGTGAGGGTTATAGCTCAAAAAATATACGAGTCAAGCAAATTGAACAGTGTGTCATGTATGGTAGTAGATCAAGCGTGGAAGATAGCGATGAAAGATCATGAATATGATATTTTTGAGCTACAAAAAGTATAACTAGCAGAGAATCTATCATCTGTAAGGAAAGAAAAGATTTCAATGTGTAAGTTTGGATCCCTCATTGTATGTATTTTCTTTTATATCTAAGATTATTTTCCTGGTGTTGGTGATATTGTTTTGGAACAAGACACACCAGTGACTAGATAGATAAATGAATACATTACTCAATTAGGAGCAAATTTTGAGAATGTTATGGATGCTTACTTTTAGGAATTTAAGAAAAGAATGAAAATGAGGATGAGGATACTAAAATAATTGGTTACAAGGTATTACAATGACATTTGTTTTCTTGTAGATATAGACAACACATTTGTGCAGACAAGAAGGTATTTTTTAGTGGCTAATATTTGTAAATTGGCTAATTTTAGAAATTTTTGGCTAGTAATTTGACTAATAATTTAAGGTTTGATAAACCTAAATCACTATACTTTTATAAAATTTAGTTCTAGAATATTTAAAATCGCTCATTAATTTATTTTATTGAAAAATTTAAACTCAAATATTCCCCACAATATTTGATACATGATTAGATTTGAGTCACCTAAATATTATATATTATGGATAAATTAAATTGAAATGACCAATACTATCATAATTATTAGATACTTTAAGGATATATCACCAATATTTAGTTTTCACTATTGATTTAAAGTATATGTAATGATCCTCATAATATTCCATGAGGTAAAAAAATGTCCAATTTTGATTTGTAATATTCCATGTTGATTAATGAAATTCCAAATGTTATTGAGATTCGTCAATATTTTATACAAAAAAATTATGATTCAAAAATAATTGCCATTATTAATCATATTTAGAATAAAAAATTAAGAGATTTGTCAATAGAAATAATTTTGCTATTTAAAAATAATGAAACATTCGCCAATATTTTATATCTTTTTTTGGAGGTGACTTTCTTAAAGTTTACCCTAGTAGGCAGTAAAGCCAAGGAAGGTTGGTTACAAATTTTTTCTATGAAATTGACAACAATCTAGTGAGTGTAAACATTGTTACACTATTGAAAGAAGAGATAAACATTGAGGCTGAACCTTTTCAAGATTGCCTCTAAAGAGAAAACAAAAAGAATTATTTAAGACATAGAAAAAAAATTGGACACCCTAGGCAAGTGAAAGGAACCATTACAATTAACACAAGGTCTTGGAGAGGATGGAGACAAAGACAATGGTGATGAGGAATATGAAGAATCAGAAGGTGACAAGGGTAAAGCCCTAGTTGTTGTAACTCTATCAAGATAGAAGGCTCAAGGAACCAAGAAGAAGCTAGCAGTGATGCCCCTCTTTCATCCACCACCAAATAAGTCAAGGACCAGGGCATCTACTAGTGCCAAGAGTCTACAAAATAGAGAGTAGTAGAGACTACTGAGCCCAACACCACTAAAACAAAGAGAAGGAGACTAGTTAGAGGACCACCTAAAGGGATATCTAAATCTATTGAATAGGTATGTGTAAATCTATGAGGATCTTTAGGGTTATCCTATTTTAATTTGTAAAGTATGATACATTGGATAATGCTGATACAAACAAAATTAAGGAGGCTATGGTAAACGTGATTAAAACTTACAAGCTATCTCCTAGTGAAATTGAGAAGAAAATACCTAAGGATTTATTTGAGAGATTAGAAAGAAGATGACAGGAGGTAGAAGTAGAAGAGCAAAAGATAAAGACTGACACATTGTTGGTAAATAGATTGTTCTTTCCAATGCAACTCTTAAATGGCCGAACTTGTGAGAAACAATTTGATACCAACAGTTGGATAATCTATCATGAGGTTGATAGATTTCCTCTGAATTGAAAGGTACAACTCCCTTATCAATGATATTCAATGAATTTGTGTGTTCCTAAACTAATTGGGTATGTTCTTAACCTAAGAATGGAAGAGCGAAAACAAAGCCAGTCCCAGACGGAACTAACTCAGGCAGATTTTAACTCCTAAATCTAGCCAATGCCAAAAACCCACAATTCCTATGACTGCTTGATACCGGTAATGCAATATGAATGTTGTAAATGTAAATGCAATGAAACTAGAATGAAAAGAAGATTAAATTTTTGAATCTTTGCAATAGAAACAGTTGAAAATACTCTGATTTACAACCCATTCGCCAGTTGACTCAAGATGTAAGAAAGTGTTCAAAACTGAATATGACCATGCTCTGATTGATTATAATCAGAAAAAGTAATAACCAAATACTTTGATTCAGAATAAAACCTCTTTGTATTGAACACCACAAATAAAAATACTCTGACTTTATTTGCTCACAATTCCTTTGCCAAATCCATTACAAAAATCCAAATACAAAATCCCTTAAACACGGGAAATGAGATGCATGAAAATAAACTATTGTCTCCCCTCTACTCCAGCAATACGTACTCTTGCAGAAAAGAAGAACCCCTTCAATGGAAAAGGTTTTACAATAAATACATTCTCCAGCAACCGTTGGTTTCTTCCAGTGACTTTTCAGTTCTGTAACCGATCTTGTCTCTTTGACTTCTCATATTTTTCCTTTCGAAAATTGATAAGCTTATTAACTTTTAAAGTTAATAATTATATATATTAACATATTTAAATTATATTTTAACAGTTGACATTTAAATATGTTAAATCAATATCCAAAATCTTTCCTTCATTGAGTGGACAACAAAATAAATAGTTTTGCCAAGTAAAAATGGGCCATTTTTCGTGGGACATATCTTTTTATTCCACCGTTGGATCGAGCTCATTTTTGGATATGTTCTTCCAAACTTAGTTATCTTCATCTTGACCAGAGCGATTGAAAAAATAATCACTGAGTCAAAAGATATGAGCTTCTGAATTCTGCTCTATATGACTACTACAAAATCAGAATTAATAAAATAAAATTTTCAGCCATTCTTCTTTCAATGCTCTATAATCCATGTCTTCAATCTGCAACAATGTTATCTTACATGCTTACAATGTTAATTCTTTGCTAAAATTTGGGAGAAATTCTCTAGAATTCTTATAGCGAAAGTCTAACTTTTGTCTTCTTCCTTTGGTGGAAAATTGAACTTTGACTGCGAAAGTCGCAGTGGAAAATGAATTTTTTATTTTACATTTAATACCACATCGATGTTCAAATCCTCAAACAATAAATCATTATGAGATTATCATTCCTTGTTTAATCAATTAAAGCTCTTTTCCATCTCTCTATCATGGATTTGATGCTTGGTGGAAATTCCATTTTTGAGTGCGAAAAGCGCACCTAATCTTCAATTTTCTATTTCCATGTAGCGGCCACAATTTTGATGTAGATTGATTCACAAATTATTTTTCAGGAGTGATCTTGATTCTAGACCCCATATACCTTCATTTTGGATTGAGATTTGCCTTTTCTCTCCTCATGTGAAAAATTGGACTTTGCCTGCAAAAGGCGCAGTGGAAAATGAGTTTTCCACTACACTTCATTTTTTCTTGGGTAGAAAATTCCAAGTTGACTTCTCCATTGCGGAAAATTAGAAAAGTGCTTCTCCAATGGAAAATTAGAAAATGACTGCAAAAGGCGTAGTGGAAAATGAGTTTTCCACTACACTTCATTTTTCCTTTAGTGGAAAATCCCAAGTTGACTTCTCCATTGCGGAAAATTAGAAAAGTGCTTCTCCATGGTGGAAAAATAGATTTTGACTTCTATTTGCTTTCACATGTGCATATTTGGACTCAAAAATAATTCAATCCTTTATAAAAACTTTGTTAAACATACTAGGAACAATTTTTGGGAAATTCTTTATGGGAGGCAACTTTAAAAGTTTTTAAAATGGTGTATTGAAAGTGCACCTATAGCTGGCTCTGAATGGGGATTATGTGTTGCAAAGTGCATAAAGAATCTAGAATCTCTAGCAAAAGACAAGTGCCTATCCATTGGGTTACAGAGTCTAAGCACAAAGAAGACCATCAGAGAATTGCTTGCCAGGAGGGCGGAGGGGAGTCAGGAAAAACCAAAATTGAGAAAGCAGGGAACACTAAGCTACACACACCAAAACTGTGAAAGCAAAAGCTTATTTACAAATACAGGTGAGGAGACCTCACCAAAAGAAGAGCAAGCATGAAGAAACTCACACATGGCCATTAACCGGAAGGGAGAAGTATGAACCTCTTCGGAAAAGAAAATTATGCTCTAGCAAGTTAAACCAAAAACATTCCCCCTTGGCAACTTCATCATAATCAAAACTGAATCCAAAGGTATTCTGAAAATATGTGGCCCAAAATTCTCTTCCAAACAACCATCCTTCACCATATATTTCTGATTCATCTGTGTCTTCCTGCACATTACTTCTTGAGCCATTAATCATTTTTTGTGAGGAAGAAAGGTATAAAGATTCTGAATTTGGCACAGGAACACACTCACCTTCATCTCTTTCTACAACATCATTTTTAATAGAGATTTCAACATCCGAAACAATATTGAAAAATTCAAGATACTCAAATGGTTCTAAAAATGATGTTCCATCATGTAACGCCCCGCTCGGGAACCCAAGAGAAATAAACCTAACATGTTACAATGTTTACTGAACTATTTTTTTTTTTTTTGAAGTTTAAACAACATCAAGATAACATTAATGCGGAGGCAATAAGAACATACATATCAAATACACATTTGCAATTACAGATACAGTTTCAATTCCTCAAGGATTCCTTTACGTTGAGTCACATTTAATAATTTTAAATTAATTAGTTTAAGTTTCAAGTACAATGTCTCAAGATCAAAAAGGAATAACAGATACATAATCGCATAAGCAAATGCATAAGTATAACAATACAATGAAAGTACATCCACTAAATAACATCCACTGCACATGTCACAGGGTATGTGAGAAAAGATACAATACATCAGAATACGTGATAACATATATACATCATCTGAAAAGAAGTCTCTGAGATAAGAAATAAGAATGATAAAGGTACATCTTCTGCAACGAACATCCAACAGCTGACAATGTGAAGGGGGACCCAAATGGTAAGAAGGCACTACCTCCCGACCGTGTGGTTACCTAGTCAGGCTTCCACTCCCACCGTGCAGGGAAGATAATGAACGATCCACATGCGGCTATCAAACATAAAACATTCCTAGGCAAGGTACCCCTAATAGCCAAAACTACCTCAAAGGTCACACATACTACTCAAGAAGATAAAATAATCCAAACGTAAGAACACTCAATCCAATAGCGACACCACATAACCAAATATCATATGCAAACCAAGTATAAACCAAATACCAAGATCATAAGATAAAGTCAACAAAAGACAATCACCTCAAGTCAAAAGCCACATGTCAAAAGTACAACATCCATGAATCACCAATCATCATTAATGAAAGTAAATAACCATAATAAACACATCCGACAATAGATACACCACCAACAATAAGTACACCACCAGAGATACACAAAATCTACAGAGGAGACTCAGGCTACATACTAGGGAGTGTCATCACATGGCTGCTTGAGTTACCCTGGACTGATCTCTAACAAGACCCCGGACCCTCAAGCATTGAGTTACCCTGGACTGGTTACTTTGAACCCCGGACCCTCAACATCACACATATGGAAACTAGAAAGCCCTCTCAAGAAGACGAGGCACTCTTCTCATTCCCATCCTTAGCCTATACAAGCACTCAAGGCATGGGTGGATCAAATCTCTAACTTATCTTTTTAGTGTGTTTCCCCCCCATAAATTTTAATTACTAGATTATCACTTATTACATAACTTGCATTAGGTTACCCTGGTACTGCCCACTTTGGGTCCCGGACCCCTATGCAAGCCACTCCCAAGTCACGTACCTAGACAACCTCTCCTAAGCACATAAAAACACAGTTGTGTCCCATGCCACAATACCCATGATGATCATACTCGGTTCCTTAACAGGCAACCCGAAAATAAGTTGGTTCTACCAACCCAACTAAACATAAATGCACCACTTAGTAAAACTCATAAATTCAACTTTCAAATTAAAATACAGGCTCATCATAAGTTTGAATCAGATAAACATCATAAAAGAAAACATGAAAAGAAAACCCTCCGGTGTACGTCCTAGTTTGGTCAGCTAGACAACTCATCACAAAATCTTAAAAACAACTATATAAAAAAAAACTTAAGACTCACTGACATAATTTAATTCGATCATTTTCAATAACTTTATTAAGCCATAAGAATGTGTTTAATAATAAAATAATAATAATATATATATATATACATATTTACAAAAATAGTCATTGAAGAAAATATAAAATGTTGAACCTATCTTAAATTTATATTTTATTACAAGATATAAATTATAATCTACACATCTAACTTTTTTTTAAATAATTTCAATCTATACATATTTCTTATAATATTAAATAACTTAAATGTGGAAAAAAAAGAATAATTAATTTCTTAACTTTATTTTATTATATCCTACCCACATTTCCTCTTTATTATTTTAAAAGTAGACTCAATTTAAAAATTAAGAAAGGAGCACATGTAAAAGTCCACGTAAGCTTCCAAATTAGATCACAAAAGTTCCTATTTAAAAAGCTAAGAGTCTAATAAAAACAAATTTGGAAACTTTAAGTAAGAGGGAGCTTATAGTTTTATTTTTAAGATAATTTAAAACATTGACATGCATGATAAAATGGTGAATGAGTTTTTAAGAGGTAAAAGATAATAAATGAATATATCCTTCCTACCTTCTATGGACCACGATATATCAATTTGTAGAAATAACTAAAACTCTTCCCAGCTTTATGCGTATGGTTCTAATTCATAAATTCCGAAACATGACCATGAAATAGACTTACGTTTGTTATTTTGTATGTACGATAAGTGACGGATTGGGTTTATTTAATTTTCTGCTTCCATAGACAGGAACCTCACGTAAAACATGTGATCTAAAAAAAGGAATTAAATGCATAGTTTTATTTTGAGATATATATATAATCATTTTTTTTTAATTTTTTTTTTTAAATTTTTTTTTTATTTTTTTGTTTAAATGTATATATATATTAATCAGGTATTTTACAAATATCAGCAATTTACGTTTTTTTTTTTTAACAAAAGAAAATAAAAATAAAATGAGAGGAAATTAAACAAATGGTAGATTCCATCAAGTAATTCTCCCATCAAACTCTACTCGTATTTTTTTTTTTTTTCCAAATTTATTTATGTAATAAATAAGAAACTAATTTCATTCATTAGAGACAATCAAGATGACAGACATAATTTCGACCACCCAATCAAACATGGAGCAAACAAATCTTTTCCAAATTGAAAATGCATTCACGGGATTTCAAACCCTACCTCACGCTAATGCTAAAATATGGTAGCCGATGAAATCCTATTGCAACAAAATCCTTCAAGCCACAAAATTTGCCTTCTTTCCCAAACCCCAGAGTTGCTTTCCAAAACCTGTGTGTGCAATAATGACCCAAAACCCTCTAGTATAGAATCTAATTACCTTTTAGGGTTTCTGTCCCCACAACTCTAAAATTATAATTATTTTATTTAATTAATTCATTCATGCACCATTAATTTCTTTTTTAAATTAAAATATTCTTTTATTATTCCTTCATGCACATTAAGTGAATCATTAAATTACTTTATTTTATTTTTCCACTTGACTTCTATTTTAATCAATTTACAACTTATAAATCTCATGCGCACTTAATGCGATTAAATATCTTTATTAATTTCACATGTTTAATCTTTCCAATTAATTTCTTTTATTTTCAACTCATGCATAAATCATGCGAACTATAATCTTTATGATAATTAAATATCTTTTCACTTTTAATTTCATTTTTTTAGAGACTTAATTGATAAAATATTTATTAACTTAAATAACAATAATATTTAGCATTTATTTAAAAATGCACTCTAAATATATTATTATTAAATTAAATAAATATAATCACGTTCTAAATTTAAACTTTAACTTTTATCTCCAATATTTAATTCTCTCTTATTTAATTAATTCATTCATGCACAATTAATTTCCTTTTTAAATTAAAATATTCTTTTAATATTCCTTCATGCAGTTTAAGTGAATTGTTAAATTACTTTATTTAACTTTCCACTTTGACTTTGCTTTTAAAGTTAATTTATAATTTTAATCTCATGCGTACTTTATTAAAATACCTTTATTCAAGTTCACATGTTTTTATCTTTTAAATTAATTTCTATATTTAAAACTCATTCATGCGAGCTTAAATCTTTTCCATAAATTAATATCTTTTTCCTTTTTAATATATTTTTGAACGTTTTAATTTGATAAATATTTATTAACTTAAATAACAATAATATTTAGCATTTATTTAAAAATGAACTCTAAATATATATTATTATTAAATTAATAAATATTATTACGTTCTAAATTTAATCTTAAAACTTTTATCTTCACTTTAATTCTTTATATTTAATTAATTTCTCAATTAATTAAATATAATTAAATATTCATAATATCATAATAATTTTTCATTAAATTAAATCATTAATTTAATCTTTTAATTTAATTAACAGAAAATTCATCAAAGACTCACAAAACAACATACGCACAAAAATACTCACGGGTTTAAAAAGGGTAGACAGTCTGTTATGAGTCCTCCTTGCAGGACAAGTATTATAGGCTTATGGCTAGGATTGGACCTTATCATTATCTTCCCATTCTCACCATTTGAGTATTTGTAATAGGGCACGCTCATCCTGGCAATTCAGGGAAGTCGATGCCCGGTACCTACATCCTGCATAAAAGACGAGCATGTACATGTATATAATATATCTAAACTAAACAGACAATGGCGGAGAGTGGTTCATCGTGTAGATCCCGACTAGCAGGTGACTACGACTCCCTCCCTTAACCACATCAAACACTTTAGACAGAAAGATAAAATAAACACACGCACCATACACATGCAAGTATGGGGTAAGTATCGTAAAAATCACAAATCTAAGATCAAATGCGTACATATAATAATGCATCTCTATCAATACAACATAATCATCATTAAAGACATCATGTTAACCTTTTTATGAAAGAAACCACATTTACTAACTAGGATTATCAAAATATTATTAACAACAAATGAATGAAATCAACTAAGCAATAATAACCGATACATTTGTAATTCAAGACATGAAATAATATCATAATATTATAAATCCAGTATCTCTAAAACTAATCAATGCATAAAATCAGCTTAAGGAATTTGACAATGATAACAGAAATGCGAACTAGGGGCAGGCACTACACATCATATGCACGTTCATCACAGTTGATTTGAATAGAACTTTTAGATTTCAAATCCAGGCTGAAATAAAATGATTCTTCATCACACATAGGGTCAATCTGGACTAAAGTAACTTCATCCTTTCTAGTAGCTATCAAGTCTGAAAACTCCCTATCCAAATTCAAAACTTCAATACTTGAATTGATTGTAGAAGAAGACTTACATTTAGCCGACACCAAAGATTGATTAACTTCCATTTCATGACAAAGAAAAATATAATCTGGCTCTTCATCATCTTCATGATGTTGCAACACATTGCAAGGTACTGAAGATCTTTGTACAAAATCTGTTCTTACACCCTTTTCTTCGACTAAAATTTCAGACTTAATTTGATAATCATTGAAACATGATCTAGCCTTTCCATCGATACATAGTTTGTTGGGAACATTTAACTTTGCACTTTCATCAAAAGAAAATGATTCTAATACAAGATCATCATAAACTTGTGAAGATCAAAAATCATTTTTAATATCATCGTCTTCAAACTTAAAAGTTTCATATTCCTCTTGTGTACAAACCAAGGGATGATTTTCAAAAGAAACTTTATGTAGAAGATGATCATCATTTTCATCAAATCTGAATCTTGTAACCTTAGGAACAAAAGAAACCATAGACAAATCCTAATTTTCTATTTCACTTACCATTTCTCAGCTGCTATCAAGAGTGTCTTTGTCCATTGAAATTTGTGCCATTGGAAGCTGGGGTATCTCTTGCTCTCCAAGAACTGAACAATTAACTGACATTGGTTCTTGATTTACTGGTTTTTCCTCAGGCACATTTGCTGAAATAGAACTCCCATTTCTTTGGTCTTGGACATTAAAGTACCACTGGTATACACACCTTAACAATAGAGTGGATTGATGATCTTCGAAGAGACTTAATCTCTTTTTTTCAGCTTCAGCAATGCTTTGTTTAAATGTAGTCCAAAGAAATCGTAAATTGAAATCACTTTCAGCTTCTATCTCTTTGAATGTGGGTTTTCTCCTAGTTTTCTTTCTTGGTTGAAGCTCTTGTTCGCTCAGGACCAAAAAATTATAGGAGATGTGATGGTGCGGAACTTCTGCAATCTCATCATTATCTATCTTCAATTCTTTGGTTAGTTGCAACACCCTCTCTCTACAATGGTGCAATAACTTTGATTTTATTTCCAACTCCTTTAATTTGTGATACCTGGCACAAACACTTCTCCATAAAAGGACTAGTGCATGATCTTCTTGAATGCTCAAATTCATTTTTCTCCAACGAGTAATGCTTTCTCTAAAAGCATCAAACAAATCACGCAATATTGGATCATGTGTTTGATGAAGTTCAATCAAAGAAGGATCTCGCCTTCTTCCTTTCACAATTTTAATGGGCATGGTCTTTTAGCAATAGAGTCACCAATCTCCTGCAAGTAGAGATAATAATAATTCTGAAAATGAAAACACTAGACTCTTCAACCAGAAATGATGAGAATCAAAACAGAGTCGCCAATCTCAAGTAGAGATAATAATAAAAATTGAAGAAGTAAAACTTCAACACTAATCTTCTTTTCCACTTCCCTAGCAGAGTCACCAAAAATCTGTTGGTAAACAGATTGTTCTTTCTAATGTAACTCTTAAATGCCCAAACTTGTGAGAAACAATTTGATACCAATAGTTGGATAATCTATCATGAGGTTGATAGATTTCCTCTGAATTGAAAGGTACAGCTCCCTTATCAATGATGTTCAATGAATTTGTGTGTTCCTAAACTAATTGGGTATGTTCTTAACCTGAGAATAGAACAAAGAAAACCAAGCCAGTCCCAGACGGAACTAACTCAGGCAGATTTTAACTCCTAAATCTAGCCAATGCCAAGAACCCACAATTCCTATGACTTCTTGATACTAGTAATGCAATATGAATGTTGTAAATGTAAATGCAATGAAACTAGAATGAAAAGAAGATTAAATGTCTGAATCTTTGCAATAGGAATAGTTGAAAATACTCTGATTTACAACCCATTCGCCAGTTGACTCAAGATGTAAGAAAGTGTTCAAAACTGAATATGACCATGCTTTGATTGATTATAATAAAAAAAAGTAATAACCAAATACTCTGATTCAGAATAAAACCTCTTTGTATTGAACACCACAAATAAAAATACTCTGACTTTATTTTCTCACAATTCCTTTGCCAAATCCATTACAAAAATACAAATACAAAATCCCTTAAACACAGGAAATGAAATGCATGAAAATAAACTATTGTCTCCCCTCTACTCTAGCAATACCTACTCTTGCAGAAAAGAAGAACCCCTTCAATGGAAAAGGTTTTACAATAAATACATTCTCCAGCAACCGTTGGTTTCTTCCAGTGACTTTTCAGTTCTATAACCGATCTTGTCCCTTTGACTTCTCATATTTTTTCTTTCGAAAACTGATAAGCTTATTAACTTTTAAAGTTAATAATGATATATATTAACATATATAAATTATATTTTAACAGTTGACATTTAAATATATTAAATCAATATCCAAAATCTTTCCTTCATTGAGTGGACAGCAAAATAAATAGTTTTGCCTAGTAAAAATGGGTCATTTTTCGTGGGGCGTATCTTTTTATTCCACCGTTGGATCGAGCTAATTTTTGGATATGTTCTTCAAAACTTAGTTATCTTCATCTTGACCAGAGCGATCGAAAAAATAATTACGGAGTCAAAAGATATGAGCTTCTGAATTCTGCTCTATATGACTGCTACAAAATCAGAATTAATAAAATAAAATTTCTAGCCATTCTTCTTTCAATGCTCTATAATCCATGTCTTCAATCTGCAACAATGTTATCTTACATGCTTACAATGTTAGTTCTCTGCTAAAATTTGGGAGAAATTCTCTAGAATGCTTATAGCGGAAGTCTGACTTTTGTCTTCTCCCTTTGGTGGAAAATTCAACTTTGACTGCGAAAGTCGTAGTGAAAAATGAATTTTCCATTTTACATTTAATACCACTTCGATGTTCAAATCCTCAAACAATAAATCATTATGAGATTATCATTTCTTTTTTAATCAATTAAAGCTCTTTTCCATCTCTCTATCATGGATTTGATGCTTGGTGGAAATTCCATTTTTGAGTGCGAAAAGCGCACCCAATCTTCAATTTTCCATTTCCATGTAGCGGCCACAATTTTGATGTAGATTGATTCACAAATTATTTTTCAGGAGTGATCTTGATTCTAGACCCCATATACCTTCATTTTGGATTAAGATTTTCCTTTTCTCTCCTCATGTGGAAAATTGGACTTTGCCTGCGAAAGGTGCAGTGGAAAATGAGTTTTCCACTACACTTCATTTTTCCTTTGGTGGAAAATCTCAAGTTGACTTCTCCATTGTGAAAAATTAGAAAAGTGTTTCTCCAATGGAAAATTAGAAAATGACTACGAAAGACACAGTGAAAAATGAGTTTTCCACTACACTTCATTTTTCCTTTGGTGGAAAATCCAAAGTTGACTTCTCCATTGCGAAAAATTAGAAAAGTGCTTCTCCATGGTGGAAAAAAGAATTTTGACTTCTATTTGCTTCCACATTTGCATATCCGGACTTAGAAATAATTCAATCCTTTATAGAAACTTTGTTAAGCATACTAGGAACAATTTTTGGGAAATTCTTTATGGGAGGCAACTTTAAATGTTTTTAAAATGGTGGACTGAAAGTGCACCTACACACATTAGTTAGAGTTATGCATGATCTATCTTGGGATCAATAAGATACATTTTTGGTAAAATATAGGAGCAAATTTTTTTATAAATACATAATGTTTTTTATCTTACAGAATAAAATGGAAGTTGTAGCACAACAAGATGAATTGCTTTGGAAAATCATTTTTGGATTATCTACCAAGGAAATAGATATAGAAACTATAAACATTGAAGATGATTACAGAAATAGAGAAAGCTTGAATGTGCTGAGTCCACAAGGAAGCATGTTACCAGTACATGGTCACATCCCTAACACTCTAGAAGCCAAGAAATCTAGGCTCATAGATATAGATGCAAGAACTAAGGAAAAATATACAAGTTTTGATAGTAAGTCTATTTCAGCACCTCATATTGAGGAAAAGAAAGGAATAAGTAGAGCTAAACTAAGAGTGACCATTTTTGTCTTGAGCATTGATGCACCAACATGACCGAGTGGTGAAACTCCTTCACCGACTCTCAAAGTAGTGCTGAGAAATAGAACTCCTTCATTGAGAAAAAGGAGAAAAATAAAGGATGTTTCACCAAATATTGAAGTCAATCTTGATGAAATAATTGAGATGCTACAATTGGATTTGGCAAATCTCACATTGGGTAAAACCATTTTGCTACAAGTTTTGGAAAAGAAGAAATGACAAGAAGAGTTAATAAGAAAGAATAAGAAAAAGAATGTACTCTATGATGTAAAGAATATTTTTGTTAATGCTTTTGATGTTCAAAATTTTAATGAAGAAGTACCAATCATCACCTAGATTGTAAATATAGTTGATCAAGTAAATGTTGGAAATATGGAGTCAAACGAAAAATTGATGGATTGGTCTACAAAAAGATTCAAGAATAAAGTTGTGGACAAAGTTTCCATTACCATTGTCAACAAGAGAGTGCAATTACAAGAGAAAATACAAGTTATGACTAAATTAATTTAAAAGGTACAATATTTGTACAAAAATTTGTTAGACATGTCAAGATTTACAAATTATATTCAGGCACAAATAAACCAAATTCAAGATGAGATGAAGAGATCTAATAAATTTATTTCTTAGTCAACATGATCTAGAATAGATCATTACAATAATCTACTAAATTCTCAAGGCACATTAGTCGAGCTTCTATCAGCTAACAACAACATGAGATCTAAATTGATCTCTATTCAAGAAATGATGATAACTCATTTGGAGGTCATACAAAGGGAGCTTCAATCAACACAGGATCTTATCAAAGAAGATCACAATATTTCAGTGGCTGATAACTTAATTGTTTTAGCTGCAAGACTATAGTTGCAGAATCACATTTTGGGAACAAGAAGAATCATATGGGATCATGCATTATACATGATCAGTCAACTTTATAAGATTTTCATTAACAAATATGGATTGCTTCCACCCATTCCACCCCAATATCCATGACATAAGTGTTGAAAAATAAGGGGGAATTAGATTTGGGAAATACATGTGACATATTTTTTATTCATTATTCATTTTTGGCATAAGTCATAAGACTTAGAGGGAGATTTTATATCAGATTGTATGTGTATGATTGGTATCTCTAACTATTATTGTCTATTAGTGTTAAACACTTAGTCATTTACAAGGAAGAGTTAGAAGATTATCACTATGACCAAGCTACTCTATATAGGGTGAGTCATGTGTTGGTAAACAAATTGTTCTTTTTTATTTAACCCTTGGGTGCCCAAATTTTATGTATAATCTTTGGTTACAATAGTTGGAAAGTTACTTCTAAGAAGACTAACTTTCTTTTGAATTATTAGGTATAGCTCCCTATTGCAGATTTACAATGAATTATGTTTGTTCATAAATCTAAAAAAGGGTATGTTCTTAACCCAAGAATAGGAGAGGTAAACCAAGTTGAACTCTATACAGGAACTAACTCAGGCAAGAAAAGACTTCAGAAGATAAATTAAGTTTATGAACTTACACATCTTATGAACTCATAAGACA
The DNA here is from genome assembly GCA_028749045.1 of Cupressus sempervirens. Lineage (NCBI taxonomy): Eukaryota > Viridiplantae > Streptophyta > Pinopsida > Cupressales > Cupressaceae > Cupressus > Cupressus sempervirens. The sequence goes on from CM053783.1 coordinate 9,298,636, forward strand.
CAAAGATTGAATATTGCATAATAACTAATGCTAACTAATTCAGCAAGAAACTAAATATAGAGGAAGAAAGATTAACTAGAAGGGAACATCTAAAGGATCTCTCTTGAACCTATGATGACAGTACTTATTATATTCAATTTGTTTCCTCAAAATAGGGAAATCAAGCTCTATTTATTCGTTGTTTTAATTCAAATAAAAGAGAAAAAAAGAAACAAAAACAATTAACAACTAATAGAATGGAACCAAAATAATTGACACAAAATACCATTCAATTGTCTCTGTAACATCAATTATTTCACAAAAAAAATCATCAACCTTTTATTAATCTTTCATTACAATAAATATAGCGTTCCGAGATGACCATTACAAATGAAGTTCAATCGATTCATCTCCTCAAAAAGAAAAATAGCAAGGAGCTAGTTTGTCTATTACAATGATTACAACAAAATATGAAAGAGGTAGAATATGAATCACTTCGCCTTCTTTCCCTCTTCTACTTTTTTCCTATAGGCCTTAGCAGCTACAATGATTGGAATAAGTTCTTCATGCCTATGGACGTGTACATTTGTATATCTCAAGAGCCATTTAGAATGCTCTCTAGCGAAATCCTTGACAATACTAAAACAATCTTGTATTTCCTCCATGGCCATGTGTACACAACCACCAAGTTTCTAGAGTTTTGAAACTCTGTTCTAATGACCGAAACATATATTTATCAGGCTATCTATGAAGTTGGAGAAGTTTGATTGCATGAAAAATATTCTTATTATTCCTTTTCCTTGATTTCTAGTTTGTGAGTCTATATGCAAGCCTCTCAAGAGTTCATAATCTCTATCCTGATCTTTCTTCACTTTAGCTTTAGTTTCTTTGAGCCCTTCTTCTGTTGCTGAGATCATTTTGGACTCGGATTGTATGCTTTAAAGCCATTCAAATAAAGGCTCATTTCCTTTAGGCAAGATCTTTACTTCTATAGCCTCCTTAGTCTTCATATGAATGATCATCTTTAGTAGAGAGACACAATATTCACTCTTTGTTCTCTCCATAGCCAAAGTGGCTCTGTTTGATGAAATATTGTCTTTCTCTATTTCCTACCTCAATATAGCATTGCCAATTTTCTCTATAATGGAGAGTCCCTCCAACCTAAATTTCCTACTCCACTCTCTACTAATCTGCCCAAAATGTTTGTCTTCTTGGATTTGAGAGATGAGTGCTTAAACATTTGTAGTAGTAGGATCACTGGTAATAGACATCCTAGATATGCTCTCCAATACGGTGACCAATTACCTGATGAAGCCATTCAGTTCTTGTATTTATATTTTCATCTGGACCTTTGACAACTTAAGGCTCTCTAGCTATCCTTTAATCACCTCATTTGTTGACTTCCATAAGCCAACTTTGGTATCATGTCTAGCCTCCCCAAGATCCAATAAATTTAGAGTGAAATCATTAATAGACATATCCTTAATCCTTCCCTCGTTGGTAGGCTTTTCTATCTCCATTGTTAGATGCCCTATTTTAGGGTCTTATCTAAGGATGGACAAGGTCTTCTGCTTCTAAACCTTACTCAATGTTGACCTAGAGCAAACCACAAGAGATAAGGTATTCTTTTTCGATGAGCCTTCATCTTTCCTCTTTCTCTTCCTATCCAAAATATCCTCCAACCATGAATCTATGTGTATCACTTTGGAGGTCATCCCATGAGAATCTAAGCTAAACATTTTCCTTTTGACCATAGTGATTGCTTTCATGGTCGAAGAGAAGGGATTCTTTTGGGCCTATGAAATGAGCTTCAAAGAATCTTTCCCTTTTTTCACCTCTGAAGTCTTCTTGGTTGCCTCATTAGATTCAGTGGATTCACTACGTATACTTCATCCATCTCCTAATTCTACTACCTACACTTGAGGACTCATGGATGGAGAACTACAACACTTGTAGATGGAATTGGGCTACTATGAGATGAGGGGACAAGAGTAGCTGCAATATTTTTAGGTTCTTCTACATTCTTCTTCTCAACTTCTATTGGAGTTCCAATCATTAGGAGAGAGCCATCATGACAAGTTTTAGCTAAAGGAATATTCTAGTTGGGAGATTGATCACCTTTGCTTGATACTTGAGCCGATCCCTGAGTTATAGCCAAGGTCACACTTGATGTACCTCCTTGAGAAGAAGAGGCCATGGCAACTTTTGAAGAAGCTTGAGTAGATGTACTTTTACTTTGACTCCTTCTTGTGGTCCATTTGACCCACTTCCTAGTCCTTTTAATAATCTAGGTCATCATGATCTATAGCTCTTCTCCAATATCTTCATAAGGTTCTGGGCTAATAGGAGTACTTCTTACATTTGTTAGATAGGTTTTACTATACATATGCTAGATATCACCTTCTACTCCCTCAACATTGATATCAACTTTATACATCCACACTTGATCTACTATAAGGCTAGTGAAAGCATGATCATGGCTCTCGAACCCATCCCAATAATCGGTCCAGTAGTCTTCAATGGTGGTGATGTGTTTGATCACACTTCAATTCTACAACATCTCCCTTGCATATCTATTTGGATCAAACATAGGTCTTAATACCTCATATAGCTCCAATTTATATTTTGATTCAAACACCTTTAGCTTGTTCTTTGCATCTAAACAAGACTCACAACTAAAAGCTCCCACCTTCATAGGAAACTTGTACCCTTTCTTTTTCAAACTCCCACTCAACACATTCACCTAGATTGCCTACTGCATGATCTTGATCAATATGATCATATCACTAAGATATATTGGTATCTTCAAGGGAAAGCCATCAAAAATTACAAGTTGCAAATATGAAAAGGATGAGAACTAGATGAAATAACTCTGAAATTGGCTAATGGCTAACATAGCTTTAGGACTGAATCTCCTCTCTGGACATCCTTGGAGTTCCCTACAAATTATCATGGTGAATGCATCATTAGCTCTTATATACTCTACATAAATCTTTTCCAATTATAAACATGGGTAGAATTCATAAGACTTCACATCATCAGGAAAAATTTCCACTCTTGGGAGGCTTGGCCATTTTTGTAAAGAAGCTAACATGTAAATGAGGAAGGAGGACATATAGAATGTGTTGTAGAATTTTGTAGCACTAAGAGCATTGGATAGAATCTTGCTTACATCATGAGCCCAATCAATATGTTAGGTATTAGAGTAGATGACTTGCACCAAAAAGAAATATTACACAAAAAAATTTAAAGCTTCAACCTCACCTTTCAATCTATGTAAGAGGACCATGATGTCAACAATCTTAGGTCTGAGATTAGTCCCAAATATAGTTTTAGGAACCTTACTCTTGGCGCCCTACAGTTTTTGGAACCATGATTGTGTGATCTCTTTTCTCTAAATCATCTTCTTCATGGAGAACTTGGATACAATTCCTCCAAGTGTCAAATCTAAAAATTCTTCCCACTCTAGAATTTACATGAAATTCACCATAGTTTTCCTATTAATGGAGATCATCACTATGTCATTCAACAATAAAATCTATTTGGTGTTTGGTTGTAATGGTTTATGCATTCATAGATTAATTCCAAATCCTAGACTGCAACAAGAAAACTAGTTGCCTCAACAAGCCTGCATCCTCAGAGCTTCTTAGTAATGGGGTGTATTGGCTCTAATCTCAATCTCTTCTAAAAATCTTGCATATCATAGAAATCGAGAGAAGTATTTGTGAAATTCTGCAACGAAGACTGAATTCCATTCAACCTCTCAAAGCCTGCAAATCTAGTTTCTATTTTTTTAGAATGAATTTTGAATCCAAAGAAATGAAAAGAATTAAAAATGCATAGATACTAGCTTTTTGAAAAAGTAGTGCAGTTTCAACAGAATAAAAATTCAAGAAAGAGTACTGGTTTTTGTAACTGTTCAAGTTTCCATCTATATAGGAACCTCAATTCATCTGTTGATCTTTAGAATTCGTGCCACAAAAATGAATTGAAGTAGAGATCTATTGAAATAGTAAATGCATGGTTTTAATAGATATCTCAGTGTTTTTTAACTATTCAGTTGGCCCAATGGTAACTTTCTATCTTCCCATACTTACTTTCCTATTTCCCTTTAAGTTTCAGGAAGTTGCAAATAGAGTACTCCATGAGAAAATATCTGCTGAGTTGAATTCTGCCTAATAACTCTTTCTCACAATAGTTAGAATATTTCCTATCCTCATCTTGAGAAGTGTTGCACACAAATTGTGGGTCCAATCTATTAGAAAACTTGATTTTCTTTAAAATCTAGAAAATTTTCTTCATGGGTTGAAAACCCACCGAGGAGAAGACAATTTCTACTTCTCTGCCCAAGTTTCCTTCTTACTTTATCTGTTGACTATTATTTTGTTTGGGTTTGGATATGTCCAAAAGGAGTGCCAAAATTAATTAGGGACCTACCTTTTGTTTCCTTTCCTTCAAAATTGCCTTTTGTGGAAAATTGACTTCATGGGTTGAATACTTGCCAAGGAGAAGTCAGTTTTGATTTTTCTACCTAAGATGATTATAACAGTTGTGATGAATCTTGAACATTCCCTAAGGTAGGTACTCATAAGAGGAAGATTAATTTTCCATAGGACATCCTATTATTTTCTTGCTTTGATCCAACTACATCATTTGGTGCTCTTCGTAGGAAATCACCTTTATGGGTTGAAAACTTGTTGAGGAGAACATGAAGTCCAAATTTTAGCAAGCTTCTATTTTTATGAGAAAATGGAAAACTAAAAGTAGATGAATTTTTATAGATGATGTTTGCACGAGCAATGTGAAGCTCCATCAGATTAGGCACTAAGCTACCTACACAACTCTCCACATAAGGGAAAAGCCACCCAACTATGAAGTACGGAGAAGGGGAAAATGGAAAATTCAATGAAGACTCTTTCCACCTAAGGGGGCTTAGATCTAGACTTAAATGCACTTAGGAAATTACTAAGACACAAGAAACCATTCTAACCCCTCGGGTGCAAGATGAAAAGTGGGGCAATAGTTGGCTTTGTCTGGAGACTTGGGTAAACCATACCCAAGAAAGGAACCTAAAATCTCTGGTTTTGCAAAATTAAAAGGTGGCTACACACCAAAACTAAAGCAAGGAAAAAAAAGAGAAAAGAGAAAGTAAGGGAAACCTCACTAGGAAAACACAAAAAGGAACTAAACATAACTCTAGTACAATACAGGGGTTACCTAGTCTTAGTGTGAAATCTAGTAGAGCTTGAAATCCTTACCATTATATGTCAGGGGTAGCACTTTGCCATCTGGATATGCCAATTTAAATGAGTTTTTCTCAAAAGCCTAATAAATAGTGAATGGACCCTTTCACAAGGTATCAAATTTCTTATGCATACCTTTTGGTGCTCTTTGCTTATCCCATAGTAACACACTATCTCCTACCATGAATTTCTACAATCTCACCCATTTATCAAATAGGCTCTTCATGTGCATTTGGTGTTGTGCATATGATCTATGATTTCTTACCTATCCTCTTCAAGTTTGCTCAAGTACAGAATCCTCTTTTCTAAACCATCTCTATAGATATCATCTTCAATTATTGTTCTCAGTTTTCTTGTAACCAATTCCAAGGGTAATGGGAGATTGGCTTTGGTCCCATAGACCAATTTGAAAGGAGATATACTAATTTCCCTTTTAGGTGTCACCTTATTTGCCCATGGTGCTTCATGAATTTTCTTATGCCAAGTTTTTTGATTATCGAACACTAATTTCTTGACAATATTCACCAGATTTTTGTTACTAGATTCCACATGACCATTTCGTTGCAAGAAATAATAAAATGAATGACTAACTATGATGTCATGCTCAACACAAAACTCTGTGATCTCAACTAAAGAAAAATATTCCCCATTATCCATGACTAGTTTGATGGGGACACCAAATCTAAACAATACATTTTCCTTGATGAATTTACAAACTACTTCAGAAGTGGTTTTCTTGTTTTCTTTGGCCTCCACCCACTTGGTGAAGTAATCAATCACAATTATAACATATTGGTGGCTAGCAGTGGACACTAGGTTGATAGGGCCAATGAAATCAAGGCCCCATTGTTGGAAAGGGCCTTCAATGATGATAGGTCTAAGAGGTAGAGTGGCTAGCTGAGGTCTTCTAGTGAACATCTTACATTTCTCACATTTTTACACCTAGGAGAAGGCATCCCTAAACATTTCGAGCCAGTAGTAAGACTATCTCAATATTTTGAATGTTGTCATTGAAGATGAGAAATGTCTGCTGCATGCTTCATCATGAAAATTTCTCAACAACTTTTCTTATTGTTGTTTGTCTATGCATTTGAGAAAAGTACCATCTATAATTTTCTTAAGCAATTTGTCATCCAAATTACATATTTAGCCGGTTTCAACTTGAGATCTCTTCTTTGTTTTTGTATCATGCCTTCAGGACATTCTCCATATGTCAGTAAGTAAGTAATATTCTTGAACCAAGAATCTTGCATGCCTACTACTACTACTAACTACTTTTCTCCCTGTTCCTCTATTTCTTCAACAATTCCATTTTTTGCAATTTTTGTACACAAAGCATTACCTCTCATTAGCTTAGTAGGCTTCATTTCAATGTTATACTCTTGCATTTTCACTATCCACATCCCTATGGAATTACACCCTACATCATATTGCATTAACACGCTTTTTATTGCTATGTCTAGAACATAAACTAGAGAATGCAAGTGCAAGATGTAGAATCTAAAATTCTTCAGCGCTTTAACTATTGCAAAGGCATGTTTTTCAATTTCTGACTATTTCAACTCATGAATTTTTAAAGGTATACTCATGAAGGCTAGAGGGGCTTATATCCATTCTTTGTTGTCTTGGATAGGGATTGCTGACAAGGTGTGTTCAGAGGCATAACAGTAAATGATGAAATCCAATTTATAATCTGGATGACATAGTACTAGAGTGTTAGCAATGGTAGTCTTTATATTCTAGAAGGCTTGTTTCCTAGCTTCATTCCATTTAAAATTTGAATTTCCTTTCATCATGTCTACAATGCATTTGGTAGTCTTTGCAAAATACAACACAAATCTTTTGAGGAAATTCACATGCCCAAAAAATGATTTAACTCCTATTTTGTTTACCAATAGGCTTAACCTTCGAATGGCTCAAACTCACTCAGGGTCAATTCTAATACCCTAATAAGAAACTATATGACCAAGAAGCTTTCCTTTTGTGACACAAAAAATGGACTTTTTAGGATTTAGGGAGATTCTATGTTCCCAACACCTTTGCAATACTTTCTTCAAATCTTCTATGTGGTTTTTTATTTTGTTTGAAAACATAGTGAGGTCATCTAGGTATATAACAATAATCCAATCTTTTATATCAGCAAATGTTTTACTCATACATCTTTGAAATGTGGCACCAACATTAACGAGCCCGAAGGGCATCCTATGAGATACAAATGTACCCCAAGGAGTGGTGAAAGTCATTTTATGTTGATCCTTCTCTTCCACTTCAACTTGATTGTATCCCAAGAATCCGTTGAGCATGGACATGATTTTAGCTCTAGCTACTAATTGTAGTAGGTAATCCATATTAAGAAGAGAAAAATTGCCTTTCAAAGATGCCTGATTCAAATTCCTGAAATCTACATAGATTCTTATTTCTCCATTTTTCTTCCTAACTAGTATTATATTAGCTACGCAAGTGGAATGATGGATAGGATGAATGATTCTCACCTTTAGCATCTTGTCTACTTCTTGGAATATAGCGTCAACCACTTTTGGATTATAATTTCTCTGTTTCTGTCAAAAAGGGACTGCATCAGGTTTCAATAGAATCTGATGCTTTATTTTCCTACCCCTGTAGCTTTTCAAATCTTCATAACTCCAAGTGAATACATGTTGATATTCTATGAAAAGTTTTCTGGTAGCTTCCTTCCCTTCAGGTGAACAACACTTTCCAATGTTGATCATTTTGGGATTATGATAATCTCAATATTCAACCCTTCATACTCACTAATAGTAGGACCTTTTTCCCATCCCCTTTTGCTCGATGTAGGCATCATGTCTATTAAATAGTTTTTCCAAAGATACAAAATACAGGGAAATGATATTATGTTGTAATTGGACTTTGTCAATTTGGTCTTCTTTTTGCTCATGGTTGATGTCTCCATGATTCTCTTCATTGGATGAGTGTTTACAAGTAGCTTTGTCATTTTCTAGGACCAATTGCAGACTCTTGTCATCTTCAAAGACTTGCCAAAATTTTGCATTCTCAAGAATAGAGACCTAACATACAATTTCAACATAATATTTCTTATCTTTGAACTCAGGATGAGTTAGCAACAAGGAGGCAAAAATAGCCAATGAATCTGCTTTGGTATTCATCTCCCTTGGTAATAATTCAATAGCAAGAGCATCAAGGCTTTCTATTTCATTCCAAACTCTATTTCTATAGTTTTTCAACTTGTGATTCTTCATTGAGCATTGCCCTTTAATTTGTCTCACAATGAGTTTTGCATCACCTTGGGCTTTCAGGATCTTTATTCCTTTTTCCTTTGCAACTATTATTCCAACTAGTAGGGCTTTGTACTCTATAGTGTTATTAGTATTTCCAAACTCTAATTTAAAAACCATGGTTTTGGGTTCTTCTTCAGGAGGTTTTAACACTACACCTGCACCAAATCCTGACGAGGAGAAGCTTCCATTGAACTCCAATCTCCATATAGATGATGAATCTTTTTCTTCACTAAGGATTTTTAGTTCTGGGCCTTGCTCATTTAGAGTATCTTCAATAAACAACATGTAATTGCCAAACTCTAGTTCTTGATAGAGAATCTATGCTTTAGGATCGTTTGACTTTAAGACAGTAAATTTCACCTTTTCCCCAAGTTCCAACTTGACTTTCTTACTCCCTATAGGTATAATTGCTTAAGACTAGTCAATTTTTATCTCTCCCCCTAAATCTCTACAAAAACTTCTTCTTAAGAGAAAACCATAGCTTGCTAGAATATCCACAACCAGAATAGTCAATAATAGTTTTTTTCCTGAATGGGAAGCTATGGCTACTTGAGCATCTTTGATTTGTCCAAGTAAGAGGACTTTTTTATCATCCATTGAATAAAATTTCCCATGAACTTTAGTGAGGGTAAAACCCAAAGCTTTAGCTATAGAAAAAGGTATCACATTATCTGATGCGCCTAAATCTATTATGAAATTACTTAATTTACATCCATTGATATATAGAGAGATGTAAAATGGGTCAGGTGTTTTCTCACGAAAAGTCACCAAGACAGTGGAGTCTTCTTGATTAAACAAGTTAGATGTCAAAGGTTCATCTTCTTCCTCAGTGGCAACATTATGATTTAAATCTGAAGCACCTCCTTTACAATGATCTACTAATCTCTTCAACTTAAAGGAATGAGATTTCAGATAGTCTATAGGAGAGATTTGGATCTTTGACTCTTTAGAAAATTGGATAAAATAAAAAAGACTCTTATCCTTACCTATTTGAGATGTTGATGCTCCTTGATCAATGCGAGTGCTATTTGAAGATGTAGGATCATTTCTTGGAACATGATTGTGGGATTGACTTTTAACTTTTGACTCCAGGTTAGCACTATGTACGAAGTTCCATCAATAGTTGCATAGCATTCACCCTTTGGCTTGGAGTTTGATTCATACTCCAAAAATAAATTTCTAGAGACACAATTTGAGTATAAATCTAACTCAGAGTGAGGAGTTGAAGTTTTTAACTCATTAGTGGATAACAACTGCATCATATTAGCAATTTCCAGATAGCTTTCACTATCATGATCTGTTGTTAGATGAAACAAACACATATTTTCTTTTTTTGGTGCCACTTCAATCGCTAACCTTGGTTGTGAACCCATAAGCTGTGGAAATTTTCCATCATTATTCCTTCCTAGTAGACTTTCATAATTCCATTGGTAAGAGTGATTAAACCTAGGTAATTGCCTCTTTACTACCACGAACTCATTTGACAACTTTTGAATCATCTCATCGGATGAGGTAGTGTTACTAGAACTTCCTTTGGTTGAAGCTCTCACTTCCATTTTCCCATAGACATCAAGTCATTCTCAAATAAAATTGCCTTCTTTTGTGCATCCACTAAATCTATTGGACAAGCCCTCCTCAAATAATAATTGATATCTAGTGGCATCACACTTATGAAGAATATTTTCAGATTGCTAGCAGTAGGTCTATCAACTATCAGGATCCTACTAGTGATCTTATTAAATGTTGTAACAAAATCCCTCATACTCATGGTAGGTTTCTTTTTAATAAATGTCAATTGAGTTAATAAGACATGCTCATCCTCAGCCATTTTGAATCTTGTTTCAAAGGTTTCCTCATCATGTCCCAACTTGTGATTGAACTATCATCTAAATGATAATACCAATTTACTACATTCTTTGTCAGAGTTTCTACAAAAAGCTTTATAGCTACATCTTCATGAGCTACTCCTAAAATGTGAGCAGCTACAAAAAAGGAATTAAAATGTTCATTAGTAGTTACTTTCCCATCACCTAAAAATTTAAGAAAATTCTTCCTTGAACCAGTTGGTAGTGGGTGATAAGCCATCAATGCTAACAGACTTGTTGTTATGGCCTAAGGAGTAGCCATGATTGTTCTAGCAAGGTATGGTAGGAAATTGACAACTAGAGGAGTAGTTACTCTATGTAGGGCCAACACCAAGCAAGTGGTACGTGAAGAAATTTGATTTCTAACAAGGGAAGGTGGTCTACTCTAACTTTTCTTTTCACCTTTTTGTCTTGGAGGGTCTAGGATAGGAAAATCGAGTTCTTTGAGTTTTTCAAAAACAAGGTCTTGACCACCTTGCTCTTTGTTACTTCTAAGGAACATGGCTTTTTCTAGGATGCTAGGTTAATTTTTCCTCCATGCTTCATGTTCTAACTATCTTTTTGCTCTCAGATTTATCTTCAGTGAATAGCTCTTTCTAAGGCTTTAGCCCTAGATTCTTTGTATTCCAATACTTGGCTTGTGTTTCTATGCTGCTCTGCATTCCTCCTATTCCTCCAAAAAAATGTGTTAAGGAATGAGATTATATCTTCTTCGTCATCCTGAAATCCAAGATTAGGTTGGAGAACTAGAAATATGTTCTCATTAGGTAGTACCATTTTCCCTCATGTTATAAGTTTATTAATCAAGGGACTATTCATATCCCCAGTAGAGCCACCAAAAATCTGTTGGTAAACAAATTTTTCTTTTATATTTAAGCCTTGGGTGCCCAAATTTTATGACCAATATCTAGTTACAACAGTTGGAAAATTGCTTCTAAGAAGACTAAATTTCCTCTAAATTATTAGGTATAGCTCCCTATTGTAGATTTACAATGAATTATTCATAGATTAATTCTAGAGCCTGGATTGCAATAGGAAGGCTAGCTGCCTCAATAAGCCCACATCCTTGAAGCTTCTTAGTAATGGGATGTATTGGCTCTAATCTCAATCTCTTATGAAAATATTGCATATCATATCCATGAAATTCTACAGTGAAGACTTAATCCTATTCAAACTATCAAGCCAATGAATCTAGTTGCCATTTCTATTTGAGAATGAATTTTAAATCCAAAGCAATGAAAAGAATAGAAAATTCATAGATACCAGCTTTTTAAAAAAGTTGTGCAATTTTAACAGAATAACAGTTCAAGAAAGAGCGGTGGTTTTTGTAACTGTTCATGTTTTGATCTATATAGAAACCTCAATTCATCTATTGATCTTCAGAATTTGTGCCATACAAATGAATTGAAGGAGAGATCTATTGAGATAGTAAATGCATGGTTTTAATAGATATCTTGGTGTCTTTTCATTCTTTTGTTGGCCCAATGGTAACTTTCTATCTTCCCATAGTTTCTCATTTCCCTTTAAGTTTTGGGAAGTTGCAAATAGAGTACTCCATGTGAAAATATCTGCTAAGTTGAATTCTACCAATTAACTCTTTCCCACAATAGTTCGAATATTTCCTATCCTCATCTTGAGAACTTTTGCACACAAATTGTGGGTTTATCCATTTGCAAACTTGATTTTCTTTAAAATTAAAAAAGTTGTCTTCATGGGTTGAAAACCCACTAAGGAGAAGACAATTTCCATTTCTCTGCCCAAGTTTCCTTCTTACTTTATCTTTTAACTATTATTTCCTTTGGGTTTTGAGATGTCCAAAAGGAGTGCAAAAATTCATTGGGTACCTACCTTTTGTTTCCTTTCCTTCATAATTGCCTTTTATGAAAAACTGACTTCATGGATTGAAAACTTGCCGAGGAGAAGTTAGTTTTGAGTTTTCCACCTAGAATGATTATAAGAGTTGTAATGAATCCTAAACATTCCCTGAGGTACATACTTGTAAGAGGAACATTAGTTTTTTGTAGGACACCCTATATTTTCTTTCTTTGATCCAACTACATCGTTTGGTGCTCTTCATGGGAAATTGCCTTTATGGGTTGAAAACTTGCCAAGGAGAAGATGAAGTCTAGATTTCCACAGGATTCTATTTTTATGAGAAAATGATAGACTACAAGTAGACAATTTTTTATAGATGATGTTTGCACAAGAAATGTGAATCTCTATTGGATTAGGCATTAAGCTATGCACACAATCTCTCCACATAAAGGAAAAACCACCTAGCTATGAAGTGTAGAGAAGAGCAAAAATGAAAAATTTAATGAAGACTCTTTCCACCTAAGGGTGCTTAGACCTAGTCTTGAACACACTTAGGAAATTAATAAGACACAAGAAATCACTCTGACACCTTAGGTGTAGGATAAAAAGTGGGGCAACATCATGTACATAAGAAAGTGTGTACTGAGCTCTATAGGAGCCAAGAAAGTATTTGGTCATCGAGTATATTCTATATGAGTTGATCTCAACATCAGCCAAGTAGTTTTAAGCATACTAGTGTCAAGTGACATAGTTTGTACTGAGCACAATATAGACTAAGCAACAACAATGCTGAGTATCATAAAATAGTAAAGGTTGAGCAATGCAGAATTTACATAAAAGTTAGGAATGGAACAGATTTTTAGGTAAATCTTTTTTGATCCAACATGAAAGGAATATTTAATATTTGTAGAGGTTGTTATAGATATTCTTACATGTGAATGACATGGATTACATATCCCTATGTTTTGTGATCAACAATTTAGATGGAGAGGCTATTATGGAAGGATCTAGAAAAATCTTTACAGAACTCTTTAAATAGAGGAGATCTTAACCTAGATTAGAGATAGAGAGAGAGTGGAGAAGTATGGTATGAAGAAGAGAAGTCTATGCATGCGAACAAGGAGTAATATGTGATTGGTGAAGTGAAGGATCGAGACTAGTTTAGAAGTTAATGAAGGTGTTTTGTTATCTCTTAATAGAGAAAGTGACCTAATCATAGAAGTGAAAGGGGAGGAAAAGTATTATTAGATTAGAGGAGAGGATCAGTTAGCAAGGAGAAGACTTGAAATCATCTTACATAGCATACCGAGAGTCAAGTACTAAATCAGTTCTAACCGACTTCAATTAGGGTAAATCTATTAATAGAGTGGCCTTATCAGATATTTGCAAATCTCCTAACAAAGTCCTTACTTTATTGTAAGTGTTAAATCCTCTAACAAGGTGAGATCTAGTAGTCTCTTAATCTTTTAATAGGGAAGTCCCCTAAAAAGGTAGATCATATATTATGATCAAACATTGTAACCATAACATGTTAACTTTATTACTATAGTAGTGAAGATTTGTAGGTGTAATCCCCACTCTACTTTTACCTTCACCTTGTAGGGTTTCTAGGTAACAAATATTGTGTTATGTGTTTATTTTCATGCATGTGATAGATCATATTTACATGATACGCCAAGTTCATTATTACAAGTTTCACATGCATAAGAAAAGTGGTGAATGTGTGAGTAAATTGGTAAAAAGTAAAAGTGCTTAAGATTATGATTCACCCCCCACCCCCCTCCCCCTACCTAGTATATTTTTATCTTGTTTATACCTCCATCAGTCAAAATAAACATCATCAATATTAATTTTATCAATCAAGAGTAATAGATCATATTCCTGTTATATGACAAGTCACATTGTTTCCAACTCTAATAATTCCTCCATCACAACTATTGAACTCAACAAATTTATTCGTATAACCAGTCATATTATCTAAACAACAATTTTCTATGATCCAATCATATTTTGTGTTTTCAACTTGTGATATTGTTGCTACATTTTCAGTCCTTGATCATTAAAATTTTAGGTCAAGTGCTTAGTCAATGTTTCATGTCTTGTCTTGGTATAGGTTACCATTAGGGTTTCCTCTCTCATCTTTCCCTCTAAGTTGCCTAGGTGGGAATACAAGACAAATGAAAATATTTTTAGTCATTCTAGGTGATTAGGATGGGAAGGGTAAGTTAATACATCCCCTAGATGATAGAAAGAAATAGTTCTATTCATAAGAAATCCTAACTCTATGATCAAGTGTTCCATTAAAAACATGATGTAGATTGAAGGAAAATATTATGAGCATATCCAAAGAAAAATTGTAGTGAAGAACACAAGGACTAAGAATAAAGAACATGTTGTAAATGTAGACACCTAAAAACCTTTAGAAAATAAAGTATTTTTATTTTCTGAAAAATTCCTGATGACATCATCATTAATTAATTAATTAATTATTTAATTTATTTATTTATTTTTATGCCATTAAATCCATTTATCTTAATTAAAAATATTTAATTAAAGAATCCCTCCCAAAAATGTTTAAATCTTATTTAAACATTATTTCGTTATTTATTAATTATTTAATTAATAAATTGACCAAAAAACCCAAAATAAATAAAAAATTTATGTTTTGCCCAAAACTTGGCCAATTTCCTTAAGACCACTAACCTCTTCCAAAATCTTCTAATCCTTCTTTAATTTTGATTAAAGGCTAATCCCATCATTTCCTACCCCTAATCCCAACTCAAAATATTTAATTAAGATTAAATATTAATCCTCATGTTTATTAAAAAAGTTTTAATAAATATCTCCTCAACCCAAACCCTTGAAATAAATAAAACTTTATTTATTTCCTAAAAATCTAATTTATCCTCATCCTAAGAAGTTCTAGACTCTTCTAGAAAGTCTTTATCCTCATCCTAAGAAGTTCTAGACTCTTCTAGAAAGTCTTCATCCTCATCCTAGGAAATTCTAGACTATTCTAGAAAGTCTTTATCCTCATCCAAAGTCTAGACTCTTCTAGAAGATGTCTTTAAAACTAATCCTAATCCCCTCCTAACCTTGTCACATTCCCTAAACATGAGTTAAAACTTCCTAACCCAAGCCAAAGTTAACAAATATCTCCTCCTTCACCCACCCTCATTAAATGCCATCCACTTGCCTATCCCTAAGCTAATCCTAAACCATCCTAATCCATCCTCTAATCATTTGCACAAGCCTAAGAAAGCTTAAAACGCTCCTAATCAAGCCCAAGTCGAAATTGCTCTCATCTCCATCAAAATATCTCAACCATAAAACTTTATGAAGTCCACTAGGCCATAAATGACTCTTCCAAGCCCTTTTATTGCTCTTACAAGCCATTATGAGGGTCTTTATGAAGATTTTATCCCTTGATCCTCCTTTGTTGACTCATCCTTCCCCTTTCCTCCATCCTCTCACCCTATGACATGTGTCACTCCTTGATTGGCTGTAAGGAAGCACAATCCATGTGCTCTCTTCTCATGCAATTTGAGCCCTCCATGAGCTTTTTCCCATCCTTGCATCTTAGCCCTCAATCCCTCAAGCCTCTTGCCTATAAATTGGATCCTTCCCCTTTGCAAAATAACACAACCCATGAAGTAAAGTCATAATGCCATTTTAAGAAGCCATTTTACATCAAAACCATACACTCACACCCAAATTCCAACTCCATTTGAAGCCCTTTTTGAAGCATAAAGCTTGAGCATACATCCTATCTATTTAGACAAAGCCACTCAACAAGAGAGCTTCTCATTGAGTGAGTCCATTAATGGCTCATATTCTCAATTGAGAGCTCATCTTATTCTATCTTGAAGTGTATGAATTTTGTTTAGTTTGTAGAAGCTTTATTTAAATTTGGTTTCTATTAGCATACTAACATTGCTCATATACAATAAATGCATGAACAAGCTAAAGAATGATTAGTTGACCTCGATGTGAAATAAGTATTGAAATATGTAAAAGTATGGAAGAACATGGTCAAAGGTGGTGAAGACCAAATGTGTTCTCAGATCAATGGTCCAAATTGCATTTGAATGTCAACGCTCGAATTTGAAAGAATTGCATGATTGCACTTAGCTTTGGCTTAGAAGACTTTTAAGTTGTAAAGAAGAAAAAACATAAAGATCGCATGTTCACATAGTATTCAAATTAACTCAAGGTCAAGGTCATGAAGATGCAAAAGAAAGCTACAGTAAAATCAAATAGGTTCTCACACCATTGTAGGTGATATAATAGTTAAGTCCCTTCAAGTTGTGAGGATGTGATGACACACTCAACAGTTAAGATTTAAGATTTTTCATAGTCACATGCAGTTAGGGTTAATCATAAGCTAAAGGTGAAAACCACAAAAAGTAATCTAAATAGTTAAGTTAAAATGAGTGCAACAACGTACATAATTAGCCAAACAGTTCAAGTTCATGTTGTAAATATATGAGAAGCATTGACAGTTCATTTAGGCAGTCATCACACCATCACAGGTGAGATAGATAAATGAACTTCTCAAGTTACAAGCTTGCGAATGAAGTCAAGGTCAAACTTGAGACAGTCATCAGCTTCTCCAAGTAATGAAATGGTGCCACCAATTTTCCATGATGTAAATAGTTGGAAGATGGACCCACATTGTAGAGTAGAACAAAGAGTTATGGTCTTCTAATTTCAGC
The DNA here is from genome assembly GCA_028749045.1 of Cupressus sempervirens. Taxonomy (NCBI): domain Eukaryota; kingdom Viridiplantae; phylum Streptophyta; class Pinopsida; order Cupressales; family Cupressaceae; genus Cupressus; species Cupressus sempervirens. The sequence goes on from CM053783.1 coordinate 9,315,528, forward strand.
CATCATATCTAAAAGATCAACGATCATTGAATGGTCACAAGGGGTTAAATGAAACCTAGAGTTAGCATGGTGAAGCAACAAAAGCCAATGATCACATGCTCATGGGTGGTTAAAGATGACCTGAGGTCAATGTGATGAAGCAAAAAAAATCATTGATTGCATAGTCACAGGAAGTTAAGGGTAAAATAAAGTTAAGGTTGTGACAGTGCGAGAAATGACAACAACTAAGGTGAATAGTTTTCACAAGGTCACTGGCAAAGAAGCATTCAATACTTTTTAAGTTGTGACCTAGTGAAAGTGTTAACAATTAAACCTTAAAACAAATAGTTGCATTATCATGGGTAACCAAGCAGTTAAAGGTTTTAGGATGCAAATTGTGAAAAGTAACCTAGGGCATTCAAATATTGAATAGTCCCATGGTTTTAGGTGCTTAGAAGTAATCCTAAGTTAAGGCAGTGACAAAGAGAAAGCATGTATCCACATCATTGCAAGGTTAAAATTAATCTAAGATTTTAAGTTGCAACCTATCGAAACCATAACAATTAAGCCTTAAAGAAAACAATCACATTTTCATGGGTAATCAAGTAGTTAAAGGTTTTTAAGTTGGAACCTGGTGAAAGTGTTAACAGTTAATCCAAATGATTATCGCATGGTCATAAGGAGTTAAAGTTAATTTTGAGTTTAAGTGGCAAAGAAACAAATAGTAAACAAAGATAGTGATCGCATCATCATAATGGATTAATCATTACTTGGGGTAAAGGTTGTGAAGAAGTGACAATGGGCATTTTCATATTCACAAGGGGTTAAATGAAACCTTGAGTTAACACAACAAAACAACAAAAATCAATTGATTGCATTGTCACATTGGAAGAAGATATATATGAATAAAAGAAGCCAAGAGGAAAAAATAAAATAATGTTGTTATGTTTTAATCATGATCATTGATTCAAGATTTACAATGAGAATTCAAACATGAAGTGAACATTGAGATATGAATTACATGGATTTGGCACCAAGGTGACTGTTACAAATCAAAGAAGAATATGAATGACCATTTTGATGATTTCTAATCATTTCTGCTTTCTTTATTTGATGTAATGAATTGTAATTGATGAATGTTGGATTTCTGAGTGATTTAAGTGCTCTGTTAATGTTATTGATGATCCTATAACTAGCCAAGAACCTAGGGGGGCTATATATGTAATTTTATTAGTGAATAGAAACGATCAACAAGTTTCATACATTTTCTCCCCCTGTAACAAAGACTATTGAGTGAGAATCAAGAGGTGTATGGAATGAAGGATTAGAATGATGTCTATAAATAGGTAATGTGATGTTATACGTCCACTTAGAACTAGCATGTGTAGGTTTCTTTCATTGTCTCCTTCAACTGAGCTAACATGGATGTGGATTAGTCTTTTTGGAATTATAGGACAAGTAATTATGGAGTTGTTAGTATTTGGACTAATTAGAGTGTTAGTACAATGTTGATAGTATGGGTAGTCAGAGTGCTATCTTTCATAGGTATTTCTGCTCTTTTCAAAAGCTGCATAACATCTTGCATTTGTGATGTGAAGTTAGGATTGAAATGTGCTGAGAGTTTTCCACTGGATAACCTTAACTGGTTAGAGAGCCACTGAGGGCCATGGATGTTCTTCTTCCATTACATCTCATAGCATCCCATAGTCTTAGATGCATTTAGGAGTAGAGTTAGTGTTAGACCCAAAACCTCACCTAGGTTGCTTATGTCTATTAGTAATTTAGTTAGCCTCTTCTACTCTCAAGTTAAGAGCATACCCATAGTCACCTTTTTGATCACATAAAAACATCATTCCAAGTATATCTTGCATATAAGGGAGTTGTACCATATAATTCTAAGTGTAATGATATAACACATATACTAACCCATTTGTTGGTGACATCATTTTATTTCCTCACATTCTAGGCATCTAGAGTCAAGGTAAAGCCAAGTTAGAAAGAGGGACAAATTGTTAACCAATAGATTTGCCTTTTCTTCTTTGACTTCTTCCTTTTTAGGACTTTCTTCTTTAATTACAATAAATCCTAGTTGAACACTACCATTATTGCTTTCATTCAAGAATCTCTTCACTAGCTTCCAAATTTTCATCATTCGCATAAAGACATTCTCTAGATCTCCTAGGATTTAAATTCCTCGTATACTTCTTTACACTCTTATGACATTTAGAAGAATAATGACCAAATTCATTACAAGTACAACATTTAATTTTGTTTTAACCATTAGGTTCTCTTTTCACAAGTAGGGAAATTCCTTCTTAAATCTTTCTATCTTCTTCAAATCATTTATTGTTGCTATCATAATATCCATTAGTACTTACACTTTGTGCCAATATAGGTCTAACACTCAATGCATTAGATTTGTCTCAATTTTCACAAAATCTCCACTCTATCTCAAACTTATCTTTTCTTCTTCCAATCTTCCAAGAAGAGTCTCTTTTGAACCCCTTTGTGCAAGGTATATCATGTTCAACCATCTGCATTGTTTTCTTATATGGAGATGTCAAAGTTTTAATTATCTTCCATACTATTATATCATCATTCTTATTCCCATCACAAGATTTAATTCTTGCAACAATTTCTGATATCCTTCCAAACTAGCTTCTTACAGATTCATCTTCCATCATCTTAGCTTCTTGAAATAAACATATCCAATTCTATAATCTAACCTTCTTAGCATGCTTATCACCTTCATAAGTAGATTCCAAGACTTTCCAAATTGCATAAGACAATCTAAAAGATTTTACCTAACTATATTCATGTTTAGGAAGGGCTGACAAAAGTGCTTCTCTAGGAAGCATGTTACACATGAACATCTCTCTTTGTCTCTCAATAAAATCTTCAATCCTTCAATCACTTCTTTCTCATTCTTAGTGGTCAACCAATATCCTACACCTATACATAGAAAACATGTCTTCATTTTCTCCTTCCAAGTGTCATAAGTGATTCCATCAAACTTTAGACAATCCTTTCCAAAATGGCTCTCCATAGATCTCCTTAAGATGTTAAGATTTTCGCTTCAAGCGCCTAATGCTTTGATACCAATTTTAAGAAAGTAAACTTCACCAAGATAACTAAGGTGGGGGGGGGGGGGGGGGGGGGGGGGGGGGGTTTGTGGAGGTGAATTGGTTATACAATCAAAACAATTTGTGTTATCCTTATTAAATTTGAATCATGTACTTAATAAGTGCAATAACCATAAGAAGATAACTATACAAAATAACACTATATTTGTTAACTAGGGAAACCCTTGATCAGAAGGAAAATCCTAGTGGGATGGTATCCACAAAATGATGTACTAATAAATAAGTTTCATTCAATACATATCAGTCCGCGTTAGGAGACTTTGAATCCCTATGAGGAGATTCCAACCTTATTAGGAGTTGTGCCAACCTTGTTAGGAGTTGTGGAAGGCAAAAGGACCCACTTTCTAAGTAGCTTCAAGGTCAAGATCACTAAAATCACTATCCAACTGGCCTCTATAATATTCCTTTCACATTAATAGCAATTGATCAATTGTCCACTAGCACTCTCTAGCAAACATAATCACTACACTCATTCACTATGCCTCCACTACACCAAATACTTCTCACCTATATTGCTCAAGTTTTAGGTCATATCTTTTTCCCTAGGGTTTTGAGTCAAGTCAAGTGTCAAAGTCTTGAGTCTGAGTCTAGAAGGTTGGCCTTCCTTCTCGTCATTCCTTTGAGTTAACCTAATGTAGGAAACATATGAGCAATGTAGCAATCCAAAGCTAGGTGATTAGAGTTTGGAGGCTTTTTTATGCATTATCCCAATGAGAAGAAGGTCTTGATATTATGCTAATTCATATTTTCTTGTTCCTAATCATGTTGAAGATAAATATTCACGTTGTGAAGTAGTTCTTCATGAAAGCATTTCTAAATCTCTGAGAGTTTTAACTTCATAGTCAAAGGTTTATATCTAAAAGAAGGTTACATTTAAAGAGATCATAGACATATATAGAGAAAATGTAGAAGAGAACATTGAAGACTAAGGCTAAAAGATTGATATGTAGATCATGAGAATAAGTCAGAAGAAAGATTAGTCGAATTCAATACAAAGTGAGTGCTCAAAAATGTAGAAATGGCAAAGGAACCAAGTCAAAGGTGGTATGACCCTTTTTAAAATGAAATTGCCAATTAATATTCAATTTGTGTGTATACGTTGTAGAGTTGAAAAGTGAATTGAACGAAAGAATGTGCGCTATTGGTCAATTGAAAAGTCCAAATGTTTATCTGTCAGATTAGGTCCCATTCAAATATTAAACAAAAGTTGAATTCCTTCAAGTCGTTAGATCTTATAGATCCATGATCATTTTTATGTTACTATTAAAAGTTTTTTGATCATTATTCATAGTGACATAATGACACATGTTGTGTGGGCCATCACTTTTCATAAAGCGTAGTTAGAATCTAGTCACAAGGTGCCATGAAGAAAGGAAGGTCAACGTCAGATTCTTCAGGCAATGAAAAAGTGCCAACTGTTCACCATGGTGTGTATAGCTAGAAAGTTGACCCACGATGTAGAACAAAATAAAGGGTTAAGAATTTTTGCGTCACTGTCAAATCAAAGAAGATCTATGTAGGTCATTATTTCATCATAAAAAGATGCCCATTTGATAATCTATGTGACAAAGCAACATAAAGGCATATGTCTCAATGGGCCCATTACATTCTACCATTATTAGAGTCCCCAAGCAACGAATTAATCCTATTTTTCTTCCATGACATGCCTAGTTGAAAAGTGGACCCGTGTTATGAAAGAAAGAGACTTAATATCATTTTATTACAGCTGTCAAATTAAAAAAATTCTACTTTTATTGCCATCTCACTATGTAAAGTTACAAGGAAAATAATCTATGACAAAATGATAGAGGGACCTTTGGAGGAAGTTATAAAGGAAGATTATATTGTTTTAATCATGATTGTTAATTTAAAATCGATGGCCAGAGTTCAAAGATGTGTGACCATCATAATATGAATTATATTAAATTTGTGCCAAATAGAAGAATATGAAGAATTGAAGGTTTTTTTTGTAGGATTTGTGAATTTTCATGAAGATGAACAATCATTGGGTGTTTTTAGAAATACTATGGATTTAGAATCATCGATAGAAGAGATACCATGTGCTCATATCACAATGCGGATTGGATAACTTCATATTTTATTCCCATTTTCTTTTCTATAATATGATTATTGCTCTATCAGAATTAAGAAAGGATAATAGAAAACTATAAATGTAACCTCATTTGACAATACATAGGTTGAAAAACTTGATGGTGAATTGGTTTGTAATTCCATTTACCCTATTTGCTTGTCATGATTTGTTGCCCATGCATAGATTAGTTCTGCATTAAGATTTGAAGGACAATTATATATGTACCTATGATAATCAAGTGGATTCCATTTACTTTCTTTATATATGATTATGCTTCCTCTCTTGTTCATTTCATTTCATTTATATTAGATAATTTCATTGGGAATTGAAGGATAGATGTGTATGAATCTATTAGTAACTTGCTGAATTCTATTTCATTCAAGTCTAGTAGTCTAGGCAATTCCATTTTCCCTCATGTGCATTTCTTCTTCCATTCCTCTTTGCATTTAGATGATTAACACTACATTTAGAATAGAAGTAAGAGTCAAGAATCTCAAGATAGTCTATTACAATCATTCCATTGGGTGTGATAAGTTGTCCAAAATCTATTTTGTTTGAATTGTTTGTGCCTACAAACAATTTGGTTATCCTTTACCGCTCTTAGGTTAATAGCTTATAATGTCAAGACTTCTGAGCTCATAAAAACATATTCATTGCATATCATTGCAAATCATAGGGATTTGTACCTAGCCAATTCAGAGGGCAGTGATAGAATACATACACTGACCCGTTTGTTGGTAAACATCCTTTTGTCTCTCCAAGAATTGGGTATCAAAGAGTCGAGATTATAAAATCTAATAGGAGAACAAATTGTTAACCAAAAAAATCTCTCAATACCAGATCCACAAACTCACATCAAAATAATCCCTTAAATCATTTACTCGCATATGGTTTACACTTACAATTTGATTTCTATTTCAAAAGCATTGCATACTTTATTCTCCATACTCATAACAAGGAAAATAACTTTCCTTTATACTTAGTCCTAAACGTAATTCATTGAGTTAGCCTTGAGGCTTTCCCAATTTACAATTACTATAGAACTTCATTAAGATAAAATAATTCAAGTTACATAATATGTTTTTACAATTCCATAACACTGTTGCTTCATTGTCTTTACAAATATTTCACATGTGCAACCTTAGACTTTTCGTGCTCATTGATATCATCGTAATGATGTCATCCATCTATGTACAACTACACATAACCAAATTTTATCCCTATTAGGAGATATAATTTGATTACTAGAAATCACTTCTCAAGAACTTTATCTTTAAACAATCTTATATAAATCTTGAATAACTATTACCCTTCTTTGAATTTCTTCATGCGTTCTTAACCATAGCATCACGAAACTTTTTAGAACATGTCCTCAACTACACTTGACCTCATCTTCAATCGTTGAATCGTACGATCACTATCTTTATCTTCTACTTTGTTAGTCATTAGTATATTTACATCAATGACAAACACTTCCATGAATGCAACATATGATCATACAAACACTCTTCCAAATGCTAGGGCACTCCCCCATAGGAATATCATTAACATTCATACTAAGAACCTTACACTCAAGATCTAAAAGAAATAAATAAAATATGAGAAAATTTAGATAATGCATGAAAGAACCAACAAATTAAAAGTGATTGACATTAAAAGACAACTAATACATTTTAAATTAAATAAGAGATAGTCTAAATGAAGTAATCAACTTGCAATGATGAAGTTTGAGTACGAAGCTCTAATAATTAAAAATTTTTATTTGAGTGTATTTTAGATGAGTAGTAAAATTTTATTTGTACAATAGGAATATCAACTTAGAAGTGTGTGGTTCTTTGTTGAATGAAAATGATAGATTAAAAATTTTCTTAAGTGATTTTAGCTAAAGCAGTGAAGTATTTATAACTAGAAGAAACCATAAGTATTACAAGCAAGGTAAGTCATATCAAAATCAATGACCACATCAAAGGAATCAATGAAGAAAAAATCAAAGACAATGTTACATAGTGATAATAAACCTTATAAAGCAATTGGTTTGTAATTGGCGTATTGTACTTATACCAAATCAAATATTTCTTTTGGAGTTGTTATTTCAAGGTTTTCTAGTTGTCCTAAGTTTTCAATTAGATAGAAAGAAAAAGAATAAAATTAAGATATGTGCAAGAGACTTCAATTACGAGTGTTTATTATTCTCTTGTGAAAATCTATAAATTGTAAGGTATTTAGTTGGACAAGATGTAAAGATGACAAAAATCAACTGCATATTACATGTTCTTACTCTTGGTTCTAATCAACTGCATATTACATGTTCTTACTCTTGGTTCTAATCATATTTTACATGGTGTAGTATCTGTAATCTACTTTGATTAATCTAGTTGAAGGTTGAATCTGCTATAGCTTTAATATGTGTTATAGCACATAGGTACTTAATAATAAGGTTTTATCAATTATAGTTAGTATAATTAATTAGCTGATAGGCTACATTGTGTGGGGATGCCCATTGGTTTTTATTGTAGGACATCAAAAAATTATAGAAAATAACATCCAATTGGATATCCTAGGAGAATGGAAAAATCATTGGCAGTTGAAAGGCTATCTTGTGTAGAGACACCCTCTGATTTTCAATTTAAGATGGCAACAAATTACAAAAAACAACATCCAACTGAAAATTCTGGGAGAATAAAAAAGTAGTGGCAGTTAATTTTTTTTGTTGAAACAAATTTATCAAGTGCACATATTCGCTGGAACTTTCACACTGACAATATTTTGCTACCTCTCAATCCAATTGTTTTTCTTAAGGAAAGAGTTCAACCATCAGCCAAAGAAAACACGATGGAAAACATAGTGACCAAAAAGATGGAAAAATCGGTAAATGTTACTAAAATTTTGTAGCTCACCGCATTTCTCCATCATATTATCAAGATCTTTCAATTCAAATCCCTCCAAAAAGAATTCAATTTTTTATGCCAAAAGGGAAGAATTGATAGTCATCCTAAATGACATTTACTGTGCTCCTACGGTGAAGTTTCAATTTTGAGAATTGAAATAATGAAAATAAATTTTTAGATCAGTCCAAAATGTGTGTAGAATAAATTTCTAAAATTCTAAAAGATAGATTATGCGTACAAGAAACAAATTAATGAAAATTTTACAAAGTCTAGCTTTTTAGCAGACAAACAATTGTGATTCATGAGAGGCGTGCTTGACTAAACTTTGTTTGGAAATAAAATTAAAACCAAGTAAGAGCATTACTTCATTCTCTTTCATTCCTCAAACACACAAAAAAAAAATTTCTCTATGAATGTAACGGATAATGTTAGACTCTTCTAGTGAGTATCAAATGATTAAAAAAGAAAAGATTTATTTCCAAATAAAATTAAAACTAGCTATGATCACAACTCCATTATGTTTATAGTACTTGAAATACTTCATACAAAACACAAATGTTATCTAACTGTTAGGGTTCAATACAAAATAGAAAACACAAGTACATTTCTAACATTATATTAAAAAAATACATTAAATACAAAATTTTAAAAATATAAATATTTAAAATAATAATAAGAAAATTGTATATTATATAAGATATATAAGATTTGATTTATATTTGTAACTTATCTTATTTAAAAATAGTTTGTGTTCATAAATACTTAAGTACAACACACAATACTTTAAAATAAATTAACTTGAAGTTAATGGTATCTAAGAATTCAACTTGATAATTCTATGATAATATTTAATAAAATTATTTTACAATATAAACTATTTTTTTAAAGTACAAAAATATAATCTAGATATTTGTATAATTATTTTGAAGTAAAAACAAACTTAAACTAGAACATTCAAATGAATGACTATATGAACTTGAGCACCTTCATCTTATAATTAATTTATAGTTATATTTAAAAATGTAAAATGTGTTACTTAGTGACTAATATTTATGGATTTGATTGTGTTTGTTTTGTTTTGTATCGGTTGTCTAATCCCACCATTGTCTAAATGTTACGGAGTTGAAGGTGGTGGATGTCAAAACAAAGCATTATACATTTCTAATTCATAAATATCACGTACTAACTATTACATATAATGATTTGAATGTGACATGAATGTTAACTCCCTTTCACATCAACACACCAACACGTCATGAAAATGATAAGAGAGCTAAAGATGATGGACCACAAAATGCAATCTGAAATATTGATGCATGCTCAAAAATAGTATGTTATGGATAATTTTTTTTTAATTGTAAATAAATAGACTCTTGATTTTGACTTTTAATCAGAGTATAAGAAAAAAATTGAATATGTGTACATATAATATCTCTTTTTCAGTTACCATTTAACCAATTCATAGTTAGTTTGTTAAATGATAGCATAAAACCATCTATTTTTTATTTATACGGTTTCAAACATTATTTAGATTGCGCATATATGTGGATTGTCGGTGTTTACTATTATCTCAGCCGACCTCCAATCTGATATCTTCTACTCAAACGTATGTTCTACAATAGAATCTTAGATTACATAGAATATACTTCATGACTGCTTGTTGATGGCGTTTATTTTTTAGATATTTGGCAAACTTTGAAACAACCATTGATATTTTCTCCTTTTAACACTCCATTCAATGTATCACGATAGGATATTATTTGTTTGGTACATTTATTATTCTATAGGTCGGTGTGAAGACAACTATGGCTTCCTCTAGATAAACATCTTTGGTAAATTAATTAATTCATAGTAAGTATAGATTAGTATGGTTTTGGTAATTAAGAAAAATATCTGGTATAGTTTGAAATCTTTGACTGGTACATGACAACGGGGTGGTTGGAGCACTTTGAGAAAGATAATGAGAGAGATGACAGTGGATGAAAAGAAAGATATTTTGCTTTTTTTTTTAGGGATACAAAGTGTTTAAACAATATATAGTTTTAATTCTTATAATCTTTATTAAAAATGAATAAATTGTATTGACATGTAAATTTATTTACAAGTCATGAATGTTAAATTACTCTACAAAGTTAGGAGTACCAAAAAAAATTATATTCAATTTTAGTTCTTAAATATATTCATCGTATTTTGATATAAAAAGGAAACTCAATGGATGTATAATTGTGTTCTTTTATTGTATTTAAATTTTCCTTGCCCTAGTCTTCAATGTTGCATTTGATTATGAGTAAGCAAGTCGAATTATTTTATCTTGTTTGTCTATATTCTATTTTACATGTATGTTTTACATGAAGGGTCATTACTAAAATATTTAATTAAATACTCTTAGGGCCCGTTTGGTTGCTAGAATTGAACTTGAATAGGGATCTTTAAATTCCCAAATTTTCAAATCCTTAGTTTGGGTGTGGCAAATGGGAATTGAGAATAAGAATTCATATTCCTATTTTGGCCCCAAAATGAGTGTTTGCTATGCAACCTAAATAGGTGTTGTTGGAATTGTAATTCCTATTCCCATTTTACTTTTTCATAATTTATAATATTTTTGGATCTAGTAAAATTTTAACACTTCGCCAAATCTTTTATTTAGATGTGCAACTTTAGCCTCAGTAAGATTTTTCCTAGAATTCAATATATTTAAGTCTATGAAGTGGCACCAGCATGAAATATGATGTCAAGAGGGAAGTTTCACTTTGCAGAAAATTGTGTGTTGTAGTGAGAAGCATGTTTTTTTCTTTGTTTGATCTGTTTGATTGTTTCTTCAATGAAATTGATGGTAAGGGAATAAGCCCAATTGTAAATGTTTGATCAGATGTGAAGCCCATGGATTTTGTGCATTTAATTCGTAGATTATTGGGAATTTTCTTTTGGTTGAATATGTTTTTGTAGCAGAATAAATTATGTACAAATGAGCTTTTAGCTAGGGTTTATATCCTTCTATGGGACATTTGAGTTCTATTTGGGGAAAATCTTGTTAATTCTTTGGTTTTGCATTACTAGTTATGACTTATTTGGTAGATTGTTTGTGTTCAATGTCCCAATTTTTACTGCTAGTGATTGGATGGCACACTGACATATGTAGAACCAATGATTTGTTGTTGATCAATTTGATTTGGAGCCTGTTTAGCTAAATATTGGCCCCATATCTCCATCCATGGTACAATTTTAATTCCAATTTCAATTTGATGAACTGAACAAACTCTAAAAACTCAAATATGGAATAACCAATACTAGAATTGCAAATTCTAGCAGCCAAACGGGCCCTTGGAGTCATTAATGGAATAGGATTCTAGGATCACTTAAAACCAAAAGATGTCTTATATTAGAGAGCAACGAGTGTAAAAATATTGTTTGACTATGCATATAATGTTTTAGATTGATATTGGACATACTAATGTACATTAATATCTTTCTCATATAGGAAAGGTTAAGAGATAGAATTATTTTTAAGATTGTAACAAATCTCTTAGTCTTATACAATAAGACAACTACTAATAAGATCAAGTAACACCTAGCTTCTTCTAGAGATTCTTAGCCGCCTAAGTGAACATGTGAACTTGTATAAAAAGGAATTAACTACGAAAAAATAGATAACGTGTCATGTCCTGACTAGAAAGGGGTAAACTAGATTACTAAAAATGTTATTCATACCCACAACCCTCTTCAATGCAACTTAGCGAGAAAAACAAATAAAAATGATGCACGAATCATGATTATGGGTTCCTAATGGTAAGACATGTTAGGTACTCATTTAGGAATACATTCTCTCACAAATAAAAAGTAGAATACCCAATGTAACAAAACCCACCTCTAAAAGATAGAAAACAATCAAATTATAAAAATTAAGATGAATATGGGTTTCAATGTATAGGCAATGTTAGGATCCCATTTTAATTTACGAAATCTCTCACAAATAGAGAAAAGTATAAAACCCTCTCAAAAAGAGAGAAAAGATGTAGAAAAATATGAACAACTGATGGATAGAGAAGATAAGATCCCTAATGGATGAGATCCATCATGAGTATGTACAATAAATTCCCCTACATAAAATGGAAAGAGGGAGACTACCTTTACCTCTGTAATGTATGCTATCATACAAAAATGGTAAACAAATGAAGACAAAACATGATCTAGTGCCTAGAAACAAAGTTTTTCTCTCCTTGGGAAGACGATAGAGCAAGTGAAAATAAATGTATGTGTCCATTCCAAATAAAAATTGGAAATATGAAAATCTATATGTATGATAATGTACTTGAAATATACTCATACATTATCATGTCCATAGAAGATTATGTCATAGTCAAATCAATTATATGTACAATCAATGTAGAAGGCAGTAAACCAAGATCTAATGATAACAAGGTTTTAACATCCAAACAAAAAGATGATAAGATAACATTCGTACCATAATTTTCATCAATTAAAAAGAGGTAACCCCTCAAATGTGTACTCAAAATTTGAAATGTGAGGTTGCTAGAACCTCTTGATAAAACATCCCTAAATTTTGATTGGTATAGATGATGAATGATATTGTTGGATAAGAATGATGGGAGCATCAATCAATGAAGGTGAAAATTTAACAACTATCTCTATGGGTGGAGAAGAAAAAACTTTAAAATTGGATGATTGTATCAAGGGCTAGAAAATGCATTCACATAAGAAAGAGTTGAAAAAAATTATGTGAGATATAATGACATAATTCATTCCATTCTTATTTCTCCCACAATAAGTGCACTACACACACACACACACACACACACACACATATAGATATGTGTGTGTGTGTGTGTGTGTGTGTGTGTGTGTGTATACATACATATCTATATATGTGTGTGTATATATATATATACACACACATACATGTATATATATACATGTGTGTGTGTGTGTGTATGACTTTCTCCTCAACTAATAAGATATGTGGATATGTGTTGGCATTTCTTTCCACCATAATCCCTACAGAGATAGCATATCTAAGACATCTTTCTCATCGGCTAAAACTTTTTCATATGAAGGCTATACCAACATGTTGTGTTATCTAGGATTAGTTTCCACTAAGAAATGTTATCAACCAAATGTGTTCAAACCTTGAACCATAACTCTTGGTGTGCACTAGTATTATCTACACTCCACATCCTAATTATAGATTGATAAGTTAGCCTATTCAAAGAACTTAAGAACTACCAACTTGACCTCCTTTACCATGTGATAAGTGACTCATCCTCCTATTGCTTAACAATTTTTCCCTCTTTCTAACTTGGCTTTACCTTGACTCTAGAAGCCCAAAATGTGAGGAAACAAAATGATGTCACCAAAAAATGGCTCTGTGTATGTGTTATATCACTACCCTCTAAATTATAAGGTACAAATCTCTTATATGCAATGAATTATGTCTTTAATAAATCATTGGGATTGGGATATGCTCTTAACTTGAGAGCGAAAGAGGATAAAATAGGATGCTCATAACTACAAACACCCTAGGAAAAAATAGATTTAGAAAACCTATAACACCTAGTGGAATGGATTTCACAAGTTACCTTAAACCCCTTCTAATACTACTCTTACTCTAATCTAAATGCAGATTAGTCCTACTGAAATGTAATCTAGGGAGAGAGAAAAGATGTACATGAAAGATGAAATGGAACCCACCTTGAATGATAACCTTCCACTAAAATCAAATCTAGTAAAATATCACCAACTTCAAATACATCTTTCCTACAATCCCATAGAGACTACTTTACTATGCATGGTTAGTTCAGCTAGAGGAGAAATAAAAATAACATTAGAAATGCTGATATTAAATGGAATTAAGACCACAAAAGACCTAGTTGTAGATATCAATCAAATCCTCCATTTCATACAATCTCTCAATTCTCACACAATATCTGGAAAAAGAGGGGGAGAAGTTGCATTTAATTTCTAATCCTTTCTTTTAACTTAGAAAATTACATATATAGGCCCCCTCTTAGTGTTCTTGGCCAGTTAAATATTCATCAGTTACATTAATAGAGCACCTGAATCATTTAGAAATTCAATAGTCATTGGCTACAATTCAATACATTAGAGAACGAAAAGCATAAATGGTTAGAAACCCTCAAAATGGTTCATTTTTCCTCTTTGGTCCATAACAGTCACCTTGGCACCAAAATTTATATTTCATTTCCTAATAATCACAACAAATTTGAATGTTGGCCTTTGATCTTCTATCAATGATCATGATTTAAACATGGCAATTCTTTCATCTTTACCTAGTCACTTCTTCACAATTGTCATTCATACAATACTTTTAACCCATATGATGATGCGATGACTAATTGTTCTGAATACATCTCACAAGCTCATAACTTAAGATTTTATTCCATAGTCAAACCTTGTGAATGTGTGATCAAAGCATTTTGCAACCTTTCTACTCTGACCAAAGCTTAACTTTAACTCTCTACGATGCCCCAATTTCTCATCTAAGGTTAATAATTTCCTTTCATCACAATGTCATGACTTGAAATTCTAACTCAACATTAACCCTATGAAGCTATGATGAAATCATTCACTCTTTCAAAGCATTAACTTTAGGTTACTCTTAACTACCAACGATGATGCAATGAAGAACTTTTGCTACTTTGCTACCTTAACTCCAAGTTAACTTTGACCACCTATGAACATGTGAGTTGTTATGCTTTAACTGTTGTTGTCTTTGGCACCTTCGCAACCTACTTTGAGGGCTAAAATTAACATCATGTAATGATTTTATTTATATGTTTTTGCTACTTTGTAACTTAAAATGAAATTTTAGCTAACTACATGTGGTGTTGCATCATTAGCTTTGATTGTTATTTCATGCTCTTCGCACCATCACAACATAGAATTCTTCAAGCTAGAAACAAGCCACGATCAAGTGATATAGTTGAAATGACTATCTCACATATTTGCCATAGTCTAAGACTTAATATTTCTTTTATTTGTGATGTTGTGACAACTTCACACTTAATTGTCCAAGTCACTTTTTGCAGCTTCATGATTTATCTTTTATCATATGTAATATAAGTTGTGATTTTGTGAAAACCTTTGATCTGATCTTCATCTGATAGTTAGGAATTCATCTCCAAGGGAAGTTGACCTTTCAACATGTGACATCTATATTCTAATGTATTTTGCACTATTGATTTGACATCCATCTTTATTCTTACCACCTTTGACCAGAGTGTCTGTCATTGTGTAGTAGATTGAGCATTATTGAAATCTTCTGCTACTTCCTCTACATTGGATTCAAATGCTCTTCCTTCTAACATTTTTTCATGATTTGCACCATATCCTCTGGCCTTGATATCGATGTTCTCTACTTCCTTTTTCTCTGAATGTAAGTGTGATCTTTTCAAAAGCATCCTATCTTTACCATGAACACTCGATCAAAGCATTAGGGTTTTAGAATAACTTCCCTCTCATCTAGGAAATGCATAGACTTATCCTCCCTTTCCTAACCACCTAATATGAATGAATGCATTAGATTGCTATTGAATGCCCACCTAGGTGCACACAAAGGGACAGATGAGAGGAGAAGTTCCTTAAGTGTAATCTAGACACAAACATGGCATTACATTAAATCAACCCTAATCTTAGAAGTTTGAAAAATAAAGGGGGACTGAAATCATGGCAACAGCTAGCTCTGAGTAGGGAACTAGGCATGTTAGTGCCTAGGCAAGAACCTAACCATCTCTAGGTTTTGCAAAGAGCTCAAAAAAAATACACACACAATAATAAACTACCTCCTTCCTTTATTACAAAAAACACCATATATCAAAGATCAATGCCTAGTCCATTGGGTTGCAAAGTCTTAAATAACATAGGGAGATGATCTGCATTTGAGTGGTGAGGAAGTAGGGCAGCCAAAAAAAAGGGAACAAAAACACACCGAAAGAACAAAAGGAAAGAAGGACAACTAAACTAAACACACACCTAACCTAACATATTTACAGAGGTGAGATGAATCTCACCTTATGAAACCAATAGCAAAAGATACTCATGTGAATCCACTTACTGATTGACTAAAGTAGGATCCCTTCCTCCATAATTGGTTTTTCTCTTTAAGTAGGACTCCTACTTGTACCAATAGAAATGAAATGAAAACTCCACATGACTCTTTGATTATATGCACTAGCTAGCTATACATCCATTCAGGTCCAAAAAACCATGCCTGATTATAGATTACTTCATCCTCTGTAGGTCCTCTTATAGTCTCCTTCTAATAATCTTCTAGAAGAGGGAGATGGTCACATACCTTATTAGGAGCAAGGTGGTTAGCACCGAGGATTTCAATTACATTCTAACATAACTAGGCTTCATTAACAAGGGTAGAGAAAGGCTTCTCTTGCACAAGTTCTGTTATTGTTCATTGCATTCAAGAATCAAATCTCCCTAAGCTATATAGTAATATCCATTCTCCTTTCCCTCCAATGCATCCTTATTATCTTCAAGAATGAAAAAAATAGGAATAAAAACAAGAGAAAGGGGAGAAAACTAACCATTAATGACCCTTCTTTAACTTGATTTGGATTTGTACTTGGGAAATCAAGTGATTCTTTTTTTTTTTGAGGGGTGGCAAGGACCAACTAGCAATCTCTTCTTCCTCACTATAAGAAAAATTTTCATCTATCAATGGAACTGATTCTTCTACTAACTAATAGTTGATATCAAGACTCTTTTCTTCAATCACATCTTTATCAAGGATAAGAGTCTCACTAGTGGATTCGCGAAGTTCCTCCTCATGTTCATACAACTATTCTTTAGCCTAAACTTCATTACTCCTTTCTTCAACTAGAGTCAAAGTTGCAACTATTGACAGATTAGAAGTGGAATTTTTTAGTGTAGGCAGATGATCATTGGAAGATTCTTCTTTAGGGGTCTCACCTTGATCTGTAGCACTTGGAATAGCCTCTAGTCTACCAAAGACTGTAACAATATGTGAACTAGAATCATGTGACATCACCATGAGAGCTTCATAATCAAGTGCAGATGTTATCTTCAACTTTATTTCCTTTCTCTTATCCTTTTGCTAATACTTCAACTTGTGGACTCAATCTCAGAGGTGGCCCATATCTTCCTTGCTTTTGGGTCATCTCCTCTATTGAGACTCTCTACAAGATTCAACAAGATCTTCTAAAAGACCTTGCCCTTAGTTGTATGGAGTTCTTTCAGTGTAGGCTTAGGCTTTGGTGTTCACATTAGGAATGTTCACCTTCTTTTTAAACATTTGGAAATCATAAGGATTAGAGTAAGGTGACTTCAAGGGTTTTTTTTACATTCAACCATCTGTACTTCTTTTAGCCTCTTTCTTTCACTTTCTTGTAGGTCCTTGAGTCTTCATAAATGGGCACAGATGTGGTTCCAAAACATCTTTCACATATGCTTGTCTTCTATGTTGATGTTTTCTTAGGCTACACAGGAGATGCTCTCTCTATACTAGTCAAAAATATCATGAAGAACCTTGTCATTTGTGGCATGAAGTTCTTCAAAGGTAGCAATGAGCTTTATCCTGTCTTGCTTCAACCTCAGCTCTTCTCTTTGTATGTCTTTCAACTTGTAGAATCTGGAGCACACACATTTCCACAAGGATGTAGAAACACCATCATCTTCAATGTTGATATTCTTTTGAATGACATGGGATATGCTTTCTTTATATAGAAGCACACGCTCTTGTAGCAGCTTATCAATAGTCTCATTGAATTCTTGAAGAGTGAACTTAGGCCTTAGCCTTCCCCTAGTCTTTGAATTTTGCATGGTCATTGAGTTACACTAGACCTTCTTAGACCAAAGGGAACATGTCCTTCATATAGAGTGGCCAATCTTCATCCTAAGGAAGAGACCTTTTGATTTCTGAGAATAAGAAACCAAGCACTAGTCTTCGATTCCAATCCCCAGTGGAGTCACCAAAAACTATTGGTTAACAGTTTTTCCCTCTTGCTAACTTGGCTTTACCTTGACTCTAGAAGCCTAGAATGTGAGGAAACAAAAGGATGTCACCAAAAAATGGGTCAATGTATGTGTTATATCACTATCCTCTAAATTATAAGGTGCAACTCCCTTATATGCAATCCATATGCAATGAATTGTGTCTTTAATAGATCATTGGGATGGGGGAATGCTCTTAACTTGAGAGTAGAAGAGGATAAACTAGGATGCTCATGACTACAAACACCCCAGGAAAAAATTGATTTGGGCAACCTATAACACCCAGTGGAATGGATATCACAAGTTACCTTAAAGCCCTTGTAATACTACTCCTACTCTAATCAAAATGCAGATTAGTCCTACTAAAATGTAATCTAGGGAGAGAGAGAGAGAGAGAGAGAGAGAGAGAGAGAGAGAGAGAGAGAGAGAGAGAGAGAGAGAGAGAGAGAGAGAGAGAGAGAGAGAGAGAGAGAGAGAGAGAGATGTACATGAAAGATGAAATGGAATCCACCTTGACTGATAACCCTCCACTAAAATAGAATCTAGTAAGATATCACCAACTTCAAATATAACTATCCTATAATCTGAAAGAGACTAATTTACTATGCATGGTTAGTTCAGTTAGAGGAGAAAAAAAATAGAACATTAGAAATGCTAATCTTAAATGGAATTGAGACCACACAAGACCTAGTTGTGGATATCAATCAAATCCTCCATTTTATACAACCTCTTGATTCTCACTCAATATTTAGAAATATAGGGGGAGAAGTTGCATAATATTTCTAATCCTTTCTATTAACTTAGAAAATTACATATCTAGGCTCCCTCTTAAATTTCTTGGCCAGTTACAAATTCATCAATTCCATTACCAGAGTACTTGAATCGCTCAAAAATCCAACAATCATCAGTTACAATTCAATACATTAGAGAAATAAAAGTAGAAATGATTAGAAACCCTCAAAATGATTCATATTCCTCTTTGATCTATAATAGTCACTATTTCTTATTTTGCGCCCCCGCCAAATTTGAATTCAAATACAAGCCCCACCCAACGGTCATTTCCTAGTATAATATTATTTTAAACATCCGAGAAATATCAAAATTTTTAAAAGATCAAACCTTACGATTTGTTTCTATGGGCCCGCAAAGTTCCTCCTCATCGGATCAAGGTAAATCAATAGTTGGCATTATGTTGCTATGGAAAGTTGCACGTTGTTTTGCGTTAGCCACATAGTGCCTTTTCGCCGCATATCAGGTGGGTCCCCTTTTGCCTGGTTATTTCTCTGACACCAGGTTTTGCTAGTTCCATGATGGGCACCATGGCACTATCGAAAAGTATGTATTCCTCGTCGTTAGCGACATAGCGCCCAGACAGAAAGTGATCCTGCAACGAGTTTTGGAAATGCGGTGAATCCCAAGTATGCCCCGTTAGATACCAACGATAAATTTGTCAGACAGGTTGGCATGTGGCCAGTCTCTATTGGTAGGTCAGATCCATCTTGCTCGCCATCAGATCGGTTCAAATCTATGGTGGGCGCTATCTTGCTATGGAAAGCTGCGAGAATTTTAACCATAGCAACATAACACCTTGGTGACACATGGCACAGGTGATGTAATGGGCCCGCCTTTCTCCAAAGTGGTGTTATGACTCATCCTTGTTTGCAGTTGTTAGGTGGGTCATAGTACAATGGTGGTGATATTTCATTGGTCCATTCAATCGGCTCAGTGTGCAGTCATGTAATTTTGTTAATCATTGTCAGATTTGAGGGAAATCCATGGTAGGTGCTATATCGCTATGGAAAGCTGCGAGAACATTACCCATAGCAAGATAGCAAGTGTTTGCCATGTGGATTAGCGGGCCCAGTTTGGAAAAGGTGGTTCAATTTGTTTCTCTAGCATCGAGTTTGGATAAAGCCACAGGGGCTCGCTACCTCGCTATTAGAAAGAACTATACATCTCACAGTTAGTGAGATAGCAAGGCATCATGAAATTCATGGCAGGTGGGTCCATTTTCGATGTAACATCACCAAGTTTTTTGATGATCCGCCAAGGCTCGCTAAGTCGCTACCAGGAAGTTTGTGATTTTCTCTAGTAGCAAGTTAGCGACCAACCTAAAAATGAAAACACGAAAGAGTTAGGAAAGGGATGCCAGGGTGAACATGGTGACTATGTTGAGGTGTGTGCTAGGTTGTGCTAAGTTGGTTCGTGGGCCCAGAAGTTTTAAAGGGGCAAGTGCAATGTATGGCAAGTCTTAATCATCGTCAGATCTGCATGGATCTATGGTCCTCACTAACTCGCCATGGGAAGATGCACATTGTCTAGGTATAGCGAGTTAGCGACCTAGCGACACATGGATTGTGGGTCTTGTTTCCTTTTGAGCCACAAACATAGGGCTACCTAATAGATTTTATTGTACTTTCAAGGCTGTCAGATGGTGGCAGATCAATGGTCCTCGCTATCTCACTATGGAATGGTGCTCAAAAGATATGCATAGTGAGATAGCGACTCGAGGACACCTGTCCTTGTGGGTCGAGGAAGGTAACGCTAGGTGTTAATAGTGAGGGTTGGCAGTTAGCGAGACCGTTGCAGTTAGAGTTTGAGGAGATGGCATGATTAGTAATGAAAGAAAGGTGGTCAACCATTTAAGACTCTTACGAGGTGGCAAAATAAAAGGAGGTTATTGGCCCACGTGGCCCGTTTTGGATGCAGGGTTTGGTTGACTTGTTGATCCTACTAATTTAGGTGCTCAGGAATGAGGAGATTCAGGGTTTTTTTATGCAATTTGATCTTCGTGATCAATCCCAACCTCCAGAAGTGAATGCGAGATAAGGAAGAGCACTCCACCACCCCCAATTGATCCATCTACTTGGTCAAAGTATAGTTATAGCACTGCTTCTGTCTTCTCATGGCCCTTTTTTTAGTTAAAAATCAGATTTCATGGTACCAAAAGGCTATATTTAGATTAGATTTTCTTCTAGATCCCCATGATTGTTCTCTATACAACTTTAATGTAGTGGTTGGGGAGTAAATACAGTTGGAGGACATCTCAATTATGCCTGCACTATAAAGGCAATTTTTGTAGATTTTGTTTAGGTCGATCATTCTCTATTGTTCTCTGCTATTGCTCTACAATTCTCAATGTAAATTCCCTTTGCCTCTGAACTGTATGATTTATGCCTTATCTCTTTCAGCCATTGGTGTGAAGTGCAAGAACTCTTTGCCTCCACTAGTGTTTTGTGGAAATTAGTAATCTGCATGATTGTATCCCCCTGGCCTATGAATGATAATATAAGTGAATCTCTCTTCCTTGTGTCATTCATCTTAGTTTTCTGATTTGCATGTGATTATTAGATTAAAACAAGTCTGAATGTCTATATCCTTAGTTTCATTCTGGTTCAATAGTGCATATATGGGCAGAGATTGGTCTGAACACTCTATTTTGGTGCATCACCTCTTTAGATTAGATTAGGTAGATTTACTTTCATGCTCTCCTTCTCCCTTTTCCTCTCCAAGAATAGTTAGGTGCATCTTGATAGTAAGAGGAAGCCGGCCTTCTCCGGAGACTCAACCTCACAGTTCAAGTCCCATAGCTTGGAGGTTGTTTCCATGTTTCACTAGGTTGTCCTCATGCACATGCTTTGGACAAGGGTGCAAACCTAAGTGACAACAGTCACCTTGGTGCCAAAATTTATATTCCATATCCTAACAATCACAACAAGTTTGAATTTAGGTCGTCGATCTTCTATCAATGATCATGATTTAAACATGGCAATGCTTTCATGTTTACCTTGTCACTTCTTCACAACTGTCATGCATATGATACTTTTATCTCATATGATAATGTGATTACTAATTTTTTTGAATACATCTCACAAGCTCACAACTTAAGATTTTAATCCACAGTCAAACCTTATGAACATGTGACCAAAGAATTTCGCAACCTTGCTAATCTAACTAGAGATTGACTTTATCTCTTTGATATGCCACAATTTCTCATCTAAGGTTAACAATTTCCTTTCATCACAATGTCGCAACTTGAAATTCTAACTCAACCCTGCAAAGCCATGATCAAAGCATTCACTCTTTCATAACATTAACTTCAAGTTACTCTTAACTACTAGTGATGATGTGATGAAGAAATTTTGTTGCTTCGCTACCTTAACTCCAAGTTAACTTTAACCACCTTCAAACATGTTATAAGTGCTATGATTTAACTACTGTTGTCTCTCATACCTTCATAGCTTTCTTTTAGGGTTAGCACTAACATCATGCGACGATGCAATTTATATTTTTTTTCTACTTCGCAACTTAAAATGAAATTTTAGCTAACTACATGTGATGCTATGATCATTAGCTTTGACTATTATTTTATGCTCTTTGCAACATCGCAACTTAGAATTCTTTAAGCTAGAAACAAGTTGTAATCAAGCATTTACCATTAAACTGACTATCTTACATCTTCATCATAGTCTAAGATTTAACATTTCTTTTATCTATGATGTTGTGACATCTTCACACTTAACCACCTAGGTCATTTTTTGCAGCTTTGAAACTTATCTTTCATCATATGGGATATGAGTTGCAATGTTGTGAAAACCTTTGATCTGATCTTTATCTGACGATTAGGAATCCATCTTCAAGGGAATTTGACCTTTCAACATGTGATGTAGATATTTTGATGTATTTTGTGTCACTAATTTGACTTCCATATTTATTCTTGGTACCTTGACTAGGGCTTTCACCATTGTGTAACAAATCAAGCATTATTGAAATCTTCTGCTGCTTCCTCTGCATTGGATTTGAATGCTCTTCCTTCTAAATTGTTTTCATGATTTGCATCATATCCTCTGGCCTTGATATCGATGTTCTCTATTGGCTTTTTCTCTGAATGCAGGTGTGATCTTCTTTTTGAATGCATCATGTCTTCACTATGAACACACAATCAAAGCATTAGAGTTTTAGAACATTTTTGTTCTCATCTAGGAAATGCATTGACTTACCCTCCCTTTCCTAATCACTTAATATGAATGAGTGCATTAGATTACTTTTGAATGCCCAACTAGGTGCACACAAAGGGATAGATGAGAGGAGAATTTCCTTATGGGTAATCTAGACACAGACATGACATTACATTGACTCAACCCTAATCTTAAAAGTTTAAAAAATAAAGGGGGACTGAAATCATGGCAACACCTCCTAAAGTTTTTTTACTACTCAAGTTGCCTCTTAGGCATTTAATGCACAATTTTTTCTTAAGAGATGATCAACTACATGTATGGCTCTACAGAGAATATTTCCTATTGTTTATGTAGTTATCTAGTGTCACACTGTGTGTCTGATAAAACTTATGCCTGTTTCTTTGTTCTTTATCCTTCGAACTTTATGTACAAACTTCCAAAAATATCTATGGTGTTTTTTTCACTAGAGAAAATATTATGTAGTATCGTGTTAGGCCTATGCAATGGTATGTCTAATCTTTGTTAGTCATTGGGAAACATAAAATTTAACAAGTTACGATGAGCCCACAAATATTGCTCTTGTTAGATTTTATAAATATAAATTTTCTTAACCCATGAATACTTGCATGCAAAAACCTATCACGAGAGAAATGGAGGCAAAGAAAAAGAACCATGAAGATAAAATTTACATTAGAGAGAATGAAATTATTTACAATTAAAATCCTACTAAAAGGAGAGAGGTAAAACTTAAAAGGGAAATAACCTAGGTTGCATTATTATAATTAATAAATGAATTAACTATTATATGCCTAATGTTTACCTTAAATAAAATAGAGATAATGAGTGACTTAATAATTAAATTAAAATGATTTAATTAATAATAAAATTCCATATTACTCTAACAACTTCACCATGGCTCAATCATTTAACTCCTACATCATACATTCAACCATATAATTTATCAAGAAGAAGACTACTGAACTATGTCCTGTTAAATTGTAATATGTCCAACTATCTTGGTAATAATTGACAATGGATATTTGTACATAGATAATGTTGGTATAATTGATGATTGCAAATGCATGTCTTCAAGAGCATGCTTGGTGATGATTGAATTAGTTATTGTTATCATTCATGTCAACTTGACAATGCATGTTTAACTATTTTGTTAGCATGAATGTTGATGATGCTACATTTGGGGGAATATCCTAAGCATTGGAGAGTATTGACAAGTTGCATTCATGATTGTGTTTTTCATTGATGTCAACATAGTAGTAGGCCTCAGAAGACTAAAAGAGTAGCATACATAGATCTTAGTTGTATGCACATAGTTTTGTGTGTTTGGTGATGCATGTTGACATGTTCAGTACAATGTCCTAATGACAAGGTTTAATTTACAACATGTAAGTTGAAGATGTATGAAAGTTGTACCTAATTTACTGAGAGAAATACAGAGACAGAGTAATTGGAAAGAAATTTTTGATGTTTGTATTATTTCTTTCATCTGAGATGTAATAAGAAGATGTGCAATCAGCCATTGACACATGATTGTCTGATGGTGATGTCAGCAAGTGCATAGGTCTTGAAGTTGCACATGTGAATTTTTATATATACTATGAGCCAACAGTGGTATTATAATTGTAATTAATTAATTATCTTATTATAATTAATTGGGAAAGTCTCAACACTGACTCAAGGAATTATTTTGAAGATATTGTATAAATGAAATATGTTTTCCTTGTTTGTATGTGTTGTGATCATTACATGAAGTGCGAAGTGTGAAAAGGAGCATAGTGTTTACTGAGTGCAAGTAAGCAATCCAAGGGATTATTGGATGTGAGTTTTGTGATCAAGTTACAAGATTAGAAGGAGTAGAAGTCCACTTGAGAGGATAGAGGAAGAGGAAGGTAGTACAATTCATTTCTATTATTCTGCAAGGAATAATATAGAGATCATTTGTATAGTGGCTTGATTGATCTTGCCCTTGAAGCTACTTGGTAAGTGGGTCCAATTGTCTTCCACAACTCCTAACAGGGTTGACACAACTCTTAATAGGGTTGGAATCTCCTAACATGGATTCAAAGTCTCCTAATAGGACTGATATGTATTTAATGTTGTTATAGACTCCTAACAGGGTCCATCCTCTAATAAGGAATATTAATATTAGTACATCATCTTGTGGGTACAATCCCCACCAGGCTTTTCCATCTAATCAAGGGTTTATGTAGTTAACATTATTGGAAATATATGTGATAGGCTAAGTTACTAAGAGGGGAGGGGTGAATTAGTAACTAAGAAAACTTTAATCTTGTATTAGAAATTAATCCTTCATGTGTATTATGATATAATTGCATGCATGAGAAACTAAAAACATAAAAGCATTCATAAAACTTTGACACACAATTTGGTGACCCATAAACCTTCCAAATAGAAAGTAAAACTAGGGTGGGGATGATACCCACAAGCTTTAGTACTACAGTATAAAGTTGGCCTGTTAAGGCTTACAATGATCACTTTTGATGATCTGCCCTATTAGGAGCAATAAGGATTGCTAGGTCCACCTTGCAAAAGGATTTACAAACATACAATGAAGTATGCATTCGGTAAAGAGATTTACAAAACACTGCTAGGTCTACCTTGTGAAAGAACTTAACTGATCCACCTATTAGGATGAAATAGTAGCTGATCTCTGATCTACAAGTTGGTTTGCTAAATGAGATTCCTTTGAGTGTAACTATCACCTTTCTATGATAGATAAATATTTGCTACTCCTTATATTGTTGTAGCCTTTGTAATTCTCTCTTTTTCTCTTCTCTACTTGTTACAATACTTCATACTTCTCATTGGATGTGATACAAATATGTTACACATATACCAATCCAAATTATAAATTACAAAGTCAGCCATAATACAAGTTTACACAAAACACACAAAGTCAGCTCAACTATAGGAACTTGGGTTGTGAAGAATAGCTCGGTGAGGTTCTAATACTTGGCATCATAAAGCACTTGATAGATGTAGAAGTTCAGTTCATACTGAACACTTCCATGTAATCTTGAACTCGGTCTGCATTGGTGACTCAGTGAATACTATGAAACTTGGCATATAAACTAAGTCACTTGATTCTAATTGCATAGCTTGATAAATACAAACACTATGAGCTCGGTATAAACTAAGTCACTTGGTTAATACTGAGTTTCTCAGTTAACACTATACCCACATCATTGCAACTGCGAACTTAGTAAGCACTACACAACTCAATTTGCATTGAGGAACTTGGTAAACCTTACAAAGCTCGATTTACACTACTAATCACCAACTTGGTAGTAACTACTCAGTGCAAACTGAATTCTATCTCTTGGACTCAATAGCAACTGTAGAATTTGGTAGAATCTAAAATTCTTGGTTAACACTGTTAATTGTATAATATGCTTGATAGATACTTACAATCTGAATAAGTGTATGTCACTAATAACAAACATGACTAAAACATCAACAATCTCCCCCTTTGGAATTAATGACAACAAACACTTATCAGTCAAAACTGAATTCAAAATAAATGTCCAAGAATACCTCTTATTCATCACCTTGTGTCTCCAACATGGTAGAGTATTTTTTTTTTGAGATTTTTCAAAATTTCTTTTGTAAGAGATGTATATCTAAGTATCGGTACATGCATTATATGATAAAACTCCCCACTACAATATACTTTGCATCTTTTCATATCTGATATATACATTTTCTCCCCCTTTATGTATATTCTTATATTATATCTTCTCCTCTATATATATCTTTCTTTATATAGTATACTTATTCTCTATAATATTCTCCCCCTTTTTGAGAATCATGCTCTGAATTTCTATCAATGTAGCTCTTATTCTGGCTTCTTCTCTTAGAAATTTTGCATGCATATTGGTCAAGAATTTGATCTCTATGTAGTGGGTAGAGCCATAAATAGGGTCAAGTTGCAAATGATGTGCACTTTCCTTTAGATCCTCATCAATTTTTGGTAGTTTATCTCTTATTTCCTTGGTGAAAATTGATGTATCATAGAGTTTACCAAATAGTGAAGATACATTGTTGCAAGAGGTCTCCAATGAGCCTAGAATAGTTGATAATTCTACTTTATTCTCAAATTTCTTCTTAGCTCTCTATAACAATTTCTCTTGTCCGTTCAAATCATCATTGAATTTCTTGACTACCTTTGCTAACTAATTCAAAATTGGTTGAGAAGTGTGAACCTCTATGTTTAGTGCCTCAACTAGGATATTATATGCATCTTCAATTATCTAAAATTCCTTATTTCTTTCTTCTCTAAGCCTCTGCTACTTGGCTTTCTTCTAAAGAAGTTCTCCAAAAATATGCATTTGATCAGGATTGAGATTTGAGATGTCCTATTTTGGAATAACAATCTCTTCATCAAGATCAATATCCTATTCTTTCTCTTTGCCTTTATTCAAAAAAAAAATTCTTGGTTGAGACATGGTCTCAACTATCCTTGTACTTATTATTTTCATGCTAGGAATGGAAACAATGGTAGAAATAGTAGGACATGCTAAAAAAGTAGATACTGTAGTTATTGCCAAAATACCAATTGATGAAATACCTGGAGTAACCAAAACAAATGTAGGAGGAAGTGATGGCTACTTGGTACATGAAGTGCTTGATACTTCTATTAATGAAGTACTAAGCTAGATAGGTGCAAAGATTGATTGAGTGTGTGTACTTACAGTTTTTAGTGCAATCAATCCTATAGTAGCTTTCTTTGGGCTTGATTTTTTCAATACTTTGCTAAGAGAATGAGAAAGTGAGGCTATGAATGCTATTGTAATTTTATCTAGGTTGGTCTCCTTAGTGTTCTAAACTTCTGGTAAGTCTTCCTTGGTAGCTTCTTTTCCTTGTTCCTCTTCATCATCATCTATATTGTCATAATGAGTTACTTCTTCATCATCAATTTCCTCATCTTTTTCAACATCATCTTCATCCTTGTCACTTACACTAACTACAAAATCACTTAGCTTGTGAAGAAGATAAATGTTCTTCCATGTGTTTGTAGCATTCTTCACCATATGTTCAAAGTTTTTCAACAATATAAGACAAGTGTTGAATCTCAAGGTAAGTTTTTCTTCATTCTTCTTCAGAGATTCCTTGTCATTCAAACTCAACATGAGTTGCCTCAAGGTTTTTCATATACGTCTTTTGCAATTTTCATGGCATTCTCCCATCTTGGCTTGATCTTCTCCATTAGAACATTCAGAATTTGCTAAGAAAGCTAGTCTAGAGAATACTTCCATTTACCCATTTTAGACATTAATATATCTTCTATTTTCTTTTTCTCCTCTGTAATCCTAGTCTCATATTTTAGTACTTTGAAATTTTTTATGTCGGATCCTGACTCTAATTCTTTCATTCTTTCCTCAAAAGTAGGTGGAGGCCTCTTAAAGATTACATCTCCTCCTTCTTTATCAAATTTCTTCATAGATGACCTTCTTGTGAACATAGTAGTAGATGTCTTGGAAAGCTTGGTTATAATAACCTTAACTTTATTCTTCACATGCTCTTCATCCTCTAACTTCTCTTCATCTTCTGCTTTATCATCTTTAATGTCATCTCCTTTTCTTCAGTCAATAGAAGAGTGGTACTAGTTTTTAGTTTACCAATTCTCTTCTTCCCTTTGTTGACTACCTAAGGGAGTTTAATTTCCAATTCAATTCTTTCCTTTGCTTCATCATAAGTTCTAGAATATGTAGAATTTTGGATCAATAGGCTCATTAACTAGTGCTTCAATTATGTCCTTGGTTTAATCAATGTTAACCTCATATCCAAGAGGCTTAACCCAAAAAATTCTTGGTCTAACTGCCTAAATATATACTTTGTCATATCAACCATAAAAAAATAAATCATCTTTTTAATCATCAACAAGTTTCTTGGGTATCTTGAATCTATTATTAATCTTGTCTTTGAAAGCATCAAAGTAATTTTCCATAATACTTACATTGTTTTCTCCCATTTCAGCTATATATTTATTAATCTAATAAAGAATAGGTACATTCTTCCTCCATCCTACTTTACCTTTATATGGGGAAAAAAATTGTATATAGAAAAATAGACAAGTTAAAAGTGAATCAAACTTACAAGGATTGTTCTTGGAAGTTCTTATACTCTCCATATATTTGGTGAACTGGTTCAGCATTGACTTGGCAAGGTCAAATGATATGTTATTTTTGACCACCTTGTATGTGATATCCATTACTTTGCATGACACATTGTTGAGTCTACTTGAACTATATATCTTGTGCATGATGATATGTATCCCAAACTTCAATTCCATGTCAGTGACATAGCTGATCTTCATTCCCCTTCCATCCCACTTGGAAAGGGTTTTCTTTTCAAGCTCAACCCGACTTAGGGTTTTGGTTGATTTTTCTTTTGCCAACATAAGAAGACTAGTGATCCCATGGATCATATTCTTGGTTATCAAAATAGGTTGTTCCAACCATAGCTAACCATTGTGCACATGATTGACAATGAATCTTATCCATTTTATTTAAAAATCCCATGGCATATGCAGAATATGAGTTAAACCTTTTGCTTCAAGATGTTGATGTTCTAATTTGAACACACCATTCACACATAACTCCTTCAAAGATTCATCTATTTCCAAAGTTCCAATGTCTTGAATAGCACATTTAAAATGCAAACGATTATCATTGATCAATAGTACCTTCGGTGGAATTTGAGACTGAGCTCCACTCAGATGTAAGGTTGCTATGATAGTCAAACTGAGCTTAAAGTCAGTTGGCTTCCATTCCATGCCTTGAACTAACATATCTGACCCTTTCTTCAATTTTCCACTAGTGAATGCCATTAATGCTTGGTAGGTTTGAGTGAACATGGAAGTTTTCAATAGTAATTCACTAAAATCACTTGAATTCTCTAAAATCACTCTGTACAAATAGCTCTTGAAAATTCGTAGTGAGAAATAACTTTTATCTCACCCTTTCTAAGAAAATTCTCCTTCCAATCTCCACAAATGCCTGGTATGATTTTTTTCTCAAATGACAAACTATCATCCACTTCACTTGCATTGAAAGCTCAGCAGAGTCTTCCATGACTCAATAACCACACAAAAAATATAGTAGCTCCCTACCCTACTTTGTAGGGTCTTACAATGTAATGGACACCCTTGGATGTCCCAACTAACTAAACCAAATTGCTGAAAGGAATTATGTCAAACAGTTTGCATTCAACTTCTTAAAACCCCTTATAACTTTGGAAATCAAACGTTTATTTGTTTGTTGTGTTTCATGCATGGAATTGGTATCATACAACATAAACAAGAAAGAAACTACAATAATATGCAAAGTGGAAATGAACTGCTGCTAATAAAATGTTATTTTCAGAATTCATAAAACCAAATACATGGCAGATTTATCAACTCACTAATTACTTCAGCAGTATTGACATAATACTCCAGCCCATGCTTCCGAACTTGCTGCTACAATACTTTGTCCTTCAATCAGTCCACTACCTTCATAATACCATTCCCTCAAAGTGGCATAAGCGTCGGACAAGTAGTGAAGAAGATATGAGCAAAATACCAAATCTGCCTGTAGCCAGAAATGCAACTAAACTGCCTGATAATGAAGCCAATAACAAAGAATTCCAAAGGCCAAACCCCAAGGGAATGACATCTAGAATGTTACAAGAGAGGATAGACGTCCTCAAATGCCAAGAACGGAGCTGCAACTCACACACCAATTTCTTCTCATATTCAACCTGTCTAATGAAGTCACAAATGCTTCCTTTTATTCTATTTCCAAGGGTCCGCTCAACTCATATGAGCAATGTGGGATAAAAGATGTGTAATATATAAAACATATATTAAAATACCCCTTATGTCTCCCTTGGGTACACATCACCATAAAATAAATATTAAAGTAACACTTTAATATTTTACAATTAAATTAGATGTTACTTTAACAAAACTTCAGGCATTAAAATGTATTAGCAATCGGACTCCGAATAATGCGAGTGATAGCTCATTGGAAAGCTCTCACCAAAGAGTATCGAATCCAATCACCAAAATTGACCTGCACTGTGTCCTGCCGACTTACTAAAAAATAGTAAGTATGCCTGAAATTGAGTAAATCAACTTTGTTTTGGTCAAAACTGGAAATGACTAGGCCAAAACACTCCAGGATCCCATTAAACCCTTCGTTAGCCTTCAGGACCATGTAGAACAAGGCTAACACACACACACTTGGTCAACTACTAAAAGAACATGAAGGCAAAAAGATGGGATCATTACATACAACCCAACCTCACTCAGTAAGGTTTGCAACCCAACCATGCTTGATAAAGACTAGCATCTTTTGAATACTTGATGATCCCTTTGCATCTTGAATGCTAATATGGATCTTTCATTCTGTTGACTAGAATTGGTGTGAGATGTCTTCTTCAAAATCCTCATTCCAGTTCTCCTTAAGAGATCAAGTGGAAATGCTTGAGTCACCCAATTCTTGAGTGACATGTTCATCATTTCTCATATTTGTATTCTCAGAAGATTTTGGAACCCATTGCTATCTCATTTGCTTTATGTTGTTATCAGCTTTTACCTTCTTTTCATCTTCAACTTTTCTAGTATTCATACAGTTCTTAGTAATATGACCAAGTTTTGTACAAATGAAACATCTTTTGGTAGTATCCCTTTTCCTCATGTGATGCTTCACACAATTCATTCCAATGTGTCCAAATTCTCCATAGTAATGACATCTGCACCATGTGTTATAGTCCCAACCAAATATAGCTTTTACAATATGTTCCTGTTCAGTTCAATGTATTAGTTTTGCATTCTAAAGATTTGTGCCCATGCTTCTTTCATTTTTGACATTTGCCTTCAAATTTAGTTTTTTCTTTGTGTTCATTAGCCCTATGACCATGCTAATTGTAATTGTAGCATTTTCCATTGAATTTAGCTTTCCCATTACTCCAACATTTGTTTGATGTATGACCTATCCTACCACAATGACTATAAGTAGGTCTTTGATTCTTTTGAGATCCTTGATTGGATGTGTTGGTCTGATTTTTTCACACTTGCAAATTTTTTTTGAAAATTATGGTGAGAAATCATTTGAGTTTTTTAGGATTGCCCTAGTCTTGCCCTGTTTCATGTGTTATCAGAGTCTATTGATTTCTCCAGATTGATCTTTTAAAATAGCCATGAAATTGTCCCAGGTCTGAAATTGATGGCATCCCTTTTGAATTTCTCAGAAGGAGTTGTAAAATTTTTTAAGTTAGTCCTTTATGTTCTTACGGTGTGAGGTTTCACGTAACAACGGAATGCCTTTTTCTTTTGGTTTTCATGGCCACGCTTTCTGATACTGAAATGACCCTAGTTATAAAGGTCACTAAATCCCAACATTGTACTGTGGCAATTCGTCAAATAGTTGGCAAACAGGCTCTGATACCACTGAAATAACCCTGACAGGTTATTGCTTTTTCCAGCACCAAAAAAAACTCTTAATACTTCGGCTCTGATACCACTGAAATGACCTTATCTATAAAGGTCACTAAATTCCAACAATGTACTATGGCAATTCGTCAAATGGTTTGCAAAACAGGCTCTGATACCACTGAAATATTCCCGACAGGATGATTGACTTTTTTAAGCACTAAATTTCTTAAAACTTCAGAGGTTTGACATTTCGTCAAACAATTAGCAATCGTGCTCTGATAAGTGGTGTCTCTTTGTGAATCTTCACTCGATCTTTGCTACAGTCCGACCAATGACAGAGATGCGAGAATCTAGCCTGTTGAAACTCTCAAATAGACCATCCGCTCCTTTTTCTAGCTCGGATAGTGTTTTCCAATGTTAGGAATCATGAAAAGCAACTTCCTTCTTCAGCTTGCCCAGTCTTGCATCCACCTCGTGACTAAGGTGTGCCAACTCCTGCCGACAATCCTTGAAAAGAGATAATAAAGACTCTGCCTCAGAAAATATTGGTGGACCTGCTCCTAAAGTTGTTTTTGTTGCTTCTGAAGGAAAACGTGAATGCCCATTGTATATGACATCCTGGCCTCCTGCACTGTTTCTTCCCTCGGAGGATTCAACGTCATCCTCTTGAAATGAGGGCAGCAATTCATTCACCAAGCTCCCAAATACATCAGCAAATGAGAAAACACCCTGATTGCTATGGCCGTCAACTTAACTACCATTTTTGACCTGTACGAAAATTCGCATCTCCCTACTTCTTCATATCACCATCTGCCTGCATCCTTGGTCTTGTGCGATTGGCATCCTTCCTTTAACCCGCGTCGATGTTGATGTCGCCTCAGCAGATGGAATGCTGACCACAACACTACCCTTCGACACCTGTCGAAATTGACGCTGTTTGCCTAGCCACGGGTTAACACAAATCCGCAGGATCCGCCTGATGTCAGGTTGTGCGGCCGATCGAAATCTTGCTTCCTATCTTACGCAAGAGGGAAGCTGGTAACGGACTTGTGGCACTGACGGATTTCGCAAAAATGCTCAAATTTCTCCAAAGTTCTCCAAGAATCTCCTCGAAACCCAAAGGGTCAAATGCTCACGCTAAAAACCCTCCTGATCTTCAATCTGGTATTGATGCTGCCATGAGATTCCCGTAATGGTGATTTGGATTTCTCTTTGTTCCTTGATCTGCCTACCACACTTTGAATATATAGTTGATGCTATCGTTGTTCCACCACAAATGATCTTTGCAATTTGCCTACAGTCCAGGTTTGGCCTCTAATGGTATATGAAAATGCTGGCTGGAACGAAAAACTTGGAAACTTGTTCTTTGCCTCCAATCTGCTCACACCGCGACTTCCTGAATGGAATGCTGAAAATGTCACCTTACTCCTCTTGCCGCCTGAAATAATAATGAACTTCAAACCTTGCAAAAGCTTAAATCTTCGAATATCAATTCTCAGAATGATCCTTCAAATTTTGGCCTTGAGCCACAGATTTTGTCCCTGATGAAATGACTGCAGCGTCACCTCCAATCTGCAATAATTCAGATGATATTTCACACCCTCAAAATTGCGTACCAATTGAGAGTTATCGTTCTCAATGGCCAACTGTGACAATTGTAGAAACCCTCGGTTTCACAATGCACCTATGATTGAATCACAACCTAAAAATCAAAGAGAGATAATCAACTGCCTGATTCGAATGGAGCCCCGGGGTGCCTATTTATTCTTTTCTCTCCACCTTCTCCAGAGACTTCTAGAACAATTTTGATCTTATCTCATAAGTGACTTTATTAAATATTTTCCAAGTCACTTTATTAAATACACGGTTATCTTTTAATATTATGTATTTAATTAAAATAATTAATTAGTCGTCCTTGGACGACCAGATTAATTAAATTAATTAAATCGAACTATCACCAGAAAATTCGGGACATGACAGATACAGCGAAGAGGCGTAAAAGATTTATTGCACCTTGAAAAGCTCTTTCTATGGGCTTACGACTAAATACCTTGAGCGAAGGAGTGGGGAAGCCTACAATGTGATCTACGCATATACGCCTCAATGGGTAGCGTAAAGGAGTAAAGCATGATCTGAAGGGCACGCGAGGGTATTACGGTGTTACGAGTAAAGGTTTTTCCGTAAGCATGGAGGCAAGGTTTCATGGTGTTTATGTGTCTACGATTCTTGGGTTTGCGGACAACCATAAAGATTTTTTCTTAGCGGTAAGGGAATCATGTGGGACCTGTTGAAGTGTCAGAAGGGCCCAGTTGCAGCAAATCAGATGGAGACACAACATTTATGTCAAATGTGCCCATCCCTCGTGGCATATGACTTAAGCTTTTGATATTACACCCTTACGCTTGTAGGTTAAGCATATGAACGGAGAGCTATTTTTTCTTTTTTCTGTGGTTACGGATCGAGTCTCAGCGTGTAAGCGTAAAGAGGTGAGAAGGAAGATCAGTAAAAGGGGTTTACGCTCATACGATAAAAGGAAGATGTGAGACCGCAATAGCAGTTGAGGGGGCTCTCCGGTGATACGAATAAAGCTAAGTCATAAGAGTGGGAGATAAGTTTTGAAGCCTTATGTTGCCCCGAGAAATGAAATAAGTGGAACAACATAGAGGGAATTTCCAAAGTCTCCGTAGATACGTGCACGTAGGAACGTAAAGGCTACAAGGACGGCTTGAATAAGGGTTTTATGCTCACATGAGGAATGTTGAATTGTAAGAACGGAGATGTTAGTAAAAAGGTTTTTGATGTTCTGATGTAGAGGGTTACGTATAAGCGTAAAAGGTAATAAGACAGAGTTAAGGATCTTTACGCTTATACGGAAGAAGCTTAAATCGTAAAGGCGGAAACACACAGTAGAAGGGCTTGAGATCCTATGGGGTAAAAGGTTTTGTAGGAACGTAAAAGGGACTTGCAAAACAGTGTAAGAGCATCATTACATTCCTACAATTAGGGCATTTTGAAGCTTCTCCGAGTGAGCGTAGAGATCCATCGAGAGCATTTTCGACATCACGAAGATTGAAGATTTGACTCAGCGTAAAAATGGAAGATAGTCATATAAGAAAGAACCTTTGATGTGTCATGACAGATAAGCAAAAAAGGACAAAATTACTGTAGCCAAGCAAAGTAAGGCTTTGAAAAGTACAATCAAAATCCAATTTTGTGGCTGATATACCCTGATGGCGACCTGCGATCATAAGTTTTAAAGATCATGCATGCTAAATTTATTAAAAAGGTTGGCAGATATATAATTAAAACATCAAGGATTTAATTGAATTACCAGCCTCAAGAAGCTTGTTCGTGTGCTGTTCTGAAGTTTTGAAAGTGTTAGAAATGGAAAAAGAAATATGTAAATAAGCAACACCATGAAAGAATCTAAGTGAGTGAATGCATGAAAAGATATTACCATAAAATAGGAGAGAGAAAGCTTCAAGCTCCAACACCATGAGACAAGATATTTGGAAAGGGGAAAGCAAAGAAAACCCCTTGTGACATTATGAATGAGGCATGAAAAGCCTAAGAAGGAAGAGAGAGAGAGATAGAGAGCAATGCTCATACAATAATTGAGAAGAGGAAGAAACCTCATTGTTAAATGAGAGAAGAAGGTCATCTCTTAAATAGAGATGAGAGAGAGGAGTTAGAATGTAACTCCCATGTCTATGAATGCCACCATTCATATGTGTGTGAGGCCAAGTGTGAGATTCCTCTTAAGGAGGAATAATCTAAAATTAGAAATTACAATATATATTTGTCCTCACATATTCCACTAGATGACAAAATAAGATGTAGTGGAAAAAAGGACAAAAAAGAAATATATTAGGATACCTTGGCTTATATCCTAATATATTACAACAATAAAGAAAGGAGTTCTAACCTTGGTTTATAAATACACCAAGGAAAGATTACAACTTCTAACAGAAAGCTACAGAGCTCTGTGTATCCTGTGAAATTGCAGAAGAATTCAAAGTAAAAAAAAACATGGCCGACCAAGAAGTTGAAGAGGTGCACGTAGAAGAATTCAAAGTCGAAGACAAGGGTGATGATGTGGTAGAAGTCACACCAGAAGGAAAAAGGAAGAAATCTGCTATCAAAACAGAAAAGAAGACAAGGGTTAGAAAACCAAACAAGCATGCAGAAGACTAGTTAAAACTCCTTCCAAGGTCGTCAAATGCAATTTCTGCAAACAATCATATATTCAGAGACCCTTATGCTTTTGTTCGAGATGCTAAATGCCCTAGAATTACTGGTTGTGATCTTTTTATGTACTTTTATCAGAATAGAATAGAGAATGTGCCAGTATGTAACCCTTGGAATAGAAATATGGCAAAATTAATTTTTTCAGAAGTGTTCGTTGATGTTGACCTGTTGAAGGCCCTAATAAATTCATACAATCCAGTAACCAAGAATTTTCACAGGCATAATGGGAGTGTATT
The DNA here is from genome assembly GCA_028749045.1 of Cupressus sempervirens. Classification (NCBI taxonomy): domain Eukaryota; kingdom Viridiplantae; phylum Streptophyta; class Pinopsida; order Cupressales; family Cupressaceae; genus Cupressus; species Cupressus sempervirens. Next base: position 9,352,528 of record CM053783.1, read on the forward strand.
ATGTACATTGGATAGAACTTCTTTTATTGAGGTTTTTGGATTGATGGGACAAGTGGATGTAGCTATTGACATTGCAGACTTACAAGGAAAATTTGCTAGGAATAAAACCTACTTCGTAAACAATGTCATGCTGCCACACATTCCTTACAAAGTTAAGAAGGCAGGGTTAATCCCAAAAAAGGTGGGAGACTTTTTACCTTTGAATAGGCTCAAAAATTATTTCAAAAACACAGTGTATGGGTTGCACAAAGTATTGGGAAGTGATGGTGCAGAGGATTGTGTATATGGTTCTCTTTTTTTGATGGCATGCGACATACAGGATCCTTTTCATCATAAGGAGTATGATTATGTGGCCTTTATCCTTGACAGTATGCACATGCAGATTTGTGATGCTAAGAAAGGAGAACTGAAAGACTTCAAGTTCCACCATTATTCATTATTGATGCACCTTATCCTGTATAGCAACATTGGGTACATCAGTGGAGACTTCATTGATCAAACTTCTGATGAATTTGGTGAGTTACCTATGCAACTCTGGACTCGTATTTGGCATAAAGATTTCTTCTATTCAAATGCTCTAGTTTTTTTCAATTTGTTCAGTTATGTTATTATGAGGCAGCTAGATCATACTTTCTTTAGGGCACCCAATGTTTTGAAGACTCTGCTTAGGCCCTCTTTCTTAGATGAAAAAATAAAATTAGATCATAACTGGGGAAGCATATTTTTGTTTAAAGAATGTACTTTAATCAGAGTTTTTGCATGCCCACAGCCTCCTCATCTATTGCCTAAATATCTACCCCCTAGATTTGCCATTATTGAATTCTTTTGGCAATTCTTTTTGATGAATAAAGAAATGATCCCTCCCTCTCTGCATAAGCCTACTTTTGTATGTAGAACCTTTAAGGTAGGAGACTTTGAAATAGGCAAGAATTCTTTTGAGGAATTGGGTGACTATTTAGGTCAGTATAAATTTGCTACTGGGCCCTATAGGATGTATGATCCTGACAGTTATATTGCAAATGAGGTTAAGACCATTAGGGGTTTTGTTCTACCTCCAAGTAAGCCTATCCCTGTAGAGGACCTAATTTCCAACATAGTAGCAACAAGGGAGGCAGATAAGTTATTGAGGAAGTATGAAGAAATAAGGAAAGTGGAAAATGCTTTGAAGAGGACCAACCCTGATTTTAAGGGTTTTTATACAGAAGTTCCATATCCAAATAATCTAAGGAAAATGATTGAGAATTTTGATCATATTATGTTACAAATGCCTCATGAGCCAGAGGGAGAAGAAGCCATTGTAAATAGAGAATCCCCTGAACCAGATACACAATTAGAAATTGATTTGGAAGAAGAGCAGTCATCAACATTAGCCTGGATGCCACAAGGAAATAAAAGACAAAAGACAATGCACATCCCTGAAAAGGTGGTAAGCGGAGCTATACAAGTCATGTCTGGAAGTAGTGAGTATTTTGCTGATATTAGGCAAAATTATTTTCATCAAAGGGCTACTAAAGCAGGAAAAGCTTCTACTGACATGCAAATCATAGCATCAAGGTTGGATGACAGGCTCATTCAATCTAAGAAATTCATGGAAGATGATGATTTTATTAAATCATCTAAATTTAAAAGTTTTCTCTATAAAATCAAACAAAATGAACTCACATTGAGTCTCATGTCGGGAGAAGATCCAGAGAAAAATAAAGAGTTACTTGAAAAACTATTGGCTTATGACCTTGATAGTGAAATAATGACTGCCGCAGAAGCTAGGAAATTAGTACATAGGAATGGCATGATTCTAATACCACATTGGGACATTGAGAAAGCTTTTGTATTGGACCAAATGAGAAGACAAGATAAGGCCATCAGTTATGAAGCCACTAGCAGTGAAGGTTTTAAAAGAGGGTCAGGTTTTAATGTGGACACTAAAACCCTAGCAGTATGGAGTGTGGCCCCTGACACCAAGAAACCTAAGATGATGGATATAGAAGAAATTGCTCAGGGCAATATGATTGTGTGGACATTGGAGAGCACTACTGGGAAGGAAATCTCCAGTTTGGTAAAACATTTTGCTCTTATGAATGAGGAAAAGGTTGATGAAATTGAGGATAAGTTAGCTGCAATGTTTAATGAATGCCTTGATATCAGGAGAACATATGAAGAAGAGCTCAAAATGAGCCATGTACAGAAACAAAGAATAGAGGAGTTGGAGGAAAAAATTAAGATTCTGGAAATAGAAATAAAATCCCTCAAAGAATAGCTTAAGAAAGAAACAGAGGCAGAGCATGCACCAAGGCAAGAGGAAGAAAGAAGGCACAAAGTAGAAGCGAAGGCCCAAACAGAAGAAATGCTTATGGGAACAATAGTGTCAGTGCCTGTGATTAATGTGGAAACAGAAGTTTCCCAGGTCAACAATAATACCAAGAAAAATGTTTTGATGAATGTATTAAATCATAGAATCAGCATTCTGAAAAGAATATCTCAGGATACTTATAATACATTCATCAATCTACAATCTGCAGAACAGGTATGCATGAGTGCAATTAGATGGCTTGAGCCTATTTTTCAACAGTGGGGACCCTATATGCAATTTTTTGATAGGTTGATACCCTTGTTAGCCAAGAATCCAGATCTCCCAGATAAAGTTATTACTGTGAAGGAAGGTATGGACAAAGTGAAAGAATTATTGCAAATCTTCATAGGGAAGCTGGTAGTAATTCAAAGTAAATTAAAAATGCTAACAAATGGATTCTATTCTTTGATTCCTTCTATTATCGATTCTAATGATAAGTTAAAAGATTTTGATGAGTGGTCTAATTCTTTTGATCACATTATAGACTTGCCACAAGTGGTGTCCATCATCCAAGATGGTATTGATGAATGTATTTTCAATGAACTAATTGATACCCTTTTCAAGATTGAAACTAAAGTGAATAGGTTTATCATAGAAGGAAGGGTGATTATTGATGCCAGGTGGTAGAAAACGGTGGATGAATTAACAACAGTTAAAGAATGTGATTGGCCCACTAAAAGAGAAATATTTTTCTGGGAAGCAATCGCAGAAATCAAAGCACTACCAACTGGGAGCAGTTAGAGAAAAGGACAAAATTGAACATTTTATGCTCCAGCTGTCATTTGCATTTTGTTTTATTTTTTTTGTTTTGTTTGTTCGGTTTTCTTCTAGAAAAAGGGTAATTTACCCAATTTTTGTAAAAGGACACGTGTCACTTTCTTTAGCCCGAAGCTTGTTGCATCTCACACTATTTAAGTGAGATCCCAAGGCTAAAGAATGGTCTGAATTCTATTTCTTCTAAGTATTGTGCTTAGTCTAGTTTTTGGTCCAAATTTTGAAAGCAAGTTTGTAATGTATTTTGCTGTCAAATTCTCTGAGAATACATGAATATAGAATGACCTGTGTTTCTTTCTGAAGGCCATTCCGAGTCTACTGTAAAGGATATACCATTTTCAAAGGAAATGAATACAAATTATGAACTGTCCCCATATCAGTTCTTTCTAAATTTTGTCTCCTTTTAAATACTTAGCTACCTTGATGTTGTATGAGTAAAATCTTGTGCACTTGAATGCAATCAAATTAGGTTGTATATCCATTTATCATTGCTGTTAATTCAATGGAATAAATAAAGGCTTTGATGAATGTGATAAGATTCCTTAAGTATTGGAAAGGATTTTTGAATGTTAAGTTCTGATAAGAATTGCTGATAGAATTTGTTGTAAGGCAACAAATTAGATCTAAGAATTTGCTATAGACTTTGAACCCCAATGGATTAGGCACTAATCAAGTTATTTTAGCTGAAGGAGAAATATCTTACAAATGGTTTTTCAAATGCATCATCAAATCAAATTTTACTTTTATTCCCTGTAGGTCTTCAAAGTTGGCCAGCACTTGTCTGCATGGAATGTTTTAGCTTCAGTTAGCCATTGTTGTTGAAAACATCTGCAGATCTATAGAAGAATTCTTGGCCATATCTGTTTATGGGATGTGTTTTATCAAGTTAGTAAGAATTATTTATATGTTTAAGGATCTTGAAATGAGAATCAGAATGAAACTAAGAACAATCCTCATACATTTGTTTCAATTTTGAACCATCCCTGGGTACACCCACCCTGGTTTTGCAGAGCCAAAAGAGTAGAAAACCATATGTGGTTTTGTTGAAGTTGGGTCCAAATACCTTACATACGCAATTGTTAATAAGAATAGGCTAGTCTTTAGATTGTGTATGTACTGTCATTTTGGTATTAAGCATTTTGTCGCTTAGTAGTTTTAGCACTTTTTAAAAAAACACCAACAGGATGATTCATCTTCTTTTGTATATCCAGTTCCTACTTTTCCTTTTTGTCTATAATGACTTTGATCATTCAATTGATTCATGTTTGCTTGAAATTTCATTATCCTCACATTGGTTTTCTTTTTAATGTTTAGATCATTCTCTAATCTTTCATTCTCTAATCTTAGATTCATGATTTCATCATTTGCATTTGTGAGTTGATCAATGAAGTCTGTATGCCGAAGGGATAGCTGCTAAATTTCATTGTTCTTTCCTTCTATCTCTTCTTTTATCTTATTTTTCTCTTCCATGACTTCACACAATCTTACTAACTGAATTTCTTGTTCTCTTTTCAGTTTTCTTACTTCTTCTTGAAGTGAGCTATTCTTTCCCAATAGTTCCTTGATTGTGTCATTAGCTTCATCTAAATTTCTTTTTGAATGGATGTCTTGAATTCTTTCTTTAATGTATACTTGATCATTCATCTAAATTAAAAAATCTTTTCTTCTTTTCAAGGATTGAGAGAGTTGCTCCTTTGCTTTCTTGAGTTTCCCAATAGCCAATTCTAAATCTAGCTTGTTGTTTTCAATAGCCTTGTCAAGTATAATTACCTCCATAGCCTTTGATCTTTGCTCAAGCTATTAAAATTTTCTCTGGGAACCACAAAGCTTTGATACCAATTGTTGGAAATATATGTTTTTTCAGTAGGCTAAGTTACTAAGGGGAGGGGTAAATTAGTAACTAAGAAAACATTAATACTTTATCAACAATTAATCCATCATGTGTATTTTGATCTAATTGCATGCATGAGAAATTGAAAACTTGAAAGCATCCATAAAATTTTGACACACAATTTGGCGGCCTAGAAACCTTCCAAATAGAAAATAGAATTGGGGTGGGGATGATACCCACAAGATTTAGTACTATAGTATAAAGTTGGCTTGTTAAGGCTTATAATGATCACTTCTAATGATCTAATTATCTACCCTATTAGGAGCAATAAGAACTACTAGGTCCACCTTGCAAAAGGATTTACAAACATACAATGAAGTATGTACTTGGTAAAGAGATTTACAAAAGACTATTAGGTCTACCTTGTGAAAGGATTTAACTAATCCACCTGTTAGGGTGAAATAATAGCTAATCTCTAATCTACAACTTGGTTTTCTAAATGAGATTCCTTTGAGTGTAATGATCACCTTGCTATGATAGATAAATCTTTGCATCTTCTACTCTTCTCTCTTTGTTACATTACATAATACTTGTCATTGGATGTGATGCAAATACATTACATATATACCAATCCAAATTATAAATTCAAATTCAGCCACAATACGAGTTTACGCAAAACACACAAAGTTAGTCCTACTACAGAAACTCGAGTTTTGAAGGCTAGCTTGGTGAGGTTCTGATACTTGGCATCCACTATCAATGCTCAGCATTGTCATGCACTCAGTAGATGTAGAAGCTCAATCCATACTGATCACTTCCAAGTTATTGTGAACTTTGTCTGCACTAGTGACTTGGTGAATACTGTGAAACTTGGCATATAAATTGAGTCACTTGATTTATAAATTGATCACCAACTTGGTAGTAATTGCTCGACGCAAACTAAATGATGTCTCTTGGACTCAGTAGCAACTATAGAACTCTGTAGAGTCTAGAATGCTTGGTTAACACTATTAACTATATAATATGCTCAATAGGTACTTACAATCTGAATAAGTGTATGTCACTAATAAAAAACATTACTGAAATGTCAACAAACATATATGGTTTTATTGTTCATGAGTATCTTGTTGTGGTTTCTTATTATATTACTCATATGGTTAAAGTTTAATAAGGCTAATAATTGTGATGTTAGTTATATAAATTATTCACACCCCACCCCCCTCTCAATTATATTGGTGGACTATATATTCTAACAATTAGTGTCAGAGAATCAGGTTCTTGAAGGAAAAGCTTAACAACTTTGGGAGATCAGTGGGGATTCATTTTAGAAAAGATAGTCCTAAGTCAGATAGAGGAAATTTTGACAACAAAAAGATGGAGATCCTTAGTGAGTTATCATATTTGTGTAATTATTAGAGCATTGAGTTTCCAGATCTAGAGTCCTTTTGTTGCATACAAAAGAATAGATATACAAGAAAATACTAATCCATATCCAAAGAAGACATGAAGATCAAATAAGGTATCAATCTGCTTATGAAAAGAGAGCCAAAAGATATAGATTTTATTTTTTGTTGGACATGTAAAGATTTTGGTCATTTTTCATCTCTATGTACCAAGAGAGTAAGAAAAATTAGAAAGAGTTCACTTTTTGATGATGATGAAGAATTTAAAGCAAGTATGGAAAGATCCTTGAATGACTGTGATGATAAAGATAATGAGCTTGAATTGGTTAAAAAAGAGGAAGTAGTAGAAGAGATAGCTTTGGTAGCTATTGTTGATCCAAAGGCTAAACATATAAATGTGTATGTTATCATTGACACCAACAATAATTTGTAGAATGAGAATCAGATTGAAGAACAAAGATCTGAGCCTAGACTAGATGAAAGAGTTGAGTTGACAACTCCTAGTAGAATTATGTCAAAGAAGATGAATGAGCAACATGAAGTTGTAAGGAACAAAGATAGACTGGTATGCAAAGGTTACCCATAGCAAGAAGGTATAGACTATGAAGAGACCCATGCCCCCATAGAAATAATGGAAGTAGTAAGAATGTTCTTGGCTCATGAAGCAAATAAGAAGTTCAAGTTATATCATATGGATGTTAAATCAACCTTCTTGAATAGAGAACTTGAAGAAGAGGTATATATTGAGCAGCCTAAATATTTTCCTCTAATAGAAGACAAAGATATGGTATGTAGACCAAAGACAAATCTATATGGTCTAAAGCAAGCACATAGAACCTAATATGCAAGTTTGGACAACTATTTGGCAAAAATTGGATTTGCTAAAGGTATGACAAATAGTAACTTATATTTGAAAGAAATTGAGAATAGTTCGCTGATAATAGTAATAATTGTTGATGACATCACATTTGGACGAAATCATGAAGAAAGTGATAAGTTTGTTGAAGAGATAAAGAATGAGTTTGAGATGAGCATGATAGGAGAAATGAAGTTTTTCCTAGGATTGCAGATTATTCAAAATAGTGATGGTATTTTCATTTCACAAGCTAAGTACTTGAAAGACTTGTTGAAGAGATTTGGACTGTCCAAAGTTGTAAACCTATTGGTACACCTATAATAACTAGTCACAGGTTATCTAGCAAGAATGAGACACCTACAATTGAGTAGAAGAAGTACGTATCCATGATTGGTTGTTTGTAGAATCAAACTTACACCAGACTAGATATATCAAATGCAATTGGGATTGTAGCTAGATTTGAAGCTGATCCTAATGAGTATCATTATGCAGTAGTAAAGAAGATATTTAGATATTTGAAAGGAACATCTAACTATGGAATTTGGTATGACAAATTGAGTGAATATTTCACTCTATTTGCATATACTAATGTAGATCGGGAAGGTAGTATGGATGAAAAAAAAACACCAGTGGTGGAGCATTTTTCTTAGAGGAAGATTAGTTTCTTAGCTAAGCAAAAAACACAATTGTATTTTACAAAGTATAGTTGAGGTAGAGTATGTGGCAGCACCAAATAATTGTAATCAAGTGATGTGGATGAAACAGATGCTGAAGGATATTAGAATTGAGTTTCCAGAACCTGTTATCATATATTATGGTAAAAAAAGTACAGTATGTCTAAGAATCTTATATTTCATTCTAAGAATAAACATATATCTACTAAGTATCATGTCTTGAGAGTGAAGGAAACAAAAAAGGAGATTAGATTGGAATTTGTGAGTAGTAAAGATCAGATTGCAGATATCTTTAAAAAGCCCTTACCTAAAGATACATGATTTGAGTACTTGAGAGGTATGCTTGGGGTTATGCCCTTGTATATTTCTGAGTAGAAGATGTAGAGATTGCATTAGTCCAATGGTATAGAACACTATTGTTAGACTAGACTAAATTTCGATGCTTCTTGTATGGGGGAATATCTGTTATGAGTTGAGTCATTGAGAACTCTTGATATTTGGTCTTGAACAATGTCTTTAGACAATTGAGTTCGTTGAAGACTTGAAGCAATTAATTGACATAATGAGGCTTTTTCAATTGATGTCAATGGGGAAGAATATGCATGAAAATAATCTCCTAACTATGTATGAGGAGAATGCATGGAAATCTCTACTTTATTAGGGAGATTTAGAAAGATTCATGTAAGGAAGAAAGAGAAATATCTCTATGGGGGAGATATGCAACATGAGGTAGTCTGATGTATTGTGAGTTGTTTACTATGAACAATTATTGCTGATCCTAAATAAGATTTCAAACAAGGAAATGTTCTAGAGGATTTTAGATTTGATTGATTAAGAAGATTTGAAAAGATGATAACAATAACAACATCAATATAGTACTAGTTGGTATTAATGGAACTTAGATGTTTTTCATCTATGTTGTCATCAATGCCAAAGGGGGAGATTGTTAGCATGAATATTGATGATACTACATTTGGGGGAGTATCCTAAACATTAGAGAGTTTGACATGTTACATTCATGAGTGTGTTTGATGTCAACATACTAGTAAGTCTATGAAGATTGAAAGAGCATTAGATAGAGATCTTAGTTGTACAAATATGGTTTTGAGTGTCTAGTGATGCACGTTCATGGATATTTTTAGTAAACTATCCTAATGATGATGTTTAATGCATAACACATAAGTCAAAGATGTATAGAAGTTTTATCTAATTTATGAGAGCAGTATAGAGACATAGTGCTTGGAAAGTAATTTCTAATATTTGTATTATATCTTTTGTATCGTCAAAAAATGGCAGAACTTCCATTCAAGACTAGTTTAGCCCTCCTAGTAGGTGGTTTGGGGTCATGTCAAGTGCCTTGAATGGGTCCTTTGCTTAGGTCTGACTTTTTCCCTTGATTCTACCCCCTTTTCCACTTTCTTTCTACACTTTTTTGGCATTCTAAACTGAGATCCTAAGATTTTTTACCTCAAAGTCAAAGAGAATATTTTAGGTAAAGGTTGACCTCAACCTTGACCTAGGTCAAGGATGACCTCCATATTGACCTAGGTCAGAGTCAACCTTGACCTTGACTCAAGATCCAATTTTTAAGGTTCCATGACTTCCACATCAGGTATTGGAAAGAATTGTTTTCCCACTTCTGGGTCATCTGTTTTGGTCTACAAAATGATAAACTCTTAAATTGCATATAATCTAGGTCCATTTCTAGGGGTAAGGGTCCAATGGTAATTTCTTGTTCCCATGTCATCCTTCTCTGGAAGTTTGTGCCCTAGATCTCTATATAAGGAAGCCTTCTTCCCTCATTTTCTCTAACAAGGCAGAAGGAAATGAGATGAAGTTATACTCTTTAATAATCAAGCATTCAAGAATTATCAAGTTCAAGCAAGCATCCACCTTCAAGCATTCAATTCATCAAGGAGATCCATTAGTAGCCATTAAAGGATTCAAGCTCTACGGAGTCCTCTTTTTGAAGATTTATCCATTTCCATTCAAGTCTCTTCATAATGCAAAGATCCATTAAAGATTGGTGTTGAATATCTAATGCAATTGATTTGAGACATCCTACATCCTATTCTACATTCATTTGGAGCATCCATACTTTTGGATTCAAGGATTTGAATAAGCAAGGTGAATAGTTCCATTTACTTTGTTTATACATATTGTAATTTCAATTACATTTCAAGGTTGATTCCAAACTAGGGTTTGACCAAGGTAAACCCCCCATCCAACAAAAAAACCATTTTTCTTATAGGTATAGGACTGGAACAATGAATTGAAGTACATATTTGGATACCCTTTTTCTCAAACTTGTGAGATCCATGAACATAAAAATCATTGGAGTAGTGCAAGTCAAGGTCAACCTTTTGTGACACAATTGTGCCCTAAGGTAAGATTGTGCCTCACTATCTGGGTCAAGGTTGACCTACCCTCAAAAAAGAAAAATATTTTTGGGTTTTGTAGATCTCATAGTTTAGGTTTAGATATGTAGAAATCAACAATTTTTGAGATCATTTGATCTGGTTTTCAGCTGATTCTCTTTTGGAGGTAAGTACCTTTTATTTCTTCATTTCAATATTAGTCATCTAGATTTACTTTCCCTATCATAATAATTTAATTTTATGTGTAAAATATGGGTTTAGGGTCTCTTTCATGTGCACTAGTCTAAAACTCTATTCATCCATATTTTATCCTATTCATCTTTCATTTGAGATGTAATAAGAAGATGCACAGTTAGCTAGTGACAAAGGATAGTTTGATGGTGGTTTCAACAAGCATGTATGTCCTAAAGTTGTACCTATGAAGTTTTATATATACTACGAGCCAAAAGTGGTATTGCAATTCTAATTAATTAATTGTCTTATTATCATTGATTGGGAAAGCTTCAAGGCCAACTTAAGGAATTATTTTGAAGATATGGTATAAAGGAAATATGCTTTCCTTGTTTTTAATGTGTTTTAATCATTACATGAAGTGGGAAGTGCAAAAAGGAACAGATTGTTTATTGAATGCAAGTAAGCAATCTAAGGGACTACTGAATGTGAGTTTGTGATTTGGTTACAAGATTAGAAGGAGAAAAAGTCTGATTGAGAGGATAGAGGAAGAGGAAGGTAGTACAATTCTTTTCTATTATTTTGTAAGGAATAATACATAGATCATTTAGACAATGGGTTCATGGGTCTTGCCCTTGAAGCTATTACAAAGTTGGTCTAGTTGTCTTCCACAACTCCTAATAGGGTTGGCACAACTCCTAACAGGGTTGGAATCTCCTAAAATGGATTCAAAGTCTCCTAACAAGGACTGATATGTACTTAATATTATTATAGACTCCTAATAGGGTCCATCCTCTAACAAATAATATTTATATTAGTACATCATCTTGTGGATACCATCCCCACCAAGTTTTTCCCTCTAATCAAGGGTTGTTGTAGTTAACATATTTGGTGTTATTGTGCATGAGTATCTTGTTGTGGTTTCTGATTATATTGTTCATATGGTTAAAGTTTAATAAGGTTGATAATTGTGATATTAGTTATATAACTATTCCAACCCCCCCTCTCAATTATATTGGTGGGCTATAAATTCTACCATATTTATGAAGAAGATCTTAACTTATTGTGTAGGTGACAAATCAAGTGTATAGTTGATTTGTATGATGAATTAGTATGTACAACTAGTATGAGAGATCCTACAAATAAACCACAGGGTGATTATTCCAAAATGAGAGATCAATAAGTAAATTATAATTAGACTACATATAATAATAATTTTGAAGTACCTAGAAGCTATTGTATCTTTAATGAAATCATATCTTCCTCACTCATGACCAATATGTATTCCTTCAAAATTCTAGTACCAGTAATATGGGAAGATCCAGGAAATGCATCAATGTTATTAGCACTTGATGGCTATGGTGTATTCCCATGTACTACATCTTCTATTGCAAAAAAATGAATCCATTATGAAATGCCCCCAAGAAAGAACAACTCAAGGGAAATAAAAACATAAGATAAGAGAGAGAAAAAGAGGGGTCTATGTACCAATATGATGTGCAATACTAGATGTGTCTCATGTTTCCAAAATTATAGTTAGAAATAAATTTGGGGTTGACCTCGTATGAGGTAGCATATGCAAGGGACCATTGACATGAATTGAAGAAAGAGTAGTAAAATTTCCATAACATTATAAAAGGAGAAGTAGAAATGCAATAACACTATTATTAACAAAGAAAGTTTGTAATCTTGCAAGTTCAATAGAGTAGTAATAATGTGTAGAACATGGGAATAACTTGAATCACTTGGTGCACCTTGATCACAACCACTAGGCACAATTGGATACAAATTTCCTATAAAGACAACATATACATATTTAAGTTAATGATATAAAATAATATAAAATGTAAACCATTATTGAACTATTCTCACAATGAAAGTTTTCATTAATACTTACTTTTATGTTCTCCACTTTCCCAATCATATTTTCTATCCTCTCATGATACACAACACTCATAGGGATTGTGGTTGAACAATTTCTCCATTTTTTTTAAGTTTCTTAAGATACATGTGCCTCAGTTGTATGGAACATACAATGTCATAATCACAAAAAAATAGTTCCAAATCCTATGTGGTGTCCTAAGGTACTACAGGTGCCTTTCCCTTTTCGTATACCTCCACTTGGGACAACAATATCATCAACACTATCAAAATTACTATAAAACGCTCAAGAAAATAACATGATAATATAAGTGCAACTACAATGAGTATTACTTTTTAGGTAAAAGAGCATACACTAACACCCTTATCCATGATATGTGACCATTCTCTAAAACTCTATGATGGGTCCATGTCACACTATGACTATAATCAAACATAGAAATGTTAGCAAAAAAATGTAATAACTAAATGGTATATTGGAGTCATTAGTTGGAGTTTGGTTTAAAAGGTACATAGTACATAGCACCCCCATGATAGTAATTTTGTTTGTATCTATGTGATTCAAATTGTAATCAATTAGATGATCTTCCCCTATAGTTATTGGTTTTAGTATACTTAGAAAAATACAATTTCCCTTGCATGCCTCAAATATGTAATTGGGTTTCTTACTAGTTGAGCTAGGCCGTGTACTCTTTATGAAATCTATAATATTTTTTATTTATTTTGGCCTTCCATCAATGTACATAGCCACTATTTTACTTTGATCATTCTCTTTCTATTCTATATAATTTGCTAAGAGTGCATACCTATGCATACTTTTTAAAAATTGAATAATCTGCATCCAATTTCTGTAATTGTAACAAGTGTTGGAATACTTTAGAATAACTAAGAGGGGGTGGGGGTTAATTAGTTATCCAAGGTCCAAATGTACAAATGAAAATTTTCAGTACTACAACTTATCCTTAAGCATGCATTGATGATTCAATACATTAAACATATGCATATTGTTGTCCTATGTCAAAATAACTTTGTAGAAATGTAAATATGCACAACCACAAAATTAATCACACATTTTGACAAAAGGATTTTACATGGAAAATCAATTCGGGAAAAACTACCAGTAACATGCTACCAATTTTTGACTCTTCTAAAGTGAGCTCTATTAGGAGCCAACCCTATTAAAGTTTACAATACACAATGTTAACTCTGACCTGGTTAAAGGATTTCAATCACCCTATTAGGATTGAGCCTTGTTAGAGGATTTTAGAAATTTCCATTATAATTTTGACCTATCAAAGGATTTATAAATGACTATTAGGTCAACCTTAAACCAAAGGATTTATCCAGATTGATACAATAATTATAGAGTAGTAGTAGGACTTGATCTGATAATAAAACACAACTCACTTGCATATTATAGATCTCATATTTAGTTCTCCATTATTCTTGGCATTCATACCCTTAATCTTTGATTGCGTGTTCACCCTTCAAGATTCAACCTCTTAAACCTTCTACCTTTGCATGCCAATTACAGTTTCTTCTATTTGGCCACTATGTCAAGCAACACCCTAGACTTCTTGTATTCCTTAGGTTCTTGCACATGAAAACTATTTCTTTTGCCCTTCTATATCTATAAATAGAGAATTTATATCTTTTTCTATTTAACCACAATAATCCATTCTAGGGTTAGGTAAGATTCAATGAATCTACCCACTTTTCCATTTTATTCCCTTCTAGAAACTTCTTCTACAACCCTCTTTATATTCACCTCAAATAATTGATCTTGAATTTTGTGCCACCATCTCATCATAGAAATTTTCCACATGCTTCACACAATTCAAGAAATCAACTTTGTTGGCTCAGATTTGTTAAATATTCAATTAAACTTTTTTTACTATCACTTGGCATCCACACTATTCACTCAAAAATAATAGTCTTCTGATGCTTGGCCAACACTGAGTTTCTTGGCATCAACTAAATTGTCCTTGCTTGGTCACTACTATCATTTCCCTGATGCTCGACATATATTGAATCCTACTCAGTGTGAACTAAGTTTGCTTGGCCAGGCTTGGCAGACACTTTTTATGAAAACACTTCTTCTAGGCTTAGCTAAAATAACCATTCACTTTAACCTTAAGTAGATAAACAATACATAATATCGTCAATGTCTTGCTTGGTCTTAATGCACCTTTTATACACCAAATAACTCAACCTTTCTCTAGGTTCTCTTGCCATCGTTTCTTTTCAAATCCTCTTCATCAATCAAACAAATGATAGCATTCAGAACAAAGTAAGAAATTATCTCACCAACAAGTAGTAGGTTTGAAATTGATGATAAAATAATGATTGTTCCATGATAGTTGCATCAATCTTCTTCACTTCAACAATCTCATTTCAAAACAAGGACTGATATACTCCATCAATTCAATAAATGTGTTGTAAGAGACCATTATGTCATCCATGGAAAATATGCCTAAACCATGTAAGGATCATGTCATTATGTGATGTATCCTCTCATTAACACAAAAACTTGTATTTATTGGAGGAAATTTTTTGGGTACTCATTATTTTTGTAGATTTTGGTAGCTCAAGACAATCTCAATGTTGCCTTTCATCTCACCATCATAAGAACATGACATCCCTTGAGAAAGGAATAATTTCATGTGTTTGTTTAATTTTCTTCAAATATTTGATCTCTAGTTGATCTCTCTATTATAGACCAACTACATGTCTAACTTTCATTTTCTAATCCTATATTTTCCTCACTTGAAGAAGACACGTATGAAAAATACCTATTTGGTGGTGTTTGCACTCCATCAAATGAGAGAGATAGTTGGTAATGAGAGATATTTTGCAAATAAGGGTAATTTTGATGCTCAAATTGTACAAAATACAATGTTTAAATAGGGTATTTTGACTTATACATGTCAATCCATGAGACTATGTGTAATGCCCTATCAAGGAACCCAAGAAAAATTAACTTATAATGTCACTAAGTTTGCTAAACATTTTTATATATTTAAAGATTAAAATAAAAAAGAGATAGCATAGTGAAAGCAATAAATCATATACATACATAAGTAATACAATAACAATTACATCTCTCAAGGGTTCCATATCATTGAATCACACACATAAGTTTTATTAAGATTAAGTCTGATAAGTAAACAAAGTCCATGTCATAGAATAACCATAGGTACGAAATCACATGAAAGAATATACAAGTACATAAGATTTCACTTGGCATAATTAGAATGCATACTCATCCTTTACACATATTGCATGGTATGAAATTCTAAAAGAATATACATCATGATAAGATAAAACATCCCATAGGATCTCAAATAATCAAAGTACAATATACTAGAATATGACCATAAAACATAATCACAAGACAAGACAAATAGAACAACTGCATAAGGTACATCTAGCATTGACATCCAGCTATCAAATTTTAATGGTATAAAAAACACTACCACCCGACCTCATGGAACCTAAATGGACCACTCCCATCATGCTAAGGAGATAATCTCAAGTCCCAAATAGATAAAAATCTAAAAGTCATAACAAGAGTCTAGGTCAAGCAATCCTGATAGCAATCTATCTCAAAGGTACCAAGTACATAAGTAACATCTAATCCTAGAGGCAAAAAAGACATGTAGGAAACCTAATATGTATGTGGGAAAGTTTCATCTCATGAGTCAACTCTAAGGTTAGCCTAGCAACCTCTCTAGACTCCACCCCACTAGTGACTCTATGCGACAACGATATCCTTTATTACAAACAAGGCATACTAACAAGGAAAGGTCACAACTGAGCATCCTCTCTACTCGCTTCCTATCTTGTGCTAGCACTTGAGGCATAGGCAAGGTAACATACCAACTCTTGTTAATTCATTTTACCCATATTACAAAAATTATCACTTATTAGTACAACTCACAATGGGTTAGCTAGGCAACCTCTTTAGGGCTTTGACCTCCATTGCAAGCCACTTTCCAACATACACAAAGATAATTTACCTAAGCTTTATTGGAAATGTAATGATAAGAAAGTGACTAAGAGCGGGGTTGGGGTGATTCAGGAATCAATTAAACCTTTCAAACATAGATTACTTCAGCTTTATATTATCTAATCTACTTCCATGCATTAACATAAATAAATAAATAAATCAACACCATAATATTTTGACACAAGATATGGTGACCCAAAAACCCTCTAAGTTGAAGGTAAAACTAGGGTGGGGATGACAACCACAATGTTTAACTAATGTAGTAATAAAGTTAGTTTGTTAGGGCATACAATTGACCATTTGTGGTGATCTACTCTATACAAAGTATGAAGGACTATTAGGTCCATGTAGTTAGAGGATTTAATTGATGCACCTATTAGGATGAATCAACAAGATGATCTCTACTTTGTAACTATTTTTGTAGATGTATATCCCTTGAATAATATGATCACCTGATTATGATGGATGAGTCTCTGCTCTACCCTTTATATTGCCTTGTAGCCTAATTACTTAAATTGCTTCATATTCGCTTCTTGTCTTCAAAATAATCATGTATTCTTCATTCTATATTATGTGCCACAAACTTGACAAATAAATTTGTGATGTGATACCCAATATTGCTTGTAGCCTAGCTACCTATAGGGTCTCCTTAGGTCTCTTACTTAACCTAATAGGGTTGTTGACTTCCCCTAGCTTCTTTAGGAACCTAACAATGTGGTCCTAGGAAATTCAACTAGGTGCACAGCAATGTAAGATCAATTACTCTCCTCATTTCAACTAACTCCAAATCCTCAAAAGGAATCACAAAGGGATGGATGGTTCCTAGGAAGGAATTTGGACTCTCCACAAACCCACAAGCACCAACAAACTTGAATCCCTATTCGAGTTCCAATGTTCATGCAAGATTTCCTCAAATTTCTTGAAATAGGGCTACAAGCAATTAGCCCTCCAAATGAAGCAAAACTCAATTAACTTGAAAATTTTCTTAATAAGAAGCCAAAAAAATCATTGACCCTAACACCCTTTTTGGTGACATTAAGGATTTTGGAGGTCTAGGGTTTCCAACTCGTTTGTACATTATGACCAAAATTTTAGCCTAAAACCAAGGGTTTTAAGGGATTTACTGGTTGTCTGTACATAAGAAGGTCTTGTCCTCCATAAAATTATTGCCAAAGGATCCCATTGAATTTGAGGCTTCTCAATTCCTTCCCTCAAAACTTCCCATCCTTTGGTTGAAGTATTACACACATTCAACCACTCCTATCACTTCTGCAATAGACTGTGATCCCTAGCCATGCAACTCTAGCTCGCCTAGGGCATAACAATAAAAACCATTGCCTTTCTTTCCAAGGGCCCTCCTTTTCTATTAAATTTCTACAAGGAGTCAACTCCCATATCCCAAGAGACTATATAAATCCTATAGTGGGAGAGGGAGTTATGAATCAATCGTGTTCAGACACAAGCTTTAGAACAATAGGATGACAAAACCAAAATAATTTATTTAAGCAACTAGAACTCTACAAAAATTCAAACTAGCACTATATATTATTGAAAAAAATCTAAAATAACACTTCCAAACACAAAACATTCCAATCTAATCCATTAAAACCCAATCAAACTTGAAAGCATAAAACAATGTTATTGAGCTTCCTGCTTAGTCCGTGCAACCATTAATTCTTCCAAGTTCCAACCCTACCAACGTTCAAGGATGGATTTATAAAACCATCCCAATTCCTATCCAAACTTATTCAAATAGTTACAAGGCTCCAACTGAAAATTTTATCGATCGCAAGAAAAATTTTCAATGTTGTTGTTGACAACATTGACAATTTTTGAGCAATTTTTGCAATTTTGAGCATTTGACTCTCAAACTTGCTCCAAATGATGTCAAAGAATTCCAAGAGCCTTAAATAGTTATAAAACACATAATAAGGTCCTAAAACCTAAACAATGTCACCTTAAGACTAGGCTAGCTCTATTACTCACCTAGTGGTGTGGCTAGCACCACTTCAAGCCAAAATACCCTAGGAGCCCTAGGTCTTTCACAAGCCTACATAGGTTCCCCTACACCATACTCCCCCATAACAAAAAACTAAGTTACTCCTATGGATAATAGGTCTAGAGGGATGCCTACCTTCTTGAAACCTACTTTAGCAACCCAATCTGTTTCTAATTTAGGTTTTCCCTTCCACTAGATGAGGTGCTCCATGTACACCTAATGTCTAGTGGTTTTCTTGACTCTTGAGTCTAAGACCTTATTATCTTCCAACTTGGTGGTGGAAAGGACTACTATGGGCTCTAAATCATCCTAAAGGCCTTGACTACTGTGAGCATTAGTAGGCAATGGTCCTTTGAATTCAACCAAATCCTGTACATTTAAACAGGAGATATACCTAGATTCAATGGTAAATTAACCTTGTATGCATTTTTCCCATACTTTTCTATGTGTTAGTAAATAGTATTTCCCAAGATTTTAAAACTTTTGAATAGGAAAAATATTATAAACTAACAGATTGAATTCCTAATTAAAAATAAAGAATTCTCTGCTTAAAATTTACTTTATGTTATTTAAGACACAAGTAACCTTTCATAAAAAGATAATCATTTAGTCCTCTATTGAGGGAAAATATTCCAAATGAGTATTTTGCTAAAATAATTAAAAGCTTAAATCATCTCATGAATATAAGATGAATGTGAATACTGAAAAATGACTTAATTTTAACAATCAATATCATCCACATTACTGATTGTTAAAATGGATAAGTAGATGAATAGTATGAATTTCACCTCCCACAACCTTCAAACTTCAAAGCAAATAATTTTAGAATACACAAAAAAATATATCTTAACTTTCACGCATAACTAACATTCTCAAGAATGTAAATTACTGTAAAGCAGATAATAGTATCTACTTTAGAAAGCTTCAACACATAAAACTATAGAATTTTATTTAAGTTTTCTAATAATTCAAAAATTGTCTTCAAAATTCAAAAATGTAGAACCTTAAAACAAAAGTATTTATGTCTTAGTCTCTATGGAGAGATGAACCCTATTAGATAGTAGCTATTACATATTTATATGGCATAGGGCTAGATAACTATCCAAAATTACCCCACCAGGAGTAAATGGTCTTTTAGTTAACACAACTGTGTTAACTGAAATGCATAAAAGGAAATAAGCAAGAGAAAACAAAGTGCAACTGTCCAATCGTCATGTGCCATATTAGGAAGAACTATCCACACTAGTTGTGATTCTTATGGCCTTCCATGTCTCGTAAGTAGTAGTAAATGCAAAAATAACTAACTAATGAGGTAAATCCATGTAGGCATTTCTCTACTTCCAGACTTCCTTTTCCCTCTTTAGCTCTGTTACTTTATCTTCATGCATTTCCAAATGTTTTTCGTTTATTATCAACATGGCCTCAGTATGAGTGGCATTCGAAAAATCCTACCTAGACAGTGTTTTCTTCTCCTAAATTTCTTGACACTTCTTCTATACTTCACTTATTATTTCCTCCACCTAGGCTATGGAGTCATTTTCCTTACCTACGCAATGCTTTTTGAACCACTTTAGATCCCTTTGAATTATCTCATCCACAAGTTTGAGACCATCTAGAATTACTTTGATCTTAGTTACCACTTGAACTAGTGCCTCATTTTGCTAGTCAATATAATCTTTAATCACATACAGAGTCTTATCATCAAGGCCAGCCATAGGGCATTCAGCTTGGAACCTTTGCAATCTGAATCCTTGAATTTCTTCTATCCAGAGTACCACTTTTACCCAATTGTTCTTTTCTTTCTCATAGACTTATTTATTTGACTCCACAGTTTTTTATGATGGTAGTAGTTTCCTTTGAAGCTTTATCTAAAAGATTTATCTATTTCATAGTTTCATTTAGGACATACTGCAACTACTCCTTAGATGTTCTTGCAATAGCTTTACATTTCTATAAATTATCAAGGAACTATTGATTGGCTAAAGATGTTATATCCACAATTGTAGACATTTCACTCAAATTTTTAGGTTTCACGTGTAGGATAGTGTTGATGTATTGCACCGTGCTCCTCATTTCTTCCTTATCTTACTTATCCTAAGCATATTTCTAGACTCTATCCACAAAATTTTTATTTGAAGCTTCAAAGATCTGTTGGGTGATGCGACGCGCTCCCCTGCTCACAGGTGGTTAATTATGTGGTGTTCCATGTTCACTAACAGTCATGGCTTTTGGTGCAACAGAAAATGGGCCCCACAATTGGTATCAGAGCCTGGTTTTGGCTTGGTCATGAGTTCAAATCTCCCCGGTGCCTTCCCGACCCGCATAAGCACCTGGTATGCGCATCGAGGGGGAGATTTTTGGGTGATGCGATGCGCTCCCCTACTCACAGGTGGTTAATTATGTGGTGTTCCATGTTCACTAACAGTCATGGCTTTTGGTGCAACAGCAAATGGGCCCTACAAGATCTTTATATTCATTGTACAACTTCCCTTCCCAAGGTTAATCCTTAACACTTTATAATCTTGAGGAATGAGACCCTCATGTAGCCGACCTTCTGGTGGCTTGGAAATCTCGGCTAACCAGTGCCCTAAACTTTTATCAAACTTTATTCTGGATTTAGTTCTGGCCTTTTTGATCTTCAAAGATTTTCCCAGACATCTACTAACCAAATCATCAATAGGCATAGACAGGGGCACCATATTTCTTTTCTTTTCAATGGAAGTCTCTAGCCACTTAGGCATGACAAGATATTTTCCAGTTATGGGAGAAACCTTAGTCAAAGAAAGGGTACCCAATTGAGTATCAACACTCTTAGGAAACTTTTGAGGATTCAATACACTATCTGCCATTAGAGAACTAGGGACTTGCTCTAAATTTGACTTTTCCTTCACAAGCTCTAGATCAATAATCACTATATCTTTTCCTTTACCTGGTGTTTCTTTCCTAGTACTTGAGTGGGTTATCCTCCTAACCTTTGAAACCTCTTTAGGAACTTGAAGTTGAAGTGGCTGCGAAGTTACTTCAACTTCAACTTAGGGTGAACCTGCAATAGGATCATTAATACTAGGGTTAGTGATGACCTTTGGCTTTGGGTGTTTCTTTCTATGTCTGGATCTTGAGTATTTCTTTGGGGCACTAGAGGTAGCTAATTTAATAGTATTTGATTTCAACCAATTTTTTCTTTTCAAAACCTCTAAGGTATGGGAAAGAAAATCATCTTCTTCCCTTCCACTCCAACAAATTTCAAGAATTGGCATACATTCAATCTGATTGACATAAAATGGGTCAATCACTTCTTTAGTTTCATCTTCTTTTATCCCATTGGTGCTAAGGTTAACCTCAAACATATTAATTTGGCTTACAGTCAACCTTGACCACAACCTTTTTCTAACTTCAAATTCATCTAAGCAATTAGCCTAGTAATCTTCCAGATGTAGAACATGAAGTAGTGAAATTGTATTTTTGAAATTATCTTTGGCAAAACCCATGTAATCAAAATCTTCTCTGGGAAAGTAGGGATTGAGGCATAAGTGTGACAATGTTGTTTTTGTTAATGTAGCTTGCTTGAAATTTGAGCATCTGTAATGGCCAATCTCTATGGGAAATATGAAAGAGGATGACTTTTTAGTGTTTTCAGGAGATTCTATCATAGAAACAAATTGTTTGCATATCTTAGATAAAATAATGTTGTCCAAACAATAATGCAGTAACTTGAGAGGTTCACCAGAAAAACCTCCAACTCTGAGATACATGAATTTGGGAAACTAAATGTAAAAAGAACCATAAATCTTCATGGCTTGCATTAATTCTTTGGATAACCTATGATTTTCATGCCCTTGGAGTTTGAACACCAACCTTCCAAGGAATACATCATTCACCCTCCTAAATTCTTTGCAAAATTTAGTTGCCTAGAGATCTTTGTAGTACTGATAAATAGCCATTTCATCAATCTAGGCCAAGTGTTTAAGACTTTCCCACTCCTTAGATGCTGCTACAATGTAGATTAAGAAAGAGAACAAAAAGAATGAGCTAAAACTACTCACAACTATTAGACCCTAATGTAAATTTTTAGCAATCAAATCAACCTAATCAATGAATTTTTTACCCTCGACAATCTTCTAGATAAAGAAGTACATCCAACTCTCCTAGTGAAAGGCATGGTCATTACCCTTAACTCTATTTAGGAGTAGCATAATCTTTGCAATTATTCTAATGAAATGCTCAATAGTCAAGGGTTTGGGCAATCTCAAGCCTCCTTCTACTACTTTAAAAAGCCAGGTTTGAGCTACAATAGAATCATAGTCTTGCTTTCTATCATCATATAGATGTATTGCTTCCTCAAACATCCAGGGCTCATAAGGCTCTTTGTGAGGAATTCTTGGAGCCCAACTAATACTAGCCCTATTTATCCTAATCAACACTTCTCCAAAAACTTTCTTGATGCACTTGGTGCTAGGGTCATAATGATTTGCACATTCAACAACTAGTTCTAAACACCCAATGTCTAATGGAAAGGTGGCAGCTTCGAGCAATCCACTACTAGCCAACTTCTAGTATATGGGTCTAGACTAAGCATTTTTTGCCCGCTCTAATATATTGACTAGGGTTTTATTTATCAGAAAAGTATCTCAAATTTTTGGGAGGGAGCTTAATAGGCATGGATTTTCTAGTTAGGCATCTTAGGACAGAAAAGTATCATGGTTTGATTTGAAAAAGGAGGATTTACAAAGATAAACCAAAATATTTTAAACCATTACTAGGCACAATAGAAATTATAGAGGAAAATAGTATAATGCACTTACATTTCTTAATAGAGCTTAACCCTCCACCTCATTTGCTTACTAGTTGACATTGAGAGCTCAAAATGACGAAATGAGAAATTATACTAGCCAGAAAGGTAATTTTAAGAAATGATTTCTTGTAAATCTTAGGGCAAATATGAGTAGGAAAAAGCATTTATAACAAGCGTATTGCTTGTACCTAACAAGACTTACAAGGTAATTTACAATTAATACCCATCAAATCTGCATGTGGATCTACATCTCATGATATCATAAAATCTTGACTCCATCTTTTCCCATTAAACCAATTGTACTTTGGCATGAATTTTCTTAGCTGCCACACTTATTGCTTTTCATGTCTTCAAGATTTCCATTGGGTGGGACCCATTTTTTGCTTTAGGAATTGCATTCAGCATTTCTACTACGTCACCTATGAGTAAACAAGAAATCATTAGAGAATCACAAAGTTGAGGTTGAAGTTGAAGTTTCTTTGAATCAACTCTGACTTCAACTTCAACTTCACGGGTCTTGACTCAGGTTGAAAGGTAAAGAATTTTTTGGGTGATGGACAAAGGGTAGACCCAAACTTGAAGTTGAAGTGTGTTAAGAGTTCAAGTTCAACTTCAAGTTTTGGAAAAGCACGCTTGGTCAAAAACACTACAGATTGCACAAAAAGTGGGGTAACACTATGATCTTGCAAGGCCCTACCCTTTTCATCTATAACTTAGTAGGTACACCTTTTTGTAGTCTTTCCTTATTTAATTACACCATCACATAATCTCCAATGGAGAATTGAACATTATTTATCCTTTCGTCTATCTTGCCTTTAAGCTTTTGGGTATTGTCTTGGATGGTCTTCCTCACTTGCTCTTGTATTTCCTTCATTATTTGATAAAAATAATCAACATGCCCACTCCTATATTCCATTCCTCCAAGATATCTCAACTCACACACACCTCTAGGATGCATTCCATAGATAATTTCAAAATGGCTTCTTCTTATGGTCCTATTTTTTCTATCATTATATGCATATTCATCTTGGGAGATAACCACACCCCATGTTACCCCATACTTCATAGTTAGGCACCTTAAGAGATTACCTAGCACGCTATTGCCCACCTTAGTTTGACCATCAATCTAAGGATGGTATGCTGATCCAAATGACAAGTTTGTGCCAAGTCTACTCCACAAAGTACTCTAAAAGTGACTCATGAATTTTACATCCCTATCTAAAACTATGCTTAATGGAAGGCCATGAATCCTCACAAACACTTTGAAGGATAAATGTATAATGTAGCTTGAATCATTGGTATTTTTACATGGAATAAAGTGTCCCATCTTACTAAACTTGTCAACAACTACATAGATAGTATCATAACACTATTTTGTCTTGGTAATCTTACTATGAGATCCATGGGAATATGCCCATGCTAAAATATTCCCATAGCCCATTTGGGATTGCTAAGGGCTGATAGAAACCTACATTCCTCATCCCTCTTTTAGTTTTCACACATACCATGCATTGTTCTGCATGCTTGGTGACATCTCTAACTAATTTAGGCCAATAGCAGAATCTTTGCACCAAGTCTAGAGTCTTGCATACACAAAAGTGTCCACTTAGACTCCCATTGTGTTTCTCTTGTATTAGGTTCTCTCGTATGGATTCCCTTGCTACATAGTACTGGTTACCCTTGAAAAGCAATCCATTTTGTAAGGTAAACTCAGAAAATTTTCTATGAAAGTGGTTCTCAAAATTCAAACATACCTTGTAGGCCTCTCCAAAGTCTTAATCCTCCTTATAGAGACTCTTAAAATTCTCTATCCCAATGCTATGGAGTTGAACTTCTTGGACAGTTAATAACCTCCTACTCAAGGCATTTGCTACCTTGTTCAATTGCCCCTTCTTGTGCTTGATTGTGATAGTGAATTCTTCCGAGTAGTTCATCCACTTCAAGTACCTATTACTTAACTTTTCTTGAGTGTTGATGTGGCTTAGGGCCTGATTATTAGTAAATACAACAAATTATTTGGGCAATAGATAGTATCTCCACTTCTTAAGGAACTGGACTAAGGCATAAAGTTCAAGATTATAGGAAGAATACTTCTTTTTGGCTTCATTAAATTTTTCACTAAAGAAGGCTACTGGCCTACCTTCTTTACTCAACACTCCCCCTACTACAAGGCCACTTGCATCACATTCTAGGGTGAAGAGTTGTTCATATCTAGGTAATTGCAAATCAAGTTGGGTAGCTACTTTCTTCTTGATCATTTCAAATGACTTTTTAGCTTCTAAGGTCCACCTAAACTTGGACTTGACCACACCCTTTATGGTCTCTAGAAAAGGTCAACATATGCCACTAAATTTCCTAATAAACTTCCTATATAATTGAGCAAGACCATGAGAAGTCCTTACCCCAGTTGATGTAGTAGGTGGTGGCTAGTTTAGGATTGCAACAACCTTTTCTTGATCCAACTTTAGGGTTCACTTAGACACCAAAAATCCTAAGTACACAAGCTCTTTCTATAAGAAGTCACACTTCTCAAGGTTGATAGCAAGCTTTTCCTTGTGAAGCCTCTGCAATACTACCTCCGCATGCTTGACATGTTCCTCCTTGGTTTTGCTAAAGATGAGTATATCATCTAGGTAAACTACCACAAATCTACCTATGAATTCATTAAGCACTTCCTTCATGCACCTCATGAATGTGCCATAAGCATTAGAGAGACCAAATGATATTGCTAGCCATTCATAGAGCCCATCTTTGGTCTTGAATTCTATCTTCCATTTATCTCCCTCCTTAATCCTGATTCGGTGGTATTCACTCTTCAAATATAGTTTAGTGAATTACATTACTCCTCCAAGGTACTCCATGAAATCCTCAATCATAGGTATGGGGAACTGATACCTAATTGTGATCCTATATATGGTCGTTAAGTCTATACACAATCTCCATATTCCTCCTTTCTTGGATGCTAACACAAGAGGGACTACACATGGGCTTATGCTCTTTTGAATTAGACCTTGGTTGATCAATTCTTACACTTGTCTTGCCACCTCCAAGTTTTGGTCTAGAGTCAGCTTGTATGCTGCTTTTCTAGGTAGGGATGCACCATGAAAAAAATCAATTTGGTGACTTATGACTCTTTCAGGTGGTAGGGTAGCAAGAGTCCCATCACTTACTATGTCCTTGTATTTTTCAAGTAGTTCTTGTACCTCCTTTAGTAGTGGCTCTTTGACTATATTCTCATCTCCTTTGGACTTCAATACTACTGCAAAACTCTAGCCCTCCTCATCCTCGAGGTTCTTGACAAATTTATTTCCACTACACAACAAGACACTAGGTACCTTAGTCCATGGCTCTTCTCCCTCCAACAAAGATTGGATTTTGCATGTCTTGCCTCCCTTCTTAAATGTGATGAAATTTCCCCTCCCATCATATACTGCTTCTCTATTAAATTTCCAAGGTCTTCCCAATAGAAGATGGCAAGCATCCATGGGTAGGATGTCACACAACAACGTATTCTTATAACCTGCTATGGAGAAGTCCACCCAAGTCTTCTCATTGACCAGTATATTTTTTCCTTTATTGAGATAAGTCACCTTGTAGGGATTCACATGTGGAACCTTAGGTAGTTTAAACCTTTCCACTTCCTCCTCTAATATTATATTGTCAGTAGATCAAGAGTCTACTACCACTCTGCATACCTTCCCTAGGATCTTACATTTGATCCTAAATAGTGTACTCCTATGCTTGGGTTCATCAGGAGCTGGTTACTTGATCTGTACCCTCCTAAACATATGGTTTTCACCCTTCTTTGACTCTATGTGGTCTACCTCAGAGTCCTTTCTACAGTTGTCCTCTTGAACATATGCTATCCTCTTGTCATGGTTTCAAGAAGAGGATTTATTAGGGCATCTATATGTGGGGTAGTCTAATTGGCCACAATTGTAACACTTCTTACTAGCAAAGTATGAGTTACTCCTACCTGATCCTTTGCCCCTATTAGAGCCTCCTTTCTTACCTCTCCCTCTGCTATAGCCCCCTCTATGAGTTATTTTAATGGATTTCTCTATCAACTTGTTTTCACCTTGGTTCCTTTGTTCACTTCCTCTACCTTGATAACCTCCTCTTTGGTTTCTACCCTTACCTTTATCTTTGGAATTAGAGTATCCTTTCTTCCTATTATTTTCCTCCACCTTTAAGGATAGTTGGTGGCACCTTGAACAATGGTAGGTGCCCACAAAATAAGTTCCTCTTGTATGCTCCACTTCAAACCACCCAAATACCTAGCCACCTTTATGTTGGAAATATAAGATAGGCAAGGTTACTAAGGGGGGAGGGGTGAATCAAGAACCCATAAAATTTTATCTTCACCAATTAATCCTTCATATAATATTTTGATCTAATTGCATGCATGAAAGAATAAAAGAAATAAAACATTTATAACACTTTGACACAAGATATGGCGATCCAAAAACCTTCCAATTAGAACGTAAAATGGGGGTGGGGATCATACCCACAAGCTTTAAAACTACAGTATAAAGTTAACCTATTAAGGCTTACAATTTACCAATTCTGATGATCAGCCCTATTAGGAGTAGTAAGGATTATGAGGTCCACCATGTTAAAGGATTTACAAGCATACAATGAATTATGCACTCGGTTAAGAGATTTAGCAAAATATTGTTAAGTCTACACTATTAAAGGATTTGACTGATGCACCTGTTAGGATGAACCAATGGCTGATATCTAATCTGCAACTCTGATTTTCTAAATGAGATTCATTAAATTACAATGATCACCTGACTATGATAGATAAATCTCTGATGTCCCTTATACTTCTTGTAGCCTTCTTCAATTAGCATTCCTGCTCATTATATGCTTTTTCACATTCTTATTTGGATATGATATAATGTATTACATATATACCAATCCAAATCACAACTTACTTGTGTCAGCTACAATACCAATTTCATCATAATTTGCAAAGTCGGCCCAACTATTGTAACTGGGGTTTTGAAGAAAAACTCAGTGATGTTCTGATACATGATAAACAATATCAACACTTAGAAAACTTTGGCACTCGGTTGAACTTGAATCTTGGTCCATACTAATCACTTCCAAGGAGCTCAAACTCAGTCAACACTATGTGACTCAGTGAATAACAAGAAACTTGATAGCTGCTAAATCACTCAGTTGACACTGCATGACTTGTTCAACACTAGATTCATATGTTAACACTATGAGCTTGGTAGACACTATAGAACTTGGTTAACACTATAGAACTTGGTTAACACTACAATCTTCTTCACTTCCACTGAATAGCTTGGTAGCCTCTGCTATGCTTGGTTTCACTAAAGTTTGTCTTTGAAGCTTGGTAAGCACTCTTCAAAATGACTCAAGTGCTTGGTAGACACTATATTCTGATTACTTGGCCTGGGAACAACTAAATCACTTAGTTAACACTACAAACTAAATAATAAGCTCAATAGCAACTGTAGAGCTTGGTAGCAATGTAACCAATTGACTAAGTATTGAGTCACTGATAGACAAATTGATCTTAATGTCAACAGTATCCCCCTTTGGTATTAGTGACAAAACACTTATCAAAACAAAAAAAAATCTGATCATTCAAAACTATAATTCAAAACTTCTTTTATCATCATTTTGTGTCTTTAACTCAGTTTTAACTTCCAGCTACCGTGCCTTGATAACATGCTATATTTTTCTAATTTTTCAAAATTTCTACAAGTGTGGCCTAGATTATGGCTTCTTCCTTCAATAACTCTGCCTATAGATTTTTCAGATATCTAATCTTTGAATAATGTGCAAAACCATGACTTGGGTCAAGTGACAGTTGGTGTGCACTTGCCTTCATATCTTCATCTATCTTGAATAGTTTATCCTTGATCTCCTTTGTGAAGATAGATGTGTCACTCAGTTTGACAAATAATGAAACAACATTACTAACAAATGTTTCTAGAGAACTAATAATAGTAGATAACTCTACTTGATCTATGCCAATTCACTATGCAACTTTTTCCAACACTCTATTTTCAAATTTTCTTTAAGCTCTTTGTAGCAGTTTATCCTATCCATTCAAGTCTTTATTATATTTGTGGACAATTTTCACTAACTAGTCCAGAATGGCTTGTTTTCCATCAACCTCAATACTCAGAGCATCAATAAATATGCTCTTTATGTCTTCAAGAACTTGATTTTATTTCTGCTTTTCTTCTCTAAGTTTCTGTTGCTTAGCTTTCTTCTTCAATAGTTCACCCATGATATCCATTTGATCAGGGGTGAGGATAGATATATCGCACTTTGGACTAACTATATCCTCATCTAGATCAATTTCTTCTACTTCTCCTTTACCCTTTTCTTTTAGAATGGTAGAAACAGTTTGTTTACCCTTCTCTAAGAATTCAGTACTCAATTGAGACTAGTTCTCAACTATCATTGTACTAGCTATGGATATACTTGGAATAGAAATAATTGTAGATTGATGGACAAGAAACAAATGTAGAAACAATACTAACAAAAGTAATACCTTGTTGTTGCTTAGTGAAGCCTAATGATGGGAGCACTTTTTCTTTGACAGATGAAGTGTTGGGCACTTTAGTCAATGTAACACTCAACAGAATAGATCTAGAGTTTCATTGGGTGCTTGGTATAGAAGTGGTATCCACAACCAACTTGGTAGAATCTTTCTCTGAGCCTGATTGCACTAAATCTTTTCTCAAGGAGTGAGGAAATGAGGCCATGATTGTTGCTAAAATTTTATTTGCATCAGTTTTCTCAATGCTTTGTATCTCTAGAAGGCTTCCTCCAGTAGCTTCCTATTCTTCTTCCTCATCATCCAGTTTGACATCAGCTAACTTAGCCTCTTTTATTTCTACATCTTCTTCCTCATTTTCACCTTCCTTGTCACCAAAATGAACAACAAAGTTATTGGGTTGATGCAACTGATAGATGTTCTTCCCTATAGTTGTAGATATCTTCACCATAGATTAAATATCCTTAAGTAATATCATGCAAGTGTTTAACTTGAGAGTGAACTTCTTCTCATTTTTCTTCAAGGATTCTTTCACTTCCTTCTCATGGAGGCTCAACATGCATCACCTCAAAGTCTATTCAAAGATGTCCTTGGTAATTTTCTTTGCATTTTCCCATCTAGGTTTTACTACCTTCATAAGTTCATCAAGAATTTTTTGTGCAAGCTCCAATTAAAGATCAACAAAGGCATACATCCTTGAATTCCTTCCAATATTCACCCTCCATAATTCCATCCATAAGCTCTCCATACCATTTATCCTCATGCACCTGTACCATGGCCAATGGAAGCAAATTGGATGTGAGCAATAAAGTGAATAAAGACAAATATCCACAAAAATCCAAGGATCAATATGTCACCTCTAAAATACATGTTCAAGAAAAGAAAAATGTGATCCAAAGGAAAGAAAAAATCAAAAGGCCACAAAGGCTCAAAATAAAAAGTGAAAAAATAATGTGGATTCAAAAGCTACTCAATGAAGCAATTATTCTCAAAGAAAGATTGAAAATGGCATCCAATTTTGCTAATTCAAAGGCTTCATTCATAAATCATCAAAGCTTAAATTTTCCAAATCCATTTTGGGTCCTTATGTACCCAAATCCATTATCCTAAATCCATCATCTCCTTCATTCATTTTGGGTCCCTATATCTCAAAATTCAAACTTTCTCCTACATATCCTCAAAAATGTCCCCCTCTTCATCACCCTTTAAGGTGTGTGTCAATGATGATCTTTCCACCTCCTTCATTCCCTCATTCATAAGCCTTCCAACCTAGCATCCATAAACCATGTATCCAAACTTTGTCATAATTCCTTGACCTCCATTTACCAGCCCATTTCATCCTTCTTGTCACTATCCTACCAACATCTATGAGAAAATAGAAAATTTTCCTTGAAAATAAAAAAGTAAGAGAAATAAATATCAAGGGATACCATCCATGTATATAGATGCTTGAGCCCTTCCTTTGTTTTCCTATCATGTATCTATTGTCTTCCAATTCCACTTATCCATCCATTCACTTTTCCTCTTCCACTTGCACTCTATAATAGGGGCAAATCTCATCCATACCACATTGCCTTACATATCTTCCATATTTCCATCTATCATCTATCATCCTTTCCATCTTGATCTTGACTATCTTATTCCTTTCATCTACTCATGATCATTTTTCATATCCATCCATTATGTTACATACTTCCATCCACTTTCACATATTTGATCTTGACATCCTATCAATATCTTGCATCCCATTTTTCATTTCATGTTCATTTCCTCCATCCCCCACACATAATCCTACATAATTCCATGCTCCTTTCATATGTCTTTCCTCAATTTCATGTTCCATATTTCATCCATATCGTTTATATCGTTATTCCTGTCATATTCATACCCTCCCTTTCATGTCCTCTCTTCATATCTCTTCCACTTGCATACCCTCCCTCCCATATCCCATAATCCTTCCACTTTCATGCCTATGCTTGTGATCAATACTAGAGGAACAAAAAAAAAGAAGTTCATACATGCTTTGGAAAATACACATTCCTTCCCTTCCTCCATACATTAGCCTTTTCACCATCTTTCCATTTCCATGCATTCTCTCCCACCATTCCTTTCCCACCATATTTCTTATCATTGGTATGGGGCATTTTTTGAACTCCTTTGAAACATGGTCCTTGGCTCCCCATTGTCCTATACTGGACCCTTTGGTGCCCTATATTGCTCCACCATTCAAATATCATCACCCTTTGCATTTGTTTACCATTCCTTTGTTCTCCCTTGTCATTTGTTCTAATATATTCCAACTTCCATCAATTTTCACTTCTTACAATTCAATTCAATCAACTCAATTATCCTCCAATCTAATCAAATTCTTTTCTTCCAATCATTTCCTACAAATCAATTTTCATCTTATCTAAATTTTTTTTTTTTCTAACCCAAGCTTATCACAATCATTCTATTAATTCAATCAAATTCTTTCTTCATCCATCATCTTGTCCAAATTCTTCTATTCATCATATGATCTCACGACACTAAGCTTCACCTCATCAAACTAATCTTATCAAAATAGTGAATGCAAAAAAAACTTACTCAAATTCACATTGAGACTAAATGATTTGAGAACCTTGTTCCTTTCACACAATTGCCAGTGAACAATCACAAACATTTCAATACAATTCAATCAAACAATCAATTTTCTCCTTACAGGATGAATCCTTCCAACATGAGCTTAACAAATTCACCATCAAAATGAAGTTCATGGAAAGAAATGTGGATTGAATGACTACTTGGTCATAAGGTCTTTTATTGATTTTATCTTTTTGTATCAGCAATAGTCTCCCCAAGTGTGTCTCAATCTTCAATATCTTGGTATCATTTGAATGATTTAACCTAATTACACAGGTCATTTTGTGATATGGTCTATTTTCATGATTCTTTAGCACATCTATGTCAATTTCAAGTTATGGTTATGCATTGCTCACTAGGGGCAACAAGCTAGCACACTTTTCACCAAGATCCCTGAAAATACTTTGGGTGTGCCTAGACCTCTCCATTACGTATATGTCATTTGTTCCATCATGACTATGAAAATTGCATCTATTGTCCTAAAGTCTTTATTTTTGAGAGTCTAGTCCACGTAAAGGAATCTTGTCATCTATGCTTCTATAGCATTTGATACATAACTCCTCTTGCAATATCAAACTAGGTTGTACTCTCCAATATGAACACAACTGAATCCCATGCATTCATTTAGTTAAGCTTCATTTAGATTAATCATTATCCAATTCACCCTGCTTCATTCCAATCTTACCAACAAGTCATGCAAGGCATTCTTTTAAGCCTTTTCCCTTACATTTTTCTTCCTATGTCTAGTTTTGAGAAAATGGGGCAAAATATATTCCTTTTTCACCCCATTTCCTCAAGGGGGCACCCTCCTCCCTTGTTGTTGCTATGGCATGATTCTTACCACTCCTCTCCTCTCTAGGGCCACCGATATTTTCTTTTCTTTCATATAATGTTGTCCTAATATCACATCAAATAGGACCAAAATGTAGATGCTTAAAATCATCCCAAATGCTATGTTAATTTATTTAATATTTCCTTTGACATTACAATTGATTATTTATTAATCATTTATATTTGTCATATTCTTCTACTTATTTAATTAAATAGGTTCACTTTCCTAATGTAATTTAATTTAATTTAAATGCATCCCCTCTAATGTGTTAAATTTATTGAACGCATAATGCTCCATAAATCCCCTTTTGAATAAATTTCAATATATTTAATTCCCTCCACTTTATTAAATTATATTATCATGTGATTAAGTTAATTCATATTTAGTTTAATGCTAAAACATATTCTACCTCCCATCACTCTCATCCTTCTAAGCATGCCCACTGCTTAATCCCAAACACCTTTCTAAGCACATCTTAGTCCCTAAGTATTTTCTCACACATGTGTGAGCAACTCAAAATCCAAGAAAACCTCCCTTTTATTATTTTATCTAAAAAATCTTACACTCTTACACACTTGTCCCCCTTTCCTTTCTCCAAGGTTTCTCACACATGTGTGAGCAAAATTTGAGCCATCCCTTTCACCAAAAAGGATTATGTTGACCTTGTTGGAAATATTCATGACTATGCTAAGTTACTGAGAGGGGAGGGGTGAATTAGTAACATCTAAAACTTTAACAATTTTACTACTTTATAGCAATATACCAATTATCATTTATTGATCTAATTGCATACATGAGAAACTAAAAACATAAAACATTCATAACACTTGAACACAATAATTTGGTGACCCATAAACCTTCCAAACACAAAGTAAAACTAGGGTGGGGATGATACCCACAAAAATTCAATACCGTAGCATAAAGTTGGCCTATTAAGGCATACAATGATCACTTATGATGATCTGCCCTATTAGGAGCAAAGTAGGACTACTAGGTCCACCTTGTTAGAGGTTTTTACAAACACACAATAAAGTATGCACTCTGTTAGGATATTTAAGAAAGACTGTTAAGTCTACCTTGTTAAAGGATTTAGATTGATTCACCTGTTAGAATGAAATAGTAGATCTCTAACTTACAACTAAATTGTTAATAGAGATTCTTTGATTGCACTAATCACCTTTTGTGATGGATATGTCTCTACTGCTCATTTTTTGATATGGCCTTCAATATATAATTTATATGCTACTTAATCACATTTTCATTATTAATGTTCATTATCTTTCATACTACTTTGGATATGATACAATACATTACATATATATACCAATCCAATTTACAAAATTATAAAGTCAGCCAATACACAAGTTAACACCAATATTACAAAGTCATCCCATATGAAGACACTTGGGTTTTGAAGACTAACTTGGTGAAGTTCTGATACTCGGCATCCACTATCATTACTCAGCATTGTCATGCATTTGGTAGAAGTAGAAGCTTGGTCCATACCAATCACCTCAAAGTAGTCTCAAACTTGGTTTGCATTGGTGACTCGATAGATACTGTGTAACTTGCAACAAAATAAATCACTCCATAAACACTATCTTTGCATATGGCTCAGTTAACACTAGCTTCATATCCCCTCTTGTTGCTTGGGAGAAGGTTTGCCTCCCTAAGAGGTATGGAGGTCTGGGCATTAGAAAGATCACCCACCTCAATAAGGCTCTCCTAGCTAAACAAATATGGCGGATCTTCAGTAGCACCGGTGAATGGAGGGACACCTTGGTAAACAAGTACCTTAGAAGACCCACTCTTCTTTTCACCCTTTTTAATGAAGATATCCCAAAAGGATCGAACATTTGGAATGGGATCATGAAAGCCAGGGACCTGGCTAAGGCCAGGATATCATGGAAATTGGGAAATGGGAAGGACATCCAGTTCTGGTCGGATAGATGGCTTTCCCAAGATCCACTTATCAATAACCCTATTTTTGAGAGATGGATGCAAGCTTGTACTGATCAAATTGGGTCCAAAGTTTGTGATTATTGGAATGGCTAGGAATGGAGTGACCTATCCCTCATCTCTGAGGACTTGACTCCTATAATGCTTATGCTCAATTCCATGATTCCTATCAATTTGGGGGATGAGCTGGTCTGGAGGGATAATCCCAATGGAAGATACTCTATTGCCTCAGGCTATAATTCTCTTGGAGCTTAAAAGAGAAGGCCCCTTGGGCGGAGGCTTGGATTCTGGGTCTCACTCCAAAGATCAACATTTTTTACTGGCTGGCTCTTCAGAACAAAATCCTTACTCATGACAATCTCATGAAGCGAGGACATGTTATGCCCAGTAGATGTCCCTTGTGTAAGAATCAGGCTGAGACCGGAAATCACATTTTCATCTTATGTGACTATGCCAGGGAGGTGTGGAATGTCATCACACATGATAATGAAACCCTCTGGTGCAAACCGGATAATCTCATGGATTTTTTCCATCAGTGGAAAGGTCTTTGTAAGATTGCTGGTCGGCAGGATCACTCGGACTGGATTTTACCCCATTTTTGCTGGGGAATTTGGAAGGAAAGGAATAATAGAATATTTAGAGACAGAGAGGAGCCGGCTATAATCCTTGGCAGGAAGGTCTCGAAGAATATAAAGGAAAATCTCCAAGTGTTGAAGGAGGAAGAAGAAGAAGAAGGGGACAGAAAGATAGCTAAAGAAAAAGACAGGAACCTCAAAAGGCAGGATGCTAGCTGGCTTCTCCCCCCAGATGGTTGGTCAAAAGCCAACTTTGATGGGGCTTCTAAGGGTAACCCAGGCCTTTCAGGTTGCAGTGGAATCATAAGAAATAGCTATGGGGAGGGAATAGCTGCCTTTGCTTCCCCGCTGGGAATCCAGACTATTCATCTGGCTGAAGCAAGAGCTGCGAGTAAGGTGGTCAAGTTGGCTTTTGAAGCTGGGATTACTAAACTCTGGCTTGAGGGGGACTCCAAAAACATTATTAATACCATTAATGGTATTTCCCCTCCCTCGTGGACAATTGCGAACATAATTGCTGAGACTTGCGCCACTCTCACAAAGTTCGATAAGGTCCACGTCACTCATGTTTACAAAGAGGCAAACCCAGTCGCTGATTGGTTTGCTAATAAAGGGGTTAACGCCACCAATAATCTGACCTGGTATGCCGAAAAAGATTTTTCGGGGGAGGCAAAGTTGCTTATCGACCAAGATAAAATCTTGGGAAGGACGGCTCAAATCCAATGCAATTATGGATAATAAAGATTGCCCAGACCATGCTCGAGATGGAGAAGTAGTCTGCTAGGTTGGGTCTCTGTCCTTTGGTTTTTGTTTCTCCTGGCTTTGGCTTTTTGTCTGGTCTCTATTTTTCTGGTTGGTTCTCTAGCCTTTTTAGTGGGCAGTTGTTTCGGGCTGGGCCTTTGGGCTTATTTTCAGCCGTAAGGCTTATGTTTTGGCTGGGCATTTTTTCGCTTATTTTCAGCCTTTCTTGTTGTTAAACTTATGGGTTTCAGGACCCCTTAAAACCTGTTTACCTTATCAAAAACACTAGCTTCATATCACATGAACTGCTATCTTGATAGAAACTACAAAGCTCGAGTTGAACTACTAGACTTCACACTACCTGATTCTACTTAGTTTGAACTGGTTCACTTCACACTAACTAATTTTTCTCGGTAACAATTAGGATGCTCGGTGGCCACTGGAATTAATCTAGAAGACTTGGTAGCAACTGTAAAGCTTAGTGGCTACTGAATTACATGGAAAATATTGTAGACTATTCAATGAGCTTGGTAGACATACAAAATTTGAATAAGTGTTGTCACTAATAACAAACTTGACTGATATGTCAACAATCACCCCCTTCAGCATTAGTAACAAAAATACTTATTAGCCAAAACTAATATACATCACCATGTAATATTGGCTCGGTAGGGTATACTATTTTGAGATTTTTCAAAATTTATCTTTGTAAGTATATACGATATACTATACAACATATCTACAAAATTGTCCTCTGCTATATATATTTTCTCATTTTGCATGATTCTCCCCCACACAATATACATAGTCTCTTCCCCCTTTTTGACAACAATGCCAAAAAATTATTCAAAACTTATTTACATGGAGACACCAAAATGAGATAGAAACTCATAATATACCTTAAGAATAAGTGCTAGAGTTTTATCCCAATTCTCTTGCAAAATCTTGAATGTATGGAGAGAAATTTGTACTTCTGCAAAGAGTTTTATCATGTGATTTACAATAGAGAAGTTATTGTCATGGATCAAGGTTTTTGAGTAAACAATGTATTTCTGCATTCTATCCATGATAGGAAGGATCATATTCTAAATGTCTATCAATGTAGACCGAATCCTTGCTTCTTCTCTCAACAACTTTTCCTGTATGTCTTATAGAAATCTGATCTTCATATGATGTGTAGAGCTTGAACTAGAGTCAAGTTGCAATTGTTGTGCACTGGATTTTAGATCCTCATCAATCTTTGTTAGTTTTCTCTTTATCTCCTTTGTGAACTTGGTAACATAACATAACTTCACAAAAAATGATGCCACATTGGTGCAAGAGGATTTGAGATTGGTCAAATTTGAGGAAAGCTCAACTTGTTGAATGGAAATTTGCTGAGCAATGTGCTTAAGCACTTTATTATCAAATTTCTTTTCTGCTTTCTTAATTAGCTTATCTTGACCACTAGTGTCCTCATTAAACTTTAGGACTGACCCAACTAACTAAAATAAAATAGGTTGTGAAGAATTTATCTCAATACCTATTGCCTCAGAAAAAATCTCTTGGCATCATCTATAATTTTATATTCTCTATCTCTTCCTTCTCTTAATTTCTGCTGCTTTGCCTTCTTTTGGAGGAGTTCACCAGCTATATGCATTTGATATGTAGTGAGATTATCAAAGTCCCATTTGGGAAATTCTATTTTCTCATCTAGGTCTATATCCTCTTCTATCTCTTGCCTCTACTAAAAAATCGTGTACTTGGTTGAACTATCCTTGTACTTAATGCCTTTAAATCTAGGATGGAAACAATTGTAGATATACTAGGATTTGCAATAAAAATTGATATAGTACTAATTGATTGAATGCTAATAGGAATGCTTGCTAAATCCAAAACTGAAGTATCCATTACTAAAGTACTTACTATTGAACAACTCAAAATTGTAGAAGCCACTATATTCATTGCTAATGACTGCAACTTAGAAGTTGAAGAAGAGGGAGGCTACAACTTGGTAGATGAAGTGGTAGACACTTCTATCAATGATGTGTTGAGTTGTGTGAGGGTGAAGAGTGATTGGACATTTGAATTTCTTGTAACTATCACAATCAAACTTGCTAAAGTTGTCTCCAAGCTTGATATGGCTACTAGTTTGCTTGGAGAGTGAGGAAGGGAGGCAATGACTATAGCTGCTATCTTCATAGGGTCAGTCTCCTCATCATCATCTCTGTCTTCCTTGATAGCTTCTTCCTCTTTGTCTTCTTCAACTTCATCATTATCAAAATGTGTGGGCTCAATGTAAGTTTCTTCATCATCATCATCATTGTCATCATAATTATCCTTAACATCTATAGGGAAGTCACTTTGTTTATGCAGATGATAAACATTCTTCCACGTACTTGTGGCATTCTTAACCACATGCTCTATATCTTTGAGCAAAATTAAACAAGTATTAAATCTAAGAGTCATTTTGTCTTCATTTTTCTTCAAGGACTCTTTTACCTCAGCATATGTCATGCTAGGTAGCAACTACCTCAGGGTTTGTGCATAAATATCTTTTGTTGTCTGTATTGCAAAGTCTCATCTTGGCTTAATTTTCTCTAATAATTCATTAGAGATTTTGGAGGCTATCTGATCTAGCGAATACTTCCATTTTCCCATTTTGGTTAACACCAATTCTTTCACCTATTTCTTCTTAGCCTCTGACCTAGTTTCATACTTCAAGGATTTAAAGTTGGTTATAATTGCACCTTCTTCCATTTGTTTCATTTTTTCTTGGAAGGTGGGAGGATGTTTTCTAAAGACAATATCGCTACCTTTATTCCTACTTGTGAAGACTGTAGTGGATGGCTTTGGTGGCTTGGGTGACGATCACCTTGCCTTTCTTCTTCAAGGTTCTTCTTCCTTTTCATACTCATCCTCTACCTCTTCATCTATATCTTCTCCTTTTCCCTTGGTTAACATAAGAGGTTTGCCTAATTTTATTTTTGCTATCCTCCTCTTACCTTTGTTAATTTCTTGTGGGAACTTTATCTCTGGCTCTATCCTCGCCTTTGCCTCATAATATGTTCCAAAGTGTGTTGTCTTTGGATTAACAGGTTCATTAATTAGAGCTTCAATAATGTCCTTTGTTTCATCAATGTTTACCTCATATGGAAGAGGTTTTACCCATACAATTATGGGTTTTATTGCCTGAATGTAGACTCTGTCACTATCTACCATGAAACAAACATCATCTTTGTAATCTTCTACCATCTTCTTAGGTATTTTGAATCTATTATTCATTTTCTCTTTGAATACTTCAAATTAATTGTCCATAATGCTAAAAAAATTCTCTCCCATTTTTGTAATGTATTAATTAATCTGGTATAGTATAGGCACATCTTTTCTCCATACTACTGTGCCCTTGGACGGGAAGAACTTTTGAGCATAGAAGAAAAAACAAATTAGTAGAGATCCAAATTTGTAGGGATTGTTCTTGGAAGTCTAAATACTTTCCATGTTCTTGTTGAATTGTTTCAACAATAGGTCTGCTAAGTCATAAGACAAATTATTCTTCACAACTTTGTAGGCTAAGTCCACAGCTTCACATGATACACTATTGAGGCAGCTTGAACTATATATCTTGTGAGCTATCAAATGTATCCCAAATTTCAATTATGCATCAATTACAGTGCTGATTTTCATGCCTCTATTGTCCCACTTGGCTAGTGTTTTCTTTTCTAGCTCAGCCTAACCTAGGTTTTGGTGGTTTTGGCTTTGGTGAGCATGGGGAGGCTAGTAATGCGATGAATCATTTTCTTTGTAATCGAAACTGGTTGCTCAAGCCATAGCTGACCAATATGCACCAAGATTAGATTGTATCTAATCCATTTGATTTGAAAACCTCTAGACATGTGAGGAATGTGGGTCAAACCTTTGTCTTCCAAATGTTTATGTTCAGGTTTGAGAACTCCATTAACACACAATTCTCCTAGGGCATCATCCATTTCTAGGGTTCCAATTTCCTAAATAAAACACTTTAAATGATTTCAAATATCATTAATAAGGAGTACCTTAGGTGGGATTTGTGATTGAGCTCTGCTTGGGTCGAGGGTTTCTAGGATCACGAGCTCAAGTTTGACTCCTCAAACCAACATCTCTGACCCTTTCTTTGTTGTTTTGCTGTTGTTGTTGCTTGATGCCACGATTACTCGATAAATTATAAAAACCTTGAAAACCTTACTACAAATTCACATGAAGTTGCTTGATCACATTGGAATTCATTTTCTTTGCAATAGCACTGAGATTTCATAGTCAACAATGAGTTTGATTTCATGCTTTTTGTTGAAACTTCACCATTAATGCTTAGTATGAAGATAGCTAGGTTGACATCATGCTTGACATTATGCTCGACAGGTTTTCATCCACTATTCTATTGATTACTCGATAAAGGCTCTGTGACTCGATCATCATGTGTGTCTTGTTACTTCTGACCTTGATTGGTAGATTCTATAACCTGACCTTACTCGGTAGAGAAGGTAACTCAATGATAATTGATATTGATTTTTCCTAGTGATCCTTTTGTATCTCAAATACTAATTTGGATCTTTGTCACCTTCCAATTGGAACTATTTGAATGTGATCTTGATAGTGCAGTTCTAGTTCTTCTTTGGAAATCAAGTTGAAAATGGTGGAGTTACCCACTTCTTGAGTGACATGACCATCATTACTTGAACTAGCTTCCTTGGTAGATTTAGGAATCCACTACTGCCTCATCTATTTTTGAATGTTATCTACTTTTTATTTCTTTTCATCTTCAACTCTACTTGCATTCATGCAATTCTTGGCTAGATGACCAAGTTCAGTAAAAGTAAGACATCTTATGGTGGTATCTCTTTTCCTTGTCAGATGTTTAACACAATTCATGCCAATGTTTGACATCTACACCAAGTGTTGTAGTCCCAACCAAATATTGCTTTCACAATTTGCTCTATTGGATTGAATGACTTGGTTCTGCAATTTGATGCCTTGTGACCTTGTTTCTTGCATTTGTGACACTTGCCTTCAGATTTTGGTTTCTCTTTGCATTCATTAGCCATATGACCATGTTGATTACAATTGTAGCATTTTCCATTAATTTTGGTTTACCATTACTATAAAATTTGGTTGATGTATGACTTATCTTACCATAGTGATTTCAAGTAGGTCTTCTATATAGATTCTACTCATTCAGTTGATTTAATTGATTCATGTCAGCTTGGAATTTCATCATTCTTTCATTGATTTTCTTTTCAGTGTTTAGGTCAGTTTTCAATCTTTCACTGATTTTCTTTTTAGATCTCAGCTCATGTCTTATTCTTTCATTGATTTGTCTTTCCAAATTTAGATCATTTCTTAATCTTTCATTGATCTATCATTGGCTCATGATTTCCTCATTTGCATTGGAGATTTGATCCATAAGATATGCATGTTGAAGGGATTGATTCTGAATTTCATTGTTTCTTCCATCCATTCTTCTTTCATCTTGTTCCTCTGTTCCAAGATTTCACATAGCCTTACTGACTAAATTTCTTATTCTCTTTTGAGCTTTCTTACTTCCTCTTGTAGGGAACCATTTTTCTCTAGGAGTTCTTTGATTGCATCATTTCCTTCATCTGAGCTGCTTGAAGGAAAAAAGTCTTCAATTCTTTCTTCAATGTACTGATGATCATTTATTTGATATGCAAGTTCCTTTCTTCTTTTTAGGGATTGGGAAAGTTGCTCCTTAGCTTTCTTGAGTTGTGCAATGGTCATTTCAAGATCCAACTTCTCATTTTCAATTACTTTATCAAGTCTGAATATCTCCATATTCTTTATCTTTTCTCAAGTTGTTAAACTTTCTCCTGAGAACCACAAAGCTCTGATACCAATTTTTGGAAATATTCAAGACTATGCTAGGTTACCAAGAGGGGAGAGGTGAATCAGTAACCTCTAAAACTTTATCAATTTTAGCACTTTATAGCAATATACCAATTATCATGTATTGATCTAATTGCATGAATAAGAAACTGAAAACATAAAACATTCATAACACTTGAACACAATAATTTGGTGACCCAAAAACCTTCCAAATTGAAAGTAACTTGGGGTGGGGATCATACCCACAAAAATTCAATACTGCAGCATAAAGTTGGCCTATTAAGGCTTACAATGATCACTTCTGATGATCTACCCTGTTAGGAGCAAATTAGGACTGCTAGGTCCACCTTGTTACAGGTTTCACAAACACACAATAAAGTATGCACTCTATTAAAAGATTTAAGAAAGATTGTTAAGTCTACCTTGTTAAAGGATTTAGATTGATTCACCTATGAGAATGAAACAATAGATCTCTAACTTACAACTAAATTGCTAATAGAGATTCCTTGATTTCACTAATCACCTTTTATGATGGATATGTCTCTACTACTCCTTTTCTAATATGGCCTTCAATATCTACTTTATCTGTTGCTTAATCACATTCGCATTCTTACATGTTCATTATATTTCATACTACTTTGGATATGATACAATGCATTACATATATATACCAATCCAATTTACAAAATTACAAAGTCGGCTAATATACAAGTTAACACCAATATTACAAAGTCGGCCCATATGAAGACACTTGAGTTTTGAAGACTTAGTGAAGTTTTGATACTCAGCATCCACTATCATTACTTGGCATCATCATGCATTTGGTAGAAGTAGAAGCTCAGTCCATACTAATCACCTCAAAGTAGTCTCGAACTTGGTCTGCACCGGTGACTCAGTAAATACTGTGTAACTTGTCATAAACTGAATCACTCAGTAAACATTATCTTCATATATGGCTCGTTAACACTAGCTTCACATTACATTAACTACTAGCTTGGTAGAAATTGCAAAGCTCGATAACCACTAGAGTGCTTTGGTTGAACTACTAGACTTTACAATGCCTAATTCTACTCAGTCTGAACTGTTGCACTTCGCACTAACTAAATTTCCTTGATAACCACTGGAATACTCGATGGCCACTAGAATTAGTCTAGAAGACTTGGTAGCAACTATAGAGCTTGGTGGCTACTGAATTACATCGCAAATACTATAGATTGTTCAATGAGCTTGGTAGCCATACAAAATCTAAATAAGTGTTCTCACTAATAACAAACTTAATTGATATGTCAACAGACATTTGCATGGCTTGTCACCTTAGCCCATGTGTCTCCCTTGTGGCATCTATGTGGATGTCACCTCCCCAAAATCCTCTCTCAAATCTATAAATAGAGCCCTTGCCTCAAGCATTTCAGATCTCCTCCATTGCATTGTTATCATGCTAGTTTAGTTTTAGAGCTTTTAGTGATTTTTATGCTTAGAGCTAATCTTTGGTAGTTGTTTGTATTCTAGTCTAAATATTACATTCTCATTCTAGATTTGCATTGTTAATTTGATTATTTACATCCATCTTCATATCCTTTGAATGCTTTCAACCATGGTTACTTCCATAGCCATTGCTTGAAGTGTTCTCCATTCATCTTACCATAGTTTCATATCATTGCATGTCATTTATCAAATCATGGGATTCCATAGTTGTGGTTGATGAGAGCACATCTACATCCCTCATTCTTAAGCATGTCAAAAAATCCTCTTATGGGCGCCCTTGTTGAGTTGCTTTGAGGTTGCATGATGAGTTTGACATTTCAATTGCATAGTTTTTAAAACTCAAGTAGAATTAGTATTTTTTCAATTTATTACTTGAATGTTTGATATGCACATGCTACTAATGTTTGTTTGTTTATGCGTGCTCCTGATAGGTTAGGTTTTGATGCATACAATTCTAAACTAAACAAGCAATGGTAGGAAGTGGTATATCATGTAGATCCCTACCAGCAGGTGACTACAACTCCCTCCCTTAACCATATCAAAATTATCATACATAAAATAAAACATACAAGTACACCATACACATGCAAGTATGGGATAAGTACCCATAGAAAACACATATAAATAATCCATCTAACTAACATCATGAAATAACTGAAATAATTGTAAACAATCCTCATCATCAAGGAATAATCGTGCATACATGAAATGACTAGTACCAAGTAATCTCATCATATGATCAACTGAACAAGAAATAATATCCAACAATCTGGAAAGTA
The DNA here is from genome assembly GCA_028749045.1 of Cupressus sempervirens. Taxonomy (NCBI): domain Eukaryota; kingdom Viridiplantae; phylum Streptophyta; class Pinopsida; order Cupressales; family Cupressaceae; genus Cupressus; species Cupressus sempervirens. The sequence goes on from CM053783.1 coordinate 9,397,045, forward strand.
AATACCACTAATCATCAAACATAATCATAAAGCTGGCCTAAAAGAGTTCAACAATAATAATTGAAAAGTAAGCTAGGGGTAGGCACTACATTTTGGAACCTTCCTAATATGATGCCACCTTTGATTTCAACTAGAAAGCTCAAATTTTAACCTACAATAGAAAGTCACAAATTTTCTCCAAATAGACTATGTAATGGTGATGCCCAAACAACCTTATTTTGCACTCACAATTGAGTCAAGCCAAGATTCCTTTTCTTTAGTTAATAATTCTTCACACTTTTAAAGCTCTGCTACCATGTTAGAATCAATTTGATGTCATGATAGAGTTTTAGGAAACTACACAACACCCCTAGTATGAAATGAAAGACTAAAATCTAACTTTCACAAGAGTATGGAAACACAATTGTATTAAGATGAAAAAATGATATTATTTATAATGGACATGATTAAATGTACATAATTGGCCTACATATATAGACAAGACAATAAGAGACAATGATTTAAAGAGCTAATAAGCTATCACCTTGAAAGGTGGAATCACATGTCCATGAAAGGTGGATCACCCTACATAATGCAATGAAATATGTGTCATATAATGAGGATGATAATTTTATATGTGCACTAAAGGTGGATCCAACACATAAAGTGGACGAAACAAGTATCACCACCTAAAGTGGATTTCTCCTACACCACATGCTTAATTAAGGTACAAACCCTTAGGAGTTTCAATGACAAATTACTATGTAATGCACTATCCTAAGTGAGTTTAAGTAAATTGTAATTAGTGAATCATTTTATACGCTGACAATTAGTTTTGAATTTAAATTTTCTAATTTTCTCATACTCATATAATCAATTTTCATATACATTTTATCATAGATTAGTGTAGGATGCATGCTCCACACCTTTTCTAAAATTGGAACAAGCACTTTTGTGAGATTTATCCATTGCATAAACATCACTCACACAAGTCTTTATCAAATAACTCAACTTTAGGTGTTTGGCAAGAATTGGGGATTAGAAAGAACTCATCTTGTGATTGTGAATATGTGCAAAGTAAGCCCACTTTCCCATAGAATTGCTACATCTTGAGCATGCTAACAACAAAGTTTTCTTTTGGTTTATTCTCTCAATGCCCAGAAGATAATTTCAAATGTTAATATTCCTTGTTTGGATGTAATATGTTCAGAAGATATGAAAATATATTAAGACAGGTGTCTCAATCTTTCATTCTAATGAACTAAAAACAAAAGGGCATATATGAATATGGATATGCATATAGATATAGACATGCATATGCATGTGTGTGTGTGTGTGTATGTGTGTGTGTGTGTGTGTGTGTGTGTGTGTGATTTTACATCATTCAATTATACACTATGAGTATCTATTATAAATATTTTTACAATTTTTACATTATAAATATTATTTTTAACTTAATTTAATAAAATAAAAGTTCCATTAAATCATAATTTATAATAACAAATCCTTTTTATTTTTATTTTTTTATGTGGATGAATAGTCCTTTTATATTAATGTGTGTGTTTGTGTGTGTGTGTGTGTGTGTGTGTGTAATTTTACATCATTCAATTATACACTATGAGTATCTATTATAAATATTCTTACAATTTTTACATTATAAATATTATTTTAAACTTAATTTAATAAAATAAAAGTTCCATCAAATCATACTTTATAGTAACAAATCTTTTTTTTTTAAATGAGCTGCATTTTCTATATTTTTAAAAAGGAGAAGCAAAAAAGAGGAAAGATGGAACAAGACAAGAGTTTGTGACTTACTTGGAAGCTCTTTACATTGGTGAACATAATTTGATAGAAAAGGGTATGAAGTTCTCAATGGTTTAAGAAAGGTCCACAAACTATACATGTAATTTGTGAAAAACAAACTTATTCCTAGTTGGAGTTTAGTTTGGCTAAATCAACTCTGTCTATTTGCCTTGTCAACCTTTGTCACCCTTAAATAGCACACACTAAGGAAAAAACTTAAGCTAAAAATAAATAAGCCAACTTTGATTATTTAACATGTTTAGTTTAAGAATCAAGTCTTAGTATGTGATGTTTATATTTATCCTAAGTATGTAAATATATAACTAATGACCACATCTTGTTATTGACCATAGCATTTTTTTAATTTAATCGAAATATGCATGATGGATGTAATCAAATCTCCAATGTGTTCCTCTTTGCATAAATTATTAAATAAGATAACCTTTTTTCTTGTAACCTTTTGATTTTGTAGAAAATATATAAAACATGTGGAGGATGCTACACGTCACAAAACTCTTTGACTACCCAATTTCAGTAAATTCAAAATAATTGAAATTGTAAATGGATGGATTGCAACTAATTGTTTGTCTATTAATATTTTCGAGATTGCCATCTGTTTTATTGTCTAAATACCAACAAAACCTTACAATATGAATCCTGATACAACAGTTTTTAGATTGGATCACCATAAGAATATAATAATTGTTACCAATATAATATAATATTTGTTAGAGAGATAAAACTTTTGCTCCCACCATTGCATGTCTATCTGATCTTTTTTCTTATATAAAATTGTAGATAGATTTTTCAGCGAGCACATGGAATGGATCAATGTTTGAATAAGACAAATACCATTTACCATTTACCATTTACCATTTACCATTTTACATGATACCATCAAAGCGTCTATTTCAGTTTAGACGGTTCCAGAATCTCGGTGTTTATTTTTGTTTGACTTCAATCTCCAATTTGATTTGATCTGCACTCTACGCGGAATCTTACGTAGATATATACACATGGCTTCTATTTGATACGAAAAATCCAATAATTGACATTTGATGAACTTTTATTTTCTCTAGCTGACTCTAAATAATTTGGATCATTTTGTTATTTAAAAAATTGGCATGTTAATTAAGGAAAAAATTAATAATGTAAAAAAGTAAAAATGCTAAATGCTAATTGGTTGAAATGAATTTTGTTAATAACTAGTTAGCGAAACTCGCAATGGAATGGTATATGCCTAAAGGCAAATACTAAAAATACGTAATATAGACCAACTAATAAAGAAGAACAATGTTTAGGGTTTGAAATCTTTGAATAGTAGATGAGCATGGGGTGGTTGGAGCGATTTGAGAAATGACATTGTAGATGAAGAGTTGCTTCATATTCTTAATGAAAAAAAAAAGTGTTCAAATATTTTTTTAGATTTAATAGTTATAATTTTTTTAATCAAAAATCTATAAATTGACTCACTTGTCAAATTACTTGAGAACTCATAAATGTAAAGTTACTCTATCAAGTTATGAACATTGAAACATAATTAATCTCAGTTCTTATACTATTCCATCATCATTTTACATCTATGCTTTGTGTGACATGGTCACGATTGAAGTGTTTAATTAAAAAACTATTAGTCATTGATGGATTCAAGCCTCTGGGAACACTTGTAAAACCAAATGTTGCTTCTATAATAGAGAAACAAAGGAAAAAGTATTGTTTGGCTATGGATACAATGGGTTAGATTGGTTTTAGACATGGCCATGTACTTAGTATACCTTTATTCTATAGGCAAGGTTGAGAGCTAGGTCTATCTATATGACTATGACAAGTGTTTTTTAATATTATGCAATGAGACAACTATGAAAAAGATACCTAGAATAAGATTAAATGATACTGGATGCTTTTAAAGATTCTTCACTATGTAAGTAAACATGTGAACTTGTATGAAAATGAGTTAACTAGGAACAAGATAGACAATGTGTTTTGTTCAAACTGTAAAGGAGTAAAAAAAATGTGTGTGTGTGTGTGTGTGTGTGTGTGTGTGTGTGTGTGTGTGTGTGTGTTTTACATCTACACCCATCTTTAATGCAACATAAGAAATATAATGCAAATACAAATGATGATTATGTGCTTTGACTACTAGGAAATATTAAATTTATAATTTTACAAACAAAAACAAGAAAAACTAATGGCACATTAATCGTGTGTGTGTGTGTGTGTGTGTGTGTGTGTGTGTGTGTGAGAGAGAGAGAGAGAGAGAGTTATGATGACTATAAGTCTTAATTTCTCAACCATGTTATGATTTCATTTACACTTACGCAAACTCTTACAAATAGAAAAAATGATTTTAAAAGGACCCTTTCCTTAAGAGAAAAAATATGCAAACAAAAATGAACAAGTGATGAATGGAGAACATAAGACCCCTCATGGATAAGATCCATCATGGGCATATAATTAATTGTCCTTCTATTGGAAGGAATGGGGGAGACTATCTAGCCCTTCATAATATATGATAGCATATGGAAATGGTAAATATTTGAAGATAAAACATGATCTAGAGCCTGCAAGCAAAAGTTGTCTCTCCTTGGGAAGAATATAGAGAAAGAAAAAATGTGGAAGTGTTTCCATTCTAAATAAGAATTGCTAGTAAGAGAACCTATCGTAGACACCTAAAAATATCCTCATGCAATTAAGATAATTCATCTATTGGCTAAATGAATATCATTATGTATTTATTTAATTCATTAATCACTTCTACTATTATTTAAATCAATATTCTCATTTATTTACTATTTTCCAATTCTCCCATTTATGGAATAAACACTTCCATTTATTTCATAAATCATCTTCTTTCATATTTAGACAATCACCATCAGTCACATGGATCAACTCCTAAATTTTGAGCTTGCGCACTACTTTTTGTGTGTGTCTTCACTAGCCTCTTTATGAAAAAAGTCAACATCTTTCCTACCTAGGTCACTCAATCCTAGTATCTATTTGTTTCCTATTGCCTCTTAATATCCTTTACTCCTATGAAAACCCTACCTAATTCCTTGACTCTTATTTAATCTCCTAGTACCTTTTAACCTTAACTAGTGAATTTCATGATGATTCTATAAAAGGTCATTTTATCCTAATGTTGGTCATATTAATGTAATATAGATAATTCATGATCTTATACATTCTTGGAGACATTATACTATAGTTATCTTGATCTATCTTATGCAGTTGTGATCTTGAGCCTTTAGAGATGTTGTCTTTACATATTACCATCTTTGAGAGTCAATTCTATATCTATACTATTGTCATATTGACATACTTGCATCATATCCATTGTCAATAAATCATCTCCATTCTCCATAGCCTTTTATATTTTGTGCTACAAATTGAGAGTGTTGACAAAAATCTCGAGCGTAGGAGAAATATAGAATCATGCATTTCATGAAGCCATTAAATTTTTAATGATAAAAATGGATTTTGAAGGGACCCAAAACCCTTTAGAAAAAGAGACATATATTTCAATTCACACCATCAAAAAATTCAAGACATTACATGACATAAACCACAAGAGCTACCCTAAAGAAAGATAGTCCTAAAAATATTTCATTTTATTTGCAAAAGGTTTACATAATGAATATTGTCCTTAAAATATGATATCATCAAAAAAAAATCAGCTAGCAATACCTTGTTCTTAGATTCACTCTCCAAGTATAGATTGTCATTATCATTAGTTCTTGCAAAACTAATATTTAACAAATAAGTGTGTAATCTTTCATACCATGCTCTAGGGGATTGTTTCAAACCATACAAAGCTTTGTGTAGCTTACATACTATGTTTGTCTTGCTATGCTTAAAAAATCCTTCAAGTTGTTCAATGTAGGCTTCTATTTCTAGTATATCATTCAGAAATGCAAACCTCGCTTTAATTTGATAAACTTTGAAATATTTGTAAGAAGAATATGTGCAAGAAAAGTTCTTATTCTTTTCAATCTAATCGATTTCCTCCTACACCCAGCTAGGTTCTTGGAAGGTTGTAGAGGTTGAACGGAGGACTGGATAGACTGGTTTGTGCCAACAAAGAGTGGGAATGTGTAGAAAAGAGTGTGAATGCCCTTACAACAATATTTTAGTAGAAGATGAATCCTTTTGCATACCTTTTGAATCCATGAAATATTAGACTGAGCATTAAGCCTAGATTCCTTTAAAAATAGGGGTATTTATGGAAAACTAGTGTATGGATGAGTGGGGCAACCAAAACCTAGAAAATATTACATCCCTTCAAAAAGGGTATTAGGAACCCTAGCTTTTGTAGGGTCTTTTAAGATGTTTTGGAGTTTATTTGTAGAAAAACCAATTAGGAGATCTAATCAGGATACGAGGGCTACTAGCTCGATAAAGAGGGTTTGAGGATATTGGTAGAATATTAATGAGTTCCTCAAGAAAGAACACTTCTAACTTGATAAATTAGACTAAAGAAGAATCCTTACATCCTATCATGGCTATAGTGAAGCCCTTGGTTAGTGGAATTAGGAATTGATGCCTCTAGTTGTGAAGGTAGATTGCAAGGAGTAAGTTGGTACAGAGATCCTTGGAGGAAAAGGGGAATTGAGATAAGCATTCTCCTGGTGTGGTGTCATAGAGTGAACCCTAAGATGGCCTTGGATATATCCTTGTGAAATCTTAGAAAAGAGTGAGACCAGTGTGTGAAGGAGATTCCCTATCAAATTGGTATGATAGCAGTAAAATATTTGTGATAGGAAATTGTATGCATCTGACTTTGGAAGTGAGCTAGTGGAAAAAATCACCATGGTGACAAATGTAGAGTTGGCCAGAGAAGTGACTAAGAAAAAGGAGAAGAATAGACTCCTAGAGGAAGCCTTAGAGGCTATGAATACTAAACTTGATGAAGTTTTAGAGACAATTGATAAAGTGAAAGAGGGATTAGAAAATGGTGAAGACAAGGGCAAGGCAATAGATGAGGAGGATATAATCCCTAAACTTGACCCTCCACTGCAAGAAGAACTATTTCTTAATTCCATCAAAGCATTAGGTGACAAGCTCTTGAGGGGATGCCCTTGTTTAATGGAAAGATGGATTTAGATTTATTTATGGAATGGATAGAGGGAATGGGGAACCACTTTGAGTGTGAGGGAATCAAAAAGGCTCAAAAGGTGAAGGTTGCTAAATCAAGATTGAGTGGACCAACCTTAACTTGGTGGAAATTCCTTCAAGAAGAGAGGGTAAGAGAAGGGAAGAAACCAATACCTAATTGGAAAGGCACAGTGGCTAAGATTAGGGAGAATTATCTACCTGGAGATTATGAGATTTAATTGCACAAGAAAAGACAAAGTTTGAAATGAAAATACATAGATGTTGCCTCCTATACTAAAGAGTTCCAAAAACTATGTTTGAAATCTAAAGTTCAAGAAGAGGAGAGTATTAATGTGGAAAGATACTTGAGAGGACTAAGATGGAGCATCCAAGAGGAGATAATTTTATGGACCCCTACTACTATCCACAAATGTTTCATTTGGCCTATTAAATGGGAGAGAAAAGAAAGAAGAGGTAGGATACAAACTCAAGAGGCAATGGTAGAGGGAGATATTCAAGAGGAACTCATAAGAGCGGATATAGTGGTAGGAGCAATGAGACAAAAAAAACAAGGAGACTCCAAACTCACTGAACAGAGTAGTGATTCAAGTTGAAGAGGTAACTACAATAGAGGAAGAGGTTTTAATAGTGGTGGAAGAGGTAGAATTGGAAGCTTTGGGAGAATTTCACATTTTCAAACATGAAATGTTACAACTGTGGACATTTGGGCCATCTTACTTATAGATGTCCTTGTTCATAAATAGTTTGTCCCTCACCTTGATTTGGCTTTACCTTGACTCCTTATGTCCAAGATTATTGTTGTCACTTAGGTTCGCACCCTTGTCCAAAGCCTATGGATGAGGACAACCTAGTGAAACATGGAAACAACCTCCAAGCTGTGGGACTTCAACTGTGAGGTTGAGTCTCTGGAGAAGGTCGGCTTCCTCTTACTATCAGGATGCACCTAACTACTCTTGGAGAGGAAAAGGGAGAAGGAGAGCATGAAAGAAAATCTACCTAATCTAATCTAAAGAGGAGATGCACCATAATAGAGTGTTCAAACCAATCTCTGCCCATATATGCACTATTGAACCAGAATGAAACTAAGGATATACACATTCAAACTTGCTTTAATCTAATAATCACATGTAGATCAGAAGACCAAAATGAATGACACAAGGAAGAGATATTCACTTATATTATCATTCATAGGCCAGGGAGATATAGTCATGCAAATTACTAATTTCCACAAAACACTAGTGAAGGCAAAGAGTTCTTACACTTCACACCAATGGCTGAAAGAGATAAGATAGGAATCATACAGTTCAGAGGCAAAGGGAATTTTACACTGGAATTGCAAAGCAATAGCAAATAACAACAAAGAATGATTGACCTTTTCAAAATTCACAAAAATTGCCTTTATAGTTTAGGCATAACTGAGACTTTCCCTCCAAAACCATCCTATAACCACCACCATTAAGTCCCTGCCAAGAACAATCATGGGGATCTGAGGAAATCTGATCTAAGTATAGCCTTTTGGTACCATGAAATCTAATTTTTAACTAAAACAGGGCCTTGAGAAGATAGAGGCCTTGCCATAACTGTGCTCTGATCAGGTAGATAGATCAACTAGGGGTGGTGGAGTGCTCTTCCTTGTCTCACATTCACTTTTGGTGGTTGGAATTGATCACAGAGATCAAATCGCGTGGCAAAATTTGATCTCCTATCACTTTTGGTGCATGAATCAGCAGAGTCAGTGAGTCAGGGCAAGCCACATGGACCAATGAGCTTATTTCTTTATGCCACCTTGTGGGTCTTCACAAGTTTGATCACGTCCTTCATTACTAACCTCACCATCCTTACAAATTCTAACCACAATGGTTACATTAACTGTCAGTGCCCCCAAACTATCAATCTTGGTTGGGCCTATGAAGACACATGTCATGTAGGTGCTATGTCACTATGGATATCCTCTTAGCACTTTCCCATAGTGAGATAGCGCCCAGCATTGATTTCCCTTAGATCTGACGATCGTGAAGACTCGCCATATGCTGCGCTATCTCCTTAAAACCTTTGGGTTGATAAAACACCTCATCATGTCTGGCATCTGACTTAGCCTGAACTGGTACCATCCTCGCAGCTTTATAACACTCGGCCCCATTGATCCACGTGGTGAAAGGGCACTATGTCACTATGCGTAAAATCCCTGCAGCTTTCAATAGCGAGATAGCGCCCACCATTGAACTCCACGAGATCAATGATTGTGGAAGATGTGCGCTTATTCTTGCCCCATGCCCATCACACCTGGCACCACCTCAGCAATCTGTAACACACTTGGCAACACATGGCATCCAACTGGTGATCCATAGAGAAACTGGTCCCATAGAGACATGTGGTGACAAAGCATTATATCGCTATGGCAGAACAACGTGCAACTTTCCATAGCGACATAATGCCAACCATGGATCAGATCAAATCAGACAGTGAGGGCTCATCAAGTTTCTTGCTACAAGGAGGGTAGGAAAATGACATCACCTAGGACATGTGTCCTCCACCCGCTTTCTTGCATTTTTTAATTTCCTCGCATCTTGATAATGCAGGAAAGCACTAGCCCTTGATCTGTGAAGATCTGACGGTGCTCGAAACATGCGCTCTTTGAATCTGCATGACTACACTTCGTGACACCACTTGGATGCGTGTCAACAACCCACTTTCCCGCATTGTCAAAAGGTCTGACAAAGCTCAGAATGCGAGAAAGCGAGCACCAATAAAATTGCCAGCTCAGCCAGCCACCCTGTCCAACCTGCGGCCCATAGAAGGAACACGGACCCACCTACCATGCATCGCTAAGATGCTATGTCACTATGGGTAAAATTCTCGTAGCTTTCCATAGTGAGATAGCGCCCACCGTAGATTCGAACTAATCTAACAGTGAGCAAGACGGATCTAACCTATCAGTGTACCAACCAATGAGAACTGGCCATGTACCAACCTAATGGAAAAGTCCTCACAAGGCCCACATTCCACACAATTATGCCTTAGCCAATGAAAAGATTGATCAACTGCCAATGTGTCTAACAAATTTATCACTGATATCTGACGAGGTGTACCTAGGACCCACCATGTTTTCCAAACTTTTCTGCGAGATCACTTTCTGTCTAGGCGCTATGTCGCTAACGGTGAGAAGAAAAAAAAATTTGGTAGCACCATAGCACCCACCGTACTTAGCAAAACCTACCACCGAAGAAAAAATCAAGGAAAGGGAGGACCCACCTGACACGCAGCAAAAGGGCTCTATGTCGCTAACGCAACACAACATGCAACTTTCAATAGTGACATAGCTCCATCCGTTGATCCAAATTGATCCAACGATGGGGAACTTGTAGGCTAACGGAAGGAAAAAAGTGAAATACATTAAGGTTTTAATCATTTAATTTTTTGGTATTTCTCAAGAATTAAAATAACATTAAACTTGGGAACTAGCCATTGGGTGGGCAGGTATTCAAAATTCAAATATTTGGCGGGGGCAAAAAATGCAACAATTATGAGAAACAAGCTATCTACAATAGATTAGATTAGTGCACTCCTATGTCACTAATCCTTGAATTGAAGGATACAGCTCCTCTATGTGAATATGATATTCAATGAATGATTTTTTTACTTGATCAAAGGGGGACTATGGAGTATGCTCTGAACCTGAGAGAAAAAGAGGCTAACTAGATTTCTCCTAGACATAAGCAACCTAGGTGAGGTCTAGGGCTAACTACTAACACTACTCCTACTCCTAAATGCATCTAAGACTATGGGATGGAAGAGGATGCAATGGAAGAAGAACATCCATGGCCCTAAGTGGCTCTCTAACCAGTCAAAGTTTCCTAGTGGAAAACTCCTAGCACACTTTAATCTTAACTTCATATTACGGATAAAGAATGTTATGCAGCTCTGGAAAAGAGAAGAAATACCTATGAAAGATATTATTTTGACTATCCATACTAATAATGTTGCACTAACACTCCAATTAGCCCAAATATTAGTAGCTTCATAAGTACTTTTCCTACAATTCCAGAAAGACTAATCTGCATGCATGTTAGCTCAACAAACAAGAGACAATGACAAGAAAAATAGTAACTAGACATCATCAGATCCCTCCTTACAACCCTTCGAGTCTCACTCAATAGTCTCTCTTATGGGGGAATAATAGTAGGATAAGTTGTTCATCCTTTCTATTAACTTGAAAAATCACATATATAGGTCCCTTTGTCCTCGAGCAATTACAAGTGACCCTACAAATTTAGAATTTCTTGACGATGTTGCATACCATTAGTCATCAGTTACAAAAGCATGCAAATCATTTGAATCATCTACCATATCATCATTTTATACTTACAATTACATATCACAAAGAATGAAGAAGGAAATAAGGCAGAATTGATGAAATTCCCATTGTAGAGGTTTTCAATCATTTGTGTAACACTCCAAGGGTTAGGTTTTGGTCTTCAGACATTCTCATGGAAACATAGAATCTCCTCTAGTTTTTGTAAGGTATAGATCACCCAGAATCCTCTTGCAAATGACTGGTATTATTCTCTAGATCTGTAATAGTTACCTTAGTGCCAAAACTTGTATTTCATATCCTAACAGTCATAAAAAGTTTGAATCTCCATCATCAATCTCTGATGATTCATTTTTCTATAGCATACAATGAAAAACTTCATATATGTCTTCCTTTACCCATCACCATAACCAAATACATGACATCTCGACTACTGATGATCGCCATAAGTTACAGTGATATACCTTCCTTGATTGCTCATTGTCATATCGAAAATGAGCCTTTTTCACACAGCGATTAACCCAATCGCTATATGCTATAGTGATATCATAAAAATCCACAACATCCCTACCATCAGTCATTGCCATAATGTCTTACTACTCAACCCATCCTCCAATAGGATCATCGCTATAGAATATAGTGATACCCTCTCTTTTGTGTACCACGAGCTTGATCTCCACATCTCTATGACCTATGCTGATAATTTCATTGTCCATCGATATAACTAAGTTTTTCTCATTCAACTTGCTAATGATTGTTGAAGGTTGTGGTAATGGACATGTCTCATCACTCATCAATGTAACAAAGTTTCATCTCCTGTGCTTGGCGATGATCACTATGACTTATGGCAATAGACATTTCTTGATGAAGAAAAGTGTAATATGACAATAGTCTATGTATGTGGCATTCATTCATTCATTTTTGACCTTTCAACTACTTCACTATATAAATCTTCATGTTGAATATCATCTGTTGATATGAGATTAGGTGGATGCTCGAGATGAATTATCAAACTAGGCCCATCTTTTATAAGCATGGGGAAATCTATAGTTCTTGTTATGCAATGAAAATTATTTGACTAGCATCTTCCTTTGTGGAGATATGAGCATCATCAAATCTACAAAATCTTTAGCTTTACACTTAGGGCACTTTGAGTTAGATCTTTAAATCATATCCATCAATTTGCATCCCATCTGATGGCTTGGACTTAATCTCCAAGGGAAATTGACTTTTTAACTAGTGACATGGACCTCCAAATGTATTCCGCATCATTGCTTTGATTTCGACCTTCATTCTTTCCACCTTTGACGGGGGTATTTCCCATTATTAAGAGGATTGAGAATTTTTGAAAGCTTCTTCTACCTCCTCTACATTTGATCAGATTGTACTCACTTCAACCTATTTCCACAACCTCATGCTTGATTCCAATGAGCTCAGTTTTGTTCCTTTCAGCCTCAGAAATGAACTTATTTCCTTTGACCATTCTCTTCTTGTTGCCACATCCATTTTTTTCATGTGATCTTTCTCCAATTGAACTTTTCTTTTAGGATGAGTCTTTATTTAACATACATTTTAGTTTATCAAATAGACAACTTTGTTCTCATCAATGGGATATGCTTGACACTTACCCACCCTCTGAGACATGCCTAGAACACAAATAAGCATTGACTTCCCTCTTGGTTGAGGTTTGAATGGGGAGATATGAGATAGAAATCCTTCCTAGTCATCATCTAGACATAAACATTGACCTGATTGGACTTGACTTGACAACAAATTGAAGTTCAAAACTAGGAAACTGAAAGTGCTCTCACATTCTTGAATAAACTTCATTTTCTCAAGGTGATAAGAAAGTTTCATATGTGCAAGAAGAAGTGATCACTTATCAATATCCTAAGGTGAGTCTTGTTTAGAAAGTGGGGAGAACCACATGTTTAGGAGGGTATTGATTAGAGAACCAAGTAAGGAGAAAAAAGAAATGAAGGGCATTATTTAGAATCAACTAAAAAATGCTTGGAAAAGTGTGTAAGGTGATCATAGATTTAGAATCCACTAATAACATAGTCTCAAAGGAAGTAGTATAGAAGTTAAAACTTGTCAAGATACCTCATACTCATCCCTATAGAGTTACTCGATTGAACAATGGTCAAAATGTGCTTATAAATGAATAGGCATGGGTTGAGTTTTTTATAGGTGAATATCAAGATAAGATACTTTGTGATGTAGTACCTATTGATTCTTACCACTTGTTTTTTGGTAGACTGTGGCAATATGACAGAGATGTAGTCTACCAAGGCAAGAAGAATTTGTACACCTTCAAGAAGAATAGGGTCACATACAAGATTCAGTCCATAGTTGATGAAGAATCTAACAAAACAATAGAACCTAATGTATTTTTAATGAATTGGAAAGAGTTTCTACATGACATAAAGCATGATGAAGGAATGGGGTTTGTTATTATGGTGAAAGCTAAGGAGGAAGATATTCCAAAATATTCATTGACACCTACAAAACTAAAGCAACTATTAGAGGAATTTAAAGATATCATATGTGATGGAACCCCAACTACATTAACACTTTTAAGAGAAATCAATAATTAGATGGACTTCATACCATGGGCATCATTTCCTAACAAGGTTGTATACAAAATGACACCTAGTCAAAACAAGGATATAGAAAGGCAGGTTCAAGAGTTATTAGATCAAGGTCTAATCAAGAAGAACATTAGCCCATGTGTAGTCCTAGTTGTATTGGTGCAAAATAAGAGAGGTAAGTGGAGAATGTGTACTAATTCTAGGGAAATGAATAAGACAATCATTAGATATAGATTTCCTATTCCTAGGATAGAGGATGTAATGCACTACCTTTGGGGTGCTAGATACTTTTCAAAAAGTGATCTTAAGAGTGGTTATCACCAAATTAGGATAAAAGATGGTGATGAATGGAATACATTCCTCAAAACCACAAAGGGTCTTTATGGGTGGCTAGTAATGTCTTTTGTCCTTACAAATATACCTAGTACCTGTTGAGATAATGGGTGTTGCACACATTGCATAATATGGTTATATTTTATTATTTTATTTTATCATGTAATGTTTCACTTAGATGGGTGTGCAACATGTAAATATTCTCATGGAATATTCTTGATGAGTTGTATTGTAACATTGTGAAAATATTTCATGTAATTATTTAATATTGGAGAAAAGAATTAATGCCCAATATTAAATGTGGGGTCAGTGGGTTAGGTAGCACATGGTTTCAACACATGGTTTATGTAATACCACTTAGTGGTTTTTGTGGGACTTGCTAGTATATAAGCAGCCACAAGGGTAGTTGTTGTAGAATAAGAGTGAGAAAGGTAAGAGTCGAGCAGGACAAGGCTTGACAGGTTAGCCAAGGGAGCATTTGTGAAGGTTGAAAGCATGGCATGGGATGTGTGGATTCATGCTTGTTCACATAGTTTTCTTGGTTGTAGCTATGGCCATGAAGGCTTCCATGGTTGTACGACAATGGTATTTTTGCTGAATAATACATGGTGATGGATGCTTTTGGAGGCTGGGTTTTTTTCCCTCAATGAGGGTTTCCCAGGGTATATCTTGTGTCACAATTTTGTGGGTATGTTTTCTATTCTCTTGCATGTGGATTTTAATTTCATATTTATTTTAGATCTATTATGGGTTATGTGGAAATGGTTATATTCTTTATTGCCAAGTTTCCTTACAGTACCTTTATGAAGTTAATGAATTAAGTGTTAAAGGACTATATAGATTGGTTTGTAGTAGTCTACCTTGATGACATTCTCTTTTTTAGCAAAATAAAGGAGCATATGAAACATATAAAGTTAGCATTGAGGAACTTGTAGGAGAAAAAATTGACTATCAACTTGAGAAAATTGAGTTCTTGAAGCAAGAACTAGTGTAGCTAGGCTTTATCATAGCACAAGGCAACTTAAAGATGGATCCTAGTATAGTAAAGACTATCATCAACAAGCCTACTCCTAAAATAGGGACTAGGGTGAGAAGTTTCTATGGATTTTCTCATATTTATATAAATTTCATTAGAGTTTTTAGTAAGATATGTGCACCCATCTTGGAAACTATTAAAGGAGGTCGTAAACACGAATTTAAATGGACTAAGAATGCAAGTGCAAGTTTTAAAAAATTGAAACATGAAGTAGCTACACAACCCATATTGGTGTTGCCTAGTTTTGACAAACTCTTCATAGTGGAATGTGATGCAAGCAATATTATAGTAGAGCTAGTTCTAAGTTAGGAAGGAAGACCAGTATCATTCTATCATGAAAGGTTGAATGAAGCCAAATTAAGATACTCCACTTATTATTTAGAACTCTATCCATTGGTTCAAGCCCTTAGGAAGGGGAGACACAACCTTTTTTCAAAATAATTTTGGTTTACACTGCAACCAAACATTGAGTTTCATCAATACACAGGAGAATTTGAGCCTAAGAGACATCAACTGGATGGAGTTTCTACAAGCTTATAAATTTATCATTAAGCATAAGAAGAGAAAGAGTAACAAGGTGGCAGATGCATTGAGTAGAAGACTACTCATAGTCTAAGAGATCCAATTGAAGAGCATAGGAATTGAAGGATTTAAAGACTTCTATGAAGTAGATGAATATTTTGTAGAAGCCTATAGGGTATGCTTTGAGTTTAAGAATCATGTTCATTATGATTATACCCTTTAGGATGGTTTACTATTTAGAGATAATCAATTATGTGTGCCTAGAGGATCCATGAGGGAAAACCTCATTCAAGAGAAGCACAATGGGGGCTTGAGTGGAAATTTTGGTTTGAACAAGACATTGGAACCTATTACAAGGTTCTACTACTAGCTCGAGATGCAAAATGATATCAAGAGGTATGTGGAACAATGCATTATTTGTCACAAAGCTAAAGGTACATCTTTAAATATTGGATTCTACCAACCTCTACCAACTCCTAATAAGCCTTGGGAGTGTTTAAACATGGATTTCATAGTAGGTTTTCCAAGAACAACCACTTGTGTTGATAGTGTATTTATAGTAGTAGACAGATTTAGTAAGATGAGTCACTTTATACCTTGCAAAACCACACGTGATGCTACTTATATAGCCCACCTTTTTTTCAAGGAAGTGGTCAGAATTCATGGATTACTAATGAGCATTGTATCAGACAAGGCATTCAAATTAATGGGGCATTTTTGGAAGACCCTATGTAAAAGATTGGGAAAAAATTTAGACTTTGGATCAGCCTACCATCCACAAATAGATGGTTAGACTGAGGTCATAAATAAGGTACTTGAGAACCTACTTAGGTGCTTGACTAAGGTGTAGGAAAGTGTTGGATAAAGTCATTCCTTAAGAAAAGAATTCTTACAATGATAGTGTAAATAGAACTATTGGAAAAGGCCCTTTTGAAGTAGTATATGGTGTTCATCCTAGAGGATTTTTTAGCTCAAAGAGTTGAAGAACCAAGAAGGGATTAGTGGACATTCATATGATTTTTTACAATCTATGAGAGAGATACATGAACAAGTTGAATAGGCATAGATGGAAGCTAACAAAAAGCTCAAGTCCAAAGTAGGTGAGAGAAGGAAAGAACCTTAGTATGAAGTGGGTGATTGGGCGATGGTACATCTCAATAAGGCTAGACTCCAAAAATGTTTTCCAAGCAAGTTGAAAATGAGAAGAGTGGGACCATGCAAAGTCCTAGCCAAATATGGGAAAAATGCATACATGGTAGACCTTCCAAAGGAGTTATCCATCTCTATTTTTTTCAATGTACTAGACCTTGTCATATACAAAAGACCTAAGATCAAAGAAGGAGAGCACAATACATGGGTAGAAGAGGATGTAAAGAAACTAAAAGTGTCTGCACTAATGAAACTTCAAGTTTATCATATCTTAGATTCCAGAGTGAAGAAAAAGACTAGACATGGTGTCTATATGGTTGATCAAATGGAAGCACCAAGCTGAGTCTAAGGCTACTTGGGTTGGAGAGAGTGACTTCAAGAATTAGGTGTTGGTATCTATGCCATGTTTCTTATTAGTGTCCAGCACTTAGTCATTTTCTAGGCAAAGTTGGTTGGTCATCACTATGACCTAGCCACCCAATGAAAGCTAAGTATTCATGGACTTGTTTATATTTCATTACAAGATGAGTAAAGATAAAGGAAGCCAAGAAAAAAAGACATAGTATATTCTGAGTGAGTGATCAAATTACTTTTGAGCATATAGAAGTTGAGGGATAGCATGAATATTAGTTATGACTAAGCATCGAGATATTCAAGTGCGCAATAAACCAATTTTGACATATGTGTTTTTGATGACATAAAGACTTATGTAAACCATTTTGGCTGACTTCTATGTGAGATTTTTGAATTATGGAGACACATAAGGAGGTAATTATGCAATTTTTCAAAGGACACCAATCCCTAAGAAGGAAGTGTAACCAATCATAAAATTAGAAGGAATAAGTAGCAAAAGGGAGAACTTTAGATCATTGATCATGATCTAGAACCTTCTTCAGTTGTCTATTGAAGAAGGGTTCAAGCCCTAAATCATAAGGATAATTGTGTATGCATGAGAAGGTCAAGGATGGAGCGAGGAAGGATAATTTTGATGGTTAAAAGAATAGATTAGATAGAGAAACCTAGCAGTGAAGGGCATGATAGAGTATATCATATTAGGAGATAAAACAAATCAAGGATAGAGAAGATATGTAATCTATCAATAGAGTGCTAATCGAAGGATCAAGTATTGAGACATTCTAACAAGTGGATCAAGGAAAATATCTTAATAGAGTGATTTCAACAAACCTATTTAAATCTCCTAATAGAGTGCTTACTTAGTTATAATTTGAAATCCCTTAATCAAGGTAGCCTAAATAAGTCTTGTAAGCTTCTAATAGGGCATACCCCTTCTAGGGTAGATAACCAAAAGTGATAAAACATTGTAGCCTTAGCATGCACACTTTATTGTTGTAGCAGTGAAGATTTGTGGGTGTCATCCCCACCCCTATTTTACCTTCACCTTGGAGGGTTTCTAGGTAACCATATCTTTGTGTTATGTGTTTACATTTATTTTTATTTTGTTGGATATGATCAATACTTAGATTTATTTTAGTATTATAGTTGATGATGATATGGTTTATGATCTAAATACGAGATGAGCAAATGGTGAATGTACTTGTTTTTTTTGAAGGAGTTAAAAGTTTTGTAGATCTTGATTCATTCCACTCCCCCCCCCCCCTACTCTCATTATTTTAATTCCTAATAAGACTTCCAATAGTTGGGAATCAGTAAGGAACTCTTAACCCCATATACAACTTGACTTCTTTGTTGCAAGGGGAGAATGGTGCAGGAATGCCTAGAGACTTGGTCAAACTCTAGCACAATTTTGTCTTGTAGTGGTGCTGGCCAAACCACAAGTGAATAAGGTCTAGTTAATATTCCCAAGGGTGTTTTATTAGGTTTTTTAGGAGTTCAATAGGTCATCAGTACAAAGTTTCCTACGAAGTTGCTAAGGTAAGTTTGTTATTGCAATAGTTGTCTAGATTGGTCAAAGGATGTGAAACATTAATTTTGACTCCAAAATGAGTGAAAAGATGCTCAAAGGTATTAAATGGTTGATTTGAACTAAAATTGTCTCATTGGGAGTGAACATGAGTCTAAAGTGTATTACAATGCAAAACAAGTAAAAGTTGCTCATGATAACTTTACAACTTTGCAAAGTTGTCATGACAACATTCTCAACAAATGAGCAACTTATCAAGAACCGGTTGGAGGTTACCACACGTATACCAGAGCTCAATAATCTCATTTCAAACTTGAGGAAAAATTTGGTGATCATCGTGTATAGATTTATCATTGGAAGCAGTCAGTAATACAAGCAAATTAGTTCTCGGCCTGTTTGTAATCCAAGGATCCACATGATAATGGATTGACTTGGAATATATATTTACATGATTAGTTAGAGTTCTATTTTTAGTTTCAATATTTTCTATTTTATTTTTAGGTTGTTTAGTTTTGATAGGTGTATGGAAAATTTCTTCACAGTGACTTGTCAATTGTCCTGTACATAGTAGTTTAGTTTAAAATGGCTCTTACTTGAGTTCCAATAGTTGGATCAACATGGCCACTTGGAATCAAGTAAATCGCTACAAAAACATGGTATATATGTATTTTGGGGTCATTTTGAGATGATTTTATATTTTTAAGACTAATCCCTAGATGAGTATTGCTACACGCAACTAGGTGCTTGGAAGGTTGCAGAGGTTGAATGCGGGATTGGATGGATTGGTTTGTTCCAATCAAGAGTAGGAATGTGTTAAGTAGAATTTGAAGGCCCTCAAAAAAATATTTGAGCATAAGATTAATCCTTTTGCATGCCTTTTGAATCCATGAAAGAATGGAATGTTCATTAAGCCTATAAACCCTTGAAAATAGGGGTATTTGTGGAAAACTAGTGTACATATGATTTGGGCAAAAAAAACTAGAAAGTCTTAGAGCTCTTTAAAAATGGTATCAAGAACCCTAGCTTATTTTTATTCTTGTTAAGAAGTTTTGGATATTATTTGCAAAAATCCCAATTAGGAGACCTAATTGGGATAGAAGGGCTACTAGCCCTATAAAGAGGGTATGAGGCAATCAGTACAAAAAAAATGAGTTCCTTAATCAAGAAAAATTCTAACCTAATAAGTTATACTAAATAAGAATCCTTACATCCTATCATGGATATATTGAAACCCTTGGTGAGTGGAATAAGGAGTTGATGCCTCTAGTTGTGAAGGTAGATTGAAAGGAGTAAGTTTGTAGGGAGATCCTTGAAGGGAAAGGGGATTTGAGATAAGAATTCTTATAGTGTAGGGTCATAGATAGAATGATAGAATCAAGAGGGATATCATCCTTTGTAATGCTCTCACTTTTCCTATGTGATCTTTTATTCTTTTATAATAACCTTCTAAACATGATATTAGTGAGTATGGAATTTTCAATCAAGGTCTCTTTCACTAGTTGATTTGAATTTTTTGAGTCATTTTAATTTATTTTCTTTTTCTTTTTGGTGTCCTTTTGTTTTTTTTTTTCATACTCTTATGCATGAGAATGGAATTAGGATCCTAGGTTTGGGGATATAATCACCCAATTTTGGTCTGGAAATATATAAGCCCCCTTTCTTAAAAATTAAATTAAAATAGTAAACCATTTTGATGTATTAAATTAATTTTGTATTAATTAATTAAATAATCTTTGATCAAAGATCATCATATAATCATTTATTTAATTAGAAGAGCATGCTCCCTTTTAATTAAATTAAAAAATCCCCTTTGTCCTAAGTGCACATGAAAACCACTTTTCTAAAATAAAAAGTAAATTAATTAAATAAAAAGAAAATCCTCACCCACTTAAAGTGCACTTTCCAATGAGTGGAATCTTTTGACTTTTCATAAAAGGATTTTGCTTCTTTTTCTCAACCATTGATTGTTCTGCCTCTTAAGCTCAACCACTCCTTTTTCCTCTTGAGAGACATGATCATATGGATTAATCGAGATTTAATCTCCACCATTACTTTTTCCTCAATATCAATTGTCTACTTCTCTTTAAAAGGAGGCTCCCTCCTCACAATCTCATATCTAGAGTTTATGTTATTGTCATGATGTCACTTACTTCTTGGAATCTTCTTGCATCTTAATGTCTTGCATCTTGGTGACTTTGGCATCTAATGAGATCACATCTTGCATCTTGTATCCATGATAGATCATCTCAATTTGTGCTAAGTTGATATTATTGGTTTTCCATTTTCTTTATTGAGCACTAGTTGAGATATTGTATTTACCATTTAGCTTAGCTTTCTCATTTACTTTCTTGCATCTATCTTAATTGTTAGGGCATAGTAATCTATCCATATAATTTGTATTTTCTTTGCCTAGCTTAATCTTGCATCTCATCTTAGATTATAGTTGACACAAAATTCTACACCCCTACTTGAGGTATGACCCCCAAGCGACCTTGTGTAATATGGAAATGACCTCCAAGTGTGGGACTTGTGCTTTGAGGCTGAATCTCTAGAGAAGACCATCTTCCTTACTATCAGGGTGCACCTAGACTATTGATTGAGGTCATTTCCATGTTACACAAAGTCACTTGAGGGTCATACCTCAAGTATGGGTGCATAATTTTGTGTCAAAAAATTTTGGCATGCTTAGTGGGACCACATTAAATCTTACTAAGAAGTCTACTAGTTTGTTGGTGTCAATTGAAGAACTTCAACTTCTATCAGATCTATTAGATTTCCACAATCCATGAAGATCTAATGGTAAAAAAACTCTACTCAATCAAATCCAAAAATTAAAAATCTCAAATTCAACTTCTATGCTGAGAAGATAGTGTTGTTCTTAGCATTTCATCTTTCAAGAGCCTCACATTCAATCACTTGGCTACTTCATCTATACATCTTGGTTTTCAAGCTAGAATTGCTGCAATTCATGCCCAAGCTTCAAAAAAGGGCATCTTCTTGAAGTAATTTTTTGTTTACTCTTTTATTTTAAAATCTTAGAAGAAAAATAATTAGACTCTCTCTATCACTAGATTTTACTAGTGCAACTTCAATTTCCCAAATAGAACATATTTAGGAAGTTTCAAATATCTACAATGTAAATGGTATTACAAGGGATGATTTTTTTGTTAGACTATCAGCTTCATCATTAAAGGGAAAATCCTTGCAATGGTATAGAGGATTACCACACAACTCTATCCATAGCTAGGACAAGCTAGGAGAAAGATTGTGCAAGCATTTCAAAGATAAGAGTGACCATCTATCACTTTTGGAATGGCTAACTACAATCAAGAGAGAACCTCATGAGTTTATGACAAACTTCAACTATAGATTCCAAAAAACATGGGATAGGATCCTTGTTGCAGTGAATCCTACTCTTGGTAATGCTTTCTTGCATTATCTCAAAGCCTTCAATAGTGATATTGCTACCACACTGCAAACCATGGGAGGAGACACTTTTCCAGCTAATTATAAAATTTCTATAAGGGCAAAGAACACTTCTAGCCCCAAGGCCTCCAATGCCACTATTTCCTGACATGCCTACACACCAACCAAAAATAGCTCTCATCCCAACTACAACTACAAGTCAACCTCTTTTTGTTGTCCTTAAACTTCCATGTCCTCAAATGGGATATATGAAATTAAGGCCATGATGTAGGTTATGATGTAAAATATGGATAAAAAGTTTCATGATTAGAATTTGAATATAGATCAAATTAAGGATCATAATTATGATATGGATAAAATATTTTAGGATCAAAATGTAGTGATGCAAAAAATGAACAAAAATTTGGTGACTTTGGAGAGACAACAAGCTCAAGGTAGTAGGCCTTTTCAACCCAATTATCAGAATAATTCATTAAATAGGAAGCCAAATCAGGGTCAAGCTCCATACAATCCAAATAGACTCATGGGTAATATAACCCCTAAAAATGCAAGTACAAATCCAGTAAGGATGGTCATTGCTCAAAATAATTTGGCTCAAGAACAAGAATATTGTTTAGCTTGTAACTTTTCATCAGAACAATGTATATACCATAGAGAGGAATCTTCTCAAGCCTCGGCTATGTTAGCCTAGTTTTTCACTTTTTAAAAATTCTACAAGATTATAGAAAAAATCCTATTTTCTTTTTACAATTAGGGTTTGTGTGCTTCTAATTTGTTTTTCACCCTAGAAAAATCCCTAATTTGTGTTACCCTAATGTTGGTTGTGCCCTAGGTTCCTAAAACTAGGTTTACATTGTTTGCAATTTAAAATAATGTGCAAGAATTTTCAAAAAATATTTTAAAACATTCCTTTTATAAGGTTTTTCTCACTTACCTTTTAAATTTTATCACGTTGTTTTACCTTACCCTGAATCCTAGTTTGTTAATAACCCAAGCTCCTATTATAATATTTTAACCTTGCACAGGTTACATTTTATGTTTAAGTAATAACCAGATCACCACAGCCCTTGATTTTCCTTAAGATCACGGGTCATCATTTTGTCACTTTGACAAGATGAGGATGTTTTAATTCATGTGACATGGCAATAGAGTGAAACCTATTTAAGGGATCCAATTATGGTAAAGCTTTAGAACAATTTCATCACTGCCAATTAGATAAAAGATCAATGGACATTGTTATGTTGCTAATAGAAGTTGCTTGACTTTTAACTATAGCAACATAATGACAGAAGGACATGTGGCATAGTGGGCCATTTTTCCTTTGCGGCTGGTGGGGTTATCAAATGAGGTGAAAAATGTCAACTTTTTATTTGTTACTTTGTGAAGTGGGTCAATTTCTTAACTTATCTTTATCCATTGTCAATCTTAAGATGAATCTAGGCTGTTTCTTTGCCATTATGAGAAATTACTCAAGTTTTAACTATAGCGACATAATGACATCTTGACACATGTAAATGGTAGGGCTAGCCCATACAAGGAATCTCCAAAGGTTTCTATTAGTACAAGGTTCCAACTACCCAATTTTTATTCGCTACAAATAATGAACATAAAGAAAAATGTGTTTGGTCATAACCATCTGATCTTTCAAAAATCAATGGTTTTCACTTTGTCGCTAACAAAAGTGCATGAAGAATACTCATACCAAGATAGCAATAATAAAACATGTGTCCTAGTGGGCCCATCATAGTTCATAACATGGTTTTTGTTCACCTGTCAGATTGAAGATTGATCAAAGGCTATTGCTATGTCATTAGCCAAAGCTACAAGGTTTTTAACCATAGTGACATGACAAAAAATTGACATGTAGCACGAGTAATTTTGAAGTATTATCCTTGATTGTCAAATCTATAAAAGATCAAAAGTTGTCATTATGTCACTAGCACAAATTGCTTGACCTTTAACCATAGCAACATAATGATAGGTCAACATGTGTCTTATGACATGTAATAGTTACATGGAAAGTACCAAGAAGGTAGAAATAAATCTGTGTCAAGATTCAATTGGTTTGACTGCCAGGTCAGAGGGTTGAAGCTAAATCAAAATGTGGTTTGTTTCCTAATTGTCAGATTTTTGTGAATCAACAGCCTTATTTCAAATTTAAAAATAATGTCACTCTATTCTCTGTAACACATTTATGGGAATTAAAAGCTTCTCATGTGAATTGATACAAAATATCACAATAGATAAAATCAAAAGTTTTATTTAGTGAAGAGTTTGTTGAGAATCTGGAGTGTGGTACCTGTAAAAAATTGTTATTGTGTTGTGCTAAGTCGTGAGTTTTTTCTATATCAACAATCTACTATGGAAATCAAACAAGAAGTGAAGAAGCCAAGTAAGTATTTCATCTGCCTGCAAGTAGAATTTTGCTATCCTCTAATTGTTCTTCATAATGCCTCCAAAGAAGGGTTTTTTCGAGAAAATTGATTATGCTAGTAGAAATATTAATGAGAATTTTTTGGAATAATTGAATGAATCCACTAATGATGCCACACAAATAAAAAAGTTGATCCCCATAAACCCTAGGTTGAAGGTTGCAGATAGTTTTTATGATAGGGGGAATTGGACCCAAGATGTGGTGACATCTAAGGTTGGGTTACAATTATTCAAAAAGTAGTTCTCTAAAAGAAAATTATTCACCCCTCAATGGTAATATTTGGAATTTTGACCTAGGTAAGTTAGTAGTCCCAAGATTTTTTATGGACTCAGATCTCCTTATTGCTATATCCCGAAACTATGATCTAATAACCCAAATGGTGAGAGGAACCAATGGGGAATGCCTAGTAAAGATCACTAATGAAGAAATCAAAGGAGTTTTTGGAATGAATCCCACTTCAAAGTATCATGAGGTTATTGACTTTCAAGGTTTGGAGAAGGAATACTTATCTCACAAATATCAGATCAGGCAAGGGGCATTGAGAGGATATCTAGCTGTAATTGGAAATCTGACATTTGTGACAACCTCAACTAAGGAACCTTTTAAAAAGCAATTCTTTAATTCCAGAGCCATAGACATATACATGTCTTTTTGTAGAGCTTTTGGTGAAGATTAATAAGATTTTATTTTTATGCCCATAAAATTCATGTATATGATGGTACAAATTTCATCCTTTGGAGTTGATATCATTTTTTATTTTGTATCTTTTATAGCTAAAGAAATTCATATGGGCTTGATAGGGATTGATAAAGGGAAAATTGAGAAAACTTTTGGTTTCTACTCTTTTTTGATGCACATGTTTTTATTTAAAGGAACTCAATTTTTTGAGAAAAAAATGGTATTGACAAGAGAGCATGATGGGGAGTCTCTGCTACTTCAATTATGGAGTGTAGACATGACTTGGGATGCAGAGGAGGGGAGTTTTGCAAGATTTGATAGATATTTTGCATCCAAGTTGAGGAACCTTTTGTTGAAAGATAATCCTAGGATACCTAAGGTATTGTTGGATTTCATTAGGCCTATGGATTGCCCTAATAATTTGAAAGTCTCCCATAATTGGGTAGACATTATACCATATCCAGTGTCTACAGTTTTTTGAGTGTACGGATTCCATGGAACTCCACATGTGGAACCTACATAATACCTCTTAAGGTAGGGTTAGCTGAAATTTTATGGAAAATAGGTGGATTAGAAGAGGCAAAGCTAACTAGTAGATCAAGGGGCTCTATTTTTCCATCCTACACTATGGCTTATTAATTTATAATTACAAAGGATGGTTGGATATTTCTGTATAAAGTTTTAAACCTGTATAAAATGGTAGTCTCCCATCCCATGTTCAATGACAGTGAGGGATTCTTTGAAATTTTTAGACAAAGGGCTAAGGCCAAGGCTCGCCAACATTAATTCTATTTTCCAAAGTATATAATGAGAAATGGATTATCCCTTCAAGAATAAGAAATAAAGAAAGAAAAGTGGAGAGTTAATTCTAGGGTTTGGAATTTATTAACTATTTTCAAAATGAATATAGTCCATTAAAGGATGCCAAGACATTAGCTCACAAAATAAAGAAGTTAATGATAACTTTTTCAAAGAGTATGGATATTATGAATGAAAAGAAAGCCCTCATTAGTGCCTATCCTAATAGAGCAAAGGAGGTAATGAAAAGATTATCTTTCACCCTTGCAGTAGGTTCAGGACAATTGGTTATTTAGAAGAAACCTAGTTACAGCATAGTCAAAACTATGGAGTAGATTGTTGCTAAGGGGAAGGAAAAGGTTGGGTCAACTAGTAGTGTTTTAGGAAAAAGACCTCAACTTGAAGAAAGGCCTCTAGAGCCAGTGCCCAAGAGACAGAGAATAGAAGAGAAGCAGTTGTCATAAAGGGAAGATTACACACCATCCCAATCTCCCTTACATATAGGAGAAGAATAGCTCACTAGAGAGAAAATTGAACAACCTGGATCTTAAGGGGGGGTGGGGGGGCGGGGGGGGGGGTGAGGGGTGGGTTTATCACTACTGCAAAATTGGAAGAAGGAAATTCTTGAGAACCTCCTATGCCCAGCCTTGAATTGACTATGGCCAATTTCAAATAGAAAGAGCTAGATCTTGTAATAGAATAAGCTAGCCATGAATTCTTATTAGATGACAACTCTGTGAAATCAATGGGTTTCTACCAAATTGCCTGGAGAACAAATATTGAGAATTTTGAAGAAAGATGTAATAAAAGGAAAGTTGAGCAGCCAGAAAAAGAGGATTCAATTATATAAGATGAGATAAAGGGTGAAATGATGCAAGAATTTAGTATTTTAACTCATGAAGAAGGAAGAAGAATGATTAGATCAACTGGAATTCTACTTTTTCCAAATTGGGACATTGCAGATGCAATGGTGTTCAATATTGTCACAAAGAAATAGAGTACTAAGGAGAAAAAGAAAAGGGTACTCAGTGGTGCTAAATTTAGTGAAGATCATGTTGCCTTAGTTATCTGTTCTTTAAAAAAAGGATCTAGAGCTAGCTACTCTCAAACTAGTGACTCTAAATTGATGGGCAACTTGATTGTAAAAAGTGTATAGGATACTCCAAATGAAGAGGCAGCAAAGTTAAAATTTGAAATAGCTACTCTCACTTTAGCCACTACTAGGAAAGAGAAAAGGTATGTACAAGAGTTATAAGAAAAATATGACCAAGTCCTAGATGCCTATAATAAGGAAGTCTAGAAGAGGATTGAGCTTGAGAATAAAATGATAGGACACATAGGACAGTCTAGTAGGCTCAAGATTTCTTTTCCTCCTCATCCTCTAGTACTAACCTTCAATACCATCCCAATTATAGAAGTTCTTGACACCCCACAAGAACCCCAACTCTACCCAGCTAAGGAGCTAGAAGGTGAAAAGGAAAAGTTATGGTCAATGCATGTAGAATTGTGCATTAAGAATGAAGATAGAATCAGAGATACAATCTTGTATCTTGTGGACAAAGTTGATTGGCCCTCTTTTTACTTAGAATTACCAAAATTTGTGGAGATATGGAATGAGCTAATGAATAATGACGTAGTTTTAATGCCAATTTTGGATGAGTGGATTAGCAGGGAAGAACTCATCACTACTTTTTGTTATCATGTGATTGATTTTCTAATGAAAGAGTTGAAAGAACTTTTGACCAAGTTCTTGATTGTTTAGAATTTGATCACAAGATAAATTTATTGCAAAGATAGATAAGTAATTGTTTCACTAAATACCTGGGTAAGAATTTTGATCTTTTTTCACGTGTGATTAAACGTATAGGTGAGATAAGAGAAAAGGAGAAATGGGCTAAAGAATTGAATGAATTGATGAGCATCAGGCTTGACACAGCTATGAATGATGAAAAGTATATTTGGTTTGCCAGAACTATAGAGGAAGTGGTTCAAGTATAGTTATTTTTTTTTCTTTTTAAGCAAGATTTTCAAGAAATAAGAAGGATTGGAAGAAGTGTCTTAAGAAGGGAGCAAGAAATTTTGAATTTCAATTGGCCTGATGATATACTTTTTGACAAGTGGGTAACTAATTACTCACTAGAAATTCAACTATTGCAAGAAGTAGTTGAAGCAGAAAGTGTAGACAAAGAAGTGGTTGTAGAAAAGGTACAATTGGATGATGTGTTAGTTCAAACAGAAGGAATTAATGAAGATCAACCAATTGCAACCATCGATATGGTAGTTCAAAACAATGACATGTCAGGGGATCAACCAATTGTGATAAATATTCAAATCACAAAACCTAACACATCAAGTTCAAACCAAGTGGACCCCACAGCTAGAAGAACAAAAAATGTAACATAGCCAATCACCGGATGCATTGGATTAGCAAGTAATTGTTACAACAGAACTGAGCACACCACAAGGAGATAAATGATAAAGATAGTATGTTGAAAAGTTACAAGGAAGTGCCAATATTTTGTCTTTTTATGATAATGATAGCTTTTGTCCTCTTGTAAATCTTTTTTTTCTAAGGATGGTTGTCCTTTGCCCTTTATGCCTATAGCTTGTTGCATCTCACATTATATAAGTGAGCTCCTAAGGCTAGAGGATGGTCCAAAATCTATAAAAAAATTTAGTGTTATGTTATTTGTAGTCGGTCCAGTTAGCTTTTGTGCCAATGTTATAAGTTGTATTCAATTTTGCAATCCAGGAGTACTAGTGAATATTAAATGAAAAACTATCATATTCTGAGTTATTCTTGAGTTATACCAGTAAATGTATTATCTTCAAGGAATATTAATACAAAGGAAAGTTCTATCATATCTGTGTCTCTAAATTTTGTCTCCATTCTTATATGTTGGTTGTGTTGGGATTGAATGAGGAAGGTTCATATAATTTAATGCAACTAGGATAGGTTGTATATCAATTTTTTGTTGCTTTTAATTCAAGGAATTAAGTAAATGCTTCAATAAATTGATAGGGTTTCCAGTCATATGAGAGGGATATTCATAAGAATGGGTTTTAGGGTTGACTATTGATGATTTAATTGTAAGGCAATTAAATAGGTCAAGTTTTGCTGGTTAGACTCTATGTAGCAATGGATAAGACATTGACCATTAGTTTAGATGCATATTGAAGAATTCATATGGTTGCACATAGCACAAATTTTAAATCAAATCAACTTTTACTTTTCTATATGAAGAAACAAATTGTTGATCAACACTTATTTGTAATAGTTTTCTATGTGTTATGGTTAGTTGTTGTAATCAAGAATTTATTACAAAACCAAGACGAATTGTGACCATTTCTGCTATAGAGGATAGATTTGAAGAAAAGAATATCAGACAATGAATTGTGAAGAAAGTATCAAATATCCAGTTATTTCATCCCTAAGGTGCACCCACCTAGGCCTTGCAGATTCTTAAGTGTAGGGCATCCTTGTGATTTTGTTAATGTTGGTCCAGATCTGAAGAGATTTTAGTTAAATATAGGAAGTAGCTAACTCTTAGACTAAAATTCATCCTCTACAACCTAGTATAAAGTCTTTTGTAACTTGGTAGTTTAAAAACACCAACAGGCTACACAAGCAAAAAAAAAAAATAGGGCAAAAATATGATCCTAATCAACCCACTACTGGTTTCCAATCTCAACAGCAAAGAGAGTGCACTTTCATGAATTATCGTCCTGAAGATTACTACCATGTAAATCATGATGGTAATGATGGCATAGCTCATAACACTAGGAGAAAAAGGAGAGCTATAGAGGATGCTCCATCCTCTTCATTGAATTAGGTTGCAATTTTGAAGGCTATTCCACATGCCACAAGTACAAATGTACAAAACAATGTTGTTGCTCTCTTGCAAAATCAGAATAACAAGAAGACTAAAGAGCCACATGCTGCTCCTATTCATATACCAGACCCTGTGGTTGTAATTATCCAAAATTGGCCCCATAATCTCAAATTGCTAAATCATTGCTTCTGTTGATCAACTCAAGCAAAATTAGATAATCATCGAATTTCTTCTATCTCATACTCGTTAATCATTCATTCATTTCGATAAAATTTTAGATATTTGAATTTATTCAAATGTTAGACATTATTATTTGAATTTGAATTTGAACCCCTTTTGAGAAAACACGTGATTATTCATTTAAAAAATGGACCTTATTCTTAATCAATTTAATATTTCAAAGTGGAATGAGGGATCTTAATTTGAAATTCATTTAATTTTAAGTGGAATGAAGGATCTTAATTTGATATTAATTCTATTTTAAGTGGAATGAAGGATCTTTATTTGAAATTCATTCTATCTTGAGTGGGATGAGGTGTTTTAATTTGATATTCATAATGGGTTATTAGGTGGAGCTCACCTACCTATTTTCTATCTAAGTGGAGCTCTTATCCCTCTTTTACTATCCTAAGTGAATTGTCCACTCAAATAAAATAAGGTCCACTCATCTTAATTCCATCTCCACCCTTGATTTGGATTTTCATGTCTTTTGATCTACACCGTTCATATTTCATAGGGTTATGTTGTGAGAAAGGCATTATTGATATAGAGTTATGCTACAAAATAATAGAGTCTTCATCTTATCATTCTAGTTATAATTTGCATAAATTTAGTTCATATTCTTATGCATGTTTAATCTAGTTTCTTTCTATGCATTTGATTTTATAGTATTCCATTTGCTTAAATCTCATATAGTTGCATTTCATCTCAAAAATCTTCCATTTCGTGGTTTATTCACTTAGGATTCTATTAATAAGACTCAACTGAGAGCTTTTATGTGTGTTTCCATCCTTTGCATTCCATGACTAGGGAGCTCTAGGTCGACATTCAAGGCTCTCAATTCATGAGACAACCTTGGATATAATGATGTAGAGTAGTGCACTTTTTCAAATACACATCATTGGCGCCCATCGTGGGGCAACCCAGAACCACAAGGTAAATTTGTTGTTCATTTTTACTTTATTATTTCATCATTTTCTTAGTACATTAGTTATTGTGAAAAATTGGTTTTTCTTTAATGTGTGTGTGTGTGTGTACAATATATATATATAATGTTATAAAAAATTAAAATTAAAATAGAAAAAAAATCAAAAAAAAAAGTTTTTTGTTTTTTGTTTTGTAGGTCGGCAGTGCCCATGAGTGCCACCTCAATCCTGCTCTTCCCCCTGCACCTACGGCCTTACCTTTCCTCCCCCCATCATAGCTGGTACTTACCTTCTCCTAGGATGGCCTACTCTTCAATCCCTCTCTGGCTCCCACATGGCTTCCTTGTCACTGCTTCGTGTGGCTCCTCGCCACCTGTGTTGCTTCTCCTCCACTCCCCATTGTGCTTCACTCCACCTTCTCTTCCTATGTTTTCCCTCCCCCATGGTCTTCTCTTTGCCTCCCTGCCTGCTCCTCTACCATTTCCCCAGTTCCTCTTTGTGACCTACTCCCTCCTCCTGCACAGCTTTCCTACATGTAGTCACAGCCAACTCCATCCCTGAAACCCTACCTCTGCAACCTCTACTACTATTGGTCCTCCTCCACCATTGTGACCTGCTTTCTCTACCCAGCTCTGATCCCGCCACCCACAGACCACCACAGTGAGCTCCGTTGCCCGAGGTTTTTTTAATTTTTTATTTTTATTTTCTTTTTATTATTTTTTACTGTACTGCATTTTTTTTTTAATGGTTAAGAGGTCAAAGCAAGATTAATTATTATGTTTATTATTATTATTTGTTAAGCATGAATATATTCAAACCCAAGACCTCTTTGATAAGATGCTCACAATTTACCATTGTGTTGTAGACTCTTGCCTACTACTGCACTGTATTCTTATTGCTAAATTGCTAAATTAAATTTATTTATTTTTAAAAAAAAAACTAAATCAAATCTATACATATATATTTTTTATTTTTTATTTTTTATTTTTATTTTTTTATTTTATTTTTTAAAGAGTATAAAATTAATTTTGACTTTTGATGTTTCCATACGTTTTGACCATTTCTAAGCCATTTTACATGTATATAAAAGAAAAAAAAAAGTTAAAATTTATTTTTCCATAGTTAAACTTTCATTTAGGGATTGCTAGAATTTTTTCTTATTTACATCATAACTCATGCTAATGTGTTAACATTTTCATAACTTGTGTTTGGTATATGCTTTCATTGCTCTAACTTGTAGGGAATGCATGTCAAAGACAAAAAAAAATGAAATCCTAAAAGAATGCATGTCAAAGCTTCAAATGCACAAGGGCTACTAATGTTTGTTTGCAGAGTTTCCCAACACATAAAAACCAAACTTTCTTATATTTCTTGTATTCCATGTGTGGAACTATACTAGTTTCTTTCATTTCCTAGGCACATTCAACTTGTGATTGAGGTTCTTTGGTGATAGGAGAGTATGCTCTTCACCCTTGAGGTGAATCAGAAATCTTGACTCACCTTTGGATTTTCAAAAGCAAGGGGATAATTGAATCTTTTTGGAGTGTTTGGGAGAAAAGATCAAGATAGGAGAGTATGTTCTTCACCCTTGAGGTGGATCCACTCTGTTCTAAGTTAAAATCCTTTAGAGGGATTATTCTCGGGCAACCAAGGGGAATGACCCAAGTGGGGACAAGAAAACCCATTTATTCAGACTCATTATAAACTCAAGGCTATTGAGGACACAAAACCTTAGTAGACGTAGCACTTGTCTGACCTAATGTGATCGCTTGTGGGATTTTAGCCATGAGGAGATCACTAGGGAGGAATTCTTAAGGTACTCTTGTGGTTGCAAGACCAGTTACTCACCGCAAAGTGAGGTTCCCTATATCAGGGACAAGAGGAGTGCTATGAATGAAAATCCTTTCTAAACACCCTAGGCTAGAAGCAACCTTATTTATCTACTCAACATCTTGGTGCAAGGATTGATCCAAGTGGATTACCTGGATCACCCCATGACTTCTACACTCACCATTTGTGTCCCTTGAGGCAACTTAGTGTGGGCCAATTTGTTGAGTAATGAATCGTAACCAATAGGTAGATCTACTTCGCAAGTGTTTTTGAATGTGTTGACCCATGTAAACATTCTTGAACATCAAACACAATGATAGCATTCATAGGATTTTATTGCTTTCAAATATTATCATTATATTTATTGGAAAGGTTTCCTTGACTCTTGTCGAGTTACGTAAGACATGTCATTACCCCTATTGTTTTCAAACCAAATGCTTGTTGGTTACTGCTTGTTGTTACTTTGCATCCAAACAAAACTAAAACATAGGTGTGTAGGAAACATTTCCTTCAAGTTACTGGTTTTCTATCATACTATATTACATTTCTTGCTCTAAACCATCACCCAACTTGTTGTGATGTCTCAACCGGTTGCTAAACTTGATTCTTCTTGCTCCACATTTGTTCTTGGCTTCCCTAAAATTGTCTATGCTTGACTTACCATGGTCCCTTGATTTTGACATATGCATACTAGGGTTTATCTTTCTAAAATGACTACCTTGATTTCTTGATTACCTTACTTGATTGGGAGAGTCTTGCACATGTCTTTCTTATCTATCTACCTAAATACTTGATAACTTGGCTATTCGGCTTCTTGCCTAATTCTTGACTTGGGTCATTAGTGTTGTAAATTCTTGGACACCTGTTTGACAAGTCACTCTTATATTGTTACTTTTCTTTGACAAGTGAATCTCCTCTCTCATTTGGACATCAAGATATCTTGGACCCTTTCATGCTTGAATCAAGTTATCTACTACTATGGACTTTGAATTTCTTTATTCTCAATCCCAACTAAGTCCAAATGATTATAATCTCCTAAAGACCATTGAAGAATTTCAAGATCTATTGTCTCAATTTTAGAATCTAGAAAGGATGAATGATCCCACTTACCTTAGTACCACTAGAAGTGTCATGGCTATGCACTCTAAACATGATAAAAGGTTAGAAGAAAGGAAAGCATCCACACTTGCATCTTCCTTAGGGCCTTCATATGTCTATAAATCATCTCTTCCTAGGATGTCATCTTCTTCTAGACTTTCGTTGTCTTCATCCATTGGATTTGAGAAACTCTCTTCACATTATGACAAGCCTATAATTGATGAAGACATGAATTTATTCCATCCACACAAAGATCCTAGGCATACTTTTGAGAGGACTTTTGTTCCCTTGGAACATTCTTATGATGATATTTTGCAAACACTCCAATGAAATAAGCATATCACATTGCCTAAGTCTACCTCATATGGATTCTCATTCTTGAATATCTATTGTTCTTATCATTGACATAATAAGAATAGAACTTCAAACTGCATTGAGTTGAAACGTAAAGCCCAAGATCTTATTGATGATGGGATTATTGATAATTCTAATAACTTATGTGATAAAACAACTTCTCTTGAGCAAGATCGTGTTGACAAACCTATGTCTAGTAGTGACTCCATTACATCTTCCACTTCTTCTAACATTCATAACTCTAATAAAGCTTCCAATTCCTCGAATCCACTATCTAATGTTATTCATACTACCTATTCTTATCCTCAAGGGCTACCTCTAAAAGAAACTCAAGATGACCTTTACTATGATACTAAGGCTAAAGATGCTCAACCTTCATGTGATGCTACACTTTCCTCTCTCACTTCCATTAATTCTATATTCTCTCTACTTTCCCCTTTTTCCTTAGAAGTGGTTGCATGTTGAGAGAACTCTCAAAGCTAATGATCAAGATCAAGCACCCTTTCATCTTCCCCAAAATATCATCCTTCCACCTCCTAAGTATGATGATGACACTATGCTTGAGCTTATTGAAAATTATGAACAAAGTGCTATGCCTATTCTATCTGAAGAAACTTGTCAAGATCAAAGTATTTCCTCTTGTTCCACTTCTCCATGTTCACTTCAACCATATACTCAAACTTCAAGTGCTACTATTAAAAATCTTGCTCCTATCAAAGCTACTCATGAGTCTATCAATGATTTTGACCATGTTACTCACTCTAAAGATGTTGATATCCCTTTTCATTATACATTTGCATCTCATAAATCTATCCTTGGTCCTTATCCATCTAAACTAATGCCTTCAAAACTTCCTTCGATATTAGGACCTTATGTTCCTTCATCTCCATTTTCCACTTCTAGATCATCGCCTAGTTTTCCTATTTTACCTTGAGATCAATGAAGACACAAATCCTTAAGTCCTTCACATTCACCTTTCCATCTAAACCAGTCATATCAACCTTCTCCATCCACAAGTCCCAAGTCTTTTGGAAGCAATTTGGATGATCAACTCAAACACAAATACATAAATCCATCTTCAAAACTTCACAATGTCTCCTTTAATTGACATGTGAATGTTAAGAAAGAAAATATACAAAAGAGACAGCCAAGGCTCACTATTCAAAAAGCTAAACCAAAGAAAATATGGGTTCCTAAATTCATTGTTGAATAAATGCACTCTAAAACATCCAATGAAAACTCTAAAGTTATATGGACTCCCAAGTCTCTTTTGAAAGACTTGAATATTGAAAATACTTCAAATTTGACATTCAAGCTTCCAAAGGCTTCCAAAGGCTTCCACTCTACCTTCTTCCAAACATCTACTTAAAAAGATTTCAAAATCTTCCACTCCATCTTCCTCTAAAAGTATTACATCTAAACCTCAAGCTATTTCCTCCATCATCCCTTTGTCATTCCACTACCCTTCGAGGTATGTGTTGTGTTGATCTTTCCTACTTTCGCACCTACCTGTCTACAATATTTTGAAGCCTACAATTTCTTACCATCCTTGCTCCATTTATCTATCCAAAACCTACAACCTTCTCCTCCATCTACCTCTCTTCTTCCCACCATCTCCCTTCCATTACCCTATCAGCATCTTTGAGCATACATTTCTATGGTCTTTGCTTATCACGACTTCTCTTTCATAATCCATCCATTCCCTCTTCCTCTTTGATCTTCACATTGTTGAGCTATCCAAGCACATTGGCTATCTTATCTATGGCATACCCTATAATGCTCATGCGCTCATTTCATTCATTTTTAGCTTTATCCCTATTGCTAACTTATCCCTATCCTATATGTTTGATACCTTGATCTTGGTCATTTCCCTCTCTTGGCATGTTCATTCTTTGGACTGCTTGCTTTCATGACATCTTGTCATTGTGCTCTTTCTATTGGCTTCTATGCCTCTATTCTATCTCACTTTTTAGTTGATGCTCCTACTATCGTTCGCTCCTTGCTTCCACTACTTATCCAAAATCTACTTTATATGGCTATCTTTCCCTAGCTTGGGTACTCTTGAGGAGTCAGTCCTTGAGGATCACTTTCACTTGCTTCATATATGTTTCCTATCCATCTCTACTTATCCACTAGCTTGTTGCTCCATCATATACTACACCTTGCTATACATTGGGACAAATGATATGATCTTGCTTGAGAAAGTTTCTTAAAAATCAGAAAAAGTCCTGAAAAAAATCCTACAAAGTATAAAATGTCCTGAAAAAATGAGCATCTTAGTCAAAGTCTATTCCTAAATACTTTGATGTCTCGCCAAAAAAAATAGCAAGGTTTCTTGCACTTATTTCTATCAGGCTTGCAACACACTTATTGCTCATCCACTTCACTGTTCCATCTTGCTTTACCTAGCTTGGAGTTAACTCTTGTCATAATCTAGGGGGCATATCTTGTTTATCCTTTCAAGGACCTTCTTGCACATGAATATTTTTCTTTGACATTGCAGTGTCTACCAAATAGTGTTTCTCAACACTTTTCTGAGCAGTCTAGAGTGGTGATAGATTTCCCTCTTGTAGAATAAAATGAGAATAACCATGTGACTTTCGCACACATTGTACTATACATCGCTAAGATTTGATTTAATTTATTTCTTTGTGTGTTGTCCATGATTATTTCTTGCATAACTATTCCCTCCCTAATAATTTCTCGATGATGTCATGGACTAGAAGATTGGGGGCATGGGGCATGTTTTGTTTGTTTTCTACTTGCAGGTGTGCTTTGAAAATCTTAGGTGTATTGAGCATTTTTTTGGATCAATTTGACACTTAAGATTTTCTAGGTTACATCCTTGTCTGTTATGCAAGTGCATTCTTCTAGTCATCTTGACATTCTATGTCTTGATGCAAAAATAATCTCGCTATATTAAATCTAGGAAATCCAACTACTTTACTCATCTTGACCTCTATGTCTTTGGTGTTTAAGTTGGATTCCCACATATCCGATAAAGATCATATTCATATCTTCATACTTCATGCTAGTGATGATTGTATGATCTAAAAGTTTGATGATGAAAAAAGAATCTAAAAGTCAAAGAGTCTTTTGTGAATAAACCACATTTTCATGTTAGTTTGCATTATAGGGTTCATTTTGGGTTTGCATATAAGAGAGAACCTCCTCTTTATCATTCATGGACATATCAACTAGCTACATTCATCTTTTCTTCCTTCTTCTTGATCATATCTTCATAGATTTCTTAATCTTGTCATTTCACTATCTTGCTTCAAATTTCTTATTTTGACCTACTTGCAACTATAGCTAAAATTGACACCCTAGATTCATTTTCAGGATCAAAATCAAAATATGAGTCCATGTTTAAGGTCAAAATTTGCATTTTAAAATCTATTTCTTTCTATGCAATTAGCTGACTTACTTGAGCCTAGATCTTTGATTCTTACTAGGGCATTTCTTCACTTCTTTATTTTCACATTGCTTCCATTCTCTTCTTACTTATCATTTCACTTCATATCATGTTTCTTCTATTTCATCCTTTCTTGGGGCATAGCTTCATTTCATTGATGATTGTTCTTGATCTTTATTGACATATATATCTTTGATCTTGCTTTATCTAATCATATCTTGCTAGTTTATGCACTTCCTCTATCATTTCAATTTTGATCCTAAGGGGGCAAACATAATCTATTATTGCTATGCTTGGCAAAATTTTCTCTTTTAGGGGCATATGCTTGACCATTTCCATTTTCTCTTGATCTATCAACTAGTGTTCTAGACTATCACTACCTATCTAATCACTCAATGCTTACTGTATCTATTGCTATTATAGTCTCCTTATTCTTTGACTACATGTTTTCCCATATCGATCATGCATTAGTTAGAGAATGACTTCATTCTTTGAATTTAGAGCTATCTATCTATTTGCTACCATGGCTTCTTCATTTGATGTGTTCCCATATAGATCACACATTAGATGATGAATCCCTAGCTTCTTTCTATTCTTTGACTGCATGTGTTCCCATATCGTTCACACATTAGTCAAAAATGGTAAAATGTAATCACCCAAAATTGGCCCCATAATCTCAAATTGCTAAATCATTGCTTCTATTGATCAACTTGATAAAAATTAGATAATCGTCGAATATCATCTAGCTCATGCTCCTTAATAATTCATTCATTTCTATAAGATGTTAGATATTTGAATTTATTAAAATGTTAGACATTCTTATTCAAATTTGAATTTGAACCCCTTTTGAGAAAACACATATTATTCATTTTTGGAAATCAAAAATGGACCTTATTCTCAATCAATTTAATATTTAAAAGTGGAATGAGGGATCTTAATTTGAAATTCATTTCATTTTAATTGGAATTCGGGATCTTAATTTGATATTCGTTCTATTTTAAGTGGAATGAAGGATCTTTATTTGAAATTCATTTTATCTTGAGTGGGATGAGGTGTTTTAATTTTATCTTCATAATGGGTTATTAGGTGGAGCTCACCTACCTATTTTCTATCTAAGTGGAGCTCTTACCTCATTTTTAATATCCTAAGTAAATTTTCCACTCAAATAAAATAAGTTCCACTCATCATAATTCCATCTCCACCCTTGATTTGGATTTTCATGTCTTTTGATCTACACTGTTTGTTTTTCCTTAAAAGAGGAGGGATTTCTCTTCATTTTGAGAGGTCCATATTTCATAGGGTTATGTTGTGAGAGAGACATTATTTATATAGAGTTATGCTGCAAATTTATAGAGTCTTCATCTTTTCATTCTAGTTATAATTTGCATACATTTAGTTCATATTCGTATGCAGGTTTAATCTAGTTTCTTTCCATGCATTTGATAATATAGTATTGCATTTGCTTAAATCTCATATAGTTTCATTTCATCTAAAGAATCTTCCATTTTGTGGTTTTTTCACAAAGGATTCTATTAACTCAACTGACAGCTTTCATGTGCATTTCCATCCTTTGCACTCCATGACTAGGGAGCTCTAGGTCGACATTCAACGCTCTTAATTCATGAGACAACCTTGGATATAATGATGTAGAGTAGTGCACTTTTTCGAGTACACGGTGGTCACTAAGGTTCCATCCAAGTCAACATACACTCCTCTCAACATCATAGATAAAATGAAGAGGACCAATATTAGTGCTCCTATGTGGGATGTTCTTGCAATAGCATCTCATTTTGAATTACTGTAACAAGAATTAAAGACTATTAAAGTGCAGAATGGACCAACTACCTGTATATACTAATATGTTAGCAAGAAACACTAATCTATTAAGAGAACAAAGCATTAACTAACAAAGATTAATATAACATATAAGAGAGACTAAATAGGAACCCCTAATTAGGAATGTGAGCCAAATGAATGGACTCTCCCAATAGGAATTAGCTCTTTGCTTTTTAGATGAGTCTAAATGAATGATTGGTATGTATGCTCAAGATACTCAAACTATGCTTCAATGGAGATGGAAAATGGAAAATTGGTAGCTTTGTGAGCTCTCAATTTGGCATCATAAGGGTATGGTTAAGGGTTTTGTTTCTCAAACTAACATTATAACTTTAGCTTCAAGGTTGTGATGATATGGCTTGGGAGGGCATTCAATTTATAGGCAAGAGGCTTGAGGGATGGAGGGCTAAGATGGAAGGAAAGGAAAAAGCTTATGGAGGGCTTAGATTGCATGAGAGGAGAGCACATGGATTGTGCTTCCTTACAGCCAATCAGAGAGTGACACATGTCACAGGGTGAGAGGATGGAGGAAAGGGCAAGGATGAGTCAACAAAAAAGGCTCAAGGGATAATATCTTCATAAAGACCCTTCTTAATGGCTTGTAAGAGCAATGAATGGGCTTGTAAGAGTCTTTATGGCCTTTGTAAGAGCATTCATGGCTTAGTAGTTGGGATATTTTGGAGGGAGTTGAGATTGTTGACTTTGTTTGGCTTAGGAAAGTCTTAAACTTGTTTAGGGAATGTGACAAGGTTAGGGGTGAGATTAGAGGTGATTTAGGATTAGACTAAGCTTGTTAGAGATATGCAAGTGGATGGCATTTAATGAGGGTGGGTGAGTTAGTGGCTAAGATTGGTTAGTATGGGTGGATGGGGTGGATTAGGCTAAATGGAGGATTTAGGATAGTTTAGGGGTTATTAGATTTGAGGGATTTATTTATCAAACAGATTTATTTAATAAATGAGGGTTTTGGAATTAGATAAGAGAATAGCATTAATAGATAAATAATGGGTTATTTGATTTATCAATTAGGAATATAGATGATTAATTAAATTAATCAGCTCGGGGATGGCAAAAGGATTAATTAAATAAGAATTTAATTAATGATGCCTTTAGAGATAGCTAAATAAGATTACCCAAGTGTTGTAATCAGATTTAGGTGTCTACATTTTTGCCCCTCTTTGACATAGTGTTGAGACAACACTATTTCAAAGAAGTTTGAATGGAAATGACACGAGGAAGAT
Organism: Cupressus sempervirens; assembly: GCA_028749045.1. NCBI lineage: Eukaryota > Viridiplantae > Streptophyta > Pinopsida > Cupressales > Cupressaceae > Cupressus > Cupressus sempervirens. Next base: position 9,437,855 of record CM053783.1, read on the forward strand.
GTTTTAGCAACAAGGTTGCCCCAGTCTAAGATAAGAAGAGGAGAGACTAGACTTAGTGATAAAAATGTATATACTAATATGTTAGCAAGAAACACTAATCTATTAAGAGAAAAAAGCATTAACTAACAAAGATTAATATAACATATAAGAGAGACTAAAGAGGAATCCCTAATTAGGAATTTGAGTCAAATGAATGGACTCTCCCAATAGGAATTAGCTCTTTTCTTTATAGATGAGTCTAAATGAATGATTGGAATGTATGCTCAAGATACTCAAACTATGCTTCAATGGAGATGGAAAATGGCAAATTGGTAGCTTTGTGAGCTCTCAATTTGGCATCATAAGGGTATGGTTAAGGGCTTTGTTTCTCAAACTAACATTATAACTTTAGCTTCAAGGTTGTGATGATATGGCTTGGGAGGGGATTCAATTTATAAGCAAGAGGTTTGAGGGATGGAGGGCTAAGATGGAAGGAAAGGAAAAAGCTTATGGAGGGCTTAGATTGCATGAGAGGAGAGCACATGGATTGTGCTTCTTTATAGTCAATCAGGGAGTGACACATGTCACAAGGTGAGAGGATGGAGGAAAGGGCAAGGATGAGTCAACAAAGGAGGCTCAAGGGATAATATCTTCATAAATACCCTTCTTAATGGCTTGTAAGAGCAATGAATGGGCTTGTAAGAGTCTTTATGGCCTTTGTAAGAGCATTCATGGCTTAGTGGTTGGGATATTTTGGAGGGAGTTGAGATTGTTGACTTTGTTTGGTTAGGAAAGTCTTAAACTTGTTTAGGGAATGTGACAAGGTTAGGGGTGGGATTAGAGGTGATTTAGGATTAGACTAAGCTTGTTAAAGATATGCAAGTGGATGGCATTTAATGAGGGTGGGTAAGTTAGTGGCTAAGCTTGGTTAGTATGGGTGGATGGGATGGATTAGGCTAAATGGAAGATTTAATATAGTTTAGGGGTTATTAGATTTGAGGGCTTTATTTATCAAATAGATTTATTTAATAAATAAGGGTTTTGGAATTAGATAGGAGAATAGGATTAATAGATAAATAATGGGTTATTTGATTTATCAATTAGAACTATAGATGATTAATTAAATTAATCAGCTAGCGGATAGCAAAAGGATTAATTAAATAGGAATTTAATTAATTATGCCTTTAGAGATAGCTAAATAAGATTACCGAAGTGGTGTAATTAGATTTAGGTGTCTACATTTTTGCCCCTCTTTAACATAGTGTTGAGACAACACTATTTCAAAGAAGTTTGAATGGAGACGACATGAGGAAGATGTTTTAGTAACAAGGTTGCCCCAGTCTCAGATAAGAAGAGGAGAGACGAGACTTAGAGATTAAAATGTATATACTAATATGTTAGCAAGAAACACTAATCTATTAAGAGAACAAAGCATTAACTAACAAAGATTAATATAACATATAAGAGAGACTAAAGAGGAACTCGTAATTAGGAATGTGAGCCAAATGAATGGACTCTCCCAATAAGAATTAGCTATTTGCTTTGTAGATGAGTCTAAATGAATGATTGGTATGTATGCTCAAGATACTCAAACTATGCTTCAATGGAGATGGAAAATGGCAAATTGGTAGCTTTGTGAGCTCTCAATTTGGCATCATAAGGGTATGGTTAAGGGCTTTGTTTCTCAAACTAACATTATAACTTTAGCTTCAAGGTTGTGATGATATGGCTCAAGAGGGGATTCAATTTATAGGCAAGAGGCTTGAGGGATGGAGGGCTAAGATGGAAGGAAAGGAAAAAGCTTATAGAGGGCTTAGATTGCATGAGAGGAGAGTACATAGATTGTGCTTTCTTATAGCCAATCAGGGAGTGACACATGTCACAGGATGAGAGGATGGAGGAAAGGGCAAGGATGAGTCAAAAAAGGAGGCTCAAGGGATAATATCTTCATAAAGACCCTTCTTAATGGCTTGTAAGAGCAATGAATGGGCTTGTAAGAGTCTTTATGGCCTTTGTAAGAGCATTCATGGCTTAATGGTTGCGATATTTTGGAAGGAGTTGAGATTGTTGACTTTGTTTGGCTTAGGAAAGTCTTAAACTTGTTTAGGGAATGTGACAAGGTTAGGGGTGGGATTAGAGGTGATTTAGGATTAGACTAAGCTTGTTAGAGATATGCAAGTGGATGGCATTTAATGAGGGTGGGTGAGTTAGTGGCTAAGCTTGGTTAGTATGGGTGGATGGGGTGGATTAGGCTAAATGGAGGATTTAGGATAGTTTAGGGGTTATTAGATTTGAGGGATTTATTTATCAAATAGATTTATTTAATAAATGAGAGTTTTGGAATTAGATAGGAGAATAGGATTAATAAATAAATAATGGGTTATTTGATTTATCAATTAGGACTATAGATGATTAATTAAATTAATTAGCTAGGGGATGGCAAAAGGATTAATTAAATAAGAATTTAATTAATGATGCCTTTAGAGATAGCTAAATAAGATTACCGAAGCGGTGTAATCAGATTTAGGTGTCTACATTTTTGCCCCTCTTTGACATAGTGTTAAGACAACACTATTCCAAAGAAGTTCTAATCAAGATGACACAAGGAAGATGTTTTAGCAACAAGGTTGCCCCAGTCTCAGATAAGAAGAGGAGAGACGAGACTTAGAGATAACAATATATATACTAATATGTTAGCAGGAAACACTAATCTATTAAGAGAACAAAGCATTAACTAACAAAGATTAATATAACATATAAGAGAGATTAAAGAGGAACCCCTAATTAGGAATGTGAGCCAAATGAATGGACTCTCCCAATAGGAATTAGCTCTTTGCTTTGTAGACGAGTCTAAATGAATGATTGGTATGTATGCTCAAGATACTCAAACTATGCTTCAATGGAGATGGAAAATAGAAAATTGGTAGTTTTGTGAGCTCTCAATTTGGCATCATAAGGGTATGGTTAAGGGATTTGTTTCTCAAACTAACATTATAACTTTAGCTTCAAGGTTGTGATGATATGGCTTGGGAGGGGATTCAATTTATAGGCAAGAGGCTTGAGGGATGGAGGGCTAAGATGGAAGGAAAGGAAAAAGCTTATGGAGGGCTTAGATTGCATGAGAGGAGAGCACATGGATTGTGCTTCCTTACAGCCAATCAAGGAGTGACACATGTCACAAGGTGAGAGGATGGAGGAAAGGGCAAGGATGAGTCAACAAAGGAGGCTCAAGGGATAATATCTTCATAAATACCCTTCTTAATGGCTTGTAAGAGCAATGAATGGGCTTGTAAGAGTCTTTGTGGCCTTTGTAAGAGCATTCATGGCTTAGTGGTTGGGATATTTTGGAGGGAGTTGAGATTGTTGACTTTGTTTGGCTTAGGAAAGTCTTAAACTTGTTTAGAGAATGTGACAAGGTTAGGGGCGGGATTAGAGGTGATTTAGGATTAGACTAAGCTTGTTTGAGATATGCAAGTGGATGGAATTTAATGAGGGTGGGTGAGTTAGTGGCTAAACTTGGCTAGTATGGGTGGATGGGGTGGATTAGGCTAAATGGAGGATTTAGGATAGTTTAGGGGTTATTAGATTTGAGAGCTTTATTTATCAAATAGATTTATTTAATAAATGAGGGTTTTGGAATTAGATAGGAGAATAGGATTAATAGATAAATAATGGGTTATTTGATTTATCAATTAGGACTATAGATGATTAATTAAATTAATCAGCTAGGGGATGGCAAAAAGATTAATTAAATAGGAATTTAATTAATGATGCCTTTAGAGATAGCTAAATAAGATTACTGAAGCGGTGTAATCAGATTTAGGTGTCTACATTTTGCCCCTCTTTGGCATAGTGTTGAGACAACACTATTTCAAAGAAGTTCAAATGGAGATGACACAAGGAAGATGTTTTAGCAACAAGGTTGCCCCAGTCTCAGATAAGAAGAGGAGAGACTACACTTAGAGATGCCCCCTCAAGAAGGCGACGAGGAGAGAAAGCGAGGCTCGATGGCTTTTTGAAAAGTACAAGAATTTGAGATGAGCAAGGAGACTCAGATTGGCAAAGAGAAGGGGTTGAATTAGCTCAAACTCTCACTATGGGAGAATGCTAAAGGGAGGTCAGAGGCACAAGAGGAAGCAAGCTTAAGACTTCAGAGAAGGTGGAGGATGAAGGAGTGGAGTGCTATAAAAAGGAATCCAAGATAAGAGAAAAGGATGAGGGGATTATAAAGTTGATGCAACAGGATTTCAAAGAGTCGGATTAGCGAAAGATGGGTTTCAGAGATCCCTAGGACTAGGATTGTGGATCTCAAAAGATGAGGCTTGGTAGATTGATTTGATTGATGGATCCCTAAGACTAGGATTGTGGATCCCTAAAATTAAAGTGAAGATTGATTCAAAGAGATACAGTTGCACAAGCTAGTGTAGGAGAGATGGATGCTGGATATGGATGGGGGATAATGGAGATGAAGGGAATACATTGAAGCTTTTTGTGCTAGGGGGATACTTCAAAGAGAAGTACCACCATGTAGTTGAGCACTAGATTTGCTATAGGACTGTTGGTTAATTGCCACAGTTACCAAGAACATCAAGGCCTTTTCACCAACTGTCTAGAGGACTAATAGACTGACTCAAAATGAACACGCAAGGATTGCCCCAACATCACACATGAATCCCAGAGGAAGCAGCGTGGAACTGACACTGGGTAACCCACAAGCAGAAAAGAAAAACAAACAAAAGACCTAATCAAAACCTTACACTCAGATTGCCCCATTCATAGTATACCATGATATGGAAGATCCTAGCAACCTTGAGGAGGGAACAAAAATATTTCTTGGAAAAGATACTTCAAGACCCAAAGGGAAGATTCCAAATCAAAAGAAAGCGAAAATCCAAAAGAGAATCGTTTTCTAACAAGATGGGTAGGATGAGGTACTAACGGACCAAGATCAGACATGAGAAAAGCTATATCATACAAGGATCTATCAGAGAGCACCTAAGCTGATGGATCTGGATGAGTGATGCGTCTGGCAAGCTGAACTAAGAAGGATACCACTTTGGTGACAGGAGATCTAGCTAAAGGATGCATTGGAATAGCTAACCAAGGGTTGTGCGATGTGTGCAAGATGCTGATCAAGGAAGAAACAACACAAAAGTTGGATAGATACAATGGTACTAAGCTAAAGAGGATGTACAAGCTGACGGACCAAGATTTGTTACAAATGTATAAGGTTTGTTCATGTTTTGGTTTTTGTGAGATGGAAATGTTCGTGAAGGGTGGGATGTCTGCAATAGTTGATAGGCGGATAGGTAGATGGTTTGTGCAAAGCTTAAGGAAAATGGGATTCTTTGTGTGCATTAGATAGATATGCTCATTTGGAAATTCTGTGATCAAAGGATATGTATCTACTAGAGGTGTGTCAGCTAGGTGATCTGCTATAGCTTGCCCTTTGATTGCCTTTCTATCCACATTCTGGATGTCAAATTCGCTAAGGAGCATAACCCATTTGGCAAACGACCTGTAAGTGCTATTTTGGAGAGCATATACTTGAGAGGGTCGATCTTAGAGACTAGTTGGATGGTATGACTTAGCATGTAGTGGCAAAGTTTTTGAGTTGAGAAAACAACTACCAAACAAGCTTTTTCCATAGGAGTATAATTGAGTTCATAACAAACTAGGGTTCTACTGATGTAGTAGATGGCTCTTTCTCTATCGTAGTCATCAAGATGTGCTAGAAGTGCCCCTAGAGCATTAGGCGTTGTTGATATGTACAAGATCAAGGGACAACCAAGAACTAGTGGAACCAAGATAGGAGGATTGGCGAGATACTGCTTGAGTTGATCGAAGCTACGTTGACATAAAGGATCCCACTTGAAGTTTTCATCCTTCTTTAGTAAATGTGCAAATGGTGTACACTTATCTATAAGCTGGGAGATAAAGCGCCGAATGGGTTGAATCTTTCCTTGAAGAGAGCAAAGCTGTCACAGTGTTTGGGGAGGAGGCATGTCTAAGATAGCCTTGACCTTCTTGGGGTTGATCTCTATACCTCGTTTAGAAACTATAAAGCCTAGAAGCTTGCCAGATGTGACCCCAAAGGCACACTTCTTGGGATTCAGCATGAGATGATATTTGGCTAAGCTATCAAAGACTTTCTCCAGGTCAGCAAGATGATCCATGAAGGTGTGAGATTTAACCAAGATATCATCCACACAATCCTCCAAAATGCTATGGATGAGATCATGAAAAATGGTTGTCATAGCTCTTTGATAGGTAGCCCCTGCATTCTTTAGGCCAAAAGGCATCATGTTGTAGCAAAAGGTTCCCCAAGGGGTAGTGAATGTTGTCTTATGCTGATCCTCTTCTGCAATCTTGATTTGATTATACCCAAAAAATCCATCCATGAGGGACAAAATTTCATGTCCAGTTGTAAGATCTACAATCATATCTATGTTGGGCAAGGGAAAATCATCTTTTGGACAAGCTTTGTTAAGATCTCTGAAATCAGTGCAGATTCTGATGTCACCGAAAGGTTTAGTGATGGGGACCATGTTGGAGATCCACTCTGAGTAGTTGATAGGCCGGATAACCTTAGCAGCGAACATTCTTTCTAATTTAGCTTTGACCAGTAATGCCACCTTGGGGTGCATTTTTCTAAGCTTTTGTCTGACAGGATTGATCTTTGGATCGACTGCAAGATGATGAGCTACAAGCTTTGGATCAAGTCCTGGCATGTCCTGATATGACCATGCAAATCAGCCAATGTTCTCTCTTAAGACCTCAAAGAGGAGGTCAGCTTGGTCTTGTGATAGGGATGCAGCAATGTGAACAAGTCTGGGGATCTCTAAAGAACCGATGTTGACTTCTCTAGTATCCTCAATTAGAATAGAAGACACCTCTGGTCGATTATCTTGAGGAGGCAATGCTAAATCCTCATGTTCTGCTTGTGGCTCTGGATTTTCTTGTTGAGGGGTTTTCTTCACTGCCTTAGCTAGTCCGGGATTCACCTTAGTTCCAGTTTTGGGTGTATCAAAACTAGGTTGGGAATTTTCTCCAAAATACCCCTTGGGATCTAGCTTATAGATATAGGCAAAATTTGGCTTTGTTTTCTTATGAGGAGTTTCAACTCTCATGAATCTCAAAAGTGCTTCCTCTGATGTGAACTCATCAATGTGTATGACGCTTGGTTGGTCCCAATCTATGAGTTGTGGATGGGCAAGTGGTAGATCAATGAGGTGGATGGATAGTTCTTGGAGAACAGAGTCTCCGAGGAAGATTTGGTCTAGGATATCATCTTAGGCTCTCTTTTAAACTTCCTCAGGAATGTCTTCGATTTTGACAAGGTCATGGTAAATGTTCAAAAAAGCATGATTGTCTATATTGGTGTCCCCAGTTGTGGGTATGCCAAAGCCAAGACCTGACTTCAATTCCCACTTGTGTGCGTCGATGGGGCACTGCATGCCTCTTTCCTCTGGTCCTAGACCACCACCTTGATAGTTCCATTTGTCAGTGATGAGCTTATGTTCTTGGGGATACTTCTGGCTGAAGTGATCAAGGCGTGCTTGATTTCCTAGAGGTGCATCCTTATGTAACCAATTGTTGATATTTGGAGTGAGCTCCTCATGAAGAGGGATTTTTGAGGATACAAAGGTTGTTGGGCCAAATTGTTTGTATCGAGGAGGTGGAATCTCCTTAGCTTTGTGATATGTTGATCGTCCATGGGTGTGTGGATCAAGTGGGAGTGCCCTGATAGCAAATGCATCCGACAGACTATACTCTCCACAGCCTTTGTTATTGATCTTCACGATAGACAGGGTGGAAGTGAGGATGGTTTTTGGGTCATTACAAGTGTGGGATGAGCTGGCGATGGATGTGCTGATATCAATTCCAAGGCAATGGTTTGTCTATGAAGCTTCAACTGCATTGCAGTAAGCAAAGGGTTCTAGATCGGCATGGATGGTTACCTCTGTACCCTGATGCAAAAATTTGACGCACTGATGGTAAGTGGATGGAATGGCTTTCATGGCATGAATCCATGGGCGACCAAGGAGGATGTTGAATGGTAGGTTTAGATCAATAACATGGCAGAGTGTTTCTTGGATGACTGGCCCAACCTTGATTGGCAGCAAAATAGTTCCTTTTGTGGTTCTTTCCAAGTTGTCATAAGCTTTGATGGTGATAACTTCACTAATGATATCTGCCTCAGTATACCCAACTTTATTTATGAATTTTAGGGTACAAATATTCAAGGCTGATCCATTATCTATCATTACTCTTTTTATGGAAAAATTGGATACCATGATGGCTATGCAAAGAAAAAGGATGTGATCTAGCTCGACCACGGGTATGTCAGTGGGTTTGAATGATAGGGCACATGAGGAGGATAGGTGTCCAACAAGATTACAAAATTCAATAGCATTGATATCTAAAGGGACACGGGATTCTATGAGAGCACTATCAAGGATGTTCTTGTACACAGGACTAGTGCGGAGGAGGTCTAAAATGGAGATTTGGGCTGGCATGTTCCCAAGGTGTTCCAAGATATTGTACTGGCTTTTTGATGGAGCTAATGGTTCTGGTGAAACCGGTGGGCCTGTGATGTTAAATTGCGCTCTTCAAGTGGTGACTGCACACTCATTGTTTGGTCCTTGGATATTGATAACATTGACAGAAGGCTCTTTCTCAGATATACAACCTATGAGCCTACCATAGTCTATATAGGATGAAGTGTGGTCATTGTTCTTCCCATGCTATTGGTTTGGTTGGCTATTGTTGGTGTTGTTGTTGTTGGCTTGGATAGGTGCTTTTCCAGGATTTTGGTTGTTGTGAGGAGGGAAAGCATTTTGATAGATCTGTAAGCCTACATTGGGAGAGGTTTGGGCACCAACGGTGATTTCTTTCCAATCAATGAGGTCCTACACATAATCTTTCAGTTTCATACATTTGAGGGTAGTGTGACCTTTTACCCTATGAAATTTGCAGTACTCATTATCTTTGTACCATGCAGCTTTGGATTGGCTTGGGTCAATTTGCTAGGTAGGAGGAAATTTGATGAGGTTTTCCTTGACTAATTTCTCAAAAATGACATCCAATGGCTCACCAAGGGGTGTATAATTTCTAGGTGCAGGTTGGAATCTGGGCTTTTGTCCTGCAGCTACATTGATGGCATTAGCTTGATTGCTAGACCCTTGGAAGTTGGGTCTTGGATTGTGGTTTTGATAGCTTTGGTTATTTTTTTGTTGGTAGTTGATAGCTTGCTGATTATTTGGTTGATATGGTGGGTTGGACTAGTTTTGAGAAGGACCAACAATATTCACATGTCTGGTGTCAATGACTCCATCTGTTGCAACGTGTTTATTTTTGTTCCAATACCTAGACTTGTCATTGGAATGTGATTGATTTTGGTTGGCTTCCTTGTAAATCTTGACCATACCATCTTTAGTGAGTCCTTGCTTAAGGATCATTCCTTTCTCTTTGATATCTTTGTAGGTCTGTAAACAGTTCATGGTCATGTGGTGAGCCAAGCTAGGATGGGCATTATCAATAAACATTTTCACCAAATGGAACTCTAATGTGCAAGATATGCAAGTGGTAAGGGTTTTCCATCTTTACAGATATTCAGGAAGGCTTTCTCCACCTATTTGCTTAGTGTGGACAAGATCAACTACTGATAGCTCTGTTTCAACAAGATCAGCATATTGGGCTACAAATGCCTCAGACAATTCAGCAAAGTTTTTAATTGTGCCACATGGGATTCTATAAAACCATTCAAGAGCTAGTCTGGCCAAGCTTTTGGGAAAGAGACGCAAGAGGAAGATGTCATCGTATGCCACTTCTTGGAAGTGCATGTAAAATTATTTGATATGTGTGACAAGGTCTCCTTTTCCTCTAAATTTGTCAAATTTGGGTGTCTCAAAATGCTTGGGAAATGGTGTCATGGTAATGGCTCTGTCAAATGGGTAAGGACACACATTCTCAAACTTGAAGGTTTTTGGATCATTTCCCTCTTGGATGTTCTTCAAATTTGTTTTCATGGCTTCCCATTCTGAATTAATGGTTGATGGCTGGGGTGCCCCCAATGTAGGAGTGCCCTGAGGTAGGTATGTGCTAGATGGGGCAATGGAATATGGATGGCTTTGAGGTATGGGCTGGTAGGGATTGTACATGGCTTGGGAAACTGAATGGTAGATGATGGGTTGTTGAGGTGGAGGTGGCACATATTGCTGCATGTGTTTCGAGGCTTGCTGTTGATATTGGGTTTGAGGTTGGGATTGAGGAACATAAGCTAGCTGTGGGATAAATGGATTGCTTTGTGGAGGTAAGGTATAAGATGGTTGTAAAGCTTGGGGAAAGGATCAGGGAGCTTGTGGAACTTGACTTTGGATTTGAGGAGTTTGACCAATATATGTAGGTTGTACCCCCATCTGGGAAGATGTCTGCATGGCAAAAGAGGCCAAGTAATTGGTGGTTGGTGGTGGTGGATTTCCTCCTAGAAGTGGCATAGAAAAATAGTTGGTAATAGGAGGTAATGGATTAGTTGGTGGTGAAGGTGGTGGGAATTGAAAGCTTGGGAATAGAACTAATGGGGTTTGATAGCTTGGTGGTTGGATTTGAAAGCTTGGTAGAGTGGTGGCAGGAGCTTGGGTCACTTGAGAGCTTGGCAGAACATTGATAGTAGCTTGTGGGGTTTGATAGCTTTGTGGAGTGAGGGTAGTAGCTTGTGGATTTGTGGCTGATGGCACGGCTCCAAGGACCTAGTGGAAATGATGGAATTGTGTTCTGAGCTAAGGTAAACAAGCTAGGGGTGATGAAGGGTTGATTACTTGGCCCCATGGGTGGCATCCCGGTTGTATATTGCTAAGGTTGGCCAAAGATGTTAGCACTGATTTGGAAGATGGGTGGATTTGGAAGGCTGGGTTGGAGAGCAGCAGTAACAATAGTGAAGGGAGTGAATGATGAGGTATTCTGGGTGAAGGGGGTTTGGGATGGAGTGTTATGGACCAATGTTGGAGTGGTGGTGGCTGAATTGGCTTGTGGAAGGGAGATTTCAACTTGAGTCGAGGCTGGTATGTTTGGGTCTGTTGGATCATATGGGGTGGGTTGAGGCTCTTTTTTGGCACATATTGAGGATAATTTGAATCATAAGAGCGTATGGGTGGTGGGAGTTGTCCAAACAATGGGTGAGATGGCTCTGATAGGGGAGGAGGTCTTCCAAAGTCGAAGGCTCCAATGTTGTCCCTTAGAAAGTTAGCCATGATTGTTTCCTTATTTTTGTCTATAGTGGCGTTCACCAATATTGCATTTCCTATTTGGTTCATGAAAGCTTCAATGTCAGTAGGTGATGGTATGGTGTTCTCTGAGCTGAAGGATGGTTGAATGCTCAAGGGGAGCGATGTTGTTTGATCCAAATGATAGGGCTCCATTGTTTCCTTCTTCTTGGCTAAGCGAGTGACAGGTGGCATGAAAATGTAGAATGTTTCCTAGGGATGGGATGCAACAATACTGATGGGTGCAAATGGGGAAGGCTTTTCTATGCAAATGATTTCCTAGGTTGAGGTAAAGCTATATGACAAAACCTAAAGAGGATTAGGTTGGGGATTCTAACTTCAAAGATATGTTTCCAAAGCACGAAAGGTCTACTTTCCTATGTGCAAGCTTTGTGGTGATTGTGTCAACTTAAGGATAGACTGATGATCCTTTAGAAAGAACACGAGATTGACCACTTGTGGATCCCAAACTTTAGCTCAAGGTGATGAGGGATAACAAGTAACAAAGCTAGATTACCCTAGACAAAGCTCTATCAAAGGGATAACCTTGGTGAGGCTAGTGGATTTGGAAGATGTTAGGAATGGAAAACTTTTGGCAAAGTGACAACAATTTTGAAGGCTTGGATGTGAAGTTTTTGGATTGTTGGCTAGATGGTTTGGTTCTAAATGGGATGGATGAGCTAAAATACTTAAGGGGATGACTAAGGATGGCTGGCTTACCTAAAAAGAGGACTCTAAAGTGAAGCTTATGCAAGAAGATGTGGAGAAACAAAGGGGTCTAATCATAGAAAGCATGCCTAGTTGGTAAGGCATAAGCAGGGTTAACCCCTGGATGTTGGTTAAGTTGGATAGTGTGATCTAATCAGGCATCTTGAAGGGCTTCATCAGCAGCTTTGTCCTCTGCTTTGTGGAGCTTGGCAATTCGAGGGCTCGATGTTATTTCCTTTCTCTTGGCTGAAAGTTCTTGGTATGCCTGAGATGGCTTGAGTTTGACTTTATAAAAATTCTGTTTGGGTTTGGGTTGCTTTGACATCAATTCCTGAATCTACTTGGCTTTGAGAGATCTCAATTGTTTTGCTTCAACTTGTTCAACTTCTGAAATAGGCAGTGACTATGCTAAGTGTTCCCTAAGCTAGGAACGACCAAGTTTGGCAAACATTCATTCAAAAAATAAAAAATCAAGCAATAGATAGGAACAACCAGATAGAAGTTTTTGATTCTCAGAATGTGATACTTGTGCCAAGGAGTGTGTATGTTTTACAAATGTTTCGATCAGTCACTTCAAACATATTAACACCCTAGATGGTTGTCAACAAGGCTGACAGTTGGTTTAGCTTGGGAGTCCTCAATATACCCAAGGTACGTGAGGCCCAAGTTCATAGATGAAACCAAAAAGATGTCACACAGCCGAGAGGAGCGGTAACTCACTTCTCCTCTTTCACTTCTCAAGGGTATAAAGCTCCTTGAGGCTTAGCCCGAGTGACAAAATCTTGATTTTAAGAGAGCGAGATGTCTTTGGATTCACCTCCCAATTTTTATACTCCGCCGAAACACTTGAGTTGAGGTCATCCAAGGGGTGATGAAATCCCCAAGCAGGCCTCCTAAAAAGAGAAACAAGGTTTTGGATCCTAATCTTATGCACCCAAGATGGCCTCGGAAGACGATAAGGGGAGAGAAGACTTGGATGACCTTGGGCTAAAAAACACGCTTGTTCCTTTACCAACTGACTTTTATGTGTGCTGATCTAGACTTTGCAAGCACTGATGTTTAAGATGAAAATGTTCAATTCCAACTTTGAAATGTGCCAACAAAGAAAAATTGATCGAAGAATGCAAACAAAAAGAAGAGTTAGGGTCAACAAAAGTAAACTCGTGCACCCGGAGGCCCTCCACGTCAAGTGTTGATTGATTTTCTTTAAGGCATTCAACATTGAGTGTTTGTTCATTTTAAATCCAAAACAAAGATGTGTGAAATTCTGTTTCAAGCGCGCGCTCGGAGGCCCTCCACGTCAAGAGTTGTCCAATTTTAATGCCCAAATAATGTATTAGCAAGACTAAATTTCATTCAAGAGATTTTTTAACTTAGAAAAACTACTAAAGACCCAAGTGAGTGGAGTTTGATTTGTGTGGAGCACTTAACACCTTCTTAGGTAGACCCATCCCCATAGATGGCATTGAGATTGCAACCAATGGTTAAATTGATGGGTGATTAAAGATGGTGAGTCCAACTACATACTCACTCAAAGCATCTTTAATAGTTTTTATAACTTAAAAAATTTCTAAAATGTGGAGTTAGGTTCTTTTTATGCCCAAAAATTGAAGTGTGAGATATTGCAATGATTAATTGATCTTTTGCATTCAAGATTGTGTTTGTTTGTTTTAATCATGCATTCCAAGAAAAATTTTGATTTTAATCCATGGCATTCAAGATTGTGTTTGAGCAACATTCATTCAAAGAAAAATGTGTTTAAGCATGCAAATTCATTTTTCAAGTGCATTAAACCATGTAAAGAGAACCTGCAAGAAACATGGTTAGTGGTTTCATAGATGCTCCAACCTGCAAAGCTACAAAAAAGCCAATTTGATTAGTAACCCAAAAATCTCAAAATTTGAAGCTTAACTATGGAGAAAATAAAATCAACTTTTTTTGTTCTTTTTCCTAAGCGTAAAAATGATTTAAAAAAACCTCTTCTCTATGGAACCACCAAAATTTAAAATTTGATTTATACTTCTTCTTTTTTCTTTTTTCTACAAAGTGCAAAAACAAAGATGTTGAAAAAGAAATGCAACAATAATAGGCGGAGACGACAGTTCATCAGGTGGAGACACCAAATTGCAGAGATGTTGAACTGTGGAGACGTTGATCTGCAAAGATGACAGAGAAAGAGGCAGAGACGACAGTTCAGTTTGGCGGCGTAAAAAAAAAAAAGAAACCAGGTAGAGACGCTGAACTGCAGAGATGACAGTTTAGGTTGGTGGTAGCGGAGACAATAGTTTAGGTTGGTGGCAGCGGAGATGATAGAGAATTAGAGGTAGTGGTGAAGATGACAGAATATTAGAGGTGGCGGCGGAGATGACAAAGTATCTGGCAGAGACGACAATTTGTAGGCACAGACGCCAATCTGCGGAGATGATAGTTGAGGTTGCAGAGATGATAGTTCACCAAGCAAAGACGACAGTTCACCAAGCGTAGATGCCAATCTACAGAGACGCTGATCTGCGGAGACGACACTACACGAATAGAATTGAAATGCGTGGATTTTTTCCACAAAAAAAAAATTTATTATTATTTTCAAGTTTTTAGAGGGTATGTTTTCTTCTCAAGTGCGTTCTTCAACCTGCAAAAATAAGTGAAACAGCCTACAACTCACTCAAACAACAAGAAACATTAGATTATTAGAAAAAACAACATATAGATAGAAATGGATGCTTAAATGACCCATGGTGGGGTCCCACCGAGCGTGCCAAAATGTATATACTAATATGTTAGCAAGAAACACTAATCTATTAAGAGAACAAAGCATTAACTAACAAAGATTAATATAACATATAAGAGAGACTAAAGAGGAACCCCTAATTAGGAATGTGAGCCAAATGAATGGACTCTCCCAATAGGAATTAGCTCTTTTCTTTGTAGATGAGTCTAAATGAATGATTGGTATGTATGCTCAAGATACTCAAACTATGCTTCAATGGAGATGGAAAATGGCAAATTGGTAGCTTTGTGAGCTCTCAATTTGGCATCATAAGGGTATGGTTAAGGGCTTTGTTTCTCAAACTAACATTATAACTTTAGCTTCAAGGTTGTGATGATATGGCTTGGGAGGGCATTCAATTTATAGGCAAGAGGTTTGAGGGATGGAGGGCTAAGATGGAAGGAAAGGAAAAAGCTTATGGAGGGCTTAGATTGCATGAGAGGAGAGCACATGGATTGTGCTTCCTTACAACCAATCAAAGAGTGACGCATGTCACAGGGTGAGAGGATGGAGGAAAGGGCAAGGATGAGTCAACAAAGGAGGCTCAAGGGATAATATCTTCATAAATACCCTTTTTAATAGCTTGTAAGAGCAATGAATGGGCTTGTAAGAGTCTTTATGGCCTTTATAAGAGCATTCATGGCTTAGTGGTTGGGATATTTTGGAGGGAGTTGAGATTGTTGACTTTGTTTGGCTTAGGAAAGTCTTAAACTTGTTTAGGGAATGTGACAAGGTTAGGGGTGGGATTAGAGGTGATTTAGGATTAGACTAAGCTTGTTAGAGATATGCAAGTGGATGGCATTTAATGAGGGTGGGTGAGTTAGTGGCTAAGCTTGGTTAGTATGGGTGGATGGGGTGGATTAGGCTAAATGGAGGATTTAGGATAGTTTTGGGGTTATTAGATTTGAGGGCTTTATTTATCAAATAGATTTATTTAATAAATGAGGGTTTTGGAATTAGATAGGAGAATAGAATTAATAGATAAATAATGGGTTATTTGATTTATCAATTAGGACTATAGATGATTAATTAAATTAATCAGCTAGGGGATGGCAAAAGGATTAATTAAATAGGAATTTAATTAATGATGCCTTTAGAGATAGCTAAATAAGATTACCGAAGCGGTGTAATCAGATTTAGGTGTCTACACTACCATGGATGGAGAAAAAAGCTTTGGGAAACCTATAAGGGAAAAAGAAACAAGTAAGAAGAGTAAGCCTCCCCCCTTTTATCTCTCTTTGATTATAGGAGATAAATTGGTTCACAATTATATGATAGACTCTAGAGCTAGTAGCTCAATTATGCCAAAGTGTGTAGTTGATCTTCTTGGTATTAAATATGAACCAATGTCTAAGGGAGTTGTTCAATTGGATGGTAGTTATGTTCCAACATAGCAGTGTTAAGAGGTGTAAAGATGGCATTGCATGCATCTCCTGGTTGTATTTTTATACAAGACGTATCAGTTGTTGAGCTTCCTCCACATTTTGATATTTGCCTATCTAGGGACTTCACTACAAAAATTGGTGGCTATATTGCATCTTATTGGTCCTACATTTTCTTTAGGACTAGATATGGAAAAAAGGCTTCCATAAAGGCAAAACCATTGGCCTTAATCACACAAAGACTTTAACTCCTAGCCCTATAAATATGAATCATGCAATCCATGAAGAAGATGAGGAATGCATAACTCATGAACATGTTACTCTCTAAATAGAGGTTTTTGATTATCTTATAGATGAATAGGCTAATGCTTTCCAAATTGACCCAATACAAGAAGTTGAAGAGACGGGCCTTGGAACTTATTGTATATTTGAGGAGGGGGCTCCTATTCCCAATCTCATGAGATAAATTGAAGATGCTAATGGATTGTGGAATATGTTCTTTGATGTTTCAAGGAATAAGAATGGTTCAAATGCTGGTGTAGTGCTTGTTCCCCTAGTTTGGAGAAATACTACTTTTCATATAGACTCAAATTCAGTTGCACTAATAATGTGGCCAATTATGAAGTCTTGATCCAAGGCCTCCAACTTGCACAAAGAAGGGGTATAAAACTCTTGAAAGTATTTGGGGACAGTGAGTTGGTTGTGAATCAAATTAGAAAGTGAAATGTCACAAATAACAACCTTCTCAAGTCATATAAACATCAATTCTGGGATCACTTGAAGGTTTCCAAGCATTCAATGTTCAGAGTGTTCCTAGAAATAAAAACAAACATATTGATAGACTTGCAGAAGTTGGTACTCATTATGATATACTAGAACATGTTGCTGATACAAAGAAACAACATATCAGACTCATTGTGAGGCCTATTGTCCCAAAAAATTGCACAAATTGGCAAGTATTTGATTCTGATTTGCAAATTGTTCATTTTTTACAAAATGAAACAAACTTAGCTACTAAGAATCAATCCAAGCTACAAAGCCAATATGGAGATTAGATTGTCAATCTGAACTCCAACAAGTTGCCTAAAGGTTTAGTCACTTTAGAGGGAATATTTAACTCTGATGATCAAGCAAGAAGAAAAGGCTCAAACTTGACTGCAAGGAGGGATGACTACATACATGTCACCATTGATGATGGAAAGACTCTTAACTTGGGAAAGGCGTGCTCTAAGGCTAAACAATAAGTTTTCATTAATTTATGTCAAGAATTCAATGATGTTATTGCTTGGATCTATGAAGACTTAAAGGATTTTGACCCAAGCTTTATTTCAGTACACCATATATTTAAACCATGATGCAAAGCATGTTAGACAAAATCAAAGGCCAATGAACCCCAAGTTTGAACCCTTGATGAAAAAAGATCTATCTGAACTTATAGAATCAAATATTGTTTTTCCTATTAAGCACTCTTCATGGGTAGCCAATCTTGTTCCTATTAGAAAGAAGAGTGAAGAAATTAGATTATGTGTAGATTTTAGGGACCTTAATAACGCTTCTCTTAAAGATCACCATCCCCTTCCTTCTGTAGAAAAAATTATATCCAATGTTAGTGGTTCAAAGAGGTTTTCTTTCTTAGATAGTTTTTCAAGCTATAACCAAGTTTTAGTCCAGGAGTTAGACTAATACAAGATAGCCTTCACTACTAAATGGGGTACTTACGACTATTGTAAAATGTCATTTGGACTAAGCATTGCAAGTGCTACATTTCAAAAAGTAATGGAGATGAATTTAATGGTGTGTTGGAAAATTTTGTGCTAATATATCTTGATGATATAACTGTCTACTCAAAGCATGCAGTAGATCACTTTGATCATTTAAGATAGGTGGTCATCAAATGTAGAGAGTATGGTGTATCTATAAATCTAGAAAAATGTTTGTTTTCCATTGATCAAGGAAATATCTTGGGACATATTATGTCAAGAGATGGGCTAATGATAGATCTGAAAAGGGTGGAAGCAATTATCTCTCTCCCACTTCCCAACCACAAGAAAGGATTGCAAAGTTTTCTTGGTAGGATCAACTTCACGAGAAGGTTTGCACCTAGTCTTGCTTCTATAGTGAAGCATCTTACAACCATGTTGAAGATGGATATGATATTTACTTGGACCAAGGAAGGAAAGGCCAGTTTTGAAGAGATTAAGAAATCAATCACATCAGCTCCCACTCTTGTCAATCCCAATTTTGATAAGGATTTCATCCTCTATTCTCTTGGAGGAGAACCAAATATATCATATGCTTTAAAACAATTAAATGAAGATAATTTGGAGCATCCCATTTTCTTCTTTAGTGAAGGACTTAAGGACTATGAGAGCAAATATAGCTATGTGGAGAAGCAAGTTATTGTTGTTGTGGGGGCTCTCAAAAAGTTTAGACATTTATTGCCCCATAACAAGGTCCAACTCTTGCTTGCCCATGCAAGTGTAAGGGAATTCTAGTTGAATGAGGATATCAATGAAAAGAGATCTAGATGTATCACCAAGGTCATGGAATATGAAATTGAAATTAAGATCACCAATCTTGTAAGAGGCAAAGGATTGTGTGATAAAATGGTCTCATTTTTTGAGACACCTAAGGAGGTTGCCTTCTTAATACATAATGAGAAACCAAAAGAGAATGAAAATCAAAATGATTGCTTGCATGACATGACTACCTTCTTGGTAGAAAGGAGATATCCACAAGGCCTAAATAGAGTTAAGAGAAGATAGTTCAGGTTGTAGTCTATTCCTTATGTCTTTATGGATGGAATACTATTTAGGAAGGATTCTAATGGAGTCCTTCTGAGGTGTATCAATACAGATAAGATTAGCAGGCTGTTAAAAGAATTCCATGATGGCCCTATTGGCAGTCATCTCTCAGTTAGGATTACAACAATGAAGATAATGAGGGTTGGTTATTATTGGCCAACCTTATTCAATGATTCTTATAAATGGGTGAGGAAATGTGAGAAATGTGTCTTCTTCTCTAGAAAAAAAAGATTAGTCACCCTTCCTCTTCATCCTATTCAATCTAATCATCCTTTTTCTCAATGGGGTTTGGATTTCATTGGTCCCATAAACCCACCCTCTTGTTTTGGTCACAAATGGATCTTGGCAGCCATGGATTACTTCATGAGATGGACAAAGATAGTAGCTTTGAGAGATGCAACAGAGGCTTCAGCGGTTGAGTTCCTTGATAGAATAGTGACTAGATTTGGTGTTCCTTCAACTATCATATCAAATAATGCTAAGTCTTTTGTTGGAACTCATATATGCTCTTGGGCTATTGACCATGGAATATATTTGAGCACTTCCTCAAATTACTATCCTCAAGGGAATGGTTGGGGTGAATCTTCCAACAAGAACCTCATCAAAATAATATAGATAATAATTGAAGATAATCTGAGGTGTTGGCATACCAAGTTGAGGACTCCACTTTGGGCCAATAGAATTACACCCAAGAGAGAAATTGGGAACTCGCCCTTCATGCTAGTATATGGAAGGGAAGCAAGGCTTCCTATTTCACTTGAGTTTCCCTCTCTTGAACTAGCTCATCAATTGGGGCCAGTAGATAATGATGTTATAATAGTTAGGCTAGCTAAAATAATGGAACTTGAAGAAAAATGACACTAAGCAATACATACACTTGAGACATATTAGAAACAGGTCAAAAAAATTTGACAAGAAGGTCATGGTCAAATTCTTCAAGGAGGGGGACCTTGTCCTCAAGTGGGATGTTGATAGAGATAAGCCTAGTAGATACTCCAAATTTTATGCTATGTGGAGTGGCTCATTTATTAGTAACAACTTCAAAGAGGCCTACACTTTTTAGCTATCTAGGCCTGATGGTCAAGTTCTTCCAATCCCAATCAATGAGATTCACCATAAACCTTTCTTTTAGAGGATGTTAAAGGTTTTATGTACATATAAGAGTAGGTTTCTTATTTCCAAGAAGTGCACGAGTATAGTTGTTCCCTCCTGGATATAGCAAATTTTGTAATTTTGTTGATTGCAGAGGCATAATTTTTGTGAAGTTGCAAGTGGGACAGTGTCTTGTTCTTTTGGTGACTCCATGCCCAATGGATTTTTTAAGTCCACTGATCCTATGCTTAGTAGGAAAGCACCCCCTCTGAGCTACTAAGAATGCTGGCTATTTTTGCCTCCATTTAGCCCATCACTAATATTCAATTAGAGAAACTTTCAATAGGCTAGATTCTTTGCAAATGAGATCTGACAACTCTCATGTTTTTGCAAGCTATCTACTCATCTTCCTGAAAGCAAGAGATGCTTCCATGCCTTGTCATTTTGGCATTTCCTCACACTATAATGCATTCTCAAAGCTCTGGAACCCAAAATTTCACCAGATGGTAGAGGGTCTCATCTCCAACACTCGAATTAACCCAATGTACACATGTATAGATCAATGGAAAAGATTAAACAAAAGATTAAAAGATCATCATTTATTCTGTCAAATGACAAGGCATATGATGTTTCCACGCATTTCCATTCTAACAATTCTTCACTTTGCAAGGCTTTGAAGTCCAGAACTATGCCACGTGGTGGGGTTCCCCACCTTTCATGTTATTTGCTTCCTTCATTGGAAGGAATCTCCTTGTTGCATCTCAATCATCTACTAGAAATAAAGAGGATTACATCGATGGCTTTGACTTAATTGTTCATTAGGAGATTCTTGTGACATCTAGGTCATCCATTTCAAGAGGAAGATCTTCATCAACGATCATCATTCAATTTTGGGAAAATTGGATCCCTACCATGGTCAACCCTACATGTTGTGGGTGGATAACATGTCATGTTATCCCTCCCCACATTTTTTACAAGTGGTATGAATCAGCTTTGTGCAGCCATGAGATGCTATCAAAGCCAGTTCTTCAATGTTGAATGACTTCTTGGACTTTGTTTGCATACCATGCCTCTTTAATACATGAAATTATCAGATGTCGATGATTTGATCTCTTACGGCTAGGTGCACTTGATCTGCCCTACTTGTCACTTCCAACAGAAATTATACTTCATGATCATATTTCATCTGATTCTTCAATTATTGCTTCCTCTATAACTTGACTCCACCCTGGTTAGGGTTTGAACTCAATGTAAACATTAGAGTTATGTATGAACTCTATAAAGGCAATTTGTAAATATTTCTTAGGGGTTCTTCTCTATGTACTTTTGCACCAATGTTATGATCTGCAACTTTTGCCTTTCCATTAATGAAATCTTTGTTCCTTACCTTCTCTTGCCATTTTATTCTCTAGTGCATATATGTGCCTTATGGTGAGTGAATGTTTCTTTTCTACTTTTCTTGATTCAGATGTTGTGTTAAGTTTGTTAGCAGTTATTACATAGTGAAATATCTTTCCTTTCAACACTTCATTCAGTTCCAAGCCTGCATGTGACTCCTTGGGAAATAGAATAGAGTCAAGATTAGTGTATTTTGGTTATTTCATTGATGTTTTGTGCAGCTATAGGCAGAGTTGTAACCATGTTTCTATCTTGGTGCATCACACTCTTTCCCTTTCAGCATTTTAATTTATGTTATCCTTCTCCCTTGTCCTCTCAAGTAGTAATTCAAGTACACCCTGATAGTAAGGAAATCGGCCTTCTCCGAAGATTCAACCTAAGAACGCAACTCCCCACACTTGGAAGTTTTTTTCATGTTACACAAGGTTGCTTGAGGGTCACACCTCAAGAAAGGGTGAAAACTTTTGTGTCAAAAATTACTTTTCATGGGATGTGCAAGATCATGGTCAAACAAACTATGCTCTTAAGTGGTAGTGAAAAATCAAAAAATCAGGGTTATGTCAACTTGATGCATAATTTTAAAGTAGTTATGAACTTTATATAAAAATAAATTGTAAGAAAATAATCTATAGGAAATTGAATGTAGTTTCTAAACTACTAGGCTTTATCTAAAGGAAAAAAAACAAATTGGTAAATTTTTGGATTTTAATGCAGTAGTACAAAAGTTTCAAGACAAAAATTAGTAGTAGGTGTATGTCTGACCACCTTGATCAAAATCAAATGATAATAATTTTCTATAAGATTCTAGTTGTAAAAAATGCACTCATGCTCAGATGTGACAAATATTTTTGGGTATTTTTATTCCAAATAAATAATTAGTTATGAATTCTCTACTATAGCATTCTTAGAATAAAAACACTCCCATCTCTGACCACCTTAACTAATTTTAAAAAATTCAAAATTATTTTTTTCTTTTTCTTTCCTTATATTAGTCAAAGCATAGAATGTGACACATCTTTTTTATTTCAAAAATCTTATACTTTTTGAAAGTTGTGGCTATTTTTCAATCGATATGTCAACTAGCACATTGTAGCTAGCTCCATTCAAAAATAAGTAATAATTACTTACTAAACTCATAATTTAACAAACATTAAATTGATGGAAAGCTAAGAACGATATCAAGAAACCCTTTTCGTTTCATCAAATTTGGATGAATAAAAAGTCGCCAGCTACATGGTTGAAGTTAGAAACACACAATAATAGGCCAAAAAAAAATTTTTGGGATGTTTTTGATGTTGACTATGGAGGGTTGGTATCCAAATAAAAACCAAGTCTAATCAGGTACCCATTCCCAAATCGGATACCCTTTTTTAAATTTTTTTTTCAATTTTTTTTTATAATAGTATTATCCCTTTTTAGGATCCTTAGTATCTTTTTTTAAAGGCTTTAGGACCCTTAGACATACATATAATGGTTCTAAAAGATCAAAAAGGGTCATAGGGCACCCTTTGACACTCTTTGACCCATTTAATCACAATATGTATTCTTATGGGTCCTAGGACCCCTAACCAAATAAATAATGTGATATAATGGCACAAAATGGCTCCTAGAATACCCTATGATCCCTTTTGACCTATTCGATCACATTAAGTGTGCTTAGGATTCATAGGGTACTCTATTACCCTTTCAACTCATTCGAACACATGACATATGTTCCTAGGACCCCTAGGAATGTATTTTCTTATTTAATAGGTCAAAAGAGTTCATAGGGCCTAGGAATGTATTTTCTTGTTTAACAGGTCAAAATAGGTCATAGAGAACTTTATGACCCCATTCAAACACATAATGTATGTCCCTAGGGGTCCTAGAAGCCCAGAGAACATATGTTTCCATATAATGCGTCGAAAGGGGTCATAGCATACTCTATGACCCCTTTAAACTCATTAAAACCCATGATATGTGTTCAAAGGGGTTTTAGGACCCCTAGGAACATATGTTCTCATTTAATGGGACAAAAGGGATCATAGGGAACCCTATGACCCCATTAAACCAATTCAGACACATGATATATGTCACTAGGGGTCCTAGTACCCCTAGGAATATATGTTGACACATAATGCATCAAAAGGGGTCATAGGGTATTCTATAATCCCTTTTGACTCATTTGAACACATGATATATGCTCCTAGGGGTTCTAGGACCCCTAGGAACATATGATATCATTTAATGGGTCAAAAGGGCTCATAGGACACCCTATGACTCCATTCAACCCATTTAAACACATGATGTATTTTTCTAGGGGTCCTAGGACCCCTAGGAGCATACGTTGTCAAATAATTGGTTGAGAGAGGTCACAATGTAACCTATGACCCATTTTGATCCATCTAAACACATGATGTGTGTCCTTAGGGGTCCTAGTACCCATAGGAACATATGTTGTCATATAATGGGTTGAAAACGATCATAGGCTACCTTATGGCCCCTTTGAATCCATTCAAACACATGATTAATGTCCCTAGGAGTCCTAGTACACCTATAAACATATTTTTTCATATAATGGGTTGAAAGGGGTCATAGGGTACTCTCTGACACATTTTGACTCATTCGAACACATGATATATGTTCCTTAATGTCTTAGGACCCCTCAAAACATATGTTATCATTTAATGGGTCAAAAGGGGTCATAGGGTACCATATGACCCCTTTGACCCATTCAAACACATAATGTATGTCGCTAGAGGTCCTAGGAGCCCTAGGAACATATGTTATCATATAATGGGTTGAAATGATTTAAAGGGTACTCTATGACCCCTTTCGACTCATTTGAACACATGAAATGTCTTCCTAGGGACATATGTTCTTATTTCATGGGTCAAAAGGGGTCATAGGGCACCTTATGACCCCATTCGACCCATTCAAACACATGATGTATGTTACTAGGGTCTCCTAAGACCCCTAGGAAGATATTTTGTCATATAATGGGTCGAGAGGGGTCAAAGCATGTCATATGGCGCCTTTGGATCCATTCAAACAAATGATGTATGTCCCTAGGGGTCCTAGTACCCCTAGGAATATGTGTTGCCATATAATGGGTCAAAAGGGGTCATAGGGTACTCTACGACCTTTTTTGACTCATTTGAACACATGATATACGTTCTTAGGCGTCGTTGGACTCCTAGGAACATATGTTCTCATTTAATGGGTCAAAAGAGGTCATAGAGCACCCTATAACCCGATTCAACCCATCAAAACACATAATGTATGTCCCTAAGAGTCCTAGTAGCCCTACGAACATATGTTGTCATATAATCAATCGAAATGAGTTACAGGGTACTCTTTGATCCCTTTCGATTCATTCAAACACATGATATATGTTCCAAGGGGTCCTAGGACCCCTAGGAACATATATTCTCATTTGATGGGACAAAAGGGTTCATAAGGCGCCCTATGACCCCATTTAACCCATTCAAACACATGATGTATGTCCATAGGGGTCCTAGGACCCCTAAGAACATATGTTGCCATATAATGGGTCGAGAGGGGTCATAGTGTACTGTATCATCCATTATGATCCATTCAAACACATCATGTATGTCCCTAGGGGTCCTAGTACCCCTAAGAGTATATATTGTCATATAATGGGTCAAAAGGGGTCTTAGAGTACTCTATGACCCCTTTTGACTCATTTGAACACATAATGTATGTTCCTAGGGGTCCTAACATATGTTCTCATTTCATGGGTCAAAAGGGGTCATAGGGCTCCCTATCACACCATTCAACCCATTCAAACACATGATGTATGTCCCTAGGGGTCCTAGGACCCCTAGGAATATATGTTGTCATATAATGGGTCAAGAGGGGTTATAGTGTACCCTTTGACCCCTTTCCATTCAGACAAATTATGTATGTCCCTAGGGGTCCTAGTACCCCTAGGAACATATGTTGTTAGATAATGGGTTGAAAGGGGTCATAGGGTACCATATGATCCCTTTTGATCCATTCATACACTCAATAAATTTCCCTATGGGTCCTAGTACCCTAGGAACATATGTTATCATATACTAGGTCAAAATGGGTCATAGTGTTCACTATGACCCCTTTAAACTCATTTGAACACATGATATACATCCTAGGACCCCTAGGGACACATGTTGTAATGAAATATGTCAGAAGGGGTCATAGGATAACCTATGACCCCTTTTGAACCATTCAAACAAATGAAATAGGTTCTTAGGGGCCCTAAGACTCCTAAGGACATATGTTGTCATGAAATGCATCAAAAAGGATCATAGGTTATCCTATGACCCCTTTCGACTCATATGAACAATAATATTATGCCCCTAGGGGTCCTAAGACCCCTAGGGTCATATGTTATCATGAAATGTGTTGAAAGGGGTCATAGTTTATCCCATGACCCCTTTCAACCCATTGGAACAAATAAAATAGGTCCCTAGGGGTCCTAGGTCCCTAGGGACATATTTTGTCATGAAATGTATCAAAAGGGGGTCATAGGTTATCCTATCACCCCTTTTGACCCATTTGAACAAATAAATTAGGTCCTAAGGGGTCTTAGGACCCCTAGAGACATATGTTGTCATAAAATGTGTCAAAAGTGGTCATAGGTTATCCTATGACCCCTTTCAACCCATTTGAACAAATGAAGTAGGTCCCTGGGGGACCAAGGACCCCTAGGGACATATGTTGTAATAAAATGTGTCAAAAGGGGTCATAGGTTATCCTATGACCCCTTTCGACCCATTCAAACAAATGAAATAGGTCCCTAGGGGTCCTGGGACCCCTAAGGACACATGTCATGAAATTCATCAAAAGGGGTCATAGGTTATTGTATGACCCCTTTCGACCCATTCGAACAAATAAAATAGGTCCCTAGGTTCCTAGGACCCCCAAAGACATATGTTGTCATGAAATGTGTTGAAAGGGGTCATAAAGTACTCTATGATCCCTTTCGACTCATTCAAATACATGATATATGTTCATAGGGGTCCTAGGATCCTTGGGAAAATATGTTATCATTTAATGGGTCAATAGGGGTCATAAGTTACCCTATGACCCCTTTCAACCCATTCAAACACATGATTTATGTCCCTAGGGGAACATATGTTGTCATATAATGTGTTGAAAGGGGTTATGGGGTACTCTATGACCCATTTTGACTCGTTTGAACACATGATATATTTTCTTAGGGGTCCTCGGACCTCTATGAACATATGTTATCATTTAATGGGTTGAATTGGTAGAAAGGGGTCATAGGTCATGCCATGACAAATTTTGACCCATTATATGACAAAATATGCTTATATGGTTCCTAGAATCCCTAGGGACATACATGTTGTGTTCCAATGGGTTAAGTGGGGTTAAATGATATCTTATGACCTCTTTCGACCCATTACATGATAAAAATGTTCTTGTGGATCTTAGGACCCCTAGGGACAAACATGTTGTATTCAAATAGGTTGAAAGGGGTCATAGGATAACCTATGACCCATTTTAATCAAATACATGACAACATATGTTCTTAGGGGTCCTAGTGCCCCTAGGGACATAAATGTTGTATTCCAATGGGTAGAAAGGGGTCGTTGGGTATCAACCCCTTTGGACCCATCACATGAAATCATATTTTCCTAGGGTTCCTAGGACCCCTAAGGACATACCTCTTGTATTCCAATGGGTAGAAAGTGGTCATAAGGTATCTTATGACCCTTTTAACCCATTGCATGATAACATATGTTCCTAGGGGTCCTTGGAACCTTATTATCATGTGTGTTGTGTTCCAATGGGTTGAAATCCTATTACCCCTTTCAACCCATTACACTATAACATATGTTCCTAGGGGTCCTAAGACCCCTCTATACATGTTGTGTTCCAATGGGTTAAAAGGGGTCATCAAATACCCTATGACCCCTTTCAGCCCATTACATGACAACATATATTCGAAAACATATGTTGTCCTATAATGTAATGGGTTAAAAGGGTCATGGGATAATCTATGACCCCTTTCAACCCATTGGAACACAACATGTATGTCTATAGGGGTCCTAGGACCCATAGGAACATATGTTATCATGTAATAGGTCAAAAGGGGTCATAGGATACTCTATAATCCCTTTCTACCCATTGAAACACAGAATGCATGTGCTTGGGCATAATATGACCCCTAGGAACATATGTTGTTGTATAATGGGTTGAAAGGCGTCATCAAGTATCCCATGACTCCTTCGAACTCATTGGAACACAACATGTTTGTCCCTAGGGGGACCCTAGGAATATACATCGTCATATAGTTTATTAACTTAGGTTACTAATATATAATAATATATAATTTAATATATATGATATATAATAATATATAATAAGTACTAACTATATTATTAAATAATTATATAATAAAATATAATTATAATTATTTAATACTATATAATAAATTTTAGTAACTATATATAATAATTGGTCCCCCCTCCTTTGAGTTTGGCAAGTAAAAACCAATATTTAACTTAAAAATTGGTGCCCACTCCCTTTACATTTGAATTTGGTGCCATGATTTGGGCTCATAGATTGGGTACCCATTATTTCAAATCAGATACCCATTCTCAAATCGGATACCCATTCTCAAACTAGGTACCCAATAAGGAAAGGTATTATATTTTTGGTTTGGTATCAAGATGGGTGGGAAAAAATTCAAAGTGGATTTTGAAACACTTTTAGACATTTCAAAACAACATATTTTTCACATCTCCACTTTTGGCACACCATGATCCTGCACATACCCTCATTTGCATTTGTCATGGAGATCTTGGATACTTTCACTCTCATTGCTTGAGATCTAGTTGAATCTTCTATTATATAGTGCACCTTGCAGGGATCTTTCTTATTGGGTTCATTTGAGAGCCACCATCTTTATCTACATGATTCTTGTACACTATGGATAGGAAGCTATAAGTCATAATTCAAGACTACTAATTTATTAGATATCTTAGTGTTGCCCCACTTTTCATCCTCTAACTGATTAGTAGAAGTGATTACTTGTGTTTTATTGAGTTCTTAGTTGTGTTTGAGTCTAGGTCTAAGTCCCCTTAGTTGGAACGAGTTTCCATTGGATATCTCATTTTCCCCTTCTCCACATTTCATAGTCAGGTGGTTCTCCATTTTGTCAAAATGACCTTACAGGTAGGTTAGTGCCTAGTCTGATGGAGATTCATGTTGCTCATACATTGATCATTTACAAGTTGTATCCAATTTTGATCTATCACTTTATCAATAGAAATAGAAGCTTGCAGAAATCTAGAACTCATCTTCTCCTTGGTAGGTTTCTAACCCATGAAGAGTGGATTTCCCATGAAGGGCACCAAATGATACATATGGATCAAAAACAAGAAAATAGAAAAGTACCCTATGGCGAATCCATGTTCCATTTACTATTATTACCTCAGAAAATGTTAAAGATTTGTCATAATTTTCATAATCATATTTGGTGAAAAACTCAAAATGAACTTCTCCTCAGTGGATTCCCAACCCATGAAGTTGGTTTTTCGCAAAAGGCAATTCTGAAGGAAAAGAAACAATAAGTGGGCCCCTACAGAATTTTGCACCTCACTTAGACATTTCTGAACCCAAAAAGGACAATGGTCTAAAGGTCAATTAAAAGGGAAGCATTGGCAAAAAAAATACAAATTGTCTTCTCCTGGACGGGTTTTCAGCCCATGAAGACAATTTCCCAGATCTTAAAGAATATCAAGCTAGTAAGCAGATTGGGCCTGCAATTTGTGCATAAAACATCTCAAGATGATAATAAAAATAATCTAACCATTATGGGGAATGAGTTAATGAGTAGAATTCAATCGAGCGGATATTTTCCCACGAAGTACTATATTGTTAACTTCCCAAAACTTAAAAGAAAATGGGAAAGTGAGTATGGGGAGATAGCAAGTTGCTATTGGGCCAATGGAAAAAATGAAAAGACCCTGAGATATGTATTAAAACCACACATTTACTATTTCAATGGATCTCTCCTTCAATTCATTCATGTGGGGTGAATTCTAAAGGTCAACAGATGAATCAAGGCTCCTATATATATGGAAACATGAACAGTTGAACAAAATACTGCTCTTTGTTTGAACTGTTATTCTAAAGCCAATATCTATTGCATTAGCTTTTCTTCTCACTTTCTTAATTCAAAATTTGTTCTCACAACAATGGCAACCAGATTTGTGGGTTTCGACAAGTTGAATGGAATAATCCAAATTGCAAAATTTCACAGATACCTCTCTCCATTTCTTTGACATGCAAGATTTTCAAAAAAGAGTGAGGTCTGAGTGGATTCATCCCATCACTAAGAAGCTCTGAGGATGTGGGTTGGTCGAGGCAATTGGTTTTTTGGTTGTAGTTCAGGCCCCAGAGTTAATATATGAATGTATAAACCATTACAATCGAGACACAAGGCAAATTGTGGTTCCAGATGACATGGTTTTGATTTCAATAGAAAAGCAAACTATGGTGAATTGCCTGCGAGTACCAGAATGAGAGGAATTCTCAAATTTGACCTTTGGAGGAGCCATTTCTGAGTTCTTCACAAAGAAGATTATTTGGAGAAAGAAATCATGCATACATGATTCCAAAAGTTGTGGAGTGCCAAGTGTAAGGTTCCTAAGACCTTGTTTGGGACTAATCTCAAACCAGATATCATTGATATCTTGGTCCTTCTACATAGACTAAATGGTGAGGTAGAAGATTTGAATTTCATTGAGCAATATTTCTTTTTAATGCAATTCATCTGCTCTGACACACAATTTATTGATTGGGCTCATGAGGTAAATGAGATTCTATCCAATGCTCTTTGTGCCGCAAAGTTCTACAATGCATTCTATATGTCCTCTTTCCTCATTTACATGTTGGCTTCTTTACAATTATGGCTAGGTCTCCCAAGAGTGGAAAATTTTCTTGATGATGTGAAGTCTTATGAGTTCTACCCATGCTTACAATTGGAAAATAGTTATGCAGAGTATGTGAAAGTTAATGATCCATTTACTATGAGAATTTGCAACGAACTTCAGGGAAGTCCAGAAGGAGATTTAGTCTTGAAGCCATGGTAGCCATCAACCAATTTGAGAGTTATTTCATCCAGTTCTCATCCTTTTTTTATTTGCATCTTGCAGCTTTTGATGGTTTCCCCTTGAAGCTGTCGAGATATCATAGTGATATGATCACGTTGATCGAGATCATGCAACAAGCTACTCAAGTGAACGTGTTGAGTGGGAGTCTGAGGAAGAAAGAGTATGAATTTCCCATGAAGGTGGGAGCCTTCAGCTGTGACACCCATTCAGATGCTAAGAACATGTTGAAGGTGTTCGAAATGAAGTACAAAATGGAAATGTACGAAGGATTGAGGCCCATGTTTGATCCAAATGGGTATGCAAAGGATGTTCTACAAATTGGAAGTGTTATCAAGCCAATTACCACCATTGAGGACTACTGAGCTGATTGCAAGGATGAGTTCGAGAGCCGCGATCGTGTTTTCACAAGACTGACAGTTGATCAAGTGAAAATGTATAAAGCTAATATCGATGTAGAAGGAGTAGAAGATGATGGTCAAAACATGTATAGAAACACTTACCTAACCAAGCTAAGAGCACTTTGATTAGCTTGGAAACTTATGAGGATTCAGGGGAAGAGCTAGATATGATACTGGCTTAGATTATCAAAAGGAACAGAAAATAGGTCAAATGGACGACAACCAAAAGGATTCAAAGAAAAAGTACAACCACTCAAGCTTCCTTAATAGTTGCAATGGCTTCCTCCTCCCAGGGTGGCATATCAAAAGCAACCCTAGCCATTTCTCAAGGGGTAGCTCAACCATCAGATGGAGGCAATCAACCTGCTAACAAAAGTATTTCCATAGCTAGGACTTGTTAGGATGGCTCCCTCCCAGTGATTGGAACTCCCTCAGAAACTAAGAAGAATAAGTTGGAGGAATCAAAAGATGTTGTAGTCACTCTTCCCCTCTCGCCTCATAGCAGCCCAATTCCATCTATAAGTGCTACACTTCTCCTGCCAAGTAGTCCCCAAGTGCAAGTAGTAGATCTAGGAGATGGAGGAAGCAGTGATAGTGAGTCAACTAAATCTAATGAGGCAATGAAGAACACTTCAGAGGTAGATAAGGGCCCAGATTCTTCAAAGCTCATTTTACAGGCCCAAAGAATCCTTTCTCTTCGGTTGCAAAAACAATTACCCTGATCAAGAAAAAGATGTTCAGCATAGACTCTCTCGGGACTACCTCCAAGGTGATAGGCATGGATTCATGGCTGGAGGACACCCTAGATAGAAAAAGAAAGAGGAGAGATGAAGGATCTCCCAACAAAGATACTTTGTCTCTTGCTATCCACTCTAGATTGGCACTGAGAAAGGTCAAAAAGTAAAAGACCTTGTCCATCCTCGAACAAGATCCTAAAATAGGGGTCCTAAAAATGGCGATCGCAAAGCCTACCAAAGAAGGAAGAATCGAAGACATGTCTACAAATGATTTTTCCTACATTTAGTAGATCTCAGGGAGGTCGAACATGACACCAAGGTTTTCCTATGGAAGTCAACAAATGAGGTAATAGAGGGATAGTTGGAAATTCTTAAATTATCAAAGGTCAAAATGAAGGCAGAAATCCATGAACTAAACAGCTTCATCAGGCAATTGGTCACCCTGTTGGCGAGCGTCTCTAGAATGCCTATCACTAGTGATCCTATTGCTGCCAATGTCAAAGCACTCATCTCTTAGCTCCAAGAAGATAAAGACTTCAGGAAAATTGGTAGAGAGTGGAGCGGGAAACTCAGGATGGAGGGACTTACCATTATAGAATAGATTGGCAATGCCATACTGAGGTTGGAAACAAAGAATGAAAACATTTCAGCTAACAGAGCTACCCTAGCAACAGAAAAGGTTAAAACTAAAGTTTGTTTCTCTTTACTGAGGATGATTATCCATATAAAGACTAAGGAGGTTGTTGAAGTGAAGATCTTTCCTAAAGGAGATGAGCCTTTATTTGAGTGGCTTCAAAGCATGTAGTTCAAGTTTGAGATGATCATGGCAGTAGAGGAAGGGCTTAAGAAAACAAAAGCTAAAGTGAAGAAGGATCAGGATAGAGACTATCAACTCCTATCAGGTCTATAGATAGATTCCCAGACTAGTGGACAAGGGAAGGGAATCATTGGGATAACTGTCATGCGAACAAACTTCTCCAATTACATAGATAGTTTGACAGGGATATCTTCCGGTCACCAAAAAAAAGTTTCTGAACTCCAGAAACTTGGTGGGTGTGTACACATGGCCATAGAAGAGATACAAGATTGGTTAAATGTTGTTAAAGATTTGGACAGAGAGCATTCTAAATGGCTCTTAAGATATACTAATGTACATTTACCTAGGCATGAGGAATTGATTCTAGTCATTATTTTTGCCAAGGCCTATAGGACAAAATCAGAAAAGGGAAAGAAGGCGAAGTGATTCATATTCTGCTTCTTTCATGTTTTGATGTAATGATTATAATGAACAAACTAGCTCCTTGTCATTTGTCATTTTTGAAGAGATGAATCGATTTAAATTCCTTTGTAACGGTCATCTCAAAATCATATATGTACTTGAATGAAATATTAATAAATGGTCGACTAATTTTTGACTAATTTTTTGTGTGAGATACTTGATGTTGCAGAGACAATTGAATGGTATTTTGTGTCAATTATTGTCTATTCCATTCTATTTCGTGTTAATTTTATGTTTCTCTTTCATCTAAATTAAATCAAGGAAAGAACAAAGCTTCACTCCCCTATTTTGAGACAGTGAACTAAAGATAATAGTTAAATGTTATTATAGGTGCAAGAGAAACCCCTTTTGTATTTTCCTTTGAGCTAGTTTTTCTTTCTCTGTTGTTAATTTCCTTTTGAATCAGTTTAGTATTAGTTAGTATGCATTGCTGAATCATTAAGCTTTGTGGGTTCATAAGATGTGTGAATTCATAAACTTAATCAATCTTAAAATACCATTTCTTGCCTAAGTTAGTTCTTTTTTAGGCCTAGCTTGTTTTACCTCTCCTGTTCTCGGGTTAAGAACATACCCTGTTTTTTACTTAGAAATAAACATAATTCATTGCCAATCATATTGCAATAGGGAGTTGTACCTAAGAATTAAGAGGAAGGTTAGTCTTTTCAAAAGCAACTTTCCAACTGTTGTAACCAGATTTTGTTCACAAATTTGGGCATCTAAGAGTTAAATCAAAAGAACAATATATTTACCATATAAATATTTATACAAGTGGTCACATTTTTGACACATAGGGAGCTTATGTCCTTAAGATTTCATCACTTTCTTCCTTCAATGTGGTAATGGATTTTGGCTTCTAAGGAAGAGATATTTCATTAATTTGTCCAAGATCTTTCATACTTCATTAATACATGTCACAAACATTTCCATTCATGAGGGTTTGACTTCCATGGTTTTCTTTTGGTTTCTTTGAGTCAAGGCTATTACATTATCATACTTGATCACATATCAAGTTCAGTTGAATCTACAAAGGTAATGGTATTTCTCATTATTAAACTCAGTTCTACTGCATGCTAGCATGTCCTTTATCATATCTATATTTTAATTTCAAGGTTGATTCGTCAATCCAGGGCTTGACCAAGGCAATCCCTCGTTCAACAAAACAAAACCCATTTCTCTTATATGTAGGAACAAGTTATCATAATTGTGACTTTAGTTATGAAAACTATCAACAAAGGGTTTTAGGAAAAATCTAGGTCGATTTTGTTCTGATGCTTGAGAAATATGGTTGGCATCTCATAAACCTATTGATAGACTTTCTTTTTGTCAACCTATACCTGAAGATCTAGGTTTTTTGGAGTTGTTTGGATTTTTTGTCCTAGTTGCAGATCCACGATTAGTATCTCAGTTACTGTTTCAGATCCACAGTTTTTAGAGCAAAGAAACATTTTCTTTTGCATATTTAAAGGTCATTTTTTGACCCCTTCTTAAATGTCTTATTGTAGATCTATTTTCATATTTCAATTGGGTTGATTGCATGCATATTGCTCCTACATCTATTTTACCTTTTCCATTTAATCAATTGGTTCAATTTACACTCACATTCCACATTTAAAGTTTATTAAGATTTCATGAAAAAGCAATTATTTGTATACATCCTTAGTATAATTTAGGTTTAGTATTGACATCCCTTCATCCTATTTGATTTTTACTAATCTAACTTGAGTCATATTGAGAATTATGTTTGGAATCCCCTCTTTCTCTTGTATTGAATGACTTATTGTGAAAAAGTGTGTTGTTTTAATGAATTAATCTCATCTAGCTTATATTATTAAATTCATTGATGCTATTTTTTCCACCAAATAATAATTATATGAGACTTGTTCTTATTCTACATATCTTGTATTTGGTACCATGTATCAACATATCTGTTCTAATACTTTAGAGATTGTATTATATTTTGTACTTGGCCATTATTATATAGCTTGTGACATGTACAATGAATGTTGGATCGTTGAGTATATTCATGGTCTTAGTTGTGTCTATTTATTCACTTAGGTGATGATGTACTTGATGTTCATCTATGGATGTGAGACTTTGTACTTATGATTTATATTTATCTTTATTTATCTATTAATAAATTCTATGTTATGGAACCTTGAGATTTGTAATCTATGTTTGAGTTACTTTTATGTGTGTGTGTTATCTTATGTTACTTTTCCTTCATATTGTGTTACATTGTTAATTGTAAACTCTTAAAAAGACAAAAAGAAAAAAAAAATTGTAAACTTGGTTAATTTGTCTAGGTTAACTTAGACTCTTGGGTTCCCTAGCAAGCCATTATAGTTCCTACTTAAAAATAATGACTTTAGAGTTTTAAACTAAGAACTAGATATAAATTTTTAATTGATTTCTTTTATAAAGTGTGTACCATATCAAATATGATCAATCATTGATGCAGACAATGACACAAAAATGGTACCATGTTTATGGGGCAGAATGTTCTTAAACCCAAAAAAATTGATTCATTCATAATATTTCATTAACCATGACCTTGCTATAGATTTTGATCATGATTGCTCATATGGCTACAAATCCATATCAATTGTATATATTATATACTATCATGCAAATGAATTTCAGAGCAACAAGATGAAATTACAATGAGATTCTAAGATAAAGTCTTATATTTAAATGTTTTAATAATTGACCTTATAAATTTAGGGCCTTTCAAATATGATGGTTGGTTTCATTTTGGCCTAGATAGTGTTCTAATTTTATTGTTTGGCAACCAGCTCTCAAATTGAAACCCTAACATAGATTTGGCCTCATTTGTCCAATTTGGATGAATCAAAACTCAATTGACTTTCTCAAACACCTTGAATTCTATTGTGACGTCCATTTTTTATCAAAGTGCACTTAAAGAAAGCCTAATCATGACCATGTCCAAGATTTGAGAAAGGATTTGTAGATATAAAGCTTTGATAATGTAGTGTTACAAACTGACTCAAGCTTATATGATTCCCTGCAAAACACAAATATGTCTTCTACAAGAAAGCCTCAAGAGAAAAATTATTGTTTGGTTATAGTATAATAGATTAGAGCACAATCTCAATTAGTCAACTAGTTAAATGATAGGAGAAGATCACGCGACATTTAGATGCTTCTAAAAAGATTCCTAACTTCCTAAAATAACTTAGCATGTGAACTCGTATGAAAAGGATCTAACTAGGAACAAGCTAAAGAAAAGTGTCTTGTTCACACTAAAATTGGGTAAGAAAACCCTTGTCTATACCCAAAAAGAGTTTTTAATTCTACTAAAGATGATAGCTCGCAACACCTTCACATAATAGATAATAGAATGATTTACTAATAGAATCTTGATAGCATAATTATAACATAAACATCAAGAACTTTACTAATATTTTGACATAAGCCTTATAATCGCTATATAGATCTTTTGAAATCTATGATTCTCTCAACTAAAATCCTCTTGTCTACCTAACTAAACTCCTTTATTTTGTTTTAAGACCATCCATTGTTGATATTTCATGCTCAACAAGAGTGTTATCACGCAAAACATCTTCTCTTGAGTGTCGTGAGAACGTGTAAAAGAGGCCAAGGATCAGACTTGTTGAGAACAAATTCGTTGGTTGCGTGTGGGTAAGGAGAAGTAGCACTAATTTATACGTCTACTTATTTAGAAAGCAAAGGCAAAGCAAGGTATAAGAAAAGAAGTGAGGTGAACCACAACAACAAACTCCTTTTGATTAAAACTCACACCAAAAA
This sequence comes from Cupressus sempervirens, assembly GCA_028749045.1. NCBI lineage: Eukaryota > Viridiplantae > Streptophyta > Pinopsida > Cupressales > Cupressaceae > Cupressus > Cupressus sempervirens. The sequence goes on from CM053783.1 coordinate 9,474,577, forward strand.
CTTTCTGTTACCAAACCTTTTATCTAATATTCCCTCCACACAACTCTTCCCTCTTACGCAACGGAACTATTTGCTTACCTTCCGCTCTTCCTTGACCGACTTAAAAAGAAACACATTTGTTGCACATGCTTTGCATTAAACAACCCCATTATTTTACTCACAACCTGCTGAATCGGTCGACTTACAATGTTCTCCAACTACTTTATTGTTTAACAAGAAAGACTTGTTCAAACTTCATTGCAATAAGTTAAACCACAGAAGTTTAATATGACCTGCTACTACCCATCTTATCCTTATCCATCTTTAATGTAGGACTACATTTTAGGTTGAACTGCTATATTTAAGGTAGTTGTGTTTTGTTTGTATTCATTTTTGGCTTGGAAGCTCAAATTAATATTGAGAAAAGTGTTTGCTAATTACATCTTTTTTATTGAAATAAGCATTTTATTAACAAAATTAAACATTTTTCATGTGTATGATTATAAAAAGGTTAAATAAATTACAAAAGATTTATTAGCTTTGTTTTTCTTATGTGTATAGGTCAGATATTAACATCCAAATCTTTATGTCTATAGGCCAAATATAAACATTCAAAACTCATAGAACTTTCAATGTACTCTGAGGTGGACAGAAAAAACCAATACACCCTCTCCTTTGCAAACTATTTTTTTCTAAACATAAGTTTAAAATAGATGTACAATAGGGAACAAAAAGGCTAGGCTATAGAGGCATTTGGAGGGCTTGATAAGGGGTATGGTTCTTGCATATTTGATCATTCATATTATATGTCTATGTTAAATCCTAAATATGGCTCATGAATTGATCATAGGAAAAAATGTTACATCAAATCATATGACCTATAATTTTCAATTATAAGAATATATTCACATGTCAAAATATCTTATGCAGGTTGAATTCTCATTCCTTGACTTGGTTATCTACTCTTTCTTATAAGACATAACCAATCAACTAGACAATATCCTTCGATGCAATGAAAAAACTTAATAAGTTGGCTAGCCTATATGAGTTAAACCAAGGGTCTACATTAGATGTACTCAAATTAACTCCTTAAATTATACACCAATGAATTGGAGTTTTAAATTGATGCAGGAGCATCCTGGGGTAGTTAGCAATCTTGCATGCAAGAGCGGCTCAGATTTGTGGACTTATGGTTCACATAGTTGGGGATGTGTTCGAGGCACATTAGCGAACATTGTCCAAAGTGCACATGAAGTTTGGAGTAATTGTATTGGAGTTAGTCATTTTGGTGGCTATCAGTAGCGTGTTCCTAATTTTGTGGATAGACATTGGAGATTGTTTTTGCAAACTTTGATCAATGGGATTTGGCTCATGCACTCTTGGATTTGGATTGTTGGATGATACATGGACCTATGCCTAAAGGCATGTATTTTGATGTTGCCATATGAGTTAGTTATACATTGTAAACTTGAGGCTTGTTCTAAGTATTTAGTTATTTCTAATGTATTTAATATATGTTGCCAAGTCAACTTGTGGCTCGAGGGTTTATTTAATGTAACTTGCTAGGCCAACTTGTGGCTTGGTTTACTATAAGAAAAGGGTCGTGTGATGTCTTAATGGATTCAGTTCAACATGGAGTAACTGAGAGGAGAGAAGTTTTATAGAGCTAGTAGCTAAGTGTGGGCTTGGGAAACAAGAAGGTTTCATAGTGGCTTACAAGCACAAGTTTAGATTCTTCTTGGAATTTTCTACCAAATTGTGGATCAAGGCTAGCTGGGGTCTGGATCTTACGAGGTCTTGTAGAATTGTTGTTATAACTGTTGATGTATTTGGTCGTAACCTAAAAGGCCTTACAGTCGAGCATGTTGGATGTAAATCTTGTGATTCTATTATGAGAATTGATGTTGTTTTGGATCTATATCTTTGTGTTATTATTATATTTCCATTGTGTGGTTATTTTTTGGGAGCTAAGTCATTTCCTTTGGGGATAGACCTACCTTGCACTACATCATAAACTTTCTAAGGGAATAATTATCTTTAGAATCCAAATTTTTATTTTATAATTATCAAGGTCACCTTATTCAATATTGTGTCTTTTATACAAACCATAACCACTATCTTTGTCATAAAATAGTTTTATCCTACTAAAATGACATCTATTGAGGATTGCCTAAAATATTTTGTTGTCCTTTAAGTTGCACCCTCAAATCTTAATAAATCTTCATCTTCTTTTGCATTTCATTCCCTCCTCGCACCACTCTCTTCCAATCTATAACACAAAAGATATTGAAGATGTAAGATTGGAGCTTGGGAAAGACTGGCCTAAACAATGAAAAGATGTTCCTTGACCATTCAATGGTAGTGTTAATAAATTAATCTACCCTGGAATCCAACTATCCTTAAAATTTTGATCTTGATTCTAGGGCCTATTCTAAGTAGGCTTGCTTTTAAAGAATCAATTCAATACACTCATTTAGATGAGGAAACTCTTCCTAACTAATAAGTAAGAGACATGTTCCATGGATTGCTTTTAAAGAATCAATTCAATACACTCATTTAGATGGGGAAACTCTTCCTAACTAATAAGTAAGCGACATGTTCCATAACAAGTCAACTAATTATATTTCTATCAAAATTCAATTGTGTACTTTTTAAATCAAACTCATTGACCAATGTTTCATGAGTTATCATTCACAAGAACCCTTCTCTCATGAGAATGAATGCTCCACTTAGCACACATTGAATCTAGGTGATTCTCGCAAACACAAATATTGGGCCTACCCTAGAGGTTACCCATCCTAGTACTACTCAAAGTTAATTACGTTTAACCACTTAGTGTTCTCCAAGGTTAAGCTCATTTGTAAAACTTTATCAATGGTTGTGTTATATGAGCTATTGATATTAGAGCCTACTTATCTTATCAATTCATAACTAGGAGACACTTTTCAAAGTCAAACAATGACATTTCTATTGAGATTCAACCATGTTATTTTGAGTTATTTTGAGTTAAATTCATTGACCCATGTTTCATGAGTACTTGTTCACAAGAACCCATCTCTCATTAGAATGAATGGTCTACTAACCACTCATCGCATTTAAGTGATGCTCATAGAATTGAAGAATTGGGCTTTCGTAGAAGATCACCTATCTCAAAACCACTCCAAGTTAAGTATGCTTAACCAAAAAATTCCTCTTTGGTATAGCCTCTCAACCCCTAGTAGATAATTGAAATGGTGTTATTCCCTTCGCTAATACAATGTTTTCATAAGGTTGAAAATGTTAAGAAATGGTTCTCAAACTTTCATTCTAATGTTAGGAACTAATGTATGTATGTATGCATTCATATATGTTTCTATGTATGTATTTAGAATATAAACATATGATTTCTAGCTATAGAAGGCTTTAAAATATTGAAATGGGTCCTAACCAAAGAATGATAATTACAATAATGGATCTTTTTGAGGTGTTCAAGTTATAAAAGGTGACTCATATGACTTCTAAAATAAAAAACTATGGCCTACCATATAAAAATGTAAGAACATCCATGACATTTGTAAAAGAATTATTAGAGGGAGTTGCATTTTTCAGTTAACTTGCAAGATGTGATATGAAATTTTATAAGACATTATTGTATAGAAATTATAGGTTCAAAATGGAGTACCCAAGTGAATTACAAGTTTATGATAGGTGTAAGGAACATTCTAATGCCTAGAAGACTCATCTTGGATTTCAGTGTTAGATGTTAACTAGAGATTGTGTAGTTCATTATGTGTAGTTTTATCTCATAATTTTGTAATTATTGTTATGTAAATGTTTCATGTGTAGGTTGTCTTATTGGTTAGGTGCTTGTTGCCCAATTTTCAATTCATCCCATTTTTGCTTTAGGTTGAAGTCAAATCAATGTGTCAATGTTGAGTCTATGTCTAGAATGCCTCTAGGATGAACTCTCTTCTCATCATCCCCTTTCAAGATAACCTATGCGAGAAATTGTGTAAGCATTTCTCTGGTCAAGGGCTAGGTGATTTAGGGTTTGGTGGGTTAGTTATAAGTGTCTCCTTAACGAGAAGAAGATCTGTAAACTCCAATGATTCATCATCTAAGGATTCAAAAGGATTTTGAGGATAAAGATTTGCAGTAATTGCATTTCAACAGAAGATATCACAGGCAATTGAGCTCACTATGCAGAGAAATCACTGTCAGATGAAGATTAGATCAAAGGTCATCGCAACATGGCACAGTTGAATGGGAAGTTAAATCTTGTTGGTGTAAATAAGTATTTACTATTTACACTTACTTAAGTTTACTTAGGTTAATGCATATATTTTGTTATTTATTTATTACTCACCTAGGAGTATGCGTACTCTTTTGAGTTGTCATGTTGACAACACAAGAGTTTGCACTCTAATTATGCACATGTTGTCTACACTTAGGAGTTAGCACATTATTTGAGCACATGGTGTCTACAACATTCTAGACACCTCATCATGCTTATCCTCTTATTGTGGACAATATGTGCTTAGTTGTCATGCTTATCTCCTAGTTCTTTCTAGACACATTCTAGATGCATCTTAGAGGCCTTTATATATAGGCTCTTGTAGTGTGTATGTACATGCTTCTAATAATAGTAAGCATTTTCATATTGATCATACTCTTTGGTCTACTATGTGCTTGTTCTTGTGCTCCTTGATCTTGGGTGAATTTTTCTCTAAGGCAAATTCTTACAAATCTTAAATCGTGAAGTTGTGCACAAAGGGACAATCAATTTGACACGGTTAACACAAAATTGCAGGTGGAAAAATAGTTGAAGATTTTCAAGTTGTGAGGATGCAAAGAATGAACATAATAGTTAAGATTTAAGGTTATCGCATGGTCACAGGCAGTTTAAGTTGATCATGAGTTAAGGTTGCGGAGCAATGAAAGCTAAAGGTCACATCGTCGCTAGCAGTTAAAGGTAACCTAAGGTTAATGTTGTGATGGAGCAAAAACATGTATTCGTGGTGTCACAAGGTGTTAAGGTTAATTCTTAAAGCAGGTTGCGACAGTGCAAGAGACAACAATAGTTAAGGTGAACAGTTTTCGTGAGGTCGCCAGCTAAGAAGCATTCAAGACATTTTAAGTTACAAAGTGGCGAAAGTATATAAATCGCATTGTAGCATGATGTTAATGTTGAACCTCAATGAAGGTTACAAAGCTGCGAGAGATAGCAACACGATTAAATCAAAGGTCATCACAACATTGCATAGTTGAACGGAAAGTTAAATCTTAAGTCATGAAGTTACGCACAAAGGGACAATCAATTTCACATGGTTAATGCAACATTGCAGGTGGAAAAATTGTTGAAGATTTTCAAGTTGTGAGGATGTAAAGAATGAATATGACAGCTAAGATTTAAGGCTATCGCATGGTCCCAAGCAGTTTACGTTTACCATGAGTTAAGGTTGTGAAGCAACGAAAGTTGAAGATCGCATCGTCACTAGCAGTTAAAGGTAACCTAAGGTTAATGCTGTGATGGAGTGATGAATATGCACAAAATTGAAAGATGAATTTATGTGCAATAAGGATTTTAGTATATAAATGTTTGTAGTTTAAATTATTTGTTACAGATTCAGGGGAAAAAAAAAATGTTGATATTTTGCCAAGAGTACTTTTGTTTGATTTTTTTTTATGTGTTGTGATTAATTACTAGTTATTATCAAGTTGGTTTAATTGTCCACATTTTGTCCTACTTGATCACATGTATTGTTCATTACTTTATCTAGACACAATAACTTTCTTTGATTGTTTTATTTTTTATTTCACAGCACTCAATAATACACTATAACTCTCTATTATAAATACTCTTACAACTATTAATTATAATCATTATTTAAACTTAAATTTAATTTTCCCCTTAAATCATGCTTTATAATAGCAAAATGTGCTTTATTTTTAAATGGTGAAATACCTATTCTACATGATGAAAAAGTTTTTTTTGAATGGTTTAAGGTCAAGTCTAAAAACTCCACGTTTTATTAGTGAAAAGCAAAATTAGTCCTAGTTGGTGTTGGTATGAGCTAAACCAACTCTTAATACCAGTCGTCTATTTGCAAAATCAACATCCTACGAGTCGCCCTTGTTTACTCTCTTTATTTATACCACCACGTCAATGCAAGTCTAACAACCACGTGTACTTATTGACCTTTGCATCTTTTTAAAATTTAAACAAAATATACAAGATCGAGGTTATCAAGTCTGCAATGTATTCCTATTTGCATTTTAAAATGTAATAATAATAATAACAAGATAATCTTTTTCTTGTAACGTTTGGAATTTTCTTGACTGGCCGGCTTTTCATTTTTGTTTGTTTTCATGGGAACGGTCAACTTGTGAGAAAAATAATGTTTTATTAAGATAAGGTTTTTAATGGAGAGTGGATGTGAATAATCTCACTCGTGAGAATTGACTGTCATCGCTCTCTTTTTCTCATTTACATATTTTGTCGATTTTCTTGGAAGTTTCAGTATAAACTTTAACAAAATCAATCCAGATTTATCAAGGAAAACGAAATAAAGAAAACAAGAATCGTGATGCTGCTTCAGAAAATTGTAATCATTTTATGAGTAAGAGAGATCGCGAACATTGTCTTGTTATGTGTCTTCAATGTAGAGACTGAAGAATTATTATTATTATTATTATTATTATTATTAATCTATTCAACCAGTTTCCAACTAAAGAAAAGAAATAGCTTGCATTTATTTTTAATTTATGTGAATTTGGATCTGCAACATTGGAAATGGAGAAGAGTCCTCCTTGTTTATTCCTCCTCAAGTCACATTCTGCCACTTGTAATTCATAGATAAGAAATAAAAGTTGTGCACTTTGCTCTTCTTTAACGTCGCAAAACTTTAGTGAAAATTGTTTGTCTTATTTTACCAACTTTAATGAGCAAGATGCGTGGATTGGCATTATTGTTGTTTTTCTATGAATATTTTTAGAATTGTCTCACGTTTAGTTTCTTTAAATTGCTATAAAAGTTATTTAATAAAAGTACTAGATAAAGGGACTTTGTTAAGTTTTATCAAAATACAATGTATTTTCTTGAAATTTTTAACATTTGTTCTTTATGATCTGTATATTTTATTGTTGAAAATAGTAAAAAATTTAAGAAAAAATCAAGATTTAGTAAAAAAACAAGTTCAAATTGTTTTTTGTTTTTGTGCATTTTGTTTGAAGCTTAGCCAACGTCAAAATAAAGTATATAAAAATCAACCGTTGGAACTTACAATTTTATATATTAAAGGTCAAAAACCATTTTCTTTTTTTTTTTTTGAATTATTTTTCACGTTAATATGAAATAATATATCTATATAAACACTATTTATTGAATTATAATTATATAAATAAAAATTAGATTTAAGTAAAAAACTTTGGTAGTTCATTCTATTTAAGTAATGTATATTATATAAGATTTTTAATATACATTTATTTTTATATTTAATATGTAATTATTAAAATCTTATTTTCTTAGAATGTTCATTAATTTTATATACACACACATGGATAAAGTGCATATACATATTATAGTTTTATTTTAGATTTAATAGTTACATATAGTCAATGCACAAAAATCATCCTAGTGAATAATTATCCATTTCCTACTCACTTTGTATTTTCAAGATATTCAGACAATTTGTGTACCACAAAAGACACAAAAATATCTTAAAATAGAAACTTTTACATGGGAACAATTTTTAAAAATGTAGCTTGAATCATAATTATCATGTGGGTTGTAGTTTTTTGGCAAGGCATGAAAGGACCTTTAACTAAATAGTAAAATCTAAACAATGCGATTTTATTGATAAGATTTACACATTAGTAATGTAATATTAAAATAGCTTTTAGCTACAAGATCCTCAAATGGTTTTTACTACTCATCCAAAGTCCTATTTCACTCTCTTAATAATTCATGGTTTTCATTCAAATTCAAGTATCTTTGCATTAGCAATTTTAATTATTTCTCCCTTGTACTTACCACGAAAGTCTCTCTATTGTGTGAGGCATCCACGTAATATTATTGTAGTTTTCCATTAACCTACTCTTCTCAACATCTTGACATGTATGTTGCTTCTAGTAACTCTAAATTTATTTTGAGCATTAACAATCATTCAACTTTTTATCTCGCTAGTTGTATCATGATTTCTCTACATGCTATGATCGTATCTATGGTGGTTCTAATGGATTCTCGTTCAATCAAATGGTGTTTATTGGTGCCCTAAGATCTATAATGGGTTAGATTATTCTATAACAAAAATCGAAAAATCTAGACCTTAAGTTTACATCTAAAAATTAGAAAATAATAATAATAATAATAATAATAATTGAAAAAAGTAATCATGAAAATTAGAAAATTTGACTCGAAAGAACAAAAAGTAAATCCACCCACAACACTTGATCATCCGGCTAACTTGACAAAGTCTACATAAAGCAAAGATGTTAAATTTCAACAATCCATATCAATGTAATTTTTCGAAATTTTGATTATGTAAAATTTTTTAACATCAATGTAATCCATCATCACAATATAAGAAAAAGAGAAATTGAATTAAATGTTTGAGAAAAAAACCTAATATAAGACTGAAAATCATACAAGGCTAAACTTACAACAAGATTGAAAATTGAAAACTTATTTTTTAATTACCTTGTTGTATAGGAGAACTAAAACGTTCGATATAATGATGCAATGTATAATGATTGAACATTCAATCCAATGATGAATTGCCTGTACACGGAATTTTGCGTGTGCCGTTCAACAATGGTACTCTCCATCCAATCATTGCACTTACAAAACACATTAAAAAATCATGTTTATTTCGTGTTGTGTACACCAGCGAAAGCATCACACGAATGCATTCCAAATCTCCGTCAGCCAAAAATAAAAAGAAAACCAGAAATTATTTCTAATTAACGTAGCCAAATCACAAATCAGAAACCAGAAAAGAGGACTCGGTCTCAAAAAGAGTCTGAGAAAATGAGGAAAGCCGCGTTTAAATCTTATTTGGCGTCGACAAAGACAACGTTTTATTTGTGCAAGAAAGCGCACATAACGCTATTCAATCTTTTTGCAGGTGCCGTGTTAATGTTTGAATTTTTCTTGAACGAGCAGTCATGTCAAACCTGCCGTCGAAATATATTTATTAGCTTTTAATGCTGACGTGGTGAGCGTTAGTTTGTTATGGTTGAACAGCGAAATCCGAGCTTCCAAACGCCTGTTCAAATTTGAACTGCTTTCAAATTGTTTTAAATTATTTTTTTAAGAAGTTGTTTTAAATTTTGATTTTTGTAGATGAGTTTGAATTTTGGATGATGATATTGACGTACGGAACGGAACGGAACGGCCGCTTTCAAATTCTTGGTGAAGTTTTTGTTGTATTGGAAACGGTCAAATTGGAGGGAAGAAGGAAAAGTGTTTCGGATAAGGCAAACAAAATATAAAATGAGATGTCGTACGATTGTGACCATTCGCAGTTTGTATTTTTCATTAATTTAATGGCAATGATAATCAAGCGAAATACAGGCTTTTGTCACCATCAAATTTGAATCGATCTTTTTTGGGACCCAAATAATAGTTTTATAATATATGTGCGGGTACAAGAGAGTAGGGGTTTGCATGTAGGAAATGCAAAGTGATTCAAACGTATAATATTGACACTGATGGCTAACAAAATGTACTCCTTCGAAATTCAAGTCCTTGTGCACTCTACGGGTCTGTTTGGCAGTAGGAATATGAGTGGAAGAGGTATATGTGAATTCTAAAAATTTCAAATTTTTCATTTGGATAACCAAATCAAAATTGCGAATAGGAATATGTATTCCAATTTGGCCCAAAAATGAGCATTTGCAATTCCACCCAAATAGGTGGAATTGGAATACAAGTTTTATTTATTTTAGAAAACATACATTTTTAGGTTTGTGAATTTCCTATCAAATTGCAACTGAACCAAACAAGAATAGGAATACGTATTCTTATTTTTTATTCTAGAATAACAATTCCAAAATATGTATTGCTATTCCTATATTCGTATTCCCATAGCCAAACGGACCCTAAGGCATGAATAAAATCATAAAGAGAATGAAAACATAAATATACTAATAATAACAAATGTATTGGAAGGTTAATTCTAGAAAATTCTTGTCTATATGTCGAACATATAATTTTATTTGGTCTAAATAGAGATGTCACAACTTCAAATCAACTATGCATCCATTTATAAGGACCCATCATGTTTTAATAAAACCTTTAATGGAAGAAGATAATCGAGTTCCATTATTAATAGGGTCATCTTATGTTTGAAATAGAGAGAGAGAGAGAGAGGGGAATAAGGTGATAAAGATGAGATGGTGATGAAGATGAAAAGGGATTTGGAAACTAGAGGGAGAAATAAAGTGAGAGAAGATATATGGACATTTTGAGTGAGAGAGAGAGAGACATAAAAACATGCAGTATGGAGTGAATCTTGGATGGTTGCAATGAATGAGATAATGAATGCTTCTAAAAGTAAAAAGGAAGCTCTAGATGATACCTTGGATGAACATTAGATTAGACCATAAAAAGTGTCCTCATTTTATGCGATGAGAAAAAATGGCCTTAGACTTAAGAGATTTCTAAGTTTGGCTTATGAATAAGAGATTATAAGGAATCCTAATTAATTAGTTTATTATTAACTAATTAATTATGTGTTGTTTCAATTTTACTCCAACATAAATACACTCGAGCATGCAAAGTATCCACATGGCATGGGTCCCATATTCTAATTCTCCTGATGTTTCCAACTCTTACATTGTCCTATTTTGGCATGTAATAATTTGCTATAATTTATTTGATTCATTTTCATATGCCACCAATTATATTTCAAAATAAGGCCCAACAAGTGAAATGGGCCCACCTCCTCAAAATGACAGTATGTGACACTTAGTTACCTTACATGTAGGATGACACATCATCATGCCAACTCCCACAAAATTGGCATAATTAATTGAACAAAAGAAGTTATAAATATAGGCAAGTTAAAAACTCAACAAATGATTTGATGTTATGAAATTGAAAACACTTACACACCTTAATTTCCAACATCTCTCACTTGACGAACACCTTTCAAGAGCCAATATAAAATTCACTATCATAGGCCCATAGATTCTTGACATCATCTGAAATTCTGAGTTCTCATATGATTTATTGAGAAATCTGCAATATTTCTCAAAGTGTCAACTTTATTAGTTTTTCCCTCTTATATTCTACCATGTCCAAAAAAAGGTGATTTTGGATATTAATATACTTTACTCTTGTATGCAAGAAGTGACTATTTTCCAAATGTATGAAATTCTAACTATGACAACAACAAATATGAATCAACCTTATATCAAGCTCAATATAGGAACAAAATCTATTAATCCAAATGGCTTCCTTACAACTATGAATAGCTACCGTGTGTTCAAGTATTGTACATAGAGTGAATACATATTGTCTCTTACTAATCTAGCAAATAAAATTACCAAACATCGTGAAAACATATTAACTAGTGTGACTTTTGTTGTCAATCAAATGTTTAATCTAAGTCCACATATTCATGAATATAAATTAAATATTAGGGTTTCATTTAGGTTGAATTTTAGATGGACAAGTCTACATGGCATCCTAATTTCAAATCCAAAACCTTGGTCAATTAAAACACCTTGGAGTCTAAGGTACCTGGCACACTTCATTAGAATTTTAACTCTCTATTTCAACAACAATTTCCTCTCTGCATCACATTTCTATATTGAAGCTTACAGATCAATTTACTATTCTTTATAAGTTTGTTTATGCCAAATGTTTTTAATTTTTCTAATATTTCTTAGTCAGTAGATTTTCACATCAATCTAGATCTTTGTAAGAAAGTTAAATTTTGATCTTGGTAGCTATTTCTCCTAATGAATAATTATTTGGAAATTAAGATCTTAGTTTATGTGACCTTTTAGGATAGGACCCCATTTCACTAGATTACACATCCATTTAAGAAACTAAATTGCATAATCACGTCATTCAAGTTATAGAAATAAGGTTCCATGTTCAACTGGGGATGAGCAGAATACCATAGATCTCATCTCTCTTCAATCAATGAATCACATCTAGATTAAGTTTACTTAGACACTTTTATAATTAAGTATAACTTTATTTGATTGAGATGTATTTCCTCATTACTTTACACTCTTTTTTTGACACATTTAGCACTTGCTCACATAATTATCAAGTGAGACACATGTGTGTCATCTTATACAATTAGCCAATTGTTCAGTTTTGCTTTCCTACCTCGTCTACTGTGTCTATATATGCAAGGTTTCTATACATATTTTATATGCTCTTGATATTATAAAATGTGTTGGTGTAATTAAATATTCACTAATTACAATGTTCTTATGTTTACTTAGGATAATGCATTGCATATTAATTTCCATTTGTGACACCTAGATGCAAGAATGACAATATTGCTAATAGACATAATTAACTAGATTACAATATCATAACCAATGGCTTCATATACATTATAGATGTATCTACTTATATAAGAAAGGAAATATGAGACTTTGATAAGTAGATAATGTATCACCCACACAAGGTGGAATCACATGTCCACCAAAGGTGGATTATCCTACATTGTGCAATGAAGTATGCATAACATGTGGAAAATATTGATGATGTGATAAGTGCACTAAAGGTGGAGATAACATGTTAAGTAGAATGTGATAGCTTCAATCACCACCTCAAGTAGAATTTCTCCTACAACATTTTCATATAAAGTTGCAAGTGCCTCTACCATCACAATTGTCTTCCCACTCTCTCATGGAACTTGTCTTGGTCTTTCATTTGACCCTATGAGTGGTGTAGAGTCACCCAAAACTCTAAAATGGTATTAGAGCTCTCCAAGTGTAAAGGTTGCTCCTCAAAAGTATGAATTTGGCTTGATTCTATTGTGGGTGCAAAATAAGGTTTTTTGGACATCACCATAGCATCCAAGAGACTACTTTAGTGAAAATTGATAATACAATTTCTTATATTATGAAAAAGTTAAATCCAAGACAAAAGAATATTTAGTAGATTGAATTGTACAGACTAATATGCCCCTCTATGATACAATAATTATTTTTAATTTTATTTTCTATAATTTTTAACAGTTTTATTTTCACATTTTTTTTATTTTTGTGGTTAGAAAATTCTAGGGTTGGTATGACTTGTTATTTGCTAGTATTTTGATTGTTAAGACTACTGACTGTGTCATATGACCATAAAGTCACATCCTATAACACACACCTTTGACAACTCAATAATCTTTGGCACTTGATATTCTTTGTTCTCAATTCAATCTTTTGCATTAGTGATTTGAGGAGCCTATCAATTTTACTATTGTACTTTTTTTCTATCATGGATCTGTCAAAAGTAATCACTCTATCCTCACTTGATTCAAGATATCATGTTACGTCTTGCACACATCCTCGTGATAGTTGGACTAATTTAAAGAGTCTCTTTGGTACAACACGTAAGATGAGGAAGTCTAAGTTGGATAATAAAATTATGAATATAAATCCTAGTGATTTTGACAATATCTTTGACTTCTTTTCTAAATTTGATTATCTTAGATTGGATCTTTCTAATTGTGGGCTTATTAAGGAGGATGAAATTTTGACCTTTTATCTATTCTTTCAAAAGTAGATCATAATTATTCAAAAAAAAAATTGCACTATATGCTACTATGGATACTCTTGGTAACACATACAAATGTATTCTATTGATGAATTTGTAGCTTAACTCACAAGGGAACAAGAACAATTACAACACATGGGTCACTCAAACCCTTCAAAGCCTCATGTTGCATTTCTTGCAAATGGATCCACTCAAAATACTTCTAATGGAAAAGGAAAGAAGAAAAATAAGGATCCTAAGCCTCATGAGAACAATGACAAATCACAATTCTCCTTCGCAACATACTCCTGAGTTGAAGACCTCTTCTAGAGAGGAATCGTCTAGAAAGATGAAGGTGAAATGTTCATATTAAAATCAAGTGCATGGTGACCATAGGTGTGGTCACTGTGAAGATTGATTAGCTCACTCACATTCTTCAAAAGCACAACATATAGATGCCTTTGTATGTATCTACTACTCCCTCTTCATCAAATTTGGTAGCCTATCCATTTACATCATCAAACACAGATAAAGGAAAGGGTAAATCATGAAAGAAAAGGATGAGAGATTTTCACATAGCAATGCTTTTGCATATTATACATGGATATCTAACATGGTCTAATAGTTAAGACCTATTTTGTATTGTGAGTTTAAGTGCACTCCCCTATGTTTCATTTAAGGGGGTCTTGGTGTAATTAAATATTCACTAATTACATTTTTCTTGACCTTATTTTGGATAATGCACAAGCTTTTGCACATTTATTTCATTGCATAGGAGAAATTCTACAGTAGGTGGTAATAGTAGTTATCACGTTCCACTTTATGTGTTCTCTCCACCTTCAGTGCACTTGTACCATTATCATCCTCCACGTGTTGCACATACTTCATATGCAATGTAGGACGATCCCCTTTAGTGGATATGTGATTCCACCTTGTATACATGATAATTTATCTCCTTATCGTAGTCTCTTATTGTCATGCTTATATAAGTAGGCACATCTATATTGTAAATAAAGCCATCAATTATGGTATTGTAGTCAACTTGATTATGTGTAAATTAACATTATTACCATACTTGCATCTTATTATAGTAGTCTTTACATTCCCTTGTGCAAGTTATCTTAATTTTTCATTATATCTAGAGGGTGTTGTAGAGTCACCTAAAGTTATAACACAAAGGATTGTTTATTGGGGTTATTGTTTCACTAGTGGGGTGTTTTCTATGCTTTTAGATTATTTTCTTACTCCAACATGGTTCCAAAGTCATGATAGCATGTTCCTTCCAAATCAATGTGATTCCTACACATAGCATTACCATCATAGCATCATAGATCCAAACATACATCACCATTATGTTCAAAAGGCTTGAGAGATGAAGAAATGTCTTTCATTTCATTAATTTTGATAGCTTTCCATTTAACATTTTTTTCATTATACAATGGAGTTGTTAAAGGTCATTTTTTAGTAGAGGGGTGGTTTTCCCTCTTTTCATTAACTAGTTTGATCATAAATTTTTATTTATTTTTAATTATTGGTTTATTAAGCGCATGTGGAAGATATGGTCTATAATGCACTTTTATGTTATTTGTTGTGGATTGTTCTATTGTTTGAACTCTCCATCATCATAAAAGTGTGATCCCAAATATTGATGCAAACAAATAGACATAATCAAATCTAGAAAAGGAACGAACCAAAGAAATGCCTTTCCTTTCATTAATTTTGATAAATTTCAATTTTTACAATTATTTTAAGTATCCAATTAAGTTGTTAAAAGTCAAAAAGAAAAAAACACTAGAGGGGCAATTTTGACTCTTCTCCTCTATTAGTTTGATCATTAATTATATTATATAAACGAGTCCAAACCAAAATATATACATATAACTCTCAAATGGATCTTAAATGGAATTGAAGTTGATAAACATACAAATTTCCCCATTAAACAATATATTATCTTATTATAAGCAACAATTATAGGAATTAAGTTCAAAGATTTAATAAACTATAAAAAATTAGCATCAAAACATTTAATCTAGAAAAGGGCATTATTAATAATAGACACTTAGGGTGAGGTTGCATGAACAATTTCAAGATTTATTTTTTTAATTAGGAGGTTCTATGAGACAAAACAACAAATGTTGCACAATTAATCATAGCTATTAGCTTTTGTGAATTTTGGAATTTTAAACTTCTAAACATAAACTCAACTATATAAATCATGAGACTCTCTACTTCAAAATATTCTTAAAAACTCTTATCATTGCCACTCATTTTTTAGGGAAGCCCCCTCCAAAGATTCCTACCCCTTATCAATGGAAAAATAAAAATAAAAGCTACCTAATTATTAGTGATGAGTAGCGATAATATAGGGATCAAAGTCATCTTTTCAATTCATTCTACTTCATCTTTATAAAGTCTATTTAGAGAAGAGGATCCATTACTTGAGCATTCTAATTGTGGGCTTAGAGGATCCATTACATTTGTTGTTTTGTCTCATAGAACCTCCTAATTAAAAAAATAAATCTTGAAATGTAAGAGGAAACTAAGCCTCCAAACAAAGTCTGAAGAGTTTTGCACTTTCGCACTCTGGCGGATTACTTGGATTCTACAGGTCCTGGAATCTCTTCTTCTGTTCTTTTCGCTCACTCTTCTTTCTGACTTCTGAGCATTGTATGCTTCTATTCTGTTGCATTTTTTTTTCTATAAACGCACTGAGATAAAGAGTCTGCTTTTGCATATCTGGGATCTTGTACACCTTATGTTTGTTTGTACTTGCACTCAGTTATAAAGTGCCATGGGGAGTCATGATGTTTTGCAATTTTGTGCTCATCCACCTTTGTCAAGTGATTTTTTCTTCCACGACATTAGCCCATACAGTGTGTCGGTGACACCGCCCTTTATCCTGTGCTTGTACTTCTATTGCACTGTTGTTGTTCCTGATTCTTCTTCTTGCAGATGTTTTTGGCATTGCATTTTAGTGTTCCTATCACCCCTCTCCCTGTTCAGCATTATGGGGGGGTGGTTCACCTGTTGACTCTTTTGCTTCCTTGGTTCGGTTGAGTGATCTATGTATTCAGTTTCTATTCCTATGTACTAGGCGGATGCAGTGGCTAGGCACCTATGCATTTCGGTGAGATGGTTCATCTACTATATAGACACTCATTCATTCCTACTTTTGGAGGTCACCTCTTTAATTGATCAGCTCTTCAGACTTTGTCTTCTCTATCTGGTCATGCACTATTTCAGTGGGAGTTCCAGTAGTTTCTTCTGACAGTGTTTGCAGCTTCATGCTTCGGAGATGCTTCATGCTCTTTTTTGTTCCTCTCTTTGGGACATTTCCTAGATTGGAGGCTTAGTTTCCTTCATCTAGTTCTTTTTCTTGTATTGGGTACTTGATCAGGCCTTGTTGCCGGGACCCATTTTTCTGCTCTCATAGCTTCGCTAGGTTAGCATCCACCTAAGCTTCGCTTATGGAGGAGTGTTAGTGTAATTTTTTATTTTTCCTATTTTGCTAATTTTTTCCTACACTTTTAATAATCTCGCTTAGGTTAATAAAGCATGTCTTATTAGGTGAATGGTTGTGAAGTGTCACCTTCCTACATGTGAGCATCCATTAGCTATCTTAGGAAGATACTTTGCTATCTTTAGTCCGATAGATGGTTGCTCCTCATTGGTTGGTGTTGCCACCTCCTCCCTCTTCTTAGCCTATATAAGCATGCTACCTGGCTTGTATTTGTATCTCTTGTTTTTGCACCCTCTTAATGCTATTTTGCTTCCAACATTTGCATTACTCTCTTGGAGACTAACTCTATGATGCTATTTTGATTTTGTATCATTTGCATTCATAGTTTAGATATTTACTCTTTCCACTAGTTTTCTGGGTTATTAATCTTATCAGATTCTAACACTTTAAACTTCTAAACATAAACTCAACTATATAAATCATGAGACTATCTACTTCAAAATATTCTTAAAAACTCTTATCATTGCCACTCATTTTTTAGGGAAGCCCCCTCCAAAGATTCCTACCCCTTATCAATGGAAAAATAAAAACAAAAGCTACCTAATTATTAGTGATGAGTAGCGATAATATAGGGATCAAAGTCATCTTTTCAATTCATTCTACTTCATCTTTATAAAGTCTATTTAGAGAAGAGGATCCATTACTTGAGCATTCTAATTGTGGGCTTCTCAAAATCTTATATAGAAATTTCAAATCACTCCCATGTTCTTTTTTTACAGCAAGTTAATTGACAAGTCCCTTGTTTATAACTAGGATTTCAGAGCCGCATTGTCAAATATTTAAAAAAGTAAGACCAATCATTTTACATTAGAGCCTCATACTTGAGCAATTGATGTGGCATCACACTACTCATTGTTTTTTAATTTTAAAAAGCACATTTCATTCAATTATAGATAGTCATTAACTTTATAATCTTGTCAAAACTATTAGATATTAAATCAGTAAATTAGATATTAAATTAACAATTCCTATCACAACCATTTAAACTGATTCAAGTCGAAGTCCTCTCCCCTGTATTAAATTGATATCTGAGCATGACTATTCAATCCATGTTTATAGGTGAACAAATACCCGCTTGAGAAAGGAAAAGATAAGCAAACCAATCATCTACGTACGTTTCTTTCCTTAGATAAAAATGCATGGTCGCGAAAAACATCGTCGGAAAATTAATATTTGTTTGTTTGTACTTGTGTTTTTCATAAATATTGACAGTTGCCAGGCAAACCTACGGAAGCCACAAAAAAAAATTACGATTGTAGTTCGCTTCTAAAAACTAAAATTAACGTTGGCACAAAAATAATTAGGACTACACCGATATTGTCCGTGGGTCCTTGAAACAAGACAAAAGGGTCACACTGGAGGAAAGATGAGAAACGGTACCTTTTGATTATGGTATTTATGTAATCTGGGTAAAACATTCGAACATAAGATAAAGGCTACAGTGGCAATGGAATCTATTAAGGCTACAGTGGCAATGGAATCTATTAATATGAGGTTTTGAGAACGTTCAAAATTGATAAAATAATTATTGCATTTGAAATACTGAGGAGTGGGGGCCAGATATGATGCTGCTGTGTGCAGTCCTAATTCCATTGGAAAATGAAGGTTAGCTGATGATAGCCTTAAATGGAGGCTTTCACATCAATCAGACCGATCATATACATGATAAAGACAGTTGAGTATGAAAAAGGATTTAAATTTTATATTTCTCGTCTTATATCCCTGGCGAGAGGAGGGGAGACAACCATGGGACCTACTCCCATCCCACAACAACATAATTCTCCAGTACCATGGGAAATGTCGACATCACACTTATTTGGGGCAGCATTTTCTTATTTGATGTGGGTAAGCAATCGTTTACATGAAATTAAGTTTGGTCCCATCTGCGCTCAACAGCCTCTTCATTCAATGCATAATTTTTTTTTATCATCTATGTTTCGGATCACTCTATGGTGTGATCTATCATCAGGATGAGAGAGAAAAGGATATGAAAAGAAAGAAATGTATCGTTAATTTGATATATTTGAAATAAAAGCTCCTTGTTATTCAAATCCACTCATGCATTTGATGTCCATACTCCATAGGATTGAAATGATAATAAAAATTCTGCAAGATGACTCGTCGCCTTTATTATTTGCAATTTATATTGTTGTTGAATTGTTCCATTGAAAGATTTTATCCAGATTATAGGAGCCAAGTATTTACATGACAAAAAAAATGAGCCATCAGACAGTTTTTAATCTACATTTCATTACAACAAATAAATAAAGAGATTGAACAGTGATGAAGACGAAGAGTAAGTGCCCAGAGGTCACATATCTGCTTGCAGATTCATCTGGCAAAATAATTGAAATTTGAACCTAATCTAAAGATCAATCCTTGAAGTGTAAGGATTTACAACTTCTACAGATGTTACACAATAGCAAGGCATGAAGCCTTGTGGAAAAGCATCTTGAAGATGAGAGAGGCTGATCACTTAGCATATACCCAGCTCATTTGTGTATGTTGCCATGCTTTTGCGATAGCGATTTCGACAAATTGTGTTAGTGTCAATTTGCAAGTCAAATGCATCTACATGTGTTTGTGATTGGTGTGCTTGCTATTCTTCTACCTCTCTTTTCAAGGAGAGGCACTACCCACCAGATCTAGCTATAAACAAGAGGTTACAAGATAAATTCTGTACATGCCAAACTCCAAAAAATAAGGGAGCTGGCTAAAAGAATATGGTCAGGATTTAACATTTACATTCTATCATTTCCAGTTCAGGCGGGATATATGAGTGCCATAAGCTGAAACCATTTTTAAAGTGCTTGCTTCTTTTACAGGCAAAGCTCTGCTTGTTGCTTGACCTGCTCATCTGCCCAATAATTATGTGCATGTATCACCCTGTCCAACAGCTCCTGCGGTACTGGTTCTCCCCTTCGCTGATGAGGAGCAATCTTTGCCGTGTGAACCAAGGTTTTCCATTTGTCCTGCAGTGCGAAAAAGTAACAAAGTTTAATAACAATCTTTTAGCTACAGATATATATTTTTAATTTATTTTTTAATCTCACCCTCCTACTGACTAGGTACTATGTTGCAATACTGGTCAAATGAATGCAATTGAAAAACTATGTCTTAATAATGTTTGGCAGATAACATGCACTGCAAAGCAGATATTAAACGTTCACATATGTTCTGTTCCCTTGTTAAATCTAACTAGTAAATGCAGAACCAATGGAGAGGACAGTACCGGAGTCACAAAAGGTCTCCAGGGCCCAAGGGTCCTCAAGGACCAAAGGCCAATGACAAGGAATCCAAGGGTCCCAATGAAAAGACCCCAAAGGGACCAACAAAGTATATTCCCATGGGAGTCCACACATTAGGAGTGCTACCTACATATGGACAGCATAAGTCGGATATTTATGCAGGCTCATACTACAGAGAGGATCCAACAATCAATAAAGCTAACTTTGCACCCCTTACAACTTTTATCTGGTAAGTTGAATGAACCTAAAATTTTAGAGCATCTTACTTGGCAAATGAAGTGGTTATAGCTATGTTTGCCATCCAGGTCATCAAAGATCTGGACATATCAGCTATGTTTTTTCTGGGTTGTTCAAAACTACAAGGAGAAAAGGTTAGCCTGAACATGTAGATCAAGTCTCGTATTTGCGCCTTACATGTAACAACATAATTGGTTGTTTTTTGATATGAATCAAGAAAATGAATAATTTTACCAATTTAGTACGTGGAAAAAACAAATATTAGGTGAAAGTCAAAATAATGGTGTCCTTTCATGCCCAATTTACTCATGAATATTGGACCTAGCCCAAGTATCAGGTCCTCTCAATTAATATAATTTCAGATAACATGTGATGATCAGAACATATTTACAATTCAAGCATGGAGTACCATTGTTTTGCCCCTCTGCAAACTAGTTAATTAAAAAGGCCTTAAACTGTCAGTCTGTCCACTCGATGTGTGAAATTAGAATAAGGGCATTAACAATTTGATGAAAAAGAAGAAAATCTAAGAAACAGGAAATTGTGTGCCTGCTTTGAGAAAAACAGAAGGAAAAGAAATCCATGGACTAAAAAGAGGTGTGCTGGTCTGAAATATTTGATGCACTCAACCTGGACAAAGTATAGTCCAGCATTCGGTGCTCAAACTTTTAGACAAATTTTTATGCTGGCAGTACATTCTCTCGACATAGTAGTGTATAATCAGGAGGTTGGAAGCTAATTTGATGATACCTTTAAATCAACATAGGTCCGGTGCTTTGCATGTTCAAATGCACGCAGTTTGACATCCCGCCACCTTAAAAAAAGGAATAGGTATGTTAGGCAAATTGTCATAAATGCATATAGCAATATTCAATGAGCACTTGAAAAAAATTTCTTGTTCAATAAGATGCATGCAAAGTAAAATACCTGCCAGTCCCAAGCTTTTCGACTGCTTGAACAAGTGCCTCTACCTCAGTAACAGTAAATGGCCTTCGAATCCGCCGTTTGCCGAGCTCGGAGCATGGGTTCTTATGATTTAATGGTACCAAGGCCAATCCCTGTGCACTTTCAGTCGCTATGCTTGGATGCACAATGAGGACTCCAGGAAGGGTCCCATTTTTCACTGGAGAATCTTTTGTCGTTTCGTATTCATTCTTTGCATACTGGTTCGTATCAGTCTGTGTTCGACCAACTGCAGATACATAAAGGGATATTATTCTTAGATTGAAATCAATAAGACCTCGAGTCAATTTTTTTAAAGTTTCCCAAGGCATAAAAGTTGGCTATAAGATTAGTACCTGCACTTACTGCCACTTCTGTACTTGCTGTCCCATTTATCTTATTTGATCTTTTCAGTACACTTTTATTACTTTCAGTGGCACTGGTCTGTGCTGAAGTTGAAGTTGTGGGGTATCTACAAAATTCAAATCCACAAAGTGACATAAGCATTTTATTGAAACAACAGTAGCTTAAGCCAACACTACCACCTAAAAGCAACCCCAAGGAGCATCTTAAGTGAAAAAAAATGACACAAATTAAGTTTTGGCACCTCACTGCTATTCTAATAAAAGCAAAACCATTACCTTGGTGGAGGAGGTTGAGTTGCTGCTCGAGAGAGTACAAAAAGTGGATCCTCAGAGCATGCCTGTGATGTTGGTATTTGATTTGGTTCTAGCATAAAGCCAACAGAATCCAGCTTCCCACCATGTGATTTGCCTAATTGGTATAGAGTATCACTTTCATCAGGCAGCTTCTTTCCTTGAAGAAGAACACAGACTCTCAATCCATCTCCAAGAAGATTCGTTGCAGCTTCCATCACTGCTCTCTGTTCATTAAAATAAATAAAATTGCGAAAATCAGCCAAAGATAGAAATGTCTCTGCAATTATTGTAATTACAATCCATAAACACCTTGAGTGATGTAGTATTTGGAAAAAAAACATATTCTTGGTGTCATAATTTTTTTGGTTCACCGTGCACCTTGACTGAAATACATAAAAAGCTCTCCAAAGCGATAAATAGAAACAGAAAAGATAAACTTCTAAGAATAAAGTTCTGACCTTCAAACTTGCAACAGTTGCAGATTCTGGCATGTCAATGAAAAGCTCTGGGATTGTAAATGACTTAATGCTCAATTTCACTGCATAGTAGATTAGAAATTCCAGGGTCAAAACTAAAAGCTACTCCTTCCAAGAAAAGCTAACAGAGTTTAGCAAAAGCCTTTAGCTAAACTGTTAGCCTAGAGGTTTATATTTTTCATGCATCATTGTCAGAGATTAAATATCATGCACACATCCTAAAAAAGGCAGCCAAATCTTTTGGAGATTAATTTAGTTGAATGAAAGAAACAATTATGCTCAAGAGGCTAACCATGTGAGTCGCCTGCTTTCTTGGATGAATGTTTTGAAGAACCTGCAGCTGATGTTGGTGATGATGCCACACTTGAAGATTTTGCTGAAAATCAAACACAAACTCTCAGGTGCAAGGTAACAAAAATGCTGAATAAAGAGAGCTAAGTGCGAGGAATGGTGAAAGCATCATCATGCAGTGATGACAACTGACAAAAATACTATTATTGATTTTATAAACAGATTGCATGATGGAAAAGCATATTTACCTCTGCGAATCTTTGAAGCACAAACAGGAGGTTCACCATCAACTCCAGTGCTATCTGGGCAACTTGCACTTGTAGTGCTTGCATGCAAATCAGGGACAGAAGAAAAGGTTTCTTTAGCTAGCCTCTTCCTTTTGGAAGGTGAACACCTTGGTGTCCTTTGCCGTGTGAAGCCTTCTGCAGAATCAAGAGATCCACCTTTTGACAAATAACCAGTTATCATGAGCATTGTGCCAAAATCGAAACAAATCAAATTTTTTAGCATTGCAAGTGATCCCAGGCAATTCTCTCAATTATACTGAATTGATTAACAGTGGAATATATTTATTGAATGAAATTGAAATTTTTAAATATTATTGATGATTTAAAATGTAAATTCAATAATCTACAAATTACAATGTAATCAGACAAGTCATTAGCAGATGCAATGTTCACATAGCCTGAAAGGGTAAGACAATTAATATTTCAGAAAGACACCAGAAAAGCAATAGACAGGGAATTTAAACGTTTTAGTGCCAACTGAATTATCTCGATATGGTCTACGACCTCACATTGAAGTCGGCTTCTAGGAAAATACTATGCCAAGGCAAACATAGCTATAGAACAAAATACGAAAAGTAAAAAGAGTCCAAAAATTACCTGTATTGGACATAATTTCAGAGTGCTTGCGCTTTCTGGAAGAAGCTGAAACTGCTTGCCTGACCTTTGACAATGATCTTCTAAGTTTAGCTCCCCTGAAATATGTGTGTTTGAACAAATTTTTGGTTATTCTAGATGGAGTAGTACATCCAGAAGAGTTTTCGTCATCATCTTTGCAAACTTTAATCCTTTTGTTAGGAGAATTGAAGAAAGAATCTCGGGGTTCACTCCCTGCACAGACAGGTAAATCTTCACTGCTGCCTGAACTAACCAGTGCAGGAGGTTTTGTATCTGTAGACGTGGGTGTCTCCTCGCTGACTACGGAACTAGCAGGAAGGGAATGTGCATCATGCGAGAAATCATCTTCCATGTTTTCAGAAACATTAAGTTTCCTTTTCCAGTGTCCTATCTTGCTTTCGTCAATCTCATTCTCCCCTTTTCCTTCGCTGTTTTCAACAAAACCCATGGTCTGTTTGGCTAGCTCAACACCGGAGTGGGGCAAATCCTGCCCATGAGTGTATAAACACTGCTCGGTAAAGAATTTACCTTTGCAGTCATTTGTACAAAACCTTTCTTTATCTATACAATATCCATTTTTATCTTCACCCTCCCCAAGGGAGATGCCTTCCGTTGGCCATTTGTTTGCAGCTTGTGTATTTATACACATACCTAGAACCTTACCATTATCCAGAGAAGATTGCCCGTGACAATCCAACTTATTTATATTTGAAACAGATTTAGATACGCACTGAATTGACATATCTGGGTCCTCCTTTATAGAAATCTCTTCAGCAACAAACTTCCTATGGGTTGCACCGGATGCTATGGCATTCTCATCTGAGCTGCCTTGGTCATCTGGCTCAACTTTAGTACTCTTAGTTGGAAAATCCAGGCTTTGCACATCATTTCCAGGTGGAAAAATGCGAGATTTATCTAATTCCAAAAGGGCCTGTTCAGCACTACTCTCTCCTTCCCTCAGATCATTTCCTACTTCCTCAGAATGATCAAATGAATTGACACCTTGCGCTGCAGACACTACTTTCTGAGCTTCTTGCTGCTGCAATAGATCTCCAGCAACAGTGGCCAATAATTCGAAGAACACCATCCCATTTTCATCATCAGTTTTCTTCCGTGATCCTGCGCCACGCCCCTGTAATTGGAGAGGTTAAGTACCTTCATAATGAATTATACAAAATCAACAGAATTGATGGCTCTCATTCATCCCAAATAGAAAATCTCCGCAATCAATGATACACAGGCCAATGATTTTGCTTCCCCCCACTCTTTTCGTATTTTTTTTATTCAATGGAGATAATTGGAAATTAGAAAATTGATGGAAAAATACCCTTGCAGATCGCATGGCCCGGGGAAGAGGAGGGGCCTGGTAGCCCTGGAATCCGTAGTCCATCCTCTTTCTTGACTCCATGTCGTACAATGTCCAGTACAATATTAGCACATAATCCAACTACTGCTTAATTCAATGTCCTCTACAACCTCTACTACTTCAGGCTCTCTAATGCAACAAATTCACTGCATATACAGAGATTGTCGAGCCATTTTCCTTTTAAGCTTTGAGTAAAATCGATCTCACTTATACCCAGTTTATGAAATCGCCTGTCACACATTTTCCACCATTTCATTAAATTAGCCCTGCGTGCTTAAATTCCCAGAAACAAGATTCCCGCTCTAAAGGAATAATACGAGGAATTATACTTTCAAATATAACACAAAATCAATCCAGATGAAATCCTTTTCACCCTAAAAACCCCGTTAAACCCCAAAGGGTGTCTACACACAAACAGCTAACCTTGATAATTAATGAAGAGGGTTAACCTGGATGATTAATGAAGAGACCTTGATAATTAAAGAAGAGATAATATCCAAACAGGAGATCCGCATCTATGCGCCCCTTGAAAATAGATCGGCTTATATCTCTCAAATATCTCCAGCTATCTTCGTAACTCGACCCGATCTTTATGCTTGCAAGTTTTTCCGCGCATACAGGCACAATTCAAAACATCTTCTCCCCAGAATTCACGCGTACGAGAAAGATCAACAAATTCTCCAAGCTCATTTGTTCAAACTGCATATGGATGATTAAATTGTTAGAAAAATACGTCCCCTTGCAAACTGTAAGATATTTACACAGCGACAGCAGAAATTAAAATGACTGATTATGGGAAGAAAAATAAGATTCGCTGAATTCAACCACATTATTGGCTCTCACAATCTCATGTGAACGCGTTAGTTTTAGAAGTCCGTGAAAACAGCTGATCAAAGAACAAGTGACTACAAGATTACAAAACAAAATATCATCAAAATTTTCACAATTACGTCAATTTAAAGCTATATTTTCGCTTATTTCAGGCATCCATTTAATTGACGAAGATATCAAAGCTTGTTTCTTAAATTCTCGAAATCTCCGGCAAAATTTGATGATCCGCGCATAAATACTATTAAAAAGGGCCAGGAGGAATAGCAATTTGAACACAATTCCCCAAATTTTGAAGAAGAAGAAAAAATAGAAAAAGAAAATGCGACGGTAAATTTGAGATCATTTAACGGCAACCGCAATTCTACACCAATTGCTTTAAAATTGCGCAAAAAATATGGAGAATTTAGTCAGAAGAGATTTCTTCCTGAATTTCATGAGTTTCGCCTCGATCCGATGTAGGCACACCGAGACAACAAATCGTGCCTCTAGATTAATTTCCAGAAAAATGATGCATCATTATCGGGCAACAGAAATGAGCATTAAGTCGTAATTTTCCATTCCAGCGCCCGATCAACTGACAGGAGTTTTCAACGGGGACAATTTTCGACAACATCAGCGCAGTCAGCGTGTTTTTTCATAATTCACAGAGTGTGGGTCAGGAACAGACAATCCACGTCCAATTTTGAACAAAATGACGAGAATTGGATGTCCTTCCTAAACCTGAAAATTTGCAACAATTGACAAGCAAGAAAAAGTCTGGACACGGATCGTGACATGAAAATTTGAAATTTTCCAAAACCCAAAAACCCAGAAAACAAAGCCCTTAATTTCTCCCCCGAATTCGATCAAAAAACAGGAAATTGAAGAGAATTGAGGTTTTAAACAGAGCCAGGATTCAGAGACCCTAAACCCCTGGCCAAACCCCCAAAATTGAAACCGTCTACCCAAATTACAGGTCGAGAATGGAAATCTAACGCTGGAAGACACCAAATTTACCTTGAAAAACAACAGACAATCAGGCAAAGCCCAATTGGGTTCCGATTTCCATACCACTTGTGGTGAAAAAGAGGTCGAAATCCATGCAATTCAGTAACACAAACTGCAATTCCTTGTCAAGTTGTTAACAATTCAGTTGCCATTGCAAATATATATATTCGTAAATTCTTCCTAAACCTCTCACAATTCTCTCAAAAACCTTGGTCTCAATCTCCTCGTCCCTTTGTTCTTCCCTTGGCCTGGCCTTGGCCTTTCTCTCTCTTGCACCTCTTATTGCCCGTACAGCCGGTCACTCCCTCGACCGTAGCACAGCTCTCCCCCCGCTACAGCCGGTCGCCCCAAAACAGCCCGGTTAACAACTCTCTCGGGTATCTTTCCTTAACCGCGGTTTGAAACTCAAACCGCAGGGGTTTACGGAACTAGGGGGTTCAGAGGGCTTAACAAAAGATTTGTTTATCTGTAAAGCCCATGGATTTGGACCGTCGATCAGTGCCACGTCATCGGAGAAACCGCATCCGATGGCCCACGGCACGCTGTTGCACATGCGACACGTGGTTGGTGCTGGCAATTTAACCCCCTCGATTTGGATTTGTATTTTTGGAAGATAAATATGTATTATTTCCCAATTTTAAAACTCATTTAGTTTTCGGGATCCGTGCAACCGCACCTGAGGCTCGGCAGGCTCGGAAAACTCTGGCTCGGCAGCCGAGCGCGTTAAGAATTCAAAAGTGTAATGAGGCTGACACGTCAGGATAAACGGGCTAGTCTCCAGCCGACGGGTGGCGCTTTTGCAGCTCCTGATTGGGTCCCATTCGGTGCAGCGGATTCTCCGCTGGAGTTATTTTATCCAGATTTTTAAAATTCTTCCCGTCCAGAGATTTAAGTTTTAAAAACTTGTTTTTTTGCGTCCGCACATAGGAAGGGAAGCTAGGCCTGCTACAATTATTGTTTATCCCTTGTAAAATGTCTAGTTGCTTCATTCTTCTCATTGCACCAAGTCAAAATCAACTTGGTGTTGTTCTATTATTATTATTAATTAACCTCTAAACCCCCACCCTCGACCTTGAAGCTGGAGAGGGATAATACTTTTCCCTAGGCTTCATTAATGAATGAAAAAGCTTACATATTACATATCATGAACTAGGATAAAAACACTCATTAATGAATGAATGTCAAACGAGAATAAGAGGATATGTTAAAGTGTATATTAATTAAATTGGAGAGGGAAAATATGCTCAACTTTATTTTGTTGCTTCATAGACTTAATATAAATACTCTCATTTATGAATGTAAAATATCAACATAGCGTATGAAATTAAGTGTGAGAGATTAAGAAGTGTATGAAATTGTCACATATTAAGAGGACATATGAAAGCATTTTCTAATTAAATTGAAGAGGGAAAGTGCTTTTTGAGAGCTTTCCTCTCCCACATTATTTGACAAATTTGGCAATGCATAGTCTTAGACACCACAAACTTAGTTATAAATACTTTCATTAATGAATATAAAGTTTTAATAATGTATATGAGATTTAGTAGTTTACAAAATTAAGAGAATATAGAAAAGTGCTTGTAATTGCATTGGAAAGGGGAAAAAAATTTCAAAGTCTGTCTTCTCTTTTGTTTGAAAATGCATGGGTTTAGACACTATGGATTTACTAACACTTTAATAATATACATGAGATAAAGTAATTTATGAGACTAAGGAGATATTTAAAAGTGTGTGGTACTTTTAAAAAAAGTATTTAATATAAGATTTGTTTAGTTGGTATATGAAAAAGTCTTCTTACTTTAGTTGTCCATGCATGGGCTTGGATATGAGGAAGTTAAATATAAACACTCCCATTAATGAATGCTAAATATGAGGAAGTTAAATATGAGACGAAGTAGTTTTGGGGTTAAGAGGATGTATAAAAGTGTTTGTTGATTGATTCAAGATGGATTAATGAGTATAAAACTTCAATAGTATACATGAGATTTCTACTAGTTTGTGAGATTAAGAGGATATAAGAAGTATTGTCTTTAAAACATGTATTAAATATAAGAGTTGTTTAATGAGTCTTATACAATTCAAGAACTAATACACAACTACCTTAAACTTCACATTATAAAGAATTATTAGTATGATAGGCAAATTAAATAAGGTCATTGATTTTTTAAGCACATAATTTGACATTGGTGCATCCATTTTGTAGTGAGCATAAAGATTTCCAACCCTCTTATGATTTATTTGTGTCATTCATACCTCTCACCTAAATCTATTATAAAAATGAAACTCAAATTACTTGTATTTTGTTAGAATAGGGTGATATTAACCTTGCAATCCTAAGTCATTCATGTATTTTCATGTTCCTTGGAAAATGTTCCCTAGTGCATGTAAGAAAAGTATTAAATATTTTCATTTTACAATGTGTAATTGCATTATGAAAAGGTGAATGTGAAGAGATGATAGAGATAAATTAAAATAAACCGAACGTATTGTATTTACCCTTCCCTAGGTTTGATCTCCCACTTTATTTGTCAATATATGGACTTAGACACCATGAATGTAGATATAAAGACCCTTATTAATAAACATGAAACTTTAATAATATGTATGACATTAAAATGTTATATAAAAGTGTCATTTAATTAATTTGGAGAGGAAAAATGCTTATTGGGCCAGCTATGGGCTTGACACCAAGGACATAAATATAAACTCCCTCAATAATACATGTAAAACTCTAATAATGTATATGAGATTAAGTAGTTTAGGAGATTAATAGAGTATATTAAAAATTTGTGTGATTTAATTGGAAAGGGAAAATACTTTTCCTTGGTCTAGTTTCTCACTTTATTTGTCAATACATGGGCTTAGACACTACAAACTTAGTTATAAGCACCTTCACTGATGAATGTAAAACTTTAATCATTAATATAAGATTAAGTAGTTTTGGGGTTAAGAGGATGTATACAAGTGTTTGTTGATTAATTCGAGAGAGATTATTGTGTGTAAAACTTTGATAGTATACACAAGATTTCTAATAGTTTGTGAAATTAAGAGGATATAAAAAGGTGTTAGTAAAATATGTATTAAACATAAGAGGTGTTGTTAGTAAAATATGTATTAAACATAAGTCTTATACAATTCAAAATCTAACACACAAGTACCTTAAAGTTCACATTATAAAGAATTATTAGTGCGATAGGCAAATTAAATAAGATCATTGATTTTTTAATCACATAATTTGACATTGGTGCATCCATTTTGTAGTGAGCATAAAGATTTCCAACCCTCTTATGAACGATTTGTGTTGAATGCCTCTCAGCTAAATATATTGTAAAAGTGAACCTTAAATTACTTGTATTTTGTTAGGATAGGGTGATATTAACCTTGCAATCCTAAGTCATTCATGTATTTTTCATGTTCCTTGGAAAATATTCCCTAGCGCATGTAAGAAAAATATTAAATATTCTATTTTACAATGTGTAATTGCATTATGAAAGGTGAATGTGAAGAGATGATAGATATAAATTAAAATAAATTGAATGCACTTCTTTCTACATCCATATTGAGCCATGAAGGATCATACATTAGGTGATCATTGGGAAGAGAAAATGTATCCCTTTGGGGATTTTAGCAGTACAAGGAGTTACTAAGCACTTACATTGTTAGTAGTCTAAATGGCTTTGGGTTTGTGATGCAGGAGCATCTAGGGTGTAAGAGAAATCCTGCATCACCCAAAAATATTGTCTAGGTTTTCAATAAGGCTATTTAGAGCAGGGTTACTATTTTTGACAAGTTTACATTTTTTAGTAAGTCTTTCATTTAAACATAGATTGTTTCAATCACTTCCCTAGAAGTTTATTTTGGATATATTAGTGTGTCAATAAATTTTCATGGAAAGATTGAAAGTCCAATTTTGAAGATATGAAGTTTCATGAGTTGGCGGGGTGGTACAAAACTTTAAACTCAATTTTGAAAGTCTTAGAGGCTCTGAAAGGGGGTCAAAATGTGTACAAGGTGGTATTATACAAATAAAGGCATAGATCATGTCAAGAGGTTTCTGAAAAGTGGTTATAATAGAAAATAGGGCACATTGTTCACAAGATATAACATTTAAAAGTTACACTAATTTAGTACCCAAAAAAAAAATCCCTTCAAATACTCAAGTGGTTGTCAAAACCCATTAGGAGAATATTCAAGAAGCATACTCCAGTGTATGAAAGAATATCATAAATATGGTTGGCCTTAAAAGGTGTGGGGTTATAATTTCTAGAACCTTTTGAGGGTGATTAAACTTCCCAATATAAAGAAGACAGATAGGGTTACCAGGCTGATTCTAAGGGTGGATATGGTGGTTTTGGCTTTCAAATTATTGTATTAAAAATGCCTATATGGTTGTAGCATTTTATTTTATGAGTATTGTAATGTCATTTCATTGAAGATAATAGAAAGAAAGTGTTATTGTTATTGCAATTGTCTTGTTCTTGCATCTTGAAACCTTTTTACTTTTCTATTGGTGTGTGTTTGGGTTAGTAAGGGGAGTACCCTTCATCAATTTTTTGCCTAAGGACAAGTCACTTGAAGATTTTTATTAAGTCGAGAAGCTTCATGTACAATGACAACAATTTTTTTTGTAAACATTTGTGTTTTAAATGAATAAACTTGATATCTACATTCTTTTCTGTTGAGTTGGTAATTATATTTTTAGCTGTACTCTATTGTTGCAAAATGGAGTTAAGTAGTCCATTTACATAAGAAAGAACTCTAGACAGTTACACAGAGAAAAACAGCAAAGTGTCATGCAAAAAGACTATTGGGATAGCTAGTGGCAACTTTAGTTCAATTACCTTTCAAGAATGACTACTCTTGAGAGGAAAGGAACAAAAAAGTGTTCTCTCGAGAGATCTATATGTCTTCATCGTGTGCTTTAAACAATTTAGAGTTTGGTTATGGTAAAATAAATGTTTGCATACAAATCAAATTTTTAAGAGGTGGAAGATCCACATAGCACAAGGATTGGATCTTCATCTAGGCCCTTTGCATATCATTTGAAGGATGTTTGTCATAGGAGAAAAAGAGGCATACAAAATGGAATTTGTGACCATTGCTCTGTAGCCAGCAATGAACATACTATAAATCTCCAATTTTTAGTGCAAGAATGTTATGATCTCCAAGATCTTCATTGAGCCTACATTCAAAGATTACACGTACTTTTCTATTATTTATATTTTTGTTATGCCTCACACTTCATTAAATTTCTAAAAGATTTCTTTGAAGGCATCAAATGACAATATGAAAAAGGTATGGATCATTATCAATAATTTACACATCGTAGACATTTAATACTTCATACATTACAATTTCAAACATTTTCTTAGATCTTGATTGCAACAACCATACACACATTGATGATCCCAAGTTTCTTTTTACAACAATGAAGGCTTCCGAGTTGGGAAGAAATAATGTTTTAAAAGTTTTATCCTTATTTGACTGACAATTACATGCCATATTGGTCATTTCTCCACTTTTGGACTGTATATGAAAGCTTAAACATTTATTAGATTATATAGAATGATGGTTTGTATTTAAAATATAAAGCTATAAATATGACCCTTGAAATTATTAATCAATCATAAAAAAATTATTATTAACATATATATATATGTGTGTGTGTGTGTGTGTGTGTGTGTGTGTGTGTGTGTGTGTGTGTGTGTGTGTGTGTGTGTGTGTATGTGTGTATATATATAACATTCATGATAAAATAAAATTTATTTCAAAATATTGAAATAGTAAGATATGAATACTTCTAACTTTTAATATAAATTATATTTTGAAAGTTCCTTTTATTTATAAATTATTATTTGTTTGATATGTGTGTGTGTTATTATATTATTTTTAAAATAGAATATTATGAATTATAAAAAATTATTTAGTAAATTTTAATTTTTTACATATATTATAAATTTGTAATATTAGTGTGTGTGTGTGTATATATATATATATATTTCTATACTTTTTATATACTTGTATCATTTTACAATCATTTTAAAATAGAATATTTTAACTTAGAAATTGGCTTAGTTATTTTAATTTTTATATATAATCATATATTTTGGTGATTTCCTTATATTTAATAAAAAATAACTAATTAAATTGATAAAAGATTTAATTTTTAAAAAAGTAACATAAATTATTATTTTAAACAAGCATTAAATTGATAAAATATTTAAATTTAAAAAAGCATTCATTTGTTTTTTTTTTTTGTAAAATACTAAAAAAAAATGGGAAAAATAAATGGCATGGTAAATTTTATTACAAGCTAAGAATGTGGTGAATATAGCCATACTATATTGTGTTATATAATTATAAATATAATAGAATAAATATTTAAAATAATACATAATAAATTAATATTATATTGAAAATTTATACAAGATGTAATTTTAACTATTTAATCTAAAATATTTATAATTATGAATAAAATTTAAAATTAAGATTAGATAATAATTATAGATAATTATAGTTATAACTAAGTTATTTATTATTACTTTTTTATATTAATTATCATTACATGTGTTAAGCTTAATGTATTCAAATTTAACACTTATAAGATGAGAGTTTCACAATTTATGGTTGTGTTTAAGGCTAACCATATTGAAGGCTCTTGCTACACTACGTTAGACTTGTTTTTTATTATCTACACCAATTTGTTCTCAAAGGTGTGGGCCTATTCCTTTCCCCACCCTTTCACGCCTCATACTTCTCCATCGAATCCTTTGAGCAACACAAATATGTACGAAAAAAGAGATTTTGTAAATGTAAAAAAGCTACTCTTCATAGCTACATTATTTAAACATTGGCTACAATAGCCCATTGTAATATAGTTCATCACAAAGTTCTTATTGCATAACAAACAATATTGTGTATATTCAATTCAAACGTAAAACAAAATGTTTTGTTTTAAGAAGGGTAAACACAAAGCAATGTGACGCTCTGCTAAGGGTTTGCATGTTATACGACTCTCATTTTGAAACCATCTCTATGTTTCACACTTGCCATTTCACATTTATTGTGGGATCCTAATGGATTTTGTTATAGCTCCAACCAATTACTTTAGCACCGTAGTTAATGTTGGTGTTGGAGTTACTGCAATAGATGCTCATGGTGCCTCCTTCGAACAAATGCCCATGCAGTTTTATTTTGAAAGTGTTTCACAAGGTAAGGCCCCTAATGTTCTTAGTATTCAAGATTTGATAATGGTTGTGAATGGTTGAAGAAACATACTTTGATAGGGTATTTTGTGAATAGAACTCCACCTAGCATCATACTTAAAGAATGGGTTGCCAAGGCCTAGAGTCCTCATGGGGTTTAGCTTGATGGCATTCAAATCCTCGCTAAGGGATTTTTTTAATTTAGGTTTGGAAACCCTTGCCACACTAAAACAGTTTTGAATTGCGGGCCCTAGATAGTTAGGTCTTCATTACTTATTTTTCAGCAATGGTCTTGAGACTTCATAGTCTTAAATGATAAAAAAACTTAAAGTCCTTATCTACGTTGAGTTCCTGGGTCTTCCCTTGCCTTGCTGGTTATTTATTCAAGGCATTGCTCAAACCCTTGGTAAGGTTGTGTTCCTAGAGAATGACAAGTTTTTTAATGCTCATCCTCAAAAGAGGGTTTTTGTTGAGGCTAACCTTTCTCACAACCCCAAAGAAACTATGGATATCCAGGTTGGGGCTCATACCTTCACCTAAAAGGTGTTTTCTAAAAACTTTCCTAACACCTCGTATAGGTGTTAGTCAGTAGAGCATATATGCCTCGCAACAAGGCTCCTCTTAAGGAGGCGCCGACTAAACCTACCAAGCTTGTAAAAAAGGATAAATGAACTATTGTGGTACGCAAGCGTAAAACTTTCTTGGCACCTAAGCTATTTGATTCAGCTCAGCCATTTTAGCTTTGTCTCAACCCTTATTGGAACTCTTCTTGATAGCTCATGTTATGTCTTTAGTCACACTAGTGGTGCCTCTTGCACTACTCATCATTTTAAGCTATGTTGTACAAGGGATGGAGGCATCTGCGAGTGTTTCTCGACTGGAATGGGTCCACACTCCACATGCATCTTTCATGGTTGTGTTACAATATTTGTGATGGTATTGCAACCCAAATGATTGTGTTGAAGAACTAGATGGTAGCTATGAGAAGAAAAGAATCATCTCTGGTACAGATTCTTCTCCTAGCTCCACGTCCACCTTAGTCTTCTTGCATAATAGATTCTCCTCTCTTGGGGATGAGGATGATATGCAAGAGTTTTTATCATGAATTTTCTCTCTTAGAATACTTGAGGTCTCATAGACCTCCTTAGAAAATATTTTGTTCATGATACCAGATGCAAGCTTGGTAACCTAGATATTATTTGTCTCTAGGAGGTTAAATTTTCTAGTTTTTTGCTCAACATTGCTTGTTGTGTTATTTGGCCAGACAACATTATTATTCCTTCACAGTATGAAGTTGGTCGAGGTGGTGTTGTTATTGTTCTTTCCTCTCATTTAAATTCTTCTATTATTTTGTATGGTTCTAACCCCATGTAGAGGATTGTTTGGATTTATTTATCATTCCACAATCATTCTCATGTTATAGTTAATGTTTATTCTCCAAATGTTTTTTTTTGAAAGGTCACATTTATTAGATGGCGGATCATCTTCCACCGATCACTTGGGTCATGTGTGTGGACTTCAATATGGTTGAGATGGCCTTTGACAAAGATGGGATTTTGTCTTTTAGATGGATAGCTGAGGAAAGAGAGGCTTAGTACTACATACATAATAAATTAGATTTTTTTTTATCCTAATGCTAATCATCGTTATTTTGGTAGGGTCTACCATACTTGGTCCAATTTCAAAGTTAGATTTGACAAGATTTTCATGTAGCTTGATTGTGTCATGATTACTGCTCAACCTTTTTTCCTTTTTCCAAAGATAAGGAATTACCTATGACTGCCTTACCTAATGTGACTTTGTCAAACCACTATCCCATATTATTTACTATTATCTAAATTTAAAAAAACTAAATGACGTCCTTCTAACATAGTTTTTCCTCAACACATCACTTCTTGGTCATGAACCCACTATGGCTCATATCTTGCATATTATGAATTTGGAACCTCAACCACATAACCACTTTGGTTGGATAGAATGGTGGAATGATGCCATCACTTGTATGGTGAGGTTTCTTCACATTTATGGTAGACAAATTTCCTACTAACATTCTTATGATGCAACTACCAAAGATCTTTGTGCTACTTTTGAGGCCTTGGTGATACATCCTTTTGATATGGAACTAAAACTTTAGCTTTCCCATCTCCACCATCAAAAGAAAGTTGGAAACAATTATGCTACCAGGGGATCCTAGATCAAGGCTTGCCTTCACTGGCTTGAAGTTGAAGACCAAGCTTCCAAAGAGTTTTTTCATGCTCTTAGAGCTCGTCATACTTTCATGGAGATTAAAAGAATCAAAGAGGATCAAAACATTCTCTCTAAACTTCCTAAAATTATTCAATCTTGTATTTGACATTATGAGAAGGTGTTCACAACATAGGGAAATTCAACTTCCAGGGACCAAGCTTTTAAGGATGGCATTATTGTAACTCCAAACTAAATTATGGTTGAGCAATATGCTTTCTATGTGAAAATGGTCAACATCAATGACCTCAAAGAAGGTGTCATTTCCATGGTGGATGACAATGCTCCTAGGTGCGATGGTTATATGTATGAGCTTTACAAGACTCTATGGGATTCAATTGGTCCTAGCCTTCATATGGTCTATCTTGAAGCTTTTCAAACTAAATATTTAGGCAATATTATCAACGAATGGAACATCTATGTAAAAGTATAGTCAATTGTTTGGAGGCCTAATAGGCCTAATTAGGCCTAGTTAATCATGAAACTACCTAAAAATGCATTAGTTTCATCAAATAAATTATTTGGATCAACTAGGGCACTATAAAAAAATTATAAATCCTAAGTTTCACGCTTTGAATGAGCCATGCATGGGAAATATTAGACCCATCACATTTTTCAATCACTTCATCATCTTGTTCAAAATATTGTGAGAGTAATTGCAGGTGTTATCTTCATCACAAGTTTTCCATGATAGTTCAGTAGTTGTAGGTTTCATCTTCATCACAAGTTTTCCATGACAGTCTAGTAGTTGCAAATGTCATCTTCATCACAAGTTTTCCATGACAATCCAACAGTTGCAAGTGTCATCTTCATCACAAGTTTTTTATGACAATCCAGTAGTTGTAGGTGTCATCTTCATCATGAGTTTTCCATGATATTCTAGTAGTTACATGTGCCATCTTCATCACAAGTTTTCCATGATAGTCCACTAGTTGCAGGTGACATCTTCATCAAATGTTTTCCATGAAAGTCCAATAGTTGGAGGCACCATCTTCATCACAAGTTTTCCATGATAGACTAGTAGTTGGAGGTTTCATCTTCATCCCAATTTTTCAATGAAAGTCTAGTAGTTGCAAGTGCCATCTTCATCACAAGTTTTCCATGACAGTTTTTTGTTCATACAAATGGTGATCCATACCTGGGGTTGACCTAATTGCAATGCAACAACATAGTGTAAGGTTAGGAAATAGGAGAGATATTCTTGTGGTTGAACTAGAAGATAAATCTATTAGCATAAATGTTGATGATATTTCTATGGGGGAGTATCATAGAATTTTTGGAGCATTTGGAAAATTCTTGGTATGACTACATGTTGCATTCATAGCATTGTTTGTCATTGATGTCAACATAGTAGTTATTCTATAAAGACTACCAAAGAAATAGATTGAGATTGAGATCGATCACTAAAGGATTGAAGATAAGATCAAGCACAATTGAGGACATATTCTACAAAGTGTCCTGATACTAGCTCAAGAGAACATGCAGAAAGTCAAAGACTGGTGATAGTTGTTCAAGATTTACTGAAGGCAATATACAAACAAATTTCTTGAGAAGCAGTTTATGGTAATTGGATTATATCTCCTAATAGGGATAGAATCTAGTTAAGCACATTTAGACAGAGGACGATGACATTATGATGATGACATGAGTGAGCATGCAAAGTCTGAGGTTGTATTTGTGAAGATTTGTGAAGACTATGACTTGACAATATTGTGTAATTATGAAAAGATGTAATGTAATGTGTATTATTGTATCCTAAAGAGGTCCTATTGTAATTCTAAATTGAGAAAGCCTTAAGGTCGACTCAATAAATTAATTTGAGGACTTGACATAAAAGAAAGTTATTTCCTTCTGATTAAGTATGTATGTGTGAATGTGATATGTAAGTGTGAATTATATGCAAGTAAGAAATATAAGGGATTTTTGTGATGCAAGTTTTTGGATCTCATATCAAGATCTAAGGTTTGGTGCAACAGAGGCACAATGAATGAGAGAAGTGAATATATTTACTAGAGAGTTCTAGTGGATAGTTGATCATTTGATATTGTTCTGACAGGAATAATACTAAGGCCAGTTGGACAGTGAGTTCAGTGGTCTTGCCCCTGAAGTTGTTTGGGCAGTGGGTCATTCTACCTTCCAAAACTCCTAATAGGGTTGGCATAACTCCTAGCAGGGTTGAATCTCCTCACTATGATTCAAAGTCTCCTAATAGGGATTGATATGTACTAAATATATTTCATTGACTCCTAAAAGGGTCCATCCTCTTGCAAGGAATTTATATATTATTACATCATTTTGTGGGTACCATCCCCACTGGGTTTTTCCCTCTGATCAACAATTTTCCTAGTTAACAAATATAGTGTTATTGTGTATGGTTATCTTCATATAGTTATTGCACTTGTTGATTACATGTTTCAGATTTAATAAGGTTAATAAAAGTTGTTTTGGTAAATAACTGATTCACACACCCCCCGCTTCAGTTATCTTAGGGGACTTTACTTTCTAACAATTGGTATAAGAGAATTAGGTCCTTTAAGGAAAAGCTTAACAACTTAAGGAGATCTATGGCGAGTCATTTCAGAAAGAATAGTCCAAAGTTTGATGGAACCAACTATGGTAGTTGTGAAGAGAAGATTTAGACACATTTACTCTATATGGGTATAGGATATTGGTTGATTACTAAGACTAAGAAATACATGATTGGAGAATATAAGCTTGAATATTGTACTAAAAGACATAAAGAAATATTCATGCATAACATGCTTGCCAAGAAAACACTTTTGACAACCCTTCCTAAAAGTGAGTACAGTCAGGTAAAATCTTTAGGATTAACATATGAAATTTGGATAGCCTGAGAATCTACTTATGAAGGTGATAAGTATGCTAAGAAGGCCAAATTACAGAATTGGACATGTTTATTTCAAGAAGCTAAAGTGATGGAAGAGAATCTATACAAAGTTATTTTGACAAAATATTAGAAATTGTTGTAGGAATTAAGGCTTGTGATGGGAAGAAAGATGAAGATGAAATTGTTAGAAATAGTAGTCCACCAAGATAACTAAGAGTGGGGGGGGGGGGGAGGGGGGAAGGTGGTGAATCAGTTATTCAAAAATTAAAGCATTTATCATCCTTAAACAAACTTAACCATTCAACCAAAGTAAAAAGCAACCATAATAAGATGCACATAGACAATTACACCATATATGTTGACTACGGAAACCCTTAATTAGAGGGAAAACCTTAGTGGGAATGATGCCCACAAAATGATGTACTAATATAAATATTCCCTGTTAGGAGTCTATTGCAACATTTAGTACATAGAGTCCCTATTAGGAGACTTTGAATCCCTACTAGGAGTTGTGCCAACCCTGTTAGGAGTTGTAGTACAATGTATGCAAGAAAAGCCCACTGCCCAAACATGCAATTTCAACTACAAGAAGAGATGACTCCTCAAATATGTAACTTATTGTTATTTTCTTCTATATTTTGTTCTATCAACCAAACCAAACACTGTCAAACCTTGTAGACTAGGTCACAAACCTCAAATCCAAATAGCAAACCTTGGATCACTCAACAAAACCTTGGCAATGAAGTTTCCTTCACTTTCGCCTTGCTTTGCTCAACTTCGCATTTTGCTCTCTCTGCTATTGACAAATATCATCCACACATCTTCCATGCCATCCTTGATAAAGGAAAACGCCCTTCCTTTATACTGAGTACATAAAACAATTCCCTGAGTTAGCTGTTAGACCTTCTCAATCAATCATTATAGGACCACATTAAGAACACTTAGTGATAACATTAATATTCCACCTTGCAACTTGAATAACTTTCTGTACATGCAATATTATGACGTGTGAGCTTAGCCACACCATTCCCAACATGTATTCTACACATCCTCAATCTCAATTCTTAGAATAAAAACTATGCTAACATATATAACAAGTTTACCAGAACATGCCTCTATAAACTCTATCTCAAAACAGACATCACCAAAACTTACATAACTTCTTCTAGACTTATCATTTCATCTTTCTTTTGAAGTTAACTACATATAATAGATACTCAGAAGTATCTCTCATAACCTTAGATAGTTAGAATACTCAACTAGTTGTTCATACCAACTTGATCTTTCTATTGTTCTTCTGTCAGATACCATAGAAAACTACTATGTTGACATCAATGAAAAACTCAGTCATAAATGTAACATAGCATCATAGTAACATATCTATAATACTCCCCCATAGGAATATCATCAACATTCATGCTTCCAACAATCTTGCAACAAAAATTGTATGGAAGATCTTGAAAACCTTCACACATGCATATAAGCAGATAGAACAAATGATTGAACAAGTTATACCTTGCTTAGAGAATTTTACAAGAGAGATTCTTATTGGAAGATTGGAAGCAACAAAGATAAGCTTAACATAGTGGAGATTTTCCTATAATTGAGATAACATTTTGTGCACCAAGTGTACAACCTACATTAAGAAGGAGCGCTAGCACTAGTGGAGATTATGCTAGTAGCAACAAAGAAAGAATTAAAGAAGATAGAAAGATTGAAGCAGGAATTTCCCTACTTGTGAGTAGAGAACCTGAAGGTACATAAAATATTGAAATGTTGTACTTGTAATGAATTTGGTCCCTATTCTTCTAAGTGTCCTAAGAGAGTAAAGAAGTATAAGAGGAATTTCAAGCCTAGGAGATCTAGAGAATGTCTTTATGCAAATGATGATGATCTAGAAGCTAGTGTGGAAATATTCTTGAGTCGAAGTAATAATGAGACTGATGAACTAGGATTTGTTGCAATTGAAGAAGAAAGTATAGAAAGGGAATAAATTAGAGAATAAAAGGCATTAATGTCACAAGTTGAAAAGAAGAAATTTGATTAGATCATAGATAATGGTTGCTCACATCATATGACTGGTGATATGAATAAATTTCTTGAAATCAAAAATTGCGATGGAGAAATTGTTAGAGTTGGAAATAATGCGGCTTATCCCATAAAAGGTATATGATCTATTAATCTTGATAGTAAAACTAACTATGGTGATGTTTATTTTGTTGACGGTCTGAAAAATAATCTTCTGAGTGTTGGACACTTGGTTGACAAGGGATGTCATTTGCAGTTCATAGAGAAGACATGCATAATCAAGGATAAAAATGGTAAGATGATTAGTACTGACACAAGATCAAGAGGTAATGTATTTCAATTGAATTCTACAGAGATGACATGCTTGGTTGTTAAAGTTGTTAAATTTGATTATTGCACAAAAGGTTTTGTCATATAAATTTTGACAACATTGTGAAAGTGAGTAGTACACTTGTTGTTAGAGATTTTCCTAAAATAGTGAAGCCAACTAACATGGTATGCAAGGAGTGTGCTATGGAAAAGTAGACGAAAACTTATTTTTTGAGTAAGAAGGTTACTACATCAATGAAGTTGGAGATAGTACACACATACTTTTTTGGTCTTACATAAACAAGAGCATTCTATGTCGAAAGGTACTTAATGATTCTTGTTGATGATTTTACTAGGATGATGTGGGTAGCATTTCTTAGAGAGAAACCTGAAGCATTTGAGAAGTTTAAGGTGTTTAAGAACGAAGTTGAAAATAAATTTGGATTAAAGATTAAGTGTTTACACTCAGATAGATGTGGAGAATTTATTTCGAATGAGTTTAATAGTTTTTATGAAATAAATGGTATTAAAAGACAACTTTCAGCCCCTACAACACCTGAGAAGAATGGTGTAGCAGAGAAAAGAAACAAAATAGTAACATAAGAAACAAGAGTTATGATGTTTGAGAATAATGTCTCAAAGACATTTTGGAGAGAATTAATTAATACAATAGTATATACAATGAATAGAGTACAGATCAAACAAGGTATTGGTAAGACCCCTTATGAGCTTTGGTTTGGACATGCACCATTAGTTAAGTACTATAGAATTTATGGAAGTAAGTGTTACATTAAGAGAGAAGATGACATTGGTAAGTTTGATGCAAGAAGTGATGAAGGTATGTTTCTTGGTTATTCATTGAAAAGAAAAGAATACACATATTTTAATCAAAGAACTAAGACTATTGTTGAGAGCACAAATGTTAGAGTTGATGAGAAGTTTGGAATTTGAGAAAGAATACTTGACTATGATTCTGATGAAGAAACTAATCCAAAGGCTAACCAAGAGAATGTTGAGTTGTTTTATGGAATTGACAAAGATTTGCATAATGATATACAGATTGTGGAACAAAGAGAACCAATGAGTGAATCTAGAGTTGAGACTTGATGACACCTAATAAGAATTTGATAAAGAATCATCTCGTGGATCAGATTATTGGCAACAGGGACAAATGTGTGATCACAAGGAACAAGGTACAAAGATAATAACTATGTTTTATTTCTCAAGTAGAGTGTAAAATTGTAGATGAAGCCAGTAAAGATAAATTTTGGATTCAAGCTATGAGAGAAGAACTAGATCAAATTGAGAAGAATGATACATGGGAATTGGTTCCTAGACCTAAGGACACAAATATTATAGGAACTAAATGGGTTTTCAAAAATAAGATGAATGAATAAGGTGAGGTTTTGAGAAATAAAGCAAGACTGGTATTTAAAGGTTATTCATAACAAGAAGGTATTGACTATGAGGAAACATTTGCACTTGTTTGTAGAATAGAAGTAGTTAAATTTTTTTTGGCTTATGCAGCTAACAAAAAATTCAAAGTGTATCAAATGGATGTGAAGTCAACATTTCTTAATGGAGAACTTGAAGAAGAAGTTTACATTGAGAAACTTGAAGGATTTCCTTTGACAAAAGAAGGATATATGGTCTACAAGTTGAAGAAAGCATTGTATGGATTGAAACAATGACCTAGAACCTGGTATGTGAGGTTGGATTGTAGATAGTAACTTGTATATGAAGGAAATTGAGAATGGTTTATTGATTATTGAAGTATTTGTGGATGATATAATCTTTGAAGGTGATGATGAAGCAAGTGAGAAATCTTTTGATGAAATGAAGGTGTTTGAGATGAGCATGATTGGTTAGATGAAGTATTTCTTGGGGTCTGCAAATTGTGCTAAATGGTGAAGGTATTTCTTATCACAAACTAAGTATCTGAAAGACTTGTTGAAAATATTTGGTTTGGAAAGTTGTAAGCCCATTTTTACATCTATGGTAACTAGTCATAAGTTATCTAGCAAAGATGAGACACCTGCTATTGAGAAGAAGAAGTACAGATCCATGATTGGAGGTTTTCAATTATTTGACACATACAAGACCAAATATGGCTAGTACAATTGGCATTGTTGCAAGAGTTCAAGTTGACCCCAAAGAAGCATATTGTGCAACAATAAAGAGGATTTTCAGATATTTGAAGGAAACACCCAATTTTGGGTTGTGGTCTAACAGATCAAATGACTTTACTTTATGTGCATATACTAATGCGGATTGGGTGAGAAGTATGGATGACAAAAATAGTACAAGTGGAGGAGCATTTTTCTTAGGAGGAAGATTAGTTTCTTGGCTAAGCAAGAAAATAGATTGCATTTCACAAAGCACAACAGGCACAAAGTATGTAGCAACAACAAATAATTGTAATCAG
The DNA here is from genome assembly GCA_028749045.1 of Cupressus sempervirens. Taxonomy (NCBI): domain Eukaryota; kingdom Viridiplantae; phylum Streptophyta; class Pinopsida; order Cupressales; family Cupressaceae; genus Cupressus; species Cupressus sempervirens. Next base: position 9,518,767 of record CM053783.1, read on the forward strand.
ATCATGTGGATGAAACATATCCGTTGTAGGATATCGGAGTTGAGTTTATAGAGCCTATTGTCATACATTGTAATAACACAAATACAATGACTATGTCTAAAAATCATGTGTTACATTCTAAGACAAAGCACATATCTATTAAGTATCATCTTTTAAGAGAGAAAGTTGAGGAAAAAGAGACCAGATTGGAGTACATCACTACAAAGGAGTAGATAGATGACATATTTACAAAGCCTTTAATGAAGGATACATTTGATTATTTGAGAGGTGTGCTTGGGGTTATGCCCTTGCCTACTTTTGAGTAGATGATGAAGAGATTGCATCAATCCAATGATACAGAGCACTATTATTTGTCTGGAATGGATATTGGATGCTTCCTGTATGGGGGAATATTTGTATTTGAGTTGATTCATGAATGACTCTTGGTATCTAGTATTTAACGGTGTCTTTGGACACTTGAGCTTGTTGAAGATTTTTTTCAGCATAATTGACATAGTGATGTCTTTGTCATTGATGTTAATGGAGGAGAAGATGTACATGAAAAAAATCTCATGGTACATTGAAATGGAGAAGATGTGTACATGAAAAATTGGAGAAGTATATCTATGGGGAGCAACAACACTAACGATGATTTGTTCATGAGATTCAGATTTCATTGATGAAGAGGATTTGAAATGAAAGAGTACAACAATAGAGTTATATGTTTGGCATTCTTGGATCTTAGATTTATTATTATTATTATCTATTTTTTCATCAATGCCAAAGGGGGAGACCATTAGCACAAATGATGATGATATTCCTATGGGGGATTATCCTAGCATTGTTGGAGCATATGGGAGATTGTTAGTATAACTACATGTTGCATTCATGGCAATTTTTGTCATTAATGTCAGCATACTAGTTATTCTATGAAGATTGACACAGAAGAAGATAGAGATTGAGATTGTATGATTAAAGGATTGAAGATGAGGTCAAACGCAATTGAGGACATATTCTATAGAGTGTCCTAATGTTGCAATCAAGAGCACATGCAAAAAATAAAATACTAGTGACAGTTATTCGAGATTTACTAAAGACAATATACATACAGAGTTCTTGAGAAGTAGTTTCTGGTAATTGGATTATATCTCCTAACAGGTATAGAATTTGGTTAAGCATAGTTAGACAGAGGACAAAGACATCATGATGATGATATGAGTGAGCATGTGAAGTCTGAGGTTACACGTGTGAAGATTTGTGAAGACTATGAGCCGACAATGTTATGTAATTATGAAAAGATGTAATATAACGCGTATTGTCTTATCTTAATGAGGTCCTATTGTAATTTTAAATTGAGAAAGCCTCAAGATTGACTCAATAAATTAATTTGAGGACTTGGTATAAAGGAAAAGCATTTCCTTTGTGATTAATTATGTATGTACGAATGTGATATGTAAGTGTGAGTTACATGCAAGTAAGTAATCTAAGGGATTTGTTTGATGTGAGTTTGTAGATCTAGTACTAATATTTGAGAAGTGTTTGGTGTAGCAGACACACAGTGAATGAAAAAAGTTATTATATTTGACAAAGAGTGTTAGTGGATAGTTGATCATATGGTTTTGTTCTATCAGAAAAAATACTAAGCCCATTAGTGAGTTCATTGGTCTTGCCACTGAAGCTATTTGGATAGTAGGTCTTTCTGCCTTCCACAACTCCTAATAGGGTTGGCACAACTCCTAGCAGGGCTGGAATCTCCTCATAGGGATTCAAAATCTCCTCATAGGGACTGATATGTGGGTAAAAGCATACATCTGTGTCACCATTTAGGATACCAAAATTTTTTTTGGTCAAATGTCATTTCTCTATCAAAACTCTTTTTTTTCAAAAACTAAAAATACCCTTTTATAGATCTTAGATTCAATATCATCATTATATTTTTTGAGTGTTTTGATTAGTTATAATATGTTATAATCTCAAAATATTATAATTTAATATTTTAACATTTAAGAAGATGCTCCCTCAAAAAAAGGAAAAAAGTAAATCATATCAAAAAATTAAAAAATCATATTTGTCTCTAAAGGAGAGAATCCTCTTCACGAATATGTAATTTTTTTCAAGAAGGTATAGATTTGATAGGGAATTTTGGATGGGAGGAAAAAATTGTTGGATTCTGATAAGCTCGAACTTGAGTACTTATAACAAAGAAAATATACATCAAAAATAATTATTTCTTTTTTTGTTCCCTAGGTATATATTTCATCTATAAGATATTTTCAAATCAAAACAAAAGAAGATGATTTCCATATACTTGTTTGATAGGAACTACACCCTATATTTTTTACAGTTAAAAAAGGGACTTCAAAATAAAATAAATGAATAAATTCTTACTCAAAAAAATTATAAAAATTATAGGCGCAAAATTCATCCAATTCTACACATTTCATCAGTTTACATCATCTTCATATTCTAAACACATATACCATTTATTTTGTAATTAATGTTGAACTGTCGCATTCTGATATCTAGTTTCTTTATAAAAGTTGACACAGGTTTGTGCTTTTACCCATGTATTGAATGTATTTCATTGACTCCTAACAGGGTCCATCCTCTTGCAAGGAATTTATAAATTAGTACATCATTTTGTGGGTACCATCCTCACTGGGGTTTTCCCTCTACTCAAGGGTTTCCCTAGTTAACAAATCCGATGTTATTGTGTGTGGTTATCCTCCTGTGGTTATTACACTTACTGATTACATGTTTCATATTTAACAAAGATAGTAAAATTTGTTTTGGTTGCATAACTGTTTCACCCCTCTCTAAGTTATCTTTGTGGACTTTACTTTCTAAAAAACTCATCATTTGAAGAAATGATAGAGATTTCCTGTGAAGGCTCTATGGTACATCGAGTTAATATGCCATCACCACCAGATTTTGAGGGCATGGAAATGCAACTACCATTATCCTACATGGTGCACTTAATTTAATATGTTGTAATCATTTTTTCACTTGTATACATGATAGTCTAGTAGTTGCAGGTGTCATCTTCATCACAAGTTTGGTTAACGAAGTAAATTTTGCATCATGGTCTTTAGTTGTTGTAGCAACATCAGATGCCATCTTCAACACAATATGGTCACTAGATAGGTTTATATGCTACTTATATGGTGGGATGTTTTCTTTCTTGTTTTGTGAAGTTGGCTAATACTTGGAATCCATATTGCATATATATTACCACAGGTATTGGGTATAATGTGTTAAGTGAAACCAAGATGAATGTTAAATAGGTCTTCCCAATATCAACAATCTTAGGAATCATCACAAGATCCCTTAAAATATTGTTTCTTTAAGTACATGTGCACTGAAGACCTTCTGTCACTACTTGAGCTACTACTAGATGGTGAGTATTCATCAAATCATCATCATCTAACATCTAGGCTCACATGCATATCATGTGTTAAGTGCAACCACGGTGAATGTTAACTAGGTCTTCCTAGTCTCAACAATCTCAAAAATTATCATAAGATTCCTTAAAATATTGTACATTTCTAAGTACATGTACATTGAAGACCTTCTATCACTACTTTAGCTACTAGTAGATGGTGAGTATTCATCATTGTCATCTGACATCTAGGCTCGTGTGCATATCATGTGTTAAGTGCAACCAAGGTGAATGTTAAATAGGTCTTCCTAATCTCAACAATCTTAGGAATCATCAGAGCCTATCAGTATGCCACCACCACTAGATTTTAATGGCATGAAAATGCAACCATATTTATCCTATGTGGTACACTTAACTTCACATGTTGCAATCATTTTGTCACTTGTAGACACAAGCTTTTTTCCATTGTAATAAATATTTGTATAAGTATTTGAGTTTAAGTATGTAGTTATGACTCTGCATGTTAATAAGGTATGTAGTTTTGTTATTAGTGTTAGTTTGCTATAAATACTATTTTTTTTGTGAAATAAATTTTTCTTTTGGATTTCTCATGAAGCTTATGTACAACCATTGAATCCTAGTTCATAAAATTCTTTAGAATGGCAAGAGCAAGAACAAGAATAGACTAAACTAGAGATGGATAGAGGTATCAAGTCAAGACATAAATAGTTTTTTTGAATCAAGATGGGTTTGATATGGTTTTTGATAACTTGAATGCTTTATATGTTGTCATTCCTCCTATAAGGTCTGTAGAGCTTATCATCAAACTTCAAATTTTTATTTTCATGTAGGCACTTAAAAGGATAAGGAGGTCTAGTTGGGAGAAAGCTTTAGAATTAGTGTCATCAATTGAGGTGAGATATCTAAGATTATTGCAAATCCAATGGGTGTATCTCCTCCATTAACAAATATAAGTACTTCTAGAGACTTGTTGGCTCTAATGTATCACAAGGGGTCATGAAGGGTCCTAGTGTGTTGAAGGGGACATTAGGACCCCTTAAGATCCCTTAAATTTTTGTTTTTGAGTGCATGTGCAATGAAGACCTTCTGTCACTACTTGAGCTACTAGTAGATGGTGAGTATTCATCATCATCATTTGACATAGGCTCACATGCATATCTTACTTCTTTCCTTTGATGATCTCCCCTTTTTTAACATAATTCATAACCAAATTCTCCATAGCCAGTTTTCTTCTTTCTAGCTGCAATATTTTCTCCTCAATTGAACATTTTTTAGTCAGTTGATATACAATCACAGTTTTTCTTCTTGAATCCTTTAGGCATGTAATTGAGCCTATAGATCCACAAAAGGGTTGAAATTTGGATCTAGTAGAAAAATAGTATAGGATCCTCCCATGGTACACTTGATGGCTCTAATGTGTGAAAAGGGGCCATAAGGGGTCCTAGAACTCCTCAAAAGGGACATTAGCTCACTCCTTATGACCCCATATGATCCCTTGGGACACATTACAACCATCAAGTGTTCCTTAAGGGGTCTTACATCCCCTAAGGGTACACTTGATATATCTAATACTATTCTTCTACTAGATCTAGATTTCAACTCTTTTGTGGATCTACAAGCTCAATTACATGCCTAAAGGATTGGCCAAGAGAAAATGGTAATTGCATATCCACTGATTACAAAATGTTCAGTTGAGGAGAAAATATTGCTGTGATCAAGAAGAAAACTAGCTATGGAGAATTTGGTTATGAATTATGTTAAGAATGAAACTATTAACCAATTACTCAGGATTAAGAGACAAATCCCACCTAGTTAATGGAAGGAGTGGGAAGAGCTTCTTGGAGCCATGACAAAAGTTACAGATAAGGACCTGAAGAGCTAGAAAGGGGAAAATGACAAAAGAAATAAGTAAAATATGCATGTAAGCCTATGTTATATGATGATGATGAATACTTACCATATACTAGTAGCTCAAGTAGTGACAGAAGGTCTTCAGTGCACATGCACTCAAAAATAAAAAAATTAGATAGAGAAGTAATAAGTGTTGTGGAATTATCCATAGAGAAATTTGAACTCTATCATCCCCCACCCCTCTATCTCTTTCTCACCCTCCCTATCCCCCTTTATCTCTCAATCCTCCCTTGCATCTCCTTCAACCCCCCTCTCAATATATATCTCACTCTCATTGCTCTGGTTCTTCATAACCTGATGGGGTTATAGAGAACTAAAAGCAATGCTTCTAGTTCTTAATAACAAAAACATATTTGGTTAAGCATAACACGATCACATTATTCAAAGTTCATTTTTAAAATATTTTTATCTTGGCTTGGTAACAAGCCAATACCCATTTTGAAATTTGATCAAAAGTACACAAAACACAATTTTGTTAGGTGTATTTTTGACTTTTTTTCACAGTGTCCACCTTTTTGTACACCATCTTTGTGCATATGCCCATTGCACATTTCATTGTAATTTTACTATATCTTGCTTTGAAGAAGTACAATCTTCAATTGACAAGTATGTTGTATCTTTTCCTAGGGCAATGTGTCTTAGCCTACATGTTCATTCAAGGAATAATGAACTTCTTTGTAGTGAACCTAAAGCGAATCTTGCAAAAACTTGTTTCATATATTGTGAGTTGATCTATTTACATTTAGGTCTACATATGGTGATAGTGATATGAGACTACCTCTTCACCAATGTAAGAGCCACCTAATTGTTCTACAAATAAAACGCACATAGCCTACCCCTTCTAAACTTTGAATTTGTGACCTCTCTTTAAGGATATAATCCCTCCACCATACTATATACACTAGTATAGATATCTTAAATAAATCTATCTAAAAGAATGCCGATAGATATTCATAACAAAATATTTAAAATTTAATTTACTACATTCAAAACTATTTAAATTTCCTTTAGATCTCTTTTGTTTTTTTCAAGTTGACTTATTGTTTATTACAAAATTGATGATTTATATTTCCAAAAAAATATTTTTAATAAATATTTTATGTGGTGTTTACTAAATTATTTTTAAAAGTATATTCTATTTATAATACAATTAAATTTTTTGACATGTAGATGGTTGTCAAATTTAAAAGTCAAATAACACATTCACACCATTATACTCCACCTTTTATGCCATTGTCAAATAATGCGTATCAACGTTAAAATGGGGGAGTGTTGATCCGTTCGATGAAGAAATTATTTCAATGAATTGAGTCACAAAAGTTGATTATGCCCAATTATTTAATATGACCTAACTTATGCAGAAGCTAAAATGCCCTTTTATTAATTAATTTAAAAATTAGTATAATAATTTAATGAATTTATTAAAAAATACAAACAAATTGATTATACAGGTATATATTAACCTAGATGGTCAAAGACTCGACATAAACAGACAACTGGGAAATGGATTTGTCCCTTGTAATGATATTGCAACGAACTAAAACATAGGCCTGGGGAAATGCATGCCAGAAGAACCTCAATTCAGTAATGAATATTGATTAAATAAATATCATGGTTTGGAGAATTAATGAATGTCCGTAGTTGTACTAATAAACTCTACCGTCATTGAAATTGGAATGAAGTTGTATTTGATGAAATTCAATGTGAATACAATCACAACGGATTTTTTTTTTTTTGCAGATAGCAAGGAGGAACTGAGGAGATTGGCCAGGAATTGAATGTTGTGAGGCATGAAGTCAATTACTGAAATATTTCGATAGGGAAGCAATCAAATCAAATGATCTCTATCTTAAAAAGAATAATTTATTTTTATTTTTAAAGTTTAAATTATTAATATTTATCTTATAGGTTATATATTCTCTAAAATATATTCATTAATCTCTACATTAAGATACAGTTATAAAAAGTGTAATGTTACATATATCCATTTTTGTCAAAACTTATGTAGTATACATATACCATCTTAATGTAAAACACCAAATATATAATTTTATTCTCCATATTTATGTTCGGAGCAATTATCAATCTCTACTTACCATCTAAATTAGAGCAATTATCAACCTCAACTTACCATCTAAATTTATTTATTTTATTAATGATCGGAATCCGATGGATCTATCTAACAACATTAATGGGCTGGTCCCAAAACGTTGTAAACACGCACTTCCAAAGGCCACGTATAACTATAAAATCACTCCACACCCATCGTTTTATGTGCGTACGTTCGCATTGACTGGCGTGTACATTTTAACTGTGAGAATCTCTTTTAACGCCACAAAGTATATTCATTCCACCCTAAATTGGGCCAAATTGTGCGTGCACTCGAAGATCCAAGCTCTATGGAATCAAACTGCAACTTCCATGGGTGTGAACTCTATGTCACCCGAGTCATTTCAATGTCTTTCATTTCACAATTTATTATAAATGTTAATAATTAGAAAGAATGTAAATTTAATAAATTAATATGAATAATAATAAATTAGTGATACATGTCATAATGTCATTTTGGATAAAATTGTACAAGTTTCTTCATCCGGAACATTTGTTCCCGATGTAACATTGTGTTCTAACATTTGTTCTTGATGTAGGAAGGAAATTTGGAATACGTTTTCTATTTTCTATTTTCCGTTTGGTTCGTCAATTAGAGTCAGGAATAGGAGAGCATATTCTCATTTTGCCATTAAAATGAGCTTATACCCATTCCAAAAAATAGTTGTTATTGGAATAGTCATTCCTATTCCCAATATGCATTTGTGTTCTCCACTCCTATGCTTGCAACCAAACGAGCTAGGCCTCTTTGATTTTCTCAAAGAGGAATGAGCTTTGCATTGTTTTGCTGTTGAAGTGGTAGTTGTTGTGAATGTACTATTGATGCTCTAGTTCTTCCATCTCCGACATACCTCTACCCTCTTTTTGCTTATCTATTCGAAAACATTTGCTCTTTGCTCTGTATTTATTACTTCATCTTGATGCTAAATCATTTAGTATGATAACGAAAAATCACCCACAATTTTATCTAAAAGACAACAATTCTAACAGTAATTTGTTGACATTACATGAATCTTTTAAAATTTATATTAAACAAAACTCAAAATCAACTTTAAAACGTCACGAGTTAAACAAAATTTTAAGCCAAACTAGAAGAATGGACCATATATAAACCCACCTTCCTGAGCTGCTCAACCCCACCTACCATAGGTGCTAAATACTTAACTATCATTCTCATCTCACACCAACCTCTACTAAGATCTCTTAATACGGACTACAGTTCTCCACCCGATTCCCATTTAATATAATCAATTCCCAAACTCATGTAGTTTAACTTCTACGGCGTATTAAAATCTAATTAAAATCCCATTTTAGATCTGATTGATTAGAGAATAATGGAAGCGTAGATGGGGCATGTGGTGGAGTTCACCCAACCTTCAAGGTGTGGCCCACATCAATCATTCAACATATCTGCTTCCACAAAATCAGGAAACGGATATTATTTAAATAAATAATATTATATACATTTTCTTGTTGACGCCTAGCGGGACGGTCATATGGTCTAGCTTAAAATCCCCCTGGCGATCCGTTACATGTGTTGTTGGGTTGGAATTTTAACTCCATCCACCATACTTTTCCCTCCCCAACTGGTTTTCCAGCTTTAGAAAAGGCAAAACATATGGGTGGCAATAAAGTTTGGCAAGGTTGGCAAGTTACGTATAATATTTATTAAATTTATTAATATTAGTATAGTTTTGTGTATTGAATGAGGGGGAATTTAAGGTGCCTAGCGTAAACCCAGCGCAATTCCCACTTCACGCCAAAGCAAAAGCAGCAAATGGCTGGTTTCTTTGTTCATTGTAACAAACAACAAACAAACAATGACGCTTACATTATACTCCAAGATTCTTTTCATATTTTGGGCAGAATCACAATCCTGCACCCTTTCCCATAAAGTATAATATTAACTCCTCCATTCGCATACTTTATTCCACTTCACATGTCACTGCTTTAAATTTACTTAGCACCAGCTGTTTCTTGCCTCACAATATAAACACTTTATGCACTCAGACTTGAATGTCATGTGCAACACCAGCTAAAAGCTTGTCCATTCTTCCCAAGTTTACTCCCATACATTATTCTATTCCTATTCCTATTAAGCCATGTGACTATTCATGCCCCTCTTCTCACTAAGACGGTGGTTATTCTTGTTAGCAACATCGATCTAGCCTCTTTCGTGGAGGGATAGTGTGAATGAGCTTGCAAGGGAAAATAACACATCACACACATGCTTTTTTTTTTGGGAGTAAACTAATTAGATTGTAAAGAATGGTCATAATTTTGATTTGAATGTAACGTGAGGATTGATAATGCAATTGAAATAAGTATTATAATAATAATAATAATAATAATGTTATTTGGTTTTCTAAAAAAGAGTGTGGGAAGAGGTCAAACCTTAAGGTCTATAAAGGAAAGTTTTTAAACAATATATCTTGGACTTGCAAAAACTAAATTGTAGGAGTTGACTATTAAGAGGAGGTGGATCATTATTGGTTGGCTTCTTCTCAAACGTCAACTAGGGCTAGGTTATCAAGAATAGGTTCTAAGTTAGTAATAATGCTCTCTCCCCTTTCTTCTTAGTAGGAGTTTTAATATCACAAATAATAGAAATGACCCAAGCGAATTGAGGATATTGAGGTTGACAAACTTCTATTAGAGAGTGGTCACAGGTGATTTCATTGTACCCAATGCAATAGCCACAGGGAGTTACCCTTACCGAAAGACCTGGTGTCCATAAAATTGTTGGAATTTAGAAACATTGAGAGGGAGGAGGGCGTGGGGAAACAATGTTTTGCACTTTTTGACTTTTATTAACCTGATTCTTTATCCAATTGACACATATAAAGAAAAGAAAGATGCTAAAGCATAACAAAAACATCCATAAAAATGTACACCAAGATTTTAGTTATAGAACCATTTTAAAGATGAACCCGTAAGATGAAAATACTCTACAAAAGTGTTACAAAATAGAATGCACATGCATTCAGGTAGATTGCCTAGAGCCAATTTCTCAAAATGAAAGAGGTTTACCACCTGTAGGACAAATAAAATGCTACTGTAAAGATTGAATTAAGAAACACCTACACATATCAAAATACAGTTCCAATCAAGTACAACACATTGATTTTTTATACACTTCATAGCACACTACACTATAGTTCTAATTTAGACCTCAAAACATTACCTTGCACACACAAAACTACACAAAAATACTATATTTTCCTTCCACACACAATCTACACTCAAAATGACCTAACATATCAATCTTATATATATGTGCACAACAAGAGATAATGTCGACTTCAAGAACACTAAACAAAATAATGAAACGTGTACAATTAGTCAGCTATGTATGAAAGCAAATCTTAATGTGAATTGAAATAATTCAACACACATTATCTCACATGTCATCTGATCATCACTGATCACAAAATAACCACCAAAATTGCTCCAATAGATCTACATAAGGATCTACTAAACAAAATTGAAATTCTTCACTATTTATCCAAAAGCCAATACACAAAACCTTCTAACTCGCACACCAAGTAACACTGGACCACAAAATCTTAGAATAAGGTAGAATATACATCCATAAATCTTCACTGAGATTTTTGATACAAAATATTAACCTGAGACGTATTGGAGACCAAATACCAAATATTGTCACATGTTATATTTACTATTAAACTTAGAATAAATTTGCAATCTACCTTTTGGTTTGATTGAACACTATCATGCAAATGGGTGCACTAAGATGAGCTTCCACTAATGAAAACATCCAAGCACTTGAGTAATGTCTCTTACCAACAAAAACTATAGAAAGCTCTAAGGAATTTTTCTGGAGTCAGGTTATTTAAAGGCCTCGTGATCACAAGATTTAGAAGAAGTTAAATCAAGTATGATGATTAAGACCATGGGCATAAGAAGCTCAACCCTTGGTACTTTTAGAGGGTACTATCAACAAACTTATAGAAATTATACATGAGATATTACCTAAATAATCCAAAAACGTATTGTGAGTGGGCCACTTCAAGTGCAAATATGTTTTCACGTCCCTAAATCTATAAGAGATATGTTGCCTCAGAATAAGGGCAATCAAAAACTTTTATAGGAGTGGGACATGATGCACCCTATAAAACAACCTTTAAGATTTTAGAAGTCAACTCTTCATGTAGGGTGGGCAGAAGAAAGGAGAGATGAAATCCTTTCACAAAGGACATATGCCAAGGGAGGCTACTCACCATAACAAAGCCTATTATAACATAGTTAGGAATCTATAAGATAACTTTTCACAAATCACCTATGCTAAGGGAGGCATTTTTTTTGTAACAAAGTCCTTTATGATATAGTTAGGAATCCATAGGATGACATTCATTGAGATTTTAAACTTCTGATATAGAGATTCACATATTCAGCCAAAAGACATGATACACCATATATCCTTCATTGTTGGTCAAGAGAACAAAACATATAAAGTCTTTATGATGTAGAATGTAACTATTTAATCTTGATCATGGGAAGCAAGTATAGGGGTCTAAATTAAGACTTAAATATCCCAAGGAGTATGTGTATAGAGGTAATGACAATCAATGCTAGATCGCCAATTCCATGCTATGGACTAGGAAAAGAGGACAAAGGGGGGTCCCAAAATTTAAAAATAATTTTAGATGAAAGCCATATCAATACTACTCAAATAGATATAGTGGTGCTAACACAAGATTTAAATACCTTTCAAGAAGTGTTAATTTTGTCCTTTTATGGTGTTATTTTCTTTTTGATGTAAAGGAATGTAATATGAATGAAAAAAAAGAATGATAAACACTTATGTAGTGACAAAAAACAAAATATCTAATCTAGTATATGAAAATAAATGCCATGGAAGAGAGAGAAAGAAGAAAAAATTACACCTTGATGATGAAAACTCTATCTCTGAACAGATCTACTTTTTCAAATATGTTATTTACACCTGCACAAGAAAAATATGATTTATTTATGGGAGGGGATTTTACTTGGTCAAGCCCTCATTTATGAATTAACCTCAAAATGAAATAATTAAAGAATCAGAAACAAAATAAATATAAATATATATTTCTTTTCAAACCCTTGTGGATGGATATAGATTTGCTATATCCACAAAGATGTCCACTTGTTTGTATGTATATTGAAATATAGATGAAGTAGAATGCCTTCCCTTATGCAATAGATCAACTCTTGTCATGAATCATGGATCATAGAAGAAGGAAGTGGAAATGAATGATGTAGATCTCCTTCCTTGATGCCAAGTCCTTTGCATCCTAAAGAGAAACAAACTAGATCTATGGAAGGAAATGCTCCAATGTTTGGCAGATGAAATGCTTTCTTACTTGAACTTGTTAAATGAACCATATCTAAATTCTTAAAGATGGACCAGTATCCTGTAGTTTTTAAGAATTGTGTGTGGTGTGAAAATGAGAGGAATAGACTTTATTGTATAGTGGTTCTAGGAGTTAAATTTTGAGAATCTGAATCCACAAGGTGGGAAAGGGAAAATACCTTTCTTCAAGCCTTGAAAGCCTTTGAAATGTAGGACTTAGAATATGGATCACCTAGGGGAAACCTAACTTGGTATAGGTTGCACTAGGGTGACTTATTCTAGGGAGTTGAAACTTTGAGGTAAGCAGTGTGAGATCTGAGAGGTATTCAAAATTTCAAAATGAAACAAATAAATAAGTAAGAAAATTAGATATAAACGCTAAAATGGGACCAAGAGCAAAGGTGAATAGGGTAAATAAATGGGTAAATGAGAAATTATGCATAGGGATTAGAATAAACATAGCATTTTGAACAAGATTAAAGGAAAAGAAAGAATCTTGATTTAAATTATGTATGCAATTAAATGCAATGCAAGATCTCAATGAGAAGGACCACACTAAAAATGGGTATAATGGTCTCAAAAATAACATAAATCAAGTGCTTACTTTTTGAGATGATACATTTAGCCTCAATTTAGAAAAAAAGTATCATGCAATATCATGCTCACGGTAAAGTAGAGAAATACATAAGATAATCTTATCAAAGCCAAAGAGACAAGGAAACATCAAGCCTCCAAGTTAGATAGGTCTTTATTAAATCCAAGACAAAGATAAGAGAGACATTGCTAATAGGAGGGAGGGAGGGAGATGTTATCACCTAGTCATAGTAAGATTGTCTATATTTATTGTGAATCACACAAAGAAAATGTTGTGATGTGGAGCCTAATCACTAGATTATAAGAATATTGGACTCGTTTTAAATTTTTTAAATCCAAAAAGATAATTTTATGGAAAAAAAACTACCAAAAAAGGTAATTTCAAATTACTCTTGAAATTACCCTTTTAGGCAGTTTTTTAATAAAACTATTTTTTTGTCATTTCTGTTAATTTTTGAAACAACTCAAAAAATACTAATTTTTTACGTGAAACTTCCTAAAACTTAGATAAGATGAACTCCCAACTAACATTCAAAATTAAAACCAATATTTCCAGATTATTAATAAAAATCAAATTTTAAAAAAATCTAAGAAAATCATTAAAAGCTTTAAAAAACTACTAAAAGTTCCTACATTAAAAAGCTCCTTCATCATTTATCAATTAATTGAAACCCATGTTTTATGATCCTTATTCTTGGAAAGATGTTAGCAAATATATTTATGGGATCAAAGGAGCACACAGTTAGATTTCTTGGCGAAAAAATTGCCCTCAAATTGTGCCAACATTTATCAGCCATACCATCCTCACATCCATAATGCTTGTGCCAAGATTATGTAGAGGTAGCATTTCCATGAGGATAAGGATGATTCACTAAGTTTTCATGCCATTGTACATTGTTGGGATATGAAGTCCAATAGTCACGAGTGTTCCTTCTCCCTCTTGTCTCTTCGTATTTGATGAGCTTTCTATAAATGACTTGCGCAGTCATGTATTGTAGGATATCATATATTTCATTAATATAATTGTTCCCTGCTTTGAGTGTGGACATAGGCAAAGTTTTTCCAAACCACGATAAATAGTTGTCATTATATTTTGTCTTCTTCGTCGATTGATTTAATGTGCTCGTTTAATAATTTACAATTTGTGTTGATGCTACATTCATCAATTTTAGATGAACATCTTAAGCTTCCTAATAGATCTTTAACTTGTGGTCTTTACCTTAAGTGCTAAACGCACGTTCACTAACATGAAGCCCAACTTTGGTGATGGATTTTAACGGAAGAGGTATTTCCAGTAATCATGGTGATTCATGTTGATATGAGGAGTCTTTAAACTGACTATGTCTAGAAGACTATCATCATTTTGTCAAATAGTTGGTGGCTATCCTCTATGAATTTATTACTAGCAATTGAAATGCGGGTGTTCATTGTGGAAAGAGAAAAAATTATCATTAGGCCAATTTGAAATACATGGGATGGTGTAAATTTGTCTTAACCAATCTGAACTGGTTATTATTCGACACCATTTTGATTGATCGTTGAAGGTACTCATTCTACTTGTGATTATTCTGAGTCTATGACATCATCCCATTGATTGTCTCTAATGTACCCACCATAGAAGTTGTTTCCATTGGCCTTTAGATTATCGATCAGGAATGTGAGTCTTCACTATGGAAAAAGAAGGCAAATTGTTGGTAATTCGCATGCATCCATGAACATTTCATCTTCTCCTACATAATAACGATCTGCTTGCTTATCTATCCATGGCTTGACATATTGGTTTAGTTGGCAACATGGAATTCAACATCAGCCCTATTGTTTTATTATAATACTGATTAGGTATTTCGTATTGCTTCCAAGGCCTCAGGGGATCACAATGAATGACTTTTTGGTAAATATATTTTAAGATTCAATCGCATCATGAACCTATATATCTCATCATTTTTTGATTGTAGATTAGGCTTCATCAAGGTCATCGTCCCCTTCAAATCCTTGTCACCAAGCTCAACAATTTGTTGAGCGAATGTACCTCTGATCTTATTCGATAGAAGAATACCATGATGTTGCTATCTACAAATCTACATTAACTTTGCAACACTTTCTACTCTAATACATATTTTGGAGTTACATAGGCTTGAATTGGGTTGAGGCACCCATTTCATCGCAATGATCCCAAGCTCAATGTCTCTTATCAAATGAAATGGGTGTCTCAACCCACTTATTAAGTTGTACATCCACACTCTAGAAGGGAGTTACTATTAATGAACTGATATCATACAATACAAGATAGCATGTGTATTTATACATTAGCATAAGCCTTCAATCAAAGAGCCATGAGAAGATGAATAGACAATGTGACTATTGGGCTTCATATCCGAACAATCTCCCCCGTGAAGACCAACCAACACTGCCATGCACTGCAACATTCCCTGCTCCCTTTCCAAATTTTAGATAACAATCAAATCTTGAGAAGATCTCAAAGTTGTCAAACTCTATTCCTGCACAATTCGGATGAGCCTTCTCCAAATTAGATCAGAATCAAAAATATCTTCTCCAATAATTGAACATGCAAAGTTGCCCACAAGTCCATGGTAAGAGTTACCACTTTTTGCACATTCAACAAGATTAATTCCTCTATCATCCAAATCCACATAAACATCCATAAATCTCGAGTACCTAGTTTTAATACTTGACACTGGTCCAAGGGTATCTTTAGACACCATTCCATATTTTTGTTTCAAACTTACACTAGTGCCTCTTCCAATGTTACATCCAAATAGTGTAGCTAGTGCTCTAGTTGTTGAATCCTCATCTAATAGAACAATGTACTTTTCTCTATCCAATAGCAAGAGTCCTACAATATTTAGAACAACATCAACAAGCAGCAGGGCCAATAGAGTAACATACTAGCCGACAATCTTATTATTCAAACACAACCCTTTGGTTCCCACAAAACTGGGCAAGAGAATGTCTTCCAAATCATCACAGGGATCTTCACCTTGATCACATGATTTCAAAAACTCTTGGGTTTCAAAGACCATTGGAATGGTACCACCCGTAGCCAAATTAACCTTTTGACAATGGTAAATAAATTGCATTCCAATTTTATAATTCTCTCTGCCTAGATCAGTATTGTTTGTTTCATGTAGATGAGAAAAGACTTGTTATGTTGTTTCCATCTTACAATTGAAAGGGACACTATCTTGAGTGCCAACTTTTATATAGGAAAACTCCACATCACCATCCATCACATTCAGATTATGCTTCTTTATCTTCCATATCCAATATATATCTAACCATGATTTATCAACATCCTCCCACTCGGATGTGTCACTTAGAGGAGCTAGACCAGATAAGTAGGTCGCATAAATATCATTGGTCTAACAACATCTGCAGATACGTGCGATAGAGTTTGCAGTGAAGAAGGTCATATATAGGAAATTTGAGGGTGGGAGACCAGAGTGTGCATGTTTATGAGAGATTGAGGAAACTCATTTTCTATGGGCTCTGGAAGTCCCTTTTCATAGCTCCTTTCCACGATGTATAGGGAGTTTCCCTTGTGACTATGAGCCACATCCTCTGGCTGAGTAGAGATTTGAATTTCCTCATCAAATAGACCTCCAGGTTCACCAAATAAAGTTTCACTTTCACCAAACATACCACCTCCTGGAATTTCATGTGGGGTTTCATGGATAAATTCATTCTGCTGCCAAATATCTTGTGTGGCATCTTTGTCAATGTTTGTTAATGATTGTGTGGTTAGAGGATGTTTATGCAGGATTGGTGTGGGATTACTCATATTCCAATTCAGCTTCTGAGGTGTGGGAGAAGAGCCTACAATCAATGCATTCCATTCTTCTTCTATTTCTACAACTGCAAGAATAAATCATTAGTCTTTATTCTTTGATATGCCAAAGGCTTTTAGATCATTCATAGCCTTGAGCTCCTAGCTCTCACTAGCCTTTTTGAGCTCTATAATCCTCGCGCTCCTTAGATCTTCAATTGCTAGGCACCCAAAATCTTCTTGTGATTTCTTTTCACTAAGATGAAACTTCTCTCTCAGTGAGTTATACATTTTTGCAAGATAAATGTCCTTTGAATTACTTTTCCCACTATCCTCTTCTTCCTGAAAAAAATTTCTTCAAAAAACTTCCACTCTTTTTCAAAGTTTTCTTTCTCAATATTCACTATGCCACACAAAACCTCCAACTTATAGTGCATACAAAACATCTCATCTGTCAATATAAAGTTTTCTTCCTTCAACCTCATAAATCTTTCTTCTTGATACTTCTCCTCAGTAATATAAACACCAACTTCATCAAGTTCATCCTCGCTTTCTTCAACAACCTCCTCTTCATTCTTGCTTTTTTCAACACCCTTCTCTTTAGCAGAATTCTTGAATGATAAAATCAACATCATCTTCTTGTTTCTCCATCTCTGCTCAATTTCACTAGGCTCAATGTCTCTTATCATCTTGATGGGTTGAGGCACCCATTTCATCAGTCGATCCTTCCCTCTTTTATGCCAAGTAAGAGACATACGCAACAAGTATTGCCATGAATGTGGTCAAAATTATCAAAATTTATAAATTCTCTATCAGAACCCAATTTAAGTTTGGCATCGTTCCTAGCTCTCTACTATTGTATCTAACTTACAAAGCCAAAATATATTCTAGCCGAGATGAATCTGACTGATTCTTCTTCTATGATTTTCCTCTTCTCTTTTTCAAATCTCAACAATGCTAAAATCATTAACTTTGCCTCAAAACCAATATAACTCACTACAAAATCCTTATCACAGGTAATTTTTCCCGACTCATCTTTGTTTTGTTCTTCAAACACATACAAGACATCATTGTTGTATTGACTGCCCATTGTACTGCCTTTTTGCAGAGGGTGTGATCCACCTACATCCTCCCAAGGGCGTTCTCCTTTCAAGAGACTACTATACGAGCATGGATCAAAGTTTGTGACCTCCAAATTTACCAAACTATGTTTGTTGCCTTCAATTGTTTTGAAAGCATGCACACAATCCTCCATGGACTGTCAACAGACTTCTGCACAATCAATTTTGTTGTAATAATGCCCATAACCCTCCATCACCGGCTCTGACTTTATGAATTCCTCAAGCCAGTGGTTATCAAATGTCTCAACAACTCTCCTATCCATTTTGTATTCACTTGGGTGTCTATACATCTGCCCATTCCCCTAGTTGTAGGTTTGGTCATCCCCCTCCCAGCTTGATGAGTCATGCATCACAGAGCATCCATCAATTTTCTTGGTAAAATTATTGTATTTCGCATGTGAAGGAAAATTAAACCTCTCACTTACCAATATCTTCTGAGATCCTTCACCTAGCTCACTTTGAGCTCTTTCATTTTCAAAAGACAACATTGACAGATTATGTGCCTCTTCTTCTTGTTGATGACCAGTAGTTTACACTTCTTGACCTTCTCCTTAGTCGATATACAAGCCTCTCCCTTTGGCCTCCACCAATTGCCTATGCCTAGTAGCATGTTTGCAAGCTGCATCCCCCTCAACTTGAGAGGTAAACTCCATATCAATATTAACCTAAGACTCTAATGGAAAATCTTTTGAACCTTCATTGTTACTAAAAGTAGAATCTATCTCTGCATTCAACATAGGGAAAAGAAGTTGGAAACTTGTCTTACGAGGCCATCTATTGTTCTAAATAAATGTCATAGTTGCATCAACATTGTGAAAGGAAATAATTCCATCTTTTGTCTCGTCTTCAGGTGAACTCTCATCCCACCAGTGTACACGACGTTCCTTTCTTACTTTCACATAAACATCTCTTTCTAAATTATCAATAAACTCATTGATAATAAAATCAACTTCATCTCCTTCCATCTTTGCTCAACCTCACCAAGCTCTGATACCTTTTGTAAATATAATAACAAGCAAAGAAATTGAATCAAAGAAGATGAAGCACACAATAACACAGATTTATCATGGTTCAAAAAAACTTGCCTATGTCCACACTCCAGCAGGGAATTACTTGTATTAATTAACTGATACATTACATGGGTTGCACATAACCATTATATAGAACTCTATGAATATGAAGAGTCAAGAGGGAGAATGAAAAGACATATGATTGTTGGGCTTCATATCCCAACACATCTTGTCTCCCAAATTGTATATTATGTTGGTAGTTCACATCTAAGGTCCATTGATGTTGTATGGCATTCAAATATGTATTTTTCACATCTTTCATACGTGTTAGCTTGTGTATTCCTAGATCAAAGCTTCGATTTGACTAGAACTGCTCACTAATTTAATATCTCATGCATTTCTCATCAAAAAAAAAAATCACATAATAGTGAAGGGAAATGAGAACATCCCAGAAAGCTATCTAGATCAGTATGCATATCCTGTATCCAATAATTTCTTGAATAGCTTCTAATAAGAAAATATACAAGTACATACTACTATGTCAAAAAATTGAAAACAAACATAGTTGATTTCCCATAATTAAAACTTAGAGGAAAGTGATTTCAACTTACAAATATATCAAATTTCAGTAGCATTACGACATACATATTTAATATTCTACAATCAAGAAACTATAAGAATGAGACAAAATAGAGAACACAAATATACGTGGGGAAACCTTTCTAGGTAAAAACCACACCCTCCAAACCATTAGCTAATGTATTATTTAGTAACAAGTTACAATACATTTTCAGCCTTCACATGGAGATTTATATATTGCTCCATCCTAGAGAAAAATTGGCAGTATAATCCTATGCAAAGGACTTCTCCTCTCTCCCTTTTCATCTCTTCAACAACTCATTGTATTTATAGAGTTTTCATACAAAACGGAACAATTTCTAAAGAATCTACATTCAATGTATGTACAACTTATTTATAAACTTCCTTTATGCACAACTCTTACATAAAATTTAAAGCAAAGAGAATAAAGCCCAAAAAATAGAATTTCTATTTTTTCCTCCAAGTCTATCCTTGTGGGAGGTTTGAGGCATAAATGAAAAATCAATAAAGCATGATAAGGTCGAGTCACCATATCCCAACAATCTCCCACTTGATGAAGACCTTATAGGAGTCAAATTGATGAAACCATACCATCACAACCATCCATGAAATCATTAAAATCTTAACACATGGTCTTATGCTCCAACTAGACATTTGTCCAAGAACACAAGCATAAGATCATTATAATAAAGAAGGCTACAAAATACTACCACTACTCCACTGCATTCATGAGCTATACCGAAGCATCAAAAACATCAACTTCTGAGCCCAACACAATTGTGAAGTAATCCTCTAGAAAATAAGATAAAACATTAGCTTGAGCAACAACCAAACTAATTGCTCTAATCCAACCGATAATCTAATGAGATTGAAAAATAGTATCCACAAGAAATTTAACCCATCCAATCACCCATACCTCAAAGGTATCAAACATCGGGAAACTCATGCCAGCAACATGACCATTCCATAAATTACAACCTCAAGCTCTATGTGCAAATCAGATGATGAAGATCAAACACATACAAGAACTCTCATTGTATGGGTAATGTCAAATCGAAAAAATCAAAGGCATACTGAGTCTATCGATAACAACAAAAAGAAGGTGTAACCATGTAGTACCAAGGACCATCCACAAAGATATGCAAATCTTGTAGAAAAAATGTTGCAAGAAACATCTCTCTCATCCACTCTCCACAACTCTCCCATGTTCTCCACATCCAACAAAGAAAAGAGATAAAGGAACCACCATGTCATCACCAAAAAACAATGAAGTACAAGTGAGAACATATGACTACAAAAGAGTGACCACCATAGCTCCAACAAAATGTTATGTGAACCCAAACATCCAAGAAGATAACCAAGACCAAAGAGAGAACATTCTAATCATAAGCATGTAGCATGTCTTCCACAAACACTTCTAAATGACAACTATGTGAAGTATGATCAATCACAACATCCAAAACCATTCAACCTCAAGAGATCAAACATAGCATGATATCATAAATCTACATGGATGTAAGCCTCTCAAAGAAGATCAAGCAACTCCATTTCTTTTTCATGAAATCAACCCACTATCATAAAAAATTAAAAAAACACTGCTAAGAGATAACCATGTTATCCATCTCTTACAACGAATCATCCAGAACCAAGTAATTGTATCTCAAGATCTATGAATATGAAATAAAACATAAAGTGCTTGAAAGGAACATTGGGAAATACCTCTCAAGTGATAAACTTCCAAGTAGACCAAGGGTAGGGAATGAGAATGCTCCTAAAAGATATGCAAGTCATCATGACTTATCCAAGAACAATCTCCTCATAGGTCTCTATTGAACTCACATCCAACCAAGGTGTGGGCTCCTCAAATTTTTTTTTGAAATATCATCAAGAGTTTACATCTCAACAACATGTCTCTCACATCGAGAGAACTCTAGCCTCACCTAAGTCTCCAAGTGTCCATGAGCACCTACAAACAATCATTCCATGTCAAACTCCACTGTTGCAACATAGCACTATCATGAAGTATCAAGTAAATGATCAAAGTAGTCAATACCAAGAAACTAAGCCAAGATCTATGTCAAAGCTCCAACAATGGAATTAGGGACATAAACATGACAATATGATCTAAACCATCTCCTCCAAAGAGATAACATGCTCCATGTGATCATATCAAACAACTATGCCAGGTTATGACTCTAAACTGGTAATCAAGAGCAAAAACATGACATAAAAGCCACCATGATAACATATCAAATGAAAACATAAATCACATCTCTACCAAGAATCCCTTGAATCCTAAATATGTCAAGATCTCCAATCACATGAAGATACCATCTCCAACTAGTGAACCAACAAATGTGAAAGATCCTTTTGTAGCAATAGGATCTAAGACAAAATCCAACTTCTGCAACACTAAAGAAGATCATCCATCACCATCTAATGAATATAAAATCACTATTGAAGCTCTCACTAAAACATGATACCAAGCTCTCCAAGCATATGAAACACCATCTCCCAAATCTAAAAACCATCCAAGCTTGCACATCACACCAAGTGAAACCATAATTTCCAAACTAAGGAAATTCACCATGCTATAGGACTCCATAACTCACTATCTAAGTACTCAAATATTAGCCATCCTCTCATCCCAAAGCAACCACACTGATGCATAAGTGATCACAAACAAGGCCATCTAACAAGTTTGCACCAACACTGAATCAAATCTAGAGGTTATAGATAGTCTACATCCAAGTTATCCCACTGCAATTAAATGGGTGGCCTATCCACCTGATAGCATAACTCGTAGATCCAATCATTGCAACATGAAAACCCACTATCACATTAGTTACGTGTACAAATGAGATCAAAGAGAATAATCATGTAGACAACATGAATCAAACACCAAATCAAGAACAAATTTGATTTGCCAAATATATCCACATCGAGCACCATAGTCTAGGAATCCAAAAAAGAATCACCATAGAAATGGTGAGTGACTAATCATGTACCAACATCTCCATGTAGAGAAATAAATTTACCTCCTCTCATTATGCACAAAACATGCATGCATGTAGAACAACAACTATCTCAACCAATAACACTCTAAATGAACCAAAGTCTAGAAAATAGCTCTTCAATAGATTCGCAAAAAACCACAAGTTTTTCTTTGAGTGTGCAAAACCTATAGAACCACTATGTTGAACACCCATGCACATCCATGTGCACTTCTCATCTGGAAGACTCAAAGTCTAAAAAATACCAAACAACTGAACCTAGAATAATGGATTATCATAGATGAGCATCATCATAGATTTTTAAGAAAAATCCATAAAGCCCTTAGATGCAACGAACAAGAATCCAAGCCGTGCAAGTACAAGAATCCAAGAAGAAAATGTAGTACATAATCTCTAGGTCCAAGAAGAAAATGTAGTACATAATCTCTAGGTCCATTTGTAGACCAACTCTATAACCACTACTATCACATGCATTTGAGAGAGATAGATTATCTAGAAGCTTCTAGATCATCAATGATCAACTCTATAACTTGTCTTCACCATCCTTCAAGTATTGTCTACTATCTCCTAAAACACTAAATCAATTGCAAGATTTTCACTCATCAAAGGATTAATTATTAGCCAATTCCTTCAACACAAATTTCTTCAAGCTCTTTTGTCATGTCCCCAATTTTTGGTGACAGTTCGATTTAATTAATTTAATTAATACTGGTTGTCCAAGGACGACTAATTAATTATTTTAATTAAATAAATAGTTATTAAAAGATAACTTTATATTTAATAAAGTGACTTGGAAAATATTTAATAAAGTCACTTGAGGGATAAGATCAAAAATGTTCTAGAAGTCTCTGGAGAGGATGGAGGGAAAAGAATAAATAGGCACCCCGGGGCTCCATTCGAATCAGGCAGTTGATTATCTCTCTTTGATTTTCAGACCGTGATTTAATCACAAGTGCATTGTGGAACCTAGGGTTTTCGCAATTTTCACAGTTGGCCATTGAGAACGATAACTCTCAATTGGTACGCAATTTTGAGGGTGTGAAATATCATCTGAATTATTGCAGATTGGAGGTGACGTTATAGTCATTTCATCAGGGACAGAATCTGTGGGCTCAAGGCCAACAATTTCGGAGGATCTTTCTGAGGATTGATATTCGAAGATATAATCTATTCATAAGGTTTACAGGATCAGTTGCAGCATTGAACAGATCTAGAAAAGAAGGCGAGTCTCCTAGTCAATCTTCCAGCAGCACTGCCATAAATCATTCAGGCCGACCTTAGTTGAAAGCGTATGAGTATCAAAGGCGAGCTTGTGATCTATACCGGCATTATCTCTTGGTGAAAGGTTGAAGAAGGGCACTCGATACAGTCTGGGCACATCGGATCACCTACAGCGTGTTGTGAATCGATCCAGAAATCTACCTCTGGAACGACCAGTATTGGTTAATTAGACAACACTATTGCCCATCAAAATGATTTAACTCGGCAACAGCCAATGCTAGACGCCTTTCCCCTCACGCATTTCAGTCATTGTCTGAGGAAACTGGAAAGTGTGAATTGTATATGCGACTACAGGCCATCGCTTCAGCATTTGGGAAATTCATCAGTAATAACCGCTGACTCAAGCCACTGCCAGTGACGTGGGCAAGAGAAGACCGGAGTAAGATTCACATATTGTCAGCACGGGTTTACCAGCAAGCAACGAATTCAGATTCAAGCCATCGGGTTCAGAAATTTAACATGAGAATTCCAGGCTGAACGTGGGTCATTTTCCGCGCAGCTACTCCAGGCCCTACTTCAACGCACCTAGGAACCCAATGAACATCCAAGAGCGGTGCAGAAACTCATAGTCCTCAATCGCTCCAGTCCAGCATTTAAATCTGAAGTCTAACACTGCACACGCATCAGGAAAGAGTGCAAGTCAGAGTTAGTCTCAAATGATATTATCATCAGGTTGCAGTTTCTCGCTTACAGAGTTTAGCCGCCCACTCCAGTCCTGATGTTCCCATCAACAAGCATACGCATTTGGAATGCATTTGTTAATTCTGTAGCAGAGACTGAGCATTGCTTGGAGCCAATATCTACTAACTACTCGGCAATAGTTTGGCGACTTCCGGTGATCCAGGTTTCGACTTCTTTGCACATTGATCTATGAAGAAACTATTGTGATTACTCAACTTGTTGTGTGCACATTGCAATAACCGTTATTTCTATTAAAGCCTACAGAAATCAAATGCTAATAACAGTAAATTTCTTCCCCAAATATTGTTGGTATTTCTGCACTAGTTCACCCGTTTACTTGGTAATTTGTTACAATCATTATACCTTCCCACATTAAAAGTTGCATACTGAGTAATTAACGAATTGCCAAAGTCTGTTTGGACAACCCTTAGAGTAAGGGGTCACTGCAGTAGTATCAGAGCTAGTCAGCTAACTGTTTAACGGAATGTCAACCTTGATTGCTAATTGTTTGACGAAATGTCAGACCTTTGAAGTTTCAAGTTTTTGGTGCTTAAAGAGTCGATAATCCCTTAGGGTCATTTCATCTTCAAGCTAAGAAATCTTAATAGAAGGAATACCCAAATCTAGAAACACTATGAATCCTCACATTCAATTCATAGAACTAAGTGTTGATACCAATTGAAGGGAAATAAGAAGAACATCTTAGAAAGTCATCTGAGATCAGTATGCACATCCTATAGCCAATGATTTCTTGAATAACTTCTAATAAGGAATTATACAAGTACACACTACTATACCATAAAAGAAGAAACAAACATAATTAACTTCCCACAATTAAACCTTAGAGGAAAGTGTTTACGACTTACAAATATATCAAATTTCAGCAACATTACGACATACAAATTTAATATTCTACAATCAAGAAACTATAAGAACGAGACAAAATAGAGGACATGGATATATGTGGGGAAACCTTTCCAGGTAAAAATTGCACCCTCCAAACCATCAGCTAATGTATTGTTAAGTAACAAGTTACAATACAATTTCAGCCTTCACATGGAGATTTACATCTTGCTCTATCCTAGAGAAAATCCAACAGCATAACCTTATGCAAAGAACTTCTCCTCTCTCTCTTTTCATCTCTTCAACAACACATTGTATTTATAGAGTTTTCATACAAAAGGGAACAATTTCTAAATCATATACATTCAATATACAACTTATATAAAGACTTACTTTATGCACAACTCTTGCATAAAAAAAAAAGCAAAGAGAATAAAGCCCAAAAAATAGACTTTCTATTTTTTGCTCTAAGTCTATCCTTGTGGGAAATTTGGTCTCATTTAGCGTCTTCCAAAAATGCATTAATAAAAAATCAATATAGCATGATAAGGTTGAGTCACCATATCCCAACAAATAGTTCAAATCTAGAAATGCTTTAATAATCAGTCAATCAAGTTTACATTCCTTCTTTAGAGTTGAGTTTTTCTTAAGACTCCTCTACTTGGTTGTAGTTAGACCACAAGTACAGAGTATTCATGGATTACTAGGCTTATCCTATACAATAGAATGCTTGATGTGGTATGACCCTTCTTGGATGATGGGAGAGTAAACAAGACATTTGGATGCTCTTCTATAGATGCATAAATTATAGGACTTCTAATAACATGACTAAAGTCTTAAGTGTTTGTCTTCTATTACCCTCTTGATGTGGGTCCTTGACTTTAAAAATGTGCATTTAGGACTGGTGAATTATTTTCAAGCTTGGATAATGTAACCTTATAGCCTGCACTTTGAGATTTGAATTCAAACCTCCAACTTGATTGGGTCATTACGAACAGGTGCTTTTGAACCAATAGGTGTGACCTTTTGAAATTGAACCATTGAATTTGAAATGTGAATTGAGTCTTTGAACTTGTAGGAACCATGCTGAATCTTGATTGAACTACATTGAATCATTATGAGCCAAAATATGCTTGCATGTTCTGATTTGAACATATTCAAACTAGCTTGAGGGATTTCAAAGTATATGCCTTTAATTATTAATAGCATGCCTATTTAAAAACAAAATTTTCATTGACTGGACATATGTTTTGGGGAAATTGATTTTGAAAATCTTTAAGATCATAGTTGATATGTAGGCTAACATAGGCTCTACTAGGGGACTTCTTTTTTGATGCAAATGCAAATAACTCAAGCATCTCTAGTCAAAAGAAAGGAGTGCCAGGAATCATTGGGAAATAGAGTCATAGGAGAATGGAGTACAAGGAGTTTCTTGTAGATGGGTGGAGGGGAGAAAGGAAAATGGAGATGAAAATTGGAAGCAAAAGAAGGTTGGACCACCAAAACACCTAGACTAAAGCACTACCAAAAGTTGGGAACTAAACTAACCACCACAAAAGACCAAACCCAAAAGTTATTCACAAGATATATACTAGTTGGAAAAACCCCACCATTAAAAGAGGGTATAAGGAAAAATCACGCATATCCATTAAATAGAAAAGAAAGTATGAGCCTTTTTGGATTAATAGATTGTACTCCAGTGGAATGACCCAACATTGTTGCCTTATGGTGCCTTCTTCACTGTTGAATGCTAAACTGATAGTCAGAAAAGATTTAGTGACCAAACAACTATTCCCAAAGAGTCAAATCTCATCACAAATTTATGATTCTTCAAAGGCTTCCTATACAACACTCCTTAGATGGTTTATAACTTCATGCTAAAAAGAAAAGCACCTAAGAAGCTCCAAAGAACATACTGCAAAATATTCAATGCTTTTATCAAAATGACCATTTTTTAAAAAATAGCTTTCAATTTTTTCACTATGGATGAATTCATAAATCATAGGGTCCAACCTTATTAGAAAAACATCATCACCCTTAGTAGAAACTAGATCTAAAAATTCTTTATCAATGTTTAAAACCTGAAGGAAATTAGTACCACGTGCATTGGGCTGAAATATTCTTGTCTAAGGAATGATAAAAAGTGATATATGATCTCCTCCTCGTAGCAAGAGGTATCATGCAAGTTGTCTAACATTTTTGAGAGAAAAATTTTTTTGTCAAGGTGGTTATCATCATACATTAGGTCTAATTTAAAATGCTCTCTTCCAATTAAATTTTTAGAATTGGAGAAATCTTTACTAGAGCATGATTTAACCTGATTTATAACACAATTTACTTTAAAAAAAAAACTTTCATAAATCACTCTTCCATCATCAAAATTAGATGAGTCAATAGAGCTTTCATTCTAATTTTTTTAAAATATAAAGAGTCGTCTTCATCAATTTCTAGCATAAAATCAATAAACTCATATTCTAGTTGTAAGAAAATTTGGGGACTTTCATCTTTAAAGTTAATTGAGTCAAGATGATTTTCCATACCTTCAAAGTCAAAAATTTCTACCTCGGGAGTGAAGGGAGATTTCTATTACTCCCATTCACATTCATTATTGTCATTAGTGAAAAAAGCATATTCAATGAATGAAGTTACCTAGCCACAGTATTAACTGATTTAAGGAAAAACATGAGCATAAGTATGAGATAGTAATAATTGAGTTCTATGTACACTAAGAAAATATATGTTTACTGAGCAAAAGCTTACCCAATCCAAACAAGTTCAACCATGTAATGGACACCCAGGAATGCCCAAAAGCTGAACCAACTGTTGAAATTATATTAATTCTAAAAATGTTGCAATCAAGTACAAAGAGATGTATTCCAAAGGCCAAACCCTAAGGGAATGACGTCTAGAATGTTACAACAGAGAATGAACGTCCCCTATTACCAAAAAAGAGTGTGATTCACACATCCAAGCTGTTATCAAATGCAAGTCATAATCATTCGATACAATAATCCCCCATGCTAAACAATGAGATCTCACCCCTATTTATCCTATTCCTTCACCCTTCTAGAAAGAACTAAAACATTAATTAATTGCAAGTGCTAGAAGCTTCCCCCTTCCAATAATTAATGCACTCTCTAGAAACTCCTCTCTTGCAATAATTAATTATGCTTCTAGAGGCTTCCACCTTTCCAATAATTAATACACACTCTAGACGCATCTCCTTTGTAATACAATAATTAATTAAATAAATTAAATATAAAGCCACCTTTTAATTTTAATTTATTTAATGACTTTATAAGAAATTAATTTAATTTTTTCTTATCCTCCACTTAGACTTTGGAGAACGTGAAGGCCAAAAAGATGGGATCATTACAAATCCGCCCTCCTTGAAATTGCTTGTCCTCAAGCAATTAACTAACATAATGGACTCCAACCTCCACCTGGATCCCAATATGTGATATCCATATGGAAGTTAAACCAACTGCAAACCCGCATCATCAGGACCAACCCCTGTAGCCTAGCATTCAAAACTATAGCCTGTAGCCTAGAATGTCACCATAAGGCAACTCCATAGAAGATCTATGAAACATCTTCTTCCCTTTATCCATCCACATAATATATATTGGACTGGAATGCATATTATCACCATCATGCATTGAAAAAGATGTAGTTGTAGGTGAACCATATGTACTCATGCTAACTGTATCAACAATAGGTGTTGCCGCATCGAAATATATGGACATAGGAACAACATTATCTGCTGCAACAAAAAACTGAACTGAATTTGTAGTTGATGAAAACTCATAATCATTAACATGTGTGGCTTCATTAGAAAATACATCAACCACTGCATTTATACCATTAAACTCCTCATTGGATGCTTCAACTGACATAGAAGTGGCTGCTGATATGATAGTATCCTCGCATTCTCCTAATTCCACTATTGCTACGTCATCATCCCCTGACAAGGCTTAATATGTGGTCTCCTGACTTTGCACACATGTCTCTACTGACTCTGCCGAAATGCCCACATCACCAACATCATAGCTGGCTGGCTCTATACGTGTCTCGATCCCACCTGAGAAATTGACTACCTTCTGCTCTGGAGCAACGTACAAATCATCAATGTTGATGCCCATCTTTCTAGCCATAAGTTGCAACATCATATCCATTCGCCTATTCTGCTCTTGTTGCATACATTGCCCCTTCTCTAATGTACCCAATAATTGTCTAAACATCACATCTTGATCTGGACTAATATACATCTTTATCCGGCTATCTATATGATCTCCACAGGATGGTAGGACTTATAGCTCTGATACCACTGTAGTGGACACCCACTGGTTATAACTTCGTGAAACACTTTGTAAGCAAGCTTTGATACCACTGTAATGGACACCCCTGAATGTCCCAAAAAACTAAACCAAATTGCTGAAAGGAATTATGTCAAACAATTTGCATTCAAAAACCCCTTATAACTCCGAAAATCAAACGTTTATTTGTTTGTTGTGTTTCGTGCATGGAATTGGTATCATACAACATAAACAAGAAAGAAACTACAATAATATGCAAAGTGGAAATGAACTGCTGCTAATAAAATGTTATTTTCAGAATTCATAAAACCAAATACATGGCAGATTTATCAACTCACTAATTATTTCAGCAATATTGTCATAATACTGCAGCCCATGCTTACGAACTTGCTGCTACAATACTTTGTCCTCCAATCAGTCCACTACCTTCATAATACCATTCCCTCCAAGCGGCATAAGCATCGGACAAGTAGTGAAGAAGATATGAGCAAAATATCAAATCTGCCTGTAGCTGGAAATGCAACTAAACTGCCTGATAATAAAGCCAATAAGAAAGAATTCCAAAGGCCAAACCCCAAGGGAATGACGTCTAGAATGTTACAAGAGAGGATAGACATCCTCAAATCCCAAGAACAAAGCTGCAACTCACACACCAATTTCTTCTCATATTCAACCTGTTTAATGAAGCCACAAATGCTTCCTTTTATTCTATTCCCACGGGTCCGCTCAACTCATATGGGCAATGTGGGATAAAAGATGTGTAATATAAAACATATATTAAAATACCCCTTATGTCTCCCTTGGGTACACATCACCATAAAATAAATATTAAAGTAACACTTTAATATTTTACAATTAAATTAGACATTACTTTAATAAAACTTCAGGCATTAAAATGTATTAGCAATCGAACTCCGAATAATGCGAGTGATAGCTCATCGAAAAGCTCTCACCGAGGAGTATCGAATCCAATCACCAAAATTGACCTGCACTATGTCCTGCCGACTTACTAAAAATAGTAAGTATGCCTGAAACTGAGTAAATCAACTTCGTTTTGGCCCAAACTGTAAATGACTAGGCCAAAACACTCCAAGATCCCATTAAACCCTTCGTTAGCCCTCGGGACCATGTAGAACAAGGCTAACGCACACACACTCGGTCAACTGCTAAAATGGGGACATTACAGTCCGCCCCCCTTGAAATTGCTTGTCCTCAAGCAATCTCAGTCCAGCCTGCTGAATAACCTGCTCACTCTCCCATGTAGAATCTTCCTCCGGCAGGTCTTTCCATCTGACCAAATACTCCTTCACTATCCTGTTTCTAAGCTTCCTCTCTCTGGTATCTAGAATAGCCTCAGGTACTAACACAAGCTTCCCCTCCTCATCCAAAGGGGGTAAATCTGCAGAAGGCACTACACTCTGACCAATGGATTTCTTAAGCCTAAACACATGAAACACATTGTGCACTCGATTGCCCTCTGGAAGCTCAAGCTCATAGGCAACTTTGCCCACTTTGCGAATCACCCTGTAGGGACCATAAAATCTAGGTTTCAACTTTTCAGCTCCGCTCTTCTTGAGCGATGACTGTCTATATGGTTGTAGCCTCAAGTAAACCATATCCCCTACCTCGAAGCTACGCTCTATTCGGTGCTGATCAGCATACAATTTTTGTTGATTTTGGGCCTGTTGTATATTCTCTTTGAGCACTTTCAAGATGTCCTGACTATCCTACAATAAGTTTTTGGCTTTGGGCACTCTACTGTCCCCCAAAACTAAATCCATGAAGCTAGGTGCTTCATAACCATAGAGTGCCATGAAAGGAGTCATCTTGATGGACATATGATAAGTGGTGTTATAACAATACTCTCCCATATGCAACCATCTAATCCAAGCCTTTTGTTGTGTAGTTACATAGTTCCTCAAATATCCTTTCACCCATTTATTCACAATCTCTGTTTGCCCATCTGTTTGCGGATGATAGCTAGTGCTAGGTGTAAGATCTGTACCACACAACCTAAACAACTCTTGCCAAAAAACACTCATAAACTTACTATCCCGATCCCTGACAATGAATCTGGGCAGCCCATGTAACTTGAATATCTCTTTAAAGAAAAGATCTGCCACCTGTGCTGCTGTGTAAGTGGACGAAATAGCAAAGAAGTGAGCAAACTTCGTCAAGCGGTCCACCACCACATAGATGCAATCCCTTCCCTGCACTCATGGTAAACCAGTGATGAAGTCCATCGAAATACTTTCCCATTTCCTATCAGGAATGGGCAAGGGCTGTAATAAACCTGCAGGAAATGTGTACTCTCCCTTATTCTGTTGAAAAACCACATACTCCCTGACATACCTCTGAACATCATCCTTGAGCCCTTTCCATGAAAACTGCTCTTGGATCTACCTGTAGGTCTTGAAGACCCCCGGATGTCCAGTTGTGGGTGCATCATGAAATGCCTTCAGTATTGCCTCTCTCAAATGTGATGACGGAATCAAATAAACCCTCTCCTGAACTCTGATCAATCCATCTATCACCTCATAGCGATCATCTTGTATGGTACCTGAAATCAATCCAGAAGCCCAAGCATCTCCAACATACTCTGCTAGAATCTGATCTCTCCAATCTCCTGAAATCTCTGCTAGAGCACATAAGTGAGGTCTCCGAGATAAGGCATCAGCCACCACATTTTTCTTACCTTTGACAAACTCTATGTCAAAGTCATAAGCCTGCAATTTAGTCACCCATTTTTGTTGCTGGTCATTAAGATCACGCTGGCTCATGAAGTATTTAATACTGTTGTGATCAGTCTTGATCACAAAATTTCCACCTACCAAATATGATCAAAATTTGGCCAATGCATGCATTATGGCCAACATCTCTCGGTCATAGACAGAATAACTTTTCTCAACTCCTTGGAGCTTCCTACTCTCGAATGCAATGGGATGCTTCTCCTGCATCAATACTACTCCAATCCCATCACCTGATGCATCACAATGAAGCTCAAAAGGCTTCGTGAAATTCGGTAGAGCTAGAACTGGACATGAAGACATTACCTGCTTGAAATGCTCAAAACACCTCTGTGTTGCCCCTATCCACACGAAGGCTACTTTCCTGGTAAGATCTGTCAAGGGTGTAGCAATCTATGAGAATCCCTTAACAAACCTCCTATAAAAACCACATAAACCAAAGAATCCTTTAAGCTGTGTAAGGTTTGTGGGAGTAGGCCACTCTACAATAGCTCTAATCTTTTTGGGATCAACCCGAATGCCATCTGCACTAATGATATGCCCCAGGTAAAGGAGCTCAGTCATGCCAAACTCACATTTAGATTCCTTGGCATACAATGACTCTCTCTCCAGAATAGATAACACCTCCTCCAGATGATGTAAGTGCTCCTCCTAGGTCTTACTGAAGACCAAGATGTCATCAAAGAAGATCAAGACAAATCTCCTCAGCTGCTTCCTGAATACCTGGTTCATACAACTTTGAAATGTAGCAGGTGCATTGGTTAGACCAAATGGCATAACCATGAACTCAAAGTGGCCATAGTGACATCAGAAGGCTATTTTCTCAACGTCCTTTGCTCTCATCCTGATATGATGGTATCCGGATCGCAAATCAATTTTGGTGAAGAAGCATGCCCCATGCAACTCATCAATCAGCTCATCAATCCTAGGAATGGGATACCTATTTTAAATTATTTTCTTATTCAGTGCCCTGTAAGCAAGCTCTGATACCACTGTAATGGACACCCAGGAATGCCCAAAAGCTGAACCAATTGCTGAAATTATATTAATTCTAAAAATGTTGCAATCAAGTACAAAGAGATGTATTCCAAAGGCCAAACCCTAAGGGAATGACGTCTAGAATGTTACAACAGAGAATGAACGTCCCCTATTGCCAAAAAAGAGTGTGATTCACACATCTAAGCTATTATCAAATGCAAGTCATAATCATTCGATACAATAATCCCCCATGCTAAACAATGAGACTCTCACCCCTATTTATCCTATTCCTTCACCCTTATAGAAAGAACTAAAACATTAATTAATTGCAAGTGCTAGAAGCTTCCCCCTTCCAATAATTAATGCACTCTCTAGAAACTCCTCTCTTGCAATAATTAATTGTGCTTCTAGAGGCTTCCACCTTTCCAATAATTAATACACACTCTAGACGCACCTCCTTTGTAATACAATAATTAATTAAATTAATTAAATATAAAGCCACCTTTTAATTTTAATTTATTTAATGACTTTATAAGAAATTAATTTAATTTTTTCTTATCCTCCACTTAGACTTTGGAGAACGTGAAGGACAAAAAGATGGGATCATTACAAACCAAGTCATGACAACACCAAATGACAACAAATCTATCAAGTGTGAAAAGTGTATTCAATGAGTTACACAAGGAACACCTAAAAGTTTGAAATAGTACATATTACTATGAATTTCAATTCCATTCAGTAGGAAAATGTATTTGTACAGATTGAGGAAACTATTTAGTAATATTTATTTGTAATAGAGACGTGTGATTCCAAGGAAGAATGAGGACCAATAAAATACAAAAAGGAGAATATAATGGAAAGGGTGATTCTATATCATTGGTTTAGATCAAGAATGAAATATAAAAAAATCCTAAACCCTAATTAGGTCAAGTTTCAAAAGAGGAAAAAGTTTTTATATTTAATGAGCTACAAAGAATAGTTCAAATTTTTTAATTGAGCTATTAAAGCTGCTATTATTGAAGGTGTGAGAGGGATGTTTTAGAGGAATGAGGAGTTTTTTCTATTGTAGATCATAGTTTCAAGTAGCAAAGGAAGGATTTTTTATATTAGTCATTGTAGGTGATAAGTAATTGACCATATCAGAGATCTAAATAAGAAAAAGTAAGTTGCATTCAAGCATATCATATTCACTACTATTTTCTCACCATTGTAGCAAATAAATCCAACTTTAACAAGGTAGACTCAACAATCTGGTTGTAAATCTCTTAACCAAGAACACATATTGTTTTTGGTAGTAAAATCCTTGAGAAAGGTGGATCTTTACAAATATGGTGTATCAGTCCTAATAAAGTAAGTTACCATAAGTGAGAAACATTGCAACCCTAATAAGGAAATCTCTTATTGTAGTAGTGAAGGATTTGTGGGTATCATCCCCACCGCAATTTTCCCTCTAACCAAGGTTTCTATGCGACTAAATCTCTGTCATGTGTTATGGTGTTATGATTTATATTTACATGCATATGTTTAAGTAGATTAGTTGCATTTACTTTCATTTTTGTATTTGTGCAGTTTACTGAGTGGATAAAGTACAAAGAGATAATCAAAATTGAAATGGCATAAAGTTTTAAAGGATACTAATTCACTGGCCCCTCGCTTAGCTTCTTTCCTTTCCTACATATTCCAAAAATTTGTAAAAGAGCTAGTTCTCTTGTTAAGGGGTTTTACCACTTCATAAAAAAGATCTAAAACATGAAAAAATTAGGCTTGATAAGACTATTGAGAATCATAAGCTAGAGTTAAGGATGACCCTAAATCAGACAAACGAGATGAGAGAAAATTTGAACCATTCATTGAACTTAAGGAAGGAAATTGCACACCAAATGAATGACATGACATATCAGGAAGAAGTGCTTGAGGAACTATTTGATAGAAATATGTCTAATGAATCTAAGGCTATCATAGCTGATATGATGGAGAACAACCACAACCTAATCGAGTAGATGAAATCACTGACAAGAGAGAAAGAAGTGCAATCCATGAGCATTTGTGAAGTATTGGAACATAAGAGATAAGGTTAGGGTAAGAAAGGAATGATTGAAGATGATAAAATATATATCAATGCAAGGTTGGATGAAAAAGATGAAGAAATCATGAGATTGGTTTAGAATCACTATGATATGATAAATCAGTTACTTGATGCAAATCATTGTTGATATAAGATTGTTTTGAAGTGAAAAAACTATAATGGAACAATCATTATTTTGTTAATGATGGCAAATCTACTATCTTTTGGTGAGACAATTGTGTATTGGTTTGAAAGCTATCATTTAGTTGATTGATGAGGAGGATTTGAAAAGAGGAGATTACAATAGCACCTAGAGAGAGGTTGAGTTATTTGGTATGTAAAAGAAACACTAAGACCAAGTAAGGCATTGATACTATAGTGTATTGTTTATCTACTTAAAGTCTAAAATGAAAGATTACTCAAGTTAAGACTGTAAGAAGATCAATTATGAAAAGTTTCTACCAAGCCTTGCCAAGCAGTCTGTGCAAGCCAAACATAAATTAGTGGAAGCCGAGTGAAAATCAAGAGGTGCCTAAAAAAGATGAAAAGTAGTTCAAGCCAAGTGATTGTTAGTATATGCCGAGTATAGTTTAGTTGATGTTGAGCATCAGTAAAATTTAGTGTTTGTTGAGTGAACTAATGTTGGCTGAGTGAAAGAACAATATAGATGTCAATTGACAACATATTGATGTTGAGTGCTAATAAATGTGTTAAATCAAAGATTTGACAAATCTGAGCTGACTATTTTGTTTTCTTCAATATTTTGAAGCATGTGGAACATAACTATGCTGAGCTGGTGGCACTAAATTCAAGGTAAACCATTTTGAGGCAAATTTAAGGAAGATTGTAGAAGTTTCTAGAGTAACCAAATGGAAAAGTGGAAGATTCATTGTATCCTACCTAATCCTAGAATGGATGACTATGGTTAAGTGGAAAAAGATCTTAATTCTCTTAATTCTCTATTTCTAGAGATAGCTAGTCAAAAGAAAAGGTTTTCATGTGCAAGAACCTAAAGAAGACAAGGAGTTTATGATATTGCTTCATTCTGTGGCCAAACAGAAGTGACTAAAATTGGTATGCAAAGCAAGAAGGCTTAAGAGTATGACTTCTTGAAGGTTGAACAAGCTATCGGAGTTAAAGTGTGCGAATGCCAAGCAGAATGGAGGAATTAAATAGAGATCTTTAATCTGCAAGTGAGTTGTAATTTGCTATCAATTCAAGCCTTACTATTACATTCTAATCATTGTATCAATTTAGGTTAAATCATTTGGATTAAGGTTGACCTAATAGTTATTTGTAAATCCTTTAACTAGGTGACATTCTAATAGAATGGTCTAAAGTCCTCTAACAAGGCTCACTCCTAATAAGGTGATTGAAATCCTTTAACCAACTCACATTTAACAGTGTGTATTGTAACCTTTAGCAGGGTCGACCTTTCATAGGGCATCACTTTAGAAGAGTGAGAATTAGTAGCATGTAACATGTTATGGTGGTTTTTCCCAAATTGGGGTTCTACATAAAATCCTTGTGTCAAATTGTGTGAATATTCTTATGTTGTTTCATGTTTACATTTATGCAAAGTTGTTTTGACCTAGGATAGTAAACTACAAAGTTTAAGTATTGTATGATCTAATGGATGCATGCATGATAAGGCTTAGTGGATATGGGTCTACTAAGCATTGAAAATTATTATTTGTATATCTAGCCCTTGGATAACTGATTCATGCCCCTCTTAGTTATTCTAAAGAATTCCAACAATTGGTATCAAAGTGCCATAGTTCTTAAAAAGACTAGTTTTAAGGTACTAGAAGCAAAAGATCAAGATGTCCAAAAGAGAGGTACCCAAACTCAACAAGGAGGACTTTCTTGCATGGAAAAGTTTGATGAACCTACACCTGGGAGGTCTTGGAGACCATGCACAATCTACTATCATTACTGAGCATGTTGGCCCTGTTAAAGCCCTAATTGTTGAGGATCTAAAGAAGAAGAAAGAACACAATCAAGAAATGTTGGAGATTGTATCTACCTTAAGATACACCGAGTTTGATGACATTAAGGAATGTGATATTGCTAAGAAGATGTGGGATAGTATAGACAAGATCTATGGAGAAGACAAAAATGTACTAAGAGCCAAATCTAAAATTCTTAAAGATAAGTTTGATGATATGAGAATGAAAGAAGGTGATAATATAGTTTAATACTATACTAGAGTTAAAGAAGTAGTCAATTCTATTAGAGGAGCAACTGGTAAGATTGAAGATGAGATTGTGATCAACAAAGTATTGAGAACCTTGCTACCCATCTATGCTATTAGAGTCTCTTCCATAAAAGAATTGAGGTGCACACCTAGTAATGATCTCACCATTGAAGGATTGATAGGTAGGCTCACTGCCTTTGAACTCTCTAATTTTGATATTAAAAAAATCTAAGAATGTTGAATCTTCTTTCAAAGTGAAACTTTTATTAAAAGAACCTAAAGAGAAGAAGAAAAAGGTCAAATTGTTGACATATCAAGTCAAGTTTGTTATTAGTGACACACACTTATTCAGATTGTATATAGGTACCGAGCTCATTGTATAGTTTATAGTGTTTGCCAAGTATTTTAGTTGTCACTGAGTTTTAGAGTTGCCACTGAGTCCTTTGGACAAATCTCAGTGGTTACCGAGAAGTCACAGTTACAGTGAAGATCAGCAGTATAAACCATGCATCATAGTGTATGTTGAGTTTACCAGTGCAAGCCGAGTTGTGCAATGTTCACCAAGTTTTTAGTGTATGTGATGCAAGTCCAGTGTTAACCAAGTGACTCAATTTATACCGAGTGCGAAGTAATAGTGTTTACCGAGTCATAAAATGTAAATCAAGAGATAAATTTATATGACGAGTTTCACAGTATTTACCGAGTCAGTAGTACAAACTAAGTTCAAGACTACTTGGAAGTGATCAGTATGGACCAAGCTTCTACATCTACCAAGTGCATGACAATGCTGAGTATCAAAACCTCACTAAGTCAGTCTTCAGAACTCAAATGTCTTCATGTGGATTGACTTAGTAATATTTGTGTTAACTTGTATTGTGGTTGATTTTGTAATTTGTATAATTGGATTGATATATATGTAAGGTATCATATCATATCCAGATGATGAGAAGAATGAGAGTGAAATCAATGTAATCATCAGAGAAGAACAAGAAGAGAAAATTGAAAAGGCTACAATAGTATAAGGAGCAACAAAGATATATCTATCATAGCAAGGTGATTATTACTTAAAGGAATATCATTCAACAAACCAAGTTGCAGATCAGATATCATCCACTATTTCATCCTAACAGATGGATCAGTCAAATCCTTTCACAAGGTAGACCTAACAATCTTTTGTAAATCTCTTTATCGAGTGCATACTTAATTGTATGTTTGTAAATCCTTTCACAAGGTGGACCTAGCAATCCTCATTGCTCCTAATAGGGAAAATCATCAAAAGTAATCAATGTAAGCTTTAACAGGCTAATTTTATACTGCAGTACTAGAGTTGTGGGTATCATCCCCACCCTAGTTTTACTTTCTTTTGGAAGGTTTTTGGGTCACCAAATCTTTGTGTCACAATTTTATGAATGCTTCCATGTTTTCAGTTTCTTATGCATGCAATTAGATTAGATTATATGTGATGAATTAAATGCTAATTGAATGATTAAATCAAGAGCTAAAATTGTTAAAGTTTTATAAGTTATTGATTCACCCCTCCCCTCTTAGTAACTTAGCATAGTCTTGAATATTTCCAACAATTGGTATTAGAGCATTGTGGTTTTGAAGAGAAAGCTTAACAACTTGAGTAAAGATCAAGGCTATGGAGATATTCAGACTTGACAAAGCTATTGATAATGAGAAGCTAGATTTAGAAATGGCCATTGTCCAACTCAAGAAAGCAAAGGAGCAACTCTCTTAATCCTTGAAAAGAAGAAAAGAACTTGCAATTCAAATGAATGATCATCTCTATATTGAAGAAAGAATTGAAGACCTTCATTCAAGCAATTCAGATGAAGCCAATGAAGCAATCAAAGAACTCCTAGAAAAGAATGGATCCCTACAAGAAGAAGTAAGAAAACTAAGAAGAGAACAAAAATTCAGTCAGTAAGGTTATGTGAAGTCATGGAATAGAGAAACAAGCTAAAAGAAGAGATAGATGGAAGGAACAATGAAATTCAAAACCAATGCCTTCAGTAAGCAAACCTTATTGATCAGCTCTCCAATGCAAATGAGGAAATCATAAGCCTAAGATTTGAAAATGAAAGAATGAGGAATGATCTAAACTGTGAAAGGAAAATCAATGAAAGAATGATGAATGATCAAAATTTTGAAAGGCAAATCAATGAAAGATTACAGAATGATCTGAACTCTAAGAAGCAAGTCAATGGAAGAATAATGAAATCCCAAGTAGACATGAATCAATTGAATGAGAAAAACATCTACAAAAAAAAAGAAAAAGTAGGAATTGGATATATAGAAGAAGGAGAATCATCCAAGCAAGGAGCTCAAAAGAATAAAAAACCTAGTTGCAACCACTGTGGTAAGATAGATCATACTTTAACCAAATGCTCAAGCATTGGAAAAGCAAAATTCAGTGGAAAGTGCTACAATTGCAATCAATATGGTCATAAGGCTAATGAATGCAAAGAGAAACCAAGATTTGAAGGAAAATGTCACAAATGTAAGAAACATGAACACAAGTCATTAGACTGAAAAACCAAGATATTGAATCCAGCAAAGCAAATTGTGAAAGCCATATTTGGTTGGGACTACAACACTTGGTGTAGATGTCATTACTATGGAGAATTTGGACACATTGGTATGAATTGTGTTAAACATCATATGAGGAAAAGAGATACTACTAAAAGATGTTTCATTTATATAGAACTTGGTCATTTTGCCAAAAACTACATGAATACTAATAGAATTAAAGATGAAAAAAAGGCAAAAGTAGATAATATACAAAAATAGATGAGGCAGCTACCGAGGATACAAGTCCAAGAAATGGTCATCAAGTCACTCACAAATTGGGTGACTCCACCATTTCTACTTAAGTTCTCTAAGGAGAAATTGGAACCAGCCTATCAAAGAAGACATCCAAAATAATTCCAAATTGAAAGAATAAAATCATCCAAATCAGCATCCAAATACAAAGGGATCACTGAGTACAAGTGTCTATTGAGTTATCTTCTCTACTAAGTGAGGTTGGATCACAAATTTTATCGAGCTAGGTCGAGAGTGATAAAGATGCATATGATTACTGAGTCATGAAGACTTTGCCGAGTGTTCAATACAAGCATAGTGGATGATAGTTTGTAAATGTGATGTCAATTGACCTACCTTTGTACTGAGCATTTATAGAAATTTTTTAACAAAATGCATGAAATCAAAGTCATTTCTTACTGTAAAATTTTGAGTGCTATTGTGAAAGTGCGATCTTTAGAGCTTCCAAGCAATTTGAGTGAATTTCCAGCAAAAGTTTTTGAATTCCCTCAAACCCTACTGATAGAAGATGGCATCCAATAGCAGAAAGATCAAGCAAGGATCTAACATGCTGGTTGATGGAGTGGAATGGAAAGCACTTGATTTCAAGCTTACTCCTATGGTCATCAGAACCCTAGATCCGAGTGGAGTGCAATTGCAAATTCCTCCCAAGGTACTTCTGAATAATGATATTCAAACTCATTCAAAGTGTGCTATCCAAGAAATTGATACATAGGAAATGGATGATACCCTAGGTCAGCTATGTGTTAATGGAGTTTTGAAACCTGAGAACCAACACTTGGAAACCAAAGGATTAACTCTTATCCCTCACATGCCCCATGAATCTCAAGTTAAATGGATTAGGTTTATCCTAAGTTGGGTGCACAATGGTCAATTGTGGTTGGAGCAACCAGTGTTAATCACAAAGAAGATGATTCATTAAATTGTTGGCCTTCCAATGCTAGCCAAGGCCAAAACAACAAAAACCCTAGGTCAGGCAGAGTTGGAAAAGAAAACCCTAGCAGAATGGGACGACAGGGGAATGAAAATCAACAGTGTTTCTAATATTGAACTAAATTTTGGTATTCACATTATTGCACATAAGATTTATAGCTCTAGTAGGTTGAATAGTGTGTCATGTGAAGCTGTATACTTGGTATACAAGGTGGTAAAGAACAACTTGTCATTTGACCTTGTCGAGCTATTGCTGAGACAATTCAACAAGAACATGGAAAGC
Source organism: Cupressus sempervirens (assembly GCA_028749045.1). Classification (NCBI taxonomy): domain Eukaryota; kingdom Viridiplantae; phylum Streptophyta; class Pinopsida; order Cupressales; family Cupressaceae; genus Cupressus; species Cupressus sempervirens. The sequence goes on from CM053783.1 coordinate 9,560,792, forward strand.
ATAAGAACTTCAAAGAATAACCCATGTAAGTTTGGTTCCTTGTTGACTTGTCTATTCTTTTATGTTTAGAAATTATTTTCCTCTAAAGGCACTGTAGTATGGAGAAAAGATGTGCTTGTGCTTTATTAGATAATGAGTATATTGCAGAAATGGGTTAGAATTATAGTAGTATTATGGACAATTATTTTGATGCATTCAAAGAGAAAATGAACAATAGGTTCTAAATCCCCAAGAAACTAGTTGAGGATTATAAGGATGATGTATGTTTCATTGTGGATAGCGACAAAGTGTACATTTAGGTAGTTAAGCCTAGATTTGCATGGGTAAAACCTCTTGGTTATGAGGTTAATATTGATAAAACCAAAGATATAATTGAAGCCCTTATCAATGATCCAGTTGATCCTAAGGCTACATATTTTGGAACATATGATGAAGCAAAAGCCAGGATTGAACTTGAGATAAAACTTCATTAGGCAATAAACAAAGGGAAGAAAAGAATTGCAAAACTGAAATCCAATTCAACCCTTTTGTTAAACGAAGGAAAAGGTGAAGACGAGAAAGTAGAGGATGATGAATCTGAGGAAGAAGAGCCACTAAAGAAGAAAGGAAAGGTAATTATTACCAAGCTAGCAAAGCCATCCACTACAATTTTCACAAGGAGATCTTCAAGGAAGAAGTTTGACAAGGAAGGAAGAGACATTGTATTTAGAAAACCTCCACCCACCTTCCAAGATGGACTAAAAGATCTAGAAGTAGGAGTAGGCATAACAAATTTAAAATCATTAAAATATGAAATTAGGATAGCAGAGGAGCAGAAGAAAATTGAAGACCTGGTAATGAATAAGATGGGTGAATGGAAATATTCACTAGACCATCTTGCTTCTCAAATTTCTAATGAGTTATTGAAAAAGATAAAGCCAAGATGGGATTTTTCCATTCAAAGTATCAAAGACATATATGGGCAAACCTTGAGGCAACTATTACCGAGCATATCAGATGCTGAGGTAAAAGAGTCGTTGAAGAAAAATGAAGAAAATTGACTCTAGAGCTTAATACTTGTTAGTTTTGATTAAGGGAACTGAGCATGTTGTGAAGAATGCAAAAAACACTTGGAAGAATATTTATCTGTTACATAAACCAAGATAATGATGATAATGATGAAGAAGATAAGGAGAAATATGAAGAAGAGAATGTTGAAGAAGTTACTCTTTTTGACAATGAAGAAGATGAAGAGGATCAAGGACAAGAGGCTACTAAGAAGGCAAAGCCAGATAATGAGGAAATTGATCCAATTAAGATAGCTGCAGCAGTCATTGCCTCACTTCCTCACTCTCCAAATAAACCAGTGACAACTTCAAGTGTGAAGATAGCCCCAAAAAGTTTGATTGTGGCCACCAATACCAATCCAATCGTCCAATCACTCTTTGCTCCTACTTAGCTCAGCACATCACTAACAGAAGGGACTTCCACTTCATCTACTAGGCTGCAGATTCCTCCTTCATCTACTAAGTGGAGTACTTCAGTTTTGACTTCTCTAGCTTTGAGCACTTCAATTTTGGCTACATCAGCTTTGAGAACATCAATTTTGGATTATTGAACTATTTCTATCAATATTCCTTCAATAAGTACAATATCAGTTTTTACAGCTAGTCCTGGTATTTCTACAATTGTTTCTATTCCAGGTATACAAGTAATAAGTGTAAGGACAATTGAGCCCAAGGCTCAACCGAACACAAAATTTTTGGGTAAAGGAAAAGAGATGGAGGAAGAAATTGATTTACATGAGGAAATTGTAATCCCAAATTGGGACATTTCCAAGCTCACTCTAGACCAAATGCAGTCATTTGGTGAACTCCTCTAGAAGAAGGCTAAACAACAAAGATTAAGAGAGGAAAGAAATGAGGAATTCAAAATTATTAAGGATGCGAAGAACATTTTGGTAGAGGCCATAGGCATTGAGGTTGATTCTTCACAACCAATTTTGCATCAATTAGTAGAGGCAGTTTAGAAGTTTAATGAAGATACTGATGGGTAGGATAAACTAGTATAGAAGGCAGAAAATAAGTTTGATAGTAAAATATTGGAGCATATTGCTCAACAAATGGCTATTTATCAAGTAGAACTTTCTACAATTTTGGGTTCTCTAGAAACATCTTGTACAAATATGTCATCACTTTTTGGAAAGCTATGTGATGTTTCTAATTTTACCAAGGAAATAAAGGAAAAATTGTCCAAAATAGATGAAGATCTCAAGGCTAATGCTCAGCAGTTGCAACTTGACCCTAGTTCAAGCTCTGTACATTTTAAGAAGATAAGATTTTTGATAAATATGCAAGTAGAATTGCTTAGAGAAGAAGCATGGATTAGATCTACATTGGTAGATATACAAAATATGATTCTTCGCAACATGGATGCACTATAGAAGCACATTACACATTCAAAAACTCTCATCCATGAGAATAACTTCTCCATTGCAGACCATATGATAGAATTCTCAATAGAAGTACAAATTGCACTTCACAAGAGTAAGGTTTGGCAAGAGGAATGGGACAAGACCTTGGAAATAATTATCAAAGTACATTCAAGTTTTCTATCTCATTTTGGGATTAACATGTAAATAAATAGAATAAATCTTTGGCATTAATGTCAAAAAGGGGGAGAAAGATATATGTGTAGGGGGAGAGAGAGATATGTATAGGAGATATGAGAAAGATACATGTTATGGGGGAGAAAATGTAATAAGTTGTAAAAATAATGGGGGAGAGAGTCATGTACAGAAAGATATATTGTATATAGCAAAAAGTTGTATAGTATGTTATATGAAGAAATCTTAGCATGTACAAACATATACCTTACAAAATCAATTTTGAAAAATCTCAAAAATAGTACACTCTACCAAGCCAGTATCACAAGTGATGAATAAAAGGTATTCATGAATCTTTTTGAATTTAGTTTTGGCTGACAAGTGTTTTTGTCACTAATGCCAAAGGGGGAGATTGTTGACCGGCTATCAAGTCAAGTTTGTTATTAGTGACACACACTTATTTAGATTATATATAGCTATCGAGCTCATTGTACAACTCACAGTATTTGCTAAGTATTTTAGTTGTCACCGAGTTCTACAATTGCTACCGAGTCCTTTGGACAAATCTCAGTGGTTACCAAGCAGTCACAATTACAGTGAAGATTAGCAGTATAAATCGTGCATCTCAATGTATGCTGAGTTTACCAGTACAAGCCGAGTTGTGCAATGTTCACTAAGTTCATAGTGTATGTGATGTGAGTCCAATGTTAACTGAGCTTTCCAGTGTTAACCAAGTGACTCAATTTATATCGAGCTTGAAGTAATAGTGTTTACCGAGTCATACAATGTAAATCAAGAGACTTAGTTTATATGAAGAGTTTCACAGTATCTATCAAGTCACCAGTGCAGACCGAGTTCAAGACTACTTGGAAGTGATTAGTTTAAACCGAGCTTCTACGTCTACCAAGTGCATGATGATGTCAAGCATTGACAGTGGATGCCAAGTATCAGAACCTCACTAAGTCAGTCTTCAGAACCCAAATGTCTTCATGTGGGTTGACTTTGTAATATTTGTGTTAACTTGTATTGTGGCCAACTTTGTAATTTGTATAATTGGATTGATATATATGTAAGGTATCATATCATATCCAAATGATGAGAATAATGAGAGTGAAATCAATGTAATCATCAGAGAAGAATAGGAAGAGAAAATTGAAAAGGCTACAGTAGTATAAGGAGCAACAAAGACATATCTATCACAACAAAGTGATCAGTATTTAAAGGAATCTCATTCAGCAAACCAAGTTGCAGATAAGAGATCATCTATTGTTTCATCCTAACAGGTGGATCAGTCAAATCCTTTCATAAGGTAGACCTAACAGTCTTTTGTAAATTTCTTTACCAAGTGCATACTTAATTGTATTTTTGTAAATCCTTTCACAAGGTAGACCTAGAAGTCTTCATTGCTCCTAATAGGGTAGATCATCAGAAGTGATCAATGTAAGCTTTAACAAGCTAACTTTATACTATAGTGCCAAAGTTGTGGGTATCATCCCCACCCCAGTTTTACTTTCTTTTGGAAGATTTCTGGGTCACCAAATCTTTGTGTCGCAATGTTATGAATGCTTCCATGTTTTTAGTTTCTTATGCATCCAATTAGATCATATTATATGTGATGAATTGAATGCTAATTGAATGGTTAAATCAAGAGCTGAAATTGTTGAAGTTTTAAAAGTTACTGATTCACCCCTCCCCTCTTGGTAACTTAGCATAGTCTTGAATATTTCCAACACAAATATGTTTCTAGTGATCATGATATAGATGATGAAGATGTAGAATAACTTGAAGCACTACTAGCACGGAGATTTCATAGAGGTAAAGGAAAATTCAAAGGTAAGTTACCTATCATGTGTTTTAATTGCAATGAGATTGGTCATATTCATGCTAGATGTCAATAGAAGAACAATAGAAGTGGAGACAAATACATAAGTAAAAGAGATGAGGACGACAAAGACTACAAAGATAAAGGCAAGAAGTCTTGCTACATTGCTAAAGAGGAAACCAAAGATGGATCTAACAACCATGATGATGAAGTGGTGTATGTTGCAATGAAGGATGATTATGATGAGGAGGAAGCAACTACACTAGTGTCTTATGTGAACAAGAGTGACAGATGGATCATTGATAATGGGTGTTCACATCACATGACTAGAGATAAAAGTAATTTTATTACCCTTGATTATTATGATAGAAATAGTGTAAGTTTTGGTAATGGTGCACCCCATCTAATAAAAGGAAAAGGATCTATCAAACTCATAGAAAAGATCATGTGTGACAATGCTTATTATGTAGAAGGATTTAACTATAATTTGTTGAGTGTGTCACAACTGAATAGTCCAGGTTGCAAAATTGAGTTTGAGAACAAGATAGCAAAGATCTATGACACTGATGGGAAACTAATTGGGACGGGTGATTAGACTAGAGGTTATCTATTTTATCTTGATATGAATGATGCTACTTGTCTTATTGTAGAATTTGATGATGCGTGGTTATGGCACAAGAGGTTATGCCATGTTAACTTTGATAACTTGGTAAGTATCAGTAACATGAAAAGTCAGAGGTTTGTCTAAACTAAAGAAACTTGACAATGTGATATGCATACAATGTCAGTTAGAAAAATGACAAAATCTAGTTTTAAAAGTAAAACTCACACCTCTAAAGATATTTTGGAGATTGTTCATACTGATTCGTGTGGACCAAATGATGTGAAAATCTACAAAGGTGACAAGTACATTATCATATTTGTTGATGATTATTCTAGGATGATGATAGTTATGCTTTTAAAATAAAAATATGATGCTTTCCAAATGTTTAGGTGGTACTTAGCTAGATTTGAAAAGGAGACATGCAAAAGCTTGAATGTTTGAGATCTGATAGAGGTGGAGAATTTACATCAAATGAGCTTGAGTTGTTTTGTAATGACAGAGGAATCAAAAGACAAACTTCTAGACCTAGGATCCCTCCACAAAATGGAATTGTTGAAAAGAGGAACATATCTATAATGGATTGTGCTAGGACACTTGTGATGGAGAATAATGTTGCTTTGAAATACTGGAAGGAGGTTGTAAGTAAAACTGTATATACCTTGAACTAGGTGCAAGTCAAGAAAGGTACTCATTTAACACCTTTTGAATTATGTTATATATACTCACCAATTGTAAAATATTTTAAAGCATTTTGAAGTAAGTGCTACATTCTTAAGGATTTTAGGAATGAAAAATTAAGTGCTAAAAGTGAAGAATGTATATTCCTTGGCTATTTCGTAAGAAATTAATCTTATAAGTGTTTAAATACTAACACTAACAAAGTTGTGGAAAGTGCAAATGTGAAGTTTGATGAATATATAGAGGTACATAAAGTTGAACCTATGAAGGAATATAAAGAGTACACATCATTTGTACACTTTTATGAAGGTATTCTTGCCAATGAAGATTTTGTAGATCAAGTTGTGAATCAACAACAAGTTTTAGTGACTATTGAGTCACATACAATGAATGTCGAGTTGCATTCAGGAACAAGGCTATAGTTAGGAGCTGAGTTGCAGATAGAAGATGAGGCACATTCTAATTCTAACATAAGTGTACATGAAAGAGATGTTGAATTACTTGAGAGAGAAGTACATATTGATTCAAAAGTTGATAGACCTAATGAGGAAAGAAGAGCACAACCAAGATTGTCAAAGTATGTCAAAAGACATCACCCCGCTGAACAAATTATTGGAGATAAAGATGTTAGACCAATGAAAAGGAACAGGCTAAGAAGTGATACATGTTTTTTGAGCATGCATGAGCCTAATATAGTGAAAGATTCCTTAGAAAATGAGGTCTAGAGTAAAGTCATGGGATAAGAGATTGAGCGAATTGAGAAGAACAAAACACAGACTCTAGTTCCCAAACCAAAGGACAAGAATGTGTTTGGAACTAAGTGGGTGTATAGAAATAATTTAGATGAAAATGGTGAAGTCACAAGGTAAGGCAAGATTGCTTTGCAAAGGGTATGCACAAGAAGATGGAAAATACTATGGAGAAACATTTACCCCTGTTGCAAGATTGGAAGGAGTAAGAACTCAGCTTGCTTACTCTGCATACAAAGGTTTTAAAGTTTATCAAATGGATGTGAAGTCAAAATTTTTGAATGGTATATTAGAAGAAGAGGTTCACATAGAACAACCCAAGGGATTTGATGATGCTAATAATAAGAACATGGTATATAGAATACACAAAGATTTATATGGTTTAAATCAAGCCCTAAGAGCATGGTATGAAAGGCTTCACAATTATCTTGTGAAGATTGGATTTGAGAAGGTTGATGATAACAATAATTTGTACTTGAAGGTAGGAGGTAAAGGTATTTTACTAGCTGATTTTTTTGTGGATGATATCATATTTGGAGGTCAAGATACATTAAGGCATTTGCAAACAAAATGAAGAAAGAATTTAAGATGTCTATGTTTGGAGAGGTAAAGTTCTTTGATGGCTTGCAAGTAGATCAGATGAAATATGGTATATACATCACTTAGTTTAAGTATGTGAAGGAAATATTGAAAACTTTTGGATTGGAAGATTCCAACCAAATAGCACACCTATGGTGATAGGAGACAAGTTGTCAAAGAATGATGATTCAGCTAATGTGAATCAAACATTGTACATGTCTATGATTCACAAATTGCAATATGTAGTGCATAATAGACCTGACATTGCATTATCTATTTGCATTGTTGCAAAATTATCTGCTAATCTTAAGGAGAATCATTTGATGGTTGTGAAGTAAATTATGAGATATTTGAAAGGAACAGAAGACTAAGGTCTATACTACAAGAAAATTGAAAAACTTGAGTTGAGAACCTACACTGATGTTGATTGGGTTGGAAACATTGATGATAGAAAGAGCACAAGCGGTGGAGCATTTTTCTTAGGAAAGATATTGGGCACATGGATCAGCAAGAAACAAATTTTCATACCTCAATCTGTTGTCGAATTTGAATATGTGGTTGCTGCTGTAAATTGTACAAATATTGTATTTATCAAATAGCTACTTTATTTGATAATACAAGTGCTACAAATATATTGAAGAACATTGTGATGCACAAAAAGACTAAGCACATTGCAATCAAGTATCATTACTTGAGAGAATCAGTTCAAGACAAAGAAGTAAGAATGAAATATGTGATACACAAAAGAACAAATAACTGATATCTTCACAAAAGTTGTACCTAAGGATGCTCATGAGTATCTAAGAGGTAAAATAGGGTTGATACCCCTATCTAAAGCCACTTAAGAAGCATAAGTAGTGCCCTACATCAACTGAGCTTAATGTTGTATCTTACAACTTGATGTTGTGGATATTACTTCAAGAGCTGCCTAAAGTAATGAAGGAACTGGATTTGAAGACTTATAGTCACATGAAAAGTGATAGAAGGAGAATCTAAAATTGATTATATCTACATTCAAAGATGACAATTCTTTGGCATTGTTGTCAAATAGGGAGATATAAGATTGTTGTCATATACCTAGTAAGAGGGAGATATAAGAACATAGTAGAGAGAGATAGATACCTAAATATTAGCAAAAGGAAGATATAAGTCAAAGGGAGAAGATACAATAAAGGAACTTGACAAGTATCACATTACCCTACACAGAGGAATGACATTATAACACTGATAGAGAGATAAATTTCAAATATTTATTTTCTTTTTGGTATTGTTGTTGGCATTGGTTTTCCAGCAATGCCAAAGAGGAGGATTACTGATATAAAATTGATTTGAAGTGAAGAACCTATAATGGAACAATCATTATTTTGTCAATGATGTGAAACTTGCTACTTGCTAGTGAGACAATTGTTTTTTGGTCTGAAAGTTATCATTTAGTTGATTGATGAAGAGGATTTGAAAAGAGGAGATAACAGTAGCACCCAAAGAGAGTTTGAGTTAGTTGGTATATAAAAGAAGCACTAAGACCAAGTAAGACATTGATAATATATTGTATTGTTCATCTACTTAAAGTTTGAAATGAAAGATTAGTCAAGTTAAGACTAGAAGAAGATCAAGTATGAAAAGTGTCTACCAAGCCTTGTTGAAAAGTTAGTGCAAGTTGAGAAGAAATCAATGGAAGCTGAGTGAAAATCAAGAGGTGTCGAGAAAAGATGCAAATAGTTCAAGTCGAGTGATTGTTAGTATATGCCAAGTAAAGTTTAGTTGATGCCAAGCATCAGTAAACTTTAGTGTTTTTCGAGTGAACTAGTGTTGGTCAAGTGCTAGTAAATGTGTTAAATCATAGATTTGATGAATCTGAGCTAACTATTTTATTTTATTGAATTATGTGAAGTGTGTGGAAGATAACTATGATGAGTTGGGGACACAAAATTCAAGGCAAACCATTTGAGGTGAATTCAAGGAAGAATGTAGAAGAAGTTTCTAGAGGAAACAAATGGAAAAGTGGGTAGATTCATTGTATCCTACCCAACCCTAGAATGGATGATTGTGGTTAAGCGATAAAAGATCTTAATTCTCTATTTATAGAGATAGTTGGTCAGAAGAAAAGGTTTTCATGTGTAGGAACCTAAGGAAGACAAGGAGTCTATGGTATTACTTCATTTAGTTGCCAAATAGAAGTGACTGCAATTGACATGCAAAACAAGATGGCTGAAGAGTATGAATGCTTGAAGGGTGAATAAGATATCAAAGCTTAAGTGTGTGAATGCAAAGTAGAATGGAGGACTAAAATTGAGATATGTAATTTTTTATCAGGCCAAGCCTTACTATTACCTTCTAATCATTGTATCAGTTTTGGGTAAATCTTTGGGATTATGGTTGATCTAACAGTCATTTGTAAATCTTTTAACGGGCTAACATTCTAATGGAATGGTCTAAAGTCCTCTAACAAGGGTCACTCCTAATAGGATGATTGAAATCCTTTAACCAGGTCACATTTAACAGTGTGTATTGTAACCTTTAACAGGGTTGGCCTTTCACAGGGCATCACTTCAAAAGAGTAAGTATCAGTAGCATGTTACTAGTGGTTTTTCCCAAATTGGGTTTCCACATAAAATCCTTGTGTCAAATTGTGTGAATGTTCTTATGTTGTTTCATATTTACATTTTTCCAAATTTGTTTTGACCTGGGACATTAACCTACAAAGTTTAAGTCTTGTATGATCTAATGGATGCATACATGATAAGGTTTAATGGATATGGGTCTAATAAGCATTGAAAAGTTTTATTTGTACATTTGGACCTTGGATAATTGATTCACCCTCTTAGTTATTCTAAAGAATTCCAACAACCATGAGATTGGTAGGAAGATAGAAGAAACTATTGAGCTGAGAATAGGGAATAAAAAATTGAACAGTGAACTAACATCAGAGAAAGACATCAATGAAAGGCTAAAAACATTAAAGGAAAGCATAAGAAGATTGGATGAATAGTTAAGAGGATAGAGGTATCCAAGAGAACTTATGGATTAGGTTTCACTGACCATTATGCTATTCAGAAAGTAGAGTCATCCAATAAATTTAAATAAAGGAATGTGTATACAAATCCCAAGCCAAAAAATCCTACATGCTATCATTGTGGAAAAAAAGACATACAACCAATGTCTGCAATAGAAAATTTGGTAAGACAAATGTTACTCTTAAATTAGATAGTTATTGTTACAACTGCAATAAGTATGGACATCAAGCATATGAATATATATCCAAGTTTAATTAGTCTCCTAGGCAATATAAATTCAATGGGTGTTGTTACACCTGTAATAAGTTTGGACACAAGTCACATAATTTAGATCTCAAAAGAAGTCTAATTGGGTACCTAACAAGAAAGGTAATATTGTTAATTAGAATTATAACAAAAATATTACCTACACTACTTATGGAAGATATGGTTACATTGTAGCCAATTTTATGAGATTTCAATTTGGAGGAAGACCTAACAACTAGAGGAATACTAGAATGACATGTCATCATTGTCACAAGGTCGGTCTTTTAAGAGGAGACTATAGGTACTGAGCATAAACATCTAAGGAGGAAGATACCAAAGGAAAGGGAAAAGTTAAATTTTGATGAGATTTGTGATCAGATGAGAAAGATTTGGAGAAAGAAGATAGAAGAGAGTGGAACATCAAATTTTGAAGTCAGTGGCACCTCATCCAATGGATAAAGTGAAATCTCTAGTACCAGTGAAATCATATTAGAAGGTATGGGAATTACATCAATATTGTCATATCTCAAATCAATTTCTTAAATTAATGAAATGAAGTCCATTGTAGCATAATGTATGATTCAAAAGGACAACTCATGTGATGTTGAAAGTTAGTACAGTCAATGAGCCACACCAAGTTGAGTAGTTAGTAGACACTAGAGTTTAATAAAGTATGTATAATTGTTGGAATTTTTACTATGTTAATCAAGCTAGTGATAGAAGTATTGCTTGACCTAGTATCCTATAGAAACCAAGTGAAGATTTTGAAAAGTTAGTATGTTAATTAAGTTGATGGTATAGATAATTTATTAAACTCCCTACCTAACATTGAAAGTTACTTTTCATATAAATTGGGGTTTGATCTATTCATTTGTTCACCCTACATTTTTGAGTATTGAAGAGGTATTTGTGTGAAATCAAGAAAATTGTGTGATCAATTGAAATATGGAGCTTGAGCTAGTGAAATTGATCAAGAATTTTAGTGAAGAGTGAATTTGGCATGAGGAAGAACAAAACAAGCAGGTTTAAAGGCATTCATTGAAACTCTAGTTTGTTAATCTCAGATTGGTTTTGACAAGTGAGTGTCTATACACTTAAGTTATTTACTTTGTTCATGTTGAAGTAACATATGTCAAACATAACATATAAGTTAGAGCATTTAGAATACATAGTGAGTGTCGAGTCACTCATATTCTGAGTCATTCAAGTGCCAAGAAGATAGTATGTGCCAAGTGATTCAAGAGATGAGAAAGCAGTGCATGTCGAGTCATTCAGTTATTGAGTGATAGTATTGAAGTCACAGTTAGTGTCAAGCACTAGGGACTTCAGATGTTGAGTAACACAATTTTGACATAGTTGTTTGTATTGGCACAAACTACTATGTGAACCATTTTTGAGACAACTTAAGGATTATTTTACGATCTTTTGTTGATAAGGATGAATCTTAGGTGGGAATCCCTATATATTACGTGCATCTAATCAGGAAAAGAGAAGGTTTAAGTGGCAATATGGGTGAATCATAGCCATTACTTCATACCTAGGTCTCCACCTAGGTCTTCTTAAGGAGGAAAAAACCCTGAACTTTGTATGAAGGAATGAATGAATGACTCGAGAAAGAGAAGGAGAGTTTGCATGTGCCAACATGACATTCATGGTGACCAAGGTATTATGATCTGAATTATATTGTAGAATTAGTTTAAGGAGAATAGGGGAAGGAAATAGTGAACAATAGAGAGACATCTGATCAAGAAGGATCAACTACACAATAGTATAGAGGTGATCTGACATCAAGCAATAGAGTGCTAATCGCAGGATCATTGTTGAGACATTCTAATAGGTGAATTAGTCAAATCTCTTAACAGAGTATTCCTAACAGGTTGTATTGAAATCCTCTAACAAAGTGCTTACTTAATTTTGAGTTGAAGTCCTTTAACTAGGAACACTTCTAACAGGGTGTTGAAATTATTTAACAGGGTATCTTTGTAAGCTTTTGATAGGACAGACCTTTCACAGAGTAGATCATGTTTCATGATCAAACATTGTAACCTTCATTAGATACACTTTATTACTACAGTAGTGAAGATTTGTGGTTATCATGCCCACCCCAATTTTACCTTCTCATTGGAGGTTTTTTGGGTAATCATATCTTGTGTTATACATGTGTAAATACTTGTTTGTTTACATACTTTAGATGTATATGCTTTACATGGTATTTCAGTTTACTTATTGAATTGTGAGATAGATGTGTGGTGAATGTTTTATGGGCTAAATTTTAAAGCATTGATTCAACCCCCCCTCCCCCCCCCCCCCCCCCCCCGCCTTCTTAGATTTTACCTTTCCTATTGTAATTTCAACAATTGGTGTAAGAGCTTTGTTCTCTGAAAGTAAAGCTTTGCAACTTTGAGCAAAGATCTTGGAAATGGAAGTCTACAAGTTGGGAAAGATTATTGCAAATCAAGAAATTGAGAAATAACTCATTTGAGATCAGTTGAATGAAGCAAGAGAAGATCTAAATAAATCATTGAGAAGAAGGAAGGAAATTGCTATTGAGGAGAATGACAAACAATACGAAGAGATGGACACCACTAAACTATTTGCAAATCAAAACTCCAATGAATTTGATGCAACAATTGGAAATCTAATAGAAAAGAATAGAACCCTAGTTGAAGAGATCAAAAAACTTAAGATAGAGCAAGAATTACAAGTCATATTACTATGTGAGGTGACTGAACAGAAAAAGAAAGCTATGGAAGATAAAGTCATGATTGAAGATAACAAAAGAGTTTTGATCAACAAACTGGATGAGAAATCATTAGGAATAAATAGGATTGCTCACATGAAATTGGAAATAATGGATCAAGTCATGATCGCTAATCATGAAATAAATACTAAAGACATTGAGATCACAACATTGAAGTTGTAGAATGAATAGTTGAGCAATGATTTGAAAAGGGAAAAGAAGTTTGTTAAAAGTTTCAATAAACCAAGTGAAGCCATCAAGTACTTAAAAAAACTAATGAGATCTCCTAGATCTAACAATGATACATCTGGACTGGGATACACTAGTATTGAAGAAGGAGAATCATCCAAAAGTGTTGAAGAAAGAAATAACAAAGGTAAGAACTCCAAACCTACTTGTCATAATTGTGGAAAGATAGGACATACTGCTAATGTGTGCAGGAGCAAGATTATAAATTAGAATGTTAAGCAGAAGAACATGGGTCACTTCCATAAGTGCAACAAACAAGGTTATCAGACACATGAATGCAGAACCAAGACCATGCACACTCAAAGATTTGAAGGATACTATTATAACTATCAAAAGTATGGACATAGAGCTTTTGAATGTAGATCCAAACCCAAGTGGTCATCAAATAAGTAAACATAGGTAAAGAACAATGTCAACTCTTACAATTGGGATTATAATACAAGGTATAGTTGTCACTACTATCAAAAGTATGGACATTTTCCTAAGAACTGTATTAGAACACACTTTAGAAGTAATTACAAAAGATGGTTGAGTCAAACCACGTGTTTTAGCTATTTGAAGACTGGTCACATCAGTAAATATTGTCCAACAAGGTCAAAGGCACCAAGTTATGAGTTCAACAAAGGCAAAGGAAAGGTAGATGTTGAAAATGTCGAAGATGAGATAAACAAGACATGAAAGATAAAGGAAGATTACAACACATTAAGTGTAGATGAGATCACTTCACTCAATGGGTTAGGTGATCACACCTCATCAAATTAAGCAATCAAGGGGTATGTGGGACTAATATTTAAAAGATATACCATACATCAGCTCCAAGGATTTAGTTTTGAAAAGATTACATATGCATGAATAAAGATGTAAAGTGTTGTTAGAAATCAAGGATAAATCTTTAAGTTTTGTCAAATTTTCATGTTATTCCCAAGCATGAAAAAGTTTCACATGGTTGCCAAGTAAAATGTTAGTGAATGCCAAGCTAGAAAATTTGTTAGCTAATGCCAAGCTCATAGTAGTTTCTGAGCATATGGAAAGACACGTGGATGTTGAGTGAGCCAAAAATTCAATTGATGTTGAGCTTACAACTATGTAAGAACTTAACATTAATACAATGTTTTAAGGGATATTTGATCAATTTCTTGTTCATTTGACATCATTCAAATTTGAGGAAGAACAGGAAGAGATAAAGGTGATCTAGAAAATTTGATCTGAGCATTTGCAGGAGATTTAAATAGCTATTTGACACCATTTCAATAGGATTTATAAGGTATTTACCTTGTGCCAAGCCATGTAGTTTCAAATTTTGCAAACCCTAGGTACATGTAATGGTGTCTAGTTATTCTAAAGAAAAAGGTGTGGAGGGAAGAGAGGTTTTAAGCATTCAATTAATTAGCAATAAAATCAAACACTCAAGGCTATCCTGGATATAGCTTATAAGAAGGATCCCTCTCATGCATTGTCTATGATACCACCACAAGTTTGGATGATTCAATATATTAGGAATTGTTACACATGCAAAATTGGAAGCATATGAGACATGGAAATTAGAGAAGCATATGGGAAATTATGCAAAAATAAAGCATTGAAGGAAGAATTCAATATTGTTGAGAAGAAAGGGCTAAATCATGCCCTAGATTTCCCCAACGTCTTCAAAATAGAGTGGATTAGGATTGCTTTAAGGATAATTCATGATAGCTCTGTATGGCTAGAAAATGGGCCAGTAAAAATCACAAAGAAGATTGTTCATAGGGTAATAGGGTATCCAACCCTAGATTAGCCAAAGACCATGAGAAGTGAATCAAAGGAGGTCATTGAAAAGAACATAGGGGCAGTATGGAATAAAAGGGGAATGACCATTGATACTATCACATAACCCCTGATAGCTTTTGCAATGAGGGTAATAGCACACAATTTTTATCAGTCTAGAAGATTAAATAGTGTACCTTGCATTGTAGTGGAAATGGGCTACAAAATTGTGAAGAAGGATCATACTTATGATCTTGTCAAGTTGCAGTTGCAACAATTGGTTGAGAATTTGGGAGCAATAAGGAAAATCAAGAGTGCATAGTGTAAATTTGGATCTATTCTAGTATGTATTTTCGTTTATGTGCAGAATATATTTCCTACATTTCGTAAGGTTGCATGGAAGGTGAATAGATCAATTGCAATTCAAATTGCATAATTTTTTGAGCAATTAGGTGATAACTTTGAGTGAGTGATGACTATTTATTTTGAAGATTTTAAGAAAATAATGAAGAAAAGACTAAGGATACCATCTCACTAGTGGAGAAACATTTTAATGATGTTTGCTTCCTAGTTGATACTGATTTTTCTTATGTACAAGCAGCGATTCCTATATTAAGATAGCTAAGGCCATTAGGTTACGAAATCAATGTTGATGAGGCCTCTACAACAATCACAACATTACTTGAAAAATAACTAAATAAGGAAGCCCAAGCATTTGGTAATTATGACTTGGCTAAATCAAAGATTACTATGAAATTGAAGACTAATTCAGTGATGAAAAAGAAGAATAAGTTGGTGAAGAAATTTAAAGAAAAATTTGGTGAAGAAGCTGAGGAAGATGAAGAAGAAGAACAAAACCCACTGGCTCAAGCACCATTAGCACTAACACAAGGTCAGGGAGAAGATCAGCAAGAGGGGGAAGTAGAAACTGCAAAAGGTGTCAAGGAAGAAGAAGCCATTGAAATACCTATAACTACTAATGAGAAGAAAAGAAAGGCAAAAAATAAAGCAATGAGCAAACCTAAGAAGGTTGAAAAACCTAGTCATTCCAAAACTATAGTACCTACCACAAGGGCTAGTACAAGAGTCATTGCGTAGAAGGCTAAAGAAGTAGCCAATCCTAAAGAGAAGGAAGCTAGAGCATAGAAGAGATCGAGGAGGAAGTATGTTTCCCAAGCTAAATCAAATGAGGATATGATTGAATTAGATGACAACAACCAATTCCATGTTGTGAGTCATAGTCCATCCTTAGATCTAGATAATTTATGTGAGAATGTTAGAAACAATGTTATTTATCAAGTTTCTCTTGCATTGATTTTGATAATCTTGGAAAGATTGAGAAAACCAAGTAGAAGAGGTAGTATATGCCATGATGGCTACATTTAAAAAGGCTCCTCTAGAGCTTTCCAACTCCATACCTAAACGTTTATATGATAGAGTTGAGAAAAACTGGCATTATGGTTTAAACATTGGAAGAAAAATTAGGGAGACATCCCTTGCTCAAGTTATGCGAGAACTTGGTAAGGCTGAAATCTCTAAAGCCATTAAGAAACATGCTATAATATTTGTACCAAAGTATAGGGCATTTGGTATATTACAAAACAATGTAGAGGATGTTGTAAAGAAGTTTAAATAAATGTGGAAGTTAACATATGGACTATCAACATCAAAAGAAGATGACAAGACACCTATTGAGGTAGGAGAAGATGAAGAAGATATTAATAAACAAGGTGTTAGTGAATAGATTGTCTTCCAAGAAAATACATACAAATTAACTCTAAATACCCAAATAAGAAGACCAAATCAGCACTAACAGTTGGATAGGCTATTATTGGATTAATAACCTTCCTCTGAATTTTATTGGGTACAGCTCCACATGTAGGGTATACAATGAATTCACAGAAACGTAAATAAGAATACTTTTATCCTGAAAACACAAAAGGTATGCAAACATCTATCTGTAAACATAGAAAAGATGTAAAGAAGCTAATCTAACAATAAAGTAGAAAAGAAAAATGGCACAAATTCCATTGTTTCAAACCTTACATTACAGATAAAATGCGAGAAGAAATTCATATTATTCTCTTTCTAATACACCAATAATTGAGGCTCAAAGACCAAAGATTATCATGCATGTAATTATATGAGACCGAATTATACTCATAAGAGTTTGGATCAATTCACAGATTGTTCTCAATCAAAAAATAGGTATCCAAATTCAAAGATTTGGCATACAAGAATTCTTTTTCTTTGAATATCAAAAAGATGACAAAGATCTGATTTCTTCTATCCTCACAAATTACAATATTAAAAAAAAAACCAAAATATCTTTCCCCTCTGCAAATACAAAATAAAACTAGAGATTAACCCTTCTGTCTACAGGCTAAAGTCTCTAGCCCAGAAAGAAAAAGTGGAACCCCTGCTTCTTCATTCTCAATGGTTTATGTAATTTTCTTCAATCTTCATGTAGTTAATCAGTTATGATAACTATATCTCAAAGATTCTCTCCCATGAAATCTCTTTTAGCCTTGTGTTGTCCAGGTCACTATATTTTTCTCGGGTGATGTTTAATAGTTCAGATGACTAACCTTTTACATTAAATTATGAGTTCCACATTTATAAATGTTATATTTATAAATGGAATGATAAATTATGTCCATGGAATTAAGAGTGAGGGCACATTTAAACAAGTGGCACTTGCTAGTTGTAAAGTGTTGTCATGATTTCATGACAGTCATAATAAATTTTGACAGCACTGCACTCATCAACCCATAACTTTTGATCCGTAAATAATATGAAAAACCCTTTGGGGAGGTTTTAGGAAACTAGGATTTCTAAAACATATCTAAAAATTAATTCAATCCAACAGTTAGATTAAAATTTATGACCCCCAAAATAGGATCCATTTTTTATGGCATCATTTTCTAGGTGTCATGGATGATTTCGATAGTACTATAGTAAAACATGTGTAACTTTCTATCCATTGGGATTACTTTCAAACCATTTATAGAAGATTAATATAATTAGTTTTCTTCAAAAAATTCTTAAAAATGAGATTGATCCAATGGTTGGATTATGAGTTATGCCTCCTGCAATATGACTATTTTCCTGTCATCTGTATTTGTGACTGTCATTGTTGATCTAATAGTGATGCACTCAAAAACCTATAACTTTTGATTCATAATTAATATAACAAAAATCTTTGGAGAGGATTTAGAGAACTAGGTTTTTCCATACATATCCAAAATTTAGCCCAATAAAAAGCTTGGATTGTTAGATATGAACCCCAAAATATGACTTTTTTTTGTCATCAGAGAATCCATGCTTGCAGGTTGTATTCTTGCATGTGTACTTATGTGCCTCCACCCAAGACCATAATTGAGTGAGTGCTAACAACTTTCATGCCATGTATTCTCTCAAGGGATCTTAGCTCATGCACTTACCACTTGAGTTCATGGTTTCCTTTTCACCATATTTGTTTCCTTCCATTGTGAGATTGATTAAAGTATTTGTTTATCACATTCAATGAAAGGGATTTTTGGGCTAAGGGTGATGAATCACTATGCTTGAACACCAAAATCATATTCCTTTTCAAGATGAAACATGGTATTTCATTCCATGTGTATGGATTCAAGACTGTGGGTCATGAAAACCTAATAGAGTAAACTAAATATGCAAGTCTTTGATCTGTTGAGGCAGAGTAAGAGTAAGCTTGACTTTTGAACTCAATTTTAATTATGCAATTTAAATTGTGAACCCAGACTTCTAATTAATCATCTCTGCCTAAACTTGGAATAAAAATCTATGGTGCTTGATCCTTTGATTTTGAACTTTCAAACCAGTGAATCTGAATTTTGAACTTTGGACTTCAAATTTTGGAAACTAAATCTACATTTCAAAATTGCATTCTAAACTTTCTTGAGTCAACCGTTCATTTTAAACCACTTCGAACCCTTGAACCACTTCTAACTCTATCCATTGGGTGATAGAGTTAGAAAGAAGAGAAAACTTGGAAATGCTTGCAGAGAGGGTGGAGGGTGGTGCAGGAGCACGTCTACGGCAGGAAGACAACCTACAATATGACTAAAATGCAGGGCACAAAGAAAATATCAAAAAAAATTGAGTTTAAAATCTGAAATTTGAAATGTTTGTGTGTGAGTTTAGAGTTTTATATTTTAAAATAAATGTCCTTTTTTTTGTGGTGGAAATGTTTAGGTGGCATTCTTATAAGCCTACCCAACATTATCCACTTAGGACTTAGTATGAGTTTATTTTAGATTATTTTGGGTGTGTTAAAGGTTTCTAATTTTTGAAAATGTTTATGGGAAAAATCAAAAGGAAGAAAATGATGAATATTCCTAAAGCACCATGTGTAGGCATTCAAAATGTAACCGCCACAAGAAAGCTATGATGGATTTTTGGGAGTTACATTAGAAGGTTTTTCAAAAAGAGAAAGAGTGCATATTGGAAGAGAGATTTTTGAAGAGAGATTTTTTTGGAGAGAGATTTTTTTTGGGAGAAAGTGAATAGAATGAAGTTCTTGAGTTTTCCTGTAATTTTTTTAAGTTTCTAGTGTTGTATAGATGTGATTGTGTAGTATTCTACATACATTTTTCTGTTTGTATTTAGATCAACAATTTGGAAAAAATTTGAAAATCAGATCTTAATAGTTTAATATTTTCTTATTGTTCATTTCCTATCAGCCGGATCTCTCTGTTTTTTTAAGAGTGGTCTTTGCATGGGGGTTTTCTAAAGATCCTCTAATGGTCTTTGTCAGCCATTGGAAGATTCTCTGTAATTTCATGCATTTATTTATTTCCGTCTTGTTGTTGAAATGTCTCTTTACTAATTTTTATTGATATTTCCAGCCTCAAATCAGAACTTTAAAATCAAACAACCAATATTACAAAGATCTGCCAATTTCCCAATAAAACCCAAATCGGGTATGTCCAAATTAGTGCCAAAAACTTCACAACTTCACAAATTATTAATAAATCTGAAAATGGACATTTTTACAGAAATTTCAGCAGCATAATAGCCCACAAAATGACATTTCCAGATTTGTATAGCCTTTACACAACAGATCACAAATGTAGGGCAAAACTATGCTCAATCGGGCTCCCGAAATTAACACAAAAATGCTCGGAAACACCACAAAACACTCATAAACTATCTCAAAAGTTTAATCATGACCCAATACATATATTCAGATCTATTTTAACATCATAAAGTCTGAAATACAGCAACAAACCAAACTGATATGAAACACTCAACTGAAAACCCAAACTCAAACCAAAAAACAACCCCGAAAACACCCAAATCGGCACTATTCAGCACAAAGGCAAACTCTGTATGAGCATGCACATGGAATGGCTTCAAACTCCCATCCTTAGCCTTCCTAGAAACCTACAAACTCCCATTCTTGGGTCTCCTTCTCCACAGGTTTGGCAGCCTCTGAAGAACAACAAGAAAATTAGCAAGAATCAAGATGTAGAATGAGCCCAAAATGCCTCCAAACCCCTTTTAAAGAGGGCATAACCCTAACTCACGTCCAAGAGAGGTTAATAAAATATAATTTAATAATAATTTTTATTTATTAGTCCATTGGTTTCCAAAGATTAACCCCTTTTTTTGAAATTTCACCTTTTTGGAGCCTGCCTGCCTTAACAAAGTTTATTTTTTTTTAATTATTTGAATAGGGGACATGACAAGTCCTCCATTCCCAAATATTGCTTGTCCTCAAGAAATGAAGGTTGGAATTCTCAAGAATATGTTCTCCTTCCCGAGTTGCATCCTCTAGTGGTAATCCTTTCCATTTGACCAAATGCTCTATGATGCTCCTATTTCTCAACCTTTTCTCTCTTGTATCCAAAATCTCTTCTGGTATCAAAACTAATTTCCCTTCATCATCAAGAGGTGGTAATTCTGTAGATACTATGGTTTGCTGGCCTAGAACCTTCTTTAAGCAAGATACATGAAAAATATTATGTATTTTGCTGTTTGGTGGGAGCTCCAATTCATAAGCTACATCTCCTACCTTCTTGATGATTTTATAAGGCCCATAGAACCTTGGCTTGAGTTTCTCTGCCCCACTTCTCTTCAGGGTGCTTTGCTTATATGGTTGCAACCTAACAAATACCAAATCTCCCATCTCAAAAGATCTTTCGATCCTTTTCCTGTCAGCATATATCTTTTGTTGGTTTTGTGCATGTTGTAGATTATCCTTGAGGGACCTTATTATGTCTTGGCTTTGCTTGATGAAATCACTTGCTGCGGGTACTCTGCTATCGGAAAGTATTAAATCAACAAAGGAAAGGGCATCATAACCATAAAGAGCATGAAAAGGAGGCATACCAATATACATGTGATGAGATGTATTGTAACAATACTCCCCTAGGTGTAACCATTTCACCCAAGCATGTTGTTGATTTGAAACATAGTTCCTCAAATATCCTTCTATCCATTTATTAACTATCTCTGTTTGTCCATCTGTTTGAGGGTGATAGCTAGTACTGGGAGTGAGTTCAGTTCCTGCCAAATGAAAGAGCTCCTTCCAAAAAGAGCTGAGGAATCTACTGTCCCGGTCACTAACAATGTTTCTAGGCAAACCATGTAATCTAAAAATTTCCTTGAAGAACAATTCGGCCACTTGTGATGCCTTGAAATCAGATGTGATAGGAAAGAAATGTGCATACTTAGTTAGTCTATCTACCACCACATATATGCAATCCTTAGCTTGAACCTTGGGCAACCCAGTGATGAAATCCATGGAAATACTTTCCCATTTTTGTTCGGCAATAAGAAATGGCTGCAACAACCCTGCAGGAAAATTTTGCTCACTCTTGCTTTGTTGGCATACCATACATTCCTTAATGTGTTTAAGGACATCCTCCTTCATACCCTTCCATGAAAACCGCTCTCAAATTTTCCTGTATGTCTTGAAGTATCCCTGGTGACCAGCCAAAGGTGTGTCATTAAAGGCCCTCAATATCCTCTCCTTAGTTTTTGACCCTAGCACTAAGGAGATCCTGTTCTTGTAATAAATCAATTCATCAACAACCTTGTACCTGTTATCATCCACTAACTCATCCAAAATCTTGGTGGCAAATGAATCTTTAGCATACTCTAAAATTATGGAGACTTTCTAATCAGCAGAGATAGATGATAAGGAACACAAAGTGGGCTTTCTTGAGAGAGCATCAGCAACCACATTATTCTTTCCTTTCATGTATTCAATATCAAAATCATAAGCTTGCAATTTGCTTACCCATTTTTGTTGACGATCATTCAAATCCCTTTGGTTCAAGAAGAACCTGAGGCTATTATGGTCTGTCTTTACAATGAATCTCCCACATACCAAATATTGTCTAAACTTATGAAGTGCATGCATGATTGCCAACATTTCCTTATCATAGATGGAGTACCCTTTCTTTGATTGATTTAATTTTTGACTCTCAAATGCTATTGGATGTCCCCTTTGAGTTAGGACAGCCCCTATACCTTCTCCCAAAGCATCACATTCAACAACAAAAGGTAAAGAGAAATCTGGAATTGCAAGCACAGGGCATGAACTCATTACCTCCTTAAGCTTATCAAATATTTTTTGTGCCTCTTCTGTCCAAAAAAAAGCTCCTTTCTTTGTCAAATCAGTCAAGGGGGCAGCAAGCTGAGAAAATCCCTTGGAAAATCTCCTATAGTAGCTACACAACCCGAAGAAACCTCTCAACTGTGTAAGATTAGTGGGTGGAGGCCAATCCAAAATTGTCTGGATTTTTTGTTGATCAACCTGTACTCCTTTAGAGCTTATAATATGTCCCAAATATAGGATCTCTGTCAAACCAAACTCACATTTAGATAGCTTAGCATAGAAGGATTGCTGCTCCAAGATTCCCAAAATAGTGTCTATGTGCTTTAGATGCTCTTCCCATGTTTTACTGTATATCAAGATATCATCAAAAAATACCAAAACAAATTTTTGAAGATGCTAACTGAATACCTTATTCATACAAGATTGGAATGTTGCAGGTGCATTAGTGAGTCCAAATGGCATAACAAGAAATTCAAAGTGCCCATAGTGACATCTGAAAGCAGTATTTTCCACATCTTCACTCCTCATTCGGATTTGATGGTAGCCTGATCTTAAGTCAATTTTTGAGAAGTATACAGCACCATGTAACTCATCAATGAGTTCATCTATGTGTGGTATGGGATACCTATTTTTTATGGTCTTCTTGTTTAGAGCCCTGTAGTCTATACACATTCTCATTGTACCATCCTTTTTCTTGACAAGTACCACAGATGATGCAAATGGACTAGAGCTAGGCCTTATGAATCCCATGTCTAGGAGTTCTTTAATAGTTTTTTCAATTTCTTCCTTATAACCTCTTGGATGACGGTATGGGGTTGTTATAACTGGTTTGGCACCCTATTCTAACTCTATAACATGCTCAAAACCTCTATCTGGTGGTAATCCTGGAGGCAAATCATTGAAAACTATACTATGCTTATCAAGAATATTTTGAATTTCAAAATGGAAATTACCTTGATTCTTTGGAGAGCTTGTTGGTTGGATTATGACTCCTGCTGCCCATGTTACTTGTCCTCTTCGAAAAGTCCTCTCCATCCTCTTTACAGAGACCGCCTTAGGTGCTCCATTCGATAACCCTCTCAATATGACTTCTTTCCCATTGGAATGAAATTTAAACTCCATAGTTTGATGGTTCATGTAATAGCCTCTGATAGAGTGCAACCATTGAACACCCAATACAAGATCTGTCTCCCAATACCAACCACATAGAAGTCATCACATAACTCATAATCTCCTAAGGTCATCTTGAGTTGTTTCACCACCCGTGTGCAAGGCATAGTGAATCCATCAGCTACAGTAACATTGAATCCCTCAAAATCTTCTACTTTAAGCCCTCTTTTCATGACAAATCCCTCATCAATAAAATTGTGAGTTGCCCCACTATCAAGAAGAACAGTCAACCTTTGCCCTGCTAGTACCCCTCAAATTCGAAAGGGATGGTATCTTGGGACTCCTGATAATGCTGCTAAAGTGTCATCCTTGCTGATTTCTTTTACTTTCTCTTCTTCTACCTCCTCCTTAGTATCATGAAATTCCTCATGCTCATCTGAATCAGATTCTGAAGCAACTTCAATATAGTGCACTTGACCTTTCCCCAAACATCTGTGTCCTGGAACCCATGGTTCTCTACAAGTAAAACAAAGCTTTTTCCTTCGTAATTCACTCCTAGTCTCTTCATCTACCTTCTTTTTTGCCACATTTGTCACATCTTTTGGTGGTAGTGTTGGGAAAGTCTTTTTCTGAAAATTTCCCTTATGTTGCCAAAGATTTGGGGTTTTTTGATTAGTGATTGATTTCATAGGCACGCAAGTTTCGAGTTGCAAGCTTCTTTTGATAGCTTCCTGTAAGGTTGAGGGTGAGAAAGCCTTAACCAAACCCTTAACAGAATCTTCTAAACCATCAAGAAAAAGATAAACGATCCTCTTTTCACTCATATCAGGTACCATAATAGCCACTTTTTGAAATTCTTCTATATACTCATTAACTGATTTGGTTTGCTTCAACTTTGACAATTCTTTAAAGTACTCTTCATCATCCTTGAGGTCAAATCTATCTATCACCCTTTGACTGAAATCTTCAAATGTAGTTACCTGATCGTGACCTTGAGTAGTCATTCCATGATACCACCAATCATAGGTTGCATCTTCCAAGTGTAGACTTGCAAATTGAATAGCATCACTCTCTTTCATGGGGTTAAGTGTGAAGAAAGTTTGTAATTTTTGTAGCCATGCTCTAGCTGAAATTTTATTTGTTCCATCAAAAGTAGGTGCTGTAAACTTGCTTATTTTATTTTTGAGCTCTCTTCCACTTGTGTCATGCTCCCTCCTGTTCTCTTTCTTGGGCATCAAAGCGTTCATCATATCCACATATTCTCTAAAAGGAACTGAACTACGAAAGTCATCATCTAAGCCATTGTAAGTAGCTCTTAATGTAATCAAATTACCTGTAACCTCTTCCACTGGATTAATGGCTGGATTTGGTACTAGTGGCTCATCTGCAGAGAAGAAAATAGATTTGGTTGATTTAGATGGTGTGGATCTCCCATTTCTCGGCTCCTCTGAAGTGCTCCCTTTCTCATTAATAGATGTAATTCCTTGTAATTTTTCTGTCAATATTCGCAAAGCCTCTCTAGTTTCCGCCAAACCATCCACTGTTTGCTTCTGAGTATTTTGGATGTCTTGGAAGAATTTCTTTGCCATCTCATCTGGATCAGCCATACTTTTTTCTTCCTTGGATTTTGTACTTTTGCTTTCAACTGGGGGTTTGATCAAAATTTCTTTATTCTTTTCTCACTACAAATATCTTTTTTCTCTTTCACTTAGTTGCATGCAATTATAAAATATGACATGCAAGATCTGGGTAGTTATCAAAACTTGACATGCAAGATCTGGGTAGTTGTTAAAACTGACATGCAACTTCTACAAACCCTCAGGCTGGCAAGATCACGGCTCTGATACCAATGAAATGTCCCTTTACTAATTTTTATTGATATTTCCAGCCTCAAATCAGAACTTTAAAATCAAACAACCAATATTACAAAGATCTGCCAATTTCCCAATAAAACCCAAATCAGGTATGTCCAAATTAGTGCCAAAAACTTCACAACTTCACAAATTATTAATAAATCTGAAAATGGACATTTTTACAGAAATTTCAGTAGCATAACAACCTACAAAATGACATTTCCAGATTTGTATAGCCTTTACACAACAGATCACAAATGTAGGGCAAAACTATGCTCAATCGGGCTCCCAAAATTAACACAAAAATGCCCGGAAACACCACAAAACACTCATAAACTATCTCAGAAGTTTAATCATGACCCAATACATATATTCAGCTCTATTTTAACATCATAAAGTCTGAAATACAGCAGCAAACCAAACTGATATGAAACACTCAACTGAAAACCCAAACTCAAACCAAAAAACAACCCCGAAAACACCCAAATCGGCACTATTCAGCACAAAGGCAAACTCTGTATGAGCATGCACATGGAATGGCTTCAAAATCCCATCCTTAGCCTTCCTAGAAACCTGCAAACTCCCGTTCTTGGGTCTCCTTCTCCACAGGTTTGGCAGCCTCTGAAGAACAACAAGAAAATTAGCAAGAATCAAGATGTAGAATGAGCCCAAAATGCCTCCAAACCCCTTTTAAAGAGGGCATAACCCTAACTCATGTCCAAGAGAGGTTAATAAAATATAATTTAATAATAATTTTTATTTATTAGTCCATTGGTTTCCAAAGATTAACCCCTTTTCCGAAATTTCACCTTTTTGGAGCATGCCTGCCTTAACAAAGTTTTTTTTTTTTTAGTTATTTGAATAGGGGACATGACAGTTGTCTCATATCTGGTTACAGGAAAACCCAGTTGTAATGAATATTTGAATGGGCAACATCTTCATGTGTTGACCCTCATTTCATTAAATTTCTACGCATTTGCTGAAATCTACATTCATGCATGTGAAGCCTTAAGTCGTGCATTTGATTTTCTAAAGGTTCTAAAATCTCTCAGCATCATTTTTTGTATCAGAGCCCAGAAAAATATCTGGGTAGGGAAAGGTGATTTGGTATTTGATTTTGAAGTTATATGGGGTTCCATGGAGGAAAGAATCAAATCACATATTTGTTTATGAATGCTGAAGGAGAAGGGATCCAAAGGATTTTTGGATTGATTTGTTATTAAATCACTTGGATGAATCAAAGGAATTAAATCACTATCATTTGAAAAAGAAATATCTGAAGTTGAAACTATTGCATGCATGTCAAGATTCCTTAAATCTGAAGCTTCCTGATTTCGGGCAGTGTGGTGGAAATCTTTTCCTTATTTTTTCATGAAGTATTTTCTTGTTATGCATGATATATTTTTAGAAATATCATTGAATATACTCTCATCTGGTTCAAGTTTGGTTCATTTTCTTTTAGAAATGAGCAAGTTATGCACAATTCTGTGAAGCTGGTCTGTTCAGATTTTAGATTTACAGTCCAAAGAAAAATTTATAGTAGTCACGTATGGTTTCATAGAGACCCAAAAATTGGTGAGAGGATAGTTAATTATGTTTTTAACAATTTTCATTCTTTCCATAAAAATTTATCTTGTGATTTGAGGGGTCAAACAAACCCATTTCTGAAAACTGTCCTATTTACTGTCACTGTTGCTACAGGAAGGCAGCAGTTTGGAAAGTTTTTTCTTTCTTGATTTTCATGGTGTCGAGAAGGAATGTGGTTGAAATAAATTCAATTTTAATATTTGAAAATAAATTCCCAGCTCTAAAATCAGCAGCATTGGTTTGGACAATTTGTTTTGGTCATGGTTAAAGTATGGTTAGTTTTCTTTAGTTGAGGGGATAAGTGTTTGACGAAATTCCTGTCACTGTGAAGACACAATTACCACTACTTGGAGTCAATGAGTGAAAGAAAAAGACTAATTTTTTGGGTGGAAAAAGATTTTTTTTGTTTAAGTGTCCTATGTTGTTGAAGCATTCTATGTTCATGTAGTAGATTATGTTACTATAGCAAAATACAATGTGTAGATTGTGAAGGTTTCCAGATTGATGAGTTTGAGCCTTTGAAGCAACCCTTCGAGTTGAGTATATCCACGAAAGGTTTCAAAAGTGTAGCTCTACATCATAATGGAAGAAGAAGAAGTAGAAATACAAAGCTATAGCCAAAGACATTCTATATTCCGAACAAAGTGCAAGTGCAAGAATAAGGTATGCAAAGTTATAGTTGACAGTGGTTCCTTTGAAAATATAATCTCAGTAGAAATGGTTGAGAAATTGAATCTTCCAAGAGGACCTCATGATTTACCTTACAGAGCATATGGGTTAGGAGATGAACAATGGATTGATGTGTTTGAAAAGTCATATGTTTCTTTTAATATTGGACCATATTTTGATACCATTGAATGTGATATTATGCCTTTAAAAGATTGTCACTTGATTTTGGGAAGAGCATGGCAATATGATAGGTCAACCATATATGATTATAGAGAAAACACATATACTATCAACAAGAATGGGAAGAAGATGCTTTTATTTCCATTGAAGGATGATACAACATGGAAGGAATCGAGAAGTATAGGTCTTATTGATAGGATAGCATTTCCAATGCATGATGAAGTGAAAGAGGAAGTGAAAGAAGTTTTGGTAGAGGCAAATGAAACTACAGAGAAGGCAGCCATAAAGAGTGCAGATGTATGTGAAGTTGGTATAGAAATCTCAACAATGATAGATGTGAGTTGTCCTTTGGAAGGGAAAGAACATGAAGAGCAGAAAGAAGATAAATTGCAGCAAGAAGCAGTGCAGCAAGTAAAAGTCCTATGGGATTTGAGTGTGATAAAGTTATGGTTGGAACAGTGATGTGTCCTTTGAAAATAGAGATGAGTACAATGCTGAAAGGTACTCCTATGAAAGAGAGTTTGGAGGAAAATAATGAAGCCTTCAAAATGCATGGTGTAGTGAAATGTCAAGAGCAATGGCATGAGGATGGAGATAAAGATTGTGTAGCAGCAAGTTCTGAAGAAGAATCTAATTTATGGGAAGAGTTTACAGCCATCATGGGAGAATGGAAAAGGAATGGTGGTAGTATGGAGACTTAGCATGAAGAAATTTCCAAAGAAGAGGTATCAGATGATGTTATGGACAAAGAAGATGAGGCTAAATATATTTATGACAGGGCAACAAATTATTTTCGGGACATAAAATTCAGAATAAAAATTCAAGTGTATGCAGCAATAATAAAAATTCAGAATGTGATGAAGTTACAAGTGTATGTAGCAGCCATACAAATTCAGAATATGATGAAGTGGATGCATAGTGAGCAGCAAATAATTTTTATTTTACCAATGGAAAACAAACCAAAGGTAAAGATGAAGGAGAAAGAGAAAATTCAAATGATACAAGTTCAAGAAAGGCCAAGTTTTCTAATGGAGGAAAAGTACAAACCAAAAGTCAAGATGAAGGGATCCATATGTTTTTCTAATGCTTTGTTTTGTAGGTGTTTCCAAGGGACTTGAAAACTTTTGAAATTTGGGAGTATAGTGCAGGAGCACGTTTGTGACAGGAAGACAACCTACAATATGACTAAAATGCAGGGCACAAAGCAAATATCAAAAAGTTTTGAGTTTAAAATCTGAAATTTGAAATGTTTCTGTGTGACTTTAGAGTTTTATATTTTAAAATAAATGTCCTTTTTTTTGTGGTGGAAATGTTTAGGTGGCATTCTTATAAGCCTACCCAACATTATCCACTTAGGACTTAGTATGAGTTTATTTTAGATTATTTTGGGTGTGTTAAAGGTTTCTAATTTTTGAAAATGTTTATGGGAAAAATCAAAAGGAAGAAAATGATGAATATTCCTAAAGCACCATGTGTAGGCATTCAAAATGTAACCGCCACAAGAAAGCTATGATGGATTTTTGGGAGTTACATTAGAAGGTGAATATTCCTAAAGCACCATGTGTAGGCATTCAAAATGTAACATCCACAAGAAAGCTATGATGGATTTTTGGGAGTTACATTAGAAGGTGAATATTCCTAAAGCACCATGTGTAGGCATTCAAAATGTAACCGCCACAAGAAAGCTATGATGGATTTTTGGGAGTTACATTAGAAGGTTTTTCAAAAAGAGAAAGAGTGCATATTGGAAGAGAGATTTTTGAAGAGAGATTTTTTTGGAGAGAGATTTTTTTTTGGGAGAAAGTGAATAGAATGAAGTTCTTGAGTTTTCCTGTAATTTTCTTAAGTTTCTAGTGTTGTATAGATGTGATTGTGTAGTATTCTACATACATTTTTCTGTTTGTATTTAGATCAACAATTTGGAAGAAATCTGAAAATCAGATCTTAATAGTTTAATATTTTCTTATTGTTCATTTCCTATCAGCCGGATCTCTCTGTTGTTTTGAGAGTGGTGTTTGCATGGGGGTTTTCTAAAGATCCTCCAATGGTCTTTGTCAGCCATTGGAGGATTCTCTATAATTTCATTCATTTATTTATTTCTATATTGTTGTCTCATATCTGGTTATAGGAAAACCCAGTTGTAATGCAGATTTGAATGGGCAACATCTTCATGTGTTGACCCTCATTTCATTAAATTTCTATGCATTTACTGAAATCTACATTCATGCATGTGAAGCCTTAAGTCGTGCATTTGATTTTCTAAAGGTTCTAAAATCCCTCTGCATCAGAGGGGAGCAGGGCAAAGAAAACCAACCAAAACACCTAAACTACTAGCAAGCTCGAAGCTTGCACATTATTTCAACTAACACTACACACACCCAAAGGATATTTACAATATATACAATAGGTAGGGAAAACACGTACCATGGAAGGAAAAGGGAAGAAAAACTCATATATGACCATGAACCAGTAAAGAGAAGTATGAGCCATCCCTAAAAAATGGATTATGCTTGCATGGATGAAACAGATACAACCTTTGCATGGCGAACTCTCAATTGTTGCACGTCAAACCAATTATTTGCAAGGACTTCATAAGCCAAGTATCATTCCCAAATACCCGAGATCCATCATAGACTTCATGTTCTTTGTGAGCTTTTATTACAAATATTTTGCTGAAAGAAAGAGTCCCCAAATGTTTCCAAAGTACACATCACATCATTGATGTCATTTTTTTTTTATTCCATTATCTATCAAAAGATTTGTAGCACTTAGATTATCATCAAAATAATCCTCATTTTACATTGGGTCAATATCAATTGAGACAATTTCTTCATATTTTGCTGCAATTAAATTTGAAAAGTCTTTTTCTAAGATCAATGCATTAGAAAAAGTAATACTTGGATCTTTCCCTCTCGGATCTTGCCTAGCAGGTGTCAAAAGCTTTTCAATGGTATTTTCATCAATATTTCTTACCATTTCTATGTCTTCAAGAGACTGCAACTTTTCTTGTTGATATGATATACAATCAAATGAACAATTCTCAATTTTGACTTGTTCATCAAGATGAGGGATGCCTTGTATTTCTTCACCATGAATTCTTTCTTGATGTTGTTGATCTATCAAGTTTACTAGATCAACGTCAATGGCTGGGAAAACTCCAAATGCAAAGGAATCAAATGCTTGAAATGAAGGAGCCATTGGTAGATTTTTATTAATCTTATAATCACAAAGCTCTTTTTTAGAGCTCTTTTTTAGTGGGGGGATGGCTGCTACTATTACATTTAATTCCACATAATAACATAGCATCATCTATTTTAATTGCTTATTTTTTAGCATCTCTTAGATTTTGTACATTTTGATACTTTAACTGGAATTTAATTTCAGTTTCCATTGCAGCAACAAAAATGCACAACTTTCATGCCATGTATTCTTTCAAGGGAGCTGAGCTCATGCACTTACCACAGTTCATGGTTTCATTTTCACCATATATATTTCCTTCCATTGCAAGGTTGATTGAAATATTTATTTTTCACATTCAATGAAAGGTATGTTCAGGCTGAGGATGATGAATCACTATGTCTGAACACCAAAATCATATGCCTTTTCAAGATGAAACATGGTATTTCACTCCATGTGCAGGGATTCAAGATTGTGGGTCATGAAAACCTGATAGGGTAAACTAAGTATGCAAGTCTTTGATCTGTTGAGGCAGAGTAAGAGTAACCTTGACTCTTGAACTCAATTTTAATTATGCAATTTGAATTGTGAACCCAAACTTCTAATTAATCATCTATGCCTAAACTTGGAACAAAAATCTATGGTGCTTGATCCTCTGATACTGAACTTTCAAACCAATGAATCTAAATTTTGAACTTTGGACTCAAAATTTTGGAAACTAAATCTACATTTCAAAATTGCATTATGAACTTTCTAGAGTCAACCGTTCTGCATTTTGAACCACTTCGAACCCTTGAACCACTTCAAACTTCTTTGAACCTTGGTTCAAAGGAGTTTGAAACTCCACACTAAAGTTTTAAATTTGTGTTCATAATGGGTACCAACACAAGGCACAGTCAAGGGAGGCACTAATATGAATATTGATAACTAGGCATCAGTTGAGGAAGAGCAGCAAATAGAACAAAATGTACAAGATACACAAATGATAAGTGTTAGCCCTCCACAAGTGACAAGTGTAAACATTGAAATTGTCAAAGTAAAGGATGTTTCTGATACTACTAATCAAAACATCAATTCCCTTATAGAGGAAGATTTGAAAAGGATACTTATCTAGACCACTCTCCAGGACAAATTATGTGACAACCCTGTACTGGTAAGTGTAGATGAAATTCAAAAGATAAAGACTATAAGTGTAGGGGAGGAAGTGAAAACACAAGAAACACATATAATCACTCCTCAAGTCACAACTGTACAACCTTCACAACCCATATTTTCATATCAAAGGAAGGAGACAATAGGTTCCACTATCAGTACACTCATGCAAGACACTCCAGTCTTAGGAAATTAACAAGAAACTAAAAAAGATAAGGTTGAGAAAGTTGGAGAAGATAAGGTGGAAACAATAGAAAATGATGGGACTCAAAGCCAAATAGGTTAGGTAGATACACCTACACCTCTAGCACAAGATCAAAGTGAAACTGAAACCACAGAGGCAGAAAAGGACAAGTCTGAAGAGACAAGTTTGACACCCAAGCCGAAGGAGCTAGTAGCAATCCAAGCACTAGTGACATTACCAGAATCTAGTACTCCTTCTAGTCAAGCTCTTTAGAGGCTGAGCGTAGATGCTACTCAATTACAATTTTAAGTGTTGAGTTCTAGCTCATTAAAGGTAGAAGAGGTAATTGTTTATGGAGATATTAGCCTAGATGAAGAGATTGTATTACCTAAATTTGATTTTGTAGTAATCACAATTGAGCAGATGGGCATACTACAAGAGGTCCTAGCAAAGAAGAAACATCAAGAACTGCTCAGAAGGGAGCATAAGTAGAAGCAAGATTTGATTGATATCAAAGATATTTTCTTAGATGCATTTAGTCCGCCTACTCTAGATGAAACAAAGCCTATTATGGAATAATTTACCAATATGATGGAAAGAGTTAGTGACACAGACCTGGTTACTAATGTCAAATTATTAGAATGGTCTAAAAAGAAGTTTCAAAACAAGGCAAATGAGAAGATATCTAGTGGTATTGCACTAACACAAGTTGAGCTAGCAACTAAGATAGAAAGTGTGAAGAATGTACTAGATAACATTTTCTCTTTGTACACCAAATAGTGTAATCCTACACTCTTCACAGAAGAGGTAAGGAATCACATCCTGAGTTTGGAGAACCAAATGTAGTCATCGAGTGCAAAATTTCCTAAGTCTCCAACTCAAAGTGAGAAACACTTTAGGAACCTATTACAATCCTAGAGTCAATTAGTGTCATTACAAGAAAATGAAGCCAACATAAGCGCTAAACTAATTAGCATTCAATTGACATTAGCGCCCCACGTGGATATTTTACATAAGGAACTAGGTTATACACAAACAATTATTAAGAAAGACCCCAATATTTCTACATTAGATATCTTAGTTCACCTTTCTGCTGAGTTGGCCATCCAACTTAAGTCTTTGGAGGTAGCTTGTGATAATTGGGATGCAACTCTTAAAATTATACTTCAGGTACATAAATCTTTTTTGGACAAATACACTATTAGTGTATAACCCATTGACATCAATGTTAAAAAGGGGGAGTAAGAGCAATGGGGGAGAGAGCCATGGGGGAGAGAGTAAGAAGATCAAAGAGATGTCTATCTAAAGGGGGAGTAAGAAAAAGGGAGAGTAAGAGAACAAAAATGCAAACATCAGTTTAGATAGGCACAGAGAAAGAGTATTAGTTGATGCAAATCTACTCAATAGGAGGAAGATTTTTATAAAAAGTATAATATAGAACTAAACATTCAACTCAGGGGGAGTTACAAAATTTTAAGGTATAAGTCATGTATTGAAAAATTTTGGTATTTTGAAATTTTGTATAGAAGCCAAATTGGCATCTATGTTATGCTCGTAAGAACAAGATTATTAATGTATGACCAAGTGTTTTTGACACTCATGTCAAAGGGGGAGATTGTTGATCTCATATTGGTTTTTACAAGTGAGTGTCTATACACTTAAGTCATTTACTTAGTTCATACCAAACAAGTAACATATGTCGAACACAACATATAAGTTAGAGCATGTCGAATATATAGTGAGTGTTGAGTCACTCATATGCCAAGTCATTCAAGTGCTGAGCAAATAGTATGTGCCAACTGATTCAAGAGCCGAGCAAGCAGTGCATGCTGAGTCATTTAGTTATCGAGTGACATCATTGAAGTCACATTTAGTAAGCACTAGAGACTTCAAATGCAAAGTAACATAGTTTTGACATAGTTGTTTGTATTGGCACAAACTACTATGTAAACCATTTTTTAGCCAACTTGAGGATTGATTTACTATCTTTTGCTGATAAGGATGAATCTCAAGTGGGAATCCCTATGTATTATATGCATCCAATCGATGAAAAGGAAGGTTTAAGTGACAATATGGGTGAATCACAGCCATTGATTCATACCTAACCCTAAGTCACCTAAGTCTTGTTAAGGAGGACAAAACCCTAAATTTTTTATGAAGGAATGAATGAATGACCAGAGAAAGAGAAAGAGAGTTTGCATATACAAACATGACATTCATGGTGACCAAGGTATTATGATATGAATTACATTTCAGAATCAATTAAAGGAGAACAAAGGAAGGAAATAATCACCAATAGAGAGACATCTGATCAAGAAGGATCAAGTATACAATAATATAGAGGTGATCTGACATCGAGCAACAAAGTGCTAATCGCAGGATCATTGCTAAGACATTCTAATACGTGAATCAATTAAATCTCTTAACAGAGTAGTCCTAACAAGTTTTATTGAAATCCTCTAACAAGGTTCTTACTTAATTGTAAGTTGAAGTCCTTTAACCAAGCACACTTCTAATAGGGTGTTGAAATCCTTTAATAGGGTAAGACTTAATAGTCTTTGTAATTTTTTAATTGGGCATACCTTTCATAGGGTAGATCATGTTTCATGATCAGACATTGTAACCTTCATTGGATACACTTCATTACTGTAGTAGTGAAGATTTGTGGGTGTCATCACCATCCCAGTTTTACCTTCTCATTGGAGGGTTTATGAGTAACCATATCTTGTGTCATACATGTGTGAATGCTTACTTGTTTACGTACTTTAGATGTATATGCTTTACATGGTATGTCAGTTTACTTATTGAATTGTGAGATGGATGTGTGGCGAATGTTTTATGGGTTAAAGTTTAAAGCACTGATTCACCACCCACCCCCCACTCTCAACGTTTACCTTTCCTATTGTAATTCCAACATAGTTATCGTAATGGCATCAAGTTCTACATAAGTGAAGATGAGAAAGGTAAGTAAGATCAAGTTAATTTAGAATGAATATTGTGAAGAACCCAAGTACGATTTACATCCCAAATTCTCTACTCAAACTCTTAATATTGGACCACTTTCATCATTTCCCCTAAGGGTTTTACTAGTTCATGATATATGTGTGTTCTACTCTTTTGAAATTAGTGAAGTGGGTGATTATGAGTTGCAGGAGACTTACAAGAAATTATGTGTTGATAGGAAATTGAAGGATGAACATAAGCATTTTTAAATTAAGGTGTTAACTTGCATCTTGTGTTTCCCTAAAGTTTTCAAAATAAAGTGGATCAATGTTGAGTTGTGTTCACAATATGACAATGTGGCTTGTTGAACCAATCACAATTATGAGAGACGTTATTCACATGGTGACCAATTATCGTATCATAGAGGAAGTCAAAGAAATTAGGGATGCATCTAAAAATAAAATTGAAGATAATACTAGAGCTCAATGAGATTGAAGAGGTTTGAAGGTTGCATTGATCACTGATCTGGAGACATGTTTTAGCACATATATTATTGCATACAAGATTTATCAATCTAGATGACCAAACATTGTATTGTGTGGAGCTATGTATTTTTTCTACAAGTTAGTAAAGGAAGGTTTCAAACTTGACCTCACCGAGTTACAACCAAAATAATTGGTAGAAACTATGAAGACTATTCAAGTTGCAAAGAACTACACCTATAAATTTGTCTCATTATTGGTATGTACATTTTTCTATATGAAAAACTATTTCCCCACAATTAGAAATGTAAATTGGGATGTAAAAAGACATGAAATTTATCAGATAAATGAATACATTGAGAGGTTTGGAGAATTTTTTTGAAAGTGTAATGTTAACTTATTTCAATGAGTTCAAAGAGAGAATGCATAAGAGTTACATAATTCGACCTCAATTCATTGAGAAATATAATGATGATATGTTTTTTCTTGTTGACATTGATACTACATTGATTCAATATATTGAGCTAATTCTTGGATAGAACCTATGGAATATGAAATAAACATCAATCAAGCTACTGAAGCCATAGAGGCGTTACTCAATGAACTAGTAAACAAGTTGGCCAAACCTTTTGGCACCTATGAGGAAGAAAAGAAAAGAATCAAGTTAGAAATTAATGCCACCAAGATAGAAAGGAAAATGAGGAAGATGATAGACACTCTAGAGAGTGTTGGTCCCAACCGATACTGAGAGGGGGGTTGAATCAACACACATACTTTTACTAAATCTACCAGTTAATGCATAGAGCTTTATCAGATACTTCATTGTTACCTCTTTAAATATTAAAGGAATAATAAATTCTATGCAATAAAACCATACAATATCCCACACAAAAGAATACATTAATGAGAGATATTTTTATGTATAAACCGCTAGTGTGAGGGTGAAAACCACACTAGGAGTAATATACCCACTCACCCTTCCTTACAATAAAAAGGTTTCATGTTAAAGGCTTACATCAATTCCTTTTGATAATACATCCTATTAGGAATATCGATAACTAGTTAGGATTATAGCAATTGGTCTACCTTGTTAGATGATATAGATCTCTTTCTAAGAGATGCCTTGTTAGAGGATTTAAGAGACTTAATACAAGTCTTCCATGTTAAAGGCTTACAATAGATGTTATGGTTAGAAATCAAACTAATGCATGTGATCTAAATATATGGCACACCTTTACTAATAGATCCTCTATTGCTGCTCCTTAAAGATGATCTGATTTTCCACTATTGTTATTGCTTGGGTGAGCTTTCTCTATGCTATACCCTTCTTCCTCTTATACATTTCATGCTTGTTTTTTGTTTTACTTTGTTCACAACTAACCTTCTCTATTTAAGTTTTCTTGTTCACATTTTTATAGCAACAACAATGTACTTGTCTTTTCCTCTGGTTGATAGTCTTCTCCTCTCTCTTTCATCCAACTTCTTACTTAATGAGTGACAAGTGATCTTTAAATTAAAATATCTAATTATGAATGGAAACCTAAAGTTATCCCACTCAAAATGTAATTTTTAAATTCATAGTGAGCATAGTCACACAACACTCATGACTACCTATACATAGAGTTCTAGGCTTATAGTCCATCTTGTCTATCTGTAAGTCTACAGCTAGACTTGGGAACTTATGTGCTTCGGTTGCATTCTGTCTTTTTTCTTTGTTGCATGTCTTGTTGCATCAGACCTTCTCTTGTATCATCAAATCAATGGTGATTAGAGTATGACCATTCTTCTTTCACTATTTTCTTTTGTTCTTTTATCTTGACTGGTATGGCAGTCTGCCGATGGTTACACTTGCAATGCTTTGTAACTTCTTGTTAATTGGGTACCAACCAATGAAGAAAAAATCTACTAGCTTGATGCTTGAGTTCTTTTCTCATCACATTCTTGGTTGATGTAGCTTAGTCTTGTTAGCCTGAATGCTAATGATACTACTTTGGGGGAGTATCCTAAGCATTAAAGAGTATTGATATGTTTCATTCATGACTATGTTTGTCATTGATGCCAACATAGCATGGTTTCTATAAAGATAAGCTAAATAGAAAACATAGATCTTAATGGTATAGACAATAGTTTGATTTTCTAGTGATGCATAGTTATGGACATGTTTGGTATAGTATCCTAATGATGTGATTCAATGTGAAGACTCTAAGTCAAAGACATATAGAAGTTGTACATGATTTATAGAGAGTAGTTCAGAGACAAAGTATTGGGAATGTAGTTACTGATGTTTGTTCACTATATTTCATCTGAGATGTAATGAGAAGATGCACAGTTGGGCATTAACAAAGGATAGTCTATTGGTGATGTCAGAAAGTGTGCAAGCCTTAGTATCACACATGTAAAGTTTTGTATAGACTGTGAATTGAGAGTACTATTATAATTGTAATTAATTAATTATCTTGTTACAATTAATTAGGAAAGCCTCAAGGTTGACTTAAGGAATTATTTTGAAGATATGGTATAAAGGAAAGATGTTTTCCTTGATTGTAACATGTAGTAATCATTTTGAAGTGTGAAGTGTGAAAAGGAGCACAGTGGTTGAGGAATGCATGTAAGTAATCCAAGGGATTATTGGATGTGAGTTTTGTGATATGGTTACAAGGTTAGAAGCATCAGAGGTCTAGTTGACAAGACAAAAGAAGAGGAAGGAAGTAAATTTCATTTCTATTATTCTACAAGGAATAATACAAAGATCATTTGGATAGTGGGTTCATTGGTCTTTCCCTTGAAGTTGTTTGGGCAGTGGGTCCAATTGTCTTCCACAACTCCTAATAGGGTTGGCACAACTCCTAACAGGGTTGGAATCTCCTAACAGGGATTCAAAGTCTGCTAGGTTCAGTATCTTAGTTTTGCATTCTGAGGATTTGTGCCCATGTTTCTTGCATTTGTGACATTTGCCTTCAAATTTAGGTTTTTCTTGGCATTCATTAGCTTTTTGACCATGTTGATTGCAGTTGTAGAATTTTCCATTGAATTTAGCTTTTCTACTGCTCCAGGATTTGTTTGATGTATGTCCAATCTTACCATAGTGGTTGCAAGTAGGTTTTTGATTCTTTTGAGCTCCTTGCTTGGATGATTCGCCTTCTTTTGTATATGCAATTCCTACTTTACCCTTTTGTTTGAAGTGACTTTTCTCATTCAATTGATTCATGTATGCTTTACATTTCATCATCCTCTTATTGGTTTGCCTTTCAATGTTTAAATCATTCAACAATCTTTCATTGTCTAATCTCAGATTCATGATTTCTTCATTTGCATTGGTGAGATAATCAATGAAGTCTACTTTCTGAAGGGATAAATGTTGAATCTCATTATTCTTTCCTTCTACTTCTTCTTTTATTTTGTATTTCTCTTCCATAACTTCACATAGTATTATTGACTAAATTTCTTGCTCTCTTCTTAGTTTACTTACTTTCTCTTGAAGTGAACCATTATTTTCTAACAGTTATTTGATTGTTTCATTGGCTTCATCTAGATTGCTTGTTGAATGGATGTCTTCAATTCTTTCTTCAATGGAGAGATGGTCATTCATCTAGATTGCAAGATCTTTTCTTCTTTTCAGAGATTGAGAGAGTTGCTCCTTTGCTTTCTTGAGTTGTGCAATAGCCATTTCCAAATCCAAATTCTCATTGTTAATAGCCTTGTCAAAGTTAGATACCTCCATAGCCTTAGATCTTTTCTCAAGCTCTTAAACTTTTTCTCTAAAAACCACAAAAGCACTGATACTAATTGTTGGAAATATATATGACAGGTTAAGTTACTAAGAACGGAGGGGTGAATTAGTAACTTAGAAAATTTTACTCTTAATTTACCAATTAATCATTTGTGTATTCTGATCTAATTGCATGCATGAGAAACTGAAAACATTAAGCATTCAAAACACTTTGACACACAATTTTGGTGAACCAGAAACCTTCCAAATAGAAAGTAAAACTAGGGTGGGGATGATACCCACAAGCTTTAGTTCTGCAGTATAAATTTGGCTTGTTAAGGCTTACAATGATCACTTCTAATGATCTTCCCTATTAGGAGCACTAAGGACTGCTAGGTCTACCTTGCAAAAGGATTTACAAACATATAATAAAGTATGCACTTGGTAAAGAGATTTACAAAAGATTGTTAATTCTACCTTGTGAAGGATTTAACTAATCCACCTATCAGGATGAAACAGTGCTTGATCTCTAATCTGCAACTTGGTTTGGTGAATGAGATACCTTTGAGTGTAATGATCACCTTGCAGTGATAGGCAAATATTTTTTGCTCCTTATACTGCTTGTAGCCTTGTACCTCGCTCTTCTGCTCTTTTTTGCTTGTTACAATACTTTCTTATATTATATTGGGTGTGATACAATACATTACATATATACCAATCCAATTTACCAATCAACAAAGTTGGATACAATACAAGTTTACACAAAATACACAAAGTCGGGCCAAACTACAAGAACTTGGGTTTTGAAGACTAACTCAGTGAGGTTTTGATACTTGGCATCCACAATAAATACTTTTCATCATCATGTATTTGGTAGACATAGAAGCTTGGTCCATACTGATCACTTTTCAAGTTGTTTGAACTCGGTCTACACTACTAACTCGATGAATACTGTGAAACTTGGCATATAAACTGAATCACTTGATTCATACTGCATGGCTCGATAAATACTATCACTATGAGCTCAGTATAAACTTAATCACTTGGTTAACACTGAGTGGCTTGGTCAACATTGGATTCTTATTACTGATACTGCAAACTCAATAAGCACTGCATAGCTCAATTTTCACTGAGGAACTTGGTAAACCTTATGAAGCTTGGTTTGCATTGTTGATCACTATTATGGTGCAAACTGCTTGGCCAAACTGAAAACTATCTTTTGGATTCGATAGCAACTATAGAACTTGGTAGAAACTTAAATGCTTAGTTAAGTTTGTTAACTATACAATATGCTTGGTAGATACTTACAATCTAAATAAGTGTGTGTCAGTAATAACAAACATGACTATAATTTCAACATAATGTAGATGCATAGAAAAAGTTGATGGAAATATCAAAGAAGAAGTTTGAGAATAAAGTATTGGAGAAGGTTGCTCAAATAATTGCAATGCTACAAGTAGAACTTTTCACTTTAGTTATTGAGTTGGAAACTATTTTTTGTAATGTTCTTTCATTGTTTAAAAAGTTGTGCAACATTCCAACTC
Source organism: Cupressus sempervirens (assembly GCA_028749045.1). Classification (NCBI taxonomy): domain Eukaryota; kingdom Viridiplantae; phylum Streptophyta; class Pinopsida; order Cupressales; family Cupressaceae; genus Cupressus; species Cupressus sempervirens. Next base: position 9,601,978 of record CM053783.1, read on the forward strand.
TTACCCAAAAGTTAAAGATAAGCTATAGAAAGTTGGAGAAGACATGAAGTCATGTGCAGATAGATTAAACATTGACTCAAGATCTTACATTATTCACTACTCAAAAGTGAAATTCTATAGAGGAGTTCACCATAAATTTTTAGTAGAAGAAGCCAGGACAAGGGCTAAAATCACTGAATTGTAGCCTAAGGTGTACAAGATTATGTTTCCTTGTACAAACAATATTGTAGAATATGAAGCCCTAATTAATGGCATGAAGATTGTTGTTGAATGGAGAGTTCATGAATTGAATATCTTTGGTGATTCATAGCTTGTAATCAACTAGGTCAATGATGTGTATCAGACAAAGGATGAGAAATTGATAATTTATAAATGTATCACCTAAAGAAATACTTTGCTCATATAACTTTTTAGCAAATTCCTTGGGCAAATAAAAAAGTGGTCAATGCAATGGCTACTCTTGCTTCTATGTTACAGATGCCAGAGAATGATCTTCGACATGAGTTCCTGGTGGAGACATTACTCTACCCTGCCTATATCTCCCCTGAATCCTAGATGATCTATTCTATTGTAAGACAATATTCATCTCACTACCATCATATTTACTCTTACCCACGTGACCAAAAAATTATGAATAATCTAACCCAAAATTAAAAATGTCACCTTATCCACAGTGCTTCATGGTATATCATTATTACTAACAAATTGTTTAAGAGAGGTCTAGACAGAACACTCCTTAGGTGTCTAGAACTTGATGAGTCCAAACACACATTAATCAATGTACACAAGGGCATTTGCAGATCTCACTCTAATGGCTTGACACTAGCTCATAAACCTAATAGAGTTGGTTACTATTGGCCAAATATGGAGGAAAAGGCAATCAAATATGCCAAGTCCTACAAAAAATGCCAACTCCATGGAAATCTGATTCATGCTCTAGCTAGGGAGCTAATTCCATCTATCACACTATGGCCATTTCAACAATGGGTGTTCGATCTTATGGTCAGATTCACCCGTCTTCTTCAAATGCACATAAGTTTAGTATTATAGCTATCGACTACTTCACTAAATGGGTAGAGGCAGTCCCTTTCTCTATAGAAAATGGCAAAATTGTAGCTCTATTCATTATGAATTACATAATATTTAGGTATGGTGTACCTTCCTCCATCATTACTAACAATGGAGGGAAGTTTAAAAACAAGGATCTTAAAGAGTTGTGCAAAAATTTCATGCAACATTGGTCTTCTATTTATTACCCCCAGGGTAATGGTCAAGTGGAAGCATCCAACAAGGCTATCCTTAAGATCTTGCATCGCACAGTCAAAAATCTGGAAGGGATTGGAACCTTTAGATTAATCTAGCTTTATCACTCTTTCTAAGTACATGGATAATCAAGACTCAAAGACCAGGTGATAAACATATATGAAATTAAATGAGACAGAGTTATATTCAGGGATGACTGAATTAATTCAAAGATTGATTTTAATCATGAGAAAATATCAAAACTCAAAGATTTGGCATATAGACATCTCCTCTCTCTAAACACACAAAAAGATACTACAAATCTTATTGTTCATGCACACAAGTTATAGTTTAGAATAAAATACTCATCTCCCTCACTTGATTAGAATCAGAAACTAAAGATTTTCCCTACTTTCCTATAGCCTAGAGACTACTACATAAAAATAAAAATAAAAAAAGAACCCTCTTTTCCATCATCATTTTGCATATTTGAAATTCCCTAACTCCGGATCATTTTTACTTATCATAATTGAGTCTTTTAAAATAGAATCTTTAAATAGTTTCCAATAAAATGTCCTTGGCATTGATATTTTATAAACACAAGACATACATCCTTTATGATGTTTATGCCCCTCAAATTAAATAAAGTTTATTTTGGTTATAAAGGTATCAGCATACAATTCTTAACACTAATATTTCCATGACATTTGGAAAATAGTGAGTGGCCTTTGGACCTCATTATGGATAGTTAAGTTGGATGTCGTATAATATAAATGATTTTGTAACTATATGAACGTACATGTTTCTACTTGTAGATTGAGTCTCACATTTGTAACAAGTGAATTGGCACAGCCTTCTTTATTGGGCATGATGAAGAACATATCCCTCTATTTATTAAAGTTTAGCCTCCTTTTTATCAATTAATTAGACCCCATATTTTATGATACTTATTCTTACAAGTATGTTGGCAAATATATTTATCGGGTCAAAGAATCTCACACTTATCAAATGGGTGGCAATTGGAAGTCAAATTGGTGAGAAAACTATACTCAAATTGTGTGGATGGCTTAATCATCACATACTAATGTTTGATTCCTATTTTAAAAGAGTTAAATAGTCAAAATTGACTTATTTTTCTAGGCCTAATTTATTCCTTAGTGTGTGATATTTAAAAGTGTTGCAAATTGTGACCACATTTATCAGTCATACCATCCTTACATCCATTATGTTTATGTCTATGCCAAGAGTATGTCAAGATGGAATTTCCATGAGGATAAAGATGCTTTTTTAAGTCTAAATTCCTTTTAAGATTGTGTCAATACCACATTCATTGGTGTTTTTTACATCTTAAGCTTCCTAATAAATTGCCAACCTATCGTCTTTACCTTTAGTGGTGAAATCATATTCACTAACATGAAGCCTGACTTTGTTGATGGATTTTAATGGAAGAATAGTTACATTTAAATTTGTATGCATATGTTATGGTGTTATAATTTATATTTTCATGCATATGTTGATGTAGATTAGTTACATTTACTTTCATTTCAGTATTTGTGCATGTCTGTCAAGTGGATAAAGTAAAAATGGATAATTAGAATTGAAAGGGTATAAAGTTTTAAAGAAAGTGATTCACACCTTTCCCCCCCCCCTCAGCATCATGCCTTAACATTCCAAAAAAATTAGTAGCACTTCATCCTTTAGACACTCGGACTCTCCAATGTTGTGTTGATTATTTTTGCTCAAATATGTTTGATCTTCTTGAGGTTTTATTGTTGTTGTCTGGAATTATTTATTATTCATAACTAATTAGTTACAAGAGATAAAATAAGAAGAAATAACTAGGACCTCATTTTCATCCGCTTCCAATTCTTTTCTCAGTCAAAACACTTCATTTTCATGTCCTTGCAAATCCTTCATCTTGTAGAATCTCACACAAAGACTTCCCCATGAGAGTATATATGTATGGTCATCTTCTATGATGATATTATTTTCCACATCTTGTGAGATACTTTCTCTATAAATAGCACAAAAATCATGCAACACTTTGTCGTTCATTTGGAGAATCTCCAAAATGGTGGGATTTGGCCTAGTTTTTCTCACAATCCTTTCTTTCAACATAGTGGTTCAACCAACTTGCATACACATAGAAATTTAAAAATTAAGGATAAAAAATTAGGCACTAATGTTTTCTCTATCACCCCAATAGATTCGCCAAAATCTATTGGCTAACAAATTTGTCTTTCCACAAACTCAACCAAACACCCTTTAATGATCAAATCATAAGACAAGATCCACTACCAATAGTGTATGATATTCAATTCCCTCTAAAATGAATGAGGTACAACTCCCCCATAATATTTCCAATGAATCTTATCTAAACAATATACACATATACACTTTTAACCAAAAAGTGTGAAAGGTTGCAACATCTACCCATTAACAGACCAGGAAAACAGAGAAAGCTTAAATGAAAGGAGATTAAGAAATCTTGAAAACTATAACCACAACCTAGCAAGTCAGATGATTTCTCTCCTAAGTTTGATGAATGAAAAAATCCAATCCCTTGCTGGTAAACTTAAGGACAGGGGCTTGCTGGTGGAGGAGGGAGGACAGAACAGGGATAAAGCCAGGTCGGATGTTGACAAGGCCACAATCAGTACTCTCACCAGTATGGATCAGGGCATGGAGAAGGTCCAGGATCAAATGGAAAAGGAGCAGCAAAAGATAATCGAGGCAGCTCAGACTATGCAGGAAATGGAGAAGATAACTGAAGACTAGTTTTCTTGTCTTTTGTCTTTTTGTCTTCCTGGCTTTTGGCTTTTCGACAGGCTTTCTGTAGTCTGTTTTAGTTTGTTTGTTTTCTGGCCTTTCTGTGTGCCTTTGTTTTGGGCTGGGCCTTTGAGCTTTTTTTCAGCTGTTGGACCTCTGTTTTGGCTGGGCTTCTTTGGCTTATTATCAACCTTGCTTTTGTAAAACTTATGGGTTTCAAGATCCCTTAAAACCTATTTTTCTTATCAAAAACATCTACCCATTAACATGAAGTAAATGTGATTTTGACTTAAATAACTAAAAACAACTAATAAATGGTACAAAGACCATTTATTTGTCCTTTACATTATAGAGGAATCGAAGGGGGAAAGGTTTGTCACTCTTTCTGAGTACATGTATAATCAAGACTCAAAGACTAAGTGATAAACATGTACTTGATTAAATGAAATAGAGTTACATTCAGAGATAACTAAATTAAATCAAAGACTAATTTTAGTCATAAGAAAAATATCAAAACTCAAAGATTTGGCATACAAATATCTCCTCTCTCTAAACACACAAAAAGATACGACAAATCTTATTGCTCCTGCACACAAGTTATAGTTTGGAATAAAATACTCATCTCGCTCACTTGATTATAATAAAAAACTAAAGATTTCCCCTCCTTTCTTGTAGCTTAGATACTACTGCTTGAAAATAGAGAGAGAGAGAGAGAGAGAGAGAGAGAGAGAGAGAGAGAGAGAGAGAGAGAGAGAGAGAGAGAGGGAGAGAGAGAGCCCTCTTCTCCATCATCATTTTTCATATTTGAAATTCCCTACCTTTGGATAATTTTTACTTATCATAACTGACTCTTTTAAAATAGAATTTTTAAACATCTTCCAATAAAATGCCCTTGGCATCGATATTTTATAAACACATTGTTGGAATACATTAGAATAATTGAGAGGGGTGGGTAAATTAGTTATCCAAGGTCCAAAGGTGCAAATAAAAGTTTTCAATACTGCAACTTATCCTTATGCATGCATTGACCATTCAATACATTAAAAATATGCATATTGTTATCATATGTCGAAATAACTTTGCAAAAATGTAAATATGCAAAACCACAAAATCAATCACACATTTTGACACAAGAATTTTATGTGGAAATCTAATTTGGGAAAGACCACCAGTAACATGCTACCAATTTTCACTCTTCTAAAGTGAACTCTATGATGAGCCAACCATGTTAAAGGTTACAATGCACACTATTAAATGTGACCTGGTTAAAGGATTTCAATCACCCTATTAGGAGTGAGCCTTGTTAGAGGACTTTAGAACATTCCATTAGAATGTCACCCTATTAAAATATTTACAAATGATTGTTAGGTCAACCTTAATCCAAAGGATTTATCCAAACTGGTACAATGATTAGAAAGTAGCAGTAGGACTTGATCTGATAATAAAATGCAACTCACTTGGAGATTACAATCTTTGGTTCATACCCTTCATCTCTTATTGTTTGTTCACCCTTCAAGCATTCAACCTCTTAAGCCTTCTTGCTTTGCATGCCAATTGCAAACTCTTCTATTTGGCCACCATATGAAGCAACACCCTAGACTTCTTGTCTTCCTTAGGTTCTCGCACATGAAAACTGTTTCTTTTGGCCTGCTATCTCTATAAATAAAGAATTTAGGTCCTTTGTCACTTAACTACAATCGTCCATTCTAGAGTTAGGTAAGATTCAATGAATCTACCCACTTTTCCATTTTAGTCCCTTTTAGAAACTTCTTCTACAATCCTATTTGAATTCACCTCAAAACAATTTATCTTGAATTCTATGCCACTAGGTCATCATAGAAATATTCCACATGCTTTACACAATTCAAGAAATCAACTTTGTCCACTCAGATTCATTAAATCTTCAATCTAACACATTTTACTTTCACTCGGCATCCACATTGTTCACTTGCCAATAATAGTCTTCTAATGCTTGTCCAACACTGGGTTGCTTGGCATCAACTAAGTCTTCCTTGCTTGGTCACTACTGTCATTTCCCTAATGCTCAGCACTTACTATATTTCTCTAATGCTCAGCACCTACTAACTTTCTGACACTCAGCACATGTTGAATTTTGCTTGGCCTAAACTAAGTTTACTCCACTTACACTATTTTCTTGGTTAGGCTTGGAAAACACTTTTCTTTACTTAGTCTCCTTCTAGTCGTTGCTCAGGTATACTTTCATTATAGAATTAAGTAGATAAACAATATACTATATCATCAATGTCTTCCTTGGTCTTAGTAGTCCTTTTATACACCAAATAACTCAACCTTTCTCTAGGTTCTCTTGTTATCCTTTCTTTTCAAATTCTCTTCATCAATCAAATAAATGATATAAATCAAACCAAAGTGAGCAATTGTCTCACCAAAAAGTAGTAGGTTTGACATCAGTGACAAAAAAAAGATTATTGCATGATATTTTCATTAATCTTCTTCACTTCAAAAATCTCCCTCTTTAGCATTGATGGCAAACAAGTACCAACAACAATACTAAAAAGAAACTTTATACCTTGTATTGCAATCTCTCCCTTTATCAATATGCGTGTCTTCATCTAATCTCTGATCTCTTCCTTTGATTTCTACCTCATCTAATCTTTGATCTCTCTGTCAATATATTCTTAGTAAGCTCTCCCTCTTTCTCTTATAGCTCCCTTAGCTTTATATCTTATATCACCCTCTTTCTTATATGTCCCTCTTTGAAAACAATGCCAAAGACTCGTCATCTATACATGCAGATATAATTAATTCATATTCTCCCTATGTCACCTTACATGTGAATGTAAATCTTATGTTTCAACTCCTTCCTTACTTCAAGTAGGTCAAAAAGTAAGATCCACTACATCAAGTTGTAAAATATGTCATTCAGCTCAGTTGATGTAGGTCACTACTCTTGCTTCTTAAATAGCTTTGGATAGGGGTATCACCCCTAGTTTACCTCTAAGATATTCATGTATATCCTATGGTAAAGCTTTTTGAATATATCAACTCTCTTTTTTTGTATTCACATATTTCATTCTCACTTCTTTGTTTTGAACCAGCTCTCTCAAGTAATGATACTTGATTGCAATGTGCTTTATCTTTGTGTGCATCACAGGATTCTTTGGTATGTTTATAACACTTGTATTGTCACAATAAAGTACCATAGGTTCAGTAATTTCCTTCTTGATTCCTTTGAGTAACTGTTTGATCCATACCACATTTGTGCAATTGATTGTAGTAGCTACATATCTAACTTCAATAGTAGATTGTGATATACAATTTTGTTTCTTACTGTCCAGGTGACCAATCTCATTTTGAAGAAAAATGCTCACCCACTTGTACTCTTTATGTCATCAATTTTTCCAGCCCAATCATCATCAGTATAGACTCTTAATTTAAACTTTTCATTTTTCTTGTAGTATAGACCATAGTCTTATGTTCCTTTCAAGTATCTTGTGATCCTTTTAACAACCATTAAATGATTCTCCTTAGGTTTTGCAAAAAATCTTACAACAATCCCAACAACTAATGCAATGTCAAGTCTTCTATGAACTACATATTGCAATTTTTCAATCATAGACCTATACAATGTTTGATTTACTTCAGTAGAATCATCAGTTTTGGATGGTTTGTGTCCTATCACCAAAAGAGTACTAGCAGGTTTTGAATCCTCCATACCAAAAAAAATCAATATTTACTTCACATACTTGGATTGAGTGATGTAAATACCATATTTCATTTGATATACTTACAATCCAAAAAAGAACTCTATCTCTCCAAACATAGACATCTCAAACTCTTTGTTCATTTCATTTTCAAATGTCTTACACAATGCATTTTGTCCTCCAAATATGATATCATCAAAAATTATTTCAGCTAGTAAAATCTCTTTACCTCCTTCTATCTTCAAGTACAGATTGTTGTTATCATCAATCTTCTTAAAACCAATCTTTACAAGATGGTTGTGAAGCCTCTCATACCATGCTCTTGGAGCTTGCTTCAAACCATATAAAGCTTTGTGCAATCTACATATCATGTTCTTGTTGTTTGGATCAACAAATCCTTTTGGTTATTCTATGTGAACCTTCTCTTCTAGTATTCCATTCAGAAATGTTAATTTTACATCCATTTGATAAACTTAAAAAACCTTTGTATGTAGAGTAAGCAAGCAGAGTTCTTACTCCTTCCAATCTTACAACTAGGGAAAATGTCTCTCCATAGTCAATTCCTTCTTCTTGTGAATATCCCTTGAAAACTAATCTTGTCTTATTCCTTGTGACTTCACCATTCTCATCCAGTTTTTTTTTGTACACCCACTTGGTTCCAATCACATTCTCATTTTCTAGTTTAGGCATTAGATTCCATGTTTTATTTTCTTAATCTAATCAATTTCTTCTTTCATGGTATTACTCCAGTCTTCATTCTCTAATACATCCTTCACTGACTTAGATTCATATATGCTTAAAAAATATGTATCATTTCTCAACCTATTCCTTTTCATTGGTTTGTCTTCTTTATCTCCAATAATTTTTCCAATGGGGTGATATCTTCTAACATACTTTAACAATCTTGGTTCTACTCTTCTTTCTACAATGGGTCTGTCAATTTCATAATCACTATGCACTTCTCTATCAAGTAACTTGGCATTCCTTTCATGTACACTAATCTCAGTATTAGAATGTACCTCAACTTCTTACTACAACTCGGCTCCTAAATGCAACTTCGCTCTTGACTGTAACTCGACAACTATTGTATGTGACTCAACAGTCATTGATTCTTGTTGATTAGCAACTTGGTTTTTAGAATTATCATCATTAGCAAACATGTCTTCATAGTAATACATGAAGTTTCTGTAGTTTTCATGTTCCTTCTTGGGTGAACCCACAATAATGGGTTCCACTTTACTAGGATGAACAAAAATGAAAAAAATTGCAACAGGAGAAATTGAGTTTACCATATGTTCGCGCGAACACACTTATTGTGTTTGTGCAAAATTTATTTTTAATCATGTTCACACGAACATATGTGATAAATATGTTTGCACAAACATGATTTGCATGTTCACGCAAACATACGTTCACACAAACATGGTTAACGTGTTCGCACGAATGCCATGTTCACACGAACATGCAAAATCACAAAAATTTCAACCTTTTTTTCCTTTTTTTTTTGCCCTTTTGACTGCCATAATTGCAGGAGAATGATCTACTATTATAAAATAAAAAATGTCAAAATGTTCTGCTCAGAGCAAGCTTTCCAACGACTATAATTTTATTACATAATTTAATCATTAAGACTTTCAAATATGAGTTTAACTCATTATAGGTTCATTACCGATTGAACATCAACTGACTTTGACACCTCGGGAAAATTAGTAAATTAGGTCAAATTTTTTTTGAAAAATATGGAGGAACTGGCTTATTGAGATACCTTTCTATTCAAAAAAAAAAAATTGTTTATGATAAATTGACTTCAAATTATCTGTATCAAACGGAACGTATGTCTGAATTACGGTTCATGTCACTTCAAAACTTCATAAACTATACAATATTCAACCAAAATAAATCAAACCAAATGCATCCTCTGGATATTGATGTTACAAATCTAACGTCGAAAGAATTACTTCATTATCATTTCTAAAAAAAAAGTTGTGTCAAACGGACTGTCACATTTTAAAATATTGAATTTTATTATGTACCACTTTTCGGAGGAGATAAAAAAATTTGACATAAATAAATTTTTTTTTAGATTAAAAAATATGGTTACAAAGTACTCAAAATCACTAGTTTATGTCATCTTGAAATTATTTATAGTTTTGAAGATATAGTCACTTGAACGTGACGTTTGTTGCAAAAATATTGATTTCAGTGTCAAAATTGGTCAAAAAGTGGAACCCATTATTGTGGGATCACCTTCTTTGGTTCATCTTCATGCATTTCTATATATGCATCAAATTTAACATTTTCATTTTCCACAACTTTGTTAGTGTTAGTATTTAAACACATAAGCTTTACTTCTTGTGGAATAGCCTAGGAATATACCTTCTTCACTTTTAGCATCAAGTTTATCATTTATGTTGTCCTTAAGAATGTAACACTTTTTTCCAAATACCTTAAAATATTTGACATTGGGTGAGTATCCATACCATAATTCAAAGAGTCTATACCTTTCTTGACTTAAACTCAATTCAAGGTATAGACAGTTGAATTGACAGCTTCTCTCTAGTATTTCAAAGCAACATTCTTCTCCATCATCAATGTTCTAGCACAATCCATTACAAATATGTTCCTCCTTTCAGTAATCTCATTTTGTAGAGGGATCTAGGTGTAGAAGTTCATCTCTTAACTCATCTATCATTACAGAAGTTTTCAAACTCATTTGATGTAAACTCTCCACCTCTATCAAATCTCATACACTTGAAGCTCTTGCCAGTTTCTTTTTCAACTCTTGCCAGATACCACTTAAACATTTGAAAAGAATCAATTTTTTCTTTTATGAACATTATTGATATCATTCTTGAGTAATCATCAACAAATAGGATAATGTACTTGTCATCTTTGTCGCTTTGCACATCAATTGGTCCACATAAATCAGTATTAACTAATTCCAGAACTTCTTTTGAATTATGAGTCTTACTTTTAAAACTATACTTTATCATCTTGCCTAATTGACTTTGTTTTCAAATTGCATTATCAGGTGTCTTTAGTTTTGCCAAACCTCTAACTCTTTTCATCTTACTGATACTGATCAAATTATCAAAATTTACATGACATGACCTCTTAAGTCATAGCCACACATCATCAAATTGTACAACAAGACAAGTAGAATCATTCATATCAAGATAAAATAGATTGCCTGTAGTCTAATCTCCACTTCCAATTAGTTTTCTTTTAGTGTCATAGATCTTAGTTTTTCTGTTTTCAAATTCAACATTACAACCTGGATTATTCAATTGTGACACACTTAACAGATTATAGTTAAGTCCTTCCACATAGTAAGTATTGTCACACGTGATTTTATCTGTCATGCTTATTGATCCTTTTCCTTTAATTGGAAAGGGTGCATCATTACCAAATCTAACACTATTTCCATTGTAATACTCAAGGGTAATGAACTTACTTTTGTCTTCAGTCATGTGATGTGAACATCCACTGTCAATGATCCATCTATCACTTTTGTTCACATAAGATATCAATGCAGTTGCCTCATCTTCATCAGAATCATCCTTCATAGCAACATAGACAACTTCATCAATGTGATCTTTATATTCATCATTTGATTCTTCTTCAGTAATGTAATAAGCCTTCTTTGTCTTGTCCTTGTGGCCTTTGTTACTGTCATCTTTTCTACCTCTAAATTTTTCTTCATTCTTGTTGTTTGACTTATCAAGACATCTTGCTGCAATATGACCAACCTCATGACAATTAAAGCATATTAAGAATATCAGATTTTCACAATCCATTTGGAATGAAAGCAATGTTTCTGGATTAGATTTTGAGAGTTTTTTGAGCATCAACGTTTCAGATCACACTACGTGATTCGAAACATTGATGCTCAAAAAAATCACACAATCTAATCCAGAAACATTACTTTAAATTAAAGCATATGATAAGGTAACTTGCCTTTGTATTTTCATTTGTCTCTATGAAACTTCCTAGCCAGCAATGCTTCCATTTCTTCTAGCTCTTCATCATCTGTATCACTTTCACTAGCAGTAGGTTTGGCCTTTTTCTTTTTCTTATCTGTGGGCTCTTTTAGTGTCAGCTTAGCTTTAAAGGCAAAATCAATATTTTTAGATTTGAAATTTATCAAAATTTCAAAGTTCAAAAGCAATGAGTCTACTAACCGGTCCTTCAAGGGTCAAATTACTACCAAGGGCACACCTTAGTTCTTATATAGTAGAGATTGTAATAGCATAGATAGGCAGTAGGGTTCTCAATACTTTGTTGATCACAGTCTCATCTTCAATCTTTCCATCAAATCCTCGAATAGCATTAATAATATCTTTGATCCTTGCACAATATTGGACTACAGTCTCGCCCTCTTGCATTCTCATTTCATCAAATTTTCCTCTAAGCCTTTCAGCTTTAGCTCTCAACACATTCTTGTATCCTCTGTAGATTACCTATAGGGCATCCCACATTTTCTTAGCAGTATCACATCCTTTGATGTCATCAAACTCTAAGTATCTTAGGGCAAATGCAATCTCTAACATTGTGTGATTGTGTTTTTTCTTTTGTTTCAATTGATCAACAGTTGGGGCTCTAGCTGGATCAACATGCTTAGTGGTGATAGTTGACTGTGCATAATCTCCAAAACCTCTAAAATGTAGCTTCATCAAGCTTTTCCATAGAGGAAAGTTTTCCTTGTTTAACTTATGCACCTCTTTTTTGTGCATCTTAATCTTTAGCTTTAAGTACCTTCAAAATTTCTCTTACAAGCACTTGATGCTCTAATATCAATTGTTGGAATACTTTAGAATAACTGAGAGGGGGTGTAGATCAGTTATCTAAGGTCCAAATGTACAAATACAACTTTTCAGTACTGCAACTTATCCTTATGCATGCATTGACCATTCAATACATTTGCATAAATGTAAACATGCAAAACCACAAAATCAATCACACAGTTTCACACAAGGATTTTACGTGGAAACCCAATTTGGAAAAAACCACCAGTAACATACTACCAATTTTCACTCTTCTAAAGTGAGCTCTATGAAAAACCAACCATGTTAAAGGTTACATTGTACAATATTAAATGTGACACAGTTAAAGGATTTCAATCACCTTATTAGGAGTGAGTCTTGTTAGAGGATTTTAGAACATTCTATTAAAATGTCACCCTATTAAAGAATTTACAAATGATTGTTAGGTCAACCTTAATCCAAAAGATTTATCTAGACTGATACAATGATTAAAAAGTACCAGTAGGACTTAATTTGATAATAAAACACAGCTCACTTGCAGATTATAGATCTCTAATTTAGTCCTCCATTATGCTTGGCATTCATACCCTTCATCTTTGATTGCTTGTTCACCCTTCAAGCATTCAACCTCTTAAGCCTTCTTTCTTTGCATGCCAATTGCAAACTCTTCTATTCGGTCACCATATGAAGCAACACCCTAGACTTCTTGTCTTCCTTAGGTTCTTGCATATGACAATTGTTGCTTCCAGCCTGTTATCTCTATAAATAGAGAATTTAGGTCTTTTGTTGCTTAACCATAATCCCCCATTCTAGGGTTATGTAAGATTTAATGAATCTACCCACTTTTCCATTTTAGTCCTTTCTAGAAACTTCTTATAGTTTATCTTGAATTATGTAGCACCAACTCATCTTAGAAATATTTTGCACAATTCAAGAAATCAACTTTGTCAGCTCAGATTTGTTAAATCACCCGGCGTCCATAGTGTTCACTCGGCAATAACAATCTTTTGATGTTCGACCAACACTGGATTGCTCGGCATCAACTAAGTTTTCCTTGCTCGGTCACTACTGTCATTTCCCTAATGCTTGGCACTTGCTATATTTTTTTGAAACTCGACACCTACTAACTTTCTGACACTTGGCATATGTTGAATTCTTCTCGGCTTACATTGTTTGCTCGGTCAGGCTTAGCAGACACTTTTCTTTACTTAGCCTTCTTCTAGTCGTTGCTTAGGTATATTTTCATTATAGACTTAAGTAGATAAAAAATACACTATATCATCAATGTCTTGCTTGGTCTTAGTGCTCTGTTTATACACCAAATAACTCAACCTTTCTCTAGTTTCTTTTGGTATTCTTTCTTTTCAAATTATCTTTATCAATCAAACAAATGATAGCAATCAGACCAAAGTAAGCAAATGTCTCACCAACAATTAATAGGTTTGACATCAGTGACAAAATAATGATTGTTTCATAAATCTTCTTCACTTCAATAATCTCATTTCAACACACAAGCCATACATCCTTTATGATGTTTATGCCCCTCAAATTAAATTAAGTTTATTTTGGTTATAAAGGTATTAGCATACAATTCTTAACACTAATATTTCCATGACATTTGGAAAATAGTGAGTGGCCTTTGGATCTCATTGTGGATAGTTAAGTCGGATGCCATATAATAAAAATGACTATCTAACTATATGAACGTACATGTTTCTACCTGCAGCCTGAGTCTCACATTTGGGCCAAGTGAAATGGCATAGCCTTCTTTATCTGGCATGATGAAGAACGTGTCCTATTTATTTATTCTAGTTTAGCCTCCTTTTATCAATTAACGGATTGGTGAGAAAAGTGTGCACATTTATCTGCCATACCGTTCTGACATCCATTATGCTTATGCCAAGAGTATGTCGAGATGGCATTTCCATGAGGATATGAATGCTTCGCTAAGTCCTCATGCCATTGTACACTGTGTCGATGCCACATCCATCGGTGTTTTTAACATCTTAAGCTTCCTAATAGATCGCCAACCTGTCGTTACCTTTAGTGGTGAAAGCATATTCAGTAACATGATGAAACCCAACTTTGGTGATGGATTTTAATGGAAGATCTCTTTCCAATAGTAATGGTGATTCATACCGATACGAGGAGTGTTTAAACTGACTGTGATCGATCCCTTTGATGTCAAGTCACCTGTTACTTTAGAGTCATCATTATGTCAAACACTTCGTGGCTATCCTCTGTGACTTTATTACTAGCAATTGAAATGTGGGTGTTCATTGTGGAAATGAAGAAAAATGTCATTATACCAGTTTGAAATACATGGGACGGGGTAATTTTGTATTAACCAGTCTGAACCAGTTATTATTCGACACCATGTTGATTGATTGTTGAAGGTAATCATTTTACTCGTGATTATTCTGAGCCTAAGACGTCATCCCATTGATGTTCTCTGACGTATCTGCGGTAGAAGTTCTTTCCATTGGCCTTTAGATTATTGACTAGGAATGTGAGTCTTCACTATGGAAAAAGAAGGCAGACTATCGACAGTTCATAAGCATCCGTAAACATTCCATCTCCCCCTAAAGAATAACAGTCTTCATGCTTACGTGGCCATGGCTTGACAGTTTAGGGACATGGCTATCTCCTTATAAACTGTATAGTTGACCAATTTTCAAAAAATCAAAAACATCATAAATTTTTCTAAAATTTTCAGCATTTGATCTTCATGATATTCATAGTTTGTAGTCGAAAATAACAAAAAAATTGGAAAGAAATCACTACATTTTCGTGAATCTAAAAAAAAAGTTTGCCTTGTTTTGTTTTTAGTGCATTTTGAGCTTGTCCCTTAGTTTAGTTGTCAATATGAATTTTAACAACAGCCCTATTATTCTATTATAATACCAATTAGGTATTTCGTATTGCTTCCAAGAGCTCAGGTGATCACAACAAAGGATGTTTTGGTAGAGAAATTTTGAGATTCAATGGCATCATGAACCTATATATCTCATCATTCTTTTATTACATCTCTAGCCTCATCCTATTTCCCAAATGGTATATTATGTTGGCAATCCACATCTAAAGCCCATTGATGTTGTATGGTATTCAAATGTGTATTTGCCACATCTTGCATACATTTTATCTTGTATATTTCTAGATCAAAGCTTCAACTTGACTAGAATTGCTTACTGTTTTAATATCTCATGTGTTTCTCATAAAAAACTAAATCACATGATAGTTCATATCTAGAAATGCTTTGATAATCAATTGATTAGGTTTATATCTCTTCTTTAGAATTGAGTTTTTCATAATACTCCTCTTTTTAGTTTTGGTTTGACCATGGGTGCAAAGTATTCATGGATTATTAGGCTCATCCTTTGCAATAGAAGGCTCGCTATGGTATGACCCTTCTTGGGCAATGAGAGAGTTAAAAAGATGTTTGAATACTCTTCTATGGATGCATATATTAGAGGACTTCTGATAACATGCCTAAAGTCTTCTGATAACATGATTAAAGTCTTGAGAGTTCATCTTTCATTACCCTCTTGATACATGTCCTTGACTTTAAAACCATGCATATAGGAATGGTGAATTAATCTCAAGGTTGAAGCATGTAACCTTACAACGTGCACTTTGAGGTTTGAATTTGAACCTCCAACTTGATTGGCTCATTATAAACTAGCACTTTCGAACCAATAGGTGTGACCTTTTGAAATTGAACCATTGAACTAAATCTTTGAGCTTATAGGAACCTAACTAAATCTTTGATTGAACTGCATTGAACCATTATAATCCAAAATATGGTTGTATGTTGTAATCAATTTGAACTTGTTCAAAGGAGTTCAGAGTATGTGACTTTAATTATTAATAACATGTAGTGCCTCTCATGTTTGCATTTTGTATGTTGTTATATTTTGATTCGAGATATACCTTGATACTCATGTTGGATGACATTCGAGATGACCTAATGGTTGATGTTATATGTTGATTGCCAATATCATAGATGATAGATACTATGTTGTTCATTTTGATTATATCTGCATGATGATGCTTTTAGTGGCTAATCTTCACCAATTGGCTATTCTGTCTCTTTGGGAAATCATAATTTGGCTAATAAAAGCTACATATGGAGTCAACCATGTCGTCGAGATATTAAATAATTTGGGTCAAAATCCAAGGCTAATCGCTCATTAGTTTACACATAATTGGTCTAAATCCTGGTCCAATCGCCAATGTAATCTATATTTATAACACAATTATTTTAAAATTTTCGCCAGTGTTTCCCTAATGTTTTCTTATTCCTGGACAATGTTATTTTTCCCTTAAAATAAAATAATATTTTCCCTCGGGTTGAGCATTGCCCACTATTCTATTGACGCGTGTCTCCAACTATCCCCATTTAGCCAACTACGATGTTTTGGTCTCTAGGACACGTGTCCTAATTCTAGGAAGATTTAGAACTTATGGTATGTCTTTTAAAATTAGACCCAAAATAGAGCTAAAGCCATTGATCTATATTACATCAATGATCCAAATTAATTCCTTTCACCAAAAAATGACATTATAAATGATGACAACCAAGTTGGCAATAAAAAGGGCACATTTTTAATTGAATCTTAATGGATTGGCATACTACAAGTACATCGTACAGTGTACACTTGGCATGTGGGCCATGGACCACTTGCGACTTTATAAATTCACCAAAAAATAAAATAATCTCTCTTTGGAAAATGACATATTATCCAACTATATTAATATTTTGTGTTCTATGAAATAATTAATTCGCCTCTTACATTATGAAAATGTTTATGAACAACAATATAAATCGCCTGCGTTTATTTGCATACCAAATAAAATAAAATTTGCCACAATTATTATTAAATTTGATACGAAAAGGAAAATTTCGCCAATAGAAAATAATTTTCTCCCTTGCCTCAAATGAAAAAATTGCCCTCGATTAGAAATTTTTCCTGCATATTTAATGTTGAATTTGCCAGCATTTTACACATTTTTCTTGGGAGGGGTTTCTTAAAGTTATCCTTGATGATGTTTGATGATGATATATGGTTATTTTGTATTCGAACATATTCTCTATTTATGATTATTTGAAGGACTTGTTGGATTTTGGATAGTGTTATTTGATGCTATGGATATTTACTTCATTCTTGCCTTGAGAGATTTATGATGCAATGAATGATTTAAATAGATTATTTTATTGTAATCAAATAAATGATTGATTATGTGATTTTAACGCATTTATCACTTTGGCTATATTATTATATGCAATTGCACTTGATCGTGTTGTTTAATGTGCAGGATTTATATCCCTAGCAATGGCACATGGAGTTAGTGATTCAGCTGTTCATACCTAGCCAATGTCATCCATGTATGGGCAATGTATCTTATTTAATCATTTAATTAAGCTCTCTAGTGATTTAGTAAATCAGGATTCATTTGCAATTGTGACTAGACTAGTATTATGTCTGTGCATTTTGATGTTTGTATTTGTCGTAGAAATTACTAAGGAATATTGTAATTTAATATCTTACAGGAATTTTATTATTTGATTGAATTATTTTAATTACCGACAGCTTTTCCGTAGTTGAATTCCATTTTATTGGAATTGCCTAATTTTGTTTGGGTTAAAATGGGATTTAATTAAGTGAGCTAGTTATTTTCATGTTTTAATATTTAATTTTTAAAGTGAATATATATCCCAAAAAGTGAGATCTTTCTCACTTCTCACCTTTAGATTTGATTTTTGAGAGCAAAATCTTAAAATCCTCTTAAGGAGGATGTGAGGCCTCGCCCCGACCCATCGTAGCATAGTGATACATTACTATTATTTTGATATTCACGACTCGAGATGTCGAGACATTATCTGATGCTTAGGACATACTTTATTATTTCATGTTGTGTGATGTTACTTTCAGATATATTTGATGATTTTCATTTAATGTTTCATGTATATGTATGTTGATGAAATCAGTAAATGTAGGATTGAGACTTTGATTTAAGAGATTTTAAATGATTAAGAATTGAGCAGGATGAAGAAACCCTTAGTGATGTATGTTTTAATTTATTTGAATTTCTGATATGTATACAATTATGTACATGTGATTTTACGGGACTACTGATGTGTGCATTGAGTGTGTAGATATTTAGCCGAGAAACTCTATGGAGGAAAAGAACTGATCTCTTTGTGCTAATTTTGGAAACCTTGTTGTTCGTAATCATGTTCTTTTAGTGTCGCTTCACACTCGTAAATCGTTTATGTGCTTCAGTGTGCTGTTTAGGGTTAGTTGTTTAACCTTTGGACCCAAGTTGGTTTAGTTGGTGTCAATTTTCTAATTGGGTTCTTAATCGAGGTTAGTCATCCTTTAATCCGGATTAGTGTTTAATCTACAAAGTTAGAGTAGTTAGATGGTCCTATTTTTATTCCTAGACTTTATTTGGCTCTAAACCTCTTTCCTAAGGCTTAAAACTTGATATTAGTATACCCAAAGGGTATGGGTATGGGTTAGGGGTCTTTTCCGACCCCTAAGCCCCTTTTATTGACTTTTGAGGTCACTCAAAAAGTCTCTTTTTGCCTTTGTGCGAAAATTGACCATGGTTATCTTGAGTTACTTCACCTCATCTCCATTTAGGGTTTAATCATAGTGTAGGTTGAGTTAGGAGTTTCTAGAATTGCAAGTGGGTGGGGGTAGTTATTGAGCCCTTGGGTGGTTGAGTTGGAGGCCTATTTAGAGGCCCTTCTTGGACTTGTGGAGGTTGTTACCCAATCTCTACATTTAGAGAGGAGTTCTTGAAGATTGAAGGAAGGAGAAGGAAACTCTACTCAAAATTGTTCATTGCCACTACCTCTTTGTGAAGGTTGGAATTCTCATGTCCCTTGTTCAGATTTCATTCTTGATTCATGCTTATGCTACCTTGTTTTTGCTTCAATGTTTGTATGTTTGTGGGTATGCTGGGAAGCTTTGAAAACCATGTTATTTTTTTGGATGATTTCCTTTCATGTTTATGTTTGCAATTTTGAGTTTTTTCTTGCTTGGGTGTTTTGGTATTACTCACCCTTGGAGAGGGCAGAAGTGACCAATTTTGGGAAAGGTCTGTTTAGTCGGACTCCAACCAGTGTAGAGTCTCTTCTCAGGATGAGAAGAGGGAGAAAGGGTAGGGTGTTATGGGCCCCTACCCGTCAGCACAAACCTTGTATGATTTTGGTATGTTGAATTGGAAGAATGGAAGTTCTTGGTTTATAGCCCTGATTGGGCATCTGTTGGTGTTGTGCTTGACTTCTCCTAATTGGAAGAATCCACCTTTCCCTAGTTTTGATTCATTGTGAATCCTATTGTGTAAACCATGTATGATTATGCTTGTTTGATTGTCTCTTGGTTATGCTTGGTTGTCACCCGATCAGATATTTGTTTCCTCCATGGTTCTAGAGGTGTGTTGTAGAAAACATCATAAATCCCTTGATGAGGGTCATGAAGAAAATTCGATTAAATTGTTGAGATTTGGAATTGATATCCTATGTAAATCTATATTTCAAACTTTTTTGGATTGGCAACGAAGCCAGGTTTTCTTCCTGATTCTTTCTCGACTGAGCCTTTGAATCAGGTTTACCAATAAAATTGGTTGTAGATAGTAGTTTTCCACAATCCATTAGAATTCTTGATGATGGATCACAGAGTGTGATCCGAAACGTTGATGCAAAAATTGTAACACAATCTACCCAGAAAACACAGCTAAGAATAAAATTGGTGTTTGAGTATAATTGTCTTTCATGTGATTTGATCGTAATTTTAATCTAGATGGATGCACATCAAGAATAGGATGGAAATAATGATGATGTTCAGTTTGGAAATATATCAAGTTGTTCATATATGTTGAAAATGAAAATTTATGTTCATTCATGTAGATTTAGTTTTTATGATTATTGGATATTAATCAAACTTGCATTATTGTGTCAATGGCTAAATCTATGTTTTAATTCTATTATAATTATAGACCAAAAAAAAAAAATACATCCATTGCTTGTAATTCTATACTTAGATAAAAAAAATTTAAAAAAGAGGTTTTTAAGAGAGTAAAAACTCTCTGCCTTTTGAATGAGAGAAGCCTTTAAATGTTTTAAGTAACAGAGAATCAAAAAAAGATTCCCTAATTATTCTCTTTTGCCTTATTGAATATTTAAAATAAATAAAGAAAACAATAATAAAATCAATATAAAATAATCCATATAACATCTTACCTTAAATATCTCCCTTTCACCTATAAAACTTTTAATGATAAATGCTTATCATCCCTCTGTGGGCGTCAGATCCTAAGATGCTCTTTAAATAAGGTTTGTTTTTTTTAAAAAAGAAAGTTTTAACCCTTGCAAAGTCTTTAATCATCATGTGATGATGTCACCATTGTCCCATCCCCATCTTCTTTTGAAAATGGGCGCTCAACTTGTGGGGAAAAGCATTTAAGTTCCTTGTTAAACAAAGATACCCAACCTTGCCTTTGTTCCACCCTATGAACGCATGTATTGGAAAATGCATGGTTGAAATTGTTTGTGGTAAGAGGGTTGCTGATGCGAGGGTGACATCACCTGTCCCCCCCCCCCCCCCCCCCAATCCCATCAGCCCTTCCCTTCAGTCCCTTGGTCAGCGCTCACTTTCCTTTTACCTTGTGAAGGGCTTTTAACCTTGCGCATGTCTTGCCCATTAATGAGACCTGCGCTTCTTCCTTGGTGACTGACGCAGTGTCAGTGGCATGTGAGAATGTGTTGAGTGTTGGGAAACGCAGGGGGGAGTAGGGGGTGTAGGGGGAAAGGGGTAGAGTTAGGGGTTAGTTTGTTGTTAGGTTAGTTATTTATTAAGCTTAGTTGTTTAGTATGTTAGTAGATTATTGTTAATTTTAAATTGTGTTTGTTTGTTAGTATTAGTATTAGGTTTAGATTTAATTATTTAGTGTTTAATTATGTTTGTTTGAAATTATATATATATATATATATATATATATATATATATATATATATATATATATATATATATTTAGTAGTATCAATTTATTAGCTTGTTTTTAGAAGTAGTCGTTAAAGTTAGTTTAAAATGTAATTAAGTTTAGAATTATGACTAGTCAATTATATTAGATTTAGTTAGCTTTATTTTTAGATTAATTTAGTTGTTTTTATATTAATGTTAATTTATTTGGTTTTGTAATATTTTTAGTTTCGATTTAGAGATATGTAAAATTGAATATGGTATTTAATTTAAGTTAAATTGTGTTTAGATTTAAGTTAAATTTTAGATTTTAGAGATGTTAGTATTAAATAGAATCTTGTTAATTTGGTTTTAATAAATTGATTTATTAAATTAACTTTGTAAAAGATAGTTAGTATTAGATGTAAATATTAATGGGTTTAATTAAGATAGTTATTCCCATGTATCATATTTTAGTAGACTAATTAACAATTTGTTTAAATTAACGATCGATATCAATCTTATCACAAAAGTTTTAATATCTTAACGATGTAATCGTCCTCATGTTATAATCTTAAGACATAATGTAGAGAACTTGTACGTAAAATGTTATCTCAATTATTTCATCTTAAAGCATTATAATTATTAATTTAGTAAAATAAAAAAATAAAAAATTGTGTTTTTTCCCTCGTAGTTTGGGCATGACATTTTGGTATCAGAGCCCGTGTTTCAACACTAGGAACCTTAAACCATTGTGCTTCCTAAACTTAACTCAAGCTTTTAATTGTGTAGATGCCGCCTGTTACTCGTAGCCGGCGAGGCAGAGGTCGTAGGGCTAGGGGTGGTAGAGCGGGACAGGAGGATGGACCACCACCACCTCCACCTCCACCACCACCGAACTCGAACCAGGATATTATAGATGCACTTCAAATTTTGATCAGTGTAGTTCAGCAGAGAGTAGTACATGTAGTTCAGCTAGTTCAGCAGATTCCAATAGTGGAAGCAGAGGGACCTGGAGGAGGCAGGCCCAAAGTCAGAGAGAGGACTAGGAGTCCCCCACCGAGGCAGTTAGAGGGTTAGGGTGAACACGAGGAAGAGTCGATACACCAGAGAGGACCCCCTTTTGATAGACCTCCTAGACATGTAGGAGATGACATCAGGGAATTGATTCAACTCGAACCACAATTTTTTATCGGTACCACTGAGGGTTCAGTAGCAGAGGCATGGTTGTAGAGCCTACAGCGGTGCTTTGGGTTACGCCCTTATGGGAGTAATCTAAAAGCATGCCTAGCAGTTCATCAGTTGAGAGGGGATGCCTCCAACTGGTGGCATCAGGAGGAGATCATTGGTGGAGTGAGGATGGACACCCTCACATGGGAATCTTTCCTAGAAAGATTCTGAGAGAGGTACTTGTTAGAGCATTTTTGACAGAAACAAATTAAGGATTTCCATTCTCTTTATCAGAGAGGCCTTACAGTGGCACAGTACGAGAGCAGGTTTCTCGAGCTCCTTCCTTATGTGGAATACATGAAGAACGAGAAACTTCGGGTGCATTGCTTTATCATGGGTCTAAATTTCTCACTTCAGGGCCCAGTTAGGATGGCATTCCCTACCACCTTTAGACAGATAGTGGAGATAGCACTAGTTTCTGAGGATACTCGAGGTAGGCAGGAGTCACAGGATCGGTCTCAGAACCAAAACTCTTCCCAGCAGAAACCCCCTTGGAAAGGGAATCAGAACTATACAGTAGGGTCCTCTAAGGGCCAGCAATCTCAGCAGCCAAAACCCCAACAGCAGCAGCAGAAACCTTCTCAGGATTATCAGGGCTCCAAGCCCAAGTAGTGGCAGTCACAGGGACCTAGGCAGGATCAAAAAATACAGGCCCCACAGTCACAGTCAGTGAAGACTCAGCAGTCTTCTAGGGGTGGATACAATGGATCTAGCAGGTCAGGAGGCCCACAACAATCTAGGTCACAGGGTGCACAATCTTATACTCGTGGACCATGCTACACTTGTGGTGGCATGGGTCATATAGCTAGGGAGTGTCCACAGGGACAGGCGTCTAGTGGTCACAACAGGGCTTTTTCAGAGCCGACAGTTGGTGACATGGGTAGATCCCATAGAGTTTTTGCAGCGGTTGACAACCGCTAGGCTGAGCATCAGGCCACAATCATCGAGGATACAAGTATCATACAGGGCCGTATGATTGTATTTTTATTTGATTTCGGGGCTACTGACTCTTTTATATCTCCATTTGTGGTGGAGCGTTGCGAGCTAGTGGCAGTTAGACAGGATGTTAGTTGGGAGGTAGAGTTAGCCTTAAGAGCTAGAGTGTCAGTTAGTTCCTTGGTACGGAGTTGTCAGATGCAGATTGGAGACATGTCCACTAGGATTGATCTACGCATTACCCCTCTAGGTTCTTATGATGTTTTTCTTGGCATGGATTGGCTTTATGCCCACAACGCCAAGATGGATTGTCGACAAAAGAGGGTGGAATGTGTGGATGATGATGGTATCTCTAGGGAGATCTTCGAAGTGAAGAGGCCAATGTCCCTTCGTATGATTTCCGTTATGCAGCTTAGACGGTGCATGCGAAAGGGTTGTCAGTTGTTTGCTATCACTATTAGTGACAGAGAGGAAGATTCAGAGAGGTAGCCATCCCTTTATGATTTTCCAATCCTTCAGGAGTTTGCAGATGTGTTTCCTTCAGAGCTTCCTAGTATGCCTCCACCGCGAGCAGTGGATTTTCACATAGACCTAGTGCCAGGAGCCGAGCCAATTTCAAGAGCATCATACAGGATGACTACTCATGAGCTTAGTGAGCTAAAGGCTTAGTTGGAGGAACTCCTAGAGAAGGGGCATATTCAACCTAGTGTGTTAGCTTGGGGTGCACCAGTGATCTTCGTCAAGAAGAAGGATGGATCACTTAGGTTGTGTATTGATTATCGACAATTGAACAAAGTGACCATCAAGAACCGATATCCTCTTCCTAGAATCGATGACCTCTTTGGTCAATTGCAGGGTGCCCAAGTATTTTCAAAGATTGACCTAAAGTAGAATTACCATCAGTTGAGGATTGTGGATAGTGATATCCCCAAGACAGCTTTTCATACTAGGTATGGCCACTACGAATTCACCGTGGTACCTTTTGGTCGTACGAATGCTCCAGCTATATTCATGAGCCTCATGAATGGAGTATTTTGTACCTTTTTGGATAATTTTGTGTTTGTGTTTCTTGATGACATTCTGATTTATTATCATGACGAGAGAGAGCATGAAGAGCACCTGAGACATGTATTGTAGAGGCTGAGAGAGAATCAGTTGTTTGGCAGCTTGTCGAAGTGTGCATTCTTCAGACCCGAGATACATTATTTGGGTCATGTCATATCAGGTGATGGTGTCTCAGTAGACCCATCAAAGATTAGGGCTATCATGGATTGGCCAGCACCCACCAGTGTTACTAAAGTGAGGAGCTTTATGGGACTAGCAGGATATTACCGATGCTTCATTTTAGGATTTTCTAGATTGGCACACCCCATCACATCTCTTCAGAGGAAGGGGAAGAAGTACGAGTGGACAGAGAAGTGTGGTAGAGCTTTTGAAGAGCTCAAGAGAGCCCTCACGAGTGCATCGATTCTTGCAGTACCAGATCCTGTTGCAGATTTTGTGGTGTGCACCGATGCATCTTTAGATGGTTTAGGGGCAATCCTTATGCAGGAAGGATGACCTATTTCCTTTGAGTCTAGGAAGTTGAAGACTCATGAACTCAATTATCCTACTCATGACCTAGAACTAGTGGCAGTGGTTCATGCCTTGGTGAGATGGCAACATTTCCTTCTGGGTCATAGATTCGAGCTTCATTCCGATCACCAGAGCTTGCAGTACATATTTTCTCAACCAAACCTTAATGCTAGGCAAAGAAGGTGGATGGAGTTTCTATGTGAGTATGATTTTGATGTTCATTATATCAAGGGAAAGGAGAATGTGGTTGCAGATGCCTTAAGCAGAAGGCGCCATGAGCTTTCATCTGTGACTATTTGCACTGACTTGAGAGAGCGGATCTTACAGCACTTACCAGCCGACGAGCTTTATGCAGAAGTTAGTCAGTTAGTACATTCTCAGAGACCCTTGGAAGGGAAGTTTGTAGAGTATTCTTTGGAGTTCGATGGACTTTTGCATCATAGGGGACGCATGTATGTACCTTCCATTGGGGGTTTGCGCGAGCTCATTGTACTTGAGGCTCACAGAGCACCTTATGCAGTGCACCCCAGTGTTAAGAAGTTACATGCAGATTTGAGGCAGTTGTATCATTGGCCAGGAATGAGATTGCAGATTGCTAGCTTAGTTGCGAGATGCCTTGAGTGCCAAAGGGTGAAGGTGGAGCACTGTCATCCTAGCGGGCTTCTCCAGCCGCATGAGATTGCAGTGTGGAAATGGGACACTATATCTATGGACTTTATTGTTGGTCTTCCTATGTCATCTCGTCGCCATAATGCCATTTTGGTGATAGTTGACACATTGATCAAGGTTTCCCATTTCTCACCCGTGCGTACTACATTCATAGCATGAGACATAGCTCAGGTGTTCTTATGGGACATTGTTAGACTTCATGGTGTTCCCCGTAAGATCATATCTGACAGAGACTCTTTGTTCACTTCTTCATTTTGGAGAGAGTTGCAGTCAGCTTTGGGCACTAGGCTCAATTTTAGTACAACGTACCATCCTCAGACCGATGGCTAGACTGAGCGAGTAAATCAGGTTTTGGAGGACATGCTACGTATGTACGTGATGGATCATCAAGTCAAATGGGAGGAATACCTACACCTTGTCGAGTTTGCCTATAACAATGGGCATCATTCTTCCATAGGTATGCCGCCTTATGAGGCCTTGTATGGGAGACCGTGCAGGACACCCTTGAGTTGGGACAAGATCGAGGATCGAGTATCTATTGGTCCCCAGTTAGTAAAGGAGATGGAGCAGTAGGTGACCTTGATTAGACAGCGCCTGAGGGAGGCACAAGATAAGCAGAAGAGGTATGCTGATGCGAAGAGGAAAGATCGAGAGTATCAGGTTGGTGATAGAGTGTTCTTGAGGGTGCAACCACACAAGAGTCTGATTCAATTCAGAAAGGGCTCTAAGTTGGCACCCCATTTTTTTGGGTCATTTGAGATCCTTGAGAGGATAGGACCTGTTGCATACAGTTTAGCTTTGCCACCTAGCCTGTCACGCATCCACAATGTGTTTCATATTTCAGTACTTAGAGGATACATTTATGATGAGTCTCATATTATAGCTTGGGATGCTTTACAGGTGGATTCGGACGGACAGCTAGCACTGGAGCCTATCCGCATTATTGCCCGACGGACCCTAGCACTTCGAGGCTGAGAGCTGGACCAGGTTAGGGTCCAATGGGATTGTTACGATGAGGTCACGGCTTCATGGGAGGATGCAGCGCAGATGTGATCTTAGTACCCGTATCTTTTTGATGAACTCCAGGAGGAAGTTCATGCCTAGTGGGGGAGGATGTGAGGCCTCACCCTGACCCATCGTAGCATAGTGATACATTACTATTATTTTGATATTCACGACTCGAGATGTCGAGACATTATCTGATGCGTAGAAAATACTTTATTATTTCATGTTGTGTGATGTTACTTTCAGATATATTTGATGATTGTCATTTAATGTTTCATGTATATGTATGTTGATGAAATCAGTAAATGTAGGATTGAGACTTTGATTTAAGAGATTTTAAATGATTAAGAATTGAGCAGGATGAAGAAACCCTTAGTGATGTATGTTTTAATTTATTTGAATTTCTGATACATATACAATTATGTACATGTGATTTTACGAGACTACTGATGTGTGCAATGAGTGTGCAGATATTTAGCCGAGAAACCCTATGGAGGAACAGAACTGATCTCTTTGTGCTAATTTTGGAAACCTTGTTGTTCGTAATCATGTTCTTTTAGTGTCGCTTCACACTCGTAAATCGTTTATGTGCTTCAGTGTGCTGTTTAGGGTTAGTTGTTTAACCTTTGGACCCAAGTTGGTTTAGTTGGTGTCAGTTTACTAATTGGGTTCTTAATCGAGGTTAGTCATCCCTTAATCCGGATTAGTGTTTAATCTGCAAAGTTAGAGTAGTTAGATGGTCCTATTTTTATTCCTAGACTTTATTTGGCTCTAAACCTCTTTCCTAAGGCTTAAAACTTGATATTAGTATACCCAAAGGGTATGGGTATGGGTTAGGGGTCTTTTCCGACCCCTAAGCCCCTTTTATTGACTTTTGAGGTCACTCAAAAAGTCTCTTTTTGCCTTTTTGTGAAAATTGACCATGGTTATCTTGAGTTACTTCACCTCATCTCCACTTAGGGTTTAATCATAGTGTAGGTTGAGTTAGGAGTTTCTAGAATTGCAAGTGGGTGGGGGTAGTTATTGAGCCCTTGGGTGGTTGAGTTGGAGGCCTATTTAGAGGCCCTTCTTGGACTTGTGGAGGTTGTTACCCAATCTCTACATTTAGAGAGGAGTTCTTGAAGATTGAAGGAAGGAGAAGGAAACTCTACTCAAACTTGTTCATTGCCATTACCTCTTTGTGAAGGTTGGAATTCACATGTCCCTTGTTCAGATTTCATTCTTGATTCATGCTTATGCTACCTTGTTGTTGTTTCAATGTTTGTATGTTTGTGGGTATGCTGGGAAGCTTTGAAAACCATGTTATTTTTTTGGATGATTTCCTTTCATGTTTATGTTTGCAATTTTGAGTTTTTTCTTGCTTGGGTGTTTTGGTATTACTCACCCTTAGAGAGGGCAGAAGTGACCAATTTTGGGAAAGGTTTGTTTAGTCAGACTCCAACCAATGTAGAGTCTCTTCTCAGGATGAGAAGAGGGAGAAAGGGTAGGGTGTTATGGGCCCCTACCTGTCAGCACAAACCTTGTATGATTTTGGTATGTTGAATTGGAAGAACGGAAGTTCTTGGTTTATAGCCTCGATTGGGCATCTGTTGGTGTTGTGCTTGACTTCTCCTGGTTGGAAGAATCCACCTTTCCCTAGTTTTGATTCATTGTGAATCCTATTGTGTAAACCATGTATGATTATGCTTGTTTGATTGTCTCTTGGTTATGCTTGGTTGTCACCCGATCAGATATTTGTTTCCTCCATGGTTCTAGAGGTGTGTTGCAGAAAATATCATAAATCCCTTGATGAGGGTCATGAAGAAAATTCGATTAAATTGTTGAGATTTGGAATTGATATCCTATGTAAATCTATATTTCAAACTTTTTTGGATTGGCAACGAAGTCGGGTTTTCTTCCTAATTCTTTCCCGGCTGAGCCTTTGAATCAGGTTTACCAATAAAATTGGTGTTTGAGTATAATTGTCTTTCATGTGATTTGATCGTAATTTTAATCTAGATGGATGCACATCAAGAATAGGATGGAAATAATGATGATGTTCAGTTTGGCAATATATCAAGTTGTTCATATATGTTGAAAATGAAAAATTATGTTCATTCATGTAGATTTAGTTTTTATGATTATTGGATATTAATCAAACTTGCATTATTGTGTCAATGGCTAAATCTATGTTTTAATTCTATTCCAATTATAGACCAGAAAAAAAAAATACATCCATTGCTTGTAATTCTATACTTAAATAAAAAAAAATTTAAAAGAGGTTTTTAAGAGAGTAAAAACTCTCTGCCTTTTGTATGAGAGAAGCCTTTAAATGTTTTAAGTAACAGAGAATCAAAAAAAGATTCCCTAATTATTCTCTTTTGCCTCATTGAATATTTAAAATAAATAAAGAAAACAATAATAAAATCAATATAAAATAATCCATATAACATCTTACCTTAAATATCTCCCTTTCACCTATAAAACTTTTAATGATAAATGCTTATCATCCCTCCGTGGGCGTCAGATCCTAAGATGCTCTTTAAATAAGGTTTGTTTTATAAAAAAAATTTAAGTTTTAACCCTTGTAAAGTCTTTAGTCATCATGTGATGACCTCACCGTTGTCCCATCCCCATCTTCTTTTGAAAATGGGCGCTCAACTTGTGGGGAAAAGCATTTAAGTTCCTTGTTAAACAAAGATACCCAACCTTGCCTTTGTTCCACCCTATGAATGCATGTATTGAAAAATGCATGGTTGAAATTGTTTGTGGTAAGAGGGTTGCTGATGGGAGGGTGACATCACCTGTCCCCCCCCCCCCATCCCATCACCCATTCTCTTCAGTCCCTTGGTCAGCACTCACTTTCCTTTTACCTTGTGAAGGGCTTTTAACCTTGCACATGTCTTGCCCATTAATGAGACCTGCGCTTCTTCCTTGGTGACTGACGCAGTGTCAGTGGCATGTGAGAATGTGCTGAGCGTTTGGAAACGCAGGGGGGAGTAGGGGGTGTAGGGGGAAAGGGGTAGAGTTAGGGGTTAGTTTGTTGTTAGGTTAGTTATTTATTAAGCTTAGTTGTTTAGTATGTTAGTAGATTATTGTTAATTTTAAATTGTGTTTGTTTGTTAGTATTAGTATTAGGTTTAGATTTAATTATTTAGTGTTTAATTATGTTTGTTTGAAATTATATATATATATAGTAGTATCAATTTATTAGCTTGTTTTTAGAAGTAGTCGTTAAAGTTAGTTTAAAATGTAATTAAGTTTAGAATTATGACTAGTCGATTATATTAGATTTAGTTAGCTTTATTTTTAGATTAATTTAGTTGTTTTTATATTAATGTTAATTTATTTATTTTTGTAATATTTTTAGTTTCGATTTAGAGATATGTAAAATTGAATATGGTATTTAATTTAAGTTAAATTTTGTTTAGATTTAAGTTAAATTTTAGATTTTAGAGATGTTAGTATTAAATAGAATCTTGTTAATTTGGTTTTAGTAAATTGATTTATTAAATTAACTTTGTAAAAGATAGTTAGTATTAGATGTAAATATTAATGGGTTTAATTAAGATGGTTATTCCCATGTATCATATTTTAGTAGACTAATTAACAATCTGTTTAAATTAACAATCGATATCAATCTTATCACAAAAGTTTTAATATCTTAACGATGTAATCGTCCTCATGTTATAATCTTAAGACATAATGTAGAGAACCTGTACGTAAAATGTTATCTCAATTATTTCATCTTAAAGCATTACAATTATTAATTTAGTAATATATATATATATATTGCGTTTTTGCCCTCATAGTTTGGGCATGACAGAGGAATCATTGGTTTGCTCGTTGTGGGAGCTGTGGGCGTGGGATCCATGTGAGGTTGATCTCATTGTATCCAGCTTGGGGAGACCTTGGTTTGTTGAGACTTTCGGCAGCTTTAGCAGAGCAATTATTTTATCGCGAGCATTCTCGTATTTGCCCTTTTGGCTACCAAGTAGGGCTCTCTCGTTTTTACATTTCAATTCCATTTTAGAGTATGTTTGGATAGTAGTTTGCTAGGAGGCAACGAAATAGTGTTCCCTTTCATTCTTTTATGTTGTCTCTACCTGATTAAGTGGGTATGAGCATTTTACTACCTCTTGACTTAGGGTTTTCGATTTTCAAATTGTTATACTGGTTGTTTTTGCATACGGACTCTGAACTCGAATTTTATTTGATATTTGGGATTTTTATACCTGATTTTAAAAAGGGTTTTAATTTCATTGATTTTTGTCAACATTGAATTTTGGGCGACTTTGCCTCGATTTGTGTGTCACTTAGTTTTCTTGGGTGTTTCTTGGCACTGATGTTGGTCGTGGATTCAAATTATCCATGAGAATTCCAATCCATCCATATATGTATTCTTCTTGCATTGGGATTCATGTTGAATCTGTACTTTCGACAATGTCCTCGATTACATGATTTTTATACTTGGTTTTTTATTGTTTCTCATCCAACCCTTATTGTTTATGACCTTTGTGTAGTTGATGAGCCCACACATGAGCACATGAGCGTGCACTTATCGAGTTCTTACGAGACTTGAACTCCTAGTTGATATTGGTAGAGTTATGTTCATTGGAGTTGGGATTGGGAAACTACATTGCCTATGGACACTCATTGTGTGATGAGCATGGGTATGTAGGTTAGGCATGTAGAGTGGCTTCTCTCGTTACTCTAGGTAACATCTCTGACAAGGTAAAAATGAAGGAGTTCCTAATAAGTGGTAACTAAATGAAATTATTGGGTAATAAAACTAAAATAAGATAAGAGAATACATGTATGGGTTGATCAGAGGGTATGTGCCTATATAGGTTTTTCGAGGGAAAGTGTATGTACGGGTTTACCAATGACACACAATGTGATGGTCTCTTGAGGGATATTTTCCACATGATGTTTAGCTTGGTCTCTATAATGCCAAGTGACCTACACTCAACTAGAGTCCCTACATAGTAGACCCATAGAGTGTCTGACTAGGACCTGTTGTATTACATTGTCTCATGATCTTGGTTTCAATCTTTTGTATTGTTTGGTGTGAGTGTTAGCCATGGATGATTGTACTGTGTGTTTGTGATTAGATCACTATCTCCATCAGCACAGTGGGAGTGTGTTGAGATAATGGGTGTTGCACACATTGCATAATATTGTTATTTTATTATTTTATTTTATTATGTAATGTTGTACCTAGATGGACGTGCAACATGTAAATATTCCCATGGAATATTCTTGATGAGTTGTATTGTAACATTGTGAAAATATTTCATGTAATTATTTAATATTGGGGAAAAAAGAATTAAATGCCCAATATTAAATGTGTGGTCAGTGGGTTAGGTAGCACATGTTTTTAGCACATGGTTTATGTAATACCACTTAGTGATTTTGTAGGACTTGCTACTATATAAGCAGCCACAAGGGTAGTTGTTGAAAAGAGTAAGAGTGACAAGGAGAAGATAAAAGGCAAGAGTCAAGCGGGACAAGGCTTGACAGGTTAGCCAAGGGAGCATTTGTGAAAGTTGAAAGCATGGCATGGGATGTGTGGATTCATGCTTGTTCACATAGTTTTCTCGGTTGTGGCTATGGCCATGAAGGCTTCCATGGTTGTATGGCAATGGTATTTTTGTTGAATAATACATGGTGATGGATGCTTTTGGAGGCTGGGTTTTTCCCTCAATGAGGTTTTCCCGGGGTATATCTTGTGTCACAATTTTGTGGGTATGTTGTTTATTCTCTTGCATGTGGATTTTAATTCCGTATTTATTTTCAGATCTATTATGGGTTATGTGGAAACGGTTATATTCTTTATTGCCAAGTTTCCTTACAAGTGGTATCAAAGCTATGGTTTTATTATTGTAACCCTAGATTGAATCCATGGGAATGCATGAGAGGATAAAAGAAAGGGCAAAATATATGAATGATTTATTGCAGATCTAAGGGTTTTGGGTTTGCTGTTATGATGGGATGTTAAAAGATTTGGGCATGGAAAATTGTTGGACAAAAAAGTTTTTTTTTCAGATGTTTCATTTAAATGAGGGTTTTGGGGGGTAGCTTGCAAAAATGACCTCCTGGGTAAAAACAGACCTCACCATTGGATCCGGGTCGACATTTCCATAAATTTTGATATTTAATATGCCCTAGTTTGGCCATGTTTAGAGGAAATGAAAGAGTTTTTTGGTTTCAGCCCATGATGGCCGTCAAATTTAATCCCGCCAGAATTTTCGTCACTGAAAAAATAAAAAAATAAAAAATCGTACTGAAAATGGTAAAAAGACTGTCTTAGTAAAACGGCCATAACTTTCTCTCAGAATATCAGATTTCAAAGTTCTTACAGGCATTCGAAAGCTAATTCAGAGCACTACAACATGGCATAGGTTTGGTTCTATGATTTTGAGATTTTGTCAGATTTTAAGAGCCCTAAAGTCAGATGTTATTTATTTTGAGCACGAATTGGGGCATAACTTGGGCATACGGAGTCAAATTTTGGACTTCGAGTAGTCAACGAAAAGCTCTTGGAGAGCTCTACACATTGGTTCAAATTTGATGCAGGTTTGGCATGATTTATTTGTTGATATATTGATCTGAACAGTTTATAGGTATATTTTGACTATGGTAACATTGTGAGTTTATGGCATTGGAGATTTAAGATTTGATGTCATTGTATACTCAGTTCATATTTCAGATTGGTCTCATGATGATATGGTTATCAGTGTTTGGTTTGGATATGCATGATGACTTGTTGGGTCTACAAGTTGTGCAATGTTGTAAGCGGTCTATACTTACAGGTTGCATTTATAGCTTGGTTATGGGTTGTCTTTGCCCATTGATCTTTCATTATTGATGCATATTCAGATTGGTGGCTTGGATTTGGGTTGTCTATGCCCTAAGTCCCATGATTTTATCTTCATATAGAAGGGATGAGATTTTGTTACCAGGTACAGTCATGGTGGAGGATTGTGGTTGACTATTTTATGCTGACAGGTTGGACACTTT
This sequence comes from Cupressus sempervirens, assembly GCA_028749045.1. NCBI lineage: Eukaryota > Viridiplantae > Streptophyta > Pinopsida > Cupressales > Cupressaceae > Cupressus > Cupressus sempervirens. The sequence goes on from CM053783.1 coordinate 9,635,821, forward strand.
GAGAGCCAGATGCTCGGTTCATGGATGTGATCATGGTGTCATGGATTTTGGCATGACATGATTGGATATACAGATACATCCTTGATGTTCATTAGCTTGGATTTACGATTCAGTTATGGTGGTATATCTTCTTGGTTGAGGATCATGGTTATTTAATTTCTTTTGAGGAGCTCATGATGTGCACTTTGAGTTCTTTGATGGTTTGATGCCTTGGTTGATTCTCATGGTTAGAGGATGGTTCTTTCATCATTATGTCATGGATAGCTTGGATACACGATTTAGTGGGAGCTTGTGATAGTGATGGGGTGACAGTGCAGGATTAGTTCCTGGTTTGGTTTATATCTTCTTGGTTTGGAGAGGATGGATTTTATGATGCCATAGGTGACTTGGTACCACGGTTGAGTGGGAGTTGTTGGCATTGATATATTTATTGAGTGTTTGCAGATGTTGGAGGTTTGTCTTAGATCCTGTTGCTGCAGAAGCGTCTTTGACATTTGCATGGTGCACTTGTTATCTTCATGGTGTTTGAAGATGGTTAGATCTTGAGGACTCATGGAGTTCTTGGTTATCTTCATGGTATGTGGAGATGGTTCTTCCTGGTATGTGGAGATGGTTTTCTTCATGGTGTATGGAGATGGTTGCATCTTGAGGACTCACAGGGTTCTTGGTAAAGGCGTGGTTTATGCTTTTATTTGGCATGTTATCCTTGATATGAGGATGGTTTCTTTATTATGTCATGGTATACTTTTGATACGCGTTTAGAGTTGTGACATGTTATAGTATGTTCATATGGAGCATGTTATCTCTTTAGTTGAGATGGTAAGATCATGTTGTCATGTTTATGTTCCTGAGGCCATGGTTGGAACTTTGACATTGATCTTGATTTAGTTTCTTGGTATTGAGTACACTGATTGTAAGCTGGATACTTCATGATATTGCTATGTTGCATTTGGAGTTGGCATGGATTGATTGGTTACAGGTGCTCATGGATACTTAGAGACAATGGTGACACTGATTTCTCTTGGATTAGAGAAGTATTTGTTGGACGGTTGATGGTTTCAACAAGAAGTCCGAGGGGCAGTCACCTGATATGGACTTGAGAGGAGATTATTCTTAGATGAGTCTTGGTTGGAGACTTGGGTATCTTGATGAGCATTCTCATTCTCCACTCTTGGTCTACTCGGCGGTTTGCTACTTGAGAGGTATAGCCCATTATTTTCTCTCAGTTGCATTATATTTATGCTTATCTTTCATAGATATGGATCTTGAGCTATGGTACATGAGTTAGTTCTGGAGGGTTCATTTGAGAGATGGTTAATCATTGGTTATCTCCATGTGCATATGTTGTTATGCTGGTTGAGTTTGGGAGATGGTTTTATATTGGGCATATTCCTTGGATTAGGAATGGTTATTCCTTGGTTTAGGAATGGTTTATTGAGTTTGATCTTCTTGTGAGAGGCTTACATCCATGATTAGTTATATGGTATGCTTTGGGTGTTGTTGAGGCTTCTTGTTGGGGTTTAATGGAGGAGATCATACTTGCACAGTTTAGATCTAGAGGTGTGTGTAGAAGGACATGATACATGTTATGATTTGCATGGTTTCTCTGCTCTTGGTTATCTTCCTGGATGTTTAGTTTTTCCTACATTGGATTTGAGATTGGTTAGAGATTGTGATCACTGGTTTGTGCTCATGTATGTCATGTGAGAGATGACATGGTTATTTCTTTCTCTTTCCTTTGTTGGTTGTGGTGAACTTGGGAGAGCATTGGAGACTTTTTATGAGAGTTGTTCTTGCAGGATATCAGTTTATGTATTGTGGATGTCCTTGATGCTACATGGATTCACTTCTTTGAGATGTGTTGAGTGGATTGGTTATAGATTTGATATTATCTTTTGCAGTGGGAGCTTCTTGGTATATATGTGGCAGGTATTGCTCTTGAGGCTTGTGATTGCAGGTTATAGATTGGATATGTTGGTGATATGAGATTCACTTGTTATACCTTTGAGGTATGGATAGTTGGATGGGTTTGGCACTTTGTTGTGGGTGTTATTTCAGCTATGGATATTTTGACAACTATAGATACATGTGATTACCTTTGGATCAAGTTATGTGCTTGGAATTTTTTAGTTGGTATAGGATTTTATGATCTTCTAATGCGACAGGTTGGGTGGCTTTCTCTTTGGATGGCTTCTATGTATGTCCAGTGCTAGTGGCATAATAGGAGGTGAGATCATTCATGTTCGAGATGCTGGATACTTTGATTTTTTTGTGAGTACCAGGATGGAGCACTTGGTGTATTTTGATCCATGATGGTGGATGTGCTGGGAGGGATTGTTCCCTTGTTCATTTATGTGGCTACGGATTGACCCTATGCAATGTATACAACAAGTGGGAGATTGTTGAGATAATGGGTGTTGCACACATTGCATAATATTGTTATTTTATTATTTTATTTTATTATGTAATGTTGTACCTAGATGGACGTGCAACATTTAAAGATTCCCATGGAATATTCTTGATGAGTTGTATTGTAACATTGTGAAAATATTTCATGTAATTATTTAATATTGGGGAAAAAACAATTAAATGCCCAATATTAAATGTGGGGTCAGTGGGTTAGGTAGCACATGTTTTTAGCACATGGTTTATGTAATACCACTTAGTGATTTTGTGGGAATTGCTACTATATAAGCAGCCACAAGGGTAGTTGTTGAAAAGAGTAAGAGTGACAAGGAGAAGATAAAAGGCAAGAGTCAAGCGGGACAAGGCTTGACAGGTTAGCCAAGGGAGCATTTGTGAAGGTTGAAAGCATGGCATGGGACATGTGGATTCATGCTTGTTCACATAGTTTTCTCGGTTGTGGCTATGGCCATGAAGGCTTCCATGGTTGTATGGCAATGGTATTTTTGCTGAATAATACATGGTGATGGATGCTTTTGGAGGCTGGGTTTTTCCCTCAATGAGGGTTTCCCGGGGTATATCTTGTGTCACAATTTTGTGGGTATGTTGTCTATTCTCTTGCATGTGGATTTTAATTTCGTATTTATTTTCAGATCTATTATGGGTTATGTGGAAACGGTTATATTCTTTATTGCCAAGTTTCCTTACAGAGTGGGCCTACAGGTTCCACGTAGTTGGGAGGTGTAGCTACCTATACAATTGCTGGGGACCAGTGTACAGAGTTGGCCTTCCTCTAGTTTAGGTCTCAAGTTGGATGTTCACATGGTTCTTCATGCCTTTCTGGAGTATGTTTCCCTTGTGATTTTTGTTATTTCAATTTGTTGAGATAGTTGATTTATGCATATAACTGCGATGTTATTTTCCGCATGATTATAGTAGATGCTATTGATTAGATGTTAGAGTTATTTGATCTTCTTTATGCTTTTGAGTGTTTACTCCTCGACTATGGTGGTTCTGGTACTCCCTAGTGTGGAGGTTCTAACTCTATTTTCCTTCTAAATTGTTCGTTTGGCCTTTCTTTCCAAACCTGGGCAATATTTGTTCAGCATTGGGTGATATTAATAAAGTATCGCACAGTAGTAGTAGAGAGTATCATGTGATACTGGTAAAGTATCGCATGGCCATAGTGGAAAGTATCGCACGACCATAGTGAAAATTATCGCATGACCATAGTGAAAAGTATAGCACATGTGAAAAGTATCTCACGAGGTCTATGAGTAAATCTGCTCAGGAAAACAATGGGTATTTTTTGACTTGTTGGGTGTGTTTTGAATGGTGTTTTGGATACCCTTTTGGGAGTTGTTGCTTCTTATAGTGAAGGGATATATAAAATATATCTTAAGTATAAGAAAGAATAAGGAAGAAGTCCTTATTCCTTTTTACTTATTCTTTCTTATACTTAAGATATATTTAATATATGTGTGACAATTCATTTGAGCTATGTCCCAGACTTCCAAGAGTTAAGATAAAGATTTTAGATCCTAGCAAGTTTCAGGATTTCAAACTTAGACAGTTTTTCAGGATTTCAAGCTTAGTCAGGATTTTAGGCTTAGTCAGCTTTCAGGATGACTAGTCAGGATTCCTTGTATGTTCATTATTATTGGAAATGGACATTGTATGTTTAACTCACATAGTTGGTTAATGAATGTGTTGGTAAGTAGTGAAGCTTGGAGATTGTTGGTTGATTGGACTATTTGGCTGAGGCTTCCATTGCAATCTTTGTGATCAGTTGCATGTTGATGTTGTATGTATCCATGCTTTATCCCTTAAAAAAATGTAGTGGATTTTATTTATATTTTTTCCAAGGATCTCCTATGGGGAGCATTCCATAGCATGCCTATTTGAAAGAAAAAATATTGATCAATCAAGCATATGTTTGGGGGAAATTGATTTGAAAAGCTTTAAAATCATGGTCCATATGTAGGCTAATATCATTTTTTTTGGATTGGACTTCCCTCAAGGTTCGTAGATAGGCAACTGGCTTTGGATCTTATTTGTATCCTATAGCAAGGAGCTTGACTCTTAGGGGTTGCAGCACAAAGCAGGTAAGGGTCCAGTAAGACCTAGACGATGAGACATCGATGACTTGGGAGGAAGCCAAGAGATTTGGGTCTTCTTATCCTTATTTGTTTACAAGCTTTCAAGAGTAAGCCTTATACTAGGGAAGAGGATGTAGTGCCTACCTTAGAGATATTATTTACTACACGATCGGATATGATATTATGTTTTGTATCTTCTATGGACTCTAATGTGATGTATACTTGCTTTATGAGATATGTCTATGATGTTGCATTTTTTAGTTAATGAATATATTTACCATGTGACATTATTTTATATATTAGATTTGATTATGACTATGATTTTGATTATTGGTATAAACTTGCTAACTCATTTTATCATCTATATGCATTTGTTGTGCACGTTTACGAGGTGAGAAGTGGCAATTGTAGTCACTCCTATGAGATATATATGCAATGTCATACTCTTCCTTCCTTTTCTATCATTGTTTATTTATATATATATGTATGTGTGTTTTAGTTTTTGTTCGGTGATGCAGGTGTGTGCAAGTACCAAACATCAACTACACCTAGCTACACAAGTTTGAGAGTGTCTTAAAATCCTTGAACCAGATGTTATTTTGGAGATAGTTCGGATTTCAATCATGGAAAACCTTATGATTTTTTATTGTTTGGTCTCTTGATTTGGTTTTGGTTGGATTTAAGTTCATTCTCTGATATATCCCTTGATGTCAGTGTCTTTTATGTGGTTAGGAGATGTGTATAATTATGATGTTTACTTTATGTTTATTAATCATATATATAAATATGCATATATGGGTACCCATGTGTATATATATATATATATATATATATATATATATATATATGTTCAGAAGTATATTAGTGATGATCGTGATTCTATGTATTTTCATGCATATTGTGGCTTTAAATAAATAAAGTAAATGCAAAGTGAATAAATAAAATAAATAGGAAAAATATTTTTAAAAGAAAAAGGAAAGAAAAATTACTTACCCCTATATTATCTCTCTTTCATAGACTCTCTAGTGTGACTTGTTAGTGTAGGGGGTGGGAATGAAACTTGGAACTCAAGTTTGTGAAGGGTCCCAAGTTACCACTGGGGAAGTGACTTCCTTGAAAAGTCTACCCAAATAATGTATTCATAAGAGAATTAGTATTAATTAATAATAATAAAACTAGAGAAGTAGAGTTAATTATTTGGTATTCATTTTAGCGGTAAGTTAGTATAGGAAGGGTAGGTAAAATTTAGTTACCTAATGGGGCTCAAACTAATCATTAGTAAAATAGTTTAATTAGTTATTTAATTAATTAATCATTTAATAGAGGTTAGGTGAGGATGTTGCTTTATAGGAAGCAATGCCCTCAACCTAGAAGGTGCAGAAGGCTAAGCTTGCTACCAATCATTAGTCCAGGCCACAATCTTTCTTTCTTTTTTGTGTGTGTGTGTGTGCTTGTTTGTACATTAAAAAAAATTAGTGTGTGCCTTTATCTAGTTTTTCATTATATGTGTGTGTATTAACCTAAGAAAGAAATTTAAATGATGAAAACTATTATATTTTTTAATGTTGTATTTAATAAGTGTAATTTTAAAATTTAAATATTTTAGAGTGAAAAATGTTAATAAAGAGGGCTATTGAATTCTAAAATAAAGTTTAATATTAATATTCTAAATTGTTGTTTTATTCATAAGCCGTTTAAATTTTAAAAGGTTTGTTTAAAAAAATATTAATATTTTAATTTTAAGAGAAGAATGATATTTTAATTTATAGGAAACTTTTAATATTAAAAAGTTTGGTTTAAAATATTTTAATTTTACAAATTTTGACTTTTAAAAATATATAATAAACCCCCACCACAAGGCGCATGGAGAAGCCATGTAGCATGCACCCCTTTTATAAGGGAAGTGGAAGGGGGTGGAACGTCCCCCACCCACATTATATTTTTTAATTATTTAAAATTTAATTTTTTTAAGTTTTTTTAAGATAAAATTTTAATTTGTTAAGTTTTTAATTTAATAAAAAGTAATTAAAATTATATTTGAAATTGAAATTTATTTATTTTCTAATTTTAATTTATTTTGAAAAAATGTAACTTTTAATGAATTAAAATTATATTTTGAAACCAACGTATAATTTGTTAAAGTTAAGAGTTATGTCCTAATGGTGATATAAAATATTATTAAATTATAACTATATGATTTACATTAAACATTTGAAACTTGTATATCCTATTGATTATTTAATGTTGTCTATAGAAATAATCATTTCAATCAAAAGCTTGTATTAACATAGTTAATCATAGTGAATTTTTATGATGTTTGTTTCTTTGTGTATGCCAAGGTACTTGGTGTTGGTCTTTCTTTCCATCTCCTAAGAACTTTGAGTATGGTTTTGGGTTGTATGTTCACTATTTTGTTAATGTGATACCAGGATTTCATTCCATGGTTGAATTTGTATTGCCTTGTCATATTGTTTGCTCTAAGGTTTGGGGTTTGTCCTTGTAGTATGGATCACAAGAGACCACCCTAAGGAACCCTTAATAAAGGGATATCTATGAGGTGTCTTAAACCCTAAATGGCCTCTTATGTTGAGTAGAGTTCTTAGGTGCCCTAAGTGAGTGGCTCACTACAAGATCTATGTTGAGGAAGTGATGCAACAATGTCCTGGGTGTAAAGGCAATCTTTCATCACCCAAAAATATTTTTGTTTTGTCTTTTTTCAATAAGGGCATTTCAATGCAGACATGTTATTTGTGAAAATTTATTATTTTTATTAAGTTGTTCATATGAGCTTATGATTTCATAGCTAGAGGTTCATCTTAGATATATCAGTTTGTAAGTTGAGTTATGTTGTCATACTATCTATATTGGTGAAGTTACCTGAAATTTTTCGTACAAAATCTTTGAACTCAATGTTTAACGCTTTAGAGGCTCCAAAATAAGGTTGAACCTTGGCTAACGATGCTTACATTCTCAAAGCATTGCAAATTAGGAGTTGGTGTTTATGAAAAGTGGTTGTAATAGTCAATCAGAGGTAAAGTCAAAATGTTATGGTCTCTAGAAGTTAGGGTACCTAAAAATATAAAAATGAAATTATTTGGGCCAACTTTAATGTAATAAATATGAAAAATAAGATAATTTTAGGATGATCAACCTCAAGGGTTAGAGATAAATTTTTAGAACTTTTTTGGGTGATGAAAAGTTGTTTATATTAAGAAAGCACATATGGTTGTCTAGGTCAATTTTGGGTGGTATTTCGTGGCTCTAGCCTATAGAACATTGTAAAGAAACCCCCGCGTGGCTTTGCATATTGTATTCTTGAAATTTATAATTTCATACTTTTGGAGATAATAAGAAGTTCATTTTATGTTCTTACGAATTGTTGTTGTTTCTCCATTTTTGTGGTGTGATTGTGGTATTAAGGGGAGCACCATCATCAAGTGGTATCAAAGTGGGAGTTTCTAAGTGTGTAGATAGATTGCTGACTATAAGGTAGTTTGCACCAAGACCATGGCTTAGGGTTTTAGTGATAAGCATGAAGATGCCTCAATGAAGGGAACATGGTGGAAGAGCCATATGTGGGATACTTGAGGGTTTTAGAGCACTCCATAGACAAGTGCAAGATTGCAACAAGAGATTCACAAAGGGATGAATATTGCGGTAAGAAATGAAAATGGGGATGAATTCGAAGAAGAAGAAAATTTTGAACAAGAAATAGAAGGCAAAGCTAGGAACCTTGAGGAGGAAGGCTTTTTAGGATCATTTCTAAGATTGGGAAAAGACCCAAGATTAAAATTCCTAGATTTTTGGAAAATCTTAACGCAGAGGAATTGAACAACTAGATCAATGAATAAGAAGATTATTTTGAATATGAAGATATCGAAGATATTCTAATAGGGTCAAGTTTGTGAAGGCTATACTAAAGGGTCATGTAAAGATTTGGTGGCAAGAGATTCAAGTGGAGCAAAATAGGAGGGGAAAGGAGAAAATCAGAAGATGGTATTGGATGGTGGATAAATTGAAGTGACAATTAATTCTCATTGATTATGAGCTTTATTCGCTAAGAAAAATGCAAGGATTGAAGCAAGTAGAAAGAATTTTTCAAGAGTATATAGAAGAGTTCTATTTAGCCCTCATCAAAACAAGCCATGCAGAAGTTGACAAGGAGAAAGTTGTTTGTTATCTTAATAGGTTGAGGACAAGTACTCAAGAGTTAAGTTTGGTTAGAATGACCAGTAATGAAGAGACGTACTAGTTTCCCCTAAGAGTAATAGAAAAGTTAAACAAGAAGTTTGAGAGTAGACAAAGTGGAAGAGGTCACGATGGAAGATCCAGAGGATGATCTTATGGAGGCCAAAAGTAGTCAGAATCATAAGGGAAATGATTTCAATCATTTTCATGGTCAGAATAATAGGGATCAAAGAGGAAGAGGGAGAGGACAAGGACCTAGAAGGGAGGTTTTTGTGGAACATGTTTTGACTATAGAGAAGGTCACAGGGCTTATGAATGTCCTCAACACCAAGGAAAGACAGATGAGGGAGTTGAAAGCTAGGCAAGCGTTACACATGTGGATGAAGATGTCAAATCATCACAATCTGGAGTTGCTAAAAGAGGAGAAATCCTAGTTAACAAAAGAATCTTGTTGAGTGGTGGGAATGAACCTAAGCAAAGAATAATCTTATTTTGTATGAAGTGCAAGTGTGAGGATAAGTGTTGTGATGTGATTAATGATAGTGAAAGCACTAATAATTTGGTGTCTGAGGAGATAGTCACAAAGTTAAAGCTCAAGAGAGAGAAACACCCATGTCTATACTGAATTGGTTGGGCATAGGATGACCAAAAGGTCATGGTCAATGAGCAATGCCTAGTAAATTCCAACATTGGGAGCTACCACGATAAGGTACTATGTGATATCATACCCATGGATGCATGTCATATGTTATTGGGTAGGTCGTGGAAATTTGATAGACATGTTGTACATGATGGCCATGTGAATACCTATTCCTTCACAAAGGATGGAATGAGTGTAAGGAAACTTAGGTGCGAAAACAACATTCTACATTAATCTCCTAAGGAAAGTATTGCGCAAATTCTTTTTAAATCCTTACAATTTCATATTCAATTTTGGTAGAACAACAATATTGCAATCAACCATGAATACAGAAACAGATAGAAAAATAATAACACATAAACACAAAGATATGTCGGTGGGAAAAAACCTTTCGGTAAAACAACCCCAACCCTCCAAAACCTGCACAATGTATTATCTTCAACTCAAAGGTTACAACACACTTACAGTGCAAGCCTCTTTTCGGACATAGAAGACTTATCCAGTAGCAACTAACAATACACTACTCACACTCACACACTTACTATCTACAACCCTCAAAGTGCTTATATAATGTGCTTTCCATTGTTAGGGCATCTTCCAAAGATAGCTCTTATGCATCATAGGAATTTTTCATAACCGTTTCGATTATGAATTCCTTACACACAATTTAATCTTCCAAAGATAGCTCTTACGCATCATAGGAATTTGTCATAGCCGGTTTAGTCATGATCTCCTTACACAATTAAATATTCCAAAGATAACTCTTACACGTCATAAGAATCCGTCATAGGAATCCATCATAGGAATCTGTCATAATTCAAGATGTTGACATATGCAAGTGGAGTGACACATCAACATACCAACTAGACATGTACACTCACACTTTATTACATGATTTGTAAAAAATACATTTACAAAACAAATAATAAGAATAGGAATTATCCAAGGTTGAGACACCTTATTCCTAACAATGAGACAGAAGCTTTAGTCGTTGAAGGACAGAAGAAAAGGCATATAGCAATGCCATATGTTTAATTGATGGAAGGAAGTTCCTGGATGGTATGAGACATGAGCATATGTTACATCCCAATTTTTGCCCTAATTTCTTTTAGATAAAAATTAGCCATTGAACCAGAATAAATTTTCAAGTTCAAGTGAAGTTAGTCGGTGTTCCATCATGGTAGTTATAGCCGTTGTTTTATTTATTCATGTTCATGTGAAATTAGCATTTATCTTAAGGTGTTGTATCAATTTAAAGAACTAAATGAATATATAGTTTATAGCTGTTTTGTTCATGTGAAGTGAATATAGCTTATAGCCGTTGTGTTCATATGAAGTGAATATAGTTTCTAGCCTTTGTGATCAAGAAAATATTTTAGCCGTTGTTCAGTAAATTATAATTCATGATGAAATTTCTAACAATATTATTTAACAAATTATATATTATGAAATTGATGTTTTGGCGAGAATGATTGTTTTTATGAAGGTTTCAGGATAAAGACTCGAGAAGGAGGGGAAGCATTATGAAATGAGGTCATACGAAAATGGAATGATCATATGACCTAGTTGTTAGGAATATCAGGTTTGATCAAAAGTCGCCATGGCAGGATTGTTAAAGCTTGACAACAAATATCAAAGTAGGAAGTTACAAGAGCTAAAAATAATAGAAGATTTTTTTAAAAAAAAATTAACTAAATAAGAAATTTCTTACCTTTATTTAATAGTAATATCATTTAATAATATATCATTATTTTGATTAAAATCATAATTAAATATTTATAAAGTGGCACTATTACATTAGATCTTTAATTCAATAATGTTCCCTTGTATTTACTTAATTATAATTTAACCAAAATAATAATATAACATTAAATTATATTAATAAAACCTTTTTCTTTCTTCCACCTTTCGTTCCAACGATTCATATTCTTATCGATGGAAATTCAAATCATCTTGTAATTTGTAACAACAGAAGTTGTAAAGCCGTGTAACATCAATTTATACGTGGTCTTTGTCATTTTCGAAAAACAAACTTTTTCGTCTATAATCGTTTCCGCCACAGTCTCAGAGCCTCTTCTTCTTGCAACCTGAGTTGTTCCTCTTCTTTCTGCAAACCGAGTTGTTCTTTATTCTGCTTGAATCTTGTTCTATCCGGCCAAGATTTCCTCAACGGTTTATGCATTTAATCTGATCAAGAACCTTAGTCTTTTCTGGAAAATGTAACACCTGCAACCTTCATTTCTTCCTAGCACAATTGCTGAGCAGAAGCGAGATCTTGCTAGCATATTTCTGAGCAGTGATACTTGCGAGTTGATTGAGAAATCTTCAAAAACAGAGCACATCCAATCCGTAGTCAAGTAAGGATATGTTTATCTTCATAACTCATTCTTTCATGTTTTTCTCAGTCATTTCTGGATCGAATTGATATTAAATGTAAGAGTTGGGTGCATTGAGTAGGGTCCTGTTGTTGTCTTGTGCACATCATATTAAAAAAACAACAGAGAACTTGTACCTAGATATAATAATAAAAGTGGTTGATACTTATGATGGTGTCAATTAGGAAGTAGTAAGACTTTTGTTTCATCTTATTCTGTTTGTTCTTTACCATTGACGTCCATGTCATAAATCTGTTGATCTGTGTCATGAAATGTTCTATCCCAATCGTTCAGAATCATTAATAATAATCAACTTGAATACTTAAGACAATTCTGAGCATGCAAAGTTATAATCGTATGAAAAGTATAAGATGTAACAAATTCAGGCACCGAGGAAGCACCAATCAAAAGATCTGTTGTTGGTGTGAGGTGTAGATGAATCTGACAAAAAGAAAAAGAAAAATGAAAGAGACATCAGTAATTGATATTATACAAAATGATATGAAAAGCTCATGTAAATCCACTTTGATAATTAATTGTCAAGCTGAGTGGTGGAGATCGGGTTATAACCCACCTCTAAAATCCTTGGCCAGGGCGATAAAAAGGGCAAACATGCCACAAAAAAATGATCGTGTTGATGTCCTGATACTTCAGCTACTTATATTGAATAGTTGTTGGGACCTCAACCCATCTGAGTACTCCGATGACTGGATCGATGAACATCCCGAGCCTGACCTCAGGGTAGGGAGGGCCATTCTATTTATTTAGAACTTGTGGGGATAAGTAAAAAGGTCCGCGGATGGGAGGTTAAGCCTATGTTAATGCTTCTTCTCTCACCAAAGTCAAAGCTTGGCCAATTAATTGGATAAGTCTCCCAAGTTAAATAGTACGTATCTTGTTTTATTTTTCCTTATTTTCTTTATGCAATATATGTATAACTGAAATATTCTTTCTCTGTAAATAAATGTATCAAAAATTGAATCTTTTAATTTGATAATTTGCAGCTTTTGAATTTGAATAGATTAACTTCAGTATTAGTTTAGATGTATTTTCACCAGATAATTAGAATATTAAAATTTAGTTCATTTTGTAGATGTTTAGAATCCTGTATGTTACATATGGTATTAGAGAGCTAGGTTTAACATTGAACATGAGGCTCATCACGTCCATAAAATCTAATAAATATGAATACAAATACAGGATGCTAGTATGTAGAACACCCCGCAAGAAAAACCGACATCCTATATTTCCTTATCTTATAAAAAATATGACTAAGTATGACTATTCTAGCTACTCTAAGCCTCGAGATGATGAAACATTGTATCAAGCCATACAACGAATAAAGGAGAGGATTCGATGGACCCCGGCCAAGAAAGCAGTGTACAGAAACAAATTGATTCAGAATTGGAATGCTCAGCAAAATAATCCCCTCCTTCATTTTCATAGATCTTGGATGATACGAGACATGTACCAAATTAAGCCAGAAGTTGCAAAACAAAAATAAACCTATTCTATGAATATAGGTGACCTCATTAGAGGAATTTTTGTAATAAAGGATTGCTTTAACGAGCAATGTTAAATAAGAGTTTTTTTTTGCCTTGTTGAACAATGTTAAAGGAAAATTTTGCTTTGTCGAGCAATAGATTATGTTTTACAAATATGCTTTGTCGAGCAATAGATATGTTTTGCAAATATGCTTTGTCGAGCAATAGATATGTTTTGCAATTATGCTTTGTTTTTGCAATTATGCTTTGTCGAGCAATGGATATGACTTGTAATTTGCAATAAAATAAAATAAATAAATATCTTGGCAAACAATGGGGATTAAACTTTTGAGCAACAAAAGCTAAAAAAAGTTTGTGTAAATTAGCAGGTACAACTCCTGAAAATACAACATGAATAATAATGAGGATGTGGAAAACCGATAAATAGTCCGAGAGAATCAGCAAGCCTCTAACGAATTATTACTTCAAATTCTTCAAGAAACACAATTAAAACTAGAAGCAATGGATAAAAGAATGAGTGAAATGACAGCCCAGATGGGACAACAACACGAGGAAATGCAAGAGACACCTAGAGTTGAGACTAAAGTCTCAAAACACAATAGAACTCCCTCCCCTAAGAAAACTGATAAACAAAAGAAAAAGGAAATTGTAGCTGATTTATCAGCTGATATTAAGAAAATTAAGGCTCCAAAATTCTGTGGTACGGAATCTGGGGAAGAAGCCGAGGCATGGCTGACAAAAATGGAACAATACTTTGAGATTCAGAATTTTTCAAAGACTTCTAAGGCTGTTTGGGGTATATACCAATTCACTGGGGAAGCAGCAACTTGGTGGGGAAACACTAAGGTAGAATTGAACATTAGATCTACCGACATAACTTGGGAAAAGTTCATCAACATATTTAGAACACAGTGGCTACCTCAAACCTTCTATGATCAGAAACTCATGGAGTTTCAGAATCTAAAACAAGGGGAAATGACAGTTCATAAATATTGGGAGAAATTTACCAGACTACTTAAGTACGTACCCCCTTACCAACAGGATACCAATCTAAAAGTAAGAAAGTTTATCATGGGATTGAATAATAGAATAGGGGGAGTTGTAGATGTTTTAGCACCACGAACCATGGAAGAGGCATTGGAAAAAGCTGTGCGTCAAGAGCATAAAGTCAAGAAGGATGATTCTATTAGGGATAGCAAGAGAAAAACCAATTGGAATTCAGAAAGTGTTGAATATGGACCACCAAGGAAACAATTTAAGGACTTTAAGAAAAACAAACTTGATAATAGAAGCAGTAGAACCAGAGATAATCCGAAAAACGTTCATATAAACAAAAATGATAGGAGCAATGAAAAAAGAGGACCACCAGGTGGTTGTTTCATTTGTAAAGGAAATCATTTTAAAAGACAATGCCCTAACCTCCATCAGCAACAACATCCATCCTTGCCACAGCAACAACAGGTTTTTCAACAAAGAATTCATGCAGCCCTGGATAATCAACAAGCAGAGCAACAAATAGGCCCCATTGAAACACCGGGTAAGATTTATGGTAACCCCGTAACTATTCTTATTGATACTAGAGCAACAGAATGTTTTATTTCACCTAAATTACTAAGTAAATTTCCAAAAAGATCTGGCTTTATGTCAAAATCGTGGACAGTCGAATATGCAAACCAGACAAGGGCTAAGGTAGAGCAATGCTTGTTCGAAGCCCAGGTTGACTTTCCAAACTTCTCTACAGAACTAAATTTATATGTAGCACCCTTGGGATCTTATGATATTATTATAGGAATAAATTGGCTTAGCGAGCACAAAGCTAAGGTAGATTGTTTTGCCAAAACAGTAAGTTGTGTGGATGATTGAGGTAGGCCTACAAATATTTCAGGAGTCAAACATAAAATAAGAGCCCAGCAGATTTCAGCAATGCAGCTTAAAAGGTATGGAAGAAAAGGTTGTGAGATATTCGCAGTAAAAATTGAAGATTTAAGAGAAACTACTTTCGGAGACGACTATATTTATGAAGAAGGGGAAATTAAACAAAAGGAATCATTTGAAGAAAAATATTCCTATCTAAAGAACTATCAAGATGTATTTCCTGAGGAACTTCCTGGATTACCTCCTTCCCGGATATTTGACTTCTCCATAGATTTAGTACCCGAAGCAGAACCTATATCCAGAGCCCCGTATAGGATGACCACCACAGAACTTATGGAATTACAGATTCAATTGCAGGATATGTTGGATAAGAAAATGATTCGACCCAGTATCTCACCATGGGGAGCTCCTGTATTATTCGTAAGAAAAAAAGATGGAACCATGAGGCTATGTATAGATTATCGGATGCTTAATAAGGTCACCATCAAAAATCGATATCCATTACCCAGGATAATGATTTATTTGACCAAATGAAGGGTGCGACTGTGTTTTCGAAAATCGATTTGAGATCAGGATATCATCAGCTGCGAATTAAGGAAGCAGACATACATAAAACTGCCTTCAGGACCAGATATGGACATTATGAGTTTACAGTTTTACCGTTTGGATTAACTAATGCCCCTACATCTTTCATGAATTTAATGAACAGTATATTTCATGATTATTTAGACAAATTTGTGCTGGTATTCATAGATGATATTCTTATTTATTCTAGAGATGAAGAAGCACATCAGAAGCATTTAGAGATAGTACTACAAAGACTTAGAGAACATAAATTGTATGGGAAATTATCAAAATGTGCTTTTTACCAGAAGGAAATTCAGTATCTAGGGCATATAATTTCAGCACAAGGCATAGCAGTAGATCCATTTAAGATTAAGGCAATCAAAGAATGGCCAATACCCAAAAACATGTCCGAAGTCAGGAGTTTTATGGGGTTAGCTAGATTTTACAGGAAATTTGTCAAAGACTTTTCAAGAATAGCTTATCCAATCACAACACTTCAAAGAAAGGGAAAGAAATTTATTTGGACAAAAAGATGTCAATCAGCTTTTGAGTTCTTGAAGGAAAAACTAACTACTGCACCAATTTTAAGAGTACCAAATCCACAGAAACTATTCGTGGTAATCACTGATGCTTCAGGTGAAGGATTAGGGGGTGTGTTAATGCAAGAGGGACAAGTCATTGCCTATGAGTCTAGAAAATTGAAGAATTATGAACAAAACTATGCACCACACAATTTGGAATTAGCAGCCATAGTCCACGCTTTACAAATGTGGAGACATTATCTAATTGGAAAACCCTTTGAACTTCGATCTGATCATCAAAGCTTAAAATATATTTTTACTCAACAAAATTTGAATGCTAGACAAAGGAGATGGTTAGAGTTCTTAGCAGATTATGAATTTGACATAAACTACATTAAGGGAAAGGAAAACAAGGTTGCCGATGCCTTAAGTCGAAGGAGACATATTTCAGCAATGACCAAGGTAAATTTTCAATTAAGAGATCAGATTTTACAGTATTTGCAAAATGATGATTTTTATGCAGAAATTAGTTTGACACTTATTAGAGATCCACAGGACCCCAAATATTCAGATTTTAATTTAGAAGAGGATGGATTGTTGACATATCGTCACAGGATTTATGTGCCCAATCAATCTGAGTTACGTAGATTAATTTTAGGGGAATATCATTCAGCTCCATATTCAAGACACCCAGGAGTCACGAAAATGTTATCAGATATAAAACCTTCATACTTTTGGAAGGGAATGAAAAAAGAGATAGTTGAGTTTGTAGCAAGTTGTTTAGAATGTCAAAAGGTGAAAGCAGAACATAGATACCCAGCAGGACTGTTACATCCAAATGAAGTACCTGAATGGAAATGGCAAGTAATATCTATGAATTTTGTTCAAGGGTTGCCTATGACTCGAAATCGACATAATACTATTTTGGTCGTGGTGGACAAATTGACTAAGGTAGCACATTTTATTCCAGGGAATCTAACTAATGGAGCATCTAAGATAGCCCATAAATTCATAAAAGAAATTTTCAGATTACATGGGATACCTGAGAAAATTATTTCAGATCGTGATACAAGAATAACTTCCAGATTCTGGCAGACATTATTCTCAGCCTTGGGCACTAAATTAAATATAAGTTCAGCATATCATCCTGAAACAGATGGTCAAACAGAGCGAGTTAATCAAGTATTAGAGGATCTTCTAAGGGTTCATTGCATGGATCAACAGTATCAATGGGAAACGTACCTGCCTCTAGTTGAATTTGCATATAATAACTCCTATCAGTCTTCGATTAAAATGGCTCCCTTTGAAGCCTTGTATGGACGTAAGTGCAGAACCCCAGTAAGCTGGAATCGATTAGAAGACAGAGTTATAGTTGGTCCGAAAATGCTTTTAGAAATGGAAGAACAAGTACTTCAGATCCACCAGAGATTGAAGGAAGCTAATGACAGGCAAAAAAGTTATGCTGATGCGAAAAGAACACCTAGAGAATTTACTGTAGGGGACAAGGTGTTATTAAGGATTAAGCCCCAAAAAAGTAATATTAAATTCAGCAAAAATGCTAAATTGGCCCCTAGATATGTGGGACTCTTTGAAGTTTTGGAGGTAGTTAACCCAGTAGCCTACAAGATTGCTTTACCTCCAGCCCTTGCCAGGATGCATAACGTCTTCCATGTGTCCTACCTTAAAAAGTTTGTTAGTCATCATGAACATATGATTGATTGGAAGCTGTTGCAAGTACGAGAGCTAGGGGTGGTAGAGGTAAAACCAACCAGAATGCTTGAGGTGCGTAAGTTGCGCTTACGAAACCGAGAAGCAACTCAATGCAAGGTTCAGTGGGACCAGTATTCAGAGGATAATGCTACGTGGGAAGACTATTATGATATCTTTCAAAAATACCCTTCTCTATTTTCAGAAACTGGGAACTGAATGTTCCTCTTTATTTTTTTTATTTTCTTTTAAATTTATTTATTAGTTCTCTTTGATGCTATTTCATCGTGGACGATGAAAAAACTAAGGGGGTGGGTATGTTACATCCCAATTTTTGCCCTAATTTCTTTTAGATAAAAATTAGCCATTGAACCAGAATAAATTTTCAAATTCAAGTGAAGTTAGTCGTTGTTCCATCATGGTAGTTATAACCGTTGTTTTATTTATTCATGTTCATGTGAAATTAGCATTTATCTTAAGGCATTGTATCGATTTAAAGAACTAAATGAATATATAGTTTATAGTCGTTGTGTTCATGTGAAGTGAATATAGCTTATAGCCATTGTGTTCATGTGAAGTGAATATAGTTTTTAGCCGTTGTGTTCATGTGAAGTGAATATAGTTTATAGCCGTTGTGTTCATATGAAGTGAATATAGTTTCTAGCCGTTATGATCATGAAAATATTTTAGCCGTTGTTCAGTCAATTATAATTCATGATGAAATTTCTAACAATATTATTTAACAAATTATATATTATGAAATTGATGTTTTGGCGAGAATGATTGTTTTTATGAAGGTTGCAGGATAAAGACTCGAGAAGGAGGGGAAGCATTACGAAATGAGGTCATACGAAAATGGAATGATCATATGACCTAGTTGTTAGGAATATCAGGTTTGATCAAAAGTCGCCATGGCAGGATTGTTAAAGCTTGACAACAAATATCAAAGTAGGAAGTTACATGAGCTAAAAATAATAGAAGATTTTTTTTTTTTAAATAAACTAAATAAGAAATTTCTTACCTTTATTTAATAGTAATATCATTTAATAATATATCATTATTTTGATTAAAATCATAATTAAATATTTACAAAGTGGCACTATTACATTAGATCTTTAATTCAATTATGTTCCCTTGTATTTACTTAATTATAATTTAACCAAAATAATAATATAACATTAAATTATATTAATAAAACCTTTTTCTTTCTTCCACCTTTCGTTCCAACGATTCATATTCTTATCGATGGAAATTCAAATCATCTTGTAATTTGTAACAGCAGAAGTTGTAAAGCCATGTAACATCAATTTATACATGGTCTTTGTCATTTTTGGAAAACAACAATTTCCGTCTGTAATCGTTTCCGCCATAGTCTCAGAGCCTCTTCTTTCTGCAAACCGAGTTGTTCTTTATTCTGCTTGAATCCTGTTCTATCCAGCCAAGATTTCCTCAACGGTTTATGCATTTAATATGATCAAGAACCTTAGTCTTTTCTGGAAAATGTAACACCTGCAACCTTCATTTCTTCCTAGCGCAATTGCTGAGCAGAAGCGAGATCTTGCTAGCATATTTCTGAGCAGTGATACTTGCGGGTTGATTGAGAAATCTTCAAAAACAGAGCACATCCAATCCGTAGTCAAGTAAGGATATGTTTATCTTCATAACTCATTCTTTCATGTTTTTCTCAGTCATTTCTGGATCGAATTGATATTAAATGTAGGAGTTGGGTGCATTGAGTAGGGTCCTGTTGTTGTCTTGTGCACATCGTATTAAAAAAACAACAGAGAACTTGTACCTGGATATAATAATAAAAGTGGTCGATACTTATGATGGTGTCAATTAGGAAGTAGTAAGACTTTTGTTTCATCTTATTCTGTTTTTTCTTTACCATTGACGTCCATGTCATAAATCTGTTGATCTGTGTCATGAAATATTCTGTCCCAATCGTTCAAAATCATTAATAATAATCAACTTGAATACTTAAGACAATTCTGAGCATGCAGAGTTAAAATCGTATGAAAAGTATAAGATGTAACAGATTCAGGCACCGAGGAAGCACCAATCAAAAGATCTGTTGTTGGTGTGAGGTGTAGATGAATCTGACAAAAAGAAAAAGAAAAACGAAAGAGACATTAGTAATTGATATTATACAAAATGATATGAAAAGCTCATGTAAATCCACTTTAATAATTAATTGTCAAGCTGAGCGGTGGAGATCGGGTTATAACCCACCTCTAAAATCCCTGGCCAGGGTGATAAAAAGGGCAAACATGCCACAACAAAATGATCGCGTTGATGTCCTGATACTTCAGCTACTTATATTGAATAGTTGTTGGGACCTCAACCCACCTGAGTACTCCGATGACTGGATCGATGAACAGCCCGAGCCTGACCTCAGGGTAGGGAGGGTCGTTCTATTTATTTAGAACTTGTGGGGATAAGTAAAAAGATTCGCGGATGGGAGGTTAAGCCTACGTTAATGCTTCTTCTCTCACCAAAGTCAAAGCTTGGCCAATTAATTGGATAAGTCTCCCAAGTTAAATAGTACGTATCTTGTTTTATTTTTCTTTATTTTCTTTATGCAATATATGTATAACCGAAATATTCTTTCTCTGTAAATAGATGTATCAAAAACTAAATCTTTTAATACGATAATTTGCAGCTTTTGAATTTGAATAGATTAACTTCAGTATTAGTTTAGATGTATTTTCACCAAATAATCAGAATATTAAAATTTAGTTCTTGTAGATGTTTAGAATCTTGTATGTTACAGCATACGTGTTTCACTTTAGTTTCAAAAGCTGGTAAAGAGGAAGTAGAAGATGTACTTGCAAAAGTTGCAGATTTGTTGGATGAGTTTCAGGATATTATATCCAATAATGTTCCTAATGGATTACCACCAATAAGGAAGATCAGTCATTAGATGGACTTGATTTTAGGAGCCAAGTTGTCAAATAAGGCAGCACATAGAATGACACTAGCATAAAGTGAAAAGATGAACACATAAGTACATGATTTATTGTAGAAGGGAGTGATTCGAGGGAGTTTGAGTTTGAGTTTGTGTTGTACTAGTAGTATTAGTATCAAAGAAGAATGGAGAATGAAGAATGTGCACAAATTCTAGGGATATCAATAAGATCACAATCAAGTACATATTTCTCTTTGCAGTGATGGATGATGTTATGGATTGTTTAAGCGGAGCTGTGTATTTCACAAACATAGATCTAAAGAGTGGATATCAGTTGCTTCAAATTAGAGAATAAGATGAATGGAAAACTACCTTCCAGACAAAGAAGTGTTATATGAAGAATTAATCATGCCTTTTAGGCTAACCAATGCACTAAGCACTTTCATGTGACTCATGAATGAAGTGCGAAAATATTTCTGAGTGAGTTTGTCATTGTTTCTCTAGATGATATTTTCATCTTTACTAAGACATTGGGGGGCATATAATGCTCACTCATAGGGTGTTTGAGAAGTCAAGGCAAAAGATATTGTTGATTAATTTCAAGTAGTGAAGTTTTGTGGAGTTTGTATGTCTGTGATTTGTAGTTCCAACAAGTTTTAAAGACAAAGTCAGAGAAGGAGAAGGCTATCCAAGAATGGCTAAACACTAAACTCTCATTCCACAAATTAAATCAAATTGCCCTTTCACCTAAAATGCTCCTACATTAAGCACTCGGGGTAATTTATCATTCCATTTAACTAGATATTCTTCATATGTTATGTTTCATCCTTTAACATAGATCTAAAGGAATAATCTTCTAAGATAACTTGTAAGGACCTAAATGCATAGTTAAACATAAGTTTCTAAAAACTTATATTTTTTTGTTGATTTTATTAGTTCTTGCAAAAGTATTGGAATCATTCAATTCAATTTTTCAATTTAATTGACCAATCACTTCATAAGATTTAAAAGATTAAAAGAAACTTCAAATGTTTATATCTTTTTTTAATTTTCCATTATTTTTTAAATCACATTTTTCATTCATTCTATTGAACCATACTATTTTTTGGTAGGGAGAAAATTCAATTTTCTCCAAACAAAATACAAATATTTTCTAACAAGCCTATCATGCATTAATGAATGCATTAATTACAACTTTATCTTTTCCACATTTGTCACGAGTGAATTAACTTTTTAAATTTTACAATGATGTTTATTTTTGTCATTTGTAAGAAAATATAAATATTTTTCTAACAAGTCTAACATGCATTAATGAATACATTAATTACAACTTCATCTTATCTTTTCCACATTTATAACAAGTAGATTAACTTTTTTTTTTTAAATCATTTTTATCTTCCACCTCACAAATGAATGTTTAATCAATATTAATTATTACTATCTATTTTTCTAAACATAAGAGTTAAATGTTTTATATTTCTTATTTTAAATATATTGATTAATTGTACATTGATGTTTATTTTTGTCGTTTGTAAAATATTATTTCTTTAAGTTTACACTATATTTTACTAGCTACTATTTTACAATCTCATTCTAATTTTTTTTATACCATTTTACAAATTGTTAAACTAATACTACCCCTCACTAATTAGATATTTTGATAATTTGAATTAAGTAATCAACAATTTATTTTTTTAAATCAAATATTTCAACTGAATTAGTAAAAATGACTAGTTCATTCATATAATATAATTTTTATTGTTATTTATATTTATTTTAAAATAATATAATCATTAATGTTTTTTAAATTCCCTTAAACTCTATCATTCTACCTTTAATTGTCCAAATAATAATGTCATTTTCTTTTTTAGCGCTCTTCATATCCTTCCTTTCTACCTATAAATCTCCAATTTTTCTTCTTTCTACCTATAAATCTCCATTTTTCTTCGTTTCCAATTATTGACATGAACTTGAAGGCATTGCGTTTCCCAAGCTTATTTTGACTAGTATAGCAACGAGATTACCCATTTAAAATAGGTTAGTACGCCAACACAGACATGTATAAGTAAACAACGAGAGTTTAGCATTTACTCATTTAAAATAGTAAAACACAACTCGCCCTCATTCTTGGGTCTGCACAAAGTTTCCCACTTAACCAGGTTCCATTTAGCAGTGGATAAATATCCCAGTCCCAAGAAATTGATGAGAGACAGCATCAAATTCCCAAAAAATATATATATATGGGAAAAACCTGAACAAAATACATATAAAGAAGAGCTGGAATAACCAACTTAAAAAAGTCAATTGATAACCAATGGTGAGCCCAATTATTAACCTTCCGCTGCAGTTTGTCAAGCAAAAGGACCTGAGATGTTTTGTCGGTAAGAGGAATGCCCAAATAAACAAAGAGAAGAGACCCAGCCTAAAACTGCAAAAAGTTAGCAATATGCCGATTAATGGTCTAAGGGATAATAAAGAAGAAAATGGCGGATTTATGCTCTCGACTTTCTGATCCGGAGACCAACCACAAAACTGCCTTGATCCTTGGAGATCGCCACGGGAAGACGAGTATTGAGTCTTAATTCAACCAAACTAGTGATAACTTTATACAACTTCGTTTTTCGATAATGAGAATCAAGGAGGTAAAATTCAAGACGCAAAACATCTGCTTATTATAAAGAGATTCCACGACTACCTCTATAAAAGATTTGGATTATATTGCGCCTTGGTTGGCCTAATGGTCGAAAACTGGTTCTCCAAAGATACATCACAATTTCAGATCCTATCTGAAAGAGTGGTGCTAACACCTTATATGTGCCGCACAGAAAGCGTACCCGAATACTAGTGTGAGGAAACATGGAAACCCAACACAAACACAATTAGCTATAGTATTAGTCATCTGGATATCCAAAAAACAGTTTGTCTAGTATCGTACAGTATAACGTAGAATTAATTACTAATTAATGTAATTACATTGAGATCACGATCCCATATTTTAAATCTCCCTAGATTCATAATTCTTGGGCTGAGTGGTAATGGGAAAAAGAAGTGAGGATAAAAATCAGTACACGTGGACTCGCAAAAGACTCGTCTAGTTAGGGAGGCATCTCTGTTATTGATGAAGATGTATTAAAATGGGAGCTTTTCAACTTCTCTCCTTAGTAAAAAGAATTTTTTTTAAATAAGGAAAAAAACTTTGATATTCAAATGATTTTCAAATTTCACTTCGTTCATGCCGGGGTAAAGAACTCCCTGAGACTACCTCGGACCAACTCACCTAAACCCATGGGGACAAAATTCAGCCATTCTTGGTTTGGCCATCCAACGGTAAATTATTTTAAGACTGGACTAGTGTACAGCAAACTGAACATCCCAAACTTCAGGTTGCCATGATATTTTCATTGAGAGGATCGCACCAGTGAGAAAATTCTCTCCTTCTAAGAATCATACCAAATATAAAATTTTATTATGCAGAGTCAAATGCGCGAATATTAGTGGAACAATAAATATATGTCATATTTTGTTATGCAAAGTCGTTTGTTCAACTCCCAGAAAACATAGCGTGGGCATTTATTCTAGTGTGAAATAAAAAGAAAAATACAATTTCTACAGTTGCTGTTCACACGATGATGAAGCTTTAAAACAAAGGCATAGCATTTTCACAGAATAGCTCAGACAGCAAAATCATTTGCTAGATTCTCGGTCTAAAAATAAATGGTTTCTTCGAAACATAAATGGTTTTGTACGGAACATAAATTACATCGGACTAATATGTAAAGGGCAATGCACATCTCATCCAAAAAAATAAAAAACCTGGTTAAACGGCTCAAGGTTAAAATTGTTCAAAATGCATGTTTTGAAAATGCTTTTAAACTAACAATTTTTTCAGTACAATGCCAAAGTAAATAGAAATTTCCCTGATGGCTTCAACAAATTGTTAGCCTCCCATCAAAGTGCTATGACATTCAGCATATAAAAGGCATCATGAAGTAGCATTCACCAAAATCTCTCTAGAAGCCTGGCCTTCTTTGCACCTGATGTTTGCAAATAATGGAAACCATGTGCACATCAAAACCTTGTTCTGTCCTTTGCCATTAAATTGAATGCATGGCAAACACAAGTAGTTGTGTTGAGCAGCTCAATCAATCTTCACTGATGAGTATATCTTACGCACAAACCAGAAGCAAGCATAGAAGCCAATTGTACCGGTCAATACAAAAAAGGCATATGAAATGATTGTCATGTAGCCAAAGTAGAGAATACCAGAAACAAGCTTGGTGATCTCCAGTTTTGTGAAGAAGTAGAATATTGCATAGAGAAACAAATAGAGTGCTGATGAGCCTGAAGTTAGATATGCTCTCCACCACCAATGATAATCTTCACTGCACAACTGGAAGTAGCAGAGAACAATAGTGATCTCGGCACAAGTGACCAAAAGGATGATAAAGACGATGAACAAGAACCCAAAGATATAGTAGAACTGATTCAGCCATATGGAAGTCAAAATGAAAAACAGCTCAATGAAAACAGCTCCAAAAGGTAAGATGCCACCAATTAATATGGAGAAAATTGGCTGCATGTACCAAGCCTGTTCTGGAATTTGCCTAGGGATCTTGTTTGTCTTCACTGGATCCTCAATTGCAGGTTTCTTGAACCCAAAGTAACTGCCAACAAAAACCAAGGGTACAGAAATTCCAAACCATAAAAAGACCAGTGCAAACATTGTTCCGAAGGGCACCGCACCAGATGATTTCTCGCCCCATATCAATGCATTCAGTATGAAGAAAATGCAAAACATAGTACCCGGAAACATAAAAGCAGACTTCAGGGTATTTTTTTTCCATTCTGTGCCTTTGAACATCTTATACAAACGAGCTGAAGAGTAGCCAGCAAATAAACCCATAAAAACCCATAACAGAACCATAGCAGTCATCAACCCACCACGATTGGAGGGAGAAAGGAAACCAAGCATTGCAAATATCATTGTAACAAGTGTCATCCCAAAAAACTGAACACCAGTTCCAACATACACACAAAGCAGGCTGGAGTGACTAGGAGGCCTGAACACATCTCCATGGACCAATTTCCATCCTGTTTCTTCTTGGGCTTCATCCTGTGTCTCCAGTTGGTTGTATTTTGAAATATCCCTATACAAAGTTCTCATCATGATCATTGCCACCATGCCAGAAAGGAACAGCACAATCATCAATGAATTAATTATGGAGAACCAATGGATCTGATCATCTGACATTAGCAGATATGTATCCCATCGAGATGCCCATTTCACAGGGCTATCCTGCAGAATCCCTCATATTAGCCACATGTGCAGAGTGCATAACATTTATAGAAATAATTCCTATGGACCAAATCTCAGAATATAATTAATGCAATACCTTGAAAGTGACATCATAACTGAAGATGACCTCTTTACCTTCCTCTACCTCCTGGGGAGCATCAGAACTTAAAACATAACGCTTAGTGTTTGCATTGCAGGTTATCAAATGTGGATTCTCAGGTTCCCAAGGCTGCTCATATTCATGCTTTACACTGCAATTTAACAAAATGTATGAGTAAAATACCATGCATGCAGTGACTTAAATAAGTGATTTCTGAAAGAAGAGCACAAATAACATTCTTGAGCAAATAAAACCACAAGCAAGTAGGAACTCATGATGATAACTAAAAGTGTGACAATACACTAAACATGTTTCAACTTTCCAGTCTTAAGGAATTACAAACTCGAGGTGCCATAGATATTTTACACAATCAATACAAAAATGTGTTCTTTTAATTTTTCATATGACTAAGGCGACAGTAGTATGTGTGTGTGCGTGCGCGCGCGCGCGAGAGAGAGAGAAAGAGAGAGAGAGAGAGAGAGAGATCCTTGACACTGTTTTGATATTAAATATAAGTTTAAAATGGCATTTGACATGCTATACATTTTCCCATTCAACTGTATTCATATCGCATTCAAAAAAAGCATATTATAGGGTAAGGCAGGTGAAGGTGGGGATGCACAGGTGTGCAATGCACAGCACAAGATCCTAGGCAAACCCAGACCAGAACCAGACCCACACTGGACCCTCAACCACACCTAGCCTCTGACCCCCATACATGGTAACAGAGACAGAAAGTAACAGATTATTGAAGTAGAAAAAACTGTATAAATACCTGAAAGGTGTGACTTCAAAACCAACAATACGTGCAGTATCAGTCTCTGCATCCTTGTGGTACTTCACTTCAAAGTTCAAATGGTTGTGGATAAAATACTTCTCTTCTGTACTCTGAACATGCCAACAATTAAGTAAATAAGAATTAGTTCTCACAAAATGCACTTCAATCATAACAAGCACATTAGTATCACAGCAAATACATATCATAACAAGCACGCATATGAAGTACTAACCCCTGCATAGCTTGCTTTGAACCCAACACGGAAGCCATGTTCATAGGAATATGCTGGGGTTCCATCCATCCTTTGCCTGGGTACTACCACAGGAAGATTATCGAGAATCCTGTACCAAAGAGGTAAGTGCATGTCTTTTTTAGTTATTCAATGCTGAAAAAAGGATCTAATTGAATGATATAATTTGAAAGAAAAATACAGGCAATGAAAATTCATCAACCTACATTTGTACACGATACTCATCATCTATTTTCTCCTTGAAATTCTTCGCAGACTTGGAATCCAACTTTATTTTGCAGACATAATTGCACAGCTTGTTTTCTCTCATCCCAAACTGAGATAGTTTTACTTACCATGTTAGACGCTTGAATACAGAATGTCAACACCAGTACCAAAAAGAAAACTAACTAGATGAAGTCTCAAATTTAGTAAAAATACCAACCACATAAGGAGAGTTCTCAATGCGATCCCCACGAAGAACTTCCCCCAAATTTTCAGCACTGTTGACGATCTCCTTTGGCTTGCAATAATCCAAATAATAGTAATCATAAGGAAGTTGTGTCTTAGTTGAGGCTAGCTTGTTCACTTTTACCTGCAGCTCATCACTCTAAACACCAGATACAGACCCAGGATCAGCTGTATAATGTTATGGAACCTTAATAAAGGTCATAAAAAAAAATTCAGATGAACTTAACAAAATTGTTAAAACCTAGACGACAACCATTGAGATATGATATGCCAGGTCTTGAATCAGAATCTTACTTGAATCGAAGTAAATGGAAACCAGTTTTCTACAAGGTCACCAGGAGACAGGGAGACTTAAAGGTCTCTGGTACTGGTACAGGTACAACAATTTTTCAAAAATAGGAGATAGGGGTACTTGGAGATGGCAATTGCTTTTTTAATAGTTTAAAGAGTACAATAGTAATACTGTAAAATTAAAAGACTAATGTAAATAATAATAGTAATGTCACATTAATATAGAGCCAAATATTTCAAAACTCACATAATCACAATATTGTATCTCGTTGGACTTAATTTTTGAATTAAAAACATCAAAATGAGGGCTATAATACATAAAATCACTTAATATTTGATTTCACATTTATATTTTATCAGGAGACTTCGGGGAGACTTCACTTTTTTGGAATAGGAGACTAGGAGGCTTCAAGAGACTCCATCCTGAAGTCTCTAACCTTTTTTGAGGTCTCCGGAGAAGCGAAAAATCTCTGAGACGCATACCGAGACGCGACTTTTAGGAGAGAGACGGGTCTCCCCGTAACCATGGTTTTCTACAACTGATAATGGTTAAAATCGCAGGGGCAGAGCTAACATACTAATTTCAATACTGTATGTCATTTGTATGATTATGGCATAACCTAGACAATTCAGAACCTTCCTCGGAAAACTGATTTTAAGGAGAGACTTCTGGCGGATATTGTCAAGCAGGCTGAAAACATGAAACGCCTAACTAATTGAGAGACAGCCCACGTTTAGTCTAAATTGCAGGTATTTTGCCAAAATAAAAGTTTGATTTAGATTTTCAAACGAAACTCCTAAAGGCCTGTAAGGCTGTGGGCTATTGCATATCGCATGGGACTAGTTAGCTGCAATCTAAATCGACTATGAAGCACTAACTAATGAAGTTTAAGAAGCACCAGCAGGCATCTCCATGTGACCACTAAATAAGCCTCTTATGGCCGAGAAGCGGAAAGCAAAATAGGGAAGATCTAAAGACTAAAACCCAAATCTGAATCAAGTTGCTCACACTGTCAAGAATCTAATAATTTAGTTCCTTTTCTAAATTAACCGATGTAACCTAAAATGCAGATAAAATTTGTTTTTGAAATATTTTAAGAAATAAGCTAGCGAACGGGATAATCCTCAAGGCGGCAATGTGTGCCAATGAGTTTCAGGCCAGGCAATAGTTAAACATTACGCTAAAGAAGAAAGTGATTGCATAATTCTTGCTTAGGCTAAGCAGCTTAGCACTGTGAAATTTGAATAAAATTACCATCAACGACATATATTTCTACACTAGATCTGTCTTTGATGAAACCCTAAGCTCCGATCTCTGACTCATTGACACCAGATCTTGTAATCTTATACATAATTCATGGTTGAATACACATTAACCGTCAAAAGAAGACCTCGTCCCAATTTACATGGGGTTCGCAATAAAAGCTAGTCAAGTCGTTCATTCAAGAGTGCTTTTGTAAAGGATGGGGAATGAGAATTAGAGATCACACGCCTCAAAAATTATAGATCTGAAATTCATCAAACCCACTACATTTATCCCGGCATCTTTTTCCATTTTTTCTTAATCTTCGCAAATTACCCGCCCACATCAATAATGCGCCCAAGATCGCCCAAACAGGAAATCAGAAGAGGTGAATACATTTCTTCATTATGAATTTTCCACAGGTAAAAGGAATCTTGACATACCTTTGCAAAGTCCTGTGGAGCGACACCTGGAAGATAAAAACAATTCGCCGTCGAAGCTAACGCAAATATTATGAAGGAGAGCAGAGCTGCCCCGGACGCCATGGCTGCGACTCAGAAATCCCTCCGTAGGGTTTTTTCCTCTCTTTTCCTGAAACCACAATGCGTGCTAGTATTACTATACGTGGATGCCGCCTGCGGAATTTAGTGTTAAAAATAATCTGTTCGCGTCCGGTACTTTGTCTTTCTTACAATATAATCCACCCAAGTGTGATAGGTGGACTTAACCTTTCTCATGTTGTTTTTTTGTTTTTTTTTTAATTTTTAAATCAGTCCCTAGAATGTACGGAGATATAAATTAGAGCTTGTACCAAAAAAAAAGTGTAGTGTTTATACTCGTATGATATATATATATATGTACACATTTGGTTACAAGCGTAAGAATGGGAATGATATGATATGATATGATAGATTTTAATGACGTCCACGAGACTAAAGTAGTCTATGGGACCCATGCAATCGCCCTCCCGAGTTAGGAGCCAAACTAGTCAGTTGCAAAGTTTTGGTTAACTTGTCTCTTCTTCTCTGAATTTTGATAATCAACTCCGCTGTTCTCTTCACTTGATCTTCCTCAAATAAATAGTTGAAGTCCTTGTTCTGCAGAATTTTTGTATAATCAGATCTGATGTCGTTGTAAGCCAAGCATTCCATGACAAAGTGTTGCTCTGTCTCCACTGTTCCCATATCGCAGAATAAACATGTTCTGTCTGCCCACTCTTCCTTTGGAACTTGCCACTACCAATTTCACATCGCAGCTGATGTGAACTAGTTCTAATTTGTGCCATCAACATTTTTGCTTTCCAGTTAATAGGTGCCCTTATATAGGCCTTTTCATCATGACTAGAAGTGGGATTAAATTCTTTAATGTAATAAGATTTTTTCCTCCCTATGTGTCTTGTCCACAGAATATTGCGAAATTTTTCATTGACAAACTTTTTTATTTCTTTAATGTTATCCGGGCAAGCTTGGATGTTGATATCCTATTTTTGCATCCATTTGTCATTTTGTTTCATCCATGTGCTTTTCCGCCTCACAAGTTTTTCCTCTATTACCAACTTGGGCCAACGATGTGTTTCTAGACCTTGGGTTTTCTTTAAATAGCTTAGCATTCGGATCAATGCGACGGCTTCTAATGGAAAGGAACCCACCTCCGCCAAAAGGATTTCATACGGAACTGTGGTCTTGACTTTAAGATTGCATGTGATAAAGTGTTTTTGAATTCTTTCTACTTGCCGTCATTTCTGTTTGGACATACTACCGCCCCACACTTCACATCCGTATAGAATAACCGGAGTGACCAGCAAACCAAACAGAGTTTTCATGGTCGTCCAATCCCATAATTCTGTGTTCCTACACTTATTTTGTAAAGAGTATAACGCCTTCCAGCCCCCTTGGATCCTTTTCGATCTACAAGTATCCCAGTTGAGTTTGTTATGAAAATCGATGCCCAAGTATTTGTACTCTTCCACAATCTCAAGGGGGCTATTTTCAAACAGAAACTTGTCTTGTATGCCCCTATTCTTCTTTAGTGAGAAGATCATAATTTTGATTTTGCTAGTGTTAACTTGCATTCCTACATCATGGCAAAAAAATTCTAGTGCTTTCAAGTGCTCTTTCAAACCTTTAGCTGTTCTAGCAAGAATTATGAGATCATCTACATATAAGAGCAATCTTATCACGAAGTGGGCCAGCTGCACCCCCTCACCATTGGTCTTGTTTATCCACTCTTCTAACTTGTCAATATAAAGCCCGAATAGTGTTGGAGAAAGCAAACACCCTTGCTTAACCCCGATGTTGCTGTCAAAATCTTCTGATATCCCTTCTGTCATTCTGATGTTAGCTTTGACCTGCTCATATAATCTGTAAACCGCTGACCTAAGTTCTTTAGGGACATCCAGCTCTACCATTCTATCCCATAGTTTATTACGTGGCACTGTGTCGAAAGCTTTTTTAAAGTCCACGAAACAACAAAAAGCCTCGTTCCCCGGAGTGTCCCAAACTTTCTCTATCAAATGCCTGAGAGTGATTTCGTGATCTATAGTAGAGTGTTTTGGTCTAAAGCCTGCTTGCCCTTTTGCACGTTTGCCTTCTGTTTCAGCCCAGTTGCTGATTTTTTATTCTATCAAACTACCAAATAACTTGCCAAATAGTGGATTGATCATGATAGTTCGGTAATTAGAAGGATTGTTTATATCTCCACTTTTGTGGAGTGGGATCACCACACTTGTAGTCCATTTTACAGGGAAACCCTCTCTATTGACACTGTTGAAAATCTTAGTGATGTGTGGTGTGAGGATTTCAGCACCCCATTTTAAGTATTCCGCTTGTAGCCCATCTATATCTTGCGCTTTACCAACAGCTAACCTCCTGATGCCTTGAATAATATCATTTTCACTGAATAACTCCCCTGTAGTCTCTGTTTCCATGGTACTATGCTCTCTTAGATCACATTCGTAGAGAGTCTTGGCATATTCCAGCCATTTGGTTCCTGTTATGTTATTCACTATCTGAGTTTTTCTCTGCTGAAGCTCTTTCCAAAATTTTCTGGGGTTGTTTTTACCAAGATTAATCAACTCTATTCTTCTCTTGTTCACATACTCTTCTTTCTTCTTTTTAATCAGTTGATTATACTCTTTTCTACTTTCTTTGTTCATGTTCTTTTTCCAATTCCTTTTTGTCATTTTGCACTCCTCATCAAACCAAGGATTGGCCGGAAAAGTGTTCTTGGCTTCTTTTGTGGCCCTAGATCTTTTACACTCCTCCAATGCTTTAATGATAGTAAGAACAAGATTATCGTTGTCCATGAAATGTTGTTTTTCAGACTCTAGATGGTTTTTCGGAACCCTAGACAGCCGCAAAAGAGAGTCTTGAAAAGTATCATGGTTTTCTTGTGTCATTAAAACTTTTCCAGTCGGAATCATCTTCCTCTTCTGTAAAAGTTTTGGAACAATATGTTGATCTTTAAAGTGTGTAGTCACCCTTATCAAGATGGGGTTATGATCAGATTTTAACTCCATGGGGCAATCTTCTATCTCAAAGTTAATTATCTTTGCGACATAGTCTTGCGAGCATATAACATAATCAACAACACTTTGTCCATTGTGTCTTTTGCATGTGATGCCCCCTGATTTAGGCCACTTTTCCATACCATTGCATATAACAATGTTGTATAGGCAGCATAAGCCTAGTAATTCAACACCAAAATGATTAATCTTTCCCATGCTATCCTGTGAAGATGTTTCCCATTTTTGTGTCCCTTCTTCTTCGAGCCAAACTGGATCTCTGCTTTCATTGTAACTCTCCTTAAGATTGAGAGTTTGGTTGTTTGTTGTTCTAGCATTGAAATCCCCTATTAACATTATTTCCCCTAAAGAGCTAAAGGTTGTTATGTCTTTTTTTAGCGCAACGAACGGATCTTCTCGATCCAATCTATGTTTTTTATATATTTTTGAGCCTTTTGGAGCGAAGTAACATATAGCCACCCTTGTAGAAATCCGATTCTCTGTTATTTTTATCCAAATATACTGCTTGTTTACATCTTCTTTCTCTAAGTTTACAAATCTGCTCCAAGTTTCTTTTATTAGAACGGTGATGCCTCCATGCCCCTTACCATTATCTATCTTTTCATTCCACAGTGATACCTTCTTATACCCTTCAAATTTTGGAACTCTACATCCATCATGTTCATGAGTTTCGGTAAGCATAATGATGTCATTATCTTTAGCTATCGGCCCTAACCCAGGTCCTCTTCTCCAAGGATAACCTCTGCAGTTCCAGCTAACTATAGTTAAATGTTCCTGGGTGGGCCCGAGTTCCTATTTATTGCGTGTGATTTTGTTGCTGATTTGGGCTTTGCCATCTTGTAGCCACGCCCACTTGCCTTTTCCTCTTGCTGTTTTCACTTTTTCCCATTCCTTCCTCCTTTCTTCTTGCTGAGTTACGGTGAGGTCATCATCAAGATATATGTGTGTGCCTTTAAGAAACTTCCTCTTGCTGAAAATGTTATTTTTATCTCCTATATTCTTCATTGTCACTCTAACATGTCTATCTTTGCCTCCTCTAATCCATTTTCTGATTCCTTGAGCTTGTATGGTTGTTCCATGCCAGTCTAATTGGTCTTTAAAGAAGTCTTTAACTAAATCCGTTGTTTTCTCCTGTTCTCCACAGTCTCGTAGCCCTTTGACAACGATATTTGTTGCTTTCTCATTTCTTTCTTTTTCCTCTCTAATCTGTCTCCGAACTTGTTTTTCTATGTTGTCAATAGGAGTGTTTGCTAGCCCCTTTACTATGTTGGCCCATGATCTAACTTCTTCAATCTGTTCTCTGAGTTGATTCTCTTTTATTTCCATATTGGCCATGGCATCTTGTATATTTTTCATTTGCGAGTTTTTGTCTGCTTCTGTAGCCTCTCCTTCTCCCATAGTACTTGCTGCTGTCCTCTTTTCCCCTACTTCTTCCTTTAACAATATTAATTCATACTCTCCTTTTTCCATATTAAATTGCAATTTTTTGAATTTGTTCTCTAAGTGACTTGACCTCCGCTGCCAGCTTCCAGTTATCTTCAGTAACTCTTTTCATTGTGATACTTTCTATTTGGTTCCTCTCCTCAAGTGCACACACCCTTTCCTTCATAGCTACTAAATCATTCACAAAAATGTCTGGATACCACGTCATAGGTGTCCTTGTGGGGCTGTAATTATTCGGTAGCCCATCCTCCACTGTGTCTATCACCTGAGAATTATCTGGCTTCCCTTTACCGTTAATATCTCTAATATTATCAAACTGCTTAATTGTTTTAGAGATTTCAGTCGGCCTCAGACTTTGTTCTCCCTCCCTTGTGCTGTCTGGGGTTTATGGAATCGATTTCGGAATGTGAATAGGGATGGGGAATTGGAATGGAAAATGGCAATCTGAGTCATGTTTGGTTCACCTAAAATTTAATTGGGATTTTGTTTTAATTTTCAAAGATGTGGGTATTAACTAAAAAAATTTGTCAAAATTTCCATATTTGGCAAAAGTGGACGAGGTATACATGTTCAACAACTCGAAAGAGGCTAATGTGATTGGATTGAGGGGTGCAGGAAAAGTTTACAAGGTCATTCTTCCCAATGATAGCTTGTTCAATCATCTACATAATGGTCCTGAACAAGGAATGTTGTTGCAATGGTCGACACGTTATGGTATTACTCTTGATGGAACTCGGGGGTTGAGATATATGCATCATGGTTGTTCCCCTTCAATATTACACAGGGATGTCACATCTAGCAACATCTTGTTGGACAACGATTTTGGGGCTAAAATTGTAGATTTTGGCATATGCAGAGTGCTTGACAGGTTGGGGCTAAAATCTTCCCACAAATTTACAACTCTGAACTCTCTCATCATTTTGGAAACATTGTCCTATCACCATGGCATGGCTCATCACTCAAATGGGAAAACAAGTTGTTGTCTCTTTTCAATTTATGTGGTCAAACAATGTTGCACAAGCAAAGAACACTACCTTCAACATGAATAGGCTAAAAATAGTGCCAAAACACGTGATGCCTAGCCAAAAATAAAAATTGCTTAACCCACATGAATGCCCACTTAGAAACGGGCCCTTCCTTGCAAACTTGGCCTATAAGCTCAAACTTGCACCATTACAAACAATGCGAGCCTCAAATACACAACTTCATGTGTTTGAAGGAAATGCAAACACCTGCTAATGTGAAAAAGAAAATGATCAAACGATACTATTACCATTTATGAATGCTTGAAATACAATCCCTTGCCAATGTGCTTCAATTTTATACATTCACTCTACTCAAAAAATACAGGCATTTCATTTTCTTTTCATTGCTCAAACAGCGACCAAGGTTTGGCATTGCAATTAGAATGGCATTCCATCAAACAACATAAATGCTCCAAAGTCAGAATGGATCACTACATAGCTCGTCCAAATGTAAAAATGATGATTGTTCCACAATGAATGGTGTTGGTTTTACAAAAAGCAACGACCCAAGTCAAAACATTATATGATGGGAGAAGAAAAACACCCCTTTGCATTATTTTTCATACAATTTCTAGTTATGTTAGGTGACACAGATATCAACTCGGGCTTCTTCAATGAAAGAACTCGAACTTCTCCAACAGAATAATAGGGCTTACAGACCAGAGTGGCTTGTCCATGAAAGAAGTATTCATGTTCTCCAATCTAATAACAGGTATTCTGGGGAAATGCTCATTTTGGGACTAAAATGGGAATATGTATTCCTATTCCCCATTCTCATTTCGCACACCAAACGAAGAATACAACTGGATATTCTAATTTTTAATGACTATTGCAGTTGTATTCCAACAACAAACATGCCCTTAGAGAATATGGAAATTCAGATATGTGTCAATGCATTTTTA
This sequence comes from Cupressus sempervirens, assembly GCA_028749045.1. Classification (NCBI taxonomy): domain Eukaryota; kingdom Viridiplantae; phylum Streptophyta; class Pinopsida; order Cupressales; family Cupressaceae; genus Cupressus; species Cupressus sempervirens. The sequence continues at coordinate 9,671,910 of CM053783.1, forward strand.
TTTTAAAATGTGAAATATACAAATTTATTTGTAGGTTGTCAAAATTGATTAATTAGTCTTTGTAGCAAAAAGAGGTGCAATAGTTATAGAAATAGTAATATATAATTGTCAATATGGAAATTCAAATATGAATCAATGCATATTCATTTGGAAATGTGAAGTATACAAAAATATTTGTAGAGTGTCAAAATTGATTAATTTAAATATAGTTGTTGTTGGTTGTTGACATGTCCATTTTTTTCTTGACATCACTCCCTTGAAGATAACCTTGCACAGTATCCACATGTTCAAAGGGAGATAATTTTCAACCTATGGTTAGTCAATGTTTGACAATAATTTTTTGACAACTTGAAGTGATGAAGTGGAAATTTTTATCATTGATTTAAAAAACAGTGTTCTTCCCACCCACGTAGGCCTTCCTACATTAAGGTGTACAATCATTATAAATATGGGCATATATTCAAGCAATGGTTGAAGTCTATTAGAATAGAATAAAGAGAATCACGACAATAATAATGTGAATTCTTTTCTTTTTTGATAGCCACATAATCTTTTTTTGTTGAGAAATTTTCAATGGTTGTTGTAACATTTGTTGATTTGATGTTCAATTTTATTTATAAATATTTTAGTTATAGTTGTAACTTAAAATTAATAGTTAATAGTCAACACCAGTAATTGAATAAAATTTAATCCATGATCTTAAAAGAAAAAATTCACGAGATGCTAAATCAACAAGTCAATAAAATAAGACCAATTCACAATTATCAATCTCATTTTTTTGGAGGACCTCTTTAGATACCTTAACAAAAAAATGTCAATGTTATTGTTAGCAGTGGGCCAATGTCCATTGTGAGGTTCGCAACATTACTTAACTGCCTCTAATGGTTGTAAGACTATTGGTTGTATTGGACATTGATGAGTAAATCTTCTGATGCAACATCAACCTTGTGTTGGAAGTTTATTGGAAAGTTGAAATACTAATGGGGGGGGGAGAGGGTGAATCAGGATCACTAAAACTTTAACCTTCAAAACAACCTAACTACATTCACCACATTGTCCATCTCATATCTAGATTATGCATAACTTAACTTATAACTTCAAATGCTGAAATAGATCTAACTATGTATCACATCCATCATCATGAAAATGTAAACACATAATTCATATTGAAGAAAGAAATAAAAGTGTATCTCTAGATCTTGGCATCCCTTTTATCTCTCTATGGTCCCAAGTCCTTCTATATTCACCCCAAAGTTCCCATCCATCTTGTTCTGCATCTATTTTGGGACCTTATCGTACTACTTCTTTCCACCCCTCCAATTCGGGTCGCTATATCCCTCATCTAAATCCCTCACTCTTTATATCCATTTTGGGTCCTTATATACCTAATATGAATCCTTTATCTCTTCCATCTATTTTGGGACCTACTCCTTCCTCGCTTCCATCTATTCTAGGTCCTTGTCCTTTATTCCCTCCATCCATTTTGTGTAATTATATGCATCCATATCATGTATTCCAATCCATCACTCCATCCCCTCAAATCCACAAGCTAGATCATCAAAGGCATTTATCCTTGAATCTCTTCCAACCTTCAAATTGTATCATTCCATCCATAATCCCTCAATATCCCCCATGCTCTTATTCTCATACCATGGCTAATAGAAGCAAATTGGATGCCAAAATTAAAAAGCATAAACCCAAAAATCCACAAAAATCCAATTATTAACATGTCCCATCTACAATACATGTTCAAGAAGAGAAACATTTGATCCAAAAGAAAGAAAAAGTCAAAAGGTCACAAAGGACCAATCTGAAAAAGTCAAAAATCATGTGGATACCCAAGATTCTCATAAAAGAAATGCATCTTAAAGAAAAATCTCAATTGGCATCCATTCCCACTACTCAAAAGGCCTCGTTTGTTCATACTTTACCCAAATCTCCATATATATATCCTTCATCCCCCTAATCCACTTTTAGTCCTTATGTTTCTTATCCTACATTTCCAATCCTCCATTTTCCAACTTTAATTTTAGTCCTTGTATTTCTCTTCCTCCATTTTCTCCTTAACCTCATTCAACATCATCTTTCCTGCTACTTCATCACCTTTTAGGGTATGTGCCAATGATAATCTTCTAAATTCCTCAGCCATTTACCCACAAATCTTATGTCTTCTTGTCCATTATCTGCCAATTCCCACCCATCATTCCAATCATTTAATCCAATCTTTCTCATTCTCCACTCATCCTACCAACATCTATGGGTAAAAATCCATCGAAATTATTATTGAAAAAAGCAAAAAAGACAAAAAGCAACTAAAGAAAAATAAGCATCCACTGGTGAAAACTTGGCAATTCAAGTGCTTTGGACAAGTACCATGATGAAAAATTGGAAAACAAGTGTCATGTGTAAATCCCTCCTTCCAAATGCTCTATATACTTAGGGGCAAGTTCTAGCACCCACCATATCCATCTCAACCCACCATACCAATCATATCTTATCCATTTCGCCCACCATCTTCCTTTGGATCTTGATAAAATAAAAGCCACCACTAGATGCATGCTTTTGGTCATCCTCTTGATATTCATTTCCCCATCACAACTTGTATCCATGTATCCCTTATCCACCTATTCTTTTGTCCATATAATCCCTCCATCAGCCTCATCCACCCATCATAGTTACCCTCTACCTCATTCACCTTTCACATCCTAGCTTCCATCTATCTCCCTCATCTTCTTGTTGAGCAATCCTTCATCCTATCAAACCCCTCATAAAGACCTCCTCATGAATGACATATAATCATTGGGGGCACTATATTCCTTAGAGACTATGTCGTGTCCTTTCCATCTCCCCATTCCAGTCCTATTTTCCTCTTGTCATTCCCAAAACCATTCATCTTCCAATCCCTATCTTTTTGTATTCCTCTACCCAAACCTTCTATCATCCATACCATTTTATTCTATCCTTGCACTTCCCCCACCTTCATCTTTCTATCACCTGGTACACCCCTTGTCATTGGTAGCTAGCTCTAGGCTATCCCCCATGTACCCCAATTCCATTATTCATATCCTAAATGCTTATAGGAATTTACCATCAATTGCATCATCCCAATTTGCATCTTTAAGCTCATCCAATCAAATTCTTAAATCCTCTACCCATCCTTGTTGCAAGCCTTGGTCATAATCCAATCATCATCATTGGGATGCATCCTTCCCACTCCTTGTCTTAAGGTATATCATTCCCCTACCCATATCACCCTATCCACCATCAATCCATGTTCTTTTGTTATCTCCTCATCCTGAGATTTCTCGTTATCCTGTCATCCACTATCTCTTCATCTTGAGCTTTTCAATCATAATCTCCTCATCTAGAGCTTTTAATTTGCTATCTCCTCATCCCAAGCTTTTGATCCCACTATCTCCTCATCCTGGTATTTTTTGTAGTGTGCTATATTAGATCAATTCTTCTATCCTATCATACTGAGCTTTTGTATGACTTGTAAATCCTTTGGTTTGTCGACTATATATTCCTTGAGCATCAGTCCTTAGCTTTATACCATTGTACATCTCTCACCTCTTCATGTCAGTTCACGTTTGATCATAATCTACAACTCTCCTAGCTATGCATTTCATAAAGTCCTCATGTGAGATCCTTTGTCATCCAAGCGTTGTCCTAAAGTTTCATTTTTCCTACATCCCATCACCACTCTAGATACCACCAATAGACCCTTGTAGGATACAAATTTCCTCTCAACTTATCTTGGTATGTGTGTCTCCCATCCTACCAATCTCTTTGGAAAAAGGTTATTTTCTATGGATTTACTCTTTCTTTTGATATTGGATTTCAATTTTGGTTCTTGATTATAATTTCCAAGCAATTTGGTTGTTCCCTCCTCAAGGTCGCCAGATCTTTTATATCATAGTGTGATGTGAATGGGGCAATTTGAGAGCAAGGTTTTGATCAAGTCTTTTTCATCTTCTTTTCTACTTGTGAGTTAGTCGAAAATGGCCCTTGTATGTTCCAAACATGTGATCACTGGTGCTTACATGATGCACTTGGGAAATATAATTTGCTTGTGGGTTACCTAGTATCATTTCCACTTTGAATTCTCTAAGATTCATGTGTAATGCTGGGAAAATCCTTACCTATTTATTTTGAGTCATTCCTATGTAATATTTGTGCAAAGGCCTTGATGTTCTTCGTAACCTTGACATATCTCCAATATTCCTATATCAACATAAGTGCTCAACTACATGGTGGTGCTCCCCTTTGGAACACCCCCACGCTCAAGCTTCAATGGATTCCTTCACCCTTCCCTTCCACCAAATCACACCCATTTTTCACATCCCATCTAATAAGTCCTACAATCATGATCTAGTAGCTCTATCCATCACTCCCATAGTATCTACAACCACTCCCACCCCATCCCAAACCCAAGTTCTTAACCCCTGGTTATTCTTGTGCACCTAGTTTTCCTTTGATTCATTCTCCCATAGTGAGAGTTTGAGTCCCTATTATTTTGACAATTTTATTTCCATTTTAACACTCTTTTAGTCCCTCTGCATCCTCCTTCTCACCCCAACTTGTTGTACCTTTTCAAAAAGTCATCGCACCTCGTCTTCTCTCCTCGTCACCTTCTTAAGGAGGTATTATATAGTCCACTCTCTCCCCTTCTACTCAAGACTAGGGCAACTTTGGTGCTTTAAAAATCTTCTTCATGTCATCTATCTTCAGACTACTTTGAAATAGTATTGTTCCAGCACTATCTCAAAGAGGGGTAAAATGTAGACGCCTAAATCTAATTACATCACTTAAGTAATCCTATTTAGTCATCTCGTAAGGCATAATTGATTAAGTATTTAATATTTAATTAACCCAATGTCATCCCCTAGTTAATTAATTCATTTAATCAACTATAGCCCAATTGATAAAATCAAATGATAACCTCTACGCAAATTATCAATTAAATCCCTATTCCTCTATTAAATTAAATAAATGCATAAATCTATTTAATTTAATCCCACACCCCCATTTATTAAATAAAAAATTTAATAAAAGAATCCCAAACCCTAACCAACCCTAAACCCTATCATACCAAAATCCAACCCATTCACCCATACTAACCCTACTTAGCCAACTAGCTAACCCATACTGTTAATGTCAAACCACTTATCTCCTAACCCTCTCCTAAGTTAAGCCTAATCCCCCTTCTAAACATGTGCACAACTTTAAGCATGGGTTAAGACTTTCTAACCCAAATGAAAGTCAAAAGTCTTCCTCCATCCTCTTACATTCCTATCCAAGAGCATTAATGGTTCTTACATGCATTAATGGCCCTTAAATGCCTCTTACACCCTTCTTCCACGCTCCTTGTCCCTCATAACTCCCCTTGACCACCATCTTGATCCTCTTCCCCTATCCAATCCCCTTGTGACACTTGTTGCAAGGCTATGGCTTTGAGGAAGCACAATCCATGTGCTCCCCCTTCCTTGCATCTTGATCCTCCCTCATCCTTTCTCCATCTTTTCATCTTGGCCCTCCATCCTCACATACTTGGCCTAAAAATGAAGCCCTCTCCCTTCACAATTGATATCAACTTCTAATGCAAACTTATAATGCTCCATTAGCCACCAAAGCATATCCATTGCATCCTTACCATGTCAAAATCCACTTACCCCTCCATTGTTGAATCCTTCGCCCATCTCCATGCTTGACCACAAACCCATCACTTGAAGCTTCAACACATTCGATCGTACTCCCCTCATCGTTGGACACATCAAAACATCAAGGTCGCACTCAGGGAGCTTACTATTCTTGTTTTCCTTTCCTCTACAGTGTTCCTTGTTTCTTATCATAAATACTATTATTTCATTTAGTTTGCGAATGTTAGACTATTTTTTATGTTCTTAGCACACTAGATTTCATAGCATACAGGTAGTCCTTTATCTTTTGATATTATCCATATTGCTTCTCCTCAACAAGATGGCATGCCTCACCTTGGTCTCGATAATGGTAAAGCTGATCGTGTGACTCATCTCAAAACTTTCCAAGTTTTATGTAGTGATTATTCTCATGATCATAGGATTTTAGTTAAGTTTTTTTCTCACACCTTTCAAATGAAAAATCTTTGCAATGGTATCTCTCTTTGTCACCTTATTCTATTGATTCCTCTCATAAACTTTCTAATTCCTTTATCCAATAATCTCATAATAACATTGGTCGTTTAGTACTTTTGGCTGACTTGTGTTGGAAATATAAGAGGAGTAACTAAGAGGGGGGGTGAATTAGCTACCACTAAAATAAATCCCAGACCCCTTAGATGCCAATAGTAAAACTCAAACTGATAAACTGATTACTGCTGATACTCGGTAAACATACATAAATTGTTGTAACTCGGTTAATACCGAAAGCACTTGGTAATCAATTATCATTAAGATATTATTAGTAATTACTTAACCTTAACTTTCAAACACCAAAAAGAAGAGATGAACACATGTGACACCAAGATTTAATGTGGAAACCCAATATGGGAAAAACCACCAATGTAACTAGCTACTATTTTTCACTCTTTCGAAGTGAACCTTGTTAGGAACCAACCTTGTTAAAGGTTACAAAACACGCTATTAGGTGTGACCTTGTTAAAGGATTTGATCACCCTGTTAGGAGTGGCCTTGTGAAAGGTCTTTAGACAATTCAATAGAGTTGTCACCTTGTTAGAGGATTTACAAATGGTTGTTAAACCAACTTTGTTAAGAGATTTGGATTACTCCTACAATGGTTAGAAAGTAACAATGAAATGACCTAATTAATATGCAATTGAATTGCTAATTATAGATTTCTATTCTAGAATGTACTTTATCCTTCATGATCGAATGTAGTTTTTTCTGCTCCTTAAGGATATTCTACTTATCCTTCAAATTTGCTTCCTCTCTCCATCACTTGCAATTCTTTCACAATCTTTCACGCTTTGGAATCAGAACTTGACCCTTTTATTTATATCTCTCCTATTGTCAAGTCAGCTCAAATACAACTTAGAATAACTAATACTCATCACCATAGTCGGCTAGAACCAATAAATAAGACAATTAATCTTCATATGCCAAAATAAGAAAATCCTTTGTTAGCCGACCCTGCTTGGCAGATACTGACTAAGAAGTGACTTCTTGTGTTAACCAAAAAAAGCTTGGTTAACACTGTGAGCCTACTATAAATCCTTTGGTAATTGAGTGAACTTGGTCATCACTATTGTGAACCAACTTTCCTTTATTAACTAAGTGAGCTCGGTTAACACTCTTTCCTGCATGAATTCCTTTGATGCCCGAGTGAGCTCTGTAGACACTGTCTTTTGCATAGGAATGCTTGGTAGGCATAGAAAATTGTCTTCTCTTACCAAGTGAGCTCAGCATGCATTGACTAACAATTGAAATGACATTTGTGTAACATCAAAGACAACACACAATCATTCAATTGTATCCAACAATATCCCTCTTTGAAATTGATGGCAACACAACATGTCATTGCAAAATGAAAATTTGAGAACAAGACTCCCTTTGTCAGTAAGTTTCAATCTTCAAACAATCTACTATCAAGTATAATCTTTCATGTAGAACTTCTCCCTCTTAAACTTCCTTATCATAGAGAACTTCTCTTTCTAAAATTTTAGAGAGATATGACAGTAAACTTCTCCCTCTTTGACAACACATGCCAAAGACAACATTTCTGATAATATCAGTGTATCTTAAGTATTGATTCATTTGCAATATGCCCTTGTCAATATTTGCATCAACTGATTGATCTTCAACTTGTTATGGTTGATGCATCACTAAACTTTATTTAGTGAGCATCAAATAGGGGAATGACCCCTAGCTTACCTCTTAGATACAAGAATGCATCCTTAGGTAATGGCTTGGTGAATATCTCTGCAATTTGCTCTTTTGTATTCACATATTCTAATCTAATTTATTTATCCTACACCAATTCTCTTACAAAGTGATATTTTGTAGCAATGTGCTTTGTTTTGGAATCCATCACTTGATTCTTTGATATCTTGATTGCATTGGTATTGTCACAGTATATGACTATTGGGTTTTTTATTTCAACCTTCATTCCTCCCAACAACTACTTAAACGAAACAATGTTAGAACAATTGACTGCTGCTATCACATACTCTGCTTCTGTTGTGGATTGAGATGTGCAATTTTGTTTCTTGCTTGTCCAAGATACCAATCTTTTTCCAAGGAAGAATGCTCCACCACTAGTGTTTTTTCTGTCATCAAGACTTCCTACCCAATCAACATCACTAAACAACTTTAAGTCTAGATTGCCTCCAAGTTTATACCATAAGCCATAATCTTTAGTACCTTTTAGATATGTCATGATTCTTTTGATTGCCATCATGTGATTTTCTCTAGGTTTTGTTGAAAATCTTGCCACTGTACCAAAGAAATGTCAAGCCTTGTATGTACTACATATTGTAATTTTTCAATCATTGATTTGTATAAGGTCTGATCTACTTCTTTGGAGTCATCATTTTTGGTAAGCTTATGTCTGGTACACATGGGAGTTCCAACTGGTCTTGAATCTTCCATTCCAAACTTCTTTAGTATCTCCTTGATATACTTAGATTGAGTGATATAGATACCATTTTTGTTCTACTAAATCTACAATCCAACAAAGAATTTTATTTCACCAAACATGGACATTTCAAATTCTTTACTCATTTCCTCTGAGAATGATTTGCATAAGTCATCATTCCCTGTGAATAAAGTATCATCAACAAATATTTTTGCCGGCACAATTTTCTTATTTGGTCCTTCCTTGATATATAGACTATTGCTATCATTTGTTCTTTAAAAGACAATTGGTATCAAATAGTTATGTAATCTTTCATACCAAGCTCTAGGAGCTTATTTGAGACCATATAGTGTTTTTTGTAACTTGCAGACCATGTCCTTTTTTTTGGGATCAACAAAACCTTTTGGTTGTTCAATGTAGACTTCCTCATCAAGAATTTCATTGAAGAATGCAGATTTAACATTCATCTAATAGCGTTTGAATCCTTTGTGAATCGAATATGCAAGTAAAGTCCTAACACCTAATATTGTAATAGAAGCAAAGGTTTCTCCATAGTCAATACCTTCTTCTTGAGAATAGCCTGACACACTAGCCTTGCTTTGTTTCTAGATACATTTCCATCTTCATTCAACTTATTTCTAAATAACCATTTTGTGCCAATCACATTTTTATTCTTAGGTCTAGGAACAAGAGTCCAAGTGTTGTTCTTCTCTATCTATTTTATCTCTTCATTCATATCCTTAATCCAACTTTCATTTTCTAGAGCATCTTTAACACTTCTAGGTTCAAATTTAGCAAGTAGACATGTACCTTTTAATTTATTTTGTGTCATTGTTCCATCTGATTTGTCTCTAATGATCTGATCAGGTGCATGATGCCTTCTAACATATCTTGCTAATACAGGCTATTTGGACTTTGAGTGAATTTCACTATCTTCATAATGATCTTCACCTTCAAGCTCAGGTCCTTTTTGTAACTCAGGTCCATCAAGCTCGATTTGAACTAGCTCGATAGCCTCTGATTGTAACTCGAGTCCTTCAGAATGTGACTTGGTTTGCACTATCTACAACTTGGTAACTGTTGGAGATTTGGGCACTCGGGAGATGAAGTCTCATTTCTTTCAAACATATTAATGTATTAGGTTCATAGTAGACAAATCTTCTGTAATTCTTTGGATCTTTTTTGCTTTCTTCTTCACTTCTTTCTACAAACTCATCAATTCTTACATGTGCACTTTCTATTATCTTATGAGTAGATAGATTCAAACATTTGTATGCTTTTCTTTTTCTTGAGTATCCTAGAAATATGCCTTCATCACCTTTTACATCAAAATTTTCTTTCCTAGATTCTTTCAAGATACAAAACTTGCTGCCAAATACTTTCAAGTAACTTACATTGGGTTTTAGCCATACCATAGTTCATAGGGAGTTTGGTTAGAGTCCTTCTTCAACTGAACTTAGTTCAAAGTATGAATTGCAGTGTTGATAGCTTCCTTCTAGTATTTGAGAGCAGCGTTCTTTTCAATCATTAGAGTCCTTGCACAATCCATGATGGATCTATTCCTTCTTTTAGCTATACCATTATGCTAAGGTGTACCAGGAGCTGATACTTGTCTTTTGATTCCTCTTTTAATGCATAAATTATTAAATTCATTGGAGATGAATTCACCACCTCTGTCTGATCTTAAGTATTTCAATCTTTTTCCAGTTTCTTTTTCTACTCTTGCCAGATACCATTTGAATATCTCAAAAGCTTCTGATTTTTCTTTTAGATACATCACAGTCATCATTCTAGAATAATCATCAACAAAGAGAATGAAGAAATTTTATCCATTATAACATTCTATATCAATGGGTCCACATAGGTCAGCATGCACAATTTCCAATACTTCTTCAGACTGATAGTTTTTGCTCTTAAAACTAGTCTTTCCCATTTTACCAATTTGGCAATTTTTGCACAATCCAGCATCAGGTTTCTTCAAATTAGGAACACCTCTTACTCTCTTGAGTTTTCCTATCTTGACCATATTATCAAAGTTTACATGACATAACCTTCTGTGTCATAACCAACTTTCTTCTACTTGAGTAATGAAACATGAGCAATCACCAAGTTCAAGATAAAGTAGATTACCTTTAGTTTGCTCGCCTGATCCAACTAGATTTCCTTTGTCATCCAGCAACTTTTCTTTGCCATTCATGAATTCAATCTTGAATCCAATTTCGTTCAATTGTGCCACACTTAGTAGATCATGCTTTAGTCCTTCAACCTAGTAGGCATTATCACAAACAAGTTCATTGGTCAATGAGATACGACCTTTTCCTTTTATGCAACAAGGTTCATTGTTTCCAAACCTTACACTACCTCCATCATAATGTTCAAAATCCTAAAATTTTGATTTATCTCTAGTCATATGATGTGAACATCCTTTACCAATAATCCATGTGTCATTCTTGCTAACATGAGAGATGAGTGCCATTTTATCTCCTTCATCATCAGATTCATCTTTTACAACAATGTATACCATTTCATCTTCACTATTCAAAATCTTTAGCCATGAAACAAATTTTCTTACCTTTGTCTATGTAGGATTTATGACTTCTGACTTCCTTCTTGCCTTTATGTTTGTGGGATTTCTTCTCATCTTTGCTTTCTTTTTTTGGACATTTAGCAACAATATGACCAATTTCTTCACAAGAAAAACAGATTAGGGGAATTTTACCTTTGCATTTTCCTTTACCTCTGGAGTATTTTTTTGCAAGTAGGGCTTCAATAATTTTGAGATCATTGTTCGAGCTATCTTCAGTTTCTTCCTCACTTTTTGATTGGTTTGTCTTTGATTTCTTACCCTTTTCCTTGAGTGAAAGTTTTGCTTCAAATGCAAACTCAATATTCTTGGAACTAGGAACATAGTTATCATAATTATCTAGTTCAAAAGCTATCAATCTTTCAACTAGAGCATCCAAGGATAAATTTTTATTTGAATCAAACCTCACTTCTTGGATAGTAGATACTCGGATTGTATAGATAGGAAGAAGAGTTCTGAGTACCTTACTTACAATAGTTTCCTCCTTAATGTCTCCTCCAGATGCTTTGATTGCACTTACACTTTCTCTGATTCTCTCTACATATTTTGCAATGCTTTCATCTTCTCTAATTTTCATTTGGTCAAATTTGTCCTCTAAGACTTTATGCCTTGGCTCTTCTTACACTGCCATCTCCTCCATAGATATCTTTTAGTTTGTTCCACATCTCATAGGTAGTTTTACAATCTTTTACCTCATCAAATTCAGCATAACTGAGACCAGATGCAATATCAATCATCATGATGTTATGGTTCTTCTTCTCAACAATATCTTCAACTGATAAAGTTCTAGTGGGAGTTTTGTATTCAGCATCAAGATACTTGCAACTTGAATCATAATGGTAGCTAGATGAAGCCTCATAAGTCCCTGCCATGCTGCAAAGTTGTCTTTGTTTAGCTTTGGAATCTCTCTCTTGTAAGACATCTTGATCTTTGGCTTAGGTCCTTGCAACCTTCTCTACAAGCACCAAAAGCTCTAATACCAATTATTGGAAATATAAGAGGAGTAACTGGGGGGTGAATCATTACCACTAAAATAAATCCCAGATCCTTTAGATGCCAACAATAAAATTTAGACTGATAAACTGATTATTGTTGATACTCGGTAAACATATAGAAATTGTTATAACTCAGTAAATACTAAAAGCACTTGGTAATCAATTATCGTTAAGATATTATTAGTAATTACTTAACCTTAATTTTCAAACATGAGAGAAAAGAGATGAACACATGTGACATCAAGATTTAACGTGGAAACCCAATAAGGGAAAAACCACCAATGTAACTAGCTACTATTTTTCACTCTTCTAAAGTGAGCCCTATTAGGAGCCAACCCTATTAAAGGTTACAAAACACAATTTTAGGTGTGACCCTATTAAAGGATTTGATCACCCTGTTAGGAATGGCCTTGTGAAAGGTCTTTAGGCAATTCAATAGAACTGCCACCTTGTTAGAGGATTTACAAATGGTTGTTAAACCAACTCTGTTAAGATATTTGGATCACTGCTACAATTGTTAGAAAGTAAAAATGAAATGACTTGATTGATATGCAACTGAATTGCTAATTACAGATCTCTATTTTGGCATGTACTTGATCCTTCCTAATGGAATGTAGCTTTTCTACTCCTTAAGGATATTGTACTTATCCTTCAAATTTTCTTCCTCTCTTCATTACTTGCAATTCATTCACAATCTTTCATGCTTTGAAATCACAACTTGGTCCTTTTATTTATATCTTTCCTATTGTCAAGTCAGCTCAAATACAACTTAGAATAACTAATATTCATCACCATAGTTAGCTAGAACCAACAGATAAAACAATTAATCTTCATATGCCAAAATAAGAAAATCCTTCATTAGTCGACCTTGCTCGATGGATACTGATTGAGAAGCGACTTCTTGTGTTAACCAACAGAAGCTTGGTTATCACTATGAACCTGCTAAAAATCCTTTGGTAATCGAGTGAACTTGGTCACCACTGCTGTCAACTAACTTTCCTTCATTAATCGAGTGAGCTTGATTAATACTCTTTCCTGCATGAATTCCTTCGACACCTGAGTGAGCTCGGTAAACACTGTCTTCTGCATAAGAATGCTCAGTAGGCATAGAAAACTATCTTGTCTTACCAAGTGAGCTTGGCATGCACTGACTAACAACTGATAAGACATTTTTGTAACATCAAAGACAACACAAAATTAATCAATTGTATCCAATAGATTTGATGCATTGTACGTAAGATCATATGGAAAAAGTGATTCATTTTGTTGGTGGATTTAAGCATTTGTATGCTTGTATTTCTTATCATGTGCCCTAATATTGATGTTTAGCATATGTTTATTGTAAATATACAAAAAAAAATTAGAGATAAGATTCTACTTCCTTTTCACAACTTTGTGCAACACTTCATCATTATCAATTGCAAGTAAGTCAGTTTGAGATCACCACTCCAATGACTCATGTACCTATTGATAAGAGTAATGTTGTACCTAATCATAACAAATTTTAGAAGCCTAACAACCATGTTAAGATTAGTAAATCCACAAATACAATAGATTAACAAGTAGCTACACAAAGTCTAATTCCTTCTACAACATCAACTTTGCACTCTGATCCTAAAGCCTTATGCCAATATCATCATCAACTTGGCCATGATAGTGAGGTGTGTTATGCTAAAACATAATATTCAAGATGTTATTGATTCCAATTCTTTATCTATTGATAGTCATGATAATGGAAAAAAATATGTGGCACCTCCCAAGAAAAATCTTTAAATATGTACCAATCCTTTACCTCAATACATTATTAATACCATTGTGTATTCATGAAAATCCAAAATGTTGGGAGCACGCGTAAACAAGAAAATGCTAGTAGTGCATGTATACATCAATATTCAAATGAAAGCAAAGAACCACCAACTAACTTTGAGTCTTACTACACTAATTCAATCAAGAGAAAGAATCCCCATGCAACCTCAAAGCAGCTCAAACAAGGGTACCCAAATGGACCTTGTTAATGTTCTCAAGATTGAGAGATGTGGATGTGCTCTCCCCAAAGTTAACTATAGAATCCCAAAGTGATTGAAAGTGACGATGAGTTCGAAACTAGCTAAATCAGGAAAGAACACTTCAAAAAATGGCTATGGAAGCAACTATTCTTGAGAGAATTCAAAGGAAATGGATATGGTATGCAATTGTAAGAAACCAACAATGAAAAGCTATCATGAATATGAAATATCTAAGACAAAATTGCAAACAACTACCAAAGGGTTAGCTCTAAGCATAAAATCTATAAAATCTTTAACAATAAACTAGCATGATAATAATGTAAATGAGGAGATGACACATGCTTGAGACAAGGGCTCTATTTCTAGACTTAAGGGAGACCTTGGAGATACAATGTCTATGTATAATCCACATAGGCACGATAAGGGAGACCTATGGGCTAAAGGACAAGCCATGCAAAAGTCAAAAATAACCTTTAAGGTTTGAGTGGCTCAAGGTATGCTCGCACGTGAGAAACCTTGGGGAAAGGAGTGGGGGACAAAGGTGTAAAAGTATCATTTGGATGAGTTAATGAAAGGTGATCTCAAGGGTTGATTTTCTCATACACATGTGAGCAACCACTTAGGGGCTAAAAAGAGATTAAAGGGGATTAAGTAGTAGGTAGGCTTAATGTAGTGCCTGCCCCTAGTTCGCATTTCTATTATCATTGTCAATTTGCTTTAGGTTGATTTTGTGCATTGATTAGTTTAGAGATATTGGATTTACAATATTATGATATTTTTTCATGTCTTGAATTACAAATGTATCAATTATAATTGTTTAGTTGATTTCATTTCACATAACGTTAATGATATTTTGATGATCCTAGTTAGTAAATGTGGTTTCTTTCATAAAAATGTTAACATGATGTCTTTAATGATGATTATGTTGTATTGATAGAGATGCATTATTATATGTACACATTTGATCTTAGATTTGTGATTTTATACTTACCCCATACTTGCATGTGTATGGTGCGCATGTTTATTTTATCTTTCTGTCTGACGTGTTTGATGTGGTTAAGGGAGGGAGTCATAGTCACCTGCTAGTCGGGATCTACATGATGAACCACTCCCCGCCATTGTCTGTTTAGTTTAGATATATTATATACATGTACATGCTCGTCTTTTATGCAGGATGCAGGTACCGGGCATCGACTTCCCTGAATTGCCAGGATGAGCGTGCCCTATTACAAATACTCAAATGCTGAGAATGGGAAGATAATGATCATGTCCAATCCTAGCCATAAGCCTATAATACTTGTCCTGCAAGGAGGACTCGTAACATACTGTCTACCCTTTTTAAACCCGTGAGTATTTTGTGCGTATGTTGTTTTGTGAGTCTTTGATGAATTTCTATTAATTAAGTCTAATTAATAGATTAAATTAATAATTTAATTTAATGGAGAATTATTATGACTTTTTGAATATTTAATTATATTTAATTAATTGAGAAATTAATTAAATATAAAGAATTGAATTGGAAGATAAAAGCTATAAGATTAAATTTAGAACATGATAATATTTATTTAATTTAATAATAATATATTTAGAGTTCATTTTTAAATAAATGCTAAATATTATTGTTATTTAAGTTAATAAATATTTATCAATTTAAACGTTCAAAAATATATTAAAAAGGAAAAAGATATTAATTTATGGAAAAGATTTAAGTTCGCATGAATGAGTTTTAAATATAAGAGATTAATTTAAAAGATAAAATAAGTGAACTTGATTAAGATATTTTATTAAGTCCACATGAGATTAAAGTTATAAATTTATTAAAGTAAAGTAAAGTGGAAAGTTAAATAAAGTAATTTAACAATTCACTTAAAGTGCACGAAGGAGTAATAAAAGAATATTTTAATTTAAAAAAGAAATTAATTGTGCATGAATGAATTAATTAAATGAGAGAGAATTAAATATTGGAGATAAAAGTTAAAGTTTAAATTTAGAACGTGATTATATTTATTTAATTTAATAATAATATATTAAGAGTGCATTTTTAAATAAATGCTAAATATTATTGTTATTTAAGTTAATAAATATTTTTATCAATTAAGTTTCTAAAAATGAAATTAAAAATGAAAAGATATTTAATTATCATAAAGATTATAGTTCGCATGAATTATGCATGAGTTGAAAATAAAAGAAATTAATTAAAAAGATTAAACATGTGAAGTTAATAAAGATATTTAATCACATTAAGTGCGCATGAGATTTATAAGTTATAAATTGATTAAAATAGAAGTTGAGTGGAAATTAAATAAAGAGATTTAATAATCCATTTAACATGCATGAAAATATGAAAGATAAGATAAATAAAGGTTGATTTTAGAGTTAACAAGATTGATCAAGAGACCTCTCGGGTAAACGCACAATTAGTGCCCCGATTGTAGGAAGAGAACTCCTTATCAACTTGAGGGTTCATTTTTCAAGGGGGAGAGTTTTTCAGACACAGGTTTTCAAGGCACACACAAGTTTTTGGAGAGCAAGTGGAAGGGTTTGGAAAAGAACGAATTTTTCGAAGCTTGAAGGATATTGTTGCAGTAGAAATCTTTGTCCAACTATTAGAGTTTTAGCATCAGTACGAGGTAGGGTTTTGAAATCCTGTGAATGCAATTTTAATTGGAAATATCTGTTTGCTTCGTGATTGTTGGGTGATTGAAATTATGTTTATCATCTCGATTGTTTCAAGATCTGATTGGTTAAAATTAGTTTCTCATTTATTATACAGAAGAATCATAGAGGAAATTAATTAAATCACATAGGGTTTAAAGGAAAAGAAAGATTTAAAATTAGATATTTGAAATTTGATAGGTCAGACTTAGTTTTCTTGTCGGGGTAATAATGTAAATATTATATATATAATTATAGAATTATTGAAATGTATTTCATAAATTGTAAATAAAATAAAAATTATAAATTTATAAAAGAATTCTTAAATTTCACATATAATAATACATAATTCATATTAATTTTTAAAAGTACATTAAAAAAAAAAAAAACAATAAAGAAATTTATTATTAAATAGGGGGGGGGGGGGGGGATTTTACCCACCCCTACCCCCGTACCTGTTGTCGGCATTACGGCCGCGGCAGCCGGTACCGTTGCTGCCGCAGGCAGCAGTTGTACTGCTGCTGCGCGCAGCAGGGTACACTGCTGTCGCAAGTACCAGGCCGGCGGGCCTTTAAACACGTCATTTGATTTGTATTTTTCATTTTTTATAAATTTTAATACATTTTAAAATTTATTTAATTTAAATGGTAATAAATTATATTATAAATTAATAACATTTTGTGTTATTCAATTTTATAATTATTTATTAATAATTTTACTTTTAATTTTTATAAATGTTTTATAATTAAATAAATTTAAATAATTTTATTAATTATTCATTTAATCTAATTAAATTTGATTTAATTAGGATCTATTAACGATAAGAATTAATTAATGAAGTTATTAATTTATCATATTTAATAATATTGATTTTATTAAAATTATGGTTATTTTATTTAAAATCAATGAGCTGTTATTTTCTTTTTATAACCTAAATGGAATAAAACGATTATTTCTAGATTATTCTACTAGGAAATGATTTTTATTATGATGGTAATTTTACATATTTAAGTCGAATAAATGAATGAATTATTGGGTGGAATAAACCGAAAATCTCCTACACTTGAAACGTACATTGAACACAAAATTGGAACTTTACTTTTGACTTTATTGTGTATTATCAAATCAAACCAAACTATGAAATTGTATTGTTTTCTATGTATTGTCTTTACTGGTGGATTTTGGGGTTGACCTAGTTTGACTAGTCTAGGATGTACACCAGAGGCTTTGTCAGATTTCTTTTATACCATTTATGTGGCTGGATGTCATGATGTGTTTTGTGATTTATTTTGGAGATTATGTTTATGAGGTTTATCTTTGTGGAGCAATTATGTGTATTTGGGGTTGCCATCTTATTTTCGGGTTGCCTGTTAAGGAACCGAGTTTGTTCTTTATGAGTGTTGTGGTATGGGACACAACTGTGGATTTATGTGATTAGGAGAGGTCGTCTAGGTACATGACTTGGGAGTGGCTTGCATAGGGGTCCGGGACCCAAAGTGGTCAGTACCAGGGTAACCTAATGCAAGTTGTGTAATAAGTGATAATCTAGTAATTAAAACTTTTGGGGGGAAAACACACTTAAAAAGATAAGTTAGAGATATTTGATCCACCCATGCCTTTAGTGCTTGTATAGACTAAGGATGGGAATGAGATGAGTGCCTCGTCTTCTTGAGAGGGCTTTCTAGTTTCCATATGTGTGATGTTGAGGGTCTGGGGTTCAGAGTAACCAATCCAGGGTAACTCAACGCTTGAGGGTCCGAGGTCTATTAAGAGATCAGTCCAGGGTAACTCAAGCAGCCATGTGATGACACTCCCTAGTATGTAGCTTGAGTCTCCTCTGTAGATTTGTGTACCTCTGGTGGTGTATTTATTGTTGGATATGTTTATTGTGGTTATTACTTTCATTAAGGAGGATTGATGATTCATGGATGATGTACTCTTGACATGTGGCTTTTGACTTGAGGTGATTATCTTTCGTTGACTTTCTCTTATGATCTTGGTATTTGGTTTATACTTGGTTCGTGTATGATGTTTGGTTATGTGGTGTCGGTATTGGATTGAGTGTTCTTACATTTGGATTATTTTATCTTCTTGAGTAGTATGTGTTACCTTTGAGGTAGTTTTGGTTATTAGGGGTACCTTGCCTAGGAATGTTTTATGTTTGATAGCCGTATGTGGATCCTTCATTATCTTCCCTGCACGGTGGGAGTGGAAGCCTGACTAGGTAACCACGCAGTCGGGAGGTAGTGTCTTCTTACCATTTGGGTTCCCCCTTCACATTGCCAGCTGTTGGATGTTCGTTGCAGAAGATGTACCTTTATCATTCTTATTTCTTATCTTACAGACTTCTTTTCAGATGATGTATATATTTTATCGTGTATTCTATTGTACAATATCTATTTTCACATACCCTGCGACATGTGCAGTGGATGTTATTGATTGGATGTACTTTCATTGTATTGTTTATACTTATGCATTTGCTTATGCGATTATGTATCTGTTATTTCTTTATGATCTTGAGACATTGTACTTGGAACTTAAACTAATTAATTTAAAATTATTAAATGTGACTCAACGTAAAGGAACTCTTGAGGAATTGAAACTGTATGTATCTATATTTGCATATGTGTATTTGATGTGTATGTTCATATTGCTTTCGCATTAATGTTATCTGGATGTTGTTTAAACTTTAAAAAAAAAAATAGTTCAGTAAACATTGTAACATGCTAGGTTTAATTCTCTTGGGTTCCCGAGCAGGGCGTTACATCTGGTATCAGAGCCAGGTTTCAACATTGGGAACTCTGGGCATTATGTGCGCCATCACTTGAGCAATTAGTAAACTTGCAACTTATTTAAACGACAAACTTATATTGACATCAAACTTGAAACCAAACTATTGAACAACAAACTCTGAAATAATACAAATTCTGAACATGGAACTAGAAAACTTATTAAAACTTTTCGGATTATTGCTTTATGTCAGTATGTTATGACCCTATGGTTATGATGGATTCTTAGATGTCGTTGTTGTGTTTGGGTGTTGTAGGAGAGATGACTTCTGGTTCTAGATCCATTGCTAGGGATCGTAGCTCAGGACGTGGTAGAAGTCGTGGGAGAGTTAGTCACCGTATTCCTTCCTTGGTCCATTCAGGGGACCCTATTCAGGAAGAGGCTAGAGAGGATGATAGTGTTAAGCAAGTTGTTGAGACAGAAGGACCAGTTACTAGAGACTTGGTCAAGGAGATCCTAGCACGCCTACCGTTGCAGGATAGAGCTCATAATTCAGAGCATGGAGATAGAGATAGGTCCATGAGTCCTAGAGGGAGAAACCTAGAGAGCATAAGACGGTCTAGCCAGTCCATCCAGATGAAGGACCTATTACGAGTCAAGATCAAACCTTTCAACGGAGAAGGTACTAGATATGATGCTGAGAATTGGTTGATTGCACTAGATAGATGTTTTTCCATGCAAGACTTTGACTCTAACGTCAAAGCAAGATATGCCATCACCCATTTAGAGCACTTTGCAGCGATTTGGTGGAATATGGAGGAGAAGAAACTTGGGATAAATATGCAGACTGTTACATGGGAGTTGTTCCTTGAACACTTCCATGAGCGATTTCTATCAGAGCAGTGGCAACTTCAGAGGGCAGATGAGTTTCATAACTTGAGACAAGGTACCAAGACTGTGGTGGAGTATGAGCGTAAGTTCTTTGAGCTTATGTCTTATGCAGGAGTTAGTGATAGCTCACCATTAATGGTCCAACATTTCATTAGAGGACTTGATGTTAACATCATTGGGGGTGTTAAGGTTTTCCAACCTAAAACCCTTAAGGATGCTATATTGCGAGCTACTTTGGTTGAGGTGAGTGTGACTTTGGGTCAAGGTGGCCTACCAGGTGTTCAGGCTAGTGGGGCACTTTATTCAGGAGCATTGAGGGATAACCAGTCTCAAGGGACTGGAAGTTCTAAAAATTCTCCTAACTTCTCTATAGGTAATCAGGAGAAGTCGGGAAGAAAGTTCTTCCATGGTAACAGTGGGGGTTCACAGTCAGGGAACTATCGCAACTAGAAGCATAGTATGCACAACAGGGTGGATCGAGTTCCTCGAGCTCTCAGTGAGGATGCTAGTGTTGGTAGTTGTGATCAGTCGCGTGCATCTGGAGCTGAGGGAGGCTTTAGTGGAGATTGCTACTTTTGTGGACAATATGGTCATAGAGCGACCAATTCTCCCGATCGTGGACCTTAGTTTTGAGTTTTTTGAGTTTGATTTACGTTTCTTTGTAATGGGCTTCCAGGAGTAAGCCTAATTCTAGGGGGGGTGGATGTAGTGCTTGCCCCTAATTCGCATTTCTGTTATCATTGTCAATTTGCTTTAGGTTGATTTTGTGCATTGATTAGTTTAGAGATATTGGATTTACAATATTATGATATTTTTTCATGTCTTGAATTACAAATGTATCAGTTATAATTGTTTAGTTGATTTCATTTCACATAACGTTAATGATATTTTGATGATCCTAGTTAGTAAATGTGGTTTCTTTCATAAAAATGTTAACATGATGTCTTTAATGATGATTATGTTGTATTGATAGAGATGCATTATTATATGTACACATTTGATCTTAGATTTGTGATTTTATACTTACCCCATACTTGCATGTGTATGGTGCGCGTGTTTATTTTATCTTTCTGTCTGACGTGTTTGATGTGATTAAGGGAGGGAGTTGTAGTCACCTGCTAGTCGGGATCTACACGATGAACCACTCCCTGCCATTGTCTGTTTAGTTTAGATATATTATATACATGTACATGCTCGTCTTTTATGCAGGTACCGGGCATCGACTTCCCTGAATTGCCAGGATGAGCGTGCCCTATTACAAATACTCAAATGCTGAGAATGGGAAGATAATGATCAGGTCCAATCCTAGCCATAAGCCTATAATACTTGTCCTGCAAGGAGGACTCGTAACAGACTGTCTACCCTTTTTAAACTCGTGAGTATTTTGTGCGTATGTTGTTTTGTGAGTCTTTGATGAATTTCTATTAATTAAGTCTAATTAATAGATTAAATTAATAATTTAATTTAATGGAGAATTATTATGACTTTTTGAATATTTAATTATATTTAATTAATTGAGAAATTAATTAAATATAAAGAATTGAATTGGAAGATAAAAGCTATAAGATTAAATTTAGAACATGATAATATTTATTTAATTTAATAATAATATATTTAGAGTTCATTTTTAAATAAATGCTAAATATTATTGTTATTTAAGTTAATAAATATTTATCAATTTAAACGTTCAAAAATATATTAAAAAGGAAAAAGATATTAATTTATGGAAAAGATTTAAGTTCGCATGAATGAGTTTTAAATATAAGAGATTAATTTAAAAGATAAAATAAGTGAACTTGATTAAGATATTTTATTAAGTGCACATGAGATAAAGTTATAAATTTATTAAAGTAAAGTAAAGTGGAAAGTTAAATAAAGTAATTTAACAATTCACTTAAAGTGCATGAAGGAGTAATAAAAGAATATTTTAATTTAAAAAGGAAATTAATTGTACATGAATGAATTAATTAAATGAGAGAGAATTAAATATTGGAGATAAAAGTTAAAGTTTAAATTTAGAACGTGATTATATTTATTTAATTTAATAATAATATATTAAGAGTGCATTTTTAAATAAATGCTAAATATTATTGTTATTTAAGTTAATAAATATTTTTATCAATTAAGTTTCTAAAAATGAAATTAAAAGTGAAAAGATATTTAATTATCATAAAGATTATAGTTCGCATGAATTATGCATGAGTTGAAAATAAAAGAAATTAATTAAAAAGATTAAACATGTGAAATTAATAAAGATATTTAATCGCATTAAGTGCGCATGAGATTTATAAGTTATAAATTGATTAAAATAGAAGTTGAGTGGAAATTAAATAAAGAGATTTAATAATCCATTTAACATGCATGAAAATATGAAAGATAAGATAAATAAAGGTTGATTTTAGAGTTAACAAGATTGATCAAGAGACCTCTCGGGTAAACGCACAATTAGTGCCCCGATTGTAGGAAGAGAACTCCTTATCAACTTGAGGGTTCATTTTTCAAGGGGGAGAGTTTTTCAGACACAGGTTTTCAAGGCACACACAAGTTTTTGGAGAGCAACTGGAAGGGTTTGGAAAAGAAGGAATTTTTCGTAGCTTGAAGGATATTGCTACAGTAGAAATCTTTGTCCAGCTGTTAGAGTTTTAGCATCAGTACGAGGTAGGGTTTTGAAATCATGTGAATGCAATTTTAATTGGAAATATCTGTTTGCTTCGTGATTGTTGGGTGATTGAAATTATGTTTATCATCTCGATTGTTTCAAGATCTGATTGGTTAAAATTAGTTTCTCATTTATTATACAGAAGAATCATAGAGGAAATTAATTAAATCACATAGGGTTTAAAGGAAAAGAAAGATTTAAAATTAGATATTTGAAATTTGATAGGTCAGACTTAGTTTTCTTGTCGGGGTAATAATGTAAATATTATATATATAATTATAGAATTATTGAAATGTATTTCATAAATTGTAAATAAAATAAAAATTATAAATTTATAAAAGAATTCTTAAATCTCACATATAATAATACATAATTCATATTAATTTTTAAAAGTACATTAAAAAAAAAAAATAACAATAAAGAAATTTATTATTAAATACGGGGGGGGGGGCGGATTTTACCCACCCCTACCCCCGTACCTGCTGCTGCCGCAGGCAGCAGTTGTACTGCTGCTGCGCGCAACAGGGTACCCTGCTGTCGCAGGTACCAGGCCGGCGGGCCTTTAAACACTTCATTTGATTTGTATTTTTCGTTTTTTATAAATTTTAATACATTTTAAAATTTATTTAATTTAAATGGTAATAAATTATATTATAAATTAATAACATTTTGTGTTATTCAATTTTATAATTATTTATTAATAATTTTACTTTTAATTTTTATAAATGTTTTATAATTAAATAAATTTAAATAATTTTATTAATTATTCATTTAATCTAATTAAATTTGATTTAATTAGGATCTATTAACGATAAGAATTAATTAATGAAGTTATTAATTTATCATATTTAATAATATTGATTTTATTAAAATTATGGTTATTTTATTTAAAATCAATGAACTGTTATTTTCTTTTATTTTTTAAGTCGAATAAATGAATGAATTATTGGGTGGAATAAACCGAAAATCTCCTACACTTGAAACGTACATTGAACACAAAACTGAAACTTTACTTTTGACTTTATTGTGTATTATCAAATCAAACCAAACTATGAAATTGTATTGTTTTCTATGTATTGTCTTTACTGGTGGATTTTGGGGTTGACCTAGTTTGACTAGTCTAGGATGTACACCAGAGGCTTTGTCAGATTTCTTTTATACCATTTATGTGGCTGGATGTCATGATGTGTTTTGTGATTTATTTTGGAGATTATGTTTATGACGTTTATCTTTGTGGATCAATTATGTGTATTTGGGGTTGCCATCTTATTTTCGGGTTGCCTGTTAAGGAACCGAGTTTGTTCTTTATGAGTGTTGTGGTATGGGACACAACTGTGGATTTATGTGATTAGGAGAGGTTGTCTAGGTACATGACTTGGGAGTGGCTTGCATAGGGGTCCGGGACCCAAAGTGGTCAGTACCAGGGTAACCTAATGCAAGTTGTGTAATAAGTGATGATCTAGTAATTAAAACTTTTGGGGGGAAAACACACTTAAAAAGATAAGTTAGAGATATTTGATCCACCCATGCCTTTAGTGCTTGTATAGACTAAGGATGGGAATGAGATGAGTGCCTCGTCTTCTTGAGAGGGCTTTCTAGTTTCCATATGTGTGATGTTGAGGGTCTGGGGTTCAGAGTAACCAGTCCAGGGTAACTCAACACTTGAGGGTCCGGGGTCTATTAAGAGATCAGTCTAGGATAACTCAAGCAACCATGTGATGACACTCCCTAGTATGTAGCCTGAGTCTCCTCTGTAGATTTGTGTACCTCTGGTGGTGTATTTATTGTTGGATATGTTTATTGTGGTTATTACTTTCATTAAGGAGGATTGATGATTCATGGATGATGTACTCTTGACATGTGGCTTTTGACTTGAGGTGATTATCTTTCGTTGACTTTCTCTTATGATCTTGGTATTTGGTTTATACTTGGTTTGTGTATGATGTTTGGTTATGTGGTGTCGGTATTGGATTGAGTGTTCTTACATTTGGATTATTTTATCTTCTTGAGTAGTATGTGTTACCTTTGAGGTAGTTTTGGTTATTAGGGGTACCTTGCCTAGGAATTTTTTATGTTTGATAGCCGTATGTGGATCGTTCATTATCTTCCCTGCACGGTGGGAGTGGAAGCCTGACTAGGTAACCACGTGGTCGAGAGGTAGTGTCTTCTTACCATTTGGGTTCCCCCTTCACATTGCCAGCTGTTGGATGTTCGTTGCAGAAGATGTACCTTTATCATTCTTATTTCTTATCTTACAGACTTCTTTTCAGATGATGTATATATGTTATCGTGTATTCTATTGTACAGTATCTATTTTCACATACCCTGCGACATGTGCAGTGGATGTTATTGATTGGATGTACTTTCATTGTATTGTTTATACTTATGCATTTGCTTATGCGATTATGTATCTATTATTTCTTTATGATCTTGAGACATTGTACTTGGAACTTAAACTAATTAATTTAACATTATTAAATGTGACTCAACGTAAAGGAACTCTTGAGGAATTGAAACTGTATCTATATTTGCATATGTGTATTTGATGTGTATGTTCATATTGCTTCCACATTAATGTTATCTGGATGTTGTTTAAACTTTTTTTTAAAAAATAGTTCAGTAAACATTGTAACATGTTAGGTTTAATTCTCTTGGGTTCCCGAGCGGGGTGTTACACTTAAGAGGATGATAGTGATGGGTAGTAGACTAGGTTTTAGGATTAAAATAAATAGGATTTAATTAAATTATGAGTTTAATAAATTTAATCAAGTAGAGGGATTTAAATAAATATAATTTATTTAAAAAGGGGATTTGTGGAGCACTTTGTATTAAGTAAATTTAATACAGTAGGGGGATGTATTTGAATTTAATTCAAACATCTTTAAGAAAATAAACATATTTAATTAAATAGGTACAAGAATATTATTATATAATTAATTAATAAATAATCAATTATAGTGTTACAGGAAGCATTAAATAAATTAATATAGAATCTTGGGATGATTTTAAGTGTCTACATTTTACCACTCTTTGATGCAGTGTCAGAATGACATTGCGTCAAAGAAAAGAAAATATAGGTTTCCCTAGGGAGGAGAGAAGTTCTAAGAGTTATGCCATAGAAATGATAGGGGAGGAGGGTGGAGAAAGTAGGGAGAAAAGGACCCATTTTGCACAATTTTCTTGAAACAAAGCATGTGGAGGAGAAAAGGGAGAGGAAAACTAGACTGGAACATTTGCATGAAATGTGGGTTATATATAAATGAATGGGATAGTGATCACTTGTCCTAAAAAATATTCATAATGAATCTAAATGCATTCTACTACATGATACTAAGGGATTCAATTGCGTTCATATGGGAAAGCACACCCTAGTTTGATTTTGTGAAAGGAGTTATGCATCAAATGCTATAGTAACATGAATGACAAGGTTCCTTTGTGTGGAGTGGACTCTCAAACATAGTAGAAAATTTAGGTACAAAGATGTATATTTTGTAGCTCTAATGGAACAAATGATGTATACACATTAGAGAGGTTTAGGCACACCCAAAGTCTTTTCAAGGATCTTGGTGGAAAGTGTGCTAACTTGTTGCCCCTTATGAGAAACACATAACCATAACTCAAAAATTGACATAGATACACTAGAGAATAAAGAAAACATATCATGTTCCAAATGACACATGTAATAAAGTATTTAACCATTCAAGAGAACACAAATATATTGAAGATCAAGGCAATCCTGAGGAGATCGTAACTAACATACACAAAGATAAAATCAATGAGAAAGACCTACTAACCAAGTAGTCAATCAGTCCATAATTATTTCCATGAACTTTATTTATATGGTGAAATTCAATATGATGAATTAGAAAGGAATCATCCTGAAGGGAAAAGATTGATCATCTAATTGAATTTTATTGAAATGTTTGTCTCATATGTGATTTATCACTAGCAATTATAGTGAAAGTAATTGTTATAAGGATTTAGAGTAACTAGGGGGGAGGGGTGAATCAGTTATCCTCAGGTCCAGATGTACCAATTCAAATTTTATCAATCTCAAACAACTTAATCAATTTCATTAAAAAACTCTGTTCATGTAACATATCATTAACAAATCAACTTTCCATGTAATTTCTTAACTCTTTGTTTCCTATATGTGCCAACTACTAGTAAAATAAATAACTAAAAAAATAACATACATAAAAAAATCCACACATGTAAATAATACTTTGATTCAGGTTTTAACTTGGAAACCCAATTTTAAAAAAACCATGAGGTAACATGCTACCAATTGTTCACTCTTATGAAGTGAGCTCGATTAAGAGCCAACCTTGTTAGAAGTTATACAACACACTATTAAATGTCACCCTATTAAATGATTTCATCATTCTGTTAGGATTGGTCTTGTTAGAGGACTTTAGATCATTCCATTATAATGTCACCTTGATTAAAGGATTTAAAAAATGACTATAAGGTCAACCTTGATTAAAGGATTTTATCTACCATAGTAGTTAGAATCTAACAATAGGTTTGATTTGTAATGTGCAACTCACTTTACGAATTCATATATCCATTCGCTCATCTGTTGATTCATTGAGTAGCCTTCATTATCATTTCCATCATTGATCTACTTGGCACCTCCTCAAGCAATCATAACTCACCAATCTCTTCACTTCACCTATGTTGCTTTCCTCTTCACAACTTCTTCATAAGATCACCAATCAACAATAAACCAACATTAGAAAACATCTCTTATGCCCACTTAAATAGGAAATGTTGATTTTTTTTTTTTTCTTAAACATCACCATAGATCTTAGGGTTAGGTCAGATTCATCGAATCCTTCCATCGTTTCATTCTCCTTCTCCTTCTTGATACTTCTAAAAACTTCTGATCAAATCCTTGCCTTTGATCATGTAACAAACATTCCTCATGCATTAAATATGTCATCTCATCTATCCTTATCTTCCATGCATTTTGACTAATTCAAAATTCCAATTGTGTCAGCCTCATACTTAAATTCTTTACAAAATATAACTTTTGTTGTCACTCGACGATCATTGTGATCTTCTATTTGGTTAGAATTGTGTAGCTCAAAATACACTATTACATCTCTCTCGACATCAACAAGCTCACTTGACCATTACTATGTGTTGGTGTAAATAAGTATTCACTATTTACACTTACTTAAGTTTACTTAGGTTAATGCATTATTTAATTATTTATTAGTTAGTCACCTAGGATTATGCGTACTCTTGTGAGTTGTCATGTTGACAACAGAGGAGTTAGCACTCTAATTATGCACATGGTGTCTACAACATAGGAGTAAGCACTTTATTTAAGCACATGGTGTCTACAACATCTCTACACATGGGATACCTTGTCATACTTATCCTCTCATTAATGCACGTATATTCATGCACAATGGAGGATGTGTGCTTAGTTGTCATGCTTATCTCCTAGTTCTTTCTAGAACCATTCTAGATGCATCTTAGAGACATTTATATACATACACTCCTAGTGTGTACGTACATGCTTGAGATAATACATTCTCATATTGATCATACTCTTTTGGTCTACTATTGTGCTTGTGCTTGAGTTCCTTGATCTTGGGTGATTTTGCCTTAAGGCAAATTCTTACATGGTATTAGAGCTCTAGGGGAATTTCTCTTCACATAGCCATTCGAGACCATCTTCTTGCTTCAACACCTCAACCCAAATTTGGAGTATCACAGTCATTGGGAGTGTCTAGAGCCAAAGCAGGCCTCGCCATTGTGTCCAGTGTGTCAATCAATGAAATTTGACTATAATTTGCCTATGTTGGGCAATACTCAAAAGTGAGGCAATTTTTTTTAAAAAAAATTTGCAAACAGGCACCCGAAGGCCTAATTTGGAAAATTGGTATGATAATTTCAGATTTGTTCATTTAATTTTTTTAATTTGCATTTTTTTCATCTGCATCTTTGCTATTTTTTTTGGATCTGTATTTTTTCTACAAAAATTGGCCATCAGGCTGTAGGAGAGATATTTTGTAGGTGAAGATTGAAGCTTGATGGTGCAAATCAGATATTTACATCATATTCAGAAGGTCAAAAACCCCCAAATCAGATTTTGTTTTATCCAAATTGGACATCTGAGACAAAAGCTAGAGCCATTTGATTTTTGGAGGTGCGACGACGATTTAGGAAAAATAATTACAGCAACGATTTTCAAACAGTGATATCTTCCTCATACAAACTCCTTTTTTCGAGCAATTTTTTTTTGTTTCGGGCTAGAATTTCATAATCTACACATTGGTGTAGGGGGTTTGAGATTTCTATTCCTAAATTTTTTTGCAACTTGTAAATCCCAATTTTTACCACTTCAAATGCTTAGTATAGGCTCATCTGGACACATAATCATGTTCCATTTTTTTTTGAAAGTGCATTTTTTTTGCCTACTTTCTAGATCTGCAATCAGATTATAGGTTCTATGGACAGAAATACTACTTTCAGATATAAGCCCTAAATTGGTTATTGTAATCGTACTAAACACCAAATCATTCATTAGTGGGGGGGGGGGGGGTGTTGATTGATCTCTTTGCATTTTGGGGGGTGTTTACATTCATTAATCTCATGGAGGATTTTTGTTTCACATGTCGATTTGGTATTAGACACCCATTGACAAAAAGGAACTATAAAAAATGGAGTGCTTTAATTATTGATCATCTAAGAAGTGAGCATAAGGAGGTATTTCCTTATTTAAGTTCCAACGAATTGATCTCTGACATTGAAAAACAACCACCTGTTAACAAACTCTTGGATATTATTATAATGAATATGAGTTCTAATCCTTGGCATGTCATTAAAAATATCATTCATCCATATGATATGTGGATGGCTCTTTGGAAAGAATCCGGAGATCCCACAATTCTTCCTTTTCTAGATGACATTATATCTTTGGTCACTTCAGTAATGGTTCCTCCAACTCCAGTTGATATCACACCTCTAGATGCTCCTATTGCTTCTACTAATCATGTTCAAGCCTCAGATGCTTCAAATTCAGTGCAACAAGAAATTACATGTCTTCCTGCTTCAACTTCATGGGACGAATTCCTTCCATACATTGTAGGGTTGTTCATGGAGTCTCACATTGAAGATGTGGGAGACATCATCAATGATATTTTTCTTCTCTTTGTTGAGGTGAATACTCTATCCATTACCACAGTGTTAGATTCATGTACTTCAACACATCAATGTACACCTTATCTTCCAGCTCCAACATCAATGGATGACTTCTTGACAGATATTTCAGGTTTGTTCCTGGAGTCACATATAGAAAATTTAGGAGACAAAATTGATTATATCCATCTTCTCTTTGATGTAGTAGGATCTTCTTCAATTGTCATGAGGGCTCACTCTGACCCTCTTATCCATTCTCTACATGATCGATCTTCATAGGTTAATGTGATTGTGGATTCTTATGAACAACAGTTGCAGGAGGTCTCTTTATCATTTGAGGAGACACTTTGTTCTTTGGAACATGTTCTACATGCATCCTTGCTAGATCTACACTTCTTCTCAACAATATTGGAAGGAGCAAACATCAACATCGACATAGGGATAGTTGAGCAGGTTTCAGAGACATCAAACATCTTTGAGATTCTTTCTACACATAGGGGAAGCATCTCACATGTACCTCTTCCATTGTTTCTTCCAAAGGGGAGGAGCATTATTCAACAACATTGGATCAGCTTCTACATTGGAGCAGCCATCATTGATCAATACACTACATTTAAAGGGGGGGACTACCTTGTCTCCTTATTCTTCTCTTTTATGGGGGGGGGAATTTTTCCTCTTATGGGGTTTTGTCCCTCTCCTTCTCCTTTATATATACTTGATCTATGTCATAATGGGGGGTCTTGATTATTCCATCCATCCATGCATCTCATTTTCTTATCTCTCTATTTGGGGGAGGGTTTTTCCCATGAGGTTTTCCCTCTTTCTTGATTTTTGGAGAGATTCCATTTCATTATGTACATGAGTACCTCACATGGCCTAGTAGTCGGGATCCATTATGCATTTCATCCTAGCTTCCATAAGTTTAAGTGCATTCCCCTAAGTTGCACTTAAGGGGGGGTGTTGGTGTAAATAAGTATTCACTATTTATACTTACTTAAGTTTACTTAGGTTAATGCATTATTTAATTATTTATTAGTTAGTCACTTAGGAGTATGCCTACTCTTGTGAGTTGTCATGTTGACAACACAAGAGTTAGCACTCTAATTATACATGTGGTGTCTACAACATAGGAGTAAGCACTTTATTTGAGAACATGGTGTCTACAACATTTCTACACATGGGCCACCTTGTCATACTTATCCTCTCATTGATTCATGTATATTCATGCACAATGGAGGATATGCACTTAGTTTTCATGCTTATCTCCTAGGTCTTTCTAGAACCATTCTAGATGCATCTTAGAGGCTTTTATATACATGCACTCCTAGTGTGTATGTACATGCTTGAGATAATGCATTCTCATATTGATCATACTCTTTTCGTCTATTATTGTGCTTGTGCTTGAGTTCGTTGATCTTGGGTGATTTTTCCCTAAGGCAAATTCTTCCACTATGCTTGGTCGCTACTAACTTTGCCTCATCAACTCGCTTGGTAATAATTAACACTCAACTTGAACTATTTTGTGCATCTAAACTACTTAAGTTCCCTAATCTTTTGTTCCAACTCCTTCATTAATTTACCAATACTGATACTCAATCATGCTTAGAGTTTAACTCAACACTTGTCATATCACTTGTACATATATTTTATTTGTCTTCTTCACTTCATGCAATGATTAAATGACACATTATTTTGTCAATGACTAACTTGTCAAGTGCCCATTGTAATTCCATGATACTTATCTTCTCATCACTCATCTGTTGGAAACAAAAATGGGAAATTAAGTTCTTTAGGGGGGGGGGGGTGTGAATCAGTACTTAAAACTTTTACCACTAAAACATTTCACCATCATCCATCTCATAGCTTAACATGTAAACTGAAATATGTAAGCATGCATCACATCCATAGCATAAAGTAAATCAACACATAACACAAAAGATTTAATTACCTAGAAACCCTCCAAGGAGAAGGTAAAACTAGGGTGCAGATGACACCCACAAATCTTTACCACTGCAGTAATAAAGTGTGGCCAACTATGGCTATAAAGTTTTGATCATAATATTTGATCTACCCCATGAGAGGTTTTCCCTGTTAAAGGCTTACAAATATTGTTAGGTCTCACCTTAACTAAAGGATTTAAACTCACAATTAGTAAGCACTATGTTAGGAATTTTAAAAAAGTCTGTTAGTACTACTTTGTTAAGAGATTTACCATGTATCACCTATCAAAATGATTCAGTATGTAATCTTTCAGTTAACACCTCCCTGCTAGATATCAAATTTCCTCTTTCCAATTTGTTTCTTGATCCTTTTGATCAAATGTATCTTCTATGACCTTTCACTACTTACCTTCACAACTAGTTTTGCTTTCATCAATAGGTTCTGCTCTATTGCTCATTCAATTATCCATCTTCTCCATGCTTCTTTCATACAACACACTCTCCTTTGTATTTCTCTTTACACTCCTACTCCCCATTAGTGTTTGCCTCTTTAAATAGGCATCATGGAGACGATCTTAGGTTATAATCAATGGATCTAGTTGATTGTCATTGTTGTTCAATGCTTCCCTATTTCTAATTAGTTGCATGTATTGCATAGGGATGTGTGACATGACTTGATCCTTATCTCTTCATATAAAAAATTTGAGATTATGTTAGCCAAAAAAAATTTACATATAAGTTTGTGACATTACAAACACCTATATCATTGACTAGTTACTTGACATCAATAAGCTTTCGATGCTTGACCTTAATTGTGATCTTGTGTTGTTTACTCCACTCCTGAATCACTTAACATGCACTAACTATTTAGCATACACTCTCTACTTGACAGTTAAGCGACTCAACATCTACTGACTGCTTGACACCTACTAGTGCTCGGCACTAACTATCATATCACTCAGCATGTATTGTCTAGAGAATTATGCTTGACATGCTCTAATCACTCAGCTTGCTCTATTTAGTCAACATGCACTATGCACTTGGTCTAAATAGTAGCTCGGTCGCAGTGATGACCAAATAAAAATGCTAGATGATGACTAAGTGTTTTGTCGCTACTTTGTCAGAACCATAATGAGATTAACAATCTCCCCCTTTGACATTAGTGGAAAAAACACTTTGTCATGTCATATATATTCTTCCTTCATGCATAAGTCAAACAATATATAATCTTTGCTCGGTCTCTATACAAAATTTCAAAACCTTCAAAATTTACAAAAGTTTTGTTGTTACCTTGTTATGTTACTCCCCCAGAGTAAATACTCCATTTATGTTCTATGACTCCTTTTGAGTAGATATATGCCTTGACAATATCTTCAAAATCCCCCTTTTTTGACACTTCTATCTATGAGGATTGTACACTTCCTATAAATTTATCCAAGAATGGCTTCTGTACTTCCATTATGATTCCCAATGCAAAATCCCAATTCTATCTTGCTACATCAATTGATTGAATCTATATTTCTAATGTGTAACCATATCCACTAGGCCTTCATGTGTGGAAAGATGAGAATATTTCTTCATCAATGTCTCTACAAAGGCTAGTTCCCTCTATAAAACTTCCATTTGTGGAGTCAACATGGACTATATGCTGATAAGAGTTGATCTTATATTTGCATCTTTTTCTTGCAACTCGACAAGCCTTCCCTATGCCAACATTAGTCTCTAAAAATGTAGTTGACTAGTGTTAGGAGATTTCTTAAATGAAGATCCAATAAACTTAAGATCTCCTTGAAACCTATCAATTGTTTGTTGAGTTTCTTGAGTAAAGAAATCAACATTGCATAGTTTATTGTATAGAGAGTGAATGTTCTCCAAAACTTTCTCCACACTATCCATTTTAGATGATAAATCAACTTCTCTTAGTTATTTAGCACTAGATATCTTATCCATGACCTTAGTGTGAAATTTTTATTAGAAAATTCCAATAATATTACATTGGTCTCTATATATTCATCTTTAATCATATCAACTATATGTACAAATTTCTCTAAGATAGGCTTATTGGACAATGCATCTAAAATATCAAAAGCTTCAATAAAAATATCTTTTATTTCATGCAAAACTTGTTTTTTCTTGTGCTTTCTTCTAAGATTCTTTTGATTTGATTTCCTTTGTAGGACCTCTTGTAGTATCTCCATCTCTTCTAATTGATTTTTGTTGGATTAAACTATGGTACAACAATCACCCCATCTAAACTCACATCCTCCAGTGATGTAGTTTCAACACTCTTTGGTGTGCTTGCACTCGACATTGATATCTGCAATGGTGTGGTCTACGTACTCTGTGTCTAAAGAGTCTAGTTGTTGGGAGGAGTTGAAATGATTGGCAAAGTGATTAGTGTCTAAATTGTTGCTTGCTCCTTAGTCTCAATAGTCGTATTATCCTCTTCTACTTGATCATCCTCTTTCTAATTTTCAACATGCTTTGGTGAGGTGGGTACATGACTGGCTTCCTTATCCTTATTCTCTTCATTTCCTTCCTTGTCAACTACCACAAGTGCTGGTACACCTAAGCTTTGTAGACTAGGCAGTGATATATCTAGTGTATCTGCTTCTTTCTCTTTCATCTCAATGACAGATATTGGCATTGCAAATGGTACATTAAGCTCATATTTCCTCTCCAGAACTTTATCCTGTGACATTGTTTGTTCATTTGACTCTTTCTCCTCTACCTCTACAACAAGTGAGGGTACAATATATGTGTATTGTTGTTTCTTCTTAGTGGATTCAATCCCATCCTTTTGAGAGTCATCAATCCTCACCAATATAGGATTAATACATGGAATTGTTATATTGGTGGATTCTTATTGAAATTTCTTAATATCATCATGACTAAGTGGATTTACATTCTATGTGTTATTATTAATGATATCTTCAATAGTCATAGAGTCTTGTTGACTCTATTTCTCTCCTTGTGGAGGACTAGTGCTTGACTCATCAACATATGTGGTTTCTTGTGTGTCATCTTGAGTTGTCTCATCTTGTTTTATTTTATTCTTCTCTACCTCTATTCTTTTCTTCTCTTCCACTATTTCCACTATTTTTGTGGTCAACCCATAGATTTTTTTCCAAAGTAATTTACTCTAGTTCACCACCTCTTCAACTTTATTCCTCAAAATATGAAAGGCTCTATATTTATGAGTAAATATCCCTTTGTGTTTCTCTATAACCTGTGTGATCATTTTCTTATCAAATTCAGGCATAACTTGAGCTAAAGTAGCCTCCTTGATTTTCTTTTCAGTCTCCATATTGAACTTCCATTTCTGCTCAACTCTTTCATATAGACTTTTAGGTATTGAGTTGGCAATCTCTAAAGGAGTAGTCTTAAAAGTACCCATCATATCATAAATAGATTCTTCAATGTTTTTCTTATCTCCATTTTCTAATTTATCAAAATCAATATGTGGAAACCCAAATAAATCTACATTATTCTTTACATTTTGACATAGATTATCAATACCAGATGAAGGATTGTGGCTTACCACTTTGAATTGACTAACATCGTCTGATTTGGTCTTCTTAGCATTTGAATCTTCTTGAAGTTGTGGACTCCTCTTTAGTCTCTCAGTAGGCATGCTCAACTCTACTATATCATTCTTTCCTTTAACTTATGTAGATTGAGCTTCCTTAGCTTATGCAATGGCAACCCTTATGCTTGACCTTATCAAAGATGCAACTAGATTTTGTTCTATTTTCTTTGCTACCTTCTTAGGTTTTTGCATTTTCTTTTGGTTGCTCCTTCCTCTTCTTTCCTTTTTTTTGGGTGCTTGGTCGACTTCTTCTTCATCTTCTAAAGCTTGATCTTCACCTTGTCCTCATGTTATCTATAGAGGTCCTTGACCTTCTTCTTCTACTACTTCTTCTTCTTCTCCTTCTTCTTCACCTTCACCAAACTTCTATTTCAGTTTCTTCACCATTTTTTTTTCTTTTTGAAGATGGTGGTAGTTTGCAATTTTATGGTTATCATTGGCTTGGCTTCTTCATAGTTTCCAAATGATGTAGCATCCTTGTCAACTTCTTCTACCAATAGTGTAGTGATTTCTACTAATGTTTCATCAATATTTACCTCATAAGGTAATGGTCTCAACCATCTAACCCTTGGAAAGTTTCCTAAACATAAACTTATAGTCAACATATACTAGGAAATAAATATCATTGTAATGTTGTTCCACTAGAGACACAAGAATCCTTGATCTCTCCTTCAAAGACTTCTTAAAGTCTTCAAAATAGGTAGTCATTACTAAATCAAAATTTTCAACTAATTGCTCAATATACTTCACTATCTACTGAGTAATTGACTGATTGGTCTTCCAAACTACCTTTCCAGATATAGGAAATGTATTTTGGACACAGAAGAATATGTAGATAATGAGTAAGCCAAACTTACATTGTGAATTCTTTTCCTTTCTGATAGCTTCTAGGTTTTCTAACAATTGTTGAAGTTATAGCTCATCTAGGTCATAGCTATGATCTTTCTTGACAATTTTGTAACCTAGATCCATGACACCGCATGGTATACTATTGATTCTGCTAGACTGATAAAATCTATGTGCTATCACATGCACTAAAAATGCAATTATAAGATTTATAATAGTATCAATTGACATACCCCTCTTATTCCATACTACTCTAGTGTTCTTTTTAATTACTTCCTTGGAATCACTTCTTATGGTCTTGGGTTTGTCTAGGGTAGGATACCTTATAACCCTACGAATAATTATTTTAGAAATTCTGACAGGACCATACTCTAACCATTGTTGATTATCATGAATTTTGCTTAGCACTATCTTTATCCATTCTATCTTTAGCATCTAAGGGAAATCTAGGTCACACGTCAACCCTTTACACTCTACAATCTTGTTCTCCTCCTTCAAGATTTAATTCTCACATAACCTCTGGCAGGTCTCCCCATCCTCTAGATCTCCTACTTCACCTATTTTTTACATAGAACAACAACATAGATTGTGAATTGTCAAAACCTTCACTAGATAATTGATAAAGCACTTGATTGGTCTCCCTTGTAAGCAATTTATGGGATGGCTCAAAATTTGGGAGGTCCACACACATCATTGCTTATCAACTAAACATTCATAACTTTTTTTCCTTCCCTTCTTTCTATTATCAAAGAGCTTGTTTCCATTTTTGTTATCTAGGGTTTGTAAACTTC
The DNA here is from genome assembly GCA_028749045.1 of Cupressus sempervirens. Taxonomy (NCBI): domain Eukaryota; kingdom Viridiplantae; phylum Streptophyta; class Pinopsida; order Cupressales; family Cupressaceae; genus Cupressus; species Cupressus sempervirens. The sequence continues at coordinate 9,709,322 of CM053783.1, forward strand.
AAATAATGTAACTCAATACTAGTGAAATAGCTTTCAAATCGATGGAATAGTGTCACATTGTAGTAGAATCTTTTTTGTAGTTGTTGAAATCCTTTTCACAATTCACCTTCTTTCTGTTTGATCACCTGGTAAGTGCAAATGACTAAAAAATTAACTATTTAACCTTGAAAACCTTGTAATAACCTGGTTAGTTAGCTATGCCAACTAGGTTATTACTATAACCTTGTAATAACCTGGTTGGTTAGTTAGTTTCTTCAGATTTCTTATCCTCAAACAATCCAATAGTGTATTCTTCTTGATATTGAGTGTCATTATGTTGAATGACCAATTCCTTTCTTCTGTTCAATGAATGTTGCAGTCCATCTATTGCCTCCTTCAATTGATATATGACAAGCTTTATTTCAATCTTATGGTTTTCAATAGTCTTTCTCAATTTTTAGACTTCCATCTTCAAGATATTTCCTCTCAAGCTATCCAACTTTAATTTCTAGAGAACTAGGCTCTGATACCAATGGTTGGAAATAATAATAGGAAAGTAAGTTTGAGGAGGGGGGGGGGGGGTTTGTGAACCAATACTTACAACTTTTAGCACTAAAAAATTTCACCATAATTCATCTCATAACTAAACATGTAAACTAAAATATGTAAGAATGCATTGCATCCATAGCATAAAATAAAATCAACACATAAAACAAAAGATTTAATTACCTAGAAACCCTCGAAGGAGAATGTAAGACTGGGGTGGGGATGACATGCACACATCTTCACTACTATAGTAATAAAGTGTGGCCAATTATTGCTACAATTTTTTTACCATAATCTATGATCTACTATGTGGGAGGTCTACCCTATTAAAGGCTTAAAAAGAATGTTAGGTCTCACCTTGAATAAAGGATTTATGCTCACAATTAAGTAAGAATTTTGTTGTGAGATTTACAAAAGTTTTTTAGTACTACTCTATTAAGAGATTTACCTTATATCACCTATCAAAATGATTTAGTACCTGATCCTTTGGTTAGCACCTCTGTACTAGATGTTAGATCTCCTCTTTTAAGTTTGTTTCTTGATCCTTCTGATCGAATGTATCTTTTCTGACCTTTCACTTCTTGTCTTTATAGCTAGTTCTACTTTCATCAATTGGTTATGCTCTGCTGCTCATTCAATTATCCATCTTCTCCATGCTTCTTTCACACAAGATACTCTCCTTTGTATCTCTCTTCTCACTCCTACTCTGACTTAGGGTCTTCCTCTTTAAATAGGCATCATGGCGATGATCTTAGGTTATAATCAAGGGCTCTGGTTGATTTCTATTTTTGCCTAATGCTTTCCTATTTTTGATTGGCTACATGTACTACATAGGGATGCATGACATGACTTGATCCTTATCTATTCATATAAAAAATTTAAGATTGTGTCAGCCAAAAATAGTTTACATAGAATTTTGCACCATTACAAACATCTATGTCATTGACTAATTACTTGACATCAATAGGATTCTGATGCTCAACCTTAATTGTGCTCTTGTGTTGTTTACTTGACTCCTGAATCACTCAACATGCACTAACTATTCAGCATATTCTATCTACTCAACACTTGAGTGACTTGACATATACTAACTGCTCGAAACCTACTAGTGCTCAGCACTAACTGTCATATCACTTAACATGTATTATCTGGAGACTTATGCCCAACATGCTTGGATCACTCAGCTCACAATGATCAATCAGCTTGCTCTGTTCACTTAACATGTACTATGCACTCAGCCTAAATAACAACTCGGTCATAGTGATGACCAACTAACTATGCTAGACAATGACTAAGTGTTTTATCAACACTTTTTCAAAAGAATAATGAGATTAACATCATCAAAATTGATAGCTCACCTTGCTATCTCTTCTTTCAAATCCTCTTCAACAATTAATAAATATGGCAGTCTACACAATTAGTAAATGTCTCTCTAATAGGTTAGACAATGTCTTATTAGTAGGCTTGACATCAATGACAATATAACAATTATTCCAATTGTAGTTTTCAACAATCTCCCTCTTTGGAATTTATGACAACACCTCTAGTTACCATGCAATCTAGAAACAATCTATCAATCTTGTACTATTTGCTCCCTTTGTATTTGTTCTCTCTAGCATAGAATCACCTAGGGATTGTTTAGGTAGTCTAAAATTATCTTGTATTAGTTGCATGTGCATATGTACCTTAAAGGAATTTTTTATATGATTTTCAAAAGGTCATGTTGACCATGATAGTAGTACAATAGGGCTTTTGTTCATAGGGTCTTAGAACATTTTGCTAGGTGCAATTAGGGTCTAGCAAGTTGTAAAGCCCTCTAATTGGCCCAAAACATGATGATGATGTCATAATGAGGTCAGTAGGGTCTAGGATAGGTAAGGATGATGTTTTTACCTTATTTGAGGTATGTGGTTAATTTTGGGAAGCATTGGAGTTCATCTAGCTAAGTTGGGAAAAAGTTGCCAAAAAGATGTAAAAGTTGCATTGTGCAACTTTGAAAAGTTGTTTGAGCAACATTGTCAAGAAAGCTCCAATTTGATGGAGAAGATCCCTAAGGGGAAAATAACAACCCAACCAACCTATATAAGGCATGAAAATACATGTAAACAAGGTGGGATGCCAATTGTACAAATTGAGCATTTGAGCAATCAACATCTGGAGCAATTTAATGAGAAATTTTCTTGATTTCTATGAAAATAGGTAGTTAAGAGTTACAAGTTAGTTCTAAAACTTATGCATCCTATGAATATTTTTTTTACTTGATTCTATGTGGAATTAGGTAGGTATTTTGATCTATTTGTATTCCTTTTGTGAAATTCTTTTAGTTTTGCATTGCCACTAGTTTTGTCCAGGAAGTTGGTAAAGATGGAGTTCTAAATCACTTTCCCACAATCCAATCCATACGGCCTCTTAGGAATAGTGAGTAGATTCCATGTACATAATATGTATACAAGTAGGGACCATAAATACAGGGAAGCAATTTTTAAAATCTTTCCCTATGCAAGCCTATAATGAGTCTGACTAGGGAAGACCAAGGTAAAATCAACATAACTTGTAGAGGTAGATAACCAAAGCCATGATTCCACTTAGGGATTAAAGATGGAAGTCTTGCCAAGGTTTTTTCAAGAGGGTGTGGTCATTTTAATGTAGTTGATGGTCTTACACCTCTTAACTTGTAGAACAATGAGTTAGATCCCTAAAACCCCTAAAGCCACTCAAATCGAGTTAGGGTACTATTTAGAAAGTGGTGACCCCAAGACCCCAAATATCCTTGAGAGGGTGGAACATGATCCAAGAATCCTAAGAAAACTTGTAGGGTTACTTTGGAAGGATTGGGAGACAATCCCTATGTTCTTGCTATAGGACTAATTGGGGCTAATAGACTTTTGGGCCTATTTGTGAAGAAATAAAGAAATCAAATGGGAATATGAATCTGATGGGACTTCTAACATATCTAGTTGCTTGGGTTGAAGTGTTTGACAATACCTCCACACTTTTGCAAGTCTCAGTTCAAGATTTGGAGGTTGAGAGCCTTTATGATGCTTTAAGGGCTATGGTGAATGAAGTGAGAATGCATCAAGCTTTGACTTGATTAAGGAATCTTTCCTGGTAGTTGGGTTGACAAGAGAGACCAAGGGATCCTTAGGCACTTAAAGTCCTATAGGTGATAAGTGGTGTGGATACACCTTAAGAGTCTTATAAGAAGACCAAGAGCATGAATTAGTGATTGATTCATCCAACCTCCCTATTAGATTGGTATCAAAGCCTCAAAAGATTAGTCTTGTGGATAAATTTTTTAGAATAAGGAATCAATATGAGAAACTACAATGGTGAAAAATGTAGAGTTAGCAAGGAAGGTGACTGAGAAAGATGAAGAAAACAAGTTGCTGAAAGATAGGTTAGCCCAACTAGAAGAAAAGTTGGATCAAGTAGAAGAAACACTGAGGAAGTCAAAGGAGAAAGAAGAAAGAGGTGGTTGTAGAGGATGAAGAGCCTACCCCTGATCCTGTCCTCATAGAGGAACAATTCTTGAACTCTAGGGAATACCACTATTCATTAGGAAGATGGAGGTAGATTTAGACTTGGATTGGATAAAAGGGATGGAAAACCATTTTGAATGTGATGAAATCACAAAGGCAAATAAAGTGAAGGTATTAAAGTCAAGTCTAAGAGGCTTTGCATTGACATGGTGGAAGTTCATCCAGATAGAGAGAGAAGGAAGGTAAGAAACCAACTTCCACTTATAAGGGAATGGTTCACAAAATAAGAGAGGCATAAATGCCAGAGGATTATGAAATCCAATTGCATCAGAAGAGACAAAGTCTTAGACAAAGGGATCTTGATGTGAATTCCTATACAGAGGAATTCTAGAAACTATGCATGAGATCAAATGTAGCTAAAGATGAAAGTCTTAAGGTGGCTAGATACTTGAATGGATTGAAATGGAGTATAAAAGAGGAGATGGCTCTTCTTAGTCCCAAGACAACACACCAATGCTATCAATTGGCTATCAAGGTAGAAAAAAAAAGCAAAAGGAAGCATGATCAGACTTCCAAGGGAAGAGGTGGAGGAAGAGATCAAAGAGGTCATAGAGGTGGATACAAAGGTAGAGGGATCAAATCAAGAAATCAAGGAGAGTCTAAGTCTGTAGATCATGGGAATGAAACTACTTCTAGCGAAGGTCATGGAAGAGGTAGAGGAACTCAAGGGAGTTCTAATAGAGGAAGAGGTGTAGGCAAAAGTAACTTATACTTTTCTATCATGAAGTGCTATAGTTGTGGACAGTTGGGCCATCCTACTTATAGGCACCTTGAGAAACTACCTTCTTCAAATACTAAGAAGAGAGTAACATATGTTGAAGAGGACACATCAAGTGTCAAGTTAACTGAGATCAACCACATTGAATTAGAAATGGGGGAGAAACTAATGTTTAGAAGGGTTTTGGTCGGACAACCAATTAAAGAGGAGCCAAAGCAAAGGAGAACCTTATTTGGGATAAGGTGCAAAATACTCGGCAAAGTTTAAGGTTATTATGGATTCAGGGTCTACAAATAACATTACCTCTAAAAAAAGCATAAAAGAAGCTAAAACTTGAGAAGGTACTCCATACCAATCCACACAAAGTGACATGGTTGGATAAGGGTCAAAGTGTCCTTGTAAATGAACAAGCATGGGTAGAATTCTCCATTGGAGGATACAAAGATAAGTTAATCTGTGATGTGTTGCCTATGGATGCATGCCATCTACTATTGGGTAGGCCATGGAAATATGATAGAGGATCCATCTATGATGAGAAGGAGAATACCACTTCCTTCAAGAAGGATGGAAGGACCTTCAAGATACAATCATTGATGGAGGAAAAGGAAACACAGTCAAAGACTCCTAGTGTCCTATTAAGTAGTGGCAAAGAATTTGTTAGAGCTCTTCAAAAAGGAGGTGAAGGATATGCTACAATGGTGCAACCTAAAGAAGAGGGAAAGAATATGCAGGCACCTATACCTAGAGAAGTAGAAGACTTACTTGGAAAGTTCAAAGATATAGTCAGTGATGAGACACCTGCAACATTACCTCCTAAAAGTTCTATTAGTCATCAAATAGACTTCATCCTAGGGGCTTCTTTACCAAACAAGGTATCCTACAAGCTCACCCCAAAGTAGAACCAAGAACTAGCCAGACAAGTGTAGGAGTTGCTAGACCAAGGTTTGATAAAGAAGAGCATTAGCCCTTGTGCAGTACTAGTGGTATTGGCATCCAAAAAGGGTGGTAAGTAGAGACTTTGTACTAATTCTAAGGAAATAAATAGGATTACAATTAAATACAAGTTTTCCATACCTAGGATTGAGGATTTGATGAATTGTATAAGAGGATCTAGATATTTCACTAAGTGGGACTTAAAGAGTGAATACCATTAGATTAGGATCCAAGAGGGAGATGAATGGAAAACACCATTCAAGACCATTGAAGGGTTGTATGAGTGGAGAGTTATGCCATTTCAACTTACAAATGCTCCTAGCACATTCACGAGCCTAATGAATGAAGTGCTTAAGGATTACATTGGCAGGTTTATGGTAGCATACCTAGATGAATTACTCATCTTTAGCAAAACCAAGGAGGAACATATGAAATATTTGGAGATTTTACTCAAAAGATTGCTAGAAGAGATGTTGTCTATCGACCTAGAAAAATGTGAATTCCTCAATCAAGAACTTGTATACCTAGGATTTGTAGTATCACAAGGTTCATTGAAGATGAAACCAAGAAAGTTGGAGGCTTTCTTGAAATGGTCAACACCAACCAAAGGGACATAGGTAAGGAGTTTCCATGGGTTAGCTCAATTCTATAGAAATTGTATAAGGAACTTTAGTGGTATTTGTGCACTAGCATTAGATACCATCAAGGGTGTATTAAAGACTAAGTTCAAATAAACACTTGAAGCAAGGAGATATTTTGAGAAATTGAAACAAGAAGTGGCTACTTGACCTGTCCTCTTCTTACCTAGCTTTGATAATTTATTCATAGTGGAGTGTGATGCAAGTGGGATTGCAATAGTAGGATTACTATGCCAAGAAGTTAGACCCATAACTTTATTTAGTGAGAAGCTTGATGAAGCCAAGAAAAAGTACTCTACTTATTACTTGGAGTTATATGCTCTAGTGTAGTCACTTAGGAAGTGGAGACATTATCTCCTACCCAAGGAATTTGTAGTGTTTATAGATAATCAAGCTCATAGCTATATTAACACACAGGAAAATATTTCTCTTAGACTATAAAAGAGATCAAATAACATTTGAAGAAGGCTATAACAAAGGCTACTCATAAGTTGAAGACCAAGGTAGAAATGTCAATAAAGGACATAAAGTTTGAAGTGGGAGAGTATATTGTGGTCCAGCTAAACAAATCTAGACTATAGAAAGGGGTACCAACCAAGATGCAGATGAAGAGAGTAGGTCCATGTAAGGTGTTAGTAAAATATGAACAAAATGCCTACAAGGTGGAGCTTCCTATAGATTTGAACATTTCATCTATGTTCGATGTGATTGATTTGATCAAATACAAAGGACCACTATAAGAGGTAAGATAATATACCAAGGAATTACTAGAGGATGTTAGTACTGAGATCTTACCTCCCAAGACTAAGTAACAAGTTCAAAGGGTTTTGGATTCTAGAGTAAAGAAGTCAACTAGACACAAGACCTATATGAGAATTTAATCCCATGGAACTTAGGGAAACCAAAGGCTGAAGCTACATAGGAAGATAACTTCAAAAGACTAGGCATTGACATGTCTTTGATTCTCCTCATGTTCCTTGAACATTGTGTAGAGGGGGAGAATGGTGTAGGAGAACCTAGGGATTTCTTAGGTAGTCTAAATGTTTCTTGCTTCAATTTTATGTGTGTGCCTTAGGGAATTTTTTATGTGATTTTCATAAGTCATATTGACCATGGTAGTAGTAAAATAGAGATTTTGTTCATAGGGTCTTAAAACCTTTTGCTAGGTATAATTAGGGGCTAGAAAGTTATAAAGCCTTATGATTGGCCTAAAACATGATGATGATGTTATCATGAGTTTAGTAGTGTATAGGATGGGTTAGGATGATGTTTTTACCTTACTTGGGGTCTATGGTTAAGTTTGGGAAGCATTGGAGTTCATTTAGCTAAGTTGGGAAAAAGTTGACAAAAAGATGTAAAAGTTGCATTGTGCAACTTTGCAACTTTGAAAAGCTGCTTGAGAAAAATTGTAAATAAATTTTCAATTCAATTGAGAAGAGCCATTAGGGATGCCCATTGAATAGATTGAGTATTTGACCAATCAACATTTGGAGCAATTTAGTAAGCAACTTTATTGTTTACTATGATAGTAGGTAGTTAGGAGTTAAAAGTTAGTTTTGAAACTTGTGCATCCTATGAATACTTTTTAAACTTGATTCTTTGTGGCATTAGGTAGGTGTTTTGATCAATTTGTATTCCTTTTGTGAAATTGTTTTAGTTTTACACTGCTAGGGGTTTTGTCCAGGCAGTTGGTAAAGATGGAGTTCTAACTCACTTTCTCACCATCGAATCTATATGACCTCTTGGTAATAGTGAGTATACTCCATATAAATAATATCTATGGAAGAAAGGGTCCTCAAATGTAAGGGAGCAATTTTTAAAGTTGTTCTCTAGCAAGCTTATGGTGAGTCTAGCTAGGGACAGCCAAGGTAGAACCAACATAACTTGCAGAGGTGGATAGCTAGAGCCATAATTACACTTAGGGATTTAATATGGGAGTATTGCCAAGGTTTTTGGACGAGGGTGTGGTCATACCAATGAATTTGATGGTCTTACACCTCTTAACTTATAGAATAGCAAGTTAGAGCCCTAAAATCCCTAAAATTACTCAAATTGAGTTAAGGTACTCTATGGAAGGTGGTGACCCCAAGACCAAAAAAAATCCTTGAGAGGGTCGCACATGATCCAATAATCCTAAAAAAATATTTAGGGTTACTTTGGAAGGATTGGGAGAAAATCCCTATTTTCTTACTACAGGGGACCTAATTGGGGCTAATACCCTTTTTAGGCCTATTTGTGAAGAAATGAAGAAATTAGATAGGAAGATGAATCTAATGGGACTTATAACACACTTAGTTGGTTGAGTTAAATTTTTTTTACAATACCTCCACACCTCTATAAGTCTTAATTGAAGATTTGGAGGTTGAAAGCCTTTATGATGCTTTAAGGGCTATGGCAAATGAAGTGAGAATACATCAAGTTTTGGCTTGATTGAGGAATATTTCTTGGTAGTTGGGTTGGATAGAGAGAGGAGGAGATCCTTAGTAAATTAAGGTCCTATAGGTGACAAGTGATGTGGGAGAGACACCCTAAGAGACTTGTAAGAAGACCAAGAGCATGAATCAATGATTGATTCATCCAACCTCCCTATCACTCTCTTTCTTAGTTTCATTTTGATTCTCATCCAATGCAATCTTAGGATGTTCCTTCTATCATTTCAGCACATATTTCCCTCTTATTGATAACTTCAACACCTCTAGAAACATATGTCTCCCTCTTGAAAACAATCACTTTCTCCCTCGATATATGAATGATAACTATCATATATACTCTCCCTCTTTTGTGTAACTTAAATGGTAACTCAATCATTGTCTTCCTCTTTGAAAATAATTCCACATACATTATCCATTCACATGAATCTTCATCTATTTGATCTTCTATACATAACACTCTCATGTCACTATTCTGATTGATATGAAAGTGTTATTCCAACATTAACTCTTTGCAACTCCATGTGCTCATAGTTCAATGTCTTGCTTGTTACTCCTTTAGGAATCTCCTAAAGTGTGAGCTCTTTTAGAATGTAAATTCCACCAAGATAATTGAGAGGGGTAAGGGGGGAAGGGGGGGTTAATTAGTTATCAAATTAATACATCTTTTATTAACCTATTTTAGGTTCACTTCCTAGGTCCCATGTTCATATTGTTTTGTGGTGTTAACTTCTAGGTGGGTCAGTCTACAAAAGAAATTTAATTCCAAAACATTTATAAACCCATCCATTTTCTCCATTTTGCATCTCACAAGCATCCATATTATTAAACACACAAGCACTATCAAGCATTCAAAATTTCAAGCACTCAAGTCTTCAAGCATTCAAGCACATTGCTCCACTTAAGATCAAGGATTTTAGCATTCCAGAAATTGAAGGATTTTATCTTCAATATCTCCCTTAATCCATTCAAGGTAATTTGTAACATCTTCTACATCCATTTGTCTACATTCTAGATCCAACTCAATTGGTAAAGAGATCTTGTTGTATTCAATTAAAGAGATCCCACAATTGTAAGTTGAATTCATACATTTACTTTACATACATGGAATTGAATTATTTCAATTCAAGGTTAATTCCTAAACTAGGGTTTAATAAAGGAACCCCCCCATCAGATATGAAAGGTGAGTCTTCTATCCTCTTTATCATTTCAACATATCTACTTACTACATTTCCATATATTTTCCTAGCTCTCATTATAACAAGGGCTTCCAAGGATGTTTTCATCTTTTCCCTTATTATACTCACTAAGATCTAGCTTGCATAGTGTTCCTTTCTCACTTGGTTAGCATTAATATTTCTAGACCTAGCCTTTTATGAGTTGAATTGAAAGGATAAATTTCCTCGACTCCCTCTTTGAGTTGCGTAACTGTATATAATGACTCCTAATAGGGTCAAATCTCCTAACATAGAACTTTTAAATTAGCACATTATTGTGGGTACCATCCCCACAAACATTTTTCTTTGGATAGGGTTTCCTCAAAAATAAATCACGGTGTTACGAGTTTCTTATTGTTGTATGGTTTAATTTTTTGTTTATTCATTTGTGGATGCATATGGTTAAGTTTTGAAATACATACTATTGCAATATTGATTCACACCACCACCACACCACACCACCCCCCCACCCGAAATATTTTCTATTTATAACAATTGGTATTATAGCTCGAGTTACTTATAAGAACCTTAATAATTTGAGGAACATCCTAATGGATACAAATGATTTCCCAAGAAACTTTGGAGTAACACTTGAAGATCCAAATCAAGAAAATGAAGAAAATAAAATATTAAAGATAAAACTTAGAGATTCAAAAGGATGTATTAATAAGCTCAAGGATCAAATTGACATTTCAAGGATAAAATGAAAGCATCTAGCATGATAGATCAAGGAATCTATATAAAATAATGAACCAAATATGGTTGGAAAACTCATGAAAGAAAATAAAGTACTCAAACATGAACTTAAAGTCACATCACTTTAGTTGGCTAAGGTATTTGGAAAATAAAAATCTCAAAAAGAGAAGCTTGAAGCAGATTTGAAAGGTAAAGCTAGTGAATGCAAAGATTTGGATACTCATTGTGTAAGGTAAAATTTGAACTTGATTATTCAAAGCTCAAGTATAAGGAAATTGAGAAATACATTGATATTGTGAAAGGATATCTTGTTGAGACTAAGTTATATCTTCAAAAGTTATATTCAAGTACTGACAAACTTAGTGATTGCTCCTCAATTATATAACTCTTAGTTTTATTTTCTCTTTTTGGTGTCCTTTGTTAGAGTAAAAGTTTAATTTAATTTAATTTATTAAATTACCTTTTCTCCCTTCTTAAGATTTTACTTTATGCACTTATGCATTCACATTTAATAATTAATTAGTAATTATTAAATGACTTTTCCCTTTTAGATTACCCTTTTTTGGGTTTCAATCTCCTTCTATAAGAATTGATCCTTTGTAATTATCTTACATCTTTTTCATTTTTGAGAATACAATTTGCATATTTTCAGAGTAAAACCCTTGCCTCCTTGTGTCTTTTTCTTCTCTGTGATAGGTTTTTACATGCAGGTTAGAAAATTGCTAGTGGCTACTGATGCTGCTAGCTAACCACATCGTAATTGCCACATTCACCATTGTAGTTACCACTAGAAAATTGTGGCTTAAACATCGCACAACCAATCATCTCCCAGGGCACCTCCCACCTGCCACCACAACCTCCTCTCTATGGCCACTGTGACCTTACCACAAGTGCCGTCACCATTTTTTACCACCTGGACACCACTCCACCACCACTACCAGTGGTGTGTTTTTCTATATATATATTTATACAAAATATTTTATTTCCATGCATTTCTAGGGGCCTTGTCTTCTTTTTGCAATATCTTGAGCATATAGTGTATTCTTTCGATCTGAAAAAAGCATTGCAAAGATGCTTCTGAGATGAAGATGATCACATAGGTATTTTTGGGAATTTTTTCTTTTTTGGTACATATTATTGGTCTTAAATTCTGTTGATGACTTCTATCTTCTATGGGGCATAACTTCTTCATTATAGCTTTGTTGTCAGATCCAAAAAAAGTACAAAAAGGATCTTCTCAAGAATTTTCCATATTCTCTATCATTTCACTAGTATTTTGTACCAAGTATTTGTGATCATTTTTGAAGTTTTTTTTCTCTTTTCTCATTTATGCATTCCTTCTAGCAATCGGGTTCAATTTTTTGCATTGTGGGGGGTGTTTTGTCATATTGTTTCTGTTATTTACTTATGTAAAATAGAACTACATTAAAAAATAATTCAACACCTTCTAAAACAATGTTTGAGACCTCTTCTTGTCTAGAACTTTTGACCCCTCATAATCATCACACATGGAAGACCTTGGTGACAAGACTTCTCTGGTCAAGTGTGTTGTGGTCTTGTTTAGATGTAGTGCAACTAGTTTTATAGAGGCCTTTTGAGGTCATGCAACACATGAAAAAGATGGATGAGGCAATAGGATTGATTTCTTTACAAGTCTCTGATGGACTACAGTTTCATCTTGATGGATGGAATACTCCTCTAGCTATGTGGACCAACCTCGAAGGCTTGTTTGGCACAATAAATGAGTTCAAGGAACTTCAGATTGAGGAAGATCTTACCTCTCTCATACCAGATTACTTTCCTTCCATTGGGGACTTTTTGATGAAATTCAAGCAACTGAGATCTTTATTGCAAGGTTATGGGAAAACTAATACTGACACTAAGTGTATCTATCTAATTCTTTCTAAGCTTTGTGGAAACTTTCAAATTTTTTATTGTACCTTCTATTCCACCAAAGATGCTTTGGGTAATAGATTTACCATGCTTCCCTTTGAGGTTTTTTGTGATCATTTGACTCGAGAGAAAGCTAAGCTCTCTCAGTTGGATTCTTTCATAGGCTCATAGATTTATGCATTGGTAGCTTGACCATCTTTAGGGGTGAAGAAGAACACATAAATCTCACTCTACAGAGTCTCAGATCAATTCCAACACTCACAGTTCATCAAGGCCACCTCCTCTTAAGGGGGGTAAATCAAAACCAAAAAGACCAAAGTGTGCTTATTGTAATATGTCTAATCATGATGAGTCACATTACTATGAGAAGAAGTCACTAGTAAATTTGGACTTAATTCTTGATGAATTTTGGTAAATTTTTTGACCTAGGTTGGTCAAAATTTTGAACAAGCAGTTCATTGGTATTTTTCTCATCAAAATTTTGACCAATTTATAGGTTGGTAGAAATTTTGACGAATATTGGTTGAAAAGTCTTTTCTCTGATTTTCCATATTTGGTCAAAATTTCAACCAAATTTTGGTTGAAAACTTTCCAAAATTGGTGGAAATTTCCACCAAATATTGGTAGAAAATTTTCAAGAATGGATTGAGATTTCCACCAATTTTTGGTCGCAAACTTTCAAGAATTGGTGGAAATTTTGACTAAATATTGGTAGAAAAATTTCAAGAATTGGTCTAAATTTTGACCAATGTTTGGTCAAAAACTTTCAAGAATTGGTCAAAATTTTGACTGATTTTGGATCATCCCACAACCAGGATGCCATGGTCATGACCAATGTGTTGGTAGAAATTTTGATCAATTCTTGAAATTTTTCTACCAATATTTGGTCAAAAATTCCACCAATTCTTGAATGTTTTCGACCACGATGCCATGGTCATGACCAAAAGATCGGTCAAAATTGTAACCAATCGCTGGTGGAAAACCATGAGGAGATGGTCAAAATTTTGACCAAACTACGAGGTTTAAAAATAAATAGAGTGGGTGAATCCCCTAATGAATGCCTACCCATGGATTCTCTCTTATATCATCTTCTTGGACCAACACAATTTTAGAAGAGGCTTGTCTGTGGTTGCCATTATATAGCACATTTGTTAAATTTTTTTGAAGTTGATCTAATGGTGAGCCCTTATCTAGCATTAGGTGGCTACTTGGTGCTCTAGAAATTTGTTATGAACATCGTGGTAAATGGGAGATTTGATAAGAGAGCTCCCAGTGACCCTCCGATAAAATTAGTGTTGGTGTTCAAGAAAGACACATTTTTTGAATTTTGAATATTGGCATTAGTATCATTTCTATTGGAGGATTGTGATGCATCCCAATTTCTATGCAAGAGCTCCCCAAAGTTGTCTCTATGCAACTTCATTAGCATAAATTGAAAAATGGTTTGATAGCGGTTATCTTTGTGGTTGCCTAGAAAGCGATCTAAAGGGTGAGCCATCGTCTAGCAGTTGTGTTGCTTATCATGAGTGATGAGGGAACCATTTCAAAGAATGAGAAAAGGATGAATGCAGTACCAGATTCCAAATGAAATCAATCACACCAAATCTCTAAGAGCAGAATGAAGCAACAAGCTATTTTCTATGCACAACTCCCTAACAATGCTTTTCTTTCTCACTCCATTGGTACAAATTTGGGAGTGTGGTTCTCTAGTGGTTGTTGTTCCAGTATTTCATTACAGTGATTTAGAAAGCGATGGTAAGGGCAAAGCTTCTATCTAGCATGTGGGATGTTTGTGTAAGAGAGTAGGGGACCTTCTATTATGCAAGCCATGTTTTAGGGAGTCTAAGTATTAGGTTTGGTTGTAAAGGCCTTTGGGATTTGGTCTATCTTATCCTATTTTAGAATTAGGGTGGAGGGAAAGACAGTGAAAATAGGGATGGTGTTTAGGGGGAGGTATTGGATGAAGGGTGGATGGGTGTTGGAGGTAGTGTAGGCATGGATGGTGGGGTGGAAGTAGAGCTGGGGGGTGGTAGAAGTGATGGCAATTAGGGAGGAGGTAAAGGTGGTGAAAGTTGGAATGATAGTAGAGGTGGTAAATGGGGTAAATGTAGTGAGAGTGGTGAAACAAAGATGTAATTTGATCAAAGGAGGCAAAGGGGAAATTGTCTAATTATTTAAAGAAAATTTGGTCAAAGAGAGACAAAGTTACTAAGAAAGTTTTGTCGGTAGAAAACATAAACTCGGAATGCCTGCTAAGTCAATTAAAAAAAATTCTATGTTTCAAGTTTCTTTATTGTTGCAACACAAGATTTTAGGAGTTCCTCTTTTAGAATTTTCATAAAGATGACTTCAATTTATTTAATGGACTCTTCTACTTTCTTTAATAAGAAGGGTGTGTGGTCTAGGAAAAAACTTGATATAGTTGAATATGTCAACCCTTCCTTTATAAAGAGAACATTCAATTTATTGAGAAAGGTTAAGGGAGCGATAAGAATTGCAAAGAATTGCTGAAACATGTTGCTTATGAAAAATAAAAATTGACAAAATTATTCTCACTTGAGAGAGAGAATTGAAGCAAGCATGGATAATGCCTTACCATTACATGATAAGCCTACTCACAACTGAACAATGATAAGTCAAAATTAATTATCAAGAGGTGAATACAAGCATTCTTCAAAATTAATTATCAAGAGGTGAATACGAGCATTCTTACACTGAAATGAAGGCACATTTTCTATATATGGTAGGAGGGTTTGCAATAGAGGTCAAAAAGCAACTGAAGAATCATCAACACCACCACCATCATCATCATCATATTTATATAACACAAGAAAAGTTTCACCATAGTTGACATAATTTATAAAGCAATCATTTAATAACAACACTCAAGCACATGTTTCAATATCAACTTTGTATAAAGAATAGTTATGAGTTTATCTTATCTCATCTATCTCATCTTAAAATGTTGACAAGTAATTACAATAAAATATACACTACCTCAAGTTGAAAATAGACATTATCCATATCAATTTTTGGCACACCAGGCATTTTATTCTCATAGCCTCTGCACGTTTCCAGTGGTCGTGTATATCAACTAGCATATTTTGAGTCACACCTCCATGGCCTAAACAATAAATGGACCAAATTTAGAAAAAAACCTTTCAATTTCTTGAGTGAAATTTATTATTGCCATAGATAATTTTGTTAAAGAGAACCTATGATAAGCTACACCTAGCCAAGTTTACAGATGTCAAAGTCATATATCATTCCTCAACTTGTTACAAGAAAAAAATTCCTATAAAGTGGTAGGATAATAAATAAACAAACAATAAGAAAGCAATTAAATTACATATACTATGGATATTTTAAAAAAATTGAAGTTTTCAAAAAAAAAAAATCATTAGATAAAAGCCAGAGTCTCTTAAAATTTTAGCTAGCTTTTAAAGCACTCATTGGTTACAATTATCCAATAATTACTATTCACAATATCCAACACCCTTATATCACTAGCCACTCAAGTATTCTACTTTTCTTCCCTTTGGATGGGCTAAACTTGAACATGATATCTATCAAGTTCACATGGTAGTAACCATTAATTTTTTTTTCATAAACAACAAATCTACCCAATACCTTTTACCTATGAGCTAATTAAAAATATATATGAAGAATAAAGATATTTGATATTCAACAAGTGTTGTACTGTAGCATAGCTCCTGCCATGTGTTGGGAGGGTAGTTGTGATTTTCAGAAGAAAAAAAACATGGGCTTTCTCAAGTGCTGCAAAAATATGCTACCCAAGATATCACACGCAATAGTCCTAGTGATGAGCATAATTGAAATCTTTCAAAGTGACCATTTTCTTTCTTTGAATCCTTCTGGAGCTATGTTGATGCAAATTTAGCTACTTGTCCTCATACATTGCAACCTCACAAGGGTCAAACGTCTCTTATTCGTGTGTAGTATTTTTGTAGGTTTTGTTAATTCAATTCAGTTTACAATGAAATCATGGACTAGAAATATTGTCTTTTTGGTAAAGGATGGTAGGAACTCACTTGTTTGGTGTTAGGGTCTGCAACATTTGGAAAGCTCTTCCAACCTCTTTCCCCTAATAAGAACACCTGTCCTTGAATCCTGGGTGACAGTTAACATAATAATTAGAATTTGAAATCCCCTAGTTACAAAAGAAGCATAAATACCTAACAATATAGGTAAAATGGTAAGAATGTCTAGGAAAATGGTAAAGATGATACAAAACCATTTGAATGAATAAACTGGATTATTTTTGTATTCTATTTTGCTATATTGTGTCCTATATAGAGATTCAAACAATCACATGTAGAGCTATTTGTTGTGGGTCATACATGGTGCTTATTACAACTAATTGTATAGTCCATTACAATTCTGTAATAGTTAGGGTATTCCCAACTCCGCTAGATGCATCAAAACCATGTAATTCTTATAGTAATACCCTTGTAGCCTTTGCAATGGTTAAAGATTTTGACTATGGAATACATACATGCATGTTAAATATTTCCCTATGCTACAGCCACTTCCTCATAGTCACCACATATTCCACATAATACATGATTGACTAACGATAAGCAAATTTGTATCAAAGATGAAGAAAATTGATTGAACAATAAATTTTCTATTGTTTTCTAGAAGGTCAGATATAATTAAAAAATAAGTAGCATTGAATTTTAGTTTCCAACAGGATAAATTTGCAAGGAAGAAGTAACGACTACTTACATAAATTTAAAGCTCCAAAACTGAAGGTTGCAAGGATGACACTATGAAAGGTATATCACTACCCAGCAACATAAACCTTAAAAGAAGCCTAACTATATAGAAGGCTTCAGTTAACAAGACTAGAATTTATATCCAATGAACAACTAAAGAGAATAACTTGCATGCAAAAAGAAACTATAGAAAACATATTACACACTCTAAGCCTATTTTTCCTCATAACATTTCTCCCCCTAGTTGACAAATGTGTATCACCAAATTCAAATTTTAATGCATTACATTTCATCATTCTCACAATCATGCTCATATTACTTAAATATCTTTTGAAAAGGGAATATTTTATCTACAGACATTTGTAGGTAAGGTTGTGAGGACAGATGTCTTTAATGCATTTAGGCCATATTATCAAAGTTCACAAGATATTATTAGTGGTTCAAAAGATGTTATTAGTGAGTGTTCAAATATACTGTGAAACATTTACCTAGTGTAGCAAGTCCATTCTCTAGCCAACACAGTTAAAATTCTAATAGCCATCTACCAAAACTTTTATAAACTTTTGCACCTTCATTACCTTATAATTCTCACACAAGCTTGACAATATGCAACATGCTTACTTCAATATTGGCATGTTCTCTTGCCTTGTAATATCTGTAGAACCTCTGTCAATCTATAGATTTAGATCTAAGCCCAATCATAGAGTGCCAATAAAGCACTCAATTTATTTTTGCCTAAAACACATGCAACTTAACAAAAACTAACAAAGAAAAAGCAACCATTAACAACAAATGATTTTGATTAGTCGTTTGAGGAGAGATAAATCATTGTTTAAGGATGCTCCCTTAGCTATAGTTCCAGGTAGGAACTAATAATATGGATCATTTTTTGTATTAAAGATAGTAAACAAAAGAGCTTTACAATAGTGCATATGAGTGGACCATAAAAAATCTAACCATAACTTCAATAAAAAAATCATAACTGTAGCTATCAACATGCTAACAAGCTAGCCATAATCTTCTACTCATGACCAGTTACATAAACAATACAAAATTATACACATCAAGAGTTCTGCTAATCAAAAAAGAATAACTTTAGATACTGCATCAATGTGTATCCCATGCACCAATAATATTATTGCTGATTTCAGCTTTGTCTAATTTAAATCTTCCTAGAAGGGGATCTATGTTAGGAGTAACACTAGAGGGTGCATCCCACCTAGGACTATTAGTAAGTTTAGGCATCTTATTGATTTCATCAACCTATTCCTTCATGATGTTATTCTCCTTCATGGATGGTTTTATGGCCTTGAGCTCCTCTAGTTCAACATGTCCTTATATGTATTGGCAAAGTTGTTGATTTTATGCTTGATTAGTATACGAGCAACATTCCTTCACAAATTAGGATCATCAAATGGCTCTTTGGTATATCCAACACAATAGACACATGTAGCATTATATAAGACTATAAGTTTATGATTAAACTCAGTAAGGCTCCTTATACCTTAATATATATCCTTGTTTTTTTTACTCCATAATAGCCAAATAATTTCATAAAACATAACAGACCAAAAAGAATTAAGCTTGTCATCAAAGAAATCAATGAAACCAACAAGTATTTCAAACCACGAGAGGCCAAGACAAGTGATCCAACTAAGGGGGGACCCAAGAAATATGGACCAAACATGAATAGCAAAAGGACACTCAAAGAACATGTGAGAGATGGACTCCATGGATGAACAAATAAAGCAAACAACAGGGACAAGATAAATAGATGACAACACATCACCCACAACAACCCTCTTAAATGAGACTTACCACACAAGATAACATTTGTTTGGTTCACTTTAAACACAAAGGAACACATAGAGACAGTTTGATGACACCCCAAGCCTCATTAATCTACTATATGATCCTAGAACCATCTTAGAACATTAAGCATATCTGCTCTGAATTGATGCCAAAAAAGGAATCGTCATTCACCCATTTCATTTGTTCCTAGGCCTGACTATCTAACACAACCTTACCAGGGAAGAAAACCCCCACTATCTTGCAAATTAAAGATTATGTATTTTTATGAGTAGAAGGAATGCTGAAGATATCATATAGTTCATCCCACAAACCCAATCAATTAGTAACAAGAAGATAACCAAAAGTAGCAATGTCCAATGTATCCCAAATCTTTCTAAAAAAGGATTGAGTAAGAGCCAAAGGGTTGTTACTTTGGTGACCATGTGGTATTTGGCTTGATTAGCTATGAGAAGTACATATGTAGTTTGACCAGATGTTAACATGAGAGTGTTTGTTATGTATGACTTTGTGTAGGAGGCATCCAGCGATACCACCATGAGATTGTGTGATGCAACCTTGAAAAAGAGGTGATTATTGACTGTAGCATTGACAATATGAAGAAGATATGTTTTTCCTTGTTCTATAGTGAACCTTTCTATTCCTATATACATCAAATTTCATTGCGGGCATCCTAATATGTTTATTTTTATAGTGGGCATCCACCCAAAAAAAGTAATCTATTGATAGCTATCAAAGGCTCCACCCATAATCCCACGAGGAATAGAAAATGAAGTAAACATCTTTCATGGGTAACTGCTAGTTAGACCCACAAAAAATAAAGCCCATCTTCTCTCTTGAAATACACAACATAAAAAGAAGAAAGGCTAGTCATGTGGGCCCCAACTAATATTATAGAAATGTCCATGTGAAAGGGTAAGCTAGTCTAGCATGTAATGAACAAAAGATCCATGATACAAGCCTTGGGATATCTAAGGACATGACAAACTAAGTGTCACATCCTTAGTGGTGGTTCCACACAAGATAATGTTGTTTAAAGAAAAAAATGACAACTTCAGAGAAGGGAAAGGGCCCCATTCTAACACATGAAGCACCAATTGTTGTCCATAGTGAACTTCCATAGGAAATCTAATGGTCAAGTCAACATGTGATCCATAACAAGGAAACTGTCACAACCAGTAAGCTTGAAACTAGAAATGGACAAAATACAACTTGAAAACATATACTAAATTAGAGTTAAAACATGAAAAGTTGAATGGTCACTATTTTTGGGCTATGCAATATTGCTTGGGTACTTGGATTCTTTTTTTTCACTTTGGGTTCACCAGGCTCCTAGGAACTTAACCTACGGTTATAAGGCCTTGACCCTTAATCATCTTCCTTACTAGGAACACTTATATGCTCTTTATACTACCTCAAAAAGGACATAAATTTGATCCCATTTTACACTTTTATATGCTTGTATTTCTCTAAGACATGGGTTACGATGTTATATTTGAGTGAACAACTATGTTCCTAATCACAAAACATGTAGTTGACTAGTCACCGATAGGGTTTTTAAGAATAAACATGGAAGTGATTTAGAACACAAGTGAAAATTAAGGATCTCCTTATCTCCTCACCATTAGTTTTCTATACCTGTAATCTATAGACTCACCGTACCTAGCAGTATGTCCAAGCATGTAATGTTCCCTTCTATGATTAAGCATGCTATAACTAGAATTAAGCCGTATCTAATATACTTGTGGCCTAAATTGAAATGGACTAACTTCCCTTGAATCAAATCTATGTTATTTGATTATTCAAAGTAAGGAGAGTTATAAGATCACCAACCATATTAAGCAAACTTACTATTTATGATCATTCGTGTTGATACTACCTCTAACACCATTTTAGTTCAAGAAGAAGAAGATTATGTTGTAACCAAGTTTCTTAGATATCAATCACAATAGGTTCCCTCAAAGTTTAGAGATCCAAACCCTTATTCTATCTTCAGACTATGCCCTCAATGTTTTAAAGAGATGTTGACCTCTAACCTATCTTGGGAATCAATCCATTGGCTAGATTTAGATAGGCATCTCCTTGGAAACACATTAGTCCCTTCCTTTTCAGGTACTAAATGGTATCAAATATGGACATGGACACTATTTTTGGATTTGTGAGTAACACCATGCTTAAAGTATCAACACAGAAATTATGACACTATTGTTGGATTTGTGAGTAACACCATGCTTAAAATATCAACACATAAATTATGACACTATTGGTGGATTTGTGAGTAAAACTTCATGTCCATAAACTAGTGAGGATTGTAATACACAAAAACATGAAACAACAAATTGTTCAAGCAAAAAATGGCAACTGCGAATGGTAGAAAGATAGCTAATTAGCTATCCTCTATTGCACTTCAACAACACTGGCAACTATTCCCAACCAAATCAGACCATAAACTATACCCAAAAATAATTTTCATATCAAATAACTTTGCTCTTAGAAATACAAAAATTTAAATTTACAAGAATACAAACAACACTAGAATTGTAATCTGATTTCCATAGGAGGGTTTCAAAATGACAAAAGGGTAGGCTCAAAAGTTATAGATGGTATACCTCTTGGGTGCTACAAACCAAAGGCATCTTCTACTTCATAAAGTGACCAATACATGTCCTTCATATGGTAAACTATGACACAATTGTAATCATATGTAAACCATATCAAGCCATTGCTTGTAGATACCTCCTAGGAAGTGTGAAGCCCATGTGATAAATCTATTTCCCATTCTCGAATCCACAACTTATGTTTTGTATCCAGTATCCAAAACTATCAAATGACTACTGGAAACTAGAACACTAAGGAGGGTTATAATTACCTAATTAGAAATTAGCTAAGACAAAAGACAAATGTCTATTCAAAATAAGGACTATTTGTATGGTGAATTGTGGACTGCACCACTATTTATTGTCATATGGGAGTTATGGTAGGAGAGAAATAGACACATTTTTAAAAATTAAAGGATAGGTTAGGAACAACTTACCAACAAGATGGAGGCTACCATTATCAATATTGTGAATAATAGAATATTGAATATGCAAAAAGTGGCAGAAAATATGGCTTGCTGGGATGAGAAGATGAGAGGTAGATGGATTTAGTTTAAGATTCCTTGTTATGTTAGTTTGAGCTTCACTTGGTTTCGAGAATACTTTAATATTCTCTACTTAACAAGGCCAACCACGTGAAGGTGGAAGCTCATCTGGCCTCACCCCCTTCCCCTAACATCAATCTAAATTACCCATTATCATCTAATTACACACTTCATTCATTCATTCATCCATTTATGAACTATAACATTCAATAAAACAATCAAATAACATTCATTAATATAATATAAAATTCATTAATACACAATACTAATCAAGACTTCATTAACATATAACAATATTCATTAACATGAAATAAAAATTAATATTAATACACAACATTCATAGATAATTACTTAAAACAAAGTTCTTTCATTATCCAACGAGGTTTATAAAAGGGCATTTTTAAAACATCATTTCTTCTTTTTGTTTTTCTTAGCTCTGTTAAGAAAAGGTTGATAGGAACATCAATATCTTCCTCATTTTCATCCTCTTATGGCACATGTAATGTCAAATTATGATGCCTCCTCCTATTTGGAGGAGCAGGAGGCTGCTGCACTAAAGGGGGCTCTATTGCAAGAACAAGTAAATGGGTTTAATTAGCATACTCTTTTTCTTTTTTTAAAAATTGTTACAAGCATTTAATTAAGTAGTACAAGATAACATGCATATTTCTTACTTGACAATTCCACATCATGTACATTAACATTTTGATCCGTCGCCACATCAACATGTTGAACACTTGGAACATGCTCCACTCCTTCACCATGATGTTCAACATGCTCTAAAATATTCAAAAAAAGGATACACATCAAATTGAAATTGAATATGTTAAATTGCATTCATAATTGCATAATTAATTTTCACTAGAAAATTAATACCTACACCACTATAATGCACATCATGGCCTTCATCACTAGCAAGTTCTATGACAGGATATGAAGGCTGCAATGAAATGTTATGCGAATTGTTATGTAGTCAATTTATGTTCAAAACTAACACCAAACAGGAAATTTCTTAATTATTCAATTTGATTTACTTTTCATCTGACCAATTTACTTGTGAGATCTCATTTGGTGCACTAGATTCTTCGGCAAGGCTTTCAGATTCTTGGCATAAGTGTGCAACAATGAATTTATAGCCTTCCTTCAAGGAAATTTTTTATCTTCATCCATGAGCTCCAAACTAAATTTTGTGCCCTATATTTTTTGCTTAATATCGTCAGTTTTGCATGTATGGTTTCATTAAACAAAATTGTTTGCAAAATTATATATAAAAAAATATATAAAATTTTATTACTGCTACTTATAAGTCGAGACTGGAGATTCATATAGCCACTAGAGCCAACTTTTTGTTGGCTAACCTTTTCTAGTCTTGCTTTTGTAGCCACAGATGTGTCCTGTAGTCTATGAATAGTTCCAAACATGTTAGATTGTATATTTACAAAGATCACTAATTAGTTCATGATTACATTTTACTTAATACTATCATGACATACCTTCTTTTGCCTTGTGTTGGTTCATTTCCTCTATTTTCACATAGCCTTTTCTCCTTTGCATCTTTTATTATTTCATTCCACTCCATTGATGGAGTCATAGGAGGATGGTCATACTTTGGGTTCTCCTTTAGACTTGTTCTATTTTGATCCCTCATAGCCTTTATATGCCTTGATGCTCTTTTTAGAAGTAGGGTGGTGTCAAGAATTTTTTTTTCCTAATAGGTCCTCAAAAGATGTAATCAGTTGATTTTTTAATTCAGAACCCTATTCATTCCACCTTTAAAAAAACTTAAATTATTAGATTAATAACTTCAATATAGTACAATAAATGGAAGAAAAGAATTTTTTTGTAGCAATGATATGAAACTACGTACCTTTTACGTATGGTGGGTCCAAATAGCCTTAATGTCATATCAAAAAGATAATCAAAGAAAACATTACCACCTTAAAAACATAAAGGGACTATCAAACCAAAATGAGTTATGTTTAAGTAATTGTATGCTAACATTGAAGATGACAAAAATGATATACCTTAGCATATGTGACATTGTTACATTGGATAAACCATTCATAACCTTCAAGTTCACCAACAATACTATAGCAGAGAGAAGAGTTATTTGGGAGCCTTGGTATAGGGGCTCATGTGCCTTCTCAAGTAAAGGTATATCAAGACCATCTTCATCATCATTATCAGATGCACCGATACCATCATCGTGAGCCTCTTCATCACCTGCTCCAATACCATCTTCTTCAATCATGTCCTATGACACATTATCATCTTCTTCCATGGGAGTGTTATCCTTAGTTTGGATATTCACACCTCCATGTTCCTCCAGTACAAAATCCACATTCAGTAATGGACAAAAATCATGGCTCCCTTCTACATGACCATCTTGCCTACAATGACTCTAGGCTATTGTGATTAGAATTCTTTGATTCTTTAAGCCCTTACACTTTTTGTAAGGACAATTACATTTATCAGGTTTTTTTCAGAACTGAGACCACAATGTAGCCATTGTCTCATTGTTTTGTTTTGGGTTCATAATGTCAAGAGTGGTCTTTCTTCACAGGAAAATATATTTGCAAAAAAATTGGACATGTTGTACTTAATTTTTATATCTGCACATATGGTTTTGAAAGAAAAATTTGATCTAACTAATGTGTCTATTATCTGAAAAAAAATTGGACATTTTGTACTTAATGTTTATATCTACACATATGGTTTTGAAAGAAAAAATTTGTGTAACTAATGTGTATATCTACAAAAAAATTGGACATGTTGTACTTGATGTTTATATCTGCACATATGGTTTTGAAAGAAAAATTTGGTGTAACTAATGTGTATATCTACAAAAAAATTGGACATGTTGTACTTAAAGTTTATATCTGAACATATGGTTTTGAAAGAAAAATTTGGTGTCATCAAGAGTTGAATTGTTCTATGAAAGTCCTAGTTTATTCATACTTGTCCAAAAATTGTAAACTTTCTATTTATATGTTTTGATCCAAGAATTGGGATAATGTCTTTGATGAAGACTAATGATGTGAGAAGTTGTATCACACTAAGACTCCGAAGAATTTTTCCTAAATTAATAGGAATTTTTATTGGACCCATTATCTTCTACATCATAGTGGTACCAAAGAAAGGGATTAGATCCTTGCAAGGTGAAGATGGGTTTGACAAGGTCAGAGAGGGAAATGCCAGACTTCTTGAGTAATGGGAAGAAGAAAAGAGAGGAAGAAGAGAGAAGGAAATAAGAAGAGAAAAGAGATGAGAAAATGAGGCAAGAGGAATTGAGAAGCATAACAAAAGTGCTTGAGGCAAACATGAGGAAGTTGGATGAACTTATGGAGTAGGATAGGAGGAACACTAAGAGATGGGAAGAATAGTGTAGACCAACTTTAGGAGCCTAGATGGATATAGAATACAATTAGAGAAAATATTGGAACCCACACCTATCATCTTTGGAGAAAGATAAGAATGTTGTTGGTTGTACCCACCCAACCAACTATATCCATCTAGGCTCCAAAATACATGTTTTGGCTGCTACATTCAACCATCTCAAATTAGAGAGTTTTGTTAATTAGCTGAGAAAATATGAAGATGACCTCTCAAATTAGAAAGTGATTGAGAAAATCCTCACATGTTTTGATGAGAGCCAATTATAACTTATTTAATGCCCTATTCTAATCCATCTTATGCACTTTCCTACTTACTTCTTCATTCCATTTCCATCCTATTTCATTCCATTTTACCATTATAACATTGCATATAGTTTAATATAAATAAGTAATGTTTAATATTGTTTTGGGATTAAAATATGGAAAATTCATTTTTGATTGCATTTTACTAATCTTTATTATTGCAGCATGTTTATTTGTGGCATAGATCTTCCTGCCAATCGAGACTGCAACTTCCTGTCGCCTGCCAGTCGGGACTGCAACTTCCTGTCGCCTGCTAGTTGGCACTATAACTTCCTGTCACATTTGGATGTGAACTATTATTCTTCCAAAATAAAATATCTACTGCTGCAATCTCATTTGAGAATATATGCTGGTTGGACACATGTATTACAATCTATATGGAGTTTAAACCACTTAATATCTACCTTCGTTTCCATCACACGATGACCTCCAACCATGCAAGGGAAACAATAGCAAATAACCAAGGAAAATTTTTGTTGCACATACTTGTGTGGGAAACTTTATTAGTATTAAGTTTCCTATCTTTACGTGTAGTTACAAATATGATTCATGTGGCCTTATTCAGTTATATCTTCTTGGTCGTAAGCCATCTATGTAGATATCTAATAAATATTTTGTTAAGTCTATTTTTTATAAGCAATGACCTATATATATGGTCAAATCTCAAGATTGGTAATACATACCATTCTGTAGGAAAAGATTATTGTACGCAGCTCTGGACTGCACTATTTTGAAATAAATAAAAACATCAGTTTGTGCATGGTTGCAGCAGTGTAGAACTCGATTATTCTCTATCCACCATGCAAGCCAGGAGTAAGGGCCCGCTCCATGGTGAAACACGGTGATGTATTTCATTAGTATGTGATTTTTAGATTTTTACTTCTTAATTAGTCTATTTGGTGTATTCAACATTCATGTTTCTAGATTAGTTAATTTAGATTTTTAGGTAAGTTTATTTAGAGTTGGTATTTATATTTGTATAAATATTAATGTTACTATTATTTATTTTATAAATTGTTTCTTTTATTATTATTTTTGTAGATTAATCTTTATCTTTGTTTCTGTTGTTCCTGTCGCCAGGAAGTGATAGTTCCTATTGCTGGGATTTCCTTAGTTTTTCATAAATTCAATTTGTGTGTTCTAGCTGCATTCATAATCACTCAGGTCACAACTATCATCCCTTGATGGCATATTGTTCAAACACCTTTTGAAAGCTTACGCTCTCATATTAACACGTATAGACCAGCCGAACTTCATCATAAAATTGCTAATTGTTTATTATTATTTGCCCCAGTGTTGGCCTATCATGTTTGTTAAAGAAATTTGAAGTAGATATACCCATAGAGGAGTTTTAACATTATAATATAACTGTTAGGATTCAATTATGTAGTTTTTGAGTCAAATTGATTGGCCCATTATTCAAAAATGGTGGCTTACAAAATCCCATCTCCCATGAGAGGTAATGGAACATTTAGCACTCATTGTATCTAGGTGATGCTCATAGACTTGAAGAATTGAGACTTCATTGGAAGTTACCCATCCTAATACTATGACAACTCAAGTGCACTTGAGCAAATTAAATTTGAGATTCTACAACGGATTATCATCCCATGTTGTCATTCTCAATTTAGATGCAATTCAAAAACCAACTACTTAATCAATTTGCATTTGACGAATACCTTCAAAACTCATTTTCAAGTTACTAAAGGTATATGTAGAGGAAGGTCTAGTAGTGATGAAGAGGAGGAATTTTTTTTTAATGAAATGGACAATAGAAATGATTCAAAATATGAGGATAAAGATTAAAGGAAAATTTTAATCTAAGGAATAATTATAGAACCTAGGAGCAAGGAAACTAAAGGTTTGATAAGTCAAATTTATAATGTTTTTGTTGCAAAAGTATGGTCATTTTGCTAACAAGTGCTGGAAGAAGAAAGCTAATGCTGGCAAGCACTTCGTACACATCACAGAGGATTCAAAAGATATTTTGAAATCCATCATCTTGATGTGTAATATGACTTGTAAAAGTTCAAACAATGTTTCATTTTTGGACAGTGGATCTAGTAATCACATGACTTGAAACATTGAATTGTTTACTAGTATAGACACGAGCAATCACTCAGAGGTAAAACTCTGTAATGATAATAGTATAAGTGTTAATGGTAAATAAGTGATTGCATTATATAACAAGAATGGTGAAAGAAATATAAGTGATGTATATTATGTACCTAGTATAAAATGCAATCTATTGAGCATTGGATAGATGATAGAGAAAATGTGTAAAGTGTTCTTAAAGAACAAGGTATTTATAATCATTGATGAGTATCCAAGAAGAAGCTCAGAGAAACATTTTAGATGAGTCCTAGATATAATTTTTATGGCATGGAGATTTACATTTTGGTGGACCAAATTCACTGCAAAAGAAGCATATAGTAAAAGGGTTCCCTAGTATTCAACAACTAGAAAGCTCATGTGAATATTGCATACTAGCAAAGCATTAAAGAGAGGAATTTGTTCCTAAAGATTTGTATACAATGAAAGTAACATTGGAAATTGTACAAAAAAATTTATGTGGATTGATCATTAACTAGTAATGTTTCTTTCATAACTTCTATTGATGATTTCAATTGGAAGACTTTAGTTCATCATCAGAAGTTTACAAATTTTAGTGTATTCAAAAGGTTTAAAGCATTGGTCGAAAATGAGAATGAAAAATATATTAAATCTCTATGATCATATAGAGGAGGTGATTATATGTTAAATGATTTCATTGAGTTTTTTTAGTGTGATTGAATCAATAGACAATTTACTACTAATTTCACTTTATAGCAAAATGGAGTTGCTGAAAAGAAGAACTGCACCATCATGAACATGGCTCAAACTATGTTAAAGGAGAAGCATCTTTCAATCGAGGGGAACACCTATCATTTGCTTAATTTATATTCTAAATAGAATTCCAACTAAGAGTATGAAGCTCTAAGTTTGTCAGTGATCTTGGAGTGGTAAGAGTTGCAATTTATCTCATATGAGGGAGGATTTGAGAATGTGTGGCGTATGCACTTGTACCTAAAGACATGAGAACATAGTTGTATGATTGAAGTGAGAAGTGTATTCTTATTGGATTCAAGGATTCTAAGGAATATAAACATTTAATTCTATCACCAAGAAGTCTATTATCAACAAAGATATTGAGCTCATGGAGAAAGAGGCTTGGGATGAAATCATAGATAAATATATTTTGGATTTATATTATCCAATGGAGCCGATGATGGGAAATGAAATAGTTGTATAGGATGGACAAATGATTCCTTAGAAAGATACACCTATATCAATTACTCCTGCAAGACAATCTTCTAGATGTAGATCATTAAAATTCAGTTACCCAAAACTCAAGAGCAAGATGATCAATCAGGTTTTGGAGGACATAGCACAACAAAATCAGAGTCAAGTAATGAAGTTTAAGATAATTACATGAGCAGAATGAAGAAATATACCAAATTAAAAACTTTTTTTTGATTACATATAATCTTGTAAACCCTAAAGAATCTGTTAAAAAAAAGATTTGATTTAAAACCATGGATGAAGATATTGATGCCATAGAGAGAAATAACACTTATAATCTTGTAAGTTCAGCAAAAGATAAAAATATTATAGCTGTTAAATGGATTTATAGGACAAAGTGAAATGTTTGTGGTAAAATTGAGAAGTTCAAAGCATGACTTATAACCAGACTTGATAGAGTGAGGATTTGATTATAATGGAAGTTTTGCACCTATAGCCATACTTGACATAGTGAGGGTTGTGTTCATTATTGCAGTGCAAAATAAATAGAAAATATGTCAAATGGATGTGATGTCTTCACTTTCAAATGGATTTTTGGAAGAAGGGGTTTATGTGAAATTACCCCTATGATATGAAATTGATGGACAAAAAATGTAAGGTCTACAAGTTAGGAAAAACAATATATAGATTCAAACAAGCACTCAAAATATGCTATATTAAGATTGATAATTACTTGAATAAAAAAGGAATCAACAAGAGTATAATGACATGGAAAAAAGCACTGGATGCCATGTTGCAAGAGGACAACACTAAAGGTTTAATTAGGAAAAATCTACATTCGTTCATAAGTAACTTGGGAATGATTTTAGAAATAAAAATTAATCTTCCCTATAAACCAAGATAAGGAACATACTAGTGATTTTAGAATAAAAACGTAATCTTTCCTTAAAACCAAGAGATAATTGTAGTCTAATTAATCCATGAGAAAATTGTAGTAGTGATGATTTTAGAAAAATAAATTAAGCTTCCCTATAAACCAAGAGATAATTGTAGTCTAATTATTACACACCACAAGTATATATAATCCTTGATATAATTGTAGTCTAATTATTATGTAGACTGCAAGTAGATATAAAGCATATCTACCTTTTGGTGAATAGAAATCAAATTCTAGTCCAATGGTGTCTTATGTGCTATTAACGCTGCAAGAAATATTCTATTATGTTAATGTTGCAACAAATCTCTGCACAACATAACATGGAAAATAGTCACAATAAACAACAAAATATGGAAAATAGTCACAATAAATAATGTAACATATGTACATCTTTGATTGCCTACTCTCTATGTATACATATTAGAGGGGCTATAAAATATCTACAATGAATGCAATATAATTTTTTTTATCAATGACCAACAACAATGAAACAAAACTCATGAGACTAAAACTACATGTGTTTTTATGAAATAGGGAATCTACCAAAATTACAATCAATGACTTGTAATAGAAAAACAAAACTCAACACACTAATATTACATGGGTTTTTATTGAAAATTGATTCCAACAACACTTCTGCATTATAATACAATGAAGTTTTTGCAATTTTGAGTGCAATTCTCTGGGTCTCCAAGGATCCAAAACATAAAAAGATAGTAAACATATGGATACAAATGTTTTGGAGTAATAACTCTTAATAAGCATACCATTTAATGCATTTCCACTCCACTCTTCTGGTAATCTCCACAATTCTACTATCTTGGAGCTCTACAATATCAAATTTCCCTAGCCAGGCATGGTTTGGCTCTACTGCAGTGGTAGATCAAACAAATGCTACAGGAACTAACATGATAAAAAAGGCGACAAGAAGTTAAATAAAATGTCTTATGTGTGTTTGCAATTTTAAATGTTTTAATAAAGTCCTATGTGTGGTGGCATAAATGGAATAGCAATCATATAAGCTCTCCAATTATAGCCACTTAGGACAAAGTTAATTTTAGTTTTATGTTGAGTCTATTTTCTTTAAGAGTGTTTGTGTGTGTTTGATAATTAAAAACACCAACTATGAAATCAATAACAACAACAAATTTCCAACAGCTAGAAAGTTGGTAGCAGTTTAGATTCTTCATGATTTGTAAAATGACTCTCTATTCTTGATTGAAAAGAGGATGTTTCATCTTTTGACTTCATAGAGGGGAATATATAGAAAATTCAATTTTATGTAATAGAGGGGGATCAAATCTAGAAGAAGGAATGAAAAGCTTTGAGTTTTTTTCAAATTTTATGGCTTTAGTTTGAATACGTGGTTTCTTTCCTATTTTTCTAAATTGAAAAGCCTAAAAAATATGAGAATGGGTGGATAATTGCATGAATGTGTATGTCTATAAAAATATTAAAATCTATATTTTGAATCTAAGTTAAGTTTGTGGATTTCAAAAGGTTGTTGCTCATAATTCATTTTTTTTTTCTGGATTGTGAATGTGAGCATTGATTATTTTGAGAGTCGCATCTTTTGATGGGAGTTTTCTAAAACTCTCTGTGATTAGTTCCTAAGATCATAGAAGAGTTATGTATTATATTATTTCTATTTCTATTTTGTTTTTTTGGTCTTTTATTTCTATTCATAGCCTCGTGAAATCCAAATTTTAAATTGGTGAATGTGTTCATCTATTCACTGATACGTAAAATCTTATGGTTGCATGTGATGGAGATAATTTCTAAATTAAAGTATGAGATTGTAATTTTGAGTCATATTAAAGAAGTTATCCTTGCTAACTAACTTGGTTTTATATTTTAATTTCATGCATAGAAATGCAGAGAGAAATTAAACGTAGTTACCATTGATTTAAGAAAATGGTTTATATCCTTTCAGATATTCAGTTTTATTTTTGAAGGTGTTAAATCCATGCATGTTTTTCTATTTACATTTTGGAAAAGTTGGGTCAGCCTAAGTTAATTTGATGCAAAAAACCAAAATGTGGTGACAAGAGGTCACGAAAGTTCATGTCGCCTGATAGTTTATAGTGGGTAGTGGAAAAATCAATTATTTAAAAAATCTAAAATAGGTTGAAGATGGATCCTGGAAGGTGTAGGTGCCCCTTGATGTAACTTAGTTGAGTGATTCATTTCCTCCTAAGTTTTCCAAGGTGAGGCTCTGCATCAGGCTCGCCTAGGGCAAGAGCTCAAAATTGTTTCCCAAGATTTTGAGGGCCCTTCCTTTTTCCAAGAGGAGGTGCATAGAGTACACTCACTATCCCCAAGAGGCCATACTATATCTATAGTGGGATAGTGAGTTACACCATTTCTAATGCCAACTACTTGATTCAGGACAATAGATTGGCAATAAAGAAAAGAATTTACAAACAATGAAAAATGAAACAAATGCACCTACTTTACTGAACCAAAAATGTCATAAAATAGTATAAATACAACAATAAGTGATACAACAATCAAAATAACTCTCCAAAGTTTCCTTTACTCTCAAATTTTCCTTCTTACAGTCTAAAAACTAACATTCTAGTATACAGTCCGCACACTGACACAACTAACTAGAAACTTTAGGGTTCTAGAAGGTTAAATAGGTCCTCTTAGGTCTTTCTCCTTCCCATTTATGGCTTCCATCAACCTCCTTCAAGTTTGGAAGGGTAATCAACAACTTTTTTACAAAATTGCAACATTTCTTACATAGCAACTTTTGCATTTTTTCTTGTTTTCAATTTTTAACATCTCCTACTAGCTAATTTGGGCATCCCTTAGCTTTTCCATGCTAGGGACCCTTCTCTAGGCTATATACATATGCTAGGACTCCAATACAAGGACTCCCTTAAGTTCTAAGTCACTTATTGCTATGTACCAAGGAATGCCTTGATTCTATAAGACCATTCAGTAACTTCCTACACCCTAGTTAATGTTGCCAAAACACACCTAGGTCCTCAGTCCTTTATTCTACTTACTAATAATTTTATGATAGATAAGAAAATAAAAAACATACCATGGCATGAAATCTAATGGTTGATGAGGATTAAGATCCCTCTAATTTAAGGGTTTAAGTTGCCTTCTCCACATACTTGGTGCTTGATAAGGTGGACTCTGTGTTGTCAATGTTTGGTGTGCACATCATGATTGAACACCGTATGTTGTATATTTTAATTCTTTAATATTATTATTTATGTTACATTGTTACATCCAAAATTTGAGGAGCACACTACAAGGTTTCATGTTGAATTAAAGCCAAGGTGAGCTTGTTGAAAGTGAGCTAGTAAGGTGCAAGTGTTGATTGAAGAGTGTTATTAGGAGCAAAGTACAAGTATCTAGTCCTAGCATTGCAATTGAGTTATCTAGCATGCAAATTAATGTTTTGAGGTACAACATTAGTTGTGTTGTTTTGAATTGAAGCTATCAATATTTGTTATTCATATACCACATATAGTGTTTATAGGAGCACTTGGAAGGTGTATGTATGGAAGAAGGGAAAAAAGAGGAGACTGAATTTTATCTGTAGTCCTATTTTTACAAGAATCTCTTTTGTCATTTTCTATATTGGCAGTTCATAACGTAAAGCCTACAATATTAGAATCTTGCGAGTCAACTATAGTATCTATTTGGATGCCAAATAGGTGTAGTATTGACTTTTTTATTGGTACATTAAAAAATAGATACCTTTACAATATAAATTGCTTATACATCAACAAGTTGCTATAGTCAAAATAATATGAACAAATGAAAGACAAATAGATCCGTACAACCTCAACATGGAAAGGAGAAAATAACAAAAGGCTCAAGAAATTAGAATGAACAAATCAATCAAACCATAAATGCAATCAATTATAGGTATTCTGCAAAATCTTTGTAACGATTGAGAGATGAATTACTAAATTGTGTCCGTTATTCCCAACTAAAAGAATTCTTCCAAAGCTTGGGTTAGTACCATCAGTGTTGCCATTAAGAATTAGTGTAAGCTTCTCTGTCTCTCCCTATTCAACTTTGAATAAAAATGGAATAATAAAAATAGATACACCCCATGGTGCACTCTAGAGAACTTTGTAGCTTTCACTGCCTGCCATATTGTTAAAACTCCTTTGAATGGTACAAGAATTAATCAAAGTAACCACTGTAATTGAAGGAATGTTGAGATCAAAACCCATTCCAGTGTTTGATTTACACACAACCTATGTAATATAGAACCAATCGTGCTAACCCATTTATGTTGCATAAGAATGCAACATGATCATCAAAACTTGGGATTTAACCATATCAATGAAATTAACATAATCAGATTTCCACAATCCATTAGTATGTGAGCAATGTTTTTGGATTAGATTGTGTGAGTTTTTTTAGCATCAACGTTTCGGATCATACTACATGATCCATCATCAGGATGAGAGAGCATCAAAATATGAAATGTCATATTCTGATGCTCTCTCATCCTGATGATGGATCATGTAGTATGATCTGAAATGTTGATGCTAAAAAAACTCATACAATCTAATCCAGAAACATTGCTCACATATCAATGAAAGTCAACTCTTGCATATTATGATTTTCTTCTATGCTTGCTATTTGAACTATTATAAGAAATAACACGAAAAATAATGCCTAAAGAAAAATATTTAAACATCCTATTCATTTCCAATGAAATGAAAGAGCTTATAAGTGTATAAAATATGATCTTTTGTCAAAATAGGTTCTTTAGCTTCCATGAGAACATGCACTGCAAAATTAGATAGCATTTATGTTGAAAAAATAAATTGGAATTTGTATTTGCATTGAAGATCAATCCTGGATCTAAAAGCAACAGTTGGATTCATAGACCCACTTCCCATTTCAAAAGGGGTGGTTGGAGTAAGACCAATATCAGGATTGCTGTAGAAATGTAGTGCCATAATTGGTGATCATTACTTGTCATAGACTGATGCAGTGGTGGATAGTGTTGAACCAATGGTTGTTGGGTTGAAATTTCAATATTTATGTTTCAAAAGAGTTTTCGCACCTTCTATAAGTGTTTTTGCCATGTCTCTCCTAGATAATATTGCAAAATTTGGCCTATTTAGCAAGAAATTTGAATCACTGAGCTCTCTTTTGTCATTTAAAAAAAAAATATCATGCAAGATATATACTTCAAGTTTGAAGAAAATCATAACCTATCATATTTTACCAAGTAGAATGTAGAAATTTGAATTTCAAAAATGGAAAGATTGAAAAGATTGAAAGTATTGTGCTTCAAATGGAAACCAATAATCATAATCTATCACACTGTACCAAGAGGAAAGTGGAAATTTGAATTTCAAACATGGCATTTAGCTAGTCAAGGGAAGATTGGAAATATTGTGTTTCAAATGTAAACCAAGGCCAAATTTTTTCATTTCAAAATAAATGCATAATCTGCATAAGGTTCTCAGTCCTTTAAATAATCAATATTTCTATATATTGCATGGGATTTTCATAGAACGATCAATTTAGATTATTCAAATTATAAATTCCAAAAAAAAACCAAAGCCGACTTCATTCATCATTCATAATGAAATTCTTAGCCTATATATGCCAGATTAGTACACCATGTCACCTATTACCTATCCAACAAATAAAATATTTTTAATGGACACTATTCAACATAGAGTACTGCTAATGACAATTCACACCTAATAAAAAATTGATTGGCATGCCCTTCAAACTCAAAAAATTATTGTTAGTATTCATAAAACATGGACCACTTTTTAAGGTAGTTATTACAGTGTCCAGATAAATTGGCAAATGGAAGTAGCTAGATACTTGGTAAGTTGACCTAGAGTGTTTATGTTTCGTGAAGCTAGAAGAAGTTGGATGCTTGGTTGGTTAATTGCATAGAGTATTTATGTTTCTACTATGAAATAGTCAAGAATATTTAAATCCCTTTTGGAGACACAAATTTGTTAAGCATCACAACTGGAGATTGATGAGATAGAGCTTTCTAGTAATGTCTTAAGAGGATCTAAATGTTATTTGAGGTCATATCACACTGCTAAAGTACATATGGTCCCATGATGTACTAAAATTTATATGAGAAGTTTATAAAGAGAATTGGAAGCTGCTATGAAATGGGAGAATTATTCCCAAATTTGTTAGACTCTGAATATATTTACTTGGCAGATTGACTATTGTAGAGAGCTTGCTGCTTTAAGAAAATTTACTATCAATTTTGTTGTGAAAAGTAGGGTGGAGTTCAAACAATGTAGCAAATTTTTTCAACATTGATTACAATCCTATTAGGAGGCCCAACAAGAGCGCTCATTTTCCTTAATGTGTTGACAGCTCCCCGCCTTGCCTCATTTTTGGATAACTTATTTTTAACTTCCAATCAAAGTTCCTTAAAAAAAGGAAGAGAATAGTTCTGAAGAATCTGATGATGAGTTCGAGGAGGTGAATGTTCCTCAAAAGGTTAATATCTATCCCTATTCCTGGTTTTATTCTGAGTTGTCTTTTGAAGGGAGTGTTAATATTTTGTTTAAAACTTTCCCTAATACAAGGGCATAGAGAATAGCTACAGAAGAGCATAAAGGAAATTGCTTTCAAAATTAATGTGATGAGCACACAATAATATTAGAAGTAACAATCAATAAATGGATGGTGTATCTTATGCACATAAATAGTAGTACAAATATATCTGTTATTGCCAATGCTATTATTAGGTAAAATGAATGTTTACTGTTCTAGATTTACTGTCATTTGAGGGGCTGCAAACTACATATAAAATCTCAAATCTCTGATATTTGTTATATTTATTATATTAAGGTCAAGTTTGTCTTATATCAACATTGGAATTATTCTATCCTATCTTCTCAGATATTGTCATTTTCCCTTAGATTGGTTGCACATTTTGTGTTTGGATAAACTATTTTAAGAGTTTCATTAATAGTTAACTCGATACTCTGTTATCCATCATTACAAGGAAGAGAAGAATGGTAAGTTGCAGATCAATGCCCAGTTAGTAGTAGGCTAATATTTTGATAGGTGAAGCTTAACTAAAATTATAAAAAGAAATATCCAAAATAGGAAAGCTAGTTTAGTGGTTATTAATAATTGTTGACATTCTATATTAATATTTCTATAGCTATAGAAATCCACCAGTCTCCAAAAATTGAAAGAAAATAACTCATGCAAGCTATAATAGGAAAGGGGATTTTGTCCTTCAGAATGACAAGTTAGTTTAGGTGATCAAGTGTGCAAAGCTTATTAAAGGTATCAAATTGGAATAAAAGTAGGGCCCAAATGTGGACATGGCTCAAGTGGTGCTAATCTTTGGTTAATTGCTTAGCCTTAGGCTAGTAAGGTCTATTGGTGCCTGTCATAACTTCATTAGGTGGCCAGTGATGGTTTTCTTAGTGGAATTTTTTGCTATTATATCTGTGCTTGTTTAGAGTGAGCTTATAGGCTATGGTAGTATGTTCATTCTTATATCTTCTATTATTATTTTCTTCAATATATGTATCTCTAATATGCCTTGGAAAGGGTTGTTTCTATAGGGACTATGTTTAGTTGATGGATGAGTTTTCTTTACATAGCTACAATAAAGCACTTTACAAGCCTATAGAAGATAACACTTTTGGGGTGGATTTGGGTTTCCATGTAGCATGACCCATTTATATAACTTATCCTGTGCCACCACCTTTAAATGCTTCAATTTAAAAGAAAATTGATACTAGAGGAAAATCCATTAAGCACATCCAATGTACACTCTCAGCAATAGTAGAATGTTCAGAAGAATTTATGATGGATTAACCTAGGCAAATCTAGGAGAAATCCAATTTAACCTTGCAGAAATCATATTGAAAACATCTAGAAAAGAATATTTATGTATTTTTTTAAAATATTGCATCGAGCTTTGGAAGAGAAGAAGAACCTAAAATAATGGAATTACTCTAGCTCCATGCCTAAGTCTGGGATGTTCCACTCAGCGTATGCCGACTGATCTGCAAAGCAAAAATGGGAAAAGATCCAATATTACTCGCTAATTTTAACATTATGTGATGTATAATGAAGCCCCCATTTAATAAAATATAAGATTAATAACAATATATGACTATAAGCCCGATGCATGAATATATAAGAACAATAACATACGAGTATAAGCATAGACTTTGTTCTTTTTTTGTTATGATCTGAGTTGGTCAAAATTTTGACCAACTTGGGAAAACTTAGGACATTTTTGATCAACGCAGGGATGAAAACCAAAAATAATATGGAATCATAGCTTTGGTCAAAAATTCTAGTAGAAAAACAAGTGCAAATGTACTAGTGAGTTATATGGCTATGCCAAACAGGTTTCAGATTTGACAGCTCTCCTTCAGAAGAGAAACATTGATATTCCTTCTACTTATCACAAATCTTCATCATCATCATCATTTCAGTTAGATGGTAAAGATATAGGAAAGGGTCATGCACTATGTGCAACTAATATTGCTCATTCTTCTATTTTCTTTTCAAGACATCTAGTTGCTATATGACCAACCTCATTACAGTTAAAGCATATGATACATAACTTACCTCTGTATTGTTGTAATTCTTTAGAATAATGGAGAGGGGGGTGAATTAGTTATCCAAGGTCTAGATGTAAAAATAAAACTTTACATAGCTTATTGAACCCATATCTATAAAATATATTCATGCATACATCTAATAGATCTTACAATCACTTAAACTTGTTGATTAATATTCTAGGTCAAAACAACTTTGTAGAAATTTAAACATGAAACATAATAGATTCAATAACACATTTGACACTAGGATTTTACATGGAAACCCAATTTAGAAAAAACCACCAGTAACATGCTACTCATTCTCACTCTTCTGAAGTGATGCCCTGTGAAAGGTCAACCTTGTTAAAGGTTTGAATACACACTGTTAAATGTGACCTGATTAGAGGATTTCAATCACCCTGTTAGGAGTGAGCCTTGTTAGAGGACTTTAGATCATTCACTTGGAATGTCACCCAATTAAAGGATTTACAAATGACTATTAGGTCAACTCTAATCCAAAGGATTTACCCTAGACTGGTACAATGATTATAAGGCTTGATTTGATAACAAATTACAACTCACTTTGTAGATTACAAATCTCTATTTCAGCCCTCTATTTTGCTTAGCTTTCACACACTTTAGCTCTAATAGCTTGTCCACCCTTCAAAGCATTTATACTCTTAAGCCTTCTTGCTTTGCTTTCCAATATCAATCTCTTCTATTCTGTCACTGAATAAAGAAATACTTGAGACCTCTTGTCTAACTTAGGTTCTCAAACATTACCAACCTTGCTTTTGACCAACCATCTCTATAAATAGAAAATTAAAATCTTTTTCCGTTCAATTTCTATCGTCCATTTTAGGGTTAGGTAGGATAAGTTAGGATTCGATGAATCTACCTATCTTTTCATTTGAGTCCCTTCTAGAAACTTGTTCTTCAACGCTCTTTCAATTCACCTCAAAATGGTTAATCATTAATTTTGTGCCACCAACTCATCATAGTTATCTTCCACATGCTTTACAAAATTCAAGAAAGAAAAATAGTCGGCTCAGATTCGTCAAATCTACAATTTAACTTGAATACTAGCACTCGACATGAATATGCTGTCACTTAGCTTCCAAATTGTTCTTCCACTCGTCTTCAAATATATCATTTGACAAACACTAAATTTTAATGGTGCTTGACATCAACTAAAATTTACTCAGCTTACATTGTATCACTTGGCATACACTGAACTTTCACTTTTCTCAGTGCCAAATGATTTTCTGCTCAACTTGCACTAACTTTTCTTGACACCTATTGTCCACTTGGTCAAACTTTCACTTTTCTCAGTGCCAAATGATTTTCTGCTCAACTTGCACTAACTTTTCTTGACACATATTGTCCACTTGGTCAACCTTGGTAGACTCAATTATTCTTACTTGTTCTTCTAGACTTAGTAAATGTATCCAATCTTTGTAGCTTTAAGTAGATAATCAATCCACTATAACATCACTGTCCTAATTGATCTTTGTACTCCTTCTTATTACCATAACTCAAACTTTCCTCTATGTGCTTTTATTATCTCATTTGATCAAAACCTCCTCATCAATCAAACAAATTATAGTACTCAAATCAACTAAGTAGTTGTCTTACTAGTAACTAGCAGGTTTGACATCAATGACAAAACAACGATTGAAACACATTCACATACTTATGTCAATCTATTTTTGATGGGACCATAATATTCTTCCATTATGAGATGGCAAGATGATATGCTTTTCAAGGAAAAGTTCTCTTAATTTTACTACACGTTATTTCTAAAATATAGTGTTTTTAATTTTTTTTGTTGTAGTCCCTAGACAAGGGAAAACTATGTAGGAAAAAGATTAACAATAGTTTCAAGTTAGGAGACTAATAATAAAACTAAGACTGCTACCTTAACACTATAATCTTTATTTAGTTACAGTTATATAATTTTCCAATGACATGGAGATGAAAACAATAAATAAACATTGCATGCTTTATCTAATGGAAAGAAAAAATCAGATTCAATAAGACAACTGAAGATGGATTAAAAAAACTAACTATAGATCCATCCTCTTACTAAAAGTTATTAATCTAACAATGAAAGTTCACAAATTTATTTTAGTACTAGAAATAATAACTGGATGTAGTATGCTAAAGCAAATCCATATTTTTTATTGACAAGACTTTTTTGTTGAACCTGTCAATAAATAGTTACCAAGAACATTTGAATTAGTAACTGCAAATAGCATATTGAATGAATTCATGTTTAGTTTATTTCACCAATGATTTCAAAAGGGGTAAAGTAATGAAGGATTTAGAAGAAAATAGAAAAACACCCTCTCTAAACAATAAACCTTTTTTCACATAAAATGTAAACAATTTCATAAGACTTTTTAGAAGATCTAGTTGGTTTATGTAATTTTACCTGTTTTGAAATAACAATTTCCTAAAGAGTTGTAGCCATATTTTTTTACTCTTTATCTTGAAACACAATTACCTAAGGCTAGAGAAGAAGAGACACAAATGAATTTGCATTAATAAAAAAGGCATTAACAAAAAAGGCAACCACAACACAAAACATGTCCTCAACCTTCAACCATAAAAGACACTGCAACTCATACAAACCAATTATTGGAATTTAATGCCCCAAAAATTAGAGAGTTAGAAAAGGTATCAAATCATATTGTAGATGTGTTTGAGTTAGCTATCAATATGTCCTAGTTAGTTGTTAGTCACATAAGTCCTAGTTAGTTGTTAGTCACATAGATAGTTTGTTGTCAATTGTATTAGTGTGTTTTCATTTGAATTAACATAATTATAGGATCTTGATGAAGTCATTTGACTCTATATATTTGTAATTGCTATTAGAGTGATGCATAAAAAGCTTCATGTTTAGTTTTTAGGTTTTTGAATATGTTGTTCTATTTTTCTAATATGTTATTGGTGTCATCTTCTTGTTAAATTGTGTATGTTAGAGAAGAAGCTATTGAGAAGATGAGGCTTGGTGAAGAACCACTAGATCTTGGTGGTGATGATGATTTCATTAAAAATGAAGAGCTTATTTTATTTTTAAAAATCCAATGGTTAGAAAATGGAAATAATGTAGTAGAGATTA
Source organism: Cupressus sempervirens (assembly GCA_028749045.1). Lineage (NCBI taxonomy): Eukaryota > Viridiplantae > Streptophyta > Pinopsida > Cupressales > Cupressaceae > Cupressus > Cupressus sempervirens. The sequence goes on from CM053783.1 coordinate 9,751,193, forward strand.
GATGGACATTCAATAGTTTGAGGCTCTAACAGATCAGAGAAACTATACATTTTTAGGGTTATGAAATACACATGTGTGGATTGGTATCTAATAGTTTTTGGATATCTAAAAATATGAAAGCTTGACATTATACATTTACAAGAGTTATGAGGAATTTCATTTGCAAATGATGTCCAATGGTGTTTCAAATCTTGAATGGTAGCCAAACTACTCCCCATAGAGCCAAACTACAAGATTTTGTTTTTTGATTAATTTTATTGAATTTGACTAATGTTCAAATCAAGTACCCACCATTGAAAACTAACCCAACCATTGTAGTTAATAATGGCTTGGCTACTCCAAAGTTTGTGAGTAGATTGTCATGAAAAAATGTAGATAAAGTGTATTGTTTCTTTAAGCTTCAAAAATACTAAAAAATGAGAACCAATTTTTAGAGAAGAAAAACTATTTAGGATTAATGTTGGCCAAAAGTGCCTTCCCGTCAAGGATTGATTTCAAGTATTTAAACCCACCCAACGATCACAAGATTCAATTGTATATTATATTTTGAATCCTAGAGCCAAGACAAGATGAAATGATCTTATCTTACTATACCTTATATATCAAAGGATCGTCAAACGAATCAAGTAGTGATAAGATGCTATGAGGCTCTTATTGGTTGAGTGGTCAGGTTGTTGTGACATCGTCGATAGTCAAGAGATCATAATCCAAAGAAAGGTCTTGCCTGATGTTATGACAATAAGAGATTGTAAGATTGTAGGTTCCTTAAGGATGTGTCCTGTCACCACAATGGTCAACAATTGTAGGATTGCGGGGTTGACTTCCTAGGTTTTCAATGCTAGAAAGGGGAAGGTTAATAGTATAATCTTAAAGCTACAAGGTTGTAAGCACAAGTGATGATGCTTCCTGAGGTCACGATAAAGATAGTCAAATCATGATCATAGGATTGCAAGGGTTATTGCCATAGATGTCGATATCACGAGAGACATCAATGGTAAGATAGTAAAGGTCAAATCAACCATGCCATGAAATCACAAGGAAAGAATAATTGTACTACGATCTTACACTAGGGGTGTTAAGGGCCACCTTTCTGTCATGAGATCATAGGATCTTATTGTTAAAGGATCATAATGAGAATGAAGGATGGGCTCGATGCTACGAGGTATTGGTGATTGTAAGATCATAAAGGTCAGGATTATGAAAAAAAGGTGATATAAAGGGTTTTAACTACGATTGACATTCATAGGATTGTGAGATCAATGTTGACCAAAACATATAAATAATTTCACTTACCAAGTTGGACGAAGAGGAACTCCCAACAAATCAAGTAGCAAGAAAGGTACAGAGCGACAATTGAATATGGTTGACCTATGCTTTCTACCCGATTTGGCAAGTTGATGATAGGGGAAGAAACTTTATGATGATAGATTCAATCTTTTTTATCTCTTGCAACCACTTTCATCATTCCCCAGGCCTGATAAATGCAAAGGAACACTCCATCGCTACTGATTGATCTATCTACTCAGTCAAAAGGTTAATGGCCATTGTGCTTGTCTTCTCAGAGATTATTTGGTGGATAATTGATCTTCTCATGTCTAGATTTGTTCTGTGATCAAATATTTTCTAGTTTGTACTATTATTCTCTATAAAGTTGATTGTAGTGGTTGAATTTTATATTAGGGTGGAAGCTATCTGAGTTATGCTTACACTATAAAAGTAGATGTTGTACTCTTTCTTAGAGTAAGATCTTCTCTGTTTCTCTGGTATTGCATCAACATGCTACTATAAATTCTCTCTTTGCAAGCCTTCTCTAGAGACTCAACCTCATAGTTCAAGTCCCATACCTTGGAGGTTGTTTCATTGTTTCACAAGGTTATCCTTAGGTAAAAACTTTGGACAAGGGTGCAAGCTTTTGTGACAATAGTTTTTGGCACACTTGGTGGGACATATATTAAATATTTAAAGTTCACCAGCACCAAAGAAAGATTCCATGTTCATGTTGAGGAGATAGTACTACCTTCAATATAAAGCCTTCAAGAGGCTCATTCATTCAAAAGTACTTGGTGACTCCAACCTTCAAGCACAATCTGGTTTCTAGACCAAAGTTGATGTGATTCATGCCCAAGACACACACAAGGGAATCTTCCAGAGGTAATTTCCAATACCAAGAGCTTTCTTTTTCTAATTGAAGAAGAAAATTTAAAGTATCTCTATCACCAATTAGGAGTGCGATAGTAATACATACTCCTGCAAGATCCATCTCCACTCCTCTGGTTGTTAGGTCTTAACCTAGAATACCATCTTCTTATATAATATATTACTTGCTTACATGGATGGATCTCATGCTTTCACCACCTTTAATGGTGGAAGCCCCCTCCTATTAGCCCAAAGGCATGGAATACAAGTATCAGCTCTAAGTTTACTGGTGAAACCTTTATCTCCCCTATCGAGCATATTCAGCAGGTGTCTAAAGTCTGCAATATTCATAGCATCATTGAGGATGATGTAGCGGTTAGGCTTATGGCCTCATCCTTGCAAGGGAAGAAACTACAATGGTATAGAGATTTTCCTCATAAATCTATTATTGATTGGGATGGGTTAGGGGAAGCCCTATGCAAACATTTTGAGGACAAAAGTGATCATCTATCACTTTTAGAACAACTGACAACTATCAACAGGGCACCCCATGAATTTATGACTAATTTCAATTATAGATTTCAAAAGACATGAGACATAATATCTATTGCAATAAAGCTCTCTCCTAGTAATGCATTCTTGTATTATCTCAGAGCCTTCAACAGTGATATTGCTACCACCCTACAATCTACATGAGGGGACACTCTACCAAATGCTTATGAGGTTGCCATAAGAGAAAAAAATATTTTGATACAAGGAGGGAAGTTAGCCCCAAGGCTCCCAATGCCTTTCTTCCTTGACATGACCAATCATCAGCTTATTGTAGCCCCTATTCATACCTCCTCTGCAAGTCAGCCTCTTGTTGTAGTCCCAATAGCCTCCACATCCTCTAATGAAGTTGATAGGATTGAGGCCATGATGCAAACACTGATGTAGAATATGCATAGGAGGATGCAAGATCAAGAGAAGAAGATGAAGGAAAATAGTTCAGTAGTAGAAAAGATAGGAAATGAGTTGGTAACTATGAAGAGGCAACAAGCTCAAAATAATAGGCCTCTCCAACTCCAAAGTCAAGGTCCCATTCATGGTAGACCCCCCAAACCAGATTCATGTCCTCTACAATCAAAATAGACCTATCGACCACCCTTACAATTAGAATAGACCTATCGACCACCCCTAGACTTCAAACACCAACCTAAATAGGGCTTTAGTCCCTTAGAAAAATCTTGCCCAAGATCAAGATTTTTGCCCTTCTTGTAACTACTCCTATGGACATTGCATGTGTCAGAAGGTAGAATCTTACTTGGAAAAGGAAATATGTCATCAACCAATTTAAAATAAGAATTTTGAATCTTAGAAATAAATTTTAAAATACATTGTTTGAAACTTTAGCTTTCAATTTTTTTCCTTGTGATGAAAAGTAACAGGAGTAAACTAATAAGAACATTAATTCCCTCCCTTATATAAGGCAAAGAATAATAAGAATGAATATGGAGGTGTAAAAAATAGGTGAAAATATGAAGTAAAATGGAACAATAATAGTTGTCATCACCAAAGATATTAGAGGAGCAAGTTATATATATTTTATTATAGTGTACTATGTTTAAAATTTATATTAATGTCATAAATAAGGGACATTAAAATTTGAATACTAGTTACATGTCTAATGTCATAGTGTAAGTAATGAGGTGATTATGGGAAAGGTCCATTGAATAAGAGTGAATATTGCATAAGTGATAAAAAGAAATCCAAATTAGGCTAAAAAATTGCTTGGATTTTAAATAAAGAAATAATTTTTGATTATTTCTTTAAATTAATGTGTAATATTCAAAATTTTCATATATAGTTCCTAAGTCTTTTTATACAATAATTTATTAATTATTAATTACACTTTTTCATGTAATTTTTTTTTAGATATATACATATGTACATAAATGAGAGAGACATCTTCTCAATGTTTTTAATAAAATAAATGCAAAGATAATAATCTTACAATAATTATTGATCCTATTCCACATTAAATTGCTTTAACTATAATTACTTTTAGGCTTATAGTTAGGTTACAACTAAAGTGGGTTAATTTTTGTGAACAAATAAGGAGTTTTTCATGTATTAATTTGAAAGCATTTGGATATTAGATTGTCTAAATATAAAAACAAATGATGTATTTGGACTTAATGCTAGGATTCTCCCCCTCCATTTGGAGTTGGCATCTTCTCTCAGATCAAACATTTGGATCTTGCTTGACACTAGCTCCTACAATAGCGAAATAGGCCACCAAGAACAATGCATTATCAGTCAAATCAATAACATTGATAGACTTTTTGGCAAGCACTCAGTGTCAGGAAGTCTAACATTCTCCGCAAATAGACCCATTAGACCTATCTATTATGCAGATGTGATGGTGCAATCTATGATGGGTCCAACAAACATTGTTCATCCCTCTCAATTTTCCTCGTCGCAGTAGGATGCAAGGGTTCAATAGGGGTGGTGGTCTTCTAATCATTAGAGTACCATTCAACAATGACTCTTAGACTAGGGTTAGATTTTAGGTAAGTTAGATATTCAATTCTATCCTATCAACTCTGACTCAGGTCCTCTTTCTTTCAATTGCATATCTTCATGTCTTGATCGCACCATACTTAGAAATAGTTCCTCTTTTAAAGTGCAAGGAATTTCACATCTTTCTCCCCTGGCAGCTCCATCATGCCATTAGACTAGTTCTTCTCTAATATGTGAGAGCATTGATGTGTCATCTTCATCCTCTACTTGAGGTTGCTCTCGGATCCTTGTGCCACCACACAGTAATCTTGATGGCTCTTTGACTCGTAATTCACTATCCCCCCCACATCTTATTTTGGTTCTCACTCCTCAACCCACCTCAGCTACCCAAGCTCGCAACAACCATCTTCAACTTGATTCTCCCTTGTAGGGTTCAGGTTTAAATAGATGGGAGGAAAAATTAGTAGTTAACCTTTCAAATGTCAGCATCAATGCTCCAGCCTTCAACTTTTTGAAACATGGTCTGGGGTTTGAGATAGCTCCTCAATCTATCTCTGTTACTAATTTTCTTGTCGAAATTGAGAGTAGCATTCACTCCCTCCCAACAACTATGGCTGAGGAAATCAGACAAGATTGTGTTGTGCCTTTAAGGCAAGCCAAACCTTTGAGAAGCAACATCTCCAAATTGGAGCTTCAAGCCTTCAAGGAGTTAGTGCATAATCATGACGTGGTTTTGGCATGAGCTAATAAAGGTAATGTCACTATCATCTTAAATAAATGTGACTACAATACCAAGACACTTAACCTTCTTTTTGATACCAACAGTTACAAAACTTTGCCTTGCAACTTGGTGCAGGAGCACATTAAATACAAGAACATGAGAAATTTAAGATTCATTATTTGTGATATTAAATACATTTGAGTCATTAATATTGTATTTGGGTCAAGTTGTAAAGGCTATGAAGCCATTTTTGTCAAAAATGTAAAAGTTGCGTAAAAAGTTGTAAAATGCAACTTTGAGAAAGTTGCTAATAATAGAAAAATGATGTAAAAAGGTATATGGTTGGTCTTGGGGGTAGTTAGGAAAGTTTATAACTGTCAAATGGATATAAAAATCATTGTATGGTCGAACCAAATCAATTTTGGGAGAAGAGGAAATACTTTGATACATTTTTGGTGCATTTTATTGTTGTGGTTTTGATTGGTTTTTTTAGTTTTAGAGTAGTTTCCAGGCCTTGTACGGATATGTACAGCCTGAAAACCATGTAATATAGTAATGGATATATATTATGATGAATCCTTCTTCTCATGCTTTTGGTTTGGTTCAATTTTATGAAGAAATGAATAAGTTATGGGTATTTTGGTGAAAGTGGATGTTTGCAGATTTGAGATTCGCTGAATACAATCATGTTGCAGCGTGTGATGCGGACATATTTTGGAGAATAAAGATCTCTAATGATATTCATTGGAAAGATATGTGAACTAAATTTCATTTCCAACTGGTTTGAATCATTTTTATATAGATTTGTGAAAGTTATGGGTATTTGAGTGAAAACTGGTTTTTAACAATTTTCATTGGAGTTATAGACAGTGATTTGTGCTTGAAAATTTATATATGAATGAGAAAAATGAATGGCTTACATATTTGGAAACTAAACTCAAGAATGGATAATATGGAATTGGTTTAGTTTCATTTAGATTTATTTTGAGAAAGATATTTGATGCCCTAGGCAGGGTTACCAGTTTTGGTTCTGGTTTATGACAGAGAAAATGGGTCTTGGTTCAGAGTATGTAATTTATAATCTGCTTATTGGATTGGTCTTAGATTTGGATATGTTTTAGAATTACTAATTTGGAACAACTAATCCAAAGGGTTTTTCAAGAAGATATTTAGAACTGGATTTATTAACAATGGAATCAGACATAGCAATCTGATTGTGTGAGTGAAGATTTTGTCTTTATTGGTGTATAATGTCAGGGTTCTTTGTTGTAATGTTTGAGATGTTCTTGGTTCCTTGAGGGTGTACCAGACTATTGTGAATCCCTTGAGTTGAGCTAAGATTCCTTGAAGATAAATATAGAGGGCTCTGCATCAGATTGGTATCAGAGCTCAGAAGATTTTGAGCGTGTAGATGGAAGATGATCTACACCAGGCAGTGTTGGGTTATTTTGGATTCTTGTTTTGAGGTTTGTGGTTGCAGAATGGTGCCGGTTTGCTCAGCTGCAATGGGTGGACAGGAGAGGTCTACCAAAGGATCACAGGAGATGATCTAGGGCCAGAGAGGATGGTCCTTTGTGTGTTGCCAATAGACTGGGGAGAGAGGCATGATGGGACTCCCAGGTGAGGGACAAGAGGTTGTGATGCAGCATGGAGGAGTGGACTGAGGAATGAGAAGCACCATAGAGGCAACCAACATAACTCCATTGATGGGAGTCATTAGTGAAAGAGATAAGAAAGTGGAGGAGGCACCGATCCAGTGATGATGGTGAAGAGTCAAAGGAAAAGATGAGGATTTTGATCTAATATTTTTTCTTGCAGGTTATTGATTCCATGTTTCCAAGAGACTTGGAAACTTTTCAAGTTTGGGAGTATGGTGCAGGAGCACATTAAATACAAGAACACGAGAAATTTAAGATTCATTATTTGTGATATTAAATACATTTGAGTCATTAATATTGTATTTGGATCAAGTTGTAAAGGCTATGAAGCCATTTTTGTCAAAAATGTAAAAGTTGCGTAAAAAGTTGTAAAATGCAACTTTGAGAAAGTTGCTAATAATATAAAAATGATGTAAAAAGGTATATGGTTGGTCTTGGGGGTAGTTAGGAAAGTTTATAACTGTCAAATGGATATAAAAATCATTGTATGGTCGAACCAAATCAATTTTGGGAGAAGAGGAAATACTTTGATACATTTTTGGTGCATTTTATTGTTGTGGTTTTGATTGGTTTTTTTAGTTTTAGAGTAGTTTCCAGGCCTTGTACGGATATTTACAGCCTGGAAACCATGTAATATAGTAATTGATATATATTATGATGAATCCTTCTTCTCATGCTTTTGGTTTGGTTCAATTTTATGAAGAAATGAATAAGTTATGGGTATTTTGGTGAAAGTGGATGTTTGCAGATTTGAGATTCGCTGAATACAATCATGTTGCAGCGTGTGATGTGGACATATTTTGGAGACTAAAGATCTCTAATGATATTAATTGGAAAGATATGTGAACTAAATTTCATTTCCAACTGGTTTGAATCATTTTTATATAGATTTGTGAAAGTTATGGGCATTTGAGTGAAAACTGGTTTTTAACAATTTTCATTGGAGTTATAGACAGTGATTTGTGCTTGAAAATTTATATATGAATGAGAAAAATGAATGGCTTACATATTTGGAAACTAAACTCAAGAATGGATAATATGGAATTGGTTTGGTTTCATTTAGATTTATTTTGAGAAAGATATTTGATGCCCTAGGCAGGGTTACCAGTTTTGGTTCTGGTTTATGACAGAGAAAATGGGTCTTGGTTCAGAGTATGTAATTTATAATCTGATTATTGGATTGGTATAATATTTGGATATGTTTTAGAATTACTAATTTGGAACAACTCATCCAAAGGGTTTTTCAAGAAGATATTTAGAACTGGATTTATTAACAATTGAATCAGACATAGCAATCTGATTGTGTGAGTGAAGATTTTGTCTTTATTGGTGTATAATGTCAGGGTTCTTTGTTGTAATCTTTGAGATGTTCTTGGTTCCTTGAGGGTGTACCAGAATATTGTGAATCCCTTGAGTTGAACTAATATTCTTTGAAGATAAATACAGAGGGCTCTGCATCACAACTTATGCTCCAAAATCTTAAAAAAGGTTAAGACTTTGATAGAAGGTTCTTCTTTCAATGATACCACAAAAAAGCATCTCATCCCCTCCAAAGAAGTCACCCCCTGTATCTATGGTGTTCCCAAGCTACACAAAGTGGGCATTCCCCTTAAGCCCATCGTTGACACCATTGGCTCCCCCACTTATAAACTGGCATCTTTCCTTACCAAACACATTTCTCTTTTAGTGGGAAAATCAAGCTCATTCATCAAAGACTCCTCCCACTTTGTTGAATTTATCAAAGAAAAAAATCTTGGGAGCTCTGACCTCTTAGTAAGTTTTGACGTCGTT